>OY821745.1:23128122-25670303 GCA_963682055.1 Primula veris | reverse complement strand
GAATATGTAAAGATTTGTCCCGTACTCTTAGTAATAAGTGGACGGGACAAATCTTTACATCTTCACTTCTCATGCCTTAGTTCTATGTTGTTGTTTGCCTTTTATAAAGCCCGCTTACATCTTTTAAGTTTTCCCTTTCTCCCTTTTCTTGGGAAGACCGTAACCCAGGAAGTTCTCGTCTAATTGATGCAGATTAGAGTTTTGTACATATCAGCTCTAACTTTTCTTGAAGCAGCCCAATCATAGATACATGTCTCTATGCGAGGATTGAAGGGTTTTACAATTTTCGTTATATGTCGTTACAATATGTTTCCTTTTTGAGTTATGCCGAAAAGATGGATTACACGCACATTTGTTGATTTGTTTTTAAAAAGAATGCAATAATTTTTACATATAAAAAAAAGGTATTTGACTCCGAAAAATTTTAAACTATCATTGTTTCTTCTTTTTGGTATAGGATTGTCTATTTGCATTTTTTACAAGACATCTACAATTGCACTATTGTAGGATAAATTTTGTTGTATAAGATGTCATAGATGCTTTAGTTTTTCGTTGACAATTTATACATGTGTCTTGCATAAAGAAGGGAGAGAGAGAGAGAGAAAGAGAGGGGGGGGATTATACATTAGCATGCTTCCCGGAAAAGGAGAACAACAATGATAATTCTGCGGAAGGAGCTCAAGTCTAATTTGACAATCAGATACTTTGCAAGACAGGCACTAGTAGGAATTCCGATAAAAAAAACGAGTTCAACTCATAGTATTCGCACTTGTGAGGGGTTAGAATAAGTCACTAACTTGGCCATTTTGATAGCACCAATGATTTATACATCACCTACTCCTCATTATTTTTAGTTTAGAGATTCCTGACTATTTAGAATATTTCGGTATGGTAATGAAAAAAAACCAAAACACAACTAAATTCAAAAAATATGTATAAAAACATCATGTTTTCCAAGACTAAAAACAGTGAGAAATAAGTAACATATATGTTCTTGATTAAATGGAAAAGGTACAAAAAACTTGTATGAATTCTTGGCTCAAAGGATGGTGTATCAGATTAAAACTCTATTTTGGAGTGTTAGCCGACCCCTTCTTCCGAATATGACAGGAGCATCGGGGTTTTTTTTCAAAGAAAAGGATAAACGTTAATTGATATTTATGATCGCATAAATACTATACCATGTATATGGCTCCACAACCATTTTTTAGTTTTATATTTACCGTGTGTGTATATGTATATATACTATACCATGAGTCTAGTATATTATAGAGATGATTAATTTAATTTTCTGGAAACATCAATACTCATTTTATTTTTGGGGAATAATCGGTCATAACGAAGAAAGACAACATCATCTTTTATACAAAGAACTTAATTTTATATATAAATTTCGTTGATAAGTATTTTCATGATAAGATCAGCCGAGGAGAAAGCTCACAAAGGATATAGAATTATTTGTCCAGTATCAGTTATTAGAGTAGACCAGGGATAGTTAAGATATATATATATTAAGCACACCTATGTAAAAAATAAAATAAACCCTATTAGAACATTTCTATGTTCTGTAAGATATAAAATTTCAGTATGTTGGGGAAAACTTCTCATGATGTTTTGTTTTTTTAGGCTAAAGAATGTATCATATAATATAAAAGAATATATCGAGGCGCCTAATAAGTACAACTGAGAACAAGCCACAAGACAGACTCTTTTGCCCTTAAATGACTGATCAATGTGACATACCGATTAGTCACATGATAAAACTATACCAATTTGACCATAAGCAGACTATGCAACACTAATAAATAGAAACTACACTTAAAAGTAAAACATTTAAATTTAATTCAATAAAAATCCAGGTGATCAAAATAAAATATACTAGTCAACCAATCAGAACTTCGATTCCACTTGTTCAATACCCTACATTTAGGTCAACCTCTAAATATACTAGTCTTAGTTTAATCAAACACACCGGGTGAACTTCTTGATCATGGAAAGAGAACCGCTAACCCTGATAGTAACTGGTCCAGAACATTTCCTTATATTATTTTAGATTAAACTATGTTGAATATTTATATTTTGATTTATCAAATTATAGATTGTGTTTTATATACATTTGGAGGGATACATATGTATTTCATTAACTAGGGAGTGTGGGAGTTGTGTGCAAGTTGTGTGTCTAGCATCACCCTTGTTTATATAAGTAAGTTTATAGGCTAGCTGCAATTTTGTGTGGACGTAAAAGTCTTATGTAAAATGAAAAAAAGTGAATTTTTTTGTTAAATTAAGAGAAAATAATGAGGAACCTATTTGCTCGTATATTTTACTGAGAGGAACCGTTGATAGGTGATGGTCGATATTTCTTATTTCAATTATTGTAATACAAATGCGGTCATCAAAATAAAGGAATTGTCTCCTTTAATCCTAGACAAAAATCTAACGTGAAAAATGAGGATGATAATAATCGAGCCTTAAGCCAAAAAATCAGAGAGGCTTCCCTGATAACATTTTGAATTTATAAGGAATGAAGTGGGAGTTAAATTGTTGATAAGGGAGGGCTCTTTTGATCTGCTCTCACAATTATCTTAATGAACATTAAGCTTGAATAAAATTATACAAAATTTACGTCATGAATTCAAATTCCTTATTCCTTCGGTTTCTAAATAATTAATCGATTATAGAACACATGCAAATTTAACTTGCCAAAATCTCATATCTAAATTGTTGGAATATTTTTTATAAAAAAATTAATCAAATAGTTTATATTTTAAAGTATACTACGAAATTTAAAAAAATTCGTTTTAGCAATTAAGATACTAAATCTTTGTAAATCGTAGTAGCACATAGTTAAGAGGTCATTTAATTAGTAGCATAAGTGGTTGTTAACATTCTTGTAACCTAACATTCTTGTAGCATAAGTGGTCATTTAATTTGTTGGATAAATATTTTGAAAAATTGTACAATGTTTATAGATTATTTTTTTTGTAAAAATGAAACAAAAAAAAATGTTATTATCACAACATATAATACACAGATAATAGTATCAATGTAATATTTTTACAAAAAGTCAAAATATGATAATTTCTCATGTGCAGATTCGAACTAACAACCAAGCATCACATCAAAAATTCAGGTTTTAACATTGAACAATTATGTTACATTAGACTTTGATTAATAAATACATATAAAATAATAGTTTTTCAAATTCCAGTGGGGGCTACAGCCCTCATTGGACGTACATTGGATCCGCCCCTTGATGCAACCCCGAATGTGTCCACCTAACTACCTCCCTTGTTGTAAGGCTGTCAAAAATACGTAAAACCCGAAAATCGCACCGTATACTCAAAAATCGCAAGAACCGACCCGTCACAAAACCGTTATCGGGTCTACCCAACCAGCCCCAACCGGGTATAAGGTCGGGTATGTTTTTCAACTTTATACCGTAAGAACCGACCCGTAGAATCGCAATATATACCCATATTTTGAATAAATATATACACATTAATATATTTTATAGTTATATCATGTTCATATATATATATATGAATTTATATTCAAACACATGTGAATAAATGGATTTATAAAATATTTGGCAATAATATATAAAGTGAAACAATATATTCAACATTATTTTTTACAAAATTATACATGAGATTTGACAAAATTTGTTCTATAATAAAATAAATAGATCAATAATATCTTAATAAACAGCAACATAATAAGTTTATAATGTTAGCATTTGTTTTACTATAGTAATGATATCAATATTATGTTTAAAATTTGCTTTTTTCTACCATATCAATATCATGTTGTATCTTTCTGAATAAATAAGAATAAGTTTTGTTAAATAGTACTCCTATTAGTTTTGCTACTTGTAAAAGTCGGTCTTAGTTTTTAGAAGACATGAGAAATTATGCATTTTCCAAATCTTTTATAATTTAAAAGAGTTGCGGGTATTTATCCACACCGAGAATCGTTAGACCCATTACATATACGGGTATAGGTTGGGTAAAATAAGTAAAAAAAAATATATATATATATAGACCCGACCCGACCCGTAGATGACAAGAGAACCGCCAAAACCGCTACCCGAATAACCAAAAACCATTGGATCAGATCGGGTAGGATCGGATCAAGTAAAATGAATGTTACCCCGAGCGGATGCAAACATTCTTGAAATAATGTATTAGGATGATATAAAATATATTTATATGCACATTTTGTATAACAATTTGCTGTAGCAAAAAATTCCCCAATATCTGGATTATATCTGGGTTTGAACCCCGGCAACGGAAATTTTCTTTTTATTGCCCAACTTTTTTCTGCTGCTTCTCTCTTTCTGCTTCTATTGTGTCAAAATACACCATTTACCCTATTTACTTATCAATTTTGAACAATATTGCCGCAACAGCATCGGTTTCAGCAAGATACATGTTCAAAATGAAAATAACATCAGGAAAACACCATTTTACTTTGCAGTTAGAGAACTTGTAAAATCTCACAGCAGTATCAGTGAAGAACTTACCTATAGACTCGAGTCTAAAGTCTGTTATCCAAGTCGCATAATCCGAGTTTTTCACCTAAGGGACTATGGGCAGATTCCCTCTCTTCTATTTCAATTTAATAATTATTTACCAAGAAGTTGAATTATTATCCCTATATTGGCTCGTCTTAACACTCTCTGCTGACTAACATCCACCAATCACTATCGAGAGCCTCCAGTGGAGTTTGGAGATGGTGGCAGCCACCAGCGACCAGCCTTATATCCCAACAGACAGACGCAAAAGACTGTCAGGAAATTACTTTTTTATTTTATGGTATACTTTTTTTTTTGCTTAATAAGTATTTGAAATAACATATTCTGCTAGTAAAGACGCTACTTTCTTTGCTAAAGAAATGCAAATTGGAACTCAACTCAATTTATCATTCATATCAAAAACTTCAAATTTAAACAATATCACTTATATCATCAACCAAACTGTTCCCACGTCATTTTAATCGTACTCAAGGGGATTTACTAAGATTCCGAAAATGAAGAGTCACCAGATGATTCTGCTGCAAACGGTTTAATTCCAACCTCACAAAAGATATTAAAACAATCAGAAAGACCAGCTACTTGTGACTATAATTTCGGAGCATCTAAGGAGCGGAAAATCAGTTTTGTTCTCTTCAACTAAAAAGCACTTGTGGCCTTCACACTTTGCTTTCAAAATTACAGCTCTACTACACAAAGCCAAATGATCAATTTAGCCAGAACTTTGGCCCCGCCAACTGACGCTGAGCGGACTCGCCCTGGTTTGCAAGCTTATGAAGACGAGATGAAAATTCCTCAGCCTGTTAACATATAAAGATTTCAATATTGCAGTTGAAAAAATCAAAGGGACGTACTTGAGAGTAACTTCTAACAAACAGAGACAAATTCTCAATTTTAAATGAGGGTGGTTTCCAATAAGTGACCCTTAGGATTTACTTTCCGTTATTTGCTAGTCAGATCATCCAGTGGAATTACATGCTATTGAGCATGCACATCCAAAATCAGTTCATCATAGAAGTGTATGTCTATTAAGAGTGAGACCAGTTTATTAAACAATACCCAATCAATGTTAATTCAGCTCATTAAAAATAATTACTTTAGGAGCACTAAAAATAGCAGTTACCACTAAGTGCATAACAAACTTTTCCCTTTTGAATAATTGGGAAAAACATTTGTCTTTTAAAGGTAATTTTCTATTTTATAGTTGAATAAAGCTGGCTGATCACGGCAACTGAGAAACATGAGGTGGAAGATTAAGCGGACTTGAGTAACTAAAACAATATAGTAGCTTCCCTCAGTGAACGTAAATCTCAAACCTAGTTGTATTTTATCACATTAAACTGACATAAGAAACTAGCAAATCATGATATGGAAACTAGAATCAAGGTTCTGATCTTACTAAGCATCCAAATTTACAACAAAGAACTAATGTCGATGCTAACCTTTTCATCTATCCACATCAAGGAACTTAGTTGATTGTTTAATATTCGTACAACGACGTCCAAAGGAGTCATTCCATCACTTGCCTCCAGTTCTCCACCCTAAAGAAAACAGATGCCACAAGTAACGAATTTGAAAATTATATACATGATATAAATTATAGACAATGTACTAAATTGCCAAATAGGGAATCACCTGGTTGGCATTAAGGGTCTGAATGACTGTTTTAATCTGCTCAGCCATCTGTTCCAGTTCCCTCTCTACCACCTCAGACTGCTCATACCTGAGATAAACCAGAACATGCAAAATCATGAAAACGGTGAAAAACAAGTTGATGAATCTTGATCAGTGTATAATTTAATAAAACTTGAAGGAAATATCAAGCATATCGATTGAAACAACCCAGGCAAATCATTTATTAACAAAAAAAGGTAAAAATTGTATATTTTCGTTAAAGAAGGAAATTACATATTATTTCTTTTTAGAAAATACAAGAGACCATCAACCATAAAGAATGACTGGTCTAATAGTATTTTTCTATCCCAGCATTAAAAAAAGGCCGTCTTTTCTTAGTCATGAAGCACAGATCGAGACAAAAAACACATACATAGCATCTCTTGTGGACGCTGCTTCATCATCAAGAAGTACATTTCGCTCATCCTTGTATATGCGCTCAGCTTCTTCTTCAATACTTTGTAAAGCCTTATCAACCTAACCACACACAAAAAAACAGAATTATAGGTAAAATAAATAAATAAGAAAGGTAACTACAACTGATTAAAAATTGCAGGTTGAGAAAACAATGCATTGACAAAGAACAGGAAAAAAATGAGGGATGTGAAGAGAACAGACATAAAGAACTCATTTTTAACAATCACCCTCGTTTCCTCTTCTCTGCCTTCACAAGCCAAAAGATACATTATAGAAGACAAAAGAAGGGGAAGATAACAAGAAAATCATTGAGAAAACTAAATAAAGATAAAGCTCCAACTGAAAGTACATAAACTACACACAAAAAAGTGTGTTAATCTAAAAGTATCAAGTACAAACTCTATACTCATTTAATTCTAAAATCCGCTTTAAGGTGTACAAACTAATTGTAAGTATAAATGTATATACTTCACATCACAAACTATTTATCGGAGTGTTACGATGTAAGAGCTAGTTAAGTTTTGAAGGAACGCGTTACCTCTTGCTGATGGGTCTCAACAAGCTCTAGCTGTCGTTCCAAGTCGGCTTGAGTCTCAGCCGCGTTGGCTACTTCGCTCTGTTAACAGTAAATGTATTAGAAGAAACTCTTTTTGTTTTCTTCTTTTGAAAACATCCAATAAATGGAAAAGATTCATACTGGTAAAGGAAACATTAGCTTCACTTAATAATACTAAAACGTTAAACTTTTGGAGTAAGAAAGAACCAACACCACCTTAAGCCATAAGCCCAATGATCATATGAATAATCCACTTCTTATAATAAAGAGTCAAAATCGTAATAATGCAAACATGTCTTAAACTCTGAATGCAGTACGCTCAAATTTGAAATACAATGTCTTATGTCCTAAAACGTGAACTTATGGCAGTTACAGCATAACAAAAGAAGGTATATAGCAATGCAAGGGCAAGTGTATCCGTTTCTCAAGATTCAACCAGAAATACCATAAAAAATTAAGCTACACGCTGTCTTTAACAGCCATAAGATATATAATAATAATAATACTAATACTAATAAAGTTTATGCATGTATTACACTATTAGTCATAGCAAGTAATCAGAAATTCTCCCATAGTGCCAAAAAGGTTGTTCTGAGGACAAGACCGACAAAAGAAATAAACAAATCCACACTCGACGAAAGAAGTAAACAAATCCACACTAAAAAATCTGCCAAGGTAAGGTAACCAATCTACCACCATTATGCAGCTGATTTGCTTCGATCTATCACCATGAAATTGTAGCTCAGCTTTCTGATGAATCTAAAATCTAAAACATTCGTTTAACTGGGGCTTTTATTAAGTTGGATGTTTTTTCGGGTTGAGCAAAATAGGGGGGGTGTTCATCCAGCTTGAGATTCTAACATATTTAAGTCAAATAAAAAATTTAACTTTTAAGCTGGTCAACCAAAAAATGCCAGCATCCGGATAAAAGAACAAAAACAAAATGGAGCTTAGAGGCTGTAACCAAACAGAGGTTTAAGTGTCAATCTTTTTTAACTCGACTGCGGAAGGGAGTTGACTATGACAACCTCAACCTGCTTTAATTCACTTTGCACAACTCCATAATAAAAGTGAAGGCCACAAAATGCCAAACTACCTCTTACGAAAGATTTCAACTCCTCAATAGTGAAATCACAAAAGGGCCAGTGCTCAGGAGAAAAAGAAAGATGCGGTAAGGTGAGTCCAGATCTTCTACCCCTCATTTGTGCCCCCTCCTATGCCCCTTAAATTTTATAACCCAAAATATGTATTGAAAAAGTTAGAATCATTTATCAATACATTCTAATAATTATTCTTATGATAGACTCGTATATTATTTAATTTGGAGCAAATAAAAGAACAAATGTAAAATAAACATTACACTAAGAAAAAAACAACTTGATCAGTATTATGTCAAAAAAATATGAAATTTGGTAATAACATTTTTTAATAGTTTATAAATACATGGCCAGATTGTATTTCGTTTTTATGAGAGTTTAGGGCTGAGAAACACTTGTAAAACGTATGTAATCTGGTTCCTAATATTAATGAGACTTATATTGGGTTGGCTGCGGCCGTAAACATGCGCGTGTTCATTTACGTTAGCTTGCGTTTACATATACTTTGCTTGTCCTAAATCTGTCCAGAATTGTGCAGTCATGTTACCTCGAAACGGGCTGCGATTAAGTGATCAAACACGAGTGTTTGTGAGTGCAAACACGAGTGTTTGTGAGTGCAAACACGAGTGTTTGTGAGTGCAAACACGAGTGTTTGTGAGTGCAAACACGAGTGTTTGTGAGTGCAAACACGAGTGTGCGAGTGAGTGTTGTTGGGTGATCGTTTGGGCAGAGATTAAGCCCCAAGACGAGCCACTCGAATTTTGACGGAAATAGACAAGGGGGCATAAAAGGGAGCATAAAAGAGGAGGTAGAAGATCCAGACATCGGTAAAGTTGCTTTTTAGCCATAATCCTTTGGCCAAGACGGCAAGATCAATGAAGCCGTACTCAGACTCTCCCACTTTACACTGTTAGATTATTTTAAATTCAATCTAATAGATACAAACGAAATAGGCTCACGACTTTATAGAGTTATCACCTCTACCAGACTACCACCCTTCTGTATTTTTTTTGTGAAGATTTCACCCTGTATTTCATTTAACCATCTATAAACTCTAATCAATAAACCCTAAACCCAAATCATAAATCATAAACCCAAATCAATAGACCCTAAACCCAAATCAATAACCATAAACCCAAATCAATAACCATAAACCCAAATAAATAAACCCTAAACCCAAATTAATAAACCCTAAATTATAAAACCCAAATCATTGTAACCCTCCAAATTAAAAAACCCAAAATCTTTGAAAACCAATTATAACCGTTAAAACCCATTCATATTTTCTTTGACGAATCATAAAAAAAAAAAAAAAAAAAAAAAAAAAACACATCACTTTATTTTGATGGTGATATTTGAAGATAAGACCCAAATCTAGATATTTGGCCAATAGTATGCGCAGAGTTAGAAAGGGAAGAAGTGAAGAACGAAAGAACTGTTAAAAAAAAGTTTTAATCCAGTACCATGTTACTTTTTAAAGTATATTCATTACACCCATCAGATCTTCTTTTCTAAATCCAAGGGTTGAGAGTGTTGGAGTCTGAGGACTCTCCCCAAATGGGGGAGTCTGAGCCCCCCTTTTGAATCCTATGGTCAAGACGGCAAGATCAATGGAGGTGATCACGGAACATCCCTAAATGACTGCAAATGTCTGTGAACCAACTACACAACTACAAAAGGACTTCCTTATCCCCCACTAGATCCTCAAATTCATCTAGTTATTGACTGGACAATCTCATAACTTTTCTTTGAAACGGGTGATTGACTCAGCTACTAATACTACCTTCAAAACTCTCTCATTCGACTACTTCTTTATAACCTATTAATTTGCAAAAGGATAAAAAGGTTGTTAATAGTCACATCCCATGAACTAAACGTGTCATCACAGAGACCAATATGGAATAAAACTATAGACCAAGTCACCAAGGACAGTGTATGTTTGATACAAAGCATGATACACACTCTGAGCATTAAACAGGAACATAGCATTTACAAATTATCCAAACTCCGAAACGGACAACAGTTGTTTAGTGTTAAAAGCTTGTACTCCTTGATATCAGCAATAGAGGCATCATTAAACTTACAGTATAACAAATTCAAATATCAGCAAATATCCAAGTTTAAACATGAAAAACAAAGTCCATCTGAGAGCATGTCTAATTTTAACTATATCATCATTGTTGAATAAGAAGCATGGAATACCCAAATATTATGTTTTATGAGACAAGTAATGTCCAGAGTTAACTGACGTATCTCAGAATGCTTGAGTTTATATATCGAACATGTGTGGAACTTGACACAATAATCATAAGGACATAGAGGGCTTCAGATTCTAACTTATTTTGGACAGTATGATATTTCCATTATTGGCTAGTAATTCTCCAGATTGTTGCTGATTAGGAAACATCTACTGACCAAAAAAAGGAAACCTTTAGCCATCCTCAAATATTGAACTCCACTAACCTACCTAGGAGGAGACTCTTCCTGAGTCCAACATATTATATTAATGTCCAAAAAACTTTTTTCGTGTTAGCATGGTTGCACAATTCCTTCGCCTCAATATTAATTATGTTAATCAAAGTCATGATAGCAGGTCCACCTCTTTTTCGAACTAAAATAGCAGACACGGTTCAGAAAGACCTCGGCACGATTCTACCTCAGTAAACTTTTAATCCCCTCGACTTCAAATTCTCAAATTTCAAGGCTAGAAGCTATGTTGGTTTTAGAAGTAAAACATCTGGACCCTAAATGCTTACAAGTTATTGGAATAAACTACTAAAAGCTTCAACAATTTAAATTAAGTGATATAGCAACAAGTGAGCCATTGTAACATGCCATTGAAGACCCGAAGTAAATATCATTAAACTTTATAACATCAACGTATAGATAACTACGGCAGCAAAGGCTGCAAAAGCATAGAAACCCTCAAAATACCCAGATATTATAGAGAGCAATGATTACCTCAAGTCTAAGAAGAATATCTCGGTTGTGCAATATTCGTTTGTCCCACTCAGCTATTGCATTAGCCTGCTTTCGGAATTTCCCAGTACGTTCTTGGAGTTCGGAATTCCACTCCTTAATTATCTGAAAAAGGAAAACAAGCCATGTGAAAAACTTATAAATAGTAAGAAAAACTGAATCCATCTTGAAGACAGATTTCGCAGAGCAAACAGGAAAAAGTTTCAACTTGTAATCAGCACAGGATGTAAGAAATCCGGCACTTGGCACACACCAGTACTTTAAACAACTAAACATGTAGAAGATTTGCAGCCATGATTTACTAGACACATTTACTTTGGGGGAAAATTAACATTCTACATACCTCCTCGACAGTTTTCCCAGTGATCTCAGATGGTAATTTTGGAGTAGATATAACTGCAGCACTGGTCGTTGAAGTAGTCCTACAAAATATACACAAAATAAACCCGGTCCCAGTGTATATTATGATTACGCATAATATATATAACTCTGTATTTTACAGGTTTTCTCAAGGAATTAACACTGCAAAGAGCAGAGATGCGATGTAGGAGAACGTTAGCTTAATACATAAAGGAAAGGTAGTGGTTATAGGCTTTGAATTTTTTAATTTTCAAACTACCTTAATTACTATTGGGCAGATCCAGTACACTAAAAGTTAGTGTGCCAAGCCGATAAGAACCCATGCATGGAATAGGGAACACTAGTGGGGGCCACCCTAGAATTACATAAAATTAAAACAGCAAAATACTACCATGGGCTTGGTGTATTGTTTTAAAGGGTACCCCCGCTCTACACAATACTTTGTCTAAAATTGCCCATTTTGTCCATCTAAATTATAACCATTCATATCTTAAATGCTTAAAAGTTGCTTTACTTTTTACAACTATACGAAAATCTAATTGCATGTAAGTTTTATCCTTATTTAAAACATAAAATTTCCGTTTCATGTTACATAAAAAAAATGAGACAAAAAATTCACATTCACGTGCACCCCGTCACTGGTCTTAGATTAGATGATCAAAGTTTAAGCATATTAGAAAAGCGAAATATGAATCAAACTATCAGAGTCAAGGCAGGTGTACATACCCACTGCTGGAACTTGCAATAAACAATGGAGCAGCTGACGCCATTGTCGAAGTAGTAGTCGTAGTAGCAGCAGATGTTGAAAAAGCGGGAGTTGAAGAAGGTATATCTATAGAAGAATTCAATAATATCAAATCTCTCAGGGGTTTATTTTACCGGAAAAATAAATCAAGCAGCTGGTGTAATTCGAAATCAATTCTATTAGACATCAAACAATCTTTTCTACCAGATCTACTATAGTACTATCAAGTGGAACACAACTCAATTTCCAGGATTTTGTCACAAAAACGCCAACTTAAACTGCTACATGTGTTAAATTAACAAATGCGTAAACAAAAGATGACATAATTTCTATGTAGCACGGATACTTCGATTTTTCATTTTTTTGGAGTATAGGATATAAGATACGGATACGCCGATACGATACGGATACGGTATCGGATACGTGATTTGGAGTATGTTAACTTTTTCGAGGTTTGACCAATCTGGATATACGTCTTGGATACGTTTTGGGTATAAAAAAAACACAAAAAAATTATTTTCTTTCTTCTTTTTCATATTTGTTTCTCAAATAAAAAAACATGTAATTATGGGACAAAAAGTACTTTACCAATTTCATATCAACTTTACCTTTACTAATACACACAAACATATAGATACTCACTAACAAATATATATATACACATTAATATAGAGAGAGAATGGGGTATTGACGGAAAAAACACTTTTCTAATACTAATCCCCTCCTTCTATTCCCCCTCTCCTGCTATCTATTTTGGCTGCTTTTAGTTTGAATATCCGTTGCTACTTTTTATTATATACAAAATATATATTAATATTCTAATGATTGATGTATCCTAGCCGTATCGTATCCTAAATTTTCCAAAAAAACCGTATCCGTGTATCCGTATCGTATCAGATACGATACTCGAATCCGTATCCGTGCAACATAGATAATTTCCATTCCCACAGAGACCTGATGACAAATTGAGGTGTTTGAGTGGTGAGCCAAATAATTGTTAATTTTTTATAGCCTGGAAAGGATAAAACCCTTGAACCGGAAGAACCTATATTTTTTCTCGGCCTCAAATAAGCCAAGTATTTGCTTAAAAGCTGCAACCAAACCAGCCCTGATTGTGCTTGGTCATATCTTTTAACACTTTTGAGCTTGTTTCGTGGTCACTAGTTCCAAATAAGAACTTGTGATAAATTTAAAGGTATTTTCTAGGGTCAAAACAAGAAAACAAGAAAACATAACAAACTGTAATCAAGAGTAATTTCTATATAACTATTAGAAACATCCTAGTCATATATATAAGAAAACTCACTCAAGGACGGTGCAGCGGTTGTGGATTGCGACTGAGCTGACGAAGCCGCTGGCTTGGCCGACAAGGAAAAACTCGGAAAAGAGCTGACTGTCCCCGACGAAGCCGATGCTGCTGAGCTGGCAGGGCCAAAGCTAGGAAACGCCGGAAAGGCAGTCGTGGAAGATGCAGACGATGCCACCGGAGCTGCACCTGATGACGACGACGAAGAAAAAGCGTTTAAGCTTGGAAACGCCAATGCTGACGTGGCAGAGGTAGCTGCGGCTGATGAAGTCTTTGCTGAGGTGGTGGCGGCGGCAGGTGAGAAGGAGAATGAGGATTGGGAGGCCGAAGACGAGGAGGTTGCAAAGGATAAAGCAGGCTTGGTTGCGGAAGATGCTGAGCTGGCGGTCGAGAAAGTAAACGACGTGGACGATGGCGTGACGGAGGCAGACGAGCCGAATATGGAGGCAGTTGGAGCTGAACCTGTCGAGAGCGGCGATGACGTGGTGGTGGGGGTTGGTTGACCGAATATTCCGGAACTTGCGAAAGGAGACGGTGATGGGGCAGCGGTTGTGGTCGCCGCGGATGGTTGTGAGAACGGCGATGGAGATGTGGCGGGAGCAGCAGATGACTGGCCGAACAAGCCGGAGCTCGGGAAGGGTGATGACGACGTGGCGGGAGCAGAAGGTTGTGCGAATAAGGCGGGACTCGGTGATGACGTGGCAGCTGGAGCGGACGGTTGCGCAAACAGACTGGAGCTGCCAAAGGGGGATGACGTGGCGGTTGTTGAGGATGCTGACATGGCGGCACCTGTAGAGGCCGAGCCGTATATCAATGATGAGGCACCGAAGGGAGAAGAGCTAACGTTCGCCGGAGCACCGAACACAGATGGCGTGGCAGCTGCAGCAGCACCGAACGCGGATGATGTGGCTGCACCTGCAGTCGTCGAACCAAAGATGGATGGCATGGCACCGAATGTGGATGACGTGGCGGCTGTAGCAGCACCAAAGGGGGATGACATAGCAGCACCGGTAGGGTTCGAACCGAAGGTTGATGTAGTGGCACCGAACGGGGATGACGTGACAGCACCTGTAGTGTTCGAACCGAAAATCGATGTGGTGGCACCGAAGGGGGATGATGTGGCGGTTGCTGGGGCACCGAAGGCAGGGGATGATGTGGCGGCTCCAAAGCCGAATGTAGGAGTTGTAGCGGCGGATGACGTGATGGTTCCGAAGCCGAATGTGGAAGCTGAAGCGGCAGATGAGGGTGTGGTTCCGAAGCCGAAGCCAGTAGATGACGTGGCGGCTGGCGTGGCAGTTCCGAAGCCGAATGTGGATGTTGTAGCGGCGGATGATGGGGTGGTTCCGAAACCGAAGGCGGGGGATGACGTGGCAGCACCGAAGGCGGGGGAGGAGGTGGGGGCGCCAAAAAGCGGAGTGGAGCTAGGGTTTGAGATGGAGAAAGGAGATGCAGAAGAAGAAGAGGATGAATTAAACATTGTTTTTTTCTGTCTAAATATTTATCTACTAGCAGACGGGCCCACGCTATGGCTAGTGTAACGCCTGGTTTGGTCTTACGCAAGCAAGGGGAGTCTGCAAAACAAATATTTGGCTTTTATCCTGCAATTGAACATAATGTCTATATAAGTAGGAAAAAATACAATAACATGAGGTGTGCGTATGCGTATGGACAAAGAAAGAAAGGGGATTATGGAGTATTAAGTTGTGTTAGAAAAACTGATGTATACTTGATCATATTCATCATAGCTGAAACCAAGCAAAATAGAGGTCTCATAAAACATAAAAAAAAACTTATGAAATGGTCAATATGAGTCCAAATCCTCTACCCCATAATCTCTACCACATTCCGTGCCCCATTGATTTTTTAACACAAAATAGTTATTCAAAAAAATTAAAAAAATTACTACAATTACAATTAGACATGTATCAATACATTCCGATAATTTTTTTCTTATAAAAAATTCAAATATGTTACATTTTGGAATTAAAATAATAAGTGGCGTAAATTAATTATAAAATTCAAAAAAAATAATGTAACTCAACAAGATGTCACAATATTATGAAATATGTATAGAATATGTTGTAACGCTTTATAAACATACAAAAAAATGTTATAAAAAATTAAAATTTGAGCGAAAATAGCTAAGGAGGCAGGAATGAGGTAGAGATTAGGGGGTAGAAGATTTGGACTCGGTCAATATGTATAATCAGCTGAACTTACAATGCATCTTTTCGTACATACAAATTGAGCATGATCATAGAAACAAAAGCTGCATTTTAAGAAAACTCACTCGGTAGATTTTTTAAAACAAATACAAAATGATAACAGAAAAGGTATTCAATGTCTATATAATGTCTAAACCAAGTTTAAATCGATCCCAAAAAACTGAAGAAGACAGTGGCAATCATTGAAATTACTACCCTATGCAATTAGTTGAATAGAACAAAAAAGAGCAAGTCTTTTTAAATTCATTTGGCCAAAACTTCCGTAATTCGTAGATTAACGACACGACAGTTCACAATCAACATACCTAATAATTTTTAGGTCAAAAATGTTGCAATGGAGCAACTAATAGCATCCATATACAGCGACACCAATTTCATTTGAATAAAGACCCTAAGAATATGTATGATTCAAAAAATGAAGTACACAGTAGCAAAATTGTGTGCAGGAGGCTGAACATCGCTAAGAACTCTTGTAGTTTTTGAAATTCAACAATGGTCCACTTTAAAAAATTCATCAAACACAGCATAGGTAAATTAAAATCCAGCTGTGACAAAACATCAAACACCTGGTGTGCTTCTTATACAACTGACCAATAAAGAACTTATAAAATTAAGTTGTTATTTTTAATTTCCTTTCATCTGTTTTGCTTTTTTTTGTTTCGAACCCATCCCATCAACCTGAATAGCAATTTTAGAATGAAATAATTATACCTAATGTAAAATTTCAATTTCTACGACTGTAAACTTGCAACCCTTGAACCAAAAAGAAATCAAGTCATAATCACATCACCCTTTTTTATCAATCAAAATATCATTGCCTTGTACATCAAATTTATTATTAGCCTAAAAATAGAACAATTACAAATCAAGTAATAAACCTAGGATAAAACTAAAAACACATAATATAACTATCAAACACACCAACGACGTGTTTTTCAGTCACGTTAAATTCGGAAGAGGTATATTCATAGATACAAAATAAGCTTCAATTAAATATTAAATAAAAGATCAAAGCTTCAATTAAACCAAACTTCTGTATACATAATTTCTGAATAAAAATTAAAACTTCAAAATTGTGTCTAGTTTCTAATAAAAGCTATAATCATAACAATCTATGAAACAAACACATAGTTCAATAACTACAATCTTCATTGATAAGCACTATTAAAACATGGTTCATCATAAATATGAGAATACCTATAAATGAATACTAGTATATAACACGATTAAATTAGGGTTTTGTAAGGATATTAACCTTCAAATCAAATAATGGAAAAAAGGGAATAATATTAGGGTAAAAGCATCGAACATTAACCATTAATATAGAAACCCAGCTATTTTATTCAAACATATTATGGGGAGATTAAATATGGTAGAAAGCCAATAAATGGAAAAGGAAAAACAAAATGAATAGATGAAAAACACATACCTATATATATATATATATATATATATATATATATATATATGTATGTATGTATTGATTCTCTCTCTATATATATCTATCACCCCCTCTTTGTTTATGCGTGAAAGAGCAGCAGTAAGTAAAATAGTAGTGGCGAGGGTTTTGAAATTTGGGCAAACAGAGCCAATTTTCGAGATTATTTATTATTCTACTGGAAAAATGTTGTTTAATATTTCGATTTTAACAATTTACTAACCAACCTTCTATTATCAATTTGACGGGTGTTCCAACAATAAAATTATCAAATTATAGTCACGTTCTCTCGTCTTTCATACCAGGAATATAATTGCATAGGTATGCAATATGCATGAAAAATAAATTTCCAAATATGAGATATGCTGGGTGTAATTTCGTTGATTTATACATTCGGACCCTTAATTACACTAAAATTCATACCAGGAATATAATTGCATAGGTATGCAATATGCATGAAAAATAAATTTCCAAATATGAGATATGCTGGGTGTAATTTCGTTGATTTATACATTCGGACCCTTAATTACACTAAAATAAATAGACTGTGGACCAAATTGATAAAACTTAAATGTTGGATACTAAATTAGTAAAAGTCAATAGTACCGGGTATTAAACATTTTTTTTTTCATTTTTCTGGTTGCTTAATGGCCGGTTTTGTATCATATTACATTTTTTATGATAAAAAGTTGTTTTTAAAAAGTAATACTAAGAAATAAAATTGATTAAAGAAAGTTGCAGTTTGGTATTTGACATCATTGTAACTGAATTATAACTTGTTTTTATTGATCATTTTAACTTATAAGAGTTGTAAATATGTAAATACATTCAATTAGGTTTTTATTGTTTTTTTTTTTTTTGAAGATCTAATGTGAAAAGACTAACAAAAATATGTATACCCTAACTTCTTATGATTTTGAGCTTTTTTTTAGCTTTAGTGATTCAAAAACTAACTTTTTAAAAGCCAAAAAAACGACATACCAACCGCTCATGGATTTTTGTAAGCAAAAACTCAAAAAAAAAACTAGAAAAGAAGTTATTGCCAAAAACATGCACCAAGTTATCGCCCGCCAAATGTGTCTTCGGGTTTGCTATCATGCTATGAAATATTCATACTACGAAAGTAAAATGATTTTTCACTAGTTTTCTCAAGTTTTGAAGTAACGTAGAGATATCAGACTTTTACCATTAGTATTGACTATTGCTTATTTTATGATTTTTTTATTGGTAAATCTGAAAGTAGTAAAGTAAGTTTCTATGTTAGTTTGTCTCACCGAGTTTAAATTTTTTCTAAAGTAATAATATGTTTCACTTATGACGACTTAAAAGAATAGTAGAAGAAAACTACACTAGGAACGTAATTATGTGGGAGTGGCACCTAACGATCTTCAAATCATGAACGTTCTTATGGTGCGTTTGAACTTGTATTTCAAATTTTGTTCATTTTTGGAGAAATGAGTTTTAATTTATTCAATTGTTCACATTTAGTTTTTTCCTGGAAAAGAATTATATATAAAAAAAAAAAATGGGATCATGGGAGAACATTTGTAATGACGAATTATAATTGCTCACGTAGAATTTAATCTTATTTTCTATCTATTTTGTACGATATTACGTTTTCACTGGAGGAATTGACTTATACTAATTTTCCTTAGTTCAAAAGATTTTTTGTGTATTTCTTGACTAGAAATCCGCTGTAGCAAAAATCTACCAGAATTTGGTCTTAATCCGGGTTCGACCCCCGGCAGCGGAAACAATTTTTTTTTCGAAGGGTGGAAACTATGAAATGATTTATTATTAGTTATATTTCTCATGTGCACTAATTATAATAACAATCCGTTGTAGCAAAAATTTATAAGAACTTTAGACTTATCCGGCTCGACCCCTCGGCAGCGGAATTAATGTTTTATAAATAATTGCCTATCTTCCTCTCCTTTTGCTCGTGTTGTACTCACCCCTTTGTCTTTTAAGTATCAAAGCTGAACAATATGATCACACACAAACACTAGTTATGTCATACTAATTAAATCAACCGGTAGCGACTTACTATAACAATTGACACGATGAAGTTTTCCAGAAAAAAAATTCATGTGAATCTATAAATCAACAATCTGTTGGAGCAAAATTCTCAATAAATTGATCTTCATATAGTGAAAGAAACAATAAGAACCCCCTATATATTAGAGAGAGATACATAGCATAACGACATGTTCATGGCACATACTCGATGTGTGGGAATGTTTTATAAAATAATTTGTGAAGACCTTCATGAATAAGTTTAGAAACTTGTACAATGTCGGCTCAAGAAACAAAATGTACGTTGTGTCGATTAAATCAAAGAAAAGCAGTGGAAAGAGCGAAGCTATACATCCCACATCAACAGAAAAACTACAAAGGAAATGGATGATAACTAAAAATAAGCTTCTTTGAATTCTTCATCAATCACGCAGCCATGCATTAAGCACAAAGCGAACTATTCTTTCGCCTTTTACTAAAGAATACCGTGTGCTTGCTGCAAAGAGTGGCATACGCCATTTTTTGGAAGAGTTTTTCTCTATAGAGAAAACTCTGCAATTTTTAGTTTAAACTTTTCTTCCCCTAATATAATAGACAAAAGTTCCAACCTAAAGATATCAAGATTTAACGAAAAGAGTTGTTTACAACACCCTGTTGGTGGCAATATAAGTGAAGAACCCTGACTCAACCACTCTAAAAAAACACTGTATGTAATCTTACGGCTGATCTTGACCTATTCCTTTAGTAATTAGTATCAGAGTTTGGCGGAAAAAACAATTAAAAAATCTATAAAAGAGAGGGCATAAAGCATATACTGACATATTCATGGCACATACTCGATGTGTAGTAGTGTTTTATAAATTATTGATGAAAACCTTCAATGTACTTATGAATAAAATTATGACTTATAAACTTATACAATGCCAGTTGAACGAACAAAACGTCGGGAAAGTTTATAAGAGTGTCGATTAAAGCAAAGAAAACGAGCGGAGCAATAAATCCCACATCAACGGAAAGACTAAAAAGGAGAAGGTGATAAGTATATAAGAGCTTCTTCACTATTACCAAATTTACGCAGCCATGCATTAAGCACAAAGCGAACTATTCTTTCGCCTTTTACTAAAGAATACCGTGTGCCTATTGCAATAAGTGGCATACGCCATTTTTTGGAAGAGCTTTTCTCTATAGAGGAAACTCTGCAATTTTTAGTTTAAACTTTTTTCTCCTAAGACAAAAATTTACAATCTTAAACCCTTTTTCTGGTATCAAAGATTGAACAAAAAGAGTTGTTTATAAGCACCATGCTAGCGGTGAGATCAGTGAAGAACCTGACTCAACCTCTCTTAAGAAACACTATATATAATCTTAAGGATGATAACTATATAAGAGCTTCTTCACTATTACCAAATTCATACAGCCACGCATTAAACACAAAGCGAACTATTCTTTCGCCTTTTACTAAAGAATACCGTGTGCATGTTGCAATAAGTGGCATATGCCATTTTTTGGAAGAGCTTTTCTCTATAGAGAAACTCTGCAATTTATAGTTCTAACTTTTCTTCTCATAATAAAAAAATCTAAAGTCTCAATTACCTAAACAAAATGGTGCAATTAACAATTGATTTGACAACTTTGTCTTTTATGTAATTATTCTGCTGAATTAGTTTTCTGAATGCAGAACTCCCATTTATAAATTTGTGTTGTTTCAATGTGCTTCTTGAAAATAGTTTCTGTAACTTTCTGGTAAAGGTGCTAATTTTCTAAATAACTACAATCATCTAGTTGGAAACAAATTTACTTATTTGGATGTTCTTTTCTGGATATAATGAATTAGTTATCAATAATTTCTCAAAACAAAAATATGGGTTCTCATTTATCAATCAAACAGAAAGCTCAGGCCCTAAGCTAAGATACCGACTTACAGTCCAATTCTTGAATAAAAAAGACAAGCTCAAAAGCTTCAATCAAACAAACTGTAGGTGTAAATCCAGTAATATGTTTTATTGTAGCAAAGGAGAATTTAAATAAATGTAATGTCCCTTGGTATTTAAAAGCATGTTCTTGATTGTTTTATGAGTTTCTCCATTTTAGTAATCTTTCTTCACATACAATTAACATTTTCTCATAAGAAGAAACACAATATATAAAGCACACACTTGACCAATATACGAACGCCGACAGAAGTGGGACAACAATAAACTCTGGCGGGCATGCTTTGTGGTGGTTAATCCAGCAAAATCAGATGTGTTGTATTGAAGGAATTTGCTTCTTTCACACTGGACGAAAACATAACGTGATTTTCCTGATTTTATTTTCCTAATTTTCTCAACTTCTATTTTTTTTGTTTCTGAGGGAACTTCTTCCCATCTTTATTCAAGATTGTTTGATTGCAGCTTTAAACCAGAAAAGTTGCGGTTTTAGGTTCAACAAAACACTATGTTCATCCAGTTTAAAGTTTCTGGTTTTTCAGGCAAAAGGTCTTAAACAGCAAAAACCAAATGCATTTTCAACTTAAAAATATAAACCGAGCTTCAAAGCTCCAAACAAACTCAATTAAACTACTTATTTATTTTGGTTTTTAAAGTACTTGAGCTTATTAGTATGATGTAACTTGAGAAGCAAACAATCTATACAATACTTAATTAATCAGTCTATTTTTTATGTTGGTAAACAACAGACTCTAAAAGAAGGTGCTTAAGAGTTAATTTACTGAAAGGAACCGGTCTATAGGTACTGGTGGTTGATAAGTCAACTAATACAAACAGTCATCATAACAAAAGGGATTGTCTCTTTCAATCCCAGATAAATTTCTAACATGAAAAACGAGGATTTATCATAAATACGTTTCGAAGCCAAATATAAGAGAGGCTTCCCCGATAACATTTTGAATTCATAGGATTTGAAATGGGAATTCAATTGTTGAAAATAGAGGGCTCTTTTGTGCTCACAATTATCTTTATGAACATAACAACTTGAATACTAGATTTGTGAATCATACAAAAATCAGGTCCCATGAATTCACATTCCTTATTGTTTTTTCCATTCAATAAGGTGATTTTTGGCATAAGTAATTAAGTAGTTTAAGCACACTAAAACGGACGTTTAGGCCGTCAAAGTGGTTGCTAACATTCCATTACCTGATTTTCGAACTTTATTGTTCAGCAAAACAAATCCACCACAAGTGCCTCAATGTGTTGGATGAAAGTTTATCGTTTTAGAAATGTAGATTGGATACGCCGCCAAAAATAATACTACGGCCGCTGTCAGGGATGAAGCCAGGAGTTTCAAATTAGAGGGACTGATAATATGATTTTTGAAATTTTTTTAAATAATATAAAAGGGTCTATAATGCTACTTTTTGAAGACTTTTAAAGAAATACATGTTGTAATTCTCGTCTCGTTTGTGGTTAAGCCAGTCAAAGAACCGAAACGTAATTTGGAGAATGTACCACAAAATATAATTGACATTAAAAGCATGATAAGTATAATAAGTTCGAACCGTAATATTAACGCTTATAAAACTATTACGCAAGCGTTTATCCTAAGTATCTTGAAATTAAAATAATTTATAGTGTAGTTTAATTGAACATAATTTAGTATCAAGAGAGTGTTCTTAGAAATGTGTACCTTGATTGTCGTGGGAATTCCGATGACCAATTTTGTATATGTCCTTGTCGAGTCGATTGTTCAACAACTCTCTCTTTAAGATCTATTCGTCCCCTACCGTTGCCTTCTAGAAAATGGACGCTGACTTCACAGGATAAAACGACAAAACTGAAGTAGGAAAGTGGAAGCACACGTTCCTACTGACGAACCAGAAAATAACAAGAGAATTTCTCCTTAATTTTTTCTAAGAAAACTAAATGCAGAATATGAAAAGCGAGAACGATAATCTGATATATAGAATATCGGATTTGGAAATGTAATGAATAAAAACGTTGGGGAAGGATTTAATTTATCGAAAACGAAGGGGTGCCAAATTTGAACAGACACGGTTGTTCAAAACCAGGGGGAGTGAATCTGGGCAGATTCAAACTACAAGGACCTGTTTGCGAACATACGCAACTGTTGGATCAGGTGAGTGAATCTGGACAAATTCAAAGTATAGAGACCTGTTTGCGAACAGACGCAACTGTTGGATTAAAACCGTTAGAAAAAAAAATAGTGTTTTAGAAACACGGATTAGTTGAGTAAAAAAATTAGGTGTTGGGAACACGCACTTACATATACGCCACGGGTCTTGAGCTCCACCACGAGGGTCAAAGGTCAAACCTGAGATGAGACTAGAGAAAGACTCACCCCAATCACGCACAAAAAGGCTGGAACCCCAACCCCCAACCCAAAACCATTATGCCCATGGTGGATGTATATAAACACTCAATTCTCACAAAATTCACCATTGTGGGATAAAGGTTTCCAAATCCTTTTGTAAAAGTGAGTTCCAAGAAACTCTTTCCAGATTTTGCGTGACCTCCAAAATGGAGTCTAATATCTTTCACTCCCGTTATCGATTTTGGACGTGTGACGTACCATTTAAAAACTTATATAACATACTTTAATTAGGTATCAACCACGTTTCATTTCACGGTACTTAACATGTGTAAAACGGTTCTCAAAACCGGACAAAACCGGTTCGGGTATATTACATATATACCTATTATTCCAACAATACATAGAATTTATTTTTAAATTTTCATCATTTTTTTATCAAAACGAAGGGGTTGCAGCCCCGATTGTCTCCATCTAGTTACTTTTTAAGCCAGTATTACGCGAATGTTATCACCTAGTTTCTTTCTTAAATACTTCTTAAAGAAAATTAAAGATAAAAGCGGAAATCATTCAATACTATCTTGACAATACATATTAAATTGATTTAATGAATTTCGTCTCCTTTGTTATACATTGTATGTTTTTCTTTCGAATTGTTGAGAAGGAATTGACAATATCATAGACAAATATTACTACTTTATAGTTAACACCAACAATCTGATGTAGCAAAAATTTAAAAGAATTTTGTCCCCTGTCAGCGGAAACTAATCTTTCTTACCTTTTTTTCTTCTTCTTACTATTGTGCCACCCCTTACTATAGGGAAAATCGAACGAAGTAGTTACATACAAACACAATTTAGATCATATTAATTAGCATATGTTTCAAGCTAGATGCGAGTTCTATTTGTTCAATTGCTCACTTTATGATCTCTTTTTTGAAAAATTAACACTAAACCAAGATTAGTGAATAAGAATTGATTAATAAATGATAATGGTTTATGGCTTCATAAATATTAATATGCGTTTTTATTATAATAATCTGTTGTAGCAAAAATCCCTCTGAATTTGGTCTGTTTCCGGGTTCGAACCCTGGCAGCGGAAATTCCCTTTTTATTGCCTATTTTTTCCTGCCTTCTTCGGTCTTTTCTGTTTCTGTTGTATCATTCTATTTACTTATCAATTTTGAACAATATAGACGCGTACAAGCATCACGTTAAATCATAAAAAGAGCAAGCAATAGCATAGGTCCGCTAGATAATTGTTCAAAATTGGACAACATCAGGAAAACAATATTTTACTTCGCAGTTAAAGAACTTGTCGAATCACGCAGCAGTATCAGTGGAGAACCTGACATGGCTTCACCTATAGACTCGAGTCTCAAGTCAGGTTTCAAGTCACAGAATCTTAGTTTTCCACGTAGGGGGACTACGGGTTAATATTATCAAAGTACAGTATAACTGTATACATGACAATGTATTGATGATTACTACCAGAATCTAAGTCAGGCTGAACAAGATAATGTAGATGATTTGTTTTATTTTGGGCTTTATCACCTATTTAGTCTGTGTGGTTCCACAAAACCTATCAACACAGATTGGATAGTTGCTGAAACTTTTTATTAGCTGACTGACTGAAACAACTACAATATTGTCACAAGTAAAATATTGTTGATATATATAAACAATTTTTCTACTGTACCTTACCATAATTTAAATTTATACAAGTGATCTTTGTTTTATTCTCCCTTTCTCTGTAGCTGCGTCCCTTCTTCTCTTTACTAATTTCTGTTATCCAGCTAAAGCCAAAATATAAATTACATAACAAACATAAAAAAAAAACATTTCCTAGCACAATATTTTCTAATTATGGACCCCAATTGAAGCAGGAGCCCAAACCCCATGAAAGCCTAATGGAAAGTTCAAGGATTTAGGAACTTCAAGCCTTCCAACAAGGGCATCTGCTTCCCCGATCCGCTTGGAATTTAAGATAACAAGGTAGCACCTCTGTTTTGATACTGCATACTGCAAAAAAACACACAGAAAATGCTTAGTTTATTAAGAAAACACTAGTCGCACACTATTACGCATCTTCATAATGATATGAGTATGACATTTTTGTACATTTTGGATGCCAATTTTGCTGCAAGTTTTAGCAAAAGTATAAGTTTTCTTGTACTGGTGGTTGAATGTGTGACAAAGATGGCCTATCCATCTAGGCTTGTTTGGACTTTGGCTAAAGCTTAAAGCTTACAAGCTCAATCTATTTGCTTACTAGAATTTCAGTTGGCTTTTCCTTTTGTGATTTTAAGTTCACTTTTCTTGCTTTTAATAAAGTTTTAGACGAGATTCATCTCCGTAAAAAGTTTCCTTTTTTCGTTAACTTCATCTGGATGGGGGTGTGAATGTCTAAGATCTGCTTAAAAGAATAAAAAATAAGTCCACTTCTATGTATTGCCTAGGCTCACCTCTACCACTAGTATATAGCCGTCGTCCTCTTCAATCCCCTTGGGCACGAAAATGGGTTCGCCAATGAACTTTCGGGTACCAACAGACCATGTTTTTATGGATTTATCCCTCGTGTTGAGTTTAACCACAGTGTCGAATGGAAAATGTGGCAAAGCTCGACGTGATCCACTCGAGGTTGCTGCGTATACATATTTATTATCCGTGCCTGCGTAATTATGATTAATAACCGGAAAATCGGATGATTTATCCAATTCACTTAAGGGTCTTACGGAACAGTTGTCACATTCCCCATTTGCATTTAAGTTGATCGACACTTGAACTAGGCGGGGTAATAATTTCTCTTCATCTTCTTTTGCATTCATCATAGCAGGATCCAGTTTACCACTTTGCCAATCATATCCTGCATATACACGATTAAGTTGAGAAATTAAATATATTGTTTCTGATATTTTTTTTAATGCATTTTGAGCACGTTTTAATTCCTTATACATTGGATGGTTTGAAAGTAAATCTAGAAATATGAGAAGTTAAAAGACCATCATAAGATTTACGTTAATTAAATTGACCCTACATTTGATTTTGGGTTTTAAAATGTAGGTAACATATCTATATTCTACCCAGCCTCTAAAACATAAGGAAGTGGTATAAATCTAATTTTAGAAACAGGATGTGGTTTCTGATAATAATTTAAAACTCAGGGGTCTATTACTAATTCCTTTTTTTATACTCAAAGATTCAATTCTAAACATTAAACCCACCATGGTTTCAAAATTATACATTTAGTCCCTAAATGTGTGCATTTGATCATGTACATATACTTCATTCATTATTCTTTTCTAATTAACATAAGTGGATTTTTTCACTCAAATAAGCTAGTCTTCTTTTAGGTTGAGTACACAATCTTCTATTATGCAGCTTAGACCTTTTAAACTTTTTAGGCCATGTAACAGAAAGCCTATAATTTTGCTAACAAACTAATTAAGCATCCAGCTCATTATTGTAAATGAAAACACAAATAATCCATCTTTAAATCAGTGTCTTAAAAAAGCGAAATCTTAACTAAAGGCTGAAGCGTTTTTGCAAGAGCTATGCTAAGCGTAAGCTTTTAGCAGTCTAAAAACTGGAAAAACGAGTTTTTCAAGTTTTTTGTAAGCTTTGAATTGAGCATTTATCGAGTTTTGAGTCGAGATTTTTTACTACGAAACGTGCTTTTTAAAACTGTGGTTTTTTGTATGCAACAACAAAGCAAGCTCAAAGTATACATTTTTTTCTTTTTTCCTCCATTTTCTTATTCTAAAGTTTCAAAATTCCAAGTTTGACAACACAAGTGCTAAACCAACTTGAACATATAAAAGCGAAGAACTTCAAAGTTTTGAACAACTTACCAAACATAGTTTGGAAGTTGAACCATCTGTAAGAACAAGCACTGGCTTGTATATGTATCTTTGTACTGCCATTCTCATCTCTATCTTCGAAAGCATTGCCAACATGAACTACCCACATCTGAGATGGAGCCTCAATAGGGATTCTCCAATCTCTATCACTTTTATTTACTGCTCCATTATTGTTATTATTAAATCTTGGTAGTAAGTAAATTGGAGATGTGGCCTTGTTTGGGTTCACTTTCAGTGCTGATATCATTGGTGATAGTCCACATACTGCTGCCATTGAACCTACAATTAAATTTAAATATGAGATATCTTATCACTAGAAGTTGGAAGTAATAGTTTTCTGTGAACTTAAGCATCTGACAAATGTAATACTAAATACAATGTAGAGAGATTAAATAACCTAAAAAAAATGGGGCATAATTACCTGGTATGTCAAGCTTAATGCGATTGGCGAATAAGATGTAGTGACTATCTGTGAATGCCCAATCATGTATCATCATGTGGTCAGGGATGTTAAATTCTCTCCTTTGCAACATCTTGAAACTCGAGTCAAATTCTGCAGATTAATTAAGGACTGTTAAAAGACATTGAAACTGAGTTTCGATAAAGGTTTATCATCTTTTCCCAAATTTATGTCAATAGATCTTAGAAAAACATGTCATCAATTATGTACTCAAGTCTTAATATCATGTACTCGAGAATTTCAGAAAAATGGTTCCAATAAAACATGACAATTCATTTCTATGCATGGTGTGTAGTAAAACATGTGAATCATTTTTATTTTGTGTTGTTACTCGGAACTTAAATCATACATAGTACAGTATTTGATACGTACCATAGAAGGTAAAATTACTTCGAGGAAGCAACATATCCTCAGCGTTGCATGACATGATGAGAAGTCTATCTCTGTGAGCGTCGATCTTATAATGCGACAGAAGCCGTTTAGGAGGCATATTAAACACTCCTGGAAAAAAATGTACTAAAAAGGTTAATCGATCACATTTGATTAGAGAAGAGTATTTTATTTGGATATTTAGGATTCTGTAGCTGTTTGATGTACGTAGTACATGATCATTTGCATCAAATAAGGTGATCAGGACGAGAGAAAAAATGAGCATATCTTTAAAAAATAATAATTGTATGCAATATATAAAAGTTTTTTTTTTTAGTACGCCGTATATATGAGGTTTGAATATTGATACAACCGTTTTGGTCGAGTCATGACTTGAGATTTCTGTGTAGTAAAGTTTTTAACTCAGATTTAAATTTATTTAACCATCCATTAATTAGAGCAACAACTGCTTTCGTTAATTCATATGACAGAATTTTCTTATTCCTAGTGTCTTGTTCAAAGCTCGTCCATAACATCTCTCCCCACATGCCCACAAATTAACATTAGGCCAAAACTTTCCTTGTATATAATAATATCGTTGGGGATGTAAAAAAAAAAATTATTACTACACAACGTTTAAAATAATCAAAAACATAGTTTAAAAGTCTATTATGTAGGTTAAAAAAGGCGATTTGTTAATTGTAAAAAACACAGTAAATTTAAATTTAAAATTATAATTTATTTTTTTGCTAATATCAAAATGAAGTATTTGAAAAGTATTTGTAGATTTTAACAAAAAAGATAGAAATACAGGGATGTTAATGAAAATAATGAGCAATAAAGTGTTACTCATGTAACTAAATGAACATGAACGAAATAAAAAATAATAAGTTGTGATGGTAAGCAATCGAACAAAATATGTTTTATTCAATTTTAGATAGCATTACTATATGAGCTAAGTATGATTATATATATTATGGAGGCCTATTAATATATATAACCTAATTTTTTTAAATTTTCTCTATAAATAAAATCGTTTTTTAAATTTCGAGGATAGCGACGGGTCTGCTGACCCCTCCAAATCCGCCCCTGTAGAGGAGGGAAAGTAGCCCTAGGTGAATACAATATTATTTACTTCTCAATGGACCCTTCCAATTTGTGGTTGAGTAAAAAATTATAGATGAGAAAAAATTAATAGAAAATAAAAAGAAATAACATATGCTTATGTAAAATATATTGGTAAGTTGGTTGAAAATTTATATAGAGTACGGTTACTCAAAAATAGTAAAGTGTATTACCACTCTAAATTTAAGTAAAATTTTAAGATAGCTGAAGGGTTGCTCTTAATGGATCCTCATGAAAACTGCCCTTATGCCTTAATTTTATGAAGAATGAATGAATGTTTGACTATTCATCTAACTGTTTTATCGTCCAACTTCTTATGTATATGTATATTACATTTTTTTTGAATTTACAGTACTATATGTATAGTACTACGTTGAAAAGGTAAATAAGAAAATGGATGATTTAATTTTAGTAAAAAAAAATAAAATTAATTCATTTTTAGTGCTAGTACGAAAAACTAATTCGCTTTTGGTGTAACTTTTCTGTCATTCATTTCACTAGTATCTCATTCACTTCGTGAATATACAAATAAATATAAGAAAACCAAAATAAAATATATATAAATTAAAAAATACATAAAAATTATTTAAATATATAAAATTAAAACAAAATTAAAACAAAAAAAAAACGTTCATTCATTTCAAGATTTTAGAGTGAATAGAACAAACAAAACCTCATTTACTTAATAAAAAAAAAACTCACAAAATTTTATTCACTTCAAAAATTTAAACTGAATGGATAAAAAAAAATCGTTCATTCACTTCATAATTTTAGTGTGAATGCACCAAACAAAATCTCAATAAATTTAAAAAAAAAAACTTAAAAAAAGCTCATTTACTTAAAAATTTTGAAATGAATGGATAAAAAAACGTTCATTCAATTCAAGATTTTAAACTGAATGAATTAAACAAAATTTCATTCATTTTAAAAAAATATCAATCACTTCAAAAATTTGAAGTGAATAGATAAAAAAAGCCCAATTCACTTCTATATTTTAGAGTAAATAGACCAAATAAAATCTCATTCAATAAAAAAAAAAAAGCACATTCACTTCAAAAATAAATATTAAAAAAATCATTCACTTCAAAAATTTGAAGTAAATTAATCAAATAAAAGATTATTCACTTCAAAATAACAAACAAAAAGTCCATTCATTCACTTTAATATTTTAAAGTGAATATACCAAATAAAAGCCAATGCACTTCAAAATTTTAAAATAAATGAACAAAAAATAACTCATTCAATTCGGTATTTTGAAGTAAATGCACTAAATAAAAGCTCATTCATTTCAAAAAATCAAACAAAAGATTATTCACTTCAAAATTATTGAGAAAATAAAAATTCATTAACTTTAAAATAACAAGTAAAAACCCATTCAATTTAAAATTTTCAACCGAATGTATTAAACAAAAATGTATTTACTTTAAAATTTTGAAGTGGGTGAGAGAAACATGTATCAAAGATGAATTAGTTTTTGAGGGTATGAATTTTTAGGAATTAATTTTAAAAAGATACACTTTTTCTAATTTCCTCATACGAAAATATGAAGTAGGTGTAGGCAGAATTTTTGGGTTTGACGTTTAAGACTTAAACATCTTGGTATATAACGACGCATTAATTGTTGCTATCTGTATTGCTTTAGTGTACACGATATTTAATTACATGGTGTCACATTCTCAAATATTACATATTATAGTAATAATTTTTTACTAGAGTTTAAGACCACGGACAGACAAATGAATCATATTAGGAAATTGGGTAATGTTTTCTCAATCCCTCCTATTAAATCTTTTATTATAGGGTGTTTAATTAGGGCTATGATTAGGTACAATACTTGTACTACAATCTGATTCTTAATTTCATCTTCTAATTCTGTTTCATTATGAAGTTAAGTTCCGTCTAGTTAAAAACTTAAAACAAATGATATGATGCCGGTAATTTTAAAACCATATATTCAAGATTCCGAGGATTACACTGCGAGTTAGGCCAATTATGTTTCTCTATTTAAACTCAGAACGAACAGTTTGGTAGCTTATTTTTGTAAACCTAACAGTCTTAAAAGTATAGATTTTGATGGAATCAAAATCCGACCTAGAATTTTAAACCTCGTTTGAAATATGTAAAGCGATAACTAGCAGTAATAGCAATTAGTATATCAGAAATTAGAATTATATCCTCATCAAAGACTTAAGGGTCATGGTTAATCAGTGTATTTCGTTCTAGGAGGCTTAAATAAATTATGTATGGTTGTACTAAATTATTTTCTTCATCAAACATACATTAAAACCTCTATAAATTAATAATATCGGACCGTAGAAATTTATTAATTTAGAGAGATTTAACTAATCGATAAATTAATAATTATTATTTTAAAGAGCTTTTATTGATTGAACGATTAATGTTCACCGAGCGACAATAACAAATTATTTTCGGCACTGTAAAATTCGTTCGGTTAATGAAGTTTCAATTAACAAATGAGACAACTATTGAGAAAAATGTTTATAAACTTGAAAAAATGATTGATGGTCTCGGTTATCTTAATAAAACGGATGTCAATGGATTGTTGAATTACCCATGTGAAAATGATACATGTTCAGAGGCCAAGAACTTAAAAGAAATTGTGAATATTGTCTTTGTTAACAATAAATATGATGAAATTGAAGATGATACTTGAAAATAATACCGCACTATATCAAAAAATTTGGATGCAATTAGAAAAATTAGTGATGAGATTCAACTAGATTTAAATTTTAAGAAAAAACAAACGACTATAGAATTATACTTCACTAAGTCATCCTATTTATAATGTTTTCATTCTGAAAAATTATTCATTTATGATTTTGTCGGGATCAATATTTATATATCGATTTTCAAAAATTTTATTATCTTATTAATTTGTTGAAATTGCTGATTTTTTGCATTGGCTCAAGTTGTGACCGAAGAAAATTATTATTAAATATTACACAGACACAACAAGTTTAAGGAACAATAATTAATGATTTATGTATTATTTTATACTCTCATTCCCTAAAATCATTAATTATTGTGTCTTAAACTTGCTCTGTGTGTGTAATATTTAAAAAAAATTAATGTTTTGTCGTATCCATGGCATGAATACACCTGAGCAAACTATAGGTGTGAACTAAAACGTAAAAAAACGTGCATTTACTCACAACAACTTGAATTGAATAAAAGGAAAGGTTTCGTGGGAAAGAAAACGTGGGACGAAAATAAAAGAGTTGCAAAGAAAGCAAGGAATAATTAATTAACGTGAAGTCATGCCTTAATAATTAATAATGTTTTATGTATTTCATTAAAAATTGTACTTTATGAGCATTAACCATGTGGATTTTATTGACAGATCCTGCTAATAATGTAAGCAAAGAATAGTTGTAATAATTTTGGAAAAAAGAACTAGTTAAATGTTGAGAATACTAGTAATTTCTTCAGATCGATTTACATCCAGTTGTGTATCTCATATTTTCTTATAACAAGTTCACATGATTATGAATGGCAATTCATCAAGTTTATGGTATATATGTTGAAACTCAAAAAACAAAAGACGTTTTTATTAAATTTAAAAAATTAAGAACGACTTAAAACTTCATGCATACCGTATAGAATCGGTTTCAACAAAGCTGCAGCCGCATCCCAAACATCACCCCTGGACTTTCCATCAACTGGCGACGAATCGCAACCGTCAATCACCTTGAATTTCCCAATAGTATCCAACGATCTAGATTCAATCTCATATGGATCCCCACCTTCCCACAAGCAAAACAACCTCCCACCCCACCTCAACACACTCGTGTTCGCAACGTTTTTCATCACCTTAGTGTTCCCCGCCATTTTCCCCCCTTTTAGTACGGAGAACGGACCTCGATGTGTAAACTTCCACGAACCACTATCTGGGTCTCGCTCCTCTACCTTCATATGAACAATTTCAGAATTTTTTCTTTTTTGGGAGTCAAGAGTAACGGCAACAGAGAAGTTAAATAGGAACCATCGGGAGCGACGTCACCCGCCATCACCCTTAAAATTGTTAATTTGTTTTTGATGTGCATTATTACTATATTTTGTTAAAATCAATCATTTAGCACCCACTATATTTTTATTACTTGTACTCTTTGGCTTTGCTTCCGAGTAGTTGTATAGTCCATCCGTTCATATTTAAGTTTGTGTTTGTCGAATACATGCGACGTCTAAAATAATAAAAATGAATACGTAAATTAGGACGGAGGAGAATATAAAAAATCAAAAAATAAATAATGAATAGGAGGTTTATATCAATATTTTTTTCCAATTAAAATCAAGCCAAAAAAAAAATTACAAAATTTGTCATCATATGCAATATATTAGGCGTGCTAGCTACAATTCTACCTGTGCCTCCGTGTGTATATACTTAGCCATAAATTTCACATCCTTGTTTTCACCGTCGATAGTAAATGCCCTTAGATACCCATGTCCGTCTAGTGGATGAACGGTGGACCCATGATCATCCGTGAACATACCAGGACCTGTCAAATAATACGTTCCGGAAGGAAAATCAGATGGGATAACTCCATCAACTACTTTCAGAGTGACCGGTTCGTTTGTCTCGGCCCTTTGTGACACGAATAAAAATTGATAGTCCCAATATGCAGCCACTAAGTCATCGGTATGACGATCCGGAACAGAAATTACGTCACCTGGTGCGGTTATCGATATAGCTTGGGATGTTTTGACTGGAAATTTTATTTTTTTGGCCGGAATTATTTTTGATGGCGTTGAGGGAAAGATTGGCAAGATATTCTGACATGCCTTGGCCTGCATCTTTTTTTCAAGTAATGATTTGTATGAAATGAAGGCGGCAATTTATATGCAAATGAGTGATAAGTGATAACTATATATAGGATATATTCAACTATACACGTACCATGCTACGTCAAAATAATGGTCCATGTTTTGACCTTGGATTTTTTGTTATTTACGAATGTAACATTGTTGATCAAAATGTTGTGCTTTCTCCGTTACAAAATAATGATTGATTTAATAAGAGTTAAAAACTGTTACAAGTCTGTCGCTAATTAAAAAATTATCACAAATTTATAACAAATTGACTAAACTGTTACAAATTCGTCACAAAAACCGTCGCTAATAAGCTCATAACAAAAAATACCGTCACTAATTCTATCGTTATTTGTGTATTTTTTTTTTTTTTAGGGGTGGGTCTGCTTTGTTGTAAGCTTTGATTAGTTGGTGAGTCTGTGGGCTACTTTGCATCCCTGGTATAAGTATATATGGCAGACACTATGAAGATGGCAACTACGAAGTATTACTCCATCAACTATTTTGGGTAAAGCTAAAACTATATAATAATATAGCATGAACTATTTTCACCATGATCATTCATATAGGCATTATACAATATAGTATAAAAATGATCGATATTTTACAGCATATATAATATAACGTTTTGAAATCATTTTAATTCTTTTATATTTTATGTGTGTCGTTGCATTTAAGACCGGGAGTTTCGGACTCAAAGTGGTTTACTTGAAAGTTCTTATCAGTTTGTGCTCAATATATCAATCTTTTTTCTCAACCAAACATAAAAATTGGACCCGAATATATCTATTCGGATACGAATCGACCCACCCATTATTTGAGGGTATCCAAGGCTAAAACTCAAAAACCCATGGTCTAAATAGAGCTTTCCTAACAGACCATTATCTATAAGGGTCCAGCCCAATAATAAAGATCCACCATGGAAAAGCTCATGAGGTGGTCCTTGAGATAACGACATTTGTCAGCATCCCATGAGACATAATTGTTTATAAATAGGCAATTACCCCCTAAAAGAAGAGCAGAAAATCTATCTAAAAAACATAGAGAGAATGAGAGAAAATAGAAAAACTTGTCAGAACCCACCACGCTAAAAGGTAGACCAAGCAAGATACCAGACCGAACACCGAGATTAACGAAAGATCAAGATTACCGAGCAAGATACCAGACCGAATACCGAGATCGAAGAAAGATCAAGATTATCAGAGCAAGTAGTAATACCGAGCATAGATACAAATAAAAAACTGTATTCCGAGCAGTTATACCACCGAGCTAAATAAAGATTAAAGAAGGGTTCATTATTTATTCTATTTTTACATATTATATTATTGTTGAAAAGCCTAACGCTACCGACCAAAGTTATGGCTTTATCAATTACTGTCAATAATTACCCCATTTTTAAACGCCAACTTTTAAATCAAAAGTATCGATTTTTTTTACAATAACAGTAATTTTTGGCTTACCATCAGAGAATTTTTCGCTCATCGTGCATTTAAATGGCTACGATAAGATCTTCCCACATCATCGGAATTGAAATGTATTAGTGGTTCTTTGTACGTAAGATGATTTTTTTTGTGTGACAATGTTGGTCTTGAGGGGTGAGAGCTAACTACCAATGCGAAATTTAAATAGGTTGTGGCTGATCATATTTATCACGGTTAATTTGATCGTCTTATCTGACTCCGGAAAAGCATTCACACGCTCAGCCATGCAAATGGCCGCTAGGGTTTATCGCCCTGAACAGGAAAAAAAGTTCTGGTTTTTACAATGCTAATAACCAATATATAAAGCAATACTTACACACTTTAAATCTATATGTACAAGTGTAGAATTTCATGCGGTTGTTTTGTAAATAAAGAACCTAGATTGGTAAATATTTCCAGGATAGTCATAGTTGGAGAATTATTATTTTCCTAGAAGCAACTTTTTAGGTAAAAAAAAAAAAAAACTTATCAAAACATACCGTACGTAGTTTATTGTTTGTTTAATTAAGTGACAGCTAGTTAAAACAAGTTAGTTTTGTAAAACCGAATTGAATTAAAACCGTCGACATACTTTAGACATTAATTTGAAGGTTAATGAGCATAAATCACTTCTTGGTATAGAATGATTCGGTTGTTTAGTGATTAGTGAACAATACTGGGGCACTTTAGTGAAACAGACAATTGGAAGTGATTAACAAATTAGAGACACTAAATAAAAAAGATTAAATCAATCTGTGATACCATAGACTGTGTTTGGTGTGATACTATGGACATAATGACAAAATAATGGGGCCAAATTCCCCACTCTGGCCGTATATAGAGGAATCTTGCTTACTTCATGCTCCAAATCAAAACCCCAGTATTGGACTCTCCAACATTGAAAATAATGTAGTCTTTGAATAACAAATGGTAGACTTATAAATTGTAAACAGGTTATATATAATATCTATACTATTATTATAATAAAAGGGAGAAAAAATCAGTTATTTTTAATGCAGTCAAAGTCATCCCATGTTTTTTTTTTTAAAACCCAAAACTTTTTGATAATTACAAATGTGTCATTAAGCCCATAATTATAAATAAAAAAGTATCTCCCCCCATAAAACGTGTTAAAAAAACATATTTAAACCCCTCTCTCTTTTGAGTTTCTCACTACAACTTCTTCCACTTCTGCAATCCAATATCCAAAAAAATGAAAAACTTAAGTTGACGATAGGTAGAATTCTTATGTCACCGCATGGGTAATTTATTCATTAATTTAGATTACTCTCCAACTTCATTCATATTTCGTTTCATTTTCAAACTTTTGTGTATTTAGGGAAATTTTCGGTTTTGATTATTACTTTATTTGTTAGGTTTATATAAATTACGCATCACATACGTAGCACGTTGATAACGGTTCTACTAATAGTATAATACGACAGCTCAGTAGTATTTTATTTTTGAAGAAAAACAATGCACTAATTTTAGGAAAGCAATATTACTTCTACTTTCCACCACCTCAACTAAAAACTATCCAATATTGTATTGCCGCTACCGGAGACACTACTATAAAAATATTATGGGGACGCGAAATTATTAATTTTAACAAATATTGTAGAAATACATGTAAAGTAAAATAAAATAAGTTTTGAGGCTTATGGAAGTGTGTTAACCCCGATAATCACCACTTAACTTCTCCTTAACTGCCATTTAGTTTAATTATTGGTAATTCATGCTATAGTTCTCTTTATATAATTGATCTCGAGATTTCCCCCCCAAAATGGAGATGGACATGATCACCCACATGATGAGTATTCTCTTGAAGATGGTCCCTTGACATATTTGGTAATGATGATGTTCCTTCTCAATGCAAATTGCAGATTCTATATTTTATGTATGAATTTAGTTTTAAGTTGTAATCAGCTTTTAGTTTTATTTCATTTTATAATAATATATACTAACACTTATATTTTGGAGGAGACATTGACCTAACAACTGAGAAACCCTCTGGCCTCTAGCTTTAACTGTATTTATCGATAAATGCTAAAATAAAACGGTTCTTGGTTCGAAGATATATATATATATATATATTGATGTGTCAAAATTAAAAGCGACACAACATCGGACTCGGTATATGTTTTAAGTGCTAGAATACTCGTATTTCAAATGCTACATATGGATCTAATTTAGTGCATCGGTTATTCAATTTGGTTAAACCGGATTATAAATATATACTTCGCTAACTATTCATGTTTGATCTCAGACGCCTCTTAAGTGGGGATCAATAATGATAAAAATGACTAATCTTATTTAAGAACCCGATAGGCACCAAATTATGTTAAACCACTAACATTATGTCAAATCACCAAACGTTTTATCTGTTAAACTTATAACTCGTACGTTACCATATATAGGTATCATTCTATTATAATAAGTCAACTCAAGTCAAATAAGTCTGTCCAATTTAAGCATTTTTTTTCAAAAATACCTCTATATTTTTTTATTAATTACAATAATATCATATTCACATAAAAAAATATAAAAATTAATAACTAATAACACTATTTATCCATCTTTAACAACCAAAAATTCTTTTAAGTATTATCATCTTATATATACTATTTTTTTTATTATGTACATATTTGTATCATAATTACATTTATTTTCTATATTTTAATTGCGTTGCGCGTCACAAACGCAACGTGTCAAACACGATTACTAGTCTGAACAGTGAAAATAGCCCAAGCTGATTGTTTCAAACATTCATGGAAATGATTATAAAGTTGAAGGTTGGTAATTTGATGTAGCTCCAAGTGGTGGATCTTTTAGGGTGGTAGGGTATTTGTTTTGGTATCTGAGACAAAGCAAAAAGAGAGCAATAGATATTAATTAATTTACATTATGGAGTTACAAGTGGCTCAGTGACACATGAAACTTAGATCTATGATGCATTATGACAACATACAAATAGAAAATTGATGCATCTGTATTGTTGTCCTGACAGAATTATTCGTATGGCACAGAATTTGGAAGTTGTATCTTTATTAAATTCACACACCATTTTCTTTTGGTATGGTTAAAAATTTAGGTGCATCAGTGCATGTGAGGATTGCAGACTTGTTTCTCACATTGTAATTTGGCCCATACTCATAAGAGAATTAATCAACTTTTACTATAATTCCAGCTTATCCTCTACAAATAGGAATCTGGACCATAGTTCTAAAAGAATGAATTATTGCTTATCTTAATATTTATTTTAGCTAAGTAAAAAATATTTTTTAAGCAAAATGATATTAAATTTGTCATAAAACGTGTTGAAAAAATACTCATGAACAGGCTCGTGAACAACTCGTCTGTAAACGAACCGAATTTGAGCAGGATTTTAATGTTCGTTTAGTAAACGAGTCGAGCCTAAGCTCGGCTCGGCTCATTTGCAGCCATAATTGTAATATAATTTCAAACATTTAACTCTTGTTGATAATTATCTGAATATCTGCAGTCATTCTGATTTCATCACTGATTAGTCCGGATTTAAGGTAGCATTAGGAAGAAGAGTACTTGTGTTCGATTCGTAAACATATCAACATATACCAAGCCAAAATTGTATCTCAAAGTTTTCTTGATTTGTAAAATTTATGAAAAAGAACCGCACCAAGAACAAATCGCCATCCATGACAACAAAAGATGATGGATGTGAAAAATAAGCATCAATACACTTCCCTTTCGTTCGTTTGGACTTGCAAACCATTCACATGGTTTTATATTATATCGTGATAAATCCATGGTTTATATGAACAAAGCTACCGACATTGATCTTATTTAATTTCTGCACTCTATATTTTATGATTTGGAGGTGGTGATCTGTTTCTTCCATGCGAGTTTCAAAATATTTTTTCCTCTATTATAAATCAATATTTTAAATAACGTTATTGTTAGCGTAAAACGCAAATAGCGTTGCTACATAGTGTTTTACGGTGTATTTTTTTTTTGCCTAAATATGCACTAAAGTTTAGAATATATAACAATAAAAGATAAAATGTATAGTTATATTTGGTAATAATAAAAAAAAATCTTTTTTTTTTGTTGTAGGTGAGATTGAAACTTGGGTCTGCTGTAAACTAAAACACTATCGCAACCATCTGGACTGCACACACTTTTATGAAAATTACATTATATATTAATTAATTAGATCCTCTTTTTTTTTTCTTAACTCGCTATTTACGCTTTTGGTTCAGAATTTTACGTTTTTGCGTTTTTTGTCCCCTATAGCGCGATTTTAGCGCAATTCCAACCAAATAGTGGTTTTTACTTGTGTTTTTTTTTTTCAAAAAATACTTTTTCACCCTATATACCGTGATTTTTAAAATATTACATCTCTGTATTTATTATTTACGTTCTCCAAGGATAAACTAGGGTCTAGGGATAGGGTGAGGTAGGCTGCAACAACCTCTTTTTCTTTTTTTCTGGCCATGTATTTTAAGAAAGAAATACGTATTTTAGACTTTCACCATCTCGCATAATAAAATAACATAAAAGAAACACGAAATTCAGCCCCTCATATACAAGGATCCTCATTCCATCGCTATAATATGATTTGTTCTAAGTCGAAGAGAAGGAAAAAAAATGTTACTCTCACACTACAAATCTTAACTTTCATATAATTGTCTTCATGGAGCTTCTTCCCTTTCTAAAATTAGCCATGAAAAAATTGAATAACAACTCTGTTGCCAAACATTGTATCTCTTTGTGAAAAAAAAAACTATCAAGGATAAATTGTTGGACATATTAATATATAGAGAAGAAAAAAAGATATACAAACAACCCCAGTTAATGAACCATTAATTATTCAAATACATGCATATATACTATCTGAAGAAAAGAAGTAGTAGTAAGTACTTGGAAGGATTGTACACTAAAAGTTCAGCATCATAAACAAATAATTGGCTATCACAATGTTACAGACTGCAAATTTTCACACTCCAATGAGCTCTCAAACACCAAAATAGGCTTTGACTTTGACAGCCGATCCGGATAATTGGAATTTTTTATCAAGAGAGAATCGGGCTAATTCGGAATGATCAAAAGGTTTAAATTGTAAAGGGTGTTTGTCATCAACGAGTTCTTCGAGTATTTGTACTATTCCACTGAGCATTGAGAATTGAACGAGTGTATATCTGGTCTCGTTCCCACTCATGATGACTCGGTGTAAGGGAGAGTGTATTCTTCCGTTACTCCATGCCTGGAAAGGTAAAATAATTAGCCAGTAGTGGACATATGTATGTTTTTATTGAATGAATGTCGATTACACAAAGAAAACACATTGGAGACCTGGATTGCGCTAGCAAACTAATGTTTGAGGTTTTCTGGCTGCATCTTATAATATAGCAAACAAGCTGACATTTGTTGAAGTTAAGAAAAAACTACATCCATCCAGCCTAAATCTTCTAGCTTTTTTTAGACTTAAAAAACAAAATAGCTCAAGATCTAACTTAGTTAAGCAGATATAATAGTCTACGTTTCAAGCAAGAAAACAAACAGAGCTGAGCTTAAAATCTGGAACCATACGAGGCCTTAGACGAGTGATAAGTAACAAGAGATCAGAGATATAGAGTTGACATGCAAAGATATGGAATATACCAAGCCAGCACTTTCTAACAAATCTTATTAGAAAATAATAAAATACCAAAAAACCATCGCCTGCCATGACGACGAAAGATATTGGATGTGAACAATCAACTGCAATCCAGTCCCCTTGCTTGGTTTGAACTTGTAAACCATTCACACGGTTTTGATAAATGATCGTGATGAATCCGTTGTCTGTGTGAACGAAGCTACCAATGTTGATCTCATTTGTTTTTGGCACTCTATATTTTATGACTTTGAGGTGGTGATTTGTTGCTTCAGTGTGAGATTTTAAATTCTTTTCTACACCGTAGCTTTCGAATACCATTTCTCTGACTATTTGCTCGAGGTTTTTTGAGAGCGTTGCGTACGAATCAAGGACATCACTGAAAGAGGAGTGAATGAGAGAATGAGAGTTAATTAGTTCTGTAATAGAAGAATTGCGATAAAGAAACCAGATCTTCACAACTTTGTTAATTTGAATGTCTACATATGAAGTTTTGTCCTTATGGGGTAAACTGGTATAATTGGAAGAGTTTGGTCAAACTCACAAGGTGAAAAACAGAATGGTTTACAAAAATTGGAGACAATGGTCATCATATATATATATCACCACTTGCCTGCTGCTCCACAGAGTGTGTTCATCAACTATTTTGATTTTCAAATTCATCTCTTACTCTCCTCAACTCAAAACCACGACAATACTAAATACTTTTTCCAGTGACGGAACTGTTAAAGAGTTATGAAATTATCCCACATCTGATAAATTGATTAAGCATGTGGTTTAATAATAAGTTTCCTTCCTTCCTAAATCCTATCTCAAGATTTTTTTTGGTGGGAGTGAATGAACTCTTGTGATAGTAACCGTTAGCAATCAACAATACTAATCAAGAAAAAGTTTTTGCGAAAAGTAATACTTTTATGGTAGACGAAACTATAATATGGGCAACAGGTTTCGGAGTACTATTTTGACTTTTGAGTGAATTAACTTTTTTTAACAAACACTCAGAGCACTGTCTGTAGTTTTTTTTTAAAGACCTAAAAATTTAATTTTATTGCTTAGGAACAGTTTAATTCTTACCTGTGATTTACAATTTACAAAATCATGTTTCTAGTGTTGCTTTGAAATAAATAAATCAATTTTGATTCAGATTTGTTATTTCTAGAATTTGTAGGATGCTGTTGTAAACGGTGTTGGGTACGTTGTAAATAAACACAATAATTTCTACGGAAAAGAAATGGACAAATAAACAGAAAATGGTTTCATCAAATATATAATTATCAAATACAAGATTTAACATAAAATAATGTAAATGATACCGAAATTGACTAAAGTCCGAGACAAGGTAACTGCAAGCAGTTTTCCTTAAACGATATTTGTCCCGCCACTTCTGCTTCTGGCTAAATGGGGCACTTCGTTCCCAAGGTACAACGTCTATCTCATATGACTCGGCGGAAACGGCACCGAGCCACGGTCGGACCGTTGGTGGTGCGGTACTCTCCCTATATGTATGCATGTGTGTATATGTGTGAATGTGTATATGATATATGTTATGTTTTCCATGAAAAAGTCCTTAAAACAAATGGACAAAGACCATAGTTTTAAATATGCAAATTTGTAACTCATTTTACAAATAAATACACTCATTAAAAGGGGAAATAAAGTTTATTAGTAACCACTAATTAAAAGCATTCACTTCATTAAAATTACTAATTTTTCCAACAAACGGTTTGCAAGAAAGTACCAAAATTGTTGATTTCCAGACGGCCAGATGGTATTTGTGAAAACTTGAATTCCTTTGAGATTTGATATTTTCCCAATTCGCAAGCTCTCTTGAAGAGGAGCACGAGGTTCGTCTGCAATATATCCATAAGCCAGCTCCGAGCTGTTTTTCGTTTTAATTTCTTTTGGTAAATCAAACAACTCTTTCAGTTCATGAAAAGCCGATTCTACAAGCCCTGAAGGAATTCTATCATAATTTGCTACAAAGCAACCATACTCTTCAAGGGCGTTTTTGACCTTTTCACTTGTCGAAAACCAAGAGCTTGTTCTCGACTCTATGGTCTCTTTGATGAAATCAATAACAGGAATCAAAGGCTGTGCTTGAGAACCCATGACTTGTTTTTTATTCTTTTAAGTGGCTTATTTTGATTGTCATTTGTATGATTTTATAGTAACTACAGTTAGATGGAGGATAATCACAAATCAAAAAAACTTTACTAAAATTTGATTCACTCGACATTATTATTTACTTTGGTCCTTCTCAGTATTTTCAATTAGTCCATCGAAAACGAAAGAGTCATTGTTCTTACCTCATTGATTGTAATCTGAATGATTTTATAGATACCGTGATTACGATGTATAAATAAACAAAACAAAAGATATTTTTGTAATGAGACTTGACAGACATTTTAACTTACTTTCGCTCTTGTCACTATATATTTAAATTGAAGAATACAGAGAGGTAGTTGTTGGTCCCCCTTTGATTGTAATGATTTATGGTTTTCTAGTCACCAAGTTTGATGTATAATGAAAAACAAATCGAACAAATTTCTACCAAATGAGATTTGCAGACTTGCAGTGCATTTTAATCTCCTTGTGTCTTTGTCACGATGTTTATGCAGCTGAGTATTTGCTATTTTTCTTTATAAGTTGGGAAGAAACAATACATTAATTGCACATCTTATTTCTTTTTTCAACGACGTAAAATATTTTCTAAGAGAAAACTTAAATTAACTTTTGTAGCCTGAATACTGGAACTCGACCAAATAGCTGAATCAACGTAGTTGCAGTTTTCCAAAAGTTGTAACCTCGAACAAGATTATTTCAATATATTAGCTGTGCCACAAAAACCTTTGCAAACTGTTCTGTAGTTACTGGAACTCAATTTTCTATCTGAATTAGAGGATTTGTTCCATATGAGGAAAGAAAATTAATGTTTACTCTTAAATGTCCACACATCCTTTCTCAGATAACAATACTCAGAAGTTAAAAACTACAAATAGGCACTTCCGTTCAATTTTCTTCATGGAGCTAATCCGTTCTAGAATTAGCCATGTCAAAAATATCATAATTCATGCAAATGATGCAATAGCAACTTTGTTGATGTCAAGTTTATTTCATCTACCATGACCAGGGGCGAACCCAAGCTGGGCTGGGGTGACCGTAACCATCTCGCCGACGATTTTCAATTTTTATTTTATTTTTTTTATACATGTAATTAAAAAAATTATGAGATATATACATTGATGCCCCCTAGTTAAACAAAAGAGTTGCTGGTGTAATGGTAAAATTACACCATAAGCTAGTTGAAGTTTAGGAGTTCAAATCATGTTAGCTTCTTTTTCTATTACCAAATTTTCTAAATACTCATTGCATTTTTTCAAACAAGATTACATAAAAAAAATTATTTTGTTGTCCAATGTCATTTGTCTTTCATTCATATTTATCTAAATACTCATTGCATTTTATCAAACAAGATTACATAAAAAAAATTATTTTATTGTCCAATGTCATTTGTCTTTCATTCATATTTATTTTATGTTATGTTGAACATAGAAAAAAAATTATTTTTATATTAGACCCTATTTTTTTTTATATTTAACATATTTTTTTACACAACGGCCCATCAAAAAAAATCATACTACTTTTACCCCTGAATATAACTATAGATTGAGACATTGTGTACATCAATATATCAATTGCATGGGTGCATGTTACACATGTACCGTGTACGAATCAAAATATGGAGGGTTATTTGTAGTGCACAAAACAATACAGTAGAACATTTATAGAGTCATACGCTCAGGAACCAAAAAAAATATTACTATACGAAGGTTATTCTTAAATGTAGGTTAATGTATAAAAAAAAATAATTTAAATATATATTTTGCACAATACAAGATACATATATACATTGTTTAAAAAACTAGAACAAATATACATAATAATTTAACTAGTAAAACATGAATCTAATACATATGGAAATTTATGGCACATACCTATTTAGAAAACCAAGTACATGTATTTATTTAGAAAATCAAGTACAAGATGTACACCGCAAGTTAAAGCATATGGCAGCGACTCTAAAAATTAAGTCATTGTCGTAAACCATCTTAGATAAATATTTTAAACCGTCTTAAATTTCATGTGACAACATATATATAATTTTCTGGTTTTATGCTATTTATTACTATATAGATGTATATTTTCTTAAGGCGAGACCGTAAAAATTTGAGGAATATCACAATATGGAGGTTATTTCTATTTATAACTGGTCTCGAGTTGAGACCGGGAATTTTTATATTCATAGAGGGAGTATTATACAGAGGTTCTACTGTAGCAAGCTTTTGATGTCATTTACGGGAGATTCTTTATTACATATGGTATTTACTTATCAGTATAACATATGTGGGATTGGCAATCCCATGTCTGCATGGCACTGCCATGTTTTGCTGCCAATTTAATTTTATTTTATTTTTCTTTCTGTAATTTGTTTTAAAATATCAAAAAATTTCTCAATTTTATCCAAAAATTTTTCCAATTTTATCCAAAAAAAATCTAACCATCAAACTCCTTCATATTTCAGATTAATATATTTTTTTATCAAATCAACGTCACTCTACCACTACAATTATCCCCAATTTTACAAAAAAAAAAAAAAAACTTCTCCCAATTTACCCAAAAAAAAAAACATCCCCAATTTTAAAAAAAAAAAACCCTAACCATCAACCATCAAACTCCTTTGTATATCAAATTAATATATTTTTTTCTCAAATCAATATCACTCTACCACTACAATCATCCCCAATTTTACCAAAAAAAAAAAACATATCCCAATTTACCAAAATAAAACCTCCCCAAATTTTACTAAAAATAAACTCTAACCATCAACCAGCAAACTAATTCATATATGTAGTTTGATATAGGAATTAGTTTTGTGGTTGATGGTTAGAGTTTATTTTTAATAAAATTTGGGGAGGTTTTATTTTGGTAAATTGGGATATGTTTTTTTTTTTGGTAAAATTGGGGATAATTGTAGTGGTAGAGTGATATTGATTTGAGAAAAAAAAATATTAATTTGATATACGAAGAAGTTTGATGGTTGATGGTTAGGGTTTTATTTTTTGTAAAATTGGGGATGTTTTTTTTTTTTGGTAAATTGGGAGATGTTTTTTTTTTGGTAAAATTGGTGATAATTGTAGTGGTAGAGTGACGTTGATTTGATAAAAAAATATATTAATCTGAAATATGAAGGAGTTTGATGGTTAGATTTTTTTTTGGATAAAATTGGGAAAGTTTTTAGATAAAATTGGAAAAGTTTTTAGATAAAATTGAAAAAGTTTTTGATATTTTAAAACAAATCACAGAAAAAAAAAAAAAATTAAATTGGTAACAAGCAGACGTGAGATTGCCAATCCCACGTCTGTTATGTAAATAGCATATGTAATAAAGAATCTCCCGTCATTTACCCACAATTATTTCAAAATCTTGCGTGTTGATGTCATTTACCCAAAATGAAATAGTAAGCTTTTCTAAACAGTTTCCACCAAATTATACTTGATCCATTCATTTCGACTGAGATAGCAATGGTCCTAGTTTTTGAGAAAACGATTAAGTTGCCCTGGTGATGCAAAACATAGTTACCAAGTCGGAAACGGAAGCAGGATACGATACAGAAAATGGAAGCGGAAAACACAAGCCAATTTTTAATGGAAAACGCCGATATAATAAGAAAAAAAAGAATATAACATATTGCAAATATTTATAAATACACTTAAGTTTATTAAGTTTATGAGTAATACAATAATACAATGAATAACTAGTTAAATTCTTATGATTTAAGAGATAATTTATCAAAATAACTTACATGTACTCTTTTATTAATTTGATTTCATCATATTTTAAATGCATTTTTTCACTTTTATTCAAAAACAAGTTTTTTAGAAGTTTCTTGAATGTTTTATTAAGCTTTCCGAGAAGTATAATTTAAGATTTTAAAAATGTTTCATTTAAGTTTCCGAAACATTTCGGAGACGTTTCCCCTAAAATTTTGAAAGAGTACCGTACCCGTTTCCGAAACGCATTTTCGGGGAACGTGATACTTACCTAAACAGAGTTTCCGGATAATTATGTGCAAACATTTAACCAATCTCCGAGTTTTTACTTTTTCATAATAATCTATTCCTTTATGACCATATATCACTAACAGGCTCTTTGGTAGCCAGCCGCTCAAATTTTAATAAGATTTTTGTTCATACCTCACTATTCTCACAATATTTTTAAATCTAGGTCACGTTACAAGTGATAAAAAAATATTATTTTCGTAACTTTTTGATATCTTTTTTTTTTATTTAATAATTCAAGCAAACACTAAAAAAAGTAAAAAAAAAAAAACAGCTTTTAAGTTGTTGTTTTTACATTTTAATATATTTCTCATGTAGATTATAATATATTTTTTTAAGCTTAAAAACAACTTTTAAGCTTTTACATTTTTAATATCTTTCCCGTATAGATTTATAAGTTATTTTTTAAGTTTAAAAACAAGTTTTAAGTTTTTTTTTTTATTGGGACGGATGACTGGAACTTAAATTAGTTTCGATACAGCACTTGAACTCGAAAAATATTATAACATGTGCCTAGTATTTTCATCACTAGCTAAGCATTAAGCGTATTATGCATCATACTATGCGTTTTTTTAAATCAATTAAAGGTACATTCGACTTCTCCAATTTGCAAATGGAATGCCAAATTTGGTAGACACCTGTGGTATGCCCAAACTCACTATTTATTCAAAATAAAACACTTAATATAATATTTCTTCAAACGACAATCGCCATACACTTATAATATTCGACATGATGTCACACTTAACGTGATGGATTATTTTACCATGCATTTTTTCAAGATACATACTTCCAATACACGGAGAAATAAAGGTTTTGATTAAGGTCACGAAGTTCCACAATATTACTCCAATATATTATTTTGTGGAACGGAATGAGTATATAGGAAGGAAAAGGGATTAAATCGATTATATTTTTGTCTAAACATGAAAACCACATAAAATAGAGGACCCAATAACATTTTAATATAAACTTCTAAAGACAGTTATTATAGTTAGCCCTAAAAGGAATTTGGCGGTCAAGTCTTCTCTCTCTCTCTCTCTTCCCAAATTGATCTTCAAAAACTCCAAATTAACACGTTATTCTCTAATTTAATACAAACCCATTTCAAATCTGTTCTTTTTCAGGTAATATCACCTTTAATAATTCATTATTTTTCCTAATTTGTTAATTTATTTTAAGCTCAGCTCTTTTTTTACCCAATTTGTCTTTTTTTATTATTAATAAAATAAGGTGTTTCAGGTGGTATCTAAGCAAGTTTTGTTTATTTTAATTATTTTAGGAGAAAAAGGGTGAATTTAGTATTTTTTGCAAATTTGTTGATTTTATCTCTAAGGTTCAGCACGTGTTTGACAATTCGTTGCAAATTGCAATTATTTGTTCCTCATAGAAAATTATTATCTTTTTTTTTTTTTGGTTTTTGTAAGAAGGTACTAGTTTTTTTTTGATATTTTATTTAGAAATTTCTCATGGGTAAATCAAAGTACATTTTTTATTTTATTTTGTGACCGAACCGAACAATTCTCATACTGTGTGCCTCAACCTAACGTTTTGTAATTTTAATAGACAAATTAGGAAATGACCATTAAGTGATATATTTTGGACTTAATTTCGATTTAGTCACAACGAAAAACTTGGAAGGTATCTATAAAAGTTACCACTTACCAGAGTTTAACTTCTATGTTTCTGCTAGCTTTACTTTAATAACATTTTAAGTTATTGTGTAACTTTTCTCCATAATATTCGAACCAACTGTTGGGACGTGGCAATGGCAGATAATTAGGGTGCTGGATTTTAATAAGAATTTTTACTTCAAATGAAAAAAAATATATGTAGGGGGTGCTAAGCCTCTATTTTTATAGATTTATATGTAAATTGTATATGTAGCGTGATGGGTTAAAAAAAATATATAAGGGGGTGTTGTAACCCCTATCAGCGTGCTCCGCCTTTGGTTATGAGTTATGTAATACAGGTTGTTGGAAATTTTTCTATTTTTGCTTATTGTGCTAGCTTTTTATAGGCCAAGTAAAGAAAAATATCAGCTTGAAGGTTGATCACCAAATTTCAGTGCAACTTAAGTTCTATACGAACAAGCTCTATAGTCTCAATGTGCTTTTGAGCCTTGTATTTAATTTTAAACTGACCATGTGAAATATAAGTGAGCAGTTTATTCATCTGTTTCTTACTTCTGACAGCCTACATAAAGGAGATTACAACTCTAAAAATCTGCTCCGGTAATATTATCTGGAAATTGATAACAAAAAGAGCGTACGATCCAGTGAGTGTTCACTTTACTTGTAATGGTAATTGCTAATTCATTGTATATCTCCACCTGCTTTGCTAGTTACCCTTGTTCTTTATTTTGTTCCTGCTTATAGTAATACTTCCTTAAATTGTTAAAGGAATTTATGATGTTTTGGTTGTACATTTTTGTCTTCCATGATTGCTCGATTGTAAAAACAATATTTCTACTTTGGATTTTATTTTTAATTCGAGTGTATGATCGATACTGTTTATGCATTCCTTTGATTGTTACTTTGTCTTCTTACATTTTTCCAAATCCACGTTTTCGTAATGGAAGCTTACACACTTTTAATGATTTCGGCAGTACTTCTATCCAAGCATGGATGCTAGGAATGACAAGGATGAAGAAGCAAATACACCGCTTGTGGTAACCTTCTCCATAGTAGTCTATGAGTTATGACACTTGCGAATTGCGATACCCAAAACAGAAACAACCTCCAGTTAAATTTATCTCCTTGTTTATATATTTTTTTTCATGTACTTACTTGATAGTGGGTCTTTCAGGAAAACAGTAGTGGCATGGGAAATGAACGAGTTACACCTTCACTATTTCCTTCTGTACCAGCTCTGAATGGAGCTGCTTCTTATCTTGCAGAGACAACTTCATACATAACCGGTTGTTTCCCTGATTTTTCTGGTATAGTCTCTGTCTCTCCTCTCTCCATGACTCCATTCACCCACTTTTTTTCTTTTTAAATCTTGTTCTGCATTAATTGTCCATTGTTTTGATAACCGCTTTTTAAAAGTTAATTGATTGTTTAGAACTTTGATGGTTCTATATTGATGAATTTGTTTGGCTTGCACTGATAAAGCCATTTACTTACTGGCCTCATGTCTAGAGTAATGCGTTTCACCTTTGCTTTTTACTGGGATTGCTATGTTTTCTATTTCATTAAACACAAAAGGTAATGGCTCATCAAACAATTGGTAAGTTTTATATTATTTTGAAATAGACAAAAACAAGGCGAACTGTCTTAATGTCCGATTACACCCTATAAGCAGCATGCTTTTCTATTTAATTTCGTTAGCTTTAAGCTTACAAGTTGCAACTGAACAACCGCTGCACCCCTTTTTTTAAATATTTATTAGGGAGTGTGCTTTTGTAGTTGAATGCATCTTGCTCAGGATGTGATTGAATTGTTAGCTATATATCATTTGTCGTGAAACTTATCTTTTTCTTTTTTTACGCTAAGTTTTATTGTATCCATTCGTTACAATATTGATTTTTTCTTCTCAGTTAAATGGATTGTTATCCATTTGATTTGCATCATTGTTGTCTGTAATTAGTCTATACACTCGTAAGCTCATTATTTTTGCCTGTAAGTTGAGTGCAACTTATTGACCAAAAGCTTGGTAAAACTAGAAGTTTTAAGCTGGTTGAACCTAGCTTTTTTCTGATCCTTAAAGAAACTAGCGTATTTTCTTAAGAGCTGCGACCAAACTCACCCATATTTGAGCGAGTGGGTTTGCCCAAGTGGTTGCGACCTAGTATACCCCACTCACCTCTACAGAGCAGATATTTTGGTTCTACTCTTATACTCCTGTTTATGATTTTTTTCTACAGAGCCTGTGTTCGGAGAATTTCCTGGAACCACATTTTGTTCTCACCTAATGAGAAGAACTCCGGTTGGTGATTATAGGCTCTCTGTAGATACTGAATTAGGGAATGCACCTACTAATGCTCCTCATATACATGATGGAACTTCAAGGATAACAAATTGTGATTCAACTGAAAGTGCTATTGTCCAATCTACTCAGACCAGCCAAAGTGGCATCTCGATGTTCCAAGGGTATTAACTATTTCACCTGTATATGTTTTAAAGACCATTGAAGATGCAAATATGAAGATACTTTGGCAAGTACTTGTATAGTTTATTACACATTTTCTATTTTCTTAGGGAATACTTTTTTTGACGACTTGTAGATCTTCTTATGGACCGTTAAGATGCATATATGACATAGACATTTACATTTACTATATTTTCAAGTTGTTTTTACAAGCTATAGATCGTTTTATAGGCCGTTAAGATGCAAATATGAGATAAAATGGCAACTACTTGTGTTAATCTTTTTCTAATTGATTTCTGGTCACATGCGATTATATTTGCCTGAGGAACTGGCTGTCAAATTCTTAAAAAAAAAATTGTAGTGGTGTATCTTGAACCCTTTTTGGTTCTAGACTATGCATTGACACGGGCTATATTTAAGTTACATTAGAGCACCTACTTTTCTCTATCGGTACATATTTTTGAGTTACAAGAAACCTGTTTCTTTAATTAGACTGTGATAGTTTTGGGGAGACCGTAATTTGTACTCCCTCCATCCCAAAAAAATAGTCCACTACGAAACCACATGCAAAGTTTGACCGGACAAGAACTTGTATAAAAAATGCCGAAATGAAAATTTTCAAAATTTAATAATGTAATTTAACTTTTGAACTATATAATTACCTTTTGAAATTTTCCATTTCGGCAATTTTGATACAAGTTCTTGGTCGGTCAAACTTTGCACGTGGTTTCATAGTGGACTATTATTATTTTGGGACGGAGGGAGTAATATACTTCATTTCTTGGAGAATAAAATGCAGTAGAGACTAGAGCACGTTTTTCGATCAATGCACACTTTTTTAAGATTTCATGAAAACTTTCTTAAACACTTCTGGTAATTACAGTGGTAGTCTTGAGGAAATCTTAATCTTCTGGAATTGCGCCATGCATTTTGAGAATCTGATGAATGATTTGAACTGTATTTCCTTTTCCTTTTTCTTTTTTTACGTTTTTGTGTATGTATATATGTACACAGTAATTATATGACTCGGAGTTTGGATGAACTAACACCTGCTATGGCATAAGATACTTAAGAATAGCCCAGTCTACTTATACGGTCAATCTTATTATTCACCTATGCTTGGATCAATGAATTAATTCTGATAATTCCTACTGCAGATTAATCGAAAAGGCTCAGAGGACAGTTCGTGGCTCAGCTGATGACATAGGATGGCTACAACATGATCCTCAAATGCCTCCAGTAGAAGATGGGACAGATAGGTTTATGGAAATTCTTGGTGATATCAGGTACACTGTTCTTTGTCATTTGTGTCACCAGACAAACACTATTGCTTATAAATTAATATTTTACTGAGTCTTTCCTTTTTATTCTGGCAGGCATGGTCTACACAAGTTGCCCAACTCAATCGTTTACTTGTTGGTTCCAGGTAGCAAACAATTTCTCTCTGGAAGCAAACAGTATTAATACAATAATTGCCCTCCACTTAAACAACTTAAGCTTTTTGAGAGATGGTGGCCAGCAAGTTACATATGAAAAAAATAAGCAGTTGTTTCATATTCAAGTTTCACCACTATCAAAGATAAAGAACCTCTTGCTGGGAAAATGAGAATTCATAGGTTATTAGTAAATCGTCAATATTACGGGAAGTTATGCATTACAAAGTAAAAGTAGTTAACCTCAGTTGGGATGGTAAACATGCCACGATATATTGAGATAATTAAGCCACTTTATATAATTAAGCAACTTTTGTGAAGTTCATAAAAGAATCTCAGTTTATCCAGTTTCAAAGCTGAGCCTTGACCCTTTTCAGACCAAAAATTCCGCTTTCAACCTAGCCAACCAAATATAGTCCAGGTTTAATGAAAAAGAAAGGAAGTTGGCTTAAGGCTGCAACCAAACAGCGACAATGGTTTTCTTTTGGCTGAAAATACCGTGATAGTATCTTGTTTCATTATACTAATTTTCCACAAAGGATTTGGAATTTTTGAGGAAGTTAGTTTACGGGGAATGATGCTTACAGTGTTCAATTCTGCTATCTGAGGCTGGGAATTTAGAGTTGTCATGGAATGGCTATACATTATAGAGAAGAACTTGTGTAATTAATGTCACTAAAAGTTCTTTCATTCTTTATGCTTTCAATTACCCACACAAAATATTAATTTATTTTATCAATACGTCGGTTGTATATAGGTCTTTTCAGCAACCATGGGCCGCTTTACTTTGTCAGTACGAAAACTTACTTCTCCAAATTGGGTCTGACATGTCATATTGCTAAAATTCACAGTGAGGTATGTTTGTTTATACGATTTTATACATCCAAATTTTCCATAATATACGTACTGAGCACATATTATTCAGGCTTCAGTAGAGAAAAACGCACGAGAGATAAAAGAGTATATTGACGAACTTTATTGGGAATCTAAAAAACAAGTCTTGCTTTTGGGACATAGCAAAGGGGGCGTAGATGCTGCAGCTGCTTTATCTATGTATTGGCCCGACTTAAAAGATAAAGTTGCTGGGTTGGTATTAGCACAGAGTCCATATGGTGGTAGCCCAATAGCTTCAGATCTACTTAGAGAAGGACAGCTTGGCGATTATTTTAATGCTCGGAAACTCATGGAAATTTTAATATGTAAAGTTATCAAGGTATGCACATTTCAGTTTTTTATCCCTTCTCTTTTGTCTGCATATATGATGACATGTTGTCTTTCACCACCTTGTAATTTATTCTTGTAGCATCGAGTCTACTATTGTACCGTGCATGTTACAATGGAAAGTTTTGTAAGGAAGTCTTCTGATATCAATTTCAGTTTACATAATTTCTTTTGAGAAAATGAAGTGAGAACTTCTTAACCAAGTCATTTACTGAGTACTTAACTATTATGTCTGTAAATGGCTGAAGTAGTTTATCCTGATATAGTAGTTGTTACTTCTAAACTAGCCACTCGAATTTCATCTATGATCTACAGAATCTATTGGTGAGAAATTTGACCATAATTTTCTTTGTGGATTTGCTTCGCCTACATTTACCGCACATTTTAATCCCGGTTGGGTATGAAAAATTATTGTTACCACGAACTTTGTGCCAATTTCTTTCCTCTAAGGATGGCTTACCATTTTTTAAGATTGCATTACTCCAGTACAATTAAGGAGGGAGCATGATGCAATTTCAATAATGGCAAAACAGTTCGGCGGGGTAAAGGTTAATGTCAAATATCTGGTTGCATTTTGCTGCTAATTGGGCCCTCCGCTTTACCCGGACATTTGTTGCTATACCAAATTTCGCCCCACTACACACTTATACCCTAATTTTGGAATTTTGTTTGTCTCAGGGTGATATGCAAGCTCTTGAAGACCTAACATACGAGAAGAGAAAAGAGTTCTTGAGAAAAAACCCACTCCCAAAAGAAGTCCCCATCGTCTCTCTTCACACAGAGGCAGGCGTATCTCCTTCGGTCTTAGCAACTCTCTCCAGGGTAGCACATGCCGAGCTACCCTCACTATCACCACTCTCTTCAACAACCCAACCCACAACTCTCCCTGTCATAATTCCCTTAGGTGGCGCAATGGCTGCCTGTGCCCAACTTTTACAAATTAGATATGGGGCAAAAAGCGATGGGCTTGTGACTTGTTTAGATGCTGAGGTACCTGGCTCGGTTGTGGTTAAGCCGAAAAGGAAATTAGACCATGCTTGGATGGTCTATTCGTCTTTAAATGATGACCCTTTAGAACCCGACGCTTCTCAGGTTTGTGAGGCTCTATTGGAGTTGCTTGTGGAAGTTGGGAAGCAGAAAAAACATGAACACACGATGAAAGATGAATGAACCGGCAGCGAAAACCATTACGGTAGTATTTATATGCATCTTATAATATCTATTTAGACAGAAATGGGATAAGTCGTGGGTGTTTTACAACGTTAAGTGCGCGTCTTATCCAATTTGCAGATCGCGGGTTAAAGTCTTGTAACTCTCATTTGCTTTTGTTACACCTTTTTGAGTTTATCAGAAGGGTATTTCTTTCTGTGGTAAAAGTGACCGAGCAGGGCGCCCCAACCTATAGGACTTGCCTTATGAACAGGAGGCGTTTTTCATTTTGGAAAATGGTAACTCATATTTTGAAGCATTTTCAAGGTTTTCATTCTCCCAATTAGCTAGTATAAATCTAATTCACAATGACAGCGCCATCGAAGTATCATTCTTTATATGGTAGAAATTTTAGGCCTGTGTAATGTTTATGTCGAATCTGTTCCTATTTCTGTTCTGGGTTGGCGTGTAACTTCAATGTTTCCCAGAAGTTCTGAACGTAGATGTAGCTACATTTATATGCCCGCGCTCGAGTTGAAGCGAGTTTGTTTTGTATTTCTACGCGTTAATTTTTTTTCCTACTAAACTTTGTGTTCATGCTATTGTGATTTGTTTCGTTTATAATCAATACGTTTATAGCAGCACGAGCTTTTCAGTGCAGCAATTAATCATATGATATGCTATAGTTTTGTAATTGTTTTTGTTTATTAGATGAATATTACGTGTATATACATTTACGTTGGTTTTGTTAACAAAAATAGGCACCCTGTAAATCTTAACTATTAAGAATGGATAATTCCATAAGTTAGCGATACTTATTCAAACTATGATGAGAAGACCGCCCAGTTTCCTAAAAGGAGAAATAAATAGTGGGTCAAATCATTTTAGTACAAAAAAGTAAACTTAATTCTATTTTAGTGTTGGTCTAAAATACTAATTCATTTTTGGGTAATTTTTTTTCTCATTCATTTCGGTGAATATAGAAAGAAAAAAAAACCAAATATATATATATATATATATAAATTAAAAAAAAGATTTAAAAAATACATAAAAATCAAAATATATATATAATATGTAAAAAAAGAAAAAAAATACAATAAAAAATGTTCGTTTTACTTCAATATTTTAAAGTGAATTGACAAAACAAAATTTCATTCATTTTAAAAAAAACATTAAAATAAAGAAAGTGAATAGACCAAGACCAAACAAAAGATGTTTCCCTATAAAATATCAAACAAAAAATCCAATTACTTCAATCTTTTGAAGTGAATTAAGCAAACAAAAGCTCATTTACTTCAAGTTTTTAAAATAAATGGACAAAAAAAAACCATTCACTTCGATATTTTAAATTGAATGAAGCAAACAAAAACTCATTTACTTCCAAAATTCAGGCAAAAGATCATTTGATTCAATATTATGGACTAAACAAAAGTTTATTCACTTCAAAATAACAAATAAAAACTCATTCATTTCAGTTTTTTCAAGTGAATGTATCAAACAAAAAAAATTCAATTGAATTGAATGAGAGAAGACGCAAGAGAAAGTAATTATTTTTTGGAAGTACGACTTATTGGGAATTAATTTAAAAAAAATACCCTACAAATTAATTTACTCTAAATTGTAACAATGGTTTTTGTTTATTTTCTTTAGTCTCTACATGGAGGCGTCGTGGATAAATTTTTTACAATCGATCACTTACTCTGACTGGGTTCGGTTCGGTTCGGTTTGGTTTTTAGCAAAATCGAAATCGAGCAGATTTTTTGGTTCGGTTTTTTTCGGTTTCGGTCTTTTTATTTTTTGGACCAAACCGAACCGGTTTGTTTCGGTACGGTTTCGGGTTTTTCGGTTTTATTTTTGGTTTTCGGTCTTTTTCGGATTTTTTCGATTCGGTTTTATTGTAAACCGAAACTGATCCGAAAAAATTTCGGTTTTTCGGTTTCGGTCTTTTTCGGGCTAGTTTTGGTTTTTTCGGATTTTCGCAAAGCCCTAACTCTAACAATGAAACCCTCGCAAAGTTGTGTAATTCTAAATTCTAATCCTTCTATTTTCACCGGTTCACTTTTTTCTTACTAAAATTGGAGAGACATAACTAGTGATGGGGTATAAGGAGTAATAAGAAAGTAATTGGAAATATAGCAAATTAAAAGCTCGGAAGTGTAGACATTTTCCTTAATCGTATTTAATGTTTTACATTAATTTTCCCTCTATTCATGGATTGGACATTACATATGTAATTGGAAATTTCCGTAATTCTATATGTAGCGAAATCTAAAACAAGGAAATAATCAAAGCTTTAACAAAACGGCTTGGGAAATAATTATCTAACGTTATTTATACCAATATTAAATGCTATCATTATTTTCATCTATACAATAATAGAAATTTTTTATTAGTTTCCTCATTTTTTTAAAAGTATTGTAGTCTGTAGAGCAAAGTATGGATAGATGCATAGAGCATAATAAATTTCGATTTTTACCATAATTTCATTAATACTTTTCCTTTTTACATTCACAGTAACATTGCATGGTTTTAAAACATTTAATTTTCCAAATGTTGACAATAATGAGGGAATTTTGTATATAAAAAAACGGGTCGGGTTTTCGTGCAGTTTCTATTATCGTCCATGTTATAAACTCCGATGAGCTTCGTTGTATTTAGTATTGTTGGAAACAACGACGGCGGTGACCAATTCTCTATGAATTTGTTCCAAGGACTTTCTTTTGTGTGAATTTGATAAATTGTTAAATTATCTATTAGATTCTTGTAGTTATTTGTACAGCAAAGATTGGGCCCTAAATTAGAAATTGAACGCATTTGATCCAAAAAATTACAAAGTATTAATATTTTAACCACCGGATGTCTAATTATTACTGCTTCAACCTTCAATTTCCGACTTTAATAAGTTAAGTATAAAACTAAAATAGAATATCCAACATGATTTACAAAAATGGCTTTAAACATTTTTATGTATTTTTTAATCATTAAACTTTCCGTCATAATTTTTGTTTAGTTGGTTCATAATTGTAATATACTGTATATTATACCGTCTAAGTGTCTATTCGCCTGTTAACATTTTATAAGTCAATAAAGTGTATAAAACTGTCCATTAGATTGTACGTTAGTATAGTATGTACATTTGACTGCACGTCGTTAGATTCTATAGACCGTTCATTAAACTATAAACTGTCACTTTAGACCGGCCTTTAGTATATTAGACTGTCTATACAACTATCCATTACACAGTTAATTCCGGTCAGTAGTGGTCAAATTCGGTCTTTGGTTTATTTATTATTTTTTCAAATTTGTTTGTTTTTTTTTGTCTTTTGTACTCTTTTTTTTTTGTTGAATTATTTTTGGATTTCTTGTTTTCTTTCTATTTTTTATATTCGGTCAATGCCATAGACAAACATTCAACGTTTCCGGTCAATTAGATTGGTCAATAGTGTTGGTCAAACTTATTTGGTCAAAACACAAAAGTGTTCGCTGAAATAAGTTGAATTAACGATGGGTAAGAGCTATGATTTCCAAAGAAATCTGTTCAAAATGTAACCAATCCGTACGTTTCGCCTATTTTCAACTCATGAGAACTGACGTTTGAGTAGCTAAACAAATAGTTGTTTCACAGCCTAAAGCATCATGACAAGTGAGAGTGAATAATGTTAGGAGAAATAGAGTGACGACAACAATTAAAAAAACGTAACGACTTTCCTAACAAATATATATGATTCTTAATATTATTATGTCCATTAAAGAAAAGGAAACATCGAGAACTTTTAGAAATACAAGTAGATAGTAAATGAGGAACTAATGATTATAGCCAACATATTATACATTGAGAGCATGATGGTTGGTCAAGCGGTTGAAACTCTTGTATATACCATGCTTAGTAAACTAATTATATTCTTTATGCCCACAAAATTAGTGACCTCTAAAGTAAGTTAGAGTTATTATTTATACACAAAATCTACTATAAGGGATTACGAACAAACACACATAATCTCATGATTCTCATCGAACGATGAACAAGGTTGTAGATGAAGTAAACAAACAATTTTTTTTTTCCATTCGTCAACTCAAAATTTTTGTTCACGCCTGGTTCATGTTAGCTTATAAACGAACGAACACCAACCTAACGGTTGGCGAACGAACAACGGTTTATTTACGAACGGTTCATTAACAACATTAGTCTTTAAAATAGATTTTCTCCATAACATCAATATTCATATGTGCCTAAATACATGTTCAATTTCTTTGAAGTTTTGGACATCTTCAGTATCTTTGTAAACATAGTTCGTATGCGGAATATTTTTACATAATGTGTGTTTTAAATATTTTCCGTGTTGTAAAACGTATGTCATACACCATTTTTATCTATCAATGCATATCATATTCGATAATACTGATGGACTGGCTTATTTTTGAAACTCTTTATAAGAACATGTCATGTTTATGTTCGGTTCGTTTACTCAACAAATATTAAAATCATGTTCGTGTATGGTTCCTTTACTTAACGAGATAAAGTCAACAAAAAATAACCCGTTAACAAACCGAACACGATACGTTCATTAGGGAACGATTCGTAATTCGTTCACCTCCCTAACAACAAGACTACTCATAGATGACTCTCACACCATAAGTGGACCAGTGACGGCACCTTTTTAAACTTACCGTTAATAGTGATGTAATCAATACTATAAGGACCAAATAGCAACACTCTGAACACCTAAAGTATTCATATATCTTAGCTACACGCATGCACACAGATAGATATATAAATATATTATATACAAATATATAGAGAGAGAAAGAACACTTACAGTAGAAACATAATAAAATACACACACAGTTATAAGTTAATATCTATCATCAATCTCTCTCTCTCTCTATATATATATATATATATATATATATATTTAGATTTGTGTATTTACTCATAGTAACAAATAATTTAACTTTCCTTGCCCACCACATAATTGGCAATAAAAACAATCCAAATTTAAGCTTTTCGTTTGAACGATTTTGGGGAGAAAATAAGTCATTTATCTGCCACCTAGGGTTTTATGAATTAATCAGTAATTTGGGTAAATTTAAGTCTTTTTTTTTAACTAGGGTTTAAAATCTAATTAATCTGTTTTTGTGATTGTGACAAACAATTTGGAGACAAAATTAGCCCTTTTTTTGTCAACTAGGGTTTAAGGATTTATTAATCTGTTTTTGTGATCGTCACGTGGAAGATTTGGGGGGAAAATCGGTCTTTTTTGTGAATTAGGGTTTTGTGACAAATTAAGCAGTTTTCGTGATTGCCAAGTGGACGATTCGGGGGAGAAATTAGGTCATTTTAATTTGTGAATTAGGGTTTTGTGAAAATGGGGAGCACAGCTGAAGCGGATCGAAAACGGCGTAATTTGAGCTCCATATCGTCGCCTACCACAGCTACTCCGACGAAACACCCTTTTAGTCCTTTTTCCGAAGAAAAAAAGGTGCAAAAAAGAGATGTTTGTTGTTGTTGTTCTTATTTACTCGTAAATGGATTTGATTCTTTACACTGTTTAGTTCTTTTGGGTTTGATCTTTCGGTGCATTATCTTGTTTATAATACTTAAAGAATGATAGGCATATAGAAATTATGTATTTTTATGTTTGTTGTTATTTACTAGCAAATAGTTTTAATTTCCTACACTGTTTAGTTCTTTTGGGTTTGATCTTTCGGTGCATTATCTTGTGTATGCTGCTTAAAAATGATAGGCATATAGAAATCATGTATTTATATGAAAGCATGTTATACGATGCTGTTCTTTGTAAATTTAAGTGGCAGCTTTTAGCTTTTGAGTTACAGTATTTGCATATAATCTAGTTTGGACAAGTAAAAGTAAAAAAGATCGTTTCTCCTCCTGAAATGTTCAGTGCTTTGGGGTATATGTAACTTAATACTCACGGTACATGATCATGTGCATATTTAGTTAATGAATTGCTACATGGGAATTGGAGTAGGGCTTAGGAAGATCCTCTTGCAAACGATCTAGTTGCCAATTATGGATCCATTATTTATAAAAGAAAACAGTCTTGATTGCTTTATAGTCGTATAAAAATGCGTCAAAATTTCCTGAATGCTACTCGAAATCGCTGAATTGCCTTTGCAACATCATTATGTACGCACGTGATGATTTGTAATCACCCGCGTGTTGCTTTACGATTTTATATATTTTAAAATCTTAGTAGTGGTAGACTAATAGTTATTTACGGCAAATAGGCTAGTCAGACGTTATTTGATTTTATCTATTGGTGAACCTTTGCCTATAGTCATTAAGCAACAAATCCCTATCTTATCCTGAAGGGCTAATATCGAAGTGAGCCAAAACCCACTCGTCCTTCACGTTCAAATGGTTTACTTGGAATGGAATTATCTTAAAAATCTGCAAACATTTATTCAGATTGTAATTCAGTGTATTTGGGAATATGAATGGTTGTGTCATATCTGCAAGAAGAAAGAGTGCAATGATTATCGTAATTGACATTAATGTCATACTAACTAGCGATACGACTCTGGAAGAAAATTGAAATTAATGCGGGGGAGTCTTTTCTTTTGCCAATTGATAGGCTTCATTTATTCTCTAGAAAAGTGTATCGAGATTCTCTGAATGCTAATCTCTCGCTTTATCAACAATAAATATAGCATTCCCAAAATAAGCATATCTGGCCACGTGGTGTGGGCAATTTAGAAATTTCGCTTGCATTGATTAGAACTCTCTAAACTCTCAATGCTATAAATTTACTTCACTTTGCACATTTTTCTCAACAATCTGAGGATTCTCTTACAGGGTTCTGAATTCTTGTCAGGTTTGTCTGTGATCATGATTTTTGAATGCCAAAATGATTGGAACGATCTCGCCATAATTATTTTTGTTTTTCCAGCTTTTCTATTTCGAGTTCTTTTTCCTAGACTAGATTAGGTTGTTGATCCAGATCTTTAGATCTAGTCCTGAATACTTGATAAGTCGTTGAAGGCTTATCAATAATCTAATGCTCACGAAGGATTTTTTCTTTCCTTTGAAATTCATTATGTGAAGTATTGTTTATCTTCCTTTTATGCAAGATCTGATGATTTTTGGTTGCGGTTTAATGCATTAAATCTGAATATTGCTTCCATTGACTGATTGGTTCCATTGAAGGATCACGGAGTTATTTAGTAACTTACTTTTAATGTTCAACAATTGGGCATCGACATTGGTATTTTGTATGGATGAGTTATGCTGGAAGGAATTTATTGCACAACTATGAGAAGTTCTTATCCTATATGTTTTATAATGGAGGTAATGAAGGGAAAAAAGTTGGCGATGTTCCTTTTCTTTGTGGCTGAAAAACATAGGTAAACCAAAGTAAAAACGTACAAACTCTTTTCATGCTTAAAGCATGATGCGTGGTATTTTGGTTATCCTCCACCCCTCCACCACCTACACGGAAAGGAAAATCCTCCTTCAAACTTAATGATATGTATCAGAGTAATCACGTTCGGATGTATCTTGCTGTTTAGATCATTATAGTTCAAACTCCTGTTGTGAAGTCGCACTTACTCTTTGCTTAATTATCACTGTTATTAGTAACATGGTTTCTCCTTTATGCTTTAGTTTATAATTTATTTTCCATCTTCTTTTTCTTGTTTTTCCCTTCACCTTTGATTTATTGATTGATTTCTTGGTGTGGATACCGCAGCTCGACACTGCAGTTCTGCAGTTCCAAAATCAGAAACTTGTTCAGAAAATGGAGGCACAGAAAGTTGAACGTGCAGCTCTTGAGAATAAGTTTTGTGAAATGAAGGAGAAACAAAAGCCATATGATGAGACTTTAGCGGTTGTCAAAGCATCTTGGGAAAAGGTATGTAACTGCTTCTCTCTGTGTTTTTTTTAGGAAACTTCTATATGTGTGTTGGTTCTGTTTTACTCTTAAAATTCCATGTACAACACGTTTTGTTAATATTTTTATACTCTTGACTGCATTATGCTTTATATTTGATACAGCTGGTTGGTGGGTTAGAAACACGTTCCGGATTGATGATCGACGGTCTAAATGCTAAACTTCATTCAGGCATAGAGGGTGAGAAGCCTTTATGATAGAATGTTTGACATTGTAGATTGGACTCTGAATTTCTTTTAGTTATTTTTTTATACTCCTGAGTTTGTGTTCAGACTGACTCTTGTATCTATGCAGCCCTTCCTCTATCAGAATAAAAAGTTTTTTCCATTTAGTGGGATATAAAGGTTTTTGCTAGATAGTCAATGGCCTAGTTGTTTAGAAAAGCCTCGCTCTGTGCTAAAGTATATCTAGGAATTGTGTTAATCAATTTTTAGGAAATCCCCGACTTGTCCTCAAGTATATCTAGAAATTATGTTAACTACTCACCTCTGCCAAAAACTGTCCCGAAGAAAAAAACTCAAGTAAAAAGGCATCTAGAATACTCAAGTTCCAAAAATCTGAAATAGACAAAATGAGAACAGGAGGCTTTGTGGTTGTTTCACTGTGAAATGGAAAGCGTGTAGGATCCTTTAAATTAGTTGTTAACATTTTTGTTTCTGTAAATGATTAAAAGCTATTTTTATTTTCTCCCAAAATGCATCACAAGAGAGTGCAAGAGTATATGATTTCTCTGTCTATTTCATGGCTGCGGCTATAAGGTTGTGAAGCTTCAAAGGGGCTTTTCTTGTTGGTGGTCATGATATTTTTTGTAAATCTTGTAGAGGACAACAAACTTTTCATTTTGGTACTATGAGAAACAGATATGTCATTAGAAGACGGTGTTTTAAAAGACTGAATTCAAAATTTGAGTAAGTTCAGGACACTGAAAGATAAAATTGATATCAGCTGATACAAAGGTATTTGCAACTCTTTTCTGTTTAAATGAGTGAATTCTTTTGTAGAATTATGTAAGGGGTCTTGACAAGGTTTCTTGAATCTGAATATGGTAACTTTCATGCTCCGTTTTGTGCAAGGAATTTTCAATGATTTTGTGAGTGAAAAAAAACTCTCGTCATAAAAAGTATGTATTGAAGAACAAAATTTTATTTCCCATCATTTTTATTGATTTTTTCACATGATCTTTTGTGTGGGAAAGACTTCTGATTGTTTACATTTTCATCGTACCCTTGTCACATGTATCTACAGCTGCGGCTAACTGTTCTGTCTTTTTTCTCTTTGTCTTAGATGGTTTGCAATCTCCCACCGGTGATGCTCTTTTAAGCCGATTATTAGAAGCAGGCGCAACTGAAAGCAGCTCTGCAAATAGTTCCATGAACCAGAACATGGTAGATTCCTATATGGCTGTTAAGGAGTCAAATAGCATTTTATGCAATACAGTTTCTGCCATTGAAAAACTGTCGCATCTAAAGGATAGGCTGCATTCTGAAGTTTTACAGGCACTTCCAGAAGATGGTAAGACTGGTTTAGCTATATATATGCACATATATTTGTATTTTGTTTGCTGCATATACTATATTTTTAGCTGTTCTCAGATTTTTCACTTCTTTTCTGGCTAGGTTCATGCAGGCAGAAGATATCTGGCGACTTACAAACAGAAGTTAGGAATTTAAGAGTGACTTTTGGGGATCTGTTTCTGAAGCACAGACTATTATCAAGGGAATTGCAAGGCCATCAAGATTCTGATGCGAAGAATAAAGCCGAGCTTAAACGTTTGAAGGGTAAACAATGATTATTTGGCTCCTATGAAATTAATGACTCACTCTCCTTAAGCTAAACTACCAAAGTCTTATCTTTGTTTTATGTATCATCAGAAAACGATCGTGTGAATGCATAATGTTGAAACACAAAAACACTTGCTCATAGTGGTAATTTTTGGAGGCACAAACTGTTCCATTTCCTTACAGTCTTGTAGTTATCATTTTTGTTCCATAGCCTTTTATTTTTCTATCAAAAGTTTTGACATGTACCACTATGCTTTTAACTTCGTCAAGGGAATTGGATATCTTTAGTATCAATATTTTTTTTTTTTTGCTTTGTTTTTGTTTTGCTTTTTTTAATCTCCCTTGGATTTTTGCTGTATATTGTGCTGGTGAGATTGATCTATTTCATTATTTGACATGTCTTGTTTTACCTATATGTGTGGAAGTGTTCTCTAGTTTTGTTTGATGCTTCCACTTTGAACTTATGCATTTGCTCTTCCATGTTTGAAAGCTTGTTCTCTGTAGATATCCTTGGATATTCCTCTTAATTTAGCATTGCCTTGTTTTTTGTAGTGGAACTGGACCGTGCTATTGCAGAACTAGATGAAAGTAATTGTGAATTAGCTACATTAAAATCAGAAAAAGATGCCGGTAAAGGAGCTTTTCTCCCTGTCCTGAATTTGGGAAATAAGCCCGTTTCTGTTGATAAGACTAAAGATAAGCTGAAAGAATTGCAAGAGATGGAGTCTCTTTCGAAAGAGTTATTGGTGAGATATTAAAACTTGTCTTCCAAATTTCTTCTAAAAGTAAAGCCGGTACCCTTTTTAACTTCTATTTGTGATTCTGTATAGGAGCAAGCATCTGGCCGACTACTTGAACTTAAACGTCTTCATGAACATAGGATTGTAATTCTGGAGCAATTAGCTGGTTTGCAGGTAATTTTAGACAACACTTGCTTTTCCAGGTGGAAGTTTGATCTCGTGTAACTGAGATTTGTATTTTGATTTTGTTTGGTAGAATACTGTAAAGAATGTAAGTGGAATTGCTTCATCGAGAGCCTATCTCCTAGTAAACACACAACTTGCGCAGTCGAAAGTAGATTTAGCCCAGTACCAATCCTCATTCGAGAAATTACAGGTTTGTTAACCAGTTGTTTCATATAAACTTGTCTTTTATCCCATTTTAAGTCACTTGATGTAATGCTGACATTCTTTTCTTATTGAAACCCCAGATTGAAAAGGAAAAAATGACCTGGCATGAAAAGCAAGGAAGCATGCAAAATGAATTACTTGATATTTCTTATCGAAATTCTGCTGTTGCCGATTCTAGAATAAGTGAGTTGAGATCAGAGATTCAGAAACAAATCAATGAAAGAAATCTGATCGAGACTAAGCTGGAAGAGGCATCAAGAGGACCTGGTATTGCGAAATATTTTGATCTCGATATTATACATAATAAATTTGCAATGCATTTGTGCTGAATGTATGGCTTTCTTTAGGTAGGAGGGAAATTATCGCAGAGTTTAAATCGTTGGTTTCCTCATTTCCTGGGACAATGGGCACTATGCAGAGTGAACTAAGTAAATACAAAGAGTCTGCTTCGGACGTCCATTCTCTGCGTGCTGATGTTCACTCTATTTCTACTGTTCTTGAGAGAAGGGTGAGTCGCCCATTTTTTTTTTCTTTCCAGATTTGCATCAGGTGGGTATTGCTGATAAATAGTTACTTATGCATTTCTTCTTTTTACATCTTATCTTGTTCTCCTTATTAGGAGGAGGAGCTGCGAACATTATCTTCAAGATCAGATGACCAAGTTGCTGAAATCCAGAAGTTGCAAGCTGTGGTATGAATTTTCTCTACTATTAATCATTCTCGTTTTCATGCATGCTTAATTCTTGAGAAATGTTTCCCTTTTTGTTAGAGACATTTGTAACACTATTAAACGAATAAATGCGATGGTACCATCTATTTAGTCTTAAATTTGGCCTTCTACCAGTTTAGATTTTAACATCTATATTTTCCTTTCATGTGGGTAGAAGTTCTTGCTATCTCAACGTTTCCTGTTTCAAAATTTTCATGCTATATAAGTTTTATAACTTACTTGATATCTTTGTATTTCTTAAGATGCAAGCTGTACCCAGTGACTTTTGGTTCACTGCGAATGTGATTGGAAACAACAGCATTGTTCTGACACATTGGTAAATTATGTGATTTTGTTACTATGCTCCTGCTTAGTTAGTGTTGGAATTGTCCCACATCGTTTAGGCATTGATAAAGCCTACCCATCCTTACCATTACGAGGTCTTTGAATGGTAAGGTATATGGGTTCTAACATGGTATCAGAGCCAAAGGCTAGCCTGTTTGTATGATCGGCCACCTCCACCCAATTTGTTGATTGCACTTGTTGGACTTATCGGAAATTGACCAAACCACAAGTGAGGATGAGTGTTGGAATTGTCCCACATTGTTTAGGCATTGATAAAGCCTACCCATCCTTACCATTACGAGGCCTTTTAATGGTAAGATATATGGGCTCTAACAGTTAGGTTTGACTGGTTTTCTTGTGCATTTACAAATGAAAACTATGTTTATCTATCTGAAGCTACAAATAGACTATCATACATTTTTTACTCTTATTACTCATAGTTTTTGTATCTTTCTAATAAATAGTGAGTAGTTGTGTAATTAATTTTTCACAAAGTGGACAGACATCAGATTCTTAGGTGCCTTAAGACTGTCATTTCTTTTGTTAGAGGTCTGCCATGCCAGCTAAGATCATGCCTTTATCCTAGAATATAATGTGTTTGTACTTATCTCTTCTTATCAAAATTGGTCTACCTCCGAGTTTAATCCGCGGCAGATATTCTAAGGCCTGATATGGTGATGCTATATTTAAGGGGGGGATGATAGAGCTTTATGACATAGAATTGTAAAGATGAGCTTCATATTACATGGAAAAGTTTCTATGGGAATCGGGATTAAAAGTTGCCTTATACAGTATAGGAGTGAATTATATTAGAATCATATTTGGTTATTCTTGGTGCAGGTTTCTGATTTAAAAGAGACTGAAATGGAGTTGAATCTCTTTTTAGGAATGTATCAACGCGAGTCTACTGATTCAAGGTAAGAGGTTATGCAAGATGCTGTCGTGTGCATTTTTCTGTTTTCTTTATTTTATTTACCCTTCGTCTATAAACTTGTTACTTTAGTACGATGAGAGTCTAGAAGATGATAACTTTTGTTGTTCCCGTAGATAAGTCCAAGAGTTGTATAATCATTTCTCATAATGTTTATTTATTGCTCTGTAAAAATTTCTTTTTCCTGCATTTGCTGTAGAAGACCTTACACGAAATTCAGTAATAACTCTCAAAGGAAAATAAACATCTACTTGTACGACTGTGTGGAGATAAGCACCCTAAGTTACTGTATGACTAGTTAATATGCTTGGTTTTTTATCTTAAGCTGTTCCCAGGTTTAACTGTTTTTTATGCTCTAGTTGTTTGCATGATGATCGGGCACATTTGGTTGCATCTTATAAGTTCAAAAGTATAGTATTATTTTATTGGGCAAGTAAAGGTGTATTTTCAAGTATCACAACAAATGTGTTTATTAATTTACCAAAAACAGTATGTTTAGTAAATAACATGTATACTTCGATGTATTGGAAGTATTGGAAATAGTTGATGATAGTCCCACAGAAAAAGGAAATTTTTGTTACTTCTACAGAAAAAAGTATCTTACTTTTTTTGCCTCAAACACAGAAGTATACAATCTTTTCTTGGGTGCAATGAACACACATTATACTTAAAACTGGGAAAGTACATCTAACCATCTTACCAATTAAGGCTGATAACTAGTTTACTTGGAGGTGGAATATTGAGAAACGGTTCGGCGGTTGTCTCTCTTATTCATATTCAGATATTTATCTTTCAAACAAAGTAATGAGTATTTTTATAAACAGTGTTTCTCGCAATCTTATGCTTGCAGGGATGTTTCTGAAGCTAGGAATTCCGAAAACAAGGCATGGGCTCAAGTTCAGAGTTTGAGTTCTTCTCTCGACGAGCGCAACCTTGAATTCCGAGTCAAAGCAGCTATTGAGGGGGAGGCGATATCTCAGCAAAGATTAGCTGCCGCAGAAGCTCAGATTGCTGATATTAGACAGAAGTTGGAAGCTTCTAAAAGGTTTACATCTTAATCAAATTAGTAAATGCTTGTTTGATCTCCTTCTAGAAGGTTATGCTTTTTCTATTCATGTTGAGATGCTTGCAATGTCCTGTGAGCACATCCTAGGTTTCTTTCATATTTTACCTAATTTTATGGGAAATTATAATTCATGTTTAATGTGAGTAGACTAGGTGTTGGGTAAAATTGAGAACACCCAAATGGGTTGTGGCTCCATATATTTCTGGGTTTATTATACTTCAGTACCATTAACTATGGTCTTATTTCGGTTTAGTACCACTAACTATGAACCTTTTCTTTTAGTAATGTCATCTATATACTACGTTTCATTTTATAGTACCAATCCGTCCAAAAAATGGATGGAAAGTTGACACGTGCTTTGCACATGACTTTTTTGAGATTAGTTTACTGTTATACCCTTGTATAGTTTAGGTATTCACAAACTAGCCCACACTTCTTTTTCAAACACTAAAACATGTGTATATACTAAAATCGTCACAAATTACTAAAACATTGGAGTATGAACTATATATAAAAGTACTTAAAAAGTAATTAGATTTTATAAAAAATCAATTGAATAGCAGTAGTAAATTTGTCACGATAGATAGAGTATATATTTCTCACACGTTTTTGGTACACAGTTATTTTTTTTTTAATTCAAGTTATAGGGTCACAATATAATATTTAAAGGCATAGGGATCTTTTAGTTAAAACATAAATCTTAACCAAATAGCAGAGCTAGTCCCTGCCTGTATACAAATTTACAAAATCTAGCCCTTTGCAATTTCCAGCAGCTAGGGTAAGGAAACCCTAGCCGCCCTTGACTACTCCAAGCCGCCGCCTCCAGCAACCCCCATCGTCGAGTTCCATCCACGGCCAATAAACCCTTCACGATCACTGATACCTCCATCCAAAACCATCACAATTCACAACCAACTCATCCTTCCACAATCCACTATCTTGTTCATGTATATTTTAATGGAGTATATGTTTATTTGAATTTAGCAAAGACCGTTGGATCATTTCCACATTATCTGACGGTTTAAATTGATACACCTAAAAAATAAAATAACCACAATAATTTCCCTAAATCTAACATTTTTCATCCAAAATTTAACTACTACTAATGGAATGGTATCAAAATAAAACAGTGAGTATAGATAATGGTACTAAAAGGAAAAAATCTGTAGTTGATGGTACTAAACCAAAATATGGCTATAGTTAATGGTACTAAAGTATAATAAACCCTATATTTCTAGGAGAGAAGTACATTTATTGCACAACTAACAACTAATATTATTTACATATTCATCTAGCTTCCAACTTTTTCTACTATTATCTAGATATAATACATCTAACATATACCTTACAATCAAAGTTAAGGATCTAGTACATCATACTATTGAATTTCACAGAGGGCGAGCCTTGGCGCAACAGTAAAGTTGCTGCCATGTGACCTGGAGGTCACGGGTTTGAGTCGTGGAAGCAGCCTCTTGCAAAAATGTAGGGGAAAGCTGTCTACATTAGGTCCAAAGTGGCCCGACCCCTCTTCGGACCCCACACGGGAGCTTTAGCACCGGGTTCGCCCTTTTTATACTATTGAATTTTAAACTTAGGAACCAATTAACAGAAACTCGACTTATTAGGACAACAGTGTTTATCACGATGGTGTACTAAACATCGGTCTACACTTAATCGAGCAGTTAGTACACCAGCGTCAAAACTTAAATTTTTTTAAGCACTCATGATTTTTGATAGGTTGAGGACCTGAGGTACTAATTGCGAGATTTTTCATAGATTAGTATCCATTTTTTTTTTTGAGTTTTTATTGGTTGGTATGTTAATCATTCAATTTTGTGTCTATAGATGCCTAAGAATTGTGATATTGGCTAGTATAGTAGTGCACTATAAGCTGGTAGCTTGACGTATAAAAGGGATACCTACCTAAATTTTACGTTGAGTTCTACCTTACTTGGCTTGTAAAATCTGTTATGGAGTTTCTTATTGAAAATTTAAGTTTCACGAAGACTGGTTAGTTTGTTTATATGTTTCTAGATTTTTCATCTTGGCACTAGTCTTCTCAGACAGTTCACTTGTCAGAAAACAATTTTAGTTCGTTTATCAATGCCTATTTCAGGGAGAAGGCCAGGCTCACAGACACTCTGAAATCCAAACATGATGAAAATGATGCCTATCTATCTGAAATAGAGGTGAATTTTGTTCTTGTTGATTGATAAAGAATTTCACACTTATGTTTATTAACATGTATGCATTTTTTATTTTTTTTAAAAATGTCTTAACATTATTGCTATTTCTTCTTCTTCAGAGTATCGGTCAGGCATACGACGATATGCAAACTCAAAACCAACATCTCCTGCAGCAAATAACTGAAAGAGATGATTATAACATTAAGGTGATACTTAACTACCATTGTTTGTTTATGCTTTTGAAAGTACATATTTGTTCACCTTTTTTACTTCCAAAACCAGAGAAGCTATGGGAGGTGTCGTGCACCACTTTTTTCAGGGGATATTGTTTCTGGACAACCACTGAATTCTTCTAGCTCTCTCTTTTGTTTATTAGGCAGCCTAAAGGAGTTATAGGAAAAAATCATTGCGATCGTTTTTAGAAGTCAAATAATTTTATGTCCTTGATTATATATTGGCTGGCTAATGCACATTGGAATCAGGTTCAAATATTTACAAACACGATTTTAAAAGTGTAAGGTGGGATCAAGGTGAGGAGGGATGATGGGCTTGAGTGCGAATCTAGGCGGTAAAAGGACATTCATCTTCCGCGATCTCATCATCAGAACACTGATTTTCATCCACATTAGATACTTTAATATCAGGACCTTTTGTGATAATATTTTTATCTGATTTGATTATATTAGGCCTGATTAGCCATTTCTGGCTCCAACTAGGCAGGAGTACCTCTGGTTAGCTTTGATCGTCTACGAATTGCCCATTCTGACAGGGCTGGCCCAAGCTATTGGCTTGCCCGTTTCCGACCTATATATCATGCCTCATGAATTTTTTTTAAGAGGAACTTGTCGTGTTTTAATCTAAAACTAAGAGCTATTTATTATTGCTAATGGCAATGATAAAGTCAAAACGAACTATTTTTTGAAAATGGAGCAAATTTGTAAGGAAATGTTTATAAGTTACTATAAAGTCCTTGAACATAAGCAACAAAAACACATTTAATTTGTGAGTGTAGTCATTGTTGACTATAATACCCTTGTAAATATCCTTCCTTTCATCCTAATTTTTGCCCTTTAAGGTTGGGTTGCCCATTTCACATGCCTTGTGTGCAACCCCATAGGGCCGGCACTGCATTCTGACAATTCCATAGTCAGGGACAGGGTTTTATAGAATGATGTTAGCAAAACTACAAAACCTTACATACTTCTTTCTTTCTTTTTGTTAGCAAGAGATATTCCTGAAGTAGGATCTCTAATTTGGGTCTTATTTTCAGCTTGTTCTAGATGGTGTGCGTACAAAACAAAATAGGGATGCTCTTCTCATGGAAAAACAAACTGTGGAGAAGTCGATTCATCAAGCCAAAGCTTCTGCAGATTTCTTGGAAGTGAAATCTGCAAGAATTGATCACCAGGTGCCTTGGAATTCACTTTTTAAGTCGGACTATATTTTTTATTCAACTTAACAGATAGATGACTTATGATGTTTCTACAGGGTAAAATGTGCTCTGATCAACTCCAGAGGCTTTCGGAGGATAGGTCTCGGAACATTCTCACATTGTCAAGTACAGAAAAGAGAATATCAGATACAAGAAAGGCAACTCAAACACAGAGGGATTTGCTGACCAAGTCACAATCTAAGCTTGAAGAAAGTCGTTTGGCTCTTGCTAAGATGGAGATAGAATTGGAGAAAGAGAGGTATGAAGATCCAACCAGCCTCTCTGAAGAGGCTCCCTACCCTAAATTTATTGTGTTCATACAAATATATCACCATGCATAATTCCCCCTATACCCTCCTTATTCTTGATATTCTGTGTACTTTCTTTCTCTTTCCTACTTCTTTAATGGGTACATGTGCAATAAATTGGAATCGAATATCATTAAGCAAATAGAAAATAAAAATAAAAATAAAAATAAATGGGGAGGATGATGAGAGGCTGATATGCTATAAAAATGTACTCGCAATAATGGGCCATCTACAGATTTGCTCATCTCTTCATTTGTTAATGGCATTAGGTTTGCAAAGAAAAGAAGGGAGGAAGAAGTTGAAGTTGCAAGGAGAAAGGCTTCACGTTTAAAATCAGAATTAGAAGGGTCCTCAGTCATTCAAAACCTTCAGCAGGAGTTGAAAGAATACAGGGATATTGTGAAATGCAGTATTTGCCTTGAACGGGCAAAGGAGGTAATAGATACTGACCTTTTTTCTCTTTACCTTTGTACATTATACTATTGTTGTAATTGCAATGTAGTATTTTCTTCTATATTTAGTGCCCTAGCTTTTGGGGGATTGAGGTGCTCGTGGAGGAGGAAAACTAAGAAGGGTGGATGTAACGTAAATTGACAAAGAAAGTTAGGCTGTACAAGTAGTTGCAATTCTGAAGTTAACATTATAAGGCTCCATTTCATCATTTCATGCAATAATTACAAGTTGAAATACATTAGTGTTAAGAAGTTCTAAAAATGTATTTCTTGGATGTAAGTTTTTATTGTGAAGATATTTTATTTGTCATTACATTTGTGTTGGCATAAAATTATTAAGTAGTACCATGCATTCTATGACTAAGTTCCTCTATCAAGAATTGCAACCTGGTTTATTGGCAAGCTCTTGTTAGAAATATTTTTTTAGACTATGTATTCAATTTCAAGTATCAGGTGTAAACATTAGGATTCTAGGAAGTTGCAAACAGTATTTGTGTTTTCTGTTGCAACTTTGAAAGAAAATTAAAAATAAATAATATTATGTTCGAGTTTAGCCGCAATTAGGCAGTAGAAACCACATTACCTTGTTTCTCACAAAACTTAACTTTCCAGGTTGTGATCACAAAATGCTACCATTTGTTCTGCAATCCTTGTACTCAAAGAATCCTAGGATCTCGCCATCGCAAGTGCCCAGTTTGTGCTGCAAGTTTTGGTGCAAATGATGTAAAGCCTGTTTACATATGATGAGAAATAACGAGGATAATTTCGCAATTGCTCGTTTCTATGACCAATTCTTCCTTTAGTGCCTATGATCGGAGGCCCGAGGTTCAGACGGTCAAATTTACATGTTGTGGAATTCTTTTATTACTAGTGAAGAATTTTTTGCAGGATTGTCACCTTTATACTGGGGGGAAAGCAGGGATTTAAGTTTATAGATTGTTTATTAATTATTAGGCATAGTTCCTCATTTTCTCTGTGTCTGTTAGATTTTTAGTCAGCCGTTCGCGGCAAAGCTGTTTCTTTAAATTTATAGGGTTTGCGGATTTTTTCAATCAATGTAGTGTTTATCGTCGAATTTGGGTGGCAATCGATGAATAAACCAGAAGGTGCAGAATCATTGGACTTAAATTGACCTTAAATTGACCTTACTGTGTTGATTGAAATTTTTGATCGATTGAATTCTGTGTGACATGCATCTCATTTTTAGTGTAATTGTTTTTACAAGTTTTACGTCATAGAAGTAGTTAAATTATGGAAAAATACCCTATAAGTCTCACTTTTTAAACTTAATCCCTAATAAGTCACACATAAGATCACTCTCTCTAATTGATCACACTTACTAATTAATATAAATACCCTAGCAATTCTATTTTTTTATAACTGTCCTCTTATCTCTCTTTTTCACGAGAAAACTCTCTCTCTAAAATCTCCATTGGAATAGATGAGCTCCTCACCAGGTCTTTGTTTGGCAACGCCAGAGACTAGAGGTGGCAATGTGGCTGTAGGCGGTGTCGTGGCCGGACGGTCTGGCTGCAAATGATGTAGATAGGGCGGTTTGAAGGTATATATATATGTATATATATACATATTTTGTTTGTATGTATATATATGTTGTGTTAAATTTTCCATCCAAAATATGTTACAGATCCTTTTAGAATTAGTAGATGAAACAAATACTGATGTGATTTTTTTGTATGTAACCTGATACTTGTTTGGCGAGAGTTTTGTGATCCTTGCTCTGTACGCATTTAGCCTTTGCTTTTTGTTTGGGGATATATTGTTAACATGGTTCTGATTGTTTCATACGACTTTGCCAATATTCTCATCTAAATCAGTTCTGTGTAGTCGAATGAAGTCTGTTATGATTTATCATAATTGCATAAATTTGGTTCGTATTTCTTTGGCTGGATTTATACAACCGTGCATTTAGCTATGTTGCACAAAATTGTACCCGCAACGTGTTCGATGAAATGTTTGATAGATATATTGTTATGAAGTGTATACGACAAATGGAATTATATTGTCACTTGTTCGCTTGTTTTACCTTGTACATTGTATACTTTTGATCGGTGAGTATATAGATCCGTAAGCTCAAAATGACAAGAGCGCTTGAACCGGACAGTTCAAGAGGTTTGGTGATTTAAATTCACCCGGATCTCAGACAATAGTTGAACCTCATGTACTATTTATTAACTCGTGTACACTTTTATGCACTTTTTATTGACATGTATCCACTTTTATGCACTTTTTATTAAACCGTATCCATTGTTATGCACTTTTTATACTCGTATCCACTTTTACGTATATTTTATACACTTTTTATTAACACGTATCCACTTTAATTCACATTTTACGCACTTTTTATGCAATTTTATGAACTTTTTATGCACATTTTATACATTTTTATGCACATTTTATGAATTTTATATGCACTTTTTATGTACTTTGTATGCACTTTTATGTAACTTTTATACATTTTTTTACACATTTTATGCATTTTTTATGTATTTTTTATACAAATTTTATGCACTTTTTAATGCAATTTTATGCACCTTTTATATTTATTGCCCCTATATATATATATATTTATAGTTTTTTATATTTTCTGACCTTTTTATGCACTTTTTATGAACCATATGCAATTTTATTGAACTTTTATGCACTCGTATCCACTTTTATACACTTTTATGTATTCGTATGTATTTTTATTGACATTTTATGCATTCGTATGCACTTTTATTGACCTTTTATGCACCCCTATACACTTTTATAATCTTTTATGTACTTTTTTTTGCACTCGGATGCAATTTTATTAACCTTATATGCACTTTTATTGACCTTGTATACACACGCGTATCCACATTTATACTTATTTTACGTAATCGTATGTAATTTTATTGACCTTTTATGCATTTTTATTAACATTTTATGCACTCGTATGCACGTTTTATACACTTTTATTGACATGCATGCACTTTTTATGCACATTCTATTGACGCGTATGTTTTTTTGTTTTTTTCTTGATTTTAGTTATTTATTTCGGGTTTGTTCGATTTTTTGAATTTTTGTGTGAATATTTATGTTTTTTTACCATTTTTATACGATGTATGCACTTTTTATGCATCCGTATACACTTTTTGACATTTTATGCACTCGTATACACTTTTACACACTTTTATCCACTTTTATGCACTCGTATTCAATTTTATTGAACTTTTATGCACTTTATGCACCCGTATGCACTTTTATGCGCATGTATCATATGCAGTTTTTATGCACTTTTATTGATCAGTATGCACTTTCTATTGACTCGTATGATTTTTTTTTTCTTGATTTTAATTATTTATTTCGGGTTTTTTTAAAAAAAATATTTTTATATACTTTTTTTTTCATCCGTATGCAATTTTATTGACATTTTATGCACTTTTTATTGACTAGTATTTTTTTTCTTTATTTTTTTAAATTTATTTCTTTCGGATTTTTTCGTTTTTTTTTTGTGGATAAACAATTTTTTTGTGTGAAAAAACTAATTTTTTTTTTTGGAAAAAAAGTGAGTTTTAAAAAAAAAAATTATGCTTTATTTAAAATTTTGAAAATATTTTTTTTTAGATTTTAATAAAGAGAAATAATAATTTATATGTGTGACTTTTTATGGATAAAATATTAAAAGTGTGAATAATAAAGAATTAACCCTTAAATTATTCGTAGGCGTCCCTTGATTTTCTCTCTAGAGTATATGTCATAGTTACCGAAAAACTCTATTTAGGGTCGGTTTCGAGTTTTCTTGGAATGCGTTTCGGAGACAGGTACAATATTTTTTTAGAAATTTAATAGAAACGTATCCGAAACGCTCAGAAATTTAAGTGAAATATTTTAAAATAAATGTTTCTCGAAAACTTCAATAAAACATTTAGGATATTATAATTTTTAAGAAAACTTTAAAAAGTTGCAATTAAAATAGGATTATATTAAGTTACTAAAAGAGCATATATGATATTTTGATAAATCATCTTTTATTACTCAAATAATTAGCTATACAACTCTTTAAGGATACTAAATTAGCTATTTTTTAAATTATTATTGTGGAATTCATAAATCGGGGGAGTTTTACAAAAGTTTTCCTATATATTATATTTTTTTACTATATGCGTTTTCCGTTTTCCATTAAATTTTAGCCTGTGCTCACTATAAAAAAATACCCAAATAGCGACGGGATTAGTGACGGTATTTTTTGTTACGAGCTTATTAGCGACGGTTTTTGTGACGGTTTTGTGACAGTTTAGTCAATTTGCGACAGATTTGTGACAATTTTTTAAATTAAAGACAGCCTTGTGACAGCTTTTGACTCTCACTAAATCAAATATTATTGTGTAGTGGCGCTCCTCGCTTCCGCTTCGCATATAACTGGCATTGGTTGTAGAACTGTAGCCAGTGCCCATATATTTTCTTTTACTTCTTGCGTTTTTGTTTATTTTATGAAGAGGTTCATTTGTATTTGCTGGTTAGGAAGAAAACACGAAAAGATCAAAGATCTCATATGGGTGGGTACAATAGAGTGTTCGGCTATTTAACTTTTCTATAGTGTGTTTCTGAAAAAAGCTTAGTTTTTTTAAATAGGTGAAGGCTTTTAAGAAAAAAAACACATACAACAAAACGTCTATAAATTAATAGTGTTATTGGGACGGTGATGTTTTATTAAATTAAAAAAGTTTTTAAAGAAGATAAATTAATAATTATTTATTTTAAAGAGTGTCTTCACTTAATTAACAATATTATATATATAAAAGCTAAAATGAACAAAAGATAAAGACAAAAAATAGTTAAATTTAAATCATGTCAATAGTTATACATTAATACATATAATAGTTTTCAAAAAAATATAATTATACACGATTTGGTACTTCGATTTGATACCGAACACGATCTGTTTCGTGAAGTTAATTTAAACCATACAAACTGGCCCGTTAGTTGGACAAAAACCATTTGGTTTTATAACAAAATTCCAACATCATGTTCCCCTTTATCATTTGATTCATTTTCCACATTCCAATTTTATTTGCACATTTTTGAGATATGTCATGTTACTGATGTACGTGCCTTTTTGAAATAAAATAGCAACAGGACATTTTTATGCTAGATAAAAACAATCGAATAGGTACAGTTGGTGTTTCTTGTCTTGATGATGAACACATGCACTAGTGCTATAGCATATATATATATATATATACAGGACAGAGACGGCAAATATTGATAATATCGATCAATATAGTACGTATATAGTAATATTGATCAATTGAAATTAAGGATATAACATAGGATTCTCTTAATGCTGGACCTGTCAATGCCCTTAAGCATGTAAATAATTATGGGATTTTTAACAAAACGTACGTTACATGTTACTATCGTTGTCATGTCAGGAATATACACACATTGCAATTTGAAAAGCTGGAGTTAAAAATGTTGAAAGAACTCAAAATTTACATGCACGGATAAATGTTCATGAGTAATTTTGTATCTAAGTGATAGGGCTACAATTAGGATGTAGCTAGCCAGAGTACCAGAAGTAAAAGGTAACCAAGGTGTGCAATTTACAAAATAATACTAAAAATGAAAGAACTTGTAACTTTTGGCAAAATCTTAAAACTTTGCGTTTTTAAAGCAAAATTATTGTAATTTCACTCGGATAATATTGTACAACAGACTCTGAGTGAGTTATTAACTCGTTGAGTAATTTGCTTACGTATATCTAATGCATATAATGCGAGTATGCGAGTTGTAATTTTTTACTGAAAAAATGTGAGTTGTATATAAATGGATCTAGCTTGCTGCGACATTACATTGCGTATATAAAAGATTGATCAATATGAGATTTGGTTTAATACTGACCATGACGATCTATGTCATTGAATAAACAATCTATGACCGTGATCGATATCGAATAATCCTGGTCAAAGAGAACAATTCATGTGTAACATGTAAACATTTCCTTGAAATTGCCCAATCTACCTTTAATTAACCCTTTTTCTTTTTATCTCCCAGGTAAAATTGGTCAAGGGAACCTACCAAATGATTTTCAAGTCAATTATTACTTCCAAAGCATTTGATGTCTTTTCCAAAATAAAATTGAAGAGGTTTAATTTTAGATTCTTTGGCTACTTTTCACTTTGGATCTTTGATAAAGATGTGTTTCTATTAACTAAGCTAAGGCTCTAGAGCTCTCCTTGTCACTTTGTTTCTTCATTTGTTGACATAACAATGAGATCTTGGAATATATAGTACTAGTAGTTCATAATGACTTAAGTCAGTAATTTGTCAGATTTCATGATCATTATGTTGCGATTTGTATGCAGGTATTTAACTGATCAAATGTTACCACTTACGTATATAAAGTGGGCAATTATTACATTAGTCATGTTATCACATATCACACTATAACATTAGTGGACTTCGAAAGTACTCCATACCATTATGTAGTCCCCATTCTTATGTTTCCCAGGGGGTGAATTTTGAAAGAACCCTGACCAGGGAGCTCATCAGTGGCCGAGATCACCAAATGAATGAATGAATGAATGAATGAATGAGACTCGATTTAAAAAAATTAATATGGGGTGCAAGTGGGGTTAAATCGTTATTTTCATAATAAAAATAAAATATTAGATCGTATAAATTTGTTCATTTAAAATGTGAAGTTAAAGCCCTTGTCAGCCCACAGCCAGCTACTACCGTCCCTAGTATTATATAGAGGTTCCATGAGAATACATAATAATAATTCATACGGATCATTTTTAAATCCGCTCTAAAAATGATAATGATATATGCACCACTCATTACACATATCCACACACACAGAACTGTAAATTTCTAATTTGTAACAAATTTCTTAAATGTCTTTCGTTCTCTGTCCAATAACTCTTTTACATTCTCTGAGTTTAGACCTTCCAGTCTACGTTATTTTTGTAAGAATGTAATTTCTAAAATCGTGACCAATAGATTTTATGATATTCTTCCCAAAATTATTTCAGAATAGCAAAGTGGAATTGTAAAATATAGAAATATAGATTTTCATTTTAAGGGCCTGTTTGACATCTATTTTTTTTCTTCATAAAACTGCTTTTCAAAAGTAATAAGAAAAAGACTTGCTTAAAAAAAAGCTGCAATGCAGTTTTTGACATCATTGTAATTTTTTTTACTTATAACTTATTTTTCTTAATATTCGGTCACTTATTTTGAATTACAAGTGAGTTGTAGATATACAAACACATTTTATTACGAAATTTTATTTTTGAAAAAGCTAAAAAAATCTGCCAATTCCAATTATCTCTGCTTTTGAGTTTATTTATTTATTTAGAGCATTTTTGGAGCCAAAAGATGGATTTATAAAAGTTATAAAAGCTGACATACCAAATACATGTGAATTTTTTAATTAAAAAACTAAAAAATAAGAAAAAAAAGTTGTTGTCAAACAGTTACTAGATAACAAGTGTAGGAAAGGAAACGTGGATTTAAAGTTGGACATGAAAAAAGTCTATCATTAAGTTTTACAATAAACCTAATCATGAGCCAGACAATCTATTAAATCGGAATATAGGAATTAGTTTGGTAGTTATGGTTAGAGTTTATTTTTTATAAAATTGTGGAAGGTTTTATTTTGGTAAATTGGGATATGTTTTTTTTTTGTAAAATTAAGAATAAATGTAGTGGAAGAGGGACGTTGATTTGAGAAAAAAATATATTAATTTTATATACGAAAGAGTTTGATGGTTGACGGTTAGAGTTTTTTTGGGTAAAATTGGAGAAGTTTTTTTTTGGGTAAATTGGGAGAAGTTTTTTTGTTGGTAAAATTGGATATAATTGTAGTGGTAGAGTGACATTGATTTGATAAAAAAATATATTAATTTGATAAGTTTTATGGTTGATGGTTAGGTTTTTTTTTGGATAAAATTGGATAAATTTTTGGTTAAAATTAGGGAAGTTTTTAATATTTCAAAACAAATAACAGAAAAATGAAATAAAGAAAAAAATAAAAATAAAAAATGGGATCTGCAATCCCACGTCTGTTATATAAATAAGCATTCTGGGTATGTAAAAGAGAATATCCCATTTACATGCCTATCAACTTACATACTAACTTGTATATTTTTTTTAACAACGTTTTAAATTAAAATTTGATTAATACAATTATTTACGGTTTCATGACAGAAACACAAATATGCATCTTTTTTTTTTCCAACATCTATAATGACATGTTTTGCATTAAACAAATTTTATCATAATTTTCAAAACATGTCATTATACATTTTGAAAAAAAAAAAACAAGACTCATATTTATGTTTCCGTCGTGAAAACGTGGAAATTTGCATTAGCCAAATTTTGATTTGGAACGTTTTTACAAAAAAATTATCCACATTGATATCTAAATTGATATGTTTGCATATATCCTCACCAAAGAAGTAACGGTGCATAAAATCTTCAAAATTTTCATATTATGTACAAGTCTGGCATTTAGTCTGGTGTGTTGGTCAATAGCTTCACTGTAAGTTTTATGGCATTTTCATAGTTCTAATTTGATAAAATTGGGGTTTTCAAGAATTTGGATAGATAGGCTTTATAGACTTATATATGACTTGAGAGAATGTGATGGTTAATAGACTTCCAACTAGATTCTCGCTACCTACCAATGAGTTTGACAAGCTAACTACCCCCTTTTCTCTGGTTTATTTATGAGGTTTTTTCAAGAAATTTGAATGTTAGTCTACAAAAAAAAATTTTGAAAGGTTTTTAAAGCCCTGTAAACAGTTATATTATTATCCATTTGGCCTTTGTTGATGATTAAATTATTTACTCCTGCCGCGAAGTCTTAGTCAGTAACATATGGTAAGAAAGTGTTAGATAAGTACTATATGTGGGATTCTGATCAAGAAATAAGGCTAGAAAAAGTTTTGCTAATATATCAAAAGGTGTTGGTCTAAAACATGAAGAAAAGTGTTCAAACTTGTAAATATTAATTGCAAAAAAATTCCTTTTGTTTACCTAGGATGTAAACTGTATGATGATCACACAAAAATGTATCATGTTCCATGAATTAATTTTGGAAGTGAAAAGTATGCTATCAGGTTGGAAAACACATCATCTCACTATGGTTGAAAAGTTGATTTTTTTAAAAAATATGTTAAGCTCAATTCCCATGTACACTGTTACTGTTATGAATTCACTAATTCAAAAAATAAAAGATATATACATAAATACTACTTATTTTCTTTAGGGTGAGAAAAATGGAAAATATAAATTCCATTTGATTAATTAAAAAAATAAAATTGTAGGCCAATAGATTGATATAGTAGACAATAATTTATCGTTTCAGAGTAGTGATATGTAATACGGTGTATCACGATACTTCGTAATACATATTACTATTCTATCATTTCAACTTTCTCTATTAAAGACTGTTTTCATTAACTAGAAAACAAATAAAATGATTGCACATAATTCAGTGACCAAAAACCTACATTTAACTATTTTTCCCCCAAAATCATACCTCCAATTAAAAACCCAAAATCTCCATTCCCCTCTCTCTCCCTGCTCCCTTTCTCCGCTCTCTTTCTCCCCTCTTTCTATTCTATCTTTGTCTCCTCTCTCTATCTCCATCCTCTTTCTTACTCTGCCCCCTCTTTATGTGCATAACTATCTCCAACTATCTATCTGTTCAACGTATCTATCTGCAGAACTTATCTTAATTTATAGAGATCATATATCCTCATTTTAGCGGCTATATATTCTATTTCTAGAATTCATACCCTTATTAAAATAGTTCATATCCTTATTTTTAAACTTTATATCCGTATTTTCAAATTTATACACTTATTTTTAAGGATCGTACCTTCAATTTAGAGTTCATATATCATATCTCTAGAGTTAATACCCTTATTTTTATAGTCAATACCTTCATTTTTTTAACTTCATACACTCATTTTATAGTACATACCATTTTTTTGGAGTTTATAACAATTACCCTAATTTTAAGAATTTATATCCTTATTTGTAGAGATTATACACTCATTTTAGAGTTTATACCATTTTTCTGGAGTTCATAACCCTAATTTATATGAAATTTCAATTGATCAATATATCAAATTCGTGTAGGCAAAAAAACACCAATCAACTCAAAACCCCCAAAAGTTCTCAATTTGATATATAATTTGACTTATTGGGTCCAAAATATCAAAAATAAGTCTCATACTTACCAATATACATCATAACAATAAAATAAAACCCCCAAAAGTTCTCAATTTGATATATAATTTGACTTATTGGGTCCAAAATATCAAAAATAAGTCTCATACTTACCAATATACATCATAACAATAAAAACTGAAAATAATCACGAAGAGAAAGTGTGAGATAGAAAAACAAGGAGAGAGAGAGCGAATAAGGAATGAATAGACAGGGAGCAGAGATAGAGTGAGATAATTGGAATGTATGGTTTTGGACACAAATAGTTTGGTCAGGGGCGGCCCAGACCTTGAGTCTTGGGCAAAAAAAAAGAGTATTTTTTGAGAGTAACATGCAACAAGTAAAATATATTGTATATTTATTAAATATTTATGTGTAGCCCAAATGGTCATGAGTCGATTTTTTTTTTTATCTTAACATCATAGTTCAAACCACCTCAATAATAATGTAATTTTTTTTTTTTACTTTTATAATCTCTTGTCTTATTATTTCAATTGTTTTATGTCGGGCTACAAATGAGCCGAGTCGAGCTTAGCTCTGCTCAAGCTCGGCTCGTTAACTAAACGAGCCCTAAAATATTGCTCAAACTCGGACAAGCTGTTCACGAGCTTGTTCATGAGTCATTTCTTTTTGATAAATTTAATATTGTTTTGCTTAAAAAAAACTTTTTTACTTAGCTTAAATAAATGTTAAGATAAGCAATAATACATTTAGTTATTGTGATTTTAGTTTTAATTAAATTTAGTTTTAAAACATAATTTTATTTCAAAAATTGGAGAGTATTTATCGAACATTAACATTATATTTGATAAACTTTACATATATAAGTAGGAATATATCTGAAAACATAATATTAGAAATAATTAAACGGGGTTTCAAACGAGCCGAACATGTTCATGAGTCTTATAATTCTGTTCAAGCTCGACTTAGTAGTAAATGAACGAACACGAGCCGAACACGAACATGTTCATTAACTGCTCGGTTCATTAGCAACCCTAGTTTTATGCCTATTAACGATAGTTTTTATCTTAATTTTATTTATTTGTCTTATTAATCATGAAATTAACTTTATTTAAATAAAAGAAGAAATGTTTTTTTTACTCGATAATTTTACTACGAGCAAACAAATTTTTTGAGCCTTGGACAAGATTTGGAGTCGGGTCGCCCCTTTTTGGCGGTATGTTTTTAGACATTTGATTAAAAAAATGACATTTTTTGGTGATTTTTTCTTTAATTTAACCCAGTTCTTTAACATGAATCACAATCACATAATTATTTACAACTTATTAATGCACAATCTTTACCTGGGCAGCAATTGGGGCGATTGGTAATTACATGCAAAGATGTCAAATCCCACATGACTTTTTTTTTCCCGTACTAATAACACGTTTTTCCATTATATAAGAAGAGAACACTAAGAAACAGTTTTAATATTTCTATACTCCCACCAGCCCCTAATTGAGTATTCTGAAAACCTTGTTTAATGATTTGGCAATTTCACCTCAAATTCGATTGGAAAAAACTCAAAACGTTACAGTTTTCAAATGGAACATGATCATCATTTTTCACTTAAAAATTAAAATATGAGGTTACAAGAGTATATTTTGATAGTACTTTTATTTAACTAATGAACAAGGATATTTTAAAAAAACTAAAAAAAGAAAATAGACACGTATCGGGGACGTCTAAAAAGAAATAAATGCAGTTTAATATATAGGGACAGAATGAGTACGACTAGGGAAGATATATTTAGAATAGGTGGACCGAGATTCTTGTTACTCTGCATAAACTTTAATTCATTCGTACTGTTACACACTTGTACTAATTACTTTCATGTCGACAATCACTAAAATATAATATATCAAGTTTATGAAAGATTTTGTAGGGAAACAAAGAGATTACCCTTTGTCTCTTTCTTTGCCATTAGAGACTTTGCTAACATAAATGAGACCAAAATGATGATTAATAAGATAATAAAAAAGAGAGACTGTGAGTGAGAAAGTGAGGTCACCCATCACTACCAAATGGAGAGTATATATAATTAACAATGATAACAATGTAAGCGAGATTATCATCCATAAGATCAAGTACATCACATGAAAAGCAAGAGGGTATAAAATTAACCCGCATCTTAAAAGTAATCAAACATGAATAAACAAAAAATAAAAGCAACGTACAATCTCATGATATGATATTTAACACTCCATTATATTGATGAAATTCAAAGTGTTCACTATATCAATACAATTTTGACTCATTAATTTACTGAGGAAGCTTCGTCTGTTTTATTTTGTAAATTATCAAATAAGACTAATCTGAATTTAAAGGGCATAACCATATAGATTCTCCTTAGGCAAAACACATTTCCTTTCAATGTATATATATTAGAGAATTCTCAACTGTAGAAGAACTTCTGCTAGAGTAACTTTCCCGAGTGAAAAGAGGTTAGTTGAATCTCCGAACGAACACTACGAATCTCTATGCTCGTGTTTTCCGGTCCGGTCAGTCGTTCTCCTCGCCTAATCGTCTGCTGAGTGAATTTATATAGCATTATAGGTCACTAAATTGAAAGATTCAATAATTTGCAGATAAGTACAATACAAAGTCTTAGTATAACCTAATAAAAGAATGTATAACTTTTGATTTTTGTTTTGTTTCTTTCGTCTGTCAAAGAACACCGTATGACAGGTTCTTTCATTTCACCATAGTTTTACATATTGGGTGATAGATCTCAACGGAAAATATGACCGGAGGTCACCATAATAGGAATTCAAACAGTACGGATAAAAAAACCGACAAATTAGTCTATTGATGAAAGGAACATTGATTGAGTGTTTATAGTGGCTGCAATTGGGGTGAAATTAGATCGGAGAAAGTCTATTAATAGAAAGAATGATGAGATCATAGGTGATATAGATGATTCTCAAGAAATTAGCAGATGATATAGGAAGAACAAAATCGCCAGTTGGGTTTTGTAAGTTAGAGAGAGAAAGGAAAAAGTGATAAATGAGCAATGAGAAGTCAGATCAGTTGGACTCCACTAGGAGATGGACCCGCTGAAAATTCCTACAAAACCCCTTTATATGCATTCTCAACAATTCAATTAAATAACTCTATATGTATAAAGATATACAATATTATGAAAATTTGTAAGTTATAAATTTTTAGAATTGATTTTTTCCATGTAAAGAGTTTTGAGAGAAAAATATAGTTTTTTTTTTTAAGTGGGCTCAGTCATAAACAAAACCTGTTTCATTTACTTTTTTTTCTTTCATTTGTCACTTTTGTTTATCTCTCCAACTTTCACCCACATACGCTCCATAGGCGATTCATCCATCTCCCCTTCTTGATCTCCTCATCTTCTCTGTTAACGATCCATATAAGGTTAATAATTTTCAATGACATGAAATCTCCTCGTGCTTAAATCAATCAATCAAAATTCTTACTTTTAAAATGATGTTTAAGTATTTCCCATTCAATTTTTTTCGTTTTTTTTTGTCATACAGTTCGATTCTCTCTAAAATTAGGTCCTCCATCAAGATTTATCGGTCACCATAGGAAGAAAACCACGATGGATTGAAGGGATAGAAGCCAAAAAGGATTTTTGAAAGGGATATGGACGTATTGTATGGAGAGTTACATAACATTGTTGAGAATGTTCTAACTTTTTTCTCAATATTGTATATACTACACCAATTTTATTATCATTACATTTCACTACACGCTCCGCAATCTGTGACCATGCAGACAGTTTTCGTGCTGATTTCTAGTACTAGTCGAACACACTGTAATTCTGGCGTCACCCTTTCTGCGCCCCGTGGACGGGCTTTGTACTAACAGACTAGTCACGGTCGAACACTGTTATTCCGACGTCTCCCTTTTGACACACTACGTGTCATATGAATTGGATTGTAGAGTCGGTTGTGATAACAAGTGTAACAACCCCATATGTAGAACTTATCCTAGAAAACTGGTTAGTTAAGAAAGAGTGTCTATAAAGTTATATGCAACATAAATATAATTTACACTACCAATATGTGATAATATAATTTACACTACAGCAGCCTTAGATCATCACATTTAACATCAAGCACCCTTAGATCATCACATTTAACATCATTGTTGAGAATGTTCTTACTATGCATAAAAGAAGTAAGTATTTTAAGTTGTCCTCCCATACATCTATACGGGGCGTTGAAGACTTGAAGTTGCTAAATCTTATATTGATCATAGAATCATATTTCATTGTACAAGTTTTTATTTTTTATTACAGCTAATGGGCACTTATAAGGTGCTAAACCTGGCAAATAATAACATTTTAAACTTTAAAGTGCTCCCTGATTTACATAGTTATTATTACTTGGTTGCTTTCAAGCACAAAAGAGCATCGTAAAAGGAGTTGTATAAGATTGTCCATTATAAAAATTCATGTTCCACCATTTAACCCTCTTTCCTAATCCCTAATAAGATCGTGCCAGTGATATCCACATTACCTACCCTCACAACAAACAGTAAACAATTAATGAAAAATTGAAAGTTAATTTTCTAATGATGTTGAAGTGACATCACTTATTACTTCATTGGGCGAAACATGAGAAAAACTTTTTAATGGCAGTAAAACTCCCTCCTTTTTAATAGTTAAGAAAATAAAAAATCAGGAGAAAACCCTGTATATGAAAAACAAAAAACAAGTCAAATCTGTGATCAAAAGAGCAACATAAAAGATAACCAGGACTGGAAGTGAATTTAACAAAAGAGACCAAAAAACTAGAGTTTCGACCTAATTAGCACATTAATTACACCAGTTAAAATTTCTCTTGTTTCTTACTAAACTCCAATCTAATTACTTAATAGTGAATAATAGCATTCTCCTCCGGACCATAAAATCTTTCTTTCTTGCAAGATTTTTAGGATAACAGTGTTTACTATATATATTTTGTCTAATTGTCATCATAAAATTATCGCAACACAATAAAACACTAATGTTAACAATAGCTAGATTAGTAAAATATGGAAGCAGAATATTACAAATAATAGAGAAACGACATACGAAAAGATCCATCATATACCACCATGAATGTAATTAAGACATTCGATATAGCATAAAAGTAAAATTAAGACTTCAAGAACTAAATAATCAATAGCGAAGATAAGTCACACCCTAATTCCCATCCCACCGCCAAGAGCAAACATAGCCTCACGAAAATGAGAACAACGACAGCGAGGTTCCTCACTCAAAACAAACAGTAATGCTTGGTAAATCGATACCCGCAAAGGAGTAACAATTTCGTATTTCGGGGTAAAAGAAACCTACTAGACGGTATGAACGTATGAGTACCAACCGGGACTGTGAAGAGAGCTATAATAGATGGGAGCCATGGGCAAAGGAACAGCGGCGATGACTTCCCCGACCCGAGCGGAACACATCTGATTTTCTTAGTTGGCACATATCTTATTAATTAAGAAATGATGCATTTTGTGTGTGTGAATCGAACTTGCTGAAGCTTTGTTGTATAGTGCTGCAATGCTAACTCATGCTTGTTCGTTTTCTGGTGTTTGATATATGCTTAGTTTTTCGAAAAAGGAAAGAAAAAATAATCGTGGGCGGCATGGTAAGCGGAGTTACTAGGGTCTCTGCCACTTGAACCCACTCGACTGCTTAATAAACCGTTGGCTAAATTTTCAAATAATGGCCCCATATGTTCTAAATACTTTAATTTAACTATTCTACTCCCATAATTTTACAAAAGTGACATATTTTGTTCCTACTGCCTAATGAAGTCAATGCAAACAGTACAAATCTTAAAATATATAACATAACTCATGCGTGGTTAATTTAGGGCCATACTAATACTTCACTTATTCCCAATTAATTGACTACTATCAAATTATATACAATTTTGTTCAGCCAATAAATTGTATCAAAATTTTCGAAATGAAATTTTTTAAAAGTCAGTTATATACTTCAAACATTAAATTATATGATTTATTTTTAAAAAATTTCATTTCGACAATTTTGATACATGTTATAACCCGATCAAAATTGCACGTAATTTCATAGAGTACAGTTAATTGATAACGAGGGAGGGTATATTTTCATAAACAATATATTTCCCATTCTTTTTCCTGATATATATTAGTGATTTTAACATCAGGAAGAAGACAGAAGTACATGTGAGATCAAATCATTTACTTCTTTCATTTAGCAAATTTAAAACGAATTAAACTTGGCATAGAATTATGGGAATTACTAAATAGAGATATTAAGAAAAAATGAACTCAGTTTGGCAATTAAACTTAAATCTTACTCGTATCTTGAATTTTTTTACTTAATATATGCAGTCAACTGAAGAGTTAGTATGATAAGACAAGAACACATTTCACTATTACAAATATTCCCACAACGGCTCATCTAGCCGAAAGCCAGAGTCGGCTCCACTCAGCTGCCATGTATTAGAAGCATAATAAGTATAACCATCGCTTCGATCCGAGCCAATATCCAATGAAAGATCAGGAAGATCAAAGAAAGTGTCATCACAATCATTTGATGATGAATTCATCGATTCTTGCGTGACTTCTGATGATAAAGTGGTTGAAGAATGAGAGGTTGGCATTGTTGCTTGGTTTGGCTTGGTTTGTCTTGGTTCTTCTACCAGTGTTGTGGCAGCCAGTGCTGCCGCAGCCTGGATATCCTTTGGAGATGATGTCGCAGGGCGTGGGAGCTCGTGAGCGAGTTCTGGAAAGTTAAGGTAAACCGACTTACCTTTTATAGCTAGAGATGCCACATCATGGGCTCTAGCCGCCATTTCAGCTGTCTGATAAGTCCCGAGCCAAATGCGTGATTTTTTCCTTGGCTCGCGGATTTCGGACACCCATTTTCCCCAATTGCGCATTCTCACTCCTCGATAAGTCGGATGTTTTACATCACTTTCACTAGTCTTTTTCTTCTTGTTCTCATTGCCCTTGTTTGCATCTTGGACTCTCTTTTTAACGACGAAATCAGATTTGGAAGAAGTAGAAGTACAACAAGAGGCTGAAGAGGAGGATGCATCGACCGCAATTGTCGTAGTAGCGAAATAATCGCAATGGGAATAAGCTTGAGTTTGTTTCTCTCTGTTTATTTGTTCTTCCATGATAAGAGACACTACTTTGTTGTTAGAAAAGAATGTGAATGATGAGTGCGTAAAAATAGAGGAGTTTATGGCCCCCATCAATGAGTCTTACACAAAATTGTCAATTTTTATAAATTTTGAAATATCAATTGGGTAGGGCCATGCCATAAGGACTAATATACAGCTTCAGCTGTTTTGTTTCCCCATGTTGGATATATTTAACGTATGGTTACATTCATTATTCATATACTAAAATTCATCCCAACAGTTAATATTTTATCTTAGAATTTCCTACTCATGTACTCTTTATTACTGTTAAATCTTATTTATGACTTACTGTTTGTTTCTTGTTACTGCGGTTTTCCGATAGCATACCTATTTCGCATATTTCACGTGTAGCCAGCCATAACATCATTTGGACCTCTATTAGTGGTAGGGCATAGTATGTGCCCCTTTATATATATATATATATATATATATATATATATATATATGAGTCTCAAATTTTGATATTTTTTTTTTCTAAAAACACCGTAACTCTTTTTTATTAATTACTCATTTATATTTATCCAATTCAAAATATAAAAAAGACATAAAAATTATTATATTTTCAAAATAATTATAATTTTATATAAAAAAATCGTTTTACACGTATTTTGTATAACAAAAACATTACATTACTCACTATTTCTAATTTAATATATTTATTCAATTGATATAATTTTTAAAAAATTATTTTTCTGAATTATATATATATATCACGTTGTGCGAACACATATCGTTACTAAAAAATATATATATATATATAAATACTTATTAAATTCACATTGTATGAATATGAACTGTCAATGTAAAAAATTGCATTTCAACTGTAAGCTAGTCTGGGCCCTGGTAGGGTCAAGATTAGTACAACGATGTTTATTTGTGGACATAAATATCGATGCAAATGGGCTATAAAATCGAAGGCTGTGCCCTAAATTTCTGTATTTGGGATGATGGGATGGCACTGGTTGTCAGACACTGCCATATTCTGTTGCCTTTTAGAATTATGATTGTACATTCATATGTAAAAGTTTATTAGTATCTTAATTTACATTTAATTAATTTAATTGTCATTAGAAACTATTTCTATATTACGTATAATTTGATCGGGTTATACACTCTATCAAAATTGTTGAAATAATTTTTTAAAAAATATAATCATAAAATTTAATATCTGAAATATATAATTAATTTTTAAACTTTTAAAAATTTTCATTCTAATAATTTTAATACAAGTTTTTATCCCGTCAAAATTACACGTAGTTTCGTAATGGATAATTAAATAAGAATGAATTAAGTAGAAATGGTACCTAATGTAATTTATTTATGCTCGGACACAAATAAATACATAATTTTATACTTTTAGAGGATGGTTGTACGGTTCAAATGAGCCATTCCATTCCTAAATTTAAGTCAAAATTTCTGCTTGGACTGGGAATATAAATGCGAGTGAACATTATTTGTTGATGTTTAGCGAACAAATTTGAACTTTCTATCAATTTTTTTTGTTCGTTTTTGAAAAAGACATTCAAACCACTTGATATATAAAAGGTGCTTGCGGTATGGTATGGCTCTGTAGTTAATACAAGCTATACTAGTGATTTGGCTTATATTGTCCCATGCACTTCAAATTTAGGAGGTCCATGTTCCAACACATAATGGCCTATTCCACTAACAATGGTTCTTAAAGCATAGCATGTACATCAATTTAAATATCTACATTCTCTACTCAACGCCATTGGTGGCATTAATATACCAAACCTAACCCTGGTCCACAATAAAATTTTATCATTTAGAAGAAGAATATGTATATGGACTACGTACGTGATTATGTTCTCACAATATTACTTATGCAAAATTAGCATCAATAATGATATCTAGAAGCTGACGATGAGATAAGAAGCTTCTTGATGGTCCCTCATGAATATTTTTAAGAGAAAATTACCACTTCGTCTCCCTTTTAAGACTTTTTTAATTACCTATAAGGTATTAAGAGTAAAATAAATATTTTCGATAAATCTTACTTTTGCTGGATACCCATCATATATAGCATATACCCTTATGTAAACCAATATAAATATATTATTTTACAACTCCAACTAGACCCCTCTCGCCCAAGCAAAGTTTAAAAAGAGGTGGAACATGTGAGTCTAGCTAGGTGAATAAATAGAATCTAAGAGAGGCTTAGGCGGAGAAACCATACTCAACATTTTTTGGATTCCTTTGGATTCTCGATTATTTAAGATATTGTAAATATAATTAACAAGATAAATTAAGAATTTATACACTACTAATCAGGTCATATAAGGTGAGCGGAAGTTTTTATTTTTATTTTAACTAACCTCTAACGTTGAGACATAAACCCCTACCTTTATATAATTAGCAAGCAATTACAGTACTGGGAGGGGGACATAGAACCAATCTCTCCAAACATAAGTGAGATTAAATGATTAAGTCCGACGATAATGAAAATACATGGCAAAAGAAAAAAACTAGTAAATGTGACAAAACTATACATTAGGGTCCTAATATAGGGAGTTCCTAACCTATCTTATGTCAATATACTACCAATGTCATCTGATAAATACCATCTAAGCGAGTCTAAGAGTTGATTTACTACATGTTTATGCTTTTCTATGTCAATTTAGTGTTTTCAGATAGTTATTGTTTATTTCCATCTTTCAAGTAAACTGATAGAAATACAAGACTTGGACATAAATGATACTCGAAGATGAACCAAATTGAAGATATAACCAAACAGGAAAAAAAGAGAGTAGATACATTTAAAAAAACGACAAATGAAGACCGAGTATCAAATTAATAAGATTCTAAGTTGGAGGACAAACCACAAGAGGCTTTAACCAGTTATAATCATCGTTCAACCAGTTATCAAAATAAAAATTTGAAAATTTAGTTTTAGATAGAGTTTATCTTATCATTGCAGTAATCCTATAAACTCTAACCCGAGGCTAAAAGCTCAGTATTAATATACTTAGTTTCCTTTGAGAGGGAGAGAGAGAGAGAGAGAGAGAGAGAAAGTGAGATAGTACGAATTGTGCAAAGGTTTAGAATTCTCGATATATTTTTAGTGAAGTTATTATTTTCGTTATTGTTTTATTGTCAATGGTGTTTGATCTTCAATTAATTGAGAATTTAAGGCAAGGTAACAATTATCTCCAAAGGGTGTTGAATAGGAATGTGGAGCTAGAAGCAAGGCTGAAAGAAGAAATGGAGTTTGAGAGCTAAAGTAACAAATTAAGTAAAATCTTGGTTTAAAGAATTCAGGTCCTAGCAAAGGGTTTTAAAGTTTGATTACTAGTTTTAAGTTGTAATTACTAAGATAACAGTACGCTTTTAATTTTGGTATCAATTTGGCATGTTTTATCCAAATTCTTTTTGGATCCTTTTGGCCAAACTAAGTTTATCTCAGGTTATTATTAAGCTTATTTTGCTAATTGGTTGTAAGTAGTTACCAGTTTAAATGCATTTAGGTTAATCTGGGTAAATCAGTTGTTACTCATAATTTTGCTAACGGTCCTGATAGTTGGTTTTTATTTCGGTTAAGTGTTGTTATTTTTGTAAACTGGGTTAGGTCCCAGCTCATTTAAATGAAGGTTTGTTAGTTTGATTAAGAAAATTTAAAAAACGCAAGTAAAAATAATTCATTTAAAAAAATTGCAACTAAAAATTTGGTCCTAACTCATAGTTGGTTACATGAATATCATAAATAACAAAAAAATCATAAAATAAAAGAAAAGTTGTCCAAAAGCGATCAGTGATCATAAAGTTATGCAAAATCTGGAAAGTTATGGGGTCAACTATAAAAAAACATTGTTTCAAATATATGCTTTGTCCATTCTTGCTTTTATTACATCAAATTAAACTTTTTTTCTACTTAAATAGATGACTTCTGGAAGTTTCTTACAAAAGGCAAAAGAAGCGTTGGACCCAAAAGAAATTCATGGCATTTGGCGAATCTTGAGCCTCCTATACACGTGGAAAGTCCCTCAAAGAGAGCTCAGAGGATTTCATTGTACAAAATGAAGAATAAATCCGTAAAATGAATTCATTTCAAAGCCTGTTACCGCAACTCCTCTTGCTAGAATAATACTGGAATTGGTTTTTCAGTCAATTGCATACGACTGAACTTTAAGATTGTAAACAATACTGTGATGATCTGGCTTGTTAGGAACTTTATCTGGCAGGTCCATATATGAAGTCTTGTTGAGTTTATCGAACTCCCTAAATGTACTCTCTTAAACTTATTATCTCCATTGTTACGAGGAATTAATATTTCCTTAACTATTGCTGCAGCAGCCTTTTTAAAGATTTCGTAAGTTGCGCTTCTGTATATACGTTTAGTTTTTCATCACCAGAGGGATCAAATTTACGATATTTCACCATAGAACCTTACCAAATCCCTCCAATTTTTTTATTGCTATATCCTTTTGAACATACTATCAGACCGACAAGTTACACTTCAGAATTTTTCTCACATTCTTCTTTTGGGTAATCTTCCGGATTTTGATCGGTGTCAACACTTTCATAGACAACACTTTCATAGAACCCTTCACAAATGTCAATTGTCTTTCTCACTATTTATTACTTAACTTGCTTGAATCAGTTAAATTGGGTGGTACACTTAGTAGTATGCTTATGATTGACAAAACTAAAATTCAAAACATAAAGTTCTCATTAAATGCTTTCATGATACTCTAAAACGCTCTTAAAATAAGATCTCATGGGGAAAAGACGTTTGAAAGTTAAAGTTTCAGTCACTAACAAATCTTCCCACGCCAATCAATTTTTTTCTCTCCAAGTTTTCAAATAGATATTATCCAAGCATAATTCCGTCTATTGATTCAATCGATGGTCTTTTAAAGGATTTTTACCACAACTACTCTCGTGCCTCTGCGAGATCTACATTCAATAAAAAATACATGTTCACACAGCAGTCACATGCATTCTTCAACGTTGGCCCAAACTCTACCTTAATGCCATACTTTATCTACTCTAACCTAAAATGTAATTGCAATACTAAAGTACAATTTGCGGACTAAACACGTCATGCAAGTTGTGGATATGTAAGCAAACATCACCATAAGTTCAAAAATTTCTAAATATAGCAGATTTTGTCGTCTCGTAGATGAAAGAACCACTCGTAACATCTAATGTACATGGGTTTTTTAGGTAGATTCATGGAAGGAGCCAAACAATAATTGAGATGAAAATCGAATTACTTACATTTCATAATATAATGTATTTGCTTGAAAGTTCTTTAATTCAAAGAAGTGAGGAACCAATACTTAGAATAGAGCAAGGAGAATTTGATAATTGGAGTATTTCTAAAATTGACCGTTTTCCGTTTGAAAATTAATTATATCATGACAAACATGTCGTGACTAACACCAAACTTTCGGGTGGGGTTGTGACCCATTTGAGTGGGATAAACTGACAACCTTGAGTCGGTATGAGTATCTACACAATGAGGCTGCTAAAAAAAGGAGCAATTGTATTAGTTGGAGATTTTCTTAAGTGAAACAATATACAATGCCCATTGAAGCCGAATGGTTTCTGGTTATGTATGGTTATGAGAGGGGATGTAGAGAAGCCCTTAAGTTTGAAAGAAAAAGAAATTTTTTGAATATAATCTAAGGTTAAGAGGTAATAGACTAATTTTAAAATATTTAGAGGTGGTCAAATAGAAAAATATATCTTAGGAAGGCCATTAAAGATAAATCACAAAGCAAGCGCATGAAAATGAAAATTCTCAGGATGATAACCGACCCATTGAATGATTACTACCGTATGAATCATGAGATATTGACGCCAGAGTCGGAAGAGAGAGATGATAATGTAAGAAACCAAGTTACTCCTCACCCGACGGAATCCACCAAGGAGATAAGAGGAACACTAAAAGAACAATTTTTTTCTAAGAACCGAATCCTCAAAAAGCGAATTTTATATCCATCAAATTTTCTCTATGCCTCAAAATTGACCAGTAAGGCCACTTATTTACACTAGTTCTTGAAACATACTTCCAAGTATAGGATCAAATGAAATGTGAAGTCCAATGATACTAGATATTGTGAAAAAACTGCTTAGGTGTTGTCACTTGGGCTTAATTAGTAGCATTTAGCCCATTTCTTGAATTGGGTTGAGCCTAACGGGTCAGATATCACTAGTATTGAAATTGCGCCACTTTCCTCTTTATATAATATATTCATTATGTAAAAAGACATTTGGATATAGAGTATGATTGTAGCTTATAAAAGGAGAACGTTGAATTATTGTAGAGAATGAATGGAAATGTGACTTTGGTGAATATTGGCGAGCTTGATTTTCTTCCCAAGCTCGATTTAATCAACTTCGCGTTGGCTCCGATCTTCCGAGGCGGTCAGGTATGCTCCGGCGGTCAGGTGGTCTTCGTGCCTGCACAAGGAACGAACAGGGGCCCGGGGTTGTTGCCGGGTTTTCCCTCTCCAACGATCGAGTCAGTATCGGTGTTAACTGAAAGTAGGAATATAATTAAGGATGAGGGACCGGGCCGGTTACAGGTCGTTGTATCGAGTGGTACAGATAGTGTTCAGGGGGTCCGGGTTGTTTAAGCTTTATCTCTCCTCTCTGTCTTTTTCTGTCCCCCTCTAAGTAGGATTAGGGGGGGTATTTATAGTGAGGTTCAGAGGTGTATTAACCCTTAGATCACTGTACTGTAAGATGTTGATCCAACGGCGTCAGAGTCATTTATGACTCTGACAAGGGTACTGTCCTTTTCCGGGGCCCACAGGAGGTGTCCTGTGATTGGGCCACGTCGGTGAAACGTCAGGAGGGTCCCCCAAGGGAGCAACATCATTAATTGGGGAAGCGTACTCGACACGCTTCTTTGGGCCGGCCTCAGCACGGCTCGGCCCTCCCAATCCGGGGCGTCGCATCATTCAGGGTTGATGAGGCCCGGACGGCCCGCTTTGGGGGCGTTATTGCCCCGGACGAGGAGATGCTGACATTCCCTCGCCAAATATATAGGTGGAGTAAATTTCGTCATATATTTCAAAAGTTATCAAATCCAATGTGGGAAAGAAGAGAGATTTGGAAAAGTAATAGGTAAACAAGTTTGAACAAGTAATTTGCCCCAAAATAAAAAAGGGTTGTAAAAACAATGCGATAGAGAGCGAAAGACACACTACACCAAAATAGCAATTTTGGAACACTACCATTTTTCAATTAGGAACACTTGTTATGTGTTCCTATCGTTGGAATGCACGTAAACTGTTCCAAATACTTAAATGTGTTCCTAATCCTTATAAAGTATTTCGACACACTAATAAAGTGTTCCAAATGAAAAGTAGAACACAAGTGCCACACACGTGATTTAAGCAAAATTATTTCTAATTAATTGTTATTATCATTAAACTAATTAAACCACGATATCCATCTTTCCATTATACGTGCGAACTGTCTTTTTTCACTCTCTCTTCCGCGATCAAAATCTCCATTCATGCGTAACTATCTTTTTCCTTAACTCGATCAATCGGAGGATTTTCTACAAAATTCGCTCAATTTCGTAACAATAAAGATATGCTACATCTTATCTCATTCTCTTTTTAGTTTTACATCCCTCCTCTCTTTTATAGCTTTTAATTTGTCAATTTATTGGCTTACTTTACTTAGATGAAAGTTAATTATACCCATTTACAATTGTATAATTTGCTTCAGTTAATCAGTATATTGATTGTTTTTGGATGGATTTGGTGTACTTTATTAAATAAATTCCTACTTTTATATGAACCAGCAATCCCGGTCCTTTTTTTTCCTTTTTTTTTCTGCTCTTAAGGTGTTTGATGATTTTCCCATGTTACCATCTTTTATATATATAGTAGTCATTTTACAGTACAAACAGAGCCTTTTATTGAAGCTCGAGGGCTTTCAACTTAAAGGTTTGTTGCTTTTCTATTCTTATTTTATTAATGAGTTTATTTTTTTACCTAAACAGATTTTGAATTGATTAGCACAGATTTTGAAGGTGAAGAATCAGATGTGGGGATTTTTGTTCTTTGCCAACATATTTTTTAAAATTTTGGTATTAATTTTAGTGTTTAAGTATGTTTTCATTGTTCTTATGTGTTACATTTTATTTTGAATTTTGTAGTTGGCTGGGTTGTATATAGTGGAGTTCTTATTTGGAAATTCCTTTCCGGTATATTGATGTTCGTTATTGGCTGTTGTAATTGTGTTATGCATCCGGTTAATTGATGTGTTATGCATTCAAATAAGTGATGTTCTCTGGTTATGAATAAATGAGGTAAAAACACTGTTAAAAGTGGATCTGAATTTAGTTATATATGCTCTGAAGGGGTCACTCTGTAGTCCGATTTATAGTCTATCTTTTTTAAACAGTTGCTACATCTAAAGCTGATGTATAATTATAAACCTCTGACCTTTTTCGTAATATCTAAAACATGTAGCAACTCTTCTCCCTTAAATTTTCAATTAATGTCGACTGGTTGCAAGTATCAATGGTTTAACTTTGATAACTGTTTGTTTTTAGGTGCCGATTCAATGTTGAGCTCCTTAACGCCACCAGAATTATAACGCCATTGAAGAGAAATTATTTCATATCACGGTCGTGCAACTTATAGAACAAACCGTCAAGGTACTTCAGTGTAAACATATTTTGGCCATACTACCAAAACCTTTTTAAACGGTGTACTTTATCAAAGAGATATTTTGTCCACTCTGCTAGTTTTGGGTTTACAAATTGACTTAAGCTCTATGCTTCTATATTTGCATGCTTTGTGAGACCTTATGAAAAACTTCGTATGTAGAAGTGTTGCTACTGTCTTTTGCTGGGATAACAAATATTTTGCTCGTCAATAAGGTTCCTTAAGATAAGGTTTATGTAATGATGTTATAGGCAGACTAAGTGAAAATATTTATTTGAAGTTGTGAGCATACGTGGCTTTCATCTGATTTCCTGGTAAATTATGGTGACTGCATTGTAAATTACCAATTTACATTTTCTATGTCAATATTTATGAAGAGTTATGAAAACCTATATAATAACCTTATACCAAGTAGTTACCCGACCTAACATTTGCCCGCCATTTATCATCAATGAGGTGACCCCATCCATGCTAGTAAACATAAAAGACCACTTGTAGTGGTGAGCTCTTGATGTGGCTTTCACTTTATCTTATTAAGGAGCAAATCGATGTATTGCACAATTATTTTCCATTTCAAAAATTTGTTTATATCTAGTGGTAAATTTGAATTTCCATCTACAAGTGCGGTTACCTCTCTAAAGAGACCAAGTTCTATTACAAGTGTGAGGTATACGTTTCGTAATTATTTTCTGCCAAGTTCTATAATCACATGAACGTATGATTTAAGATAGTCTTTAATTGAGTTTTCCCATTATCTATCTGATATGGTCTTGGGTAGAAAAAACTTTCTTCTATCCCCTTATATATATGTATGTCATTTTTCAGTACGTTGGAATGAAAAATGATATCCAAATGGTGGATTGTTTCCTTTCAAACCTGTAGAAAATGATTGATAGTGATATTGAATTGTTTCCTTTCTATGACTATGTTTTCATTTGATTTATACCACCTCTAACGTTTTCATTTGATTTATACCACCTCTAACATATTGTTCACTTTCCTTATCTCATTATTGATTTTTGTTTAGTTTTAACTAAATTTGCTCTTTCTCATGTTTTTTCCTCAGGCTTTGTATAATTGTATAGCAAGTGGAGCTGGATTTGAAACTTGACAATTGGAGTACATTGCGGATGACTCAAACTTCTAATTTTATTAGTATTTGTTTAATTTGATATTCATGAACTTTTATGCTTCACATTTGTTTTTGTAAGATATTTGATTGTAAGTGTGGACGAGTTGGATTTATTTAAATTATCTTTGACGTATATTTGGTCTTATATTTGTGACAAAGTAGATGTTAAGTTTCCATTCTTTTGAAAATTACCAATACTCGAAATACTATATGATCATATGCCGGTGGTGATCTAGTTTGTGCCAATTTATGCACACTTATTTAGCGTTCCAAAATGAGTTTAAAGGTATACTGGAATGACATAATAGGAACACTTTTCTGATGTTCCAAAACTGAAACACTAAAAAAGTGTTCCAATTTTGGATTTAGGAACACTTTTATGACGTTCCAATAAATTGGCACATCACTTTTCGGCACACCTAATTAGTGTTCCAAATTTTTTTAGGAACACTCTATTTCTGTTCCAAAAAGGCTATTTTGGTGTAGTGACAGTGAATGAAACTACTCAAGAAACGTAGGGAGGAAAGACTGAAACAACTTACACAAGGAGAAGACTACATTAGCTAGAGAGTGGAGTGAACCATTCAAAATTTGGAGGTTAGAATACAATAGAATTTTCGTAACTTTCTCGTACACCGGAAAGGCACTTTGGTAGATCAGGAGAAGGCATACATTGTACATATTCGAGACATTTGTGAGATTGAAGAATACGTGGTCGATCTCCTTAAGGCCTCTCTAGTGTTAGTTTCAAGTAGGACTGGATTCAGATTATTTGCACTAAACAAATTCTCGATCTCCTTAAGGCCTCTCTAGTGTCAGATTCAAGTAGGACTGGATTCAGATTATTTGCACTAAACAAATTCCCATATGTTAACGTCGAAAAGATTCCGAATTATTTTCTGAAATTATCGTTCAAGAGAACAATTATATTGTAAACTATTTATCGCTTTGTTTTTCAACTTTTGATAAGTTTCAAAAACATGAATTTATCAAAGAGCAATCACTGTTGAAGCCTTTTTGAGTTTTACTAACATATAGTGCATGAGGAACAATATTATTTTTTTGGCAAAAAGTGTGGTCAACAGCTTCCTTATATAACTCTTAAATTTTGCATGTTGATAAATTTTCCTTAGATTAAAGGAACCAAAAATTTCCTCATATTTCATTTATGATAGTTTTTGGCGGGTTCCTTTTCAGCCTTCTTCCTTTCTTAATGAGAGTGATGATGAAGTGTAGAAAGTGAAGTATAAAACTGGAAAAATGACGACTCTCTCTTAGATTTAGTGAAGACCACCATTGGGGAACACTACGAGAAACAATTGGTGGGACATGGAAGACCAGTTTTTTTAAAAAAACAATATAAATTTTGTTTCCAAATATTTCAATTTAAGGAGAAATATACAATTTTTTCTCTCTCTAAATGTAACATTCGGAGACCAAATTGTTGATTTAACTTGATACTATGTGGTCAAAATTAAATAATTTTTTTTGTCTCTAAAGACAAACGTGTACCAACATAAAGAGAACTCCTATTATTTGTTTCAAATCTATTTTCTGACCAACATACGTCTCCATATATTGATACAAAATGGTCTTTAGGAACGATTTTATTCCCTTGTTGTCCGTAAGTAATAGATTTGGAACAAAAAGTAATACTCGTCACTAATTTAATTACCTTAATTTGGTACATAATCTGATGAATTGTTACGATATGATATTTCACCAAATAACTAGTTTGTTGTCGTAGAAGTTACAATAGTTACTCTAATAATTCATCAGTGGGCTTATGAAATGCAAGAGTATATATATAACCAAACATCACCTTTAATTAAATAAAAGTAATAAACAAATAAAATAGTGTCTACTCCCGCCAAAAAGAACAGACGTTATTACCGTTACAACGCACCCTTTCATTTAGTTTTAGTTTCCGTTGCCCATTTACAAAAACATACATTATATATTTATACATATATATATATATATATGTGTGTGTGTGTGTATCTCCTTCCTTCTCTCTCTCTCTCTCTCTCTCTCGATGGCACCAACGCTAAGGGCATTCACATCTGTCCACCAAACCCATCGTCGCTTTTTCTCAAAGATGATGGAAATAAACATGGACGTAACCCTAGCCAAGAAAATCATTGCCTTGTTTATTTACTTAACACAATTAGATTTAGGGTTTAAACACTTCTTCGATAACCTCTCTTTTCTCGAAACTTGCGACCCTCACTTGTTGCAAGTCTTCGCATGGGCCCACACTCTACTATCGTTTCTGGTATTGTTGCCTCCGCTTTTTCCAGTTTGGTATTCAAGTCCTGATGACCCCTATAATATTCGGATGATTGGTTGCGAGAAAGAAAGTTTGTATAGAGGGTTGTATGAGGGTCTTTATGGGATTTACAAGGGGCTTTTTGATGACATTTTGGAAGAGAGGGGTTTAAGTATTAAAAAGTTGATCCCTACTGCTAAAGAGTGGTGCCCTAATGTTGATATCCAAGAGGAGAGTAGGTTTTTATTCATCACATTCTCAAAAGGCTTGCCATTGAGTTGTGGTCAAATTCGCCTTTTCTTCAATTCGTAAGTATTAGTTACCAGTTTTACATTGTTTTTCGGACTTCTATTAAGCCTCAAGTTTTTATAAATGGACAATATTTGTTAATGTGGAGGGATTACCAATCTACCATCCCATGCATTAATATTTTAACTGGCATTTATAAGAGACCTAGTTCAAAATTTTCACAGTTAGTTAGGCTTAATTAATCATCATCTAGAAAGGTATTGTCTCCTTTTTATGAGCCACAAAGTCCTAAATCTGGACATCTTTCATTTCTTTTAAAACATTAAAGTTTAATCCCTTTCTTTTGGACATGTAATAGTGCATTGAAACCACGAGCAGCAATGTTTTTCTCTCCAAACTATGGGGTTTAGTAATGCTGACCCATTTTTTTTATTTGTCTATCGCTTCTTAGTCTTCAATATTTTTCAATGTATGTAGAGTGATCAGTAATTACTTTACAAAATCAATAATGATAACTACAGTAGTTAAGATCTTATTATCGAGCTTTTTCGTTGAATATTTAGTACTTTGTCATTCAAATGTTGTTATTTCTCGTCGCTGCATTAAAAAAAAAATTCCTTCAAGAGAAGAAACAAACCGATAGTTTGTGCACAGCACTAATTACCATGGCTTAATATATTTAATTTTGTAGGTATTTCGGGCCTTATGTGGAGACAGTGTATGTACACAGAAGGCATGGAAATTCACCAATGTTTGGAAAAGTTGTTTTTAAATTCAGTTTTGTGCCACATTTGATCCTTAGTGGTAGAGATCAGGTTGAGTTCATGATCAGTGGTAGAACTTTGAGGTGCAAGAAGTACCTTCACAGGATCAAGCCTGACTCCTGATGTTTATTAATTACCACAGTAGTTTCTATTCCAAAATAATTTTCGACTAACTTTTACATTACTTATATGTTTATTCAAAAAGAATTTTCTTCTTCTTCTTTGAACTTTAACTCCTTACATTGAACGTTTGCGTTACTTAATGATAAATCACAGCGTGTTCTGTAGAATCTATGATTATTATATACTCAGGTAATCTTAATTCATGCATGTTAGGATTCTTCGATCACGCTAACTTAAGAGTTAATTTATACTCACTTCGGTCCTAAATTATTGATCGATATGAAACTATGTGCATTTTTTACTTATACAACCTCGTATGTACGATTACTCGAAAAAATTCTGGAGCATTTGTATGATTAGTATTGTTCCTCCAATGACGAGCTATAAATTGCCCAAGTAAATATTTTATGAATTTATTCAAATAGTTGTTAAACTATGTGAGTAAATCTCGAACTAGATGACTATAATGTCGGTTGAGTGAGAGTTTGAGGCTGACCTTATAGAGGATAATATATATATTTTTTATATAAGATAATATTGGATTTCTTCATCAGTGTGGGAGATGTAAATAATCGAGGATAGTACTCAGGTGATCGAGACCATCCTAAGTTCTCTATAGTGGTTAAAATTTTTCATGTTTTCCATCGACATCTTGAATTATTGCCTACTCCTTGTAGTGTCAAAAGATTAGAGTTGAAAAAAATATAAACTTATAACTATTAAATCCAATGTTACTTGAGCGAGGCAGATTCAATCCACAAAAATAGCTCAGTTAATGACTTTTGTAATATATATTAATCGATAGTGACGAAGGATCGGTGAACAATAAAACTTCAAAACTTTGTTAATTTTCTGAAGGTATACATACATATTACACTATAATAAAAATTTCAGTTGCCAACAGTTTATTTTTTAAAAACGATTGATAATGTGAGTGTTGCAAAATTTTAGCACCAAAATATAAGCAACGAATTCTATTTACTAAAATGTTGTTAAAATTTAGCAAAATAGTTAAAAATAAATAAATTGTTGGTAACTAAAATTTTCTTATAGTGTTAGTAACTGCTACAAATTGGTTTCTAATTTTTTAATCACTTGTGCATCCCTTATTTGTCACGAATCTCCTTGTATTTATAAGCCAAGCCGCACTCTTTTAAATATTTTTACTCTAAATTCAAACTGCCACGTAATTCGAATTTGCTTTAATTTCTTGCCGTCAACTTATTATTGTTATTGTTTTTTTTAAAAAAAACTTCTTATTGTTGTTAATATTCTTTGAGACGTGTCATTGTTGACACGTAAATTTTACGTATACTAAAAATGTGACACATGACATTCAAATCAAATATTAATTAATTACTAATTTCTCAGTCTGAGAATAGACTTATTATTAGTAATTCAAAATCGAAAAAAAAATTATATTTTATCATCTCATAAAATCTATGATGATAATTTATATAAAATAAATGTATTTTTTTTTTCTAAAAAACATTAAATATCATACAAACAATGAGATACTAAAATTATAATACCCATTAGTGATATTTTCAAACATAAATACAAGTTTGATTAATTTACATAAATCACGAGTTCTTTAACATAATGAGCCCAAACTTAAGGAGGTGACATTGCAAATAAAAGTCCATTCCAAAAGCTATAAATAGAGGAGTGAGGGTACCATTATTTTCACAATCAAAAAGTCTTGAAGACAAGAGAGAGAAACTCCTCCACAGCCGTCAGAGAATCAGCTCTAATCATCCACATCCGTCAGAAAATCAACCCTGCTCATCTACATCCGTCAGGAAATCAGCTCTGCTCCTCCACAGCCGCTAGGGAACCAGCTCTGATCCTCCACAGCCGCCAGGGGATCAACTCTTAGGGAGAAGTTTTGCACACTCCGATCTCAACGAATGCATTCAAAGTCTGCAACAAATCTGCAATAAATTTGGCATTCGATTTTCAAGAACGTCTAAAAGCAGGAAGCAATGCATTTATACGGATCAAAATCTTCAAGTTCTTCACTAAATCTGAAGAATTTTTACAACAAATCTGCCTTCAATTTTCAGGAACGACTACAAACAATAAGCAAGACGTTTCTGTAAATCAAAAATTTCAAAGTTCTTCACCAAATATGAAGAACTCCACCCAAAAAATCTACAACAAATCGGCATTCGATCTTCAGGAACGAATACACAAAAGTAAAAACACGTTTTTCTAGATCAAAATCTCCAAGTTATTCACCAAATCTGAAGAGCGTCAAAATCATCAACGAAATCAACAAAACTACAATGTTCTTCATCAAATTCGAAGAATTTTACTCAAGTTCAGCAAATTCAACAAAATTCATCAAAGAGTCTACAACAGCATTTCGAGCCATCACAAATTGTTCGAAGAGGAGAATCAAAAAGCAAAAACACGTTTTTCTATATTTTCTTTTATAAATTATCAGAGATTGTACCTGCAAATTAATTGATAAATAAAATTTACTTTGCTTCGCATTCATTTTCCCTGTCTTCAGCACATAGTGAAAATTTCTGTGAAACAAATTTTGGCACACCCGGTTGGACATCTCTGCCTTTCATCTCTTCTCTTCATCAAATCAAGTTCAACAACAATTTGATGGCTCCAAAGAAATACCCCTCCAAAATAATTGAAGATTCTTTCTTACTCGACGAGAATAGGACAATTTCAAACGTTTACACTAGAATTCGAAGCAACAAGTCTTCTAACACTCAAGCATTAGACCAATCAATGGAAAATCCAACTCCTGCAGAAATCATCAAATTTGGGGACAACTCAAACCAAGTAGAGGATCTACGCATACGACCTCAAGAAGCTCTCCCCCATGATGGAAAATCTGATGCGAGGTCCATATATGAACAACTAAGGAAGGGTTAACAAGAGGGTGGTGAAAAAGATTGTGCTTTTGCTTCAGACTCGGAGTTTACAGCTGACAATCCGTGATCTTCTGACTCAACCATCATGCCCGTCATAACTACAAACACATTGGCATTGGAAGAACAAGTTTCCGTCCTAACAAAAACCCTAGAAAGTCTCATGAAGGCAACAAAAGAGCGAGATACCCAATTCTCCATGCTAATGAACAAGGTAGAACTTCTGGCAGAGGCTAGTGAAACCGTTGTAGACGAAGAAAAACTGTCAGAAGTTGAAGGATCTTCAAACAAAGATAAATGGAAGAGGAAAAACATAGAGGTTCTTCCCGATAGTTCGATCCCCATTGACCAGCTGAAGGATTTTATACTTCGCACCATTAATGGATGCTACGAAGAAGTGTCACACTCATCCTTAAGTTATGTTATGCCTTACAGTAGGAGAATAGGGCGCCTCAAAATGCCTATTGCATATCAACCCCTCAGATTTCAACAATTCGATGGTAAAGGAAATCCAAAGCAACATGCAGCTCAATTCGTGGAAACATGTAGCTATGATGGAACGGAAGGAGACCTCATCATAAAGCAATTCATCCAGACATTGAAGGACAACGCATTTGATTGGTACTGCGACTTAGCACTTGGATCAATTGACAGTTGAAAACAACTCGAAGATGAATTTCTCAACCGCTTCTACAACACCCGTCGTAAAGTAAGTATGATCGAGCTAACCAGCACTCACCAATGGAAAGATGAGCCCGACACCGATTACATCAACAGATGGAGGGGATTGAGTTTAAACTGCAAAGATAGGTTGTGTGAGTCGTCTGACATCGAAATGTGTATCCAAGGCATGCATTAGGGTTTGAGATACATGATTCAGGTAATAAAGCCAAAGACCTTCGGAGAACTAGAAAGTCAAGCTCATGACATGGAGTTTAACATTTCAACATACAACGATGAAGATTTGTCATTTCAACCAAGTCCAAAGGTCAAAAGTAAAGAAGAAGACACTGAAGTGAACTCAGATACAAGCAAAAATGATATGAAGAGCGACTCAATCCATGAAGAGTTCTTGAAGCATTACTATCCCTGGAAAAGAAATGAATACACTCCATGACGCACGAGTATAAACTGCATGTTACTCACCGCTCACATGAGTATAAATTGTGCAAGGCAACAAATTGAACTACGTTTGACTTGATCCCTCGCGGTTACGTAGGCATCTTGATATTAAATTTTAAGGTCAGTCATATATAAAAAAAAGAACATTTCACATGTTAAGAATAACTCCAGAAGACAAAGAAGTATAAAGAGAAATTACAAAAATGTGAAACATTTCTTATTAAGTCAAGAATTGTTTAAGTACAATGGAATACTCAAACCACAAAATTTGGAGAAGTAAAAATAAAACTTAACATTGAAGCCAGGATAATTGGATCATAGTCTTCAACTCTTAAAGTCCCGTCTTTAGTACGTCAAAATGCTTATTCAAGTTTCCATCTTTTTCATTTGTCGGTCTTCGAGTTCTTGCACAACATAGCTTAAGATCACAAGACTCTCCATCACGATACTCGGTGATAACAGTGTCTAGTAGAGTGGTTCTAGATCTCGCGTCAATAAGGGGGCAGAGATTCATCAATATTAACTACAAAATCAGCAAGTTTGGCGCATAGAGCTTCCTGCTGTCTTCACCGCTTCGACTGTCTCTCCATTCAAGTACATGCGACGAGGTTCAATAGATTAACTTTAAGTTATTCTCCCGTAAAGAATAAGAACTTTTGCCATACCTGAGCCTCATTAGCTACAAGTACTCCTAGTATTACGTAAGTCGAAAGATACACGACTTTCATTTCTGTATTTTCTTTTATAAATTATCAGAAATTTTATAAATTAATTGATAAATAAAATTTATTTTGCTTCGCATTCATTTTCTATGTTTTCAGCAGCTAGTGAAAATTTGTGTGAAACAGTCATATCTTTAACGGTCTTCCCTCGCTCCTTGAAATTTTCAAATATTATTGTTCCTTTCATAATGATAGTTGATATTTTAAGCCTAAACTTCTACATTTTTTCCTTTAATAATAATATAATACATATAGCATTCAATTCGAAGTAGTTTGCTGGATACGTGGGGAAAAGAAAAGAGTAATGATATAAGTATGGTTTTTTTGACAAACGTTCTTTCACAAACTCGTTGATGGCCATTTGATCAATCTATATATATCGAGATAGAATCATCGATCGACCGACTTCACTGAGTCAATCCCTGAGTGTGTGACAAAATGTATTTACGTATATCCCAACAATGCTACGATATACAAAGTAGAATTAATATTGTGCACACACATATTTACAACGGCCTTCCATCTGGTGCAGCGGAGATAGGTGGTTACTAAGAAAGACCATATCGGCTATTTCCTCGAGTTTCACGATAACAGATTAATCTTTGGCTTCGTAGAAATCTACATCTTCTAATTATACCCCTTATCAGACGTTTTAATTTGAATTGACCCACAAAGAACCAGATTAAAGTGTTCATATATTAATGACTATAACTTTAATTTTGTGCTTGCAGGTTGGTTCCCACAAATGAGCTACGACTTGGTTGCCTGAATTTTTTTAGCAAATAAGCTTAATGATGCTGATAAACAAATTTAGGTTCCTGAACAGATAAAGAACTTCTACATTTGAAAACTAAACAGAAGAAAAAATTTGGTTTGTTAGGTGACCAGCTAAAGAACTGCAGTGTAGGCAATTAAAAACTTAATCTTTCCCAATACATGTTATAGACACAAGACAATTATGCAGGACAAAAACGAAGACGAAAACTATCAAACTATATCACAAACTGGTTCCATTACAAAGATTAGCTATCTACAGCAAGTACTAAAACCCTGTACATCATTTCAGTTAGCACTGTTGGCTGGTCCACTGCTATTCCCTAATTCACAAGTAACATTTCTATAGACGGAAAATAAGTCGAACCGCTAAACACCTTCATATGTTTCTACAAGGGTGGGGGGGTCTGAAGCGGCTCGGCTTGATCAAACATATCCAGGGGAAGTTCGTCGAAAATGATATCAGGGCTCTCAATTTTTATCTGACAAGAGTGCAAAAAAAGGAACTGTGCCATATCATCGTCACCGCCATAACTGGAAGCTTCAAAATTTCGAAAAACATCGAAAAAGTTTGTAATAGTTTCAAAGTCCTCTTTAATTTGGAATTCTGGTAAGAGGTCCGTGACAGGTGGAAATTGTTGTGGCTCTGGATTTTGGGTCGGGATTTTCATAACCGGATCGAGCTCGGGTTGGAATTGGTATTGCCCACAAGAAATGGGCGTGGGGTTCAGTACGTGATTAGGTAGTGGCAGCATTTGGATCAAGTGGGAGTTGTTGTTTACGAGGGAAGAAGATGGCTCTTCATCAGCTGATAAACATAGCTTGGGTATCTGAAAATTTGTAGATAAATTTGGTTTGTAAATGAAACTGCTAGAATTTTTGAGTTCAGGATAAAAATATGAGCTTGTTGACATTTGAAACTCTCAACTGGAAATGAGAAAATCTGTGTATTTGTTTGATCTCAAAAACTATCTGCAGTTGTCAAATGAAACAAGGGGAAAATTGTTTCCAGTTTCGACTTTAAAACTAGAAGTCTCATAATTCAACGAAGAAAACAACTTAAAGCACTTGACAGAGCATGGTTGGCAAGTTGGTCTCAGAAACCAATTTCAAAAACATTTATTAGAACTATTTCAAAAAAATCTAGTTAAAAAAATACGACCTTTTCAATGCAGCAGCTATGATGCCTTCAGGTATGATTCTCCATAAAATGTTAATAGACTCGAGAAAAAAAAGCTACAGATTGAGAAATTATTTGGTGTCTATTTGGTGATGAGTGGATTTCTAAAAGACCACAATTTAATTCTTAAGCTTGTAAACAACTCGATTTAATGTATAATTTTCTATGAATGTCTCTGATGTTGGAAAACCAGAATCAAATGAAACCAAAAGAAAACTTTGAAGTTTCATCGTATTCAGTTCCAAAAAAAACACTTATGACATAAGCAAAACAATGTTTGGTTACAGCTTATATGCTTTAAGTAGGGTCGCAACAACTTTTTTCTAAGCCTAAATAAAGTAATAAGCCGAGCTTATGTGTTAAATAGCTGCAACCAAATAAGCTAATAATGATGTGTCAATAGCACTTCTGTAATTTTGATTATCAAGATGCATAATTTGGTATACCTTGCTTTGAGTTGGGCAATCATCTTGAGATAGAAGATGAACTTGTTCATTTCTGTTTCTTCTTTTGTTTTGATGCGATGATTTTGGAACTGATGATGGTGTAGAAGAGGGGTTCTGAAGAAGCTTAGCAAGCCTCTTTTGCCTACTACTCCAGAAATTCTTCACATCATTATCTGTCCTACCTGGCAAGTGTGTAGCTATCCTAGCCCATCGGTTCCCGAATTGCCCCTGCAACTCTATCACCACTCTCTCTTCTTCTTCTGAAAACTTCACCCCGCTGTATAAGTAAATAGATAAAAGTGAATAGGAAATCTACATAGATTACTTCGAAGACAAGTGTTCATGTTTGAGAAAGTTCATACACGGGTAACATTTCCCTTTGCATAGTAGCACTTTTACACCAGAATGTAGCTACAATTTAAGTCGTAAAATCATCACTATGATGTTTTCTAAAATCAGTTCTTGTTATCATATAAATACGAGGCGGGAGAGGTCACTAACATACTCCTTAGAACTTAAAGTTATACCAACAGAAAATCATTAAAAAACAAGTTACTATGATCTGAACTGTATTTGTATATTTCAAATAATGTGACTTTTTGGTATTAAAATCATGGCATTTTTTATGTCAGTTTGCTGATACCGGTAACAGGCTGGTAATTAAGATTTTAACATGCTGAATTTATACAAGCCCTTCATCTTCGGGCAAACGATAAATCAATGCACAATGATGGCAAAAGTCAAAACCATTAAACTGTGCATCTAACAAAGCTTTCTTAACTGCAATTTACAAGTACAAAAGTGTACTTTTCTGGTGGATATCGAAAAAACTTATTATACCACTCCACTCTGTTTTGTTGAGCACTTGTTCCCTTTTATGATGTTCCATTTTGTAAAGCACCTTCGTAAAAAGTATAGACAAAACTGAAAGAAATTCCATATTTTAAATTTTTTCATCAGACAATCCAAGATACTTATCTTGCAAGAGAAAATCTCAAAACTCTCACATAAAATCCAAATTATAGTGTGCCAGCCATATATTATTCCCTTCAATATATAACCTTTTCAGTACATTCCCAACATTCTGAACTAGAATGAGCACTACTTGGATGGATTTTAAAAGTTTGCTACGAAACTAAAAAGAAATAGTAAAGAACAGCTGTTAGTAATGTTAATTATCAAAAGAGTAACTCACTTGAGGAAAAAGGAAAAATCTTTAACTTTTGGATATGTAACCAAACAACCCACATATGAAGCTCTTTTTTTTCTTCTTTCTTAAATTGCATTTTAAGGACACAAAAGCTACTCAAAAAATTTCATTGATACAACTTAGTTGATCAAATGGTCTTGCATATTTGTAAACAAGTCTGAACATCACTTCATCAGTTAAATGAAAAAAAATAGATTATATAACTAGGAATGGCTTAATAATTCAGAATCCACATTCTCAAATATTAGAGGCACCAATTCCCCCTTCCAACTAAATAAATACTACAAACCTCAAAGAAAGAGACCAGTTAGATTATCATTTGAAACTTTGGGCCAATGCCTAGATAAACCCCATATATTTAAATATGAAACTTTCCCCAATTTTTTCAAAAACTTATAAATGCAATTACATGAAAAGAAAGTGTATACATTAGGCTGCGATCCCTCCTTCCAATGAAACAATTAATAGAACACAAAGATCAGTTCTTTGCAACTGGAAAGTAACAGACCAATTGGATTAATAATTAAAAATATAGGGTCAATTCCGTAATAAATCCCATAAACGTAAATTTGTAATTTCGCCTAATTCTTTTTAGCAGTACTTCAATTACACCCTCGCATATAAACAACAACAATAAAACCCCGTATAACTGACTTCGAAATTTCTCCCAATTTCAACATAATTTGATCAAATTACATGGAAATGAAGTGTATAAAGATAGCAAACAACACATAATCACACACATTCATTATATACCGAGAGAATAAAGGGTAATCTGAGGGTACCAATGCTGCAATTGAAAATAAAGGGATCAATTCGATTATTTGTTGAAACTTGAAACTACAACGCCAATTCCGTAATAAAACCCATTTAATATAAATTAGAAATTATTCTAATTTGTGTAAATTCACTTGGATTATCCACAACCACAATATCAATCGACCAATATCATATATTAGACTATTAACTTGGCCCTTGGGCTTAAATAAATAAAAAATCTGTCATTTTTCTCCATAATTTACAATTTTTATTTCAAAATTTCATTTCAATTGACCCACACATGATACATACATATAGATGAGTTTTCTTTTGTGCTACAGTGAACGGGACAAAATACGTTAAATATAGGACCGTTAGATCATTTATTTTGGATATGTACCGTAAAATTTAAGGGTAGAATAGTAATTTTAGGTCTTTTTTTTAAATATGGTTTTAGATCATACGGTTTAGATCTAATCTAAAATAATACAACGATACACAAATTAACGGAATTTTATCTTGTTCACTGTATAACGACAAAATGGGACTCCATGTAGATAGGACATATGTATGTATATTAGTTGAAACAATAGGACCAAATTCGTAATAAACCCCATAAACATAGATTTCATACACACTAATACACACATAGTACATTATATATACATACATATATAGATATAGATTATATATATATATAGTGAGAGAGAGAGGGGGAGTACTTTTTGATGTTGCAATTGATTATAAAGGACTCAATTAGACTATCGGTTGAAACAATGGGACCAAATTTATAACAAATAAACCCCATAAACATAGAGATTTCTTATACACACACAAATACATACATAGATACATACATAAAAACGTACATTTTGAGGTTGGGTCTGAGTTTGTTAACCCAACGTAGCCTACACGACTTTCCGGTCCTATGAAGCAAGCCTTTGGATTGAATGGAGCTCCACTCTCGGGGACCGTGTCTGCTGACATGGCATAACAAAACCTCGTCCTCCTCCGCCTTCCACGGCCCCTTCTTTATCATCATCATCCCCGACGACGAAGAACACACCGTCCTCCCTCCTCCTCTATTCGGTCTCCCTCTCTTCGTTTCTCCGATCATCCTCTCTCTCTCTCTCTATAGGTCTCTGTGTGTGTGTATGTGGGGGGAGTGGTGGTGGTATATATAACGGCGGTTGAGACGGTTATATTTCCCACTAACTGGGTTTATTTAATTACTTACTTACATTTCCCCCCTTTTCTCTACTCTCTTCAAAATTAGTTTCCTTATTTACGATAATACCACTACTTGTATACCTGCCATTTTTTAATTCTGTTTTGAATTATATTTTATTTTTATACAAGCACAACTAGGGGTGGGATCGGGTATGCGTCAACCTGAATGCGTTAATCCGAATCCTGACCCAATAATAACCGGGAATCGGTTTTCACTTTCGATCCCGAATCCAAAATTTCGGATATCCGACCATTCGGGTATTCGACGGGTTGGGATGAGATAATCACATCATATTTTTATTATAAATCGAGAATCTAAAAGCTTTAATCAAATACAAATTTCTTAATAAATATGCCTAAAAAAACAATAGAATTTATATAAATACAAATTTAACCTTCATGCAAACCACCCAAAAAATGAACACATAAAATTACGAAACAACTAGCACTATAAAATAATGTTTGATTTAGTGAGAGTAAAAAACTGTCACAAGACTGTCACTAATTTAAAAAGTTATCACAAATCTGTCGTAAATTGACTAAACTGTCACAAAACCGTCGCTAATAATCTCGTAACAAAAAATACCGTCACTAATCCCGTCGTTATTTGGATATTTTTTTTAATATAGTATATATCATTCTATTATAATAAGTCAAACCAAATCAAATGAGTCTGTCCAATTTAGCCATTTTTTTCCAAAAATACCGCTATACTTTTTTATTAATTACAATAATATCATGCTCACATAAAAAAAAAAAAAAAACAACTAATAACATTACGTGTCCCTGTTTAACAACCAAACATTATTTTAACTCTTATACTATTTTTTTTTGTATTATCCACGTATTTATATTATAACTACACTTATTTTTTATATTTTAATTGCATTGCGCGTCACACACGCAACGCGTGAAGCACGATTACTTGTATATATATATAATATTACAATTTAATATAAACAACTACCAAAATAAGTACCATTTTTTATTTCTAATAAGAACATTTGACAATTGATCTTTGTGAAAGTAAAAAAACCTTAGATTTTTCAACAAAAAATTTATGCTAATTATCAAGAAACGGATATATTCTGTAATATAATGTTGATCATTACAAAAAGTTGAGAAATACAACAGGAGGTCACACACACACACATACACACACACACACACATATTATGTATGTTTTTATTATCAGAGTATATACTATATACCCTTATACTATGATATTAAAAAATAAAAACTAGCATATAACTATATAAGTAATCTAACATGTAGAATTTATAAGGGTATATAATATAAAAAGTTAAAAATTATATATATTTAATTATATTTCGGGTATCCGATGATATTTAAAATTAAACCCGATCCTGAAAGCGATCGGGTCGGGAGACTTCCCAATAGAGTCGGGATCGGGTTGAGAGGCGGAATCAGATCGGATTTCAGGAATTTTTCTCAGTCTTAAGCACAACAGTACATTTTTGTTTATACAACAAAATTAGTTTCTTAATTTATGTTTATACCGCTGTTTGTACACGTCGTCATTTCTATTTTATTTTTTTTTTATTTTTTTTGGAACTACTCCAATTTACTTTTACATTTTTTTTTTTGTAGTAGGTCTCTACATTTCGTTTAGCTTTGGTTTGGTTGTGTGATTTGAAGGCATGATTGCACTGAAAGTCCTGTCGGGTCTACTAATAATGTGTTTGGTTATGTATTATTAGAACGGACATGACTAGAAATGATTCACTTTTGTTTTGATGTATTTGCAATATCACGGGAATGTTGCAATAGATAAGTCCAATCCTGTTCCGATTGCTAATCTGACTTTTATTTCAAAGCCCCGTCCGTCACAATCGGAATTCCAAACAAGATTGTTAATCCTTATACAACAAATCATACAACCAAACGAGATCTAAATGATGAAGTTAAAACTAATAAACTTTAAAGTACCACGACTTGTTTTCTATTCCATACATATATCCGACAAACAATACGTTTAGAGAGAGACAAAGTTAGTATAACGCATGTTTAATTCGATTGAAGTAAGAGCATTCTCAACATGTTATTTAATTTGACTCTTTATCTCTACATGTGGAGATATGTAATAATTTGGTTACCCATCAACCTATTTATACTCTTTATCTTTAATTTTTTTTTTTAAAATGTAGATATATTTAGATTTGCTATTCACATGTAAGAGCCAATCTAGAGCTCTGTGTAAAAAAATTTAACACCCAACTTCTACATAAAAAGGATTTGTCCTTATTTTCTATTTCACTTTTTTATTTCTCTCTCTCTAGACAAATGTGATTTTTTCAACTGAACCTCTCTCTATTTTCTCTATTCCTGGGATCTCATTTCACTTACCATTAAAGAAATCATGTATGGGAGGGATCATTAGCATCCATTTTGAAACTTTAAAGTTTAAACCCATTTACTTCTCCTGGGATAAACTTACAAATCCTATAAAGTTCATCTTTTTGTTTTACTATGGATTTGATGAAAAGATTTTGTATGTTTGCATATTCAAAGATTAGTAATCGTGGCCCACGCTTTGCGTGTGAGACGCGTAATGCGATAAAATTTTAAAAATAAGCGTAGTTATGATACAAATATTTGGAGAATAAAAAAAAGATAAGAGTATAAGATGAGAAGACTCAAAAGAATTTTGAGAGCTTAAATAGAAATAAAAAGTGTTATTAGTTATTACATTTTCTCTATTTTTGAAAGTAGGATGTTTCCTTGTTTATGTGATATTCGTATTATACTTTTGTCTTTGTTTTTGTGAAGAAGCAAAGTTTATGAATTGTTATTTAAATGTTAGGATAGTAGAAAAGGCTTAAGAAAGAAAAAAGTCAAAAAAAAAACTTGTTCTCTTTTTATAAATATCAAATTTGTATAGCATTGTTGTGTAACATTTAAAAAATAACCCTATACATACTTCAGATTTTTGTATATAGCTAAATATAAAAAGAAATTTGAAAGACACTGTTGAGAATGCTCTAAAGTATCCTTTTAGAAGTAAGAAAACAAACACCGAAGTCCCAACAAATTTTGTAAACCCTTGATGAACCAAATCAACAATCCATAACAATTCAGAAAATTCTATTCCTAAATAGAAATACAATTTTAAAATATAAACCGTAATTTTGAAAAAAAATGGTAGAAACTTTTATTATTACGCTAGGTAAGTTTTTATATTGTAGTTGTCGATAATCGGAGTCAACTTATAGAAATAGAATTCAAGTAAATGTAGAGATTATGTTATATCGAGTAGTATTTATGAGTAAGATGTAGTGTAATTAGAAATTATCAGGTTAAAAGATGGGGTTTTATAGGTTTAATATATCAAACTATCTGCTTTTAACGATTTGGGTACCCACCCATCTTTCAAAATTTTCAATTTAGGTACCACACTATAATAACTTTTCAATTTAGGTATTACCGTCTAAATAAATCACGGAATCATGTCAGGTGACATTTGACAAACATTAATTTGAGAAGCTAATTTGATAATTTTACACAAAAATATGTCATCCTATAAAAACGTTTTCCCCAATTTCACACATAACAAAAATTTGGATTATATGCTAATTTTTTTATGTGTGAAATTGGTGGGAAATTTTTTTTTCTAATATGACATATTTTTGTGTAAAATTATCAAATTAGACTTTTAAATTAATGTTTGTCAAATGTTACGTGACATGATTCCGTGATTTATTTAGACGGTGGTAACTAAATTGGAAAGTTATTATAGTATGGTATCCAAATTGGAAAATTTGAAAGATGCGTACCCAAATCGTTAACAACACTATATTTTGGCGTAGTAAATGTATTCTTCCCCGTTAAAAAATATAGACATTTTGTGTTGGATATATAGACATTTTGATTTGGAGTGTTTTTGTAAAAAAATATGCAAACTGATGTTTAAATTGATGTTTATATAATCTCTCTCTATATATATATATATGTAAATTGTAATAATTAATTATTTATATAATTAATATTTTGTGGTGGTCAAATAACTAACTGCCTATGTGGCGACGGTTATTTATTTTGAAAAGTAGTGTTCTTTTGTTTAAACAAATGGTTGCGAATTTTTGAACGGGCCCTCTGATTATTATAAATTAAGGGTTACATCACGAATATTACATACTTATTCTCATTCCCAAAATTAGTATAACCTTAGAAAAATTATGTAATTCTCCAAAATTGCTATTTATCAAATTTTCTATGCTTGGTTGTATCGTGGAAACGATTTACTAGTAACTCGTTAGCAAATTCTGTGGAATGGGAGTAAATATCATGCCCGTAAGCCAAAATAGTTTTATAGTTTTCCTTCTGTTTCAATAAAATTCCCAAAATTTTATGCGCGATAAAATAAGAAAAAAATAATGTAGAAATAAAAACACGTTAAATAGATTTTTCATGGAACATTGCACGTATAAAAACATTTAAGGCACAAGAATAGTAAGATCTCAAATTTTGTTATTTCTAGTTTTCCTATCCATTAAATATTAGTTGGACGAAAAAGTTATATGAATGAATTAGGTGACACTATTGAAATCAGTCTCCCATAAAAGTTTCCTTTACAAAAATCAAAAGAGCATTACAAATTAATAGTAATAATTAATTAATTTACACTATTGCAAAATCGGGTTTTCCCCAACTATTGTCAGTCGCCACCCTTAAGCACATTGTCGGTACCATTCGAGGATCCAATTCCATAGCATCCTCGAAATCATTTATATTCGCAAATGATATATTCATTCGAGGTTCCATATCGATAAAAATCCTCTCTCGTTGTTCTGCAAATGCATAATTAGATACAGGCGGGTCAACTTCCATCTCGGGACATGAATATCCTGGCCCTTGAAACGTTATATAGTTTCATTTCCCTCTAAAGTATCTTTTTCACTTTAAACGTTATAGTTGTACCGTTATGTTTTTTTGGTCATCTATTCACTTCAAATTTTATTTTTCATTTGTTCTGTGCGGTATTTTTTGCCACTAATATTTTGTCCTAATTATTTAAATATTATTTTGCCTCAAGTGTTTTAAATGATTACGTCAACAACGCCATATTTTCTCCAAAATTACCTTTTTGTTAATCAATGGTTAAAAAACTCGCAATTTATAATATTAATTAATAAAAAAGCCATTTGATAGAACAAAACCCCCCAAATATAGAAAAAAAACGTACGCTCTAGCCTAAGTGTTACTTAGGTAGAAAAAGCAAAATGAAAGATCTAATCTAAATCAATCAGGGAAAACAGAGAGGATAAATTGCATGAAAATAGATCAAGAAAACACCCCAGAACCACTTGAAAGATGTTTTATCCATAATTACCGAGTTACTCTTACTCATTTACCCTTTCAAATAGCTATTAATTTCCATTCCTCATTATCTTAGGTTCATTTTTTTTATGACTTCATTTTCACGTTTTCGTTTCCGTATTCCTTTCGGCTTGTATTTCTCATGTTGAACTCCAATTACTTTCAATCGACTATCGCCAAGAGATATGGTGTCACCCATCCATTGCAAAATGTAGTTGTACTAGGGTGTTGAACGTTTCCTACAATCTTTATCTATAATGGATACCCAAAAAACAACATCTTATCATGATGGCAAATTGAGTCACTAAATATCAGTCTTTTAAAAAGCGTTATTAAAGTGTTATTATGAGAGATACGCTAAAAGTGTAAATTTGAAGCGTAAATCGTAAACTTTTTATAGTATAAAAATATACATGTTAGAAATATCTAAAAAATATACATGTTTAATTAATATAGATTTTGAAAACATCATTTAACGATTTTCTATATAAGAAAAATAGAAATATTTCATAAATAGTAAAAAACAAACGAATTTAAGTCTTTTGGTACTTAAAAAATTTCAAATGTTGTAGTTTGTCAAAACGAGCGATTAAGTATCACTAGCACATATGGTAGAATTTATTTGAAATTATGTTTTTCATAAAATTGCTAACCCTAAATCATCGTTGTTTCTGTAGTTTTTTGGAGAAATAAAAAAAAAAACTACAAAGTACTGAAAAGGTGCAAAAAAAAACGTGATAAAAGCGCAAAAAACGTCATAAAAGCACACAAAAAGCACTTTAACAGCAAAAAAAAAAAACGATAAAGCGTAGAAATTTTCTTTTTGTAAAATGTTTTATCGTTAGCTCTTTAAAACGTTATTTTTAAAACACTGCTAAATACAGCAATATTAATCATCAGTTGCTATTGCTAAAATTACACACACTCACACTTAACATGAGAAAAGCAACAACTGTCTCTAACGAAAGACTAAAATTGCACTCACATGAACTTTTGGTTGTGTTATTATACTTACAAAGATAGGTTTAAAGGATATTCTTTAATATATATATAGGGGATCTCATCTGAAAAAAATGTTTTAATATTATATCTATGAGGTGTTTAAAAACAATGAAAAAACGATTTAAAATATGTTTGAAAACACCTAAACAATTTAGGACGTAGTAGAAGCAGAATATTCGATTCGATGAAAACTAATAATAACAAAATGGAAGAGAACTCTAGCATACGCAAAACATTACGAGATTTTTGCACGAGTCTCCAATTGATGATAAGTTGATAATTACATATACTGATAGTCTTTGAATAATTATTATTTGTCCAAATAAATTAAGATCGACCCAGGCTATATTTTCTTTTTTGTCATAGTTAGTCGAAACAAAAATGAGATATAGTGCATGTCTTGCAACAGCTGTTTTTCTGGGCTTTTGAATTAAAAAAATCCATGAGTGTTTAGTGTGTTATCATTCTAAGCTATTAGAAAGCTAAAAAAGCTTAAAAAACGGAAACTATGAATTTATGATTTTTTCTAGCTTTTTCACATTAAAATTTCAAAAAATTAAAATTTCCAATTAATAGAATGTGTGCTTATATATCTACACAGCTCATTTTTAAATTAAAATTGGTGACCAATGACTTGTGAATACAAATAAGTTATAAGTCATTTATAAGTAAAAAAGTTACATTAATTGGTGTCAGACACTACACTGCAATTTATTTAAGCAAGTAATTTCTCATTTCTTTTTAAAGGGATTTTCTTGATAAAAAAATCTGATGTCAAACCGCACAACAATGCTGTGAGAAAAATTACGTACCTATTAGTAAATGAACAATATTACTACAACATATATAGGTCCCCAATTTGTGCCGTTGCTGTGTTAGACGGTACAATGTACTATTAAATTGATCATCGTTATATTAGAAAATAAAGGGTTAGATGGTCCATTTTTAATAACTAATTTACTTTTTCTATTTTTATTATTTATTAGACAATTTGTTTTTTGATAAATTGAAAACAAATATTACAACACAATAAAAATCAAAATAAAAATATAAAACTTTAGTGTAAACTAAGCTAAACTTAAATAACAATCAAAATTTTAAAAAATATATTATTTTGATAGATTTTTATATAAACGATAGATTGTCACTACAAGAAAAAGTTCATTTAACATCATAAAACTTTTTGAGTTATGTTGGTAAAGTGCTTGTGGCTAAATTTTAGCAACAAATAACAACAGAATTTATTGCTAAACTGTTGCTAAAATTTAGAAGAATTATGGATTAAACCATTTAATTTGCATGGTTATTCGTAGAAGTTGATTGATTTTATTTTATTTACCACTCGAGACATTTTATTAATAAGGTGTGAAAACGCCTCACACGTGGCTTTTACAAAAAGGCTATGGTAGATGTTCTTGAAGTTACAAAAATTCTCCATGAACATAAAACTATGTAACTACGTAACCTGTAAAAAAAACAAAAAATAAAAAGCAAATCCAAAACAAAGCCCGCAGAAACCACCAGGAAAGGAACTATGCAGATACAGTCGTTGGTTGCAGCCTCTTCTATTTTAAAAAAAATTAATGGAAAAATAGATTTATTCAATGTATTTTGATCAAAATTTTTAAATTTTAGTGTTTCAGACCTCCCATTCTGTAAAAATAACTTCATATAAGTTATATATTTTTTTATAGAAAATAAGCCCCAATTTCACAGTTCTGTTTCCGTCACTAGACACCGCGGTTAGAAAAAATATATGTATATATATTAATTATTATGTTAATTAAGGGTGAGGACACAGTTAATATACGCAAAGATATCTATATTCATTGAATTACAAATTATACAAAGACAGAAATTGAATTCCACCAGGGCTACGCCCTGACATGAATTGCAAATCTTAAAACCTGGGGTTTTGTAATGTTTTATACCATTAATTTTGCCATTTTTTCAGTTTTGTACCCTTAATTCTCATTTTTTCATTTTTATATCCTATATTTCCGCTTTTTCTACTTTTCAAGCTTTTCCGTCCAAAACTCTAACCGACGTCAATGGAAATCAGTCATGTGCACAACACATGATCACTTACCGTTAAAATTAAGGGTATTATGCTCTTTTTCACATTAGTATTCAATTTGAATCGTTGGATCAGAACAAAATGATCTTATGGCTCATAAGTTTTTGCATATGAAATATTTTATTTACTTTAACTTATAGATATAGATATATACATACAATATACTAGTAAACCAAGGCACGATGTGTGAAATTGATTTAGTTTTTTGATTGATTAAAAAATTCGAAGCAAACTAAATGTTTTTCTGATCTAAATTATTTCTAATCTGATAGATAAAGGAAGAGAGAGGGACGATATTGTAGGAAGAATGAAAATCTTTTTTGAAAGTGATAATGAAAGTTATTAACATATGACAGTTTGTTTTTTAGGCAGTTTTTTTTTACTGTAATTTGATTAATTAATAGGGTTAGTTTGTAAATATTTATTTAAATGCTTCATAAGTAGTGTTGACATAAACTAATAGTATAGATATAGATATAGCAAATCCTACCATAAATAAAAAACAATATATATAGCAATGGGAACATCGCTCCACCTATGTCGTGCCTTTTGCTCCACACACACACACACACACACACACACACACACACACACACACACACACACACACACACACACACACACACACACACACACACACACATATATATATAACTTCGCTGCATCGCCTGCTCCTCTAACCGTCGTCCACGTGGCACCTCCCTCATCCACTCCCTGCCGCCATCAACAGATCCACTGCATCCGTATAAACTATACGTAATTATATATATGTATGTGTATATAAATATTATTTGTATTTGTATATGTTTTAATATATATATATATATATATATATATATATATATATATATATATATATATATATATATCTTTGTTTGTGGAATTTTTGTAGGTTTTGATTATTATATATAGATAATTTTTAATCCAATTGGAAAATTGTGATTATTTATTATATATATTTTTTCTCATATTTATTGTGTTCTTTATATGTTTTTATGTTATTATATTATAGTTATATAAGATAAAAAAAAATTAGTTATGTAATTATAGATATATTTATATATTTCTTAATATATATTTATATATTTATTTATTACTTCTGTATAAAAAATAAAAAAAAGTATTATTCTTTTCTTAATTAATGAGTATTATTCTTTTCTTAAAAATATTTATTTATTTACTTAATTAATAACATAATTAACCATTATTAAAGTAAATAGTCTAACTAAATGAGGGCATTAAGGTAAAAACACTCAAAAACGGACATGTGCACGACACATGACCACTAATTGGACGAAAAAGCTTAAAAAACCGAAAAAGAGAAAATATGGGGTGTAAAAATAAAAAAATAAGAGTTAAGGGCACAAAACTGAAAAAATAGTAAAACTCGGGGTATAAAACATCATAAAACCCTAAAACTTGAAATAAAATTTAATGAGAGGGCGTGGGCGTGGAAGTGGGCTTAGGCTTGGGCTTGGACTTGGGCTTGGACTTGGGCTTGGGCTTGGGCTTGTGCTTGGGCTTGGGCTTGGGTTTGGGCTTGGATTTGGGATTTGTGATTTGAGATTTGAGATTTGGGATTTGTGGAATGTCTCGGGTCTTGGGTCCAAATCCGAAAAGGGAGTTTTGTATAAAATACAAAAGGAGTCCATGAAGTTTCCAGCAACAGAAACGTCAGCAATAAATGAGATTAATTGCTGCGGTTTTAGAATTTGATTGAGCGGATTCTGGGGGTGTAACTCCCAGAATTAATGACCACCATTATGGCTGCGGTTTCTATAGAGGCTATAAAAGGCAGCCATCCCCCTCTCATTTCAGAAACAACAATCACACATACACAGCATACAACATCATATTAGAGAGAGAGAATCGCACCACCAATAGCTCGACCTGTGGTTCGGTACGGGTTTCCACGCGAGCTACTCTGAGACAGAAGTTGTACCTTGGGAACAAAGTCCCGAAATCAGAAACCTTTAAAGGTGGTTCGGGAAATATTGTTTAAGAAAAATTGCTCAGCAGTTGCCTCTTTTTTTATATTTATGTTATTTATTTTTTAGTCCTTTTTCATTCTGTCCATTTCTTTTCTGTACTGTTTACCTTTATGTATTTTCATTTCAGTACTGTTTACTTACTGTAATTTATATTATGTATTTACATTCCAGTCCTTTCCTATTCTGTAATTTATATTTCAGTTATGTAATTTATTTTATTTACAGAAACAGTCCAGCAGTTTAGTAATTATACTATTCTGTTCTGGCAGTTTTCTTTAATTGTTAAACAGTCCAACAGTTAGTAATTATACTATTCTGTCAGACAGTTTCAAACAATTACAATTCAGTCCAGCAGTTTAATAATTTATATTAATCTGTCTGGAATTTTAATTAGTGTAATTTAAATTCTGTATGAGTCAGGAATTGTAATTCATATTCCAATTGTGAGAAATAAATTGTTATTTCCATTGCGTTTCTGTCTTTTAATTTATTGTCCTTTCAATTATTGTATTCGAAATAGTACCAAAACCAACATGTTTTTCTTATTTCCTATCAATTGTAAATGATCATAGTCATTGTACATGGATATATTTGATGAAACTGAAATCAGAAACCATCCATAATAAAAAATAAAATAAAATAAAATATTTAAAATCAAAACAGCACCCTTAGAGTTTGCAAAACAAGCATAAGTACTTGAAAAAAATGAGCAATCAAAACCTCTAACCAGTACGTAAAGTAATATATTAAGTGGACCTAAAAAAGTAGATTTGATCATTAACCTATCAATTCTCACATATTATTAGTAATAAATTTGCAAATTACAAAGTTGTACATATTTTTCATTGAATTGCATAGAAAGATTTGATTTAAAAATGAAATATGAAAATAAAGGAAATAAATTATTCATGTACATATTTACTCAGTAAAACATTCAATGTGAATTACATATTATATATTTGTTAAATAATACTTACATATATAAGAACGAACATTGAATAACTATACAAGTTATCAAATAACTATACTATTCTAGCTAGAAATGGGGTAAAGCCTATATGAAAACCTACTAATCTTGGGAATTTTACTCTAAATTTAGCTTGGGAGATTTGTAGAGAAGTAGGCACTGAAAATTAGAGAAGTACATTTAATGGAGTAGAATGGTACCTTTAAAAGTCTCTTACTTCATGTGGAAAATATTTAACCAAGCTGTCCCCTTGGATTGCAATCTGTACAAATTTGGCATTAGCATGGCTTCTATGTGTGTTTGTTGCAAAACTTCAGAAGAGACATTTGACCATCTTTTTAGTACTGATATAGTTGCCAATGAGTTATGGAACTTCTTTGAAAGAAAATGGGGTATAATTATTCAGAATAATTCTTTATATGGAAGAATTAACAGCTGGTGGTCTTATATCACTAAGAAAAAGCATTTATCAGAAAGAAAAATTTGTCAGGTTTCTATCATTATTTGGATTATTTGGAAATCCAGATGTTCATGCAAATTTGAGAATATCAAAATGAGGTCCTGCAATATTATTCAAAAATTTGAAGAGTTGATTATTCAGTCTGGTTATAGGGAGAAAAATTTCTCTTATTCTAACTACAGTGGTAAGAAGAAAATTAATAATGTCACCATTATTAAGTGGCTTCATCCACCAAATGGGTATATGAAACTTAATATAGATGGTTGTTACAAACAAACAGAGGTAATTAATGGTATTGGTGGTTTAATTAGAGACGAAAAGGGCACTTTTGTCAACGGGTATTCTAGATCTATTACCAGTGATTCAGCTCTTTATTCAGAGTTCAAAGCTCTCTACTATGGTCTACAAATCTCACCAAAAAAACAACCTATTATTGAGAGTGATTCATTACAATTAATAAATATCTTAGAAGGTAAACAAAAATGCCCCTGGAAATTTATAGATTTATTAAATCATATTAAAGATCTATTAAAGGATGGTGAGTACCTGTTAAAGCATGTGGTGCAAGAAGGCAACAAAACTGCTGATATTCTTGCAAATTGGGAGGGTAACATCATTTCTTCTTGTCTGTATGATTTCCCTCAGTTCTTGAAAGGGGTTATTCTCACTGAAGAAAAAGGCTTCTCTAACCTAAGGTTTCGATGATAATGGAGATCTTTGGAAATGAAGAGGTGCAAGAGGACAAATGTTATTACATCCATATTACAGTTTCAGTCCATCAAGTTTCGCTCGTCAATCTATTGGAACCTGCCTAGCAGTTTCTGGAATTTAAATTTCAATTGGATGTAATAGTTTTCTATTATTTCTTTTGAGTCTCGTCGTTTGAGATTTTTTCTGTATTTCTACTTGATTTCTTTGTGTGGGGTTTTTCACCCACCATTTTCATTAATAAAATGTGGGTTTTCCCCACCAATTTTTTTTTTTTTAAAAATGAGTTACCCCCGGCATTGGTTATCTCTTCCCATTTAACGAATATAAATATATTTGCGTACATTAAATGCGTCCTCACCCCTAATTAGCATAATTAGCACAAGTGAAAAGCTAACAAATGTCTCATATCATGGTAAGTTATTAATAACATTTTTTTATTTAATTAAACTAAATACATAATTATGGTAATGATACAATGGTATAGTAGTATATATGTATTAATTATAAACTATGAATACAACTATTTTTGTATTTAATACATCTTGATTTAAGAAAATATATTAAATACTTAAATAATGCAATCAACTTTTTAAGTATAATCATGTAAATTAAATGGTTTGATATCCAGAATGCTCCTAATCTCCACTGCCACCTAAGAAATTTCTTTGTTTATATGTACTGCAGTAGTAGTATTACTCTTTCAGTGACATCTTATGTTGTAGTAATATTGTTCACTAATAACTTTTCTCGCTACATTATTGGTCCGTTTGACATCAGATTTTTTGGTCAAGAAATGTCTGAATCCGACCGTGAGAAAACGCGAGAGGAGAGAGAAGAGGAGAGAGATGAGGAGGGGGAGTTGGCGACGATGTGGAATTTGAGGCCATGTAAGGAGAAGAATAAGGACCAATCGGGTAAAGGAATTGGCGGGACTGCCTTACCGGGGCGGGTCGCGGCGAAAGATGTGAAGAAGGGGAAGGAGGAGAAGTTTTCAATCTCTCTCACTAAGATGGAGATAGAACAGGACTTCTTGGCTATGACTAGGTCCAAACCCTCTAGTCACCCTAAGAAGAGATCGAAAACTGTCCAGAAGCAGCTCGATGTGAGCAAACCGTTCTTTTTGTCTTTCTTTTTTAAGTGGTTTTTGAGTTTGCAGTTTTTTTTATTGGTACTGATTTTTTATTTATTTTTGATGAGTTTGTAGGATACATATCCTGGTATGTGGCTGGACTCGATTACCTCGGATAGTTACAAAGTCAATGAAGATCCTGATAAGGCATAAATTCTACATACATATATATGTAGGTAAGTGTATGTAGAACATCTGTATATGAATATGTATAATTGTAGAATCAATAGACATGAAAGATTTTAGCAATTGATTTGATATGACCTAAATGTTATCAATTTGGTGATATATTGTTTGTCAACTTAATTCTCAAGATTTGCGTATATTGATCCTTTACTTACAGTTTACATATATATATATATATATATATATATATATATATATATGGGGAAAGATCTATACACACATAAAAATACACATTATGTTTACACATCAATCACAACCCTCCATTACTTACTTTTAATGGTCAAGATTATGTGTTTATTCTTGTTATTAGGGTTGTGATTGATGTGTAAACATAATGTGTATTTTTATGTGTGTATGGATCCCTCCCATATATATATATATATATAGGGGGAGAATCTATACACACATAAAAAAACACATTATCTTTACACATCAATCACAACCATCTATTTACTTATTTTTAATGGTCTATGTGTTTATTCTTATTATTAGATGAACTATATATATATATATATATATAGGAGCGGAATCAGGACCAAACGTGTGGGGTTGTCAAAATTAATAAAAATGTATAATATTTTTCAAAATATAAACACGGAAAAACTGTATTTTTTTTACCATATTTTCTTCATTTTGTTTACCTTGATTTCTTGATTAAAATTTATTTGATTTCTATTTTTTTCTTTTTCGCTCAATTTTAACTTTCTTTTCGAACTCCCTAAAGAAACCCACAACAGTAATGTCACGTGCAGTCATGTGTCGAAAGTTTCAGCGTTTCAAAATTGACTAAAAAATAAATAAAATATTAAACAAAAAGATACAAAAGTTAAATTTAATAAATCAATGTACAACAAGTAAAAAGATTAACACACTGAGGTAAAAAAATATTAAAAAAAACTGAAGAAACCAAACGTTTATTAAATAATAGATATATACAAATAATTAAATATTTATTACACAATTTTAGTACACTCACTTCAATTAAAATACAAATCACCAATTTTTTTTTTTTTTTTTTAATAAATTTTGTTTGCAATCACCACTACTCTAATTATTATTTTTGTTTAATTTTTTTAAAGATGTGTGGTACCTGTAAACATGATAATTTGGTATAAAATGTATTTTATAATCACCTGTCTTTGTTAATTTTTCAAGTATTACTTATATATTATCAGCACATACAAAATCATGCTATGTTATTACACTAACAATATATAATTTTAGGAGGGGTTATCAAAAAAAATATTTAACAGGTTGTCAGAATACCGTATATATAAATTATTATGAAATGGGGACGAGATTTCTCAATGGTGACATGTTACCATCAACAACGAAATAGTGACGGAACAACGAAAACAAATGTTTGTTGATGGGTATGGCAACGGACTAGTGACGGTCATAGCAAAGAAAAGATTGGACGCTAAATTTCGTTACCTTTTTAGGTCTTTGGTGACACTATTGTTACACTTACGCAACCGAACTTGAAAAGGTTGTCAACGACAACAAATGTTTGTTGATGGGTATGGCAACGGACCAGTGATGGTCATATCAAAGAAAAGACTGGACCCTAAATTTCGTTACCTTTTTAGGTCTTTGGTGACGCTATTGTTACACCTACGCAACCGAACTTGAAAAGGTTGTTTAGTTGTCACCATTCCGTTATAAAACCGTTGGTGAAAAATTAATTATTATATGAATAAAATTTTACACTACACATTAATCGTGCGGGAACTCGATTTTCCCACTTCTCCCACGACTCATATGGGTTAGGTACCCCCTCTCTCTCCCCTATCATCATCGATTGTTTTTTCATATACCACAGGTAGGATTTCTCCATAATCTTTTATGATTTCTTTTTCAGTGATGTATTGTTCTTCTTTTTTTTTTTTGGATAATTATGTTTTCTGTTTGATTGCTAGATGGATCTACAAACGGGTAGTTGATTGGAATTTTAGTTTTTCATTTTTCTAATTTGTGGACTATATATATTCTTGATTATCGTATTGAGTTTTATTTGCTGAAATAGACAGGATATAGATCAATTTCTCCTCAATTCGCATGGTTAGCAAAACTCTCTTCACAATTTCATATTAGGGGAAACACCACTTTCTCTTTTGTATTTTAAACCGAATTTCAATAAAATATTGCTTATTTCACTTTTAAAAAAATCTATTTGATTTTCCTGCTAATGGCTTGAATCTAGTAATTGGCGTGAAATTGTTTGGTTTGTGTAATTAAAAAAGTCATGTACTTATAAGCGAAGAAAGTAAGTGCCCAAATTTTGATTCAGGTTTTGTTGTCCTCTCGTTTTGTTAATGAAGTTGAAGACCCATAAAAAACTTAATCTCTGTAAATAATGTTCAAAAGCAAGCTAATAACATGTATTGTAAGATTTTTTTCCCCATCTACTTCCTGAATACGGTCTAAAGGAATTGACTATCCAATTTAAGAAAATAGTAAGTATGTATGTTGTTAGATTTTAACATATTTTCAAAAAAATTTGTCTTGTAGGTAGTGTATAAATTGAAGTAAAATTAGTTCAGCCAAAAAGGTTTCATTTATATGGCCATAATTAGAGGTTAGTATTATATAAATAACATTTGAGAATTGAGAGTACATCTGTAGCATCCACAGATGTACTCAGATTGGTACTCCATTATGCAATACCCAGTAATGTTTGACGGTTAAGTACATGAACAAATTGGTTGAGATCATGAATCCGATTTCTAACATGTGCTTTGAAGTACTTTGGTTTTTGCTTCTTAACTTTCGACTCTTTTGACTATTTTTTCCCCCCAGGGATCATGCTTGATAAAGTTTTAAAGCTCAAGGAGACTCGGACAAGGGCCTAACGGTTTAATTTTACTTGAGATACTTGTAAGTTGTAGCAGAACTTCTCATTGAACTGATATATCTTCTAAAAAAGTGTGTTATATTAAGTTTACAAAGATGGATGGTTCATACTTGATATGATCCATGCTCGCCTATGGAACAATAACTAATCCCCTAAACAAAAGAAATTGATATATTGAAATATCTCTCAACTCAATAGACACCAATAATATGTTTGTATGTGTGGTTTATGAGGTTTGACCGATGTCAAAAAAAGATATGAAAAGTTGGTGTAATTGATTTTTCTTCAAATAGTTTTACATCTACCGACTTGAATTATGTCTACAATAAGTTCCTAATCCTTTAGATACTTCAAAAACATTTTTCATTGGCATTTATATGGAAGGTAAAATGTATTTTAGTTTTATCTGCAAGTTCTCTCCTAGTACAACTCAAAATTAATGGTAACATTCAGAAGTCAGTTTTCTTAACACTACTAACAGTGGAAGACGTTTTATATTCTAAGTTAATTTAGCTGTTAATTTTCATGGTATAATTTTCATGTACTCTTCGTTATTAATTTAGCTGTTTTTGGAGCTTATATTCAGAAAGAAAAGTAAATCATTACTCTGCCCAATAGTATACCGTACTTTGATAATGTAAGTTACGTTTTTTGTTGAAGTCATGTAGCAAAATAACCATCAGTTATCTGAGAAACAAAATAACGCCCAATAAAAATCCTTCATGTCCTCTTCATTGTTGGCTTTTACCAAGAATACATTACGTTAGCTTTTGAAAGGTTGTTGGATAATTCTTTTAGTTTTTAAAAGTTTGTATATAAGGTGGATATATTTTTTTATTATTCATAATATTACTTGTTAATAATTTTATTGAATTTGAAATATTATTTGTTAATTAAAATAATGTGATTTAAAAAATCAATATTATTTTAATTAGAAATGCTCTTGTTTTTTGCTTAATTGGCGACGCAATACCGATACAACCTTGACGGAGAATCTATAATTTTTTTAAAAAGACAATAACTAAATCCGTGACAGAGCGGTAACGAGTTAGCGACGTAGTTGTAACGGTCATACAATGACTACTCGTTGCTCATTTAGTTACGGCTTTTTCGTTAGCAATGTTAGTGACGCATCTCCTAACTGTCATTATTTTAGCAACAGTCGATTCACGGACATATTTTCTATTGTTACTATGTCGTTGCAAACATAGTTTAGTGACAGAATCGTAACCAATATTGGCGAGCCAGAATGAGATTATTTTTCTAGTGTTGGTTTCTTGATTAAAATGTATTTGATTTCTATTTTTTTTCATTTTTCCTCAATTTCGACTTTGTTTCCGAACTCCCAAAACAAACCCACAACAGTAATGTCACATGCAGTCATATACCGAAAGTTTTAGCGTTTCAAAATTGACTAAAAAATAAATAAAATAGAAAGCAAAAATATACAAAAGTTAAATTTAAGAAATCAATGTATAACAAGTAAAAAGATTAACACACTAAAGTAAAAAAATATAAAAAAAAAACTAAAGAAAACAAACGTATATTAAATAATAGATATATACGAACAATTAAATATATATTACACAATTTCAGTATACCCAGTTCAATTAAATACAAACCAGCAAAAATTCTTTTATAAATTTTGTTGCACTCACCACTACTCTAATTATTATTTTTGTTTAATTTTTTTAAAGATGTGTGTTATGTGTCAATATGATAAGTTGGTGTAAAATGTCTTTTATAATCACTTGGTTATGCTAATTTTTTAATTATTACTTATATATTATCAGCACATACAAAATTATGGTTTGTTATTGCACTAACAACATATAATTTTGGGAGGGGTTATCAAAAAAAATATTTAAGAGTTTGCCAGAATACGGCATATATAAATTATTAAGAAAAACACTAATAAAAAAAATTATTTTTCAAAATTGTGGGGTTGCCGTGGCAACCTCTAGTCATATGGATGTGCCGTCCTTGTATGCATGTATGTATATATGAATGTATGTATGTATGTATGTATGCATGCATGCATGTATGTATAGATGACTTTTGATACCATGTTTTTTATTTTTGTTTTTGACTATGGCAGCTGTAGATCTTAGACAATTCGGAAGGCTTGTAGGTTATGATTTTCACCAAAGGGAAGTAACTATCTGTAGATCTTAGACAATGTGGTTTTTGTTTTCTTTTCGTGTTTGTTAGTTGTCTTTAACTTGTTATGAGCTCGACTGGAATTCGATAAAAAGGGACTTTTTTGTTTTAAGTTTTTGGTATAACAGATGCAGTTTATAATAATTCATATATATACATAATTATTCAAATACTATCAGTATATGTAGTAATCATCAATTGGAGACTCGTGCAAAAATCTCGTAATGTTTTTGCGTATGCTAGAGTTCTCTTCCATTTTGTTATTATTAGTTTGAAAAAATGACAATTTAGTACATATTTAGAAACTTATTTATAAAAAACTATGTTGTTTTGAACTTGATAACTTTTTTAAAAAAAAATACATGTTTTGTAAACTTATTTACAAATAAATACATATGTCATTAAAAAAAATTACTATTAGTATATGTAGTTATCATCAATTGGAGACTCGTGCAAAAAATCAAAAATAATATTTAAAAATTAAAAAAACTAAAATTTTAAAAAATATATATTTTTTATACAAAAAATATGTGTGATCAAGTCTGATCCTGCTCTCTTGTATGTCTAATCATATCTAATCATGTTTGATACAATGTACAAATTTTTTAATTCTTTTTCAATTTTTTTTGATTTTGTTATTTTTTTTTTGTTTTTTTTTTTTTGCATATTTTGTTATTTTTTATGACACATGTATCTAATTGTAAATAAGTATATGTAACTAATCGTAAAAAAGTACACATATATAGGTGAGTTTTTTTAATTAAGTTGATTGGTATATATCTATATATTTGTAAGTCTCCCTAATTAGTTTTCATCAAATCGAATATTCTGCTTCTACTACGTCCTAAATTGTTTAGGTGTTTTCAAACATAAATTAAATCATTTTTTCATTGTTTTTAAACACCTCATAATTAATAGTAAAACATATTTTTTTTCAGATGAGATCCCCTAGATATTAAAGAATATCCTTTAAACCTATCTTTGTAAGTATAATAACACAACCCAAAATTCATGTGAGTGCAATTTTAGTCTTTCGCTGGAGACACTTGTTGCTTTTCTCATGTTAAATGTGTCTGTCTGTAATTTTAGCAATAGCAACTAATGATTATATTAGTGACTCAGTTAGACATCAAGATACATAAGATATTGTTTTTTGGGTATCCATTATAGATAAAGATTGTAGAAAACGTTCAACACTCTAGTACAACTACATTTTGCAATGGATGGGTGACACCATTTCACCATCTATATCTGTTGGCGATAGTCGATTTAAAGTGATCGGAGTTCAACATGAGAAATACAAGACGAAAGGAATACGGAAAGGGAAAGGTGAAAATGAGGTTATAAAAAGAAGTTCGACCTAAAATAATGGGAAATTGAAATTGATATAGCTATTCAAAAGGGTAAAACGAGTAACCCGGTAATTATGGATAAAACCTCTTTCAAGTGGTTCTCGGGTTTTTTATTGATCTATTTACATGCAATTTATCCTCTCTGTTTTTCCTGATTGATTTAGATTAAATATTTCATTTTACTTCTTCTACCTAAGTAACACTTAGGCTAGAGTGTACAATTTTCTATTTTTGGGGGTTTTTGTTCTATCAAATGGCTTTTTATTAGTTTATATATATTATAAAAATGCGAGTTTTTCAGATCATTGATTAACAAAAAGGTAAGTTTGGAGAAAAGATGGCGTTGACGTTAAGACACTTGAGGCGATTTGGTCACTCATCTTTTAAGTAAAATTAACCTTTTTATTAAGGGCTAATTCCCTATTAGTTACACTTTTCATACTTAATCCCCAAAAGATCCCACATCAATGTTTCTATTCCCAATTAGTCACACTTTTTTAAAATTGAACCAATTTACAAAATTGCCATTACACAACCAAGAAATCAAAATTTTACAAAATCAAAACAAATCACAAAATTCATAAAAATATCAAAAAATACTCAAAAAGTCAAAAAAAAAAACAAAAAAAATCCAAAAACCTCAAAAAATCCAAAACAAATCCAAACAAAAATCGTAAAACACTCAAAATATCGAAAAAAATCAAAATAAATATAATCACAAAAGTGCATAATGGTACATGAATTAAGTGTATAAAATTCACTAAATTGCATAATAAAATGCATAATAGTGCATAAAGCTCACTAATTGCATAATGAAGTGCATAATATAGTACATAAAAAATTCATAAAAGTGCATAAAACACGTATAAAAAAAATGCATAAAAAGCACGTACGGGTCGATAAAAAGTGCGTAAGTGTGCATAATATAGTAGTGCATAGACAGTGTATAACAAGTGCATAAAAGTGCATAAAAATGCATAAAAAGTGCATATAAATGCATAACAAGTACATATAAATGCATAACAAGTGCATTAATGTGTATAAAAAAGGACGTTAAAGTGCATAAGAATGCATAACAAATGTATATAAGGTGCATAACAAATATATATAAGGTGCATAAAAAGTGCATAAAAGTGTATAACAAGTGTGTAAAGGCTTATAAAAATTGCATAAAAGTGCATATAAATGCATAAAAAAAGCATGAAAAATGCACATTGGTGCATATAAGTGCATAAAAAATGCATAATAAGGGCATAAATTTGTATAAAAATGCATAAGTGTGCATAACATGTGCATAAAAAGTGCATAAGTGTATATAATATGTGTATAAAGGTGCAATAGGTGCATAAAAAGTGCATAAAAATGCATAAGAAGTACATAAGAAGTGCATATATATGCATAAAATTTGCATTAAAATGCATAAATGCTTATAAAAATTGCATATAGGTGTACAAAAAATGCATAAAAACTGCATAAAGATGCATAAAAAGTGCATAAAAGGCATAAAAAGTGCATAAAACTACGTATAAGTCAATCAAAGTGCATATAAGTCAATCAAATGACATAAAAAATATATAAAAATGCATATAGACCAATAAAAATGTATACAATTAAACTAAATATAATATAATGGAGAAACTAAATAGTGTTGCATAAACATCAATCCAATCAAGTCACCTTACTAGCAAAAATTAACTAAATCTCACAAAACAAACACACACAAACAAAATATTAGCAGTACTAATTGTAACTCATTTAGTTATATTTACGGTAATGGTCCATGACAATTCAATCATTTTACCAAACACCTTTCATGCATAAATCTGTGCAATTATAAGTTAACCTAGAATTGTGTAATTGTAGTCAAACAAGTAAAATAAGGTCACATCAAATCTCATTCACAAATAAAAAACAAAATATACTAAAGATCCAAAAAAATATCATAGTCAGTAAGTATACATATAAACTCACATATATATATATATAAACCAACTCATCATTTTGACATACCCTCGTCTCAACCACGTGCCCAGCCACATCGATTAATTGCCATGTCGACCAATCTCCGATCATCCTCCGACGACTTGCCCTAAACACTTTGCCCCAATTATGCCGTCACCGGTCTCCTCTCACTTGGCGACGCCGCTGGAGCTTGACGGATGAGCTCGTCTTCTGCATTAAACCAATTTAAATGGAGATAAGAGAGAGGGAAAGAAAGGAGCGAGAGAGAGAGAGAAAAATGTATGCGATAGATAGATAGATATAGAGAGAGTATACAGATGCGATTAATATCTGAATCGAGAAAATTAAAATTAGAAATTTATGGGGTATTTATATTAGTTAGAAAATGTGACTAATTGGGCAGAGTGATATTATGTGTGAATTTTGAGGTATTAAATTGTAAAAATGTGACCTATTGAATATTTTTCCTTTTATCAATAACTAGAGAGGAATTAAACCCCAAATTTTATTTAAATAATTAGGTTAAAATATTGGTGGCCAAAAAAACCGCACAAAACAAATGAAAAATAAAGATGACCAGAAAAAACATAACAGAACAACTATAACATTTAAAGTGAAAAAGACACTGTAGAGGGAAATGAAACTATATAACGTTTCAAGGGCCAGGATATTCATCTTTCAAAAAAATAAAAAATAAAAAAAGGGCCAGGATATTCATGTCCCAAGATGGAAGTTGACTAATTATGCGTTTGCAGATTTAAGGGAAATATATATTTAGTGTATTATACTAGCGGTTGTTAACGATTTAGTTATCAGACTAGCAGAGTTAACAATTGACATATTAAACTATCATATTGTTCACAATTCAGGTACCGCAGTTAATTTAGTTGGATGAAAGTTATTTTTAGTTTTTATTTTAATTATATTCTCTATAACTTGTTTAATGAAGAAAAAAATCTCGATAGATACACTCAGAGAACGCCTTCGACCTTTACGAAAGAACAACAGTTCGCCACAATCAGACATCACGGGATAGATTTTGCTTTCAAAACACCAATAAAAATAAGAAATGATTAGTAGCATTTGGTACTCTGAAAGTAACTCTCTGCTCAGCCTAAACTGTAATTAAATTCAATATAAAATCGTCTTTCAGAAAAGAAAAAAAAATGAACACGAGATTGTTCCTACGCAGCATTCAACAGGTCATCTATGTTGTCAAATTACTTGCAATATTTCACTCAACTTCAAATTCAATTTAAAGTTCCTAAAGTCCTTACGTTTTCCTCTTTTGGATCTTTAAAACTGAGACATGCAGGATGCAACACAGGAAATACAAAATAAATGTAATTTAAAAGCAGTCAAAAGTTCTTGAATAGATGAAGTGACCAAGTAGAGCAACAACAATACCAGAAAACATATTAGATTATGAATATTTGCAGATTCTTTGCAAACATAATGATCAAACTAACTGGGGGCGATCATTTAGTTGAACCAGAAACCTCACGGAAAAGATTATTTTTAATTTTAAAAAAAAGGTATACGCTAAAATTAGAAGTTTATTTGATTATACTAATTGTTCCTTCAATTTTCATAAGCAACTTTATTTTCATTTGGCTACTCAGATAAAAACATTAAGAGCAAGTTACAATTATTTTAGCAAGACTTAATTAATCATAAGTCCATCATTCAAAACATGTAGAAGGCTGTATTAAAAAGTACTCAAAACAAGTCTACACCTCAAACGTGACATAAAAAAATGCAATCTAATTATGAAATAAAAAATTACCACTTAAACATCCAGACATTTTCAGGAAAAAAAACACTACCTTGCTCATGGAATCATCAGAATCCTCCGTGCAACATTTCAACCAATCAGATACCAACTCTGTTTCACAACAAATGTAACACATGGCGTCATAATACCGAAAAAAGTGTTGGAAAAATGTTGGAAAAACATGGGTTTTAAACATGTTTGTTCCAAGTGGTCAGGGACCATCTTTGAGTCAATTTTCAATGCGACTCCTCAATTTTTCTGAGGCCATACTCAATGCGTTTGAGTAGCTCGTGTGACGAGCTTCGCAACGGTATATCGCATGACCCATTCGGAGGAAGGGTGTGAATGATAATTGGACTCGAAGGTTGGTACTCGAAAGAGGAAAAAACCGAAATCTGGAAAATGAAGTAGAGAGTGGGAATAAACCATGAGGGTTATCCCACATTGGAAAATTAAGGTTGATTTTCACTCTATATATACAAGTCCATCCTATGTAGTTGGTAAACTAATAAAGTCCACATACCCATGAGTGGGTTAGTGTGTATCACACACGCGCACGCTCGCTCGGGTCTCGGGACTCGGGACTCGGGACTCGGGACTCGGGCCTCGGGACGCGGGACGCGGAATGTCTCGGGTCTCGGGTCTTGTACTAAATCTGAAAAGGGACTTTTGCATATTTGCAAGAGCAGTCCATAGAGTTCCAAAAGGTTTGAAACTCCAGCAGTGATTGGACGCGGAATGTCTCGGGTCTTGTACTAAATCTGAAAAGGGACTTTTGCATATTTGCAAGAGCAGTCCATAGAGTTCCAAAAGGTTTGAAACTCCAGCAGTGATTGGAGGCGGATTCTGGGGATGTAACTCCCAGAAGTTAATGACCACATTTAATTCTGCGGTTTCAGAATCCTCTATAAAGAGGCAGCCATCCCTTCACATTTTAGACATTCAAATCAGTCTATCTTCTCTCTAAAAGTCTGCATATATTTTTTATTCATAGCATCTTAGAACCAGAGAGAACCACCCACTAAAAGCTCGACTTAGACTCGTCGCCAGTTTCCGACGAGTCTTCCGAGAGACGTTGTACCTTGGGATCGAAGCGCCAACGCAACCAGAAACCTAAGGTGGTTGGGCGAATATCGGTTAAGGGCATACTGTTAACAGTAGCCTCGTCTGATTAATTTTTACATTTTGTCCGTTTATTTTCCGCACTTAAATTCTGTCTTTTACATTCTGTTTTTTCCAATTCAGTATTTTAATATTCTGTCCTTAGCTGTAGCTTTTACATTCTGTTTGTACTATTCTATAATTAGTTTAAAGTTCTGTTTTTATTGCTGTAATTACATTTCTGTAATTTAATTCTGTATTTAGATTAGTTTCAATTCAGTCCTGTATTTTAAATTCATAACAGAACAGTCCGGCTGTTAAGTCTATACTTTCCAGTCCGGCAGTTTCTTTTAATTGCAAATCAGTACATCAGATTATTAATTAATAATAATCTTATAACGTTTGCTTTATTTACGATTCAGTACCTACATGTTGTAATCAGTTTATTGTATTTCATTTGGAAATTAATAAAGATTACACTGGTTTTATTTAATTACTGTTTAGTCCTTTATTTATTATTAATTGTTATTTCGTACACGGAAACCAACAATCTTAACCGATAGTCTGTTGTTTCTTTCGTGTATTGATTAATACAATTATTTATTTTTTATAAGAAATAATGCTTTCTTGTTTTCAATTCTAAATTATATTAGAAATTGAATTACAAAGAATAAATTCCAAACAGTTTTATTTTAATTTTATTTTCTTGTTGATACCAACCGTATTGGTATTCAATAAGAATTGTTTTAATCCTTTTAATATCAACCGTATTGATATTCAAAAGGATAAAGAGTTTATTTTATTTTTGTTTGATAATTCTTTTACAAACCCAAATATCAGTTTTGGTGTTTGTTTATAGAATTCGTTGTACGCGTATCTCATACGTCTTGTCTTGTCGTTTCAGATGACAAACACGTCGCCTATTGAGTTGCCTATTGGAAGTGAGCATGACCCAGTGGTTGGTGGAGATGTCCATAACACTGGGGGCGATGCGATTGTGGGGGCTAACGCCGATGACGCAGTTGCAGCGGCTGAGGCCGCCGCGGCTGCGGCTATGGCGGATGCTACGGCCAAAGCTGAGGCTGCGGCCGAAGCAGCGGTCACGGCCAAGGCTGCAGCTAAGGCTGCGGCAAGAGCCAAGGCTGCGGCCAAGGGCAAGGCACCGATGTATTCGGCTGTGCCTACTTTTCCGACTTCTCATCTGGAGAAACCGGAAAAATTCAGGGGTGACAACTTCAAACGTTGGCAGCAAAAGATGCTGTTTTATCTCACCACTCTGAATTTGACCAGGTTTCTTAAGGAGACTGCTCCCGTCCTAAGCGAGGACGATCTGGACGAGCAGTCGTTCTCTGCGGTTGAGGCATGGAGACATGCCGACTACCTATGCAAGAACTATATCCTGTGTGCTCTAGATGACACGCTGTTTAGTGTTTTCGAGCCCAAAGCTACTGCAAAGGAGCTGTGGGAGACTCTCAAAAATAAGTACAAGGTGAATAACGCTGGCACAAAGAGATTTGTTGTCACGGACTTTCACGAGTACCGTATGACTGACCGCAGTGGTGTCATGGAGCAAGTTGAGGAGCTCCAACTGAATTATCACCGCCTTGAGGCTGAGGGGCTAGTTATTAATGAGCCTTTCCAGGTGGCACTCATGATTGAGAAATTGCCGCCGTCTTGGAAAGACTTTCAAAACTACCTGAAGCACAAGCGGAAGGAAATGAGGTTGGAGGGGCTCATTGAGAAGCTCAATATCGAGGTGAGCAACCGTCGCTCCGTGAGGAGAGTCGGTGGTGCTGTCATCCCGATGGCAAAGGCCAATGTGGTTGAAAACTCCAACGTCAAACGGAAACGTTTTGACACCGGAGGCAGTGCTGTTGTCGCAAAGAAATTTGCGGGAACCTACTTTGTGTGTAACAGGACCGGCCATCGTGCCGCGGACTGTTATGACAATAAAGGTGCTGCTAAGCCTAAGCCCCCCCCGAGGAACTTTAAGGGCAAGGGAAAGAGGAAAGCTCCAGCTCAGGCGCATCTGGCCGAGGGAGGACGAGATGACGACCACTTTACTGCTGTGGTCTCTGAGGTCAATCTCGTGGGGAGCAACCCCAAAGGGTGGTGGCTGGATACCGGCGCCACAAGCCATATCTGCTCAACAAGGTGGATGTTTAAGACCTATGAAGCGGTAGAGGGAGAAAGCTGCTTCATGGGAAATTCTGCTACTTCCAAGGTGGAAGGAAAAGGAATGGTCGTGATGAAGATGACCTCGGGAAAAGAGCTGAGGTTGACAAATGTGCTTCATGTTCCGGATATCCGCAAGAATCTGGTATCTGGATCAGTGATGGTGAAGAACTGGTTCAAGCTAGTTTTAGAATCCGATAAACTTGTAATCACCAAGAATGGTGTCTATGTAGGCCGTGGCTATATGACCAACGACATGTTTAAGTTGAACGTAGGGACACCTGCTCCCAATAAAGGTGCTAAAGCTGAGGCTAGCACAAGTACTGTAATGACTATTGCCCAAGAGGCCAATAAAAATTCTGAGTTTAATTATTTATTTGAGTCATTTCATTTGTGGCATGGTAGATTAGGTCACGTGAATTATAATTCTTTAAAGAAATTAATTTCACTAAAACTAATACCAAATTTTATTTTTGATAAGCAACACAAATGTGAGATTTGTGTAGAAGTAAAGTTAACGAAATCATTGTTTCAACATGTTGAACGAGAAAGTGAACCTCTCGGTCTAATACACACGGATGTATGCGACTTAAAGTTTATACAAACGCGAGGAGGGAAAAAGTACTTTATCACCTTTATAGATGATTGTACTAGATACTGTTACGTTTACTTAATGAGAAGTAAAGACGAAGCAGTAGAGAAATTCGCTCTTTATAAGACCGAAGTTGAAAATCAACTCAATAGGAAAATTAAAACATTGAGAAGTGATAGAGGCGGTGAATATGAATCACCGTTTGAACAGATATGCGCTGAAAGCGGCATTATACATCAAACCACAGCCCCATACACTCCCGAGCAAAATGGGGTTGCTGAGCGTAAAAATAGAATGCTAAAGGAAATGATGAATGCTATGCTAATCAGTTCTGGGTTACCCCAGAACATGTGGGGGGAAGCTGTACTTTCCGCTAATTATGTTTTAAACAAGTTACCACATAAGAAGCGAGAAAAGACTCCATATGAGTTATGGAAAGGTCATCAACCCAGTTATAAAAACCTGCGGGTTTGGGGTTGTCTCGCAAAGGTCCTAGTTCCCACTCCTAAAAGGATGAGAATTGGTCCTAAGACGGTGGACTGTGTATTCATCGGATATGCACAGAATAGTAGTGCATATCGGTTTCTCGTGCACAAGTCGGACAATCCCGATGTGCACGTAGATACATATATGGAAAGCCGAGAGGCTTCTTTCTTTGAAGATATCTTTCCCCGGAAATTACCTACATCTGTACCAACTGAAGAGTTGAACAGTGCTGGAAATGTGGGGGCAAGTGAACCGACAGAGGAAGAGGAAGAGGAAGAGGAAGAGGAAGAGCATCGGCGCAGTAAAAAGGCAAGGAAGGAAACTTCCTTTGGACCTGATTTCCTAACCTTCATGATTGAAGGCGAACCGGTGACATATAAACAAGATATGTCAACACCGGATTCCGAATATTGGGAAGAAGCTATTCAAAATGAAATTGAATCAATCATGCAAAACCACACTTGGGAACTAGTGGATCTTCCGAAAGGATGCAAGCCCCTAGGTCCCAAGTGGATCTTCAAGAGGAAGTTAAAGGTTGACGGCACGATTGAGAAATACAAGGCGAGACTTGTAGTAAAAGGATTCAGGCAAACGGAAGGTGTCGATTATTTTGACACGTATGCCCCTGTCTCCAGGAAAACGTCTATCCGAATCGTCATTGCTCTCGTAGCTTTGCTTGATATGGAAATACATCAAATGGATGTAAAGACGGCATTTCTGAATGGAGAACTGGAAGAAGAGATTTACATGGAACAACCGGATGGGTTTGTAGTTCCTGGTAAAGAGCACCAAGTGTGCAAACTTGTAAAGTCTCTATATGGACTCAAACAAGCGCCAAAGCAATGGCACGAGAAGTTTGATAGAATTATGCTATCAAACGGTTTTCGCATTAATGAGTATGATAAATGTGTCTACTCTAAAGGAAGTGGAAGAGACTGTGTTGTAGTCTGTCTCTATGTGGATGACATGATCATAATTGGGAGTAATGATAGAATCAGCTCCACAAAGAAAATGTTATCACAACACTTCGATATGAAGGACCTGGGTATAGCTGATGTAATACTTGGTATGAAGATTACCAAAACATCAGAAGGATATGCCTTGTCCCAAAGTCACTATGTTAAACAAGTTTTAGACAAGTTTGACAAGGACAGTAAAGCTATGTCAAGAACCCCAATTGAGTTCAACTGTAACCTGAAAAAGAATTTCGGTAAAAGTGTGAATCAATTGGAGTTCTCTCGGGTCATAGGCAGTCTCATGTATATAATGAATTGCACTAGACCTGACATAGCAAACTCAGTGAGTAGACTGAGCAGGTACACCAGTAATCCAAATGAGGAACACTGGAAGGCCATAATGAAACTTCTCAGGTATATGAGGTTTTCAGCCGATTACGGGCTGCACTATACTAGATATCCAGCGGTATTGGAAGGGTATTCAGATGCCAACTGGATATCAGACTCCAATAGCACAAGGTCCACGAGTGGATACGTGTTTATAATGGGAGGAGCTGCTGTGTCTTGGAGATCCTCCAAACAAACATGTATTGCAAGGTCAACTATGGAATCTGAATTCATAGCGTTGGACCTAGCAACCGAAGAGGCAGACTGGCTGAGAAGTCTATTGGAAGGAATTCCAATGTGGCCGAAACATGTTCCCGCAATAAGCATGCATTGCGATAGTCAATCAGCTATTGCGCGGGCTCAGGATCATATGTATAATGGAAAGTCTCGACATATACGTCGGAGACATAAATCCATAAGGGAATTGTTATCCAACGGTGTGGTATCCTTAGATTTTGTGAGATCAAAGGAAAACATAGCGGATCCATTAACAAAAGGCTTGACTTAAGTGGGAGTCGAGACGTCATCGAACGGAATGGGATTAAAGCCCATTAAATTGGTGGCCCCCCCATAGGCTACCCAACCTAAACGGAATCATTCCTGATAGGTTCAAAGGGAAACTGAACTGTGGGGGCAACCGAACAAAGCACTCGGGAACCTGGAGTTCCCAGCCCATCTCCGCGATGACAGAGTGATAGACCTGTACCATTGTAAGGGTGAGCTTGAGGCTCTTAATGATCCAAGTAACTCGACGGTCGAGTAAAGTGAGTCAGGACACTTTCGACTTGGAACACCTATAACTAGTGTGTAAGGCCGGTACCATATGATGAGCTTGGGCTAATTCACTAGAGCACTGAGTTGAAGTTGCCAAGGCAGTCCAGGCCAAATATGGACAACAACTAAAGGGCCTAGTACGTGGGTAGAGAGGGCACTGTGCGGGTGCCATTCTGGGATACACAAAGCTTGATGGTTCAAAGTTTTACAGCTACCTAATAGCAGTATTCTGGGTGGTACTCCGCTACGGCAGGTTCAAGGCGCGCGCTACCTGACCTTAGGCAGTGAACTTTTGCGTTTCTCTTGATTTGCATTTAGGACATGGGCTTTCGAGCCAATTGCATTCATGTGGGGGATTGTTGGAAAAATGTTGGAAAAACATGGGTTTTAAACATGTTTGTTCCAAGTGGTCAGGGACCATCTTTGAGTCAATTTTCAATGCGACTCCTCAGTTTTTATGAGGCCATACTCAATGCGTTTGAGTAGCTCGTGTGACGAGCTTCGCAACGGTATATCGCATGACCCATTCGGAGGAAGGGTGTGAATGATAATTGGACTCGAAGGTTGGTACTCGAAAGAGGAAAAAACCGAAATCTAGAAAATGAAGTAGAGAGTGGGAATAAACCATGAGGGTTATCCCACATTGGAAAATCAAGGTTGATTTTCACTCTATATATACAAGTCCATCCTATGTAGTTGGTAAACTAATAAAGCCACATACCCATGAGTGGGTTAGTGTGTATCACACACGCGCACGCTCGCTCGGGTCTCGGGACTCGGGACTTGGGCCTCGGGTCACGGGACGTGGGACGCGGAATGTCTCGGGTCTTGGGTCTTGGGTCTTGGGTCTTGTACTAAATCTGAAAAGGGACTTTTGCATATTTGCAAGAGCAGTCCCTAGAGTTCCAAAAGGTTTGAAACTCCAGCAGTGATTGGAGGCGGATTCTGGGGATGTAACTCCCAGAAGTTAATGACCACATTTAATTCTGCGGTTTTAGAATCCTCTATAAAGAGGCAGCCATCCCTTCACATTTCAGACATTCAAATCAGTCTATCTTCTCTCTAAAAGCCGGCATATATTTTTTATTCATAGCATCTTAGAACCAGAGAGAACCACCCACTAAAAGCTCGACTTAGACTCGTCGCCAGTTTCCGACGAGTCTTCCGAGAGACGTTGTACCTTGGGATCGAAGCGCCAACGCAACCAGAAACCTAAGGTGGTTGGGCGAATATCGGTTAAGGGCATACTGTTAACAGTAGCCTCGTCTGATTAATTTTTACATTCTGTCCGTTTATTTTCCGCACTTAAATTCTGTCTTTTACATTCTGTTTTTTCCAATTCAGTATTTTAATATTCTGTCCTTAGCTGTAGCTTTTACATTCTGTTTGTACTATTCTGTAATTAGTTTAAAGTTCTGTTTTTATTGCTGTAATTACATTTCTGTAATTTAATTCTGTATTTAGATTAGTTTCAATTCAGTCCTGTATTTTAAATTCATAACAGAACAGTCCGGCTGTTAAGTCTATACTTTCCAGTCCGGCAGTTTCTTTTAATTGCAAATCAGTACATCAGATTATTAATTAATAATAATATGATAACGTTTGCTTTATTTATGATTCAGTACCTACATGTTGTAATCAGTTTATTGTATTTCATTTGGAAATTAATAAAGATTACACTGGTTTTATTTAATTACTGTTTAGTCCTTTATTTATTATTAATTGTTATTTCGTACACGGAAACCAACAAAAAGTATACGTACATCATATTTGTATATGGTTGAGTATCTTTTATATGTTAAGAAACCTAACAAGTAACAAGACTAGCAAGTACTATAAGACAACATCATCGATAAATTCAACACGTACAACGAAAACTTGGCAATAATGGAAACGTCACTAGGTTGAGAGGTTTCGTAGACCATTATAAGGTAGCTTTGTACCATGTCATCTACTGGTAACATGAATAAAAAAAATATTATAAGGTTATATCATAAATGATCAGTTGAACAAACGAACAAAGTCTGTCCAACTGTGATGTAGTTCAGTAGTTTAACCAAGGTACTTAATTACAAAATCAATGATGTACTTCAAGCTTCAAGTTTCCTTTTTCTTTAATAATCCTGAGTAAGTTTTTATAATATTTTCATCTCTAAAACTAGAGAAAGTTGTAATCACTATTTAATTCACATACAAGGACAAGAAAATGAGGCAATGTCATAATCTCAATGTGAAATTCCTATCCGCGGTTCTAGTTACTGTTATGCAGTTAGGTTTCAAGTTTAGTTGCAACCACAGTTGGAATCTAAGTATAATGATGGACAGAACAGTAAAATTAAATGTACTTGAATTAAATCACACGCACATTTAACAACGGAGTTCACCCAATTGGGCTACGTCTCCGGGACACTCACCTAGATTATGATATTATAAAAGCTTACAATATAGGATTTAAGTCTTAATGAAAAACTCTCAGACTCTCTCTAGGTTTTCTGTCTATCTCTATATTGATCCTAACTTATAACTATCACTTAAAATATCAATGACATCCCACCATTGTTTTCCATTTAAAAGCTCACGGTATATTCTCTCAAGAATGAATTCTTTATAATTTAGAACACACTTTTTACAAGCAAAGTTATCAATTATTAATAGGAGTAAAAACAATCTTCAAGATATTTTGACTCTTTTGATTGACTTCAATCTTTCCATATTGCACGGGATACTTCAACGTAGGATTGACCCCAATTTTCATAAGTTAATACCTGTTAATAACTAGCTTGGAAATAGGAGTTAGTCTTTTACTAAAATAAGGAACATATAAGATAATATCTTTTAGAGATAAAATCTTTCTGAATATATTTTGAAACATTAACTCCATATATTATTCAATCTAAATAGATCATACTGATTTTGATAGAAAACATAGATTGAATTAAGTGATAAAGACTTGCATGAAAATAGAGATTTAGATTGCAGGAAACATATCTTTATAAACTAATCTCCTTATATACTTTAGGCAACATCTTTCTTTATCACTTTAATATTCTCAATATACACAAACTAAATCTTTAAGAACATACGAGAATATATCCTGCGTACTTTAAAACAAATAAACATCATTAAAGAATAGTAATGCAGAAATACAGAACTGGACAGAATCCTGCAGAACAACAGGTTGGAACTGTGGTTGCAACTGAGGTTGCAACCTCACTTGTAAACTTAAACCTGCCTCAATTCTTAACAATAAACTAGGATTATTTAGTTCAAATCAATAGACAACAAATAGTTTATGGCTAAAAATCTGGTCCTAACACAATGGATCAAGAGGGCTTAGTTATACAAATAATTATGAAAATTGCTAATTTCCGCAACTGCACAAGGATGACAGAGGGTTAAATAGGTAAAGAGAGCACGGAATAAGACGGGGACTTTTCAAACATAGATACTTATATATATATATATACTAGCGGACCTGCCCACCCGATTGGTGTAAATCCAAAAAAAATATATATAACCCGTTAGAATTTTTGACGAAGGGAGGAACAATTAAAATAATACATGTAGGAGAAAGAACAAATTCTTCAATGAAAATAAAGTGGAATCCAGTTTCAGGAGAGAGAGAGAGAAGAAAGAGAAATAATGATGTTAGTTTATGATTTTAATTATTAAACGTTAGATTAGATAAGAGAAAGAGAAGTTATTTTTTTCTATTTTAAATTTTAAATCATGGAGCAGTTAAGTCTTTGCTATTTTTATAATTTCTATAATTATAGGGGTCTTTTAGTTATTATTTGTTTCAAGGCTTCATAAAAGATCTTCACATAAGTTAATAGTAAGATATATATAGAGAGATAATAGATAGAAATCATAACCTTAATCAAACCCCACATGAAATCAACAATTGACAACCAAAAATCAAACACCCGTATTAAATCAAACACACACTCTCTCTCTCTCTCACACACACACACACACATTACATATAGTACAATACATCCACCCAAAATTAACAATTGACATTTAAAACGAAAACCAAAATGAACAAATCTAATATAATACAGTACACACACACAAATATATATATGGGGGAGGTTTAGGGGTGTTAAAAATACCCAATAACAAAAATCGTACCGTAAATACCCAAAAACCGTAATAACCGATCCGTTACGGAACCGTTTTGGCCCTTTGGGTCTATCCAACCTGACCCCACTGGTTCTTGGGGCGGGTATGGTTATCATAACTATATCGTGGATCCAACCCGTGGAACTGACTCGCATACTCGAATTATAGAACCGCAATATAAACACATATTTTAAATATATATATATATATATATATATATATATATATATATATATATATATATATATATATATATATATATTATGTATTATGTATGTGGGGTTCTTTTTATTTTTATTACCCAGAACTAACACCTCATTTCGTTTTTGAGCCCCGTACTATCATTTTTTTCTTTAGCTTCCCTGTACTTACAATCCTTGTATTTTTTGGAAACCATGTGTGAAATACTTAACAGAATTGACAACGCGTGCTATCAGGTGACCCATTTTTGTTAAAGTGTTAACAATGGGTCTAAATCAGGGCCAACCCGACATCTTTTTACACCTAAATACATATTTTTTTTGGCTTTTTTTTTAAAATTTATTCAACATTTTTTTTAAGTTTGTCCCTTAATTGACAATATTTGCCCTGCCGTTAATGGAAATGGATCATGTGATGATACGTGTTGTCAATTCTGTTAAGTATTTAACACCTGGTTCCCAAAAAAGAGAAATATTGTAAGTAGAGAGAATCGGAAAAAAAAAAATGATAGTAGAGGGCTTAAAAACGAAATTAGGTGTTAGTACAGGTAATAAAAACAAAAATAACCCTATTTATGTGCAATAAAAATTGGATAAATGCACAAAAGAGAACACAAGAAGAACTCGTACAACGACGAGTGAAGAAAGATAAAATGTTTTTAAATATGTGTGAAGACAAGGTTGAAGATTTAACATTGAATAACTAGTTTTTATAATGTTTTTATAAGACTTATTTTATTTTTCATTAGTTAACACTCCTTTATTTTTTTTCTTTTATGTCTTGTGGGATTTTTTCCTCATATTTTTATATCTTTATCATCAATAATACGGGTATAGGTCGGGTAAAATAAGTAAAAAAATTATATAAACCCAACCGGACCCATAAATGATGAGAAAACCGCTAAAATCGTTACCCGAATATCCAAAAACAGTTGGGTCGGATCAGGTAAAATTGACACCCTTAAGGATGATATATAGACATCAACTTGTATACGTTTATGCAAAAACGCTCAAATCAAGATTTGATTCATTTAAGTCTTCACGGTTTTACTACGAAAACACAAATTCACAGGTCATGAGACATGGTTAACAAAATTAGCTTCTTCTCTAATTAATCACTCTCTACTTTTTTGAAATACCAAGTAAAAGTAAGTGTAATTATACATAATTTCACTAAACTTTTTCAAATATTCTCGCAACCATTTCATCAAAATTGAAATTGACTTCTCTACATTAAACTCCTCAAAAAATTTACGAGTCATGAGACATGGTCAATACAATTGATGGAAGTTAATTGTATTTGCTTTATAAAATTGACCATATTAATTACGCCACCAATATTTGCATCAAACCATCTTAACGTTAGGAGTAAAGAACAAAATAAGGTTCTTCTCTAATTTGTCCTATTTTACTTTCCTTTTAAAGCACTTTCTACTTTTTTGAAATACCAAGTAAAAGTAACTGTTATAATACATAATTTTTCACTAAACTTTTTAAAATCTCGCAACAATTTCATTAAAATTGAAATTGACTTCTTTTAACTTTGACTACGAGATATCATAAATTATTCAGTTGTGCAATCTCTTATGCTATCTTTGAATGATCGAATCTCTAACACACGAATTCAGTAATTAACTATGTCCTACTAATTACTTGTTGTGATACACAAAATGTGGATAAAGTCATAAAAAATATATATTCAAAAGTGCCAATATTACAGATATTACCAAATATTACATGCTGTCAAATTGTTATCCTACAATTACTCGTAACGTACGTATAGTAAAATCGATCTGGACAAAATAAAACATGCATCCATTTTGGTCTATTATTGTTTTTGTCATGCCCCGAAATCCAAAAAACGGACATCAATGCGTGACCTTTGAATAAAAAGAAAAAGAACCTGTTGGTACAAAATTTAACTTTTAAAGGAAAACAATTTGCGAGCTAAAGGAACAATTAAACGAATGAACTAAAAATATTTACCAAACGCGGCTACAAGACAATATGGTTTTAACAGATTTATAAAAGAAAAAGGTACCAAACGAATGTAATGCAGGCTACAACCTCAAAATGGACTAAGTAAAAAGAAAGCGACTAAAAGAAGCCCCGAACCCATGCGATACATCGCTAATGCTCCTATCCAAATGCCTCAGCCTAAGTTGTACCTGAAAGACAAAACTGTAACGGTGAGTCCCACGCACATACATAGACGGGGCGACACCACACAGGATACCGTCACTCTATACATTAAATGCAAAAACTCACAAACGACAACTATAATAACAATGTATCAAAAGAAATGTAATAGCATCATACGACGAAATAAATTAAGTAACTTCAACACATATCTATAACATACATAGACCTCTCACGCCACCTACCCCAGTCCGTAAGGTAGGTCATTCCCTATATCCCTCGGCTCGTCTTATGCTCCCGGTATAGGGAGAGACAACATATAAATATTTAAAGTGCGCACTTAAACCTCTCACACCACTCGTTCTAGTCCGTAAGACGAGTCATTCCCTATACCTATCGGCTCGTCTTATGTCCCCGGTATAGGGAGAGACGTAGACCATTGCCAACATATAATATTTAAACATGGACCTCTCACGCCACTCGCCCCAGTCCGTAAGACGAGTCATTTCCTATACTCATCGGCTCGTCTTATGCCCCCGGTATAGGGAGAGACATAGACCATTGCCAATATATAAATAAAACTCAAGGCCTCGGCCAATAATATTATACTATTCAATTATCACAATTACCAATAAAATCACATTCTCGAAATACTAGCATTCCCAAATGTCACTTTAACGCAATTCAACAAAACGCATAAGCATATGTACTAGAATCACGACTAGCCAAACAAGTTCAAAAACATAAAATCTCATTCAGGCATTTTAACAAACACATTGTTTGCATAAACTACGACTCATCTTTATTCAACATAAATTTACCCAATTTCATCAACAACTATAACAACTCATAACAACTCATAACAACACACAAAACCATCTATATTCTCATTAATTCGAAATTCATGTCTAAATTCCCAATTCTCAAATTCAAATAAGTGAACCAAAAGAGCAACACATAAAACACAATTAACAATTTAATAGAATATAATTGAGATAAAAGAAAAACCCTCAAATTTTAAAAGAACACAATATCTAACCCTAACATACAACCCCGCCCAGTCGCAATGGATAACCCCCGTTACCTTAGTTCGTAGAGAAGATGCTTCCGGTAAAAATCCGCTAAAGTGGTTTCTTCTTCTTCTTCCTAAGCTTTGAAATCTCTCTTTTCTCTCTTTGTTTTTGGTTTTCTGTTTTAAAAGTGGGTTGAAAAGTGGTTTACGTGAAACTGTTTTGAGAGAGTTTGAGGAAGCGAACTATTTGGTCCCCAAAGTTCTAAAAGTTAACTCATGATCAAAAGTATTATTTTACTACTCAAAAATAACAAATCGTTAGAAACAAATTTATTGGATCCTTTTCATTTATAAAATTAGTAACGGGTTTTAAAAATAAAGTTTTTCGGAAGAGTTTCGGTTTTTGTCTAAAAATTAGTATAAAATGTTTTTGGATAGATTAAATTATAAATAAAACCATTTATAAAAATCCGGGATGTTAGAGTTTTTTTCTTAAAAGTGAAAACCAGCCTAAGTTTTTTTCAGTTTACTGTATATATGTAGTTTAGCTTGGAGTACATATTAACCCGGAAACTGTATATATGTACAAACAGTAAAACTCAAAATTACCTAATTATAGTATATAGTAAACTTCATTACACTTAGCTCCCTGGTCTGATCTTCCTGCATTAGTATAAGGTTGGATCTACATAATTATTTATATTTAGGTTCATATATTTAACATAGCAATTTAGTAGTAATTATTTAAGATCTGGCCTTTACGAATTAAACGTAAACTAATTTGAAGTTAGCACGAATGCAAACCTAATCACTCGTTTAAACACGTGTCGCCAAATCTAAGAAAATCATAAAACTTATGTGAACTCCAATTAAATGCTAAATTAGTCGAGATACTTGTATACCCTATTAAACATATGGTTCGAAAACTGACACCTACAACAACGATAATTGTGAGTGAATGTCAACTACAAGTTAAGGTTAAATTAATCGAGATACTAGCATACCCCATTAACCCTAGGGTTGAAAATCGATAGTTAAAACAACGATAACAGCAAGTGAACTCGTCCAATTAGTCGAGACCATAGCAATACCCCCTTTAACACTATAATTAAGATACAACACCTAAAACGACGATAATTGCAAGTGAACTGATACAAGTAGTAGAGACACTAACATAACCTTTATTGACACTAAGGTTCTGATACCGACACTGCCTAATCCGCTTAATACTTTCTAATCCTCTTGGCTTCTAAACTGCGCCTACTATATAGTCTCTATATAGTTTATGTATACTCGGTTTTAGAACACAATGTATTTTCAAAATAATAATATAATTGAAAATTAAAAAAAAAATAGAGACAAAAGTGCAATTTAAGTAATATACAAGGGGTGTAATTGGACAAAATTATCATCTTCCTCCTCAATTCTACTATAAATACCCCCTCTCCCTTTTCCTTTCTCATCGGCCCATCCTAAATCGACACACCAACATACCACGTTAACCCTATGGTTCGAAAACCAACATGCTACAACAACGATAACTGCAAATGAACTTATCCAAGTAGTCGAGACCATAACAATACCCCGCTTAACATCAAGGTTCAAATACCGACACCTACAGCAACAACAAAGACAAGTGAACTGGTCCAAGTAGCTGGGACCATAACAATACCCCCATCGACACCTACAACAACGATAATTGCAAGCGAACTAATCTAATTAGTCGAGACTCTATCATAACCTCCATTAACACTATGGTTCGAATACCGACATCTACAGCTACGATAACGTCAATTGAAATAGTAGAGAGATCCTAACATAACCTTCATTGACACTAGGATTCTCATTCCAACACTGCCTAGTTTCTGTCTAATTTCCGCATACTCGCTTTTTAAAACACCGTGTATTTCAAAAATAATAATTGTTGGAAATTAAAAAAAATAGAACCAAAAATATAAATGGATATAATTGCAAAAAATACTCATTTTCATCCATATTACTACTATAAAAACCCGTCCTTTATTACTACTATAAAACCCCCTTTCCTTTCTTATCAGTCCATTCAACTCTCTCTCTCTCTCTATTATATATACATACATATTATATATGCATACATATTATGAATAAATAAATTCCCTCTGCAATGGATCTCCGAGCTTAGTTCAAATCAAAACTGATCTCACTAAATATAATATTCATATATAGTATAATAAGCATCCCATCTCTCTATTTCATCTTAAAACATGAAAAACCTAACTCATAGTCATACATAATATAAACAGCTATATATACATATATCTTCAAAAAAAAGCTATATATACATTCATACATATATACATCATACATACATACATAGATAGATATAAGAATCTCATCTTTATAATTCATCTTAAAACAAAACAAGCCTCACCCATAGTCATATACACATACATGTTGAGTTGTGGAGCCAAATGAGTTTTGGCCATATTTTCTAATTATCCCACATCGCCTGGAATTGTAATATGACCCACTAAGGGTTCTATTTATATGCCCCAATATCTTGTATTTTAATTACACCTACACAAACACCTTTATATATATTGTCAAGAGAGAGTCCTATTTGTGAGAGAACCATAGCTTTGTGTTCAGCTAGATTACGTTTGTAATCCTCTTAATAATATTAAGTGCCATGTGTAGAGGCCCGGAGACGTAGCCAATTTGGGTGAACTCCGTTATCAAAGTGTATGTGCTCGGTTTTAATACTTCTGTCTTTCTTTGTGCTTGATTGATTTCCTAACAAGTGGTATCAGAGCCCGAGGTTCGCAGAACCAAGGTCGAAGACCGAGAGGAAGATCAATGGCAAAGGAGGACAGAGTCGTACACGGGATCGAGAAGTTCGATGGGAAGGACTTCGCATTCTGGAGAATGCAAATAGAGGACTACCTCTACGGGAGGAACATGCATCAGCCACTTCTCCTTGAGAAAAGGCCGACCACGACCACCGAGGAGGTGTGGAAACTCTTAGACCGACAAGTATTGGGAGTGATCCGTCTAACACTATCTAGGAGTGTAGCACATAACGTCGCAAGAGAGACGATGATGATGGGGATGATGAAGATCCTCATCGACATGTATGAGAAACCATCCGCGAACAACAAGGTACATCTCATGCGTAATTTGTTCAACCTACGCATGGCTGAGGGGACACCTGTCGTGAGTCACGTGAATAAGTTTATCGACATAGTAAATCAGTTGGATGCGGTGGAGATAACTTTTGAAGATGAAGTGAGAGCCCTTATACTGCTAGCATCTCTACCGAACAGTTGGGAATTCATGCGAGCTGCTGTGAGCAACTCAATTGGAAAGGAGAAACTGACTTACAACGGCATCCGAGATCAAATACTCGCTGAGGAACTCAGGAGATTGGATATGGGTGAATGCTCAAATGATGGAGTAGCCTTGAACATGGGTTCAAGAGACCGCGGTAAGGCCAGGGTATGGGACGTTAGAGGACGTTCGCAATCCCGAGGTAGAAGAGGGCTTAGCCGAGGAGGCAAAGATAGCGATCGAAGTAAGAAGAATCTTCGATGTTATAACTGGCAGGGTATGGGACACTTCAGTCATGAGTGCAAGCAGCCGAAGAAGGGTACCGGCCGTGATCACGTGGCTAATGTTGCGAGCGACGAGGATTCGGATGACTGTTTAATGCTTGCCGTGCAGAGAGATATAGATTTGTGAATTCTAGACTCTGGAGCATCATTTCGCACGACCGCTCAGAAGGATTTATTCGAAAATTACACTGCGGGTAATTTCGGTAAAGTGTATCTAGCCGACGGAGAAGCGTTGAATGTTGTTGGAATGGGCGATGTGAAAATTCGCATTCCAAACGGGTCGGTATGGAAGCCAACGAAAATGAGGCATGTTCCGAGGTTGACCAAGAATCTGATCTCAGTAGGTCAACTTGATGCCGAAAGACACTCCATTTCGTTTAGCTGTGGAGCTTAGAAAGTTTCACGAGGAGCTATGGTGATAGCCCGAGGGAGTAAGGTCGGTACATTGTACATGACGACCGATGAGGAGCGTACAATTGCAGCAGCTGTGTCGCAAAACTGCTCGGAACTGTGGCATCGACGGTTGGGTAACATGAGTAAGAAGGGGATGAAGGTGTTAGCGAAGGACAGCAAACTTCCAGGCTTGAAGTCTGTCAACCTCGACATGTGCGAAGGTTGCATCTTCGGGAAGCAGAAGAAAGTGAGCTTCCGAAAAGGTGGAAAAGCTCCCAAGGAGGAGAAGCTAGCACTGGTCCACTCAGACGTATGGGGACCATCTCCAGTAACCTCAATGGGAGGATCTCAGTACTATGTGACCTTCATCGATGATTCGACGAGGAAAACATGTGTCTATTTCTTGAAACACAAGTCTGAGGTGTTTAAGAGATTTCAAGAATGGAAGGCCATGGTCGAACTAGAGACCGGGAATAAACTCAAATGTTTGAGGTCCGATAACGGCGGAGAGTACATTGATGCGAAGTTCGTAGAGTTCTGGGCTCAAAGAGGCATTCGAATGGAGAAGACCATCCGAAGAACGCCACAGCAAAATGGCATGGTCGAGCGAATGAACCGAACAATTAATGAGCGTGCTAGGAGTATGAGACTGCAAAGTGGGTTGCCCAAAGCCTTGTGGGCACATGCAGTAAGCATGGAGGTTTACCTCATTAACCGCGGACCCTCAGTGCCATTAGAAAGGAGAATTCCCGAAGAAGAGTGGATAGGAAAGCCTATCTCTTATGAGCACTTGCGAGTGTTCGGTTGTCTGTCATATATCTATGTCGACATTAATGATCGTACCAAGCTTGACTCGAAATCCAAAGTGTGTTACTTTGTGAGGTACGGTGGAGCTGAGTTCGGATATCGCTTCTGGGATGGTCAAACGAAGAGAATCATTCGCAGTAAGGATGCCATCTTCAACGAAGGCATTTTGTACAAAGATCGACAAAGTGCAGTGGTGGAAGAAGATGCGCTCCCGTCCGAGGAAAGTGGTATGGTCGACATGAATGTGTTTCCAAGAGAGTTGGAAAATGACACTGAAGATGATCCAGTGGTGCTCGACAACCCTCCAGCAGATGCTGAAGAGGACGAGGAGCTGCCCCAAACTCCCCGACCTGAGTTGGGCCGAGGTCATCGCGAGAAGAGACCTCCTGCCCGATACTCACCTTCCCTGCATTACATATTGCTCAGTGATGCAGGTGAGCCCGAAAGTAGAGAAGAAGCTCTGGAGCTGAAAGACTCGAGAAAGTGGGAGCTCGCGATGAAGGATGAGATGAAGTCACTCGAGAAGAATGTGACTTGGCAGTTAGCCGAACTGCCCAAGGGGAAAAGAGCGCTGAGCAATAAATGGGTGTTTCGACTAAAGGAGGAACAAGATGGCTTGAAACGGTATAAGGCACGATTAGTAGTTAAAGGGTTCCAGTAAAAGGCAGGAATTGACTACACCGAGATCTTTTCACCAGTCGTAAAGTTGACGACTATTCGGCTATTGTTGAGCATTGTTGTAAATGCGAATCTTCATCTTGAGCAGTTAGATGTGAAAACTGCCTTTCTCCATGGAGATCTAGAAGAAGCAATTTACATGCTCCAACCTGAAGGGTTTGCCGAAAAGGGAAAAGAGAAACTGGTATGCAAACTGAGGAAGAGCTTGTACGGGCTAAAACAAGCACCACGGCATTGGTATAAGAAGTTTAACAGTTTCATGGTAGATACCGGGTTCGAAAGAAGTGATAGTGATCACTGCTGTTTCGTGAAGAGATTTGCGAACTCTTCGTACGTCATACTACTGTTGTACATAGATGACATGTTGCTCGCCGGGTCGAGCCTTGTTGAGATTAACAAGGTGAAGCAACAATTGGCGAAACAGTTCGAGATGAAAGATTTGGGTGCCGCAAATCAGATCCTCGGTATGAGGATTTCCCGAGGAAGGGATGGGTCCCTGTTTTTGTCGCAAGCTGAGTATGTGAATAAAGTGTTGGTACGGTTTAGCATGAGTGATGCCAAAGCTGTAGGCTCACCGCTAGCTGCACACTTTAGCTTGTCGAAGAAACAATCACCCTTGGATGAGGAAAGAAAGGATCGTATGTCGAACATACCGTACGCTTCAACAATTGGTAGCTTGATATACGCTATGGTGTGTACAAGACTGGACATTGCCCATGCAGTTGGAGTTGTCAGTCGTTACATAAGTAACCCAGGAAAGCACCATTGGGAAGCTGTGAAGTGGATATTGAGATATCTCTCGGGTACCGTGAGTTTGGCATTATGTTTCCAAAAGACCTCGGAAGGCCTGCACGGCTATGTGGATGCTGACATGGCCGGTGATCTGGACAGTCGAAAGAGCACAACGGGATGTGTTTGTACCCACGGTGGTACTGCTGTGAGTTGGACATCTAAGTTGCAAAAGATTGTTGCATTGTCGACCACAGAGGCTGAGTACGTCGCGGTGACGGAAGCAAGCAAAGAGATGATTTGGTTGCAAGGTTTCTTAAAGGATCTCGGTCAGAAAACCGACAAGGGAGTTCTGCACTGCGATAGTCAAAGTGCAGTTCAGCTATCTAAGAATCCTGTATTCCATTCACGAACAAAGCACATACAGATTCGTTACCACTTTATCCGGGATGTTCTAGAAGATGGAATCTTCGCGCTAGAAAAGATTGAGGGCGCTAAAAACCCCGCTGATATGCTAACGAAGACTGTTACAATCGACAAACTGAGGCTGTGTGCAACCTCAGTAGGGCTCCGAGCATGAGGCTCAGGGTCGTCGCTACACTGGAAGAACTGAGTAACTCGCCGATGACGGCAGAGTATCAATTACTATACAAGGATACCGATGGGAGCATTCTGCTCGGTGGAGCAGAGTGAGGTTCGGTGGTCAGGGATAATTGGAGTTCTTTTGAAGCACTCGACATTTGACTCCAAGTGGGAGATTGTTGAGTTGTGGAGCCAAATGAGCCAAATGAGGTTTGGCCATGTTTTCTAATTATCCCACATCGCCTGAAATTGTAATATGACCCACTAAGGGTTCTATTTATATGCCCCAATATCTTGTATTTTAATTACACCTACACAAACACCTTTATATATATTGTCAAGAGAGAGTCCTATTTGTGAGAGAACCATAGCTTTGTGTTCAGCTAGATTACGTTTGTAATCCTCTTAATAATATTAAGTGCCATGTGTAGAGGCCCGTAGACGTAGCCAATTTGGGTGAACTCCGTTATCAAAGTGTGTGTGCTCGGTTTTAATACTTCTGTCTTTCTTTGTACTCGATTGATTTCCTAACAATACAAACACCTATACATACATACATAGAGATACAAATATATATACATACATATATATATATATATAAGAATGTCGTCTTCTCGGGTACCAGAAGATTCTCAGCCTCTGCACAACTTCCCCGTCTCTATCTACTAGTCAAAAAACCACCTCCGCCCTCGCCGCCCCTCCAAACCCATCTCCTCAATCACCCTCCTCAACAATCCTAATCCCTCCCCCCCTCCTCCCCTCCCTCTCTCCTCCGAACCTGACACCGATACCCCTCCAATCAACCCAACAGTTCAGACCTGTCCTCCTCCCATCTCAACAGTCGAGACCTGTCCTCCTCCCATCCCAACGGTCAAGACCTGTCCTCCTCCTATCCCAACAGTCGAGACATGTCCTCCTCCAGCTCCCGTACCTGATCATACAAAAACACGAGAGGAGAGGGAGAGAGAGTACGAGGAGGAGAAGGTGTGGATGTTGAGGCCACGTAAGGTGAAGATTAAGATCCGCTATGGTAACAGAGATGGTGGAGGGAGTTCGAGGGCTGCTGCGTTACCGGGGGAGAAACGGGTTTCGGAGGGTGATAAGAAGAAGAAGGAGAAGTTTTCAATCTCTCTCTCTAAGAAAGAGATATAAGAGGACTTCTTAGCTATGACTAGGTCGAAGCCCCCTCGTCGCCCTCACAAGAGGTCCAAAGCTATCCAGAAGCGGCTTGATGTGAGCGAATTGTGTTTTTCGTTTTTTTGTTGTGTTTTTTAAGTTTCTTGAATTTTCATGAATTGGTATTGATTTGGTTTTTTTTTTTTTTTTTATGAAATTGTAGGAGATATTTCCTGGTTTGTGTCTTGACTCGATAACCCGGGATCGCTACAAAGTCAATGAAGCTCCTGATAATTAAGGTTTAATTTCTATTTATATATGGAGTATATGTATATATATTTATGTGTTTGTAGGGATATGATCAATACACATGAAAGATTTTTGATTTGATATATGATATAAGTTATCTAAATGTTATCAAGCTGGTGAGTTCTTGTTTGTCAACCGAATTCTCAAGAAATGTGTCTATTGATCCTTTTTGTACGTATATATGTATATGATTTCGATACCGTGTTTTTTGTTTTTGATGATTGCAGCGGTAGATCGGGAGAATTCCGGAGGAATGTAAGTTATGGTTTTCGCGGTTTCAATGGGGAGGCATAGATTTAAAGAGGATATAAAGAATGGGGGAGGAATAAGTTCATAAGTGTCGTTTTTTGTGTGTGTGTGTTTGTTATTATCTATGTTGTGATGGGGTCGATTAGAATCCGATAAAAAAGGGCTCTTTGTTTTGGGTTTTCGGTATAACGGATGCAGTTGTACATATCAATGAAAATTCGACAAACTAATAGAAGTTTATGTTTAAGGCTCTCATATCTATTTTGCAAGTGTTTTGGTTTTTAGTTTCTGATAAAGATTACATAACAATCAAATGAATTAAGCCTTTATAAAGTTTGTGCTTTCCTTTCTAGTTAGGCTGCAAGATTTTCTCTTCTATAATATCTCGGCCTCGATTGTATAGAGTTCTTAAGAATTTTATGAATGTTTCGGCGTATGATTTTTAGCTGTTTTTTACGAATACGACATTCAATACATGCTCTATCTTATCAATAGATTTGGTACTATTTATGTCTTACTCGAGCTTTGCCTTGGCGTGTTCTTGTCTTAACCGTGAACGTCAGCGTGTACGAATCTTAGTTTTGGCGTATCTACAATGGATTCGTAGCCTAATTAGAAGATTTACTGATTCTCTAACATGGTTAATTATTTGAGTTTTGTCGTATTGAATTGACATGATTAGTTTTTATTGTATTCGCAAGATATGATTAGTGTTTGTCGTATTGGCGAGTTATAATTAATAGATTAACATTTGTCGTATTAGCGAGACATCATCAACTTTTGTCGTATTAGCAACAACATGATCATCATTTGTGTTCGTTAACTCTTTCTAACCCTATTTTATTAGGGTGACCAAATCTGTTTTAATTTTTAGTTCGATCAGGTACATTTATGGAAGGTAGATACTTTTTACTTGATCATTTCATTAATGCATTTGCACTATTGTTGTTATGCATCGTTGGCTTGATATATATTGTGAATAACATCTTTCTCTTTCCCTACCAATCTGATAAAAAAGAATTGATAATTGTCATGTTGAAGTATCAGTTGTGACTGGTGCTTGTTTGGTTCTCCTTCACTTATACTTATAAATATAAATATGTAAGCAAAACATTTTCTTTGGTGATGCCTTGAAAAATCAACTTTATATAAAAGTAAATGGCATAAAAGTCTACTTAATAAAAATAACATTTCTCTTACTTATCTTATAAAAGTAAAACTATTGCACTGTATCCTTCTTATATTATATGTATTCATATTAAAGTTTCGTTGTATATGTTTATGATATATATCTTAGGTACTGTATGACGTATAAATCCAAAAGAATTACCTAGGCAACTGATTTTTTGATGCAATTAGATGTATTCTTTCTTCAAACTAATTAGTAGTTTTACTTTTTCTTGTAACGTTTTATATTTGTGTTTACTCTCTTTCATTGTATTGAATATGACATCATTTCTAACAAATGTCAATCAATTATTTGGTATATTTTGATTCTATATCATTATTCGAGGAAAGAATAAATAAAATGTTCATTTTTATTCTTAAAAAGTAAAAAGTATACAAGTTTTATCAAACACCATTTTAACATTAAAAGTATATTTTTAGATATTCACCAAACAACAATATCATGATACTTAAAAGTAACCAATAAAAGTTTACTTTTCTTTCCTTCCCTCATACAAAAGGTATATTCGAACGAGGCATAGTCTTCAAATTACAAGTGATGTTGATTGTTACCCAATTTGGAGATCAGTTGTGGAATGATTTAAAAATCAGTTAGGAAGTACCTATATTTCTGATTTTTCTCTGTACTTCTGTTTCTATTTAACGCTGATCTAATTGCAGCATATTTTTCGAAGGACTTGGTAAATACTGTATCTCTCACTGACACTAATTATTCTTTGATTGATGACATTCAAGTCTGTTTCCATTTTGATAATGTGTACGGTGTACCACAAGTTAAAAATACGTTATTTGTGCTATAAGGGACATTAATTAGTTCTTCTTTTTGTTATGGTAACGACTTAGAAAATGTCGACTTCTAATCAACTTTCTAGATAGGCTGTTTTAACTACTACGGATTAATCAACTAGTTGAGCTATGCAGATGTGAGTTTATGCTATAGCGAGGAAGTATTTCACTACAAATATCTCCTTAAATTACAGAGAATCCCACAACTTAGACGTAATGTAAGTGTTATTTACGACTTCAACAATTAAAACTAAGAGCATATGCGTAGACGTTGAAGATAAAAAAGAAAAAGAAAAAACTAAGAGCATCATTAACTCACAGAAGAGGAGTTTAACAACTCCATTTTTTGGAAAAAAATGGGTCAAGATTAAAGGAAGATAAAGAGAAAAATAGAGAGTTTAAATTACATTTAATCCAAAAATATGGAACTACACAAGTAGCACAAACTAAACACCTAAGTGTAAACTTAGTAAATATTTATCCACTCAAAACAGATTTCAGTTATAAAATATTACATCAATTAATATAAATACATCAATTAAGAAGAAAATTAATTTTTTAAATGAAATTTATGGACCAATTTGTTAGTTGCAACGGTCTGATTTTAAAACTCATGTACTATTTTAAAAACCTCGGGGACCAAGTTGTAAAAAGAAATGGACGGAGCCCCTTCTTATTCGTGTCTCCCCACAGACAGGGAAGAGAGCCTCTTCTATCTCTGATTTTCGCATCGTACGATAACCACCTCCCTCCATTTTTTCAACCGTTAACCTTGGCAGCCTCCTGCTCGCTCGCGACATAAGACAGCGGACCCTCGTCCGTTGAGGATACTCTAATTTAGAGTTATAAATGGTCTTGTTGTTAGAAGTATTACATATATAACTACAATTTATCAACAAAAAAAAAAGTAACGGGTCCAAATTATTTTAAAAAAAAGATTCATCCATGAGACAATACCACATTGTGATCATTAATACACAAAAATCGATGGGAAAACAAAAATATTTTAAAACTCTCAACTACAATTGAACCCTACATCTTCACAAGGGGAAAAATTTGCTAATAAAAGTTATATCAAGATAAGAAAATATATCAAGGAAAATGGGCTCAAAAGTTCTTGTTTCTCCTTATGCCCCCTAACCTTATAACTCTCGTTATATCACCAAGATCAAAGTGATATAAAGTGAGATATTTTGACAATCATAATGCTCAAAATCCAATGTCTTTCGACACGGCTTAAACTAGCAACAAAATCTCAATTAGCCATTTTTAAGAAACAAAAAACTAAAAGAGAATTAAAGTAACAAAGAGACTTAAATCTATTTCAAATCTTGACAAATTTAGTAGCATGTCCTTTTTCCTTGTAAGATATGTCGCAGTGCACCATATAATCAGCAAGTGTACCTCCCATGCACCCACCTAAACACTTGGATGAGACTCGCACAAGCAATATTAAAATAAGTGAAACTTGCTTAAGAGAATCTCTTCATAAGCATAGTACCAAGTAAAGCCCAACGGCTATACACAAGCATAAGCTCAAAAAAAAACCGAATTGAACCATAAAGAGCATTCCATCAAATGCAAAAAAGATTCAGAATACTGCTCATTAGCTATTTCACTGGTTCGGACTATAAATCCGACACAAAGTTTTACCTCTAAAGCAGAGAGTAGAGTAGTGGTGAGTGCAACAAAATTTATAAAAGAATTTTTGCTGGTTTATATTTTAATTGAAGCGAGTATACTGAAATTGTGTAATATATATTTAATTATTTGTATATATCTATTATTTAATATATGTTTGGTTTCTTTAGTTTTTTTTAATATTTTTTTACATTAGGGTGGTAATCTTTTTACTTGTTTACATTGATTTCTTAAATTTAACTTTTGTATATTTTTGGTTTATATTTTATTTATTTTTTAGTCAATTTTGAAATGCTAAAACTTTCGACACATGAATGCATGTGACATTACTGTTGCGAGTTTGTTTTGGGTGTTCGAAAACAAAGTCAAAATTGAGGAAAAATGAAAAAAAAATAGAAATCAAATAGATTTTAATCAAGAAACCAACACTACAAAAATAATCTCATTATGGCACGCCAATATTGGTTATGATTCTGTCACTAAACTATGTTTGCAACGACATAGTAATAGTAGAAAATCTGTCCCTGAATCGACCTTTGCTAAAATAGTGACAACTAGGAGATGCGTCACTAATATTGGTGACGGAATGCCGACGGGAAGGCCGTAACTAAATGAGCAACGAGTTGTCATTGTATGACCGTTACAACTACATCGCTAACTCGTTACCGTTCCGTCACGGATTTAGTTGTCCTTTTAAAAAAAGTATAGATTCTCCGTCAAGGTTGTATCGGTGTTGCGTCGCCAATTAAGCAAAGAAACAAGAGCATTTCTAATTAAAATAATATTGATTTTTTAAATCATATTATTTTAATTAACAAATAATATTTCAAATTCAATAAAATTATTAACAAGTAATATTACGAATAATAAAAAATATATCCACCTTATATACAAACTTTCAAAAACTAAAAGAATTATCCAACTTATGTACAACCTTTCAGAAACTAACTATCCTATGTTCAAACTTTCAAAAGCAAAAAGATAAATCAGATGTGTATTCGATGGCGAGGAGTAACATTAACTTAGAAGATAGATGACACAGTCGTCATAATCGACCCTGACTTTGTTCCCTTCAGCGCCGGCTATTCCATCATCCATTGCATGCTCATCTCCGTCACCATAGTCTGCCAGGGACATCCTCTCATTGCCTCTATCTTCCGTTTCAATGTTTCGATTTGTTAATCTGAGAACAACATCAATGTTTATAATCTCACATCAATGACAACTCTTACTCATAACACATCAAGTACAACTACACATAGATTTGTTTTTTCTCGTAGTATAAACCAAGTTTATTCCACAACAAAATGAGGTCAGGGTATAATGTGTTTACAATGACTTAATACCAGAAGTAGAGAAAAAGACTTGGCAAAGTGAAAAAACTGCCATTATATTATGTCACGGAACCCTCAAAATATAAAACATCAACGTAATGTATTAGTGCCTGTAAACAATACTAGCCCCAGAACAAGAGGTAAAATCCAACAACGAAGAGGACATGAAGGATTTTTATTGGGTTGCGTTATTTCTGTTCTCAGATAACTGATGGTTATTTTGGTACATGACTTCAACAAAAAACGTAACTTACATTATCAAAGTACGGTAACCTATTGTGCAGAGTAATGATTACTTTTCTTTCTGAATATAAGCTCCAAAAACAGCTAAATTAGAATATAAAACGTCTTCCACTGTTAGTAGTGTTAAGAAAACTGACTTCTGAATGTTACCATTAATTTTGAGTTGTACTAGGAGAGAACTTGCAGATAAAACTAAAATACATTTTACCTTCCATATAAATGCCAATGAAAAATATTTTTGAAGTATCTAAAGGGTTAGGAACTTATTGTAGACATAATTCAAGTCGGTAGATGTAAAACTATTTGAAGAAAAATCAATTACACCAACTTTTCATTGTTAGAAAGTATTTAAAGGGATCGGGAAGGCTAAAAACGAAAACACACGAACCGAAATATAAAAGGGGAAAAAAACTTTTTATATATATTTTTTCTTTTTTTTTGGTGGTTGTACAAATGGTGGAAGTACCACCTATTTATACTATTTCTCCACCACAAACAACGGTGGAGATCAAAACAATCTGACGGTCCAAAATCGTCTCTAGAATTTTCTAAGCATATTATTTATAATATTCTACTAAAGGACTATTCTAGATACTTTTAGAACTTGTAGAATAATCTAGAAATTGGGCTAGCTTATTCTAATTACATAGAAGCCCAAAAAACTTATTAGCACAACAAAAATAAACTAATGGACCAAATAAAACCAAACAACTTATAATTTCAACACTCCCCCTTAAGCTTGTTTGGTAAGTCCGAGCAAATTTCTCAATCTTCGAAAGTCTTCGTACTTGAGCGCCTTTGTAAAAATATCCGCAACTTGATCTTGGGACTTCGTATACTTCACTTCAACATCATTTCTTTCAATACATTCACGAATAAAATGATAGCGCGTATCGATGTGCTTACTTCGGTCATGGAACACGGGATTCTTAGCGAGGGCTATCGCGGACTTATTATCAACAAATACTTTTGTCGCTTCATTTTGTGGCATCCCCAATTCCTTCAATAAATTTCGTAACCAAATTGCATGGCAAATACACGAATTAGCGGCAACATACTCGGCTTCACAAGTAGAAAGTGTCACGATGGGTTGTTTTTTCGAACTCCAAGTAAAAGCCGTATCCCCCATATAAAAAACAAATCCACTAGTACTTTTTCGATCGTCTATATCGCCTCCCCAATCGCTATCACTATAGCCAATCAACTCAAAATTATTAGAAAACGAATAATTTAACCCAAAATCAACCGTACCTTTTATATAACGGAGGATTCGTTTCGCGGCCTTCCAATGCATCAAAGTTGGAGCTTCCATATAGCGGCTTATAAGACCAACTCCATACAAAATATCCGGTCTCGTAATAGTTAAGTATCGTAAGCTTCCAACTAAACTTTTGAAAAATGTTGGGTCCACACTTTCGTCTTCAAAGTATTTCGACAACTTTGTAGCGCAATCCACCGGCGTATTTATCGGCTTACACCCTTCCATTTTAAACCTTTTAAGAATATTTTTTGCATAACCTTCTTGCGAAATAAAAATTCCCTTTTCGTTTTGTTTCACTTCAATTCCAAGGTAATACGACATAAGCCCAATATCCGTCATTTCAAATTCCCAACTCATTACCCTTTTAAAATCCTCAAATAATTTTGGATTGTTTCCCGTAAAAATCAAATCATCAACATAAAGGCAAACAATCAACACATCACCATTTTTATCCATTTTCTCATAAAGAGAATGCTCATGGGGACATTTTATAAAATCATTTTCTTGGAAATACTTATCAATCCTAGTATTCCAAGCTCGGGGGGCTTGTTTTAAACCGTAAAGCGTTTTTTTCAATTTTAAAACTTTATTTTCATGCCCTTTAATTTCATAACCCGGTGGTTGTTGCAAATAAACTTCTTCTTCTAAGTTGCCATTTAAAAATGCCGATTTCACATCCATTTGATTTATTTTCCATTTATTTTGAGCGGCTAAAGAAATTAAAAATCTTATAGTTTCAAGACGGGCTACGGGAGCGAATACCTCGTCATAATCGATGCCGGCCTTTTGGTTGTATCCTTTTGCGACCAACCTTGCTTTATATTTTTCGGTTTCTCCTCTTGCATTCTTTTTCTCCTTATAAACCCACTTAGCGCCAATAGCTTTGTGGCCTTTCGGTAAATCCGCCAATTCCCATGTATCATTTTTTATTATCGAGTTCATTTCTTCATCCATGGCATTCCTCCAATTTTTATTTTGCATTGCTTCTCCAAGACCTATAGGTTCACACCCCGCAAATAGACAAAAAAGAGTAATATTATCAATAGGTTCGGTTACCTCGTATAACTCTTGTAAGGTCCGGTAACGCGGTGGTCTTTCGCTCAAACTTTCATCAATCGGGGATACTTGGCCTTGTGATTGGGGTGATGAAGGTGGAGTATTTGGCTCTTCTTCTCTTTCAACTTGCTCATCATCTTCATCGCTATAATAAGGGAAAAAATCATAGTCTTCATCCGTTTTGTACCATTCCCATGTTCCCTCTTCATCGAATTCAACATCTCGGCTCACGACAAATTTCCCATTGTCCGGATTATATAGCTTATAGCCTTTCGCCCTCGAATCGTAACCGATGAAAATAAACTTTTCGCTTTTATCATCTAGTTTGGACCTTTTTTGGTCCGGGACATGAGCATACGCAATGCTCCCAAAAACTCTCAAATGAGATATAACCGGCTTTCTTTCGCTCCATGCTTCTTCGGGGGTTTTACCCCAAACACTTCGAGACGGGGAACGGTTCGATAGATAAACCGCACTATCAACCGCTTCGGCCCAAAACTCTTTTGGAACATTGTTACTTTTAAGCATGCTACGGGCTATATTTAAAAGAGATCGATTTTTTCTTTCAACAACCCCGTTTTGTTGTGGGGTATAAGGAACCGTCAAAGGAAGAAAGATTCCATTTTCTTCACAATATTTTTCAAAATCATTCGAGGTAAATTCTCCCCCTCGATCCGATCTCATAGCCTTTATTTTTTGGCCGCTTTCATTTTCAACAAGTGCTTTAAATTTTTTGAAAGCATCAAAAACATCGGATTTTTGTTTCAAAAAATAAGCCCAAGTCTTTTGACTAAAATCATCAATAAAAAGGGCAAAATAATTACTTTTTCCGAGAGAACTTGGCTTAATAGGGCCGCAAATATCTGTATGTACAAGTTCTAACGGCCTTTTAGCTCTTGTACTTGTTTCTTTCGGAAAACTTTTTCTCGGTTGTTTTCCAAACAAGCATCCTTCACATAGTTCATCAACATGATCGATATGGGGTAGACCTTTCACCATATTTTTATTACTCAACAACTTTAATCCCCCAAAATTAAGATGGCCAAATCTCAAATGCCAAAGCCACGTTTTTTCTTTAAAACACGCTTTCAAACATTTAGCCCCACCATTATTTATTTTCAACGAAAACATTCTATTTTTCGACATCGGGACTTTTGCAACCAAATTTCCATTTTTATCTCGCAATAAAAGACTAAGATTCTTCATATGGATATCATAGCCTTTTTCCAAAAGTTGTCCCAAACTCAAAATATTAGATTTCATATTTGGCACATAATAAACATTTGAGATAAAATCATTTTCTCCATTTTTCAATTGGATTAAAACTTTCCCTTTTCCTTTTACCGGAATTTTAGATTCATCACCAAAATATATATCCCCATTTACCGTTTCATCAAGCTCGGTAAATATATTTTTATTTCCGCACATATGGTTGCTAGCCCCCGTGTCTAAATACCACGTATTATTTTCTCCATTTTCATTTCCTTTATACGCAAATAAAAGTGTAGACCGTTCATCATTTTCTTTAGCAAAATTGGACCTTTCCTCAACTTTATTAGAACCGGATCTACACTCTGAAGCGTAATGACCAAATTTTTGACAATTATAACATTTTATTTGAGATTTATCATACCTCGGTTTCCCACTTTGATTAAAATTTCCCCCTCTTCCACGGCCTCTCGTCGGGTAAGAGTTTTGTCTCCTTTCTTCCTTTTCGAAATAGTTGTAACCACCTCGGCCATAACTTTGACCTCGGCCTCTTCCTCGTTGGCTTTTCGGGTTGCCAAAACTTTTCTTGTTCATGCTAAACTTCGTTTGGAGAGCTTGTTCGAGCGGCTCTTCTTTGACAACTCTTTTGTTGAGTTTGTCTTCATGGGCTTGGAGCGAGCCCAAAAGTTGATCCACGGTCATAGATTCTACGTCTTTAGATTCCTCGATGGCCACAACAATATAATCCCACTTAGAATCTAAAGACCGTAGAATTTTTTCGACAACACGAGTGTCATCTAAATCTTCTCCGCATCTTTTCATTTGATTGACGACCGTTTGAACTCGAGAAAAATAGTCGTCAACCGATTCAGAGGCTTTCATACATAACGCCTCAAAATCACCACGTAAGGTTTGTAGTCGAACCTTTTTCACCTTGTCAACTCCTTTAAAAGAGTTTTCCAAGATATCCCACGCTTGTTTACTCGTGGTTGCACACGCCACCTTTTGAAACATCACTTCATCCAAAGCTTGATGGATGATGGTGAGAGCCTTACGATCCTTCTTCTTCAATTCCTTCAACGTCTCCCTTTGGGCTTGGGTTTGGGTGGCGCCTACTCCAGGTTCGTCATACCCGCTCTCTACGATTTCCCATACGTCTTGGGAACCGAGGAACACTTTCATTCGTATGTTCCAATTATCGTAAAAATCCTTCTTAAGTGTGGGGATGAAGGGGGTCATACCTCCGGCCATTTTGGGACCGACAGGCTCTGATACCACTGTTAGAAATTATTTAAAGGGATCGGGAAGGCTAAAAGCGAAAACACACGAACCGAAATATAAAAGGGGAAAAAACTTTTTATATATATTTTTTCTTCTTTTTTTGGTGGTTGTACAAATGGTGGAAGTACCACCTATTTATACTATTTCTCCACCACAAACAACGGTGGAGATCAAAACAATCTGACGGTCCAAAATCGTCTCTAGAATTTTCTAAGCATATTCTTTATAATATTCTACTCAAGGACTATTCTAGATACTTTTAGAACTTGTAGAATAATCTAGAAATTGGGCTAGCTTATTCTAATTACATAGAAGCCCAAAAAACTTATTAGCACAACAAAAATAAACTAATGGACAAAATAAAACCAAACAACTTATAATTTCAACATTCATATCTTTTTTTGACATCGGTCAAACCTCATAGACCACACATACAAACATATTATTGGTGTCTATTGAGTTGAGAGATATTTCAATGTATCAATTTCTTTTGTTTAGGGGATTAGTTATTGTTCCATAGGCGAGCATGGATCATATCAAGTATGAACCATCCATCTTTGTAAACTTAATATAACACACTTTTTTAGAAGATATATCAGTTCAATGAGAAGTTCTGCTACAACTTACAAGTATCTTAAGTAAAATTAAACCGTTGGGCCCTTGTCCGAGTCTCCTTGAGCTTTAAAACTTTATCAAGCATGATCCCTGAGGAAGAAAAATAGTCAAAAGAGTCGAAAGTTAAGAAGCAAAAACCAAAGTACTTCAAAGCACATGTTAGAAATCGGATTCATGATCTCAACCAATTTGTTCATGTACTTAACCGTCAAACATTACTGGGTATTGCATAATGGAGTACCAATCTGAGTACATCTGTGGATGCTACAGATGTACTCTCAATTCCCAAATGTAATTTATATAATACTAACCTCTAATTATGCCCATATAAATGAAACGTTTTTGGCTGAACTAATCTTACTTCAATTTATACACTAACTACAAGACAATTTTTTTTTGAAAATATGTTAAAATCTAACAACATACATACTTACTATTTTCTTAACTTGGATAGTCAATTCTTTTAGACCGTATTCAGGAAGTAGATGGGGAAAAAATCTTACAATGCATGTTATTAGCTTGCTTTTGAACATTATTTACAGAGATTAAGTTTTTTATGGGTCTTCAACTTCATTAACAAAACGAGAGGACAACAAAACCTGAATCAAAATTTGGGCACTTACTTTCTTCGCTTATAAGTACATGACTTTTTTAATTACACAAACCAAACAATTTCACGCCAATTACTAAATTCAAGCCATTAGCAGGAAAATCAAATAGATTTTTTTAAAAGTGAAATATGCAATATTTTATTAAAATTCGGTTTAAAATACAAAAGGGAAAGTGGTGTTTCCCCTAATATGAAATTGTGAAGAGAGTTTTGCTAACCATACATGCGAATTGAGGAGAAATTGATCTATATCCTGTCTATTTCAGCAAATAAAACTCATTACGATAATCAAGAATATATATATAGTCCACAAATCAGAAAAATGAAAACCTAAAACTCCAATCAACTACCCGTTTGCAGATCCATCTAGCAATCAAACAGAAAACATAATTATCAAAAAAAAAAAAAGGAACAATACATCGCTGAAAAAGAAATCAGAAAAGATTATGGAGAAATCCTACCTGTGGTACATGAAAAAACAATCGATGATGATTGGGGAGAGAGAGAGAGAGAGAAGAGGTACCTAACCTATATGAGTCGTAGGAGAAGTGGGAAAATCGAGTTCCCGCGCGATTAATGTTTAGTGTAAAATTTTATTCATATAATAATTAATTTTTCACCAACGGGTTTATAACGGAATGGTGACAACTAAACAACCTTTTCAAGTTCGGTTGTGCATGTGTAACAATAGCGTCACCAAATACCTAAAAAGGTAACGAAATTTAGGATCCAAACTTTTCTTTGCTATGACCGTCACTAGTCCGTTGCCATACCCATCAACAAACATTTGTTGTCGTTGACAACCTTTTCAAGTTCGGTTGCGTAGGTGTAACAATAGCGTCACCAAATACCTTAAAAGGTAACGAAATTTAGGCTCCAATCTTTTCTTTGCTATGACCGTTACTAGTCAGTTGCCATACCCATCAATAAACATTTTTTGTCGTTGTTCCGCCACTATTTCGTTGTTAAATGATAACATGCCACCGTTGAGAAATCTCGTCCCCATTTCATAATAATTTATATATACGGCATTCTGGCAACCTGTTAAATATTATTTTTGATAACTCCTCCCAAAATTATATATTGTTAGTGCAATAACATAGCATGATTTTGTATGTGCTAATAATATATAAGTAATACTTAAAAAATTAACATAGACAAGTGATTATAAAAGACATTTTATACCAAATTATCATATTTAGACGTACCACACATCTTTAAAAAAATTAATCAAAAATAATAATTAGAGTAGTGGTGAGTGCAAACAAAATTTATAATTTTTTTTTGATGGTTTGTATTTTAATTGAAGTGAGCATACTGAAATTGTGTAATAAATATTTAATTATTCGTACATATCTATTATTTAATATATGTTTCGTTTCTTCAGTTTTTTATTTTTTACTTTTTTACCTTAGTGTGTTAATCTTTTTACTTGTTATACATTGATTTATTAAATTTAACTTTTGTATCTTTTTGTTTTGTATTTTATTTATTTTTTAGTCAATTTTGAAACGATGAAACTTTCGACATATGACTTTACGTGACATTATTTTTGTGGGTTTCTTTAGGGAGTTCGAAAAGAAAGTTGAAATTGAGCGAAAAGGAAAAAAAATAGAAATCAAATAAATTTTAATAAGAAAATCAAGGTAAACAAAATGAAGAAAATATGGTAAAAAAGGTATAAAAAAATAAGGTTTTTCCGTGTTTATACTTTGAAAAATATTATACATTTTTATTAATTTTGACAACGCCACACGTTTGGTCCTGCATGCATATATTATATATATATATATATATATATATATCCATACATGTAAACTGTAAGTAAAGGATCAATATAGTTGAGAATTAAGTTGACAAACAATATATCACCAATTTGATAACATTTAGGTCATATCAAATCAATTGCTAAAATCTTTCATGTCTATTGATTCTACAATTATACATATTCATATACAGATGTTCTACATACACTTACGTACATATATATGTATGTAGAATTTATACCTTATCAGGATCTTCATTGACTTTGTAGCTATCCGGGGTAATCGAATCCAGCCACATACCAGGATATGTATCCTACAAACTCATCAAAAATAAATAAAAAATCAGTACCAATAAAAAAAACTGCAAACTCAAAAACCACTTAAAAAAGAAAGACAAAAAGAACGGTTTGCTCGCATCGAGCTGTTTCTGGACAGTTTTCGATCTCTTCTTAGGGTGACTAGAGGGTTTGGATCTAGTCATAGCCAAGAAGTCCTGTTCTATCTCCATCTTAGTGAGAGAGATTGAAAACTTCTCCTCCTTCCCCTTCTTCACATCTTTCGCCGCGACCCGCCCCGGTAAGGCAGTCCCACCAATTCCTTTACCCGATTGGTCCTTATTCTTCTCCTTACATGTCCTCAAATTCCACACCTTCACCAACTCCCCCTCCTCATCTCTCTCCTCTTCTCTCTCCTCTCGCCTTTTCTCATGGTCGGATTCAGACATTTCTTGACCAAAAAATCTGATGTCAAACGGAGAAATAATGTAGCGAGAAAAGTTATTAGTCAACAATATTACTACAACATAAGATGTCACTGAAAGAGTAATACTACTACTGCAGTATATATACACAAAGAAATTTCTTAGGTGGCAGTGGAGATTAGGAGCATTCTGGATATCAAACCATTTAATTTGCATGATTATACTTAAAAAGTTGATTGCATTATTTAAGTATTTAATATATTTTCCTAAATCAAGATGTATTAAATACAAAAATAGTTGTATTCATAATTTATAATTATACATATATACTACTATACCATTACATCATTACCATAATTATGTATTTAATTTAATTAAATAAAAAAATGTTATTAATAACTTACCATGATATGAGACATTTGTTAGCTTTTCACCTGTGCTAATTATGCTAATTAGGGGTGAGGACGCATTTAATGTACGCAAATATATTTATATTCGTTGAATGGGAAAAGATAACCATTGTCGGGGGTAACTCATTTGATAACTTGTATAGTTATTCAATGTTCGTTCTTATATATGTAAGTATTATTTAACAAATATATAATATGTAATTCACATTGAATGTTTTACTGAGTAAATATGTGCATGAATAATTTATTTCTGTTGTAAGATTATTGGACTCTTGGACTTTTACTGATTGGGCCCAAGTGGGCTTATAACCCTACCCCTCTATCTATATAAAGAGGGCTAGGGGTCTTGTATTTTATTCATTCAGATATCCATTCATAATAAAGACTATATCGTTCTCCCCTCTCTCTACTTCTGTCTCCCTATATACGTAGCTAATAGTGTATTACAATACGTTATCAGCACTGCTCTCGGAGATCGAAGTACGCATTATAGATTCAATAAACTTGATTTTGCTATATCGACCTTCACCAACATACCGTGCGTAAGGTACCCGGATATAATTTTTTTTATACCGTACACGTTACATATTACAACACGTACTGTTTGTATGCTACTGTACTGTTTGTATGTTAATACTGTCTTGCATGATTACAACGCATGTTTGTATGTTACTACTGCAATTGCATGATTACAATTCCAGCCTTGCGTAGGTTTAAAAAAAAAAAAAAAAAAAAAAAAAACCTTATGCTACTGCCATGTTACTAGTACTGTGATTATACTACTCCTATGTTATTAAAACTTGCCATGATTACTTCCATGATTACTATGTTATTCACAATTATGTGTACTACTGTAAATAAATATATAGTTTGTTGAAATTACACGCATGGTCCTGTAGTATAATACTTATACGAAAACAGTACATATGGTTGAAAAAGATACAATATTTAGTAAATATACACACACATGCATATAATTTTTTTTCTTAAAAGGCAAACGAATAAAAAAAAATGCATATAAATTGATTTGATTTGTTAGAATCTTCATGAATTGATTAATAATCCTAAATTGATTTGATTTGATATGTTAGAATCTTCATGGATTGATTGATAATCTTAAATTGATTTGACTTGATATGTTAGAATTTTCATGGATTGATTGATAATTTTAAATTGATTTGACTTGATATGTTAGAATCTTCATGGATTGATTGATAATCTTACATTGATTTGACTTGATATGTTAGAATCTTTATGGATTGATTGATAATCTTAAATTGATTTGATTTGATATGTTAGAATCTTTAAGGATTGATTGATAATCTTAAATTGATTTGATTTGATATGTTAGAATCTTTATGGATTGATTGATAATCTTAAATTGATTTGTTTATAACACCAAATCTACTGCATGATTAGATAGATTCTAAAATATATTTACTGCCTGTTTATATATGTGTGGTTAATCTAAATAGATATTCTCTATGCTGTTTAATATTATTGCCATATATAAAATGCGAAAATCGTATATATTCACATTTAAGTTGGAAAAATTATGAATCTTCCCCAAATAGGCTCACCTATTTGGATACGATGTCTAGGAAAGATAAAGGCGGAAGTCGTTCTCCTAATGAGGTCGGTTTTTAAGAGGCATTCGTGCCCACCTCCCTCACCGTCTTTCCTGGTCGTGTTCAAATAGAGCTACCGAAAGGGGTTGACTAAATAATAATTTCCCCGAGTGTGTTTATATAGTGATGTATGTTTCGCTGAATTGGTGTTTCAGTATCGACTCGTTGTTCGATCAATGAGAACCGATTCACATGAAAAGCAAAACTAATGTTTTCGAACCTGTCGTTTCGAAAAAAAGTTTGTGCTTGCGCAAACCATAAACATATAAACCAGTCGTTTTATATGATAAATAATTCAGAACTCCCAACACATGTTGGATGCCATGATGAGAAAAATCGTAAAAACATGCGAAATGACTATTTAAACGTTGATTTTAATCCGTAACCACATGTTACTCACCCTGATGTGTGAAAATGTGATGCCCAAATTTTTTTTTTTTGGATGCCATCTTTGATGAGTAAAACACAAATTTGTTGTTACCATCAGGATGAATGTTAAGGCGTTGATTTTATTCCGTCGCCACATTTGAGACGTGATGACGTCTATGGTGAACAAATGTCTGAAATTGACATATTGGAGCTATCCTTCACCAAAATACTAGCTTGGAAATTGTATTCCATAAGCAGTATCGTGAATTTATATTCACCATGTTCCTTTATCGCCCATCTGTTATTGGATAAGAAAATTACCCCGATGAGTAGTTTTAATCCTATTGGGTCAATGGCGAATTGTTTGCCTGATATTAATGCTCTTCGTGTAAATTTTCTTCCACGAATCGAGAACCGAGACAAGTGTTATTTGTCTCAAACTGTCGCGATCCCGATGAATCGCCTAGCCAAGCGAGATTTTAGACAATCGTCAAAATCGAAAACCTGTGGCTCCAAGACAGTAATTGAAAGGAACAATATGACCCGTTGTTACAAAGCAAGAGATAATGGTCAATGAGGCAACTCTATGCTATAAAGACAAAGGTCATGCACGGTTACTCCTTAAATAGTTCAAAACTATTACAAAGGTGCAAAAACCGATGCTAATGTGGTTAAAGCTAACTGAAAGGAAACTCTTGAGACCCCCGGTTTTGTGGCTCAAATGAGTTTGGGACCTTTCTTTATTGATTTTGATAAATCATTGAGCCATTTTTTCGCTCATCTGGATTATGTTTTTCCATTTGGATTATGATTTTTCCATTTGGACATACTTTTGGATTATGGTTTGCCTGTTTACGAAATTTCTCGAAATAATTTAAAGTGTTTTGAGCAAATTCCTTTGACAAATGTGACCAAACTTTAAATTATGAAATTTTAGGCAATACTTGTGGTGTAGTTGGTTTTTTGGAAATAGTGGGTAACAATGTACCACAATTTCACCAACTACTTGCCTAAAAGAGTACTCAGTGACAATGATTCTGGACATGTCGTTCCAAAATCGAAATCTTTGGTAAAACCAAATTGATTTGTCAAATATGAAGTCTTATACTCATGTAGGTCCTGCCGTACCTTGTTGAGTTATAAAATATTCGAGAAAACCAGTGTTATCTGGTAATAGCTCATGAAAGAATTAAAATTTTTTTACATAACCTCCATTCAATACGACCAAAAGCGTATTTTAGAGGAGTTGAAATGTCTTTCAAGTGGTTGCTACCACATTCTTTAAAGCATTTAAAGTTACCTTATCATTTCGCCTGTCGTCGAAAAGATAAATGATTTAAATGCTAAGACATGATTGTCTGTACTATCATTCGCCTGTCGTCGATTGATAAGAGCATTTTGATATTGTGGCATTGACCGGATGAGATATTCCCGGGTCAAAAGACGATGGTTGATTTATAATCGCATCGCATTTGAATTCTCTTTGAGGATATATTTCGTGATTAATCCGAAATTAATGCCACTAATGCTCATTTTGAAAGACTAGTATGTGTAAAGATCACGAAATGAACTCGTAGAATTCTTGTAAAGAATTGAAGGAGTTATTGTGGACTTATCCAACCATAAGACGGACCACAAATATAAATGGTTATGGTTGATGCATCGACAATATGGTCACATTTTACTGTTGTCCACATAAATGCAGCACTTCCCAAACTTTTAGCCCTATCATTAAGTTGATGGCTCATGATCCGGATTATCCTGAAAAGTCTAGTCGACTTGATAATTCCGAAGAGTAAGAATCGAAATTTCGATTTGAATTACTTGAGTTTGGAAATTGAAATTGAACATCCTGTCGATTATGTTCAGACCCAAATGGACTCACGGAATGTTTGATGATGCAACTACAAATGGTTGCACGCACTTCTTGGTCTTGCGCACCAAGATTTATATTTCCGTGTGGGGTCATGTTATTTTGCTGCATTGGTCCGTCATGAGGCCCATAGACACTCAAACACAATATGCGTACGAGCTGGTTACTGGTTATGAGCCATAAGTCTCATATTAACGCGTGTTTGGAGTGCTTAATTAATATTTTGATTGAGCCGCTATAGCGTTCAAAATATGGACCTCTGAAGGGGACATAAGTCGATTATGAATCCCATACCTATCATTTGATAGAGTAACCTTGGCAAGCGATCTCTTTACCGCATGATATGCGAAAGTGACATCGCTAAGACTGTTCTCCCCGTCGTTAGGGGAGATTTGCACGTTACCGTTGATAAGAAACGACGTGAAGTAACGTGGCATAACCCACTAAGTCTTAACTTGATCCCCAAAACTGCACTTAGTGATAAGTAAGTGCATAGACTCCCTCTAGTCTAACTAAATGCCAGACGTATTTAATGACTTTATGAGATGTCACGAGATCATTTATACCTGCTGCAAAATGCTTGCAAGGATAGACGTCCCTGTCGGACGCCGTGTTCCTGTCGTAACACGTTGCTTTGGCCGAACCCGCCAAGTAAAGGACGCTGCCATCGGCCATCAGTCTGTCGTCCTTCCCAAGATATGAGTAAGTTGACTGGTTCTTAATTCGTTCAGCCCCAGAGGTGGTGAACTGAAACTCGTTTATCGTACGAGATTATAAAGGATCAAGGAGATGTGTGATTTCCTTCTCATCCTAAAAATCTCGAAATATCTGTCGATCATGATATCTTAGACGATATTGAAGCAAAATGAGACTGTCATTGATTACTTGTTCATATATTCGGTGACGACTGATAATATGAGCAAATTATGATAGGGAACCATGTACTGTTGCCTGAAGTCAACGTTGAATAGACTGGACTAATGGAAACTTGCAATCCAAGTAGACTCCTTAGCGAAGGTGTGTTCGGACCTGTAGCTCCAACACCACCAATGTTAAACGAGTTCGTTTATTTGGTTATTCATAAGGAAAAGTGATGAGAATAATGAGATTGTAGAATGCTCGCCTAGTATCGCAAGGCTTCTCTCACATCTTGGAATTGATTACGAGATGGTTGATTTCCTCGTAATGGACGTTATAATGGTCCCCTACTTTATCAGTTTAGTAGTTTCCCAAAAACTGATTATGCAGCATGTGATTGTGGTCACTGTTTTTTCTCTATGAGAATTTAGACAAAGAGATATAGATGAAGGTCCCTGTGTGACTTCATATGCTTTAATCAAGTAGTTCCTGACCACGGAACACGATCTCAATTAAATGAGATGTTCACTATATGGATTAATATAATCCGAGCGGATGTGGTATACCCGCCTAAGTGTGTACTTGATTAGCTTGGGATACTTGAACAAGTATTATGCCCTTGTATGTTTTATTATGCGATCCACTTTTGGATTTGCCTTCGAGATGAAGGATCTTGGGAAGACACGGTAGTGACTCGGCCCGATGATCGAGTCCCGTAAAGATTGAATCTAAGTCCATGATTCAGACTACACACAGAAGGTGTTATGACGCTAAGTCGTCAGATTCTCCCATGATCGTTCGATCACTAGACATTGATATAGACCCAGTCCGTCCCTGATGAGACGATGAAGAGATATTGAACCATCATGTTCATATCTAAGTACAATAAGCGTATCATTGTACTTGGTCTAATGTGCTAGGATGAACATCTCGTATGTTGTGAATGGTATAGCTCGACACAACATTGCGCTAACACGCTGCCATCGAAATGGCACTAAAGACACATTCCCTTACCTTATGGTAATTTTGGAAGTGGGCTAGTTTATCCCATTTGCTTCATCGAGTGTACCTACCCCCTTCGGTACTCGAATTAACGCAACCCTTTTTCGGTTATACCGATGCCGGTTACTTATCAGACCCGCATAAGTGATATTCCTAACATGGTCTGTCTTTACCATTAGGAATAAGGCAATATCTTGGAGGTCTTAGAATGACTCCAAATGAATCACTCTGATCTACTCGTGCTCTATGAGACGACTAGAGAGTGTATATGGCTTCGAGCTCGTATTAGCCATATTTTAATTACGTATGCTCTGTCTCACGATCCAGATAAAACACTTGTCTTATTTGAGGACAACTTGTTGTTATCGATCAAGAGAGACATGACTAGATTATGCTATTTAGCATTTCTTGCCGAAATAAATCTTCACATATGAAGTTTAAGAACATCCTGTCGAATGCTCGTTTTATTCCACGTGAGATTTTCTTGCATCCAGTCGTGTGCAAGTAAATGAAGCATCCAGTCGAATGCTCGTACTCTTTCTTGGAATATGAAATCTTTGCACTCAGTCGTGTGCAAGTGAGGGGGAGCATCCAGGTGAATGCTTATTGCACTAATTACTACTTAGTTGAAATCCTCGCACCCTGTCGTGTGCAAGTAAGGGGGAGCATCCAGTCGCATGCTCGTGTACTCTTTTTGTCCTTAGACCAAGGTTTTTTCCCACTGGGTTTTCCTTGGCAAGGTTTTTAGCGAGACACGTTCCCATCATATCTCACTTAAGATTTTCGAAATTAGGGGGAGTATCCTGTTGTATACTTCTTACCACTGTGTACTCTTTTGTCCTTCGACTAGATATTTTTTCCCACTGGGTTTACTCTAGCAAGGTTTTGATGAGACACCTGTTTTGTGGTTGATCCCATACTATTACCATTGTTGCACTCTTTTTCCTTCAATCAGAGATTTTCCCATTGGATTTGCTCTGGCAAGGTTTTGATGAGGCACACTGTTTTTGTGGTTAGTTACTTACATGATATTTCAGCCTATATCATTCGGCTACACAGTTTCTCATAGGTACCGGTTTTGTCCCACACTGGGTTTTCCGGCCCTAAGGTTTTTATGTGTTTAGCACTGCGAATGAACTCGACTCAGATCGACTGCATGAAGACGAAGAATTCAAGACGTCCAAAGGGGGAGTGTTGTAAGATTATTGGACTCTTGGACTTTTACTGATTGGGCCCAAGTGGCCTTATAACCCTACCCCTCTATCTATATAAAGAGGGCTAGGGGTCTTGTATTTTATTCATTCAGATATCCATTCATAATAAAGACTATACCGTTCTCCCCTCTCTCTACTTCTGTCTCCCTATATACGTAGCTAATAGTGTATTACAATAATTTCCTTTATTTTCATATTTCATTTTAAAATCAAATCTTTCTATGCAATTCAATGAAAAATATTTACAACTTTGTAATTTGCAAATTTATTACTAATAGTATGTGAGCATTGATAGGTTAGTGATCAAATCTACTTTTTTAGGTCCACTTAATATATTACTTTACGTACTGGTTAGAGGTTTTGATTGCTCATTTTTTTCAAGTTCTTACGGTTGTTTTGCAAACTCTAAGGGTGCTGTTTTGATTTTACATATTTTATTTTATTTTATTTTTTATTATGGATGGTTTCTGATTTCAGTTTCATCAAATATATCCATGTACAACCACTATGATCATTTACAATTGTCAGGAAATAAGAAAAACCACCAATTCCGTCCACACATGCAATATGGTCGTGTACAACGACTATGATCATTTACAATTGGAGAACTTGGGTCGATTCTAACATTTTGAATGATAGAAGTATTTGGATTGTTAAAGAACCTTTTTCTTGTAGCTATGCTTGGAGGAAATATTTCCCTCTGGTATGATAACTAGATTGGTAGCAGCTCTATTGATACTTACTTATTGATACTGGATTCACCATTAGTGAGAAGGTGGCTGCTATCATCCACAATAATTGGACATGGCTTCGTAACGAGAACTAGGTCATTATTGATATTTAAAAGTTGCTTAGATAAGGTGGTTTGAACCTTATCTAGCAAATGTTTTACTGTTAACCTTATGTGGAAGCACTTAAGGAAAAAAGAGCCTCCTGTTGAATGCTATTCGATTGTTTAGTTCAAACACAAATTGGCTAAATGCAGTGCCATTTTATGGCAATTTATCCTTGAAAGACTTCCTACTGGGAAAAGATTCGCTAAGTGGGGCATTAACTCTGTCACCATTTGCTATATTTGCAAAAACCATAATGAAACTATTGACCATCTTTTCTTTAGTTGCAATTTCTCAAGAGTGGTGTTGGTATTATTTGCTAAAGCTGGTTTTTTTTTGGTTGCCCTAATAATTGGAATGAATGGGTTCATAATTGGTCTAAAAAAATGTTTAAAAGTAAGAGTTTATCTTCTACTCTGGGCAAACTAATTTTTTCAGTGGCCACCTAACTTATCTGGAGGTCTAGAAACGATTCTAAGCAATAAGCATGCAAGAGTTGTTGAAGTGAAAGCCATCAAGCTGAATTTATGATTATGGTTAAGTTTAAGCAAATGAGATATATTTCTACTAATAATAGAAATCACTTTATTTAAATTGTATCCTTGACAAAAGAATTTTTAGGGAATATTTCTATTAATAATAGAAATCACTTCTTCTTTTTTAATGCAATTCAATTTTCAAACAAAAAAATTATCAAAACACGCGGTAGCCTTATCAGAATCACTAAGAAATGACTTTCTCATTTGTTTTCCTACAAGACAAATCTCACAAGGCAACTCCACATCTTTGTCTGTGAAAGAAATTACACTTGCCAACAATTTTATTTGCTTCAAAAAACAAGATCAAATATCATAAAATCTCATAAATTAGGTTAGTTACAAGCAATTAAATAATGAATGTGGTTCTATTCCTTTAACATATTGGTAAATAACAAACTTATAATATGATCGATTGTGATTGAGTGTTTGGATAGAAATTTTTAAAATTTCTAGATCATTTTATTTGGGATACTCATAGATAGAGCGTGAGTCATTGACTCGCTTTCGTGTACTCTTACACTTGTATCAAGATTGTATCATGAGGTAGAGGGTGAGAAAATCGATTGATTAGCTCGTTAGAATTTATAATCTTGGACTGAATTTTGAAGTTATAATATACGGTAAAACAATTCTGGAGAGAAGACTAGGCGGGTTGTCGAAGCTCTATATATCGCAGTGTCATCTCTTACCTATTTTTTACTTTCCGTATTTATATTTGTGATTTTGTGAATTATATTATTGATAATCTTTTCATAAGTATCCTTTGTAAGTTAGTATTGAGCTGGTTGACTTGTTAATTAGTTGTCCTTAAGTTTTAATTGATCCGTGAAAAATGCATAAAATTTTACTCACCAAATAAAATATACGCTCAACTTTTCGGTTTCTTTTAACAAATCCATAACATATTTTCTTTGATTTATAAATATTCTTTTTTTGAGTTGACAACTTCTGTTCCCAAAATATTCTTCAAAATATCCAAATCTTTAATAATACACTTTTTTTTGAGTAAAAGAAGCTTTAATTCAGAAATTCAATAATTATCATCACATGTTATTACAAGATCATCTCCATAAACGAAAATAATGGTACGTTTTAGTCCCATTGCCATCAGAAGATATATTTTTTATTGATAAATTTGTGAAATATAGATATATTTTTTTGGACTTGTGCATGTTGGAGCATTACCCCTAAAATGTGTGTAGTATTTGATAGTATCATTTACCTCTCCTAAATTAAATAATGAAAGGAAAGTTGAATCACAATAGAAGATAACTGAGCCTGGTTATGTTCTTTGTTAAAGAAAATTGATAAAATGTAGTTATACATGTAATACTTCTAATAACTAGTCCATTTATAACTCTTTTGGAGCATCCTCAAAGGACGAGGGTCTGCTGCCTCTGTGCCGCAGGGTAACGGTTGAAAAAATGGAGGGAGGGGAGTATCGCGCGAGGCCGGTGGCAGAATCAGTACCAAATGTGTGGGGTTGCCAAAATTAATAAAAACGCATAATATTTTCCAAAGTTTAAACACACAAAAGACGGATTTTTTAAACCTTTATACCATCTTTTCTTCATTTTTTTATCTTGTTTTCTTGATTAAAAGGTATTTAATTTCTATTTTTTTCATTTTCGCTCAATTTCGACTTTCTTTTCAAACTCCCAAAATACCCACAACAGTAATGTCACGTGCAGTGTTGAAAGTTTCAACGATTCAAAATTGACTAAAAAATAAATAAAATAGAAACCCAAAAGATACAAAAGTTAAATTTAAGAAATCAAGCTATAACAAGTAAAAATATTAAAACACGAAGGTAAAAAAAATATTAAAAAAAACCTGAAAAAACCAAACGTATATTAAATAATAAATATATACGAACAATTAAATATCTATTATACAATTTCAGTATATTCACTTCAATAAAAATAAAAACCGCCAAAAATTCTTTTATAAATTTTGTTTGCATTCACCACTACTCTAATTATTGTTTTTGTTTAATTTTTTAAAAAATGTGTGTTACGTGTCAACATGATAAGTTGGTGTAAAATGTTTTTTATAATCAATTGCATATGTTAATATTTTAAGTATTACTTATATATTATCAGCACATGCATACAAAATTATGGTATGTTATTGCATTAACAATATAAAATTTTGGAATAGCTTGTCAAAAAAAATATTTAAGAGATTGCCAAAATATCGTATATATAAATTTTTATGAAAAACATTAATAAAAAAATTGTGGGTTTGCCATGATAACCACTGATCATATGAGTGTGCCGCCTACGCGAAGCGTACATTATAGATAGAGTTAAGGGGCTCTCTTCCCCGTCTGTGGGAAGACATGAATAAGAAGGGGTTCAGTCCCTTTCTGAAATTCCTATCCGCTGTTCTAGTTGCTGTTATGCAGTTAGGTACCAAGTGCAGTTGCAACTGAGGTTGGAACCTAAGTATAATGATGGACAGAACTTGTAAAGTTAAATGTACTTGAATAAAATCACACGCACATTTAATAACGGAGTTCACCCAACTAGGCTACGTCTCCGGGACACTCACCCAGATTATGATATTATAAAAGCTTACAATATAGGATTCAAGTGTTATTGACAAATACTCAGACTCGCTCTAGGTTTTTCTGCCTATCTCTATATTGCTCCTACCTTATAACTATCACTTAAAAATCAATGACATCCCATCATTGTTTTTTCTTTTAAAGCTCACTGTGTATTCTCTCAAGAATGAGTTCTTTATCATTTAGAACACACACTTTTTTACAAGCTAAGTTATCAATTATTTATTCAAGTAAAAACAATCTTCTTGCTTGAAGATCTTTTACGATTGCTTTGACTTGTTTGATTGGCTTCAATCTTTCCATGTATGACCAGATTCTTCAACGTGGATTGACTCCAATCATCATTGGTTAATACCTGTTTAATAACAAGCTTGGAAATAGGAGTTAGTCTTTTCCTATAATAAGGAAACATATAAAGATAATATCTTTTAGAGATCTTTTCATATACATATGAAACACTTAACTCCAAATTTCATTCAATCTTAAACAAATCATACTGAATTTGATAAGAAACAAAGATTGACAAACATGATAAAGATTTGCATAGGAATAGAGATTTTAAGATTGCCTAGTTTTAAAGTAAACATATGTTTAAAAACAAATCTCCTTATATCTTTTAATAAACATCTTTCTTATCACTTTAATATTCTCAATATACATAGACTAAATCTCTAAGAACATATGAGAATATATCCTGCATACTTTAAAACAAATAATCATCATTAAAGAGTAGTAATGCAGATTTTACAGAACTTGACAGAATTCTGCAGAACAGCAGGTTGGAACTGTGGTTGCAACTGAGGTTGCAACCTCACTTGAAAACATAAAGTTGTCTCAATTCTTAACATTCAACTAGCATTACTTAGTTTAAACCAATCGACAACAAATAGCTTATGGGCCAGAAATCTGATCCTAACACTTTCTTTTTACAACTTTTGTCCTTGCGGTTTTTAAAACAGTCCATGAGTTTTAAATCAGACCGTTGCAACTAACAAATTGGTCCATAAATTTCATTTAAAAATTAGTGTTTTTCTTAATCGATGTATTATATTAATTGATGTAATATTTTATGAATGAAATCTCTTTTGAGTGGATAAATGTTTACTACGTTCACAATTAAGTGTTTAGTTTGGGTTACTTATATAGTTCTATATTTTTGGATAAAAAACTAATTTAAACTCTCGCTATTTTTCTCTTCCGGTTCCTTTAATCTTGATCCATTTTCCCAAAAAAAAAAGTTGTTAAACTCCTCTTCCGTTAAGGCGTTAATGATGCTCTTAGTTTTTTATTTTTTAATTTATCTTCAACGTCTGAGTCTAACGCAAATGCTCTGAGTTTTAATTGTTGAATTTGTAAATAACACTCTTACACTACGTCTATATTATATATAATATATTATTGTAAATATTATAAATAGGGGAAAAATGTTGTTTAGTACCTCAACTTATTTGTTTTTACTAATTAGGTACATATCCTATTCACTTTACCAATTAAGTACCCAAACTATAAATTTTGTCCCAATTAGGTACATGTCGTCAAATTTCCGACAACAATTTCACGGTAGCTATCTAATTGGGACAAAGTTTATAACTTGGGTACTTAATTGATAAATTAATATGTTGGTACTTAATTGGTAATTTTTTTTAAAAGTATATTTTTAAAAAAGTTTTTTAAAATCCGTATTTTTCTTAAAAAGCGTATTTTTCAAACAAAACGTTTTTTCTCAAACAATTTTTTGTAACAAAATGTATTATTTCAAGCAAAATGGTTTTTGCAAACAAAACATTTTTTTCAAACAAAACATTTTTTTCAAACAAAACTTATTCTTTAAAAAAAAATACATATTTTTCAAAAAAAAATCTTTTTATATTTGTGTAGCTATTTTAAAAAAAAAATGTATTTATTTAATAAAAAGTTTTCTTAAAAATATGTATTCTTAAAAAAAAATTAAATTAGGCGAAAAATATTGTTTAGTTAACCCAACCTATTTGTTGTTACCAATTAATTATCTAGGTTTTACCAATTATGTACCAAAGATATAAAATTTGTCCCAATCAGGTATCTACCGTCAAATAAATTGACGGAAATTTGACGGTAGGTACCTAATTGGGACAAAATTTGTAGGTTGGGATACTTAACGGTATCTAATTGGTAAAAACAAATAGATTGAGTATAGTAAACATTAATTTTCTCTTACAAATAGAGTTTTGATTTGGATTAAGCTAGTTAGAGAGGAATCGGAGATTCATTGCAGAGGTGATTTATGTATGTATATATGTATATATAGTATGTATTTATATATGTATATATGTGTACATGTATATATATAGAGAAAGAGAGATTTCGATGGAACGATGAGAAATGGAAAGGATATGGGGGTTTTATAGTAGAAATGAGGATAAAGAGTAGTGTTTTTTGCGAGCAAGTGGTTGATATCCATGTGGTTGTTAGCCGAGTATATTATGCTCACCGTCAGGGTTTGAACCCTGTCGCCTGCGAAGTTTCGCAGGTTTTACCTCCAAAGCAGGGATAAAAAAAAAAGTAGTATTTTTTTGCCATTACACCTCTTCTATATTGTTTCATTTACATTTTTGTCACTATTTTTTTTTTTTAATTTTCAATAATTATTATTTTGAAAATACACAGTGTTCTAAAGAGCGAGTATACAGAAATTAGACTAATACTAGATAGCGTCATTCTTGTAGGTGTCGGTAAGGGGTATTGTTATGGTCTCGAGTACTTGGATAGTTCACTTGCCGTTGTCATTGTTGTATGTGTCGGTATTTGAACCATGGTGTTAAAGGGGGTATTGTTATGGTCTCGACTTCTTGGATAAGTTCATTTCCAGTTATCGTTGTTATAGCATGTAGGTTTTTGAACCATATGGTTAATGGGGTACGCTGATGCGTCGGTTAATTTAACATTAAATTGCAGTTAATATAGGTTTTCTGATTTTCTTAGATTCGGCAACACGTGTACGTTTAAACGAGTGATTGGTTTACGTTCGTGCTAACTCCAAATAAGTTTACGTTAAATTGGTTAAAGGCGAGACCTTACGAGATCTTAATAATTACTACTAAATTGATATGTTAAATTTAAGAACCTAAATTTAGATAGATAGTTGCAGCCTTTTGCTAATTCAGGAATACCATACGAATGAGCTAAGTAGTGAAGTTTACTATATACTATAATTAGGCAATTTTGAGTTTTTTTGTTGGTACATATCTATAGTTTCTAGGTTAATATGTACTCAAAGTTATACTACATGTAGTAAACTGAATAAAACTAAGGCTGGTTTTCACTTTTCTGGAAAAAACAATAAAAGATAAGTCAAAACGGATGTATATATGTTTTATTTCGTCTCAGATCCATTTTACCATAGGTACAATACGAGTAATTGTAGGAATAACAATTTGACAGCTTGTAATATTTGTAATATTGGCACTTTTGAATGGTTTTTTTACGACTTTATCTGCATTTTGTGTACCACAGTAGAACAATTAATTAGAAATATAGTGATGGAAACGGAAGTGAAGATCGGAGGGCCGATATTTTATATATTTCTTTTCATATCCTATATGAAGGTATTTTCTGTAGAATTGGAGGAGAGAGATTTTGATCAAATTACATAGAAAATATTTACTTTTTGTTAAAATTTTTCGAAATGAGAGGGTGGTGGCATCAACTGCCTCCACATAGTTACTTTCCCGTCTACAACTGATCTCCAAATTGGGTAACAATCAACAACACTTGTAATTTGAATACTATGCAGTCACAATGATGCTTCAACATGACAATGATCATGACTTCTTTTTATCAGTGTAGTAGGGAAAGAGAGAGATGTTGTGCACAATATTTAGCAACTGTATAAGACAGCAAAACATGCGGTGCATCACTGAATTGATCAAGTAAAAAGTCTCTACCTTTCCATAATTGTACATGATCAAACTAAAAATTAAAATAAAATTGGTCACTCTAGAAATATAGGGTTAATTCAAGTTAACATACACGCAAATGATAATCATGTCTTTGCTAATACGACAAATGTTAATGATGTCTCGCTAATACGACGAAAACTTGAATGGCTTAATCATAACTCCCCAATACGACAAACACTAATCATATCTTGCGAATACGATAAAAACTAATCATGTGAAATTAATACGACAAAAATCAAATCATTTTCCACGTAAGGAAATCAGTAGATTTTCTAATTAGGCTGCAAATCCGTTGTAGATACGCCAAAACTAAGTTTCGGACACATTGACATTCACAATTAAGACAAGAATACGCCAAGGCAATGCTCGAGTATGTAAGACATTAATAGTACCAACTCCTTAATAAGATAGAGCATGTATTGTATGTCGTATTTGTAAAAAAAATAATCTCACGATCATACGCTGAAACATTCATAAAAATCTTAAAAACAATATACAATCGAGGCGGATTATAGAAGAGAAAATCTTGCAAACTAACAGAATCCAGAAAGGAAAACACAAACATTGTAAAGGTTTAAATCCTTAATTGATTTGATTGATATGAACATCTATACCTGAAACTAAAAACAAAACTCCTTGCAAAATAGATATAATAAGCTATTGTTGGAAAAACCATGTAAAACATGGTTTTTTCCGAATGGTCACATGACCATCTTTGAGCCAAGATTCCAAGCGACAACCATTGTCTTTTGACATCATACTCAAGACTATTGAGTAGATAGTAAGACAAGGTTCGTAACGGTACGTCGCATGACCTATTCGGAGAATGGGAGTGAATGGAAATTGGCGTCAAAGATTTTGGTTAAGAAAGAGAAATTCTCTTAATGCTGGAAAATGGGTTTAATGAATATAGTTCATTGGGAATTGTCACACATTGGAAAATGAAGAGTCATTTTTACAATATATATACAAAGCTATCTCATGTGGGTATTAAGTTGTGTGTCCACATACACATGTGTGTATTAAGTGTGTACCACACGCGTGCGCTCGCTCGGGACGCGGACGTGGGCTTGGGATTTGGGATTTGGGATATGTCGGGTCTTGGGTCTTGGGTCTTGGGTCCAGTCCGAAGACTGAAAAAAGAATTTTGTATAAATAACAGGAGTGGTCCTAAAAGTTTCCAGCAAGTTGTAATTGATGCAATATATGAGGATTATTGCAGAGTTAATACTGCAGTTTCAAAATTCGAAAACCGACAATATTAAGTGTGACTTAATGCTGAGATACTTAGCTGAGCCTATATATATGTAGCACCCCCCCCCCCCCCCCCCCCAACACACACACATCAGAAACACAACATTCTGAAATCAAACAGAGCACAATAAATCTCTCTAAACAAACAGCAGAATTACATTTTAGTCAGAGAGAGCCACCCACCAACATCCCGACCTTTACTCGTCGCTAGTTTTCGGCGAGTCATCCGAGACGTTGTAACTTGGGATCGAAGCGCCAAACATAACCAGAAACTTTAAAGGTGGTTAGACGAATATCGGTTAAGGGCATACTGTTAAACAGTAGCCTCGTGTTTTCATTTCTGTCTTTTTAATTTTAATTCTGTAATTTCATTTCTGTATTTTTCTTTTCTGTAATTTCATTTATGTAATTTTGTTTTTTGTAATTTCATTCCAGTACCTTTCTTTTCTGTAATTTCAATTCTGTAATTTCTTTTCTGTAATTTACATTTCAGTTATGTAATTTTATTTATTGACATAAACATTCCAGCAGTTTAGTAATCATACTATTCTGTCTAGCAATTTCTTTTAATTAACAAACAGTCCAGCAGTTTAGTGTTATACTATTCTGTCTGACAATTTCGTTTAATTACAAACCAGTTCAGCAGTTTAATAAGTTATATTAATCTGTCTGGAATTTTAGTTAATTGTATTTACTTTCTGCAAGTGTCGGAATTTGTAATAGAATCACATTCCATTATAAAACTAAAATCGTTTATTTCTTTTTAATTCTTTCACTTTAAATTATTGCTTTTACATACAGCAAAACCAACAGCTTTAAATATAAACTTTATTGGGTTGTCGAATTTTCATTGATATGTACAACTGCATCTGGTATATCGAAAACCCAAAACAAAGAGCCTTTTTTTTTATCGGATTCTAATTGAGCTCATGACAACATAGATAATAACAAACACAGACAAAGAAGAAACGCCACTTATTAACTTATTCCTCCCCATTGAAACGACGGAAACCATAACATACATGCCTCCGGAATGCTCCTGATCTACCGCAGCAATCATCAAAAACAAAAAACACGGTATCAAAGTCATATCCATATATACATACAAAAAGGATCAATAGACACATTTCTTGAGAATTAGGTTGACAAACACGAACTCACCAGCTTGATAACATTTAGATAATTAATTATATCATATATCAAATCAAAAATCTTTCATGTGTATTGATCATATCCCTACAAACACATAAATATATATACATATACTCCATATATAAATAGAAATTAAACCTTAATTATCAGGAGCTTCATTGACTTTGTAGCGATCCCGAGTTATTGAGTCAAGCCACAAACCAGGAAATATCTCCTACAATTTCATTAAAAAAAAAAACCAAATCAATACCAATTCATGAAAATTCAAGAAACTTAAAAAACACAGCAAAAAAATACGGAAAACACAATTCCCTCACATCAAGCCGCTTCTGGACAGCTTTGGAACTCTTGTGAGGGTGACGAGGGGGCTTCGACCCAGTCATAGCTAAGAAGTCCTCTTCTATCTCTTTCTTAGAGAGAAAGATTGAAAACTTCTCCTTCTTCTTCTTATCACCCTCCGAATCCCTTTTCTCCTCCGGTAACGCAGCAGCCCTCGAACTCCCTCCGCCATCTCCGTTACCATAGCGGAACTTAATCATCACCTTACGTGGCCTCAACATCCACACCTTCTCCTCTTCCTCCTCTCTCTCCCTCTCCTCTTGGGTTTTTGTATGATCAGGTACGGGAGCTGGAGGAGGACATGTCTCGACTGTTGGGATGGAAGGAGGACAGGTCTTGACCGTTAGGATGGGATGAGGACAGGTCTCGACTGTTGGGTTGGTCGGAGGACTGGTCTCGACTGTTGGGTTGGTCGGAGGGGTATCAGTGTCGGGTTCGGAGGAGAGAGGGAGGGGAGGAGTGGGGCAGGGATTAGGATTGTTGAGGAGGGTGATTGAGGAGATGGGTCTGGAGGGGCGGCGAGGGCGGAGGTGGTTTTTTGACCAGTAGAGAGAGACGGGGAAGTTGTGCAGAGGCTGAGAATCTGCTGGTACACGAGAAGACGACATTCTTATATATATATATATATATATATATCCTTATATTTGTATCTCTATGTATGTATGTATAGGTGTTTGTATGTTGTATATGACTATGGGTGAGGTTTGTTTTGTTTTAAGATGAATTATAAAGATGAGATTCTTATATCTATCTATGTATGTATGTATGATGTATGTATGTATGAATGTATATATAGCTTTTTTTTGAAGATATATGTATATATAGCCGTTTATATTATGTATGACTATGAGTTAGGTTTTTCATGTTTTAAGATGAAATAGAGAGATGGGATGCTTATTATACTATATATGAATATTATATTTAGTGAGATCAGTTTTGATTTGAACTAAGCTCGGAGATCCATTGCAGAGGGAATTTATTTATGTATAATATGTATGCATATATAATATGTTATATATAATAGAGAGAGAGAGAGAGTTGAATGGACTCATGAGAAAGGAAAGGGGGTTTTATGGTAGTAATAAAGGAAAAGGGGTTTTATAGTAGTAATAGGGAGTAAAAATAGTAATTTTTGCAATTATACCCCTTTATATTGTTTCATTTACATTTTTGTTTCTATTTTTTTAAAAAAAAATTTCAATAATTATTATTTTTGAAATACACGGTGTTCTAAATAGCGAGAATGCGGAAATTAGACAGAAACTAGGCAGTGTCAGTATGAGAATCCTAGTGTCAATGGAGGTCATGTTAGGATCTCTCTACTACTTGCATCAATTCAATTGCAGTTACCGTAGTTGTAGATGTTGGTATTCGAACCATAGTGTTAATGGAGGTTATGATAGAGCCTCGACTAATTAGATTAGTTCACTTGCAATTATCGATTTAGGATGGGCCGATGAGAAAGTAAAGGGGAGAGCGGGTATTTATTGTAGGAGTGACGAAGAAGATGATATTTTTTTCCAATTACATCCCTTGTATATTGCTTAAATTGCACTTTTGTCTCTATTTTTTTTTTAATTTTCAATTATTATTATTATTTTGGAAATACATTGTGTTCTAAAAACCGGGTATACGGAAACTAGACAAAGACTATGTAATAGGCGCAGTTTATAAGCCAAGAAGATTAGACGGTATTAAGCGGATTAGGCAGTGTCGGTATCAGATCCTTAGTGTCAGTGAAGGTTATGTTAGGGTCTCTACTACTTGGATCGGTTCACTTGCAACTATCGTCGTTTTAGGTGTCGGTATCTTAACTATAGTGTTAAAGGGGTATTGCTATGGTCTTGACTAATTGGACGAGTTCACTTACAGTTATCGTTGTTTTAACTGTCGGTTTTCAACCCTAGGGTTAATGGGGTATGCTAGTATCTTGATTAATTTAACCTTAACTTGTAGTTGACTTTCACTCGCAGTTATCGTTGTTGTAGATGTCGGTTTTCGAACCATATGGTTAATAGGGTATGCAAGTGTCTCGACTAATTTAGCATTTAATTGGAGTTCACATAACTTTTATGATTTTCTTAGATTTGGCGACACGTGTTTAAACGAGTGATTAGGTTTGCATTCGTGCTAACTTCAAATTAGTTTACGTTTAATTCGTAAAGGCCAGATCTTAAATAATTACTACTAAATTGCTATGTTAAATCTAAGAACCTAAATATAAATAATTATGTAGATTCAGCCTTATACTAATGCAGGAAGATCAGACTATGGAGCTAAGTGTAATGAAGTTTACTATATACTATAATTAGGTAATTTTGAGTTTTACTGTTGGTACATATATGCAGTTTCCGGGATAATATGTACTCCAAGCTAAACTACATGTAGTAAACTGAAAAAAAATTAGGCTGGTTTTCACTTTTCAAAAAAAAAAAACAATAACAGACTAAAACGGATGCATGTTTTATTTTGTCCCGATCGATTTTACTATAGGTACGTTACGAGTAATTGTAGGATATATAGCAATTTGACAGCATGTAATATATGGTAATATCTGTAATATTGGCACTTTTGATTTTTTTTAATGACTTTATCCACATTTTGTGTATCACAACAAGTAATTAGTAGGACATAGTTAATTACTGAATTCGTGTGTTAGAGATTCGATCATTCAAAGATAGCATAAGAGATTGCACAACTGAATAATTTAAGATATCTCGTAGTCAACGTTAAAAGAAGTCAATTTCAATCTTAATGAAATTGTTGCGAGATTTTAAAAAGTTTAGTGAAAAATTATGTATTATAACAGTTATTTTTACTTGGTATTTCAGAAAAGTAGACAGTGGTTTAAAAGGAAAGTAAAATAGGACAAATTAGAGAAGAACCTTATTTTGTTTTTTACTCCTAACGTTAAGATAGTTTGATGCAAATATTGGTGGAGTAATTAATTAGTATGGTCAATTTCATAAAGCAAATACAATTAACTTCCATCAATTTTATTGACCATGTTTCATGACTCGTAAATTTTTTGATGAGTTTAATTTATAGAAGTCAATTTCAATTTTGATTAAATGGTTGCGAGATGTGAAAAAGTTTAGTGAAATTATGTATAATTACACTTACTTTTACTTGGTATTTCAAAAAAGTAGAGAGTGATTAATTAAAGAAGAAGCTAATTTTGTTTTTTACTCCTAACGTTAAGATAGTTTGTTGCAAATATAGTGTAGTAATTAATATGGTCAATTTGATAAATCAAATACAATTAACTTCATTAAATTATATTGACCATGTCTCATGACCTGTGAATTTGTTTACGATAAATCTGAGAAGATTGACAAAGTTACTTGTATTCCTTAAATCTGCAAACGCATAATTATTCAACTTCCATCTCGGGACATGAATATCCTGGCCCTTGAAACGTTATATAGTTTTATTTCTCTCTACAGTGTCTTTTTCACTTTAAATGTTATAGTTGTTCTGTTAGGTTTTTTTTGGTCATCTTTATTTTCATTTGTTTTGTGCGGTTTTTTTTTGCCACCAATGTTTTAACCAAATTATTTAAATAAAACTTGGGGTTTAATTCCTCTCCAGTTATTGATAAAAGAAAAAATATTCAAAAGGCCATATTTTTACAACTTAATCATTAAAAACTAACACATAATATCACTCTCACCTATTAGTTACACTTTCTAACTAATATAAATAGCCCATACAATTTTAATTTTAATTTTCTTTGTTCAGGTATTCAGCGCATCTGTATACGCTCTCTCTCTATATATATATCTATCGCACACACTTTTCTCTCTCTCTCATTTCTTTTTCTCTCTCTTATCTCCATTTAAATTGGTTTAACGGAGAAGACCCGCTCATCCGTCGAGCTCCGGCGGCGCCGCCAAGTGAGAGGAGACCGGTGGCGGCATAATTGCGGCAAAGTGGTTAGGGCAAGTCGTCGAACGATGATCGCAGATTGGTCGACATGGCAGTTAATCGACGTGGTTGGGCGCGTGGTTGAAACGAGGGTGTGTGAAAAGGATGACTTGGTTTATATATATATATATATATATATATATATATATATATATCTGTGTGTGTGTGTGTGTGAGAGTTTATATGTATACTTACCGACTATGATATTTTTTTGAATCTTTAGTATATTTTGTTTTTTATTTGTGAATGAGATTTGATGTGATCTTATTTTACTTGTTTGACTACAATTACGGATTTGTGTCCGAAATCTGTTCGGTGAAATGATTGAATCGTCATGGACTATTACCGTAAATAGAACTAAATGAGTTACAATTAGTACTGCTAATATTTGTTTGTGTGTGTTTGTTTTGTGAGATTTATTTAATTTTTGCTAGTAAGGTGGCTTGATTGGATTTATGGTTATGCAACGCTATTTGGTTTCTCCATTCTGTTATATTATTTAGTTTGATTTTATATACTTTTATACACTTTGATTGACTCGTATGCACTTTGATTGATTTTTATGTACTTTTATGCATTTTTTTTTATGTGTTTATGGACTTTTTATGCACATTTATGCACTTTTTATGCATTTTTATACATTTTTATGCAGCTATATGCACTTTTTATGAGCATTTATGCACTTTAATGCAAATTTTATGCAACTATATATATACACTTTTTATATACCTTATGAACTTTTTATGCACCTCAACGCAATTGTTTTGCACATTTATATACCTGTTATGTACACTTATGCACTTTTTATGCACATGTTGCACACTTATGCACTTTTATACACATTTATCCACTTTTTATGCACTTATATGTACTTTTTATGCACCGATATGCACTTTTCATGTCTTTTTTTATACATTTATATACACTTTATGTATTTTTTATGCATCTTATATACATTTGTTATGCACTCTTATGCACTTTTATGCCCTTTTTTATACACATTTATACACTTGTTATGCACTTTTATGCATTTATATACACCTTTCATGCACTTTTTATGCACTTGTTATACAATTTCTATGCACTACTATCGACTGATACGTATTTTTTATCGACCCATATGCACTTGTATGTGCTTTTTATGCACTTTTTTATACGTTTTTTATGCAATTTTTATGAATTTTTTATACAAAAATTCTCCATGAACATAAAACTACACAACTACGTAACTTGTAAAAAGAAACAAAAAAAGAAAAAGAAAATCCTAAACAAAGCCTGCAGAAACTGTTAGAAAATATAGATGTATATATATGAATTATTATAAACTGCATCTGCGATACCAAAAACTTATAAAAAAAAAGCCTTTTTTATCGAATTCCAATCGATCTCATAACAAGATAAAGACAACTAACAAACACGAAAAGAAAACAAAAACCACTTATTTCTCCTCCATCTTTATATCTTCTACAAATCGTTACATCCCTTTGGAAAAATCATAACCTACAAGCCTTCCGAATTGTCTAAGATCTACAGCTGCAATAGTCAAAAACAAGAACAAAAACAAAAAACATGGTATCAAAAGTCATATATATACATACATCTATACAAACATGGATGCATACATACATACATACAAACATACATACAGGGGCGGCACACCCATGTGACTAGGGGTTGCCACGGCAACCACGGTAACCCCACAATTTCGAAAAATAATTTTTTTTATTAGTGTTTTTCATAATAATTTATATATACCGTATTCTGGTAATCTCTTAAATATTTTTTTTTTGCAACCCCTCCCAAAATTATATATTGTTAGTGCAATAACATATCATAATTTTGTATGTCCTGATAATATATAATTAATAATTAAAAAATTAACATATGCAAGTTATTATTAAAGACATTTTATACCAGCTTATCATGTTGACACGTAACACAAATTTTAAAAAAAATTAAACAAAAATAATAATTAGAGTAGTGGTCAGTGCAACAAAATTTATAAAAGAATTTTTGTTGGTTTGTATTTTAATTGAAGTGGGTATACTGAAATTGTGTAATATATATTTAATTATTCGTATATATCTATTATTTAATATATGTTTGGTTTCTTTAGTTTTTTTTAATGTTTTTTTACCTTAGGGTGTTAATCTTTTTACTTGTTATACATTGATTTCTTAAATTTAACTTTTGTATCTTTTTTGTTTATATTTTATTTACTTTTTAGTCAATTTTGAAGCGCTAAAACTTTCGAAACATGACTGCATGTGACATTACTATTACGGGTTTGTTTTGGGAGTTCGAAAAAAAAGTCAAAATTGAGTAAAAATGAAATTTTTTTTTGAAATCAAATACATTTTAATCAGAAATCAACACTACAAAAATAATCTCATTCTGGCATACCAATATTGGTTACGATTCTTTCACTAAACTATATTTGCAAGGACATAGTAATAGTAGAAAATATGTCCCTGAATCGACCGTTGTTAAAATAGTGACAGCTAGGAGATGCGTAACTAACATTAGTGACGGAATGCCAACGGGAAGGCCGTAACTAAATGAGCAACGAGTTGTCATTGTATGACTGTTACAACTACGTCGCTAACTCGTTACCGCTCCATCACAGATTTAGTTATTGTCCTTGAAATTACTATCCGCTGTTCCAGTTGCTGTTATCCAGTTAGGTTTCAAGTACAGTTGCAACTGAGGTTGGAACCTAAGTATAATGATGGACAAAACTGTAATTATTAAATGTACTTGAATTAAATCATACACACATTTAACAACGGAGTTCATCCAACTAGGCTACATCTTCAAGGCACTCACCCAGATTAATGATATTATAATAGCTTACAATATAGGATTCAAGTATTAATGAAAAACTCTCAGACTCACTCTAGATTTTTCTGCCTATCTCTATATTGCTCATACTTTATAACTATCACTCAAAAGATCAATGGTATCACACCATTGTTTTTCGTTTTAAAAGCTTATTGTGTATTCTCTCAAAGTTGAGTTCTTTATAATTTAAAACACACATTTTTTACAAGCAAGACTATTAACTATTTAAAAAGTAAAAACAATCTTCTTTCTTCAAGAACTTGTTGATTGATTTGGACTCTTCTAATTGATCTCAATCTTTCCATATTTGCACGAGAGAATGATATAATTGATTGACCTCAATCTTCATGTTAATACCTGTTAATAGATTAGTTTGGAATATGAGTTACTATTTGCTTATATAAAGAACATATAAAACAATATCTTTTTAGAGATACAATATTAACATAACGTGAATTCATAACTCCATATATTCAATATAATTAGATCATTGCTGATTTGGAGACACATATATTGAATAAAGAGATAAAGACATTGCATAATAAAAGAGATTTAGTTTCCACCATAAAAGGAACACTATCTCCATATATCTTTTAAACAACTCCCATTCTTTATCACTTTAATATTCTTAATAAATATAAACTGAATTTTTTTAAACATATGAGAATATATCCTGCATACTCTAATTCACATAAAAGACATTAAAGATCGAGTAATGCAGTTAGACAGAATCCTGCGTATTGGCAGGTTAGAACTGTAGTTGCAACTGAACTTGCAACCTCACCTGTAAACATTATGATGTCTTAATTCTTAACCATCAACTTGGATTATTTTGTTCAAAGCAACTGACAACAAAGAGTTATTGGACCAGAAATATGGTCTTAACAGTCTTTTTTAAAAAAGTATAGATTCTCCGTCAAGTTTGTATCGGTGTTGCGTCGCCAATTAAGCAAAGAAACAAGAGCATTTCTAATTAAAATAATATTGATTTTTTAAATCACATTATTTTAATTAACAAATATATTTCAAATTCAATAAAATTATTAACAAGTAATATTACGAATAATAAAAAATATATCCACCTTATATACAAACTTTCAAAAACTAAAAGAATTATCCAACTTATGTACAACCTTTCAAAAACTAACTATCCTATGTACAAAGTTTCAAAAGCGAAAAGATAAATAAGATGTGTATTTGATGGCGAGGAGTAACAATAACTTAGAAGATAGATGACACAGTCATCATAATCGACCCTGACTTTGTTCCCTTCAGCGCCGGATATTCCATCATTCATTGCATGCTCATCTCTGTCACCATAGTCTGCCACGGACATCCTCTCATTGCCTCTATCTCCCGTTTCAATGTTTCGATTTGTTAATCTGAGAACAACATCAATGTTTATAATCTCACATCAATGACAACTCTTACTCATAACACATCAAGTATAACTACACATAGATTTGTTTTTTCTCGTAGTATAAACCAAGTTTGTTCCACAACAAAATGAGGTCAGGGTATAATGTGTTTACAATGACTTAATACCAGAAGTAGAGAAAAAGACTTGGCAAAGTGAAAAACTGCCATTATATTATGTCACGGAACCCTCAAAATATAAAACATCGACGTAATGTATTAGTGCCTATAAACAATACTAGCCCCAGAACAAGAGGTAAAATCTAACAACGAAGAGGTCATGAAGGATTTTTATTGGGTTGCATTATTTTGGTTCTCAGATAACTGATGGTTATTTTGGTACATGACTTCAACAAAAAACGTAACTTACATTATCAAAGTACGGTATACTATTGTGCAGAGTAATGATTACTTTTCTTTCTGAATATAAGCTCCAAAAAAAGCTAAATTAACAACGAAGAGTACATGAAAATTATACGAGAAGCTCTCTAACTTAGAATATAAAACGTCTTCCACTGTTAGTTGTGTTAAGAAAACTGACTTCTGAATGTTACCATTAATTTTGAGTTGTACTAGGAGAGCACTTGCAGATAAAACTAAAATACATTTTACCTTCCATATAAATGCCAATGAAAAATGTTTTTGAAGTGTCTAAAGGGTGTCGCGGGGTTAAGAACTTATTGTAGACATAATTCAAGTAGGTAGATGTAAAACTATTTGAAGAAAAATCAATAACACCAACTTTTCATATCTTTTTTTGACATCGGTCAACCCTGATAGACCACACATACAAACATATTATTGGTGTCTATTGAGTTGAGAGATATTTCAATGTATCAATTTCTTTTGTTTAGGGGATTAGTTATTGTTCCATAGGCTAGCATGTATCATATCAAGTATGAACCATTCATCTTTGTAAACTTAATATAACACACTTTTTTAGAAGATATATCAGTTCAATGAGAAGTTCTGCTACAACTTACAAGTACCTCAAGTAAAGTTAAACCGTTGGGCCCTGTCCGAGTCTCCTTGAGATTTAAAACTTTATCAAGCATGATCCCTGGGGAAGAAAATAAGTCAAAAGAGTCGAAAGTTAAGAAGCAAAAACCAAAGTACTTCAAAGCACACGTTAGAAATCGGATTCATGATCTCAACCAATTTGTTCATGTACTTAACCATCAAACATTACTGGGTCTTGCATAATGGAGTACCAATCTGAGTACATCTGTGGATGCTACATATGTACTCTCAATTCCCAAATGTAATTTATAAAATACTGACCTCTAATTATGGCCATATAAATGAAACCTTTTTGGCTGAACTAATTTTACTTCAATTTATACACTACCTACAAGACAATGTTTTTTGAAAATATGTTAAAATCTAACAACATACATACTATTTTCTTAACTTGGATAGTCAATTCCTTTAGACCGTATTCAGGAAGTAGATGGGGAAAAAAATCTTACAATACATGTTATTAGCTTGCTTTTGAACATTATTTACAGAGATTAAGTTTTTTATGGGTCTTTGAAATTCCTATCCGTTGTTCTAGATGCAGTTTTGCAGTAAGGTTCCAAGTGGGGTTGGAACTGCAGTTTGAACCAAGTGTATAAGGTTTCAAGTGAGGTTGGAACTGCAGTTGGAACCAAGTGTATTAATGGACAGAAACTGTTTTAAAATTAAATGTACTTGGAAATAATTCACACGCACATTTAACAACGGAGTTCACCTAACTAGGCTACGTCTCCGGGGCACTTACCCAGATTATGATATTATAAAAAGCTTACAATATATGACTCAAGTCTTAATGAAAAACTTAGACTCCCTCTATGTTTTTCTGCCTATCACTATATTGCTCCTACTCTATAACTATCACTTATAAATCAATGGCATCCCACCATTGTTTTTCTTTTTAAAGCTCACGTGTATTCTCTCTAGAAAATAAGTTCTTTATAATTTAGAACACACAACTTTACAAGCTTAAGTTACTAAGTATATAAACAAGTAAAAACAATCTTCTATCTTCAATATCTTTTGATTGCTTTTGACTTGGTTGATTAGCTTCAATCTCTCCAAGTATCACGAGATTCTTCAGCATGGATTGACTCTAATCATCTTTGATTAACACCTGTTTAGTAACACACTTGAAAGTAGGAGTTAATCTTTTCCTTTGAAAGGAAACATATAAAGATATGATCTCTTAAAGATAATATCTTTTCATAAACATATGAAACATTTAACTCCAGATATCAATCAATCTTTATACATATCTTTACTGAATATTATAAGAATCAAAAGATTGAATCAAGTGATAAGGACAAGCATAAGAATAGAGATATATAAATTTAAAAGGAAACATAACCTTATAAACTAATCTCTTTATATCTTTTATAAACATCTTTCCTTAACACATTAGTATTCTCAATAAACACATATACACGTTTAAGACCTTATGAGAATATATCCTACACACTTTAAAACAAATGATTAGCATTAAACAATTAGTAATGTAGAATAATGAAACAAGACAGAATTCTGTTTTAACAGCAGGTTGAACTGCGGTTGCAACTGAGGTTGCAACTGGTACTTGAAACCTGTCACCACAGGTTGTAACTAAGGTTGCAACCAGTACTTGAAACCTAATACTACTAACTTAGTAGGTTGTAACTGAGGTTGCAACTGGTACTTGGAACCTGTCAATCCTGTCTTAGTTCTTAATAACAGTTAGGATTTATTTAGTAAAAACCAATAGACAATTAACAATATTTAGACCAGAAATCTGGTCCTAACAATCTCCCCCTTTGTCATTGGTTTTGACAAATCAATAAAGTTTATAAATCATCCCAACCACCTGCAAATTCCATATCAGTAAGCTCCCCCTGTATGTTAGAATTGCAGGCAAAATATATAAGCACAATGTATGTGCACACAATTAGTTTTCAGACCTGTTGACCTGTTTCAAGTTTAAAGGCATTCATACTTCAACAAGATATCAAGATATTTGCAGAAGGAAATTGCAGAATGATTAAAGCCAAACAGGCATAAACTTGTCTTAATACAGCAGAATTGAAAAACAGTCTTGAAAACATCAAAATGAAACAAAACATAAAACAAAAGCATAAACTTCACTCCCCCTATTTGTCAGCAACCATTGGAATTAGTCACTTGGAATATCACACTGTGGGGGTCTTTCTCTTAGAGGATTCTGCCTTACCACTTCTTCATCTTCTGCATTGGCATCCTCACTGCTGATTGAAACACCATCACTATCATCATCATCCTCACTCTCAATAATATCCACCAGCAGCTTATTGATTTGATAATCATCAGCATCCAATTCAGCTCTCCTTTCTTGATTATAAGCCAGCTTCTGGAGTAAGTACCACTTTACTCCTTTCTTCTTTGCTGAAGGAGCAGATGAAGGTTCTTCTTCCTTTTCTTTCCCTTTGTCCCCAGAAATATCATTGACATGTCCTTCCTTCAGTAGTTTGGCAGAAATATAAAGAGCAGAGGGACAATCTGTGATTGGTTCATGAGTGATACTAATGGGAGAATCTCTATGCATAGAAGAGACTTGGCCCAGAAGAAGACTAGATATGAGGCAAGGGAAAGGAAGCAGAATGGATGGTGAATTATCATCACTAAATTCCTTTATAAGATTAAAGATATGATGGCCAAAGTTGATGGGTAGTGAAGACATAATCCTGTATAGAAAAATAGCCATATCTTTGTTGACTTTGGAAGATTGTTTGGTGGGTGTCCAGTTAAACCTAGCAATTTTGTGCAACACAGCAGCACTTAATGTGAGAGATGATGTTTTGATGGAATGACCATCAAACCTATTGTTCTTCCCAGTTAGAATTAAAGCTAGAATTTCTAAATCTGGTTCAGCATTGTTGTCTACAGTAGGACTGGGACAACACAGATAGTCATTAATCAACTTAGGGGTGAAATCCAAAGTTACACCTCTCAAAAACACTCTTCCATACTTAGGATTACCCTCTTCAAAAACACCACTGCTTAAATTGGAATAGAATTCTTTTACAACAGCAGGGTAATAGGAGTCTGCATAACAAACAGTTTTGGCTAAGCCAACAGCAGAGAGTAATTTCTCAACATACACTTGTATGTGAGGATAGCTAACTAAATTAAGCCTTCTTTCACACAGAATTTCTTTACTAGCCATTCCCCTAAACCTCCTATATGTTGTCCTACTCCAGAAACGAGGATCAACATTATTGTTTGTTGGAACATACTCAAACTTAGCAGTAACAGGGTCATTATCAAAATTCCTTCTAGCACGCTTCTTAGTGCGCTTAATTTTGGGTGAGGAAGACTCACATACCTTTGATTTGGAACCTTGACGTGATGGAGATTTATTCATAAAATCTCTGAGGGTGCAATCATCATCAGAATTGGGGTTTTTAGAAGGGTTTGATGACATGGTTGCAACTGGGGTTAGAACCTTACTTAGAACCTTGCAGTGGGTTTCTACAGCAAGCCTAGGGTTTTACAGAGATGAGAGAGAGAGAGTTATTCTGTAAAAAGTAATTGATTTTGGATAGTAAAAAGATGTTTGTATAAATAGCAATAAAGACCATATCTTTTTGAAATTGGAAATAGATACATGCAAATCAATTAAGCAGCATATTTTGGCTTAAAAATAGGAATTAGTTTATCAACAGATTTTAAAAGAAAATCATACTGAGATTACGCAAGAGACAGTTGGCAATAAGATAACTTCAGCCAATTAAACAGATAAACATTCCTTTTTCAAAACAGATTCATCCAAAATTTGAAAAATCAAACATTGAAGCTTTAAGGAAATTTGACTTGATTCAAGATAAAGAACACTTAAACAGATATCTAACTTTTAGGAAAACACAAGAAACCTAGCAATTTACTCACGAAAATATGTTTATCAAAGAATAACTCTAATAAAGATTAAATTTTAGGAGCTTAAATTGAGCAAATCCGTTTTTATTTCTACACAAAAACTAGTTTGATGACCTCAGCAAGGAAAGAGTATAAGTGATGTCAGAATTTTACAAGACTTTGTCTTGACAGCTATAACATAGACTGAGGTTTCAACTGATGTTTCAACTGAGCTTGCAACCAGTATTTTTAACACGAGGTTTCAACTGATGTTGCAACTGAGCTTGCAACCAGTATTTTTAACACGAGGTTTCAACTGATGTTGCAACTGAACTTCCAACCAACTATTGAGAGTGTGAGGTTTCAACTGATGTTGCAACTGAACTTGCAACCATCATCAAAAAAAATTGCACTTTGTGCTTGCAACTCTATTACCAGAGAGGTTTTTTAAGGACAAGTTACCTCACATCTGTTTTTGAGGCACCAAAAAAAGCGGCTTTTTCAAGACAAAAACATCATAGCTCAAAATAAGACTTTAACCTTAGAAATAAAACTTATTAAAGGTACTCAATACAGACATATTTAGCAAAAGTATTCAATTAGATTGATAATGACATACCCCTATGTCACTTCTTAATGATTCAAACTTGTTTGTATCAAGGGGCTTTGTGAAAATATCTGCTAATTGTCTTTCAGTTGAAACATGTTCTAAAATTAAGCTCTTTTCTTCAACTAGTTCTCTAATAAAATGATGCCTTAGATCAATATGTTTGGTTCTGGAATGTTGAACTGGATTTTTAGCTAAATCTATAGCACTTTTGTTATCACAAAACAGAGTTAATATCTCTTGTTTAACATTATAATCAGTTAACATTTGTTTCATCCAAATTAGTTGAGTGCATCCACTTCCAGCTGCAACATATTCTGCCTCAGCAGTAGATAAAGATATGCAATTTTGCTTTTTACTGAACCAAGAAACAAGATTGTTTCCAAAATAAAAACAACCACCAGAAGTACTCTTTCTATCATCTATGTTTCCTGCCCAATCTGCATCACAGTAGCCACTAAGAAAATGGTTTGTATCTTTAGAATACCATAGGCCTAGATGAGGTGTTCCTTTTACATACCTTAGAATTCTTTTGACAGCTAGAAGATGAGGTTCTAAAGGATTTGCTTGATATCTGGCACAAACTCCTACACTTAAGCAAAGATATGGTCTACTAGCAGTTAAATACAGCAAACTTCCAATCATGGATCTATAAAGACTGGGACAGACATTTTTACCTTTATCATTTTTGGACAGTTTAAGGGTAGTACTCATAGGGGTTCTCTTCTCTTTACTCTCACTCAGACCAAACTTTTTAACATGATTGTCTGCATACTTACTTTGGCACAGAAAAATGCCTTTCTCATTCTGTTTAACTTGCAATCCTAGAAAGTAAGTTAGTTCACCTCCTCCACTCATTTCAAATTCATTCTTCATGTCAGAAATGAATTCTTTTATTCTGTTATTAGAAGTAGAACCAAAAACAATGTCATCAACATAGATTTGAGCAATTATTATGTCCTTTGTGGTTTTCTTAGTAAACAGAGTTTTATCAACTCCCCCTCTGTTAAAACCTTTTTCAATCAAGTACTTGGTTAATCTATCATACCAAGCTCTAGGAGCTTGTTTTAGACCATACAAGGCCTTTTTCAACAAATAGACATGTTCAGGAAAGTTAGGATCCTCAAATCCCTTAGGTTGACAAACATAAACTTCTTCATTAATCACACCATTCAGAAAAGCACTCTTTATGTCAAGTTGAAACAGTTTAAAATCATACAGACATGCAAGAGACAGCAGCATTCTAATGGATTCAATTCTAGCTACTGGAGCAAAGGTTTCATCAAAGTCAATTCCCTCAATTTGTGTATAACCCTGAGCTACCAACCTAGCTTTATTCCTGATAATCACTCCATCCTCATCACTTTTATTTCTAAAAATCCATTTAGTTCCTATAACATTTTTATTAGAAGGTCTGGGTACTAAAGTCCATACATCATTTCTCTCAAATTGGGCCAATTCATCCTGCATAGCTAAAATCCATTCACTATCTTCTAGAGCTTCTTTTATATTCTTAGGTTCTAACTGAGAGATATAACAAGCAAAGTGAACAACATTATTTCTTTTACCTCTGGTTTTCATACCTGAAGTAACTTCTCCTATGACATTGTCAAGAGAATGATTTTTCTGAGTCCTTACATAGCGAGGCCTGCTAGTTGACTGAGCATGAGAACTTTCTTCTTCTTCTTCTTCAGATTCAGCAGCATTTTGGGTTTCAACTGTGGTTCCAACCTCAGTTCCAACCTCAGTTGTAACCTCAGTTGCAACTGGACTTCCAACCACTCTGGGACTTCCAGTTTGTTGTGTTTCTTCTTTCTCTTTTTCTGTAGTCTCAGCCTGTTCATTATCACCTGTAATCTCATCAACAGTTTTTAGGTCATCAAATAACACATTATAAGATTCCATAACACAGTTTGTTCTTTGATTGAAGACTCTAAATGCTCTACTGTTCTGAGCATAACCAAGAAAAATCCCTTTATCACTTTTAGAGTCAAATTTACCAAGATGCTCTCTATCTCTGAGAATATAGCAAACACATCCAAACACTTGAAAATACTTTACATTGGGTTTTCTACCTTTCCATATTTCATAAGCTGTCATGGAAGTACCTTTAGTAATATAAACTCTATTAACTATATGACAGGCAGTATTAACAGCTTCAGCCCAAAATCTATTGGCAAGTTTCTTAGAGTTAAGCATTACTCTAGCCATTTCCTGAATGGTTCTATTTTTCCTTTCAACTATGCCATTTTGCTGTGGAGTCTTAGGAGCAGAGAACTCATGACATATTCCTAAGGAGTTGCAGAATTCTTTAAACCTGATATTTTCAAATTCAGTTCCATGATCACTTCTAATCCTAGCAATATTACCACTAGTGGAACCTTTTTCAACTTGCAGTTTTAAGCACAGAGTTTTGAATAGTTCAAAAGTTTCAGACTTATCCTTTAAGAACACTACCCAAGAGTATCTAGAGAAATCATCTACAACTACTAGAATGTACTTCTTACCACCTATACTGGCAGTTTGCATAGGACCCATCAAGTCAATGTGAAGAAGTTCTAAGACTCTTTTAGTGTAGATTAGACTAGTACTTTTGTGTATACTTTTGGTTTGTTTTCCTATAGCACAATCACCACAGACACTTTGAGTTTTAGCACTGAGTTTAGGAATTCCTCTTATCAACTCCTTTTTAACAAGCTTATCTAAAGTTTTGTAATTCACATGCCCAAGCCTTTTATGCCAAATATCTGCATTATTAGTAATAGCTTGATTACACCTACTTTGAGGCAATTCTTTTTCAGCTTTTTCAAACACATAGCAACTGTTGGTTGATCTAACTCCAGTCATGATTAAATCATTGTTAAGATTAGTAATTAGACACCTTTCTTTGTCAAATTTAACAGTCATTTCATTATCACAGAGTTGACTGATACTAATTAGATTAGCTTTTAGACCATCTACAAGAAAAACATCCTCAATATCAGGCATTCCAGGTTTGTTTAAGGTACCTTTACCAATAATTTTACCTGTATCTCCTCCTCCAAACACAACAGTGTTACCTGTAAGAATGGTGACATTTTTTAGGAGGCTTGCAGTACCTGTCATATGCTTAGAGCATCCACTGTCAAAATACCAATCATTAGAAGTAACAGCATTCAAAGAGTTGATAACAGCTTTGTTGTTAGCAACTAAGATTGCTTTTTCTTTAACTTTCCAAACCCATTTCAAATTTTTATTGACAGAAGCCAACCAGGTTTTCTGGGAAATGTACTTTCTGTTCCTTTTTAAATAACACTGGACTTCAGAATGACCAGGTTTTTTACAAAAATTGCACAATTTCAACCTAAAGTTATTCAGTTTGTTCATGGTTGCAACTTTGGTTGTAACTGAGCTTCCAACCTTCTTTACATAAACCTGCGTTTTATTCCTGGTTGCAACTCTGGTTGCAACTGAGCTTCTAACCTTGTGATCAAAATCATGAGTTTTAGCTTTAGCAACAGCTTCAATAAAAGTAGTTTTTCCTGTACTCTTACCACCATAGTACCCTAGACCACTGATATCTTTGGATCCTCTAGAATATGACAGCATGTCATCTAATTTATCTGAAGCAGAGACATTCAGCAATTTTATTATCTTTTTAGTTTCAGTAAGTTCAGCCAGTTGTAATTTAAGCTTCTCAGTAAGATTTTTGACCTCATCCTTTAGATCAACATTCAGCTTGCTTATGATCAAACATTGTTTACTCAGACTTTTATACTTTTCATACAGAACAAGGTATTGCTTAGTAATGTTTTCATCAGAGGGCTCTTCCTCATCACTGCTATATGTTTCACAGGCAGTTGTAACTGGGGTTGAAACATGCTCACAGTCACTTTCATAAGTAGGTTCTTTTTCAGTGATTATTCCCATGAAATTAACAAAATTTGAACCATCCTCTTCATCACTGTTACTCTCAGAATCACTATCACTATGAGTGGTTATATAAGCATTTTTGTTTCTTTTTAAAGTGTTTGCACACTCAGCCTGAATATGACCAAAACCTCTACATTCTCTACACTGAATCTCTTTAGATTTGTATTCTTTGTTATCCTTTTCTTTGGAATTCCACTTTCCTGTAGAGTTATTATTGAATCTAGACTCTGTCTTAAACTGGTTATCCTTTTTCTGAAAGTTTTTAGATGAACCAGTATCATCCTCCTTTTTCTTATAAAACTTCTTGTACACCTTTTTTGCAAAGAAAGCTAGTTGTTCTTCATCACTCATTTTATCACAGGTATTAGATTCAGATTTCTTAGCTTGAAATGCTATTCCCTTTTCTGGTCTTTTATGTTTGAAGAATTTCAGTTCATGTGTACTAAGATTTCCTATGAGTTCTTCAAGTTTAAGATTATCTAAGTCAGTTGATTCTTCAATAGCTGTGACCTTAATTTCAAACCTTTCTGGGAGTGACCTAAGAGTTTTCTTAACAAGCTTAGCATCACTGTATTTTTCACCTAATGTTCCAGCTTGATGAGCAATGTGGCAGATTCTACCATTAAATTGTTCAATGTTTTCATCTTCCTCCATTCTTAAGTTCTCAAATTGGGTAGTTAACTGTTGAAGTTTGAAAGCTTTTACTTTAGTTGTTCCTTCAAAAGTAACTTGCAAAATATCCCATGCTTCTTTAGCTGTTTCACAATGAGAGATATACCTGAATACGCTGAGAGTTACACCAGCAAAAATCAAGTTTATGGCTGTTGAGTTGGCACTTGATTTTCTGTCTTCTTCAGCAGACCATCTGTCTTCAGGTAAGAGAATCAGTTCTCCTTCATTATCCATGGTAGTTGGAGCCTCCCATCCATACATAACAGTCTTCCATGCATGTTCATTCTGCTGTTTGATGAAGGACCTCATTCTAATTTTCCATACTCCATAGTTTACTCCTCCTTCAAGCAATGGAGGTTTGTTGAAGGCGTTTCCTTCCCTCATTAAGTCCATTGTTACTAGAACACAGGATCCACACTAAGTAAGATCTAGTGTGAAGCTCTGATACCAAATGAAATTCCTATCCGTTGTTCTAGATGCAGTTTTGCAGTAAGGTTCCAAGTGGGGTTGGAACTGCAGTTTGAACCAAGTGTATAAGGTTTCAAGTGAGGTTGGAACTGCAGTTGGAACCAAGTGTATTAATGGACAGAAACTGTTTTAAAATTAAATGTACTTGGAAATAATTCACACGCACATTTAACAACGGAGTTCACCTAACTAGGCTACGTCTCCGGGGCACTTACCCAGATTATGATATTATAAAAAGCTTACAATATATGACTCAAGTCTTAATGAAAAACTTAGACTCCCTCTATGTTTTTCTGCCTATCACTATATTGCTCCTACTCTATAACTATCACTTATAAATCAATGGCATCCCACCATTGTTTTTCTTTTTAAAGCTCACGTGTATTCTCTCTAGAAAATAAGTTCTTTATAATTTAGAACACACAACTTTATAAGCTTAAGTTACTAAGTATATAAACAAGTAAAAACAATCTTCTATCTTCAATATCTTTTGATTGCTTTTGACTTGGTTGATTAGCTTCAATCTCTCCAAGTATCACGAGATTCTTCAGCATGGATTGACTCTAATCATCTTTGATTAACACCTGTTTAGTAACACACTTGAAAGTAGGAGTTAATCTTTTCCTTTGAAAGGAAACATATAAAGATATGATCTCTTAAAGATAATATCTTTTCATAAACATATGAAACATTTAACTCCAGATATCAATCAATCTTTATACATATCTTTACTGAATATTATAAGAATCAAAAGATTGAATCAAGTGATAAGGACAAGCATAAGAATAGAGATATATAAATTTAAAAGGAAACATAACCTTATAAACTAATCTCTTTATATCTTTTATAAACATCTTTCCTTAACACATTAGTATTCTCAATAAACACATATACACGTTTAAGACCTTATGAGAATATATCCTACACACTTTAAAACAAATGATTAGCATTAAACAATTAGTAATGTAGAATAATGAAACAAGACAGAATTCTGTTTTAACAGCAGGTTGAACTGCGGTTGCAACTGAGGTTGCAACTGGTACTTGAAACCTGTCACCACAGGTTGTAACTAAGGTTGCAACCAGTACTTGAAACCTAATACTACTAACTTAGTAGGTTGTAACTGAGGTTGCAACTGGTACTTGGAACCTGTCAATCCTGTCTTAGTTCTTAATAACAGTTAGGATTTATTTAGTAAAAACCAATAGACAATTAGCAATATTTAGACCAGAAATCTGGTCCTAACAGTCTTCAACTTCATTAACAAAACGAGAGGACAACAAAACCTGAATCAAAATTTGGGCACTTACTTTCTTCGCTTATAAGTACATGACTTTTTTAATTACACAAACCAAACAATTTCACACCAATTACTAGATTCAAGCCATTAGCAGGAAAATCAAATAGATTTTTTTAAAAGTGAAATAAGCAATATTGTATTGAAATTCGGTTTAAAATACAAAAGAGAAAGTGGTGTTTACCCTAATATGAAATTGTGAAGAGAGTTTTGCTAACCATACATGCGAATTGAGGAGAAATTGATCTATATCCTGTCTATTTCAGCAAATAAAACTGAATACGATAATCAAGAATATATATAGTCCACAAATCAGAAAAATAAAAACCTAAAATTCCAATCAACTACCCGTTTGCAGATCCATCTAGCAATCAAACAGAAAACATAATTATCAAAAAAAAAAAAAAAAAAGAACAATGCATCACTGAAAAAGAAATCATAAAAGATTATGGAGAAATCCTACCTGTGGTACATGAAAAAACAATCGATGATGATAGGGGAGAGAGGGGGTACCTAACCTATATGAGTCGTGGGAGAAGTGGGAAAATCGAGTTCCCACACGATTAATGTGTAGTGTAAAATTTTATTCATATAATAATTAATTTTTCACCAACGGGTTTATAACGGAATGGTGACAACTAAACAGCCTTTTCAAGTTCGGTTGCGTAGGTGTAACAATAGCGTCACCAAAGACCTAAAAAGGTAACGAAATTTAGGGTCCAATTTTTTCTTTGCTATGACCATCACTAGTCCGTTGCCATACCCATCAACAAACATTTGTTGTCGCTGTTCCGTCACTATTTCATTCTTAAATATTTTTTTTGATGACCCCTCCCAAAATTATATATTGCTAGTGCAATAACATAGCATGGTTCTGTATGTGGTGATAATATATAAGTAATACTTAAAAAATTAACATAGACAAGTAATTATAAAAGACATTTACACCAACTTACTATGTTTACACGTAATACACATCTTTACAAAAATTAAACAAAATTTATAAAAGAATTTTTGGTGATTTGTATTTTAATTGAAGTGAGTATACTGAAATTGTGAAATAAATATTTAATTGTTTGTATATATCAATTATTTAATCTATGTTTGGTTTCTTTAGTTTTTTTTTTATATTTTTTTTACCTTAGTGTGTTAATTTTTTACTTGTTATCCATTGATTTATTAAATTTAACTTTTGTATCATTATGTTTTCTATTTTATTTATTTTGTAGTCAATTTTGAAATGCTGAAACTTTCGACACATGACTGCACGTGACATTACTGTTGTGGGTTTCTTTTGGGAGTTCGAAAAGAAAGTTGAAATTGAGCGAAAAAAAATAAAATAGAAATCAAATACATTTTAATCAAGAAAATAAGGTAAACAAAATGAAGAAAAGATGGTAAAAAAGTTTTAAAAAAACGGTTTTTCCGTGTTTATAATTTGAAAAATATTATACGTTTTTATTAATTTTGACAATTACACACGTTTGGTCCTAATTCCGCTCCTGCGTGCACACACATATATATATATGTAAACTGTAAGTAAAGGATCAATATACGCAAATCTTGAGAATTAAGTTGACAAACAACATATTACCAATTTGATAACATTTAGGTCATATCAAATCAATTGCTAAAATCTTTCATGTCTATTGATTCTACAACTATACATATTCATATACAGATGTTCTACATAGACTTGCGTACATATATATGTATGTAGAATTTATACCTTATCAGGAGCTTCATTGACTTTGTAGCTATCCGGTGTAATCGAGTCCAGCCACATACCAGGATATGTATCCTACAAACTCATCAAAAATCAATAAAAAATTAGTACCAATAAAAAAAAAACTGCAAACTGAAAAACCACTTAAAAAAGAAAGACAAAAAGAACGGTTTGCTCACATCGAGCTGCTTCTGGACAGTTTTCGATCTCTTCTTAGGGCGAGTAGAGGGTTTGGACCTAGTCATAGACAAGAAGTCCTGTTCTATCTCCATCATAGTGAGAGAGATTGAAAACTTCTCCTCCTTCCCCTTCTTCACATCTTTCGCGGCGACCCGCCCCGGTAAGGCAGTCTCGCCAATTCCTTTACCCGATTGGTCCTTATTCTTCTCCTTACATGGCCTCAAATTCCACACCCTTACCAACTCCCCCTCCTCATCTCTCTCCTCTCGTGTTTTCTCACGGTCGGATTCAGACATTTCTTAACAAGAAAATCTGATGTCAAACGGACCAATAATGTAGCGAGAAAAGTTATTAGTGAACAATATTACTACAACATAAGATGTCACTGAAAGAGTAATACTACTACTGCAGTATATATAGACAGAAATTTCTTAGGTAGCAGTGGAGATTAGGAGAATTCTGGATATCAAACCATTTAATTTGCACGATTATACTTAAAAAGTTGATTGCATTATTTAAGTATTTAATATATTTCCCTAAATCAAGATGTATTAAATACAAAAATAGTTGTATTCATAATTTATAATTATACATATATACTATTATACCATTATATCATTACCATAATTATGTATTTAATTTAATTAAATAAAAAAAATGTTATTAATAACTTACCATGTTATGAGACATACGTTAGCTTTTCACTTGTGCTAATTATGCTAATTAAGGGTGAGGACGCATTTAATGTAGGCAAATATATTTATATTCGTTGAATGGGAAAAGATAACCATTGCCGGGGGTAACTCATTTGATAACTTGTATAGTTATTCAATGTTCGTTCTTATATATGTAAGTATTATTTAATAAATATATAAATATGTAATTCACATTGAACGTATTACTGAGTAAATATGTACATGAATAATTTATTTCCTTTATTTTCATATTTCATTTTTAAATCAAATCTTTCTATGCAATTCAATGAAAAATATGTACAACTTTGTAATTTGCAAAGTTATTACAAATAGTATGTGAACATTGATAGGTTAATGATCAAATCTACTTTTTTTAGGTCCACTTAATATATTACTTTACGTACTAGTTAGAGGTTTTGATTGCTTATTTTTTTCAAGTTCTTATGGTTGTTTTGCAAACTCTAAGGGTGCTATTTTGATTTTACATATTTTATTTTATTTTATTTTTTATAATGGATAGTTTCTGATTTCAGTTTCATCAAATATATACATGTACAATGACTATGATCATTTACAATTGTTAGAAAACAAGAAAAACCACCCATTGCGTCCACACAATATGGTCGTGTACAACGAGTATGATCATTTACAATTGGAGAACTTGGGTCTATTCTAACATTTTGAATGAGAGAACTATTTGGGTTGTTAAACAACCTTTTTCTTGTAGCTATGCTTGCAGGAAATATTTCTCTCTGGTACGATAACTAGATTGGTACCAGCTCTATTTTGCCTAGAGACCATGCCAGACCTTAACTTATTGATACTGGATTCACCATTAGTGAGAATGTGGCTGCTATCATCCACAATAATTGAACCTGGCCTCATACCGAGAACCAGGTCATTATTGATATTCAAAGTAGGGGGCTTCCTACTATTCACAATGGTTGCTTAGATAAGGTGGCTTGGACCTTATCGAGGAAATATTTTACTGTTAACCTTATGTGGAAGCACTTAAGGAAAAAAGAGCCTCCTGTTGAATGGTATTCGATTGTTTGGTTCAAACACAAAGTGCCTAAATGCAGTGCCATTTTATGGCAATTTATCCTTTAGAGACTTCATAATGGGGAAAGATTCGCTAAGTGAGGCATTAACTCTGTCACCATTTGCTATCTTTGCAAAAACCATAATAAAACTATTGACCATCTTTTCTTTAGTTGCAATTTCTTAAGAGTGGTGTTGGTATTATTTGCTATAGCTGGTTTTTTGTTGTTGCCCTAATAATTGGAATGAATGGGTTCATTGGTCTATAAAAATGTTTAAAAGTAAGAGTTTATGTTCTAGTCTATGCAAACTAATTTTTTCAGTCGACACCTAACTTATCTGGAGGGCTAGAAACGATTCTAAGCAATATGCGTGGAAGAGTCGTTGAAGCGAAAGCCATCACTTTTCAAGCAGAATTTATGATTATGGTTAAGTTTAAGCAAATGAGGAATAATTCTACTAATAATAGAAATCACTTTAATTTTAGAAATTGGAGCCTTGACAAAAGCATTTTTAAGGAATATTTCTACCAATAATAGAAATCACTTCTTTTTTTTTTTTAATGCAATTCAATTTTCAAATAAAAAAAATTATCAAAACAAGCGGTAGCCTTATCAGAATCACTAAGAAATGACTTTGTCTGTGAAAGAAATTACACTTGCCAACAACTTTATTAACAAGATCAAATATCATCAAATCTCATAAATTAGCTTAGTTACAAGCAATTAAATAATAAATGTGGTTCTATTCTTTTAACATATTTGTAAAGAGCAAACTTATAATATGATCAATTGTGAGTGAGTTTTTGGATAGAAACTTTTAAAATTTCTATATCATTTTATTCGGGATACTCATACATAGAGCGGGAGTCGTTGAATCGCTTTCCTGTACTCTTACACTTGTATCAAGATTGTATCATGAGGTAGAGGGTGAGAAAATCGATTGATTAGCTCGTTAGAAGTTGTAATCTTGGACTGAATTTTGAAGTTATAATATACGGTAAAGCAATTGTGAGGAGAAGACTAGGCGAGTTGTCGAACCTTTATATATCGCGGTGTCATCTCTTCCCTATTTTGGTGTCATCTCTTCCTTATTTTTTACTTTCTGTATTTATATTTGTAATTTTGTGAATTATATTATTGATAATCTTTTCATAAGTATCCTTTCTAAGTTAATATTGAGCTAGTTGACTTGTTAATTAGTTGTGCTTAAGTTTTAATTGATCTGTGAAAAACGCATAAAATTTTATTCACCACCTCTAAGGCTTTACGCTCAACTTTTCGTTTTCTTTTAACAAATCCATAACATATTTTCTCTTATTTATAAATATTCTTTTTTTAAGTAGGCAACTTCTGTTCCCAAAATATTCTTCAAAATATCCAAATCTTTAATAATACACCTTTTTTGAGTAAAAGAACCTTTAATTCAGAAATTCAATAATTATCATCACAGGTGATTACAAGATCGTCTCCATAGACGAAAATAATGGTACGTTTTAGTCCCATTGCCATCAGAAGATATATTTTTTATTGATAAATTTGTGAAATATCGATATTTTTTTGGACTTGTGCATGGTGGAGCATTACCCCTAAAATGTTTGTAGTATTTGATATGTTCATTTACCTCTCCTAAATTAAATAATGAAAGGAAAGTTGAATCACAATAGAAGATAACTGAGCCTGGTTATGTTCTTTGTTAAAGAAAATTGATAAATTGTAGTTATACATGTAATACTTCTAACAACAAGTCCATTTATAACTCTTTGGAGCATCCTCAACGGACGAGGGTCTGCTGCCTCGGTGCCGCAAGCGCGCAGGAGGCTGCCAAGGGTAACGGTTGAAAAAAATGGTGGAAGGGGAGTATCGTGTGAGGCGTAAATCATAGATAGAGTTAAGGGGCTCTCTTCCCCGTATGTGGGAAGACAGGAATAAGAAGGGGTTCCGTCCTTTTCTTTTTACAACTTTGCTCCCTGCGGTTTTTAAACACTACAAGAAAAAAGACAGATGGCAACAAAAAAAATTGTTGCTATCGAAGCTATTTCTGTTGCAAAGTAAGATTAGCAACAGTTTAACAACAAAACCAGTTTGTTATTGTTTGCCTTGTTGCAGATTTTAGCAACTAAATTAGCAACACATAATTTTCCTCAGTAACATAATTGTAACATTATTTTATGTTGCTATATCAGTAACACATAACTGTAACTATTTTTTATGTTGCTACTTAGCAATTTTTTTGTGACATAAAAGGCAACACTTTTGTAACATAAATGTTTTTTGAAGCAAAGTTCTTTACAAATTATAATTATTTATTAGTACCGATTTTTTTAAATAATTTTTTAATTATTATTGTAGGCCGGCTTTTTTTAGCTAAACACAAATTAAACAAACACAAATAATCATTGATCAAATAAACCATTTATAAATATAACATTTACAATCTGAACCAATAAAAAGCATATAAACAGGGACTCTAATATTACAACATAACAAAGTATATCAAACTATCAACTACGACAACCACAAAAGCCTAAATTTCCGAACTTTTATACTACCTAATACCTATTCCCGAATCATATTACATAAACAAATTCTCAAGTTGTAAGAGAGCCGTAACTCATCGACTTTAGAGGTTGCCTTTAATAGAAACAAGAAGATTCGTAGCACAACAAGAATCATGACGGCTGGATCAGCAACCAACAAATCTATGGCCATCATTTTAACGAGTGACGAATATACTAACATCCATTGTGCCGCGAAAATGTATGATTCCCATCTGCATATAAACAATAGTTCTTAAGCACAACCAAATGTGGTTTTCAAGCACTAGTTATTTTAATGAACACTCGATAATTAAAAAGTTTCAACCAAATGTTAGAATAATTAATCATCAGTTAAATAGAGTTATACTGCAAAGTATATCTCAAAATGGTCTTATACAGTTTAGTATTTATATATTTTCCTTTACAAAACTTAAAAAATTGAAAGCAACAAGGCTCTATGGACATAAAGTTGTCACTTGATCACTTATCATTTATCATCAGTGTATCGAACATTCATATTATACTATGTGGAAGTGGAAACCCAGAATAATGTACTATTCATTGAGATGGCATTGAAGTCTATAAACAATCTCTCTCTAAAATCCCAACCTTTTCCTTACACGATAAAGATCTCAGTTGTACGATTACAAGACCAACATCAATTACAAATACAAATAGAATGATATCAGTGTTCTTATTTAAATATGATTGGGGTTGATAGAATACTGGAACACAAAACATGATTTCTAACATTAAAAATAACTTATATTTGAACAGGTTAATAAGCTTACCTTTGTGACATGTTATCTTATACACAAGAAGGCAAGTGAGACGTACAAGATTCAGGATACAAATTTACTTATGTTACGTGTATTCAAGGACATGAAAGGACAAAGGACACGCATATTATAATTATAGAATAAAACCACTCATGAGCGTAAACCGTAATGTACTTGGTGGGTGTAAATATTCAGGAGCGCACTTAACGAATTCAACAATACATATATCAAGAACAATGCACAAATGGAAAGAATTACCATGAATGCTTTAATAGGAGTCCTTCGTATCTTTGATGAACTTGGTTCAATTCTACAATTATATATCTACTTGCAACTCGAATAAGGCAATCACTAGTTTCAACAGCAGAGATAATCTACACTACAGATTTGCAGTCACAAAAAAAAAAAATCACAATCAAGCTTAAGTTTCAAACGCCAACGGTTAGGAAGTAATTAAACAATTTCAAATGTCTCGATCTTAAGCAGCTACTTCCGAACTGTACAGTTATAAACCAACAAAATACCAAAAGGAAGTATAGAGATTTTTGAGTGAAGTTTTACAGTAATAAGTATAGCATCAAATCACTAATCTTAGATTGGCATAAATTAGCTTTTTTTTTTCCCGCAGAACTAGCTAGAATTGACTACACTTTATGTTGAAGTACTACTAAGTAGTAAACAATTATGCTTGGTATTGGGAAAAAATAAAAAATGAATAGGTTCAGACAAAAGACCAGCTAGTTCAAAATTGGAAGCCCAATAATTCATAGACATATTGGTGAAAAACAATTGTAATAATAATTGAAACCCAATTAAATCAGGGGAAATAATAAATACCGAAAAATTAATGAGAAATGATGAAAAGGAAAAATGATAAGTAAATAAAAAAATCGAACGGATTTAAACAAACAGAAGGTCAAGATGTTAACAAAAATAACAAAATGATAAGAAGACGAAGTCAATGAATTGAAAAATCAATCGAATTCTTGCGATTCACACAGATCGAAAAAGAGAGAATGTTATATGAGAGAAAATGAAGAGAAATTACCTAAACACCGAAGAAAGTAAAGGAGGCTTGAGCAGCAGTGTAGAGAGAGAGAGAGAGAGGAGGGGAGTAGATCTAGGGTTTGGAGGCGGCGTGCTCATGTACATATTAATTACTGAGGTATTGATTCAAATTTAAAAAAAGAGAGTAAAAGGAACAAATTCAAATTATTTTTGGCAAAAAATAGGAGAAAAATGAAGGGATGACAATGAGCCAGCGAATTGACTAATGAAACCATTTATTCTTATTATTTATTTTTTACTAGTGAAACCAAATTTGCTAATGAAACTTCTGACTTTAAGAATCTTAGATCTAGAAAAACGTTATCGAGAAAGACTCTGAAATAATCGAGAGATTAAAAGATATGACTATGAAAGACCTAGATCTAGAAAGAAGAAGCGAGATTTGTTGAAACGGATAATATATGTTGATAAAACATAAGAAAGAGAGATAACGGACCTTTTACCTTATAACTGGGGTGAGAGAGATGACCACAGACGATGAGATAGATGGTGAGATGAGGGAGACGGCGCCTTCTTCTTCTCTCTCTCTCTCTCTCTCTATGCTTTTGTTTTGGAGCTTGTACTAAGTCCAAGTGTAACCCTATGTATTTTTAAACCCCACTTCTTTTATTTTGTTTCATTTTACTACACAATATTTTGCTTTCTAATTTGTAACTATTTATCCATTGGTCCTTCTTTAAAACATATTGACAGATTCAAACCAATATAGATCACAAATATGACCCTTTTACTCTAATTTCCAAATATAATTTTATTTTAAAATTTCATTTGGCCCGATACAACTAACTTTTAGAGGGAGTGAACAACCTTTTTAACCGTTTTTTGCTCAGTTGAACTAACAACCAATTAACTTACTTTCTAACTTACCAATAAAATTATGTGATGAATAAATAAGTATTCACCAAATCATAACATTATAAGTTGTCTAACAGTACAAATTGTACAAGGAAAATGACACCACGACATATAAATCTTCAACTTAAAGGCTAGTCCTATCCTATGAATTTTTTAACCGAATATTATCATTACAACATTTCCAAACCGTGTTAGTCTAAACGATTTGTTCCTCCTCAATCCAAGATTTCTCGTCTCGATACAAGTGAAATATAATAAGATGTCTATATAGTCTAAAAAAGTATTTTGACCGTTTAAATTAGTTTAACCTTTTGATAGAAAAATTTCACTGATCTCTCGATATTGAGGTTCTTCGGCTTTTTTTAAGTGCTCGCAAATTGCTTGTTCGGACTCCGAATCGACTTTTGTTTGAACCATTAACTTTGTTATTGAACGCTCTATCATTTTAAGTTCTGAAAGATACATTTTATTTTTTGAAAAATACTCAAAGAAATTATAAAGTTATTAAAACACTTATAATCAAAATCAATTATTTAACACATGGTTTAAGATATTGCAAAAATAAACGTGATATACAACACTAAATACCATTTTATTACATAGTAAACATAATTCTAACATAAATATAAACATACTGTATTATTTGCAATCTTCCATCCCATGTTAGTAATACTTCTTTCTATTTTTTGTTATTTGATTTCATCTCCAAATTCGGTTTCACCAATAAATACATATACATGTATGTCTTTTCGACCATTGTGTTTGATAATTAGTCTTTTTTCAACCAAATATATAAAAAATAAGCATTCACAATTTATTCACTATTTTTGAACGCAACATGTTCTTCACCGGTAGTTCTATCAATTATCGATAGTACGTCAATAATTGCTCTACTTTTGATGGAGCAAACTTTTATTGATTTCAAATATTTACCAACTTATTTAGTGATCCCTTAGCGAGATTATTACTAAACGGGTTCTCAATATTTTTTGGGTTATGTGAGGGTTTATTGGCATAATTAATTAAATATATGGGGAAAACATATTTGTGTTGCAGTTTTGTTGGTAACCATGTTGCTAATTTTTATCTAAGCAAAATAGCATCAATTTTAGCTACAATCTTCATGTTGTTAACTATGTTGCTAAATGGTGATGAGTTATTTTGTTGCTATTTAGTTTCTGTTGCTATTTAGCAACAGACTAAAGTTCCTTTTTTTTTCTTCTGTTGCTATACGACAAGTTTCTTGTACTGAAAATAGTCCATGAGTTTTAAATCAGACCGTTGCAACTAACAAATTGGTCCATAAATTTCATTTAAAAATTAATGTTCTTCTTAATCGATGTATTATATTAATTGATGTAATATTTTATGATTGAAATCTCTTTTGAGTGGATAAATGTTTACTACGTTCACAATTAATAAGTGTTTAGTTTGGGCTACTTATATAGTTCTATATTTTTGGATAAAAAAAATAATTTAAACTCTCGCTATTTTTCTCTTCCGGTTCCTTTAATCTTGACCCATTTTCCCAAAAAACAGAGTTGTTAAACTCCTCTTCCGTTAAGGCGTTAATGATGCTCTTAGTTTTTTATTTTTTAATTTATCTTCAATGTCTGAGTTTGATGCAAATGCTCTTAGTTTTAATTGTTGAATTTGTAAATAACGAGTTTTTCTTTTGTGCAGTCACTGTGTTTGACTGTGCATTTTACTGTTAAATAAATGACCGTTCGATCATTTAATTTTTATCTTGACCGTAAAATTTAAGGGTATAATAGTAATTTCATGCTCTTTTTTTAATAGAGTTTTAGATCCTATGGTCCAAATCTAATATAAAGTGATCCAACAGTGCTCTATTTAACAGCACAATGTGCAGTCAAACAGAGTGACTAGACATAAGGGCGACCCGTAAATAACACTCTTACACGACGTCTATATTATATATAATATATTATTGTAAATATTATAAATAGAGGGAAAATGTTGTTTAGTACCCCATTTGTTTTTACCAATTAGCTACCCAACTTATTAATTTTACCAATTAAGTACCCAAACTATAAAATTTGTCCCAATTAGATATCTGTCGTCAAATTTCCGACCAAAATTTGACGACGGCTATCTAATTGGGACAAAGTTTATAATTTGGGTACTTAATTGATAAATTAATAGGCTGACTACTTAATTGATAACGTTTTTTTAAAGTATATTTTTAAAAAAGTTTTTTTAAAATCCGTATTTTTCTTAAAAAGCGTAATTTTTTCAAACAAAACCTTTTTTTTCAAACAATTTTTTTAACAAAGCGTTTTATTTCAAGCAAAACGTTTTTTTCGAACTAAACATCTTTTTTCAAACAAAACTTATTCTTTCAAAAACAATACATATTTTTCAAAAAAAAATCCTTTTATATTTGTGTACCTATTTTTTTTTAAATTGTATTTATATAATAAAAAGTTTTCTTTAAAATGTGTATTCTTCAAAAAAACATTAAATTAGTGAAAAATATTGTTTAGTACCCCAACCTACTTGATTTTACAAATTAAGTACCCAAGATATCAACTTTGTCCCAATCAGGTACCTACCGTCAAATAAATTAACAAAAATTTGACGGCAGGTGCCTAATTGGGACAAAATTTGTAGGTTGGGTACTTAATTGTATCTAATTGGTAAAAGCAAATAGATTGTGCTACTAAACATTATTTTTCTCTTATAAATAGAGTTTTGATTTGGATTATGCTAGTTAGAGAGGAATCGGAGATCCATTGCAGAGGTGATTTATGTATGTATATATGTATATATGTGTATATGTATATATATAGAGAGAAAGAGAGATTTCCATGCAATGATGAGAAAGGGAAAGGATATAGGGGTTTTATAGTATAACTGAGGAGAAAGAGTAGTATTTTTTGTAATTATACCACTCCTATATTGTTTCATTTACATTTTTGTCACTATATATTTATTTAATTTCCAATAATTATTATTTTGGAAATACATAGTGTTTTAAAGAGTGAATATACAGAAATTAGACTAATACTAGACAGTGTCGGTATCAGAACTTTAGTGTCAATGTAGGTTTCCTAGGGTGTCTCCACTACGTGCTTCAATTCAATTGCAGTTACCGTAGTTGTAGATGTCGGTATTCGAACCATAGTGTTAATGGAGGTTGTGATAGAGCCTCGACTAATTGGATTAGTTCACTTGCAATTATCGTTCTTGTAGGTGTCGGTAGGGGGTATTGTTATGGTCTCGGCTACTTGGATAGTTCACTTGCCGTTGTCGTTGTTGTAGGTGTCGGTATTTGAACCATGGTGTTAAAGGGGGTACTGTTATGGTCTCGACTAGTTGGATAAGTTCGGTATTGTGATGGGGTACGCTGGTGCGTCAGTTAATTTAACATTGAATTGCAGTTAACAGAGGTTTTCTGATTTTCTTAGATTCGGCAACACGTGTACGTTTAAACAAGTTACGTTCATGCTAACTCCAAATAAGTTTACGTTAAATTAGTTACAGGGGAGACCTTACGAGATCTTAATAATTACTACTAAATTGATATGTTAAATCTAAGAACCTAAAATTAGATAGATAGATGCAGCCTTTTACTAATTCAGGAATACCATAGGAATGAGCTAAGTAGTGAAGTTTACTATATACTATAATTAGGCAATTTTGAGTTTTTTTGTTGGTACATATCTATAGCTTCTAGGTTAATAAGTACTCAAAGTGATACTGCATGTAGTAAACTGAATAAAACTAAGGCTGGTTTTCACTTTTCTGGAAAAAACAATAAAAGATAAACCAAAACGGATGCATGTTTTATTTCGTCTCGGATCCATTTCACCATAGGTACAATACGAGAAATTGTAGGAATAACAATTTGACAGCTTGTAATATTTGCACTTTTGAATGGTTTTTTACGACTTTATCCGCATTTTGTGTATCACAGTAGAACAATTAATTAGTAGGACATAGTTATTTGCAAAGCATACATAGTCCTCCTTATAACTATTTAATTCGTGTGAGAGAGATTTGATCATTCAAAGATAGCATAAGAGATTGCACACCTGCTGAATACAGTAGAACCTCTCTACAGGAATAACCACGGAACCGGAAGAAAATATTCTTTATAACAGGTTATTTCTAAGTAGAGGTTGATATATAAAAAAATAATTAAATAAATGTTCCGCATAATTAAAGGTATAGGGGTATCTAATTTAACAAATTAACACAAATATTCAAGAGAATCAGCATATAATTACGGAATTAAGTAATCAGGTTAAGTAAGTTCACTACCATAAACAAATGAATAGGTAACTTTTTGTTAATTATCCAAATAAGCAACAAGTTGTGTATGCGTTGACGGACGAAGAAATTGTTGCTAGAATTAGACAAGAGGCGGAGGGTGATAGGATGATGATAGTTCAAAATACAAAAAGTTTCATCTCAAGAAGTGTTAACCATGCTTGACAAGTTAGAATTATTTTAGGTTCAATAAGAAAGTGTTCACGTGAACGAGCTATTACGTACCCGCAATTTAAAGGATATGATGGCAACCCAAAAAATCAAGACAATATCACATACTACATTAGATAAATATTTTAAATCGTTTTTAATTTAATGTAAGGACATATATACAAATTTACACATTTATGTAATTTATTCAGATATAGTGGCAAATTTGTTAAGGCGTGACCATACAAAATCATGGAATATTACAATATGGATATGTTATTCTTATTTTGAGTTGGATCGAGTTGGAACCAAGCATTTTTATTCCTATAGCAAGTTTATTACTATAGGGAGGTTCTACCGTAATTAATGATAGTATCTGGTAGTCAAAGTTTAAAGTTTAATGAAATTATGTTTAATTGCAGTTACTTTTACTTGATATTTCAAAAAAGTAGAAAGTGGTTTAAAAGGAAAGTAAAATAGGACAAATTAAAGGAACCTTATTTTGTTTTTTACTCTTACGGTTAAGATAGTTTGTTGCAAGTATTGGCGGAGTAATTAATATGGTCAATTTCATAAAGCAAATATATATAATTAAAGTTCATCAATTTTATTGATCATGTCTCATGACTCGTAATTTTTTTGATGAGTTAATAGAAGTTAATTTCAACGCTGATGATATTGTTGGGAGATTTGAATCTTTTTTAGTGAAATTATGTATATTACATTTACTTTTACTTGGTATTTCAAAAAAGTAGAGAGTGATTAATTAGAGAAGAACCTAATTTTGTATTTTACTCCTAGTAACATTTTTCAAACTTTATCCATAAAAATTCACACATAATATTACTCTCACCATTTTGTCACACTTTAATAAAAATAGAAATGACCTCTCAAAATCTAATTTGTAGATGCGTTACCTTTCTCTCCCAAACTATCTTTCTCTCTCTAACAAACCATCGCCACTCCATCATGCTTCGCCCTCCATCAGAGCTCGTCCTCCTGTCGGAGATCCTCCCCTCCAGTCAGAGATTCGTCCTCCCGTCGGAGATCCGACCCTCCAGTCGAAGCTTCGTTACCTTGCTGATCAAGGTGTATATATATATAGGTATGTATATATAACGATGATGCTGATGATGGTGTTGGTCCCCACCAGATCAACATCCTCCTCGCCGGAGCTCCGCCACCCCCACTAGGCCTTCGTCGGAGATCTGGAAAATTATGTTAACTTTTTCAATATGATAACTGAAATAAATGGTAGCTCGGTAGCTCTAGGGGGAGTAACGCCAGACCAGTATTGAGGGGTATTGGATGAGATCTTGGATATTGAGTTTTTTTAAACAAATAGTATACTGACTTTGAGTTTTAACCTGTTGAAGAGGGTTCGACCGTAGACATGGCAGAAAGTGGATTTGGTGTTTGAAGAAGATGACAAATTTTAATTCTATTTTTTAAGATTTATAAAATAAATTAAAGTTTATTGAATTTCGGTATTTGTGACCCGTATACACTTTTTATTGGCGCCTATACAATTTTTATTGACGCATATACACTTTTTATTGACTCGTATGCATGTTTTATTTTTTTACGTATGCAGTTTTTATTGACCCGTATACACGTTTTATGCACTTTTATTATTTACTCGTATCCATTTTTATACATTTTTTATTGGCTTGTATGTACTTTTTATGAAATTTTTATGCCCTTTATTATGCAACAAAGTGCATAAGTTCAATAATATGCATAATAAATTGCAAAATAGTGCATAAAAGTTCCCTAAAGTGCATAATAAATGTATAAAGTTCTTAAAAGTGCATAAAGTTCTTTCAAAAAAAGTGTATAAAGTTCTTTAAAGTGCATAAAGTTTGTATAATAAATTATATAATGTTCACTAAATTGCATAGTAGAGTGTATAAAGTTAATTAAAATGTATAACAAAGTGCATAAATTCACTAAAGTGTATAATAAAGGGCATAATATAGTGGATAAAGTTCACTAAAAGTCATAAAGTTAAATTTAAAGTTAAAGTGCATAAAATTCACTAAAAGGCATAAAGTTAATTAAGTGTATAAAGTTCACTAAAAGTCATAAAAATAAAGTTAAAGTGTATAAAATTCACTAAAATGCATAAAGTTAAAGTGCATAAAGTTCACTAAATTGCATAATAAAATTCACTAAAATGCATAATAAGTGCATAAAATTCTTTAATTGCATAATAAAATGCATAATATTCAATAAAATGCATTATAAAGTGCATAAAGTACAATAAAGTGCATATTAAAGTGCATAATAGAGTGCATAAAATTCAATAAAGTACATAATAACGTGCATAAAGGTCACTCAAGTGCATAATAAAATGTATAAAGTTCACTAAAATGCATCTTTAAAGTGCATAATAAATTTCATAAAGTTCCATTAAGTACATAAAATTCACTTAATTGCATAATAGAGTACACAATAGAGTGAATAAAATTCACTAAATTGCATAATAAAGTGCATAAACTTCACTAAAATGTGTAATAAAGTGCATAAAGTTCATTTAAGTGCATAATAGAGTGCATAAAGTTCAATAAAGAACATAATAACGTGTATAAAATGCACTAAAATGCATAAAGTTCAATAACGTGCATAATAAAGTGCATAAAATTCACTAAATTCATAATAAGTGCATAAAGTTCTTTAAAATGAATAATAAAGTGCATAAAGCTTAATAATATGCATAATAAAGTGCATAAAGTTTATAAGTGCATAATAGAGTGCATAAAATTCACTATATTGCATAATATAGTGCATAAAATTAACTAAAATGTACAATAAAGTGCATAAAGTTCACCAAAATGTATAATAAAGTGCATAAATTTCACTAAATTACATAATGAAGTGCATAAAATTCACTAAAATGCATAATCAAGTGCATAAGGTTGAGTTTAAAGTGTATAAATTTTCACTAAAAGTGACACGGTTCACTAAAAGATCATAATTTTCACTAAAAGTGCATAAAAAATGCGTACGAGTCGATAAAGTGTAAAAAAATTTGCATAAACTTGCATAAATATGCATAAAAAATGCATAAAAATGCATGCGGATTAGTAAAAAGTGTATAAAAAGCGCATAAAAGTGCATACGTGTCGTGAAAGTGTATGAAAGTGCATACGAGTCGATAAAAATACATAAAAAGTGCATAAAAATACATAAAATGTGCATGATAATGCATAAAAAGTGCATACGAGTCAATAAAAATGCATATAGATCAATAAAATATGCATAAAATTGCATATTAGTGCATAAAAGTGCAAACGGAAGTAAAAATTAGGTATAAAAATTGCATAAAAAGTGTATAAAAGTGCATACGGGTGGATAAAAAGTAAATAAAAATGCGTACGAGTAAAAAAAAGGCAGAAAACTCGATTACATAAGGTTCAACTGTTCAAGCAATAGTACATAGGATCCACCTGCAAACTACGTGTAATTGAACTTAACTAACAATTCATCGAACAATTGTCATTCAATGAAAAATTTCACGTGAACTGGTTTGAAAATAATAAAATTACAAATCCAATCACGTCATTAATAAACATTTCCCAACATACAACACAAAACTTTAGTTCAAAGTTGATTTCACATATACACACAAAAATCTATGTATTAATGTATCAAAAGCTTGATAATTAAAGCATAATTCGATTATAAGTTTAAAAAATAAATAAAAATCATCTCGCACATATATGTATATGGGAGTGGTCAACGGGGAGCAGCAACATTGGGCCGAGATCTCCAGCAACATACAGCAGCAACATAAATAAAAATCCATCGTCGTTCCTCCGGCAAAATCCCCATCGTCATCCGCCGCCTCGGATCATCACCACGCCTCTATGGCCAAGATCGTTTGATATGGGGAGAGAAAACAAGCGACCTCTGGTTTTTTACCGTTCCGCCGCCTTTGGTAGGTGGTGACAGATCTCCGGTGAAGGGCATGTTCTCCGGCGAGGTACTGTCGCCATGGATGTGTAGAGAGAGATAAGATCATGGAGAGAGAGAGATAGCAGTGAGGAGGAGAGAGTGTTCACGAATAGTGTGACTAAAAGGTAAGTGTGATCTTGTGTATGACTTTTTTTGGCTTAAGTTAAAAAAATACGACTTAATGAGCATTTTTCCTAATTAATATGGTCAATTTGATAAATCTAATTAATACAATTAACTTCCTTAAATTTTATTGACCATGTCTCATGACCTCTGAATTGGTTTACGATAAATCTTTGAAGGTTGACAAAGTTACTTGTGTTCTAATTACTTTAACACGTGCAAAAGTATCTTGTGATATGATGATAGTTTATCAAAATGGAAACAGACTTGAATGTCCTAATCAGAGAATAAGTGTCAGTGAGACATACAGTATTTACCAAATCCTTGGAAAAATATGCTGCAATTAATTAGGTCAGTGTTAAATAGTAACAGAAGTACAGACACAAATCAGAAATATAGGTACTTCCTAACTGATTTTCTTCTCATTCTACAACTAGTGATGGAAACGGAAGTGAAGATAGGAGGGCCGATATTTTATAAAGTTCTTTTCATATCCTATATGAATGTTTTTTCTGTAGAATGGAAAAGGGAGATTTTGATCAAATTACATAGAAAATATTTACTTTTTGTTAAAATTTTTTCGAAATGAGAGGGTTGTGGCCTCAGCTGCCTCCACGTAGTTACTTTCCCGTCCACAACTGATCTCCAAATTAGGTAACAATCAACAACACTTGTAATTTGAATACTATGCAGTGACAATGATGCTTCAACATGACAATGATCATATGACTTCTTTTTATCAGTGTAGTACGGAAAGAGAGAGATGTTGTTCACAGTACTTAGCAATTGTATAAGACAGCAAAACATGCGGTGCATCAGTGAAATGATCAGGTAAAAAGTCTCTACCTTTCCATAATTGCACGATCAAACTAAAAATTAAAATAAAATTGGTTACTCTAGAAATATAGGGTTAATTCAAGTTAAGGTACACAAATGATAATCATGTCTTTGCTAATACGACGAAAACTAGAATGGCTTAATCATAACTCGCCAATACGACAAACACTAATCATATCTTGCGAATACGATAAAAACTAATCATGTCAAGTTAATACGACAAAAATCAAATCATTTTCCACGTGAGAAAATCAGTAGATTTTCTAATTATGCTGCAAATCCGTTGTAGATACGCCAAAACTAAGATTCGCACACATTAACGTTCACAATTAAGACAAGAACAAGCCAAGGCAAAGCTCGAGTATGTAAGACATTAATAGTACCAACTCATTAATAAGATAGAGCATGTATTGTATGTCGTATTTGTAAAAAAAAACAATCTCACGATCATACGCTGAAACATTCATAAAAATATTAAAAACACTATACAATCGGGGCGGATTATAGAAGAGAAAATCTTGCAAACTAACAGAATCCAGAAAGGAAAACACAAACATTATAAAGGCAGAAATCCTTAATCGATTTGATTGATATGTACATATCTACCAGAAATTAAAAACAAAACTCCTTGCAAAATAGATATGATAAACTTTAAACATAAACTTTATTAGGTTGTCGAATTTTCATTGATATGTACAACTGCATCTGGTATATCGAAAACCCAAAACAAAGAGCCTTTTTTTATCGGATTCTAATTGAGCTCATCACAACATATAAGATAATAACAAACACAGACTAAGAAGAAACGCCACTTATTAACTTATTCCTCCCCATTGAAACGACGGAAACCATAACATACATGCCTTCGGAATGCTCTGATCTACCGCCGCAATCATCAAAAACAAAAAACACGGTATCAAAGTCATATCCGTATATACATACAAAAAGGATCAATAGACACATTTCTTGAGAATTAGGTTGACAAACAAGAACTCACCAGCTTGATAACATTTAGATAACTTATATCATATATCAAATCAAAAATCTTTCATGTGTATTGATCATATCCCTACAAACAGATAAATATATATACATATACTCCATATATATATATAAATAGAAATTAAACCTTAATTATCCGGAACTTCATTGACTTTGTAGCGATCCCGGGTTATCGAGTCAAGACACAAACCAGGAAATATCTCCTACAATTTCATAAAAAAAAAAACAAAAACCAAATCAATACCAATTCATGAAAATTCAAGAAACTTAAAAAACACAACAAAAAAACGAAAAACACAATTCGCTCACATCAAGCCGCTTCTGGACAGCTTTGGACCTCGTGTGAGGGCGACGAGGGGGCTTCAACCCAGTCATAGCTAAGAAGTCCTCTTCTATCTCTTTCTTAGAGAGAGAGATTGAAAACTTTTCCTTCTTCTTCTTATCACCCTCCGAAACCCGTTTCTCCTCCGGTAACGCAGCAGCCCTCGAACTCCCTCCGCCATCTCTGTTACCATAGCGGATCTTAATCTTCACCTTACGTGGCCTCAACATCCACACCTTCTCCTCCTCCTCCTCTCTCTCCCTCTCCTCTCGGGTTTTTGTATGATCAGGTACGGGAGTTGGAGGAGGACAGGTCTTAACCGTTGGGATGGGAGGAGGACAGGTCTGAACTGTTGGGTTGGTTGGAGGGGTATCGGTGTCAGGTTCGGAGGAGAGAGGGAGGGGAGGAGGGAGGGACGGATTAGGATTGTTGAGGAGGGTCATTGAGGAGATGGGTTTTGAGGGGCGGCGAGGGCGGAGGTGGTTTTTTGACCAGTAGAGAGAGAGGGGGAAGTTGTGCAGAGGCTGAGAATCTGCTGGTACCCGAGAAGACGACATTCTTATATATATTTGTATCTCTATGTATGTATGTATAGGTGTTTGTATGTGTATATGACTATGGGTGAGGTTTGTTTTGTTTTAAGATGAATTATAAAGATTAATTTTCAAAAAAAAAGATGAGATTCTTATATCTATCTATGTATGTATGTATGATGTATATATGTATGAATGTATATATAGCTTTTTTTTGAAGATATTTGTATATATAGCGGTTTATATTATGTATGACTATGAGTTAGGTTTTTCATGTTTTAAGATGAAATGGAGAGATGGGATGCTTATTATATTTAGTGAGATCAGTTTTGATTTGAACTAAGCTCGGAGATCCATTGCAGAGGGAAATTATTTATGCATAATATGTATGCATATATAATATGTATGTATATATAATAATAGAGAGAGAGAGAGAGAGAGAGAGAGAGAGAGTTGAATGCACTGATGAGAAAGAGGGTTTTATAGTAATAATAAGGAGGAAAAACAGTATTTTTTTTGCAATTACACCCCTTTATATCGTTTCATTTATATTTTTGTTTCTATTTTTTTTAACTTCCAATAATTATTATTTTTAAAATACACGGTGTTCTAAAAAGTGAGTATGTGAAAATTAAACAGAGACTAGGCAGTGTAGGTATGAGAATTCTAGTGACAATGGATATTATGTAAGGATCTCTCGACTACGTGCATCAATTCAATTGCAGTTACCGTACTTGTAGATGTCGGTATCCGAACCATAGTGTTAATGGAGGTTATGATAGAGGCTCGACTAATTAGATTAGTTCACTTGCAATTATCGTTGTTGTAGGTGTCGATAGGGGTATTGTTATGGTCTCAGCTACTTGGATCAGTTCACTTGTCGTCGTTGTTGTTGTACGTGTCGGTATTTGAACCATGGTGTTAAGCGGGGTATTGTTATGGTCTCAATTATTTGGATAAGTTCATTTGCAGTTATCGTTGTTGTAGGATGTAGGTTTTCGAACCATATATAGGGTTAATGTGGCATGCTCGTGTGTCGATTTATTTCACATTAAATTGCAGTTAACATAGGTTTTACGATTTTCTTAGATTTGGCAATACGCGTACGTTTAAATGAGTGGTTAGGTTTACATTCATGATAACTCCAAATAAGTTTACATTAAATTGATTAAAGGCGAGACCTTACGAGATCTTTATAATTACAACTTAATTGCTATGTTAAATCTAAGAACCTAAATTTAGATAATTCGATGCAGCCTTTTACTAATTCAGGAATATCAGGCCAATGAGCTAAGTGTAATGAAGTTTACTACTATATACTATAATGAGGCAATTTTCAGTTTTATTGTTGGTACATATCTACAGTTTCCAGGTTAATATGTACTCAAAGTTATACTACATGTAGTAAACTCAATACAACTTAGGCTGGTTTTCACTCTTCAGAAAAAACACACACAATAAAGATACGCCAAAACGGATGCATGCTTTATTTTGTCTCGGATCGATTTACCATAGGTACGTTACGAGTAATTGTATGATAACAATTTGACAACTTGTAATATTTGTAATATTGGCACTCTTGAATGATCTTTTCATGACTTTATCCGCATTTTCTATATCATAATACAACAAGTAATTAGTAGGACATAGTTAATTGCAAAGCATACATAATCCCCCTTATAACTATTTAATTCGTGTGTTAGAGATTCGATGATTCAAAGATAGCATAAGAGATTGCACAACTGAATAATTTATGATATCTCGTAGTCAAAGTTAAAAGAAGTCAATTTCAATATTAATGAAATTGTTGCGAGATTTTAAAAAGTTTAGTAAAAAATTATGTATTATAACAGTTATTTTTACTTGGTATTTCAAAAAAGTAGAAAGTGGTTTAAAAGGAAAGTAAAATAGGACAAATTAGAGAAGAGCCTTATTTTGTTTTTTACTCCTAACGTTAAGATAGTTTGTTGCAAATATTGGTGGAGTAATTAATATGGTCAATTTCATAAAGCAAATACAATTAACTTCCATCAATTTTATTGAGCATGTCTCATGACTCGTAAATTTTTTGATGAGTTTATTATAGAAGTCAATTTCAATTTTGATGAAATGGTTGCGAGATTTGAAAAGTTTAGTGAAATTATGTATAATTACACTTACTTTTACTTGGTATTTCAAAAAAGTAGGAGAGTGATTAGAGAAGAACCTAATTTTGGTTTTTACTTCTAACGTTAAGATAGTTTGTTGCAAATATTCGTGTACATAGTAATTAATATGGTCAATTTGATATATCTAATACAGTTAACTTCCTTAAATTTTATTGACCACGTATCATGATCTGTGAATTTGTTTCGATAAATCTTTGAAGATTGACAAAGTTAGCTGTGTTCCTTATGTAATTACAGTATTGTGTGATATGATCAGAGGTGGCCCTATAAATTACGCACCAAATTGGAGTGAAAAATTTGGCACCTCTTTTTACTTTATTTGGGAAAAATATTCGGCAAATAAAATATATGTTAAGTATTAAAAAAGTAGCTTATATATCAATAAATCTCATTGTTAAGATGCTAAAATTTAGTGTTTTAAGTTACTTAGAAAATAGACTTCAAACCTTAATTACTAGCTCTCATTAATTCAAATTTTTTTTTAGTTTAAGAGCTAAAAATTAGTGTAAATCCCCTGATCTCACATGGCAAGAAATGAGTTGGCAATACCATTGGACCACCCTTTCAAAAAAAAAAAAAAATACCATTGGACCACATTTCAAGTTTATATATATACCTATTTTATTGATTTATTCAATATATCCACTAAAATTAAGATTTTTTTTTTTGCTCCTATCAATATTGACGGAACCTAAGCTCATGGACGGTTGGGGCTTATACTAGAGTTGGCCCTGTACATAATGATATCACTTAGGGGAGGCGACGTTCGGATCAGTCTTTTTGCGGATTTTTTTTATTTCTCGGAGTTTCTTTTCGAATAAGATTTTTTTTCCCAAAAACACTCATATTAGATCCGATCCAAAGCCAACCTTTGATTTTTCTCCAACCGAATTAGATTTGCTCAAGTTTTTATTAATTAAGTATTTATTAACCAAGTGATGGAACAAAGAGTGGTTCAACGCCCGATTTCTTCAACCAATAACAATCACACGTTCTCAGTGGGAGAACTATGATTTGAATGTGTGCATGTGTGGTTGAATTGCAAAATACATGAAAACTTTTTGCATTTTTCTCAATATTGGGGGTGCTATAACAAACTGTACCCAGTTCATTCCCTGGTCGTGCTCATGCTTGACTCACGATTTCCTCGTGTTTACCCCCCGGTTCACCCGTGTTCTACTCAAGAATTTTCACGCAAATCATAGCAGCAATGATTGCGTTCTAGACAGCATACATTAACATAAATGGACAATGTAACCAACTCTTGCTTACCTTATTATTTTAAAAATGATTTTCTTTTACCTTCATATGCATAATTTGCATTCACTATAGACCAAGTTACAAATGAAAACGTTACCTAGTACTTGTAAATTTCGTACCAGCAATTAATTACATGGGCACTTTACAAGGATAAAGCAGCTGTCGTGGCTGTTAGCCTGTTATTGTGCAGTATCGAGTGGGGTGCATACTAACATGATTGTTCCCGCTCTTCTTCCAAAGCTTCCTGCCTTTTAAAGTAATGTCAGATTAGCTAGACTTTGTCTAATGCTCATCCAACATTAACCCTCAGTCCCTCACAAATAGCGACGTTGCCATCAAAGTAGCCCGTCCCTTGAACCATAGCAAACCATTGCTCGAACTCAAAACCAGCCGCCCTTTAATGTCTTACTAAACGTGTTTACTTGGTCTCAAAGCTACCCAAAACTTGAACCATACCAAACTCAAGTATCTTGAATGCTCCTACACGCCAATCATAGGCCAATGACGTCCACAAACGTGCCACACGAAGTGCAAACCTGTTGACCAACCAAACGCTAGCACTAAGGTGCTACCAGTACTGGTCACGAGTATAGACTATATCTTAAGTAAGTACAATTTACTTGAAATGAAATTTCTAATTGGTTTCTGAAATAAATTTACGCATGGTAAAATCTGAATGCACTTGTAAACCAATTCATGAATCTGCTTCGTTTTGTGCCTTTTCACTTTCCAAAAAAGAAAGAGGACGTGCAGAAGATTAACATATACGTAGCAAAATAGCAAAATCTGACACAACCATAATACTATAACACATTGTTTTTCATAGTTTGTATAGTTTTTTTTTTTTTTTTTTCCGCTTTTTCCAGGCATCGCCTAAGCCGGCTAGATCTTTTGGCTATCCATTGACTGATCCTAGGTATAGTTCAACCGGATTTGTCCGCTGCAATTTGTTACATATCTAATCATAAGGTCCTGATTCTTCTCTAAGTAAAAACAAAGGCAACGCAAGAAAACGGGTTAATTGTGGTTTTGTATACTATACTCAACACGTTTTGCGTTTTAGTGTTCACAATTGACAAACTTTTTAATTAAGGCAATAAACTGCAAGAATTCTACCCATTTTGTACTTTCCGTCTATAAAATTAACACAAGAAGATTACGTGACCCCATGTGTTACTTAAAAGAATCAATTGACAATTTTAACCCTACTTAGAAGATTACGTTACCTCCACTTTCACAACATGCAACAAAAAAATACACATACACACACATATTACATATGTATCAAAATCACACAAACTCTCTCTCTCTCTCTCTCTCAGATTCGTTTTTTTTTCTTTGTGTCTCTGTTTCTCCCTGAAACTTGATTTCTTAATTTTTTTCTCTCTCCAAAACTCTTCCAAACAGTGAAACATGGACTTCTTTTGTACTTGCTGGGAAATGTGTAAACTTATGACATCATGGATAATGTGGTGAAAAATTACCGTAATCGATTTATGCATCACAAATCCCATCGCGAACAATGCAATCCATTCCCCTTACTTGTTGATGACTTCCAACCAATTTGTGACCTAACCGAAACCCTAACTGATCTCTAATTGGGTGTTAGGATTTAGCCCCAATTTGTGTAGAACCCTAGCTTTTAAGTCTTCAGTGTAATGTTTATGTTTTTTTTTTTAAAAGAGAAAGAGAAATTTATATGTTTTGAGTGTACTGAGTTATTTAATTAGGATTGTACTGTTATATAATGGATACCCAAAAAACAACATCTTATATATCTTGATGGCTAACTGAGTCACTAATATAATCATTAGTTGCTATTGCTAAAATTACAGACACTCACATTTAACATGAGAAAAGCAACAAGTGTCTCCAGCGAAAGACTAAAATTGCACTCACATGAATTTTGGGTTGTGTTATTATACTTACAAAGATAGGTTTAAAGGATATTCTTTAATATCTAGGGGATCTCATCTGAAAAAAAAAATATGTTTTACTATTAATTATGAGGTGTTTAAAAACAATTAAAAATTGATTTAATTTATGTTTGAAAACACCTAAACAATTTAGGACGTAGTAGAAGCAGAGTATTCGATTTGATGAAAACTAATAGGGAGACTTACAAATATATAGATACATATCAATTAACTTAATTACAAAAAACTCACATATGTGTGCTTTTTTACGATTAGGTACATATACTTATTTAAAATTAGATACACGTGTCATAAAAATTAACAAAATATGCAAAAAAAAAAACAAAAAAAAACAAAAAAAAAAAAACAAAAAAAAAAAACAAAAAAAAACAAAAAATTTGTACATAGTATCAAACATGATTAGATATGATTAGACATACAAGAGAACATGATCACACATATTTTTTGTATAAAAAATGTATATTTTTTAAAATTTTGGTTTTTTAATTTTTTAATTTTTTTTGATTTTTTAATGACATATGTACCTATTTGTAAATAAGTTTACAAAACATGTATTATTTTGTAAAAAAGTTATCAAATTCAAAACAACATAGTTTTTTATAAATAAGTTTCTAAATATGTACTAAATTGTGTCATCTTTTCAAACTAATAATAACAAAATGGAAGAGAACTCTAGCATACGCAAAAACATTACGAGATTTTTGCACGAGTCTCCAATTGATGATTACTACATATACTGATAGTATTTGAATAATTATTTGTCCAAAAAATTAAATTAAGATCGACCCAAGCTATATATATTTTTTGTCATAGTTTGTCAAAACGAAAATAAGATATAGTTCTTGCAACAGTTTTTTTTCTTTTTCTAAGCTTTTGGATTAAAAAATCCATGAGTGTTTGGTGTGTTATTATTCTTAGCTGTTAAAAAGGCTATGGTAGATGTTATTGGAGTTACAAAAATTCTCCATGAACATAAAACTACGCAACTACGTAACCTGTAAAAAGAAACAAAAAAGAAAAAGCAAATCCTAAACAAAGCCTGCAGAAACCACTGTTAGAAAATATATATGTATATATATGAATTATTATAAACTGCATCTGTTATACCAAAAACTTAAAAAAAAAAAGGCCCCTTTTATCGAATTCCAATCAAGCTCATAACAAGATAAAGACTACTAACAAACACACAAAGAAAACGAAAACAACTTATTTCTCCTCCATCTTTATATCTTCTACAAATCGTTACTTCCCTTTGGCGAAAATCATAACCTACAAGCCTTCCGAATTGTCTAAGATCTACAGCTGCTATTGTCAAAAACAAAAACAAAAACATGGTATCAAAAGTCATATATATACATACATCTATACATACATGCATGCATACATACATGCATACAAGGGCGGCACACTCATGTGACTAGGGGTTGCCACGGCAATCTCATAATTTCGAAAAATAATTTTTTTTATTAGTGTTTTATATATACCGTATTCTGGCAACCTCTTAAATATTTTTTTTGCCAACCTCTTCCAAAATTATATATTGTTAGTGCAATAACATAACATAATTTTGTATGTACTAATAATATATAAGTAATAATTAAAAAAATTAACATAGTCAAGTGATTATAAAATACATTTTACACCAACTTATCATGTTGACACGTAACACACATCTTTAAAAAAATTAAACAAAAATAATAATTAGAGTAGTGGTGAGTGCAACAAAATTTATAAAAGAATTTTTGCTGGTTTGTATTTTAATTGAAGTGAGTATACTGAAATTGTGTAATATATATTTAATTGTTCGTATATCTCTATTATTTAATATACGTTTGGTTTCTTTAGTTTTTTTTATATTTTTTTTTACCTTAGTGTGTTAATCTTTTTACTTGTTATACATTGATTTCTTAAATTCAACTTTGTATCTTTTTTATTTCTATTTTATTTAATTTTTAGTCAATTTTGAAACGCTAAAACTTTCGACACATGACTGTATGTGACATTACTGTTGCGGGTTTGTTTTGGGAATTCGAAAACAAAGTAGAAATTGAGTAAAAATGAAAAAAAATATATAAATCAAATATATTTTAATCAAGAAACCAACACTACAAAAATAATCTCATTCTGGCACGCCTATATTGGTTACGATTCTGTCACTAAACTTTGTTTGCAACGACATTGTAAAAGTAGAAAATCTGTCCCTGAATCGACCGTTGCTAAAATAGTGACAACTAGGAGATGCGTCACTAACATTGGCGATGGAATGCCGATAGGAAGGCCGTAACTAAATGAGCAACGAGTTGTCATTGTATGACTGTTACAACTAAGTCGCTAACTTGTTACCGCTCCGTCACGAATTTATTTATTGTCTTTTTAAAAAAAGTATAGATTCTCCGTCAAGGTTGTATCGGTGTTGCGTCGTCAATTAAGCAAAGAAACAAGAGCATTTCTAATTAAAATAATATTGAATTTTTAAATCACATTATTTTAATTAACAAATAATATTTCAAATTCAATAAAATTATTAGCAAGTAATATTACGAATAATAAAAAATATATCCACCTTATATTCAAACTTTCAAAAACTAAAAGAATTATCCAACTTATGTACAACCTTTCAAAAACTGACTATCCTATGTACAAACTTTCAAAAGCTAAAAGGTAAATCAGATGTGTATTCGATGGCGAGGAGTAACAATAACTTAGACGATAGATGACACAGTCGTCATAATCGACCCTGACTTTGTTCCCTTCAGCGCCGGCTATTCCATCATCCATTGCATGCTCATCTCCATCACCATAGTCTTCCACGGACATCCTCTCATTGCCTCTATCTGCCGTTTCAATGTTTCGATTTGTTAATCTGAGAACAACATCAATGTTTATAATTAATCTCACATCAATGACAACTCTTACTCATAACACATCAAGTACGACTACACATAGATTTGTTTTTTCTTGTAGTATAAACCAAGTTTGTTCCATAGCAAAATGAGGTCAGGGTATAACGTGTTTACAATGACTTAATACCAGAAGTAGAGAAAAAGACTTGGCAAAGTGAAAAAACTGCCATTATATTATGTCACGGAACCCTGAAAATATAAAATATCAACGTAATGTATTAGTGCCTATAAACAATACTAGCCCCAGAACAAGAGGTAAAATCCAACAACGAATAGGACACGAAGTATTTTTATTGGGTTGTGTTATTTTGGTTCTCAGATAACTGATGGTTATTTTGGTACATGACTTCAACAAAAAACGTAACTTACATTATCAAATACGGTATACTATTGTGCAGAGTAATGATTTACTTTTCTTTCTGAATATAAGCTCCAAAAACAGCTAAATTAACAACGAATAGTACATGAAAATTATACCAGAAGCTCTCTAACTAAGAATATAAAACATCTTCCATTGTTAGTAGTGTTAAGAAAAATGTTACCATTAATTTTGAGTTGTACCAGGAGAGAACTTGCAGATAAAACTAAAATACATTTTACCTTCCATATAAATGCCAATGAAAAATGTTTTTGAACTGTCTAAAGGGTGTCGCGGGGTCAAGAACTTATTGTAGACATAATTCAAGTAGGTAGATGTAAAACTATTTGAAGAAAAATCAATTACACCAACTTTCCATATCCTTTTTTGACATCGGTCATACCTCATAGACCACACAGACAAACATATTATTGGTGTCTATTGAGTTGAGAGATATTTCAATGTATCAATTTCTTTTGTTTAGGGGATTAGTTATTGTTCCATAGGCTAGCATGGATCATATCAAGTATGAACCATCCATCTTTGTAAACTTAATACAACACACTTTTTTAGAATATATATCAGTTTAATGAGAAGTTCTGCTACAACTTACAAGTACCTCAAGTAAAGTTAAACCGTTGGGCCCTTGTCCGAGTCTCCTTGAGCTTTAAAACTTTATCAAGCATGATCCCTGGGGAAGAAAATAAGTCAAAAGAGTCGAAAGTTGAGAAGCAAAAACCAAAGTACTTCAAGGCACACGTTAGAAATCGGATTCAAATGCATGATCTCAACCAATTTGTTCATGTACTTAACCATCAAACATTACATGGTCTTGCATAATGGAGTACCAATCTGAGTACATCTGTGGATGCTACAGATGTACTCTCAATTCCCAAATGTAATTTATATAATATACTAACCTCTAATTATGCCCATATAAATGAAACCTTTTTGGTTGAACTAATTTTACTTCAATTTATACATTAACTACAACACAATTTTTTTTTAAAATATGTTAAAATCTAACAACACAGGGAAAAATGCTATTTTGCTACCCAACGTATCAGCTTTTACCAATTTGGTACCCAACGTACCACGTTTTCTAATATGGTACCCAACGTAACTAGTTTCTCTCCAATCAAGGGACCAATCCCACTTTAGGTCACCGGAAACTGGTCATAAATGCTATTTTACTATTTTACCCTTTAGTTTTCCCTCCAAAATGTCATTGAACTTTTCCTCCATTATCTTTTTTACTTTTACAGATATCACAACAACTTTATCAAACACACACACAGCTACCACTTACTCCTGCTCTCTCTCTCTCTAAAACTCCATGGATTGTCTGTGCTACTGTGGAAACCAACCAAAAATGACGACTTCATGGACCAAAACAAATCCAGGAAGAAGGTTTCTTGACTGTAAAAGTGGAAAATGTAAATTTTTTAGTTGGTTTGACCCCCCTATGTGTGATAGAGCTTTGGCCACCATAGCTGGTTTGTTGCGCAACAAAGCTAAAGTTGAAGAAGATAATAAGAAACTGCAGGCCTATAATGAGCTAAAAGAGCTAAAGTTGAAGAGAAGATACAAGAGCTAAAAGAATACATTAAGACATTGGAGGTTGAAAAAGAGGCTGCTATGAAAGAGAAGTAAAAACCAGTTAGCTATGTGTTGCTAAGCCTAATCTTGTTTGTAATTTTGGTTTCTGTTTTCTTACTTAATGGTGAAGGTGAGCTAAATTAAGTGGGTTGGATGAGCTAGTTGTAATGTTGTAATGTTGTAATGATGTGATGTGGTTTTAATATCAACTTGAACTCTTTTATGATTAATTGCAGTTGATGGTTTATAATTATTCTGACTATTCTGAAAATGAGAAATGATATTAAAAATACACACCTGTAATGAGTTCCAGTGATGAAATTTGGTTCACATTGGTCTTCATTGGTACCTGAAAATACAATAGGAAAAAAATTCTGATCAAAATTTTCAGTGATCAGAAAAAACTGAAATATTACCACAAAATAAGACAAGTACAAGAGAAAAGAAATATTATCTGTCATTACAATATCAAAGTAACAGTAATAGCTTCATCAAATTAGCACTAAAAATTTCACCAAAACACAAAAATAACAGCCATTTCATTACCAAATTAACTGTCATTACAATACCAAATTTTAGTCATTACAATACCAACATTACAGTCATTACACCACCAAAATTACAGTCATAACTTAACCAAAAGTATTGCACCAAACTAATATTAACAAAACACTTGATATCCAAACACTTGATATCAAACACTAGAAGGACCATCTTTGTTTGCCATTTTTGTCTTCTTTTTATGCTCCATATCAGCTAAGAGTGCTTGTGGTGTCAAATATCTCTTCCCCCCCTTTTGTATGTGACCTTTAGACAGATTAATGGCACATTGTTTTGCCCTTTTCAAGATTCCAGCATGCATTGTTTGAGGTTCATTTTTAGTGGATAAATCTTGATAATCAACTATGACAGGCCCTTTTTTAGGAGAATTTAGTATCATGTTACTCCTTCTAATCTGTATAACAAGTATATTTAAATAATTACCAAATAAAAATGTGTGCTAGTATATATTAGTTAAAAAATAGGAAAATATTATTTCTTACTGGTTTTTTGGGTGTTAGCTTAGACTTAATGCCAACTTTTTGAGAAGAATACAATTTGTTGGCCTTTGGAATTGGGTCATGTTGAATGATTGTCTGTGGTTGACTTGATGACATACAATTCTCAGCAGAAAGTTCCTTATCAATTTCAGCCCAAAGTCTTTCTTCTTCCAGATCTTCATTGTGGTTTACCTCACTAACAATTTCATTGATCATTGGTTCACTCACAAATACCTCACTCAGAACTGGCTCATTAAACACTGGTTCATTAAACACTGGCTCACTCAGAACCGACTCATTAAAAATTGGCTCATTAAACACTGGCTCATTGAACTCTAGCTCACTCACAATTGGCACATACTGCTCATCTCTCTCACACACTACAACCTCTGCCTCATCATCTCCATCATCTCCACTAGTGTCAGTCTCATCTACAAGCTGTATAGGTTCTTTTTCTTTTCTTTTTCTAATTCCCTTACCCTGCACTGTTACCTTTGGTGGCCAGCCACAAGTTCTAGAATTATGTCCTGGTTTTCCACAATTTCTACAATTCATAACAAGACCATTCCTGCTTATTTTAGATTGTTTTGGCTCATTTGGTAGAAGTATTGGATGCTCTTTGCTCTTAGGCCATAAATCCTTACCATTCATGGGTTTCATGACATTAGAGTACAATCTCTTGTATGTGCTAATACTATAGCAGCTGTGCACATAATCTTTTGGCTCTTTACCTTGGTGATATAAGCAAGCAATTCCATGTACACATGGAATTCCAGTGAGTTGCCACCCATTACAACCACAGGTTCTTTGCTCTAAATTCACCATAATACTCTTATTATTAGGCCCAAACAGTTCAAATTCTTCATCACCATTAAATTTTGCTTCCCATAAGTGCGAGATTTGTTTTAAAAAATCTAATCTCTTTCTTATTTTTGGACAAATATCCATAGTGGTTACCCTCTCTACTGTAAGTTTTTTTCTCATCACTTGATCCACCAGCTTCAACCTTATTAACTCAAACATTGTAAGTATGGGTTTCACTCTAAATTGTCTTATACAAGAGTTAAAACTTTCACATAACTTATTGAGTAATAAAGGAGACTTAGTATGAGTGGAAAAGTGAGACCTTGACCAGTTTTTACCAGGTTTATTTGCAAGCCAAATGTACGCTTCTTCATCCAAATTCTTCATTTCTTCTAATGCTGCATCAAAATAAGGGATGGTTGTAGCTCTTGCAGCCTTTTCTAGCATTTGTTTCAAGGCCACTCCTTTGTGTTTTTGATTGAAGTTGTTATACAAATGACGTAGACAATACCTGTGCTCAATGCCAGGCAATAACTTAGCTACTGCTTTGATCAACCCCTGCAATAAAACATACATAATACAAATGTTTTGATCAAAAACATAGAATACCATTGAATACTAAATATACTAGAATTATAGTTGGGAAAAATTACAGTGTACCTTTTGTTTGTCAGATATGATACTATAATTCTCTGGAATATCTATCTCAAGGTCACTAACCAACAATTTTAGAAACCATTTCCATGTTCTGTAATTCTCTATGTCCACAATAGCATAACAGAATGGGTAGCAACAATTATTTGGGTCAATGACTGCTGCACTAAGCAAAACTCCCTTGTGTGGCCCACTCAAATGGCAACCATCCAAGCCTATCAAAGGCCTACAACCCTCCTTAAACCCTCTTTTCAAAGAGCCCCAACATATGTAAATCCTCCTAAAATAGCAAAATCATTTCCTGGTCTATGTGAGACTTTAATAACTATTGTAGTCCCTGGATTTGATCTTTTCATCTCTTCTATATAATCCCATAGAACCAAATATTGCTCAGCATTAGTTCCTTGCAGTCTTGTTTTAGCAATTCTTATAGCTTTATAGGTTGTTGACATGGTTACTTTGCATTGTAAATCCATATGTACTTGTTGCCTGAAGGCTTGAACATTCCATTTAGGGTTAACTCTAATCTTTTCCATGTACCTCTTAGCAATGAACAATGGCTTACAAGCACTTATGTCTTGTGTCCTAGGGTAGTTGTGTGTTTCAACAATTGTCCTCACTTCTATTGTCACTTCATCTCTCACTGCAGCTGCATACAAGTACCATTTACACTTGATGTCATTCCCATCTTCTTTGTTGGTCCCATTAAAACACCTAACAATAAATTTCTTTGCTGAGTTCTTTACAAGTTTACAGTTTTTCCCATTCTGAAAAGAGTACATTTTTACGGCCTCTCTAAAGTGGTCTGGAGTGAGAAATTTCATTCCTAACTTGAAATTCACATTGTCCAAATTTGCTTCACCAAATACTAAAGAATTGTCCACATGTTCTTCATCACTTTCTTTATCACTATCAAAGTAATCAGAATCTACACAACCCTCATTCAATATTTCTTCATTGAACACTATGTTTGGATGAGGATTTGTTACATTTGGCACAAAATTAGGCTTGCTTGAATTTGAAGGTAAATCTGTTTGGAAAAGTACAGGTAGGTCAACAAGACCATCATCATCATTACCCTCATCATCACTACCTTCCAAGATTGAAAATTTTCCAATATCACCATCATCTACATGTTGTTCTTCATCACTGTCATCACTAGTATCACTAGCTCCAAATTCATCTTCACAACATTCAGCATAAACTTGAACACACTTATCACTATTTATAAACTTGCCTAGGTTTACAACATCAATATCAACCTTAATATGAATCAAATTATTCTCAAATTCTGAACCAGCTCTCTTAAAAGCAAATTTTCTAACATCGAGCCATCCTAATTGAGCAGCAATAGCTTCTAATGACTTTAAAGACAAACTTTTTGGGTTACAATAATCAACAAAAATCTTTTCCCCACCATCATAACCACAAATATTTTCTCCATCATAAACAAAATTACCCCCATGGTGAAAGTCTATTGAGAATAAACTTGTCTTCGCAGCTGCCAAAAGAAAGGTATTACAGGTTTTAAAAGTTGAATAAGCAGTTAACTTACAAGATACTAATTTCATACAATATTTTCTATCAATTTTATCTCCAATTTTATGCAATGTTTTCTATTAACTTTATACAATATTATCTGCAATTTTATGCATTGTTTTCTATTAGTTTGTACAAAAAAATCCCCAAATATCAATCGAAACCCTAATTAAAATAAATAGTTTCTATACAAACATTAATTCACAACCAAAATTGATAATAGAATTTCAAATTTTAACAAATGGTAGTGGACTCACCGTAACTTGGGACTAGAGCCTCGTTTCTGCGTATTACCGACACCATAATGCGTATCTTCAATAATTTTGCGAACAACTATGATTGATTGAGTATGATCAGAAACCCTAGAATTTTGGGTGCATTTTTTTTAGGGGAGAGAGAGAGTATGTGTTGTCCAAAGGAAAAAGCGCCAAATGTTTTATATTCCGATTTTTATAACTTATAAGTTATATAAAAAATAAATTAAAAACTATATAAAACTGAAATGACAAAATTGCCCTCCTATCTCAGACCTAATGCTATCACGTGGTGCCACGTGACCAGTCTCCGGTAACCTGAAGTGGGATTGGTCCCTTGATTGAAGAGAAACTAGTTACGTTGGGTACCATATTAGAAAACGTGATACGTTGGATACCAAATTGATAAAAACTGATACGTTAGATACCAAAATAGCATTTTTCCCAACAACATACATACTTATTGTTTTCTTAACTTGGATAGTCGATTCCTTTAGACCATATTCAGGAAGTAGATGGGGAAAAAAACTTACAATACATGTTATTAGCTTGCTTTTGAACATTATTTATAGAGATTAAGTTTTTTATGGGTCTTCAACTCCATTAACAAAACGAGAGGACAACAAAACCTGAATCAAAATTTGGGGCACTTACTTTCTTCGCTTAGAAGTACATGACTTTTTTAATTACACAAACCAAACAATTTCACGCCAATTACTAGATTCAAGCCATTAGCAGGAAAATCAAATATATTTTTTTAAAAGTGAAACAAGCAATATTTAATTGAAATTCGGTTTAAAATACAAAAGAGAAAGTGGTGTTCCCCTATATGAAATTGTGAAGAGAGTTTTGCTAACCATACATGCGAATTGAGGAGAAATTGATCTATATCCTGTCTATTTCAGCAAATAAAACTCAATACGATAATCAAGAATATATATAGTCCACAAATCAGAAAAATGAAAACCTAAATCTCCAATCAACTACCCGTTTGCAGATCCATCTTGCAATCAAACAGAAAACATAATTATTCACTAAAAAAGAAATCAGAAAAGATTATGGAGAAATCCTACCTGTGGTACATGAAAAAACAATCGATGATGATAGGGGAGGGTTGGGGTACCTAACCTATATGAGTCATGGGAGAAGTGGGAAAATCGAGTTCCCGCACGATTAATGTGTAGTGTAAAATTTTATTCATATAATAATTAATTTTTCACCAACGGGTTTATAATGGAATGGTGACAGCTAAACAATCTTAAGTTCGGTTGCGTAGGTGAAACAATAGCGTCACCAAAGACCTAAAAAGGTAATGAAATTTAGGGTCCAATCTTTTCTTTGCTATGACCGTCACTAGTCCGTTGCCATACCCATAAACAAATATTTGTTGTCGTTGTTCCGTCACTATTTAGTTGTTAAATGGTAACAGATTTGTCACCATTGAGAAATCTCGTCCCCATTTCATAATAATTTATATATACGGTATTCTGGCAAGCTCTTAAATATTTTTTTTGATAACCCCTTCCAAAATTATATATTGTTAGTGCAATAACATAGCATGATTTTGTATGTGTTGATAATATATAAGTAATACTTCAAAAAATTAACATAGACTAGTGATTATAAAAGACATTTTATACAAACTTATCATATTTACACATAACACACATCTTTTAAAAAATTAAACAAAAATAATAATTAGAGTAGTGGTGAGTGCAAACAAAATTTATAAAATAATTTTTGATGGTTTGTATTTTAATTGAAATGGGTATACTGAAATTGTGTAATAGATATTTAATTATTCGTATATCTCTATTATTTAATATACGTTTGGTTTCTTCAGTTTTTATTTTTTATTTTTTTACCTTAGCGTGTTAATGTTTTTACTTGTTATACATTGATTTATTAAATTTAACTTTTGTATATTTCTGTTTTCTATTTTATTTAGTTTTTTAGTCAATTTTGAATCGCTGAAACTTTCGACTCATGACTTCACGTGACATTACTGTTGTGAGTTTCTTTTGGGTGTTCGAAAAGAAAGTTGAAATTGAGTGAAAAGGAAAAAAATAGAAATCAAATACATTTTAATCAAGAAAAGAAGGTAAACAAAATGAAGAAAAGATGGTAAAATTTGTTTTAAAAAAATACGGTTTTTCCGTGTTTATAATTTGGAAAATATTATACGCTTTTATTAATTTTGATAACCCCACACGTTTGGTTCTGATTCTGCTCCTGCATATATATATATATATAGCCCACGCGTTGCGTGTGTTACACGTAGTGGCATAAATATGATCCGGTACAAAAAATTTAACATTTTCAAAAGGTTTGCAAAAATAATGAAATGAATATTGTAAAAATATAATGTTTTATTGTTATAATAATATAAAAATACATGTATAATGATTTGTTTGGGAGATAATTGATATGTGTAGAAAAATAGAATATTTATGTATTTAAATTGCATTAAGTTATTTGAGTAATTAGAGAAAAAAAAAGTATAGAGGTATTTTTTTTTTAAATGGACAAATTGGGCAGTTTTATTTGATTTTTGTTTGCTTATTATAATATAATGATATATATATCCATACATGTAAACTGTAAGTTAAGGATCAATAACAATATATCACCAATTTGATAACATTTAGGTCATAACAAATCAATTGCTAAAATCTTTCATGTCTATTGATTCTACAATTATACATATTCATATACAGATGTTCTACATACACTTACCTACATATATATGTATGTAGAATTTATACCTTATCAGCAGCTTCATTGACTTTGTAGCTATCCGGAGTAATCGAGTCCAGCCACATACCAGGATATGTATCCTACAAACTCATCAAAAATAAATAAAAAATCAGTACCAATAAAAGAAAACTGCAAACTCAAAAACCACTTAAAAAGAAAGACAAAAAGAACGGTTTGCTCACATCGAGCTGCTTCTGGACAGTTTTCGATCTCTTCTTAGGGCGACTAGAAGGTTTAGACCTAGTCATAGCCAAGAAGTCCTGTTCTATCTCCATCTTAGTGAGAGAGATTGAAAACTTCTCCTCCTTCCCCTTCTTCACATCTTTCGCCGTGACCCGCCCCGGTAAAGCAGTCCCGCCAACTCCTTTACCCGATTGGCCCTTATTCTTCTGCTTACATGGCCTCAAATTCCACACCTTCGCCAACTCCCCCTCTTCATCTCTCTCCTCTCGCGTTTTCTCACGGTCGGATTCAGACATTTCTTGACCAAAAAATCTGATGTCAAACGGACCAATAATGTAGCGAGAAAAGTTATTAGTGAGCAATATTACTACAACATAAGATGTCACTGAAAGAGTAATACTACTACTGCAGTATATATACACAGAAATTTCTTAGGTGGCAGTGGAGATTAGGAGCATTCTGGATATCAAACCATTTAATTTGCACGATTATACTTAAAAAGTTGATTGCATTATTTAAGTATTTAATATATTTTCCTAAATCAAGATGTATTAAATACAAATATAGTTGTATTCATAATTTATAATTATACATATATGCTATTATACCATTATATCATTACCATAATTATGTATTTTATTTAATTAAATAAAAAAAATTGTTATTAATAACTTACCATGCTATGAGACATTTGTTAGCTTTTCACTTGTGCTAATTATGCTAATTAAGGGAGAGGACGCATTTAATGTATGCAAATATATTTATATTCGTTGAATGGGAAAAGATAACCATTGCCAGGGGTAACTCATTTGATAACTTGTATAGTTATTCAATGTTCGTTCTTATATATGTAAGTATTATTTAAGAAATATATAAATATGTAATTCACATTGAATGTTTTACTGAGTAAATATGTACATGAATAATTTATTTCCTTTATTTTCATATTTCATTTTAAAATCAAATCTTTCTATGCAATTCAATGAAAAATATGTACAACTTTGTAATTTGCAAATTTATTACAAATAGTATGTGAGCATTGATAGATTAATGATTAAATCTACTTTTTTAGTCCCACTTAATATATTACTTTACGTACTAGTTAGAGGTTTTGAATGCTTATTTTTCTCAAGTTCTTATGGTTGTTTTGCAAATTCTAAGGGTGCTCTTTTGATTTTACATATTTTATTTTATTTTTTAGTATGGATGGTTTCTGATTTCAGTTTCATCAAATATATCCATGTACAACGACTATGATCATTTACAATTGTTAGGAAATAAGAAAAACCACCAATTGCGTCCACACAATATGGTCATGTGCAACGACTATGATTATTTACGATTGGAGAACTTGGGTCTATTCTAACATTTTGAATGAGAGAACTATTTGGGTTGTTAAACAACCTTATTCTTGTAGCTTTGCTTGCAGGAAATATTTCTCTCTGGTACGATAACTAGATTGGTACCAGCTCTATTTTGCCTAGAGACCATGCCAGACCTTAACTTATTGATACTGGATTCACCATTAGTGAGAATGTGGCTGCTATCATCCACAATAATTGAACCTGGCCTCATACCGAGAACCAGGTCATTATTGATATTCAAAATAGGGGGCTTCCTACTATTCACAATGGTTGCTTAGATAAGGTGGCTTGGACCTTATCTAGGAAATATTTTACTGTTAACCTTATGTGGAAGCACTTAAGGAAAAAAGGGCCTCCTGTTGAATGGTATTCGATTGTTTGGTTCAAACACAAAGTGACTAAATGCAGTGCCATTTTATGACAATTTATCCTTGACAGACTTCCTACTGGGGAAATATTGGCTAAGTGGGGCATTAACTCTGTCACCATTTGCTATCTTTGCAAAAACCATAATGAAACTATTGACCATCTTTTCTTTAGTTGCAATTTCTCAAGAGTGGGGTTGGTATTATTTGCTAAATCTGGGTTTTTTTGGTTGCCCTAATAATTGGAATGAATGGGTTCATTGGTCTATAAAAATGTTTAAAAGTAAGAGTTTATCTTCTACTCTGGGCAAACTAATTTTTTCAGTGGCCACCTAACTTATCTGGAGGGCTTGAAACGATTCTAAACAATAAGTATGGAAGAGTTGTTGAAGTGAAAGCCATCACTATTTAAGGTGAATTTATGATTATGGTTAAATTTAAGCAAATGAGAAATATTTCTACTAATAATATAAATCACTTTATTTTTAGAAGTTAGAGCCTTGACAAAAGCATTTTTAAGGAATATTTCTACTAATAATAGAAATCACTTCTTCTTTTTTTAATGCAATTCAATTTTCAGACAAAAAAATTATCAAAACAAGCGGTAGCCTTATTAGAATCACTAAGAAATACCTTTCTCACTTGTTTTCCTACAAGACAAATCTCACAAGGCAAATCCCCATCTTTGTCTCTGAAAGAAATTACACTTGCCAACAACTTTATTTGCTTGAAAGAAACAAGATCAAATATCATCAAATCTTACAAATTAGGTTAGTTACAAGTAATTAAATAATGAATGTGGTTATATTCTTTTAATATATTTGTAAAGAGCTAACTTATAATATGATCAATTGTAGTGAGTGTTTGGATAGAAACTTTTAAAATCTCTATATCATTTTATTCGGGATACTCATAAATAGAGCGGGAGTCATTGACTCGCTTTCGTGTACTCTTACACTTGTATTAAGATTAGGCGGGAGTTATAATATACGGTAAAGCAATTCCGGGGAGAAGATTAGGCGGGCTGTCGAACCTTTATATATCGCGGTGTCATCTCTTCCCAATTTTTTACTTTCCGTACTTATATTTGTGATTTTGTGAATTATATTATTGATAATATTTTCATAAGTATCCTTTCTAAGTTAGTATTGACCTAGTTGACTTGTTAATTGATCCGTGAAAAACGCATAAAATTTTATTCACCAACTCTAAGGCTTTACGCTCAACTTTTCGGTTTCTTTTAACAAATCCATAACATATTTTCTCTTATTTATGAATATTCTTTTTTTGAGTAGGCAACTTCTGTTCCCAAAATATTCTTCAAAATATCCAAATCTTTAATAATACACTTTTTTTGAGTAAAGAACCTTTAATTCAGAAATTCAATAATTATCATCACATGTGATTACAAGATCATCTCCATAGACGAAAATAATGGTACGTTTTAGTCCCATTGCCATCAGAACATATATTTTTTATTGATAAATTTTTGAAATATAGATATTTTTTTGGACTTGTGCATGGTGGAGCATTACCCCTAAAATGTGTGTAGTATTTGATATGTTCATTTACCTCTCCTAAATTAAATAATGAAAGGAAAGTTGAATCACAATAGAAGATAACTGAGCCTGGTTATGTTCTTTGTTAAAGAAAATTGATAAATTGTAGTTATACATGTAATACTTCTAACAACAAGTCCATTTATAACTCTTTGGAGCATCCACAACGGACGAGGGTCTGCTGCCTCTGTGCCGCAAGCGCGCAGGAGGCTGCCAAGGGTAACGGTTGAAAAATGGAGGGAGGAGAGTATTGCGCAAGGCGTAAATCATAGATAGAATTAAAGGTGCTCTCTTCCCTGTCTGTGGGAAGACAGCAATAAGAAGGGGTTCCGTCCCTTTCTTTTTACAACTTTGGTCCCTGTGGTTTTTAAAATAGTCCATGAGTTTTAAATCAGACCGTTGCAACTAACAAATTGGTCCATAAATTTCATTTAAAAATTAATGTTTTTTCTTAATCGATGTATTATATTAATTGATGTAATATTTTATTCATGAAATCTCTTTTGAGTGGATAAATGTTTACTATGTTCACAATTAATAATTGTTTAGTTTGGGCTACTTATATAGTTTTATATTTTAGGATAAAAAAAGTAATTTAAACTCTCGCTATTTTTATCTTTCTGTTCCTTTAATTTTGACCCATTTTCCAAAAAAACAGAGTTGTTAAACTCCTCTTCCGTTAAGGCGTTAATGATGCAAATGCTCTTAGTTTTAATTGTTGAATTTGTAAATAACACTTTTACACTACGTCTATATTATATATAATATATTATTGTAAATATTATAAATAGAGGGAAAATGTTGTTTAGTACCCCAACTTATTTGTTTTTACCAATTAGCTATCGAGCCTATTAATTTATCAATTAAGTACCCAAGTTATAAAGTTTGTCCCAATTAGATAGCCGCCGTCAAAGTTATAAACTTTGTCTAGTACCCCAACCTATTTGTTTTTACTAATTAGGTACCCAATATATAAACTTTATCCCAATCAGGTAGGTACCTACTATCAAATAAATTGACCGAAATTTGACGGCAGGTACCCAATTGGGACAAAATTTGTAAGTTGGGTACTTAATTGTATCTAATTGGTAAAAGCAAATAGGTTGTGGTACTAAACATTATTTTTCTCTTATAAATAGAGTTTTGATTTGGATTAAGCTAGTTAGAGAGGAATTGAAGATCCATTGCAGAGGTGATTTATGTATGTATATATGTATATATGTATATATATATAGAGAGAGAAAGAGAGATTTCGATGTAATGATGAGAAAGAAAAAGGATATGGGGCTTTTATATTATAACTGAGGAGAAAATTAGTATTTTTTGCAATTATACCCCTCCTATATTGTTTCATTTACATTTTTGTCACTATTTTTTTTTTAATTTCCAATAATTATTATTTTGGAAATACACAGTGTTTTAAAGAGAAAGTATACGAAAATTAGACTAATACTAGACAGTGTCGGTATCAGAACTCTAGTGTCAATGGAGGTTATGTTAGGGTCTCTCTACTACATGCATCAATTCAGTTGCAGTTACCGTAGTTGTAGATGTGGGTAATCGAACCATAGTGTTAATGGAGGTTATGATAGAGCCTCGACTAATTGGATTAGTTCACTTGCAATTATCGTTCTTGTAGCTGTCGGTAGGGGGCATTTTTATGGTCTCGGCTACTTGGATAGTTCACTTGCCGTTGTCGTTGTTGTAGGTGTCGGTATTTGAACCATGGTGTTAAGGGGGGTATTATTATGTTCTTGACTAGTTGGATGAGTTCATTTGCAGTTATCGTTGTTATAGCATGTAGGTTTTTGAACCATGGGGTTAATGGGGTACGCTGGTGCGTCGGTTAATTTAACATTGAGTTGCAGTTAACAGAGGTTTTCTAATTTTCTTAGATTCGGCAACACGTGTACGTTTAAATGAGCGATTAGGTTTACGTTCGTGCTAACTCCAAATAAGTTTACGTTAAATTGGTTGAAGGGGAGACCTTACGAGATCTTAATAATTACTACTAAATTGATATGTTAAATCTAAGAACCTAAATTTAGATAGATAGATGCAGCCTTTTACTTATTTAGGAATACCATACGAATGATCTAAGTAGTGAAATTTACTATATACTATAATTAGGCAATTTTGAGTTTTTTTGTTGGTACATATATATAGTTTCTAGGTTAATATGTACTCAAAGTTATACTACATGTAGTAAACTGAATAAAAATAAGGCTGGTTTTCACTTTTCTGGAAAAAACAATAAAAGATCAACCAAAACGGATGCATGTTTTATTTCGTCTCGGATCCATTTGACCATAGGTACAATACGAGAAATTGTAGGAATAACAATTTGACAGCTTGTAATATTTGTAATATTGGCACTTTTGAATGGTTTTTTTACGACTTTATCCGCATTTTGTGTATCACGGTAGAACAATTAATTAGTAGGACATAGTTATTTGCAAAGCATACATTATAATCCTCCTTATAACTATTTAATTCATGTGAGAGAGATTTGATCATTCAAAGATAGCATAAGAGATTGCACAACTGATGAATACAGTAGAACTTCTCTACGGGAATAAACTCGGAAACGGAAGAAAATATTCTTATAAGCAGGATAATTCTAAGTAGAGGTGGATATATAAAAAAATAAAAAAAAATACTTAAATAAATGTTCCGCATAATAAAAGGTATACGTGTATATAATTTAACTAATTAACACAAAAATTCAAGAGAATCAACATATACTTGTGGAATTAAGTAATCAGGTTAAGCAAGTTCACTACCATAACCAAATGAATATGTTAGTTTTTGTTAATTATCCAAATGAGCAACATGTTGTGTATGCATTGACGGACGAAAAAATAGTTCAAAATACAAAAACTTTCATGTCAAGAAGTAGGGTTGGAAAAAAATCCCGAAATTCCGACCCGACCCTTGTCCCGATCCGCACCCGACCCAAATTTAACTAATTAACACAATAGAATCAACATATATTTTTTTGAAATATCGGGTGGCAATTTTGATTTCGTCGGGTGTCCCGACCTGACCTGATTTCTTAATTAATTTATATTTTCTATTATATAACATGATTTTTTTTATTTCAACACTAAAATATAAATTAATTTATATCAAATGTAAATGATGAAAATCGAACCTTGTAGCACTAGCATACAATGTAAGCACTCTACCATATGAGCTACGATTCTTTTTGTTTCGCATATTAGTTATAATTAGATAATTATAATATAGATTTGTACTTTTGAATATACAAAACTATTAAAATAAAAAAATATACTTAAATTAAAAGGTTATATTGTTACTTCAAAAAAGATAAATGATCATTATTTTCCGATTATAAAAATTATAATGATAATTTATCTCATTTAGTATGATAATTATTGCTTGTGTGAATAAAACTAAATACTAAAAGAATCTGATAAAAAACGTATTAATTTTTTTATCTACTCAATTATTTGTAGTTTCACACTATTTTTTCTACTACATGTTAATTTTTTTATTTTTTTATTACGAATGTTATTTTTAAACTAGTATTATATTTCATGTTAATAACATGTTTAGATTTTTCAAATGAAAATTGTTAATAAAAAATGACGTTATCGTAAAATAAAAAAATATGTCGGGAGATTGGGGATAAACCTATACCGACCATACGGAATCTCGAAAATTCGGGTCCCGAAAAAATCGGGTCCCGACTTTTGACGGATCGGGGTCAGGATTTTTTTTTCACTTTCAGAAGTAACCTGCTGTAATTAATGATAGTATCTCGTAGTCAAAGTTTAAAGTTTAGTGAAATTATGTTTAATTGCAGTTACTTGATATTTCAAAAAAGAAGAAAGTGGTTTAAAAGGAAAGTAAAATAGGACAAATTAAAGGAACCTTATTTTGTTTTTTACTCTTACGGTTAAGATAGTTTGTTGCAAGTATTGGTGGAGTAATTAATATGGTCAATTTCATAAAGCAAATATATATAATTAACTTTCATCAATTTTATTGACCATGTCTCATGACTCATAAATTTTTTGATGAGTTAATAGAATTTAATTTCAATGCTGATGATATTGTTGCGAGATTTGAATTTTTTTTAGTGAAATTATGTATATTACACTTACTTTTACTTGGTATTTCAAAAAAGTAGAGAATGATTAATTAGAGAAGAAGCTAATTTTGTTTTGTTCTCCTAACGTTAAGATAGTATGTTGCAAATATCGTGTAGTAATTAATATGGTCAATTTGATAAATCTAATTAATACAATTAACTTCCTTAAATTTTATTGACCATGTCTCATGACCTCTGAATTGGTTTACGATAAATCTTTGAAGATTGACAAAGTTACTTGTGTTCTAATTACTTTAACACGTGCAAAAGTATCGTGTGATATGATGATAGTTTATCAAAATGGAAACAGACTTGAATGTCCTAATCAGAGAATAAGTGTCAGTGAGACATACAGTATTTACCAAATCCTTGGAAAAATATGCTGCAATTAATTAGGTCAGTGTTAAACAGTAACAGAAGTACAGACACAAATCAGAAATATAGGTACTTCCTAACTGATTTTCTTCTCATTCTACAACTAGTGATGGAAACGGAAGTGAAGATAGGAGGGCCGATATTTTATATAGTTCTTTTCATAATCTAATATGAATGTTTTTTTATGTAGAATTGGAGAAGGGAGATTTTGATCAAATTACATAGAAAATATTTACTTTTTGTTAAAAAAATTCGAAATGAGGGGGTTGTGGCCTCAACTGCCTCCACGTAGTTAATTTCCCGTCCACAACTGATCTCCAAATTGGGTAACAATGAACCACACTTGTAATTTGAATACTATGTAGTCACAATAATCATGACTTCTTGTTATCAGTGTAATAGGGAAAGAGAGAGATGTTGTTCACAATATTTAGCAACTGTATAAGACAGCAAAACATGCGGTGCATCAGTGAAATGATCAAGTAAAAAGTCTCTACCTTTCCATAATTGTACATGATCAAACTAAAAATTAAAATAAAATTGGTCACTCTAGAAATATTATAGGGATAATTCAAGTTAACGTACACACAAATGATATTGATGTCTTTGTTAATACAACAAATGTTAATGATGTCTCACTGATACGACAAAAACTTGAATGGCTTAATCATAACTCGCCAATACGACAAACACTAATCATATCTTGCGAATACGATAAAAACTAATCATGTCAAGTTAATACGACAAAAATCAAATCATTTTCCATGTGAGGAAATCAGTAGATTTTCTAATTAGGATGCAAATCCGTTGTAGATACGCCAAAACTAAGATTCGCACATATTGACATTCACAATTAAGACAAGAACACGCCAAGGCAAAGCTCGAGTATGTAAGACATTAATAGTACCAACTCATTAATAAGATATTACATGTATTGCATGTCGTATTTGTAAAAAAAAAACAATCTCACGATCATACGCTGAAATATTCATAAAAATCTTAAAAACACTACACAATCGAGGCGGATTATAGAAGAGAAAATCTTGCAAACTACCGGAATCCTGAAAGGAAAACACAAACATTATAAAGGCTTAAATCTTAAATTGATTTGATTGATATGTACATCTCTACCTCAAACTAAAAACAAAACTCCTTGCAAAATAGATATGATAAGCTTTAAACATAAACTTTATTAGGTTGTCGAATGAAATTATGTACAACTGCATCTGGTATATCGAAAACCCAAACAAAGAGCCCTTTTTTATCGGATTCTAATTGAGCTCATCACAACATAGAAAATAAAAAACACATACAAAGAAGAAACGCCACTTATTAACTTATTCCTCCCCATTGAAACGGCGGAAACCATAACATACATGCCTCCGGAATGCTCCCGATCTACAGCTGCAATCATCAAAAACAAAAAACATGGTATCAGAGTCATATCCGTATATGCATACAAAAAGAATCAATAGACACGTATCTTGAGAATTAGGTTGACAAACAAGAACTCACCAGCTTGATAACATTTAGATCATTATATCATATATCAAATCAAAAATCTTTCATGTGTATTGATCGATCATACCCCTATAAATACATAAATGTATATACATATACTCCATATATAAATAGAAATTAAACCTTAATTATCAGGAGCTTCATTGACTTTGTAGCGATCCCGGGTCATCGAGTCGAGCCATAAACCAGGAAATATCTCCTACAATTTCATTAAAAAAAAACCAAATCAATGCCAATTCATGAAAATTCAAGAAACTTAAAAAACACAAAAAAAAAAAAAAAAAAACGAAAAACACAATTCGCTCACATCAAGCTGCTTCTGGACAGCTTTGGACCTCTTGTGAGGGCGATGAGGGGGCTTCGACCCAGTCATAGCTAAGAAGTCTTCTTCTATCTCTTTCTTAGAGAGAGAGATTGAAAACTTCTCCTTCTTCTTCTTATCACCGTCCGAAACCCGTTTCTCCTCCGGTAACGCAGAAGCCCTCGAACTCCCTCCGCCATTTCCGTTACCATAGCGGATCTTAATCTTCACCTTACGTGGCCTCAACATCCACACCTTCTCCTCCTCCTCCTCTCTCTCCCTCTCCTCTCGGGTTTTTGTATGATCAGGTATGGGAGCTGGAGGAGGACATGTCTCGACTGTTGGGATGGGAGGAGGACAGGTCTTGACCGTTGGGATGGGAGGAGGACAGGTCTCGACTGTTGGGTTGGTCAGAGGACAGGTCTCGACTGTTGGGTTGGTCGGAGGGGTATCAGTGTCGGGTTCGGAGGAGAGAGGGAGGGGAGGAGGGAGGGACAGATTAGGATTGTTGAGGAGGGTGATTGAGGAGATGGGTTTGGAGGGGCGGCGAGGGCGGAGGTGGTTTTTTGACCAGTAGAGAGAGAGGGGGAAGTTGTGCAGAGGCTGAGAATCTGCTGGTACCCGAGAAGACGACATTCTTATATATATCTATATGTATCTATCTATGTATGATGTATATATGTATGAATGTATATATAGCTTCTTTTTTTGAAGATATATGTATATATAGCCGTTTATATTATGTATGACTGTGAGTTAGGTTTTTCATGTTTTAAGATGAAATAGAGAGATGGGATGCTTATTATATTATATATGAACTAAGCTCGGAGATCCATATTGCAGAAGGAATTTATGTATGTATAATATGTATGCATGAATTTATATATATATATATAGAGAGAGAGAGAGTTGAATGGACTGATGAGAAAGGAGATGGGGTTTTTATAGCAGTAATAAAGGACAGGGGTTTTTATAGTAGTAATATGGAGGAAAATTAGTATATTTTGCAATTATATCCATTTATATTGTTTCATTTACATTTTTGTTTATATATATTTTTAATTTCCAATAATTATTATTTTTGAAATACTCGGTGTTCTAAAAAGCGAGTATGCGGAAATTAGATAGAGAATAGGCAGTGTCGGTATGAGAATCCTAGTGTCAATGGAGGTTATGTTAGGATCTCTCTACTACATGCATCAATTCAATTGCAGTTACCGTAGTTATAGATGTCGGTATTCGAACCATAGTGTTAATGGAGGTTATGATAGAGACTCGACTAGTTAGATTAGTTCACTTGCAATTATCGTTGTTGTTGGTGTCGATAGGGATATTGTTATATGGTCCAAGCTACTTGGATCAGTTCACTCGTCGTTGTTGTTGTTGTAGGTGTCAGTATTTGAACCATGGTGTTAAGCAGGGTATTGTTATAGTCTCGACTACTTGGATAAGTTCATTTGCAGTTATCGTTGTTGTAGCATGTAGGTTTCCGAACCATAGGGTTAATGGGGTATGTTACGTTGGTGCGTCTATTTATTTAACATTGAATTGCAGTTAACATAGGTTTTATGATTTTCTTAGATTCGGCAACACGCGTACGTTTAAACGAGTGATTAGGTTTACATTCATGCTAACTCCAACTAAGTTTACGTTTAATTGATTAAAGGTGAGGCCTTAATTAGGAGATCTTTATAATTACAACTTAATTGCTATGTTAAATATAAGAACCTAAATTTAGATAATTAGATGCAGCCTTTTACTAATTCAGGAAAATCAGGCCAATGAGCTAAGTGTAATGAAGTTTACTACTATATACTATAATGAGGCAATTTTGAGTTTTATTGTTGGTACATATCTACAGTTTCCAGGTTAAGCCAAAACGGATGTATGTTTTTTTTTTGTCTCGGATCGATTTTACCGTAGGTACGTTGCGAGTAATTGTATGATAACAATTTGACAACTTGTAATATTTGGTAATATTTGTAATATTGGCACTTTTGAATGATCTTTTTATGACTTTATCTGCATTTTCTGTATCATAACACAACAAGTATTAGTAGGACATAGTTAATTGCAAATTAAAGCATACGTAATCCCCCTTATAACTATTTAATTCGTGTGTTATAGATTCGATCATTCAAAGATAGCATAAGAGATTGCACAGCTGAATAATTTATGATATCTCGTAGTCAAAGTTAAAAGAAGTCAATTTCAATTTTAATGAAATTGTTGCGAACTTTTAAAAAGTTTAGTGAAAAATTATGTATTATAACAGTTACTTTTATTTGATATTTCAGAAAAGTAGAAAGTGGTTTAAAAGGAAAGTAAAATAGGACAAATTAGAGAAGAACCTTATTTTGTTCTTTACTCCTAACGTTAAGATAGTTTGATGCAAATATTGGAGGAGTAATTAATATGGTCGATTTCATAAAGCAAATACAATTAACTTCCATCAATTTTATTGACCATGTCTCTGACTCATAAATTTTTTGATGAATTTAATTTATAGAAGTCAATTTCAATTTTGATGAAATGGTTGCGAGATTTGAAAAAGTTTAGTGAAATTATGTATAATTACACTTACTTTTACTTTGTATTTCAAAAAGTTAGAGAGTGATTAGAGAAGAACCTAATTTTGTTTTTTTCTCCTAACGTTAAGATAGTTTGTTGCAAATATTCGTGTACATAGTAATTAATATGGTCAATTTGATATATCTAATACAGTTAACTTCCTTAAATTTTATTGACCATGTACCATGATCTGTGAATTTGTTTCGATAAATCTTTGAAGATTGACAAAGTTACTTGTGTTCCTTATGTAATTACAGTATCGTGTGATATGATCAGAGGCGGCCCTATAAATTACGGCACCTTTTTTTACTTTGTTTGGAAAAAATATTCGGCAAATAAAATATATGTTAAGTATTAAAAATGTAGCTTATATATCAATAAATCTCATTGTTAAGATGCTAAAATTGAGTGTTTTAAGTTACTTAGAAAATAGACTTCAAACCTTAATTACTAGCTCTCATTAATTCAATTTTTTTAGTTTAAGAGCTAAAAATTAGTGTAAATCCCCTGATCTCACATGGCAAGAAATGAGTTAGCAATACCATTGGACCACCCTTTCAAAATAAAATAAAAAATACCATTGGATCACCACACTTAAATTTATTATACAATGACCAAGTTTATATATATACCTATTTTATTGATTTATTCGATATATCCACTAAAATTACAATTTTTTTTGGCTCCTATCAATGTTGACGGAACCTAAGCTCATGGGCGGTTGGGGCTTATACTAGAGTCGGCCCTGTACATGATGATATCACTTAGGGGTGGCGATGTTCGGATCAGTCTTTTTGTGGATTTTTTTTATTTCTGGGAGTTTCTTCTCGAATTGGATGTTTTTCCCAAAAACACTCATATTAGATCCAATCCAAAGCCAATCTTTGATTTTTCTCCGACCGGATTAGATTTCCTCAATTTTTTATTAATTAAATATTTATTAACCAAGTGATGGAACAAAGAGGGGTTTAACGCCGGATTTCTTCAACTAATAACGATCACACGTTCTCAGTGGGAGAACTAGAATTTGAAGGTGTGCATGTGTGGTTGAATTGCAAAATACATGAAAACTTTTTGCATTTTTCTCAATATTGGGAGTGGTATAAACTTTTTTAACATGTATCTAGTTCATTCCCTGCTCGTGCTCGTGCTCGTGCTCGTAATCATGCTTGACTCACGATTTACACGTGTTTACCTCCCGGTTCACTCGTGTTCTACTCAACAGTTTTCACGCAAATCATAGCACCAATGATTACGTTCTAGACAGCATACATTAACATAAACGGACAATGTAACCAACTCTTGCTTACCTTATTATTTTAAAAATGACTTTCTTTTACCTTCATATGCATAATCTGCATTCACTATAGACCAAGTTACAAATGAAAACGTTACCTAGTACTTGTAAATTTCGTACCAGCAATTAATTACATGGGCACTTTACAAAGATAAAGCAGCTGTCGTGGCGGTTATTGTGCAGTATCAAGTGGGGTGCATAGCATTAGCACCCTACATCAACAATTTTCTTAAACTTAACACATTTTATACCTTTTAAGAAACCGTTTACATTTACACAAAATTACAGCTTGTTTATTAATTTCCTTATAATAACCCTACATTATTATTTTTTATTTTTTTATTATCTTTTAATAATTATAACAATATTACAATCATAAAAATATGGACCACATGATAGTTTATTACTATTATACTCCATCCGTCCCTAAATAAATATCCCTACGAAAATATATGCAACTTTGACGATCAAAATTTTCATATCAAAATTACTGAAATGAAAAAATTGAAAATTTTATCATATAGTTCTAACCATAAACTACGTGATTAACTTTGGAAATAATTTTTTCTGTCAATCTAAATATGAAAAATTATCGGTCAAAATTGTACGTAATTTCGTAAGGGACATTTGTTTAGGGACGGATGGAGTATTAATCTAGGAAATCATATACATTACTCATATATGAGGTGAATTTTGTGTTTCTTTAAATTTAGGAAATTTATAGGGTTTCTGATATATGTCACTTTTTATGCCATAATTATCAAATTTTAGGTAAAAGTATGTTTTGATAAATCAGATGCGGAACATTAGCTAGACTTTGTCCAATGCTCATTCAGCCCCTATTTAATGTCAGATTAGCTAGACTTTGTCCAATGCTCATCCAACATTAACCCTCAGTCCCTGAAATACCCACGTTGCCATCAAAGTAGCCCGTCACTTGAACCATAGCAAACCTTTGCTCGAACTCAAAACCAGCCCCTCTTTAATGTCTTACTAAACGTGTTTACTTGTCTCAAAGCTGCCCAAAACTTGAACCATATCAAACTCAAGTATCTTGAATGCTCCTACACGCCAATCATAGGCCAATGACGTCCACAAACGTGCCACACGAAGTGCAAACCTGTTAACCAATCAAACGCTAGCACTAAGGTGCTACCAGTACTAGTCACGACTATAGGCTATATCTTAAGTAGGTACAATTTACTTGAAATGAAATTTCTAATTGGTTTCTGAAATAAATTTACGCATGCGGTAAAATCTGAATCCACTTGTGAACCAATTCATGAATCTGCTTCATTTTGTGCCTTTTCGCTTTCCAAAAAAGAAAGAGAGGACGTACAGAAAATTAACACATACGTAGCAAAATAGCAAAATCTGACACAACCATAACGCTATAACACATTGTTTTTCATAGTTTGTATAGTTTTTCTTTTCTTTTCGCTTTTTCCAGGCATTTCCTAAGCCGGCTAGATCTTTTGGCTATCCATTGACTGATCCTAGGTATAGTTCAACCGGATTTGTCTGCTGCAATTTGTTACATATCTAATCATAAGGTCCCGATTCTTCTCAGTGAGTAAAAACAGAGGTAGTGCAAGAAAACGGGTTAATTGTTGTTTTGTATACTATACTCAACACGTTTTGCGTTTTAGTGTCCACAATTGACAATTTTTTTAATTAAGGCACTAAACTGCCAGAATTCTACCCATTTTGTACTTTCCGTCTATAAAATTAACACAAGAAGACTACGTGACCCCATGTGCTACTTAAAAGAATTAATTGACAATTTTAACCCTACTTAGAAGATTACGTTACCTCCACTTTCACAACATGCAACAAAAAAAAATACACATATTACATATTACATATGTATCAAAATCACACAAACTATCTCTTTCAGATTCGTTTTTTTCTTTGTTTCTCTTTTTCTCCCTTAAACTCGATTTTTTTTTTTTCTCCAAAACTCTTCCAAACAGTGAAACATGGACATTTTCTGTACTTGCAGGGAAATGTGTAAACTTATGACAACATGGATAATGTGGTGAAAACTTAACGTAATTGATTTATGCATCACAAATCCCCTCGCGAACAATCCAATCCATTCCCCTTACTTGTTGATGACTTCCAACAAATTTGTGACCTAATAGAAACCCTAACTGATCTCTAATTGGGTGTTAGCGCGCTACAAGAAAAACTACATATACTAACTTTTTTTAGCAACTGATATGATGGATAGAAAGTATTAACCGAATTAATAACTGAAATGTTGTTACTAAATATATTCTAACAATTTAGTATCTGAATAATTATGCTAGTTGGTAAATAGTAACTCATTATTAACTAACACGCTATCGGTTGAAAAATACCAACTAATTTGTAACTTATAATTTTTCTGTTGTTACTTAGCAACAAATTTAATAACTTAAATATTTAAGTTAGTATATAGCAAGTGTTTCGTAACTTTAATTTGTCACTTGGTAAATAGCAACTGAATTGGTGACCAGTAGGTATATAACAACTGAATGTCAGTTAGAAAATAGCAACTGAATAAAGTAGTTGCAATTTATTAACTAAAATATGAGTTACTAAATTCTATCCATATTTTTAGCCACATGTTAGTACTAGGGCTGGTAATCCAAATTTTCCTCCAAAATATACACTCACTAGTACAATAATTCTGAGACATGTTACCCAAAAAATCGTCTAGAGAGACACTTATATAGTTATACATCCTTAAAAATATTAATAACCTTTGCATTTTTTCTCTTTTATATATACAAGACTGATCTACACTATGCATACCATTTTTTCACAATGTGGGATCTTATATATAAGGTTAGTCGCTTAATTTTCTATTTCACCTTTTTGTTAATTATTAATTGATAAACTATTTTAAATTAGCAGATATAATTAATTTAGATGTAACTTATCAATGACAGGAAATAAAATCTAGTATGGATAGATCATGGATGTATGCTAGAAAAAATAAGGCTAAACTCCTTAGTCCTGAATTTGTTACTAAACTGGATGATTATATTGGTTTTGCGACTTCTCAACCGAGTTATATGAATGATACTATGATTCGTTGTCCTTGTACGTCATGTAAAAATGGTCACTTTTTCGAACCCGATGACATACGACTACATTTGTTGAAAAAAGGATTTGTTAGCGATTATTATCAATGGACTTGTCCTGAGGAACCTTTTGTATCTTCTAGAAATTCTGGCATGTTTCCGACAACTAATTACAATTACGAGTCTGGTGGTACATCGAATGCACATCACTTCCCTGCTCATTCGGAACCACATGAGCACTTTATGCAAAACTCGGAAAATATGATGATAATCCATACCGTAGAATGGTTATGAATGCAGCTAGCCCTAATTTTGATCAATTCGAAGAATATCCAAATCCATCAGCACAGAATTTCCATAATATGTTGCAAGCGGCTGAGCAACCACTATGGTCTGATTGTGAAAAAATGTCACAATTAGCTATGACGACACAACTTTTGAATATAAAATATGAGCATCGCTTATCTAAGAGGTGTTATGATGATATTTGTACAGCTATGAAGTCGGGTTTACCGGATGGGGACACACTTCCTAAAAAAATTACAGCACCAAAAAGTTGGTTGCAGGGTTGGGACTCCCTGTTGAGAAAATCCATTGTTGTGCGAATGGGTGTATGATATTTTGGGGTGCAGATAGTGAGTTATGAGAATGTAAAATGTGTGATGCAAAACGGTTCAAAAAAAAAAAGGGAATTTATGGTAGGGAAAAAGAATCAGCAGTTAAAAAGATGTATTATTTTACCATTGCTCCAAGACTACAAAGATTATATGCTTCTGAGACTATTGCAAAAAATATGAGATGGCACGCAGAACATGAATAGGAAAATGGAGTTATGCGTCACTCTTCAGATTCTTATGCGTGGAAGCACTTTAACTACATAAATCCATCATTCGCTGATGAAACACGAAATGTGTGATTAGGGCTCTATACCGATGGTTTTACACCTTTTGGGATTTCTAGGAAAGAGTACTCTTCATGGCCTGTTATAATAACACCATATAATTTGCCTCCGTGGATATGTATGAAGGATGAATACATGTTCTTAACAGTTATTCTTCCTGGTCCAAAAAACTCAACTCAGCGATTGGATGTGTATCTTCAACCTTTTATTGTGGATATGCAAATGTTGTGGGATGTTGGTATTATGACATGGGATATATCTAAGAAACAGAACTTTAAAATGCGAGCTGCTCTCATGTGGACAGTTAGTGACTTTTCCGCTTACGCCATGTTATCATGATGGAGTACACATGGTAAGTTGACATGCCCATACTGTATGGAAAACTCTGAAGCATTCCAGCTAAAACATGGGGGTAAGCCATGTTGGTTTGATTGTCACCGTAAGTTCCTACCTCAAGGACACCCGTACAGGAAAAACAAGAGAAAATTCATTTTGGAAAGTGTTGTCAATGATTGTGCTCCTCCTATTCGCAATGGTGAGGAGACCTTACAATATATTGATTCACTTGGACAAAAGAAAATAACTGAGGTTGGTGCAGAAAAATGGAATGCAAGGATCGCCAGCGATAATGATACGGGTTGGAAAAAACGTAGTATATTTTGGGTCTTATCATATTTGAAAGCAAATATCATTCGACATAACATTGATGTGATGCATACTGAGAAAAATGTTTTCATGAATGTGTTCAACACCGTTATGGCCATTGATGGAAAAACAAAAGATAACGCCAAAGCTAGAGAAGATATGAAAATTTTATGTCGTCGAAAGAATCTAGAGTTTAATCATCGAACTGAAAAGTATCCAAAGGTTGTGTATAGCTTAGATAAGGAAGCGAAACCAGCTCTATGTACATGAGTAGAAGAGTTGAGATTCCCAGACGGATATGTGTCGAACCTAGGTCGGTGTGTAGACATTAAAAAACATAAGCTAAATGGGTCTATGAAGAGTCACGATTGTCATGTTTTTATGCAGAGACTTATCCCTATTGCCTTTCGTGCATTTCTTTCCAATGAAGTGTGGGAAACGTTGACAGAATTGAGCATATTTTTTAAGACCCTCACATGCACTACCATCAAAGAAGCAGACATGGAAAAACTTATTTTACAGATTCCAGTAATTTTGTGCAAATTAGAAATGATTTTTATTCCTGGTTTTTTTGACTCAATGGAACATCTTATTGTTCACTTGGCTTATGAAACACAGGTAGCTGGACCAGTGCAAAATCGATGGATGTATCCCTTTGAAAGAATGATGGGACATTTGAAAAAAATGTGAAAAATCTAGGCAAAGTTGAAGGAACACTATGCAACGCTTACATTATGGAAGAATCTACGAGTTTTTCCTCCCATTATTTTGAGTTGCAAGTGAATACAAGGCATATAAAAGTACCTCGAAATGATGCGGGTATGCCGCAAGAGGTCTTAGAAGGGATTCCATTGTTTTTGCTGAAACCGGACGAACATATGGTAGACTCAATAAACGACCATTTGTTGATGAAGAAGAGTACATGGCAGCACATAGGTACATTCTTCTCAATTGCACAGAGATTAGAGAACATTTGAAGTACAAACTCATTTGTGTTATTTTTGTTCACTTATAATATGCTACATACGGAAATTTATATTATATTATGTTCTTGTTTTTTTTTTCTGATGCGGAATTTTCATAAGTTACGTAGGAGAGACAATTTACAATATCAGTGATGAGGAAGTGGACCTTGCTTGTGAAAATGAGTTTCCATCTTGGTTTAAGCAATGCGCAAAAGATAACATCGAGAACGAATTTATTAAGGATCTCGCAAAAGGACTATTAAATTGTGTTTGGTCATACCCGGTTTATTTTGTCAATGGATTTAAATTCCACACAATGAATTATGGGTCAAATTTGTTAACAGACTGCAGCGGTGTGTGCATCCGAGGTACAAATTATAGTGATACGGAGAGTGACTACCATGGTCGCATTAGTGAAATAACGATCGTAGAATATCCCAGGCTACCAATCAAAAGAGTTGTATTGTTCAAATGTGAGTGGTTTGACCCGACACCTATTAGTGGGATAAGAATCCATCGAAACTTGGGTCTTGTGGAAGTACATCGTGAAAAACGACTGAGTAAATATGAACCATTTATTCTCGCTTCGCAAGCTGGTCAAGTAACTTTCATACCGTATCCGTCTGTTAAAGAAAATGAAAAATTTGATGATTGGTTGGTAGTTTACAACATTAAGGCCAGAGAAAAAGTTGAAATAGCACCAACGGCAGAAAATGCTACTGCAGAACAACCGGTTTCTTTTCAAGATGACGAATCAAACTTGCAAGGTTATTTCACGAACTCAATTGCAGAAGGCATAACTATCGAACTTAACGATCCGAACGGGTTATTTGTAGAACTCCCTATTGGTGAAGTTGAATCAGAGGAGGAAAACAAATATGATGAAGAGGCAGAGCAAGTTATTACCGAGGACCAAGTCGAATATGAAGGGTGATAATTACGATAATTAATGTTTGTTTCCTGAAAAGTATATTTTGAAGTGTAATAATATACCGCTAGGGTCTATAGACTCTATATACGTGGTTTACGTTTGAATTTTCATGTGATATTGGGATTGATTTTGTGTTTAGTTGTTAATATTATGTACATATCAGGATTCATTTTGACGATCGAGGTTCAGAGTAAATTTGTGGCAGAACACTTTGGCAATCGATCGCCACATAGGCCGATCGATCTGCCACTGATGAAGGGTCAACTGTAAAAAATTACGCATTACTTAACTACCCTGAACTATGGTACTGTTTCCGTTAAATACCCTTAAATTTAATCTCCGTTATTTTTTTTTTTACAAAAAGACAACTCAAGTGGACGGAAAAGTTAGCACGTGATCACACGTGACCATTTTACAAACAGATTACTTATGTACATTTAAATTTAAAGGGGGAAAAATAGGTCAACTACCATACATTAACAAAATGCGAGAAAAATTGATACGTTTTTTATCAGATTCTTTTCTTATTTAGTTTTATTCACACAAGAAACAATTATTATAATAAATGAGATACATTATCATTATAATTTTTATAATCAGAAAATAATAATCATTTATCATATGGTAGAGTACTTACATTGTATGTTAGATGTACAATGTTCGATTCTCATTATTTGCATTTGATATAAATTAATTTTGACTCAGTTTACGGATTCTGACTCAATTTTATACGGAATATTAATAAACCATAACAAAATTCAAAACGATTTTATTAGATATTTATAATAATACAAATGGGTTATATTTTGAAATGTAAATGGTTAACATGTATTATACATAATCATTAATACAAACATGATAGGTTGAATTAAGTAGTGAATTTTGTAATACTCGTTCATATTATATAACACATGAAATTGTTGTTTTGATCTTACGGTACAAACATTTATTATGATTAATTGCAATTAATCATAAACTCTAAATCATATTCTTCTATTCTGCCACGTCCTTGCGTTTGAATTGAAACGGAACGTATAAAGTCCATATCAAATCCGTTTCAATTCTGTCACATTCAACCCATTACAGGAATCGCTTTTATAGCCATATACCGCCTTAATTGGTGAGAATTTCATATAATTATTTAATATTATACGGAATTTCATATATAAATATGGTAATACAAAAAATATAATTATATAATATTATACGGAATTTCATATATATGGTTTCCCTCAACATTACAACATATAAAATGCAGTTATAATTATAGCAAATTCAGCGATCATTGTTTCGTTTATTTATTTATTGATCTGCAACGACATTTCATTGCTATATGTTTTGGTATTTCGAGGAACCTAATGTTACTGTGTAAGTCGTGTGAAAAATAATATTTCATGTCAATTTTTTTTTTATTGTTGTTTTATTAAATGTTTAAATATTTACCTATCTAACAATTATATTAGCTTTTATAAAAAAACATGTAAATGTTATGTTATGTTACTTTTACCATGCAGTAAAGTTGCAAAAAAAATTGGGAACGCGCCCCATTTTGCCTCCAATATTTTTTTTTGGGAAATTGCCAAAAATTCAAACAAAAAATTATGCAACGATTTAGTAATTATAATCCGTTTCTAACCGAACTGGTCTCCTCGTTTTTCAAACCCACCACCATTGTTCCACACATTCTTCCACTTTTATTAATTATACTCTCTCCCAGTACCGCTCTATCTACCTCTCTCTCTAAGTATTAATATACATATATATATCTACATATATCTACATATATGCCCTCCTTGTCCATCATTTTTAGCCACTTCACCTCCGCCCTAGCTAACACATTAAGTCTATCTCTACATATATCTACATATCTCGTTGTGTATATATATATATATATATATATATGTGTGTGTGTGTGTGTTTTGTTTGACTTACTGAAATAACTAGTATATATCTTAGAAAGAGTATAATCACTTATAAAAATAATAAGTATAGCACTTGTAAAAATAATTGTATACATTGTTTGGTTGCTTCTTTTTAGGATATTTTATAGTAAGTTTGGTTCTTAAAAAAAATATATAGGACAAGGGTTAACCTTAATCATTGAATTTTGTTTGAGTTTTAAGATGGCGGGACGCAGCTACAGTAAAAGTCCTCGAGGATCAGCTAACAATGGCAGAGTTGAACTCTCTAGGCGTGGTGGTTATGCATCGTTTGGCGGCAGTCGAGGAGGCTTTTTAACAGATAGTAGTAGCCTTGGAGGTTTTGCAACATACGGTAGTTTCCGTGGAGGCTTTGCAGCAATAGGTAGCGGCCGTGGCAGCTTTTTCCATCCATCGGTCAATGCAATCCGCCAACGTTTGGGTCAATGCTACAAGCTAATGGCATTCCTGGATATATTCCAGGTAGTTTTGAGTCGATGATGGTTAATCAAGAAAGGTCACAACATCCACCCGAGCAACAAATTGATGTGTATTATCCTGTGAGAAGCTATGAACGTTTGTCATCGGGTAACAACCCTCGGCATGAGCAAGAAGACAACCAACTTGAAATTGAAACTGATAATGTTAGTGGGGCCTCCCTCGCAGGAAGTTGTAACATGGTTTTCCAATCTTCAACAAAGATGAAGGCTCATTTTCGCCCCGGCACACTTGTGTAAGTGCTTTGTTTTCAATTTGATTTTTCTAAAGTCATGTATTCATTAATTCTATATCAAATGATAAATTTTGCTAACAGGTTGGAGCCTTCACACCATCTTAGTGTTGTGATTACTAAGACATTTCCAACAACATTCCGTAAAGAGTTTATGACTTGGGGGGATATGACCACCGAGCATAAAGGAGTATTATTTGACGAATTCAAGGTATGCACAATTGCTTACTTTCAGTTTTCTATTGTATTTGTACTCTTTAATAGAATTTTTTTTCCTGTAAGTTCTTTAATAGAATTTTGTTTCTCAGAAAGAGGTTTTCTGGGACGGGGACGAGGAGGAGGAGTTGCAAATTGATTTTCGTCGTGCTTGGGAAATTAAGGCACGTGAGAAATATCCATCCTTTATGTCCAATTTGAAAAAATGTATTGGTAAGAGAAAGCCGAATGGTATTTTGATCACTGATTGGAACTATTTGCTTGATAAATGGGAAGACCCGGAGGTTAAGGCCCGTTCAGCCATCATGAAAGCTAATCATGGACGTGCGAGTCCTCATACAGGTGGCTCACATTCGTTTGCAAATACCTCTGACTTGTTGATAAGTTTTTATTTATGTAGTATTTACAATAAATGGTTAGGCATGATTACGAAATTGGTAAGGAATCGTACTTTGTTGCTTTTCAGAGGAAAGATCAAGAAGTCAAGCTACGTTACTTTTTCGCATACAACCATACAGAAAAGAATGACATGAAGACTTTTATATCGGCGAAATCTTTATCTGTAGAGGTACTATGTCAATATTTGCAATAGCTTTTTTGTTACTGCTTTTTTTTTTTCCTCTTACAACTTGAACTGCATTTGGTTGATTATAAAAGTTCAGCTAGCTTTCTTTTTTCCTGAAAAAGCTTTCTTTTTTAAAATTCTGCAAATTCCTTAGCTTCTCTGTTTTTGAGATTTTTTGACCTAAAAACTAAAATACCAAACACCCATGAATTTTCAAGAATCAAAAAGCTAAGAAAAAAAGCTGTTTTCAAACATGCACATAGTTTACTGGTGAAGTTCTGGATATTGGGTTCTTTGTTTTTTGGAGATTTTTAATTAATAAGCATAGCTGTTGGTAAAGGTATACATATGCATGCAAAGAAAGCTTCTAGTTTTTCTAAAAGGTTTTAATCTTTTAGATTTGATCTTTTACCCATGTGTATATGTTGTCTGCTGATAGAGTTTTTAAGTAAAAGAGGACTTTGTTTGTGGGATTTTTTAATTTGGAATTTTTCTTATGCTGAAATTTTGAGCCAATTGATTGGCTTGTTTGATAGATATTTGAGGTTTTCCTTATAAAAAGACAGATAAGGAGTATTTGCGTGCATACAAGTTCACTTTTTTACTATATTTTGATCTCGTAGAATTCATATTTGATTTGATCCATGTGGTATATATATAGTCAAGTGATAGATTGCGCATGTGAGATATTTCATTTAAAAAAAACCCTAAGCTGGGGTATTTGATCAATATTTTCTATTTTTCCAATGCAAAAAACCAATAAACCTAACTGCTGGAAAGCGTGTTATGTGTTCATACATTAAAATAAATAAATATTACTACAGTGTTAAGCTGATCTTAAGGTTTGTATGTAACGGTATCCTGCTGATGAAATTGTTGAGTTTTTGTGCAAGTTTGTTTATGGTTTTATTCCCTATGAGGTTATGAGGCTTGTTTGGCTGCAACTAAAAAGCAATGAAGCTGAGATGAGAAAATGAGACCACTTTACTTAAAAAATATTATATTTTGTAAGCATGAGAGAACCAATAACCTTAGATATTAAAATTTGATCTTGGATTTGTGCGTAGCTATGTATCTATAGAGCCTTCTGATGGGGTTGTTCGGTTTTGGGCAAGTTTGTTTGTTTTTTGTTTGTTCTTTTCCCTCGTTTAGAGCGTGTTTGGCTGAAAATTTAAAGCAATTTAACTTAATTAGGATGAGAAGGAAAGTGGGTTCATTTAGCCTTATTTTTGTACCTTTTTCATGCAAGAAAAAAGATAAGCTTAGCCTTTAAAAGGTACGACACAAAAGCCCTGTTTGCTTGATTGAATTGATTGGTATTTTTAGTATAAGACGAAAAGGTATGCATATAATTACCATTTTGAGCTTTTTATTTGGTTATCAAGAAAGTTGATAGATTCGTAGAAAACTGCCTATGATCAATGTTTCAGAAAATTACCATAATTGTGGAATTTTATTTGTAGTTGTTTGCTGCCATAAGTGCATCGATATGCTTTAAATGTATATATATGCCTTTCTAATTTTAGTGTTAGGGGGAAAATGCCTTTTACTCAGCATATATATATTCATATATGACCATAATTTTTACTTTTAAAAACTAGCAAAAAACGAAATGTCTCTGGGGTAATGTATTATTATTATTATTTTTGAAATAGGAGGAATACAAGCGGGCAAATTGCGACTCGAAATCAGGCCTTAGAGGAGAACAGAACTCCCATTGACAAGAAAGAAGCGTTTTTGGCAGCTCTCGGTGGAATAAAAAAGTCACAACTGTTCGGGTTGGGATCTGCGAAGATCGTCATGTATGGTAGTTCTTCTAGTTCGTCTACCGCTTGTCAAATTGGGTCGAGTCGGTCTTTGTTAAACAAGGTACATGAACTGAATGAAGAATTATGCATCTAGAAGTCCGAAAGGGAGAAAAAAAGGCTTTGAAGGGATGAGGAGGCTCGGGTAATGCAACAACAGATACGCCAAATGCAAGGGATGTTTGAAATATTTACAAATGCATCGACAAGATTGGCTAGTGAAGATTCTGAAAATGTCAATGACAAGAAAACTGACTTAAATTAATTATCTATGTATCTTTGGATTATCTTTTGAATTGTAATTAAATCTCGACTCGGTATCTTAATGTCGATGACGACAAGCACAATACACAGACCTAGATTAATTTATATGTAGCTTTAATTAGGATTATCTTTTGAATTGTACTCTAATCTCGATTTGGTATCTTATTGTAGCAACTATTATATTATGTATTTTCTTTTTAATGAAATGAATGCTTAGTTGAACATAAATATTTTTGTCCATATGACAATTGCTTACATTTTGAATATGAAATTATATGTATATATGTATATATGAATATATGTATATGTATATATGTATATGAATATATGTATATGTATGTATATATATATATATATATATATATATATATATATATATAGTAACTTATTTTCGGTTACTATTTTGTTACTGCTTATTTTCGGTTACTATTTTGTTACTACTTATTTTCAGTTACTATTTACTAACTGAACTTTCAGTTGCTATTTATTAACTGATACAACTAAGTAGCTAAGTACTAACTGGCCTGCCAACTAATTCATCAGTTGGTAAATAGCAACTGATATACCATTCAGTTAGTAAATTAGTAACTGACACATAATTCAATTGGTAAATGTTAGCAACTAGGCTTTTAACAACCGAATGAACATATGACAAATCAATTAGTAAATTGAGTTTACCAACTAATTTTATTATTTGTCTCCTGATTATTCAGTTGTTATTTGAATGTTTTCTTGTAGTATAGGATTTAGCCCCAATTTGTGTAGAACCCTAGCTTTTAAGTCTTCAGTGTAATGTTTATGTTTTTTTTTAGAAAGAGAGAAATTTATATGTTTCAAGTGTACTGAGTTTTTTAATTAGGATTGTACTGTTTTTCCCTTATAACACAAACGAGATTTACAAAAATAACGGACGGTAAGTTAGCACGTGCTCCTATTCTGTTAATTTTGGGACGGAAAGTACAAAATGACAGAATTTTGGCAGTTTAGTGCCTCAATTAAAATTTTTGTCAGTTGTGAGCACTAAAACACAAATAGGTTGGATTTTTCTACTACACTTTTTTTTGAAAAAACGCACAAACCGTAGATTTTTTCTACAAATCGTAAAAAAATCTACGGACCGTAGATTAAATCTACGGTTTTTCTTTTCAATGCAAACCGTAGATTTTTTCTACATACCGTAGATTAAAATTGAAGTTTTCAGAAATGGCAGAACAGTCCCTGAAAAATTACACAGATAGTCCATGCGTCAAAATTATAGCAAATTGCAGTTTTCTTTCTCTTTCTCTTTCTCATTAACCATCAAATTTCTCAAAAAAAAACCCCAAATCACGAATCAAATATCGTCAAAAAAAACCCCAAATCACCAATCAAAAAAAATACTCTAATTCAAGCTATTTCTTTATTCGCTACTTTATTATTTATTTTATGTAGTTTGAAATTGGCATAAAAAATTCTTTTTTTCTTCTTCTTTTCAATTCTTGATCATGTTCTTTGTGATGGGTTTTAGCTAATTTAAGTATTAGCTTGTTAAGATTGGCATGGAGGGGTGTAATTGTAGGATAATTCTGATTTTAAGGAATAATGAGTTTGTTTTACCAAATTGTAGATTGGTGACTAAAAGCTGGTTTCTTTGTGATGGATTTTAGCTAATTTAAGTATTAGTTTTTTTTTCCCCTTATTTTAGGCCCATTGCATATGTGCTTTATAAGCGTAAAAGCTGTTTTCTTTGTTATTGGTGAAAACGGTCGTTTCTTGATATGTTCTTTATGATGGGTTTTATCTAGTTTAAGTTATTAGCCTGTTAAATTTGGCATGAGGGGTGTAATTGTAGAATAATTCTGATTTCTAGGAATTTGGAGTATGTTCTAGAAAATTGTAGATTGGTGACAAAAGGGTGTTTAGACTTTAGAGTTTCTTTTAGAGTACATTGCTAAATTTTGCTAAGTTGGGGTTTAGGATATTTATATTTTAGTACTTTAAGCTCGACTTATGTTGTTTGGACCCCTCGTAATTAGGTGTTCTATAAAATTAGGTTTTTTAAATTACTTTGTTTGCATAAATATTAGTTGTAACTTGTTTTTGTGGAATCTTAGCTAATCTAACACTTTAGAAAAGCGAGCATGATTTGTTGGCCTAATTACTCTCTAGATGTATATATTTTACCAACTATATTTTATAGGCTAACATTTTCCGATAAATTGTTTAATTTTATATAATTTTTAATATAGGTTCTTCATGGCACAACCATGTCCACAGATTAAAGGTAAGATGGGCATTTTATGCCTGACCGGTCATATTTCAAATCAGACTTGGGTGGCTGGGAGAGAAGCGGGAAGAGGGGATGCACACAAGATACGATTATATAATTATAGTTGGCAGATACCGACACCTGGTAGAGTGGTACAAAATATGATTAGAGTGGGTTTTTACGGTATTCACACAATAGGTCATTATACCGTAGATCGAGGCTTGTGTACAACCTTAGTTTATAGGTGGCGTGATGAGATCCACTCGTTCCATTTTGTCGGTGGAGAGTTGGGGATATCGTTACAAGATGTAGAGATCATGCTTGGTCTGAGGGTGGATGGTCTTGCTGTTACCCGATTGGAGAGGAATGATACCAAGACGAGCAAGTTGAATTTAGTAGAGAGCTTGTTGGGTGTTAGAACTCTTGATAATCAAGTTGATACACACTGTTTGACAGTTAAACTTGATTGGATGTTATATACTTTCGGTGAATTACCCCCCGATCCTAGTGATGAGTGCTTGTTATATCAATCTAGGGCTGTCATGTTATTATTACTTGGTGCACATGTATTTTCAAATTAGAGCAGTGATCAGATTCCACTATGGCATCTGCCATTTCTTGAGGATTTTGACACATGTGCAGAGTATAGTTGGGGATCATCTCTTCTTGCCTGGTTGGAGGCTAATTTATGCAAATTGGTGCGAGGTAAATCTAGCGGAGTAAGCGGGGCGGTGATGTTTCTTGATATGTGGACGATAACCAGGCTACTGCCTGTTAGACCGTGTGAAAGGTTGCCTGCTGATATCGACCCACCTGAGGGATTGCCTAGGTTTCCCCTCGGTTACAGGTATGATATTATTTAATTTTTGTATTCGATTTGTGTATTTTGAGGTGTATTTATCATTTACTTTTTTTATTTATATTTGTTGTTTATCTTCTTTTATTTGTATATTACAAATGGAAAATATGGAGGCTTGTTAATCTTAAATCATATGTCTACGGACATAAGTGGTCCATATACGGGAGCAGTTTGATCATATGTCGTATGAACATGTAAATTTTCACTTTCTTATTTCCTACATGTAATTTACGTATTATATGTCGTATATGATTGCATTGGTCTTATTTGGATGGTATATAATTGTTAAAACATTTTTTGACACATTTTTAACCTGTGAAAAAAACTGCTTAAAAGTTGTACTGTAAACAGCTTAAAAGCTGTTTTTTCACAGCTTTTAAGTTGTTTACAGTACATCTTTTAAGCTGTTTTTAAACAGCTTTTAAGCGGTTTATATGTCATATTTTCAGCTAAACATGACAATGTATGCAACACTAAAACGATACATAATTATTTGGCTGGTCTGAAAGTTAAAGAGAGAAATGGTAGAAACCCGATATAAGAACTGTTTAACTTGTTGGATAAACATCGGTATATTTTCTTCTATAATATGAACCCAATAACTCATAGCCTAGAGAACTTGTTTTTTCCCCACCCCGATTCTATAAAGATATTCAAAGCTTTTCCTGATGTATTGTTAATGGACTGTACATATAGGACAAACCGTTTTAATATGTCATTTCTAGAGGTCGTAGGGATGACATCAACGAACCAAACATATTGTTTATGTTTTGTTTTCATGAGGGATGAGACTCAGGAAAGTTATACCTGGGTTTTGGAAAAATTTAAAGAAACATTGGAGGGTTGTACGCTACATAGGGTGTTTGTGACCGACAGAGAAATGACCTTGCTAAATGTTTTATCCGTTGTTTTTTCCGATTCTTATCATATATTGTGCACTTTTCATATTGCCAAAAATGTTTTAAGAAACTGTAAAAAATAAAATCCCAGACGAGGAGTGGCAAACGTTTCTAGATAATTGGGGTTTATTTATTGATGTTGAGACGATAGAGGAGTAGAATTATAACCGATCTTGTTTCAAATCCTCCTACAAATCGTATCTCCTTCCGTGCTTAAGTATGTAGACAAACTGTTAAATGATTATGCCGGTAAGTTTGTTGCATGTTATACCAACCATACAACACCTCTAGGTAACATAACTAGTAATCAGGCCGAACAACAACACATAAAGCTAAAAAGATCTATTTCCACAAATACTGGCACGCTTGAAAATGTTTGGGTATAAGTGAATAAAATTCTGAATAAACAGTTTGAGGATATTAAGATGAAGTTGGATAAATGCAAGTCTTATTTTCCACATTCAGAACTGACACCTCTATTTAAAAATCTTAGGTCGTATATCACACACCATGCATTTGATTTATTATTTGAAGAACAAAAAAATATAGTGGCCAGTCTGATGAGAATTGTTCTTGCCGTATAAAGTTGTCTCACATGTTACCTTGTCATCATATTATGAGTGAACATATTTTATTCGGGAAGGCTCTTCCACTAGAATATATTCATACATTCTGGAAAAAATTAGATGTAATTGATGATAATGGGAACAACAATGATTATGGGGTAGAGGGTGATCTAGAAGAGTTTAAAAGTGTTTATTCTACCAAAACTAATGTTGAAAAACGGCGTATGAAAACACAACTCCGAGAGATAACCTTACCATCTAGAACACTCAGGAATGATTCTGAAGTGAGAAACTAGTGGGAGACCAAGAAAAGGAGACAATTCTAGTAAGAGAGATAAGTCGGGATGAGAGTATGTGGAGAAACAGAGTGCTAGTGCTAGTAGAGATAAAGGTAAAGGTAAAGCGGAAGAAACACCGGAGGTAAAGGTAAACTCAACTAGGAGGCCGTGAAACCAAACAAATAAGCCCACCACCACTAGGCAAAGCTTACCGTACAGTGACCAAATATGAGTCATGTTACATAATTACATCGATACGGTTTATGATGTGCGTGGGGATGGTAACTGTGAATTCCGAGTAATTGCAAAGGTTATGGGTAAAAAACATGGGAAAAATGATTGGTACGCAATTAGATGTGAGTTGTTTCAAGAGCTGCAACAAATGAAAGATGCTTATTATGATCTGTTTGAGAATCTAGATTTTGAAGGTTATCATTATTATTATATTCTATCCAGTTTGAATTTTTATCAACCTACAAATCCTGCCCTTTTGACAAATGGATGAGATTTCCAGGTTATGGTTTTTTAATTGCATCTCATTATAATATCACAATTGTATTGTTGTCATTATGGCCAAAAAAAAATGGAGGGGTATAAGTATGGAATGCCACTTTTTTTCCTCTTTATACTGGTCCGCCTCCTGAAACGACATATTACATCTCTACTGTAATGGTGTACATCAACAGTTGTCATTATGCTGAAATTATTTCTAAAGAAGAGATCTTCACAATGCCAAGAATTATAGCATGGTGGGAACAAACACAAACTGAGTGTGACGACCCAGATTTCCAGGAAGGAAATTCTGTGGTGCGGTATTGTGCGTCAGTCTCACATCGCCCAGATATGAGAGTACTCGTGTGGTATATGAGCTTAAAATATCCATTTCCTATCAACAAGGCCTTTTAAAGCCGTGCGGCACAATAGCGAGGACGGAACTCCACAGTTAAGTGTGTTTAGCTTGGAGTAGTACCAGGATGGGTGACCACCCTGGAAAGTTGTGCCAAAGCGGACAATATTGTTGATACGGGTGTGGCGGTTCGGTCTGTGGGACCGGGTCGTTACACTGAGGCTGCTGAGCCATGGAAGAAACTTTTTTGAGCAAATTTCAACTTATACATAGCGCTAGAAAGACAATCGGAAAAACAAATCCTAAATGAAGAAGATGCTATAAACGTATCAAGTCCATAATTAGTTTTTTTATTATTATTTTTATGTAGAGTACTCTTTTTTCCAAGTTTTTGTAAACTTCTTTTGATGAGACTCAAATAAAATTATGTGATGTATCATGTTTAACTAATATGTTTTATGAAATTTAGTCAATGTTTGCATATTGACGATTATCACCAAATTGACGATTTAGTTAATCTTTCATATTAAGTTATTCAAGTGTTGAAAAACAAACCAATATTATCATATTGGAGTTCTGAAAACTATCACGTATGTATATGAAAATATATTATTTCAACTGTTTCGTATTTCTTACTTCACCTACTAAAACTTGAAAAAAGAGTGAAATTAAAATGATCAATAAATCTCAATTTATACACTTCACAAAAAGGTAATATGATGAACCAAAAACGTGAAATTTGTAAAATCAATTTTTTTGGGGTAAATTTGTCTAAATTTTGTGTTTATTTTGAGAGATTGTTAGAATTGACCAAATTTATATATAAAAATAATCATGTCTAAAAGATTTAGTATTTTATAAAAAAATTATTTTTATTTTATGTATATTTTTAAGAGTAAGACATTTAGTTTTTTATAAAAACATTCATCTTTAATTAAAAAAAAAAATCATGTTTAGTTTTTAAAATTGGAGTATTTTTATTGATATAAACAATATTACAACTCTAATAAACTAAAAAAACTATCAATTAATTATAAAACATTCATGTTTAAAATTGAAGTCTTTTTATTGATATAACCAATATTTCAACTAATTATAAAATATTCATGTTTAAAAGATTTAGTATTTTATTAAAAAATTATTTTTATTTTATGTATATTTTTAGAAATATGCCATTTAGTTTTTTATAAAAATAATTCATGCTTAATTTAAAAAAAATATTCAGTATTTTTATTGATAGGACCATGCAGTTTTTACGAAATACAGGGACTGTTCTACAATTTCTGAAAACTTCTGCAAAACCGTAGATTTAATCTACGGTATGTAAAAAAATCTACGGTTTGCACTGAATCACTGCAAACAGTACATTTAATCTACGGTTTGTGCGTTTTTTTTAGAAAAAGTGTAGTAGAAAAATCTAGGCTCAAACGCAAAACATGACGAGTATAGTGCCTAAAACAACAATTAACCCAAAGAAAACAGCTAAAAACATTTAGCTAAAAGCTACTCTTATCTTTTTAGGTTTGCATCCCCTTGGGCCTTGGCAAGATCACAAGAGCTAGCATTGAAGCATTATCGTATTTAAGAGACTTCCCCATATCACAGCCGGCGCAACCAAATTCTGACAATTGTAAATGTTTTACTAGAATAAACTTCAATCGTATGAACTATTTATTTATATATTGAGCATTAGAGGAAGTATGTTCTTCCAATTTTTATTGGACAATCAACTTTTCTTTCTTATCTTGACACTAAATCCAGCACAAATTGCCACAGTATGGTTTATATTTTGAAGCCGAAGTCTTGATCTAACATACCGCAGAACCAAAATTCATGGACTGAATGAAACATAAAACGTATACATAAAACTGGAGGAGCTGTATACCATCTAATAGAGAAATAAGACATAAAAACATCTACGAACAGTACAATCCTAGGTTGCATTCTTGACAATCTTAATAAATAAGATCACAAATATCATGATATGCTTCATGAACTTGTACATGGATGGTCAAGTAATTATGTGCTACTCCACCGGAAGAGGATTCTGGGTTTTGAGCCCGAACAGATTTTCAAATAGTTTATGAGCCGTCGGGGGAATATTCATCGACTGAGGAGCCATAAAATTGACTATCTTTTCATGAACATTATACCTTGCAAAAACAAAAATATAGTAGTTAATAGCTAATTAGACGAGGCCTTAAATCATTGATTGATCATAGAAAATGTCATAACTCACCTGATCTTGCGACTCTTTGAGGCCCGTCGATCCACAATCTTCCTTTTCTTAGTTTGCATTCTCTTTAGAGCATAGAGGGCTGTTTCTGTGTATGATCAATCAATAAAAAAAATCAGTAAAGTGAAGCACATACTTCAATGTAACACAAGAAACATGTTTACTTAGTATTAGAAAGGAAAAACATTACTTTTGCACACCAACTTATTGTAGTTTATAACAATAAGAGTATAAAATAGCAATAAACTTGACAACTTGACAAAAATAAATAATTCGTACATCATCATTACAAGTTTCAACTCTAAAGCAATATTATTACGAAATATTTCATCATGACTCTGTCTAAGCATCAATCTACACATTTGTTTTTAATAAACCAACATTAAGCTTTCGTGTATTTTGTAGGTTGGTGTACTCATTGTTCAGTTTTATATGTAGATTGGTTTCTAAACTGTGAAATTTTTCTCAATTGTTGGTGTACACCAATTATTGGATTTTATGTAGATTAAAGTAAAAATTGTAAAATTTAGTAGTATGACGTATTAATTGTTAAAAGGAAAATAATTAATGTCTTAATAACTTGTACTTTAGAAATGACCCCAGAAATGACCCCGCAAAACCAGTTGGGCAATTACAAAAGTGATCTTTTTAATTACCCAACTAGTCTTGCGGGTACCAGTTCGGTGTAACTGATAGTTTGATATAGAAAACTGATATTTTCCCTATAAACAAGTATCCGAAAAGGCAGTATTTTCTTTTCAATACCAGATGCTGTTGGATCAAAGGTCTCAAAGAACTCCTTCAGTAATTGCTGATAGAAATCCGAGTCATCCAGTAACTCGGGGTCACCATCCATTTTCGTTTCCTGCTCACAATAAGATCATTGCTTTCATTCAAAATTAAACAATATCGGAACACAACTATTTTGGTATGAAGATGTTGCATTTAGTAACCAAATGATATCAACTAAAATATACAAGAGAAAAAGGTTCCTAATCATTGGCTTTTCTTTTATCATTCTGGAAAAAGCTATCATCATGTATGCTTTTTAGAAGTCAATACTAATTCATTAGTCATCATACCTGTTCCTTCTTGTCGTCCTCGACATCTGGAACCTGCATATATCTCAACAGTTACTAGGCATTTAAAAGGGAAATCGTTAAAGAAATGGAAATTATTCCACACAGAAAGAGTACACAGACAAAAAATATATACATGTTGATTTAACATCGATGTTATGCCAAGAGATAGAACTTACAGAGCCAAATATGGCAACAGTGGACCTGCTCTGTTGCATGCCCTTTACCATCCTAGTTGGATCTCTCATATATGATGCAACTTGCTCGCTAATATTCTGTTAAGATGCAATGATTCAGGTGAGTATAATATCACATCTAATCACGTAAAATTTATAACTGTTGAAATTCATGAGCCAAACCTGATTAAAAGCTTGCAACTTTCCTTTAAAGGCAGCCGCGCCAGTAGTCACTTGTGCCTTTCTCTGCCATTTATCTACTGACCGATTTCTAAATGTAACTATCCTACAAGACAGAAAATTTAAGTGATTTAAGGCCTCATGAGTTATGGTGATATACATGCATACAATATATGGAGTGCTTGTTTGGTAATATAAAACTACAGGGAACTCATGATACAAACACAAATAAAGGGCTTGTTTGGTTGTAGCTTTCAAGCAAAAAAGCTGGAACCATGAGGTTTAGAAAAAAACTCGGTCCGTTAGGTGATGAGCTTGTTTGCTTTTTCAGGGCTGAAAAAACCTAATAAGTCAAAAATTAAGCAAAAAAGCTGAACCTAAAAGCTGCAACCAACCAAGACCAACGTAAAAAAGATAAAAACTATAGAGACAAGGAGATTACCTGGATTGCATTTCAGACACCCGTGACCACTCTTCATCTTCTTCACTGTTTGAGCTTCTAGTCGATTCTGTAAATTTGGGTGTTTGGCCAGAGTTAACTTAGAATTTAGACTTTCGTAAACATATCATATTAGTACTGTCCTATTAGGCTAATAAGCAAAACCATTCATTGTCTATAAACAAGGCAAAACTTGTGAATACAAAAATAAGCCCAGCAGGTCTGGTGTTACACTTCCGGTTCCGGGTATAGACATATTGTTCTAATCCTAACATTTCAACAATATTGTGTAAACAAAAAAATGACAGCCAGGCTTAGACGGTATTAAGAATCAAACTGAGGGATTGAATAAATAACTATAAACAAGATACAAACTGCATGCTATACAAATAATATAATATAATACCATTTGAGACTTCCTGTGTAATGGATGGATTCTTCTCAAGTATAGCCTGTCAAAAAAAAAAATTACATGATATGTAAGCCACGTGTATTAGCTGCAAAACGGATGATCAATTTGTAAGATGACATTACATAACTCAAAACCAGAATAAGGGAAAGAGGTGATCTACTTTAAGACCCATACCTCCTGCAATTCCAGTAAAGAGTCCAAAGTTTTCGTTGATGAAGAAATTAGATCTGAATATGCTTCAACGACCTTGGTATCCGTATCACAAAATAAAGACTTAACCGGGTCCTACACATATCACTGTGGTTAAGCAACTTTACAATTTGAACATAAAATCAGAATAAACAAGAAGTTTGACTGACTGAGCAAACCTTAGGAAGTCTATTAGTGTTAACAAATGGTTTTTGCAGCAAAAACCGCAGCTCCAGAGTCTTGTCCCACATCGCCTAGAATGACAAGATAAAAGGAAAAAAGTTTTAGCATACGACAATACTTAATAGTATCGGAAACAGAAAAAACAGAATGCTTCGTTCCATAAAGCAAAACCCAAAAGAAGTTTGTTAAAAACATACTCCAAAAAATAGATGTAACTATTCCTAGGAAATTATTCGAGAAATCTACTGCAGCAGTATTTCTATTTTCAATTTATAAAACAAGAATAGAATACAGAACTAAAAATAGCATGTATATTGGGAAATGGCAATAAAAATCAAAAGTGGAAAACAAAAGCATATATGGTTGTACCTTCTGGTTTTTTACTGCTTGACTTTTTAGCACATCTTCATCGTTATTACTTCTTAGATTCCTCAAGATGTCCCTGAAAAGATTATAGAGATGTACGAAAACAGCATTAACAGAAATTACATGTGCTTGAGATCTTTTATTCCATGTTTGCTCCTAATTTATCACAGACTCAAAAAACAGAGAGGATGTAGTGAAGAATTTATTTATAGCATCCAACAAAAGTCTATGCAATATTACAATATGCGCAATCCCTAATAAATGATGCCAATGGACGATAAAACTTCTAAATGATCACAGAAAATTACCACTAATTTAACAATTATCTTGATGTTAGCGTAGTCTCTCATCCTAGTACACATACTTCCAACTTAATAGGAAAAGGTCAAATTTTTCTCAAGGCAATTGAAAAAACTACACAGATGCACAACTTGGTTGATTCCTTAAAGGTTTAAACACAAAAAAAAAAAAAAAACACTGATAAAGGTGTATCGAGGTTGAATAAGATCTTACTGTTCCTGATGACGAATACTACTCAATTCTTTCTCAAGCTCTTCCATTTCAGCATCTTTTTGTTGAACGTTGTTTACATCATCATCTTCTTCTTCATCGCCATCGTCATCTCCATCTTGTTCTTCATCTTCTTCCATGGTATCTTCTTGTTCACCCTCAGAGTCATCACTATACTCATCATCGCTGTGCTCAGAATCATTCTCCACCTAGTTCGTAAAACCCACAATTTGTTTATCATTACACCAAAAAAGAAACACCAATTAGGCCCAAATAAACCAGGAGCAAGAAACACTAACATTCATCATTTCCTCTGACCCGCTTTCATCTTCCGAGCTAACTTCTGCCTGTTCCTCGATTCTCCACCCTTTTTGCAATTTACCCACCATTATCTCCTGCATTATATTTCCATATCCACTATACAATTAAAGTACGTAACTACAAGCTTGTTTGGCTACAGATTTAAGCATATAAGTTACTTTTTAATACTTTTTTTTTAATTTAATGGTGAGGAAACCCCACATTTTTATTTATTAATTTGGTGAAATAAAAATGCGGGGGAAATACTTTTTAATACTTTAGGGGAAAAGAACTAAGGGTCATCTGGCCTAAAAATCTGATCTTTTACACCAAAAAAAAACTTGTTTGCGGTACATTAGACTAGCCAACAAAATAATAATAAAAAGAATAGCTGCTATATTCAAACTGGAGCTTTCAATCCAAAATTTGACTAATTTAAGATTCTTAAATACTAATCTTTTTCAAGTTGTAAAGATCTCAGCTTTTACACGGAAAAAGGCTTGTTTGATGTACATTAGACTAGCAAATTAATAGTAAAATAAAAATTACCTGCAATTTTAAACTGCAAGTTACAAGCGAAAATTTGACTAATTACAGAATCTTAAAGACTAATCTTATTCAGGTTATAAAACAATACAAAATAGGTTCAAGTTTCAATTCCCATCGAATTCCAAATACAGTTGCAACTAAAAAAAGTTTTAATCAATTGAATGGCAAGAAACTCACTCGATAAATTTAGTGCAGCAAATTGATAAACTCAATTCATAAATAACTAAGACCACCAGCACTTTCTAACAAAGCAGTTAGTAATAAATAAATATACTTCATATTTACTAATTTCTTTACAATCAATAATAATATATCTGAATCAAAAAATGGACAACCACCCACATAAAAAACTATAAAGATGAATACACACGTATGTGTATATATATATGAATAAATATTAAATACATGTAAACCGTAACACAAATTGAGCAAATATAAAAGGGAGAGAGAGATATATATATTAAATGATACCAATTACGGAGAACGGTGAGTCTATTGTGATTGACGGTATCTGAGGCGGCGGTGACGGCGGTGAACGGCGGCAGAGAGAGTAAGAAAGAGAGAGAGAGTTAAGGAGGGTTTTTAACCTTTAATTAATTTTTTGATGTTTTTTATTTTAGAAAATTGTAGACAGATCCCTTATGTTCATTGTTCAATTACGAATTTGAGCAAGTTTTTATTTTTTATATTCGAAAAAGATTAAAATTATTATATATCAGATCAATTTGGGATAAGTCGTAACAAACTTAGCCTTCGGTCCTTTCTAACTGGCATGTGTTTACGGGCTAAATTCACTTAAATGTCTTGATTTTTGTCACGAATTTACTTTGACTTAACATGTTTCAAAAAAGTTGATTTAATATAACAAGTTGCACAAATATTTTGTTTTAGGACACCATAGTCAAGTCAATAGACATGAAACACATACGTAACCTCACGTGAACTATTTATACGTTGAGTTTACCAAATTACCTGACGGAAAATCAATCATTTTATTCTTTCTTTTCTCTCTCATTTTTACTAATACCTCCAATAAGTTCTTATTTCGCGTCCTCATTTCTCTCCATTTCTCTTTTTTGCACACATAGACAATTATTTCTTATAAGGATGGACTTTTTGTACCGATTTGTACCAACCGACCGATTTTCAAACCGAACCAAACAAGTTGGTACCGAAAGTTCGGTATACCGATTTTTCGGTACGGTACACCCGAACCAAACTTTAAAAGTCGGTTCGGTTTCGGTATCCATATCATATGTTTGGTACAATACCGAACCGAACCAAACGTTAAAATTATAAAATATATAGAAATTTACACATAGTTATAACTTACAAATAAATTGTCTTATAGTTTATTTTAATTTTTCTTACGACTTATTTTCCTATTTACGCAGCCAAATACAATATGATAAAGCCATAACTTTGTTCGGTGGCGTTAGGCTTTTCAACAATAATATAATGATTGACAGTAAATATTGAACACTTCTTGATCTTTATTATTGCTCTGCAATTGCATTTGCTCGGATTACAATTTTCTTATTACACTCGTGCTCGAATTAATAATTTAATCTTTTATCTTGATCTTTCCCCTTCTTCTTCGGTACTCGGTTCTTTCTCTGCTCGGTTTGCTTTTTGATATGATAAGCTCTGACAAGTTTCTCTATTTTCTCTACTTCTCTCTATATTTTTTGGATAGATTTTCTGGTCCTTCTTTTAAGGGGGGTAGTTGGCTATTTATAGACAATTATGCCTCATAGGATATTGACAAATGTCGTCATCTTAGGAGCCAACTCATGGGCTTTTCCATTGGAGACCTTTACTACTGGGCTGGACCTTTATAGATAATGGTCTGTTAGGAAAGCTCTATTAAACCATGGGTTTTTGAGTTTTAGCCTTGGGTACCCTCTAATAATGGGTGGGTCGATTCATACCCGACTAGACATATTCGGGTCCAATTTTTATGTTCTATCAAGTGCTCCCTGACGTCCTCGGTGTGGTCTCCATGTCGAGGGAGTCATGATCGGTCTGTCGAGGGTGTTACTTCGGTCTTGTTGTTCCCAATGTTTCATCGAAAAATGTAACAAATTTATGACTGTTTCCTGGGGCCCATTTGAGGTTATTTAAGAAGTCCTATCTTGATATCTTTCTTCGATAAAAACCCTTGACCTTTCCAAAATTTATCTTGTTATAAAAGGGAGTGCCCTACCCATAATTATCTATTCCATCACCACTTCGCTTGTGACGTAATGGCTTCTCCCCATGATTCTACTGGAGATAATTCTTCATATTACGTCGCTTATCTGGAGAATGAAGTCAAGAAAGCTCGTGTCATGAAGAGGAAGCTGGCGGTCGTGACAAAAAAGTTGTCTGATATGGACGCGGCTCACCATGTGACTATGGCTGATCGGGATTGGGCCTTTGAACGTATAAAGAGGCTCGAGGCTTCGCTGGCTAAGCAAAAGGCAGCAAAAAGGGCCTATAAGCTTGCCTTCAAGGAGTTGCATGCTCAGTCCAAACCCGGGCCGGATGACGTTGAAGAAAGCTCTTCCTCGGAGTAATTAGCTTTTGTAATTTCTCTGTATTGGGTGTCATCACCAAATTGTAATCGAATTATTAAAAATATTAATAAAATTTTCCTATTTTCATTCTTGTCTGTTTATTTCTTTAATACCTCATTGAATGACTTAATTGGACTCGTCCTGTCGTTAGTTAGCCAATAATGTTCTTGGGAAGTTCAAGAGGTTTAGTCTTTTTTCGAGACGACCTTTGATCTACCCCATGTTTCTTCCTATAAAAGGAGGCTGTCCTTGTCTTCTTTGTGCAATTTATTCTTTATTAACGACCAAATGGCTTCTCCTCGTGAAAATAGTGGTAACAACCATCCTAAGTATGTTGCTCATCTAGAGGAGGAAGTTAGGAAAGTGCGTACTCTTGAGAGGAGGATTGCCTTATTGTCAGTGGAAGCTCGTCGGGCTGTTGAAATGGACGAGCGATTGGACGCCATGGAGAGGGAATACCAAAGGTCTTTGATCGACAATATTTGGGCGCGTGCTCGGATCAAAGAGCTCGAGGCCTCTAGAGACAGGCATATTGCTTCCAAGAAGGCTTATAAATTGGCCCTCAAGGAAGTGTATGCTCGGTCTAAAAAGAGACCTGATGATGAAGCTGGCCCTTCTACAAAATAATTCTCTTTTCCTTTCTTTTTGTAATGTTGTAATGTCCTTTTGTTGAGTAACATCTTGTAATGAAGTTCCCCTTAATTAATAAAAATTCTTCTTTTTCTTGTTCTTATATGATTTATTTTCCCAATGCAATTTCTCTTTACTGTGCACACGTGTGGCTTCATTAATGGGTTTTCTTGAGCCTTGTGCTTGATCTTATCCATTTAATCTTCTTAATCTTTGTATCAGGAATTAATGGGATTTCTCGAGCCCTGTGCACAAATCTTATCCTTTATCTCTTAACACTATTGCACTTCCCTAGAATGACACGTGTAGAAGCTTTTTGAAATTTACCCTCTTTAAATACTGGCATGAATCCAAGCGTTTCTTCTCAACAGACGCATCTTTTCAATTACCCATGTTTTCCATAGTCTTTTGACGAACGGTTGCAATTCCCCACATTAAACCTTCCTTAATTTATCTATAAATACCCTCTCAAGATATGGGTTTCTTCATAATTTCCCCATTATCTTTCTTCGCCATATACAGAATTTTATCCTATAACTTCCTTAAAATGGCTGGTTCTTCCACCAAATCTGCCTTATCTTTGCAAGTGGAGGCTTTTGAAGCCTCTTATGGCCATGCACTAAAGCTGTTGAAGGATGTTGAGGAGGAGTTAAAGGTGATGCGTTATCACCATACCGAGATGGTCCGGGAATTAACTTGGCTAAGGTCCGAGCTGGATTATTGCCGACGTGCCATCAGCAATAATCCAGATAGGGATATCTCTGGTCGAAGAGAACGAGGTGTTGAGGGAGAATCCGACGCTTCGAGATAGGGATATCTCTGCCGGGCCTTCTCATTGATACCGATCGACCTCCCCCTAGCCTTCCCATTTTTCTTTATTTTTTATTTGTTTCAATTTTCTTCATTTCTTCATCTTTTCTCATCTCTTTTTCTTTTTCTTCTGTGCCTCCTTTTTCTTTTTCTTCATCTTCTTTTCACCACTACGATGTAACAATCAACCCTGAGTTCCTCGGATTTTTTGTTATTTTCGTTTTTCTTCTGCCTTATGTTTATTTTCTTCGTATTTTTCTTTTCTTCTTTATGTTCCTCTTCCTCTTTTTTTTTTTTTTGTGCTTCTTTCCTTCTTGCCTCCTGTTCGCTTGGCTCGCTGATATAGTCGATCTTCTTTGGATATGTTGTCTGATGTAATCGTTCTTATTTTGATGTTGTCCTCTGATGTAATGAACACCTATGTAATAGATTTTCTTTTGGGGGGTTGTCCTCTGATGTAATGAACACCTATGTAATCCCATTAATGAAATATTTATTTGCATCTCATGTTGTTCTTTTTATATTGCTTTCGTGGTTTGTCGTTTTCTGCCCTTGTCAGAATCATCAAGTACATGTCTTTTCTTCTTGTATGGTGTTGTGCTGTACCAACGTGAAATCTGAGGCATGAAAGATTGGTCAAAGATGCATGTTTCCAAGCATTGTCAGACAATGCCATACTATCTTTGCTCTATAAATACTCTTCAACTTTTCTTTATGATGTATCATTCTTCATAAACTTGTTTGTTTCTACCTCATCCCCCATCTCCTTTTGTGTTTTAACAACTTTTAAGAATGTATGGGCCTATGGTTAACTATCATGCTCAGATCAAGGACTTGGATGTTGAGGTATCTCAGGTCCGTCTTCGAATGGCTAGGCTTGAGAAGGAGTATGGTGTCCTGGCTTTGAGTTTGTTTAACTCGCACCCCGAGGAGACCATCAAGTGGACAGAGATTTCGGCCTTGAGTTGTCAGCTCGACCACTTGTTGCTGCGAAGAAACCATCTGGCCAACTCCTGGTATGAGGCCGAGGAGATTTGGGATCAAGCCCATGATGAGTTTGATAACTCTCCTCAAGGCCTTGCTAGCATGACAGTTAAAAATGCTCGGCTTAAGGAGCATGTTACTGTCCTCATTGGTGAGAATGCCCATCTTGCCAGGGAGAATGAGTGTTTGGTCGTCATGAACGACTCCTACCAAGCTCAGCTAGATCTCTCTGCTCGGGTGGCTTTCTCTCGGTCTGGCAGTTCGGTTTTCCCGCCCATTGACCTTGATTAGATTGGGCTAGTTTCCTTTTTCGTATTTTCCATTTTGTAACTTGTATTTCCTTTTTTCTTTTCTGTATTTGAACAGTTGCATCCCTTCGTATTTCGTGCCCTTTGACTCCTTATAAATGCTCCATGTTGTTTGCACTTCATTTTCCACTCTTCCTTTCTCTCTCTTGTTTATGATTTTTGTTTCTTCTAACTTGCTTTTATCTGAGATGACTCCCATCACTAGATCTGCTGCGAAAAAGAAAGCCCTTCATGAAGAGCCTACTTTCATGCTACCCCGTCCCCCTGGTTTCGGGGAAGAGGAATTGACTCCTCTTCAGTTGAAAGAAATCGAGATGTCATGGCTAAGAGCTGATCTCAAGTGTGCTCAGACTGAAGTCAGGAGGTTTAAACAATATTGGGATGAGGAGGGTACTGCTCGTTTTGAAGCCGAGCAAAAATGCAAGTCTCAGTCTTACGCCTTGCAATAGGATGAGATGGGTATTTCTCGATTGATCAAGGAGAGGGATCATCTTCAAGAGCTCTTGGCAAAGAGGGACGCCGAGGGAGGGGGTAGTTCTAGGGTTCAGAAATAAAGAAGTATTTTATTGTTGACGTCTTTGTAGTAGTTTTTTTTTTTTCCCGTTGTAACTGGTTGTGGTTGTTTTCCCCCTTGTGGATGAATAAAAATTCTACTCTCTTTTCGCAATTCATTTACTGGTTATTTTGATTTAACGTTGAAACCATACTATGCATCTCGGTATTGGACACCGAGCAAAGTGTACCACGGTTATCCCCCGGAGAGCGTTGCTAGACTTGATGCTTTAAAATCCGTCGAGCTAGGAACGGTCTTCGTCCACCTTGTTCGGTGTTCCTATGGTAAGAAATTGTCTGGCGTCGAGGAACGTAATCGGGGTGCATCCTCGGTGGTAATTTTGGTAGCGTATGCTGTAAGCTTTTCGTGGTAGGGTCCACTGGCCGCTTATATAGGTGTAATGATGTGAACTGCATTGGTTAGTGGGATACACTATCTGATGTGGCAAGATCTGGAGCGTTGATTTGTTGAAAATAGCAGCGGTTGTGGACTTTTCTGTGGCTAAAAAAAAAGTAAACCTCTGTCACACGAAAGGACGGTTATTATTTTATTCTTTTTGTGGCTCCACTCCTTTTAACTGTGCTAAGTAATTCCTTTTGTTTTTATCTCATAATTTGTTGAAAACATATATTTCTTATTTTCTCTCTCTAGGGTTTGTTCTTCCCGCCAAAAAGATTTGCTGCCTCTCTACCTAGGGTTTCTTTTGATTTCTGATATATTTGTGCGGCCCTGTCCTCCTTACCATTAAATATGACTGTAAATGTTTTCTTATTCTGTGGGGTTTTCTGTATACCTCTGTGCTTAGGGTCTGTATTTGATTTGTGGTTGTGGTCATGTATGTGGCGTTGATATATGGTCTGGTTTGCCTATATATGTCTATCTAGGTTGGTGATTGGTGGTTTTTCATCATGTATAGGATTTTCGTTTGTTGGGTGGGTGGAAAAACTTAGGGTTTCTGGTAATTAGGGGGAACTCGCGTCGTGTGATTTGTTTTTGGATAGTATATTGATGAAGTTTTTATGACGTTTGGATAGGAAATTCTGACCCAATGCTTGGCTCAAGTTGGCCCATTTGTAGAAGAGGATTTTAAGAAGCTGGCCGGGATACCCGCCGACATACATATTCGGCTGCCTATCTTCGATGAGGAGGTCATGGGGGTTGTACCTGCCGGCGAGGTAGCTGTTCATTCCTCAGCCTTCTTTACTGGGGGTCTTCGACTTCCTTTTACTGAATGGATGGCTTCGTTCTTTGAGGTCGTCCATATTGCTCCGGCCCAATTGGCCCTGAATGGCTACCGTACCTTGAACGGTATTTCAAGGTTGTCGGAGTTGTCGGGGATAAAAGTCGAACTGAAAGATGTATTCGGTGTCTATAGTTTGAGTTTTGATCGCCGTAGCTCTTATTTGAAGACATTGCGCTCCTTCTCTCGGCTTGTCATCGGTCTTCCGGATACCAACAAGGAGCATAACCTTGGTATCGTGATTGCTTCCGGAGATTGGGGTTGTGCGGGACACCCGATTCCTGGACCTGCTACCACTGCCCCCGATGTTCCAGACCTTGGCGCTCCCAATGTCGAAGCTCTCTTAGCCCTTTGGAATTGGTGGGGGCCTGGACCGACGAAAGATCCGATGATCCGTGCTGCTCCCACATTGTTAGGTTATCCTGCGGGACCAGTGAACAAGGGTAATCCTGCGCCTGAGATTCCCATAGAGCCGGAGAAGGAATTCCTCAAAATCGTCAAGGCTCGGAGCGCTACTCGTGGAGGGAGAAGGCCTGTTCGTCCGAAACCCCGAGCAGCAGACCCTGTTGCTGGGACCCTAAAGAGGACTAGGGTATCAGAGACATCGTTTAGTGAGGAGGTTCCTGAGGTTGTCACGGATGTGGTGTTGGTGGCCTCCCCCCAGGGTGATTCCACCGAGGTGGCTTATGTGCATGGTGATGTACGTGTATTGGTTTTGTGAATTGTCTTTTAATTCCATTTTTCCCCTCTTTATTTGTTATCATATTTCAGCTATTGACTTCTTCATTGGTTACCCTTGCCCTTGCCCGGTCAATGGGTATTGTTGTGTTTCAGGGGTCGTTCGATAATATATTCGGACATCTCAACCTCATGGTGGACATAGGTGTGGATCCGATGAACCTGCCTGTCATCTCGCCACTCCGAACTGAGGATGTGAGTGAGCGCATGACCCCTGAGACTGTTCCTTCGGAAAAAGAGGTGAGGGAGGAAATGGAGGTGGTAGCCGGCAAAGATATTACCGGGGAGGTTGTGACGGGAGGCGAGGATGAGGTTCCCGCGAATCCGGAAAAGGTGGTAGTGGACGGGGTCTCGATGACCTGTTATATTGAGCGGTGTGGGGGCAAATTGCTGGAGCAACCCAGGGCTTTAAGGATGGGATACACTACTCTTAAGCCCCTTATCTTCAAGGATGCAGAGGAAATGGCTGCTCGTCCTATAGTGTCGGTCATTGAGAAGGCCAATAATGACGTGTTTCGGGTATGTTTCGCTCGTCTTTTGTTTATATAGTTCGTTACGCCCTTAGTTGGATGGTGTCTGATGTTTCTGATTACAGGCTTTCGTGGGTACCGTGGTGCTGAGGGATCAGTTGACGGCGCTCGAGGCTGAGAAAGAGAAGCTAATTGCCGAAAATAAAGCAATGGCTGAGGAGAAAGCTCAGATGGTGAAGTTGGCAGCAGATTATGACAAACTTACGTCTGACCGAGGAGGTTGAAAAGTTGGAGGTCGAAAAGGAGCATATGGTCGAGAAGTATGACCTATTAGAGGCCGATAATGTGCTCATGGCGGAGGATATGGAGGCCGAAAAATCCGAGGTTGCTTCTTTGAAAGCGGCACAAGCGGAGGAGCGTACAAAGTTTGTACTGATTGCCAACTTTTCGGCCTTTTGCGCCCACGTTCGTGCTCTGAATTTTGCGAAGGTACCTCTGTCGAACCGGTCATGGTCGGAATTGGTTTATCCCTGTCCTCAAGGTGCACCGCCTAAGCCTCTGGATTGGGCCAATATTCGGGATGAGGAGCTACCACGGCTGCCGGGGCACACGACTTCGACAGCGCTTTGTCCCCATTCCGGGTCAGCTCCGTCTACTCCTCGGTCTGATACTGCTGTTATTCCCCCACCCGCATCTTCTCAGGTGGATCATTGATTATATACTTGGTAGTATTTTTTGTGTAGCTTAGTGTAAGGTATTTTGGTACCCGGATTGTGGGCCTCTTTTGTATCTAGGACATTCTTTTGGTAAGTGATAATATATGTGCTCCGTTTTCTTCCTGTTTGGCTTTCCTAGTTAATGTCGTTGTCTGTTGGTTGTCGTCATCTTTTGAAGGACATAAAAAAATCTTGTCAGGTACCTGTTAATCCCCTTGCCATGGTGGTCTGGACCTCTCCTAGTCGTAGGGTAGATGATACTGTTATAGGTGGTCCAGAAAGGCCCAAGGCGTCCCTAACTTCGGAATTGAATTCTGCTCGTCGTGAAATCGAGGATCTGAATATTCATATTTCAAACTTGTCGACTCGGTTACGCGATTTGGGAGAGAAGTTTAGCAAGAAGACCGCCTACTATACAGCAAACAAGGGTAAGGCCAAAGAGCTTCTTGGTGCACTTCGGCGCTCTCGTGATAAAGCCTGAGGCCGGGTGACGAGCTTGAACTTGGTGTTAGGGGCCGTTTTCGAAGACGCGGACCTACTACTAGCCTTCGTCAAAGCCTATTGGGATCGTGCTCAGGCACTAGAGGTGTATGAGTATGTGAAAGGCACCCGTGGTGTTATCCGAGCGGAGCGTATGGTTGATGCTATGGCTCAGGTAACCGAAATGACGGCTACATTGAACCACTTGGATGCCTCGGTAAAGGGTCGTTTGGGTACGCAGATAGTTTCGCTGCAGGACATTCATTTTGCCGACGCCGCAGAGACCTCGGCTTCCGTCGAGGGCTTATCTGACTGAGTTTTGAGAGTAGCTTGCATTTTGATTTTCTTCAGGCTTGTATAAAAATATTATTTATTTGGATGGTGCTCTGTTGGTTCTTTAGTCGTATTGATGTTGCTGTCTTTTTCCCTCCTTTCTTCGTAGGCATTTGCTACTTTGGTGCATCAGACTGGCTCTCTGCCCCCTGTTAATGCGGGGCAAGGACTGACTGGTGCTACCCGAGTTGGGGGTTCGTCTGACGCGGCAGAGGAAGCTCGTGCCTGTTTACCTCATGTCCTAGTGGGAAAAAACGAGAAGCTGCAAGTCCAGTGTGCTCGACTTAAGAAAAAAGTGCGAGCTCAATCTGCGTCATTTCGGGATTATGTGGGACGCGCCGAGCATGTTTATGAGGTGCAAGAGCATCGTCTAGACCGGTATTGGCGTTTAAAGGATAAGTGGTTTGGTAAGTTAAAGCTGTTAATATCCCAGACCAATGTCTTGGTAAAATTCTTTCGTGCGTCTACATGTCGGCATGATGCTTCCGCTGAACTGTACAAAGCTCATCAGCACCCTGTGGATGAAGCTCGTCTTAAGGGTGCGTCTGTTGCCCATGAGAACACGAGGGGGTCAGAGTTCGTAGCCCGGCTCGAGGTAGGGCAACATGTGGGTGTTTACACGACCAACTTTGATTTCCTTGTTTCTGAGGAGCGTTTTGAGGGTCAAGAGACCGATGAAGACACGGCGACAGATGACGAAGAGGTTAGGCTGAGTCTTGTACCGTCATGTTCGTCATGTAGCAGCTCTTTTTAATTGATTTCTCTATTTATTCGTCGTACATTATTGCCTCCATAATGCGGGCATGGATTGCTTTATTCCTTTATTCATGTATTGGACCTTTTCATTGTCTTGTTGATATTTCATTGACTGGATTGAGTTTCCTTTGTTGTTTTCGTTGTTGGGTACCTTGTCGCCTCCGTAATGCGGGCTAGAACTATTCAACAATCTTGTTTGATTCTTGCTCATTGGTATCTGCATATTTGCCTATTTCCTTGGCTTTCTTTTTGTTCGACTTTTGCTTACTGGTACCTGCATATTTGCCTCTTTGCTTGGCTTTCTTTTGTTTGACCTTCTCTTATTGGTATCTGCATATTTGCCTCTTTGCTTGGCTTTCTTTTTGTTCGACTTTTGCTTACTGGTACCTGCATATTTGCCTCTTTGCTTGGCTTTCTTTTGTTCGACCTTCTCTTATTGGTATCTGCATATTTGCCTCTTTGCTTGGCTTTCCTTTTGTTCGACTTTTGCTTACTGGTACCTGCATATTTGCCTCTTTGCTTGACTTTCTTTTTGTTCGGCTTTCTCTAATTGGTACCTGCATATTTGCCTCTTTGCTTGGCTTTCTTTTGTTTGATTTTCCCTTATTGGTACCTGCATGTGCCTCCGGTTCGTTGGAGGACTTGAATATTCCTTGGCACTTTCTTAGACATGTCATGTTGGGAATTAGTAACAATATTCCTAGGCAGTCTTTTAGACATGTCATGTTGGGAATTTCACAGTATTCCTATTCACTTTCTTAGACATGCCATGTTGGGAATTTCACAGTATTCCTAGGCACTTTCTTAGACATGCCATGTTGGGAATTTCACAGTATTCCTAGGAACTTTCTTAGACATGCCATGTTGGGAATTTCATAGTATTCCTAGGCACTTTCTTAGAAATGCCATGTTGGGAATTTCACAGTATTCCTAGGCACTTTCTTAGACATGCCATGTTGGGAATTTCACATGTCTCCTTGGAGGACTCGTTAGAAAGCATGAAAAAATATTTCATTTATTCAAAAGGTAACGTCATGACAAAGCAGAGGTGAGGTAGTACCTGGAATGGTAGGCTTGCTTACACGTAGTACTTCTTAAGATTAGCCACGTTCCAAGAATTCTTTTCACCTCGGCTATTGTCGAACAGAACGCGTTTGATCTTGTAGGATACCGGACTTGTTCTTTTAACGATTTCGTATGGGCCTTCCCAGGTGGGGCTCAACCTTACCGTGTATCTCGTTTCTGGTATAGACCGTTACTCGCCGTAGCACCAGTTCTCCTACCATGAACTCTTGGGTCCCTTTCACCCTCTTGTCATAGGTTTTTTTGACGCTTTGTTGGTACTTAGCTAGGGTAAGGGCTGTTATCTCTCGTTTTTCGTCTAATATGTCGAGCTCTTCTCTCATTCTTTGTTCATTGTTTCCTTGCTCGACTAAAGTTGTTCGGATGGTGGGTAGGCCGATTTCCGTTGGTATGACGGCCTCCATGCCATATGCTAAGCTGAACGGGGTTTCCTTTATGCCCGTCTTCGGTGTAGTTCGGCAGGACCATAAGACGTTGAGCAGTCGCTCAGGCCATCTTCCCTTTGCTTGTTCCAGGGTTGTTTTTATGCCGTCTAGGACAGTTTGGTTTGATACCTCTGCTTGACCGTTACCCTGTGGGTATGTTGGAGTCGAATAGAACTTTCGGATACCGAGTTCTTCGTACCAAAGTTGTAGCTTGGCGTCCTTGAACTGGGTATCGTTGTCTGCGACAATGGCGTATGGTATACCGAACCTGGTGATAATATGCTCCCAGATGAACTGTTTGACATTGCTGGCTTTAATTTCTCGGAGAGGTTTAGCCTCGACCCACTTGGTGAAATAGTCCGTTGCTACGATCAAATATTCGACGCTGCCGGGTGCCTTGGGAAGCTTCCCGACTAGATCAATTGCCCATTGGGTGAATGGCCATGGAGCCGATACCGGGGCCATCAAGGATGATGGGAGCCGAGGTATTTTGTCGAATCGTTGGCACTTGTCGCATTTTTGGACATAAACGTCGGCATCTCGTTTGATATAAGGCCACCAATATCCTTGGGTGATTGTCTTGTTAGCAAGGGACCTTCCTTTGATGTGTGCTCCGCATGATCCTTCGTGAATTTCTTCCAAGACTGGTTGTTACAGCTCGGGCCGGACGCACAGAAGGTGGGGTCCTCGTTAACTGGATTTGTATAGTTTGTCGTCCTCAGATAGCCAGAACCGAGGTGCTTTTCTCGTAATTTTCAACGCTTTTATCTTGTCTGCCGGTAGCGTCCCGTCTCGTAGATAGTGAATCATGTCGTCCATCCATCCTAGCTCGTATTGGATTGAAGTTATTCGGTCTATTCTTCTGGTGATACTCGGGGTTTCCAGAAGTTCCACTGTGATTGACCGTGTGCTGGCCAACGTTAATGTCGAGGCTAGGGTGGCCAAGGCGTCGGCATGTGCGTTTTCGGTGCGATTGATCCTTATTAATTTGCACTGTTCGAAGGTGGCCATTAAGCTTTGGACTTTCTCTTGGTAGAGGATCATTCTGTCGTCTTTGGCCTGGTACTCGCCGATGGCTTGATTGACGATCAGCATGGAGTCTGAACTCCCCGTTAAGTGGGAGCATCCAAGGGATCGTGCAATGAGCATGCCATTTATCATGACTTCGTATTCTGCTTCATTGTTAGTAGCTCGGAAGCCCAGTTTAATGCTTTTCTCTATGATCGCGCCCTCACTAGACTTGAGGACGATCCCTGCTTCTGATCCGTCCTTGGTGGCTAATCCATCGACATGTATTTGCCAGTGTGACTGGGGGGATATAGCCAATGGCTCGTTATACCCTTCGGTGAACTCCGCGACGAAATCGTCCAAGACTTGTCCCTTTATCGCATGTCGGGGTGCGAACTCGATATAAAATTGGGATAGTTTGACCCCCCATGCGGACACTCGGCCGCTAATGTCCGTTCGTCGAAGAGATTCCTTGATGTGGAATTTCGTGTAGACTTGGACCTGGTGAGCTATGAAATAGTGTGGCAGTTTCCTGGTAGCAACGACCAATGCCAAGCATAACTTTTCCAATGGTAGGTACCGGGTTTCGGCTTCAACCAGAGTTTTTCTGATGAAGTAGATCGGGAATTGTTCTCGACCTTCTTCTCTTAGGATGACCGCGCTCACAGCTGTAGTGGAAACTGCTAGATAGCATGCCAGAATATCTCCTTTGTTTGGCCTTACTAGCAGTGGCAGCATCCTTAAGTACCCTTTGAGGTTGTTAAATGAAGCTTCACACTCTGGCAGCATCCTTAAATGGTCGTCCCTTGTCCGCGAATCGGCTGATGAACCTGCTCAGTGCGGCCATCATTCCCGTGAGCTCTTGTACCTGCTTCTTATTCTTGGGTGCTGCTAGGTTCCGCAAAGCTGTTATCTGATCGGGATTAGCCTCTATTCCTCGTCGGCTGACCATATGCCCTAAAAATTTCCCTTTGCTAATGCCGAACGCGCACTTGCTAGCGTTGAGCTTCAGTTTATGCTCGCCCAATGTTTGGAAGACGTCTTTAATGTCTTGGAGGTGGGATGTGGCCCTTTCGCTTTTGACGACCATGTCATCTATGTACACCTCCATTGTCTTCCCTATATGCTCTCGGCATACCCTCGTTATCATCCTTTGGTACGTTGCTCCCGCATTGCGTAGGCCGAACGGCATTACCGTATAGCAATAATTTCCCAGAGGCGATATGAACAATCTCTTTTCTTGATCCTCACGAGCGAGGGGGATTTGGTGATACCCTGAGTAAGCATCGAGGAAGTTCATCCTTTCTGCTCCCGCTGTCGCGTCCACCAGTTGATCAATCCTTGGAAGGGGGAATGGATTCATCGGGCAGGCTTTGTTCAGATTGGTGAAGTCTATACAAACTCTTTCCTTCCCGTTCTTCTTAGGGACGACGACCGGGTTGGATAACCACTTTGGGTAGAACACCTCCCTTATAGCTCCGGCTTCCAACAGCTTTCGGACTTCTGTAATTATAGCCGCTCTGTGCTGGATAGATACTTTCCTGCTCTTGGACTCGGTGTTGACACTTAGGTGGTAACACGCCATTTTCGGGTCTAGGCCAGGCATGTCTTTGGGGCTCTAGGCGAATTTATCGATGTTATTGAAGAGGAACGTTTCCAGCTCCTCGGATTCCCCTTTGGGGAGGCTATCACCGATGAGGAAGTAGTGTTCCTCGTCCATATTAGGGATGCTCACCTTTCGGAGCGTCTCTCCCACTTGTTCCTCAACAACCCTCTCAGTTCGGACTATTTGGTTGAGCAGCTTCCTCATGGTTGTGGGTTGTTCGACAACAACCAACTGTCTCTTCAGGGCTGCGGTGATGTCTTCACAGGGTCGTGAATCCTCTTGACATCCTCAGGCCGTCTCGACCTCCCCTATAGCGTTAGGGTATTTCACCTTCTGGTGGTATGTCGAAGGTATGGCCCGCATGGCATGAAGCCAAGGTCGGCCCAAGATCGAATTATGGCCTGAATTGTCATTGACCACTAGGAATTCCACGGGGACTGATACGGATCCCGTCATAACAATTAGGACGATCTTTCCCAAAGGTTTAGTCGCCTTGGAGATGAACCCAATCAGTGTGACGTCCGTAGGCTGTAGATCTTGCAGCTTGAGCTCCATCTTGTCGAAGAGCTCTTTGTACATGATATCACAAGAGGCTCCTTGGTCGACAAGCACTCTGCTGACCGTGTCTATACCAATTTGGACGCGGAGGTTAATGGCGTCCCCATGGGGGTATATCACCCCTTTTTCATCAAGATCCGAGAAAGAGATGGGCGGGTGTCGCTGCGGCGTGCACTGCCGCTTAGAAGTTGACGCCTGTGACGCCTTGGCTATCTGCCCAAAGTGCGCCAGTTGCCGCTGTTGTGATCTTTCCCCTCCAGTGGTCTTGGCTCTTGACAGATACACGACGTTAATTGTTTTGCCTTGTCGATTGTCGGATCCTTCGATGGCTAGATATTTGCCTTTGTTCCCAGCACCCTTGATTAACTTGTTGAGGTATCCTGCATCACCCCACTTGTTCATCTTCCACCGCAGATTACGGCAATGCTCGGTGAGATGGCCGTGATCCTCATGATAGGTGTAGAAGAGCTTGGAGTCTCTTAGATTGGGGGGAGTAGCGAACGGTTGTGGTCGGGAATACCAACTTTCTCTGCATATTTCCTTATGGATATCTTCAGCAGACAGGTTGAAAGTGTATCGCAGCTCGACCGGTTCGAAGGTTTTTCGGTGTTCCCTCTCTTGGAACCGATCTTGTTGAAGTGGTTTGGGGGGCATTGGGTAGGCGATCTGGAGCAGTTTAGGCTCGTTGATCGGCGTCGGGTATGTGAGCCAGAGTGGTTTATGCTCGGGTTCTCGGGGTTGCTCTACCCTGTCATGGACCTCGGGACCTTTGTCTCGTCTGGTCGGTCTGACTACTTCCCCCTGATTGTTCTTGGCTCTCTTGTGGCCCGCTTGTGCTTCTCGGACCGACTCTCTTCTTGGCAGAGTTCGGTTAAGGAGTCGCATTTCCTCGTTCTTATCGGTGAAGTGGGTACAATAGGCTAGCAGAGCGTCAGTGGTCGAAAAGCTTTTGCCTATGAACTTCCTTCTCGCCCAATAGCCACTTGGGATGGAGTTGATAAAGTTTTGGATGGCTATGTTATTGGCGTACTGCGGAATCTAGTTTGCCACATCGATGAAACGTATGCAATAATCATTGAGTCGTTCATTCGGCAGCATCGCCATTTTCAGAAGGGTGTCGATGTTGACCTTCTTCTTCCAATGAGCAGCATATCGGGTGGAATACGCACGGAGAAGCTCCGTCCAGCTTCCTATGGATCCCCGTGGCAAGTTGTGATACCACGACGAAGCCTCTTGGCCCAAGCTGTTTTTGAAAACTTGCACATCAGTGCCGGGTCATCACTCCACAGCTCCATCCTAGTTTTGTAGTGGCGCAGATGATCAATTGGACAGCTCTTTCCATCATAGAGCCTGAATTCGGGGATGATGAACCCCAAAGGATTGCGGTGCCGAGTGATATGCTCGGTGCATGGAGTTTCTTGGCACACGTCCCAAGCCTGTTGGAACGCTTCATCCGGAGCTTGGTAGGGGGGGTATTCCCCATAGTAAGGTTGTGGGTAATATCCTACAATGACCCTGTGCTCGGGATATCTACCGTCGTTCGGGTTTCTGTTGGGGATAGGTCCCCTAGGGGCGTTTTGGCGATCGATGACTGTTGGGGTCGTCTTTGGGATATGTTCCCCTTGTTGGGGTATCCTTGTATCATGTGTTCGGCCTGCCACTTCCATAGCTGCTCGGTAAGCGGAATCTTCCACGTTGTGTCGGGGGTCGGCATGTGCATTGTCGGTTTGAGTAGGCGGTATCGTGATACCAGTTGCCGCCATGGCCGACATGCATGCGGCCAGCTGAGCTAGAAGCTGGGCGTTGTGACCCCGCTCGGCTTGTAATAATGCGGCCTCGTTCCCTGCTTTGGGAACAATGGGTTGTACTTCCACCGTGGACGGGGTAATTATCAGCGGTGGGAATATCGGTGGTCGGGATGTTTGCTCGAGGACAAATTCCTTGGGCATGCCAAACCGGTGGGCTTCGTTCGTTTGAAGATGAACTTGGTGGGAACTGGAGTTGACCGAGGCTGCTGGCAGGGGGACTCTTGAGCTCGGTCCCGCCTGGGATTCGGGTAAGCGTCTTCTTGCGCGCTTTAACACGGGTAATGCTCGTTCGTCGTCCGAGGACGTAGGGTGCTCGTCGACGAGCCCGTCAAGCTGTTGGGGTTGTTCGGTCTGTTGTTCCTGGTGGACATTGGAGGTTGTTGGTTGGTTTCCGGACTGGATAGCGTCATATCTGTCGCGGATGGCAAGTAGATCGTCGAGGTCTTGTTGGCTAATTTGCACGTTTTGGTTATTGGTTTCTACTATCGCGGGATGGGTTTCCTCTATATTGGTCACCATTGTTGCTCGTCTGATAGAGTATTGGTATTCGACTTCGAAGCTAGTTGGGAACTAAATGATTCCCGGAGACGGCGCCATTTGATAAAGCCATAACTTTGTTCGGTGGCGTTAGGCTTTTCAACAATAATATAATGATTGACAGTAAATATTGAACACTTCTTGATCTTTATTATTGCTCTGCAATTGCATTTGCTCGGATTACAATTTCCTTATTACACTCGTGCTCGAATTAATAATTTAATCTTTTATCTTGATCTTTCTCCTTCTTCTTCGGTACTCGGTTCTTTCTCTGCTCGGTTTGCTTTTTGATGTGATAAGCTCTGACAAGTTTCTCTCTTTTCTCTACTTCTCTCTATATTTTTGGATAGATTTTCTGGTCCTTCTTTTAAGGGGGGTATTTGGCTATTTATAGACAATTATGCCTCATAGGATATTGACAAATGTCGTCATCTTAGGAGCCACCTCATGGGCTTTTCCATTGGGGACCTTTACTACTGGGCTGGACCTTTATAGATAATGGCCTGTTAGGAAAGCTCTATTAAACCATGGGTTTTTGGGTTTTAGCCTTGGGTACCCTCTAATAATGGGTGGGTCGATTCATACCCGACTAGACATATTCGGGTCCAATTTTTATGTTTTATCACAATAATTTCGTGTTTCTCCATTTTCTTGTCTAATATTTTAAAAGAATTCTTATTTTATAAGTGTTTACTATTTTAATCAAATTCACAATAAATGTAGCAAATATAAGAATAGTTGTACACATTTTACTTTTTACAAACTTTTTTGCTATTTTATTGTTATCAAGAATTATCTTTTAATAATAATAATGTTTCGGTATAAAACGGAAAACCGAACCGTACCAACCAAAAAAGTCGGTTTACCGAACTTTCGGTATACCGACTTTTTCGGTTCGGTTATGGTATAATTTTTTTCAAACCAAACAAGTTCGGTTCGGTATTGGTATATGGTCAAAAAAATCGGTACCGTACCGAAGCCACCCCTAATTTCTTATGCAACCAAAAGGCCATGATTCAGACATAATGGTCAAATAAAAATTTGGAGAAACCCTAAAATTGCAATATATAAACCAGGAAAAATTGTATTGAGAGTTACAGAAACACATAATATATTACATTGTTATATATATATATACACATACACAATCATATACATACATATAGATAAACACATATCGTAGTTTGGTGTGAAATATGAGCTTTCTCATAAAACTCAAACCATTGCAGCTTCTTCCCGTATAATCCACACGCTCGTGACATCTTCAATTAGTCCTAATAAATTATACATATTGTATGTTTGTATCTCTCTGTCACTAAATAATATAAAAACCCTAATTTTAGCATCCAATTACCCCTATGTAAGTATATATGTATATAAACAACGATTGAAGCGTTAAAAAACCATATTGCCCTTTTAGCCTAACGTTAAATAAGTCACGTGAGATCACGTGCGCATTTTCCGTCCATTGACTTGACGATTGTGCACTAAAACAAAGTGTTTCTGAAACCTGCTACACTAAATTAACATTTTTGAAATATGATACATTAAATTAAATTCGTGACAAAAATCAAGGCAATAAATTGAATATAACCGAATATATACTAACCTTCTAAACACATATTCGGCCGAATTCGTAGTCTAACACATTTCAGTTTATAACTTTATGTATAGCTAAAAACTCAGTAGTTAAAAACTTCAATGTATTAAACGTCAACGGTATGAAGTTGGGTCGGTTATCTTAGTAGTCCATCTCATGTTGCACTTATTTTCATTTTATTCAACCCACCCAAACATTTTACTTTTTGATCTTTTATTTAATTATTATATATCTATAATGCCAAAAAAAAAATGAAAAATGAAAAACAAAAAGAATCATTAAAAAAAAACATTTTTTTTAAAAAATATGAACCGTTAAAGATGATTTTTTATAAAAATACACTAAATTTTTTAATTTCCAAAAATTGAAGATGATCACATAAGATTAGACACGGTCACACATGATTAGAAATAATAAAAACATAAAAAAATCAATAAATATCAAAAATTATTTTAAAAAAACTTACAGAATATATTTAAAAAAAAAAATCATAAATTATTACAAAAATCCAAAAACAACAAATTAAAGTAAATATTTTTAAAAGACAAAAAATTAAGTTTTTTAATCCTAAAAATAAAACATAAGATCACACAGAATTAGTCAAGATCATGCAAGATAAAAAGGAGTAAAATTATCAACAAAAAAAACATAAAAATCATTCAAAATTTCTAAAAACAGCAAAGAAATTTTAATATTTTTAAAATACAAAAATAAATTAAGTTTTTTAATCCTAAAAATGTATTACAAGATCACGCAGAATCAGACATGATTGTACATTATTATACAAGATTAGAGAAGATCACACAAGATTAAATAGAGTAAAAAAATCATACAAATTATTCAAAAAATCCAAAAACAACAAAGAAATTTAAAGATTTTTAAAAGAAAAAAAATAATTAGTTTTTTTTAATCATAAAAATTGAACAAAAGATCACACATGAATAGACAAGATTAAAAATTAAAAAAATACGAAGAAAAAAAAAACGTTTAGTGTATTCTATTAACAGTGTTTAACGATTTGGGTACTGAACTACTAATTTTAACAATTAAGATACAAAACTACAAAATTTACCACGGTTAAGGACTTACCTTTATACAAAATGATGAAATTGCACTCACATTCTCTTTCCTATCACATGTTGAGTTTAATTCTATTAGTATTTGTCAAAAATAGATCAACACATGTGGGATATATTGACTGTAATTTCGTCGATTTATGTTGTTAATCCCTTAATTGGATGAAATTTTATAGTTTGATATCTTAATTGATAAAATTGGTAGTCCAGTGTCTAAATCATTAACCACTGATAGTAAAATATATTAAAAGTATTTTCTCCCATAAAAATATTTAAAAAAAATCAAAATATTCATTCAAAATATTCTAAAAACTACTTTTGAATACCACACGCTTGGTATGATAATGATATAATATGGTACATTACAAACATAATAAAACAACACACAAATTTATGAAAAAAAATCATTTTAAAAAACAATGAAAAATAATATTTGTAAATAGTTGAACAATACTATAAGCATTACCATAGTTTATGTAGGATTTGCATCTAATAAAAAAATTTATTAATTTATATTTAGATGTGAGTATTTTATATATGAATGTTAATGTGGTACAATAGTATGATATCCAAAGTCGATTAACATTACCATACCACTAAATTGAGCGGTACGATAATAACTTACCATAGAAATGAATCATATGATAGTACTACAATTGCAGTACACGTGGTACAGTATGAGCAGTAATTGCGGTCGGTTGATACATTAATTATGTTACAAAATTTAACATCTAACATCGACACGTTATTTACAAAGCATACGGGCCTTAGGATGCAAATTAACCGAACGAAGCCCTTTTATGTTCCAGCTCAGCTCGTTTATAGACGAGCTCGAACCGATCATATCACGAGTCCCTCTGAACACATTTTCGGACATGTTTAGCATCGTCTCGCTTAAAATATAATTTTTAATTAGCTAAAATATATATTAAGGCAAACAATCATGCAAATAATTATTGCAATTTTTGTATAAACTGATTTTGTCTAAAACATAATTTTTTTTATGTAAAGTGAAAAATATTTATGGATCATCTTCATTATATTGTTTAATTTTGAGCATATATGCATATATATAAACATGAATATATATATGTATATATATAAATATAAATATTAAAGTTATCAAATGAGTCTGAGTCTGAACACGAGTTTTATTTTTTGTCTAGGCTCGGTTTAGTATTAAGTGAACGAACACGAACCGAGCCTTTATATAACGAGTCGAACATAAATTTGTTCATAAATGACTCGGTTCATTGCAGCCCGCCTATGTGTCAAAATTTTATTAAAATATAAAAGATGTTATTTCTTATTTATCAATATTGCATGGACAAAATTGCAAATTGGAGAGCCGGTCGTAACAACTTCACAACTCCGTTCAAAATAAATCAACACCCTTGGGCCTTTGCTTTTTTCAAAATAAAATAACAATATCTACAGGGAAAAATACAAAAAAAAATGTAATTTCGATCACAAGAAAAGAAAAATTGCCTTTGAACCAAACTGAACATTTTATATCTACTATCTTTTCAAAACGAAACGAAACAGTCTATTTATATATGAAGTATTCAAAGAATAAACAAATCATATGCAATGAATTATACTGGGCCGTTCGTGACGTTTTTATGAATACAATGGCAAGCCGATTAATTAAAAGAGTATTCATGCATCACAATTTAATAATAACAACAATTAATGTGAAGTATTCAAAGAATATACAAATTATATATATCCAATGAATGATAGTCCTAAAGTAGCATTACAATAAATATGCTCCTTAGTATATATATATTTACCTACAAGTCTACAACAAAAGCACAAATAATAAATTACTATTGACATTGCAAATTAAGGGGGCATTTTCCTTTTATTTAACAGTTTCTCTGAACAATGAAGTCAACAAAGATGTTTCCCTATGCTTTGGATCTTATAGCTCTTCTTTTTGTTGGTATGTTGTCTGTAACTACATTGAGTATTTTACTCTATATATAGATATAGAAAACATCGTACATGTAATTTTCTTCTTCTTTTCATGTAGCCTCAAAATTCAATTATTAAAATTAGTATTGGATTTATATTTAAAATTTAGAATGAAATGCTTAATAATCAAGAACACATCTGATCTCACACGCTACTTGAAATTTCTTTATTTCTTTTTTACACCACCTTATTATCAATCTTTCGAAATTATTTTGAAAAATGTATATCGTTTTATAAACCTCCATTTCTTGATTCTTCACAATTATTTACCTAATGTTGGATGGTCTAAGGTCTTAGAGACCGTAACCGGCACGGTCAGGCGTTTTGATAAAAAGCAATGCTTCAATATTATCCCTAACAACATAGTACTTCTCAATGTTTTTGTTGTTTTTGTTGTTTTTGTTGTTTTTGTTGTTTTTGTTGTTTTTGTAGTTTTCACTATGGTTCCGTTAGTGACTGCGAATTTTTGTTCGAAATTTAATGGTGGATGCACACAAGGTTGCATCAATACTTGCAAAGCGCTTCCAGGAGGAACAAGTACATGTGGTGATGTTGTCGACCCTACAAAATTATGTTTATGCTTATACCAGTGTGGTGGACCTATTTCAAAAACTTGTTCAGTCAAGCTCGCGGACGTTGCCGTAACCGATTGTTCGATTCCTCAGTGTACCGACGCTTGTAAAGTCTACAATTACGGGCGAGGGACTTGCAATACATTTTCGGGGAAATTCTTTTGTCAATGTGAATTTGATTGTTAAGCTCATTGTCAACTTATAATAATATTAGAAAAGATGTTGGTGAGCTTGTGAGGTGTGATTGATCTGATCGATATTCAACATTTATAATCATATGCTGTATAAATATTGTTTTAATTAAACTTATACCTTTAGCAATTCTTTTTTTTATTGAAATGAAGCTTAAAAGCTCGTCTTACAAAAGCAAAAAAGTCACCCAAACAGAAGAAGCTCTTAACTTTATACTTATTTGGAAACTTATTATGGTTCACGGACGCATGAAAATCTACTTCAACAAACTTCCATTAAAACATAAACAATCCACTACCATACAGGAGTTAGATTAAAAAAGAATCCTTTGAAAATCCGAATATCGTAAATTAACATGCTATGCATGGGCAAAGCATAAACAATTTTATCTTTATCATGCTCCAGGATTTTATGAAATGATTTATCATTATTTACTATTAATCTCCCAAAATAGAGTGTAAAATCTAAGAGACAACTAAGGGCCTTCTATTTCATAAGGCGTAAGATCAATAAGAGAAAGAAGAATGCTCGAAGGAGTCAATTGAAAAGAGGACAAGTGGTATTATACGTTGATTTAGTGTAACAAGTTGCACGAATACTTTGTTTTAGTGCACCATAGTCAAATCAATGGATGAGAAACGCATACATGACCTCACGTGAACTATTTATACGTTGAGTTTACCAAATTACCCGAGAGAAAATCAATCTTTTTATTCTTTCTTTTCTCTCCCATTTTTACTAATATCTCCAATAAGTTCTTATTTCGCGTTCTCATTTCTACCTCTTTCTCTCTTTTGCGCACATGGACAATTATTTCTTATACAACCAAAAGGCCATGATTCAGACATAATGGTCAAATAAAAATTAGGAGAAACCCTAAAATTGCAATATATAAACCGGGGAAAATTGTACTGAGAGTTGTAGAAACGCATAATATATTACATTGTTATATAAATATACATACACAATCATATACATATAGATAACACACATACCATAGTTTGGTGTGAAATCTGAGCTTTTTCGTAGAACCCAAACCATTGCAGCTTCTTCCCGTATAACCCACATGCTCGTGGCAGCTTCAATTAGTCCTAATAAATTATACAGATTGTATGTTTGTATCTCTCTCTGTCACTAAATAATATAAAACCCTAAGTTTAGCCTCCAATTACCCCTATGTAAGTATATATGTATATAAACAACGATTGAAGCGTTAAAAAACCATATTGCCCTTATAGCCTAACGTTAAATAGGTCACGTGAGATCACGTCCGCGTTTCCGTCCATTGACTTGACGGTGGTGCACTTTAACAAAGTGTTTCAGAAACCTGCTACACTAAATTAACATTTTTGAAATCTGGTACACTAAATTAAATTCGTAGTAAAACTCAAGGCAATAAAGTGAATATACGACAATTTTTTTTGAAAATTTGAATATTGCCCAATACTAACATTCTAAACATATATTCGGCCGAACTCGCAGTATAACACATTTCAGTTTATAATTTTATGTGTAGCTAAAAACTCAGTAGTTAAAAATTTAAATGTATTAAACGTGAACGGTATGAATTTGGGTTGGTTATTTTAGTAGTCCTTCTCATGTTGCTCTTATTTTCATTTTATTCTACCCACCCAAAAAATTTACTTTTTGATCTTTTATATAATTATTATATATCTAAAATGCCAAAAAAATAATGAAAAATGAAAAAAAAAAAATCATCAAAAAACAAAACAATTTTTTAAAAAAATAACATAAAAACCGTTAAAGATAATTTTTTTTATAAAAATACATTAAATTTTTTAATTTCCAAAATTTGAACATATGATCACATATGATTAATAGACACGGTCACATATGATTAGAAATAATAAAAACATAAAAAAATCAATAAAAATCAAAAAATATTTAAAAAACTTCAGAATATATTTAAAAAACAAAAAAAAAATCATAAATTAATAAAAAAAAATATCCAAAAACAACAAATTAATGTAAATACTTTTAAAAGACAAAAAAAATAAGTTTTTTAATCCTAAAAATAAAATATAAGATCACACATGATTAGTCAAGATCACGCAAGATTAAAAAGAGTAAAATTATCAACAAAAAAAACATAAAAATCATTTAAAAATTTCTAAAAGCAACAAAGAAGTTTTAATATTTTTAAAAGACAAAAAAAATTAAGTTTTTTAATCCTAAAAATTTATTACAAGATCACAAGGAATCAGACATGATTATACAAAATTAGAGAAGATCACACAAGATTAAAAAGAGTAAAAAAAATCATAAAAATTATTCAAAAAATCCAAAAACAACAAAGAAATTTAAAGATTTTTAAAAGAAAGAAGATGTTGGCTCGTAATCGGCTAAACCTTAGAGGGGGTGAATAAGCTTTACGTACGATTTTCGCGTAATAAAAGATTTGAGCAAATATCAACCCAAATAGCGGAATTAATAACTAAACGAAATGCGACAACAAATATAAAGCTAGTTTAAGCTACGTAAGCAATCAAATAAGCAATAATATAAGTGCGGAAAATAAGAGTTAGAGAAAAGAAATAACACAAGATGTATAGAGGTTCGGCAAACCCGCCTAGTCCTCTCCTCGGTATTCACGCTACCGAGTATTTTACTATAATCTTCTTTCCAAGATTACAACCTAATGAGCTAATCGACCGATTAAGCTGCCCCTCACTCTATGAGTATCCCGAATGAAAAGAGGTAGAGCTTTTAATCTACACTTGCTTACAAAGCCTCTACCCGATCACTCGCTCACAAATGAGTTTATAATTCACTATACAATTTGAATCGAAAGAGTATCGCTCACTAACAAATAATATCTTGGTGTTTATATGATTACAATAATATTACACTCAAGAATTTATATGAATACAAGTGAGAAATATATAGTATTAAGCTTTTCTTACTTTGATCTTGGATTTAATTGCTATTTAGATTGTGTTTGTTTTGGAGAGAGATTGCGGTGTATTTAAAGAGCCAAAGAGTCCATTGGTCCATAGATGGCCGTTTGGAGTTCTTGGGTGTATTATCCAATGGATAATGGCTTGTTTTCAAAAAGGCAAAAAGCAACCTTTTTTAATCGGACTAAATCTCGATCGATCGGACTGATCTCGATCGATCGAGATTTCTGGAGAAAAATTGTACTGCTATAATTTCGATCGATCGGACTGCATCTCGATCGATCAAGATTCACTGGAATTTTTTGAACCATTTTCGATCGATCGGACTATATCTCGATGGATCGAGATTCACTGAAACTTTTTTGTACATTCTGATGGATCGGACTCCATTTCGATGGATCGGGAAAACTGGAAAAGATTGATTCTTGTTTGTCTCGATTCTAAGTGATTCGAAATTTCTTTTTACCTCACAAAACTAGGTAAACACATTAGTAACATTAAACAAGCTACTTTAATGTTTTAATTCATTTTATTATAATCAAAACAAGTGATTAGAAGAACACAGTTAAACAGAAGATAATTAGTTTTTTTTAATCCTAAAAATGAAACAAAAGATCACACATGATTAGACAAGATTAAAAATCATAAAAATAGGAAAAAAATTTATATCTATTATCTTTTCAAAACGAAACGAAACAGTCAATTTATATGAAGTATTCAAAGAATATACAAATCATATACAATGAATTATACTGGGCCGTTCGTGACGTTTTCATGAAGACAATGGAAAGTCGATTAATTAAAAGAGTATTCATGCATCACAATTTAATAATAACAACAATTAATATGAAGTATTCAAAGAATATACAAATTATATATATGCAATGAATGATAGTCCTAAAGTAGCATTACAATAAATATGCTCCTTAGTATATATATATTTACCTACAAGTCTACAACAAAAGCACAAATAATAAATTACTATTGACATTGCAAATTAAGGGGGCATTTTCCTTTTATTTAACAGTTTCTCTGAACAATGAAGTCAACAAAGATGTTTCCCTATGCTTTGGATCTTATAGCTCTTCTTTTTGTTGGTATGTTGTCTGTAACTACATTGAGTATTTTTTTTACTCTATATAGATATAGAAAACATCGTACATGTAATTTTCTTCTTCTTTTCATGAAGCCTCAATTCAATTAGTAAAATTAGTATTGGATTTATATTTAAAATTTAGAATGAAATGCTTAATAATCAAGAACACATCTGATCTCACACGCTACTTGAAATTTCTTTATTTCTTTTTTACACCACCTTATTATCAATCTTTCGAAATTATTTTGAAAAATGTATATCGTTTTATAAACCTCCATTTCTTGATTCTTCACAATTATTTACCTAATGTTGGATGGTCTAAGGTCTTAGAGACCGTAACCGGCACGGTCAGGCTTTTTGATAAAAAGCAATGCTTAAATATTATTCCTAACAATGTTTTTGTTGTTTTTGTAGTTTTCACTATGGTTCCGTTAGTGACTGCGAATTTTTGTTCGAAATTTAATGGCGGATGCACACAAGGTTGCATCGATACTTGCAAAGCGCTTCCGGGAGGAACAAGTACATGTGGTGATGCTGTCGACCCTACAAAATTATGTTTATGCTTATATCAATGTGGTGGACCTATTTCAAAAACTTGTTCAGTCAGGCTCCCGGACGTCGCCGTAACCGATTGTTCGATTCCTCAGTGTACTGACTCTTGTAAAGCCTACAATTACGGGCGAGGGACTTGCAATACATTTTCGGGGAAATTCTTTTGTCAATGTGAATTTGATTGTTAAGCTCATTGTCCACTTATTATAATATTAGAAATGATGTTAGTGAGCTTGTGAGGTGTGATTGATCTGATCGATATTCAACATTTTTAATCATATGCTGTATCAATATTGTTTTAATTAAACTTATACCTTTAGAAATTCTTTTTTTTATTGAAATGAAGCTTAAAAGCTCGTCTTGCAAAAGCAAAAAAGCCACCCAAACAGAAGAAGCTCTTAACTTTATACCCATTTGGAAACTTATTATGGTTCACGAATGTATGAAAATCTACTTCAACAAACTTCCATTAAAACATAAACAATCCACTACCATAGAGGAGTTAGATTAAAAAAGAATCCTTTGAAAATCCGATTATCGTAAATTAACATGCTATGCATGGGGCAAAGCATAAACAATTTTATCTTTATCATGCTCCAGGATTTTATGAAATGATTTATCATTATTTACTATTAATCTCCCAAAATAGAGTGTAAAATCTAATAGACAACTAAAGGCCTTCTATTTCATAAGCCTTAAGATCAATAAGAGAAAGATGAATGCTCGAAGGAGCCAATTGAGAAGAGGACCAGTGGTATTATATATGGTTAACAAATAACAAATTAGAAGCTCAAATACCCCTCTTACCTTACAAAAAACACTACTTAATTAATTATTATTTCTTGTCTTAAACATATTATAAGGTGAGTGAATCAGGGATCGATATATCCCCGCATTACTCTCATCTTCGTTTTTGTTAACCTGGACACGCGGAAAATGGAATTAATAAACACATCAAAGTAATTTTGATTATTTAGATAACATGTTTCATATATTTTCCATTTTTAATTCAGTGCCATTTTGGTAATCATGCAAATGACATTTAGATATCATATTTACTGAATTCATGTATGGTCGAGTAAATATACAAGGACCAACATTGACTTAAAAAAATCATTAAATCACAAATGACGCATTTAATTCCTATGATATAAGACGGATTCTTAATACAATGAACACATTCACATCTTTCTCTAAAAGATAGTTTGTTTTGCTATCATACACGAATAAGTAATGTTGTATAAAGAAGGGTGAATAGTTTGAATTTATTCCTAATTTACATATTCAGCTTTCACTAAATTATCTAATTAAACAATTCGTAATAAGTTCATGATTAAATACATGATCTTTCTCTTTTTAAGTAATTGGTTTGTCCCAATATGTAAGACCTTAGTATAGTTAATACAGGAACTAGATTAATACTTCCCATCCCATTTTATTGGGGCAATATACTTAGGCATGACACCTCAAAAATGACCGGTAAAGATATTATTTTGTTTGGTGTTTTATTTCGTATTAACAATAATATATAAAAATGTAAAAATTATTGTTTACAATTCTATCTCTTGTTAACTGTAATTACTATATTCAAGTAATTAAATATTTGTGTACAGTGCACATCGCAGATTGACATAACAGTTTGTTCACTAACCTTGAAAATATTAAAATATAACTGATGTTGTATATAGTTTCATCGTATGTTTTTAAGAATAGTTTTGCCCCCAACATTACACACATAATTGAGGCTCAACACATTGGACTCGGTCTATTTTTGCTGCCTACTATTTTTAGAATAGTCTGCCCTAGATTTTTTAGTACCATTTGATCAAATGCAATCTCATCCAATTATCAACAAAAACTTTGGAAAATTTTCTATATTGTGCCAACTAATAGTATATTTTAGTTTTAATTTTGAATTAATTTTAGGATAGATATTTTTGGATTCATTAATATGTGTTAAATTTGTAGTGGATCATATGAAATTATTGTTAGGTAACATAGCATCAAACTAAATAGAAACGGAGGGAAAAACCAGCCGGCCCTAGAGAGAGAAAGAGATAGAGAGATAGATACGACTAAGGTGAAAAGCACTAGCCGTCGATAAGATGACCGCTATTCAGCCACCTGACCCCAACCAAAGCCTCTCCCCGGACTCACCTACATCTAAATCTTTCGCATCCATATTAAAAACTCAAATCGCTACATCAAAAGTTCCAGTTAAACAAATCGAATCTTTCGAAGGAGAACCTATGATTCATTATTCAATCGAAGATTTGAAAACTCTTTCAGAACCATTCGAATATACTCTTGTAGGGAAATTTTCACATGGTAAGCCTCATATTGATATAATTCGTAAAACGTTTAGTTCAATGGGTTTGAAAGCTAACTATCATATTGGAGTCATCGACTCAAAGCATATTCTAATTCGCTGTTATTATGAAGAAGATTTTCTACGAATTTGGATGCGAAAAATTTGGTATATTGATAATAGCCCTATGAGAACTTTTAAATGGTCTTATGATTTCAACTCTGAAAAGGAATCTTCGGTAACTCCTGTTTGGATTTCTCTATCTAAATTACCTATTCATCTTTATAATAAAAGCAGTATTTTTAGTATTGTTTCAGCCTTTGGAAAACCCCTAAAGGTAGATGATCCAACAGTGAAACTGACTAGACCTGGTCTAGCCAGAATCTGTATTGAAATTGACCTAAGGAAAACACTTATAAAGAGAGTAAGAATTAACTATGGAATCAATGAAGGATTTTGGCAGCACTATATATATGAAGATTTCCCTAATTACTGCGCTCAATGTTTTAAATTGGGTCATCCTATAGAGGTTTGTAAGTTTAATAATCTAGAGAAAGAAGAAGGCAGCAAAGAAGAAATTATCAGCAACAAGAAAGTCATTGTTAATGACAAAGAAATAGCTAATGAAGTGAACTGCGAAAAACAAGCTAAACAAAAGAATATAAAGGCCAATTATTACAATAAAAATGAAAAAGTAAGTACAAAAGAATGGGTTACTAAAAGCTTTAACAATGAACCACCAAAGAATGATGAAGGAGTAGCTGCAAAGCCAGCTACAGAAAGTCTTGAAAATAACAATCTAATTGTATTAATGGAGGAAGACAAGAGTGATAAGTGTAATCATAATACTGATATGGTCCTATTTACTGGTGAATCAAATGTTCTCAGGTCTTTAGATATTACACCAATTTATGATGATAATGTGACAATGAAAAACACAAGTCTAATTGATGCTCCAGACATTTCTAAAAATTTAAGAATTGATCTGGGTCTCTCTCCTAGAGAAATTCCCAATATTCTGGAAGAAGGTGAATGGAAAACTCCAAAAAGAAAATTTGGAAAAAAGCCAATTACTGTTGGTAAAGATGCTATGGTTCTTAGATCCTCTAATGTAGGGGTTAAAAGAAGTTTCAAATGATTAATACACTATTTTGGAACATTAGAGGAGTGGGTACCAAATCTACCACTAGACGTATTAATAAATTATGCAAATTACATCATATTATGTTCTTAGTTTGTATTGAACCAAAGAAAAGTCAAGATAAAGTGGATTACTACAAAAGGAAATTTGGTTTTGATGAGGTCCTGGTTCATGAAGAGAACAAGATTTGGATTTTCTATATGCAAGAAATTAATATTACTATTATTAATCAAATGAATCAAGCTGTATATATGGCAGTTTCTATTGGATATTTGGGTTTCAAACTACAGATTACAGTAGTTTATGCCAAGTGTACAGCAGTTGAAAAGAATTCTCTTTGGAGTTTTTTAGAAAGTTCTTATACTAATAACCCTTGGTTGATTGGAGGGGATTTTAATACTGTGTCATCTGAAGATGATAAAATTGGGGGTTTGCCTATTAATATTGCCTCTGCTAATGATTACTTATCTTGAATTAACAATATGGGTGTTTCAGAAGCAATCTATAGTGGATCTAAATATACTTGGTCGAACAAGCGTAATGGGGTGGATGCTATTTTTTAAAGAATAGATAAGATCCTATTTAATCAAGAGTTTGCCAATTTATTCTGCACCATTTATCTTGACCATTTAAGCAAGGCTACTTCAGATCACAGTCCTTTATTGTTAAAGTTACAATTGGATCAAGTCAACAGTCCAAGAAGGTTTATATTTCAAAATTTCTGGGTAGATCATGAAGATTTTCATAAAATAGTGAAAGTTGTCTGGGTTCCTAGTTCTAATTCTAATGCTTTGGTAAATCTTGCTACAAACTTAAAAGCAATTAGAAAGAAACTTAAAGAGTGGAATTATAATACATTTGGGAATATTTTCCAAGAAATCATAAAAGCTGAAGACAATTTGCTGAGAGCAGAACAACAATTTGAAGTGGATCCAACACCTGTCAATAGGATTGAGCTCAATAAGGAAGAAGCTATTCTAAAAGCTAAACTCAGTATAGAAGAGAAATATTGGGCACAAAAGGCTAATTTGAAATGGGCTTTACAAGGGGATGCTAATACAAAATTCTATCACAGCATTGTAAAGAAAAGAAGACTTAAGTGTGCTATTGATGAAATAGAGAAAGAAGATGGTACTTGTGTTAAAGAACCAGGGGATATTAAAAGGGAGGCCATTGATTATTTTCAAAACATATTGGCAGCTGATCAATCTAATTGCTATGTTTATAATAGCTTAGACAAAATTACTAAGGTAATTACTGAAGAGATGAATTATCTATTGGACAAAGACCCTTCTAGAGAAGAGGTAAAATAAGCTGTTTTTGATCTTGGTAATTCTAGTGCACCTGGCATAGATGGTTTTACAGGTCAATTTTTTGTCTCTTGTTGAGATATTATTGGTGAAAATGTTATCAAAGCTATTGATCTTTTCTTCATGGGAAATCTATTACCTAGATCTCTTTCTACTACTATTATTGCTCTTATACCAAAGAAGATTAAGCCCACGAAGTTTGCTGAATTCAGATCTATTAGTTTATGTACTTTCTGCAGTAAGGTTATTTCAAAAATTATGTCTACTAGATTTTCTAACATACTGCCTATTATTATTTCTGAGAATCAAAGTGGATTTGTCAAATCTAGAGACATTGTGGACAATATTCTTCTTGCTTAAGAATTTATTTCAACTCTTAATAAAAAAGCTAGTGGGAAAAATATAGCTGTAAAGCTAGATATGAAAAAAGTTTATGATAGAATATCATGGCATTTCCTTATTTCAACATTAAGAAAATTGGGTTTCTCTGAGAAGGTTATTGACCTAGGATGGAGGATTATTTCTGGAAATCAAACTTCTATTTTGGTGAATGGCAGTTCTACTGAACTTTTTACTCCTAGAAATGGCCTTAGACAGGGGGATCCTCTATCTTCTAGTCTATTTATTATTTGTTCTGAAGTATTAAGCAAGAATTTAAACTACTTGATTAACAACAAAAGATGGTCAGCTTTCAAAGCTCCCATTGGAAGTCCTATTATAACTCACCTTGCCTTTGCTGATGACCTGATAATCTTCAGTTCAGCAGATCTTCATTCTATCAAAAGGATTAGCAATACCCTACAATGTTATAATAGAGATTCTGGTCAAGAAATCAGTTTAGAAAAAAGCTCAGTCTATTTCTCAAAAAGTGTGAGTGCTAATCAAAAAGGAATTATCTGCAAAGAGCTTAATATTACAACTAAGAAACCTCCTTTTTCCTATCTTGGTTGCAAGATTTATTCTGGGCATAAAAAGTGTATACTTTTTCATGAACTAATTCTAAAAGTTAGAAGTAAACTGTCTAATTGGAAGGGCAATTGGCTTAATTTAGGTGGAAAATTAATATTGATTAGGCATGTTCTTCAATCTATACCTATTTATACATTGGCAGCCATGAATCCCCCTCTACAAGTTATTAAAAGAATAGATCAATTACTGTCAAACTTTTTCTGCGGTAATATAAATGGTAAAAACAAGTATCATTGGGTTAGATGGAGCAAAATTTGTACTACTGTGAAAGAAGGGGGCTTGAATGTTAAAAGTTTTCATGACATTTCAAAAGCTTTTGCAATCAAACTTTGGTGGAAGTTCAAAACAAAAGATTCTTTGTGGACCAACTTCATGAAAGCTAAATATTATAGAAAAAAGAAAGCAGAAGACATTCCTATTAAAAGAGGTACTAATACTTGGTGCAGAATGCTTCAAGCTAGAGAACTGACTGAGAGTAATACTACTAGAGTTGATAATGGGTTAAAACATATATGAAAACCTACTACTATTGGGAATTTTACTATAAACTCAGCTTGGAATATTGTTAGAGAAGTAGGCACTGTAAACTGGAGAAGTATATTTATATGGAATAGAATGGTACCTTTAAAGGTCTCTTGCTTTATGTGAAATTATTTAACCAAGCTGTTTCCTTGGATTGCAAACTGCATAAATTTGGCATTAGTATAGCCTCTATGTGTGGATGTTGCAAAAATTCAGAAGAAACATTTGATCATGTTTTTAGTAATGGTATAGTTGCAAATGAGGTTTGGAACTTCTTTGAAAATAAATGGGGTATTATTACTCAGAATAATTCTTTGTTTGGAAGAATTAACAGCTGGTGGTCTTATATCATTAAGAAAAAGAGTTTTTCTGAAAGGAAAATTTGTCAGGTTCTTCCTTCTATCATTATTTAGGTTATTTGGAAATCCAGATGTTCATGTAAATTTGAGAATATCAAAATGAGGTCTGACAATATTATTCGAAATTCTGAAGAGCTGATTATTCAGTCTGGTTATAGGGAGAAAGATTTCTCTTATTCTAATTACAGTGGAAAGAAAATTATTAAAAAAGTCACCATTATTAAGTGGCTTTATCCACCAACTGGGTATTTGAAACTAAACATAGATGGCTGTTATAAAAAAACTGAGGCTTTTAATGGAATTGGTGGTCTAATTAGAGATGAAAAGGGTTCTTTTATCAAAGGATTTTTCAGGGCTATCACCAGTAATTCAGCTTTTTATTCTGAGTTCAAAGCCCTATATTATGGTCTACAAATCTCACCAAAAAGACTTCTAATAATTGAGAGTGATTCCTTACAGTTAATTAATATCATCGAAGGTAAACAAAAATGCCATTGGCTAGTTTTTGATCTATTTAAATGTATTAAAGATCAAATAAAAGAAGGAGAGTACCTGTTTAAGTATATGGCGCGAGAAGGCAATAAAGTTGTTGATCTACTTGCGAATTGGGAGGGTATCACCATCTCTACTTGTCTGGATGATTTTCCACAGGTATTGAAAGGGATTATATCTACTGAAGCTAAAGGTTTTCCTAATCTAAGATTTAGATGAAAATGAAGTTGGAAACATAGTTTAATTTTAAGATGAAGATGAAGATGAAGTTTCTTTATTTATGTTTAATTTTAAGATGAAGAAGAAGATGAAGAATGTTGAAGAAAGGAGAGATTTTCTCTCTCTTAGGTTATTTCTCATAGAGAAATGAAGAGGTGCAAGATGACAGATGTTATTACATCTGTTTTCAGGTCCAGTCCCTCAAGTTTCAAGCGCCATCCTATTGAATCCAAATTTAGCAATTTTTAGATATTAAGTTTCAGTTATCTCAATTGGATGTAATAGTTTGTTTTAATTTCTTTTAGGTCTCTTAATTAGAGATCCTCTCTGTAATTACTCTTGATTTCTATCTGTGGGGTCTTCCTCCGCAGCTTGTTTTAATAAATTGTGGGTATCCCCACTAATAATTTAAAAAAAATAAATTTTTAGTGGATGACACACCCTAAATAATAGTGGAGCGGGTTCACTGTAGTGTTACTCCAACATACGGTTCACATACATACACAAATTTTTTTAAGTCCCCAGTATGGATACGGTACGTCATTTCAACTACGATTCGCATGGCGAAAAAAATAAAAAACAAATTTATTAATCATACCGAAAAAGCACTGCATGTGTGTTGGAAAAAAAATAAGAATATTTTTTAATATGTTTTGACTCAAACTCGGATTTATTATATTGTTATTGATTTTCTCGATTTTTTTAATGTTTTTTTGAATTGAAATATTTTTTTTACCATTAGATTGGATTGATTTTGATCAAATGGTACTAAAAATATATGACATATTACCCTAAAAATAGTAGGGCAGCAAAAATTGATCCCATTAGACTAGACATGACGGTTTGTGCCAAGCGGTTCCGCATACCCAGTTCAGAATAGTGATATACTCACTTCTCTTATCTTATATTGAAGCACACAAATCATTGACATTTCAATTTTAATGATTTTATGGAAGTGACCACAGTGTCTAACAATTGACGCTAGATCTTTACAAGACTTTCATTTAGAACTTGCCCTAACAATAAATTCTACCAATATTATGTGTGTGGTAGACATTTAGAATTTGCCCTAACGATAAACTCTAACAATTGGTCTGTTAATATTGTTTAAAGATCACACACACATAATCGATCAACTAAGACAAACTTAATTTATTACTAATCAAAACAATTTTTTTACCCCTTGAAGTTATTCCCACAACGTTTTAGTTACTCTTATTAAGAATTGTATGTCATAAGTCCATAGAACCATGAAATACTTGCAGGTTATTGGTTTTATTGTTATTTAAGTGTTTTTTTATCACGTAAATAATAGTCTCTTCATTCTATAAGAAATTGTGACCGTCCAATAACATTTATCAAAATTATCGAAATGAAATTATTCAAAAGTTAATCATTTATTTTCAATGGAAAAGCCAGAATTTTTGTTAAGGGGGGCCACGATTAAGATATAAACCGTCATTTTTCTTTTTATAGTTGAGAGATGAGTGTAAAATTATATTTGTGTAGGTACATACTGCATAACGATATGAGACTTGAACTTCTTCTTTTTAATGCTAACCAATAAAATCATTCCCTCAGTGTTTTTTTTGAAAAATTGTTCTTGAAATAACTAAATTTTGCTCTAATAATGTTAAGAAAATATTTCATTACTCGTTACTTAACAATGAATTGGTTAACAAAAAATATTTACTGATGAAATGTAATAACGGAAGAAACCGAATAAAAACCGATTTGAATTACGACCAACCACTTGTGTTGACGAAAAGAAAAAAATCGAAATGCGTAAAAACAAAAATAGAAGACAAGTATAATAGTTTTTTTTTAATGTTAAATAATGTTTTAGTTGATTAAACCATTTCATATGATGATTGAAAAAAACCAAATAAAACCTTATAATTCAAAACATTGCACCATATTTGATTTTACAAAAGGCAATAGATTTAACATGTTGATCAAGTTTTTTTTTTTTTGATAAATTATCAATGTTTTTATAAGTTTATTGTGCAAATACTAGGTTTATCATTCAAAAAGGAACAGGCTGAAAAAAGAATTAAAAGTAAGGCTGGAGCTGGGAATCAAACTCAGGAAGAATCAGTTAGTAGCATTTAAGGGAAATTAAGTTACCAATTAGGATAGCTTACTCTTTGTTATTAGCAATACTCAAATATATAATTATTATTAGAAATTCAGAAGGAGGGGTGGCACGTCACCCCCTGGACCCCATGTGGCTCCGTCACTGTCTACTTTAACATTTGAACTTTATGATTGTCTTTTAAAAAAACTAAAATATTGATAAAATTTATTATCCACTCAAAATTGCATCTAGTCACAATTTTAATTTGTCTTTACGACCGACGTTATTTTTTAAAATGGACTCAAACCTTCTCTCTCTCTCAAAAACTCATAATTAACCTCTATCACAACCATCTTCGACGACCCTTCCCATCTTCAACAAGCCCATGCCTCCGCAGAACCCATCTCCGACGATCTCCATCTCATGCGACCTCCGCCTCCAGAAATCAAAATACCAACAAATATACTTCCGAAATTCCCTATTTTTTCTAGATAACATCAATAAAACTCAATTGGCAACATTTGCGATGATGAAAAAATGATGGCGACGATGAAATCATTGAAAAACTACGTCAACCTTACATGATCACTACGGAGCTTGATCCAATCACATGTAAGCTATAGATTTAATCACTACTTATGAGAAACTAATCGATTAGGGGTCGATTTGGCCACATAATATGGTTTGAGATGCCACTGGAGCAAGTATAAGATGAGATTTAAGTCGTCGGAGCCATTGTTTGGCATAAGCCCAAATATATGATATGTAAATACGTGATATGCTACTTTTTCACAGTGGAGGATCTAGGTAAAAACCAGTGGAGGCACGTGTCCCCCTGGATTTTTAGAACAAGTATTACATATAGTTGGTTATTGCCTTACACTGTCCCCCTCCACACCCGGTTCGATTCTCACCAGTGTACATTTTTTGACATTTTTCTATCACTTCCCTTTTTTTTATAAAAGCACAATTATCTTATAGTAAATAACTAATTTTGTTTTTTTTTTCATTAAGATCATAAAATTTAACCCCAAAAAATATTTATTTTTCAATTGCACAAAATAATGCATGATAAATCATCCACAAACCATATTTTTTTTATAATTTCTTTTATAATTTCTTTTATATATATTCTACATTTGTGCTCTTTTCTTACATGTAAAGTTACTGGGTAATTATGTGTTGATAAAATATGATTTCATCTTGTAACTCTTGTTACTCCATTATTATTGTAACATCTAATTAGTTAGAAAATGATAATATCATTTCATTATTTACTAACAATTTTTGGTTAAGAGCGAAATACTTGTTCAAATCTGTACATATAATATTTTTTTTTCCTTTGAGAACGTATTGAGTGAAAAATATTTATTAGTTAATAACTTTTCGCCTATGATGCAAAAATGTTCAATAGTATAAAGTGGAACTATTGCAAGTTGAATCGTTACACTCGTTTTCAAGTGGAATAATTTATGAACATATTGATCAAAATTAGATTTTTTTAGATTTTTTTAACTTTGTCGTTTTCTCTATATTAAAAAATTTACGATTTTGTTACCTATATAATTGTTGTAATAAATAAATAAATACTTAATTTTTTGAGTTTTTATTTCTTTTATAAATTTTGTAACAATGATTTGACCAATTTAGAAATGAAGGCTTTTATATTGATTTATAAATTGTTACTATATGATATGTACAAAATATAGTAGTATGTAATTACAAAACAAATAATGCCTAATAGGTACCACTTTTAAAATTATATTCCTCCTAGGTACCTCCATAATTTCATATTCCCTATAGGTACCATTTTTTAATTATTTACTTTATTTACCAAAACGCCATACACATATTTCATAAAAAATGGAAAAAAAAAACACATAAAATTATATAAAATGCAAAAAATCTCAAAATAAATGAAAAAAATCACAAAAAATTGTAAAAATTAAAAAAAAAATGTATTTTTATTAAAAAACATAAAAAATCACAAAAAAAATCACAAAAATCACAAAAAAAATCACAAAATCACAAAATTTTAAAAAATTACAAAAAAAATTATAAAAAATGAAAAAAATCACAAAATATTATAAAAAATTAAAAAAAAATCACATAAAATTATAAAAAATGAAAAAACTCACAAAATATTATAAAAATATAAAAAAACTAAAAAAAATCACAAAAAAAATTTAAAAAATGAAAAAATCACAAAAAATCACAAAATTTAAAAAAAATTACAAAAAAAATAAAAAAAAATTATAAAAAAGGAAAAAAATCACAAAATATTATAAAAAAGGAAAAAAATCACAAAATATTATAAAAAAATAAAAAAAAAATTATAAAAATTATAAAAAAATATAAAAATCACAAAATATTATAAAAAAATGAAAAAAAATCACATGAAATTATAAAAAAATCAAAAAAATATAAAATATTATAAAAATATAAAAAAAATAAAAAAAAATATAAAAAATGAAAAAAAATCACAAAAAAATCATTAAAAAAATCAAAAAAATAAAAAAAAAATCACTTTTATTGAACTTTATGCACTTTTCGACTGTACTAGATGCACTTTCGACTGAATCAGATGCACTTTTAGCTGAACTATATGCACTTTCAGCCGAACCAGATGTACTTTTAGTTGAACCAGATGCAGATTTTACAGAACGATATGCACTTTTATTGAACTAGATGCACTTTTGTCTGAACCATATACAGTTTCAGCTGAACCAGATACACTTTTAGCGGAACCATATGCACTTTCAGCCGAACCATATGCACTTTTAGTTGAACCAGATGCACTTTCAGCCGAAGCATATGCACTTTTATTGAACTAGATGCACTTTTGTCAGAACCATATGCACTTTCAGCTGAACCAGATACACTTTTAGCTGAACCATATGCACTTTAAACTGAACCATATGCACTTTCAGTTGTACCAGATGCACTTTTAGTTGAATCAGATGCATTTTTAACAGAACTATATGCACTTTCGACTGTACTATATTCATTTTCGACTACACTATATGCACTTTTGACTTAACTATATGTACTTTTCACTAAGTTATATGCAATTTAAGCTGAACCAGATGTACTTTCAGCTGAACCAGATGCACTTTTAGCTGAACTATATGTATACTCACTTTTATTGAACTATATTTACTTTCGACTGAATTGTATGCACTTTCAACGGAACTAAATGTACTTTCAGCTAAATTAAATGCAATTTTGACTCAAATTTATGCATTTTTGACTAACTATATACACTTTTGACTGAACTATATGCACTTTTATTGAACTATATATGCTTTTGACTAAATTATATGTATTTTTGATTGAAGTAGATGCACTATCAGCTCATTCAGATTAAAAAAATGCACATTTATCATGGAAAAACCATTTTTTTGTATAAAAAAAATCACTTTTCGGTATAAAAAGTGTTATATTGACAAAAAAAAATTATATATTTTTTGTAAATTTTTAAAAAGTTTATGATTTTTTCATTTTTTTTATAATTCTTTTTTTTGTGATTTTTTTCATTTTTTATAATTTTTATAATTTTTTTTGTGATTTTTGTTATTTTTTTATAATGTTTTGTGATTTTTTGTGACTTTTGTGATTTTTGTGATTTTTGTGATTTTTTGTGATTTTTATATAATTTTTTCGTTTTTAAAATTTTTTCGATTTTTTTTATAATTTTTTATAATTTTTTGTGATTTTTTATTAGTTTTTGTCATTTTTTATTTTTTTTTTTGATATTTCGGTATAAAAAGTGTTATATTGACAAAAAAAAATTATATATTTTTTTTGTAATTTTTTAAAAAGTCTGTGATTTTTTTTCATTTTTTGTAATTTTTTAAATTTTTTATAATTTTTATAATTTTTTTGTGATTTTTGTATTTTTTAATAATTTTTTGTGATTGTTTGTGATTTTTTATTAGTTTTTATATTTTTTTGATTTTTTGTTATTTTTTGTGATTTTTTGTGATTTTTTGTGATTTTTTATTATTTTTATAATTTTTTATAATTTTTTATGTTTTTTTTGTGATTTTTTTCATTTTTTTTTATGTTTTTTTGTTTTTTTTTGTTTTTTTTTATATTTTTTGTGATTTTTTTCATTTTTATAATTTTTTTGTGTGTTTTTTTATTTTGTTGTAATTTAAAACTATTTTTTTGGGTTTATAGAGAGATAAAATGTGTATATTATATTTTGGTTTGTATGACAATTAAGTAAATAAACTAAATAATTAAAAAGCGGTAACTATAGGAATGTGAAATTATCAAGATAGCTAGGAGGAATATAATTTGCTATGAATTACTTATAGGGAATTACCCCATTACAAAAACAATATATAATTTTGAAAGTGGTTGCCGAAAATAAAATTTAATTGGTTGCCGGAATTTTCTATTTACAAATTACTCGGAAAAATACTATAGAAAAAAATCGAAAATTGTGGGGTTGCGGTGGCAACCCCTGGTCATACTAAGGTTCCGCCACTCGCCTCCGCTGGACCAAAATCCTGGCCCCGCTCCACTCGCCTTCTGCTTTATCATATTATATATACTACTCGAGTATGATACATATTCACCTACTTTTGAAAAACCTAATCACTCTCTCTCTCTCTAGCTTATCACTATGGCCAAGATCAAGATCGGAATCAACGGATTTGGAAGGATCGGAAGATTGGTAGCGAGAGTTGCGTTATCTAGGGATGACATGGAACTCGTCGCCGTTAACGATCCCTTTATCACCACCGAATACATGACCTATATGTTTAAGTATGACACCGTCCACGGTGTATGGAAGAAGGACGATCTTAAGGTTCACGATTCCAAGACTCTTCTCTTCGGTGAGAAGCCAGTTACAGTCTTCGGAATGAGGAACTCAGAGGGGATCCCATGGGGTGAGGCTGGTGCTGACTTTGTCGTTGAGTCCACTGGTGTTTTCACCGACAAGGACAAAACTGCTGCTTACTTGAAGGGTGGTGCCAAGAAGGTTGTTATTTCCGCACCAAGCAAAGACGCTCCGTCAACGAGAAGGAATACACATCAGATATTGATATCGTTTCCAATGCTAGTTGCACTACTAACTGTCTTGCTCCCTTAGCCAAGGTTATCAACGACAAGTTTGGCATCCTAGAAGGTCTTATGACCACTGTGCACGCCATGACCGCCACACATAAGACCGTTGACGGGTCCATCAATGAAGGACTGGAGAGGTGGAAGAGCTGCCTCTTTCAACATCATCCCCAGCAGCACTGGAGCTGCCAAGGCTGTGGGAAAAGTACTTCCCGTACTCAATGGAAAGCTTACTGGAATGGTTTTCCGTGTTCCCACTGTTGATGTCTCGGTTGTTGACCTAACTGTAAAGCTTGAGAAGCCAGCTACTTATGAAGAGATCAAAGCTGCTATCTAGGCTGAGTCAGAGGGTGCTTTGAAGGGTATTCTCGGATACACCGAGGATGATGTTGTCTCAACCGACTTTATCGGTGATAGCAATTCAAGCATCTTTGATGCCAAGGATGGAATTGCATTGAACGACAGCTTTGTGAAGTTGGTGTCTTGGTATGACAACGAATGGGGTTACAGGAACCATGTGGTGGACTTGATTCGCCACATTGCCGCTACCAAGTAAGCAGCTTATTGAAGAAATCGGCTGGCCTTCTGTGAAGATTAGAGATATTGTTGTGTATGGGGAGAGTTTTATTTAAAATAATCAGCCTGCTTATGCTATTCTTGAGACTTGATAGACTGTTTTCGATTTGTTTTTGGGGTTTTGAAGTATCCCCTTTTCTCTCTTTTCATGTGGATTATGATCCCCTTTTATTCGTCAAGTTTTTGTTTCGAACAAACATTGATGAGGTTTTCAGATTCATAGAAGGCTTTTATGTATTGTGGTGTTGGTTTTCATTAAAAATAAAATAAAATAATATACTACTCGATATGCTATAAATTTGACCAACAATTTGTTGCTAAGTGTCGTATCCAAGCAGTATATCATTAATAACATATATAAATACATACATCTTTAAAAAGGTGCACCTTTTTAGAATAAAATTTTTTAGACGATCTAATAGAATTTGGCCAAAAAAAACATATATGTTATCATATATATTTTCAACCAATTTGGCCCAAAAAAACATATATTTTATCATATATATTTTCAACCAAATGTCTTCGAGTGAAGACATTTGATGAAAAATGTTGTCAAGTAAGATAATATCTAATTCGCAATGTCAAATATTTCACCAATAAATAAAATGAGCAATTGCTATTAGCAAATAACGTACCAAAATTCTGATTTATGTAACGATCCAAATGTAGTTTAAACCACATCATCGCACATTGGTAGTGTAATCTACATTTGTCTTGTATATAACTCTATATGCACACTCTCTTATCTAACCGGTTTTATAGGGTGAATTTTACTTATTGGTTTGTTACATTTGGTATCAGAGCCGACACCACAATCTAATGTATGCGTCATGCAGTACGTCAAAACTGAGAAACCGGGATTATAGTGTTCGACCGGGACTAGAGATCAGCACGAAACCTTCCTATATGGTCGCATGTTGCGGTGCGTGGTGGATTGTAACGATTCTAATGATAATGTAGTTTAAACGAAAGTATCCCACATTGATAGTTTAAACTACATTTGTGTTGTATATAATTTTATAGGCACCTCCCGTAATTAACAGATTTTCTAGCATGAGTTTTACATATGGGGTTGTTACAATTTATGCGGTTATATATTGGAGTTATATCAAAACGTCCGTTATTTGTTTTTTCATATAAGAAAACAAAAAAAAATTTGAAAATTTATCCGCAAATACTCCTAATAGAGGGCTTATTTTCCGTTCGATTGGGTACAAAATTCTCACACGCACATCACCTACAACTTAATTTTTGACCTTAATTAGACATATATATATATCTATATTGAACAATTGATCTACTAAAACGAACGATAAACAAACATGTCTCGGTATATTCGAGAGTAATTGAGATGGAAGGAATTCGACGAAAATGCCAAAATATCTATAGGAATATATGCCAATATTTAAACCTTTAAGGGACTTATAATATGCTAATTAGGTCCAATGGTAGGTTATATCTACAATTTCTAAATAGTAAAAGCAATAGATCTAAATAAAATTACTAAACGAGAATAAGGAATACAAGTTTGAAGAATAAATGTGTAATAGGTAATTATCTATACTAATAGCTTATGTCTAAAGGGCTTATAAAGCCAGCAAAATTATTTGCTAAATAACCTTTACTTTTTTAACTTATTACAATTCTGCCCATCCTTATTCTATCTGATTTAAAACATTAAATTTAAAAAGTATCAAAGAAAAAACTTACTTAAAATATCCCCAAATGCACCAGTTGCCATCAAATACTCCCCACTACACCCATATTTAAAAAAAAAAAAAACTACCTTCTATTTTTTATTCACTATTTCTCTCTGCAAACGGTTAAACAGGTATTACAATTACAAAATACTGATTTTCTTTTACAGTAAATAATCTTGGTTAGATTTGTTAGTAAGAATTTATATTATTTTGTTAATATATTACATCATAGATGAGTCATTCATCGCACACGCATCGTGTGAGCAGCTTCCGCTAGTGTTATTTTATTCAAGGAGAATTATTGTCATATTTGAAGAAGGGTGTGTCAATTGAGTAATATTTAGATATTCAATGGTTAGAAAGAGGGCTACTTTAGTAATCTACTAGACAAAATAATTTAATTTATAATTTCGTAAAATTCAAAGTGGAGTAAAAATTAGTCTAATTATGTTAAAACGATCATTTTTCTGTATTATTAACACCGTTACGAAAAAAGTTTCAGTTGAGACGGTCAAATAAGTCATAAATCTTCTACTAAAACCAAAAATTATTTTAAAACTAAATTTGTCATATTCTCCTCTATAATCAATAATCAATAATCAATAATCAATAATCAATAATCAATAATCAAGGCATCAGAGAAAAACCTGCCCCATGACCTCATTTAACAATCCACATACAATTAACCACTATTTGTGGTAGAATTGGCTGGGTGTTTTGGTGTTTAGACACATAAAGATAATATATAATTTTTAACGTTGTATAATTACTAGAAGAGTGTAGATCAATATGTACATATATTCATCTTTGGTTTACTTAAAACTCGAAAGTAAATAATCCTGAACCGAACGATTAAAGTATACCGCTAGAATTTTTTACGATTTATTCAATTCAGCTAGAATTTTTTACGATTTATTCAATTCACTTGAAGCCCTAGTTATACCCCATTTTGCAAAAAAATGCCCACAAGTATGCTTGACAAATCAAATATATATGTTCCATGATTTGACTTGAATTATGAAAAACCAAAATTTTCTAGGTCGGACTTTGAATCACTTAGATGCGACATCGATATAAGTATTTAGGAAATCCGATAAGTTGGGCTTAAAGAGGCAAGAAAAGATGCCTTCACTTTCAAGTGTTGCTTATAAGAACTTCATGGGTGAATATTGTAAGTTTTGTATATACAAGGGTTCACTTTCAAGTGTTGCTTATAAGAACTTCATGGGTAAATATTGTAAGTTTTGTATATACAAGGGTTGAAGTGTAAAGTCACTTAGAGCAAATCTTTGTTGAACGTGAGGGTCAGGTGAGTGTTTAGCGCGTGGGGTTTTTGTCTTATATGCTTCACGAGGAAAGTGCATTATATACAGTCAATGGTCAATTGTTACAAAAGCCCCTTTTTAATGATAGTCACTAAGTAGATTGACTCAAATTTTTGAAATCCCATGCTTGCATTTATTTCAGGATTTCATCAATTAATCTTTCTAAGAGAGATTATGAATTAATGTTGAACATGTTATTTATGGTTATCTTACTGTTACAAACTAATTGACAATGTTACAAAAGACTTAATCATCACAAGTTATATAATTAAATAATGGAGTTTCTTTTCTAGACTGTCTAAAATAATTAGTAGAAAAGTATATGTAATTACAAACTAAATACGTATGAACATAAACATTTTTTTATGGAAGTAGTTAAAAATGATTAATCACTCTAATATTCACGCAACTTGGTAAGAAAATATATACACATCGACAAAAAACAATGTTGTTTCGCCTAATATTTTTTACTATACAATTGTAATTTTTATAGTTTATTTTAATATCTACTCTCAATCATGACAGGATTAGCAACATCTATCGAATGCGATGCCATAAAACATGCTCAAAATCATGTTTAAAGTCGGATTTTTCTACGAACAACGTGCGAGACTTCCGGAATCATGTAGCCAAACATGTTTAGAATACCGTTTACAAACATATTTGTACTTGATATTTTAAAATCGTGTTTTGTACGCTTTGTTCTGAAACATGTTAAGAATATGTGTCAAAAAAGTTGCGTTTTGTATGGACAACAAGTTACGAAAAAAATTTCGTCTAGCCACTGATTTAAAATAATAAAAGAGAAACTGTGGGGGTCTCCACAAAAACTCATCAAACAATTGACCCAATTTAATACTTTTTCAACCCTTTTTATTCTTAATTAAAGCAATTTGCAAACTATAAATGGGACAGTTATAATTTTGACAAGTAAGCATTGTTCAAAATTTATTGAGTTATTATTAGTTATTACAATAAAAGACTAAGACCAAAACTTTGCCCATGCAAAACCAAGCAAATTAAATAATGAAACATTAAATACATAGTATAGAAAAACCAAAGGCCAATCTACACTATGATCATATGATGAGCCAATAGAGTATCCCTCTGACACAAACACAAATTATGATTAATTGATTATGAAACCTGTCATGTCTCTCTCACCCTCTCTATCTATATATATAACTGCCTAGTTCATCCGTTTTTTTATAACTTTGTGTGTCTTGTACATAGCTTTGTAATATTCCAAAAAAATAAAATAAATAAATAAATATATATATATATATATATATATATATATATATATAGAGAGAGAGAGAGAGAGAGAGAGATGAATTTCAGAGTTAGAAATGTGGATGGTGATGATAATGATATGGGGCTAAACTTGACCTTGGAATTAAAGTGCTCTTCACAAAAATCACCTCAACCAAAGCTCTCCCTCAATGACATTGCTTTTCAATCTTCATCTGGTAAAGTCCTTAATTATGATCTGCATGTGTGTGTGTGTGTATATATATATATTTGTTATATATGTTTTGATGTACATGCACTTGGTATCTGGATGTGATTATATTTTCTTGCAAACTTGTCTAAAACACTATAAATATCTTGTTATTAGGAACAAATTTCAGCTATGAGTATAAAAGATAAATGGATTAAAAGAGATTAAGAAAAATATTTAGGTTATATTTTATATGTTCAAGCAATTCAGGGTCTCAATTGTCAGTATTATATAAACAAACAACGCGTTACCGGAAACCTTGAGTCCAAGGTAGATTTATAGGTGGCTCTTGCAGACCGAGTAATTTCATGATTCTATATTTTATTATTATTTCTCCGCGAGAATAGTTGTCAACTGTCACGCACACTCTTTACAGACAATCTTCGATATACTCACTTGGTTTCAATTTACTTGTTCATCTTGAAAATACGTGCATTTTGAGATATAGATAATTAGTACCTAAAATGCTAAAATGAAATATTATTAATTTGAGAAAGAAAATTAGTCAAATTTAACTTTCGTTTAGTCAATTTTATTTGATAAATTGAAAATTTTCAAATTTATCATTTCGGAAATTTATTCATGGAAATTATTCATCCCAAAATGCATGTGGACAACTAATATGAAATGGAAACGTGTATATCGTATCAGTATCATTAATTACCGGCTCATGCAATCACAATAGTCAAAAAAGTTTATTACATCAATGTGATTTAATTCGTTTAGTAAATAATTTGCGACATTAATATTGACTTATTATGGTCGTACCTGTTTTGTTTATCGTATGAGTATATGCTTGCGAAAGAGATCTATCACATTAATTACCGGTTCATGAAATCACAATATCAAAAAAAAAGTTTATTGGATCGATGTGATTTAATTCGTTTAGTACATGATTTACGACTTTAATATTGACGGTTACGGCCGTACCTGTTTTGCATAATACATTATTTAGTGGATCTATATATATATATGCCACGCTTTGAGACAGTCGATACAAAAAACTAGTGATTTGGAGACTGATTATTTAGTGACAATTCTAAATATTGCAAATATAAGCACCAAAATATATTTATTTTAAAAAAAATATTAAAGGGAAGGACCAAAATATAATAAAAACACGAGACACCATCTCATTCCAACATAATATATATGAGGACAGTCTACATTTTGTCTCAGTCTCTTTTGACACAATTAACATATGGTATACTTCAAAGAAAACCAATTATTTTGATTTTTACTAGCTCATAATGTATTAAGAGATTGTTTTTAGGGTTTTAAAGGAAAATTAGCGCATATGTTTAACATTATCTGTGTTAGTTGTAGGTTTAGTAGTTTACTAGTATTTATTTCGCTGGGGTACAGTGTAGGTAATATTTTTTTAGTTGTGTATATTACTAATTTTTTAACTATATATGTATAATTAACATCACCAGTGTGAGTTGTACGTAGGTTTAGTAGTTTACTATTATTTATTTCGCACGAGTCATGTTAAAATAACTAAATATAAGCTTTGTTAGATATTTTAATTAACATCAGTTTGTTTTCGCTTAGATTCTAGATTTGGTTAACAAATAACAACTTATTTTAAGACGTTCTGGTTTTATTTCCTAAAAGATCTAGAAGCTTGAAACTGGAGTTTTGTCTAAAACTCAAAAAGGTCCAACTTGGTTTACAAGCTGCCACTACAAAATAATGTTTGATTTAGTGAGAGTCAAAAACTGTCACAAGTCTGTCGCTAATTTAAAAAGTTGTCACAAATCTGTCGCAAATTGACTAAACTGTCACAAAACCGTCACAAAAACCGTCGCTAATAAGCTCGTAACAAAAAATACCGTCACTAATCCCGTCGGTATTTGAGTATTTTTTTGCAGTGTGCAACACAAGAGGCTTATAATCTAAAACTGGACTTTAATTTGCCTGTGTAGTAAATATATGTATATATATACTAGTATACAATGCTCACGCATTACATGGTGTAATGCGTTTTTGTAATATATATGTAATTTTGATAATGATACCTTAAACAGAGATCAAAGAAAATGGATCGCCAATTCTAAAGAAAGGGAGAGAAAAGAGAGATATAGGTTAAAATTTTAAACCTGGAGCAGTTAATAGTTAGTTTTTAACTGTGTTTTAAGTGGAAGTTTATTTTTAATTATGGGCATATGACATATATTATGTAATTAGCAAAAAAATGAGGGTTCTTTTCAAAAAAAAGGTGGTGATTTTGGTAGCCTAAAAAAATAATTAACTTTTTTTGAGTTACCTTATTATAATACTATATATATATATATATATAGATAGATAGATAGATGTTTGAAAAGGGAGAAGAATGTGATTAAATTAGAGCAATATGATAATAAGTAGTAAAAATAGTAGAATTTTTTATTCATAAAAAAATATTTTTAGCACCCTCACCCAACTTTTGGGTTTTCTTATAATAATAAATAGATGATATACATAAACATCAATTCATGTTTACTATGCCAATCTATAATCGGTTAACAATAGCAACTTACAACTTTTAAAAATTCACATATTAAATAACTAGAATTCAAAATAATCAACATCTTTCATCAAATTAATAAACTTAAATGATTAAAATTGGATGAATAAGCACCCCCAGTTTCATTCTGAGATGGAAAGTGACCCATTGATATATCAAAACCAGTCAAGTCCGAGTTCAAAATGATACATCCCTGGTAAAGAAATTGTTTATTCAATTTATGATTCTTTGGTATAAAAATTGTTAAAATTGTAGGTTGCGTGGAATTTATTAATTAAAAAGCTTTTAATTTCAACCCTTCAGATAAATGATTGAGACGTTGATGTCAAAATTAATGTTTTTTTATGATGCCTATTTATCATTTGCACACAAAAAGAAAAAAGATTGTCGCGTTATAATGAAGAACCATAAGAAGGATTACTTGTGAACATGTTTGTGTCAAAAAGAAAACTTGGACGGGTATATATAACTCTCTTCGTCTCTTAGTGACCGACTTATGTATTTCACTTGGTTTAAGAAGATTAAAAAATATATTTTAAAATTTTGATTCTTCCACTTATATATACAATGATGGTATGAGCTATATGGACTATTATAATGTAATTATTTTCTAAAAAGCAAACAAAATTAAAGAGGGTTTAAAAGAAAAAAAATAATCTTTAAAATTAATCAAAATAGAACTATTACTTTGGTATGGAGTAACTATTATCATATGTCGGAGAGAATATGCTAAAAAAATATTATTATTTATATTAGATAATTAATGTTTTTGTTTAAATACTTGTGTTATGAAAAATAGCATCAGAGCATAATAGTTCTCGAGTCGATACAAGCATGAAGCTAGCCGTGGTAGCTACAGAGCCGCCACCGTTGTCTTTAGGGTCTTTGTCCCATGACAACACCATATTGAGCACAAGTCTGAAAAGAAGCGAAAAGGATGAAATTAGGTCAGAACGACAGTCAACAAGCTCAGAGGGTGGAGGCGAGGATGACTCGTCGTCGAGGAAGAAGCTGAAGTTAACCAAAGAACAAGCTGAAACTCTTGAAGAGACGTTTAGGCACCGACAGACTCTCAACCAGGTCAGTGGCCTTCCTATAATTTTTTGTCATTCATGTGTAATTTGTTTTTGTGAAATATTTTAATTATGACATTCAACCGTTACCTGTCAGACAAGACTCTAGGTAGTACAGTACTTCTTGTGTAATCAACGATACGCTTATTTTATTAGTTTTTTTTTTATTTGTCCCAAGTTTTAGGCTGTTATCTTTGAAATGCCTTGAATTGGGGTTTTATGTCTTTTTGTATCTTTATTTATTTTTAAAAAAATCATTTTATACCTTTATTTCTTAAAATTTCTTTTTTTACCATGAATTCTACTTTCTTTTCCTTCTTATACATTCGTTTCTTAGTTTTTCTTTTTGTAACATGGTTTATACTTCTTTTTTCTTTTGTGGTCCATTTTCAACCGCCAAAACTCGGGTACCAAAAAAAAAACTAAGAAAAAACCAAGATAGAAAAAGAAAAATTAAGAAACAAAGGTACAAGATGGAAAAAAAATTAGAAACCAATGTTAAAAAAAGAAAAAGTAAGAAACCAAGATACAAACCCGGTTAAAATGAAGAAAGCGAGTTACAAAACCAGTTAAAATGAAGAAACAAATGTACAAAAAGTGAATAAACCCCATTAAATTGCTTAAGATACTATTACGCCCATATTATCACTGTGCAATGATAACTACAAATTTAAACAACTATAATTAATTAAATAGGGCACATTGGTAAAGATGTGATCTCAAAGAATTGCTCTAGCGATAGTTTTTTGTTTTCGTTTATGCAATTTGTGTTTTTGGTGTTACCAGAGTCAAAAGGTGGAGTTGGCGATGCAGCTGCAACTGCAGACTAGACAAGTGGAAGTCTGGTTTCAAAACCGAAGGGCCAGGTTAGTGTGATCATGACGCCTTTATAATATTTGATCATAATATTGATTTAAAAAAAATCATCGAATTGGCACTGGTTGAAGTGTTGAACTAGCAGTATATGTGTATATCTATGTAGGTAAAAGACTAACTAAAATTAGCCACAATTAATTGAAAAGACATTTAACGATGATTCTTCTCTGTCCAATTTGAACTACGTTAGTGTTGAAAACAAAGTAACAGTTTTGATGGGATGCGATTTTAGCATGAAACTAGCTCTTTGTAACTCTATGTCTCTATGTTGTACCAAATAAAAAGCTACTGTAACTCTATTTGTAACTTGGCACACATTTACAAGTTATTCAAAATTTTGTGATACCATGGATTCTGAAAGCTTAACACCTTTTGTTACCTTCTTGTTTGAATCTGGGCATAATAACTTCTGTTTGCTTTTACCACAAGTAGTCCATTGGAAAATAATTTAATTCTACATTCCCAAAAAGTGATATGTTTCAAAAATATAAATTTTCACATACATATTAAAACCGTGAGGTCAGGACACGAATAACATACTATCATAAAATTAAATCAGCATTAATTTTACCTATATTTTACAATGCTGACTGAAAATATAATCAAGTTTGTTTCATGATTTCAGGACAAAGTTCAAGAAGACGGAGGTGGATTGTGCGTACTTGAAAAGGCGATGTGAAGATCTGGCTGAGGAGAATCGTCAGCTACATAAAGAAGTCGCTGAACTCAGAGCTCTGAAACATTATGCAAACACAAACCCACCCACCACACTCACCATGTGCCCTCAATGCAAGCGTGTGGATAACGTCCCAAAATCTTCACCCATTGCATCGGGACAGAAAACGACAACTGTTAGTTGGCTCAACCGCCTATAGGAGACTTGCTGTCCTTGTGTGTAATTGGTGCAAGGACGGAAATGTAATTGCAAAGATTGGAAAGAGTGGTTATAGTTTTGGTGAGGAACGAGTGAATGAGAACTATATATAGTAAAGTAGACATGTTTTTATGGTTTGGTCGAGCAAAAATTGCTGTCTACCCTGCAATGCAGGGCCTTTGAGTATTTAAACCTAAAATTTAAACTTGTTTTCATGATAAAGATTTATCCATATAACTTTTGGAGTAATGATTAGTTCGCCTTTACATAAAAAAAGGCGATGATTTGTTTTGCAATTTCCTTATTAGAGACTTGTTTGGCTGAACCCAGTGGGGGATCCAGAATCAATATATCGCGAGGCTGGATTTAAAAAAATTAATAGTGGGGGCTTACTCACTATTTTCGTTAAAAAAAAATTACACTGTAAAAAATTATTTTCCGAAAATATGGGGGGTGGAGGCTATAGCCCCCGCCAGCCCCGGCATAGCTCCTCCCCTGACTGAACCTTTCTAGTTCATTCAGACTTAATTTGGTAGGCCAACTAATAACCTGGGAATGTTTTGGAGTTTTAGTCGAATATCTACATGCTTCAACTTGGATCATGGATGGACCTAGCGTTCTTCTGAACCTAAACTGTTCCACCGTCCTTGCTTAATAGCAGCAACCAAACAAACCCTTATTTGGCTAACCATTTTAAAAGCCATATGGCTTTTTTTGGGACCGAGAAATGGCAAGTGTTGAGCTGTATAAAATGACTCTTCTAAGACTCGAATAAGCTACATGTAAATCGGCACCCAGATATGCCCAGAAAGGGAAAAGGGTACCAAAGGAATTTTTTTAGCAGCTACTGCTGTAGTGATCTCAGCCATCCATTTTGAATCCAGTGGTCAAAATATACTCCGCATTAAAGTTAAAAGGTGGCAACAAATGATTCCAAAATAATATATTTTCTTTAAGCCGAAGATATTTATTGAGGAACCCGGGTAGGCTACCACAGTGGCTGATGTAGCCTCCGAACAGCTGCTACCCACTCCCGTCAAATACAATGTAAAAATGCCCATTACTATAAAAGAGATGATTATAATACACTACAACGGAAACTAGTGGGAAGTTGGATTTGCAAACAAGTTTTCTTTGTCGAATAATAAGCATAATCATACAGTATTTACAGTATCAGACAATGAGCGCAAAATGCAACCTAATCCAGCTCTCTCCGTCAGCTTCTCATGTATACGTAAGCATTGATCACAAGTGGGGCGATCTCCGGTAGACAAACCTCTATAAAGATACCTGAGAATCACAAAAAACTTGACATAAGCTACCCAAGACAATTTAGCCTTCGATAATGAGATTTGAAGCTATTTTAACAAGTTATGCATCCACTAGACAAATGACTCAATTCATCAGATACAATAACATGTTCATCGACTAAACAAAGAATGATGAGATGAGCATAAGATTAGGAATTGCCATATTCAAAGAAAAGTATTTTCAAAATAAGATGGATATGATGCCCTCTACGACTTAGCTATCTACATTCTGCAAGCAAAGCAATATACGTGGTCAGTTAAGGCAAAAGGATAGAGGACTTAATACACAGCGTGCTATGTGCACTACTTTTTCCCCAAAAACATGCACAATCAGTAATGATCTATTGTTACATAAGAGGGGAGAGAAATATGAAAAGGTTTTATGGTACCAAAAGAAAAATATGTTTATGCATACAAAAAATTATCTTCCTCATCACCAACAACTTAGTTTATTTAATCAGCATGATTTGGTCCAAAGCTCACCACTGTGGTCCGGTGGCTTAAGAGGTTGAAACAATTGTATGAAAAAAGCAACAAAGATCAACCGGAGTTCAAATCATAGACCACTCATGGAAGCAACTTATTACTGCTATCAGACATGGAATGATTTTACAAACAGACATGGAACTAACAGCAATTAGTCAATACGGGTGGGAAGAACCGAAGGGAAGCCCAATTCACTAATAAACCATATCAATCGAATATCACGAAGAAGAAATTATAGACATAAAAGTTTCTCTTACAAAACCTCAACAAGTAAATTTACAGGTCAATCTGGATTGGTTAATGACAAAGGAAAGGGTCACCAATTTGGTTATATCAAAAATAGCAGGATTGACATGTAAGTTCGTAAAAGAAAAAAAAAGGTTTGAGTATCATTACTCGTAAGGAAGTATTGGATCATTCACGAGAAATGAATATTATTCCCACATACTTTTTTCTGGGGAAGGCAAACACAAGGTTCAAGTTCCAAAATACTCAAATACGAGAGCAACTTTTAAAATGTGAAACCATAACTAGAGCATTTTAGCTGTGCTAGAGCGTAGGCAGAAAGGGGTAACACGTATTATCCAAGGTGTAAAACTAACCACTGACGTGTAAAGCGTGAGCATCGATGCCTAACGCGTAATATTCATAAATCATACTCCTAAGAGAATGAAAAATTACAGCTAAACGAATCATAATTTAAAACCTATATTCAAATAATAAAGCAAGGAAGCACATTTGAAAATAATCATCCAAATGTAAAAGAATTTGATGTGTATAATTAAAGTTCAAAACTAAGAAACTTAGCTTCATAGAGTGTTTTCCAATATACTGCTATTTAAAATGTTCCAAATATATAGGAGCTTTTAAAGAGAAAAAAAAAGCTGGCTGATTTGGGACTGAATGAGTTCATTCTTCTTAAAACTGTATATTTCCAGTCAAGAAAACCAAAAATCCTAACTTCAAACCCAACTAAATACATTAAGGCTTATTAGCAAAAAAAAAAAAACAATTAATGGATCTTAAAAGCTGCAATGAAACAACCCCTAAGATGCCAATCTTTAATAATCGTCCAAATAGGTGAGTACAATTAAGTAATCACATCCTCTTCAACTGATATCTCAATACTATAAAATAGTATAGAAAATCTTATAAAATCATGATTTCATTAGCAAGATTGAGATAACTTACTTCATGAGAATGTCATAGTATTCAGGATCAAGAGAAGAGAACATCCCATCTACATCTTTAATCGCCATTAACGCTCTGTGCACCACTATCCAATTCGCAGACTGTAATAAAAATTATATATAACAAACACAGGTTAATTACAATTTTATAACCCAAACCATGACTTTTCTTTTTTGCGCCATAACCCAACAATAAATCTATTAGTATACAATAAAAATTTCTCTCTATCGATAGGAATAAAAAACATAGGTTAGGAGAGTACACAGTGATTAGCTAAATGTTAATTGCGCTTTTCATTTTAGTCCCCAAGCGGATAAAAAATGTTAGCTTGGATACTAATTTCTTAAAGACTGGAAGTAAAAAAATTAAAAAGTGTGATAAGCTAACGCTCCAAACTGTAAAAAAAAACCTAATAAATTCCGAATAAAACCCCAAAATCATAATCTATTCCAGAGAGATAAATAGTAGGGAAAGACGTAACCTTGCATCTTTCATCTCTTGTTTTGGGAGGTGAGCCTTCTAGGGCTGTCTTCAGAGCTTCCACTGGTTTATACCTAAGTAAAAAAAAACCAACTTTAATAACATTTTGTAAACTAGCTTATAATTTTCTATTAAAATGTACATTATATAACTCACTGATTAATTCATTCACTCATGTAGTAATATTTTTTTCAAAAAACCAGTCTTTAAAGATTCCATTGGCTTATAATTTAAGTTAAACCTAATTGCAAATAATTTACGATTTAATTGAAATTTGTACACTAGCCGAAAAAATTTAAAAACTTTCATCGTCCAACTAATTGCTAAATTTAGTCACTCGTGACTTCATGAGATATATGTTTTTTCACAATCGGGTCACTTTATTACTAATCCTAATTGATTATAAAAATAAGATGGAAAACACAAATGCATAGATACCCACCCTTCACTAGTTTGTGTAAAATAGTCAAAAAAACACATAAATGTCTCTCTCTCTTTATATATATATATAGTATATATTAACATTAATACAGTTATATATATATATATATATATATATATATATATATATATATATATTAAAACACAATGCTAATTAAATATAGTCACATATGCACAGTATATGTTGTAATTAACACAATTGGGTACACTTTTGTTCTAAATCTAAGATGGAAAACACAAATGCATAGATACATACCCTTCACTACTATGTGTAAAATTGTCAAACCAAATATGAGACTTAAAAAACAATGTGTAATTTAGTCACATAAGCAAAGTATATGTTGTTTTCTCAATTGGGTACACTTTTTTTCTTAATTGATTACCTCCCACTATATTCATACAATGATGTATAATTGTTTTAAAAAAAAGACAGATTTATATACAAAAAATGTTAAAATAATATAAGAAAATAAAAAGGGGGAAAAAGAGAGAACTGTTTGAGTAAGCTTTCGATCTTGCGAGATTTGTGTTCGATTCTTGTGATTATTGCTTCTGCGTTGTCTGCTTCTTCATGCCCCGCCATTTTTCTCTCTTTCTCTCTCTATATTTCTATATTTCATATGTATCTATCTATATATCTAATTTCTCTCAGTTCAACATTTCTGATTTTGTTATATTCTAAGTTTTCAATTTTTGTATCTCAATTAGTATGTAACTTTCTATTTTCTCAGACTTGATTCTATGTTTCTCTTTTGTGATACGGTTTATTTCGCGGTTAAAATACATGTCGTTTCGCATATAGGTTATAAAGTGAGACGGATAGAGTATTAAAAAAAAATAGAGAGGGAAAAAGACACATGGAACATGAGTTTTTAGGGAAAAATACTTTTACTACCCTAAACTATACTACGGTTAACGATTTGGGTACCCACCTTTCAAAATTTTCAATTTAGATACCACACTATAATAAATTTTCAATTTAGGTATCACCGTCTTAATAAATCACTAAATTATGTCACGTGACATTTGACAAACATTAATTTGATAGGCTAATTTGACAATTTTGCACAAAAATATGTCATACTAGAAAAAAATTTATCATATAATCCAAATTTAGCATATAATCCAAATTTTTGTTATTTGTGAAATTGGGGAAAATGTTTTTATAGGATGACATATTTTTATGCAAAATTGTCAAATTAACCTCTCAAATTAATGTTTGTCAAATGTCACGTGACGTGATTCCGTAATTTATTTAGACGGTGGTACCTAAATTGAAATTTTATTATAGTGTGGTACCTAAATTGGAAAATTTGAAAGATTGGTACCCAAATCGTTAAAAGCAGATAGTTTGGTGTACTAAACCGATAAAACCCCTGAGTTTTTATGATTTTGTGATTGGTTCGTGAAGCTTCAAATGTAACAATAATATATAGCCTCGATTTTTTGGAAAATGGATAATTGAGGGTATTTTATGAAATAGGGTATCTCTTCCTGATTCGGTGCAAAGTCGAAAATGCGAGTTACAAGTAGTAACTTACGAGTTACGACTTTGGCTAGGTTTTTTTTTGAACTATGTTGCTTTAATCACTTTTGTTTTCATTATAATAAAATAAATTGAAACCTAATAGAAGCTAGTTTGTATTACTAATAAGTTTATCGAGAATGTTAAAGACAAAAAATATTACAGAATCATTTAGAAACAGAGCAGAAAGCAAAAAAAAGCATCGAAAATGTGGTCAGGCGTGACCGATCGCCCAGACCGACTGATCAGTCATATGCAATCTTTTCTATTTTTACAGACAGATATATAATTTGACCGTGTGGCGATATAAAAAAAACCCTTTCAAAATCTACTTTGAAATGGGCAGGATTGACAGATTAGTCAACTGTACATTTCAAAATCTACTTTTCAGAACCATTAATGGACTTCATCAATTTCTAACAACAACGGGATGAAAGATAAGGGATCCACCCTTAATCGGTACTCGTATATTATTCTCTGACGTTCTTTTTCACATTTATAGGAACCGAAACGTAATTATAATAAATTCGTTTACACTTTTAACATTTTTGATAAAAATGTGTTTTGATCAGATCTGTCACATAAGATTGATGACGTGGTTAGTGTGGCAAGTAGTATGCAAATAGTGTACATATCATTACCCTAATTAATAGTAAACTATAAAATCATCTGTTTTTCTATCCCAAAGTTACCAATTACAAACTATATAGTCTATCCTCCTTTATTCAAATCAAAGCTTATATTTCACATTTTCTCACTTGATTCAATTATTTATATTGTAAGAGCAAGCACTCTCGGTGCCTTAATGTGACTGTTTTAATTCATATTTTGAGTAATTTTGTTATTTTTTAGCAAAAAAAATCAATTATCAGGTTTCTCAAAAAAATATTCAAAATTTGATGGTGGTACAATGTTTCCTTATATAAAGAGAAAAAAAAATATTCAAAATTTGATGGTGGTTCAATGTTCCTTATATAAAGAGAACCAAAAGTATTACTCATATTATTTACAAGAGTGATATGACATCATGATTAAATAAAAAATATTTTTAAAGAGAGATAGAAAATAAGAAGGTTTATAAGAAAACTAATGTTTTGTGTAGATATAAAAATGTTATGTAAAATAGGAAAATATTTAGTTTTTTGTTAAATTTGGAAAAAATAATAAGTAAGCTGTACTGCTTGCTCTAATCATATATATATATATATATATATATAGACACATAGAAATAGTTATTAGTGAGCGATACAATTTCATTCAAATTTGTTGAGCAAACTGTATGCTCATTTGTGATCGGTAAGAGCTTTTAAGCAAGCCCTAGTTCAAAAGTTACAGATCATTTCACTTTGGATAATTATAGAATGAGGGGAAGAATAATCGATTAAATAATTGCTTGTTAGGTTGTAATCTTGAATGAAAATTATAGTTAAATGTCTGGTAAGTAAAATGTTGTGGAAGACCTACGCGAGTGTTTAACATCTATTTATCGTGTGTCAATATTCTTTATTCAAAACTCCTTATTTTACGTTTTTATTATTACTTATTTGATTGCTAGAATAAATTAATTTAGCTATTTTTTTACATATTGTTAATCGTTTAGATTAGAATTACGATAGTTGGGTTGATTGATTAATCGCTTAGTTTTTAATCAGCGAACAACGTAGATAGATTTTATTCAGGTGTGAACCCTTTAATAGTTTGGGTCAATCGGAGAAGGGGTAGTAGTAGTACTATCTCTATCTGCCGCTGCAATAGGTACCCTTTTAATCTATCAATTTTAGTTTAAGTGTATAAAATATATAAAAACAAAAAATTCTAATTTTTATCTCTAGTCTCACATAATTCCAGACTGCAAGGGTTCAAATAATTATTTTTTTTTACTGCTACCGGCTCGGCTTCCTAGACCAACCAAACTCATGACGTAGTGCATGAAATCACAATGACCTTTTTTTTTCTTTTTAACAATTCAAATCGCAGTCACTTAATTTGTGCTTTGTGCTAAGTATTTGATTAAGGGGAGAAGCTAAATGCAGATTATAAGTGGCAACGACACCTCTATAATTTTCAAAATAATGAGATTTTCAATATTTGACTATGCATTTTCAATAAAATATGTTAAAAACAATGATTTTACACCATTCAATTTTTTATTTCACTTAATTTAGTAATTGATATTAATTTTAACACTCTTGATATTTTCAATCTAGTATTTCCTTTTAATGCTTGCCAGTGATATTTACCAATCACTTATAATAATTAATCCACCGAATGTGACTATAACATTTGTAAATATAAATTTAATCATAATTACTTACTCAGTAGCTATACTATTTTTGCCATTAAGGATGCCATTTGCCAAGCTTTTGTCTGCCACTGCAAAACTACTAATATTCTTAGTGCCCAAAATAGTATTTTCCTTAACCCCACAAATAATTTTAGGAAATTAAATAAAAAATTGAGTACCTATAAAATCTACCCCAGGTGAGTTTTCTTTTTGCATCAGTGTTCCCCAGATCACAAAAAGCAGTAAGTTTTCGAACCCTAAGGCCTCTTTCTTTATTAATTAAGATCACATATCTGATTACCTCATTAGTTGGCATTAGTTTTCTTGTTGGAGTATTATTGTATATTTGAACTGTTGAACAATAGTCTATAAACTGTCCTTGTTGGTAGCCTTAATATACCTTGATCACGATCGATCCGCTCCAACTATACCGCAAATACGAACTATCAAAAACAAAAACGCTCTCTGCATGTAAGCTTGTCACATTTTCCTAACGACGGTTTCCTATTCATATTAAAAGATGATATATAGTTTTAGAATTTAGTTATTGGTCATTAGAATTTTCATTTTCAAAAAAAAAATACTAAGGGTAAAGCTAAATTACAGTTATATAAAATGGGAGATAATTAATTTTCATTTCTGGAGCTACAGAGACATTAGAAAATGTATTAAATGAGTTTATAGAAAATAAGGTTTCGAGATTTATTCTTGTTTAGAATTTCCAATGAGATAATAAATATTGACGTGTGACTCGAAGGTATATTTTGTCATATAAAATTAATTTTTAGGAACAAATAATTAACATTAGGAAACAACTATAACTTTCACAATCACCCAACACGGTTAGTGGTAGAAATGGTAGTTTGGTACGCCTATGAGAGTTTGTTCCGCTAGTACCGCTATAAATTGAATAAGAGATAATGATTTTGCACTTGTTGTGACGGGCGTAGGTTGGCCCTTGCCGGCCCTGACATAAGCCAAGTGAGCCAACATGCTTAGGTGGTGGCTGGTTGAAGGCGTCTTTTTTTATGTGTAATTGATATATTATGTATATATATTCAGGTATCTTTATAAATTTTGGTGCATAAATTATAAATACTTAGTTCGCGACAGAGTGGTAAAGCTACAAAAGATGAAAAAAACTGAAGAAAAACAAGATTTTTTATATTAATTTTAAATCAAAACCTTGCAAAGTTGCCCCTTATAATCAGCATGCATTACCAAATTAATGAACACCCGAATTAATGTTGATAGTATTTTCACTTATTTGTAGACTAACTAATATTTAAAATTCCGCGAACCATAGCGTATAAGCTGGACGGATCGTCAATGTTTAATATGTATATTTTGAAACATCGCTAAAATTTGTTTTCATTCTTCGGGCTTTCTTCCTTTCTGATCCTTCAAAATAATGTATGTAACTTATAAGTTTCCGAAATATATAATATTCAGGGTCACAGTTTCATATGATTATGAAGACTTTCACGGTCTTTGTAACCCTAGTTCTTCTCATAGGACCTTTACAAGCCAATGCAAGGAAGCTCACCACCGAGTATAATCATGGAAGACAACTTCTAAGCGACAAAATTATCGTTCCGGATGTGTTATTCCCTGATTACCGTAATACTAAAAACTCTGCAACTACAACTAGAACTAGCAGTGACAATATTGCTACCGAGAGTGAAAACGACAGCTATAAAAACTTTGGACAAGGTAAAGGATCTGGAATCGATTTTCACCACACTCATGATCCATGCTCCAAAGTCTCGAGCCAAGGTAACAAGTGTCCGTGACGCGAGGGACTAGTCAAATTCATGTGTGAAACATTATATATGTATTGCAAGTTTTTTAATGTTTTGAGTAACTAATGTAATTAAAATGAATATCTGAATATTGCTTATTTTGTGCTTTTTGGGACTAGTGTTGTGTTGTGTTGTGTTTGGCTTTTTAAGGCCCTCGGGCCAAGTGTGATTTCGGAAACGTGAATGTGCCATAAATAAAAGGATCGCGGCTTGTATTGTGCTTGTATAGAATTGGCTTTTTTTTTCCTTCATGAAAGCTAAGTTTTGGAATTTATGTGTCCTATTATGTTGTAGTATTTCTCTTTTAGTTTTTACGAATTTAGTATGTAATTTATTTTTTGGTCCTAGAGGCGAAACCAGGATTTGTTTACGAGAGGGGTCACTTTATGTTTATATTTTTGCGGGCAGCTAAAAGGCTATGATCATCAATCATATATACTTTCGGTGAAATAAGTAAATGGGCGCCTATGTAGAATTCCTAATTTTTCGTCCAAAAGAGTGTGATATATATACAAATATACTTATAGAAAGAGAAAGAGAAGAGATGAAAATTTGTAAATATTTATTTATTATAGTTTGTTACATTTGTTACGTATTTAATTATACATGCATGTAAGTACATAAAGTCCTACAACTATATAACATAATACAAATTGGACCACACAAATATACATGATATGAATGTTAACACTCCTTCTCAAGACGGCTCAGTAAGCACATTTAACGGCTGATGATCAGAATACACAAAAAAGAACATGAATAAACTCTTTCTTAAATTTGCTCCCGGATATTGATCATCCATCAATATCAACATGTTTACAGCTCTCACGATGAACGGGATTAGCTCCAGAAGTTAAGTCACTTTTACGATCGCTAAAGAGAACTGCACGTGCAGTCAATAGCAAACCAAAATCCTTAATGTTGAGTAAGATCATCAAATTTTGATTAACTCTCGGATTTAATTATGACAAATATTAGGCATTCAATTTTATCATTACAACGAGATTAATCCGCGTGAACGCGAAATTCGTACAATCTGAATTCTTTCCTATTCTTTCTCTAACTAACTCTGTCCCATAATTTAGACTTACATGCTATTTAGTAGCTAGCAATTTATTTGTAGCTCTAATAGTGCTTTCAAATTATAAAAATATACGATTTCGTCTCCACATTAAGAAATACTCCACTCAATAGATGATAGTTCTCATTCCTTTAAAAATATCAAATCGTTGTCTTCATTGTATATTAGAAGATGCAGGAAAATTTAACTGTGATAAAAAAATATATAATTCTAACAGAATAAGACACATGTGAATATGTGATGGCATGCAATTTTATTATTTAAAAAATCGTAAAATTTAAGTGAGAAAGACAGGTTGAGGGGTCATGATGCATAAAATATTAGGGGATAAATATTAAATAGTCTCAACCATCAATGACTTCTATTATATAACCCATTAAACAACTATCGGTTGTTTAGAACAGTGCAAACAAGTTGTTGTGCGTTAATAAAGATTTATGACTCATCTATTAACACTTAAAAAAAAAAAAAAAAAAAATACCCAAATAGTGACGGAATTAATGACGGTATTTTTTGTTACGAGCTTATTAACGGCGGTTTTTGTGACGGTTTTGTGACAGTTTAGTCAATTTGCGATAAATTTGTGACAACTTTTTAAATTAACGACAGTTTTGTGACAGCTTTTAACTCTCACTAAATCAAACATTATTTTATAATGTAAAAAACGGTAACTCCACAACCAACCATCCCAAAAACAAAACTACCCATCTCCATCCATTTCCAAACTATCATTTTAACTCACGCATTCTTATAATATGCTCATTTACTTATCATTATCTTAATTTATAACTCGAATAATTTTGTCATGTCTAACCCAATCATCTAAAACCTAGTTATAAGAAAAATACTCCTTGATTTATTATTTAGAGCAGTTTGGTTAAAATGAATATATATGTCAAAACCGGTTTGAGTAGAAGGTAAATAAGACGGTTAGCTTAGACGCCGGTCTCCGAATAGGCATAAAAAAAAAAACTCTTCAGAAAATAGTAGTTTTGCTCCCTTATAATAATAATAAAAAAAAACCTGGCATATTTTGTTTAAAATAAAATACAATATTTTATTTTATGAATTATGATAGAGTTTTGATTTTATAATTTTAGTGCATTTTTTTGTTTCTTTAAGTAAGTTATGAATTTTTTCCAATAAAGTTAAAAAGTCATCCTAAAAATTATATAACTTAGGTGTCCGTCCCAACCCACCCTGTCCACAACAACAAAGAAGTATGTAAGAGGTAAATTAAATTTCAAATATTGAGGAAATTGTGTTGATACTAAATCCCAAAGGATGATATAGAGATTGTGAAAAGTATAAGGTCCATTGTTCTCATTATTATAATTTCAAAATATAAAGAAAATGAAAGTTTCCTAGATTAGTTCAGACACTGTGATCCGATCTATGCGCCCATTCTCAAAAAAACACTAAAAAGAAATACATAAATATAGATATATAGATACAGATAACAGATATATATACATACATACATACATATAGATATAGTTATAGATATAAAATAGAGAGAGAGAGAGAGATTAAGAATTTCTTTTCTTAATGGTACAAATTCAAGGGTCACTGATCAGGGTTTGAATGTACCTTCATCTCTTTCTTTTTTAATTAAATATAACACCCTTTTATTTATTTTACATAATTAAATAATAGAGTTATTTTGTAATGTGTTTTTAAAACTTTTATAGTTATAGAAATTCAGGGTTTTGATCCTTTATTGGGTTTCTAGCTTACTATACAAAGATCAAATCTTTCAGGTTTTTTCTGAATTGGGTTATAACTTTGCTTCCAAGATTGATTTTTTATTTAGCTTTAAGGGTTTATTGGGGTGTAGCTTAGTTGAAAAAATTCCGTATTCTCTTGATCAGCTCGTGTTGGTGTCCGATTCTTAGTATTTAATCAGGTTGTTAGCGTCTAGATAAAATGTATATTGAGGAGATAGATGAGAAGGTTAGTTGTGGTGTTCGTGATAAAGATGTTGTAGCTAATTTAGATGCTAAACGGGTTATAGTTGGTGCGGGAGCACGTGTCCTTTTCTATCCGACGTTATTGTACAATGTGGTGAGGAACAAGGTTCAGTCAGAGTTCCGGTGGTGGGATAGAGTCGATGAGGTATATATAGTGTATAGATGCATACAATTGTGTTTTAAAAGCGCGCTTCATAGTAAAAAAGCCCGCTTTTCCCTTTTTTTAGCCTCTAAAAGCTTACGTTTTTACGCTTTTAGCGTAGCTCTTGCAAAAACGATATAGCTAAGATTTCAGTTTTTAAATTATTATATGGATACATGCTAGCCACCTTGTTTAGTTACAAAAGTGAAAGTGTTTGTTTGGTTGGAACGAAAAGTTGTACTTATTATGTTTTCGGGCCGAAAAAGTGCACCTATTTTTTCAGCTACAAAGATTCTTACTTTTTCGTATAAAATTGCTTCACAGATTACCATTAACTGTTTATTTTTATGAAAGTACATTTTTATGGAACTTAACTAAACAACTGTAACGCTTACACGAATAACAAAGAAAATATAGTTTTGCGCTTATATGCTGTAACTAAAGAGGCCGCTGTTTAATGCATTCTAAATGTAGTTAATTGATTGTTTTGTTATCAGTTTATATTATTAGGTGCCGTTCCATTTCCTACGGATGTGCCGTGTTTGAAGGAACTTGGTGTATCCGGTGTTGTTACTTTGAATGAGCCATTCGAGACACTTGTTAAAACCTCGCTGTATCATGTAAGTACTTGTTTGTTTGGTCAGTTGTAAAAAAAAATTAATATCTATGAAGTGGGAAATGCTTATGACTTTTGGCTTATTTGGGCTAGAAGAGGGGGAAAAGATGAATGTAAGTAGGAGCTACACAAATGCACTAAGTTTATGCAGAGCCGTCTCTAGATATTGAGAGGCCCGGCACCAATATGAAAGTTGAGGCCCTGTATACTAATTTGACAAATAAATCAATAGAATCAAATCGAATATAGATGCCTCTTTACCTAACTAAACTTAATAATATACTTATTTCATAAGTATATACTAAATGTTTATATCATAATGTTGTTCATCTTAAATTGACGTTAGTGGCATATGTATGAACTAATGTGGATAGGCTAGATTTCGAATAGCAAGTTTCTTATTTTGATTTTGAAACGTCCCAAATAATGGTTACTTCCCATAGTGTGATTGTTTATAATTTATGATTTGCCACTGTAATGACATGCATAGTAGTATTCTGGAACATGAAATTATTGAGGAAAATATACTTGAGGTATCATGAAATTTAGTAATGGTTATAAAGCCATTTGAAGTTATGGTGGTTTTTCTGATGTGTGCAACTGTTATGGTTTTAAAGAATGAAACGGTGCCATGGATTACCGTGGCCTTCACATTTGACTAAATCAAACTAGAATTTTAAATGTTGGCTGATCACCGTGTTTGTAAGAAATACGAAGTTATTAATAAAGGTAATAACTGCTTAATTGTTTGTCTTCAATACAAATAAACCGAGAACATACATAGTGTTTACATGTGTAATGTGTTAATATGTGGCTGAATTAAGTTTATTTATGATAGTTGATAAATATGTCGTTGAAGCGGTGTGTGTATAGTGAAGCGGGGCAAATTAGGTTTGGCCGCTTATAAATACTGTATGCATAAAAATTGACTATTAAAATGACATCTTACTGCCAATGTTGCAAATTGTATCAGTAATAGACTAGTTATAGATTTCGGTAAGGAAATGTCAAGTGATAAAACAATTTTTAATTTAGGTTTTCTTTGATTAAATGGTTAACACGAAAGTGTTTTAATGTGATTACGAAAATCACGAGAACCGACAAATGTTGGAGTAACCTCAACGATGTATATAATTGTAATCGGTTGAAGAGAGACCATGTAGTATTAATGTTATAATTATGACATTCAAAGTTAATGGGGAGATAAAATAAAGAGTACATATAATTCAAGATATATAACACTCCAATAAAAAGAATAAATTTGAGGCTTCATATAAAATGTGGCCCAACACTTGAGCCTCTAAATACTATGCCTGGAGCCGGCTCTGAGTTTATGTTACTGTTGCTGACTAAAGTGACAGCCAAACTAGCTCTGATAAGCTCAACTAATCTTACTATATCTTCTCTTCTTCATACAGCATTTACGAAGTTGTGTCTCCTGTGAATAAAAAGTAGAATGCAGTATGCACCCATTGTTTACTTCAGAATCTTATTTCTGCAATTACATTCGAATGCTTATTATGTTTACAAGGTTTTGTTTTGATGTGTTTGTCAGATGTATGAAATTGACCACTTGGTTATCCCGACAACTGATTATCTTTTCGCTCCATCATTTGAAGATATCTGTCGAGCTGTGGTTTTTATCCATGGTAATTATTCATTCTTACTTTTCATGTTACTATTAATTTTCAGAAATCATGAAATTTGAAGCCATAGGGATGTTATGTTAAAGTAGATGTCTTTTTGGTGCTTATTCTCCATCTCCTTTTGAAAAACCTTTTAGATTAGCACTGGCAAATGAAATTGATGTAGAATTTTTTAGTTAGAGAACTGTTCTGTTTTTAAACAACGGTTATATAATGACTTTTAAATCAAGGATCATACTTGGTGCTTTTGAATATTAAGATTTTTTACAACCCGCTTCGTTTTATATTTTTAAAGGTAATGCATCTCGAGGGAAGGCAACATATGTTCACTGTAAGGCTGGCCGAGGACGCAGTACAACTATTGTTCTCTGCTATCTAGTATGTAACACATTCAAGAGCCTCAACATCAACCCAATGTTGTGCTGTTATGTTTTGGGAATAAATGTTAATTTGTTTTTTTCTTCATCTCTAATAGGTGGAACACAAAAAAATGACACCTGAGTCTGCCTACTCATACGTCAGGTCAATTAGGCCGAGGGTCCTCGTATCCTCCTCCCAGTGGCTAGCTGTTCAAGAGTACTATATTCATAAAATTAAAAGACCTCAAAGCAACATTTGCACAGAAAAGTCGATGGTAGAAAATCTAGAATTTGACGATGGTTCGTTAGTGGTGGTCACAGAATCTGATTTAGATGGATATGATGAGGATTTCAACTCGGTTCTAGTAGAAAATGAGCAGTCATTAGCTTTTAGAGTCTCGTGCCTTCTTTTCCGTAGTCGTAAATATATAATGTCGGTTGGTATTGATCAACTTCCAAATATAATTGTTGACATGCGGGCTTATTGAGGCGAATTACAAACGTGTCCAATATATGTATGCACTTTAGTGTTTTGCATTTGAGGTGAAAGCTAGAGGAGATGCCAATTTAGTGATGGTTGGAATTGTAAAGCGAGTTTAGGTGATTGAGAAAAAAAGATTTGTGAAATGAGAAATCTTAAAGCCAGTCGTTTAAAATAGCTGAGTAGTTAATTGGCAATGTGTGAGTGTAATATATTCAATTAGAGAGTACCTATAACAAGTACATCTGACATCTGGGATGTATAGTGATTCAGCTATATTAAGCAAGTCTGGAAGTGCACTAGATGCAGAATCAGCAACCGAGGGTTTTTTTCGGATCACACTTCGAGAATATAAAATCCTTGATTTGGTTCAAAGCCATTTCTATAGCTTCATGTTGTGTGCCTGTTCGTCTCAATTTTGTGCCTACTTAATCTTCCTAAAAATATCTGTCATCCGTTCTGTAAGAAGTATGCGTAAAATCATAGAACTCGAACTTTAGTTGATCTTCTTAAATCGTATGAACCATAAATTAGATTTATTAAATAAATATGAATAACATTGAATCATTCAGTCATATTGAAGTGACCCCAGATTTTTCCAATAATGCATAATTTTTCCAGGTTCTCCAAAAATCTGGGGCGACCCAGATTAAGAGTTGAAATCACACCTCTCTCTATGTTAGTATCAATGCACTTATAAAAGAAAAAATTACCAAGGGCTCCAACAGCATTCATCTGGACTATCTGTAAACAAAAAGAATATATCAACAGTTCAGTCAAGGCCACTACAGTAAGGGAAATGCTATAATTTTCCGAAGAGTTTTTGTAGCCTATTTATGATATTTTGTTCTCAACTAAAAGCAGGATGTAGACTTCATTTAGTCAAAGCTTTAATTTGCATTTTTTGTTGATTTACCTTTTAAACTTGGCGGAGGTAAAATTTTAAATCTGGTTTTGTTTCACTTTATTCTTATTCAGATAAACACTTTTGAAGGTACTCAGCCACTCACACTCCCATTGCATGCCCATTTTCTTGTTTGTTCAAATTCTTTAAAAAATAAAAATTATCAGTTTTCTTCCCCAAACACCGGTGTTTCCAACAACCATTTTTAAAAGTTATTCGCTTAACAAAATGATGGGAATAGTTGTTTTTATGAGCAATTTCCAAACACGTATTCAAAAGCTGGGTGTTAGAGATAATTATCATTACGATCTAAGCCTAAAAAAAGATATCACTGTAAGGAAAGTTAAACTTGTAAGAGTCCATACAATCCCACCAAAAAGTCTCAAGACAGGATGGAGAGGAACTCATACATAAATCTCATGCTTATCGATATTTCATCAATGCGGGTCAATTATAGCTCTAACAAAACACTAGATTTTTAAGCACTTAAGAGCATTTTAATAGTCAAGTGGAGATTTAGATTTTCGTCACTTGTAGATTTAGACTTCTCCTAGTGTTCTTCACAGAATCAAGGCTAGGCAAGTCAATGTTTCATCTATTCATGGGTGAGTTATACAACATACTATAAAACTAACAAGCTGCACTATATTTAATTTACAGCAGGTAAATTCAGTTCTTACTGCATCATTTGAGTCCGTAAGCCTTATGAGTAATACATCTCCTGCTTGTTGTCCAATATCAATACTAGTAAGAAAGAAAATATATGCAATAAGTGGGTAAACAAGAAACATAACCCTAATAAAAAAGGACAAGTATGACAATCCAGTTCTGAACTACTATCACAGAAACATAAACTTAGTACACCTTGGTATGACAATCCAGTGGTCATGTTTCTCTATTTTCTAATGTTTATGAAACAAGAGATTAAGTAATTCTTCAGAAAACATGCATAATCGTTCCATTCTAGAAAAGAAAAGTTCATTTAATTGCGCGAATGCTTTGAACTATAAATGGAAACTTAGTCAAGACTCCTTCACAAAAAAAGCAAAAACCCTTTACAGGAATTAAACCTACCTATTTTCCTTTGAGACTGACAATTTCCATAAAGCACTAGAAACCTCCCTCCTCTTAATTCCTTCAAAGAGACTTTATGCTATCTGTGTATTCAACATGAAAACAATCATAATTGAAATTTTCCAACTTGTTCGGGGAGGCAGAGAAATGGTAAAGACGGAAGAGGGGGGGGGGGGGGGGGGGGGGGGGGGGGGGGGGGGGGGGGGGGGGGTTATTTGTTTCAATTTTTTTTTTTGAGAAGATAAAATATAGTTTATAAATTGGGGATTTTTTTAATTTGCTTTTAAATATTTGCACATTAAAGATTTTGTCTTTTCTCATGGGTTGCGAGATGTAAAGTAAAATGTTATTTTTCCTTTGATTTCATTCAATACGATGGTTTTATTAAAGACATTTATTTAATTGATTTTTGCCAAATTTTAAACTTAAATCATATAAATGAAAACCCTCTTTGCAGAAAACTATGATTTTCATCTTTTTCCATTTGAATGATAACATTATCGTCAATGGAAGCCAAGTCAGATTTGGTACCTTTTTTTTTTTTTTTTTTTGAAAATAAAAGTTATACTTTTATTAAATTAAGTCATTACACAATAAGGATAAAAAATGGTCAGGTATAACAAAATAACATGAATTATCAGAAGCTATTCTAGCATGATTCGCTAATTAATTTGCCGGGACATTTGTCGATCTCGGCCTCCAGCAAAAACTCCAATTATTACCGTAAGCAAGTATCCGCATATCTGTAACAAAAGATTCAATTTCCCATGGAACTTCGTTCGTATGTCCTTTGCAACATTGCATTAACGTTATGTTATCCGATTCGAAATCAACTTGATAGCTCTTGTAAATTAGTCCTCCTTGTATTTATGAGCCAAAGAGTAACCAACAAGACACTGATCAAATCACCCCAAATATATGTAGACAAACACAATGGTTGATCTTAAAACCTTGATCTCATACATTCAAATGGTTTTGTACCAAAAAAAACACATTCAAAAGGTTTTAATACACATCACTAACCAGCCAAAGACAAATGGTATATCATAGCTAAGGTGAAGCAACAAATGGAATGCAATACAACCAATTCCTGGGGACCCCAAATTGATCGATCTGAAAAACTAAGTGGACCAATGCTTAATTGTACAAAAAACCAAAGGCAATGCAGTATTACACTAAACAACGAAAGAAATTGGCGTGGATGCTAGGACTAGGGTTTTGTTATTTTCAATAATAGACAAAGAAGATAAGAATTTAAAGGTAATAATATACTGTTTGTCGGTCAACGGGTGGCAAAAAACGCCCCCTGCGGGTGATCTTGCGGGGTATACATTATGATTAAGTTTAGATAATTGAAAGATTGATAATTATCATTGAAAAAACCTCCATATTTAGATAAGCCAAGAGTAACCAACAAGAAACTAGTTAACTAAAGCAGATGAAATCAGACCACCACTAAGTTAATACTAATCATAAGCAAGATCAAAGGCAACAGATCATGTTTGGGAGTCCTTGTCGTAAACAATGATATCGGATTTAAGTAAGATTGGTGAGTGACGAAAAGTGGAAGGGTGTTTCTGATGAATGACGAAAAGTGGTTAATGTTGAGTTGTGGAGCCAAATGAGATTTGGCCATGTTTTCTAATTATCCCACATCACTTGGAATTGTAATATGACCCACTAAGGGTCCTATTTATATGCCCCAATATCTTGTATTTTAATTACACCTACACAAAACACCTCTATATTATAAAGAGAGAGTTCTATTTGTGAGAGAACCATAGCTTTGTGTTTAGCTATATTACGTTTGTAATCCTCTATATATATATTAAGTGCCACGTGTAGCGGCCCGGAGACGTAGCCAATTTGGGTGAACTCCGTTATCAAAGTGTGTGTGTGCTCGGTTTTGAGTTCAAGTATTTCTGTCTTTCATTGATTCGCCTGATCGACCCCAACAAGTGGTATCAGAGCTCGGAAGATCGATGGCGAAAGAAGACAGAACCGCACACGGGATCGAGAAGTTCGACGGGAAGGACTTCGCATTCTGGAGAATGCAAATAAAGGACTACCTTTATGGGAGGAAGATGCATCAGCCACTTCTCCTGGAGGAAAGGCCGACCACGACCACCGAGGAGGCGTGGAAACTCTTCGACCGTCAAGTGTTGGGAGTGATCCGCCTAACACTATCTAGGAGTGTCGCACATAACGTCGCAAGAGAGACGACGACGATGGGGATGATGAAGGTCCTCACCGACATGTATGAAAAACCATCCGCGAACAACAAGGTACATCTCATGCGTAAGTTGTTCAACCTACGCATGGCTGAGGGGACACCTGTCGCGAGTCACGTGAACAAGTTCATCAACACCGTAAATTAGTTGGATGCGGTGGAGATAACTTTTGAAGACGAAGTGAGAGCCCTTATACTGCTAGCATCTCTACCGAACAGTTGGGAATTCATGTGAGCTGCTGTGAGCAACTCAATTGGAAAGGAGAAACTGACTTACAACGGCATCCGAGATCAAATACTCGCTGATGAACTCAGGAGATTGGATATGGGTGATTGCTCAAATGATGGAGCAGCCTTGAACATGGGTTCAAGAGACCGGGGTAAGGCCAGGGTATGGGACGTTAGAGGACGTTCGCAATCCCGAGGTAGAAGAGGGCTTAGCCGAGGAGGCAAAGATAGCGATCGAAGTAAGAAGAATCTTCGATGCTATAACTGCCAGGGTATGGGGCACTTCAGTCATGAGTGCAAGCAGCCGAAGAAGAGTACCGGCCGTGATCACGGGGCTAATATTGCGAGCGACGAGGATTCGGATGACTGTTTAATGCTTGCCGTACAGAGGGACATAGATTCGTGGATTCTAGACTCTGGGGCATCATTTCACACGACCGCTCAGAAGGATTTATTCAAAAATTACACTGCGGGTAATTTCGGTAAAGTGTATCTAGCCGACGGAGAAGCGTTGGAGGTTGTTGGAATGGGCGATGTGAAGATTCGCATTCCAAACGGGTCGGTATGGAAGCTAACGAAAGTGAGGCATGTTCCTAGGTTGACCAAGAATCTGATCTCAGTAGGTCAACTCGATGCCGAAAGGCACTCCATTTCGTTCAGCTGTGGAGCTTGGAAAGTTTCACGAGGAGCTATGGTAATAGCCCGAGGGAGCAAGGTCGGTACGTTGTACATGACGACCGATGAGGAGTGTACAGTGGTGGCAGCTGTGTTGCAAGACTGCTCGAAACTGTGGCATCGACGGTTGGGTCACATGAGTGAGAAGGGGATGAAGGTGTTAGCGAAGGATAGCAAACTTCCAGGCTTGAAGTCTGTCAACCTCGACATGTGCGAAGGTTGCATCTTCGGGAAGCAGAAGAAAGTAAGCTTCCGGAAAGGTGGAAAAGCTCCCAAGGAGGAGAAGCTAGCACTGGTCCACTCAGATGTATGGGGACCATCTCCAGTAACCTCACTGGGAGGAGCTCAATACTATGTGACCTTCATCGATGATTCGACGAGGAAAACATGGGTCTACTTCTTGAAACACAAGTCTGAGGTGTTTAAGAAATTCCAAGAATGGAAGGCCATGGTCGAACTAGAGACCGGGAATAAACTCAAGTGTTTGAGGTCCGACAACGGCGGAGAGTACATTGATGCGAAGTTCGTAGAGTTCTGTGCTCAGAGAGGCATTCGAATGGAGAAGACCATCCGAAGAACGCCACAGCAGAATGGCGTGGCCGAGCGAATGAACCGAACAATCAATGAGCGTGCTAGGAGTATGAGACTGCAAAGTGGGTTGCCCAAAGCCTTGTGGGCACATGCAGTAAGCACGGCGGTTTATCTCATTAACCGCGGACCCTCAGTGCCCCTAGAAAGGAGAATTCCCGAGGAAGAGTGGGTAGGAAAGCCTATCTCTTATGAACACTTGCGAGTGTTCGGTTGTCTGTCATATATCCATGTCGACATAAATGATCGTACCAAGCTTGACTCAAAATCCAAAGTGTGTTACTTTGTGGGGTACGGTGGAGCTGAGTTTGGATATCGCTTTTGGGATGGTCAAACAAAGAGGATCATTCGCAGTAAGGATGTCATCTTCAACGAAAGCAGTTTGTTCAAAGATCGACAAAATGTGGAAGAACAAGCGCTCCCGTCCGAGGAAAGTGGTATGTTCGACATGAATGCGTTTTCAAGATTGGACTCGGAAAATGACACTGAAGATGAGCCAGTGGTGCTCAACAACCGACCAGCAGATGCTGAAGAGGCCGAGGAGCTGTCCCAGACTCCCCGACCTGAATTGGGCTGAGGTCATCGCGAGAGGAGACCTCCTGCCCGATACTCTCCTTCCCTGCATTACATATTGCTCAGTGATGTAGGAGAGCCCAAAAGTAGAGAAGAAGCTCTGGAGCTGAAAGACTCGAGCAAGTGGGAGCTCGCGATGAAGGATGAGATGAAGTCGCTCGAGAAGAATGTGACTTGGCAGTTAGCCGAACTGCCCAAGGGGAAAAGGGCACTGAGCAACAAATGGGTGTTCCGTCTAAAGGAGGAACAAGATGGCACGAAACGCTATAAGGCACGCCTAGTAGTCAAAGGGTTCCAGCAAAAGGTAGGAATTGACTACACCGAGATCTTTTCACCAGTCGTAAAGATGACGACTATTCGGCTATTGTTGAGCATTGTTGTAAATGCGAATCTTCATCTCGAGCAGTTAGATGTGAAAACTGCCTTTCTCCATGGAGATCTCGATGAAGAAATTTACATGCTCCAACCTGAAGGGTTTGCCGAAAAGGAAAAAGAGAAACTGGTCTGCAAACTGAGGAAGAGCTTGTACGGGTTAAAACAAGCACCACGGCAGTGGTATAAGAAGTTTGACAGTTTCATGGTAGATACCGGGTTCGAAAGAAGTGATAGTGATCACTACTGTTTCGTGAAGAGATTTGCGAACTCTTCGTATGTCATACTACTGTTGTACGTAGATGAGATGTTGCTCGCCGGGTCGAGCCTTGTTGAGATTAACAAGGTGAAGCAACAGTTGGCGAAACAGTTCGAGATGAAAGATTTGGGTGCCGTAAATCAGATCCTCGGTATGAGGATTTCCCGAGGAAGGGATGGGTCTTTGTTTCTGTCGCAAGCCGAGTATGTGAAGAAAGTGTTGGCACGATTTAGCATGAGTGATGTCAAAGCTGTAGGCTCACCGCTAGCCACACTTTAGCTTGTCGAAGGAACAATCACCCTCAGACGAGGAAGGAAAGGATCGTATGTCGAACATACCCTACGCTTCAGCAATTGGTAGCTTGATGTACGCTATGGTGTGTACAAGACCGGACATTGCCCATGCAGTGGGAGTTGTCAGTCGTTACATGAGTAACCCAGGAAAGCACCATTGGGAAGCTGTAAAGTGGATATTGAGATATCTCTCGGGTACCGTGAGTTTGACATTATGTTTCCGAAAGACCTCGGAAGGCCTGCACGGCTATGTGGATGCTGACATGGCCGGTGATCTGGACAGCCGAAAGAGCACAACGGGATGTGTTTGTACCTTCGGTGGTACTGCTGTGAGTTGGACATCTAAGTTGCAAAAGATTGTTGCATTGTCGACCACAGAGGCTGAGTACGTCGCGGTGACGGAAGCAAGCAAAGAGATGATTTGGTTGCAAGGTTTCTTGAAGGAGCTCGGTCAGAAAACCGACAAGGGAGTTCTGCACTGTGATAGTCAAAGTGCAGTTCAACTAGCTAAGAATCCTGTATTCCATTCACGCACAAAGCACATACAGATTCGTTACCACTTTATCCGGGCTGTTCTGGAAGATGGAATCTTCGCGCTAGAAAAGATTGAGGGCGCTAAGAACCCCGCCGATATGCTAACGAAGACTGTTACAATCGACAAACTGAGGCTGTGTGCAACCTCAGTAGGACTCCGAGCTTGAGGCTCAGGGTCGCCGCTACACTGGAAGAATAAGTAACTCGCCGATGACGGCAGAGTATCAATTACTATACATGGATACCGATAGGAGCATTCTGCTCGGTGGAGCACAGTGAGTTCGGTGATCGGGGATAAGTGAATTTCTTTTGAAGCACTCGACATTTGACTCAAAGTGGGAGATTGTTGAGTTGTGGAGCCAAATGAGATTTGGTCATGCTTTCTAATTATCCCACATCACTTGGGATTGTAATATGACCCACTAAGGGTCCTATTTATATGCCCCAATATCTTGTATTTTAATTACACCTACACAAAACACCTCTATATTATAAAGAGAGAGTTCTATTTGCGAGAGAACCATAGCTTTGTGTTTAGCTATATTACGTTTGTAATCCTCTATATATATATTAAGTGCCACGTGTAGCGGCCCGGAGACGTAGCCAATTTGGGTGAACTCCGTTATCAAAGTGTGTGTGTGCTCGGTTTTGAGTTCAAGTATTTCTGTCTTTCATTGATTCGCCTGATCGACCCCAACAGTTAAGGCTTTATCTTAAGAGCTATACAAGTATCTATACAAGTAATTTCTGATGTTTGCGAATTGGTTTTTGGTTAAGAGAATTAAAGACGGTGGGATGATGTCTTTAAAAGAGAAGGCGACTTCGTGACTCACATTTTCTCCTTTATATGATGTTACTTTTCGTATATTATTTTCATATTTCTATGTTTTGGATCTTTAGTTTTGCAATAAGGCTGTTTTGGCCAGACCTTGATCAATGAAAAATTCAGCAGTGGACCCTAACCCACTTTAATTAGAAAAAAAAAAGATAATCCGAAATCAGAATAACCTAATCCTAAGTTATTTTCAAATTTGGTACAATAACTAATGAGGAACATTCCAGATTCGCCCTGGTGAAATTTAGAATCAGTTTAGCTTCTAGAGGTGTAAAAAACTGAGTGATCAAAAGAAATGGGAATTTGCAACAAAATTGAGATGGACGAGGTTAACAATATTTTAATCCTGTATCTTTATTCAAAATACGCCATAAATTGCAGAGCTGAATATTGATAAATTTTATGCACCTGGTCTAGCAATTCACAGTTATTGGATTCAAGACCCAGCTTCATGAGAGCTTGTAAACTACCTGCACGAGCTACTTTTCTTTCACACTTTTGATCAAGTGCTAGACGTGCCAGAGATCTGATCACCTTTTCCTAAAAAATAATCATGCACACACACGGAAAACAGTAAACAATCAGTTTTCCATGAAAAATGTAAAAAGGTTATATAGAAGTTATTAAGTAGAACATTAAATATGAGCATCTATTCATACCAGAACCAGTTCTCCGAATTTAAATCTTCCGGAAATTATAACAACTAGAGCTTCTATACACCCAGCCTAAAAAATGGCATCCTGTAAATGAGATTCTGTTACATATAGAGTATATGGTTTTAAGATTAAGTGACTGATAAAACTAGAGAACAATGATCATACCTCGTTTTTTCTTTCAGTTGCTAGCACAAGTAGTCCTATGGCAATCTCTTCAGCCACTGGCCTAATACCCGACCTAAGCAAATTCATGAAAATGGAAATTCCTCTGCGGTTCAAAACACATTTCCATGTAGAGGGATATCTACAAAAATTTAAAATGGCCTGGGCGTCCAAAAGGAAAGAAAATTTAAAAATCAGTAGCGGTATAAAATGAGGAATTAATTGGAGAGGGGAAAGGGTAAACTTGATTTTTCTTTGTTACGTGAAGTTTGTTTCTACAGCTCCTTACAACGTGATAAGAAGAGAAAAAATTCAACGAATGAAGAGATGAACATCTTGTGAACTTGTTAGGCAGTTCAGTAGAATTAGAATCTCAACATGACAAAAAGTTGTATTAACTAAATATCATCCGAAAATTATTTCAGAAGAATAAAGATATCAGTAGAAAATGTTCGGAAAGATTTTATAAATACAATCCTCAATTCCTCATACATTAAAAAGATATCAAACCTTAATTGCTTCTAACTGAAGAACATTATGCTGTGATTTAGCGAGATCCAAAAGAAAACAAAGTGCTCTGTCACCATACTGGGGTACTACAGCTTCATCCCCGAAGACTGTGATTTTCGAATTTGCAAGTACTATCTTTTCTTGAACATCTTTTTGTGGGCTCAACATTAGACGGAGGACCAACAGTCCGAAATGGTCTGTCCAAAAGTTACTTGGAAACATTGAATTAGTTTGGGAGACTTCACAAATTAAAGCGTGTGAGGTAACATTTTCAAGCCACCTCGCGATTTCTTCCTCGTCCTTATATTTTACTGTATGATGATTCCGATCATCACAGGGGATTACAATACGAAACCAGAGGCAAAGATCGGAATTCTTGGCCAAATATTTAGCATATTTCTTGTCGTTGGCATTTTCTTGAAGGACTAACTTTGGGCATTGAAGAGCACACAAGACTTTTAAAAAAACTCGATGATGATAGAAGTCTCGAAATAGCTTCAAAATTGACATTAGTTCCAGAAAGATCTAATCCTATCAAATTGGGAAACGTAGGCCAATGTTCACAAACCAAATTCCAATTGATATCATAAGTTCTAGCAACGGACAGGAACCTAAGGGAAGAAAACTTTCCCAATGCCACCTCATCAATCTTGTAGCATCCTGTGAACCCAATTTCTGACAAATTACAGCAATTAAGAGACAAAGCATCAATGGCGTCTCCCATTATGGCATTAACATACGAGAGCTTAACTTTTCTGAGGTTAGAGCAACAAAGAGCCATGACTTCAATTTCGTCACTGGTTACTAGCGTCACTTTATCATCCGAAGAAATTTCAAGGTTCTCAAGATATGGATGTCGACCTGCGATTGAGGAGACACAAACTCCAATATTCTTGCTCCCGGAAACTGTTAATTCCCTTAAACAAGTGGCTTCAAGATTAATTATCGAGTCACTAACATCATTTCCCTTGACTCGAAGCTTTTGAAGATTTGAACAAAGAGATGCGAGTGAGAAGGCTGTTGCAGAATTGAATTTATATAGTTGGAGATCTAACGATTGCCATAGAAACATAGAAGAGCCTTCATTTTTCCAACTCCTGCACGTGGATGCGAAACTTGCACGATCACATATGTTTAAGCGTAACAACACTTCAATCACCACATCACAAGGTAGCCAACTCCAATTAGATTCCTTCATCGACGGAAGTTTTTTATCACGCTCAAACATAGTGGTTTCACCTACAAACTTCAGAATACAAAAGAAAACTGTTGAATGGCACAAGAACAAGATTACCTTGTAGAAGATTAAAATTATATAATGGCGAGTTTGTTTAATTGTTGTTTACTTGTATCGTAGATGTTACGACTAATATATTATTATAGTTTCTCCGGGGAAGGCTTAAGGTAAGGCAAAACGACATTTGCCAAGTGCAAACATCTCTGAAATTATAGAAATGGACAACCACATCTATTCTTTAGTCGATAAAGGGTATGAAAAATAAATTAACCAAAAAAACGCATAAAAGGTTGGCTTTTTAGGAAAACCAGATATTTTTCCTTTCGTTGACAAAGGATATAAAAAAAACGATTTGAGTAAGAGAAGCCAAACCCAAACAGTTTGGTTCTCTAAGGCACATCTGGACCGTTTACACAGTTAAACTTAAACGCTACTGCTCTACTACTTCAGAAGCTTTAGCCGAAAAATAAATAATATATAGTACTATATACTGATCATAATCATAATTGAGGATTAAATCGAAACATCTGTTTCCTAGCAAGTAACACCAGGGTAAAATCGCTATCTTATTCAACTCTTCCATACGTATTTAGAATGTCGGGATGTTAAGACTAAACCCAGAATAACCCTGCATGCATATAGCATCTGATATATACATGAAATACACAATTTAATTAGAAGACCTATATATCTATCAATAAGTCAAGAGAGTAATATTTTCTTCAATTTTTTCATATAATACGGTGGTATATATATGGCCCAACTTGAAAATTTATATATATGTCTGATCAATCTCGTGGTATACGTGACTAAAGACAAGGAATATTTCGTACGTAAACAAAATTCACTATTTAGTTGAGTTCCACGTATATTCTGTTGGATTTGAAAGAATATAAAAGGAGGGCGAAAAACTATTAACAAAATGCTAAAAAAAACACAAGAAAAAAGAAATGACTTTTTATTATTTTGTTGTGTATTACAAAGATAAAAAAATCAGCTATTTATACTAAACTCAACATGAATATTGAAAATGAAAGATTACATCGTTTTAATCCCATGAACCCATGATCTTTAAAAACTTATAAAATATAAATGCTAAATCCATTATCTCTAAAAACTTATAAAATGTAAATGCTAAGTAATAATAATAGCACAAATTTAATACCACACAAGTTACTTTTTTTCAACACTCCTTAATCTTGTTAGGTAACTCCGACCATAATCCTCAATCTTTGAAAATCTTCGTAGTTGAGAGCCTTCGTAAAAATATCCGCCAATTGATCTTGTGACTTCACGTACTTTACTTCAAGATCCTTATTTTCAATACACTCGCGAATAAAATGATAACGCGTGTCGATATGCTTACTTCGATCATGAAACAACGGATTTTTCGCAAGGGCAATCGCGGACTTATCATCAACAAACACTTTCGTAGCTTCATTTTGTGGCATCCCTAATTCTTTCAACAAATTTCGTAACCAAATCGCATGACGAATAGAAGAATTAGCGGCAACATATTCGGCTTGACATGTAGATAGTGTCACAATTTATTGTTTTTTCGAACTACAAGTAAAATCCGTATCTCTCATATAAAAAACAAAGCCACTTGTACTTTTACGATCATCAATACCGCCTCCCCAATCGCTATCACTATAGCCAATCAACTCAAAATTATTAGAAAATGAGTAATTTAATCCAAAATCAACCGTACCTTTTATATAACGGAAGATTCGTTTCGCGGCCTTCCAATGCGGCAAAGTTGGAACTTCCATATAAAGGCTAATAAGACCAACTCCATAAAATATCCGGTCGAGTAATAGTTAAATATCGTAAGCTTCCAACAAGGCTCTTAAAAAACGTCGGAACCACACTTTCATCCTCAAAATATTTCGATAATTTTGTAGCACAATCTACCGGGGCATTTATCGGCTTACACCGATCCATTTTAAACTTTTTAAGGATGTTTTTTGTATAGCCTTCTTGCGAAATAAAAATTCCATTTTTATTTTGTTTCACCTCAATTCTAAGATAATACGACATAAGACCAATATCTGTCATTTCAAATTCACGACTCATTATCCTTTTAAAATACTCAAATAACTTCGGATTATTTCCCGTAAAAATCAAATCATCAACATATAGGCAAATAATCAACACATCACCATTTTTATCCATTTTCACATAAAGAGAACGCTCATGGGGACACCTTATAAAATTATTTTCTTGGAAATACTTATCAATTCTAGTATTTCAAGCTCTCGGGGCTTGTTTCAAAACGTAAAGTGCTTTTTTCAATTTTAAAACTTTATTTTCAAATCCCATAATCTCATAACCCGGTGGTTGTTGCAAATAAACTTATTCTTCTAAATTTCCATTTAAAAAGGCCGATTTTACATCCATTTGGTTTATTTTCCAATTATTTTGGGCGGCCAAAGAAATAAAAAATCTAATAGTTTCTAGACGAGCTACGGGAGCAAATACCTCATCAAAATCGATGCCGGCTCTTTGGTTGTATCCTTTTGCGACTAACCTTGCTTTATATTTTTTGATTTCTCCTTTTGCATTTTTTTTCTCTTTATAAACCCATTTAGCACCAATAGCTTTGTGCCCTTTCGGTAAATCTGCCAACTCACACGTATCATTTTTTATTATCGAGTCCATTTTCTTATCCATAGCTTTTCTCCAATTTTTATTTTCCATCGCCTCTCTAGAACCTATCGGTTCACAACCCGCAAAAAGACAAAATAGAGTAACATTATCAACATTTTTTGTTACCTCATATAACTCTTGCATAGTGCGGAAACGTGGTGTTCTTTCGCTAGAACTTTCGTCAATTGGGGATTGTGGTTGGACTTGTAATTGTGGTGATGGAGGTAGAGTAACGAGCTCTTCTTTCATTTCGATTTGCTCTTCTTCTTCATCGCCATAATAAGGGAAAAAGTCGTAGTGGTCTTTCTTTTTGTCCCAATCCTATGTTCCCTCTTCATCAAACTCAACATCTCGACTAATAACAAAATTTCCATTTTCCGGATTATATGATTTATAGCCTTTTGCCCTCGAGTCGTAACCGATAAATAGAAACATTTCACTTTTGTCGTCTAATTTGGATCTTTTTTGATCCGGAACATGAGAATACGACTTTTTTGATCCGGAACATGAGAATACGAAATACTCCCAAAAACTCGTAAGTGAGAAATAACTAGTTTTCTTTCGCTCCATGCTTCCTCGAGAGTTTTGCCCGCAAACACTTCAGGATGGAGAACGGTTCGATAAATAAACCGTACTATCCATGACCTCGGCCCAAAACTCTTTTGAAACATTTTTACTTTTAAGCATGCTACGAGCCATATTTAAAAGAGATCGGTTTTTTCTTTCAACAACCCCATTTTGTTGTGGGGTATAAGGAACCGTCAAAGGACGAAAAATTACATTTTCTTCGCAATAATTTTCAAAATCATTTGAGAGAAATTCTCCCCATCGATCCGATCTCATAGAATTTATTTTCTGACGACTTTCATTTTCAACACGAGCTTTAAATTTTCTGCAAAGCATAAAAAACGTCGGATTTTTGTTTCAAAAAATAAACCCAAGTCTTTCGACTAAAATCATCAATAAAAAGAGCAAAATAATTGTTTTTTCCAAAATAACTTGGTTTAATAGGATCACAAATATCCGTATGAACAAGTTCCAACGGTTTTTTAGCTCTTGTAGTCGCTTGTTGCGGAAAACTTTTCCTCGGTTGTTTTTCAAACAAACATGCCTCACAAAATTCATCAACATGATCAATATGAGGTAAATCTTTCACCATATTTTTACTACTCAATAATCTCAAACCACCAAAATTAAGTTGCCCAAATCTCAAATACCAAATCCATGGTTTTTCTTTAAAACACGCTTTCAAACATTTAGCCCCACCATTTTGAATATCCAAAGAAAACATTCTATTTTTCGACATCGGGACTTTTGCAACCAAATTCCCATTTTATCACTTAATAAAATATTATAATTTTTCGAATGAATATCATAGCCCTTTTCTAAAAGTTGTTCCAAACTCAAAATATTAGACTTCATATTTGGCACATAATAAACGTTCGAGATAAAATTATTTTCTCTATTTTTCAAGTGGATTAAGACTTTTCCCTTCCCTTTCACTGGAATTTTAGATTCATCACCAAAATAATGATATCCATTTACCGTTTCATCAATTTCGGTAAACATATTTTTATTACCACACATATGGTTGCTAGCCTCCGTATCTAAATACCATGTAGTATTTTCTCCGCTTTTATTTTCATTATGCACAAATAAAAGTGTAGAACGTTCTTCATTTTCTCTAGCAAAACTAGCTCTTTCCTCAAATTTATTATTACTCAATCTAAAATCGGAAGCGTAATGCCCAAATTTTTGACAATTATAACATTTAATTTGGGACTTATCATACCTCGGTTTTCCATTATAATTTCCTACTCTTCCACGGCCTCTCGTCGGATAAGAGTTTTGTCTCCTCTCTTCTTTTTCGAAAGAGTTGTAACCACCACGGCTATAATTTTGACCTCGACCTATTCCTCGTTGGCTTTTTGAGTTGCCAAAACTTTTCTCGTTCATACTAAACTTCGTTTGAAGAGCATGCTCGAGCGGCTCTTATTTCACAACTCTTTTGTTGAGTTTTTCTTCATGAGCTTGGAGCGAGTCCAAAAGTTGATCCACCGTCATAGATTCTACGTCTTTAGATTCCTCGATAGCCACAACAATGTAATCCCATTTGGAATCTAAAGAACGTAGAATTTTTTCGACAACACGGGTGTCGTCCAATTTTTCTCCGCATCTTTTCATTTGATTGACGACCTTTTGAACTCGTGAAAAATAGTCGTCAACCGATTCGGAGACTTTCATACATAAAGCCTCAAAATCACCACCTAAGGTTTGGAGTCGAATCTTTTTTACCTTTCAACTCCTTTGAATGAATTCTCCAAAATATCCCAAACTTCTTTGCTCGTGATTGCACACGCCACCTTTTCGAACATAGTTTCATCCAAAGCTTGATGGATGATGTTAAGAGCCTTTCGATCCTTCTTCTTTAAGTCCTCCATTTGAGCCTGAGTTATGTCAGCGTCTTCTTCGGGTTCATTAAACCCGGTCTCTACGATTTTCCACACATTTCGGGAACCGAGAAGCTCTTTCATTCTTATGCTCCAATTATCGTAGAAATCTTTCTTAAGCATGGGGATAAAAGGGGTCATTCCACCGACCATTTTGGGACCGTTGGCTCTGGTACCACTGTTGGGTCGAAACGACCACTCACTCACATAAAATGACAACGCAAAATATAGAGAGGGAAAGAACTCTTATAATATCAAAGTCAAACTAAATTTTGGTGTACTTACAAAATGGAAGTAAATCACCTATTTATACTAAACTCAAGAGAACATCAAAAGGTCTTGAGTTATGAACATTTATTCTAGAAAATCAAAAGATATAACTTGTTCATGCATCCATATCAAAGGTCTATGCATGTATCCGAAAGGTTCATAGCATTAAAGCAAACATTGAACCAAACAATTTATTATTTCAACAATCATAAAACTTTTTGAGTTATGTTGGTAAAGTGGTTGTGGCTAAATTTTAGCAACAGTTTAGTAACAAATAGCAACATAATTTGTTGCTAAACTGTTGCTAAAATTTAGCCACAACCACTTTAGCAACATAACCGAATTTTTTTTATGATACATTTTATTTTGGCTTATGATTTATGCAAAACATTGAGGATTAATACAGACGTTAATGGTACAAATCACGTCACGTACTAAAAACTAAACCTACTAAAAATCCAAATAAATATATTGAAATCCTAGTTAAATCTATCCTAAATTTAAATATTAATTAAAAATAAATTTTTTTGAGTTTTTCTTTGACAACTCTTTTGTTGAGTTTTTCTTCATGAGCTTGGAGTGAGCTCAAGAGTTGATCAACTGTCATAGATTCTACGTATGTAAATTTCTCGATGCCACAACAATATAATCCCATTTGGAATATAAAGAACGTAGAATTTTTTTGACAACACGAGTGTCGTCCAAATTTTCTCCGCATCTTTTCATTTGATTGACGACCTTTTGAACTCGTGAAAAATAGTCGTCAACCGATTCAGAGACTTTCATACATAAAGTCTCAAAATCACCACGTAAGGTTTGGAGTCGAATCTTTTTTACCTTGTCAACTCCTTTGAACGAATTCTTCAAAATATCACAATCTTTTTTGCTCGTGGTTGCACACGCCACCTTTTCGAACATAGTTTCATTCAAAGGTTGATGGATGATGTTAAGAGCCTTTTGATCATTTTTCTTTAAATTTTTTATTTGAGCCTGAGTTACGTCAGCGTCTTCTTCGGGTTCATTATACCCGGTCTCTACGATTTTCCACACATTTCGGGAACCGAGAAGCACTTTCATTCTTATACTCCAATTATCGTAGAAATCTTTCTTAAGCATGGGGATAAAATGGGTCATTCCACCGGTCATTTTGGGACCGTTGGCTCTGGTACCACTGTAGGATTTGAAAGAATATAAAAGGAGGTCGGAAAACTAGTAACAAAATGCTAGAAAAAACACAAGAAAATGGAAACGAATTTTTATTATTTTGGCCTGTCTTACAAAGGTAAAAACATCACTTATTTATACTAAACTCAACATGAATGTAGGAAATGAAATGTTACATAGTTTTAATCCCATGAACCCATGATCTCTAAAAACTTATAAAATATAAATGCTAAATCCATGATCTCTAAAAACTTATAAAATGTAAATGCTAAAAAATAATAATAGCACAAAATTAATACCACAAGTTAGTTTTTTTAACATATTCATGTAGTTATTTTTTTCAACATTTTCTTGAACATACTACTCGACATCGTTGCATTATAACCCACACATACATAGCCTGCTAATGTTTGGCAAACCCCTTTAAATTTTAATAACGGTCTGTTATCTGGTAACTAAATATATAGGTTACGCTACAATTGAGAAAAGAAAAACCTACTCTTAGGCCACCATCACTGAAGAGAGGGAAAATAATTAAATGAAGCCGATCCACTATTTTAGTGGGTGTGCCACCCAATCACATTTTTTATTTTGTATTTTGAATTAATTTTAAAGTAGTTATTTTTTGTTTTATTAATAGGTTTTGAGTTTTTAGTGGCTGACACACCCTTAAATTTAGTAGACCGGGTTTATGATACTGTTTCTCGTGGAGAGAGAGAGGGAGAGGAAGAACATTGATGCGTATGTGTGAATGTAAGGTAGATATACACACACACGTACTGCTATATATAGGTTTTGGATAATCAGGGTTTCATATTTTCATATAATTGCATGCATAAAATAATGACCTAACTTGATATCGTAATGAATCCTAATAATTAGGGTTTTAGATATTCATGCTGTTTTTTAAATTAAGTATTAGACAGTGTTTTGAAAAGCGGAATCTTACGTTAAACGTTTTTATAAGAGCTATGCTAGTTATAAATGAAATAAGTGTAAGCTTTTAGCGGCCTAAAAATAACTTTTTAAGCTTTGAATCGATGTTTTTTACTACAAAACGCGCTTTTTAAAACATAGGGATTAGTACATATTTATTCTCTTAATTTTGATGTGAGAGTATTTGAGAATTGTCCAATTTAGGCATATAGTTGAATCTCAATAAATTACTACTCGGTAAATTAATTATAAATTCTCTTATATAATATATTTCTCTAGTCCCGACTTGTGCCAATGTAAAAAATCACTAATTTCGATATGTTAATAAAATAATAAATTTTGAAAAGATCCTAATTTAAATATTGGTTTTTACAAAATCATAAATTAAATTTTTTTTAAATGATAAAAATTAGTAGGACGATTAAGTCATGAAAAATGTCACTGTAATCGTTTGGTTATTCTTAAAATTTAGATCTAATTGGAACCCATCGTTAAGCTTTCTTAATAACATATTTAATGTATCTAATGTCTATTCTTAATTTTTATTATATGTATACTGTGGGTGGTAATCATTCCTAATTTAGTCACGTACCTTGTGATTTTTGATACTTAGGTAATGTCCGGTGGTAATTATTCCTAATTTTTTTGTACCTTATTCTTACACATGCAGTTACAACTTACATGACCATTTATTATTAATAAAACCACCAATTTATATATATATATATATATAAATTACCGTCTGTATCACAGAGAGGAATCTAAGAGATAAAACATTTCCTAAAGCTGTCTCGTCAATATTGAGGCAGTCAATAAAACATCTCTCCACCAAAATTTTGCAACATTTAGGTAATGCGTTAATAGCATCCCGATTTATGTATTTAACACCTGAAAGCTTAAGCTTTCGAAGATTTGGACAACGATTGGATGTAACTTCGAGACAAGATCTAGTTATGTTGCAAATCTCAAGACTAAGTTAAAGGGTCTCGAGACATGGGTGTTCAGTTAAAATTACGGAGAGGGTGTTATCAGTTATACCTTTGTACTGATAAGCTGTTAATTCTTTTAAATTTCTAGCATTGAGGGTCGTTAATGGGAGAGGAGTTTTAGCATCATTGAACTGTTGCCTAGATAGATTCTCACAAAGAGAGAAGATGGATTGTGCAACTATAGCTAGTATCGAACTAATAAGTTCGCACATCTAAAGACGATCACAAAAAAGGAGACAAACCTATATCTCTCCGATTTTACACGTAGATGATAAGCTTTCTCTATCACGGTTACTTAACCTTGATAATAATTCAATTACCAACTCTTTATTTAGTCCAGTCAAGTCAATTATACCATTCTAATCTAAACAAACACTCTTTCCCTTATTTTCATTTTTCTTCAACGGGATATCTTTTCCCTTCTCAATCCTATAAACTTTAGTGCTAGTTTCAGGATTTATTTTTAAAAAAACTTTTTAATTCAAAACAGTTACAAAAAATATAGAGACCCCCAAGAAAACCAATTCCCTTTTGCTAAAAAGTGAACTACTCAAATGACACAAGCAAAAGTTAAATAAACCTCAACATAAATGGAAATATCTTAGTTCTTGAAACAGACATTGGGATAATCAAGGCCCCTTAACATAAATGTCTTTATTGAATCTATCTGGTTGTAATTTACAGATTTCTGACGAATTTATAAGCAAACAAACTGATAAGCAGAAATGTATGCGTATGACAAAGAAAAATGAGATTTCTTTGCTTGTAGACAAATTGAAGCTCTTCAAATGAACTTCAATGGTATATAAGCATGGAAGTATATGCAGATATACAGTAATTTATTTGAAGGGCTTCAATATATCTACAAGCAAAGAAAGCTCATTTTTCTTTGTCATACACATACATTTCTACTTATCAGTTTGTCTGCATATAAATTCTTCATACATGCATGTTCAAATGTGTAAATGACAACCAGATAGATTCAATAAAGATATTTATGTTAAGGGGCCGTGATTATCCCAATCTATGTTTCTAGAATTGAGATTTTTCAGAATTGAGGTTTGTCCAATTTTTGCTTCTATCATTTGAGAAGTTCACTTTTGAGCAAAAGGGCATTGGGTTTCTTTGGGCTTTCTGTATGTTTTGCAACTTTTTGAGGAGACACAATTTTTTGATGTGTCTAGGAACTAGTTTTGGAATTAATTTCCAATTTGGAATGAGAAGTTAACAAAATGAATCCTGAAACCAGCACTAAAGTTGCTAGAATAGAGAAGGAAAAAGAAGTTCCTGTGAAGAAAAATGAAAATAAGGGAAAGCGTGTTTGTTTAGATCAGAACGGTATAATTGGTTGGACTAAACTAAATAAAGAGTTGGTAATTGAATTATTTTCAAGGTTAAGTACCCGTGGTGATAGAGCAAGTTTATCATCTACATGTAAAACTTGGAGAGAGGTAGGTTCTTCTCTTTTTTGTGGCAGTCTTTAGATGTGCGAACTCATAAATTCAATACTATAGCTTCAGAATCTATCTCTTCTCGTTGTGAGCATCTCTCTAGGCTACAATTCAATGAGGCTAATTCCCCTCGCTCGATCATGACCCTCAATGCTAGAAATTTAAAACAAGTAATTGATTATCGGTGTCTAGATATAACTGATAGCACCCTCTCCGTATTTGTAACTGAACACCCATGTCTTGAAACCATCCAACCTGGTCCTAAGATTTGCAACATACCTAGTTCTTGTGTCAAAGTTATAGTCAATCGTTGTCCAAATATTCGAAAGTTATAGCCAATCGTTGTCCAAATATTCGAAAGCTTAACCTTTCGGGTGTTCAAGACATAAATGAGGATGCTATTAACGCTTTAGCTAAGTGTTGCAACATTTTGGTGGAGATATGGTTTATTGACTGTCTCAATATCAACGAGACAACTTTAGTAAATGTATTATCTCTTAGATTCCTCTCTGTGGCAGGGACGATAAATATTTTTTTATATAAATTGGTGGGTAAACATACTATTTCATTAATAATGAATGGTCATGTACTTGCATGTGTAAGAGTAAGCTACGGGAAAATTAGGAATGATTACCACCCATCACCTAATTATCAAGTCCCTTCAAGTCATTGTTCGTTGATAAATTGTGAAGTATAAAGTAACAATTAACGATTAACATGATGAAGTTTTTTGAGATGCGTGGCTTTTGTTTTCACCCTTACGCAAAATTCTACAAATTACATGCGATGACATGTAACATGTATCTATATAATGGAGTTTGAAGTTTACTTCTCAGATTTGTATAGAGGGTTTTGTAAAGTTTGTGAGGCCTAGCGAGTTAGTGGGCTAGATTGTGTGGAGCGTTACTTCCCCATTGCGTGGTAAGACATTTTGGGATGGATCAAGAATGCGGCACCATTTTGTAAGTTTCAATAGTATACCAGCAGAAATTTAAAACAAGTATGAACTAAATGAGCAAATTAATTAGAGAAATTTACAACCCAAAATCACTATATAAACAACCTCCGTCTCCAAAAAAATTCCAAAAATTAACATTTTGAAATCTCATTCCCATCAACGGAATATACTAATGATAACCAAGTAATGAGCACAGAGAACCGACTTATGGTTTCTTCAACCGTAGGTGGACATTACTATCGACTAGGCCATTTGAATCTTAATTGTTGGACATTCTTTGGAGATGAAGGCTATTTATATAGTGATTTTGGTTTGTAAATTTTCTCTAAGTTGCTTCTCTAGTTTATAGTTCTTTTTAAATTCTCCTAGCATACTTTTAAAAATTTGGAAAAGGTTTTGCATTCTTGATCGAACCCAAACTGCCAAGCACACAAAGAGGAAGATAAGCTCGACACAATCACATACCGATCAACTTCGCCTGAGCCGCCTTAATTTGTTTTTATATTTCTTCTTTTCATGTTTTGTCCTCTGATGTAATTTCTTCTTTTCATGTTTTGTCCTTTGATGTAATGATTTCCCGTGTAATCCATCTTTATTAATGAAACAACTATTTGCCTCATTGTTTTTCTTTTTTGCATTTGTGGTTTGTCATTTTTTGGAATGTCAGATCATCGTATATCTCGTATGCTTTTTCTCTCTTATTGTGTTGTACCCACCTGATATCTGAGCCATGCTTCCGTTGGTCAAAGCTGTATTTTCACAGACCTTGTCAGTCAAAGATGCATGTTCCCAAGTAATGTCAGTCAAAGATGTACTCTCTTTGCTCTATAAATACCCATCAATCTTTCTTTAGGCTTCGTCACTATCTTGCATAAGTTTGTTGTATTTACTTCTCACTCATCCTCTTTTTCGTTTTTCTCTGTTATATAATACCTTTCACGAATGTCGGAGCCTTCGGTGAGATACCATGCTCAGATAAAGGCTTTGGATGCTGAGGTGTCTCAGGTCCGTAATAGCATGGCCAAACTTGAGAAGGAGTATGGAATTCTGGCCTTGAGTCTGTTTGACTCCTATCCCGAGGAGACTATCAAATGGACTGAAATTTCGGCCCTGAGTCTCCAGCTTGACCAATTGTTGTTGTGGAGGGGTCAATTGGCTAACTCTTGGTATGAGGCCGAGGAGATATGGGAACAAGCTCAGGAGGAGTTTGACAATGGTACTCAGGGCCTCGCCAGCTTAACGGCCGAAAATGTTCAGCTTAGGGAGCATATCACGACCCTTACTAGGGAGAATGCGTCTTTGGCCGTTATCCATTCCTCGTTTCGAGCTTAGTTGGTTCGCTCGGATCGTGCGGCTCCTCGGGAGCCTTTTCTCGGTCGGGCAGTTCGGTTTTCCCGCCCGCTGGCCCTTGATTTAATCTTGCTTGTTTCTCTTAATGTTTTATTTTCCTCGCCTTGTTTCTTATCTTATCTGTTGTTGAACTATTGGGATCCCTCGTACTTTGTGCATTTTTGTAATTCGTGATTTCTTTTTAAAATTTGAAATCTTGCAATGCTTCGTACTTTGTGCCCTTTCATATTTTTCTATTTTCTTTTTTGTTTGAACTGCTGCAACGCTTCGTACTTTGTGCCTTCTCGTTTCCTATAAATTCTCCCTATTATTTGCATTTTATTATTAACTCCTCCCTTCTCTCTCCTATTTTATAACTCTTGTTTTTTCAAACCTGCTTTTTCCTGAGATGGCCCCTATCACTAGATCTGCTTCCAAGAAGAAAGCCCTTCTTGAGGATGAGCCCCTTTATAGGTTGCCTCCTCCTCCTGGTTTTGAGGATTTGACTCCGCTTGAGTTGAAAGAGATAGAGATTTCATGGCTAAAAGTGGATCTCAAGTGTTCTGAGACTGAATGCAAGAGGTTTAAACAGTATTGGAACGAAGAGATGACTGCTCGTCATGAAGCCGATGAGAAGTGCAAATCTCAGGCTTATGCTTTGCAACAAGCGGAGGTTGGTATCTCTTGCTTCATAAGGGAAAAGGAGCGCCTTGAGGAGCTCTTGGCGAAGAGGGATGCCGATGTGGGTGGTAGTTCTAGGGTTCAAAAATAGAAGGGGTGCTTTTTGTAATAAAATTTTCCTTTTGTATTTGTTGTTTTTGTTTGGCTTTAACCAGTTGTATTTTGTTTTTTTCCCCTTTGAGGATGAATAAAAGTCATTTATTATCCGCTTCTTGATTTATTTATTGCTTATTTTTCTCAATGCTTCATTGCTTCTTCGACGTATGAATATGTTGGAGCCGGGTACTCTGTGTGTGCTCGGCTTCCTGACGAGATGTAATTTTGGAGATGTAATTTTGGTTTGTACCTCGGTGCGAGACACCGGCCTCCGGTCCTTGCTAATCCGGGGCAGGGACCTACCCGGTTGCCTCCGGTTGGTTGGAGAACTTGTTCTTTTTCTTTTTCCTTTTCTTAGACATGCCTTCGGTTCGTTGAAGGACTTGTTCGGGACTTAAACCCGGTTGCCTCCGGTTCGTTGGAGGACTTGTTCTTTTTCTTTTTCTTTTTTTTTTTCCTTTTCTTAGACATACCTTCGGTTCGTTGAAGGACTTGTTCGGGACTTAAACCCTGTTGCCTCCGGTTCGTTGGAGGACTTGTTCTTTTTCTTTTTCCTTTTCTTGGACATGCCTTCGGTTCGTTGAAGGACTTGTTCGGGACTTAAACCCTGTTGCCTCCGGTTCATTGGAGGACTTGTTCTTTTTCTTTTTCCTTTTCTTAGACATGCCTTCGGTTCGTTGAAGGACTTGTTCGGGACTTAAACCCTGTCGCCTCCGGTTCATTAGAGGACTTGTTCTTTTTCTTTTTCCTTTTCTTAGACGTGCCTTCGGTTCGTTGAAGGACTTGTTCGGGACTTAAACCCTGTTGCCTCCGGTTCGTTTGATGACTTTTTCTTGTTCTTTTTCCTTTTCTTAGACATGCCTTCGGTTCGTTGAAGGACTTGTTCGGGACTTAAACCCTGTTGCCTTCAGTTCGTTGGAGGACTTGTTCTTTTTCTTTTTCCTTTTCTTAGACATGCCTTCGGTTCGTTGAAGGACTTGTTCGGGACTTAAACCCTGTTGCCCCCGGTTCGTTGGAGGACTTTTTCTTGTTCTTTTTAGATAATGCGAATAAAAAATCATTTTATTTATGTAAAAAGAAAAATTTCATTACAATGAAAGAGGTAAGGTATTTACCTGTAGCGTTACACTATGTTACAGGTAGTACTTCTTAAGATTAGCTATGTTCCATGATTTTTTCTCTCCTCTGCTATTGTCAAACAGAACGCTTTTGAGTTTGTATGAAACCGGGCTTATTCTCTTGATGATTTCATATGGTCCTTCCCAGTTGGGGCTGAGCTTGCCGTGTATCTCATTTCTTGTATAAGAAGTTACTCATCGCAGCACCACTTCTCCTACTTTGAATTCCTTGGACCCTTTCACCTTCTTGTCGTAGGTTTGCTTTACACTTTGTTGGTATTTTTACAGGGTGAGGGCTGCTATCTCGCGTTTTTCATCTAGAATGTCAAGCTCTTCCCTCATTCTTTCTTCATTGTTTTCCTGTTCGACTAATGAAGTACGAAGAGTGGGCAGGACGACTTCCATGGGTATGACGGCCTCGACGTCGTATGCTAGACTGAACGGGGTTTCTTTGGTGTCCGTTTTGGGTGTAGTTCGGCATGACCACAAGTCTATATGAAATTGGGATAGCTCGACCCTCCATGCCGCCACCCGTCCGCTTATGTCTGTTCGCCTTAAGGACTCTTTGATGTGGAATTTGGTGTAAACCTTGACTTGGTGGGCAATGAAGTAATGTGGCATTTTTCTTGTTGTGACGACCAGTGCAAGGCACAGTTTTTCCAACGGCAGATATCGTGTTTTGGCTTCAACGAGGGTTTTTCTTACGAAGTAGATCGGGTACTGCTCCCGACCTTCCTCTCTGAGGATAACTGCATTCACGGCTATAGTTGATACTGCTAGGTAACATGCTAGAATATCTCCTTTGTTCGGCCTTACGAGCAGGGGAAGCATCCTTAGGTATTCTTTGAGGTTGTTGAATGAGGCCTCGCATTCCAGGTCCCATACGAATTTCTTGTCCTTCTTAAGCATTTCGAAAAATGGGCGTCCCTAGTCCGCGGATCGGCGGATAAATCTGCTTTGTGCGGCCATCATTCCCGTGATCTCCTGCACTTGCTTCTTGTTCTTGGGTGCTGCTAGGTTTCACAGAGCCGTTATTTGGTCGGGATTTGCTTCTATTCCCCTTTGGCTTACCATGTGCCCTACAACTTCCCCCCTGCTGATACCGAACGCGTATTTTGTTGCGTTGAGCTTTAGCTTATGCTCGCCTAAAGTTTGGAATACATCTTTGATGTCTTGCAGGTGGGATTTGGCCTTTTTGCTTTTTATGACCATGTCATCGATATAGACCTCCATTGTTTTTCCAATGTGCTTTTGACATACGTTTGTTATCATCCTTTGGTAGGTAGCTCATGCGTTGCATAGCCCGAACGGCATGACTTTGTAGCAGTAGTTTTCCAAAGGTGAAATGAACGAGGTCTTTTCTTGGTCCTCTTGGGTGAGTGGGATTTGATGATATCCCGAGTATGCATTCAGGAAAGTCATTCTTTCTACTCCTGCTGTTGCATCCACCAACTGATCTATCCTCGGAAGGGGGAATGGGTCCCTCAGACATGCTTTGTTTAGACTGGTGAAGTCTATACAAACTCTCAGCTTCTCATTTTTCTTAGGAACAACCACGGGATTGGATAACCCTTCGGGTATATTACCTCATGGCCCCGGCTTCCAACAATTTCAGAACTTCCGCTATTATTGCCTTTCTGTGTTCAACAGATATTTTTTTGCTTTTTTGGGCTATTGGCTTATAGTCGGCATTGACGCTCAGTTTGTCCCATGCTGTTTTGGGGTCTAGGCCGGACATGTCTTTGGGGCTCCAGGCAAATTTGTCTATGTTATTAAATAGGAAAGTTTCCAACTCCTTGGATACTTCTTCATGAAGGTTTTCTCCTATTAGGAAGTAGTGTTCATCGTCTTTTCCCGGGATATATACCTTTCTGAGCTTCTCTCCTACTTGCTCCTCCATAACTCTTTCCGTGTTGGCAATTTGGTTGACCAACTTTTTTATGCTGGTTGGTTGCTCAACGACGACCAGCTGTTTTTTTAATGCCGCGGTTATGTCCTCGCAGCGTCTTGAGTCCTCTTGGCAGCCTCGGGTTGTCTCGATCTCTCCTCTACCGTTTGGGTATTTTACCTTTTGGTGGTACGTCGAGGGTATGGCGCGCATGGCGTGAAGCCATGGTCGGCCTAAGATCGCGTTGTGGCCCGAGTTGTCGTTGACCACTAAAAACTCGACAGGAACCGACACGGTTCCCGTTGTAACGCTTAGGACTATCTTTCCTAGAGGTTTAGTCGTTTCCGATATAAACCCTATCAATGTTACGTCGGTTGGCTATAGGTCTTGCAGCCTGAGCTCCATCTTGTCGAAGAGTTCTTTGTATATGATGTCGCATGAAGTTCCTTGGTCGAGGAGGACTCTACTAACCGTGTCAATTCCTATCTTGACGCGGGGGTTAATTACGTCGCCGTGGGGGTATATGACTCTTTCTTCATCATGATCCGAAAAGGAGATTGGCGGGTGCCTCTGCGGCAGACATTGTCTTTTAGCAGAGTACGAAGCCTGTGATGCTTTGGCTACTTGACCAAAGTGCACCAGTTGTCTTTGTTGGGATCGCTCTCCTCCTATGGTCTTGGACCATGATAGGTGTACGACGTTGATCGTCTTGCCCCTTCGGTTGTCTGTTTCTTCAATGGCTGGCTGTTTGCCTTTGTTCCCGGCATTCTTGATGAACTTATTGAGGTACCGTGCATCACCCCACATGTTCATTTTCCATCGGAGGTTTCTGCAATGCTCCGTAAGGTGGCCGTGGTCCTCATGATAGGCACAAAAGATCTTGGAGTCTCTTTGGTTAGGGGGGGAGGCAAACGGTTCTGGTCGCGAATACCATTCTTCTCTGCATATATCCTTGAGGATGTCTTCTGCAGACAGGTTGAAGTTGTATCGCAGTTCGACCGGTTCAAAATTTCTCTTGCGTTCCCTCTCTTGGAAGCGACCTTGTTGAGGGGGTCTGTTTGGCCTTTGGTACGTGAGCTGGTAGAGTTTATGTTCAGGTTCTAAGGGGCGCTTTGCCCTTTTCTGAATCTCGGGACCTTTGTGTCTTTTGGTCGGCTTAACCGCCTCCCCTTGATTGTTCTTCGCTTTTTTGCGTTCCACTTGTGTTTCTCTGACCGACTCTCTTCTTGGTAGAGTTTGGCTGAGGACCCGCATTTGTTCGTTCTTATCGGTCAGGTGGGTGCAGTATGCGAGAAGTGCGTCAATGGTCGGGAAGCTTTTGCCGACGAACTTTCTCCTTGCCCAGTATCCGTTTGGGATAGAGTTGATAAAGTTCTGTATGGCGATGTTGCTTGCATACTGCGGGATTTGATTCCTGACGTCGATGAAGCGTATGCAGTAGTCATTCAGCCTTTCGTTGGGCAACATAGCCATTTTTAGCAGTGTTTCTATGGTAACTTTCTTCTTTTGGTGAGCAGCATATCGGTTCGAGTATGCTCTGAGCAGCTCCGTCCAGCTTCCTATGGACCCCCTTGGTAGGTTATGGTACCAAGTCGAGGCTTCTTGTCCCAAGCTATTTTTGAAGAATTTTCACATCAGTGCGGGGTCATTACTCCATAGCTCCATCCTGGTTTTGTAATGTCTCAGGTGGTTTATTGGGAAGCTCTTCCCGTCGTAGAGTTTAAACTCTGGGATTATGAACCCGTTCGGGTTTCGGTACCGTGTAATTTGTTCGGTACATGCCGTTTCTTGACATACGTCCCATGCCTGTTGGAACGCTTCGTCTTGCGTTTGGTACTGGGGGGTGTATCCTCCACCATAGTTGTGTGTGGGGTAGTATCCTTCCCCTACCCTGTTGTCGGTATATCCGCCGCAGTTCGGGGTTGTGCCGAAGGCATGTCCCGTATGAACGCCCTGAAGGCCGAAAGTTGTTAGGGTTGTTCTTGGGATGTGTTCCCCCTGCTGGGGTCTTCTTGCTTCCTGTTGTCGGCCTGCCACTTCCATGGCGGTCCTATAAGTGGAATCTTCCACTTGTTCGTTTCTTTGGTCCTTTTGTGTAGTGGCGGCTTGTGTCTGCGGTATTCTGATTCCAGCTGCTGCCATGGCAGACATGCATGTTGCCAGCTGTTTGAAGCTGGGCGTTGTAGCTTTCATCTGTCCTTGCCAACACGACCGCGTTCCCCTCTTGAGGAACTATGGGTTGGAATTCCACCGTGGATGGCGTAACGATCCGTGGAGGGAGGATTGCTGGTCGGATTGTGTGTTCTGGTACACTGTCCCTGGGCATACCAGATTGGGATGCCGAGGCGTTTGGGGGTCGGTGTTGGGCTCTCCTTGTTTCCTCGTCATGGTTGTCCTTGTCGTTTTCCTCGTTTGTTTGGAAACGAATTACTCTTCCCTGATGGGAACTCGAGTTGGCCGACGCCGTTGGGAAATGGGCTATTGAGCTTGGCCTTGTGTTTGTTGTGATCGCGACGTCGTTTAGTCGTCGGGTTACTGTTAAGTGTCTCCTTGTTCTCCTTACCGCGGACAATGCTCTTTCTTCGTCAGAGTCTTTTTTCCAGTGCAGTTACCTGGCTATTTATAGACATTCGTGCGCCATAGGATGTTGACAAATGTCTACATCTCATGCGTTATCTTATGAGCTTTTCCAATTGTTGGACCCTTGCGAATTGGGCTGAGATGTTAATGTTTAATTACCCTTGCATTAATAGGGAGAAGACCATTATATCCCGGGTCATATTATAATTGCGTTGGATACCCAATAATATACCCTAATTAATTTGTATTATTGTTAGATATGTGTGTACCCAAAGTACCAGGTACGTGGTGTCCGTACCGGGTATGTTGAGAATTTCGAATTATCGGTGTTTCACAACTGACTGTTGTGTTGGTGTTGGTTAGATCGTACAATTATGCTTGATTGTATGCCATGAGAAAGTTCAATACGGGCGAATAGCTTTAGTAATTGAGATACATGATCAAATAAATACCTTTGTTAATTAATTACAAATAAAGCAAAATTGTCGCCAAGGTTTTAATATATGGATTCATAATATTAATTAAAGCTTTACCTTGCACTGAAAAACAACGCAATTTGAAAGATTAATTCTTTACATTCTAATTTTGAAATCTCTATCCACTAAGAACTGGTTAGATCTTTTCAAGGGAACCTGAGAAAACGTTCATAAAATATCAGACAAGATCCTATCATGTAAGGATTACTTGACCAGTCGACCTTGCGCATATAGACCATAATCTTGTAGTTGAAATTGCACAAGTTTTTTTGTTAAGCATGTAAGATGCATGGTGAAATCCCTGGAACCCAGCTGCTTGGCAGGGACTCACTTTTGTTGTCTCCTCAGAATGATAAATCCTCTCTCAGGGCTGGGCAAGGTTATTAAGCTTCCCATGTCAGAAAATCTCCGATCCCGATTAAATATGTTATGAACTTTTAAGAGCTATTGTAATAGTTTGTGTTGTCTCAGCCGACAAAAAATGTGTTTAAGCTTAAAGTTCATTTGAAAAAAGAAGACCAAAAACTTATCGATACTATCTTACAAGACGGACAATTTATCACTTGAATAACAACTGCCCAAACAAATGAGCAACACATTAACCAAATAAATAAGCAAATTTGTAAACACAAATTTCAGAGACAAGAAATGAACCGAGAATTGCCCTCATAGGGGTGGGATGCTTAGGATCACTGACCTTTATGCACCCCCTAACGGATGGGTTCGGATCTTAAATATTACTTCAGGGTTTCATTCTTCTTATTCAACCAATAACACAGTTACACAGACAAGACCTACAAACACAACATACTCAAACTCTCTCTCTCTCTCACACACACACACAGACAAAACCTACAAACACAACACACACGTGCGCGGATATAGAGTATTCTTTTTTGGATCAGACATACCATGACCAAGTAACCTTGACTCGGATCTGATGGTTGTTTTGACCATAAACAGTCTCCTCATGTGTTCCATAGAGTTGAGGAGTGAATGTTGCAATCCCCATGGCAATCTTATCATCGTAGGAAAAAATGTTGGATCCCTTGAGATCAGCCCGAACTATGAAGCTGGAACTAAAAGGCACAGCGACTACTGATCTCGACAGAGGAATAAGTTTCCCAGGCCTTACATTTACAAACTTATTATTAGCCTTACGGAAAAGAACACTTTCAGTGTCAAGAGTGGCGTTGTGACATGTAAGAAGTCCATTAACATCAGTCGGTTCTCCATTGTTTGTAATAAGCATAACCTCTACCTTGGCCACCACTGCATCTCTTAGAATTGCGTAGGATAGAGTGGCGGAACCAAATCTGCCTTTTACTTGTTGAGTTAAAAGCTTGTCATACTGACTGTTGTCGAGGTAGGTAACTTCACCCACAATCCGCCCTTTACTGATTTCATCGTCTTCCGACAAACCCTCCCTACTCATGAGAGCCACATTGATGGTGAAGTTGTCGTAGGCCGAGAGGCATCGAGGGGGGCCATTTAGCAAAATAGTATGCCCCGTGTGGATAGATTCGGAACCACTCGTTTCTCGATTGTACATGTATCCATCGCCCAGTCCGTCGCTGAATTTGATCGTGCCATAGATGTCGCCTCTAATGTTATGATTTCCATGTATGTTGTCGATTGTCACTGAAAAAAGCTCCACCAGTGGTCTTCCTTGGTGTTCTCCATTGTTGTTATGGTCATCAGTGGCACGTCGGGGTCGCCTTACCCAATCATGTCCCTTCACGATTCCAATTATTGCGAGCGCCTGCGCAACACTTTGGATATCACCAAAGTTATTTGGAAACGGAATTCCGAAATTTTCTGCCATGTTAACGAAATCGGTGCGGAGAATCGAGGCAGATAGGTTATCCCAACCGCGTATGTACCTGTCAATCCATTCAGGGATTTGGGAACTTACTCCCGAATCGAAGTAGGTACTGATCCTAGTAAATCTAACTGATTCACTGATCATGATAGCTAAAACGATCAGTGATTTTGCCCTTGTCCTATCATTTGTGGAGGTTGCCAAAGCATTGATAGCTGCGATAAATTCCTCCCTGCCAACCCAAAAATTAGTCAGCACCGGTGTGGGCGGTATGGGTGGTGGGGTACGTGGGCGCTGTCCAGGAATCGTAGGCGGTGAAGGCCGTGGAGGCGGTACAGTAGCGCCTATGAGTTCTGAGTAACTTTCGCCAAAGTTCAACCACTGGGCACCAGGAATTCGATGGAGAGGATTGAAACCTCTTTGAAGGACAGCAGCACCTAGATTCTGATTATGCTGATCAGTTTGATTGTACAATATCTCCAACCACTGCTGACTATTCTGCATCCGGTAGCCGATCAAGTAGAGGTTGTCACGGCGGAACCTTACTGTAATGTTATGGTTGTTGGTTGCCAATGGGACATCGAAAAACCGAGTGGGTGGGTTTACCTCAATAACGGTTACCGGCAAATTGTGTGAAACTCTCACTGCAAGTAAAGTACGCAACCGCTCAATGAAGCGCCTGTAACATATCCAAGATCCTTGTTCAAAGTTCACTTCCTCATCGATGGAATCCCCCATTTTGATTTCTAATATGTACTAAAAGGGAGTCTTATGCTTTGTTTGAGAATACAATACAACAAACTTACAAGGCATATGTTTATATAGTAACATCACCACATGAAGTGAAGAGTTTAATGAAATTAAGTCAATGCACGTCAATGTTTAATTACGTTAATTGTCTTAATTGTGGAGAAAAATTTGATTAAAGAGATTAAGAATGCTATTTTATATCATATATATATAAACGAAGAAAATCCTCTGATTTTATTGATAAATTTTCTGAAAAAAATTGCATATAAGAAAATTAAAACAAAGAAAAACTTAAAAAGGAGGTTTATAGAGAACCCAACTTTTAATTAGATTATTTCGTCTAAACTTTCTCTGACCCTTTAATATAATATATTCGAGTTGCTGTTGACGAAGATTTAAGAACCATTTTCGTACTTTTAGGAATATTTACTAATCTCCATTTTATTTTCCTTACTGATATCCAACCATATCATAAATACAACTTGGAATTTGACTCGGTGAGTAAGATCATCAACTAGATCAGAGATAGAATCATTAAAATAATTTTTCTCTTCATCGGATTTAAAGTCACCAGGGACCCGGGTCTGAGTGAAAGTCCTTATTTTTGTCTGATCAGTAGAAAATATCACTGAAAGTGGTAAGTTACATTCTAAATATTGTGTGATGGGAACTTCTGGCCACTTTCTTATTACTTCTGCTTTTTGTACATGTCTTTTTAGTTTTTTTTCTCCACATGACTGCTAATATCTATTGTGATACTATCATTTTATTGATTTATAAAACCATTAATACTTGCTTCTGCATGTTTCTTTTTATCACCTAAATCTTGATTTATATTACAGTATTACTTCAAATTTTTACTTTTTTTTTGGTAATGGACATTAGCTACAAACCTAGCTAGTTTTTACACTTAATCTTTAGTTCATTGTTAGTTCTTTTTTATGTTATCTACTTTTTTTTTTGATTATTTTTTGCTTTTTCTTTATTTTTTATTTGTTTTTCTTGCTCTTAGAAGTTGCACTTACTTTCTTCACAACCTTACTTGTAGTAATAAAAACAATAATTTGGTAGATTTTCATAATCATAGTATTGCCAAAATGTCCATCTTCATTGTATAGAATTCAAATAATTCTAGTTAACTTTTGAGGCAAATCAACTCACACACAAATATATGCTAAACCAGGTCTAAATAATTTTGAAGTTGGTTCAACAACTCTAAGTGCATTACCAAAAGTTTTAGCGATTAAAAAAATGTTTGACTTGTTATATAAGTGTATGGGTAGTTTTGGCAAATTGATCCAAACAGGTGTAATAGCAGATTTTATGTGAGGATTGAATTTATAATACCACTTAAAAGTTTTCATCGGACAAGCTATAAACCATGCTTTTTTCATCAAAATACGTTGGAAGTCATCCTCATAAAACATCTTATAGGAATACGCTTATTATCAATGATTCCGATTTGATAGTCTGCTTTTAAATCTAAAGTTTTAATTTTTTTTTGGATAATTTCAATTTGAGGCTTATCGTGTGAGAACTTGCCAACAACGGTGTATCTGAATGGTTATGATAATTGTTGAATATCCTAGAATTGAACCATCGGTTCCCCTTAATACGATTTGATTTCTTTTAATGCTAATTTAGGTTGTGTCGATTTTGATCCTACAATTGCTATAAGTTTTAATAGTTGGCGGGTTTGAGGATATAAGTTGTGCGTTTATAAGATTGTAATATTATCTCTCTACATGAGTAAACCATGCCTAACGTTTAAGGTTTTTCCTGTAGAAGATAAGGCGGCTAGGGTTTAGTTCTCCATTATTTATGTATTAATTAATTATTAAGAATGTTATTAAATGTTGACTAGCTAACTGCAGTACTTAGCTTTAAGTTGGCACGATTACTAATTTACTCCGGATTCTTTTTTCTCCACAGTCTCCGGTACAAATTCGGAAAAGGTGCGCCATTTTGAGAACCGGATACGTCCTTTCGAGTACTTTTTCGTCTCGACCATTTGGGTACTATTATATGCCTTTCCATCATTTTGTATTTTACCTACACACTTCAATTTGTTTTTTGCAATGTGAAAAGATACTTCGTCGTTGTTTTGATAGATATAATTGTAGTTAATCGAAGTGGTTAGGTATTTGGTACGTTAACTTGAATTTTTTAAGTCTGCTGATGTCAGATTCTATATCCAAATTTTATAGTAACAATTATTTCAACAAGACTTTGAAATGGATGCAGACATGCAGTACTCATGAGTACAGCAGTCAAGCTAAACAATTAACCCTGAAGTATTAAGCAATTATCAACCTATTATTATATAATTTGGGGAGTACATGGTAAACAAAACTATCAAAGCCGTCAAACCTGACTACGTAACCAGTGGATACCTAAAAAAAAAAATTAACTAAGTTTTTTATGAAGTTGATTTTGACAGGGCGAAGTCAGGGTCAGCCAAAAAACCGGAAAAACCGAACCGAACCGAAAAAGACGGAAACCGAAATAATTTCGGGTCGGTTTCGGTTTTCAATAAAACCGAACCGAAAAAAACCGAAAAAAACCGAAAAAACCCGAAAAAGACCGAAAATAACCGAAAAACCGAAAAAAAACAGAAACTGGACCGAAAAAAACCGGTCCGGTTCGGTCCAAAAAATAAATAGACCGAAACCGAAAAAAGCGAACCGAAAAATATGAGGGTAATAATAAACATCACTGGGTCAAATGGTCTAAACTCACTTCTCCTCAATGTGAGGGTGGATTAGGTATTAGAAGTTTGCATGATACTATGGTTGCTTTGCATAGTAACATGAGCCGGAGACTTTTAGATATAGACTCTCCTTGGACGATTTTTATGTTTCAAAAATATTTTTCTAATAATGATAACTGGGGTAACCCTGTTATCCATGCATCTCACTCTTATGTTTGGAAGAATTTCAGTTTATACTTTAAAATATTGGTTGATAACAGTAATTGGAGCACCAATGAAGGGTCAATTAATTTCTGTTATGAATATTGGCTAGCGGATGGTCCTCTTTGCAATTCTTTTACTGTTATATTTCCACATATATTGCTTAATCAAGTGTGCACCTCTAAAAGATGGGACCTTAATCTACCGGCTCTCATGGGAAGTAATGACCTCATTGTTAAAATTTTAGATAAGCAGATTTTTATAAAATCCGGTGAAGACATTAGATTTTGGCCCTTTACTTTCAATGGTACTTATACCACTAAAAATGCTTTTGATTTCTTTAGGACCAAAAAACCTACCATTCCTTTTGCTAAAGTTATTTGGAATAAGATTTGCCAACTAAAATTAGTGTTCATTTTTGGAAACTTTGGGTATCTGCTATTAAATTAGATGGAAATTCCATTTATATTGTAAATTGGTAAATAAAATATATTACGTACATGAATGATTTAGTTACCATGTATAGAACTTACACATATAACAATATAATAATAAAATATTGACTAAATCTTGCTAGTGTAAATTGGTAATTACTAATAAATTCTAGATTGATGATAATCTTGATTAATTTGATTTACTTATTAGGAAATATATATTGCAATATATATGCTAATCATGCAAACAGGTACAATCTAAAATATTAGTTAATCATGTACTAATTTATTTAATGCCATGTACACATATGTATAATATGGTAATTTGCGAAATCATATATTTTCACATTTAAGTTGGAAAAATTATGAACCTTCCCCAAATAGGCTCACCTATTTGGATACGATGTCTAGGAAAGATATAGGCGGAAGTCGATATCCTAATGAGGTCAGGTTTTAAGTGGCATTCGTGCCCTCCACCCTCACCGTCTTTCCTGGTCGTTTTTCAAGTAGAGATACCGAAAGGGGTTGACTAAATAATAATTTCCCCGAGTGTGTTTATATAGTGATGTATGTTTCGCCGAATTGGTGTCTCTGTATCGACATGTCGTTCGATCAATGAGAACCTATTCACATTAAAAGCAAAACTATTTTTCGAACCTGTCGTTTCGAAATAAAGTTTATGCTTGTGCAAACCATAAACATATAAACCAGTCGTTTTATATGATAAATAATTCAGAACTCCCAACACATGTTGGATGTCATCTATGATGAGAAAAATCGTAAAAACATACTTGCGAAATGACTATTTAAACGTTGATTTTAATCCGTCACCACATGTTACTCAACCTGATGTGTGAAAATGTGATGCCCAAATTTTTTTTGGATGCCATCTTTGATGAGTAAAACACGAGTTTGTTGTTACCCTCGAGATGAATGTTAAGGCGTTGATTTTATTCCGTCGCCACATTTGAGACGTGATGATGTCTATGGTGAACAAATGTCTGAAATTGACATATTGAAGCTATCCTTCACCAAAATACTAGCTTGGAAATTGTATTGCATAAACAGTATCGTGAATTTATATTCACCATGTTCCTTTATCGCCCATCTGTTATTGGATAAGAAAATTACCCCGGTGAGTAGTTTTAATTCTATTGGGTCAATGGCGAATTGTTTGCCTGATATTAATGCTCTTCGTGTATATTTTTTTTCCACGAATCGAGAACCGAGACAAGTGTTATTTGTCTCGAACTGTCACGATCCCGATGAATCGCCTAGCCAAGCGAGATTTTAGACAACCGTCAAAATCGAAAACCTGTGGCTCCAAGACAGTAATTGAAAGGAACAATATGGCCCGTTGTCATAAAGCAAGAGATAATGCTCAATGAGGCAACTCTATGCTATAAATACAAAGGTCATGCACGGTTACTCCTTAAATAGTTCAAAACTATTACAAAGGTGAAAAAATCGATGCTAATGTGGTTAAAGCTAACTGAAATGAAACTCTTGAGACCCCCGATTTTGTGGCTCAAATGAGTTTGGGAACTTTCTTTATTGATTTTGATAAATCATTGAGCCATATTTTCGCTCATCTGGATTATGTTGTCCATTTGGATTATTATTTTCCATTTGGACCATACTTTTGGATTGTGGTTTGCCTGCTTACGAAATTTCTCGAAATAATTTAAAGTGTTTTGAGCAAATTCCTTTGACAAATGTGACCAAACTTTAAATTATGAAAATTTAGGCAATACTTGTGGTGTAGTTGGTTTTCTGGAAATAGTGGGTAACAGTGTACCACATAATTTTCACCAACTACTTGCCTAAAAGAGAACTCAGTGACAATGATTCTGGACATGTCGTTCCAAAATCTAAATCTTTGGTAAAACCAAATTGATTTGTCAAATATGAGGTCTTATACTCATGTAGGTCCTGCCGTACCTTGTTGGGTTATAAAATATTCGAGAAAGCCAGTGTTATCTGGTAATAGCTCATGAAAGAATTAAAATTTCTTTACATAGCCTCCATTCAATACGACCAAAAGTGTATTTTAGAGGAGTTGAAATGTCTTTCAAGTGGTTTCTACCACAATTTTTAAAAGCATTTAAAGTTACTTTTTCATTTCGCCTGTCGTCGAAATGATAAATGATTTAGATGCTAAGACATGATTGTCTATACTATCATTCGCCTGTCGTCGATTGATTAGAGCATTTTGATATTGTGGCATTGACCGGATGAGATATTCCCGGGTCAAAAGACGATGCTTGATTTATAATCGCATCGCATTTGAATTCTCTCTGAGAATATATTTCTTGATTAATCCAAAATTCATGCCATTAATGCTCACTTTGAAAGACTAGTATGTGTAAAGATCACGAAATGAACTCGTAGAATTCTTGTAAAGAATTGAAGGAGTTATTGTGGACTTATCCAACCATAAGACGGACCATAAATATAAATGGTTATGGTTGATGCATCGACAATAAGGTCATATGATTATTGTTGTCCACAGAAATGCAGCATTTTCCAAACTTTTAGCCCTATCATTAAGTTGATGGCTCATGATCCGGATTATCCTGAAAAGTCTAGTCGACTTGATAATTCCGAAGAGTAAGAATCGAAATTTCGATTTGAATTACTTGAGTTTGGAAATTGAAATTGAACATCCTGTCGATTATGTTCAGACCCAAATGGACTCATGGAAAGTTTGATGATGCGACTAAAAATGGTTGCACGCACTTCTTCGTCTTGCGCACCAAGATTTATATTTACGTGTGGGGTCATGCTATTTTGCTGCATTGGTCCGTCTGAGGCCCATAGTCACTCAAAACACTAAATGCGTACCAGTTGGTTACTGGTTATGAGCCAGACGCCTCATATGAACGCGTGTTTGAGTGCTTAATATTTTGATTGAGCCGCTATAGCGTTCAAAATATGGACCTCTGAAGGGGACATAAGTCGATTATGAATCCCATGCCTATCATTTGATAGAGTAACCTTGGCAAGCGATCTCTTTACCGCATGATATGCGAAAGTGACATCGCTAAGACTGTTTTCCCCGTCGTTAGGGGGAGATTTGCACGTTACCGTTAATAAGAAATGATGTGAAGTAACGTGACATAACCCACTCAGTCTTAACTTGATCTCCAAAACTGCACTTAGTGATAAGTAAGTGCATAGACTCCCTCAAGTCTAACTAAATGCCAAACGCATTTAATGACTTTATGAGATGTCACGAGATCATTTATACTTGCTGCAAAATGCTTGCAATGATAGACGTCCCTGTCGGACGCCGTGTTCCTGTCGTAACACGTTGCTTTGGCCGAACCCGCCAAGCAAAGGACGCTGCCGTCGGCCGTCAGTCTGTCGTCCTTCCCAAGATATGAGGAAGTTGACCGGTTCTTAATTCGTTCAGCCCCAGAGGTGGTGAACTGAAACTCGTTTATCATACGAGATTATAAAGGATAAATGAGATGTGTGATTTCCTTCTCATCCTAAAAATCTCGAAATATCTGTCAATCATGATATCTTAGACGATATTGAAGCAAAACGAGACTGTCATTGATTACTTGTTCATATATTCGGTGACGACTGATAATATGAGCAAATTATGATAGGGAACCATGTACTGTTGCCTGAAGTCAACATAGAATAGACTGAACTAATGGAAATCCAAGTAGACTCCTTAGCGAAAGTGTGTTCGGACCTGTAGTTCCAACACCACCAATGTTAAACGAGTTCGTTTATTTGGTTATTCGTAAGGAAAAGTGATGAGAATAATGAGATTGTAGAATGCTCGCCTAGTAGCGCAAGGCTTCTCTCACACCTTGTAATTGATTACGAGATGGTTGATTTCCTCGTAATGGACGTTATAACGGTCCCCTACTTTATCAGTTTAGTAGTTTCCGAAAAACTGATTATGAAGCATGTGATTCTGGTCACTGTTTTATCTCTATGGCGATTTAGACAAAGAGATGTAGATGAAGGTCCCTGTGTGACTTCATAATGCTTGAATCAAGTAGTTGCTTATCACGGAACACGATCTCAATTAAATGAGACGTTCACTATATGGATTAATATAATCCGAGCGGATGTGGTATACCCGCCTAAGTTAGTACTTGATTAGCTTGGGATGCTTGAACAAGTATTATGCCCTTGCGTGTTTTATTACGCGATCCATTTTTGGATTTGCCTTCGAGATGAAAGATCTTGGGAAGACACGGTAGTGACTCGGCCTGATGATCGAGTCTCGTAAAGATTGAATCTAAGTCCATGATTCAGACTACACCTAGAAGGTGTTATGACGTTTTAGTCATCATGACGTTAAGTCGTCAGATTCTCCCATGATCGTTCGATCACTAGACATTTATATAGACCCAGTCTGTCCCTGATGAGATGATGAAGAGTATTGAACCATGATGTTCATATCTAAGTACAATAAGCGCATCATTGTACTTGGTCTAATGTGCTAGGACGATCATCTCGTATGCTGTGAATGGTATAGCTCGACACAGCATCGCGCTAACACGCTGCCAACGAAATGACATAAAAGACATTTTCCCATTACCTTAAGGTAACTGTGGATGAGGGCTTGTCTTATCCCATTTTGCGTCATCGAGTGTACCTACCCCCTTCGGTACTCGAATTAACACAACCCTTTTTCGGTTATACCGATGCCGGTTACTTATCATACCCGCATAAGGGATATTCCTAACATGGTCTGTCTTTACCATTAGGAATAAGGAAATACCTTGGAGGTCTTGGAATGACTCCAAACGAATCACTCCGATCTACCTGTGCTCTATGAGACGACTAGAGAGTGTATATGGCTTCGAGCTCGTATTAGCCATATTTGAATTACGTATGCTCTGTCTCACGATCCAGATAAAACACTTGTCTTATTTGAGGACAACTTGTTGTTATCGATCAAGAGAGACATGACTAGATTATGCTATTTAGCATTTCTTGCCGAAATAAATCTTCACATATGAAGTTTAAGAGCATCCTGTCGAATGCTCGTTTTATTCCACGTTATATTTTCTTGCATACAGTCGTGTGCAAGTAAATGAGGCATCCAGTCGAATGCTCGTACTCTTTCTTGGAATATGAAATCTTTGCACCCAGTCGTGTGCAAGTGAGGGGGAACATCCATGTGAATGCTTATTACACTAATTATTACTTAGTCGAAATCCTCGCACCCTGTCGTGTGCAAGTGAGGGGGAGCATCCAGTCGCATGCTCGTGTACTCTTTTTGTCCTTAGACCAAGGTTTTTTTCCACTGGGTTTTTCTTGGCAAGGTTTTTAGGGAGACACGTTCCCATTATATCTCACTTAAGATTGCCGAAATTAGGGGGAGTATCCTGTTTTATACTTCTTACCATTGTGTACTTTTTTGTCCTTCGACTAGAGGTTTTTCCAACTGGGTTTACTCTAGCAAGGTTTTGATGAGGCACCTGTTTTGTGGTTGATCCCCTACTACTACCACTGTTGCATTCTTTTTCCTTCGATCAGAGATTTTTCCATTGGGTTTGCTCTGCCAAGGTTTTGATGAGGCACACTGTTTTGTGGTTTGTTAATTACGTAGAATTTCGGCCTATATCATTCGGCTATACAGTTTCTCCTAGGTACCGGTTTTGTCCCGCACTGGGTTTTCCGTCCCTAAGGTTTTTATGTGTTTAGCACTGCGAATGAACTCGACTCAGATCGACTGCATGAAGACGAAGAATTGAAGACGTCCAAAGGGGGAGTGTTGTAGGATATTATTGGACTATTGGACTTGTACTTTATGGGTCCAAGTGGGCTTGTAACCCTACCCCTCTATCTATATAAAGAGGGTTAGGGGTCTTGTATTTCACATTCATTCATACATTCATTGCTTAATAAAGTCTCCCTTATTGTTGTCTCTCATACATCTCTCTATATCTATACATATCTCTATATATATCTATAACGAGCTAATATGTCACACAACAGAATGTTATTAAATGTTGACTAGCTAACTGCAGTACTTAGCTTTAAGTTAGCACGATTACTAATTTATTCCGGATTCTTTTTTCTCCACAGTCTCCGGTACAAATTCGGAAAAGGTGCGCCATTTTGAGAACCGGATACGTCATTTCGAGTACTTTTTCGTCTCGACCATTTGGGTAGTACTATTTGGTAAGCACCAGCAAAAATATGCCTTTCCATCATTTTGTATTTTACCTACACACTTCAATTTGTTTTTTGCAATGTGAAAAGATGCTTCGTCGTTGTTTTGATAGATATAATTGTAGTTAATCGAAGTGGTTAGGTATTAGGTACGTTAACTTGAATTTTTTAAGTCTGCTGATGTCAGATTCTATATCCAAATTTTATAGTAACAATTATTTCAACAAGACTTTGAAATGGATGCAGACATGCAGTACTCATGAGTACAGCAGTCAAGCTAAACAATTAACCCTGAAGTATTAAGCAATTATCAACCTATTATTATATAATTTGGGGAGTACATGGTAAACAAAACTATCAAAGCCGTCAAACCTGACTACGTAACTAGTGGATACCTAAAAAAAAAAAATTAACTAATTTTTTTATGAAGTTGATTTTGACAGGGCGAAGTCAGGGTCAGCCACAAAACCGGAAAAACCGAACCGAACCGAAAAAGACGGAAACCGAAATAATTTCGGGTCGGTTTCGGTTTTCAATAAAACCGAACCGAAAAAAATCGAAAATAACCGAAAAAACCCGAAAAAGACCGAAAATAACCGAAAAACCAAAAAAAAACAGAAACTGGACCCAAAAAAACCGGTCCGGTTCGGTCCAAAAAATAAAAAGACCGAAACCGAAAAAAGCGAACCGAAAAATATGTTCGCTTTCGGTTTTGCTAAAAACCGAACCGAACCAGACCGTACCCAGCCCTATCAGGGAGTACGGATAAAAAAAAATATGGTGTATCAAATGATTAATTTTAACAAAATATAGTAAAAATAAAACTAAAAATAATTTATTTTTTCAGACCGATAGGGGGTCGTGGTCCCGATAATGTCTACTTAGCTTCCCCACTCGATTTTGAGATTTTGGTCATTATTGTGTCGCGGTTAAATATTATGCTCAATTATTTGACAAAAAGTATTGGCTCTAATATTTATTTGATTAAACTAAATTAGGTAATTAACATTTTCAATTCTGTCAAAAAAATTCATAAAAATAGGAATCCAATCGAAGAAGGTAACATTATGAAAACCCATGTTTGTTTGAGATCAATACAATACAACAAACCCCATCTACGCTTAGAGCAATCACATCAGTTCCTTACAGTTTTTCTCATATTTAAGATAATTAGCATCACTTTTATATTTTTAGGTTAACAGTTTAACTTTATACAATTTTCAGCTTTCCTATCAAATTTCTTATCATGACTAAATATTAGTATATTTTAATATACTTCTATCAATTTTTTTCAACCCAAATTAATTTAGTAGAGCAACCATATTAAATAATTTAGACGTTTCCTCATATTTAAAGTAAAAAATACATTTTTACAACTTATAAGGAAACATTTTGATTTATACAAATTATCAGTTTTTTTTATCAATTTCTCTATCACAACTATACATCTCATCTTTTTATTATTTTATTAATTTATATGTGAAAATTATAAATAAATGAGAGAGAATAAGAGAAAAGTAAGAGACATAAATTATTATTTTAATTATAAATGAACATCTTGATCACAAGAGCAACCGCACCAGTTTCATTACATTTTTTCTCATATTTAAGTTAATTAACATCACTTTTATATTTTTAAGGTAACAGTTTAATTTTATACATTTTTCAGCTTGCATATCAAATTTTTTATCATAACTAAATATTACTATATTTTAATATACTTCTATCAATTTTTTTCAACCCAAATTAATTTATTAGAGCAACCATATTAAATAAGTTAGACGTTTTCTCATATTTAAAGTAAAAAGTACACTATTACAACTTATAAGAAAGCGTTTTGGTTTATACAAATTATCAGTTTTTTTTTTTTTTTTTTTATCAATTTCTCTATCACAACTATACAACCCATCTTTTTGTTATTTTATTAATTTATATGTGAAAAGTATAAATAAATGAGAGAGAATAAGAGAAAAGTAAGAGAGAGAAATTATTATTTTAATTATAAGAGAACATTTTGATCACTTATATTTGAGTGATATTTGAGTTCATGTATATTTAAGGTAATGGATAAGAAAACTGATACGTATACAATTTTAGAACAATATTCTCATATTTAAGATAAATTGATGTTATAAGGGAACTGATGTGATTGCTGTGCTGGATAAGATTAAGTCAGTGCCTGTCAATGTTTTAAGTTTAATTCGTTTAAATTTTTTTGTTAGAGGGGGTGGGGTGGGGGTGGGGGGGGGGGGGGGGGGGGGGGGGGGTGGGGGTGGGGGGTGGGGTTGTGATTGATTAATAAGATTAAAAATGTTAAAATTGACTGACAACATAAGTATTTATTTGTTATAACTAGTACCTTCAATTTAGGCCTATCAGTCTATGTCAAGTTATTTACAAAATAGTGTCTAAAATTACCACTGGTAGGCTTGCAAAAATTATCCCTATGATTATTTCTAAGCAACAAAACGGGTTTGTGAAAGGTAGACTTATCACTGATTCTGTTGTGTTAGCTCAAGAGCTTTTTAAACACATAGGAGATATTAGTGTGAGAGGGGGCAAAGTAGTTTTTAAGCTTGATATGGCTAAGGCTTTTGACAGATTGAATTGAACTTTTTTAAAGAAAGTTTTAAAGGCTTTTGGATTTAGTATTGATTGGATTAAATTTGTACTAAACTGTTTCACTGATGCCAATTATTCGATTTGTCTTATTGGTACCACTTCTAGTTTATTTTCTTCTTCTAGAGGACTTAAATAGTGAGACCCTCTTTTACCTTTCTAGAGGTTTTAAGCATATGGCTGATGAATCTCACTAATAATGGCACTTTTGTTTCTTATAATATTGTGGATAATATTACTCCTATATCCCATATTTTATTTGCTAATGATGTTTAGGGATGGCACTCTTGTTTCTTATAATATTGTGGATACTGTTACTCCTATATCCCACATTTTATTTGCTAATGATGTTCTTATTTTTTGCTAACGGTAGTAGGAATAATTTGGAAACTCTCATGAACTTTATATCTTCTTATAAAAAAGCTTCTGGTCAACTTTTAAATAGAAGTAAGAGTTTCTTTCTCACTCATACCAAGTTGCATAGTAGGAAAAATATCATAGCTAGAGTTACATATTTCACTGAAGACACTTTACCCACTCAATATCTAGTAATTCTTCTTCATTATACTAAGCTTACTTCAGTTATGTATGAAGCTTTAGTTAATAAAATTTGCAAAAAGGTAGCTACTTGGAAATGTAGAATTTTAACTGTTGGGGCTAGAATCGCTCTTATTAGACACGTCCTTTTTGTCACTCATATGCATCTACTTTCTTTTCTTCATCCACCTAGTATTGTTCTTGATAATATTGAGAAAGATTTTGCTAAATTTTTCTTGGGGGAATATGAGGGTAATAATAAACATCACTGGGTCAAATGGTCTAAACTCACTTCTCCTGAATGTGAGGGTGGATTAGGTATTAGAAGTTTGCATGATACTATGGTTGCTTTGCATAGTAACATGAGCCGGAGACTTTTAGATATAGACTCTCCTTGGACGATTTTTATGTTTCAAAAATATTTTTCTAATAATGATAACTGGGGTAACTCTGTTATCCATGCATCTCACTCTTATGTTTGGAAGAATTTCAGTTTATACTTTAAAATATTGGTTGATAACAGTAATTGGAGCACCAATAAAGGGTCAATTAATTTCTGTTATGAAAATTGGCTAGCGGATGGTCCTCTTTGCAATTCTTTTACTGTTATATTTCCACATATATTGCTTAATCAAGTGTGCACCTCTAAAGGATGGGACCTTAATCTACCGGCTCTCATGGAAACTAATGACCTCATTGTTAAAATTTTAGATAAGCAGATTTTTATAAAATCCGGTGAAGACATTAGATTTTGGCCCTTTACTTTCAATGGTACTTATACGTCATAATGCAGATCATGCCATACCGTCTCATCATGCTTGTTTATATATAAGATAAGGTAGAGATTACATACCAAATAGTCATTCGGTTCCTACGGTACCTTAATCTCTTGTATAGTTAGTTTATTTTTCTACAACTTAAAATAAAATAGAAAAGAAATGACATGAAAAAAGAAACTCAAAACTCCCTCAAAATGTGTTATACTAACTCGTGACATCTCATTGGCATGCATGAGCATATTGAATATATTCTACCCAATAATATACCCTAATTAATTTGTATTATTGTTAGATATGTGTGTACCCAAAGTACCAGGTACGTGGTGTCCGTACCGGGTATGTTGAGAATTTCGAATTATCGGTGTTTCACAACTGACTGTTGTGTTGGTGTTGGTTAGATCGTACAATTATGCTTGATTGTATGCCATGAGAAAGTTCAATACGGGCGAATAGCTTTAATAATTGAGATACATGATCAAATAAATACCTTTGTTAATTAATTACAAATAAAGCAAAATTGTCGCCAAGGTTTTAATATATGGATTCATAATATTAATTAAAGCTTTACCTTGCACTGAAAAACAACGCAATTTGAAAGATTAATTCTTTACATTCTAATTTTGAAATCTCTATCCACTAAGAACTGGTTAGATCTTTTCAAGGGAACCTGAGAAAACGTTCATAAAATATCAGACAAGATCCTATCTTGTAAGGATTACTTGACCAGTCGACCTTGCGCATATAGACCATAATCTTGTAGTTGAAATTGCACAAGTTTTTTTGTTAAGCATGTAAGATGCATGGTGAAATCCCTGGAACCCAGCTGCTTGGCAGGGACTCACTTTTGTTGTCTCCTCAGAATGATAAATCCTCTGTCAGGGCTGGGCAAGGTTATAAAGCTTCCCATGTCAGAAAATCTCCGATCCCGATTAAATATGTTATGAACTTTTAAGAGCTATTGTAATAGTTTGTGTTGTCTCAGCCGACAAAAAATGTGTTTAAGCTTAAAGTTCATTTGAAAAAAGAAGACCAAAAACTTATCGATACTATCTTACAAGACGGACAATTTATCACTTGAATAACAACTGCCCAAACAAATGAGCAACACATTAACCAAATAAATAAGCAAATTTGTAAACACAAATTTCAGAGACAAGAAATGAACCGAGAATTGCCCTCATAGGGGTGGGATGCTTAGGATCACTGACCTTTATGCACCCCCTAACGGATGGGTTCGGATCTTAAATATTACTTCAGGGTTTCATTCTTCTTATTCAACCAATAACACAGTTACACAGACAAGACCTACAAACACAACATACTCAAACTCTCTCTCTCTCTCTCACACACACACAGACAAAACCTACAAACACAACACACACGTGCGCGGATATAGAGTATTCTTTTTTGGATCAGACATACCATGACCAAGTAACCTTGACTCGGATCTGATGGTTGTTTTGACCATAAACAGTCTCCTCATGTGTTCCATAGAGTTGAGGAGTGAATGTTGCAATCCCCATGGCAATCTTATCATCGTAGGAAAAAATGTTGGATCCCTTGAGATCAGCCCGAACTATGAAGCTGGAACTAAAAGGCACAGCGACTACTGATCTCGACAGAGGAATAAGTTTCCCAGGCCTTACATTTACAAACTTATTATTAGCCTTACGGAAAAGAACACTTTCAGTGTCAAGAGTGGCGTTGTGACATGTAAGAAGTCCATTAACATCAGTCGGTTCTCCATTGTTTGTAATAAGCATAACCTCTACCTTGGCCACCACTGCATCTCTTAGAATTGCGTAGGATAGAGTGGCGGAACCAAATCTGCCTTTTACTTGTTGAGTTAAAAGCTTGTCATACTGACTGTTGTCGAGGTAGGTAACTTCACCCACAATCCGCCCTTTACTGATTTCATCGTCTTCCGACAAACCCTCCCTACTCATGAGAGCCACATCGATGGTGAAGTTGTCGTAGGCCGAGAGGCATCGAGGGGGGCCATTTAGCAAAATAGTATGCCCCGTGTGGATAGATTCGGAACAACTCGTTTCTCGATTGTACATGTATCCATCGCCCAGTCCGTCGCTGAATTTGATCGTGCCATAGATGTCGCCTCTAATGTTATGATTTCCATGTATGTTGTCGATTGTCACTGAAAAAAGCTGTTGGTTTCCGTGTACGAAATAACAATTAACAATAATTAAAGGACTAAACAATAATTAAATAAAACCAGTGTAATCTTTATTAATTTCCAAATGGAATACAATAAATTGATTACAACATGTAGGTACTGAAAAGTAAATAAAACAAACGTTATCAGATTATTATTAATTAATAATCTGATGTACTGATTTGCAATTAAAAGAAACTGCCAGACTGGAAGGTATAAACTTAACAGCCGGACTGTTCTGTTTTGAATTGAAAGTACAGGACTGAATTGAAACTATTCTAATTACAGAATAAAATTACAGAATAGTAATTACAGCAAAAAACAGAACTTTAAACTAATTACAGAATAGTACAAACAGAATAGAAAAGCTACAGCTAAGTACAACAAATTAAAATATTTAATTAAAATTACAGAAAAGTAAATTGCGGAAATTAAATAGCAGAATTGAAAAATGGATAGAATGTAAAACTGGACAGAATTGAAAATAAAACAAGACGAGGCTACTGTTAACAGTATGCCCTTAACCGATATTCGCCCAACCACCTTAAGGTTTCTGGTTGCGTTGGCGCTTCGATCCCAAGGTACAATGTCTCTCGGATGACTCACCGGAAACTGGCGACGAGTCAAGTATGAGCTTTTAGTGGGTGGTTCTCTCTGGTTCTAATATGCTATGAAGAAAAAAAATGTATGCTGTTTTGTTAGAGAGAAGATACTGATTTTATGTGTGTTAGAATGTGAGGGGATGGCTGCCTCTTTATAGAGGAAATTCTGAAACCGCAGAATTTATTGGTCATTTAATTCTGGGAGTTACATCCCCAGAATCCGCCTCCATTACTGCTGGAATTTCAATCTTTCTGGAACTCTAGGGACTGCTCTTGCAAATATGCAAAAGTCCCTTTTCAGAATAGTACAAGACCCAAGACCCGAGAAATTCCCCAAATCCCGCGTCCCGCGTCCCGCATCCCGAGGCCCGAGTCCCGAGACCCGAGCGAGCTCGCGCGTGTGTGGTACACACTAACCCACTCATGGGTATGTGGACTTAATTAGTTTACCAACTACATGGGATGGACTTGTATATATAGAGTAAAAATCAACATTGATTTTCCAATGTGGGATAACCCTCATGGTTTATTCCCACTCTCTACTCCATTTTCCAGATTTCGGTTTTTTCCCTCTTTCGAGTACCAACCTTCGAGTCCAATTATCATTCACACCCTTCCTCCGATCGGGTCATGCGATATACCGTTGCGAAGCTCGTCATACGAGCTACTCAAACATATTAAGTATGGCCTCAGAAAAACTGAGTAGTCGCATCGAAAATTGACTCAAAGATGGTCCCTGACCACTTTGGAAAACCATGTCTAAAACATGTTTTTCCTTCCTTTTTCCAACAATCCCCCACATGAATGCAATTGGCTCGAAAGCCCATGTCCTAAATGCAAATCAAGAGAACCGCAAAAGTTCACTGCCTAAGGTCAGGTAGCGCGCGTCTTGAACCTGCCGTAGCGGAGTACCACCCAGAATACTGCTATTAGGTAGCTGTAAAGGTTTGAACCATCAAGCTTTGTGTATCCCAGAATGGCACCCGCACAGTGCCCTCTCTACCCACGTACTAGGCCCTTTAGTTGTTGTCCATATTTGGCCTGGACTGTCTTGGAAACTTCAACTGAGTGCTCTAGTGAATTAGCCCAAGCTCATCACATGGTATCGGCCTTACACACTAGTTATAGGTGTTCCAAGTCGAAAGTGTCCTGACTCACTTTACTCGACCGTCGAGTTACTTGGATCATTAAGAGCCTCAAGCTCACCCTTACAATGGTACAGGTCTATCACTCTGTTATCGCGGAGATGGGCTGGGAACTCCAGGTTCCCGAGTTCTTTGTTCGGTTTCCCCCACAGTTTAGTTTCCCTTTGAACCTATCAGGAAAGATTCCATTTAGGTTGGGTTGCCTATGGGGGGGCTACCAATTTTAATGGGCTTTAATCCCATTCCGTTCGATGACGTCTTGACTCCCACTTGAGTAAAGCCTTTTGTTAATGGATCCGCTATGTTTTCCTTTGATCTAACAAAATCTAAGGATACTACACCGTTGGATAACAATTCCCTTACGGATTTATGTCTCCGACGTATATGTCGAGACTTTCCATTATACATATGATCCTGAGCCCGCGCAATAGCTGATGTTTAACCCAAAATCAATTGTACCTTTTATATAAGGAATAATCCGTTTCGCGGCCTTCCAATGCGATAAAGTTGGTGCCTCCATATAGTGACTAAGAACACCAACTCCATATAAAATATCCTGTCTCGTAATCGTCAAGTAACGCAAGCTTCCAACTAAACTTTTAAAGAACGTTGGATCCACACTTTCTTCTTCAAAATACTTCGATAATTTTGTAGTGCAATCTACCGGCGTATTAATTGGTTTACACCCTTCCATTTTAAACTTTTCAAGGATATATTTTGCGTACCCTTCTTGCGAAATAAAAATACCATTTTTATTTTGCTTCACCTCAATACCAAGATAATAAGATATAAGTCCGATGTCCGTCATTTCAAATTCATGACTCATAACACCTTTAAAATCCTCAAATTGTTTTGGATTATTTCCCGTAAAAATCAAATCGTCCACATATAGACAAACGATCAAAACATCTCCATTTTCATCCATTTTCACATAAAGATAATGCTCGTGAGGACATTTTATAAAATTATTTTCTTGGAAATACTTATCAATTCTAGTATTCCAAGCTTGCGGAACTTGCTTTAAACCATAGCGCCTTTTTCAATTTTAAAACTTTATTTTCACGACCTTTTATTTCATAACCCGGCGGTTGTTGCAAATAAACTTCTTCTTCTAAGTTTCCATTTAAAAACGCGGATTTTACATCTATTTGATTTATTTTCCAATTATTTTGCGCCGCCAAAGAGATTAAATATCTTATTGTTTCCAAACGAGCGACGGGAGCAAACACTTCGTCGTAGTCGATGCCGGCCTTTTGGTTCTAACCTTTTGCGACCAATCTAGCTTTGTATTTTTTGATTTCTCCTTTTGCGTTCTTCTTCTCCTTATAGACCCATTTCGTGCCAATAGCTTTGTGCCCTTCCGGTAAGTCCGCCAACACCCACGTATCATTTTTCGTTATCGAGTTTATTTCTTCATCCATAGCGTTTCTCCAGTTTTTGTTTTGCCTCGCTTCTTCAACGCCGATCGGTTCACAACCCGCAAAGAGAAAAAAGAGAGTAACGTTGTCATCGATTCTTTCGGTCACTTCGTATAAATCTTGTAAGGTTCGAAAACGTTGGGGCCTTTCGCTTGAACTTTCATTGCTCACGGATCCTACTTCGCCATGCGAAGGAGGTGATGGTGGTGGCGTCGTGGGCTCCTCTTCTACTTGAACTTGCTCGTCTTCCTCATCACTATTATAAATTGGGGTTTTTTGCCTTTTATATTAATTATGTTCTTATATTGTTAATTGGGGTTTAGTTGTTATATTTTTAATTACTTTATTTGAATTGTAGAAGTTGAGGCATTTGACATATTAATTTCGAATTAATGAGGTTATGGATGGGTTTGCATGTCTTTATGCATTGATATTGTGTTATTATAATTGTTGATAAATTGGGTAATTTATTGTGGAATAATGCTGAGTTGTATTTTACGCATACAAGGTGTTTGTTAAAATGCCTGAACGAGATTTTACGTTATTGGCGTTGTTTGGCTAGTTGCGAATTTAGTACATATGGTTATGTGTTATGTTGATTGATGTTAAAGTGACGTTTGAGAATGTTGGTATTTTGAGATGTGATAATTGAATGGATTTATATTATTGGCCGAGGCCTTGTGATTTAGCTGTAATGGCAATGGTCTCTGTCTCTCCCTAATTCCGGAGACAGAAGACGGCCGAGGGGATAGGGAATGACTCGTCTTACGGACTGGGGCGAGTGGCGTGAGAGGTCCTAGTGTGCACTCTATTTACTTTTATGTTAGCAATGGTCTATGTCTCTCCCTAATTCCGGGGACATAAGACGGACGAAGGGATAGGGAATGACTCTTCTTACAGACTGGGGCGAGTGGCGTGAGAGGTCCAAGTGCGCACTATAAATCTACTTTTATGTTAGCAATGGTCTATGTCTCTCCCTAATTCCGGGGACATAAGACGGCCGAAGGGATAGGGAATGACCTACCTTACGGACTGGGGTAGGTGGCGTGAGAGGTCCATGTATGCTTTTGATGTGCGTTGACGTTATTTAATTTATTCCGTTATACGATGTTATTATATTTCTTTTTATATGTTGATTATCTTAGTTGTTGTTTGTGGGTTCTTGCATCTAAGGGATGGAGTGACGGTATTTGTGGTGCCGTCCCGTCTAGTTATGTGCGTGGGACTCACCGTTACAATTTTGTCTTTCAGGTACAATTTAGGTTGAGACGTTCGGTTAGGAGCTATGGCAATACATCACATGGGCTCGGGGCTTTCATTTTCTTTTCACTTTGATTACATTTTGATGTTTTGTGATTATCGCGTAATGTGCCAAATGTTATATTGTATGATTAGCGGAATTTGAAATTTTTGGTGGGATGTAGATTTAGTTAAGTGTTAGGAGTCGAGATGAATAAGTATAGTATTCATGTATGAGTAGTAATGTCAAGTGAGACAACTAAAGTGTCGGTTTAATCTGTTGTAGTCATGGCTATTACCACAAGGACTAGTGGATGAGGACCAGCTACACGCGGGGGCGCATCACTATCAAGCGGTGCGGCTACCCGAGGTGGGGCAAACGGAAGAGCAGGAAGAGCTCCAAGGGGAAGGGGAGCAACTAGAGGAAGAAGGACTACTAGAGGTCGTGGGGGAAGAGGTAACACTAGGGCCCCACCACCTGAGCAGCCCGAGGTTGAGAATGTGTATGAGGAAGTGAATGTGGAAGAAAAAGAGACCTTTGCACCTGAACTGGAAACGGTAAATGCTAATCAGGTGATGACCGACCTTCAGAAGGTGGTGCAAATGATGTGCAGAATGCACAAGCTGGGAGTTCAAGCAACAATGGATTGCTTAACTTCACCCGATTGGGGGCTCCAACTTTCGATGGGGTAGGTGAACCATCCATAGCTGAGGGATTGGTGGACAAAATGGAGAAATATTTATCGGCAGCGGGAATAGTAAATGGGGAGCAACGAATGAATATGGCTCAGTTTCACCTAAAGGGTGAAGCACGGAAGTGGTGGTTGGGAATTGTGGATACATACGACATAAGCAACTTCGAATGGAATGAGTTCATTGCATTGTTTAATCGACAATTTCTTCCAGATTCCTATAAGGATGAAATGAGGAGGCGTTTTGAGGAGCTGTATCAAGGGGGTATGACTGTTCAAGCATACCAACTGAAGTTTACCTCACTCTCGAGGTATGCCCCAGAATCAGTTATAGGGGATGCAGAAAAATGTAGGAGATTCATGAAGGGGTTGAATCCGACCATCTCATTACAATTGGCATCGGCTCGACATGTCAATTATAATGAATTGGTAAAATCAGCCCAAGCTGTGGAAGGAGCTCTACTCCATAACAAGCGAATCTCGGAGAAGTCGAAAACCGGAAATGCTCCGAGGGAATAGAAGAAGCGGACTTGGGATATGACGAATAATTCGCGATTTTAATAGCCGGGAAGAGGAGAGAGGAGTTTTAATCCACCACCGACAAACGTCGTGATAAGGGGAGCGTGTTTCCACTGTGGAGACGCGAGCCATCGACAATTCGAGTGCCCTAGGGTCCAATGAAGGACTTGCAACCGATTTGGACATACAACAAGGGTTTGTCCCGGGGGACAAGGAAGAATCGACACCAATCGGCCCTTTAACCAACCTAGGTTGCCACCACCACCACCACCACCAAGAGGACCAGGATTCGTACCACCACACCAATTACATGGGAACCAAGGAGGAGGGTTTCGAGGTAACCACCAAGGAGGGGGAAATCGTGGGAACTACCGAGGAGGCTATCAAGGCCTGGGGAACCGAGGAAATAATGGGGGAAATCGAGGACCTCAAGGAAACCCACCAGCTCAGGCTCGTTTATATGCCTTGCCACAGTTGCCACACCAAGGAAATCCGGAAAATGTACAAGGTATGGTTCTTGTGTGCTCATCTTGGGCACATGTTCTTTTCGATACGGGGGCTTCGCGTTCTTTTATATCTAGAAGTCTAGTTGAGTCTTTGTCTTTAGAAATTGGAATTCTAGAGAACCCGATTGTTGTAGAGACTCCTATAGGGGGTCGTGTTGTGTTGGACCGAGTGTGTCGGTCTTGTGAGATGGTGGTCGCGGACCACGTGTTTATATTTGATTTAATTGTTATAGAGATGTCGGGGTTCGACGTGATACTTGGAATGGACTGGTTGGTTCATTTCAACTCTTTCATCGATTGTGTTCGACGAAAGCTTTTCCTTACAAATTCATCCAGAGATGAGGTGTTCTTTCGTGGGGAAAGGGACGCTACCCTTTCTTCTATTCCTTATCATTCCAAGCAAGTTGTGGGCAACCTGTCTTGTCTTTTGGCTAGTCTCTCGATAGTGGATAAGGACGAGGAAGTGGAAATGTGGCCACACGTAGTGGACGATTTTAGAGATGTGTTTCCGAAGGATCTACCTGGGTTACCACCGAAAAGAGGGTTAGATTTTTCTATCGACTTGGTACCGGGAATGGCACCCATAGCCATTTCCCCGTACCGATTGGCACCGGCTGAGTTAAAAGAGTTAAGTAAGCAGTTAGAGGAACTGCTGGAGAAGGGGTTTATTAGGCGGAGTACGTCACCGTGGACGGCACCGGCCTTATTCGTGCAAAAGAAGGATGGGTCGATGAGGATGTGCATCGACTATCGAAAACTAAATAGGGTGACTATTAAGAATAAGTACCCACTACCTAGAATTGATGATTTGTTTGACCAACTGAAGGGAGCAACGTTCTTTTCAAAAATCGACTTACGATCAGGCTATCACCAATAGAGGGTGAAGGATGAGGATATTTCAAAAACGGCCTTTAGGACCCGATATGGTCACTATGAGTTTGTGGTCATGCTATTCGGGTTGACTAGTGCGCCGGCGACATTTTTGGAGTTAATGAGCCGAATCTTTAAGGAGTATCTCGACAAGTTTGTGGTGGTCTTCGTCGACGATATCTTGATTTACTCGAGTTCAAGAGAGGAACATGAGGAACATCTCCGTTTAGCGTTGCTCATGTTAAGGGAGCACCAACTTTACGGAAAATTTAGCAAATGTGAGTTTTGGCTAAATGAGGTGAAATTTCTTGGACATGTGATATCGGAAGAAGGGGTAAAGGTGGATGCGACGAAAACTGAGGCGGTTTCGAATTGGGCACAACCAAAGAATGTTTTTGAGATTCGAAGTTTCTTGGGTTTAGCGGGATACTATCGACGGTTCATCAAGGATTTCTCAAAGTTGGCGACTCCAATAACTTACCTTACCAAGAAGGGGGTGAAGTTCGTGTGGAGTGAGGCTTGCGAGAAAGCTTTCTTAGAGCTCAAGAAGCGGTTGACTAGTTCTCCCATACTAGTTATTCCCGAGCAAGGGAAGGGTTACCAAGTGTATTGCTATGCTTCGAAGGAAGGTTTGGGTTGCGTCTTGATGCAAGACGGAAAGGTTATCGCATATGCTTCGCGACAACTAAAGATCCACGAAAAGAACTATCCGACTCATGACCTAGAGCTAGCGGCAATAGTTCATGCGTTGAAGATATGGAAGCATTATCTGTTCGGGGAAAAGTTCGAAGTGTTCTCGGATCACAAGAGCTTAGGGCATATTTTTACCCAACGGGATTTAAATATGCGACAATGACGATGGATGGAATATTTGGAACAGTACGACTATGACTTGCACTATCATCCGGGAAAGGCCAATGTAGTGGCGGATGCTTTGAGTCGAAAGTCCCATGCGACCTTAGCGCATGTGGCCATCGACGAATGGAGGATGATGGGAAAAGTGAACGAGTTCGACTTGGAGTTGGGACATGATAATGTGGGGACTTTGTACACAATATTGGTACAACCGGAACTTGTGAGTAGGGTTCTAGAAGCACAAGATGGGGACGAGAAAGTGGCGAGCTATGAGAAACAGATGAGTTCTAATGAAGGACTAGATGGTTGGACAAAAGGAACCGATGGAGGACTACGATTTAAGGGAAGGACTTATGTGACAGAAAACATGAGGAACGAGGTATTAAAGGAGTTTCACCACTCCCAATTAGCCGTTCATCCCGGCGGGACGAAAATGTATCACGATGCGAAGAGAATTTTGGTGGCCCGGAATGAAACGAGATGTAGCTTCATATGTTAGCAGGTGTCTAACTTGCCAGCAAGTGAAAGCGGAAGACCAAAGACCGGCGGGTATGCTCCAACCTTTACCGGTGGTGGAATGGAAGTGGGTAAGGATAGCAATGGATTTTGTGACAGTGGGAATGACGCTGTGTGGGTTGTGGTCGACCGTTTGACCAAATCCGCACACTTTATTGCGATTAAGATGACGAATTTGGTGGAAATCTTGGGACGAAAGTATATTAAGGAAATTATTAGACTTCATGGGGTACCGATTTCGATAGTATCGGATCGAGACGCGAGGTTTGTGTCGAGGTTCTGGGGCGCATTGCAAAATGCATTAGGGACCAAGATGACAATGAGTACGGCGTTCCATCCCCAAACGGATGGACAATCGGAGCGGACTATCCAAGTGATAGAGGATATGTTGCGCGCATGTGTGAATGACTTCAAGGGAGGCTGGGAGAGCCATCTACCCTGAGTGGAGTTTGCGTATAATAATAGCTTGCAAGCTAGTATTGGCATGGCACCTTTCGAGGCTTTATACGGGCGGCCGTGTAGGTCTCCGGTGTGTTGGACAGAGGTGGGAGAAGCGGAAATGTTAGGACCGCAATTGGTTCAAGAAACGATAGAAAAGATTAAGTTAATTCGACAAAGGCATGAGACGGCTCGAAGTCGGCAAAAGAGTTATGAAGATAAGAGGAGGAGGCCTTTGGAGTCCGAAAAGGGGGATCAAGTATTTTTGCGAGTTTCGCCAAGAAAGGGGATTATGAGGTTTGGCTCTAAAGGGAAGTTGAACCCTAGATTTATCGGACCATTTGAGATCGTGGACCGAGTTGGAGAAGTTGCATACCGGTTGGACTTGCCACCAAAGTTTGCGGGGGTTCACCAGGTTTTCCATGTGTCAATGTTGAAAAAGTATCATCACGACCCTTCACACGTGGTTGACTTTGAGGACATTGAGGTTAGTGCGGATGTGACCTACGAAGTGGGACCTATGAGGATTATCGACGTGCAAGAGAAGGAACTTCGAGGAAAAACGATTAGATTGGTAAAGGTGGTTTGGAAACACCATGGGGCCGAGGAGGCAACTTGGGAACGTGAGGATGAGATGAAGAGGAAGTATCCTGACCTCGTGCTTTCTTTAGGTACTTTTGTTTAGATGTTTTCTAATTTCGGGACGAAATTTCTTTATCGGGAAAGGGTTGTAATGCCTAGAGTTTGGAGTTTATTTTTGTTGTAACGCCTAGAGTTTATGGAGTTGTTGAGTTAGAAGCATGTGAGTTGTTGAGGTAGAAGCATGTCGGCTTAGTTTACTTTATTTTCTTTTATGTTACAGCCGCTTGTTTTACATTGTTGTCTTTTATTCTGTTAGTTATTGTATACATGTGGTTATTCTTACATGGTGCATTATCTGGAGTTTATTTTATTTAAGTTATGGAATTGTTACGAGTTGTGAACTCTGCGTATATTATATTTCTTAGATTATGACACGAATTGGACGTTTAAATTTTTATGACCTTATTTGTAAAAGTTTATAATTTCTGGGTATAGTTGTTTAGAGAGGAAATTTCGGGACGAAATTCTTTTAAGGAGGGTTAGTTGTAACATCCCGTATTTTTATAAGTAATTTTATTTATGATTTAATTTATCCAAAAACGTTTTTTTTAAAATTTTACCAAAAACCTGTCACTCGACTAATTTTTAGCCAAAAACCGAAACTCTTCCGAAAAACTTTATTTTAAAAAACTGTTACTAATTTTACTAATAAAAATGATCCAATAGATTTGTTTCTAAAGATTTGTATTTTTTGAGTAGTAAAACAATATTTTTGGATTAAGAGTTAACTTTTAGAACTTTAGGGACCAAATAATTCGCTTCCACAAACTTACTCAAAACAGTTTTTATCTATTCAATTCAACCCACTTTTTCAAAACAGAAACCTAAAACAAGAGAGAAAAGAGAGAAAAGGAGAGAAACCAATGCTTAGAAAGGAGAAGAAGAACCACGTTAGCGGATTCTTATCGGAAGCATCTCCTCTACACGCTAAGGTAACGGGGTTATCCATTGCGACTAGACGAGGGTGTATGTTAGGATTAGGTTTTACGTTTATTATAAATTGGGGGGTTTTTGCCTTTTATATTAATTATGTTCTTATATTGTTAATTGGGGTTTAGTTGTTATATTTTTAATTCCTTTATTTGAATTGTAGAAGTTGAGGCTTTTGACATATTAATTTCGAATTAATGAGGTTATGGATGGGTTTGCATGTCTTTATGCATTGATATTGTGTTATTATAATTGTTGATAAATTGGGTAATTTATTGTGGAATAATGCTGAGTTGTATTTTACGCATACAAGGTGTTTGTTAAAATGCCTGAATGAGATTTTACGTTATTGGCGTTGTTTGGCTAGTTGTGAATTTAGTACATATAGTTATGTGTTATGTTGATTGACGTTAAAGTGACGTTTGAGAATGTTGGTATTTTGAGATGTGATAATTGAATGGTTTTATATTATTGGCCGAGGCCTTGTGATTTAGCTGTAGTGGTAATGGTCTCTGTCTCTCCCTAATTCCGGGGATAGAAGACGGCCGAGGGGATAGGGAATGACTCGTCTTATGGACTGGGGCGAGTGGCGTGAGAGGTCCTAGTGTGCACTCTATTTACTTTTATGTTAGCAATGGTCTATGTCTCTCCCTAGTTCCGGGGACATAAGATGGCCGAAGGGATAGGGAATGACTCCTCTTACGAACTGGGGAGAGTGGCGTGAGAGGTCCAAGTGCGCACTATAAATCTACTTTTATGTTAGCAATGGTCTATGTCTCTCCCTAATTCCGGGAACATAAGATGGCCGAAGGGATAGTGAATGACCTACCTTACGGACTGGGGTAGCTGGCGTGAGAGGTCCATGTATGTTTTTGATGTGTGTTGACGTTATTTAATTTATTCCGTTGTACGATGTTATTATATTTCTTTTTATATGTTGATTATCGTAGTTGTTGTTTGTGGGTTCTTGCATCTAAGGGATGGAGTGACGGTATTTGTGGTGCCGTCCCGTCTAGTTATGTGCGTGGGACTCACCGTTACAATTTTGTCTTTCAGGTACAATTTAGGTTGAGACGTTCGGTTAGGAGCTATGGCAATACATCACATGGGCTCGGGGCTTTCATTTTCTTTTCACTTAGATTACATTTTGAGGTTGTAGCCTACGGGCAATTTACATTCGTTTATTTCCTTTTATAAATTTGTCAAAACTGTCTCGTTTTGTAGCCGCGTTTGGCAAAGACTTTCATTTATTGATTAATTGTTCCTTTAAGTTCGCTAGTGTTTTCTTTTAAAATTTTAATTTTGTACCAACAGGTTCCTTTTCCTTTTGTTTTAAAATGGTCATGCCTCGATATCCGTTTTTACGATTTTGGGGTGTGACAAGTTGGTATCAGAGCTAACTAGGTTCTTGTATACTTTGGGACGACGGGAAGATGGGTAACCATTGGACCAAGATCCAACGTATCATTTTCACAAAACTTTTTCCAAAAAACTTAAACTTTTTCTATAAAACGGGGGTTTGCATTTAGCTTAAGACATGTAGCTAGAATTTAGTAGTAGTAGATGAAAGGAAAGTCCACATGTGAGGCAAGTTGGGGACAATGAGGACGCTTGTTGATCCCGGCTCGCCAAACTAGTGAATAGACCTTTCGTCGGTATGTGTGAAGGAATACCTTAGCGATGTGGAGTTCTAGAGTATGCGAGGACGCTCGGATGCTTTAGGATAACGTATCATGATGGGTTATCCCTCGCACTTTTGTGTTGTTTGTATGCGTGTGTAGATTTATATAGTGTGTACGAGGTATAAGTTTGCATCTCAAGTAGTAGCGAGCTATTAGAGTGCGAGAATTATAAGGTTGATGGGTTTATGTAATGTATTTCCAATTTATTGACTTATGTGTGAATGAATAATTTTATGCGAATAGATGTTGAAATGTTGTAGACTAAATGATGTAGTTGTGTGATATGTTCCATGTAAGGAAATTACAAGTGTTGAGAAATTTTGCGTTTTTGTAATATTATTTTCTGCAGAAGAAAACGATCGGTCGTATGCCTCTTTCGATCGGTCGAATTTTTTCGGACCTCACTGGAAGGATTTTGATCAAAACCGATCGGTCGTTTGTCAAAACCGATCGGTCGTATCTGGCAATTTTGCTATTTTTTATCGTTATACTTCAAACGCTCGTAACTTCTTCGTTTTAACTCCGATTCTTGTTCCGTTTGAACCGTTGGCTTTGTTTTTCAGTACTCTATATTTTTGATGTTCTGGAATTTACATTTTCTATTTTTGGAAAGGACTAAGCATATATCATCGAAATAGGAAAATCGTAAAATCATTATTTCATAATCTATTATTGAACCCTTGGTTCAACAACATGAAAAACGACCGTTTATCATGTTTTACATGTTTTGTGATTATCGCGTAATGTGCGGAATGTTATATTGTATGATTAGCGGAATTTGAAATTTTTGGTGGGACGTAGATTTAGTTAAGTGTTAGGAGTCGAGATGAATAAGTATAGTATTCATGTATGAGTAGTAATGTCAAGTGAGACAACTAAAGTGTCGGTTTAATCTGTTGTAGTCATGGCTATTACCACAAGGACTAGTGGATGAGGACCAGCTACACGCGGGGGCGCATCACTATCAAGCGGTGCGGCTATCCGAGGTGGCGCAAATGGAAGAGCAGGAAGAGCTCCAAGGGGAAGGGGAACAACTAGAGGAAGAAGGACTACTAGAGGTCGTGGGGGAGGAGGTAACACTAGGGCCCTACCACCTGAGTAGTCCGAGATTGAGAATGTGTATGAGGAAGTGAATGTGGAAGAAGAAGAGACCTTTGCACCTGAACTGGAAACGGTAAATGCTAATCAGGTGATGACCGACCTTCAGAAGGTGGTGCAAATGATGGTGCAGAATGCACAAGCTGGGAGTTCAAGCAACAATGGATTGCTTAACTTCACCCGATTGGGGGCTCCGACTTTCGATGGGGTAGGTGAACCATCCATAGCTGAGGGATGGGTGAACGAAATGGAGAAATATTTATCGGCAGCGGGAATAGTAAATGGGGAGCAACGAATGAATATGGCTCAGTTTCACCTAAAGGGTGAAGCACGGAAGTGGTGGTTGGGAATTGTGGATACATACGACATAAGCAACTTCGAATGGAAGGAGTTCATCGAATTGTTTAATCGACAATTTCTTCCAGATTCCTATAAGGATGAAATAAGGAGGTGTTTTGAGGAGCTATATCAATAAGTATTTAGTAAGTAATGTACTCATCAATCTGCCCTTCGGAAAAAATCCTAAGGTATTTTGTTTTACTGGTGAAGATGATCAGAACAACAATGTTTGATCCATCTTCTTAGTGATTTTGTTATGGCAAAGGATTTTAACTGAATTCAAATTAATGCTTAAAAGCTCTCAACATATGGACAAGCAGAAGAAAAGTACTACAAAGTTAGAAGCAACTTATTTGTTAACGAGGTTCATGCAATGTTTAGCGCTACGTCCCGGACCACTACGCTTACACTTATATATATTATAAAGATGATTACAACATAATTTACCTTGAGACAAAAGGTACGGAGTTACAATTTCACAATAGAACCTAATATGAGCCTCATACACTTTACAAGTTCATGTGGATAACCATAAAACATAGCCAAAATCCTATTTAGCTCCACAATTCACCAATGGGGATGTGGGGATAATCAACCAATATAGGCAAAATCACATTTGACTCCCTACCTCAACATTCTTGTGGTTTTTGGTCTTCTCATGTTATGATGTGGTAAATTATAAAATGTTGTATTGTTGCTCATGACCAAATTTAAAAAAGTTATATGGTATGTAGAGGTAACCGCAAGTTATACAAAACCCGTACTACTTAATTATTTGTTATTTCAGTTATCATGAGTTTATATGTATTTTTATATTATTAGAAACTTTTTTATACTCATGCATGCCGAAGAACGTAACTTTACACACAAGCCACAATTTTCCCTTTACTGAATCGTCTTTGGACAAGCCCTCTCTACTCATGAGAACCACATCGATGGGGACATTGTTGTAGGTCGAGAGGCATCGAGGAGGTCCATTTAGCAAAATAGTTCTGAGTTGTTAGGATTTGTTGAATTGGTTAAAATAACTTTAAATAACCTTACGACTTCAGATTTAGTTGTATGCTTAGGAAAATAGCCCTAAAATTGAAAAGTAAAGAACATAAAAGATCATGAGAAGATACAATATGATCTCATAAGAAAGAATCGATTTGATAAAACCTCGGATAAGCCACTAACAGCCTTTTTCGGGTAGATACATGTTAAAAGGCGTTCTAAAACAAAAAGGCGAAACTAAATTCGAGTTAATAGCATCCCTTTGTTTAAGCCTGGTTTGTCAGCAGGTTTTATTTACCACAACAACGTCTTCGTGCTTCTTCAAAACATTTGGGCATGATAAAAATGTTGGAAAAAATGTAGGAAAACATGTTTCTAAACATGGTTGTTCCAAGTGGTCAGGGACCATCTTTGAGTCAATTTTCGATGCAACTACTCAGTTTTTCTGAGGCCATACTCAAAGCGTTTGAGTAGCTCGTACAACGAGCTTCGCAACGGTATATCGCATGACCTATTCGGAGGAAGGGTGTGAATGATAATTGGACTCGAAGGTTGGTACTCGAAAGAGGCAATAAAGCCAATGCTGGAAAATGAGAAAAGAAATGGGATTTAACCCATGAGGGTTATCCCACATTGGAAAATCATGAGTGATTTTTACAATATATATACTAAGGTATCCCATGTGGATATTAAGTAGTGTGTCCACGTACACATGTGTGTATTGTGTACCACACATGCGCTTGCTCGTCGGGCGGGCTTGCTCGTTGGGTTTTTAGCTCAACAGAAAAAGTGCGCCTGTTCCTGTTCAGGAAAAGCACGCCTGTTCGGGAAAAGTGTTCCTGTTCGGGAATAGCGCGCCTGTTCGGGAAAAGTGAGCCTGTTCGGGAAAAGCTTTCAGCAAAGCTGTAACTGTTGCAATAAATATGAATTTATTGCAAAGTTAATACTGCAGTTTCGAATTTCGAAAACTGACAGTAGTAAAGTGACTTTAATGGCTGAGATACTCAGCAAGCCTATAAATAGGCAGACCCCCCACATGTCAAAAAACACAACATTCTGAAATAAAACACCAGAAGCATATATCATCTCTCCAAAACAGCATTACATTTTAGAACCAGAGAGACCACCCACCAACAGCTCGACCTTGACTCGTCGCCAGTTTCCGACGAGTCATCCGAGACGTTGTACCTTGGGATCGAAGCGCCAACGCAACCAGAAACATCAAGGTGGTTGGGCGAATATCGGTTAAGGGCATACTGTTAACAGTAGCCTCGTCTAATTGTTTATTTCTATTCTGTCCATTTATTTTTAAATTCTGTTTTTTACATTCTATCATTTCAATTCAGTATTTTAATTTCCTGTACTTAGCTGTAGCATTTTATTTCTGTTTGCACTATTCTGTAATTAGTTTAAAGTTATGTTTTTTGCTGTAATTACTATTATGTAATTTAATTCTGTATTTAGAATAGTTTCAATTCAGTCCTGTTATTTCAGTTTAAATCAGAACAGTCCGGCTGTTAAGTTTATACTTTTCAGTCCGGCAGTTTCTATTAATTGCAAATAAGTACATCAGATTATTAATAATAATCTGATAACGTTTGCTTTATTTACGTTTCAGTACCTACATGTTGTAATCATTAATTTCTGTATCAGTTTCGAAATTAATAAAGATTACACTGGTTTTGTTAATTCTTGTTTAGTCCTTCATTATTGTTTAATTGTTATTTCGTACACGGAAACCAACAATCTTAACCGATATCCTGTTGTTTCTTTCGTGTATTAATTAATACAATTATTTATTTTTTATAAGGAATAATGCTTTTTTGTTTTCGATTCTAATTTATATTAGAAATTGAGTACAAAGAAAAATTCCAAACAGTTTTAATTTATTTATTTTTTTGTTTTTTGAATCTTGTTGATACCAACCGTATTGGTATTCGATAAGAATCATTCAATCCTTTTAATATCAACCGTATTGATATTCAAAAGGATAAAAAAGTTTATTTTTATTATTTGTTTATTAATTCTTTTACAAACCCAAATATCAGTTTTGGTGTTTGTTTATAGAATTTATTGTACACGTATCTCATACGTATTGTGTTGTCATTTCAGATGACAAACACGTCGCCTATTCAGTTGCCTATCGGAAGTAAGCATGACCCAGTGGTTGGTGGAGATGTCCATAACACTGGGGGCAATGCGATTGTGGGGGCTAACGCCGATGACGTAGCTGCAGCGGCTGAGGCTGCCGCGGCTGCGGCCATGGCGGATGCTACGGCCAAAGCTGAGGCTGCGGCCGAAGCAGCGACCACGGCCAAGGCCGCAGCTAAGGCTGCGGCAAGAGCCGAGGCTGCGGCCAAGGGCAAGGCACCGATGTATTCGGCTGTGCCTACTTTGCCGACTTCTCATCTGGAGAAACCAGAAAAATTCAGGGGAGACAACTTTAAACGTTGGCAGCAAAAGATGCTGTTTTATCTCACGACCCTGAATCTGACCCGGTTTCTGAAGGAGACTGCTCCCGTCCTAAGCAAGGACGATCTGGACGAGCAGTCGTTCTCTGCGGTTGAGGCATGGAGACATGCCGACTACCTATGCAAGAACTATATTCTGTGTGCTCTAGATGACACGCTGTTCAGTGTTTTCGAGCCCAAAGCTATTGCAAAGGAGCTATGGGAGACTCTCGAAAACAAGTACAAAGTGAATAACGCTGGCACAAAGAGATTTGTTGTCACGGACTTTCATGAGTACTGTATGACTGACAGCAGGGGTGTCATGGAGCAAGTTGAGGAGCTCCAACTCATTTACCATCGCCTTGAGGCTGAGGGGCTAGTGATTAATGAGCCTTTCCAGGTGGCACTCATGATTGAGAAATTGCCACCGTCTTGGAAAGACTTTCAAAACTACCTGAAGCACAAGCGAAAGGAAATGAGGCTGGAGGGGCTCATTGAGAAGCTCAATATCGAGGTGAGCAATCGTCGCTCCGTGAGGAGAGTCGGTGGTGCTAACATCCCGATGGCAAAGGCCAATGTGGTCAAAAGCTCCAATGTCAAACGGAAACGTTTTGACAACGGAGGCAGCGCTGTTGTCGCAAAGAAATTTGCGGGAACCTGCTTTGTATGTAACAGGACCGGCCATCGTGCCGTGGACTGTTATGACAATAAAGGCGCTGTTAAACCCAAGCCCCCCCCCCCCCCCCCCCCCCCCCCCCCCCCCCCCCCAAAGGAACTTCAAGGGCAAGGGGAAGAGGAAAGCTTCAGCTCAGGCACATCTGGCCGAGGGAGGACGAGATGATGACCACTTTACTGCTGTGGTCTCTGAGGTGAATCTCGTGGAGAGCAATCCCAAAGAGTGGTGGCTGGATACCGGCGCCACGAGCCACATTTGCTCAACAAGGTGGATGTTTAAGACCTACGAGGCAGTAGAGGGAGAAAACTGCTTCATGGGAAATTTTGCTACTTCCAAGGTGGAAGGAAAAGGAATGGTGGTGATGAAGATGACCTCGGGAAAAGAGCTGAGGTTGACCAATGTGCTCCATGTTCCGGATATCCGTAAGAATCTGGTATCCGGATTAGTGATGGTGAAGAACGGGTTCAAGCTAGTCTTAGAATCCGATAAAATTGTAATCACCAAAAATGGTGTCTATGTAGGCCGTGGCTATATGACCAACGACATGTTTAAGTTAAACGTAGGGACACATGCTCCCAATAAAGGTGCTAAAGCTGAGGCTAGCACTAGTGATGTAATGACTGTTGCCCAAGAGGCCAATAAAAATTCTAATTTTGATTATTTATTTGAGTCATTTCATTTGTGGCATGGTAGATTAGGTCACGTGAATTATAATTATTTACAGAAATTAATATCACTAAGACTAATACCAAATTTCGTTTTTGATAAGCAACACAAATGTGAGATTTGTGTAGAGGCAAAATTAACGAAATCATCGTTTCAACATGTTGAACAAGAAAGTGAACCTCTCGGTCTAATACACACGGATGTATGTGACTTAAAGTTTATACAAACACGAGGAGGGAAAAAGTACTTTATCACCTTTATAGATGATTGTACTAGGTACTGTTATGTTTACTTAATGAGAAGTAAAGACGAAGCAGTAGAGAAATTCGATCTTTATAAGACCGAAGTTGAAAATCAACTCAATAGAAAAATTAAAACATTGAGAAGTGATAGAGGCGTTAAAATTGAATCACCGTTTGAACAGATATGCGTTGAAAGTGGCATTATACATCAAACCACAGCCCGATACACTCCCGAGCAAAATGGGGTTGCTGAGCGTAAAAATAGAACGCTAAAGGAAATGATGAATGCTATGCTAATAAGTTCTGGGTTACCCCAGAACATGTGGGGGGAAGCGATACTTTCCGCAAACTATGTTTTAAACAAGTTACCACATAAGAAGCGAGAAAAGACTCCATATGAATTATGGAAAGGTCATCAACCCAGTTATAAGAACCTGGGGGTTTGGGGTTGTCTCGCGAAGTTCCTAGTTCCCACTCCTAAGAGGATGAGAATTGGTCCTAAAATGGTGGACTGTGTGTTCATCGGATATGCACATAATAGTAGTGCATATCGGTTTCTCGTACACAAGTCGGACAATCCCGATGTGCACGTAGATACGTATATGGAAAGCTGAGAGGCCTCTTTCTTTGAGGATATCTTTCCCCAAAAATTACCTACATCTGTACAAACTCAAGAGTTGAACAGTGAAGGAAATGTGGGGGCAAGTGAACCGACAGAGGAAGAGGAAGAGCCTCGACGCAGCAAAAGGGCAAGGAAGGAAACTTCCTTTGGACCTGATTTCCTAACCTTCATTGTAGAAGGCGAACCGGTGACATATAAACAATCTATGTCGACACCGGATTCCCAATATTGGGAAGAAGCTATTCAAAATGAGATTGAATCAATCATGCAAAACCACACTTGGGAACTAGTGGATCTTCCGAAAGGATGTAAGCCCCTAGGTCACAAGTGGATCTTCAAGAGGAAGTTAAGGGTTGACGGCACAATTGAGAAATACAAGGCGAGACTTGTAGTAAAAGGCTTCAGGAAAACGGAAGGTGTCGATTATTTTGACACGTATGCTCCTGTCTCCAGGAAAACGTCAATCCGAATCGTCATTGCTCTCGCAGCTTTGTTTGATATGGAAATACATCAAATGGATGTAAAGACGGCATTTCTGAATGGAGAACTGGAAGAAGAAATTTACATGGAACAACCGAAAGGGTTTGTAGTTCCTGGTAAAGAGCACCAAGTGTGCAAACTTGTAAAGTCTCTATATGGACTCAAACAAGCGCCAAAGCAATGGCATGAGAGGTTTATCAAACGGTTTTCACATTAGTGAGTGTGATAAATGTGTCTACTCTAAAGGAAGTGGAAGAGACTGTGTGGTAGTCTGTCTCTATGTGGATGACATGATTATAATTGGGAGTAATGATAGAATCAGCTCCACAAAGAAAATGTTGTCACAACACTTCGATATGAAGGATCTGGGTATAGCTGATGTAATACTTGGTATGAAGATTACCAAAACATCAGAAGGATATGCCTTGTCCCAAGGTCACTATGTTAAAAAAATATTAGACAAGTTTGACAAGGGCAGTAATGCAATGTCTAGAACCCCAATTGAGTTCAACTATAACCTCAAAAAGAATTTCGATAAAAGTGTGAATCAATTGGAGTTCTCTCGAGTCATAGGCAGTCTCATGTATATAATGAATTGCACTAGACCAGACATAGCAAACTCAGTGAGTAGACTGAGCAGGTACACCAACAATCCGAATGAGGAACACTGGAAGGCCATAATGAAACTTCTCAGGTATATGAGGTTTTCAGCCGATTACGGGCTGCACTATACCAGATATCCAGCGGTACTGGAAGGGTATTCAGATGCCAATTGGATATCAGACTCCAATAGCATAAGGTCCACGAGTGGATATGTGTTTATAATGGGAGGAGCTGCTGTGTCTTGGAGATCCTCCAAACAGACGTGTATTGCAAGGTCAACTATGGAATCAGAATTCATAGCGTTAGACTTAGCAACCGAAGAGGCAGACTGGCTGAGAAGTCTATTGGAAGGAATTCCAATGTGGCCAAAACCTGTTCCCGCAATAAGCATGCATTGTGATAGTCAATCAGCTATTGCGCGGGCTCAGGATCATATGTATAATGGAAAGTCTCGACATATACGTCGGAGACATAAATCCGTAAGGGAATTGCTATCCAACGGTGTGGTATCCTTAGATTTTGTGAGATCAAAGGAAAACATAGCGGATCCATTAACAAAAGGCTTGACTCAAGTGGGAGTCGAGACGTCATCGAACGGAATGGGATTAAAGCCCATTAAATTGGTGGCCCCCCCATAGGCAACCCAACCTAAACGGAATATTTCCTGATAGGTTCAAAGGGAAACTGAACTGTGGGGGCAACCAAACAAAGCACTCGGGAACCTGGAGTTCCCAGCCCATTTCCGCAATGACAGAGTGATAGACCTGTACCATTTTAAGGGTGAGTTTGAGTCTCTTAATGATCCAAGTAACTCGACGGTCGAGTAAAGTGAGTCAGGACACTTTCGACTTGGAACACCTATGACGAGTGTGTAAGGCCGGTACCATGTGATGAGCTTGGGCTAAATCACTAGAGCACTCAGTTGAAGTTGCCAAGGCAGTCCAGGCCAAATATGGACAACAACTAAAGGGCCTAGTACGTGGGTAGAGAGGGCACTGTGCGGGTGCCAATTTGGGATACACAAAGCTTGATGGTTCAAAGCTTTACAGCTACCTAATAGCAGTATTCTGGGTGGTACTCCGCTACGGCAGGTTCAAGGTGCGCGCTACCTGACCTAAGGAAGTGAACTTTTGCGATTCTCTTGATTTTCATTTAGGACATGGGCTTTCGAGCCAATTGCATTCATGTGGGGGATTGTTGGAAAAATTGTAGGAAAACATGTTTTTAAACATGCTTGTTCCAAGTGGTCAGGGACCATCTTTGAGTCAATTTTCGATGTGACTACTCAGTTTTTCTAAGGCCATACTCAAAGCGTTTGAGTAGCTCGTACAACGATCTTCGCAACGGTATATGGCATGACCTATTCGGAGGAAGGGTGTGAATGATAATTGGACTCGAAGGTTGGTACTCGAAAGAGGCGATAAAGCCAATGCTGGAAAATGAGAAAAGAAATGGGATTTAACCCATGAGGGTTATCCCACATTGGAAAATCATGAGTGATTTTTACAATATATATACTAAGGTATCCCATGTGGATATTAAGTAGTGTGTCCACGTACACATGTGTGTATTGTGTACCACACATGCGCTTGCTCGTCGGGCGGGCTTGCTCGTTGGGTTTTTAGCTCAACAGAAAAAGTGCGCCTGTTCCTGTTCAGGAAAAGCACGCCTGTTCGGGAAAAGTGTTCCTGTTCGGGAATAGCGCGCCTGTTCGGGAAAAGTGAGCCTGTTCGGGAAAAGCTTTCAGCAAAGCTGTAACTGTTGCAATAAATATGAATTCATTGCAAAGTTAATACTGCAGTTTCGAATTTCGAAAACTGACAGTAGTAAAGTGACTTTAATGGATGAGATACTCAGCAAGCCTATAAATAGGCAGACCCCCCACATGTCAAAAAACACAACATTCTGAAATAAAACACCAGAAGCATATATCATCTCTCCAAAACAGCATTACATTTTAGAACCAGAGAGACCACCCACCAACAGCTCGACCTTGACTCGTCGCCAGTTTCCGGCGAGTCATCCGAGACGTTGTACCTTGGGATCGAAGCGCCAATGCAACCAGAAACATCAAGGTGGTTGGGCGAATATCAGTTAAGGGCATACTGTTAACAGTAGCCTCGTCTAATTGTTTATTTCTATTCTGTCCATTTATTTTTAAATTCTGTTTTTTACATTCTATCCTTTCAATTCAGTATTTTAATTTCCTGTAGTTAGCTGTAGCATTTTAATTCTGTTTGCACTATTCTGTAATTAGTTTAAAGTTCTTTTTTTTGCTGTAATTACTATTCTGTAATTTAATTCTGTATTTAGAATAGTTTCAATTCAGTCATGTTATTTCAGTTTAAATCAGAACAGTCCGGCTGTTAAGTTTATACTTTCCAGTCCGGCAGTTTCTATTAATTGCAAATCAGTACATCAGATTATTAATTAAAACTATTTAATTAAAAATTAAAAACTAATAAAACTATTTATCACTTTTTAACAACGAAATTAACATTCTTTTAAATCTTAAACTATGTTTTTTTTTGTATTATCCACATATTTACATCATAACTATACATATTTTATATATTTTTATTGCATTACGCGCCACACACACAACGCGTGGGGCACGATTACTAATATATATATTGTTAGGAAAGGAGTAGCGACCTAGCACAACGGAATAAAATATAAAGATCGACTACTCATTCTCCAATAGAAAACGTTAACGAATAAATAATAAATAAGACACAACGATATAGCCTGGGAAACCACTCCAAAATAGGAGAATAAAACCCACGAGGCTCTCAATAGGGGCACAATAGCCAAATACTCGAGATAACTATCTCGATCTAATCTCCCTAATATCTCAATAGGGGCTAACAAGACAAATAACCCAAGACAAATATCTTGGTAACAAAACAAACAAGAGGAAACACGAAAACAAACACACGAATACTAATCACCAACAGTAGCTCTGTTTTCGGCTCAGCAAACGACCATAAACACCTTCAAAAGTGATCTCCCCCGTTGAGAATGAAGGCCTTTGAGTTACCAAACTATTTCCGCTGGTATCAAGTCGATCCAACGGTTCAAACTCCCGAAAAATAGATTTTACCGGACACGTGCAGTGCTGTGGCGGAAACAATGTTTATCTCTCTCTCTGTTTAATATGGCTAAACAATATGACTCTCTATTATTTAGTCTTACATAATAAGCCTAAAACAATAGGTATTTATAAACTAAATATTTACTAGTTAGTTTTAATTTAGGATCAAGTAATTGACCCAAATCTTTTGTTGAGTTTCCTTCTCCTAATAGGTAGGGCCGGGCAAAAAACCGAAAAAACCGAACCGAATCGAACCGAAAAAGACCGAAACCGAAAAACCGAAAAATTTTCGGGTCGGTTTCGGTTTTCAATAAAACCGAACCAAAAAAGTCCGAAAAAAACCGAAAAATACCGAAAAACCAAAAATAAAACCGAAAAATAACCCAAAAAAACCGAAACCGGACCGAAAAAACCGGTCCGGTTCGGTCCAAAAAATAAAAAGACCTAAACCGAAAAAAACGGAATAAAAAAATATGCTCAGTTTTGATTTCGGTTTTGCCAAAAACCGAACCGGATCGAACCCAGCCCTACTAATAGGAGTCCAAACTCAATATATATATATATATATATATATATATATATATATATATATATTTATTTATTTATTTATCTGTTCATATAAAAATCTAAACTCCTATACTGCTTGGCTCTAGCTAAATTTTTTGGTGTAGTACTATCATAATTAATTTCATCACACATACTCATATTTTATACAATTTTTAGTAGGTCTCATATTTTCATACATATTTTACTTGGCTCATTTGTTTTTATAAACAATTACCACCGTTCATTAGTAAGTTTTGTAAGACACACAAAATTTTCATTAGGGGAGTTATATAACCATATGTTTCTATTGAAAAGTTGTAAGAAAAGTTTAATTTCGAAAGAATTTGAAAGGGAATAAAAGAACAAATATTGAAATGAGATCGTTTATTGTAATCAAATTTGGTGCAATTTTTTCTCTCATATAATAGTATTATTTATCAGAATTTATGTAATACATGAATGGTTTATGTCTATTGATAAATGATTTGGATGACCGCTATTTTTCTTATATTTTAAGGAATATAAGGCACTTTTTCAATTTAGATTTGTACCTCCAAAATGCTGAATACGACACTGTTATGAGACATACAATAATTTTTTTTTTACTAACGCGGAAAAAGGTACAAGAACATAAATGATTGGGGCCTCCAAAATGCTGAATACGACACTGTTAGCTAACTTTATGTATTTTCTATCACTGGTTCAAGTTAGGCGCCCTCTCACCCAGATTTCATTATTATCGTAGTGACATTTCGAAAACATTGTAGTCACTGATGCTATCTAAATGATGTCAATAATTTATTGTCGGATCCTAGCTTTTCGATTCTTATTTCAGTATTTAACAACTAAATTTACGGCTTTGTTGCTAAATGTAGTAAATTGTATATCTCAAATGCACCAATGGCTACTTATCTAGTATAGAAAAGAAAACAAAATATGGAAATATCCTATCTGAGGGGCAACATGAGAAACTGGATGAAGGCTTCACATTTTCTTTAAATTAAAAGTGTGTTTACCCATAATTTTCATTAATATTTGAGTTTTAAATGTTTGTCCGACCTTATTACCCATAGAGTGGTGACAGCAAAAGAAACAAAATTCAAAGGACCAAAAGATAGAAATAAGAAACAATTTTGCCATAAAAGTAAAACTTGAGCTGACTTTTCTGGATATACCAATACTTCACCGCCAAACAGAACATAGCCCATTAGGAAACTCAGGGTGATGAACTCGATCTTGGTCTTTAATTGAGTCAACTTTGAGTTGGCTCTAATCTTCTCCAAAAGACAGGTAAATTTCTCAATTCTGATTGAAAATAAGGATAACATACGAAATTACTTGCTCGGTATCAGTGTCTTTATTCTAAATATTAACATTCTTAGTTCCTTGTGTGCAATGCTAGGTTCTTTTCCTAGCATAGCTTGGATAACTTTTCCTATTTATGTTGCAATGCTAGGTTCTTTTTTAAATGATCGTTTATTACATATTTTGAATACTTAATTATCAAATACTTATAATTAGATTCTCTTTTTAAATTAGTTACAAATACTCAACGATGCTACTTCTTTTTACTATAAGTTATAAACTTTTGATGATCACTGATGTTACATTGTTAATATGTAACAAATTTAAAACAAAAACCACAAATTCATGTTTTTTTGATAATTAAGTCTCACAGTATGCAGTAGACAATAACTTTTTTTCCTACCTATAAGAGACTACAAGAGAGAGCTGAGTAGTCCAAAAAAAAAGGAGAAATACATAATAAAAACTTACGAGAAACACTTATATAGACCCGTCCTACCATCTCATCTTGGTGAGTTGGTGTGGCAAATAAATGGGTAAATGACATGTGGATGATCTTACTTAGGAAGCTAATTTGCAATTGTACACAATAATAACGGCTAGAAAGTGGGTTGGTTATCTACCCCACTTGCTTAAATTTTCATTTAATTTAAAAAGTCCTTCAACTTACAATAATTATTTTTTAATTCTTATGAACATAAAAAAACAACGTTATCCAACTTTAATATAAATAACTTTTTACAAAAAAGACAAACAGACAGTCGTTGCTAAAGAACAAATAGTCTATACATCATAAAGAACAAATTACCAAAAGATAGTAAATTAAACTTCAAAATAAAGTTTAGAGGTTTAAATATTACCAAAACGAAAGGAATTCATGAAACAAATAGTCTATACATCATAAAGAACAAATTACAAAGGCAAACGGAAAAATAAATTAATCATCGTCTTGCAACATATAAACATGTAAACAAACATAGAACGGAAACATAAACGTTTTCTGATCTTGTTGTGGCGCCTATTAAGATCTTCTGACAAGTCGTTGACTTCTGGAAAATAACTGGTTACACAATGGAAAATGTTGATTAGGCAAGTTATGCACGCTGATGTTTCTCTCATCCTATAAGAAAAACCAAAAATAAAGTTGCTTAATACAAGTAGTTTATCAAATATAAACCAAGTACTGTTATACATGTAGTTAATTTATTTTCCTTTATATGAATAATATGTTTGGTGTTATGCACAAAGAAAAATTAAACATGTCGCGATTTTGGTTTGCAAGTCGGTATATATTAATAGATATTTCATATACCATTATTATGTTATGGGTGCTTTTTCGTTGGAATTGTATCTCTTCCATAAACTTGCTTGTATGACCTGAGTAAATATATAAGAATGATAATTTAACTGTTAGAACTTATAACCTCAACAAAAAAAATTGTTAAGAATGACAATATAATGTACTTACATTTGGGTTGTATTCGGCCTTTTTCCGGGTTTTTTCTTCTTCTTTTCAAGTGGACCTTTAAGCCTGGTATTTTTTTCTCCTTCTGCCCTTTAACATGGGGGGTCGAATATTGGTTCCTCACCAAGTGAATGAACGCTTGATGAATCCTCATTTTCATGTCCGGTTTGAAGGGGTTGTGCTTTTTTATTTTCCTTAAACATTTCAATTTCAGCGAGCATTTCATCCAAACTTTCAGAAGCAATTGTTTCTGTATGTTCATCTTCCGCAGCCAAGTTCATTATATAAAAGGCCTTGCGCATAAGTTTGTTGAACCGAAAAGTCTTTGATGATATTTTATATTCAATTGAAGGTTCAAAGCTTTCCTTCGTAATGTTCTTTTTGGCCTGCTTTCTCCACCGTTGAAGTATATACTGTTCTGGAATTTTTCCAGCTCCAAGTTTGACATTTAGCACTCTCAAGGCATGTGAGCACAACCAACCTCTTGATTCAAACATTTTACAGCTACAATGAATAATACCATTCCAGGTGTTGTATCGAACAAGGTGTCTGCCATGATGACCTTCGCTTTTCAAAAGGTATGAGCTACATGTACCATCATTACTGTAGTCTGAAACTTGCTCGGAAACACTTTTGACAAATTCATCTTGAAATTTACGGAAGACTCTGTGGGTATAAACTTCAGCTGCGTGTTCAATGAGTCCACGCCTTACACGCATATATGGACGACCTTGATCACACCAAAAATCTAAACTATTCTCATCGTCACGCATCTCCTCCACCTTTTGATCGTAATGTCTCACAAACTCAGTTACCGTCATCGTCTTGCAGGTCAATTTCTGAAAAACATTGTTTGTGCTTTCACTCCTTTGGGTAGACTGTATACCCGCCGAAAAAGTATCAAGACTAAAACAGCTACACCAGTTTTCACGGATGTTATATAACCTTGTGAGCCATTTCTCTTTGTCTGCACCCCACCCTTTAACTAACTCTTCCCAGACCATTTCGAACTCTTCACTAGATTCACAACTATAAAAAAGCTTATTGAATTTTTTCTTGAATTCTGGGTTGGTATATAGATGAGAAATATTTGTTCCAGCATTTTTCAAGATATGCCAGATACATAGTCGGTGCTGAGTATTTGGAAATACCTGCTTAATAGCACTTTTCATTGCATGATCTTGATCCGTTAAGATAGTTTTTGGTGCTTTTCCCATTGCAGCCTTAAATGCTTTCAATAACCAAACAAATGTGGATTTCTTTTCATCTGACAAAAATGCACACCCAAAAAAAACATTTTTCCAGTGATGGCTTACACCTACGAATGGTGCGCATATCATATTGTACTTGTTAGTACGATATGTGGTATCAAAAATAACATCACCAAAGCACTCATAATCAATCTTTGAAAGCCCATCCCTCCAAAAAAAAAAAATTAATCTCTGTTTATTATCTAATTGTACTGAATAGAAGAACATTGGATTTTTAACTTGCTTTTGCTTGAAAAGGTTAATAACATTTTGAGCATCTCCTTTGCCAAGGTTTTCAGACTTATCTTTAGTCAATAAGTTAAAATGATCAATTTTAGTGAATCCAACATTTCGAACTCCGCCAGCTTCTTTTGCCAAATATCTATAAGCTTTCATGGGCCTTATTCCTACTGCTGACATAGAATGAATTATGCCTTTACTAGTTTCGGGTATATTACGGGCAGAACTCAATAAGTGTTGTTGCTCCGGTGGCTTGTAACCAGTTCTAGTGTCCAATTTCTCAACATGTTTTCCATGGCTTGGTTCACCATTCTGTTTTTGTCCTTCTTTTGAGCAAAAGAAAGTGCGTTCACACACTATATTGGTTTTTTGTTTGTACTTTTTTTTTCCCTCTACGGATACTAAAACCTTTGTTTATGGCATAGCTGTTATATAAATCATAAGCTGCTTCCTCATTCTTTACAATGGTCCCTACTTTTGGTTCTATTTCTCTGCCTCCAGAGTCTACTCTCGACATAGTATTGTTCACTTCCTTAACTTCTGTAACTGTATTATATGATCAAAATTATAACTGAGTACTTTAACACAAAGATTTAATGATTTTTTAATTTTTAATTTTAATTAATTTTAGGTTAGCTATTTTGGGTTTCCTTAATATGTATTGGGTTTTTAGTTGGCGGTAAAATTAAAACTTATCATTTGTAATATACTAAGTACAATTAGAAAAAAGCTAGTTTAGAGGAGAAATTGGTTTTTTATAATAAAAAAACAATTGAATCTCTTACAGTCTCCAAATAACGAGTGACAAACTGGAATGAATGAAATTACATCTAATTCAACAATAATCTAACACAAAAAATAACTATAATAAATTGAAGATTAGCAATTATAAAAAGTGAAACTATCTATAAATTATTTGATGCTTACCTTCTTCTATTGTAGGGAGAGAAATTTGAGAAGCATGATCAATTAATTTTTCAAGAAAAAAAATAGGAAGTTTCAGAGAGTTATTTGGTTATATAGAGACTCATGGAAAAGAGGAGAGGGAAAGATTTTGTTTGTAGAAGTGGAGGAGAGAGAGGAGAACGTGCGGGAGTGGGTTCATTTAATTTATTAGTTTTAATTTGACGCATCAGTTTTATTGTTTCTCCATATTAATATGAAACATGTGTCCTATTATTACAAGTTTGCCACACCAACTCAGAAAGATGATGTGGTAGGGCCGCCCTATATAAGTGTTACTCAAAACTTACAGAGAGAGTGAGAGAGAGAAACAGAGAGAACAGGCGACGACCACCACAGTTTCGTCTCCGGCTTTTTCTACCCTTCACTCCCCACTCTCCTACCCTAATATCCCCTCTTTACTCCGGTCATGGGTTGGACCCTTATCTTTCACCCCCCTTACCATGGCGAAAGCTAGGGTTCAATCTTAACCCCTTTATTTCTTTCAATAGATCTTAGAAATCGATTTTAACCCACAACCCTCTCTCTTAGATATCTTGCAACATGAGATAGAATTTACTTTATGAATAATCCGAGGCTTTAGCATAGTATATATTTACATAATGGAAATTTAAGATCTTTCTCCTTCCCCAAGTGGATCAAAGATTGAATCTTTTGATCCTTAACTTCTTAATCAAAGATTGAATCTTTTGATCCTCAACTTCTTGATAAAACAGCTCCAACTATCAAAACCTTTGCTGACTGTTTTAAAAAGCAAAAAGAACTCATGGTACCTTTGAAATAGATAAGACTTAAAAGGGGGAAAATCTTTGGTCTTCACTCAAGATGAAGTAAAAATTTTATCGGAACCCTTTAAATTCAATCTTGTATGAAAATTTACACATGGTATGCCTTGCATTGACTTTATTAAGAACTTTTTGGACAATTGAAGTCTAAAAGGTGACTTGTCTGTTGGATGCTTAGATCAAAAGCATGTAATTTTGAGATTTTATCATGAGAATGACTTTCTTGGGATTTGAATGAGAAAATTTTGGTTCTTGCGTAAGTGTCGAATGAGGGTACTAAAATGGACTTACGATTTTAAACCTGGTTTTGAGCCTTTGGTCACTAGAATTTGGATTGGGCTATATATGTTGCCTTTACTTCTTTATAATAAATCTAAATTAGGCTATGATTGAAAACATATTTTTTTGGTCCAAATTCAGATTTTAAGAATCTGTTTTAATAATCCACATAAAATGTAGATTTTATAAATCTGGATTGTTTAGCTTTTTCTGCCTAAAAACATGTTGTCAAACGGACCCTTATTCTCCATTGCAAGAGCTTTAGGTCAACCTCTCATGCTAGATGAAAATACGACAAATCTTTCTAGGTCAAACTTAGCTAGAGTATGTGTTGAACCTTTTCGTAATTAACGAAAGTTTTTGAAACAATTTTAACTAACGAAAGTTTTGATGAATAACAAAAATCATATAATTTAACTTAATGAAAGTTCATTAGTCGTACTAATATTTACACCAAGTGTTTTTCAGATTAATGAGTACGTTAAACTATTATGAAATGTAAGGAAAAAGACCAAACTCAAAGGCCAAATTGAATTAAGCTATAATTCATAATTCAATTACAGACTAATCCAACCGATTAGACCGTAAACCAATTGGTTAGGTCATGTATATTTGGAAAGGTCAGCAACGAATTTTGAAGACATGGAAATAATTAAAAACATTTTCAAATATTATTAATGAACGTTGGAAGATATTCTCAGAGATCGGAAGAGTTTTATGAAGAAAATTATACGCCATAAGTGTCATCAAGGAGCAAGATATTCGAGATTCAAAAGAGTCAGCCTTGAGACCAAATCTACATAATTGTACCGATTAGGTTGAAAATCAACTTGTTAGAATCACTGAAATTTTGAATTTCAAACAATCCTTGAAACTTTGAATTTCAAAGAGCAACGGCTATCTGTAATTTAACACTATAAATAGAGGTCTTCCCCTTCACATTTCAGAACACCAATTCCGAACGAACAAGCTAAAGCTTACATATTTTATTCTTTGCTATTTCCGAGCTATTCGAAGCCAAAAATCCATTTATTTCAACCATTTGAGTTTGACAAGCTCTCCATACACTTAATGTAAGAACCCGAATTTTCGTAGGAAAATGCCGGTTTAAAGAGAAAGTATTGTCCCACATCGGCTAGATATGTGAGTACATATATGGTATATAAGGTAACAAAACCCTCCTTACTATCACCAAGCCTTTTAAAGCCATACGGTCCGAGAAGCGATAACGAAATCGGGCCAAAGCAGACAGTATTGGTGGTAATAAGCAGATGGTGGCGGTCTGGTCGGAGGACCGGGTCGTTACACTTAATATACATATTTTTCAGAGAGTTTGAGTGATTGTAAACTCTTAATTGTCTCATAACCTTTGTGGTTCAATCAACGAGTCGAGAGATTTCATTTATTGTAAATCTGCTGTTTATTCCTTGCTAAGTGCTTTGTTTTTAGCGTTCGAGTTTTTGTCCCCTTAAATGAAGAGAAGTTATAGGGTACGCTACCCTTGAAAGAACATTAATAAATCTCAAGATCATTTTAATTTAATGACATGACGTAGTCTCGTTTGAGCCGACCATAGATAAATCCTGCTGTGTTTACTTTCTGTCATTTGCTTTCTAGTAGCTCTACTTATCTACCTCTGCACTTGTTTATATTATTGTTTATATATATATATATATATATATATATATATATATAAATATATATCTCGTACTTGCCTTAGTGCAAAAAATATCTGAGACCGAAGCAAACGTCTAGATCATATCATCCTTGATCTAATCTTACGTCGATAGTTGGAATCAGTCTAACTGTTATATATATATATATATATATATATATATATATATATATATATATATATATATATATATATATATATATATATATATATATTATCGTTGTTTATTTAGGTAAATCTTTTACAAAACAATCAGAGTGGGGTTTCCGCAAAATAATAAAAGTTTTTGATAAACATATTCTGTTGGTTTTCGTGTACGAAATAACAATTAAACAATAATTAAATGACTAAAAGGAATTAACAAAAAACCAGTGTAATCTTTCTTAATATGAGAAACAACAGACGAAGTGTTTATTCATTAATATGATTGTATAGGGAGATACATCAAGAGACCACTGACCCTCTTTATATAATAGAGAGTAGGGTTACATATGCTAGGAAAGCCCAAGATAGGCCCAATAGAGTAAGGCCCAAGATGGCCAATAATATCCTACAACACTCCCCCTTTGGACGTCTTGATTTCTTCGTCTTCATGCTGTCGATGTGAGTCGAGTTCATTCGCAGTGCTAAACACATAAAAACCTTAGGGACGGAAAACCTAGTGTGAGACAAAACCGGTACCTAGGAGAAACTGTGTAGCCGAATGATATAGGCCGAAATATCATCTAAGTAACTAACCACAAAACAGTGTGCCTCATCAAAACCTTGCCAGAGCAAATCCAATGGGAAAATCTCTGATCGAATGAAAAAGAGTGCAACAATGGTAGTAGTAGGGATCAACCACAAAAGAGGTGCCTCATCAAAACCTTGCTAGAGTAAACCAAATAGGAAAAACCTCTAGTCGAAGGACAAAAGAGTACATAGTGGTAAGAAATATACAACAGGATACTCCCCCTAATTTCGGCAATCTTAAGTGAGATATGATGGGAACGTGTCTCGCTAAAAACCTTGCCAAGGAAAACCCAGTGGGAAAAAACCTTGGTCTAAGGACAAAAAGAGTACACGAGCATGCGACTGGATGCTCCCTCTCACTTGCACACGACAGGGTGTGAGAATTTCGACTAAGTAGTAATTAGTGCAATAAGCATTCACATGGATGCTCCCCCTCACTTGCACATGACTGAGTGCAAAAATTTCATATTCCAAGAAAAAGTACGAGCACACGACTGTATGCCTCATTTACTTGCACACGACTGTATACAAGAAAATATAACGTGGAATAAAACGAGCATTCGACAGGATGCTCTTAAACTTCATATGTGAAGATTTATTTCGACGATAAATGCTAAATAGCATAATGTAGTCATGTCTCTCTTGATCGATAACAACAAGTTGTCTTCTATGACAAGTGTTTTATCTGGATCGTGAGACAGAGTATATGTAATTCAAATATGGCTAATACTAGCTCGAAGCCATATACACTCTCTAGTCGTCTCATAGAGCACGAATAGATCAGAGTGATTCGCTTGAAGTCATTCCAAGACCTCCAAGGTATCGCATTATTCCTAATGGTAAAGACAGACCATGTTAGGAATATCATTTATGCGGATCTGATAAGTAATCGGCATCGGTATAACCGAAAAAGGGTTACGTTAATTCGATTACCGAAGGGGGTAGATACACTTGATGTCGCAAAATGGGATAAGACACGCCCTCATCCACAGTTACATTGAGGTAATGGGAAAATGTCTTTTATGCCATTTCGATGGCAGCGTGTTAGCGCGATGCTGTGTCGAGCTATACCATTCACAGCAGACGAGATGTTCGTCCTAGCACATTAGGCCAAGTACAATGATGCGCTTATTGTACTTAGATATGAACATGATGGTTCAATATCTCTTCATAGTCTCATCAGGGACGGACTGGGTCTATATCAATGTCTAGTGATCGAACGATCATGGGAGAATCTGACGACTTAGTGTCATGATGACTAAAACGTCATAACACCTTCTAGGTGTAGTCTGAATCATGGACTTAGATTCAATCTTTACGGGACTCGATCATCGGGCCGAGTCACTACCGTGTCTTCCCAAGATCCTTCATCTCGAAGGCAAATCCAAAAATGGATCGCGTAATAAAACACGCAAGGGCATAATACTTGTTCAAGTATCCCAAGCTAAACAAGTACTCACTTAGGCGGGTATACCACATCCTCTCGGATTATATTAATCCATACAGTGAACGTCTCAGTCAATTGAGATCGTGTTCCGTGGTCAGGAACTACTTGATTTAAGCACATGAAGTCACACAGGGACCTTCATTTATATCTCTGTCTAAATTCTCATAGAGATAAAACAGTGACCACAATCACATGGCTGCATACTCAGTTTTTCGGAAACTACTAAACTAGTAAAAGTAGGGGACTGTTATAATGTCCATTACGAGGAAATCAACCATCTTGTAATCAATTCCAAGGTGTGAGAGAAGTCATGCGCTACTAGGTGAGCATTCTACAATATCATTATTCTCATCACTTTTCCTTATGAATAACCAAATAAACGAACTCGTTTAACATTGGTGGTGTTGGAGCTACAGCTCCGAACACACTTTCGCTAAGGAGTCTACTTGGATTGCAAGTTTCCATTAGGCCAGTCTATTCTACGTTGACTTCAGGCAACGGTACATGGTTCCCTGTCATAATTTGCTCCTATTATCAGTCGTCACTAAATATATGAACAAGTAATCAATGACAGTCTCGTTTCGCTTAAATATCGTCTAAGATATCATGATCGACAGATATTTCGAGATTCTTAAGATGAGGAGGAAATCACACATCTTCTTGATCCTTTATAATCTCGTGCGACAAACGAGTTTCAGTTCACCACCTTTGGGGCTGAACGAATTAAGAACCGGTCAACTTCCTCATATCTTGGAAAGGACGACAGACTGACGGCCGACGGCAGTATCCTTTGCTTGGCGGGTTCGGCCAAAGCAACGTGTTACGACAGGAACACGGCGTCCGACAGACACGTCTATCCTTGCAAGCATTTTGCAGCAGGTATAATAATCTCGTGACATCTCATAAAGTAATTAAATGCGTCTGACATTTAGTTAGACTTTAGGGAGTCTATGCACTTACTTATCACTAAGTGTAGTTTTGGCGATCAAGCTAAGACTGAGTGAGTTATGCCACGTTACTTCATGTCGTTTGTTATCAACGGTAACGTGCAAATCTCCCCCTAACGCCGGGAGAACAGTCTTAGCGATGTCACTTTCGCATATCATGCGGTAAAGAGATCGCTTGCCAAGGTTACTCTATCAAATGATAGGCAGGAGATTCATAATCGACTTATGTCCCCTTCAGAGGTCCATATTTTGAACGCTAGAGCGGCTCAATCAAAATATTAATTAATCACTCTAAACACGCGTTAATATGAGACTTCTAGCTCATAACCAGTAACCAGATGGTACGCATATGGTGTTTGAGTGTCTATGGACCTCATAACGGAACAATGCAGCAAAATAGCATAACCCCACACGGAAATATAAATCTTGGTGCGCAAGACCAAGAAATGCGTGTAATCATTTGCAGTCGCATCATCAAACTTTCCGTGAGTCCATTTGGGTCTGAACATAATCGACAGGATGTTCAATTTCAATTTCCAAACTCAAGTAATTCAAATCGAAATTTCGATTATTACTCTTCGGAATTATCAAGTCGACTACACTTTTCAGGATAATCCGGATCATGAGCCATCAACTTAATGATAGGGCTAAAAGTTGGAAAGTGCTGCATTTATGTGGACAACATTAAAATGTGACCATATTGTCGATGCATCAACCATAACCATTTATATTTATGGTCCGTCTTATGGTTGGATAAGTCCACAATAACTCCTTCAATTCTTTACAAGAATTCTACGAGTTCATTTCGTGATCTTTACACATATTAGTCTTTTAAAGTGAGCATTAATGGCATGAATTTAAAATTAATCGCGAAATATATTCTCAGAGAGAATCCAAATGCGATGCGATTAAAAATCAAGCATCGTCTTTTGACCCGGGAATATCTCATCCGGTCAATACCACAATATCAAAATGCTCTTATCAATCGACGACAGGCGAATGATAGTACAGACAATCATGTCTTAGCATCTAAATCATTTATCATTTCGACGACATGCGAAATGATAAGGTAACTTTAAATGCTTTAAAGAATGTGGTAGCAACCACTTGAAAGACATTTCAACTCCTCTAAAATACGCTTTTGGTCGTATTGAATGGAGGCTATGTAAAGAAATTTTAATTCTTTCATGAGCTATTACCAGATAACACTGGTTTTCTCGAATATTTTATAACTCAACAAGGTACGGAAGGACCTACATGAGTATAAGACCTCATATTTGACAAATCAATTTGGTTTTACCAAAGATTTTGATTTGGAACGACAGGTCCAGAATCGTTGTCACTGAGTACTCTTTTAGGCAAATAGTTGGTGAAATTATGTGGTAAACTGTTACCCACTATTTCAAAAAAAATCAACTACCCCACAAGTATTGCCTAAAATTTCATAATTTAAAGTTTGGTCACATTTGTCAGAGAAATTTGCTCAAAACACTTTAAATTATTTCGAGAAATTTCGTAAACAGGCAAACCATAATCCAAAAGTATGTCCAAATGGAAAAATTATAATCCAAATGGAAAAACATAATCCAGATGAGCGAAAAAAATGGCTCAATGATTTAACAAAATCAATAAAGAAAGGTATCAAACTCATTTGAGCCACAAAATCGGTGGTCTCAAGAGTTTCCTTTCAATTAACTTTAACCACATTAGCATCGGTTTTTCCACCTTTATAATAGTTGTGAAGTATTTAAGGAGTAACCGTGCATGACCTTTGTCTTTATAGCATAGAGTTGGCTCCTTGAGCATTATCTCTTGCTTTGTGACAACGGGCCATATTATTCCTTTCAATTACTGCTTGGAACCACAGGTTTTCAATTTTGACGATTGTCTAAAATCTCGCTTGGCTAGGCGATTCATCGGGATCGCGACAGTTCAAGACAAATAATACTTGTCTCGGTTCTCGATTCGTGGAAAAAAATATACACGAAGAGCATTAATATCAGGCAAACAATTCGCCATTGACCCAATAGGATTAAAACTACTCACCGGGGTAATTTTCTTATCCAATAACAGATGGGTGATAAAGGAACATGGTGAATATAAATTCACGATACTGCTTATGGAATACAATTTCCAAGCTAGTATTTTGGTGAAGGATTGCTCCAATATGTCAATTTCAGACATTTGTTCACCATAGACGTCATCACGTCTCAAATGTGGCGGTGGAATATCATCAACGCCTTATCTTTCATCTCGGTAGTAACAACAAACTCGTGTTTTACTCATCAAAGATGGCATCCAAAAAAAAATTTTGGCATCACATTTTCATACATCAGGGTGAGTAACATGTGGTGACGGATTAAAATCAACGTTTAAACAGTCATTTCGCAAGTATGTTTTACGATTTTTCTCATCATAGATGGCATCCAACATGTGTTGGGAGTTCTAAATTATTTATCATATAAAACGACTGGTTTATATGTTTATGGTTTGCACAAGCACAAACTTTTTTCCGAAACGACAGGTTCGAAAACATTAGTTTTGCTTCTCATGTGAATCGGTTTTCATTGATCGAACGACGGGTCGATACTGAAACAACAATTCGGCGAAACATACATCAATATATAAACACACTCGGGGAAATTATTATTTAGTCAACCCCTTTCGGTAGCTCTAATTGAACACGACCAGGAAAGACGGTGAGGGTGGAGAGCACAAATGCCACTTAAAACCCGACCTCATTAGGATATCGAATTCCGTCTATATCTTTCCTAGACATCGTATCCAAATAGGTGAGCCTAATTGGGGAATGTTCATAATTTTTCCAACTTAAATGTGAAAATATATGATTTTGCAAATTATCATATCATAAACATGGCAATAAATTAAATATAGATTGTACCTGCTTGCATGATTAAATAATATAGCAGTAGCATGGTAGTATATATTAAGACAATCTAAATTTATCAATTTACACTTAGCAAGATATTACTCAATATTTTACCAATCTATTACCAAATTTACAGCGGTAAGATATAACACAATATTTTATTATTCTATTGCTATATGTTTAGGTACTATTTATGGTCATTTACCAGATTCACTATAACATGCAAGTTTCATAATCAATAAAAAAATTCACATGATTTTCCGTAATAGAATATTTCAGAGATGGTAATATTATTAAACATCATCTTTTCAGGAAAAAAAATAACTTGGCAAGTCATAATCATATGTTGGTGTATTTCGTTTTACATACAAACAATTTAACAGACTGTTTCTAGCCACACGGTTCATATGTGTATTAACATGGATTAATTCATGCAAGATAGATCATGTTAAACAATAAGAAATAATTTATCATGTAGTGAGATTTAATTCCTAACATGCAACTTAGCTTTTACACGTATGATTAATAGAACATCAATAGGAGCCTATACAATTGAGTAATTTATACAGGCATAACAATTGAGTAATTTATGTACCATACTTCTGGTATGTTGGAAAAGCTCGATATAGCGAAATCCTTAAAAAAATCCGGATAAATCTCAAGATTTATTGATAACCATAATCCTTAGTACTCCAATCTCCGAGAGCGTATATCTTAGTCTCCGCGAACAAAGTGTTGATAACGTGTTGTGTGACATATTAGCTCGTTATAGATATATGTATAGATATAGAGATATGTATGAGAAACAACAGACGAAGTGTTTATTCATTAATATGATTGTATAGGGAGATACATCAAGAGACCACTGACCCTCTTTATATAATAGAGAGTATGGTTACATATGCTAGGAAAGCCCAAGATATGCCCAATAGAGTAAGGCCCAAGATGGCCAATAATATCCTACAACAGAATTGAAATTATAGCAAAAACAGAACTTTAAAGAAATTATAGAAAGGTACAAACAGAATAGAAAAGCTACAGCAAATTAAAATACTGAATTGAAAAGACAGAATATAAATAGCAGAATTTAAATGCAGAAATTGAAATAGACAGAATAGAAATAAAAAAATAGACGAGGCTACTATTAACAGTATGCCCTTAACCGATATTCGCCTAACCACCTTGATGTTTCTGGTTGCGTTGGCGCTTCAATCCCAAGATACAACATCCCGGATGACTCGCCGGAAACTGGCGACGAGTTAAGGTCGAGCTGTTGGTGGGTGGTTCTCTCTGGTTTCTAAATGCTATGAAAAAAAAAATTAATGCTGTTTAGAGAGACGAGAGATTATTTTCGTGTTTGTTTGAATGTGAGGGGATGGCTGTCTCATATAGAGGAATTCTCAAACCGCAGAATTTAATGTGGTCATTTAATTCTGAGAGTTACATTCTCAGAATCCGCCTCCATAACTGCTGGAGTTTCAAACTCTTTGAAACTTTAGGGACTGCTCTTGTGAATATACAAAAGTCTCTATTTCAGTTTAGTACAAGACCCAAGACCCAAATCCCGCGTCCCGTAACCCGAGTCCCGACCCGAGTCCCGAGACCCGAGCGAGCGCGCGCGTGTGTGGTACACACTAACCCACTCATGGGTATGTGGACTTTGTTAGTTTAACAACTACATGGGATGGACTTGTATATATAGTGTAAAAATCACTCATGATTTTACAATGTGGGATAACCCTCATGGTTTACATCCCTTTTCTTTTCTCATTTTCCAGCATTGGTTATATTGCCTCTCTCGAGTACCAACCTTCGAGTCTAATTATCATTCACACCCATTCTCCGAATAGGTCATGCGATATACCGTTGCGAAGCTCGTCGCACGAGCTACTCAAACGCTTTGAGTATGGCCTCAGAAAATCTGAGTAGTCGCATTGAATATTGACGCAAAGATGGTCCCTGACCACTCGGAACAACCATGTTTAAAATACATGTTTTCCAACAATTTTTCCAACATATTCTTCCTCTAGCATTCTCCATTTGGGCCAACAGTATGCGTAGAAATTGATTTTAGTAAAGAGGTTACTAGAAAAGTGTGGATTGGGTATGGAAAAGAAGATTATAGTGTTGGATTTTGGCTAAGATGTGTGTATGAACATCTCCCTGCATATTGTTTATTACGTAAAAAAATTGGATATTTAAGTCAAGTATGTAAAGCGTTCGCTGAAATGAACAAAAAGAATATGAACATCTAGCCTAGAAAAACCTTCCATAAAGTGTTTCCTGTAAACCAACAAGCAAACATACCTTAGCAAAGCCAAAAAGGAAAGAAATTCGTCAAGAGCTAAGGTGGGTGAGGAAAAAAGTGGCAATTAAGCTGGAACACTATGAGGATCCTAACAAAGGAATGCCAAGCCCGAAAAAGAATCTGAGCCCTTTCGACACTCAAGGTAAATCTGATTCTTCTTTAGATGTGCCTATCTATAATAAATTTCAGATTTTAGACGAGCTAGACACCTTTGTGTCAACTACATAACCATCATTTATTAAAGGAAATAGCTCTAGTATAAACAATGCGATAGTTTCAAAAAATGTATATAATCAAAAAAAAAAAGTTCCTTGCAAGCTCATATAATAGCATCTCTAGTAGCTAAACCATGTCTCACTCGACAAGAAAATGAATTCACATCCGTTGTAAAGGATTCTCCTTTAGAAATATGCATCACAGATCCCAATACTCTGGACAAATTAGTATTTGAGAGGGCTTCAAGTTCCTCTACAGTGATCCAAGACTCACTCTCAATGCTGCTTTCAACCATGCGACTCTGAAGATATTTCTCTCGTTTCGAAAAATGTTCACCCTATTTTACATGATGATGAGCTAGTAGTTGATTTGTATCCAAGTGATTAAGAGGGTGAAGGAGAATGGATAAAGCCAAGGAAAATATCAAAATGGAAAGGGGGTTGGTGTATCAAAAAGCCCGAAAAGGATAAAAAATCATCGGTACAACACAAGAGAAAGATCAAGGTCGTCAGACCATTATTGGGAGATGTTATTGTAATATCCAAATCACACATGTTTACCAAGATAGAGTCCTCCTACTATACTCATCAAGCTCAAGACTCTCATCTTGGATAACCCAAGAGGGGTATAGTTTTCTTCGATTTCACTCAATTTCTCGGTTACTCCCATTATAGTTTTCATTGTTCTTTATTTTGTGTTCTATTTGGTGTTGTAATAAGCCCTGGAGCCACTAACTTCAAAAATTAATGAAAATTGTGGGTTTACCCGACCTCTAATTAAAAAAAAAGATCTGAGCAATATAAGATAGATAGAATTACCATTGGTGATAATGAATTGATCTTTAATTCTCAAGAAGGATAAAAAGTTCTCCTTTTATTTTGAAAAGTTTTGTTTATTTCCGTCTTCTCATGTTGTAAATTGTAATGTGGTAAAATTATGGTGTTGTTTTGTGACATATTATCTCACTTATATATGTATATAGATATAGAGAGAGAATATAGAGAGACAACAGAAGAAGTATTTATTCAATAATATGAGTGTACAGAGAGATATATCAAGAGACATCTGACCCTTTTTATATAATAGAGGATAGGGTTAAATATATTAGGAAATCCCAAGATAGGCCCAAAAGAGTAAGGTCCAAGATGGCCAATAATATCCTACAACACTCTCCATTTGAACGTCTTGATTTCTTCGTCTTCATGCTGTCGATCTGAGTCGAGTTCATTCGTAGTGCTAAACACATAAAAACCTTAGGGCCGAAAAAGCCAGTATGGGACAAAACTAGTACCTAGAAGAAACTATATAGCCGAATGATATAGGCTGAAATTCCATGTAAGTAACTAACCACTAAACAGTGTGTCTCATCAAACCTTACCAGAGCAAACCCAATAGGAAAATCTCTAATTGAAGGAAAATTAGTGCAACAGTGGTAGTAGTAGGGATCAACCACAAAATAGGTGCCTCATCAAAACCTTGCCAGAGTAAACCCAATGGAAAAAACCTCTGATCGAAGGACAAAAGAGTACACAGTTGTAAGAAGTATACAATAGGATACTCTTCCTCATTTTGGCAATCTTAAGTGAGATATGATAGAAACGTGTCTCGCTAAAAAATTTGTCAAGAAAAACCCAGTGGGTAAAACCTTGGTCTAAGGATAAAAAGAGTACATGAGCACGCGACTGGATGCTTCTCCTCACTTGCACACGACAGGATGCGAGGATTTCAACTAAGTAGTAATTAGTGCAGTAAGCATTCTTCAGGATGCTCCCCCTCATTTTCACACGACAGAGTGTAAAGATTTCATATTTCAAGAAAGAGTATGAGCATTCGACTGGATGCTTCATTTTTACTTACCCACGAGTGGGTGTAGTAAAATCCAAATATGGAATAGAATGAGCATGCGACGGGATGCTCTTGTACTTCATATGTGAAGATTTATTTCGGCGAGAAATGCTAAATAACATAATCTAGTCATGTCTCTCTTGATCGATAGCAACAAGTTGTCCTCAAATAAGACAAGTCTTTTATCTGGATCGTGAGACAGAGCATATGTAATTCAAATATGGCTAATACTAGCTTGAAGCCATATTCAATCTCTAGTCGTCTCATAGAGCACGAGTATATCAGAGTGATTCGTTTGGAGTCATTCCAAGACCTCCAAGATATTGCCTTATTTCTAATGGTAAAGACATACAATGTTAGGAATATCCCTTATGCGGATTTGATAAGTAACCAGCATCGGTATAACTGAAAAAGGGTTGCGTTAATTCGAGTACCGAACGGGGTAGGTACACTTGATGATGCAAAATGGGATAAGATAAGCCCTCATCCACATTTACCTTAAGATAATGGGAAAATGACTTTTATGCCATTTCGGTGGTAGCGTGTTAGCGCGATGCTGTGTCGAGCTATACCATTCACACCAGACAATGTGTTCGTCCTAGCACATAAGACCAAGTAAAATGATGTGCTTATTGTACTTAGATATGAACATAATGGTTCAATATTTCTTCATCGTCTCATCAGGGACGGACCGGGTCTATATCAATGTCTAGTGATCGAACGATCATGGGAGAATCTGACGAATTAGCATCATACTACCTTCTGGGTATAGTCTGAATCATGTACTTAGATTCAATCTTTACGGGACTCGATCATCAGGTCGAGCCACTACCGTGTCTTCCCAAGATCCTTCATCTTGAAGGCAAATCCAAAAGTGGATCACGTAATAAAACACGCAAGGGCATAATACTTGTTCAAGTATCCCAAGCTGATTAAGTACTCACTTAGGTGGGTATACCACATCCGCTCGGATTATATAATCCATATAGTGAATGTCTCAGTTAATTGAGAACTTGTTCCATTGTCAGGAACTACTTGATTCAAGCACATGAAGTCACACATGGACCTTCATCTACATCTCTTTGTCTAAATCCCCATAGATATAAAACCGTGACAACAGTCACATGCTGCATACTCACTTTTTCAGAAACTACTAAACTGATAAAGTAGGGGATCGTTATAAAGTCCATTACGAGGAAATAAACCATCTCGTAATCAATTCCAAGGTGTGAGAGAAGTCTTGCGCTACTAGGCGAACATTCTACAATCTCTTTATTCTCATCACTCTTCCTTACGAATAACCAAATAAATGAACTTGTTTAACATTGGTGGTGTTGGATCTACAGGTCCGAACACACTTTCGCTAAGGAGTCTACTTGGATTGCAAGTTTCCATTAGGCCTGTCTGTTCTATGCTGACTTTAGGTAACAGTTAACGGTTCCGTGTCATAATTTGCTCATATTATCAGTCGTCACTGAATATATGAATAAGTAATAAATGACAGTCTCGTTTTGCTTCAATATCATCTAAGATATCATGATCGACAGATATTTCAAGATTCTTAGGATGAGGAGAAAATCACACATCTCTTTGATCCTGTATAATCTTGTGCAACAAACGAGTTTCAGTTCACCACCTCTGGGGCTGAACGAATTAAGAATCGGTCAACTTTCTCATATTTTCGGAAAGACGACAGACTGGCAGGTTCAGCCAAAACAACGTGTTACGACAGGAACACGGCGTCCGACAAAGACGTCTATCCTTGCAAGCATTTTGCAGCCGGTATAAATGATCTCGTGACATCTCATAAAATCATTAAATGCATCTGGCATTTAGTTAGACTTGAGGGAGTCTATGCACTTACTTATCACTTAGTGCACTTTTGGGGATCAAGCTAAGACTGAGTGGGTTATGCCACGTTACTTCTCGCCGTTCCTTATCAATGGTAACATGCAAATCTCCCCCTAACGATGGGGAGAACAGTCTTAGCGATGTCACTTTCGCATGTCATGCGATAAAGAGATGGCTTACCAAGATTACTCTATCAAATGATAGACAGGGGATTCATAATCGACTTATGTCCTCTTCAGAGATCCATATTTTGAATGCTAGCTCATTCAAAATATTAATTAAGCACTCCAAACATGAGTCAATATGAGACTTCTGGCTCATAACCAGTAATCAGGTGGTACGCTTATGGTGTTTGAGTGTCTATGGGCCTTATAATGGACCAATGCAGCACATTATCATAACCCCACACGGAAATATAAATCTTGGCAATCATTTGCAGTCGCATCATCAAACTTTCCGTGAGTCCATTTGGGTCTGAACATAATCGATAGGATGTTCAATTTCAATTTCCAAACTCAAGTAATTCATATCGAAATTTCGATTTTTACTCTTCTGCATTATCAAGTCGATTATACTTTTCAGGATAATCCGGATCATGAGCCATCAATTTAATGATAAGGCTAAGAGTTGGGAAGTGCTGCATTTATGTGGACAACAATACACATGTGACCGTGTTGTCCATGCATCAACTATAACCATATATTTAATGGTCCGTCTTATGATTGGATAAGTCCACAATAACTCCTTCAATTCTTTACAAGAATTCTACGAGTCCATTTCATGATCTTTACACATACTAGTCTTTCAAAGTGAGCATTAGTAGCATGAATTTCGGATTAATCACAAAATATATTCTCAGAGAGAATCCAAATGCGATGCGATTATAAATCAAACATCGCCTTTGACCCGAGAATATCTCATCCAGTCAATGCCACAATATTAAAATGCTCTTATCAATTGACGACAGGCGAATGATAGTACAGACAATCATGTCTTAGCATCTAAATCATTTATCATTTATCATTCAACGACAAGTGAAATGATAAGGTAACTTTAAAACCTATAAAAAATGTGTTAGCAACCACTTGAATGGCATTTCAGCTCCTCTAAAATATGCTTTTGGTCATATTGAATGGAGGCTATGTAAATAAATTTCAATTTTTCATGAGCTATTACCAGATAACATTAGTTTTCTCGAATATTTTATAACTCAACAAGGTACGACAGGACCTACATGAGTATAAGGCCTCATATTTGACAAATCAATTTGGGTTTACCAAAAATTTCGATTTGGAACGATAGGTCCAGAATCGTTGTCAATGAGTACTCTTTTAGGCAAGTAGTTGGTGAAATTATGTGGTACACTGTTACCCACTATTTTCAGAAAATCAGCTACCCCATAAGTATTGCCTAAAGTTTTATAATTTAAATTTTGGTCACATTTGTCAAAGGAATTTGCTCAAATTACTTTAAATTATTTCGAAAAATTTCGTAAACAGGCAAAATATAATCCAAAAGTATGTCCAAATGGAAAAATCATAATCCAAATGGAAAAAACATAATCCAGATGAGCTAAAAAATGGCTCAATGATTTATCAAAATCAATAAAGAAAGGTACCAAACTCGTTTGAGCCACAAAATTAGGGGTCTTAAGAGTTTCCTTTATGTTAGATTTAACCACATTAGCTTCGGCTTTTCTACCCTCATGATAGTGCTGAACTATTTAAGAAGTAGCCAAGAATGACATTTGTCATTTATAGCAGAGAATTGGCTACTCGGGTGTTCCTCATTCGGATTGCTGGTGTACCTACTCAGTCTACTCACTGAGTTTGCTATGTCTGGTCTAGTGTAATTCATTATATACATGAGACTGTCTATGACTCGAGAGAACTCCAATTGATTCACACTCTTACCGAAATTCTTTTTCAGGTTACAGTTGAACTCAGTTGGGCTTCTAGACATCGCCTTACTGCCCTTGTCAAACTTATCTAGTACTTGTTTATCATAGTGACTTTGTGACAAGGCATATTCCTCTGATGTTTTGGTAATCTTCATACCAAGTATTAGATTAGCTATACCCAGATCCTTCATATCGAAGTGTTGTGATAACATTTTCTTTGTGGAGCTGATTCTATCATTACTCCCAATTATAATCATGTCATCCACATAGAGACAGACTACGACACAGTCTCTTCCACTTCCTTTAGAGTAGACACATTTATCGCACTCATTAATGTGAAAACCGTTTGATAGCATAATTCTATCAAACTTCTCGTGCCATTGCTTTGGCGCTTGTTTCAGTCCATATAGAGACTTTACAAGTTTGCACACTTGGTGCTCTTTACCAGGAACTACAAACCCTTCCGGTTGTTCCATGTAAATTTCTACTTCCAGTTCTCCATTTAGAAACGCCGTCTTTACATCCATTTGATGTATTTCCATATCAAACAAAGCTGCGAGAGCAATGACGATTCGGATAGACATTTTCCTGGAGACAGGAGCATACGTGTCAAAATAATTGACACCTTCAGTTTGCCTGAAGCCGTTTACTACAAGTCTCGCCTTGTATTTCTTAATCGTGCCATCAACCCTTAACTTTCTCTTGAAGATCCACTTGTGACCTAGGGGCTTACATCCTGTCGGAAGATCCACTAGTTCCCAAGTGTGGTTTTGCATGATTGATTCAATCTCATTTTGAATAGCTTCTTCCCAATATTGGGAATCCGGTGTTGACATAGCTTGTTTATATGTCACCTGTTCGCCTTCAACCATGAAGGTTAGGAAATCAAGTCCAAAGGAAGTTTATTTCCTTGCCCTTTTGCTACACCGAGGCTCTTCCTCTTCCTCTTCCTCTTCCTCTGTCGGTTCACTTGCCCCCACATTTCCTTCATTGTTCAACTCTTGAGTTGGCACAGATGCAGGTAATTTACGGGGAAAGATATCTTCAAAGAAATAAGCCTCTTGGCTTTCCATATACGTATCTACGTACACCTCGAGATTGTCCGACTTGTGTACGAGAAACCGATATGCACTACTATTATGTGCATATCCGATGAACACACAGTCCACCGTTTTAGGACCAATTTTCATTCTCTTAGGAGTGGGAACTATGATCTTTGCGAGACAACCCCAAACCCGCAGGTTCTTATAACTGGGTTGATGACCTTTCCATAATTCATATGGAGTCTTGTTTCACTTCTTATGTGGTAACTTGTTTAAAACATAGTTTGCGGAATGTATCGCTTCCCCCCACATGTTCTGGGGTAACCCAGAACTGATTAGGATAGCATTCATCATTTCCTTTAGCGTCTTATTTTTACGCTCAGCAACTCCATTTTGCTCGGGAGTGTATGGTGCTGTGGTTTGATGTATAATGCCGCTTTCAGCGCATATTTGCTCAAACGGTGATTCAAATTCACCGCCTCTATCACTTCTCAATGTTTTAATTTTTCTATTGAGTTTATTTTCAACTTCGGTCTTATAAAGAGCGAATTTCTCTATTGCTTCGTCTTTACTTCTCATTAAGTAAGCATAACAGTATTTAGTACAATCATCTATAAAGGTGATAAAGTAATTTTTCCCTCCTCGTGTTTCTATAAATTTTAAGTCACATACATCCGTGTGTATTAGACCGGGAGATTCACTTTCTCGTTCAACATGTTGAAACGATGATTTTGTTAATTTTGCCTCTACACAAATCTCACATTTGTGTTGCTTATTAAAAACAAAATTTGGTATTAGTTTTAGTGATATTAATTTCTTTAAAGAATTATAATTCACGTGACCTAATCTACCATGCCACAAATTAAATGACTCAAATAAATAAGCAAAACTGGAATTCTTATTATTGGCCTCTTGGGCAACTGTCATTACATTGCTAGTGATAGCCTCAGATTTAGCACCTTTATTGGGAGCAGGTGTCCCTACGTTTAACTTAAACATGTTGTTGGTCATATAGCCACGACCTACATAGACACCATTTTTGGTGATTACAATTTTATCGGATTCTAAAACCAGCTTGAACCCGTTCTTCACCATCACCGATCCGGATACCAGATTCTTACGGATATCCGGAACATGGAGCACCCCTGTCTCAGCTCTTTTTCCGAGGTCATGTTCATCACCACTATTCCTTTTCCTTCCACCTTGGAAGTAGCAGAATTCCCCATGAAGCAGCTTTCTCCCTCTACCGCCTCGTAGGTCTTAAACATCCACCGGTTAAAGCAGATGTGGCTTGTGGCGCCGGTATCCAGCCACCACTCTTTGGGGTTGCTCCCCACGAGATTCACCTCAGAGACCACAGCAGTAAAGTGATCATCATCTCGTCCTCCCTCGGCCAGATGTGCCTGAGCTGGAGCTTTCCTCTTCCCCTTGCCCTTGAAGTTCCTCGGGGGGGGGGGGGGGGGGGGGGGGGGGGGGGGGGGGGCTTGGGCTTAACAATGCCTTTATTGTCATAACAGTCTGCAGCACAATGGCCGGTCCTGTTACACACAAAGCAGGTTCCCGCAAATTTCTTTGCGACAACAGCACTGCCTCCGTTGTCAAAACGTTTCCGTTTGACGTTGAAGCTTTTGACCACATTGGCTTTCGCCATCGAGACGTTAGCACCACCGACTCTCCTAGCGGAGCGACGGTTGCTCACCTCGATATTGAGCTTCTCAATGAGCCCCTCCAGCTTCATTTCCTTTCGATTATACTTCAAGTAGTTTTGAAAGTCTTTCCAAGACGGTGGCAATTTCTCAATCATGAGTGCCACCTGGAAAGGCTCATTAATCACTAGCCCCTCAGCCTCAAGGCGATGATAAATGAGTTGGAGCTCCTCAACTTGCTCCATGACACCCCTGCTGTCAGTCATACGGTACTCATGAAAGTCCGTGACAACAAATCTATTTGTGCCAGCGTTATTCACTTTGTACTTATTTTCGAGAGTTTCCCACAGCTCCTTTGCAGTAACTTTGGGCTCAAAAACACTGAACAGCGTGTCATCTAGAGCACAGAGGATATAGTTCTTGGATAGGTAGTCGGCATGTCTCCATGCCTCAACTGCAAAGAACGACTGCTCGTCCAGATCGTCCTCGCTTAGGACGGGAGCAGTCTCCTTAAGAAACCTGGTCAGATTCAGGGTGGTGAGATAAAACAGCATCTTTTGCTGCCAACGTTTGAAGTTGTCTCCCCTGAATTTTTTCGGTTTCTCCAGATGAGAAGTCGGCAAAATAGGCACAGCCGAATACATCGGTGCCTTGCCCTTGGTCGCAGCCTTGGCTCTAGCCGCAACCTTGGCCTTGGCCGTAGCCGCTGCTTCGGCCGCAGCCTCAGCTTTGGCCGTAGCATCCGCCATTGCCGCAGCCACGGCAGCCTCAGCCGCTGCAGCTACGTCCTCGGCGTTAGCCCCCACAATCGCATCGCCCCCAGTGTTATGGATATTTCCACCAACCACTGGGTCATGCTCACTTCCGATAGGCAACTCAATAGGCGACGTGTTTGTCATCTGAAACGACAACACAAAACGTATGAGATACGTGTACAACAAATTCTATAAACAAAACACCAAAATAGAAATTTGGGTTTGTAAAAGAATTTTATTTAAACAATAAAATTAAACTGTTTCCCTTTTGAATACTAATACGGTTGATATCAAAAAGGATTAAAATTGATTCTTATTGAATACCAATACGGTTGGTATCAACAAGATTCTTAAAACAAAAAATTAAACTGTTTGGAATTTTTTCTTTGTAAATCAAATTCTAATATGATTTAGAATTGAAAACAAGAAAGCATTATTCCCTTTAAAACAAAATAAAAATTGTATTAATTAATACACGAAAGAAACAACAGAGAGATCGGTTAAGATTGTTGGTTTCCGTGTATGTAATAACAATTAAACAATAATTAAAGGACTAGAAAGAAATAATTAAAATCAGTGTAATCTTTATTAATTTCGAATTCGAATTGAAATTGAAATTACAGATTACAACATGTAGGTACTGAATAGAAATTAAAGCAAACGTTATTCAGATTATGAATAATTAATAATCTGATATACTGAATTGCAATAAATAGAAACTGTCGGACTGGAAAGTATAAACTTAACAGTCGGATTGTTCTGATTTAAATTGAAATAACAGGACTGAATTGAAACTATTATAATTACTGAATTAAATTACAGAATAGAAATTACAGCAAAAAATAGAACTTTAAAGAAATTACAGAAATGTACAAACAGAATTAAAAGCTACAGCTAAGGACAGCAAATTAAAATACTGAAATAAAAATACAGAATTGAAAAGACAGAATGTAAATAACATAATTTAAATGCGAAAATTAAAATGGACAGAATAAAAATTAAAATAGACGAGGCTACTGTTAACAGTATGCCCTTAACCGATATTCGCCCAACCACCTTGATGTTTCTGGTTGCGTTTGCGCTTCGATCTCAAGGTACAACATCTCGGATGACTCGCCGGAAACTGGCGACGAGTCAAGGTCGAGCTGTTGGTGGGTGGTTCTCTCTGGTTCTAAAATGCTATGGAAATAAAATATATGCTGCTGTTTTAAAGAGATTTTCGTGTGTGTTTGAATGTGAGTGAATGGCTGCCTCGTATAGAGTATTCTGAAATCGCAGAATTAATTGTGGTCATTTAATTTTGAGAGTTACATCCCCAGAATCCGCCTCCATTACTGGAGTTTCAAACTTTATGGAACTCTAGGGACTCCTCTTGTAAATATACAAAAGTCCTTTTTTCAGTTTAGTACAAGACCCGAGACATTCCCCAAATCCCAACTCCCGAGACCCGAGCGAGCGCGCGCGTGTGGTACACACTAACCCACTCATGGGTATGTGGACTTGATTAGTTTAACAATTACATGAGATGGACTTATATTTATGGTGTAAAAATCACTCTTGATTTTACAATGTGGGATAACCCTCATGGTTTAATCCCATTTTCTTTTGCATTTTCCAGATTTGAATTTTCTTCCTCTTTCGAATACCAACCTTCGAGTCCAATTATCATTCACACTCATTCTTCGAATAGGTCATGCGATATACCGTTGCGAAGCTCGTCGCACGAGCTACTCAAACGCTTTGAGTACGGCTTCAGAAATTCTGAGTAGTCGCATTGAATATTGACTTAAAGATGGTCCCTGACCACTCGGAACAACCATGTATAAAATACATGTTTTCCAACAAATCCCGCCTAATTAAACCAGTCACACTTTCCTCGAAGGTTGCAAGTCAGTAACATCATGTCTGCCGCACCACCAACTGCTGGAACACAACAGATATTATGTTGAGTACGATTGTAAGTGACTGACCGAAAGAGGTCTGAAACATCGCTCCTGATGCCTTCAGTTGCAGTGTCTAGGCTACGGTGAAGGGCCCAGTGTCGGCGTCAACTTAGGGATAGAAATATAGTAGTATTTTAATTTTGTTTGATTAAAATAGACATAAAATAAAGTAGTTTTTATATTTTAATGTTTTTATAATAAAGATTTCTATTGAGTTTGTGTTCCAGGATTTTCTGGCCAAAAATATTATAAAATAATCAGAAATTTGAAATTAAGTAAAAAATGGTGAGGAATGAATAGTGTATAAAAAAAATCAAAGAAAAAAACTACCAATTTTCGACTCTTAAAAGGTCATAAATTCCCCATCTTCCATCAAATGGATGACAAAATTTTAGGTTTCTTTCAAATTTTAAAAAGAAATTTGAAGTCCACGTACGTGTGTGTTTTTATGAAAGTCGTTTTGTTTTTGTTGTTGCATGTTTTCAAACGGGACAGAGATATTATCATAAGTAGCCAAGGAGATTTGGAAACTAATGGATCGGGAATATGACTTTATAAATGATTTCACACTTTTAGGAGCAACTTTTGTAAAATGAATTTTTTTGTTAAAGTGATAGTGTTGGACTCTTAGCCAAGAGCTTATTTGTGCTTTCTGATAATCTGATCCATATTTAAAAAAAAAGATAAAACTTTTGATGATTGATAAAATTTTATTATGTTGACGTATTAATCTTTTCTCCAAAATTTGATCTGTATGGGGAGAAAAGGAATTTAATAAGAAACAAGAAAGAAATTTATTTTATTGTTCTTCCATTGAGTTTACAGTGAAACCATTACATACAAATAGCAATTGTAAGGGTGTGAATGGATCAATAATAATAATCACATGTGATATCAATCATTTCATATATCTTGCAGAGTGATATTTGGCCCACAATAGTACCATGATACCATTCTTGATTTTTACTTTGAATGCACTCGAAATTTCGCTCTTTCACACGTGGAAAATATGGAGAGATTGTTTGCAAGTTATTGGCCAATCATTTTGTTTTGGATTGATTTCACACAATGGGATAGTAGTAGCCCGCTTGCTACTCGTTTTACTTCTATCATTGACTCATTGTGTAATTATTCCATACAATTATTAAAAAAAAAGTTCTCTGATTGACTGATGACTAGAATCAATTTCTTTAATAACCTTTCTCAAATTATAAGTCGGGATCGGAGGCATAAATTTCCTGAAAAATAACGCATTGAGGTCCTCCACAATGGGTTGGGGTTATTAGCTAGTTCTGCAACGGTAGAGACAAATCAGGTCAAAAGTTTCAGCATCAATCAATCTCATAAACTTGATGGTATTCTTTAGCAGCCAAGGGAGCCTTAAGGCGATCAAAAGAACCATCCATGGAACGAGTGTGTAGGTATTATCATGGTGAAGTGAGGTAAGTTCTTCTGTCATGGCACAATGTCACTCTTCGAAAGTAATTCAAACGGTAAGAGACTACGAGAATAAACTAATTTGAACCATTCATTGGAAAACTAGATGTGTGTTGGGATTGGTCTTAATTGTACCACTCTTCGAAAGTAATTCAGATGGTAAGAGGCTACGAGAATAAACTAATTTGAATCATTTATTAGAAAACTAGGTGTGTGTTGGGATTGGGCTTAATCGTACCCAATTGAGCATGGTAACCATAAAGCGATGCAAGGTGGACGAATATGTTAAAGGATTTGTAGGTACTAGGTCCATAACCATATGATCTGATATTCCCAAAGGGAACATTAGGAGAGTGAGCCGGATAGGATGGGGCATAAGATAGTAATTGTTTCATTATTTGTGGTGGTAGGAGAAGGCATGTAATGGTGAAGTTTTTGTACTTAGGTTGATGGGTATAATTTGGACTGGTGGGCAACGGAGTTGTGGAATATTGCCATTGTATTTTTCTTTAGAAAATTTTATGTCGGTAGCGAGAATTTTACACCAATTATCAAATGACAATTAAAAATTCCTAATACTTGAGGCAACATCGGATTCAGTATCCTATCATGTTATGAGCTTAATTCTAGAGAAATTGCTTCGATTAGTAATGGATAACATAGATGAACTATTGTTCTATAGAGAAATAATCTTTGTATGAAAGATTCAAAATGATATGAAAAGAAAGAGAATATGATATCATTAATGCATTAATTTACTTAACAAAATATTTATTAAGATCTACATGCATAAGCATTCCTTCTGAAAAATACTTCCATATGTGATTGCGAAAATTTAATAATAGTACTAGTCAGATAACTAATTACATTAATTAACATTCTTAACCGATATCTAGGACAGTAGGAGATATATATTGGTTAGCCTTTTCACCTTAATAAAGTGACATGTTATATTAATCATTTGATTTGCTGAGTGATTTTTGGCCCACGATAATACTTTGATATCATTATTGATTTGTATTTTGTATCGTCTCTGGAGCTCTTTCACACGTTGAAAACATGTTTTTGGTTTAACACACGTTGAAAATTAATATAGATAGACTGGCCTATTGGTTTAGGATGGTTTTGCCAACTCTACTATTGTTTCCCTGACATGACTTTTATAGCGAATGATTTAAAAGTCGGACCACTTGACGTGATGGACCAATATTTTGTCTAACCCATAAGATTTGAGTGTTTCTTTGAAACAATCAGCTTATTTGACTGTTTATGAAACAGTCATCTTAACCACCGTTAGATTAAAAAATGGATGATTAGATAATGTTTTTCAATAACTAATTTATTTTTTCTATTTTCAACAAATTAGAATTTAATAAATTAAAAACAAATTGTACAACAAATTTAAAACCCAAAATTTAATTTTTTTTTTTATGCATTTGACATTTTTTTATGCTAACGGATTGTGAACCAGTCATATAGTCTGACTGTTCCCTAGTAATTCCCTAAGATTTTGAGTAGGATTCTCTGTTCGTGTTCGTTTAAAGAATAACAAAAACCGAACATGATTATAGATTTATTAATTGTTAACTAAATGAACCGAAGATGAACACAATACTATTCGTTTCTCGAGAGCTCAGTTCATGAAGAGTTTGAAAAATAAGTTAAATTCATTTTATTTATAAATAAACTATAATATTTATTAATTGATACAAAATGATGTATGCCATATAATTTACGAGACCACAAAATCTTCAAAACATGTCATATTATGTGCAATTTTACTGCTTATGAACCATGTTTAAAAAAGGAGCAATACTCAGATACTAGTTTGAAAATCTTAGAAATTTAACACATGTTTAGACACACATGAGTATTGGTGTTATGACGATAATATATATATATATATACCGAGTTATGTTCCCGTGATACGGTTTTGAAGATGTTGTGAGATAATTTGACATAAACCGCGAATCACATGGAACAATATACCGACAAGGGACGACCTGAAGTTGAGTTTGAGGTGGGTGATTGGGCCTATTTAAAATTACAATTGTACCGGCAACAAACAATTTTTTGCTGGGCATTCCAAAATTAGCGAGTAAGTTCTACAGGCTGTATAAGGTAGCCGGGCGTTTGGGAGGCGTGGCATATCGACTTGATTTGCTTCCAAGATAATAAAGTCCATCCAGTTTTTCAAGTGTCTTTTTTGAAGAGACGGCTTGGTGATGGGGTGAGCGTGAGCGCGACTGAAATTCATATCCGCTGTTCTAGTTGCAGTTTTGCAGTTAGGTTCTAAGTGAGGTTGCAACTACAGTTAGAACCCAGTGTATAAATGGACAGAACTGTAAAAAGTTAAATGTACGTAAATGAAATCACACGCACATTTAACAACGGAGTTCACCTAACTAGGCTACGTCTCCGGGGCACTTACCCAGATTATGATATTATAAAAAGCTTACAATATAGGACTCAAGTCTTAACGAAAAACACTTAGACTCCCTCTAGGTTTTTCTGCCTATCTCTATATTACTCCTACTCTATAACTATCACTTATAAATCAATGGCATCCCACCATTGTTTTCTTTTTAAAAGCTCACGTGTATTCTCTCAAGAATGGGTTCTTTATAATTTAGAACACACACATTTACAAGCTAACTTATCAACTATATAAGCAAGTAAACACAATCTTCAATCTTCATATCTTTTGATTGCTTTTTGTCTTTGTTGATTGGCTTCAATCTTCCCATGCATAGCGTGATACTTCAGCGTTGATTGACTCCAATCATCATTGGTTGATACCTGTTTAATAGCCAGCTTGATTGTAGGAGTTAGCATTATCATATAGCTAGAAATCATTTAACAAGATTATATCTTGATAAGATATCTTTTATGTAAAACATTAACTCCTGATTTTATTCAATCTTTAAACATATCATACTGATTTGATAAGGAACAAAGATTGAAACATGTGATAAAGATTAGTGTAAGAATAGAGATATAGAAATGTAAATGAAACATAACTAATCTCTTCATACCTTTTAGGAAATCTTTCCTTACCACTTTGATATTCTCATTTAAACGCCTATTAAACTTTTAGAATCATATGAGAATATATCCTGCATGCTGTAGAGTCAATTAACAATTAATAAATAACAGTTATGCAGATTCACAGAACTAGACAGAATACTGCTGAGTAGCAGGTTGGAACTGTGGTTGCAACTGAGGTTACAACTGATACCTGAGACCTGTTACTACTGACTTAGTAGGTTGCAACTGAGGTTGCAACTGGTACTTGGAACCTGTCACTATTGACTTAGTAGGTTGCAACTGATACTTGAAACCTGTCAATTCTGTCTTAGTTCTTAACAACAGTTAGGATTTATTTAGTGAAAAACCAATAGACAATAACAATATTTAGACCAGAAATCTGGTCCTAACAATCTCCCCCTTTGTCATTGGTTTTGACAAATCAACTAAGTTTATAAACCACATAAATCCACCTGCAATTTCAATACAACATTTGTATTGTATCTGTTTTAGCTCCCCCTGCAAGTTAGAATTGCAGGCATATCATATAAGCACAATCTATATGCACACAGTAGGTTTTCAGACCTGTTCCAAGTTCAAAGAAGTTGCAGAATTATTAAAGCCAAACAGGCACAGAATTGTCTTAATACATCATAACTTGAAACAAAATAAAGTCTTGAAACTTAAACATTAAACTGAAAACAGAACATAAGCAAATAAACTTTCTTCTTACTCCCCCTATTTGTCACAACCTTGACAAACTAGTTGCTAGGAATGTCTGACTGGGGTGGTCTTTCTCTTAGGGGTCTGTCCCTAACAACCTCTTCATGCTCATCTTCACTGCTTATAGAGAGGCCATCATCACTGTGAGTTGCATCCCTATCACTGTCACCACCATCACTGTCACTATCACTTCCACTTTCTACAAGATTCTCCAGCAACTTTTTGATTTGATAGTCATCTGTATCCAGCTCAGCTCTCCTTTATGCATTGTAAGCCAACTTTTGCTTCAAGTACCACCTCACACCCCTCTTCTTTTCTGAAGGTTCATTAGCTGTTTCTTCTTCTTTTTCTTTGCCCTTTTCTCCAGAGATGTCATTGACATGCCCTTCTTTGAGCAGTTTTACAGAGATATATATAGCAGAGGGACAGTCAGTGATTGGTTCACTTAAGAAACTTATTTGAGATTGTCTACCCAAAGATAAGACTTGACCTTTAATCACAGCAGTGATTAGGCAAGGGAAAGGCAGCAGAATGGATTGGGAAGTAGAGTCACTGAAGTCTCTAATCAGATTAAATACATTATTACCAAAATTAATTGGCAAAGATGACATGATCCTATAGAGAAATATGGCCATGTCCTTACTGACTTTGGATGGCTGCTTAGTGGGATTCCAATTGAATCTAGCTATTTTGTGCAGCACAGATGCACACAAGGTGAGGGATGATGTTTTAATAGAGTGACCATCAAACCTATTGTTCTTTCCAGTTAAAATTAAAGCAAGAATTTCTAAGTCTGGTTCAGCATTGTCATCTTCAGTAGGACTAGGACAACACAGAAACTCATTGATCAATTTAGGGGTGAAATCTAGAGTCACACCCCTCAAAAACACTCTGCCATAGGCAGGATCACCTTCAACAAACACATTACTACTTAGATTGGCATAGAATTCTTTAATTACAGCAGGGTAATAGGAATCAGGATAAGAAATAGTTTTAGCTAAGCCAACAGCTGACAGTAGTTTCTCTAGATGTACTTGAATATGTGGATAGCTAACCAAATTAAGTCTTCTTTCACTGTGGATCTCCCTACCAGCAAAAGACCTATACCTCCTATACATGGTCCTACTTCAGAACCTAGGATCAGTCTCATGAAACTTAGACTTATAAGAGAAAATAGTTGGAGTTGGATGATCCTCTACAGATTTCCTAGCTCTTTTCTTAGTGCGCTTTTTCTGAGATGAGGAAGTCTCACTTACCTTAGCTTTTGATCCTGGACTGGTTGGAGATTTATTCATGAAATCTCTTAGAGTGCAATCATCGTCCATGTCCAGGTTGGGGTTCTTTGAAGTGTTTGAAGACATGGTTGCAACTAGGGTTAGAAGTGAGCTTGGAACTATGCAGTGGGTTTTAACAGAGACCTAGGGTTTTATAGTTTAGAGAGAGAGTAATTCAGTAAAGTGTAATTGAGTTTGGATATAAAAAGAATTTTGTATAAATAGCAATAAAGTCCATATCCTTTTGTAATTGGAAAGAGATACATGCAAATCAATTTTGAAACAGATTTAGCCAAAAAATAGGAAAGTTCTTATCAACAAAAATTTGAAAAATTAAACAGCTTAAATCACGAAGGAAACAGTTGGAATAAAGATAAATCCAACAATTAATACAGATAAACATTCCTTTTTAAACAGATTTATCCAAAATTTGAAAATTCAAAAATTGAAGCTGTTGAGAAAATTTGAATAGATTCAAGATAAAGACAGCAATTAGAGGGATATTTAAGTTTTTGGAAACGAAAATCTAGTAATTTACCCAAGAAAATATGTTTATCCTTGAATAGCCTTAATGCAGATTAGTTTTTAAGAGCTTAAATTGAGCAAATTCGTTTTTATCTCTACACAAAAACTAGTTTGATGACCTCAGCAAGGAAAGAGTATAAGTGATGTCAAAAATAACAAGACTTTGTCTTGACAGTTATAAAATGGACTGAGGTTTCAACTGGTGTTGCAACTGAGCTTGCAACCAGTATTTTTAACACAAGGTTTCAACTGAAGTTGTAACTGAACTTCTAACCAGTTATAGAGAGAATGAGGTTTCAACCGAGGTTGCAACTGAGCTTGCAACCACAAACAAAAATTGCACTTTGTGCTTTCAACTCTATTACCAGAGAGGTTTTCAAGGACAAGTTACCTCACATCTGTTTTTGAGACACCAAAAAAGCGGCTTTTTCAAAACAAAAACACCATAGCTCAATTAAGACTAACCTTAGAAATAAAAATTATTGAAGGTATTCAATACAGACATATTTAGCAAGAATATTCAATTAGATTGATAATGACATACCCCTATGTCACTTCTTAATGATTCAAACTTGTTTGTATCAAGGGGTTTTGTGAAAATATCTGCCAATTGTCTTTCAGTTGAAACATGTTCTAAAATTAAGCTCTTTTCTTCAACTAGTTCTCTTATAAAATGATGCCTTAGATCAATATGTTTGGTCCTGGAATGTTGAACTGGATTTTTAGCTAAGTCTATAGCACTTTTGTTATCACAAAACAGAGTTAATACTTCTTGTTTAACATTATAATCAGTTAACATCTGTTTCATCCAAATCAATTGAGTGCATCCACTTCCAGCTGCAACATATTCTGCTTCAGCAGTAGACAAAGATATGCAATTTTGCTTTTACTGAACCAAGAAACAAGGTTGTTTCCAAAATAAAAACACCCACCAGAAGTACTCTTTCTATCATCTATGTTTCCTGCCCAATCTGCATCACAGTAGCCACTAAGAAAATGATTTGTATCTTTAGAATACCATAGGCCTAAATGAGATGTTCCTTTTACATACCTTAGAATTCTTTTGACAGCTAGAAGATGAGGTTCTAAAGGATTTGCTTGATATCTGGCACATACTCCTACACTTAAACAAAGGTCTGGTCTACTAGCAGTTAAATACAGTATTTCTCTCAAATTGAGCCAATTCATCCTGCATAGCTAAAATCCATTCACTATCTTCTAGAGCTTCTTTTATATTCTTAGGTTCTAACTGAGAGATATAACAAGCAAAGTGAACAACATTATTTCTTTTACCTCTGGTTTTCATACCTGAAGTAACTTCTCCTATGACATTGTCAAGAGAATGATTTTTCTGAGTCCTTACATAGCGAGGCCTGCTAGTTGACTGAGCATGAGAACTTTCTTCTTCTTCAGATTCAGCGGCATTCTGGGTTTCAACTGTGGTTCCAACCTCAGTTCCAACCTCAGTTGTAACCTCAGTTGCAACTGGACTTCCAACCACTCTGGGACTTCCAGTTTGTTGAGTTTCTTCTTTCTCTTTTTCTGTAGTCTCAGCCTGTTCATCATCACCTGTAATCTCATCAACAGTTTTTAGGTCATCAAATAACACATTATAAGATTCCATAACACAGTTTGTTCTTTGATTGAAGACTCTAAATGCTCTACTATTCTGAGCATAACCAAGAAAAATCCCTTTATCACTTTTAGAGTCAAATTTACCAAGATGCTCTCTATCTCTGAGAATGTAGCAAACACATCCAAAAACTTGAAAATATTTTACATTGGGTTTTCTACCTTTCCATATTTCATAAGCTGTCATGGAAGTACCTTTAGTAATATAAACTCTATTAACTATATGACAGGCAGTATTAACAGCTTCAGCCCAAAATCTATTGGCAAGTTTCTTAGAGTTAAGCATTACTCTAGCCATTTCCTGAATGGTTCTATTTTTCCTTTCAACTATGCCATTTTGCTGTGGAGTCTTAGGAGCAGAGAACTCATGACATATTCCTAAGGAGTTGCAGAATTCTTTAAACCTGATATTTTCAAATTCAGTTCCATGATCACTTCTAATCCTAGCAATATTACCACTAGTGGAACCTTTTTCAAGTTGCAGTTTTAAGCACAGAGTTTTGAACAGTTCAAAAGTTTCAGACTTATCCTTTAAGAACACTACCCAAGAGTATCTAGAGAAATCATCTACAACTACTAGAATGTACTTCTTACCACCTATACTAGCAGTTTGCATAGGACCATCAAGTCAATGTGAAGAAGTTCTAAGACTCTCTTAGTGTAGATTAGACTAGTACTTTTGTGAATACTTTTGGTTTGTTTGCCTATAGCACAATCACCACAGACACTTTGAGTTTTAGCACTAAGTTTAGGAATTCCTCTTATCAATTCCTTTTTAACAAGCTTATCTAAAGTTTTGTAATTCACATGCCCAAGCCTTTTATGCCAAATATCTACATTATTAGTAATGGCTTGATTACACCTACTTTGAGGCAATTCTTTTTCAGCTTTTTCAAACACATAGCAACTGTTGGTTGATCTAACTCCAGTCATGATTAAATCATTGTTAAGATTAGTAATTAGACACCTTTCTTTGTCAAATTTAACAGTCATTTCATTATCACAGAGTTGACTGATACTAATAAGATTAGCTTTTAGACCATCTACAAGAAAAACATCCTCAATATTAGGCATTCCAGGTTTGTTTAAGGTACCTTTACCAATAATTTTACCTGTATCTCCACCTCCAAACACAACAGTGTTACCTGTAAGAATGGTGACATTTTTTAGGAGACTTGCAGTACCTTTCATATGCTTAGAGCATCCACTGCCAAAATACCAGTCATTAGAAGTAACAGCATTCAAGGAGTTAATAACAGCTTTGTTGTTAGCAATTAAAGTAGCTGTTTCTTTAACTTTCCAGACCCATTTCAAATTTTTATTGACAGAAGCCAACCAGGTTTTCTGGGAAATATACTTTCTGTTTCTTTTTAAATAACACTGGATTTCAGAATGACCAGGTTTTTTACAGAAATTACACAACTTCAACCTAAAGTTGTTTTTATCCCTAAAGCTATTCAGTTTATTCATGGTTGCAACTTTGGTTGTAACTGAGCTTCCAACCTTCTTTACATAAACCTGAGTTTTATTCCTGGTTGCAACTCTGGTTGCAACTGAACTTCTAACCTTGTGGTCAAAATCATGAGTTTTAGTTTAGCAACATCTTCAATAAAAGTAGTTTTTCCTGTACTTTTACCACCATAGTAACCTAGACCACTGATATCTTTGGAGCCTCTAGAATATGACAGCATGTCATCTAATTTATCTGAAGCAGAAACATTCAGCAATTTTATTATCTTTTTAGTTTCAGTAAGTTCAGCCAGTTGTAATTTAAGTTTCTCAGTAAGACTTTTAACCTCATCCTTTAGATCAACATTCAGTTTGCTTATGATCAAGGATTGTTTACTCAGACACTTATACTTTTCATACAGAACAAAGTATTGCTTAGTAATGTTTTCATCAGAAGGCTCTTCCTCATCACTGCTATATGTTTCAAAGGCAGTTGTAACTGGGGTTGAAAACTGTTCACAGTCACTTTCATAAGTAGGTTCTTGTTCAGTGATTATTCCCATGAAATTAACAAAATTAGAACCATCCTCTTCATCATTGTTACTCTCAGAATCACTATCACTATGAGTGGTTATGTAAGCATTTTTGTTTCTTTTTAAAGTGTTTGCACACTCAGCCTGAATATGGCCAAAACCTCTACATTCTCTACACTGAATCTCTTTAGGTTTGTATTCTTTGTTATCCTTCTCTTTGGAATTCCACTTTCCTGTAGAGTTATTATTGAACCTAGACTCTGTCTTAAACTGGTTATCCTTTTTCTGAAAGTTTTTAGATGAACCAGTATCATCCTCCTTTTTCTTATAAAACTTCTTGTAAACCTTTTTTGCAAAGAAAGCTAGTTGTTCTTCATCACTCATTTTATCACAGGCATTAGATTCAGATTTCTTAGCTTGAAATGCTATTCCCTTTTCTGGTCTTTTATGTTTGAAGAATTTCAGTTCATGAGTACTTAGATTTCCTATGAGTTCTTCAAGTTTAAGATTATCTAAGTCAGTTGATTCTTCAATAGCTGTGACCTTAATTTCAAACCTTTATGGGAGTGACCTAAGAGTTTTCTTAACAAGTTTAGCATCACTGTATTTTTCTCCTAAGGTTCCAGCTTGATGAGCAATGTGGCAGATTCTACCATTAAATTGTTCAATGTTTTCATCTTCCTCCATTCTTAAGTTTTCAAATTGGGTAGTTAACTGTTGAAGTTTGAAAGCTTTTACTTTAGTGGTTCCTTCAAAAGTAACTTGCAATATATCCCATGCTTCTTTAGCTGTTTCACAATGAGAGATATACCTGAATACGCTGAGAGTTACACCAGCAAAAATCAAGTTTATGGTTGTTGAGTTGGCACTTGATTTTCTGTCTTCTTCAGCAGACCATCTGTCTTCAGGTAAGAGAATCAGTTCTCCTTCATTATCCATGGTAGTTGGAGCCTCCCATCCATACATAACAGTCTTCCATGCATGTTCATTCTGTTGTTTGATGAAAGACCTCATTCTAATTTTCCATACTCCATAGTTTACTCCTCCTTCAAGCAATGGAGGTTTGTTGAAGGCATTTCCGTCCCTCATTAAGTCCATTGTTACTAGAACACAGGATCCACACTAAGTAAGATCTAGTGTGAAGCTCTGATACCAATTGAAATTCCTATCCGCTGTTCTAGTTGCAGTTTTGCAGTTAGGTTCTAAGTGAGGTTGCAACTACAGTTAGAACCCAGTGTATAAATGGACAGAACTGTAAAAAGTTAAATGTACGTAAATGAAATCACACACACATTTAACAACGGAGTTCACCTAACTAGGCTACGTCTCCGGGGCACTTACCCAGATTATGATATTATAAAAAGCTTACAATATAGGACTCAAGTCTTAACGAAAAACACTTAGACTCCCTCTAGGTTTTTCTGCCTATCTCTATATTGCTCCTACTCTATAACTATCACTTATAAATCAATGGCATCCCACCATTGTTTTCTTTTTAAAAGCTCACGTGTATTCTCTCAAGAATGGGTTCTTTATAATTTAGAACACACACATTTACAAGCTAACTTATCAACTATATAAGCAAGTAAACACAATCTTCAATCTTCATATCTTTTGATTGCTTTTTGTCTTTGTTGATTGGCTTCAATCTTCCCATGCATAGTGTGATACTTCAGCGTTGATTGACTCCAATCATCATTGGTTGATACCTGTTTAATAGCCAGCTTGATTGTAGGAGTTAGCATTATCATATAGCTAGGAATCATTTAACAAGATTATATCTTGATAAGATATCTTTTATGTAAAACATTAACTCCTGATTTTATTCAATCTTTAAACATATCATACTGATTTGATAAGGAACAAAGATTGAAACATGTGATAAGAATAGAGATATAGAAATGTAAATGAAACATAACTAATCTCTTCATACCTTTTAGGAAATCTTTCCTTACCACTTTGATATTCTCATTTAAACGCCTATTAAACTTTTAGAATCATATGAGAATATATCCTGCATGCTGTAGAGTCAATTAACAATTAATAAATAACAGTTATGCAGATTCACAGAACTAGACAGAATACTGCTGAGTAGCAGGTTGGAACTGTGGTTGCAACTGAGGTTGCAACTGATACCTGAGACCTGTTACTACTGACTTAGTAGGTTGCAACTGAGGTTGCAACTAGTACTTGGAACCTGTCACTATTGACTTAGTAGGTTGCAACTGATACTTGAAACCTGTCAATTCTGTCTTAGTTCTTAACAACAGTTAGGATTTATTTAGTGAAAAACCAATAGACAATAACAATATTTAGACCAGAAATCTGGTCCTAACAGCGACCTTACCACCATATTCGGGGATGGGCTACCAGAGTTTATACGGCAGGAGGTGCTTGGTCCATATACCATCAGAAATCAGCAACATGTGGTTAACTGTTGCTAAGTTTTGACATATAGCAATAGAAAAGTATCAAGCGAGCAACATACTAATTCAGTACAAATCAGCAACATATTTGCAACAATATAGTCACATTTTATTAACAACACCATATTTTTTGTTGTTAAACAAGTTACTGATTTCGACATTTCTATTTTTCCAAATTTACCAACATTCTCCCAATATAATAGCAATAAAGAACTAGCAAGAGTTTTTTCATGTTGTCGTTATGTGGATAACGTGTTTACTTTTATATTTATGTTTACAAATACATCATTTATAATTAACAATTACTTCACAAACCTTATGTAAGTTTGCAACATTGAAATGTTTCATGTATATTACTTACCAAAAAAAAAAATCATGTATATATAATTAATTGAGTTTATTAGCGATACAATTTGAATTCTAATAGAAATACAAATTAAATGCCATCTACAAAAACTTATTGTACAATGAAGACGAGTTTTTCTCTCTTCTATTTTGCTATCATTTTTTTACTTCACTAGATTTGTACTTCGATTTATTTTCAATGGGTTCAAAATTATCATATTAGTGTTAGTTAATTAGCCACCTTGTCAAGTTAGTATATTATTTTCCTAAGTTTGTTTTAATTTTATTTTTATAAATTTTCGTGTCTAGACCCTAAATTTTAACAGGTACAAGAGAGTCTTGAATATAGAGAATTCATTTAGTACCTCGCACAAGGTCCATTACGAAGGGTATAATCACGACTTGGTTTATTTTGTAAATAAATATAAATTTCACTCCATGAAATACTAATATGAGTCTCTTCTTTTATTTTGTATTACCGGATTCATTCACTTATCAGATCAGTTATCAACTAACGACTATCATGGTATTGATGTCTTAATTGATATACGTTAATTGGAGTATTACGCGAGGTTATCTATAAAAGTGGCAATGGTAGATCCGAGTTTGACATATGTTCATAGACATTACAATCTTGTTGATATCAAAACTATGTCTCAATCGGAGAAAAAAATACCCCACAAAATCAAAGCAAGGTGTTTTACGTTAAAAATTTATATATTAATACAAAGCCTGGTTTATAGAGTTCCAGAATCCTTTTACAACTTAATCACTGTTTTTATTTATAGAGAGTATAATGATCTCCGAGTACAATATTCATGCTTGGATTTATTTATGAGCAGTGAGTATACAACTTATCATGGTCGTGAAAGATATGCATTATGGAGGTCCAGCAATTTTCTGGCTTACATTATAATTTGAAACTTCCGTGTCCCCATTGGAATTAAAAGTTCCATTCTCAGGTGTATAGGTTGTTAACTTTATGTTGTCACTGAAAGGATTGTCAAGCACTATAACAAATGCGCGATTTCCGCCAACACTCTGTCTATATGTCGAAACATCATGTGCAAACTTCCAACATAGATGCCAGGCTTCATCCCAAATCGACATAATGAGATAACTTGCAAACCTTCCATCCGGTAACTTGCCAACATAATGAACTTCTACAGGCCGATTTCGATTGTTTCCCAGCCACATAGCCCCCAACTGTTCATCTGTGCCAAAAAGATTATACTCCTTATCATTTGGGTTATCCTTGTTATTCACCTTTACAACACCGGGCCAATTAGAAACCACTTGTCGTAGATTCAACACCATCCTCGTGGGTTTGAGATTGTAATTAATGGAGTAAAATATAAACAAAAGTAAATTGTTAAAGTATCAAAGAATGTATATATGGGTATAACTTTAACTCTAATGTGTTTCATCTCTTTATATAGCGGGAATCCTAGGATAACAATGTAATATAATACTTAATACATAACTCAATACCCTTGTCGGCTGGGAAGCAAGTCCACTCATTATAACTTTCTTTCTTTTGTCTGGTTCCTATTTAGCAAACTAACAAGCTTCTACTGTTCACGCATAATGATGAAAGAAAACGCACTGCAAAAAAAATTCCAAATAACGACAGGAATTATGACAGCTTTTTGTGACGAGTTCACTAATCACGGTTTTTGAGACGGATTTGTGATCTGTCAATTTGTTTGTGACAGCTTTATATAGTTATACGTGTCAAGAACTTTCATTACCTTCTCATTTTTGAAAGAAATGACTCTTTTTTTTTTTTACTATTAATAATTCTAGCATGCATGCAAGACCATTTTTAACTTGCATTTAAGTTACAATTATTGATTATTTAGAAATAGATTAAGTTCAATACACAAAGTATAAGCTCTTGAAAGGAAGAGGAAATCATGCTGTCAGGAGAGAGTGTGCAAGCGAGAGAGAAGAAGAAAAGCCCGCCTAAGTAAACCATTTACACTTCCTCCAGGGGGTGGCAAGTTAGTAACATCATGTCTACCGCACCACCAGGTGCTGGAACTGTACAGAGATCAAGTTCATTGAGGTATAAGCTCTTTTAATTGATTAACAATTAGCTGGACTGAGAGTGACGCGGCGAAGGAGATCTGGAAAATAGATCCTAATGCATTAAGGTATCAACGGAAGTCTACGGCGAAGGGTGCAGTGGCAGCGTAAAGTTAGGCATGGAAAATTAAATCACAATTAAACATAATATAAAGTATATTAGTCGTCATTAATTAAAGTTTTTACAATCTGATGTGTTTTTAATTAAAAAAATAAATTGATCAATTTGTGTTGCAGGATTTTCAGTCAAAAAGGATTATAAAGTAATCAAAAATATAAAAAATAAAAAAGAGTGAGAAATGAATAGTGTATAAAAAATGGTTTGGTTAACTAGTGCCCCCGTGACATTGTTTAAACCTTATCAATAAGTTAAATCCATGTAATTTAGTATAAAAAAAACTTTTATTTATGGCTAGTAAAAATCTGGTTGATTCATTAATCCAACAATTAACAGTTTATGTTAATAATATTTCCAATTGTTTTTTAGTAAACTAAAATACAATTGTTCAAACACAATAAACACAATTAAAAACATGGAACCCTAGTTGAAACTATTCTAAAATTAAATTCTAATTAAATAAAAAAAAACCAAAAACTACTTTTTAAAGATAATAAAACTCAAATAAAAATATAGAAATCTAGTTGAAACTAACATAAAAAAAATACGTATTAAAAATATTTAGAATTGAAATATGAAAATAAATGAAATAAAATATTGATACATTCGTTTTCTTAACAAATTATTCACTATGGGTTTACATAAATATCCTCCGAATCCCCTTTAGAAAGTATTTTCATATATAATTATAAATATTAAATAATTATAATAGTTGTATTTTACCTACACACTTCAATTTGTTTTTTGCAATGTGAAAAGATGCTTCGTCGTTGTTTTGATAGATATAATTGTAGTTAATCGAAGTGGTTAGGTATTAGGTACGTTAACTTGAATTTTTTAAGTCTGCTGATGTCAGATTCTATATCCAAATTTTATAGTAACAATTATTTCAACAAGACTTTGAAATGGATGCAGACATGCAGTACTCATGAGTACAGCAGTTAAGCTAAACAATTAACCCTGAAGTATTAAGGAATTATCAACCTATTATTATATAATTTGGGGAGTACATGGTAAACAAAACTATCAAAGCCGTCAAACCTGGCTACGTAACCAGTGGATACCTAAAAAAAAAATTAACTAAGTTTTTTATGAAGTTGATTTTGACAGGGCGAAGTCAGGGTCAGCCAAAAAACCGGAAAAACCGAACCAAACCGAAAAAGACGGACACCGAAATAATTTCAGGTCGGTTTCGGTTTTCAATAAAACCGAACCGAAAATAACCGAAAAAACCCGAAAAAGACCGAAAATAACCGAAAAACCGAAAAAAAACAGAAACTGGACCGAAAAAAACCGGTCCGGTTTGGTCCAAAAAATAAAAAGACCGAAACCGAAAAAAAGGAACCGAAAAATATGAGGGTAATAATAAACATCACTGGGTCAAATGGTCTAAACTCACTTCTCCTGAATGTGAGGGTGGATTAGGTATTAGAAGTTTGCATGATACTATGGTTGCTTTGGATAGTAACATGAGCCGGAGACTTTTAGATATAGACTCTCCTTTGACGATTTTTATGTTTCACAAATATTTTTCTAATAATAACTGGGATAACCCTGTTATTCATGCATCGCACTCTTATGTTTGGAAGAATTTCAGTTTATACTTTAAAATATTGGTTGATAACAGTAATTGGAGCACCAATGAAGGGTCAATTAATTTCTGTTATGAATATTGGCTAGCGGATGGTCCTCTTTGCAATTCTTTTACTGTTATATTTCCACATATATTGCTTAATCAAGTGTGCACCTCTAAAGGATGGGACCTTAATCTACCGGCTCTCATGGGAAGTAATGACCTCATTGTTAAAATTTTAGATAAGCAGATTTTTATAAAATCCCGTGAAGACATTAGATTTTGGCCCTTTACTTTCAATGGTACTTATACCACTAAAAATGCTTTTGATTTCTTTAGGACCAAAAAACCTACCATTCCTTTTGCTAAAGTTATTTGGAATAAGATTTGCCAACTAAAATTAGTGTTCATTTTTGGAAACTTTGGGTATCTGCTATTAAATTAGATGGAAATTGCGTGTATATTGTAAATTGGTAAATAAAATATATTACGTACATGAATGATTTAGTTAACATGTATAGAACTTACACATATAGCAATATAATAATAAAATATGGACTAAATATTGCTAGTGTAAATTGGTAATTACTAATAAATTCTGGATTGATGATAATCTTGATTAATTTGATTTACTTATTAGAAAATATATATTGCAATATATATGCTAATCATGCAAACATGTACAATCTAAAATATTAGTTAATCATGTACTAATTTATTTAATGCCATTTACACATATGTATAATATGGTAATTTGCGAAATCATATATTTTCACATTTAAGTTGGAAAAATTATGAACCTTCCCCAAATAGGCTCACCTATTTGGATACGATGTCTAGGAAAGATATAGGCGGAAGTCGATATCCTAATGAGGTCGGGTTTTAAGTGGCATTCGTGCCCTCCACCCTCACCGTCTTTCCTGGTCGTTTTTCAAGTAGAGCTACCGAAAGGGGTTGACTAATAATAATTTCCCCGAGTGTGTTTATATAGTGATGTATGTTTCGCCGAATTGGTGTCTCTGTATCGACATGTCGTTCGATCAATGAGAACCTATTCACATTAAAAGCAAAACTATTTTTCGAACCTGTCGTTTCGAAATAAAGTTTATGCTTGTGCAAACCATAAACATATAAAACCAGTCGTTTTATATGATAAATAATTCAGAAATCCCAACACATGTTGGATGTCATCTATGATGAGAAAAATCGTAAAAACATACTTGCGAAATGACTATTTAAATGTTGATTTTAATCCGTCACCACATGTTACTCACCCTGATGTGTGAAAATGTGATGCCCAAATTTTTTTAAGGTGTTTATTTTAATCCGTCACCACATGTTACTCACCCTGATGAATGTTAAGGTGTTTATTTTATTCCGTCGCCACATTTGAGACCTGATGATGTCTACGGTGAACAAATGTCTGAAATTGACATATTGAAGCTATCCTTCAGCAAAATACTAGCTTGGAAATTTTTTTGCATAAGTAGTATCGTGAATTTATATTCACCATGTTCCTTTATCGCCCATCTGTTATTGGATAAGAAAATTACCCCGGTGAGTAGTTTTAATCCTATTGGGTCAATGACGAATTGTTTGCCTGATATTAATGCTCTTCGTGTATATTTTTTTTCCACGAATCGAGAACCGAGACAAGTGTTATTAGTCTCGAACTGTCACGATCCCGATGAATCGCCTAGCCAAGCGAGATTTTAGACAATCGTCAAAATCGAAAACCTGTGGCTCCAAGACAGTAATTGAAAGGAACAATATGGCCCGTTGTCATAAAGCAAGAGATAATGCTCAATGAGGCAACTCTATGCTATAAAGACAAAGGTCATGCACGGTTACTCCTTAAATAGTTCAAAACTATTACAAAGGTGAAAAAATCGATGCTAATGTGGTTAAAGCTAACTGAAATGAAACTCTTGAGACCTCCGATTTTGTGGCTCAAATGAGTTTGGGACCTTTCTTTATTGATTTTGATAAAACATTGAGCCATTTTTTCGCTCATCTGGATTATGTTTTCCATTTGGATTATTATTTTCCATTTGGACCATACTTTTGGATTGTGGTTTGCCTGTTTACGAAATTTCTCAAAATAATTTAAAGTGTTTTGAGCAAATTTCTTTGACAAATGTGACCAAACTTTAAATTATGAAATTTTAGGCAATACCTGTGGTGTAGTTGGTTTTCTGGAAATAGTGGGTAACAGTGTACCTCAAAATTTTCACCAACTACTTGCCTAAAAGAGAACTCAGTGACAATGATTCTGGACATGTCGTTCCAAAATCGAAATCTTTGGTAAAACTAAATTGATTTGTCAAATATGAGGTCTTATACTCATGTAGGTCCTGCCGTACCTTGTTGGGTTATAAAATATTCGAGAAAGCCAGTGTTATCTGGTAATAGCTCATGAAAGAATTAAAATTTCTTTACATAGCCTCCATTCAATACGACCAAAAGCGTATTTTAGAGGAGTTGAAATATCTTTCAAGTGGTTTCTACCACAATTTTTAAAAGCATTTAAAGTTACTTTTTCATTTCGCATGTCGTCGAAATGATAAATGATTTAGATGCTAAGACATGATTGTCTATACTATCATTCGCCTGTCGTCGATTGATTAGAGCATTTTGATATTGTGGCATTGACCGGATGAGATATTCCCGGGTCAAAAGACGATGCTTGATTTATAATTGCATCGCATTTGAATTCTCTCTGAGAATATATTTCTTGATTAATCCGAAATTCATGCCATTAATGCTCACTTTGAAAGACTAGTATGTGTAAAGATCACGAAATGAACTCGTAGAATTCTTGTAAAGAATTGAAGGAGTTATTGTGGACTTATCCAACCATAAGACAGACCATAAATATAAATGGTTATGGTTGATGCATCGACAATAAGGTCACATGATTATTGTTGTCAACAGAAATGCAGCATTTCCCAAACTTTTAGCCCTATCATTAAGTTGATGGCTCATGATCCGGATTATCCTGAAAAGTCTAGTCGACTTGATAATTCCGAAGAGTAAGAATCGAAATTTCGATTTGAATTACTTGAGTTTGGAAATTGAAATTGAACATCCTGTCGATTATGTTCAGACCCAAATGGACTCACGAAAAGTTTGATGATGCGACTGCAAATGGTTGCACGCACTTCTTGGTCTTGCACACCAAGATTTATATTTACGTGTGGGGTCATGCTATTTTGCTGTATTGGTCCGTCTGAGGCCCATAGTCACTCAAAACACTAAATGCGTACCAGTTGGTTACTGGTTATGAGCCAGACGCCTCATATGAATGCGTGTTTAAGTGCTTAATATTTTGATTGAGCCGCTATAGCGTTCAAAATATGGACCTCTGAAGGGGACATAAGTCGATTATGAATCCCATGCCTATCATTTGATAGAGTAACCTTGGCAAGCGATCTCTTTACCGCATGATATGCAAAAGTGACATCGCTAAGACTGTTCTCCCCGTCGTTAGGGGGAGATTTGCACATTACCATTGATAAGAAACGACGTGAAGTAACGTGGCATAACCCACTCATTCTTAGCTTGATCTCCAAAACTGCACTTAGTGATAAGTAAGTGCATAGACTCCCTCAAGTCTAACTAAATGCCAAACGCATTTAATGACTTTATGAGATGTCACGAGATCATTTATACCTGCTGAAAAATGCTTGCAAGGATAGACGTCCCTGTCGGACGCCGTGTTCCTGTCGTAACACGTTGCTTTGGCCGAACCCGCCAAGTAAAGGACGCTGCCATCGGCCATCAGTCTGTCGTCCTTCCCAAGATATGAGGAAGTTGACTGGTTCTTAATTCGTTCAGCCCCAGAGGTGGTGAACTGAAACTCGTTTATCGTACGAGATTATAAAGGATCAAGGAGATGTGTGATTTCCTTCTCATCCTAAAAATATCGAAATATCTGTCGATCATGATATCTTAGACGATATTGAAGCAAAATGAGACTGTCATTGATTACTTGTTCATATATTCGGTGATGACTGATAATATGAGCAAATTATGATAGGGAACCATGTACTGTTGCCTGAAGTCAACGTAGAATAGACTGGACTAATGGAAACTTGCAATCCAAGTAGACTCCTTAGCGAAAGTGTGTTCGGACCTGTAGTTCCAACACCACCAATGTTAAACGAGTTCGTTTATTTGGTTATTCGTAAGGAAAAGTGATGAGAATAATGAGATTGTAGAATGCTCGCCTAGTAGCACAAGGCTTCTCTCACACATTGTAATTGATTACGAGATGGTTGATTTCCTCGTAATGGACGTTATAACGGTCCCCTACTTTATCAGTTTAGTAGTTTCCGAAAAACTGATTATGCAGCATGTGATTGTGGTCACTGTTTTATCTCTATGGCGATTTAGACAAAGAGATGTAGATGAAGGTCCCTGTGTCACTTCATAATGCTTGAATCAAGTAGTTTCTTATCACGGAACACGATCTCAATTAAATGAGACGTTCACTATATGGATTAATATAATCCGAGCGGATGTGGTATACCCGCCTAAATGAGTACTTGATTAGCTTGGGATACTTGAACAAGTATTATGCCCTTGCGTGTTTTATTACGCGATCCGTTTTTGGATTTGCCTTCGAGATGAATGATCTTGGGAAGACACGGTAGTGACTCGGCCTGATGATCGAGTCCCGTAAAGATTGAATCTAAGTCCATGATTCAGACTACACCCAGAAGGTGTTATGACGTTTTAGTCATCATGACGCTAAGTCGTCAGATTCTCCCATGATCGTTCGATCACTTGACATTTATATAGACCCAGTCCGTCCCTGATGAGACGATGAAGAGATATTGAACCATGATGTTCATATCTAAGTACAATAAGCGCATCATTGTACTTGGTCTAATGTGCTAGGATGAGCATCTCGTATGCTGTGAATGGTATAGCTCGACACAGCATCGCGCTAACACGCTGCCATCGAAATGACATAAAAGACATTTTCCCATTACCTTAAGGTAACTGTGGATGAGGGCTTGTCTTATCCCATTTTGCGTCATCGAGTGTACCTACCCCCTTCGGTACTCGAATTAACACAACCCTTTTTAGGTTATACCGATGCCGGTTACTTATCAGACCCGCATAAGGGATATTCCTAACATGGTCTGTCTTTACCATTAGGAATAAAGCAATATCTTGGAGGTCTTGGAATGACTCCAAACGAATCACTCTGATCTACCCGTGCTCTATGAGACGACTAGAGAGTGTATATGGCTTCGATCTCGTATTAGCCATATTTGAATTACGTATGCTCTGTCTCACGATCCAGATAAAACACTTGTCTTATTTGAGGACAACTTGTTGTTATCGGTCAAGAGAGACGTGACTAGATTATTCTATTTAGCATTTCTTGCCGAAATAAATCTTCACATATGAAGTTTAAGAGCATCCTGTCGAATGCTCATTTTATTTCACGTTATATTTTCTTGCATACAGTCGTGTGCAAGTAAATGAGGCATCCAGTCGAATGCTCGTACTCTTTCTTGGAATATGAAATCTTTGCACCCAGTCGTGTGCAAGTGAGGGAGAGCATCCATGTGAATGCTTATTACACTAATTACTACTTAGTCAAAATCCTCGCACCCTGTCGTGTGCAAGTGAGGGGGAGCATCCAGTCGCATGCTCGTGTACTCTTTTTGTCCTTAGACCAAGGTTTTTTCCACTGTGTTTTCCTTGGCAAGGTTTTTAGCGAGACACGTTCCCATTATATCTCACTTAAGATTGCCGAAATTAGGGGGAGTATCCTGTTTTATACTTCTTACTATTGTGTACTCTTTTGTCCTTCGACTAGAGGTTTTTCCCACTGGGTTTACTCTAGCAAAGTTTTGATGAGGCACCTGTTTTGTGGTTGATCCCCTACTACTACCACTGCTGCACTCTTTTTCCTTCGATCAGTGATTTTCCCATTGGGTTTGCTCTACCAAGGTTTTGATGAGTCACACTGTTTTGTGGTTAGTTAATTATATAGAATTTCGGCCTATATCATTCGGCTACATAGTTTCTCCTAGGTACCGGTTTTGTCCCACACTGGGTTTTCCGTCCCTAAGGTTTTTATGTGTTTAGCACTGCGAATGAACTCGACTCAGATCGACTGCATGAAGACGAAGAATTGAAGACGTCCAAATGGGGAGTGTTGTAGGATATTATTGGACTATTGGGCTTGTACTTTATGGGACCAAGTGGGCTTGTAACCCTACCCCTCTATCTATATAAAGAGGGTTAAGGATCTTGTATTTCATATTCATTTATACATTCATTGATTAATAAAGTCTCCCTTATTGTTGTCTCTCATACCTCTCTCTATATCTATACATATCTCTATATATATCTATAACGAGCTAATATGTCACACAACAGAATGTTATTAAATGTTGACTAGCTAACTGCAGTACTTAGCTTTAAGTTAGCACAATTACTAATTTACTCCGGATTCTTTTTTCTCCACAGTCTCCGGTACCAATTCGGAAAAGGTGCGCCATTTTGAGAACCGGATACGTCATTTCGAGTACTTTTTCGTCTCGACCATTTGGGTAGTACTATTTGGTAAGCACCAGCAAAAATATGCCTTTCCATCATTTTGTATTTTACCTACACACTTCAATTTGTTTTTTGCAATGTGAAAAGATGCTTCGTCGTTGTTTTGATAGATATAATTGTAGTTAATCGAAGTGGTTAGGTATTTGGTACGTTAACTTGAATTTTTTAAGTCTGCTGATGTCAGATTCTATATCCAAATTTTATAGTAACAATTATTTCAACAAGACTTTGAAATGGATGCAGACATGCAGTACTCATGAGTACAGCAGTCAAGTTAAACAATTAACCCTGAAGTATTAAGCAATTATCAACCTATTATTATATAATTTGGGGAGTACATGGTAAACAAAACTATCAAAGCCGTCAAACCTGGCTACGTAACCAGTGGATACCTAAAAAAAAAAAATTAACTAAGTTTTTTATGAAGTTGATTTTGACAGGGCGAAGTCAGGGTCAGCCAAAAAACCGTAAAAACCGAACCGAACCGAAAAAGACGGAAACCGAAATAATTTCGGGTCGGTTTCGGTTTTCAATAAAACCGAACCGAAAAAAACCGAAAATAACCGAAAATAACCCGAAAAAGACCGAAAATAACCGAAAAACCGAAAAAAAAAAACATAAACTGGACCGAAAAAAACCGGTCCGGTTCGGTCCAAAAAATAAAAAGACCGAAACCGAAAAAAGCGAACCGAAAAATATGAGGGTAATAATAAACATCACTGGGTCAAATGGTCTAAACTCACTTCTCCTGAATGTGAGGGTGGATTAGGTATTAAAAGTTTGCATGATACTATGGTTGCTTTGCATAGTAACATGAGCCGGAGACTTTTAGATATAGACTCTCCTTGTACGATTTTTATGTTTCAAAAATATTTTTCTAATAATGATAACAGGGGTAACCCTGTTATCCATGCATCTCACTCTTATGTTTGGAAGAATTTCAGTTTATACTTTAAAATATTGGTTGATAACACTAATTGGAGCACCAATGAAGGATCAATTAATTTCTGTTATGAATATTGGCTAGCGGATGGTCCTCTTTGCAATTCTTTTACTGTTATATTTCCACATATATTGCTTAATCAAGTGTGCACCTCTAAAGGATGGGACCTTAATCTACCGGCTCTCATGGGAAGTAATGACCTCATTGTTAAAATTTTAGATAAGCAGATTTTTATAAAATCCGGTGAAAACATTAGATTTTGGCCCTTTACTTTCAATGGTACTTATACCACTAAAAATGCTTTTGATTTCTTTAGGACCAAAAAACCTACCATTCCTTTTGCTAAAGTTATTTGGAATAAGATTTGCCAACTAAAATTAGTGTTCATTTTTGGAAACTTTGGGTATCTGCTATTAAATTAGATGGAAATTGCGTGTATATTATAAATTGGTAAATAAAATATATTACGTACATGAATGATTTAGTTACCATGTATATAACTTACACATATAGCAATATAATAATAAAATATTGACTAAATCTTGCTAGTGTAAATTGGTAATTACTAATAAATTCTAGATTGATGATAATCTTGATTAATTTGATTTACTTATTAGGAAATATATATATTGCAATATATATGTTAATCATGCAAATAGATACAATCTAAAATATTAGTTAATCATTTACTAATTTATTTAATGCCATGTACACATGAATAATATGATAATTTACGAAATCATATATTTTCACATTTAAGTTGGAAAAATTATGAACCTTCCCCAAATAGGCTCACCTATTTGGATACGATGTCTAGGAAAGATATAGGCGGAAGTCGATATCCTAATGAGGTCGGGTTTTAAGTGGCATTCGTGCCCTCCACCCTCACCGTCTTTCTTGGTCGTTTTTCAAGTAGAGCTACCAAAAAGGGTTGACTAAATAATAATTTCCCCGAGTGTGTTTATATAGTGATGTATGTTTCCCCGAATTGGTGTCTCTGTATCGACATGTCGTTCGATTAATGAGAACCTATTCACATTAAAAGCAAAACTATTTTTCTAACCTGTCGTTTCGAAATAAAGTTTATGCTTGTGCAAACCATAAACATATAAACCAGTCGTTTTATATGATAAATAATTCAGAACTTTCAACACATGTTGGATGTCATCTATGATGAGAAAAATCGTAAAAACATACTTGCGAAATGACTATTTAAACGTTGATTTTAATCCGTCACCACATGTTACTCACCCTGATGTGTGAAAATGTGATGCCCAAAATTTTTTTGGATGCCATCTTTGATGAGTAAAACACGAGTTTGTTGTTACCCTCGAGATGAATGTTAAGGTGTTTATTTTATTCCGTCGCCACATTTGAGACGTGATGATGTCTATGATGAACAAATGTCTGAAATTGACATATTGAAGCTATCCTTCACCAAAATACTAGCTTGGAAATTTTATTGTATAAGTAGTATCATGAATTTATATTCACCATGTTCCTTTATCGCCCATCTGTTATTGGATAAGAAAATTACCCCGGTGAGTAGTTTTAATCTTATTGGGTCAATGGCGAATTGTTTGCCTCATATTAATGCTCTTCGTCTATATTTTTTTTCCACGAATCGAGAACTGAGACAAGTGTTATTTGTCTCGAACGGTCACGATCCCGATGAATCGCCTAGCCAAGCGAGATTTTAGACAATCGTCAAAATCGAAAACATGTGGCTCCAAGACAGTAATTGAAAGGAACAATATGGCCCGTTGTCATAAAGCAAGAGATAATGCTCAATGAGGCAACTCTATGCTATAAATACAAAGGTCATCCACGGTTACTCCTTAAATAGTTCAAAACTATTACAAAGGTGAAAAAATCGATGCTAATGTGGTTAAAGCTAACTGAAATGAAACTCTTGAGACCCCCGGTTTTGTGGCTCAAATGAGTTTGGGAACTTTCTTTATTGATTTTGATAAATCATTGAGCCATTTTTTCGCTTATCTGGATTATGTTTTCCATTTGGATTATTATTTTCCATTTGGACCATACTTTTGGATTGTGGTTTGCCTGTTTACGAAATTTCTTGAAATAATTTAAAGTGTTTCGAGCAAATTCCTTTGACAAATGTGACCAAACTTTAAATTATGAAATTTTAGGCAATACCTGTGGTGTAGTTGGTTTTCTGGAAATAGTGGGTAACAGTGTACCACATAATTTTCACCAACTACTTTCCTAAAAGAGAACTCAGTGACAATGATTCTGGACATGTCGTTCCAAAATCGAAATCTTTGGTAAAACCAAATTGATTTGTCAAATATGAGGTCTTATACTCATGTAGGTCCTGCCGTACCTTGTTGGGTTATAAAATATTCGAGAAAGCCAGTGTTATCTGGTAATAGCTCATGAAAGAATTAAAATTTCTTTACATAGCCTCCATTCAATACGACCAAAAGCGTATTTTAGAGGAGTTGAAATGTCTTTCAAGTGGTTTCTACCAAAATTTTTAAAAGCATTTAAAGTTACTTTTTTATTTCGCTTGTCGTCGAAATGATAAATGATTTAGATGCTAAGACATGATTGTCTATACTATCATTCGCCTGTCGTCGATTGATTAGAGCATTTTGATATTGTGGCATTGACCGGATGAGATATTCTCGGGTCAAAAGACGATGCTTGATTTATAATCGCATCGCATTTGAATTCTCTCTGAGAATATATTTCTTGATTAATCCGAAATTCATGCCATTAATGCTCACTTTGAAAGACTAGTATGTGTAAAGATCATGAAATGAACTCGTAGAATTCTTGTAAAGAATTGAAGGAGTTATTGTGGACTTATCCAACCATAAGACGGACCATAAATATAAATGGTTATGGTTGATACATCGACAATAAGGTCACATGATTATTGTTGTCCACAGAAATGCAGCATTTCCCAAACTTTTAGCCCTATCATTAAGTTGATGTCTCATGATCCGGATTATCCTGAAAAGTCTAGTCGACTTGATAATTCCGAAGAGTAAGAATCGAAATTTCGATTTGAATTACTTGAGTTTGGAAATTGAAATTGAACATCCTGTCGATTATGTTCAGACCCAAATGGACTCACGGAAAGTTTGATGATGCGACTGCAAATGGTTGCACGCACTGCTTGGTCTTGCGTACCAAGATTTATATTTACATGTGGGGTCATGCTATTTTGCTGCATTGGTCCGTCTGAGGCCCATAGTCACTCAAAACACTAAATGCGTACCAGTTGGTTACTGGTTATGAGCCAGACGCCTCATATGAACGCGTGTTTGAGAGCTTAATATTTTTATTGAGCCGCTATAGCGTTCAAAATATGGACCTCTGAAGGGGACATAAGTCGATTATGAATCTCATGCCTATCATTTGATAGAGTAACCTTGGCAAGCGATCTCTTTAACGCATGATATGCAAAAGTGACATAGCTAAGACTGTTCTCCCCGTCGTTAGGGGGAGATTTGCACGTTACCGTTGATAAGAAACGACGTGGAGTAACGTGGCATAACCCACTCAGTCTTAGCTTGATCTCCAAAACTGTACTTAGTGATAAGTAAGTGCATAGACTCCCTCAAGTCTAACGAAATGCCAAACGCATTTAATGACTTTATGAGATGTCACGAGATCATTTATACCTGCTGCAGAATGCTTGCAAGAATAGACGTCCCTGTCGGACGCCGTGTTCCAGTCGTAACACGTTGCTTTGGCCGAACCCGCCAAGCAAAGGACGCTGTCGTCGGCCGTCAGTCTGTCGTCCTTCCCAAGATATGAGGAAGTTGACCGGTTCTTAATTCGTTCAGACCAGAGGTGGTGAACTGAAACTCGTTTATCGTATGAGATTATAAAGGATCAAGGAGATGTGTGATTTCCTTCTCATCCTAAAAATCTCGAAATATCTGTCGATCATGATATCTTAGACGATATTGAAGCAAAATGAGACTGTCATTGATTACTTGTTCATATATTCGGTGACGACTGATAATATGAGCAAATTATGATAGGGAACCATGTACTGTTGCCTGAAGTCAACGTAGAATATACTGGACTAATGGAAACTTGCAATCCAAGTAGACTCCTTAGCGAAAGTGTGTTTGGACATGTAGTTCCAACACCACCAATGTTAAACGAGTTCGTTTATTTGGTTATTCGTAAGGAAAAGTGATTAGAATAATGAGATTGTAGAATGCTCGCCTAGTAGCACAAGGCTTCTCTCACACCTTGTAATTGATTACAAGATGGTTGATTTCCTCGTAATGGACGTTATAACGGTCCCCTACTTTATCAGTTTAGTAGTTTCCAAAAAACTGATTATGCAGCATGTGGTTGTGGTCACTGTTTTATCTCTATGGCGATTTAGACAAAGTGATGTAGATGAAGGTCCCTGTGTGACTTCATAATGCTTGAATCAAGTAGTTTCTTATCACGGAACACGATCTCAATTAAATGAGACGTTCACTATATGGATTAATATAATCCGAGCGGATGTGGTATACCCGCCTAAGTGAGTACTTGATTAGCTTGGGATACTTGAACAAGTATTATGCTCTTGCGTGTTTTATTACGCGATTCGTTTTTGGATTTGCCTTCAAGATGAATGATCTTGGGAAGACACGGTATTGACTCGGCCTGATGATCGAGTCACATAAAGATTGAATCTAAGTCCATGATTCAGACTACACCCAGAAGGTGTTATGACGTTTTAGTCATCATGACGCTAAGTCATCAGATTCTCCCATGATCGTTCGATCACTAGACATTTATATAGACCCAGTCCGTCCCTGATGAGACGATGAAGAGATATTGAACCATGATGTTCATATCTAAGTACAATAAGCGCATCATTGTACTTGGTCTAATGTGATAGGATGAGCATCTCGTATGCTGTGAATGGTATAGCTAACACGCTGCCATCGAAATGACATAAAAGACATTTTCCCATTACCTTAAGGTAACTGTGGATGAGGGCTTGTCTTATCCCATTTTGCGTCATCGAGTGTACCTACCCCCTTCGGTACTCGAATTAACACAACCCTTTTTCGGCTATACCGATGCCGGTTACTTATCAGACCCGCATAAGGGATATTCCTAACATGGTCTGTCTTTATCATTAGGAATAAGGCAATATTTTGGAGGTCTTGGAATGACTCCAAACGAATCACTCCGATCTACCCGTGCTCTATGAGAAGACTAGAGAATGTATATGGCTTCGAGCTCATATTAGCCATATTTGAATTACGTATGCTCTGTCTCACGATCCAGATAAAACACTTGTCTTATTTGAGGACAACTCGTTGTTATCGATCAAGAGAGACGTGACTAGATTATGCTATTTAGCATTTCTTGCCGAAATAAATCTTCACATATGAAGTTTAAGAGTATCCTGTCGAATGCTCGTTTTATTCCACGTTATATTTCTTGCATACAGTCGTGTGTAAGTAAATGAGTCATCCAGTCGAATGCTCGTACTCTTTCTTGGAATAGGAAATCTCTGCACCCAGTCGTGTGCAAGTGAGGGGGAGCATCCATGTGAATGCTTATTACACTAATTACTACTTAGTCGAAATCCTCGCACCCTGTCGTGTGCAAGTGAGGGGGAGCATCCAGTCGCATGCTCGTGTACTCTTTTCTTTTTGTCCTTAGACCAAGGTTTTTTTCCACTGGGTTTTCCTTGGCAATGTTTTTAGCGAGACACGTTCCCATTATATCTCACTTAAGATTGCCGAAATTAGGGGGAGTATCCTGTTTTATACTTCTTACTATTGTGTACTCTTTTGTCCTTCGACTAGAGGTTTTTCCCACTGGGTTTACTCTAGCAAAGTTTTGATGAGGCACCTGTTTTGTGGTTGATCCCCTACTACTACCACTGCTGCACTCTTTTTCCTTCGATCAGTGATTTTCCCATTGGGTTTGCTCTGCCAAGGTTTTGATGAGGCACACTGTTTTGTGGTTAGTTAATTACATAGAATTTCGGCCTATATCATTCGGCTACACAGTTTTTCCTAGGTACCGGTTTTGTCCCACACTGGGTTTTCCGTTCCTAAGGTTTTTATGTGTTTAGCACTGCGAATGAACTCAACTCAGATCGACTGCATGAAGACGAAGAATTGAAGACGTCCAAAGGGGGAGTGTTGTAGGATATTATTGGACTATTGGGCTTGTACTTTATGGGCCCAAGTGGGCTTGTAATCCTATCCCTCTATCTATATAAAGAGGGTTATGGGTCTTGTATTTCACATTCATTGATTAATAAAGTCTCCCTTATTGTTGTCTCTCATATCTCTCTCTATATCTATACATATCTCTATATATATCTATAACGAGCTAATATGTCACACAACAGAATGTTATTAAATGTTGACTAGCTAACTCCAGTACTTAGCTTTAAGTTAGCACGATTACTAATTTACTCCGGATTCTTTTTTCTCCACAGTCTCCGGTACAAATTCGGAAAAGGTGCGCCATATTGAGAACCGGATACGTCATTTCGAGTACGTTTTCGTCTCGACCATTTGGGTAGTGCTATTTGGTAAGCACCAGCAAAAATATGCCTTTCCATCATTTTGTATTTTACCTACACACTTCAATTTGTTTTTTACAATGTGAAAAGATGCTTCGTCGTTGTTTTGATAGATATAATTGTAGTTAATCGAAGTGGTTAGGTATTTGGTACGTTAACTTGAATTTTTTAAGTCTGCTGATGTCAGATTCTATATCCAAATTTTATAGTAACAATTATTTCAACAAGACTTTGAAATGGATGCAGACATGCAGTACTCATGAGTACAGCAGTCAAGTTAAACAATTAACCCTGAAGTATTAAGCAATTATCAACCTATTATTATATAATTTGGGGAGTACATGGTAAACAAAACTATCAAAGCCGTCAAACCTGACTACGTAACCAGTGGATACCTAAAAAAAAAATTAACTAATTTTTTTATGAAGTTGATTTTGACAGGGCGAAGTCAGGGCCAGCCAAAAAACCGGAAAAACCGAACCGAAAAAGACGGAAACCGAAATAATTTCGGGCCGGTTTCGGTTTTCAATAAAACTGAACCGAAAAAGACTGAAACCGAAAAAACTTGAAAAAGACCAAAAATAACCGAAAAACCGAAAAAAACTGAAACTGGACCGAAAAAAACCGGTCCGGTTCGGTCCATAAAATAAAAAGACCGAAACCGAAAAATATGTTCGGTTTCGGTTTTGCTAAAAACCAAACTGAATCGGACCGTATCCAGCACTATCAGGGAGTACGGATTAAAAAAAAAAGGTCTATCAAATGATTAATTTTAACAAAATATAGTAAAAATAAAACTAAAAATAATTTATTTTTTCAGACCGATAGGGGCGTCATGGTCCCGATAGTGTCTACTTAGCTTCCCCACTGGATTTTGAGATTTTGGTCATTATTGTGTCGCGGTTAAATATTATGCTCAATTATTTGACAAAAAGTATTGGCTCTAATATTTATTTGATTAAACTAAATTAGGTAATTAACATTTTCAGTTCTGTCAAAAAAATTCATAAAAATAGGAATCCAATCGAAGAAGGTAACATTATGAAAACCCATGTTTGTTTGAGATCAATACAATACAACAAACCCCATCGACGCTTAAAGCAACCGCAGCAGTTTCCTTACAGTTTTTCTCATATTTAAAATAATTAGCATCACTTTTATATTTTTAGATTAACAGTTTAACTTTATACAATTTTCAGCTTTCCTATCAAATTTCTTATCATAACTAAATATTACTATTTTTTAATATACTTCTATTAATTTTTTTCAACACAAATTAATTTAGTAGAGTAACCACATTAAATAATTTAGACGTTTTCTCATATTTAAAGTAAAAAGTACACTTTTACAACTTATTAGGAAATATTTTGATTTATACAAATTATTAGTTTTTTTTTTTATCAATTTCTCTATCACAACTATACATCTCATCTTTTTATTATTTTATTAATTTATATGTGAAAATTACAAATAAAAGAGAGAGAATAAGAGAAAAGTAAGAGACATAAATTATTATTTTAATTATAAGTGAACATAGCTTGATCACAAGAGCACAGTTTCATTACACTTTTTCTCATATTTAAGTTAATTAGTACCACTTTTATATTTTTAAGATAACAATTTAATTTTATACATTTTTCAGCTTACCTATCAAATTTCTTATCATAACTAAATATTACTATATTTTAATATACTTCTATTAATTTTTTTTAACCCAAATTAATTTACTAGAGCAAACACATTAAATAAGTTAGACGTTTTCTCATATTTAAAGTAAAAAGTACACTATTACAACTTATAAGAAAGCGTTTTGGTTTATACAAATTATTAGTTTTTTTTTTTAATCAATTTCTCTATCACAACTATACAACCCATCTTTTTGTTATTTTATTAATTTATATGTGAAAAGTATAAATAAATGAGAGAGAATAAGAGAAAAGTAAGAGAGAGAAATTATTATTTTAATTATAAGAGAACATCTTGATCACTTATATTTGAGTGATATTTGAGTTCATGTATATTTAAGGTAATGGATAAGAAAACTGATACGTATACAATTTTAGAACGATATTTTCATATTTAAGATAAATTGATGATATAAGGAAACTGATGCGATTGCTGTGCTGGATAAGATTAAGTCATTGCCTGTCAATGTTTTAAGTTTAATTCGTTTTTTTTGGTGGTGGTGGTGGTGGTGGTGGGAGAGAGGAGAGGGGGGGGGGGGGGGGGGGGGGGGGGGGGGGGGTAATTTATTGGTTATAACTAGTACCTTCAATTTAGGCATATCAGTCTATGTCAAGTTATTTACAAAATAGTGTCTAAAATTACCACTTGTAGGTTTGCAAAAATTATCCCTATGATTATTTCTAAGCAACAAAACAGGTTTGTGGAAGGTACGTAGACTTATCACTGATTCTATTGTGTTAGCTCAAGAGCTTTTTAAACACATAGGAGATACTAGTATGAGAGGGGACAATGTGATTTTTAAGCTTGATATGGCTAAGGCTTTTGACAGATTGAATTGAACTTTTTTAAAGAAAGTTTTAAAGACTTTTGGATTTAGTATTGATTGGATTAAATTTGTACTAAACTGTTTCACTGATGCCAATTATTTTATTTGTCTTATTGGTACCACTTCTAGTTTATTTTCTTCTTCTAGAGGACTTAAATAGTGAGACCCTCTTTTACCTTTCTAGAGGTTTTAAGCAGATGGCTGATGAATCTCACTAATAATGGCACTCTTGTTTCATATAATATTGTGGATAATGTTACTCCTATATCCCATATTTTATTTGCTAATGATGTTTAGTGATGGCACTCTTGTTTCTTATAATATTGTGGATAATGTTACTCCTATATCCCACATTTTATTTGCTAATGATGTTCTTATTTTTGCTAATGGTAGTAGGAATAATTTGGAAACTCTCATGAACTTTATATCTTCTTATAAAAAAGCTTCTGGTCAACTTTTAAATAGAAGTAAGAGTTTCTTTCTCACTCATACCAAGTTGCATAGTAGGAAAAATATCATAGCTAGGGTTACATATTTCACTGAAGACACTTTACTTACTCAATATCTAGTAATTCTTCTTCATTATACTAAACTTACTTCAGTTATGTATGAAGCTTTAGTTAATAAAATTTGCGAAAAGGTAACTACATGGAAATGTAGAATTTTAACTGCTGGGGCTAGAATCGCTCTTATTAAACACGTTTTTTTTGCCACTCATATGCATCTACTTTCTTTTCTTCATCCACCTAGTATTGTTCTTGATAATATTGAGAAAGATTTTGCTAACTTTTTCTAGAGGGAATATGAGGGTAATAATAAACATCACTGGGTCAAATGGTCTAAACTCACTTGTCCTGAATCTGAGGGTAGATTAGGTATTAGAAGTTTGGATGATACTATGGTTGCTTTGCATAGTAACATGAGCCGGAGACTTTTAGATATAGACTCTCCTTGGACGATTTTTATGTTTTAAAAATATTTTTCTAATAATGATAACTGGGGTAACCCTGTTATCCATGCATCTCACTCTTATGTTTGGAAGAATTTCAGTTTATACTTTAAAATATTGGTTGATAACAGTAATTTGAGCACCAATGAAGGGTCAATTAATTTATGTTATGAAAATTGGCTAGCGGATGGTCCTCTTTGCAATTCTTTTACTGTTATATTTCCACATATATTGCTTAATCAAGTGTGCACCTCTAAAGGATGGGACCTTAATCTACCGGCTCTCATGGGAAGTAATAACCTCATTGTTAAAATTTTAGATAAGCAGATTTTTATAAAATCTGGTGAAGACATTAGATTTTGGCCCTTTACTTTCAATGGTACTTATACCACTAAAAATGCTTTTGATTTCTTTAGGACCAAAAAATCTACCATTCCTTTTGCTAAAGTTATTTGGAACAAGATTTTGCCAACTAAAATTAGTGTTCATTGTTGGAAACTTTGGGTATCTGCTATTAAATTAGATGAGGATCTTAAAAAAATATGGCATTTGTATGGTTACTAAATGTTCTTGTTGTCAATCTCAGGCTTTGTATTCTATTGATCACCTTCTTAATGATAGTTATATTATTTATGAAGTTTGGAATCATTTTAGTGATGTATTTGGTTTCCCTAAATTCAAGGCAATTGGAAATGCTACATAACTAAATGGTGCACTCAATGTGATTCTGTTGGTTTCTGTGTACGAAATAACAATTAAACAATAATAAAAAGGACTAAACAATAATTAAACAAAACCAGTGTAATCTTTATTAATTTCGAATTGGAACGGAAATTACTGATTACAACATGTAGGTACTGAAAAGTAATTAAAGCAAACGTTATTCAGATTATTATTAATTAATAATCTGATATACTTAATTGCAATAAATAGAAACTGCCGGACTGGAAAGTATAAACTTAACAGCCGGACTGTTCTGATTGAAATTGAAATAGCATGACTGAATTGAAACTATTCTAATTACTGAATTAAATTACATAATTGAAATTACAGCAAAAAACAGAACTTTAAAGAAATTACAGAAATGTACAAACAGAATAGAAAAGCTACAGCTAAGTACAGCAAATTAAAATACTGAATTAAAAATACAGAATTGAAAGGACAGAATGTAAATAACAGAATTTAAATGCGGAAATTAAAATGGACAGTATAGAAATAAAATTAGACGAGGCTACTGTTAATAGTATGCCCTTAACTGATATTCACCCAACCACCTTGATGTTTCTGGTTGCGTTGACGCTTCGATCCCTAGGTACAACGTCTCGGATGACTCACCGGAAACTGGCGACGAGTCAAGCTCGAGCTGTTGGTGGGTGGTTCTCTTTGCTTTCTAATATGCTATTTAAAAAAGATATATGCTGTTTAGAGAGAAGAGAGATAATTTCGTGTATAAATATGTGAGGGAAGGCTGCCTCTTTATAGAGGAATTCTGAAACCGCATAATTAATTGTGGTCATTTAATTCTGGGAGTTACATCCACAGAATCCGCCTCCATTACCGCTGGATTTTCAAACTTTCTGGAACTCTAGGGACTTCTCTTGTAAATATATAAAAGTTCCTTTTTCAGTTTAGTACAAGACCCAAGACCCGAGACATTCCCCATATCCCGCGTCCCGCGTCCCGAGACCCGAGAGACTGCGCGCGTGTGTGGTACACACTAAATCACTCATGGGTATGTGGACTTGATTAGTTTAACAACTACATGGGATGGGCTTGTATTTATAGTGTAAAAATCACTCTTGATTTTACAATGTGGGATAACCCTCATGGTTTAATCCCACTTTCTTTTCCATTTTCCAGATTTGGTTTTATTCCCTCTTTCGAGTACCAACCTTCGAGTCCAATTATCATTCACATCCATTCTCCGAATAGGTCATGCGATATACCGTTGCGAAGCTCGTCACACGAGCTACTCTCAAACAATTTGAGTACGGCTTCAGAAATTCTGAGTAGTCACATTGAATATTGACTCAAAGATGGTGTCTGACCACTCAGAACAACCATGTTTAATATACATGTTTTTCAACAATTTTTCCAACAGATTCTACTCAAGTGGGTAAGTTAGCAGGTTTAATTCCCTTTTTGATACTTTGGGAAATTTGGATTAGAAAAAACAAATCCAGGTTTGAGAATGAAAATATGTTAGCCTCTGCTATTATTCACAAGGTAAACAAGTGGATAAGAGAACTTAATAGATTCATTGAACCCAAATCACTCGTTAACAACTTTCAAATTACTACTCTCCAAACTCTTATTATTAAACTTGTTGCTTGTAAAATGAAAAGACCCAAATTGGTAGTTTGGAAACGTACTCCTGGTGGGAGGCTTAAACTTAATTGTGATGGTTCAGCTTATGGTTAACCAGGCAATAGTGGTTGTGGAGGTATATTAAGAAATGACAAGGGTGATCTCATTTTTTCTTTTTCTAATTAACTAGGCACCCATACTAACACATTTGCTGAACTAATGACTATTAAAAATGGTTTACTTATCAGTTGTAGTCTGGACATTTATAATAATATAAATTGAGACTGATTATGAAATTATAGTTAATTGGTGGTCTAAGAACACTAGCCATGGGCCTAAATTTGATTCCTTATGGCAGGACATTTGTGAACTAATGATTTTGGTTAGCTGCAATTTAAAACATTATTTTAAATAGCGTTATCGCTATCGTAGCGTTTTTTCGAGAGAAACGCTAAAAGCGCTAATAGCGTTGCTATATAGCGCTTTGCGGTGTATTTTTTTTTGCCTAAATATGCACTAAACTTTAGAATATATAACAAAAAAAAAATGTATAGTTATATTAGATAGTAATAAAAAAAAATCAAAAAAAATAATTGTTGTTGGTGAGTTTTGAACTTGGGTCTGCTGAATACTACAGCGCTGTCTCAACCATCTGGACTGCAGACACTTTTATGAAAATTACACAATATATATTAATTATTTAGATCCGTTGTTTTTTTTTTAACTCGCTATTTACGCTTTTGGTCCAGAATTTCGCGCTTTTTGCGCTTTTGGTCCCCTATAGCGCGATTTTAGCGCAATTCCACCCAAAATCGTGATTTTTCGTTGCCTTTTTTACCAAAAAAACGCTATTTCGCGCTACGTAGCGCGAATTTTAAAACAGAGATTTAAAACATGTTTATAGGCAACAAAACCAGGTTGCAGATTCTCTAGGAAAGATACGAGCTAATGGCACAAATGACACCTATCTCTCTTCAAGGGAACTCACTAGGCTCACCCAAGCTGTTATTTTGCTGGATTAGATAGGAACCCCTTGTTTAAGAGAGAGTGTTTTTCTTACTTAATCTACTGTTAAAGTGGTTGGAGATGTGATTTTTTTGTAATTGCTCATCTAGGATAGCACTTTTGGTTATTACCCTTGTTCTTTCACTTTCTTTTCTTCTATGATAGCATTTTATAATGGCTGGAGAAGATAAAGTGTGAGTTTATGGTTAGTTGAAAAGCTAACTTTTCCTCTAAACTATATCTCTAGTATAGCATTTAAGGTGGCTGGAGATGTGTTTTGTAACTCATCTATGAAAGCATTTAAAGTGGCTGGAGAGGTTTTAGCTAATGTAGGGCTTTTCTGTAATTGCTGCCTTAATTCTCTTGATATCAGTGACTTTGCAGGTTTTTATTTTCGTTAACAAGGAGAATGAAGTCCAATTCAAGCTTCTATAAGTAAATGTTGTAGTTCTGATGAATCCAACTTCGTACACCACAACGAAGTAATATGTTGGTTTCCGTGTACGAAATAACAATTAACAATAATTAAAGGACTAAACAAAATTAAACAAAACCAGTGTAATCTTTATTAATTTCGAAATGGAAAGGAAATTAACGATTACAACATGTAGGTACTGAATAGTAATTAAAGCAAACGTTATTCAGATTATTATTAATTAATAATCTGATATACTGAACTGCAATAAATAGAAACTGCCGGACTGGAAAGTATAAACTTAACAGCCAGACTGTTCTGATTGAAATTGAAATAATATGACTGAATTGAAACTAATCTAATTACTGAATTAAATTATAGAATTGAAATTACATCATAAAACAGAACTTTAAAGAAATTACGGAAAGGTACAAACATAATTAAAAGCTACAGCTAAGGACAGCAAATTAAAATACTGAAAAAAAAATACAGAAATGTAAATTGCAGAATTTTAAATAACAGAATTGAAATACGTAATTGAAATGGACAGAATTAAAAAACGAGGCTACTGTTTAACAGTATGCCCTTAACCAATATTCGCACAACCACAATGATTTTTCTGGTTGCGTTGGCGCTTCGATCCCAAGGTACAACGTCTCGGATGATTCGTCGGAAACTGGCGACGAGTCAAGGTCGAGCTGTTGGTGGGTGGTTCTCTCTGGTTCTGGTTCTCTCTGGTTCTAATATGCTATGGAAAAAATATATGCTGTTTAGAGAGAAGAGAGATGATTTCGTGTGTATATGAATGTGAGGGGAAGGCTGGCTCATATAGAGGATAGGATTCTGAAACCGCAGCCATTTATTGTGGTCATTTAATTCTGGGAGTTACATCCCCAGAATCCGCCTCCATTACTGCAGGAGTTTCAAACTTGCTGGAACTTTAGGAACTGCTCTTGTAAATATACAAAAGTCCCTATTTCAGTTTAGTACAAGACCCAAGACCCGAGACCCGAGAACCAAGACCCAAGACCCGAGACCCAAGACCTAAGACCCGAGACATTCCCCAAATCCCGTGTCCCGCATCCCGCATCCCGAGGCTCGAGGCCTGAGTCCCGAGACCCGAATGAGCACGCGCGTGTGTGGTACACACTAACCCACTCATGGGTATGTAAACTTTGTTAGTTTAACAATTACATGGGATGTACTTGTATTTATAGTGCAAAAATCACTCCTGATTTTACAATGTGGGATAACCCTCATGTTTTAAATCCCATTTCTTTTTCCATTTTCCAGCATTGGTTTTATTACCTCTTTCGAGTACCAACCTTCGAGTCCTATTATCATTCACACCCACTCTCCGAATAGGTCATGCGATATACCGTTGCGAAGCTCGTCGCATGAGCTACTCAAACGCTTTGAGTATGGCTTCAGAAAATCTAATTTGTCACATCGAATAATGACTCAAAGATGGTCCCTGACCACTCGGAACAACCATGTTTCAACAACATGTTTTCCAAGAATCCCCCACATGAATGCAATTGGCTCGAAAGCCCATGCCCTTAATGCAAATCAAGAGAACCGCAAAAGTTCACTGCCTAAGGTCAGGTAGCGCACGCCTTGAACCTGCCCTAGCAGAGTACCACCCATAATACTGCTATTAGGTAGCTGTAAAGCCTTGAACCATTAAGCTTTGTGTATCCAGAATGGCACCCGCACAGTGCCCTCTCTACCCACGTACTAAGCCCTTTAGTTGTTGTCCATATTTGGCCTGGACTGCCTTGGCAACTTCAACTGAGTGCTCTAGTGATTTAGCCCAAGCTCATCACATGGTACCGGCCTTACACACTCGTTATAGGTGTTCTAAGTCGAAAGTATCCTGACTCACTTTACTCGACAGTCGAGTTACTTAGATTATTAAGAGCCTCAAGCTCACCCTTACAATGGTACAGGTCTATCACTCTGTCATTGCGGAAATGGGCTGGGAACTCCAGGTTCCCGAGTGCTTTGTTTGGTTGACCTCACAGTTCAGTTTCCCTTTGAACCTATCAGGAAATATTCCGTTTAGGTTGGGTTGCCTATATGGGGCCACCAATTTAATGGGCTTTAAGCCCATTCCGTTCGATGACGTCTCGACTCCTACTTGAGTCAAGTCTTTTGTTAATGGATCCGCTATGTTTTCCTTTAATCTCACAAAATCTAAGGATACCACACCGTTGGATAACAATTCCCTTACAGATTTATATCTCCGACGTATATGTCGAGACTTTCCATTATACATATGATCCTGAGCCCGCTCAATAGCTGATTGACTATCACAATGCATGCTTATTGCGGGAACAAGTTTTGGCCACATTGGAATTCCTTCCAAAAGACTTCTCAGCCAGTCTGCCTCTTTGGTTGCTAAGTCTAACGCTATGAATTCAGATTCTATAGTTGACCTTGCAATGCATGTCTGTTTGGAGGATCTCCAAGAAATAGCAGCTCCTCCCATTATAAACACATATCCACTCGTGGACCTTGTGCTATAGGAGTCTGATATCCAGTTGGCATCTGAGTACCCTTCCATTACCGCTGGATATCTGGTATAGTGCAGCCCGTAATCGGCTGAAAACCTCATATATCTGAGAAGTTTCATTATGGCCTTCCAATGTTCCTCATTCGGATTGCTGGTGTACCTGCTCAGTCTACTCACTGAGTTTGCTATGTCTGGTCTAGTGCAATTCATTATATACATGAGACTGCCTATGACTCGAGAGAACTCCAATTGATTCACACTCTTACCGAAATTATTTTTCAGGTTACAGTTGAACTCAATTGGGGTTCTAGACATCGCCTTACTACCCTTGTCAAACTTGTCTAATACTTGTTTAACATAGTGACTTTGTGACAAGGCATACCCCTCTGATGTTTTGGTAATCTTCATACCAAGTATTACATCAGCTATACCCAGATCCTTCATATTGAAGTGTTGTAACAACATTTTTTTTGTGGAGCTGATTCTATGAGTACTCCCAATTATAATCATGTCATCCACATAGAGACAGACTACGACACAGTCTCTTCCACTTCCTTTAGAGTAGACACATTTATCGCACTCATTAATGCGAAAACCGTTTGATAGCATAATTCTATCAAACTTCTCGTGCCATTGCTTTGGCGCTTGTTTGAGTCCATATAGTGACTTTACAAGTTTGCACACTTGATGCTCTTTTCCAGGAACTACAAACCCTTCTGGTTGTTCCATGTAAATTTCTTCGTCCAGTTCTCCATTCAGAAATGCCGTCTTTACATCCGTTTGATGTATTTCCATATCAAACAAAGCTGCGAGAGCAATGACGATTCGGATAGACGTTTTCCTGGAGACAGGAGCATACGTGTCAAAATAATCGACACCTTCAGTTTGCCTGAAGCCTTTTACTACAAGTCTCGCCTTGTATTTCTCAATCGTGCCTTCAACCCTTAACTTCCTCTTGAAGATCCACTTGTGACCTAGGGGCTTACATCCTTTCGGAAGATCCACTAGTTCCTAAGTGTGGTTTTGCATGATTGATTCAATCTCATTTTGAATAGCTTCTTCCCAATATTGGGAATCCGGTGTTGACATAGCTTGTTTATATGTCACCGGTTCGCCTTCAACCATGAAGGTTAATAAATCAGGTCCAAAGGAAGTTTCCTTCCTTGCCCTTTTGCTACGTCGAGGCTCTTCCTCTTCCTCTGTCGGTTCACTTGCCCCCACATTTCCTTCACTGTTCAACTCTTGAGTTGGTACAGATGTAGGTAATTTACAGGGAAAGATATCCTCAAAGAAAGAGGCCTCTCGGCTTTCCATATACGTATCTACGTGCATATTGGAATTGTCCGACTTGTGTACGAGAAACCGATATGCACTACTATTATGTGCATATCCGATGAACACACAGTCCACCGTTTTAGGACCAATTCTCATCCTCTTAGGAGTGGGAACTAGGACCTTCGCGAGACAACCCCAAACCCGCAGGTTCTTATATCTGGGTTGATGACTTTTCCATAATTCATATGGAGTCTTATCTCGCTTCTTATGTGGTAACTTGTTTAAAACATAGTTAGCGGAAAGTATTGCTTCACCCCACATGTTCTGGGGTAACCCAGAACTGATTAGCCTAACATTCATCATTTCCTTTAGCGTTCAATTTTTACGCTCAGCAGCCCCATTTTGCTCGGGAGTGTATGGGGCTGTGGGTTGATGTATAATGCCGCTTTCAGAGCATATTTGTTCAAACGGTGATTCAAATTCACCGCCTTTATCACTTCTCAATGTTTTAATTTTTCTATTGAATTGATTTTCAAGTTCGGTCTTATAAAGAGCGAATTTCTCTACTCCTTCGTCTTTACTTCTCATTAAGTAAACATAACATTATTTAGTACAATCATCTATAAAGGTGATAAAGTACTTTTTCCCTCCTCGTGTTTGTATAAACTTTAAGTCACATACATCCGTGTGTATTAGACTGAGAGGTTCACTTTCTCATTCAACATGTTGAAACGATGATTTTGTTAATTTTGCCTTTACACAAATCTCACATTTGTGTTGCTTATCAAAAACGAAATTTGGTATTAGTTTTAGTGATATTAATTTCTTTAAATAATTATACTTCACGTGACCTAATCTACCATGCCACAAATGAAATGAGTCAAATAAATAAGCAAAAGTGGAATTCTTATTATTGGCCTCTTGGGCAACTGTCATTACATTACTAGTGCTAGCCTCAGCTTTAACACCTTTATTGGGAGCAGGTGTCCCTACGTTTAACTTAAACATGCCGTTGGTCATATAGCCACGGCCTACATAGACACCATTTTTGGTGATTACAATTTTGTCAGATTTAAAAACCAGCTTGAACCCGTTCTTCACCATCACTGATCCGGATACCAGATTCTTACGGATATCCGGAACATGGAGCACCCCTATCGACCTCACATCTTTTCCCGAGGTCATGTTCATCACCACCGTTCCTTTTCCTTCCACCTTGAAAGTAGCCGAATTCCCCATGAAGCAGCTTTTTCCCTCTACCGCCTCGTAGGTCTTAAACATCCACCGGTTAGAGCAGATGTGGCTCGTGGTGCCGGTATCCAGCCACCACTCTTTGGGGTTGCTCCCCACGAGATTGATCTCAGAGACCACAGCAGTAAAGTGGTCATCATCTCGTCCTCCCTCGGCCAGATGTGCCTGAGCTGAAGCTTTCCTCTTTCCCTTTCCCTTGAAGTTCCTCGGGGGGGGGGGCTTAACAGCGACTTTATTGTCATAATAGTCCACGGCACGATGACCGGTCCTGTTACACAGAAAGTAGGTTCCCGCAAATTTCTTTGTGACAACAGCAATGCCTCCATTGTTAAAATGTTTTCGTTTGACGTTGGAGCTTTCGACCACATTGGCCTTTGCCATCGGGACGTTAGCACCACCGACTCTCCTTACGGAGCGACGGTTTCTCACCTCGATATTGAGCTTCTCAATGAGCCCCTCCAGCTTCATTTCCTTCCGCTTGTGCTTCAGGTAGTTTTGAAAGTCTTTCCAAGACGGTGGCAATTTCTCAATCATGCGTGCCACCTGGAAAGGCTCATTAATCACTAGCCCCTCAGCCTCAAGGCGATGGTAAATGAGTTGGATCTCCTCAAATTGCACCATGACTCCCCTGCAGTTAGTCATACGGTACTCATGAAAGTCCGTGACAACAAATCTCTTTGTGCCAGTGTTATTCACTTTGTACTTGTTTTTGAGAGTTTCCCATAGCTCATTTGCAGTAGCTTTGGGCTCGAAAACACTGAATAGGGTGTCATCTAGAGCACACAGGATATAGTTCTTGTATAGGTAGTCAGCATGTCTCCATGCCTCAACCGCAGAGAACGACTACTCGTCCAGATCGTCCTCGCTTAGGACAGGAGCAGTCTCCTTAAGAAACCTGGTCAGATTCAGGGTGGTGAGATAAAACAGTATCTTTTGCTGCCAACATTTAAAGTTGTCTCACCTGAGTTTTTCCGGTTTCTCCAGATGAGAAGTCGGCAAAGTAGGCACAGCCGAATACATCGGTGTCTTGCCCTTGGCCGCAGCCTTGGCTCTAGCCGCAGCCTTGGCCGTAGCCGCTGCTTCAGCCGCAGCCTCAGCTTTGGCCATAGCATCCGCCATTGCCGCAGCCGCGGCAGCCTCAGCCGCTGCATCTATGTCCTCGGCGTTAGCCCCCACATTTGCATCGCCCCCAGTGTTAGGGAAATTTCCACCAACCACTGGGTCATGCTCACTTCCGATAGGCAACGTGTTTGTCATCTAAAACGACAATGCAAAACGTATGAGATACGTGTACAAACAAATTCTTATAAACAAAACACCAAAACTGAAATTTGGGTTTGTAAAAGAAATTTATTTCAACAATTAAATATAACGGTTTCCCTTTTGAATACCAATACGGTTGATATCAAAAAGGATTAAAATTGATTCTTATTGAATACCACTACGGTTGGTATCAACAAGATTCTAAAAACAAAATTAAACTCTTTAGAATTTTTCTTTGTAAATCAAATTCTAATATAATTTAGAATTGAAAACAAAAAAGCATTATTCCTTTTTAAAACAAATAATAATTGTATTAATTAATACACGAAAGAAACAACAGGTTATCGGTTAATATTGTTGGTTTCCGTGTACGAAATAACAATTAACAATAATTAAAGGACTAAACAAAATTAAACAAAACCAGTGTAATCTTTATTAATTTCGAATTGGAAAGGAAATTAACGATTATAACATGTAGGTACTGAATAGTAATTAAATCAAACGTTATTCAGATTATTATTAATTAATAATCTGATGTACTGAATTGCAATAAATAGAAACTGCCAGACTGGAAAGTATAAACTTAACAGCCGGACTATTCTGATTGAAATTGAAATAACATGACTGCATTGAAACTAATCAAATTACTAAATTAAATTACAGAATTGAAATTACAGCATAAAACAGAAGTTTAAAGAAATTACAGAAAGGTACAAACAGAATTAAAAGCTACAGCTAAGGACAGCAAATTAAAATACTAAAATATAAATACAGAAATGTAAATTGCAGAATTTTAAATAACAGAATTGAAATGCGTAATTGAAATGGACAGAATTAAAAGACGAGGTTACTGTTTAACAGTATGCCCTTAACCGATATTCGCCCAACCACCTTGATGTTTCTGGTTGCGTTGGCGCTTCGATCCCGAGATACAACGTCTCGGATGACTCACCGGAAACTGGCGACGAGTCAAGGTCGAGCTGTTGGTAGGTGGTTCTCTCTGGTTCTAATATGCTATGGAAAAAATATATGCTGTTTAGAGAGAAGAGAGATGATTTCGTGTGTATATGAATGTGAGGGGAAGGCTGGCTCATATAGAGGATAGGATTCTGAAACCGCAGCCATTTATTGTGGTCATTTAATTCTGGGAGTTACATCCCCAGAATCCGCCTCCATTACTGCAGGAGTTTCAAATTTGCTGGAACTTTAAGGATTGCTCTTGTAAATATACAAAAGTCCCTATTTCAGTTTAGTACGAGACCCGAGACCCGAGCGAGCGCGCGCTTGTGTGGTACACACTGACCCACTCATGGGTATGTGGACTTTGTTAGTTTAACAACTACATGGGATGGACTTGTATTTATAGTGTAAAAATCACTCCTGATTTTACAATGTGGGATAACCCTCATGGTTTAAATCTCATTTCTTTTTCCATTTTCCAGCATTGGTTTTATTAACTCTTTCGAGTACCCACCTTCGAGTCCAATTATCATTCACACTCATTCTCCGAATAGGTCATGCGATATACCGTTGCGAAGCTCATCACACGAGCTACTCAAACGCTTTGAGTACGGCTTCAGAAAATCTGATTTGTCGCATCGAATAATGACTCAAAGATGGTCCCTGACCACTCGGAACAACCATGTTTCAACAGCATGTTTTCCAACACAATATAGCCAAAATGAGTTTGATTTTATAGATTTTAAGAAGGGTTTTTGGTTTTTAATTTTGATGAGTTTTGTATTTGAATCCTCTTTTGAGCTATTTTTATTTTGCTAAGTAAATTGGTTTTTTGCTCAGTCTGAATAGGGAACTTTACGTTTTAAAAAATCTAAATTTTGGCTCTTGAATTTGCTACTTAGATCACCTTGATCATGGAGCCGTTGGGAGACATAAAGATAGTGGGTACACGGAGTAAGGGGTGAATCATCGTAGTCAAAATTTTGTTTTTAAAAATTGAGTTTTTAGGATTTCTGCAGTGCTTTTTCTCCAATTTCTTAGCTTTCAGGCTTGTATCTAACTTTCAGTAAACTCACTGGTCGTGCTTTGTATTCTAAAAGGAATGACTATCATGGGAGCCTGGCCCATGAATATACTTTATATTTCATCAATAAATGGGCCTGGACTGATTAAAAGAAACTAGTAAGCATCGGGGAGATCGAGTTAGAATTGGCTGTTCGTACTTAATTGGTAGGTATGATGATTTTTTTTGGTTTTAGTATTATATAATGAAAATTTATAATATACGTTTGTCTTATAGTCCCAAATCGATTCGGTATCATTTTGAATTGTCTTATATGAGTTTAATTATGAGAAATTATCACAGACGTCAAACATGCATATATATTTTTAAAGCCTGAAAACAGAACTAGTCTCGAGTTCCTGATTAATTACATTGCATGGTATGTAAGAGAATATTATTATTTTTGTTACAGTTTGAGTTCATGCTCATTAGATAAATGGAAACGACAGAAAGAGTTCAAATCGAGGGCTGGCCATGGAGAGCGATGGCCCGGGCCCCAACCAAGAAGCTAGGTGAGTTAATGATGAACCCAAGAGGTTTGAAGGCATAAGAGACGAAAAAATAGAGATCAATTTCGCGCAAAACGCAAACAGACAAAATCGACCAATATAGAGAAGTAAATAGAGATAAACTAGGTTTCAACACTCTTTTAGTAACTCAAACGATAATGAAGCAAAAAAAAATTAAAAAGAAATAACAAATATAAATAAAATTATCAAATAAAGCATTTAAATTAACAAAGTGACAAATAACTAATAAAGCTGTATATGCTAAATAAGGCGTGCTCATCTGCCTACATGGGCGGAGGCAGCATAGGACCAGTGGGGTCACTTAGGCCCCCCCTAGATTTTTGATAATTTTTACCAAAATACTCTTATACTATTTTATGTATTACAAATATGTCACGTACTATAAATAGCTATTTTAAAAGTATTTTATTCATTTGTTATCATCCAATTCTTTCTCTAATTTGCGTCAAACTCTTCCAGATGCACAGTCTTTACACCTAAGATTTCATATAATTTTTGAAATTTCCAACCTGGGTAAGCTAATACATATAAACCATAGAACAAATACAAATTGTTTATCAATCCTTTATCTTTTGGGGTCATAAAATTCTTAAATCCATGTGAAATTAATCGATTCTCTATACGCTTTTCTCATTAGAGCTTTGGTAGCAATTTATTTAATTTGAGCATTATATTTTGTTCGGTGTTTATGGTATGAATTAGGGTTTTACTTGATTACTTATATGTTTCAATCACATGTTTTATTTTTTTCAGTTACGGTTTTGGTTTGTATAGTCAGCTGATTTCGGGATGCTACTTAATTTGCTTTTATGTTTTGATTTATGAATTTGTTTAATTGATGATATGCATGTTTGATTTGTCAATTTGGTTGAAATACATGCGAGATTGGAGATTTTGTTAGTTGTTTTTTTTCTTTTATTTATGGTTTTTCTTGAGAGCTTGTATATTTAACAATTTTTTGTTTGTCCCCTTAATTCAACAAGATTTCAAAAGACCAAAATATCACAATTGTTTCAAACTGAATAGTTTTTGAATCACATATGACAAAAAATAGAAAAGAAAATGGTAAGAATAAGCCTAAGGTTCTACTTTTTTTTTCTGCTTAATTTTTGTTTGTTTGTAAAAAATTTATGCACGTCTTCTACTTAATTGATGGAGAGAAAGATATTAGATAGCTGGTAAACGACAGATAGGTGATACCCCTTATAAACCAAAAAGTAAAAATATATGCATTAGCTATGTTTTTTTTTTTTTGATTTCACTAAAATTACATCCCCGCTGAGGTGAAATACTAGCTCTGCCCTTTTCTGCCTAGAATAGATCCTTATGTAAATATTGTCAATAAGTATTTAGTAAGCAATGTACTCATCAATCTGCCCTTCGGAAAAAATCCTAAGGTATTTTGTTTTACTGGTGAAGATGATCAGAACAACAATGTTTGATCCATCTTCTTAGTGATTTTGTTATGGCAAAGGATTTTAACTGAATTCAAATTAATGTTTAAAAGCTCTCAACATATGGACAAGCAGAAGAAAAGTACTACAAAGTTAGAAGCAACTTATTTGTTAATGAGGTTCACGCAATGTTTAGCGCTACGTCCCGGACCACTACACTTACACTTATATATATTATAAAGATGATTACAACATAATTTACCTTGAGACAAAAGGTACGGAGTTTCAATTTCACAGTAGAACCGAATATGAGCCTCATACACTTTACAAGTTCATGTGGATAACCAGAAAACATAGCCAAAATCCTATTTAGCTCCACAATTCACCAATGGGGATGTGGGGATAATCAACCAATATAGGCAAAATCACATTTCTCCATACCTCAACATTCTTGTGGTTTTTGGTCTTCTCATGTTATGATGTGGTAAATTATAAATGTTGTATTGTTGCTCATGACCAAATTTAAAAAAGTTATATGGTATGTAGAGGTAACTGCAAGTTATACAAAACCCGTACTACTTAATTATTTGTTATTTCAGTTATCATGCCGAAGAACGTAACTTTACACACAAGCCACAATTTTGCCTTTACTGAATCGTCTTTGGACAAGCCCTCTCTACTCATGAGAGCCACATCGATGGGGACATTGTTGTAGGTCGAGAGGCATCGAGGGGGTCCATTTAGCAAAATAGTTCTGAGTTGTAGATGAAGAAACCGAGAGACTAGAGTTTGTTCATGGTTCCGAACTCTCGACACATTTGTGTGTAAAAATGATTTATTCTTTAATGTTTTTCCGTCCTTCTTTCTTGAATTATTTGTTACTCAATTGTTAGGATTTGTTCAATTGGTTAAAATAACTTTAAATAACCTTACGACTTCAGATTTAGTTGTATGCTTAGGAAAATAGCCCTAAAATTGAAAAGTAAATAACATAAAAGATCATGAGAAGATAGAATATGATCTCATAAGAAAGAATCGATTTGATAAACCCTCGGATAAGCCACTAACAGCCTTTTTCGGGTAGATACATGTTAAAAGGCGTTCTAAAACAAAAAGGCAAAACTAAATTTGAGCTAATCGCATCCTTTTGTTTCAGCCTGGTTTGTCAGCAGGTTTTATTTCTACAACAACGTCTTCGTGCTTCTTCAAAACATTTGGGCATGATAAAAACATGTGCATACTATAAAGTCAGTTTTCATATACTTTTCTGTTGGTTTTTTAGGGTATTATCGTCTGAAGTTATTTGCATTTTTTAGACTTTTTGCTTGTTTTCGTATTTTTGTGTTTAACTCATTTCGTTTTTGAGTTTTCTTTTTCTTTTTGGAAATTTTAACGATTTTTCTTTATAACATGATCATTTCTTGATTATCAAGATTTATATTATCTGATTTTTAATTTTGGTTTTTATGTCTTGTCACTTTTTTTTTCTTTTCAACCTTTAAGCTCTTCCTTTATTCTAAGAGATGTATTTTCTTTTCAAGTTCGCACTTTCCATACTGCCTTGGTAAGTATTTGGCATTTTGTGGGGTTTCTCATCCCCATTTTAAATAATAAAATGGGGAGTTTTGCCGACCAAAATTATATATATATATATATATATATATATATATATATATATATATATAAATTGATTTCGGTTTTGAACAACAAAGGAGAATTGTTCCCCGAAAAAATTACTAAGATGTACACACTACATAAAAAATTATGAGACAGGAATGGTGGACAGCCAAATTCTTGAGACAGTAGCATTATGCCTCCAAAACCATGAATGGCCCTTTTTTTTATATATATATATATATTAATTACAATAATATCATACTCCCATAAAAAATATAAAAAGTAAAAACTAATAAAACTATTTATCCCTTTTTAACAACGAAATTAACATTCTTTTAAATCTTAAACTATGTTTTTTTTTAATTATCCACGTATTTACATCATAACTATACAGATTTTATATATTTTTATTACATTACGCGCCACACACGCAACACGTGGGGTACGATTACTAATATATATATTGTTAGGAAAGGAGTAGCGACCTAGCACAACGGAATAAAATATAAAGATCGACTACTCCTTCTCCAATAGGAAACGTTAACGAATAAATAATAAATAAGACACTGTTGTAATACAACTATTAGCTATATATTTAGGGAGACAGAAGTAGAGAGAGTGGAGAACAGTATCGTCTTTATTAATGAATGAATATGAATGGATGTAAAATACAAGACCCCTAACCCTCTTTATATAGATAGAGGGATAGGGTTACAAGCCCACTTGGACCCATAAAGTATAAGTCCCAAGAGTCCAACAATATCTTACAACACTCCCCCTTTGGACGTCTTGAATTCTTCGTCTTCATGCAGTCGATCTGAGTCGAGTTCATTCGCAGTGCTAAACACATAAAAACCTTAGGGCCGGAAAACCCAGTGTGGTACAAAACCGGTACCTAGGAAAACTGTGTAGCCGAATGATATAGGCCGAAATATCAAGTAAGTAACTAACCACAAAACAGTGTGCCTCATCAAAACCTTGACAGAGCAAACCCAATGGGAAAATCTCTGATCGAAGGAAAAAGAGTGCAACAATGGTAGTAGTAGGGGATCAACCACAAAACAGGTGCCTCATCAAAACCTTGCTAGAGTAAACCCAGTGGGAAAAAATCTCTAGTCGAAGGACAAAAGAGTACACAGTGGTAATAAGTATACAACAGGATACTCCCCCTAATTTCGGCAATCTTAAGTGAGATAAGATGAGAACGTGTCTCGCTAAAAACCTTGCCAAGGAAAACCCAGTGGGAAAAAACCTTGGTCTAAGGACAAAAAGAGTACACGAGCATGCGACTGGATGCTCCCCCTCACTTGCACACGACAGGGTGCGAGGATTTCGACTAAGTAGTAATTAGTGTAATAAGCATTCACTTGGATGCTTCCCCTCACTTGCACACGACTGGGTGCAAAGATTTCATATTCCAAGAAAGAGTCGAGCATTCGACTGGATGCCTCATTTACTTGCACACGACTGTATGGAAGAAAATATAACGTGGAATAAAACGAGCATTCGACAGGATGCTCTTTAACTTCACATGTGAAGTTTCATTTCAGTGAAAAATGCTAAATAGCATAATCTAGTCATATCTCTCTTGATCGATAACAACAAGTTGTCCTCAAATAAGACAAGTGTTTTATCTCGATCGTGAGACAGAACATATGTAATTCAAATATGGCTAATACTAGCTCGAAGCCATATACACTCTCTAATCGTCTCATAGAGCACGAGTAGATCAGAGTGATTCGTTTGGAGTCATTTCAAGACCTCCAAGATATCGCCTTATTCCTAATGGTAAAGACATGCCATGTTAGGAATATCCCTTATGCGGGTCTGATAAGTAACCAGCATCGGTATAACCGAAAAAGGGTCGCGTTAATTCGAGTACCGAAGGGGGTAGGTACACTCGATGACGCAAATGGGATAAAACAAGCCCACTTCCAAAATTACCATAAGGTAAGGGAATGTGTCTTTAGTGTCATTTCGATGGCAGCGTGTTAGCGCGATGCTGTGTCGAGCTATACCATTCACAGAAGATGAGATGTTCGTCCTAGCACATTAGACCAAGTACAATGATGCGCTTATTGTACTTAGATATGAACATCATGGTTCAATATCTCTTTGTCGTCTCATCTGGGACGGACCGGGTCTATATCAATGTCTAGTGATCGAACGATCATGGAAGAATCTGACGACTTAGCGTCATAATGACTAAAACGTCATAACACCTTCTGGGTGTAGTCTGAATCATGGACTTAGATTCAATCTTTACGGGACTCGATCATCGGGCCGAGTCACTACCGTGTCTTCCCAAGATCCTTCATCTCGAAGGCAAATCCAAAAAAAATGGATCGCATAATAAAACACGCAAGGGCATAATACTTGTTCAAGTATCCCAAGCTGATCAAGTACTCACTCAGGCGGTATACCACATCCGCTCGGATTATATTAATCCATATAGTGAACGTCTCAGTCAATTGAGATCGTGTTCCGTGGTCATGAACTACTTGATTCAAGCACATGAAGTCACACAGGGACCTTCATCTATATCTCTTTGTCTAAATCCCCATAGAGATAAAACCGTGACCACAATCGCATGCTGCATAATCAGTTTTTCGGAAACTACTAAACTGATAAAGTAGGGGACTGTTATAACGTCCATTACGAGGAAATCAACCATCTCGTAATCAATTCCAATGTGTGAGAGAAGCCTTGCGCTACTAGGCGAGCATTCTACAATCTCATTATTCTCATCACTTTTCCTTAAGAATAACCAAATAAACGAACTCGTTTAACATTGGTGGTGTTGGAGCTACAGGTCCGAACACACTTTCGCTAAGGAGTCTACTTGGATTGCAAGTTTCCATTAGTCCAGTCTATTCTCCGTTGACTTCAGGCAATGGTACATGGTTCTCTGTCATAATTTGCTCATATTATCAGTCGTCACTGAATATATGAACAAGTAATCAATGACAGTCTCGTTTCGCTTCAATATCGTCTAAGATATCATGATCGACAGATATTTCGAGATTCTTAGGATGAGTAGGAATCACACATCTCCTAGATCCTTTATAATCTCGTGCGACAAACGAGTTTCAGTTCACCACCTCTGGGGCTGAACGAATTAAGAACCGGTCAACTTCCTCATATCTTAGGAAGGATGACAGACTGACGGCCGACGGCAGCGTTCTTTGCTTGGCGGGTTCGGCCAAAGCAACGTGTTACGACAGGAACACGGCGTCCGACAGGGACATCTATCATTGCAAGCATTTTGCAGCAGGTATAAATGATCTCGTGACATCTCATAAAGTCATTAAATGCGTCTGGCATTTAGTTAGACTTGAGGGAGTCTATGCACTTACTTATCACTAAGTGCAGTTTTGGGGATCAAGCTAAGACTGAGTGGGTTATGCCACGTTATTTCACGTCGTTCCTTATCAACGGTAACATGCAAATCTCCCCCTAACGACGGGAAGAACAGTCTTAGCGATGTCACTTTCGCATATCATCCGGTAAAGAGATCGTTTGCCAAGGTTACTCTATCAAATGATAGGCAGGAGATTCATAATCGACTTATGTCCCCTTCAGAGGTCCATATTTTGAACGATATAGCGGCTCAATCAAAATATTAATTAATCACTCTAAACACGCGTTAATATGAGACTTCTGGCTCATAACCAGTAACCAGCTGGTACGCATATGGTGTTTGAGTGTCTATGGGCCTCATGACGGACCAATGCATCAAAATAGCATAAACCCACACGGAAATATAAATTTTGGTGCGCAAGACCAAGAAATGCGTGCAATTGTTTGCAGTCGCATCATCAACTTTCCGTGAGTCCATTTGGGTATGAACATAATCGACAGGATGTTCAATTTCCAAACTCAAGTAATTCAAATCAAAATTTCGATTCTTACTCTTCGGTATTATCAAGTCGACTAGACTTTTCAGGATAATCCGGATCATGAGCCATCAACTTAATGATAGGGCTAAATGTTTGGAAAGTGCTGCATTTATGTGGACAACATTAAAATGTGACCATATTGTCGATGCATCAACCATAACCATTTATATTTATGGTCCGTCTTATGGTTGGATAAGTCCACAATAACTCCTTCAATTCTTTACAAGAATTCTACGAGTTCATTTCGTGATCTTTACACATACTAGTCTTTCAAAGTGAGCATTAATGACATGAATTTCGGATTAATCGCGAAATATATTCTCAGAGAGAATCCAAATGCGATGCGATTATAAATCAAGCATCGTCTTTTGACCCGAGAATATCTCATCCGGTCAATGCCACAATATCAAAATGCTTTTATCAATCGACGACAGGCGAATGATAGTACAGAAAATCATGTCTTAGCATCTAAATCATTTATCATTTCGACGACAGGCGAAATGATAAGGTAACTTTAAATGCTTTAAAGAATGTGGTAGCAACCACTTGAAAGATATTTCAACTCCTCTAAAATACGCTTTTGGTCGTATTGAATGGAGGCTATGTAAAGAAATTTTAATTCTTTCATGAGCTATTACCAGATAACACTGGTTTTCTCGAATATTTTATAACTCAACAAGGTACGGCAGGACCTACATGAGTATAAGACCTCATATTTGACAAATCAATTTGGTTTTACCAAAGATTTTGATTTGGAACGACAGGTCCAGAATCGTTGTCACTGAGTACTCTTTTAGGCAAGTAGTTTATGAAATTATGTGGTACACTGTTACCCACTATTTCCAAAAAAATCAACTATCCCACAAGTATTGCCTAAAATTTCATAATTTAAAGTTTGGTCACATTTGTCAAAGGAATTTTCTTAAAACACTTTAAATTATTTCGAGAAATTTTGTAAACAGGCAAACCATAATCCAAAAGTATGGTCCAAATGGAAAAATAATGATCCAAATAGAAAACATAATCCAGATGAGTGAAAAAATGGCTCAATGATTTATCAAAATCAATAAAGAAAGGTCCCAAACTCAATTGAGCCACAAAACTGGGGGTCTCAAGAGTTTCCTTTCAGTTAGCTTTAACCACATTAGCATCGGGTTTTTCACCTTTGTAATAGTTTTGAACTATTTAAGGAGTCATGACCTTTGTCTTTATAGCATAGAGTTGCCTCCTTGAGCATTATCTCTTGCTTTGTGACAATGAGCTATATTGTTCCTTTCAATTACTGTCGTCTTGAAGCCACAGGTTTTCAATTTTGACGATTGTCTAAAATCTCGCTTGGCTAGGCGATTCATCGGGATCGCGACAGTTCGAGACAAATAACACTTGTCTCGGTTCTCGATTCGTGGAAAAAAAATGTACACGAAGAGCATTAATATCAGACAAACAATTCGCCATTGACCCAATAGGATTAAAACTACTCACCGGGGTAATTTTCTTATCCAATAACAGATGGGTGATAAAGGAACATGGTGAATATAAATTCACGATACTGCTTATGGAATACAATTTCCAAGCTAGTATTTTGGTGAAGGATTGCTCCAATATGTCAATTTCAGACATTTGTTCACCATAGACGTCATCACGTCTCAAATGTGGCGGCGGAATAAAATCAACGCCTTAGCATTCATCCTGATGGTAACAACAAATTTGTGTTTTACTCATCAAAGATGGCATCCAAAAAAAAATTGGGCATCACATTTTCACACATCAGGGTGACTAACATGTGGTGACGGCATAACATCAACGTCTAAACAGTCATTTCGCAAGTATGTTTTGCGATTTTTCTCATCATAGATGGCATCCAACATGTGTTGGGAGTTCTGGATTATTTTTCATATAAAACGACTGGTTTATATGTTTATGGTTTGCACAAGCACAAACTTTTTTCCCGAAACGACAGGTTCGAAAACATTAGTTTTGCTTCTCATGTGAATCGGTTCTCATTGATCGAACGACGGGTCGATACTGAAACACCAATTCGGCGAAACATACATCACTATATAAACACACTCGGGGAAATTATTATTTAGTCAACCCCTTTCGGTAGCTCTACTTGGACACGACCAGGAAAGACGGTGAGGGGGGTGGGCACGAATGCCTCTTAAAAACCGACCTCATTAGGAGAACGACTTCCGCCTTTATCTTTCCTAGACATCGTATCCAAATAGGTGAGCCTATTTGGGGAAGATTTATAATTTTTCCAACTTAAATGTGAATATATATGATTTTCGCATTTTATATATGGCAATAATATTAACAGCATAGAGAATATCTATCTAGATTAACCACACATATATAAACAGGCAGTAAATATATTTTAGGATCTATCTAATCATGCAGGAGATTTGGTGTTATAAACAAATCAATTTAAGATTATCAATCAATCTATAAAGATTCTAACATATCAAATCAAATCAATTTAAGATTATCAATCAATCCAATTAGATTCTAACATATCAAATCAAATCAATTAGATCCAATTCAATAATTTACTGGCATATGTGATATTTATATATGATAATATCAAAAAGATATGATTATGCTAACAAGATATCAATCAATTATCTATGTTTATCGCCATATGAATAATTCTATACATGGTAGTTTTAACATGCAAGCAAACAATATATTTTTAATTACCAATCAATTCTATATATGGTAAAAAAAATATTTTAACATGCAAAGGGGTTAAATTTACATGGAAACATATCAATTTATTCAATTAACATGCAATTTTTATTCGTTTGCCTTTTAATAAAAAAAATTATATGCATGTGTGTGGATATTTACCAAATATTATATCTTATCAACCATATGTACTGTTTTCGTATAAGTATTATACTACAGGACCATGCGTGTAATTACAGCAAACTATATATCTATTTACAGCATTATTACATATACAGTCCAGAAATTCAGACAAGTTTTAGTTTAGTCCTTGAGTAATTTACAGAATAGTTTACAGCTTTCAGAGAATTACAAATCAGTACATACGTGTCAGTTTGTTGCAGATTTAATCCGACAGATTAATACATGAGGTCAATACATAAATTATGTACTTAACACGGGTAAGCAATTCAATTTATATGAACCAGTAGCATATATTAAGAGATTAAGAGATTCAATTTTCTTAAACGTGGTACAGTCATGAACAGTCAACATAAAAGCATGGTATAGCAATTCGTGAGTAGGTTCTGTAATACCACGTCATGAACAGTCAACATAAAGCATGGTATAACAATTCGTGAGTAGGTTCTGTAATCATCCAATTCTAAAACCAAACAAAATATGGCATGCAGTCAACCGTAATTTTATTAATTAATTACTATGTCCAGTAACATGCAATAAACCAACAGTTAGGATTAGTTTTTTTTTTTTTTTTACGCATATAACGAATAGGGTTACAGAATCATATACCGTACGCACGGTATGTTGGTGAAGTTCGATATAGCAAAATCCTAAAAAAAATCCGTATAAACCTCAAGGTTTATTGAATCTATAATCCGTACTTCGATCCCCGAGAGCAGTGCTGATAACGTGTTGTAATACAACTATTAGCTATATATTTAGGGAGACAGAAGTAGAGAGAGCGGAGAACAGTATCGTCTTTATTAATGAATGAATATGAATGGATGTAAAATACAAGACCCCTAACCCTCTTTATATAGATAGAGGGATAGGGTTACAAGCCCACTTGGGCCCATAAAGTATAAGTCCCAAGAGTCCAACAATATCTTACAACAGACACAACGATATAGCGTGGGAACCCACTCCAAAATAGGAGAATAAAACCCACGAGGCTCTCAATAGGGGCACAATAGCCAAATACCCGAGATAAATATCTCGGTTTAATCTCCCTAATATTTCAATAGGGGCTAACAAGACAAATAACCCAAGACAAATATCTTGGTAACAAAACAAACAAGAGGAAACACGAAAACAAACACACGAATACTAATCACCAACAGTAGCTATGTTTTCGGCTCAGAAAACGACCATAAACACCTTCAAAAGTGATTTCTCCCGTTGAGAATGAAGGCCTTTGAGTTACCAAACTATTTCCGCTGGTATCAAGTCAATCCAACGGTTCAAATTCCGAAAAAACAGATTTTACCGGACACGTACAGTGCTGCGGCGGAAACAGTGTTTATCTCTCCCTCTCTTTGTTTAATATGGCTAAACAATATGACTCTCTATTATTTAGTCTTACATAATAAGCCTAAAACAATAGGTATTTATAAACTAAATATTTACTAGTTAGTTTTAATTTACGATCAAGTAATTGACCCAAATCTTTTGTTGAGTTTCCTTCTCCTAATAGGTAGGGCGGGGAAAAAAACCGGAAAAACCGAACCGAAAAAGACCGAAACCAAAAAATCGAAAAAAATTTGGGTCGGTTTCGGTTTTCAATAAAACCGAACCGAAAAAGACCGAAAAAGTCCGAAAAAACCGAAAAATACCGAAAAACCAAAAATAAAACCGAAAAATAACCCAAAAAAACCGAAACCGGACTGAAAAAATCGGTCCGGTTCGGTCAAAAAAATAAAAAGACCTAAACCGAAAAAAACCGAATCGAAAAATATGCTCGATTTCGGTTTTGGTTTTCCAAAAAACCGAACCGGATTGAATCCGGCCCTACTAATAGGAGTCCAAACTCAATATATATATTTATTTATTTATCTGTTCATATAAAAATCCAAACTCGTATACTGCTTGGCTCTAGCTAAATTTTTTGGTGTAGTACTATCATAATTAATTTCATCACACATACTCATATTTTATACAATTTTTAGTAGGTCTCATATTTTCATACATATTTTACTTGGTTCATTTGTTTTTATAAACAATTAGTACCGTTCATTAGTAAGTTTTGTAAGACAAACAAAATTTTCATTAGGGGAGTTATATAACCATATGTTTCTATTGAAAAGTTGTAAGAAAAGTTTAATTTCGAAATAATTTGAAAAGGAATAAAATAACAAACATTCAAATGAGATCGTTTATTGTAATCAAATTTGTTGCAATTTTTTCTCTCATATAATAGTATTATTTATCAGAATTTATGTAATACATGAATGGTTTATGCCTATTGATAAATGATTAGGATGACCACTATTTTTCTTATATTTTAAAGAATATAAGGCCATTTTTCAATTTAGATTTGTACCTCCAAAATGCTGAATACGACACTGTTATGAGACATACAATAATTTATTTTTTTACTAACGCGGAAAAAGGTACAAGAACATAAATGATTGGGGCTTCCAAAATGTTGAATACGGCAGTTTTAGCTAACTTTATGTATTTTCTATCACTGGTTCAAGTTAGGCGCCCTCTCACCCATATTTCATTATTATCGTAGTGACATTTCGAAAACATTGTAGTCACTGATGCTATCTAAATGATGTCAATAATTTATTATCGGATCCTAGCTTTTCGATTCTTATTTCAGTATTTAACAACTAAATTTACCGCTTTGTTGCTAAATGTAGTAAATTGTATATCTCAAATGCACCAATGGCTACTTATCTAGTATAGAAAAGAAAACAAAATATGGAAATATCCTATCTGAGGGGCAACATGAGAAACTGGATGAAGGCTTCACATTTTTTTTAAATTAAAAGTGCGGGTTACCCATAATTTTCATTAATATTTGAGTTTTAAATGTTTCTCCGACCTTATTACCCATAGAGTGGTGACAGCAAAAGAAACAAAATTCAAAGGACCAAAAGATAGAAATAAGAAACAATCTTGCCATAAAAGTAAAACTTGAGCTGACTTTTCTGGATATACCAACACTTCACCGCCAAACAGAACATAGCCCATTAGGAAACTCAGGGCGATGAACTCGATCTTGGTCTTTAATTGAGTCAACTTTGAGTTGGCTCTAATCTTCTCCAAAAAACAGATCAATTTCTCAATTCTGGTTGAAAAATAAGGATAACATACGAAATTACTTGTTCGGTATCAGAGTCTTTATTCTGAATATTAACATTCTTAGTTCTTTGTGTGCAATGCTAGGTTCTTTTCCTAGCATAGCTTGGATAACTTTTCCTATTTATGTTGCAATGCTAGGTTCTTTTTTAAATGATCGTTTATTACATATTTTGAATACTTAATTATCAAATACTTATAATTAGATTCTCTTTTAAAATTAGTTACAAATACTCAACCATGCTACTTTTTTTTACTATAAGTTATAAACTTTTGATGATCACTGATGTTACGTTGTTAATATGTACCAAATTTAAAACAAAAAACACAAATTCATGTTTTTTGATAATTAAGTCTTACAGTATGCAGTAGACAATAACTTTTTTTCCTACCTATAAGAGACTACAAGAGAGAGCTGAGTAGTCCAAAAAAAAGGAGAAATACATAATAAAAACTTACGAGAAACACTTATATAGACCCGTCCTACCATGTCATCTTGGTGAGTTGGTGTGGCAAATCAATGGGTAAATGACATGTGGATGATCTTACTTGGGAAGCTAATTTGCAATTCTACACAATAATAACGGCTAGAAAGTGGGTTGGTTATCGGCCCCACTTGCTTAAATTTTCATTTAATTTAAAAAGTCTTTCAACTTACAATAATTATTTTTTAATTCTTATGAACATAAAAAAACAACGTGGTCCAACTTTAATATAAATAAATTTTACAAAAAAGACAAACAGACAGTCGTTGCTAAAGAACAAATAGTCTATACATCATAAAGAACAAATTACCAAAAGATAGTAAATTAAACTTCAAAACGAAAGGAATTCATGAAACAAATAGTCTATACATCATAAAGAACAAATTACAAAGGCAAACGGAAAAATAAATTAATCATCGTCTTGCAACATATAAACATGTAAACAAACATAGAACAGAAACATAAACTTCTTCTGATCTTGTTGTGGCGCCTGTTAAGATCTTCTGACAAGTCGTCGACTTCTGAAAAACAACTGGTTACACAATGGAAAATGTTGATTAGCCAACTTATGCACGCTGACGTTTCTTTCATCCTATAAGAAAAACAAGAAATAAAGTTGCTTAATACAAGTAGTTTGCACCCCACCCTTTAACTAACTCTTCCCAGACCATTTCGAACTCCTCACTAGATTCACAACTATAAGAAAGCTTATTGAATTTTTTCTTGAATTCTGGGTTGGTATAGATGAGAAATATTAGTTCCAGCATTTTTCAAGATATGCCAGATACATAGTCGGTGCTGAGTATTTGGAAATACCTGCTTAATAGCACTTTTCATTGCATGATCTTGATCCGTGAAGATAGTTTTTGGTGCTTTTCCCATTGCAGCCTTATATGCTATTACCAAACAAATGTGGATTTCTTTTCATCTGACAAAGATGCACACCCAAAAAAAACATTTTTCCAGTGATGGTTTACACCTACGAATGGTGCGCATATCATATTGTACTTGTTAGTACGATATGTGGTATCAAAAATAACATCACCAAAGCACTCATAATCAATCTTTGAAAGCCCATCCCTTCAAAAGAAATTTTTCAATCTTTGTTGATTATCTAATTGTACTGAATAGAAGAACATAGGATTTTTAGCTTCCTTTTGCTTGAAAAGGTTAATAAGATTTTGAGCATCTCCTTTTCCAAGGTTTTCAGACTTATCTTTAGTCAATAAGTTAAAATGATCAATTTTAGTGAATCCCACATTTCGAACTCCGCCAGCTTCTTTGGCCAAATATCTGTAAGCTTTCATGGGCCTTATTCCTGCTGCTAACATAGAACGAATTATACCATTACTAGTTTCAGGTATATTACAGGCAAACCTCAATAAGTGTTATTGCTCCGGTGGAGCTAAATCGTGGTTGTGTTCATTAACAAGATGAACAAGTTCCCATACTCCATTTTCTACTTTAAATCGTGCAAGAGCCTTGCAACCAGTTCTAGTGTCCAATTTCTCAACATGTTTTCCATGGCTTGGTTCAGCATTCTGTTTTTGTCCTTCTTTTGAGCAAAAGAAAGTGCGTTCATACACTATATTGGTTTTTTGATTGTACCTTTTTTTTCCCTCTACGGATACTAAAACCTTTGTTTATGGCATAGCTGTTATATAAATCATAAGCTGCTTTCTCATTCTTTACAATGGTCCCTACTTTTGGTTCTATTTCTCTGACTTCAGAGTCTGCTCTCGACATAGTATTGTTCACTTTCTTAACTTCTGTAACTGTATTATATGATCAAAATTATAAATGAGTACTATAACACAAAGATTTAATGATTTTTTAAATTTTAATTAATTTTAGGGTAGTTATTTTGGGTTTTCTTAATATGTGTTGGGTTTTTAGTGGGCGGTAACATTAAAACTTATCATTTGTAATATACTACGTACAATTAGAAAAAATCTAGTTTAGAGGAGAAATTGGTTTTTTATAATAAAAAAAGGGGCAATTAACAAAAACATATCATACCCCTATTATATTAACAAAAACCTACCCTAATAATTTAAATTATCAAAAACATAACTATATATACTTATTATTTCTCTAATTCTAATCAGACCATAATCTAACATATTTCTCTAATCTAACCTCTCTCTCTCTAACCGCAACTCTCTCTCTCTAATCGCACCTCTCTCTCTCTCTAACACACGATAATCGCACATCTTTCTAACACGTGCTAATCACCCATCTCTCTCTATAAAAATGACTAAAAACTCATAAAATATTCATATGCTAATTATAAAACGTCATACCCAAATTTTAAAATTTCATACCCTAAATGTTCTGGATCACAATCAAATATTTAAAAAAGAGTTCATACTCTAATTTTAAAACTTCATACCCTAATTTCAAAAGTTCATACCGTAATTTCAAAACTTCATACCCTAATTTTAAAATTTCATACCCTAATTTCAAAACTTCATACCCTAATTTTAAAACTTCATACCCTACATATGGATTTCTCTCAATACTGTACATATGGATTCTCCTCTTTCAACTTGAAACCCACAAGTTTTACAATAGTCTTAAACCTCAATAAATAGAAACAATCTCACCAATTTCATATACTTTTCATATATTACGGGTTATCAACCAGTGTAATATTTGTGTATTGCGTATCTATATATCTGTATTTATATGTATATGGATGTTTATATAATTTAGATGGTATTCGGTAGTCAATGACGGTTTTTCGTGATGGAGGAGGGGAGAGAGATAGAGTGAGATATGAAATAAAGATATAGAGAAGAATGGATGAGAGAGAGATACAGAGAATAATTGGTGAGAGAGAAGAATGGAAGAGAGAGAGAGTAAGATGAGAGAGAAAGAAAGAAGAGAATAAAGAGCATTAAATTTGTTTGGTATGTTTTTGATAATGAAAAGTTTTTGGGTATATTTTTGTTAATTTAGTTTAAAAAATAATATGTTTTGTTAATTTATCCATAAAGGAACAAGTGAACCTCTTAGAGTCTCCAAATAACGAGTGACAAACTGGAATGTAATGAAATTACATCTAATTCAACAATAATCTAACACAGAAAATAACTATAATAAATTGAAGATTAGCAAGTATAAATAGTGAAACTATCTATAAATTATTTGATGCTTACCTTCTTCTATTGTAGGGAGAGAAATTTGAGAAGCATGTTCAATTAATTTTCCAAGAAAAAAAAATAGGAAGTTTCATAGAGTTATTTGGTTATTTAGAGACTCATGGAAAAGAGGAGAGGAAAAGATTTTGTTTGTAGAAGTGGAGGAGAGAGAGGAGAACGTGCGGGAGTGGGTTCATTTAATTTATTAGTTTTAATTTGACGCATCAACTTTATTGTTTCTCCATATTCATATTAAATACGTGTCTTATTATTACAAGTTTGCCACACCAACTCAGAAATATGATGTAGTAGGGCCGCCCATATAAGTGTTACTCAAAACTTATACAGAGAGAGAAACAGAGAGAATAGGTGACGACGACCACAGTTTCGTCTCTGGCTTTTTCTACCCTTCACTCCCCACTCTCCTACTCTAATATCCCCTCTTTACTCCCGTCATGGGTTGGACCCTTATCTTTCACCCCCCTTACTATGGCGAAAGCTAGGGTTCAATCTTAACCCCTTTATTTCTTTCAATAGATCTTAGAAATCGATTTTAACCCACAACCCCTCTTTCTTAGATATCTTGCAACATGAGATAGAATTTACTTTATGAATAATCCGAGGCTTTAGCATAGTATATATTTACATAATGAAAAATTAAGATCTTTCTCCTTCCCCAAGTGGATCAAAGATTGAATCTTTTGATCCTTAACTTCTTGATCAAAGATTGAATCTTTTGATCCTCAACTTCTTGATGAAACAGCTCCAACTATCAAAACTTTTGCTGACTGTTTTAAAAAGCAAAAAGAACTCATGGTACCTTTGAAATAGATAAGACTTAAAAGGGGGAAAATCTTTGGTCTTCACTCAAGATGAAGTAAAAGTGTTATCGGAACCCTTTAAATCCAATCTTGTAGGAAAATTTACACATGGTATGCCTTGCATTGACTTTATTAAGAACTTTTTGGACAATTTAAGTCTAAAAGGTGACTTGTCTGTTGGATGCTTAGACCAAAAGTATGTAATTTTGAGATTTTATCATGAGAATGACTTTCTTAGGATTTGAATGAGAAAATTTTGGTTCTTGCGTAAGTGACGAATGAGGGTACTAAAATGGACTTACGATTTTAAACCTGGTTTTGAGCCTTTGGTCACTAGAGTTTGGATTGGGCTATATATGTTGCCTTTACTTCTTTATAATAAATCCAACTTAGGCTTTGTTTGAAAACATATTTTTTGGTCCAAATTCAGATTTTAAGAATCTGTTTTAAGAATTAACATAAAATGTAGATTTTATAAATCTGGATTTTTTAGCTTTTTCAGCCAAAAAACATATTTTTAAAAGGTGAAAAATCTGACTTGCCACCCACAGATTTGTATAATCCAAAATTCAAAAATCAATTAAAAAAATGTGTTGTCAAACAGACCCTTATTCTCCATTGCAAGAGCTTTAGGTCAACCTCTCATGCTAGATGAAAATACGGCAAATCTTTCTAGGTCAAACTTAGCTAGAGTATGTGTTGAACCTCTTCGTAATTAACGAAAGTTTTTGAAACAATTTGTAACTAACGAAAGTTTTGATGAATAACAAAAATCATATAATTTAACTTAATGAAAGTTCATTAGTCATACTAATATTTACACTAAGTGTTTTTCAGATTAATGAGTACGTTAAACTATTATGAAATGTAAGGGAAAAGACCAAACTCAAAGGACCAAATTGAATTAAGCTATAATTCATAATTCAATTACAGACTAATCCAACCGATTAGACCGTAAACCAATTGGTTAGGTCATGTATATTTGGATAGGTCAGCAACGAATTTTGAAGACTTGGAAATGATTCAAAACATTTTCAAATATTATAAATGAATGTTGGAAGATATTCTCAGAAATCGGAAGAGTTTTATAAAGAAAATTATATGCCATAAGTGTCATCAAGGAGCGAGATATTCGAGATTCAAAAGAGTCAGCCTTGAGACCAAATCTACATAATTGTACCGATTAGGTTGAAAACCAACCGGTTAGAATCACTAAAATTTTGAATTTCAAACAATCCTTGAAACTTTGAATTTCAAAGAGCAACGACTATCTGTAATGCAACACTATAAATAGAGATCTTCCCCTTCACATTTTAGAACACCAATTCCGAACGAACAAGCTAAAACTTACATATTTTATTCTTTACTATTTCCGAGCTATTAGAAGCCAAAAATCCATTTATTTCAACCATTCGAGTTTGACAAACTCTCCATACACTTAATGTAAGAACCCGGATTTTCGTAGGAAATGCTGGTGTAAAGAGAAAGTATTGTCCCACATCGGCTAGATATGTGAGTAGATATATGGTATATAAGGTAAGAAAACCCCCTTACTATCACCAAGGCCTTTTAAAGCCATGCGGCCCGAGAAGTGAGAATGAAATCGGGCAAAAGCTACCAGTATTAGTGGTAGTAAGCAGATGGTGGCGGTCTGGTCGGAGGACCGGGTCGTTACAATTGGTATCAGATCCAGGTTCTAGCCGATGGAGTGTGAACCACCCCCCGAAGGACGGCGTTCCCGACGAGGACGTCGTGCCTAAAGGAGGGAAGAATGTAAGAACCCAGATTTTCGTAGGAAAATACCGGTGTAAAGAGAAAGTATTGTCCCACATCGGTTAGATATGTGAGTACCTATATGGTATATAAGTTAAGCAAACCCTCCTTACTATCACCAAGGCCTTTTAAAGCCGGACAGTCTGAGAAGCAAGAACGAAATCGGGACAAAGAGGACTGTATTGGTGGTAGTAAGCAGATGGTGGCATTTTGGTCAGAGGAACGGGTCGTTACACTTAATATACATATTTTTTAGAGAGTTTGAGTGATTGTAAACTATTAATTGTCTCATAACCTTTGTGGTTCAATCAACGAGTCGAGAGATTTCATTTATTGTAAATCTGCAGTTTATTCCTTGCTAAGTGCTTTGTTTTAGCGTTAGAGTTTTTGTGCCCTTAAATGAAGAGAAGTTATAGGGTACGCTGCCCTTAAAAGAACATTAATAAATCTCAAGATCATTTTAATTTAATGACATGACGTAGTCTCGTTTGAGCCGAACATAGATAAATCCTGCTGTGTTTACTTTCTGTCATTTACTTTCTAGTAGCTCTACTTATCTACCTCTGCACTTGTTTATATTATTGTTTATATATATATATATATATATATATATATATATATATATATATATATATATATATATATATATATATATATATATTATTGTTTTTATATATATATATATATATATTATCGTTGTTTATTTTACAAAACAATAAGGGTGGGGTTTCCGCAAAATAATAAAAGTTTTTGATAAACATATTCCTCCTCTAGCATTCTCCATTTGGGCCAACAGTATGCATAGAAATTGATTTTAGTAAAGAGGTTACTAGAAAAGTGTGGATTGGGTATGGAAAAGAAGATTATAGTGTTGGATTTTGGCAAAGATGCGTGTATGAACATCTCCCTGCATATTGTTTATTATGTAAAAAAATTAGATATTTAAGTCAAGTATGTAAAGCGTTCGCTGAAATGAACAAAAAGAATATGAACATCTAGCCTAGAAAAACCTTCCATAAAGTGTTTCCTGTAAACCAACAAGCAAACATACCTTAGCAAAGACAAAAAGGAAAGAAATTCGTCAAGAGCTAAGGTGGGTGAGGAAAATAGTGGCAATTAAGCTGGAACGCTATGAGGAGCCTAACAAAGGAATGTCAAGCCCGAAAAAGAATCTGAGCCCTTTCGACACTCAAGGTAAATATGATTCTTCTTTAGATGTGCCTATCTATAATAAATTTCAGATTTTAGACGAGTTAGACACCTTTGTGTCAACTACATAGCCATCATTTATTAAAGGAAATAGCTCTAGTATAAACAATGCAGTAGTTTCAAAAAATGTATATGATCAAAAAAAAAAAGTTTCTTGCAAATAGCATCTCTAGTAGCTAAACCATGTCTCACTCGACAAGAAAATGAATACAGATCCGTTGTAAAGAATAAGATAAGCCCTCATTCACATTTACCTTAAGATAATGGGAAAATGACTTTTATGCCATTTCGGTGGCAGCGTATTAGCGCGATAATGTGTCGAGCTATACTATTCACAGCAGACGAGATGTTCGTCCTAGCACATAAGACCAAGTAAAATGATGCGCTTATTATACTTAGATATGTACATAATGGTTCAATATCTCTTCATCGTCTCATCAGGGACGGACCGGATCTATATCAATATCTAGTGATCGAACGATCATGGGAGAATCTGACGAATTAGCATCATACCACCTTCTGGGTGTAGTCTGAATCATGTACTTAGATTCAATATTTATGGGACTCGATCATCAGGCCTGGCCACTACCGTGTCTTCCCAAGATCCTTCATTTCGAAGGTAAATCCAAAAGTGGATCGCGTAATAAAACACGCAAGGGCATGATACTTGTTCAAGTATCCCAAGCTGATCAAGTACTCACTTAGGTGGGTATACCAAATCCACTCGGATTATATAATCCATATAGTGAATGTCTCAGTTAATTGAGAACATGTTCCGTGGTCAGGAACTACTTGATTCAAGAATATGAAGTCACACAGGAACCTTCATCTACATCTCTTTGTCTAAATCCCCATAGATATAAAACCGTGACAACAGTCACATGCTGCATACTCAGTTTTTCGAAAACGACTAAATTGATAAAGTAGGGGACCGTTATAACGTCCATTACGAGGAAATAAACCATCTCGTAATCAATTCCAAGGTGTGAGAGAAGTCTTGCGCTACTAGGCGAACATTCTACAATCTCATTTTTCTCATCACTATTCCTTACGAATAACCAAATAAACGAACTCGTTTAACATTGGTGGTGTTGGATCTACAGGTCCGAACACACGTTCGCTAAGGAGTCTACTTGGATTACAAGTTTACATTAGGCCAGTCTGTTCTACGTTGACTTTAGTTAACAGTTCACGGTTCCGTGTCATAATTTGCTCATATTATTAGTCGTCACTGAATATATGAATAAGTAATCAATGGCAGTCTCATTTCACTTCAATATCATCTAAGATATCATGATCGATAGATATTTCAAGATTTTTAGGATGAGGAGAAAATCACACATCTCTTTGATCCTTTATAATATTGTGCGACAAACGAGTTTCAGTTCACCACCTCTGGGGCTGAACGAATTAAGAACCGGTCAACTTCCTCATATCTTGGGAAGGACGACAGACTGGCAGGTTCGGCCAAAACAACGTGTTACGATAGGAACACGGCGTTCGAAAGGAACACGGCGTTCGACAGGGACGTCTATCTTTGTAAGCATTTTGCAGCAGGTATAAATGATCTCGTGACATCTTATAAAGTCATTAAATGCGTCTGTCATTTAGTTAGACTTGAGGGAGTCTATGCACTTACTTATCACTTAGTGCACTTTTGGGGATCAAGCTAAGACTGAGTGGGTTATGCCACGTTACTTCTCGTCGTTCCTTATCAATGGTAACATGCAAATCTCCCCCTAACGACGGGGAGAACAGTCTTAGCGATGTCACTTTCGCATGTCATGCGATAAAGAGATTTCTTAGCAAGATTACTCTATCAAATGATAGGCAGGGGATTCATAATCGACTTACGTCCCCTTCAAAGATCCATATTTTGAATGTTATATCGGCTCAATCAAAATATTAATTAAGCACTCCAAACCCGTGTTAATATGAGACTTCTGACTCATAACCAGTAATCAACTAGTACGCTTATGGTGTTTGAGTGTCTATGGGCCTTATAATGGACCAATGCAGCACAATATCATAACCCCACACGAAAATATAAATCTTAGTGTGCAAGACCAAGAAATACGTGCAATCATTTACAGTCACATCATCAAACTTTCCGTGAGTCCATTTGGGTCTGAACATAATCGACAGGATGTTCAATTTCAATTTCCAAACTCAAGTAATTCAAATCGAAATTTAAATTTTTACTCTTCGGCATTATCAAGTCGATTATACATTTCAGGATAATCTGGATCATGAGCCATTAATTTAATGATAAGGTTAAGAGTTGGGAAGTGCTGCATTTATGTGGACAACAATACACATGTGACCGTGTTGTCGATGCATCAACTATAACCATATATTTAATGGTTCGTCTTATGGTTGGATAAGTCCATAATAACTCCTTCAATTCTTTACAAGAATTCTACGAGTCCATTTCGTGATCTTTACACATACTAGTCTTTCAAAGTGAGCAGCAGTGGCATGAATTTCGGATTAATCACGAAATATATTCTCAGAGAGAATCCAAATGTGATGCGATTATATGTCAAACATCACCTTTGACCTGGGAATATCTCATCCAGTCAATGCCACAATATTAAAATGCTCTTATCAATCGACGACAGGCGAATGATAGTACAGACAATCATGTCTTAGCATCTAAATCATTTATCATTTATCATTCGACGACAAGTGAAATGATAAAGTAACTTTAAAAGCTATAAAAAATGTGGTAGCAACCACTTAAAAGACATTTCAACTCCTCTAAAATATGCTTTTATTCGTATTGAATGGAAGCTGTGTAAAGAAATTTCAATTCTTTCATGAGCTATTACCAGATAACACTGGTTTTCTCGAATATTTTATAACTCAACAAGGTACGACAGGACCTACATGAGTATAAGGCCTCATATTTGACAAATCAATTTGGTTTTACCAAAGATTTCGATTTGGAACGATAGGTCCAGAATCGTTGTCAATAAGTACTCTTTTATGCAAGTAGTTGGTGAAATTATGTAGTACACTGTTACCCACTATTTTCAGAAAATCAACTACCCCACAAGTATTGCCTAAAGTTTTATAATTTAAAGTTTGGTCACATTTGTCAAAGGAATTTGCTCAACTTACTTTAAATTATTTCGAAAAATTTCGTTAACAGGCAAAACATAATCCAAAAGTATGTCCAAATGGAAAAATCATAATCCAAATGGAAAAATCATAATCCAAATGGAAAAAACATAATCCAGATGAGCGAAAAAATGGCTCAATGATTTATCAAAATCAATAAAGAAATGTATCAAACTCATTTGAGCCACAAAATTGGGGGTCTCAAGAGTTTCCTTTATGTTAGCTTTAACCATATTAGCTTCGGTTTTTCTACCTTCATGATAGTTTTGAACTATTTAATAAGTAGCCGAGAATGGCATCGGTCATTTATAGCAGAGAATTGGCTCCTCAAGCATTGTCTCTTTCTTTGGGACAACGGGCCCTAATTGTTCCTTTCAAGGACTGTCTTGGAGCCACAGGTCTTCGGTTTTGACAATTGTCTAAACCTCGCTTGGCTAGGCGAGAGTCAGGCTCATGACAGGTCGAGACAAATAATCTTTGTTTTGGTTCTCTATTCGAGGAAAAAATGTCCACGAAGAGCATTAATATCAGGCAAACAATTCGTCATTGACCCGATAGGATTAAAACTGCTCATCGGGACAATTTTTTATCCAATAACATATGGGCGATGAAGGAACATGGTGAATATAAATTCACGATACTGCTTATGAAATACAATTTTCAAGCTAGTATTTTGATGAATGATCACTCTAATATGTCAATTTCAGACATTTGTTCACCATAGACGTCATCACGTCTTAACTGTTGCAGCGGAATAAAATCAATGCCTTTTCCTTCATCTTATAAGACACAACAAGCTCGTGTTTTACTCATCAAAGATGGCATCCAAAAAAAATTGGGTATCACATGCTCACACATCAGGGTAATTAACATGTGGTGATGGAACAACATCAACGTCTAAACAGTCATTTCTCAAGTATACTTTGCGATTTTCCTCATCATAGATGGCATCCAACATGTGTAGGGAGTTCTGGATTAGTTATCATATAAAACGACCGGTTTATATGTTTATAGTTTACACAAGCACAAACTTTGTTTCGAAACGACAGGCTCAAAAATAGTTTTGCTTTTAATGTGAATAGGTTCTCATTGATCGAATGACAGGCGATACTGAGATACCAATTCGACGAAACATGCATCACTATATAAACACACTGGGGGAAATTATTATTTATTTAACCTCTTTCGGTAGCTCTACTTGAACACGACCAGGAAAGACGGTGAGGGTGGAGGGCAGGAATGCCACTTAAAATCCGACCTCGTTAGGATATCGACTTCTGCATATATCTTTTCTAGACATCGTATTCAAATAGATGAGCCTAGTTGGGAAAAGTTCATAATTTTTTCAACTTAAATATGAAATATATGATTTCGTAAATTTACATATCATATGCATGACAGTAATGAACATCAATTAAACAACAATATATACCGAGTTCAAATAAATGTAACAGGCTCACATTAGAATATACACAGTTACATATGAAAATCAATACCTAATCAGTATTACATAGTAACATGCAACATGTGGTACAATTATATACTGTTTTAAATGTCAGGTAAATACTACATGGATCTAAGTGTAATTACAATAAACTATATATAGTTTCAGATTAATTACAGATTCAGCCCATTAATTTATAGCGTGTATCATATATGTATCGATGAGTTTTTCTACTTAACCTACTCTCATTAAATGAGACAATTTCGGTCCGAGTGTTTCTGTTTGTAATCTACACTAGCGTCCATGTAAGTTAACCACTTATTTACTAACTGTAACTAGGATTTCTTTTTAATGATTACATGTATACACGGAGCTAGGCCTTGATTACTACACATCTAGCAAACACACTTAAACAAATTTATAGTGATATACACTGACACATGTTTCGTTATTAGAGTTTGATTTTCCAAGTCATTAACAAAACATACATGAGGGCAGTATTGTAACTAAACTACGTAATATCAATCCGTATCAATATATATTACTATGTCAACATGGAATTTTGTTATCTAATGGGTTATCAAACCTATTACGTTCTACATATAGGCAGTAAAACATACCATCTGAATCAATTTTGATTTAAGAACAATTTATTCATGCAATAAGACGGAGAACTAATATAGCAATAACGGATTTAGTAATGTACCGTATTACCGAGTGCTCTAATGATTGATCAAGAACAAGAACAAGCATACCCTAGCTGTCTTTTTTTTTTTTTTTATAAATCAATCCCCGAACATATATCCTTATTTTCAAGTTAAACCCTATTTTTCGAACAAATACATCAATCTCTCGTACGTTTTACTACAATCTGCGTGAGCAAAGTGCTAAAGTATTGTGTGATATATTAGCTCACTTATATATGTATGTAGATATAGAGAGACAACAGACAAAGCGTTTATTCGAAATTAAGAACATCATGATTTATGCAGGCACACCATTCCGTCTAATTAAGCCAATCACATTTTCTCCTTGGGTCGCAAATTAAGAACATCATGATTTATGCAGGCACACCACACACTGATATGGCAGGGCCGGGGCTCCATGGATTTGAAAGCTTTAGGTGTTTTTCCAGAAACGAGGCACTTTAAAAATTGAAAAAACACATATTTCCTTAATTTATGTCATATTTATAACTTTTATTATGCGCAAAATCATCTTACGGATTTTAGCTGTGAAATTTATATGAAAAATAGGTTAGTAAAGTTAAAACAATACTCTTATAACTTTGAAGAATGCAATCAAACATACTTTTATTGCATAACGTAAATTTCTGTAGTAAAAAGAGACAGTGAATGGCTTTTATTGTGTTATAGATTCTTGCAATATAAGTTGAATGTGGTAGAAAGCTTGTGTCATTTTTATGTGACCACGTTGACAAAAGAAACGTGAGATTAATTCGAACTAAGTGATTTATTGCAAAGATGGGTACTTATGTTCTTTGAAACCATGGGAACACGCATGATTGTTTCATAGTAAATAATTTGACATAAATTAATTAAGGAAATATATGGTGCTCTTGAAAATTGGAGGTCCTATATCGGGGCCTCTTGGCCCTAGCCCTCAAACCGGTCTTGGCTGCTGGAACACAGTAGAGATTAAGTTCAATGAGATATAAGCTCTTAAAATTGAATGATAAATAGCTAGATTGAAAATATTTAACGCTGTGAAGTACTAGATCCCGGAACATCTCTCAAAATATTTTGTTTTTCTTTCTTTTGTATGGATCTTCTTTGGCATACATACTAACAAACTTCTACAGTTCACACCTAATAATGAAACCAAACGTTTATGTTGTCCTGTCAATTGCAAGAACCGCGCGACCACAGAACCACTTTCATTAACTTCTCATTTTTTATGGAAATGGTTTTCTTATTACTATTATTCTAACATGCATGTGATGTGAGACAATTTTTGACTAGCATTTAAGTAACAATTATTAATTTTAAAGAAACAGATTAAGTTCAATAAGGTAAGATCTTCAAAGAAAGAAGAAATCATGCGGTGGAGAGAGAGTGCAGGCAAGAGAGAAGTAGAAAATCCCGCTTAATTAAACCAATCACACTTTCCTCGAAGGTTGCAAGTCAGTAACATCATGTCTGCCACACCACCAACTGCTGGAACACAGCAGATATTATGTTGAGTACGATTGTAAAGAGGTCTGAAACATCGCTCCTGATGCGTTCAGTTGCAGTGTCTAGGCTACGGTGAAGGGCCCAGTGTCGGCGTCAACTTAGAGATAGAAATATAGTAGTATTTTAATTTTGTTTGATTAAAATAGACATAAAATAAAGTAGTTTTTATATTTTAATGTTTTTATAATAAAGATTTCTATTGAGTTTGTGTTTTCAAACGGGACAAAGATATTATCATAAGTAGCCAAGGAGATTTGGAAACTAATGTATCGGGAATATGACTTTATAAATGATTTCACACTTTTAGGAGCAACTTTTGTAAAATGAATTTTTTTGTTAAAGTGATAGTGTTGGACTCTTAGCCAATAGCTTATTTGTGCTTTCTGATAATCTGATCCATATTTAAAAAGAAAAGATAAAACGTTTGATGATTGATAAAATTTTATTATGTTGACGTATTAATCTTTTCTCCAAAATTTGATCTGTATGGGGAGAAAAGGAATTTAATAAGAAACAAGAAAGAAATTTATTTTATTGTTCTTCCATTGAGTTTACAGTGAAACCATTACATACAAATAGCAATTGTAAGGGTGTGAATGGATCAATAATAATAATCACATGTGATATCAATCATTTCATATATCTTGCAGAGTGATATTTGGCCCACAATAGTACAATGATACCATTCTTGATTTTTACTTTGAATGCATTCGAAATTTCGCTCTTTCACACGTACGTGGAAAATATGGAGAGATTGTTTGCAAGTTATTGGCCAATCATTTTGTTTTGGATTGATTTCACACAATGGGATAGTAGTAGCCCGCTTGCTACTCGTTTTACTTCTATCATTGACTCATTTTTGTAATTATTTCATACAATTATTAAAAAAAAGTTCTCTGATCGATTGACTTTCATGACTAGAATCAATTTCTTTAATAACCTCTCTCAAATTATACGTCGGGATCGGAGGCATAAATTTCCTGAAAAATAACGCATTGAGGTCCTCCACAATGGGTTGGGGTTATTAGCTAGTTCTGCAACGGTAGAGACAAATCAGGTCAAAAGTTTCAGCATCAATCAACGGTAGGACAGTAGGGGATATATATTGGTTAGCCTTTTCACCTTAATAAAGTGACATGTTATATTAATCATTTGATTTGCTGAGTGATTTTTGGCCCACAATAATACTTTGATATCATTATTGATTTGTATTTTGTATCGTCTCTGAAGCTCTTTCACACGTTGAAAACAATTTTTTGGTTTTAACACACGTTGAAAATTAATATGGATAGACTGGCCTATTGGTTTAGGATGGTTTTGCCAACTCTATTATTATTTCCCTGATATAACTTTTATAGCGAATGATTTAAAAGTCGGACCACTTGACTTGACGTGATGGACCAATATTTTGTCTAAGCCACAAGATTTGAGCGTCTTTTTGAAACAATAAACGTATTTGACTGTTTAAGAAACAGTTATCTTAACCATCGTTAGATTAAAAAATTGATGATTAGATAATGTTTTTCAATAACTAATTTATTTTTTCTATTTTCAACAAATTAGAATTTAATAAATTAAAAACAAATTGTACAACACACTAAAAACTCAAAATTTAATTTTTTTTATGCATTTGACACTTTTTTATGTTAACGCGTTGTGAACCAGTAATATATTCTGACAGTTCCCTAGTAATTCCCCAAGATTTTGCGTAGGATTGTCCGTTCGTGTTCGTTTAAAGAATAACAAAAACCGAACATGATTATTAGATTTATTAATTGTTAACTAAATGAACCGAAGATGAACACAATACTATTCGTTTCTCGAGAGCTCGGTTCATGAAGAGTTTGAAAAATAAGTTAAATTCATTTTATTTATAAATAAACTATAATATTTATTAATTGATACAATATGATGTATGCCATGTAATTTACGAGACCACAAAATCTTCGAAACATGTCATATTATGTGCAATTTTACTGCTTACGAACCATGTTTAAAAAAGGAGCAATACTCGGATACTAGTTTGAAAATCTTAGAAATTTAGCACATGTTTAGACACACATGAGTATTGGTGTTATGACGATAATATATATACCGAGTTATGTTCTCGTGATACGGTTTTGAAGATGTTGTGAGATAATTTGACATAAACCACGAATCACATGGAACAATATACCGACAAGGGACGACGTGAAGTTGAGTTTGAGGTAGGTGATTGGGCCTATTTAAAATTACAATTGTACCGACAACAAACAATTTTTTGCTGGGCATTCCAAAATTAGCAAGTAAGTTCTACAGGCTGTATAAGGTAGCCGGGCGTTTGGGAGGCGTGGCGTATCGACTTGATTTGCCTCCAAGATAATAAAGTCCATCCAGTTTTTCGAGTGTCTTTTTTGAAGAGACGGCTTGGTGATGGGGTGAGCATGAGCGTGACCTTACAACCTTATTCAGGGGATGGGCTACCAGAGTTTATATGGCAGGAGGTCCTTGGTCCAGATACCATCAGAAATCAGCAACATGTGGTTAACTGTTGCTAAGTTTTGACATATAGCAATAGAAAAGTATCAAGCGAGCAACATACTTGTTGGCCCGGTGCGGCTAAACCTTAGAGGGGGGGTGAATAAGGTTTATGGCGATTTTCGCCTAATTAAAAATTCTAAACAACACCCAACTTATGCAAATTCTAAACTTAAGCGTTTAATATACTATAATGAAATGCTAGAAATCCTAAACGCAAGCAAGAATATAAGCAATAATAAAGTTGCGGAAAGTAAAAGTTTAGGGAAAGAAGAAGACACCAAGATTTATAGAGGTTCGGCAAACGGCCTACGTCCTCTCCTCGGTACTACCGAGTAATTCACTATAATTCTTCTTTCGGATTTTACAATCCTAATGAGCTAATCAACCGATTAAGCTCCCCCACACATTATGAGTGTCCCGAATGAAAAGACCTAGAGCTTTTAAGCTTCACTTGCTTACAAAGCCTCTACCCGATCACTCGCTCACAAAAATGAGTTTATAAAATACTCGTTACAATTTTATCGAAAATTGAAACAACACCCACAATCGATTGCTTCTAAAATAAGCTAATATGTGGTTTCGATGATGTTTGATCTTTGTTGGAGCTTGTATCTCTTTATCTTCAATTTCTCTCTTTTCGAAGTATTTCACCAAAATGGTGATTTTGGGTTTTTGTATATGAGAGAGGTTGAAGGATTGATTGTTGTTGTGATTGGTGATTTATGAGAGATATTGGGGTGGTTTATATAACAGCAAAGTCTGTTTTTGCTGGATATGACCGTTGGAAGTGGTTCCACTGGTTTTAAGCAACTTTCCAGAATAAGCTGAAAAGCTGTTTTCGAAATCTGTAGAAAACGATCGGTCGTTTTCTACAGTCGATCGGTCGTTTTCCAGAAAACGATCGGTCGTTCTCTGAAAACGATCGGTCGTGTTTATACTGGACTCACTGGAAGAAATTGGACCAAAAACGATCGGTCGTTTTTGTCCAGTCGATCGGTCGACTGTTCTTCTGGCAGTTTCTCGGTCTTCTCGCTATTCTTCGAAAGCTCATAACTCCTTCGTTTTAGCTCCGATTTTGGTTCCGTCTGAACCTGTGGCTTCGTTTTTCTGTGCTCTATCTTTCTGGCGCTGAAATTTTCATTTACTTCTTTTGGAAAACGATCGGTAGTTTCAGAAAACGATCGGTCGACTTTTCGACCTGCTCACTGGAAGAATTTGGACCAAAAACGATCGGTCGTTTTTGTCCAGTCGATCGGTCGTTTTTGTCCTGGTCTCGTTAACCTTCGAATGCTTGTATCTTCTTCGTTTTAGCTCCGAATTTGGTTCCGCTTGAACCGTTGGCTTCGTTTTCGAATGCTCTTTCTCTTTAAAGACCTGAAATATACATTTACTCTTTTTGGAAAAGATCAAGCATTATTTCATCGAAATATAAAATCATTAATTCATAATCATACTTATAATCAAAATCAATTATTGAACCCATGTTCAACAATCTCCCCCATTTTGATTATGACAAAATAATAATGATTTTACAAGAAAAATATCTCCTCCATTTTAACAAAACGCATTTCCTCGAAATATATCATTTTTCTCCCCCTTTGGCATTATCAAAATGCAATCAATAATAAAAAATATGGGGTTATGCGAAGGGTTTTCAAAGAAAAAACCAAAACATGAAAAATGTTATTATTATGCAAATAGCCCCACCTAATCACATATATGTAAATATCAAGGATTAGAGTATACCGAATATGTGATGTCGAGGCCGAGTCCGCTCGCTAATGGCATTTGCATTGAACGTTGCCGATTCCAAATAGGTGGTACCATTTGTTGGTATGCCTTCCACCTTTGTCGATTAATGGCACTTCTTTCTTGATGGTGGAGTCGATCTTAGGGACTTCCATGGTTTTTGCCTGTGTTGCCAACCACTTGTTGATTTTCTCCTTTTGAATGGAGATACCTACAACACAAGATTTGCCATTTGGTACCCAATTTCTTTTGGGTCCGACATTGTTAGTGGCTCGGGTCTTTACTACCCATTTCAAATCGCTTCTACTAACATGAAAGCGATTTGGGCATTTAGAAGAATTATGCTCACTTCTACTACAATGTATACAATGCATAGACTTTTTCGTAAAACGAGAACTATGCGACTTTTTGTAGGAAGTTTTAGAAGTATGATGAGCGGTTTTGGTTTGAAAACCTAAACCTCTTCTATTATTACAAGAGTTCGGCAAAACTCTTGAAGTATTCCCTTGTGTAAAAACAACATTTTGTATAGGCGGAATAGGAGTTGTAGACAAGCTAGAAGATTTAACAAAGCGGGTTGTGCTTGAGTCAATAGAGTTGGAATCGAAACCCAAACCGCTTTTGTCATTAACATCTTTTTGACAACTCAAAATTCCGTCCAACACGGTTTTCCCTTTGGAAAACCTTGAGATTGTTAACTCGAGTTTCTTTACCGCAATGACAAGCTCATCGTTTTTATTTTTCAAAGAGTCATTTTCGGTTTTTAAAAACTCGTTTTTATCTTTTAAGTCTTCCTTTTCGTCATCTACATCATGAAGAGAAAATGACGAAGTCGGAATAGACTCGTTTTCAATTTTATCTCTTTTTAAGGATCTTATTTCTTCATTGAGAGAAGAATTTATCCTTTTAAGAGAGTCGACCTTTTCGACAAGCTTAGGAAATTTTTTAGAATAAACATCGCACATATGAAGTAATTCATCATAAGAAAGATCATTTACCACATCGGCTTCGCTTTCACTTTCGCTTGAAGAAGAGAGGTTTTGTTCATGGCTTTCTTCCATGGCCATATAGCACCCAAGGTGAGCGACTTCATCTTGGTCGGAGCTATCGCTAGAGCTTGAAGCGGATATCTTCTTCTTGCTTTTGCTCTTGCGATTCATGACGCAATCTCTCGCCATGTGTCCTTCCTTGCCACATGTATAGCAAACAAAATCGTTAGAATAAATTGAATTATTTGACGATTTACCTTTGTGTTTGCGTTGGTCTTTTAGCTTTAGGACTTCCTTGACGATTCGAATGATTTGCATTGAATTTTTGTCGTCATCGGATAGCTCATTGCTCTCGTCACAAGTTGTTCCTTTGAAAGCTATCTCCCTCCTTTTTGAGATTGGCTTGTGACTATTGAGGGTGATCTCGTGTGTAATGAGTGAACCCGTCAAAGCATCAAGAGAGTAGGTATTCATGTCGTGTGCCTCTTGAATTGCGGTGACCTTTGGTTCCCATTCCTTCGGTAAGCTCCGAATCACCTTAGAAACCATTTTCTTACAAGACAAACACTTACCAAGAGATGTTAATCCATTAGTAATAGTTGTAAATCTAGCAAGCATATCGGAAATAGTTTCACCCTCGCTCATTTTAAAAAGTTCGTAGTCATGAACTAAAAGTTGGAGTTTGCAATCCTTAACTTGGTTAGTTCCCTCGTGCATAACTACTAACTTATCCCACATAGCCTTTGCGGTTTTACAAGCGGAAATTTTGTTGTACTCGTTAGGAGAAACGGCACAAACAATAGCGTACATCGCTTTGGCGTTCGTAGAGTAGGCTTCTAGTTGAGCGTTATCTAGGTCCTCTACGGGAATTGGGTTCTCGCTATTTTCAGATGTAGGAGCGGAATATCCTACTTTAATGGTCATCCAAAGCCTAACATTATAGCTTTGTAGAAACATGCTCATCCTATCCTTCCAATATGAAAAATTTATTCCATCAAAATATGGAGGTGTATTGGGTGATGAAGCTATGCCGGATGCGAAATTAAGTATATTAGCCATCGGGATCTTAACTCTAGAATCGTTAGATTCCTATATGCAAGAGCCTCGGCTCTGATACCAATTGTTGGCCCGGTGCGGCTAAACCTTAGAGGGGGGGTGAATAAGGTTTATGGCGATTTTCGCCTAATTAAAAATTCTAAACAACACCCAACTTATGCAAATTCTAAACTTAAGCGTTTAATATACTATAATGAAATGCTAGAAATCCTAAACGCAAGCAAGAATATAAGCAATAATAAAGTTGCGGAAAGTAAAAGTTTAGGGAAAGAAGAAGACACCAAGATTTATAGAGGTTCGGCAAACGGCCTACGTCCTCTCCTCGGTAGTACCGAGTAATTCACTATAATTCTTCTTTCGGATTTTACAATCCTAATGAGCTAATCAACCGATTAAGCTCCCCCACACATTATGAGTGTCCCGAATGAAAAGACCTAGAGCTTTTAAGCTTCACTTGCTTACAAAGCCTCTACCCGATCACTCGCTCACAAAAATGAGTTTATAAAATACTCGTTACAATTTTATCGAAAATTGAAACAACACCCACAATCGATTGCTTCTAAAATAAGCTAATATGTGGTTTCGATGATGTTTGATCTTTGTTGGAGCTTGTATCTCTTTATCTTCAATTTCTCTCTTTTCGAAGTATTTCACCAAAATGGTGATTTTGGGTTTTTGTATATGAGAGAGGTTGAAGGATTGATTGTTGTTGTGATTGGTGATTTATGAGAGATATTGGGGTGGTTTATATAACAACAAAGTCTGTTTTTGCTGGATATGACCGTTGGAAGTGGTTCCACTGGTTTTAAGCAACTTTCCAGAATAAGCTGAAAAGCTGTTTTCAAAATCTGTAGAAAACGATTGGTCGTTTTCTACAGTCGATCGGTCGTTTTCCAGAAAACGATCGGTTGTTCTCTGAAAACGATCGGTCGTGTTTATACTGGACTCGCTGGAAGAAATTGGACCAAAAACGATCGGTCGTTTTTGTCCAGTCGATCGGTCGACTGTTTTTCTGGCAGTTTCTCGGTCTTCTCGCTATTCTTCGAAAGCTCATAACTCCTTCGTTTTAGCTCCGATTTTGGTTCCGTCTGAACCTGTGGCTTCGTTTTTCTGTGCTCTATCTTTCTGGCGCTGAAATTTTCATTTACTTCTTTTGGAAAACGATCGGTCGTTTCAGAAAACGATCGGTCGACTTTTCGACCTGCTCACTGGAAGAATTTGGACCAAAAACGATCGGTCGTTTTTGTCCAGTCGATCGGTCGTTTTTGTCCTGGTCTCGTTAACCTTCGAATGCTTGTATCTTCTTTGTTTTAGCTCTGAATTTGGTTCCGCTTGAACCGTTGGCTTCGTTTTCGAATGCTCTTTCTCTTTAAAGACCTGAAATATACATTTACTCTTTTTGGAAAAGATCAAGCATTATTTCATCGAAATATAAAATCATTAATTCATAATCATACTTATAATCAAAATCAATTATTGAACCCATGTTCAACAATACTAATTCAGTATAAATCGGCAACATATTTGCAACAATATAGTCACATTTTATTAGCAACACCATATTTTTTGTTGCTAAACAAGTTACTGATTTCGACATTTCTATTTTCCCAAATTTACCAACATTATCCCAATATAATAGCAACAAATAACTAGCAAGAGTTTTTTCATGTTGTCGTTATGTGGGTAACGTGTTTAATTTTATATTTATGTTTACAAATACATCATTTACAATTAACAATTACTTCACAAACCTTATGTAAGTTTGCAACATTGAAATGTTTCATGTATATTACTTACCAAAAAAAAAAATCATGTATATATAATTAATTGAGTTTATTAGCTATACAATTTGAATTCTAATAGAAATAAAAATTAAATGCCATCTACAAAAACTTATTGTACAATGAAGACAAGAGTTTTTCTCTCTTCTATTTTGCTGTCATTTTTTTACTTCACTAGATTTGTACTTCCATTTATTTTCAATGGGTTCAAAATTATCATATTAGTGTTAGTTAATTAGTCACCTTGTCAAGTTAGTATATTATTTTCCTAAGTTTGTTTTAATTTTATTTTTATAAATTTTCGTGTCTAGACCCTAAATTTTAACAGGTACAAGAGAGTCTTGAATATAGAGAATTCATTTAGTACCTCGCACAAGGTCCATTACGAAGGGTATAATCACGACTTGGTTTATTTTGTAAATGAATATAAATTTCACTCCATGAAATACTAATATGAGTCTCTTCTTTTATTTTGTATTACCGGATTCATTGACTTATCAGATCAGTTATCAACTAACGACTATCATGGTATTGATGTCTTAATTGATATACGTTAATTGGAGTATTACGCGATTTTATCTATAAAAGTGGCAATGGTAGATCCGAGTTTGACATATGTTCATAGACATTACAATCTTGTTGATATCAAAACTATGCCTCAATCGGAGAAAAAAAGACCCCACAAAATCAAAACAAGGTGTTTTACGTTAAAAACTTATATATTAATACAAAGCCTGGTTTATAGAGTTCCAGAATCCTTTTACAACTTAATCACTGCTTTTATTTATATAGAGTATAATGATCTCCAAGTACAATATCCATGCTTGGATTTATTTATGAGCAGTGAGTATACAACTTATCATGGTCGTGAAAGATATGCATTATGGAGGTCCAGCAATTTTCTGGCTTACATTATAATTTGAAACCTCCCTGTCCCCATTGGAATTAAAAGTTCCATTCTCAGGTGTATAGGTTGTTAACTTTATGTTGTCACTGAAAGGATTGTCAAGCACTATAACAAATGCGCGACTTCCGCCAACACTCTGTCTATATGTCGAAACATCATGTGCAAACTTCCAACATAGATGCCAGGCTTCATCCCAAATCGACATAATGAGATAACTTGCAAACCTTCCATCCGGTAACTTGCCAACGTAACGAACTTCTACGGGATTTCGATTGTTTCCCAGCCACATAGCCCCCAACTGTTCATCTGTGCCAACAAGATTATACTCCTTATCATTTGGGTTATTCTTGTTATTCACCTTTACAACACCGGGCCAATTAGAAACCACTTGTCGTAGATTCAACACCATCCTCGTGGGTTTGAGATTGTAATGGAGTAAAATATAAACAAAAGTAAATTGTTAAAGTATCAAAGAATGTATATATATGGGTATAACTTTAACTCTAATGTGTTTCATCTCTTTATATAGCGGGAATCCTAGGATAACAATGTAATATAATACCTAATACATAACTCAATACCCTTGTCGGCTGGGAAGCAAGTCCACTCATTATAACTTTCTTTCTTTTGTCTGGTTCCTATTTAGCAAACTAACAAGCTTCTACTGTTCACGCATAATGATGAAAGAAAACGCACTGCAAAAAAAATTCCAAATAATGACAAGAATTATGACAGCTTTTTGTGACGAGTTCACTAATCACGGTTTTTGAGACGGATTTGTGATATGTCAATTTGTTTATAACAGTTTTATATAGTTATACGTGTCAGGAACTTTCATTACCTTCTCATTTTTGAAGGAAATGACTCTTTTTTTTTTTACTATTAATAATTCTAGCATGCATGCAAGACCATTTTTAACTTGCATTTAAGTTACAATTATTGATTATTTAGAAATAGATTAAGTTCAATACACAAAGTATAAGCTCTTGAAAGAAAGAGGAAATCATGCTGTCAGGAGAGAGTGTGCAAGCGAGAGAGAAGAAGAAAAGCCCGCCTAAGTAAACCATTTACTCTTCCTCCAGGGGGTGGCAAGTTAGTAACATCATGTCTACCGCACCACCAGGTGCTGGAACTGTACAGAGATCAAGTTCATTGAGGTATAAGCTCTTTTAATTGATTAACAATTAGCTGGACTGAGAGTGACGCGGCGAAGGAGATCTGGAAAATAGATCCTAATGCGTTAAGGTATCAACGGAAGTCTACGGCGAAGGGTGCAGTGGCAGCGTAAAGTTAGGCATGGAAAATTAAATCACAATTAAACATAATATAAAGTATATTAGTCGTCATTAATTAAAGTTTTTACAATCTGATGTGTTTTTAATTAAAAAAATGAATTGATCAGTTTGTGTTGCAGGATGTTCAGTTAAAAAGGATTATAAAGTAATAAAAAATATAAAAAATAAAAATAGTGAGGAATGAATAGTGTATAAAAAATGGTTTGTCTAGCTAGTGGCCCCGTGACATTGTTTAAACCTTATCAATAAGTTAAATCCATGTAATTTAGTATAAAAAAAAAAACTTTTATTTATGGCTAGTAAAAATCGGGTTGATTCATTAATCCAACAATTAACAGTTTATGTTAATAATATTTGCAATTGTTTTTTCTTATGATTTAGTAAACTAAAAACAATTGTTCCAACACAAATAAAAACATGGAACCCTAGTTGAAACTATTCTAAAATTAAATTCTAATTAAATAAAAAAAAACCAAAAACTACTTTTTAAACATAATAAAACTCAAATAAAAATATAGAACCCCAGTTGAAACTAACATAAAAAAAACTACGTACTAAAAATATTTAGAATTGAAATATGAAAATAAATGAAATAAAATATTGATACATTCGTTTTCTTAACAAATTATTCACTATGGGTTTACATAAATATCGTCCGAATCTCCCTTTAGAAAGTATTTTCATATATAATTATAAATATTAAATAATTATAATAGTTGTTAAATATGTTAACTAATTAATTAGGGTTTTTATCTAGTGTCTGGCAATTTTTACTTTTACCCTAAAAAAATTCAAAGAAAAAACTACCAACATTCCAGACTTAAAAATGTCATAAGATTCACCCTAGCTCTTCCATCAAATTGATGACATGAGTTTAGGTTTTATTTGAAGTTTAAAACAAATTTGAAGTCTATGTGTCTTTTTTTGTTGCATGTTTTAAACGTGACAAAAATATAATCATAAGTAGACAAGGAGATTTGGAAACTGATGGACCAGGAATATTACTTTATAAATGGTTTGATTTCACACTATAGGAGAAACTTTTGCAACGATCAATGTTTGTTAACGTGATAGTGTTAGACTATTACCATAATGAGTTACAATTTTATTTTTTCAGCAACAATCAAATTTTATGATAATTTTTTGGGAGAAAAATAATTTTTTGAGAAATAAAAATAAATTTTTTATCCTCAAATCTTAATTTTATACACATAATTTGAAATTTTTACTGTCTTCAAAGACCGTCTCATACGAACATTGTCTCTAAATAATTTTTGAGAAAAAATTAAATTGTCTATTTATGTTCGTATGAGATTGTCTTTCCAGACAATTTTTTTTTTCAAATTATGTGTCTAAAAGTTAGATTTGAGTAAAAAAAATATTTTCTGTATAAAAGATTGTTTTGTCTCAAAAAATTAGCATTTGAACACAAAATTTAATTGTATCTAAAAATATTGTCCGTAATTATTAAATTAGTTGTACTGATTAATTAGCTTATTTGTGTTTTTCTAATTAACCTATAATAATAATAAAAAGTTAGAACTTTTGATGATTTATAAATAAAAAATCTGTTGACGATATAATCTTTTCTTCAAAATTTGATTTGGTGGAGAGAGAAAATTAAGAAAAAATGTCATAAGAATTAAGAAGAAAGAATTAAATATCTCTCATTAATTGTTCTTCCTTGAGTTTACGAACTTACGGTGAAACAATTACATATATATGGGCCAATGGCAATCCTAAGGTGAATAGATCATTAATGATGATCACATGTGATATCAATCCTCTGATTTTGCTGAGTGATTTTTGTCCCACATAGTTCTATAATTTCTTTCTTCATTTGTATTTTGAGTAATTTCTAAACATGTCTCACGTTGTTAATATGGAGAGATTCCTTGCAAGTTGTCGTGATGTGGATGAATTTGGGGCGAAGTTTAAAAAACAGATGATGCGAAATTAGAGGTTAAATTGCATGAAGCATCCTCAAGATAAAGGATCTAGACATGCGGTGATACGATTTCGACATATCAAGTTTTATGAACCATATTTCTACCCCTAAAATTAATAGTGAGGAATAATAGTGTATAAAAATAGTTCAAAGGAAAAATAAAACTACCAACTTTCCAGACTTGAAAGGTCACAAAATAGCAAATTGATGAAATAAGTTTAGGTTTATTCGAAATTTAAAACAAATTTGAAGTCTGTGTATTTTTTTATGAATGTCATTTTATTTTTTTTGTTGCATGTTTTAAACGTGACAAAAATATAATCATAAGTAGCCAGGGAAATTTTGGAAACTGATGGATCGGGAATAATATGACTTTATAAATGATTTTCACAATAGGTGCATGCAACTTTTACAACGAGCAAACTTTTGTTCACGTGATTCCGTCAAACTCTTAACGAGTAGCCTATTACTTTCTGATTGTTGTAATACAACTATTACCTATGTATTTAGGGAGAAAGAAGTAGAGAGACGGGAGAACAGTATCGTCTTTTTTATGAATGAATATCAAATATAAGACACTTAACCCTGTTTATATAGATAGAGCGGTAGGCTTACAAGCCCACTTGGACCCATAAAGTACAAGCCCAATAGACCAATAATATCCTACAACACTCCCCCTTTGGACGTTTTGAATTCTTCGTTTTCATGCAGTCGATCTGAGTCGAGTTCATTCGCAGTGCTAAGTACATAAAGACCTTAGGGCCGGGAAACCCGGTGTGGAACAAAACCGGTACCTAAGAGAAATTATGTAGCCGAATGATATATGCCAAAATACTATGTAACTAACTAACCACAAAAAAGTGTGTCTTATCAAAACCTTACCAGAGCAAACTCAATGGGAAAATCTATGATCGAAGGAAAAAGAGTGCAACAGTGGTAGTAGTAGGGGATCAACCACAAAACAGGTGCCTCATCAAAACCTTGCCAGAGTAAACTTAGTGGGAAAAAACTCTGGTCGAATGACAAAAGAGTACACAGTGATAAGAAGTATACGACAAGATACTCCTCCTGATTTCGGCAATCCTTAGTGAGGTATAACAGGGAACGTGTCTCGTTAAAAACCTTGTCAAGGAAAACCCAGTGGGAAAACCTTGTACTAAGGACAAAAAGAGTACACATGCATACAACAGAATGCTCCCCCTCACTTGCACACGACAGGGTGCGAGGATTTCGACTCCGACATAAAATGTCATTCTAAGGTAGCTCAGATAGCCTACGTAGGCCAATCGCCCGTACGTGCTTCTAAAAAGAATGCTTTGGCACTGACTTGGTGAACAAGTCAGCGTGGTTATTCTCTGAACCAATATGCTTCACTTCAATCTTTTGAAGCGTTTGTTGTTCATGTGTAAAGAACAACTTTGGCGAGATATGCTTAGTGGCATCACCTTTGATATAACCATGTTCGCTTGATCAATCACAGCGGTGTTGTCCTCATAAATAACAACTGGTTCATCATGATCGTAAGCTAGATCACAGGTGCTTCGAATATGGCCAATAACTGCTTGAATCCAGATACACTCTCTAGTCGCCTCATAGAGTGCGAGTAGCTCAGAGTAGTTAGTCAAAGTGGCCACTAGAGTCTATTTACGAGACCTGCAGGATATCGCCGTGTTTCCAATGGTAAAGACATAAAAAGATTGGGAACGTCCCTGATAAGAAACCAGCATCGGCATAGCCGACAAGGGTTGCCTTATTTCGAGGACCAATGGAGCTAGATCCACATGACGCAAAAGGATAGAATAAGCCCATGTCCGTAATACCTCTAAGGTAACGGAAAATGTCTTTTATGCCAGTCCAGTGGCGGCGTGTTGGCATATTGACGTGTTGGCGTGGTGCTGTGTCGAGCTAGACAATTCATAGGAAACGAGATGTCCGGTCTAGTACACTGGACAAGGTACAATGGTGCGCCTATTGCACCCAGATATGAATACTCAGGGCTCAATATCTCTTCATCGTCCTACTTTGGACCAAAAGGTCCTTATTAATGTCTAGAGAGCGGACGACCATGGAAGTAGATGACGGCTTAGTATCACTATGACTAAAGCGCCTCAACACCTTTTCGGTGTAGCTTTCTTGATGGACTAAAATTACATCTTTACGGTGCTCGATCTGCAGGCCGAAGCAATACCGTGTCTTCCTAAGATCTTTCTTCTCGAATTCCTTCTTCAGGATTTTAGCAGTTTTGAAGACCTCTTTCGAGGTTCTTATGAGATTCATATCATCTACATAGACTGCGAGAATCGCATATCCTGAAGTGGATTTCTTTATGAACATGCATGGGCATAGTTCATTATTAACATATCCCAAGCCGATCAAGTTTTCACTTAGACGGTTATACCACATCCGTCCGGATTGTTTCAATCCATATAGTGATCGTCTCAGTCTAATCGAGAACATGTTTCGTGGCTGAAAACTACTTGATTCAGACAACTTAAGTCCATCAGGGACTCTCAGTGTCCAGATCCCCATAGAGATATGATGTGACCACATCTATGAGCTGCATATTCAGTTTTTCGAAAACTACTAAACTGATTAAGCAGCGGAACGTTATAACGTCCATTACCGGAGAATACATCTCATCGTAGTCAATTCCAGGGCGTTGAGAGAAACCTTGCGCCACAAGGCGAGCTTTGTATCTAACTATCTCATTATTCTCATCATGCTTCCTTACGAAAACTCATTTATGACCAACTGGTTTAACATTGTGCGGTGTTGGAGCGACAGGTCCAAACACCCTTCGTTTCGTTAAGGAATCCAATTCAGTCTGGATTGCTTGTTTCCATTGAGGCTAGTCTGTTCTTCCCTGACACTCAGCAACGGTACGAGGTTTCATGTCATCATTATTCATAATGTCAGTGGCCACTGCGTATATGAACATATTATCGATGACAGTCTCATTTCACTTCAAAATATCGTCTAAACTAGTATAATCGACAGATATTTCAAGGTTATCGGGATGATTAGGAATTGGTGTTTCATTTGGAACATGCTCCTCTAATACATCACCGTGATCCTTAATGATCTCGTGTGGCAAAACAGATGCGATAGGATTTCTCCTCTTTTGAGGCAGAACGTCCTTAGAACCGGACGGCCTTCCTCTTTTTTTCGAAAGGGCGGCGGACTGAACGGCCGACGGCAGTGTCCTTTGCTCGCTGGGTACAACCGGAGCAACATGTTCAAACGGAACACGGCGTCTCACTGGGACATCTATCCTTGCAGGCACATTTGTAGCAGGTATATGTGATCTCGTGACATTCGCTAGGTCATTAAATGCATCTTGCATTTGATTTGCAACATTTTACAGACCTAGGATTCTCTGCACTTCCTTATCACTATGTGCAGTTGGAGGATCTAGATGAGACATAGTGGGTACATGCCACGTTAATTCACGTCGTTCCTTATCAATGTTAACGTGCATTTCTCCCCCTAACGACGGGAATAGTGTCTCATCAAAGTCACAATATGCATGTCTAGCGGTAAAGATATTGCCTGTCAAGGGCTCTAAATAGCATATTATGGACAGGGATTCATAACCGACATATATGCCCCGTCGTTACTGAGGTCCAGATTTGGAACGCTTAGACGGTTCAATTGGAACATTGACTAAGCACCCAAACACGCGTAAATGTGAGACATCGAGCTCATATCCAGTTATCAACTGGTATGCAGATAGTGGTTGGGTGGCCATGGGCCTCAGACGGACCAACGCAGCGGCATGCAAAATGGCATAGCCCCATGAAGAAATAGGAAGTTTGGTGCGCATAACCAAAGTTCTAGCAATCATTTGCAACCGCTTAATGAAAGCTTCTGCAAGGCCGTTTTGGGTATGAACATACGCAACTGGGTGTTCAAGATTAATTCCTAAAGTCATACAATAGTCATCGAAAGATTTCGATGCAAACTCCGCGGCATTATCAAGTCGAATAGACTTTATCGGATAATCCGGATGATAAGCCCTCAATTTTATGATCTGGACTAAGAGTTTTGGAAACGATGCGTTTCGTGTGGACAGCAAAGCTATGTGTGACCATCTTGTCGATGCATCAACCAAAACCATGAAATATTTAAATGGTCCGCATGTTGGTTGGATAGGTCCACAAATATCTCCTTGAATTCTTTCAAGAAATTGGGAAACCAACTTCGTAGGTTTCACACGAATTGGTTTGAGATTAGTCTTTCCAATCGAGGATGCTTGGCATAGGCTTTTCAGATTAATCACGAAATTCTTTCCTCCAAGAGGATGCCCATGAGATGCGTTCATCGTTCGAAGCATCGTATTTTGACCCGGGTGTCTTAGCCGGTCATGCCATAGCATAAAAGTGCTCTCATCAATCGGCGCCCGCCGAATGATTAGATTGCTTTCAAAGTTTTGGATTGTAGTAACATACAAACCACTTGAAAAACATCTCAACTTCTCCAGAATACGCTTTTGGTCGTATTGAGAGGAGGTAATGTGAAGGTATTCAATACAATTTTCACGAGCAGTTTCAAGATGAAACTTATTTTCTCGGATATCCTTAAAGCTCAATAAGGTACGACTGGACCTCGGAGAATATAAGGCCTCGGATACTTCAATAGGAGTACCATTTGACAACGTGAATTTAGCTTTACCAAAGCTTTCAACAAGGGTCGACGGGCCCGATATTGTTGTCACTGAGGTTACTTTAGGCGTAAAGTTGATAAAGAAACATTTATCTTTTAAGATAATGTGTGTAGTTCCACTATCAACCAAACAATCAACTGCCCCACAATACATGCCTAAAAGTAAAATAATTTAAAGTCGGTCACACGAATAAAAAAATTGTTCAATGAAATAACTTTAAATTATACGAGAAATGTTCAAAACATTATCCATAAAACAAACCATGAACCAAAAGAAATGAACAATATCCAAAGGAAAAACATAATCCGAAATGGAATTGAAATAACATAATCCATGAGCAAAACAGCTCAATTATTAAAAGAAACGAAGAAAAAAAAGTTTGTTTTTCCATGTGAGCCTCAAAGTCAGGGGTCTCAAGAATTTCTTTTGCACTAGCTTCAATCATGTTAGCTTCGACCCTTCTACCCTTATGGTAGTTTTCGACTTCTTGGGGGAATTGTCCTACAAGTCCTTTGCATACGACCATTTCCACCACATTTATAGCACAAAGTTGGCTTATCGGCTGGTTCTCTTGCATTGGGACGACTAACCCGGTTGTTCCTACCACCACGAGACTGCCTAGGAGGAGCCACAGGTCCTCAGTTCGGACGATTGTCCAAACCTCGCTTGGCTGGACGAGCATTACGCTCACCCATGTTCCTTGGCTTATGGGACGACTGGCCCTTTTCTTGTTTCCCATATCGTGGACGAGGTCCATGAACAACATTAGCATCAGGCATTGGAATTGCCTTTGAACCAGCAAGACGAGAATTAATGTTCATCATTAAAATGAGACTATTCTTCTCGTCCAATAACAGCTTGGTGACGAGCTCGGTAAATTTGGTGAATTTAGACTGACGATATTGCTTTTGGAGGAAGATGTCAGAACTAGGAAACGTGGTGTAGGTCTTCTCCAATAAGTCACTGTCGGTGAGTGTTTCACCACAGTATTGGAGAGTAGCATGAATTCTGCATACTTCAGTGTTATACTTTTCAACGCTTTCGAAGTCCTGAAATTCTAGATTCAGCCAATAACGGTGGGCTTCAAGAAGCCAAATGGTCTTTTGGTGGTTGAAGCGCTCTTTCATAGAGTCCTACAATGTCTTTAGTGAGGTGGTCGCTATGAACTCAGATTTCATGGCGTTTGATAAGTGGCGGCGGAACAGAATCATCGCCCGAGCACTCATTTCGCGCGTTACTTCCATTTCATGCTCCTCCTCATCATATATGACGTCCAATAGTCCTTGGGCATCTAAATGGTTTTGGATATCCTGACTCCAATCCAAGTAGTTCTTCCCGGCAGCATCCAAAATTGGAAAGTTAAGCTTGATTGATATTTTTCTACAACATGAGAAAAGAAAAGAAAGACTGGATTAGTCATCATATAAAACAACGGATTTATATGTTTATAGTTTGTATAAGCACAAACTTTATTTCGAAACGACAGGTTCAAAAAACAAGTTTTGCTTTTAAGTGAAGAGGTTCTCTTTGATCGAACGACAGGTCGATCCTGAAACACCAATTCGGCGAAAACATATCTATATAGACACATTCGGGGAAATTATTATTTACTCAACCCCTTTCAGTAGCTTTATTTGAACATGACCATGAAAGACGGTGAGGAGGGTGGGCACGAATGCCTCTTAAAAACCTACCTCATTAGGAAAACGACTTCTGCCTTTATCTTTCCTAGACATCATATCCAAATAGGTGAGCCTATTTGGGGAAGATTCATAATTTTTTCAACTTAAATGTGAAAATATACGATATTTCGCAATCTACCATTCATGGCAATAAATAACAACATAGACAATATCTATCTAGATTAACCACACATATATAAACAAGCAATAAATATACGATATTTCGCAATCTACCATTCATGCAGTAGATTTGGTGTTATAAGCAAATCAATTCAAGATTATCAATCAATTCATAAATATTCTAACATATAAAATCAAATCAATTAGATCTAATCCAATAATTAGCTGACATATGTGATATTTATATATATGGTAATATCAAAAGATATGATTATGATAACAAGATATCAATCAATTATTTACTGTTTATTGTCATATGAATAATTCTATACATGCTAGTTTTAACATGCAAGCAAGCAATATATTTTTAATTACCAATCAATTCTATATATGGTAAATTTTTTAACATGCAAAGAGGTTAAATATACATGGAAAGATATCAATTTATTTAATTAACATGCAATTTTTATTTACTTGTCTTTTAATAAAAAAAAAATATATGCATGTGTGTGTATATTGACCGAATATTGTATTTTATCAACCATATGTACTGTTTTCGTATAAGTATTATACTACATGACCATGCATGTAATTTTAGCAAACTATATATCTATTTACATCATTATTACATATACAGTCCAAAATTTCAGACAAGTTTCAGTTTAATACTTGAATAATTTACAGAATAGTTTACAGCTTTCAGAGAATTAAAAATCAGTACATGCGTTTCAGTTTGTTACAGATTTAATCTGACGAATTAATACATGTTTTACAATTACATGATTTTTAATTTACAATCCGATTATATGTCTTTTACTGATTTGTTTGTATGAAAAATACAATTTTATCTTGTTATTAGAGATTCAACTCGGTTATACATGTAATAAGTATACAATTTTTTATTTTTATTTTTGATGTAATAAGTTAACATACATACCATACGAAGACATATACTATTGAACAAAAATAAACTATTTGCTCATACATACATGGTAACAAACGTGTGTATTATCAAGGTTAACATGCAATATTTTGTTATCCAACCAATAGAGTAAACATACATACAGTATTCACCACATATTCATGATACATATGGTAAGAGTTTTTTTTGTTGTTTTTTTAACATGTAATACTATATTAAGTTTAGCTATGGTAAAGTACTCTAAGAAGGGTTTAACATGTAATACGCATAATATATATAATCAGGGTTCATAAACATAAAAAAAAACATTAGCATGTACAATTTTCTACAAAGGTTTGGACATTAGTTTACAATCAACGTGTTGCCAAACAATTTACAATTCCAGTAATCTATTCAATAGTTATCATGTGGCTGACTTTTCACATAGTATTATAAATTTAGTTGTCAAGCCGGATTGAGAATTATGTACCTTTTGCACGGTATGTTGGTGTTGACGCGGTGCTGTGTCGAGCTAGACAATTCACAGCAAACGAGATGTCCGGTCTAGTACATTGGGCCAAGTACAATAGTGCGCCTATTGCACCCAGATATGAACACTCAGGGCTCAATATCTCTTCATCGTACTCCTTTGGACGGAAGGGGTCCTTATTAATGTCTAGAGAGCAGACGACCATGGGAGTAGAGGACGGCTTAGCGTTACCATGACTAAAGCGCCTCAACACCTTTTGGGTGTAGCTTTCTTGATGGACTAAAATTCCATCTTTACGGTGCTCGATCTGCAGGCCGAGGCAATACCGTGTTTTCCCAAGATCTTTCATCTCGAATTCCTTCTTCAGGATTTCAGCAGTTTCAAACACCTCTTTCGAGGTTCCTATGAGATTCATATCATCTACATAGACTGCGATAATCGTATATCCTGAAGTGGATTTCTTTATGAACACGCATGGGCATAGTTCATTATTAACATATCCCAAGCCGATCAAGTATTCACTTAGACGGTTATACCACATCCGTCCAGATTGTTTCAATCCATATAGTGAACATCTCAGCCTAATAGAGAATGTGTTCCGTGGCCGGGAACTACTTGATTCAGGCAACTTAAGTCCTTCAGGGACTTTCATGTATATCTCTGTGTCCAGATCCCCGTAGAGATAAGCTGTGACCACATCCATGAGCTGCATATTCAGTTTTTTGGAAACTACTAAACTGATTAAGTAGCGGAACGTTATAACGTCCATTACGGGAGAATACGTCTCCTCGTAATCAATTCCAGGGCGTTGAGAGAAGCCTTGCGCCACTAGGCGAGCTTTGTATCTAACAATCTCATTACTCTCATTACGCTTCCTTACGAAAACCCATTTATAACCAACTGGTTTAACATTGGGTGGTGTTGGAACGACAGGTCCAAACACTCTTCGTTTCGTGAAGGAATCCAATTCAGCCTGGATTGCTTGTTTCCATTGAGGCCAGTCCGTTCTTCGCTGACAATCAGCAACGGTACATGGTTCCATGTCATCATTGCTCATAATGTCAGTGGCCACTGCGTATATAAACACATCATCGATGACAGTTTCGTTTCGCTTCAAAATATCGTCTAAACTAGTATACTCGACGGATATTTCGAGGTTATCGGGATGATTAGGAACTGGTGTTATATCAGGAACACGCTCCTCTAATACATCACCGTGATCCTTAATGATCTCATGTGGCAAAACGGATGCAACAGGATTTCTCCTCCTCCGAGGCAGAACATCCTTGGAACCAACCGGTCTTCCTCTTTTCTTGGGAAGAGCGGCGGACTGGACGGCCGACGGCAGCGTCCTTTGCTCGGTGGGTACAACCAGAGCAACATGTTCAACATGAACATGGCGTCTCACAGGAACGTCTATCCTTGCAGGCACATTTGCAGCAGGTATATGTGATCTCGTGACATTCGCTAGGTCATTAAATACGTCTGGCATTTGATTTGCAACATTTTGCAGACCTAGGATTCTCTGCACTTCCTTATCACTATGTGCAGTTGGGGGATCTAGATGAGACATAGTAGGTACATGCCACGTTAATTCACGTCGTTTCTTATCAACGTTAACGTGCATTTCTCCCCCTAACGATGAGAAGAGTGTCTCATCAAAGTCACAATCCGCATGTCTAGCAGTAAAGAGATCGCCTGTCAAGGGCTCTAAATAGCGTATTATGGACGGGGATTCATAACCGACATATATTCCCCGTCGTTTCTGAGGTCCAAATTTTGAACGCTTTGGCGGCTCAATTGGAACATTGACTAAGCACCCAAACGCGCGTAAATGTGAGATATCGGGCTCATATCCAGTTACTAACTGGTACGCAGATAGTGGTTGGGTGGCCATGGGCCTCAGACGGACCAACGCAGCAGCATGCAAAATTGCATAGCCCCATGCAGAAATTGGAAGTTTGGTGCGCATTACCAAAGTTCTCACAATCATTTGCAAATGCTTAATGAAAGCTTCTGCAAGACCATTTTGAGTATGAACATAAGCAACTGGATGTTCAAGATCAATTCCCAACGTCATGCAATAATCATCGAAAGTTTTTGATGTGAACTCCGTGGCATTATCAAGTCTAATAGACTTTATTGGATAATCCGGATGGTGAGCCCTCAACTTAATGATCTGGGCAAGGAGTTTAGGAAACGCTGCGTTTCTTGTGGACAACAAAGCTACGTGTGACCATCTTGTCGATGCATCAACCAAAACCATGAAATATTTAAATGGTCCGCATGTTGGTTAGATTGGTCCACAAATATCTCCTTGAATTCGTTCAAGGAATTGGGAAACCAATTTTGTTGGTTTCACTTGAATTGGTTTGAGATTTGTCTTTCCAATAGAGCATGCTTGGCATAGGCTTTTCGGATTGATCACGAAATTTTTTCCTCCAAGAGGATGCCCATGTGATGCGTTCATCGTTCGAAGCATCGTATTTTGACCCGGGTGTCCCAGCCGGTCATGCCATAACATATAAATGCTCTCATCAATCGGCGTCCGCCGAATGATTAGATTGCTTTCAATGTTTCGTATCGTGGTAACATACAAACCACTTGAAAGACATCTCAACTTCTCCAAAATACGCTTTTGGTCGTATTGAGTGGAGGTGATGTAAAGGTATTCAATACCATTTTCACGAGCAGTTTCAATATGAAACTTGTTTTCTCGGATATCCTTAAAACTCAACAAGGTTCAACTGGACCTCGGAGAATATAAGGCCTCAGATATGGTCAAAAGAGTACCATTTGACAACAAGACTTGGGCTTTACCAAAGCCTTCAACAAGGGTCGACGGGCCCGAAATTGTTGTCACTAAGGTTACTTTAGGCGTAAAGTTGATAAAATAGCATTTATCTTTTAAGATAGTGTGTGTAGTACCACTATCAGCCAGACAATCAACTGCCCCACAATTCATGCCTAAAAGTAAAAATAATTTAAAGTTGGTCACACTAATAAAAGAATCGCTTAACGAAATAACTTGAAATTATTACGAGAAAAATTTATTCATAATGCAAAACCACATAATCCAAAAGAAACAAAATCCAAGGAAAAAGCATAATCCGAATGGAAATTAAAAACATAATCCAAGAGCTAAACAAGTGCTCAATTATTAACGAAAAATGAAGAAATTTTTTTTATTCTTCCATTTGAGCCACGAAGTCCGGGGTCTCAAGAATTTGCTTTCCGCTCGCTTCAACCATATTTGCTTCAGTATTTCTACCCCTATGATAGTTTTGAACTTCTTGGGGAGTTGCCTTGCAGGTCTTTTGCATATGACCATAAACACCACATTTGTAGCACAGAATTTGCGCTTGAGCATTTTCTGTTGCTTTGGGACGACTGGCCCTGTTGTTGTTTTTCCTACCACGAGACTGTCTAGGAGCCAAAGGTCTTCGGTTCGGACGTTTATCCAAACCTCGCTTGGCTGGGCGAGCATTACGCTCCCCATGATTCCTTGGCTGACGGGACGACTGGCCCTTGTCTCGGTTCCCATATCGTGGAGGTGGTCCACGAACAGTATAAGCATCAGGCCTTGGAATAGCCTTTGTCCCAGCAGGACGAGAATTGTTGTTCCTCATTAAAACGAGGCTATTTTTCTCGTCCAATAACAGCTGGGTGATGAGCTCAGGGAACTTGGTATACTTAGACTGACGATATTGCTTTTGGAGCAAGTTGTCAGAGGTAGGAAATGTGGTGTAGGTCTTCTCTAGCAAGTCATTGTCGGTTAATGTTTCACCACAATACTGGAGAAGAGCACGAATCCTGCATACTTCAGCATTATATTTCGTAACGCTCTCGAAGTCCTGAAATCGCAGATTCAGCCAATCATGGCGGGCTTCAGGAAGCCATATGGTCTTTTGATGGTCGAAGCGCTCTCTGAGAGAGTCTCACAGCATCTTCGGTGAGGTGATCGCTATGAACTCAGACTTCATTGCATCTGATAAGTGGCGGCGGAACAGAATCATCGCCCTCGCATTCATTTCACGCGACACTTCCACTTCACGTTCATCCTCAGCGTAGATGACGTCCAACAAGCCTTGAGCATCTAGATGGTTCTGGATATCTTGAGTCCAGTCCAAATAGTTCTTGCCAGCGGCATCGAGGATCGGAAAGTCAAGTTTGATTGACATTTTTCTACAACGGGAGAAAAATACTGGATTAGTTAACATATAAATCAACAGGTTTATATGTTTATGGTTTGCATAAGCACAAACTTATTTCGAATCGACAGGTTCGAAAAATACTAGTTTTGCTTTCAATTTGAATAGGTACTCGCTAATCGAACAACGGGCCGATACTGAGACACCAATTCAGCGAAAATACACCTATATAGACACATTCGGGGAACTTATTATTTACTCAACCCCTTTCGGTAGCTCTACTTGAACATGACCAGGAAAGACGGTGAGGGGGGTGGGCACGAATGCCTCTTAAAAACCGACCTCATTAGGAGAGCGACTTCCGCCTTTATCTTTCCTAGACATCGTATCCAAATAGGTGAGCCTATTTGGGGAAGATTCATAATTATTCCAACTTAAATATGAATACATATTCCGGATTTCGCAAATTTTCAACTCAAAAGCTACATCTAAATGTTTAAGCTTGAGAAAAATTTCTACTCAAAAAAGATACATAGTAAAATGTTCAAATTCGAGGCAATTTATAAGCTCACGTAACATATAAATGTCTACGGGCTTTTATGTGACAAGATAAAATAACATTCAACAATATCGTAATATAAAAGCATGTCATACTCATGTAAACTAGTCTTATCATGGAGTAGTAATATTAAAACACATGAGTTATTATTAAATCCAACACTAAAGTGTGACTTTTGCCATTTTCTATGTGTAATTAATGCATATCATATGTTATATCAATTCATATGCAATAAATGGTGGCATGCTAAGAGGCTAAATTAAGTTAATGCCACACAATCAATTAATACTATCATGCAAGAGGTATTTTCTACAAGATTTCTATAAATTTTAGAAGTTGTAGCAATTAAATCTTACATCATTTCCATGTAAATAAGTATTTTCGGACTAAACAATGGGTAAACTCGTACATATATACTATTCTGTGTATAGGGAGTATCTACAGGGACTACGAGTGTAAATACAGGAAACTATTTGCATTTTAAGGGTAATTACAGCTCTGGTCCTATAGTTTGCAGTGAAGTCTTACAGTTTAAGAAAATTTCAGAATGGTCCTGCAGTGTTCTAAAAGTGACAGTTTTGGTCGGACAGATTCACATACAAGTTTTAACTTGTTTTATAAGTGATATACATGGGTTATAATAGCCATTGTTTATCAAAATAAACCATCTATCATGTGATATACATCCTAAACTTGAGATTTCCGGTTTTATTATAGATTAATCATGCAATTTCTACGTTGTATTACAAGTAGAAATTGTGTACCTTAATTCGGAAATGCAAAAAAGGATGATCGATATGTGATCTAGCAACCCAATAAACCCTCTTCCTAACTCGTCGAGGAAGAAATAGATCCGTCGTTAAGCAAAGTGCCGATAACGTGTTTTACGCCAAATTAACTCAATAACATATGTAAGAGAGAGAGAGATAATGAGGGCCAAGACATATGTATTCAAGTGTGTTGTAGGTGTACCAAACTCCATACCCATAAGCTCTTTATATAGGCTAGAGGTTTGGAGGTTACAAGTTAAATGTTAATGATAAGAAACTCAAAGGTTGTAACATACAAAGGAACAAATGCTCATACTAAATGATATGTAACTCAATGGACAATCCATTATTTACAACACTTTTAACTTATTATACTTCATTTCAATATTTTTAAAATTTATTTTGACTTTAGATTTTTTTATCTTAAATGAAAGTTGATACATGACGATATTATTTATTATTTGTGGATATTTTAGTTTACGGGTGGATAACAGGCAAATATACATGTGTGGATCTGACAAGAGTTTCTCCACTTGTGGTATTGGAAAGGTGAGTTTTTACTGTGAGACATGTTGTGCTCTAAGATTTCTCGGCCAAAATGGCTAAACATGAGAAAGCGTGCACCGATAATCAGCACGTTTTTATCTCCTTCACTTTCGACACCTTTGGTTTTTTAGCATCTTACGCGGTAGAACTTTTTAGTAGAGTTTAAATGGTTATACATAGTAATATCATTAATTTTATATCTATTGATTTAGTATTTAAAAGTATTGATTTTGCTATTCAGAAAAGACTAACCGCGCACACAGCTTGTAGCTTACTTGACTTCTATCTTTATGTAATCATTTCATCGTTTATAATAAAAATGTTTTGTATCACTACATCATTATTAACACATAATTAACCTAATATATCTAATTGGTTAATAAGTTTTCTCAAATTTAAATAATTTACTTTATTAGAAAACTTAAACCACACCTATATAAAATTTTATGAACTAATATATTTTTTTTATTGTTATTTGGTGGTTTTACTCACAAGTTTTGATATAAATTTTAAAAATAATACATATTTATATACATTATAACGATTTCATAAAAAATCTATATAACACTTGTACCCTAGTCAAAATATTGGATTGGTCCCTCTGTGAGATATTTTCACTATATAATGACCGTCGTGGGAGTTTGTTGTATTGTATTCTCAATTCTCAAACAATCACTTTTAATACATATTATAAATCAAAATGGTGGATTTCACCGTTGATGAGGTGAACTTTCAACAGGAACGTTGGGAAGCTTACAAGCGCTTTATTGAGCGGGTGCGTAACTTAGTAGCTGTAAGATATTCACACAATAGTCTCGTAACCCCTATTGAGGTAAATCCACCCACGCAGTTTTTCGACGTCCAATTGGCAAACAACAACTATCACATAACAGTAAGGTTCCGTCGAGACAACCTCTACTTGGTTGGCTACCGAATGCACAATAGTGAGCAGTGGTTGGAGTTACTGTACGATCGTAATGATCGGCATAATCAAAATCCACGTCCTGGTGACCCTCCAAGAGGTTTTAATCCTCTACATCGAATTCGTGATGCAGAGTGGTTGACCTTTGGCGATACATACGATCAACTCATAGCCGCTGCTCCAACTCCAGCTACTACACCGGCTGGCGTCACACCGGTTCTGACTAATTTTTCTGCTGGCAGGGAGGAATTTATCCAAGCTATAACAATCCTAGCTACCTCCACAGATAATAGAACAAGGGCAAAGTACCTAATCGTTTTAGCTATCATGATCAGTGAATCGATTAGATTTAAAGAGATCACTGCCTATTTCGATTCAGATGGCAGGGAAAGTGCAACAATCCCTGATTGGATTGACCGTTACATACGCGGTTGGGGAAACCTATCTGCTTCGATACTCCGCACCGATTGGGTTGACGAATTCGGAAATTTGTTCCGACTTCCGACTATTCCAAGTAACTTCCCTGGTATCGAAACTGTTGCACAGGCGCTCTTGATAATTGGAATCATGAAGGGACATAATTGGCCAGGGCCACGACAGAGACGTGCGGCTGATGACAATAACAACAATGGAGAACACGAAGGACGACCACTGGTGGAGCTTTTTTCAGTGACAATTGACAACATACATGGAAATCAGAACATTATAGGCTATATATACGGCACAATCAAAGTCAGCGATGGACTCGGATATGAATACATGTACAACCGAGAAACGAACAGTTTCGAATCCATCCGCATGAAGGATACTATTTTGCTAAATGGCCCCCCTCGATGCCTTTCGGCCTACGACAACTTCACCATCGATGTAGCTCTCATGAGTAGGGAGGGCTTGTCTGAAGATGATGAAATCAGTAAAGGGCAGATTGTGCGTGAAGTTACCTACCTCGACGCCAGTGACTATGACAAGCTTTTGACTCAACAAGTTAAAGGCAGATTTGGTTCGGCCACTATATCCTATGCAATTCTAAGAGATGCAGTGATGACCATGGTAGAGGTTACTCTTATTACAAATAATAGAGAACCGGCTAATGTTTATGGACTTCTTTCATCTCACAACGTCTCTCTCAACAGTGAAAGTGTTCTTTTTCATAAGGCAAATAATAAGTTTGTAAATGTAAAAAATGAGACACTTATTCCTTTGTCGAGATCAGTAGTTGCTGTGCCCTTTTCTTCCAACTTCATAGTTCGGGCTGATCTCAAGGGATCCAACATTTTTTCCTCCGATGATGAGATTGCCAAGGGAATTGCAACATTCACTCCTCAACTCTATGGAACACATGAGGAGACTGTTTATGGTCAAAACAACTATCAGATCCGAGTCAAGGTTACTTGGTCTTGGTACGTCTGATGTTGATCCGGGATAATAGTACTCTTTATCCGCGTGTTTGTGTGTGTGTGCGTGTGTGTGCGTGTGTGTGTGTGTGTGTGTTGTCTTTTATTTGTCTGTATTATTGGTTAAATAAGGAGAATGAATCTTGAAGTAATCTTTAAAACCGGAATCCCCCGCTGAGGGGATGCATATATGTCAGTGAGCTTAAACATCCCCACCCCGATGAGAGCACTTTCTCGGTCCAATTCTTGTCTTTGTAATTCTTATTGAAAATTCCGTCATTAATTTGGGTATTGTGTTGCTCGTTTGTATGGATTGTTGTTCTTTAAGTGATATATTGTTTAATTTGTCAAATACTTATGATTGTGTTGGAGTAGTTGATTTTTGTGATAGATACTTCAAAAAAACAGAAGGTGTCTTTGGTTGGTTTCGTTCTTTTATTATATCTTAAAACCTATGCCAAGCCACAGAATCTCTATCATTTCTGGTCCTCTCATGTGAATGATCAAAGAAAACATCTTGGTAATGGCAACCCTCTCCATTATTTTCATGAATGCAACCACATCAATTCACTCAAATAATACTCTTGCCTAAAAATTATGGATTTTATCAAAAAATTACTCATATATCAAGTAACATACGGTTCACCTTAAAACTAACTTAACACATACTCCTCGTTTATAAGTGAATGTGTGTCTCTCTCATAATTATAATTCATCTTTTATTAATTATTTAAACCAACAAATCAAGCTATCTTCATTCATTTATCTTTTTTACAAGATAAAACTATATTATTTAAAAAAAATAGAAGAATTGGTAGGGAAGATGACTTTTTATAAAATTATAAAAGTCTGGCTAAAATCATTAAAAGTGTAAGGTTTATTTTAAATTTAAGGTAATCACAAGAGACACCGATGCGGTCCTGCGGATGCTATAAGATTTTAGCAATTACTTAGACAAATAAAGAGTAAACCTCTTCATAATGGTAACACATTTTTAAACTAAAAGAACCCACTAGATTGATCTTAAGTGGTGTTTACAACACTAAACAGACTGGATACGAATGTTTTCACTCACAAAATGGGGAGAGAAAAAAACTCAGATGAAACTTTTTACCATTACGAATATATAATTATCATTGCTACTTTATCCAGCACTTCCGTATAGACTTTCTATATGAATATAATACTTTATATAATGATTCACATCATACTATTATAATAATCCAATCAAAGATTTTTTAAACTGTCAAATTTTATCATTTTTTTTCAAAATTCCCTTATATATTTTTGTTAATCACCATAGTGTCATACTCACATAAATAGTAGAAAAATGAAAACAACATGTTTAAGTTTACCTTTACATGCCTATTATTTTTACAATGAACAACATCATTTAAAAGTTTTACTACACTAGAATGTGCAAAATTATTTACCTTAATTGCCTCAAACTAGCGGCCCCCTTGAGGAGATCTTGCAAATTTTGAAAGGTACTATGAAATTAAGCATTTTTAATGATCATCATCAATGGTAAAGTAGTTACTTTCTTCTACAAATGTTCCTCAGATTCCTCGTATAGACTCTTAAGTACACAGTGCAGAAACTGCTAGCGACCTGCCGACCTCTTAATTCTGAAAAGAAATTGAAGCCATATCCAAATTTAGTTCCACCCACTTTGTCATATTCTCCCTCAGAATAGAAATTACCATAATCTCTTTTTCTTCAAATGCTGGAAACCAAAAGATAACAGCCCAATTTTCCTTATCGACATATGACACCAATAATATGCAGGTGAGAAAGTTCCCATATTAATACAATTCATTTCTTTAACACCACAAAAGAAGGCTAGGTTAACAACATTTTGCTAGCATCCGTGCGGAACAAGATGTTACTACCAAAATATTGAAGATAATATCACGCCCCGATTTTCCGAAAGGGGCGCCGGGGGATGAATTTTTGAAAAGAAAAACATTTAATGGACTAAATAACAATCTGCATAAAATAAAATAAGTATCGAGCACATAATTTTAAAAGAAACGCAAACCGCGTATTTAGAAAATTTAACTCTTTGCTAAAACGGCTACAACTTGAACAAGATTCAACTATCAAAACGTTTGAAATTTAAAGTAATGGATTACAACTTGAAATTCACAAAAGTTCCCGTCCCAAATGCTCGTGTTACCACGTGTCCTAATCCGCAGCGCTAACTCTATTGGCACATGTGGAGTGGTGGTGCAAGGGTGAATTATACGCCAATACATAAACGAAAAAATATACGAAAATAAACATGTACGAAAGTGTATATATGAGAAAAAGTATATAAATTCAAGAAACGTCAACCAAACACTAATTAATCGTGAACTCATTCCCTGTTACACAACACATTTAATTCTCCATTATCTCTATACTGTTTACTACTTCATCAGGCCTCTTAGTCACCTGCCCCGGCCGAAAAGCAGGTCATTCCCCATGTCCATGGCAGTCACGTATTTCCAGACATGGGGAGGAATACACACTATTGCTAACTCATATATATACTGTTATCACACATACTATAAATATACCATCAGGCCTCTCAGCCACCTGTCACGGACGAAAAGCAGGTCATTACCCATGTCCACGGCAGTCACGTATTCCAGAAATGGGAAGGAATACCCACTATTGCTAAGACCTTATAAGCCACCTACCCTGGTCTAAAGGTAGGTCATTACTCATGTCCACGGTAGTCATGTATCCCCAGACATGGGGAGGCATACGGACTATTGTTAGGTTCACTACTCATGTATATCTCTTGTTCCATACTCATAATTAACGTCGTCATAACGAAAAATAACAACACTATCGTGTAACGGTTTATATCAACCACAACTTGATTACACGTTAATAATCCCAATATACATCAACATACATCAACTAATCAACCTTCGATATTCACGTAAACATACATCTCACGCATAATTAAAGTCAACCATTATTCACTCAATTTCACAATCACGTCACCCCCATAATTTCTCATAAAAACAAAGAATCTCACACACGGTATAATATCAAATTCGTAATTTAGTAAAACCATCCAAACAAACATAAAATTCAGCAATAAACCCGCATCATAAAAATTCCCAACAATATGATTCATTCAACAATTTACAACGATAATATATGCATATCTCCTAATATACGTAACTGATGGCATGATCATAATCATATATATAACGAATATATTTTGGATAAAAAACCCCTTACCTTATTTGAAGAAAAACCGCAAACAAAACTAGGGTTTGAGCAAAATTTGTTCCGGACGTCTAGGGTTCATCCTCCTCCCTTTTTTTTCCCTCTTTCTTCTTCTCTCCTTTACTTTTCTTCTTCTGCCGTGTGTTTTATATCTCTCTCACTGAGTTGCAGTTTTTTTTTTTTTTTTGTTTGGTTTTGTGTTTTTGTTAAAGGAAAAAAACTGAATACGGTGAGTTTTGGTCTTTTTTATTAAGATTGTACTTTTCTTTTTAGTCTTCCAAATACTAATCATTACCCCTTGGTCCAAAAACCTTTAATAAGTTTGTTATAAAAATTAAAGTTTTCAGAAAATTCTAATAAGTCCTAATATTTTTTAAAGCTTCCTCTTTTTCTTTTAATTAAAAATCCGGGTCGTTACAACATCTCCCACTTAAAAGAATTTCGTCCCAAAATTTCCAAACTCATAATTGAAGCAGTTTCAACTAATTTATCAGCAACCACCCACTCACTCATAATTCACCTACCATTCAACCTTACTCCTCAAAACTCATCATCCCAAACGGTCCCAAACACGTGACCAAAGTTTCAGAAAAGAAAAACAAAACAGATTTATCATGCCACTAAATTTCAAGCTCATACAACTATCATGATATTCAATATTTCAGAAATTACTTATCATGCCACTAAGATTTCAACAAAACAATTATCATAAAATTTCTTTACCACTTTTCCTATCACACAGCTCAACATTTCTAAAATCAAATATCACGCCACTAGGATTTCAACGACACAATTATCATGTAATTTCTTTGCCATTTTAGCTTTACTCCAAACCTTACTCCAATTCACATCCTTCTATTCAACTTAATCAATAACGTTTGTCACCAAACACACAATGTATCACTAAACACCCAATATCAAAACATATCAATATAACATTACCCACAACAAAACTTACTTAGCTCATTATTAACAATAAAATACTTAACTTACACGCCAAGCGTTACAACCCTTCCCCCATAAAAAAATTTCGTCTCGAAATTTAGAAATGACCTATAGTCAAATCTAAGTCCGAGTACCTCTGCTTCATCTCATCCTCTCGTTCCCACGTGGCTTCTTCCACTACATGATGTTTCCACACCACTTTTAGCAACCGAAGTGTGTTCCTCTTTAGTACATTCTCTTGCTCATCAATGACCCTTACCGGTCCCACTTCGTAAGTGACATCCACGTTCACTTCGATATCCTTCAAATCCACAACGTGTGACGGATCATGGTGATACTTCCGCAACATCGATACATGGAATATCGAGTGAACACTCGCTAACTTTGCCTACAGCTCTAACTTATAAGCTAGTTCTTCAACCCTTTCAATAATCTCAAACAGCCCAATAAATCTCGGGCTCAACTTACTCCGCGATCCAAATCTCATCACCCATTTCCGTGGCAACACTCGTAAAAATACCCGATCCCCTTTCTCAAATTCCAATGGTCGCCTCCTTTTGTCCGCATAACTTTTATGCCTAGACCTTGCTGTTTCGAGCCGTTGTCGAATTAATTTGATCTTTTCCGTCGTTTCGATAACCAAATCCGGACCCAAAATCTCCGTTTCCCCAACTTCAGTCCAACATACCGGTGACGTACACGGTCTCCATACAAAGCCTCAAATGACGCCATGCCAATACTCGCTTGATAGCTATTATTATAAGCAAATTCTACCAAAGGAATGTGCTTTTCCCATCCTCCCCTAAAATCGTTCACGCAAGCCCGAAGCATGTCCTCCAAAACCTGAATTGTTCTTTCCGATTGGCCGTCCGTTTGTGGATGGAAGGCCGTACTCATATTCAACTTTGTCCCCATTGCATTTTGCAATGCTCCCCAAAATCTTGACACGAACCGCGCATCACGATCCGATACTATCGATACTGGAACACCGTGCAATCGTACTACTTCCTTCACGTATTTCCTTCCCAAAGTCTCAACCGAGTCCGTCATTTTAATTGGGACAAAATGAGCGGACTTGGTCAACCGATCTACTATCACCCACACCGCATCGCCTCCACCCGGCGATCTCGGCAAATTTGTCACAAAGTCCATAGCTATTCTTTCTCACTTCCATTCGGCCACGGGTAACGGTTGCAATAACCCCGCTAGCCTTTGGTGCTCCGCCTTTACTTGTTGACAAGTTAGACACTTGCTCACAAATGAAGCGATATCCCTTTTCAAACCCGACCACCAAAATTGCTTTTTCACGTCGTGATACATTTTTGTCCCACCCGGGTGTACCGCTAACCGTGAGTGATGAAATTCTTTCAACACTTCATTCCTTAACCCTTCCGTCACAAATAGCCTCCCTTTATACCGAAGACCCTTTCCGTCCCCCTCGGACCAATCCACCAATTTCTCGATACTCTTTCACTTCTTCATCCCCTACTTGAGATTCCAACACTTTTCCCACTAATTTCGGTTGTACCACTATTGAGTACAATATCGTTTTTTCCCTTTGGTCACTTAACTCAACCTCATATTCATTCACCTTATCCATCATATTCCACTCATCCATCGATATACGTGCTAGGGTAGCACATGGTTTCCTACTTATGTATATCTCTTGTTCCATACTCATAATTAACAACGCCATAACAAAAAATAACAACACTATCGCGTAACGACTTATTATCAACCACAACTTCATTACACATTAATAATCCCAATATACATCAACATACATCAACTCATCAACCTTTGATATTCACGTAAACATACATGTCATGCATAATTAAAGTCAACCATTATTCACTTAATTTTACAATCACGTCACCCCCATAATTTCTCATAAAACCCTAAAAATCTCAAACACAGTATAATATCAAATTCGTAATTTAATAAAACCATCCAAACAAACATAAAATTCAACAATACACCCGCATCATAAAAATTCCCAACAATATGATTCATTCAACAATTTACAACGATAATATATACATATCTCCTAATATACGTAACCGATGACATGATCATAATCATATATATATAACGAGTATATTTTGGATAGAAAACCCCTTACCTTATTTGAAGAAAAACCGCAAAGAAAACTAGGGTTTGAGCAAAATTTGTTCCAGGCGTCTAGGGTTCATCCTCCTCCCTTTTTTTTTTCCCTTTCTTCTTCTCTCCTTTTCTTTTCTTCTTCTGCCGTGTGTTTTATCTCTCTCTCTCTCACTGAGTTGCAGTTTTTTTTTTTTTTTGGTTTGATTTTGTGTTTTTGTTAAAAGAAAAAAAACTGAATATGGAGAGTTTTGGTTTTTTTTTATTAAAATTGTACTTTTATTTTTAGTCTCCCAAATACTAATCATTACCCCTTCGTCCCAAAATCTTTAATAAGTCTGTTATAAAAATTAAAGTTTCCAGAAAATGCTAATAAGTCCTAATATTTTTTAAAGCTTCCTCTTTTTCTTTTAATTAAAAATCCGGGTCATTACAGATAACCCCTATATATTTTAAATATCAACATGTAAATGCCAAACTAGACCTACCAAGGTTATTTAACGGGTTGCTACTCAAACAACTCGCACAGTTCCCCAGACGCAGTTCTCTGATAATCCTCAGGTGTGAGGGAAGAAATGCAAAAACACTCCTACGCCCATGGGGTGTGTCTTGGAGTGTATGAGTTGTGCGAATACCATTTATCTTGGGCAACTTGTTCCATTATAGTCTAATGACAAAACCTTTCGGACAAGAAAAACATAATCACGAAGTTGTTCCAATTTATTGATCGGCATTAACCCACCTTTTCGCCCTTGCAAATGATTCCATACTTTCTACTCAGAGCCTTATCATGAACATTTTCGTGAAACATCTTGTTAAATCCAACACTTTCCAAAATTAGCCTCATAAGTCATAAATGATACGGATTACTCAATTGTCGAAGGATTGGATAGAAACCCTAGAATCAAATTCCCTTTTACCCTGAAGACTACAGATTCTCAATATACAATGACTCTCACATGGCATAAGATGAAGAAATCATTAAGGCTCAAAGTAACCAAATTCGAAAACTGATGCAATTAAAGTTTCACCCCAAATTTCATTTACAACCGGTGATCATTAGAATAAGGGTGTTCTATCTTTCTCCACTAATCACTTGTAAACCAACCATTCTTCCATTCCTTTTAGGAAAGCTCGACACTTATATAGAGCCCAACCTGTTATACAAACATCAAAATTTAGTGCATCATAACTAGCTTGGGGAGATAGTAAAAAGTGGAAAATAAAGAAAAACCAGAGAAATAAATAAATAGAGCCTTTAGAAGAATGAAGTAGCAGTTAGTCAGAGTCTCAGAGTTTCCGGAACACGCTTCTTACTAATTAAATGGTGCATATGAAACTGGGTCCCACCACTAAATCAAACACTACAAGAAAAAGTTCATTTACAGAATTACAAAACTAGACACATATACTAATACTTGCCCTGAAGATAATAAAAAAGAGCCTTTTTTTTTAACTCAATGAATAGACAACAGCATTAACATAAGGCTTAACAGTCAAAAAAAGGTACCAAGATACTTAGCCAGAGGCTGGCAAATCCCACAATCACAGAAAAGTTTCACCAACACCTAAAAAAGAAAATCATCTCCCAGTTCACTAAACATACTCAAAACACAAACCGACAAAAAAAAAAATTTATTTTTAATTAATATTTAAATTTAGGATAGATTTAACTAGGATTTCAATATATTTATTTGGATTTTTAGTAGGTTTAGTTTTTAGTACGTGACGTGATTTGTACCATTAACGTCTGTATTAATCCTCAATGTTTTGCATAAATCATAAGCCAAAATAAAATGTATCATAAAAAAAATTCGGTTATGTTGCTAAAGTGGTTGTGGCTAAATTTTAGCAACAGTTTAGCAACAAATTATGTTGCTATTTGTTACTAAACTGTTGCTAAAATTTAGCCACAACCACTTTACCAACATAACTCAAAAAGTTTTATGATTGTTGAAATAATAAATTGTTTGGTTCAATGTTTGCTTTAATGCTATGAACCTTTCGGATACATGCATAGACCTTTGATATGGATGCATGAACAAGTTATATCTTTTGATTTTCTAGAATAAATGTTCATAACTCAAGACCTTTTGATGTTCTCTTGAGTTTAGTATAAATAGGTGATTTACTTCCATTTTGTAAGTACACCAAAATTTAGTTTGACTTTGATATTATAAGAGTTCTTTCCCTCTCTATATTTTGCGTTGTCATTTTATGTGAGTGAGTGGTCGTTTCGACCCAACAGTGGTACCAGAGCCAACGGTCCCAAAATGGTCGGTGGAATGACCCCTTTTATCCCCATGCTTAAGAAAGATTTCTACGATAATTGGAGCATAAGAATGAAAGAGCTTCTCGGTTCCCGAAATGTGTGGAAAATCGTAGAGACCGGGTTTAATGAACCCGAAGAAGACGCTGACATAACTCAGGCTCAAATGGAGGACTTAAAGAAGAAGGATCGAAAGGCTCTTAACATCATCCATCAAGCTTTGGATGAAACTATGTTCGAAAAGGTGGCGTGTGCAATCACGAGCAAAGAAGTTTGGGATATTTTGGAGAATTCATTCAAAGGAGTTGAAAGGTAAAAAAGATTCGACTCCAAACCTTAGGTGGTGATTTTGAGGCTTTATGTATGAAAGTCTCCGAATCGGTTGACGACTATTTTTCACGAGTTCAAAAGGTCGTCAATCAAATGAAAAGATGCGGAGAAAAATTGGACGACACCCGTGTTGTCGAAAAAATTCTACGTTCTTTAGATTCCAAATGGGATTACATTGTTGTGGCTATCGAGGAATCTAAAGACGTAGAATCTATGACGGTGGATCAACTTTTGGACTCGCTCCAAGCTCATGAAGAAAAACTCAACAAAAGAGTTGTGAAATAAGAGCTGCTCGAGCAAGCTCTTCAAACGAAATTTAGCATGAACAAGAAAAGTTTTGGTAACTCGAAAAGCCAACGAGAAAGAGATCGAGGTCAAAATTATGGCCGTGGTGGTTACAACTCTTTCAAAAAAGAAGAGAAGAGACAAAACTCTTATCCGACAAGAGGCCGTGGAAGAGGAGAAAATTATAATGGAAAACCGAGGTATGATAAGTCCCAAATTAAATGTTATAATTGTCAAAAATTTGGGCATTACGCTTCCGAGTGTAGATTGAGTAATAACAAATTTGAGGAAAGGGCTAATTTTGCTAGAGAAAATGAAGAACGTTCTACACTTTTATTTGCGCATAATGAAAATAAAAGCGGAGAAATTACTACGTGGTATTTAGATACGGGGGCTAGCAACCATATGTGTGGTAATAAAAATATGTTTACCGAAATTGATGAAACGGAAAATGGAGATATTTATTTTGGTGATGAATCTAAAATTCCGGTGAAAGGGAAGGGAAAAGTTTTAATCCAATTGAAAAATGGAGAAAATGATTTTATCTCGAATGTTTATTATGTGCCAAATATGAAGTCTAATATTTTGAGTTTGGGTCAACTTTTGGAAAAGGGCTATGATAATCATTCAAAAAATTATAATATTTTATTAAGTGATAAAAATGGAAATTTGGTTGCAAAAGTCCCGATGTCGAAAAATAGAATGTTTTCTTTGGATATTCAAAATGTTGGGGCTAAATGTTTGAAAGCGTGTTTTAAAGAAAAATCATGGCTTTGACATTTGAGATTTGGGCATCTTAATTTTGGTGGTTTGAAATTGTTGAGTAGTAAAAATATGATTAAAGGTTTACCTCATATTGATCATGTTGATGAACTTTGTGAGGCATGTTTGTTTGGAAAACAACCGAGGAAAAGTTTTCCGAACCAAGCGACTACAAGAGCTAAAAAGCCGTTGGAACTTGTTCATACAGATATTTGTGGTCCTATTAAACCAAGTTCTCTTGGAAAAAGCAATTATTTTGCTCTTTTTATTGATGATTTTAGTCGAAAGACTTGGGTTTATTTTTTGAAGCAAAAATCCGATGTTTTTGATGCTTTCAAAAAATTTAAAGCCCGTGCTGAAAATGAAATTGGTCACAAAATAAATTCTATGAGATCAGATCAAGGGAGAGAATTTCTCTCAAATGATTTTGAAAATTATTGCGATGAAAATGGAATTTTTCGTCCTTTGACGGTTGCCTATACCCCACAACAAAACGGGGTTGCTGAAAAGCAAAATTGATCTCTTTTAAATATGGCTCGTAGTATGTTGAAGAGCAAAAATATTCCAAAAGAATTTTGGGCCGAGGCCGTTGATAGTGCGGTTTATTTGTCGAACCGATCCCCATCTCGAAGTGTTTGGGGTAAAACTCTCGAAGAAGCGTGGAGTGGAAGAAAGCCGGGAATAGCGCATTTAAGAGTTTTTGGGATCGTCGCATATGCTCATGTTCCGGACCAAAAAAGGTCCAAATTGGATGCTAAAAGCAAGAAGTTTATATTCATTGGCTACGACCCGAGGGCAAAAGGTTACAAGCTATACAATCCGGAGAACGGAAAATTTGTTGTGAGCCGAGACGTTGAATTCGACGAAGAAGGAACGTGGAATTTCGACAAAATGGAGGACGACTATAATTTCTTTCCTTATTATAGCGATGAGGAAGACGAGCAAGTTCAAGTAGAAGAGGAGCCCACGACGCCACCACCATCACCTCCTTCGCATGAGGAGAAATCGAAAAATACAAAGCTAGATTGGTCGCAAAAGGTTACGATCAAAAGGCCGGCATCGACTACGACGAAGTGTTTGCTCCCGTCGCTCGTTTGGAAACGATAAGATTTTTAAACTCTTTGGCGGTGCAAAATAATTGGAAAATAAATCAAATGGATGTGAAATCCGCATTTTTAAATGGAAACTTAGAAGAAGAAGTTTATTTGCAACAACTGCCGAGTTATGAAATAAAAGGTCGTGAAAATAAAGTTTTAAAATTGAAAAAGGCGCTTTATGGTTTAAAGCAAGCTCCGCGAGCTTGGAATATTAGAATTGATAAGTATTTCCAAGAAAATAATTTTATAAAATGTCCTCACGAGCATTCTCTTTATGTGAAAATGGATGAAAATGGAGATGTTTTGATCGTTTGTCTATATGTGGACGATTTGATTTTTACGGGAAATAATCCAAAACTATTTGAGGATTTTAAAGGTGTTATGAGTCGTGAATTTGAAATGACGGACATCGGACTTATGTCTTATTATCTTGGTATTGAGGTGAAGCAAAATAAAAATGGTATTTTTATTTTGCAAGAAGGGTATGCAAAATATATGCTTGAAAAGTTTAAAATGGAAAGGTGTAAATCAATTAATACGCTGGTGGATTGCGCTACAAAATTATCGAAGTATTTTGAAGAAGAAAGTGTGGATCCAACGTTCTTTAAAAGTTTAGTTGGAAGCTTGCGTTACTTGACGATTACGAGAACGGATATTTTATATGGAGTTGGTGTTCTTAGTCGCTATATGGAGGCACCAACTTTATCGCATTGGAAGGCCGCGAAACGGATTATTCGTTATATAAAAGGTACAATTGATTTTGGGTTAAACTACTCATTTTCTAATAACTATGAGTTGATTGGCTATAGTGATAGCGATTGGGGAGGCGACGTTGATGATCGAAAAAGTACAAGTGGATTCGTATTTTATATGTGAGATACGGCGTTTATATGGAGTTCGAAAAAGCAACCTATTGTAACGCTTTCCACTTGTGAGGCCGAGTATGTGGCCGCTAATGCATGCATTTGTCATGCAATTTGGTAACGAAATTTATTGAAGGAATTGGGAATGCCGCAAAATGAAGCTACAAAAATATTTGTTGATAATAAATCCGCGATTGCCCTCGCTAAGAATCCGGTGTTCCATGATCAAAGTAAGCATATTGATACTCGTTATCATTTTATTCGTGAGTTTGTTGAAAAAGGAGATGTTGAAGTGAAGTACACGAAGTCACAAGACCAAGTGGCGGATATTTTTACGAAGGCTTTAAAGTATGAAGACTTTCAAAAATTGAGAAGTTCACTCGGAGTTGCCAAACAAGTTTAAGGGGGAGTGTTGCAATAATAAATTGTTTGGTTCAATGTTTGCTTTAATGCTATGAACCTTTCGGATACATGCATACACCTTTGATATGGATGCATGAACAAGTTATGTCTTTTGATTTTCTAGAATAAATGTTCATAACTCAAGACCTTTGATGTTCTTTTGAGTTTAGTATAAATAGGTGCTCTACTTTCATTTGTAAGTACACCAACATTTAGTTTGACTTTGATATTATAAGAGTTCTTTCCCAACAATGAGTGGTCGTTTTATGTGAGTGAGTGGTCGTTTCGACCCAACAATGATGCTAAATAAACTTTTTCTTGTAGTGAAAATACTGAAATACTGAAATACTATTTGATTTCTGCAGATATCTTTTTAATGTTCTGGGGAAAGCTAATGAGATTGAAACCTTTCCCCATGAAACTCCAGAAAAGGCCATACTGAAAGATACTTATACCCTAATTGGACTCTTATTTACTTTTTCTTGTGTCAAACCGAGTAGTCTTACTAGACCGTTTTTCTCCTTGATGCAATTTTTCCTTTTCTAAGTTTTAAAAGATCTTAAAACATATATAGTTACAACTTTTAATTTCTGAAAAGGAAATATCAATTGTATACTCTTTTTTCCTTCAAATGACTAAAGAAGACCAATAGGAACATAGTCTTTGTTAATATTTTGTTGTTCTATGGGTATAATAAGGAAGAAAGCTGAATGATAATCTAAACAAACTGTAAATTCTTTAAATAATTTTATAGTTTTGCTGCAAAACTTTTGCATCAAACAGTACAAGGGACATTTAGCTAAAATATTACATGTGAAAACAAACTGGACCGAAGTACGAAAGAAGCAATAGCTCAAGAATACCTTGGGATTGGTAGCAGGTCCTTGGATTCACCAGCTTACTTGATTGATCGCTAAGTTCGTCTCTGTTTTTCTCTGATTACTCAAAATGACCATATAGATGCACATTACTGGACCACAAACAATAGCTTCAGCTTATTTTTAAGGGCTAGGGTATTTCAGTTCGATTTTTTACTCATTTGTCTTTTTAAATTTCGTAAAACGGCATTCATCATTCCCCACTGGGAATGCGATTTATCCCCAGCTATAAACTCATATACCCTGCTATTAATTTCAACCATACTACAGCCTGCCTCTTTTTTGGCCCCTTCTCTACTCATCATCCCTTTAATTTCCTCAACATCTCTCCACCTCTTTTCTTTCGCATACAAATTCCTCATCATTACATAATTTCCATCGTTCCAAGGTTCCATTTTAATAGCCTTTTTCGTAATTCTTTCCGACCTGTCAACGTCTTTAGCATTAGTACACGCAACTAATAGTGAGCTCAATATTATCCCATTAGCCTCAAAAGGCATACTCTCAATCAATCTTTCCGCCTCTTCTAAAAGCCCTGCTCGGCCTAAAAGATCTACCATACAACCATAATGTTCGATTTTCCGAGTCATGCCATATTCTGCCATTGATTTGAACCATCTCTTACCTTCATCTACTAAACCACTATGGTTACAAGCAATCAAAACACCGAGTATGGATATCTCGTTAGGCTTAAACCCGCAATTTTTCATTTCTGAAAAGGCCTTCAATGCTTCTTTAGCTCGTCCGTTCACCGCTAACCCATTTATTAAAGCATTCCAAGTAGCTATTTCTTTCTCCGGCAACTCATCAAAGACCCATCTAGCTTTTGAAACTTTGCCGCATTTCGCAAACATGTCCACTAATGATGTGCCAACATTAGTCTCTCTGTCTAGCTTCTTCTTTTTGGCGTATCGATGAACCCAACCACCCAAATCTAAAGTCCCAAGATCCGCAATAGCTGGGAGAATACTAACAATCGTAACTTTATCCGGCTCCAAAAAAGTCACAGACTGCATTTCGTGAAAAGTTTCAACGCTTCGTCAGGCTGCTTATTTTGGCAATACCCACCAATCATAGTGTTCCAAGAAAAAAGATTTCTCTCGGGCATCATATCAAAAAGCAACCTAGCCTCCCTTACATCTCCGTTCGTGCAATACCCGTCAATCATACTAGTCCAAGACACCACATTTCTCTCCGGCATCTCATCAAACAAACACCTAGCGAAGTCTTCACACAACCGTCGATCATAACATTATAAGCAGCCGAATCCTTCTCCAGTGACTCAAAAAAGAACTTCTTCGCATTTTCCATATCCCCATTCTTCGCATACCCACAAACAAGAGCCGTCCAAGAAACTCGACTCCTCTCCGCCATCTCATCGAAAACCTTCCTAGAACAACCCATCCGCCCAAACTTGGCATACATATCAACCAAAGAAGTTGAAGCGTACAAATTCGACGAAAACCCAAATTTCAAAACCTCGTTATGCACTTGTTCGCCTACCCGAGAGCACAAGCTTTTGCAACCGACGAAAACGTATAGTTATCAGGTACAAACCCGGTGTTTTTCCTAAGATGGATATAAAATTTTAAACAATCGGCGAAATGAGACATGCCCAGATGAGATTTGATCACAGTGTTGCATAAAAAGGTATCGTCTTTGTGAGGAATTTGATCGAACACTTGGCGTGTGTATGCGATCGAGGTGAGTGGAGTGGCGATGGTGATGAACTTTGTGAGAAGGTTTAGGTTAGTTTCGAGGGCGTTATGGAGGATAAAAGAATGGATTTGAAGAAGGGTGGATTTTGTGTTCCTCTGCTGGAGGAAAGAGAGGCATCTTCTCTCTCTAGGAGACCAGACATTATCTCTCATTCTGCAACTTTCCCTCTCTTAACTGTCTAAATTCAAAATTTTGTAAATTTATAAGATAACTTAAAGAGTAAGTTGGTAATTCTTTGTGGAACTTCTGAAATATTTAAATTCGGAAAAATCACCGGCAATTGGTTACCTATATACATTATTCTACAGTAATATATTTAATTATAATATATTTTGCATATACTCCCTCCTTCGTCTTTTTTTACCGTTTGATATCACACTGTTTGATAAAAAATCTGATTTTTAAAATACAAAAATCCAGCAAAAGATGGATTTTGGATTATTTTGGATTATTTTGGCTAATAATCTAGATTTTAACAATAAAAAAAAATCTTAGTAACACCTATTAAAAAATTTGGATTTTCAAAATCCAGAAAGGCAAAAATCACAGGCAAAAAATCTACATATCTATCTAATACTATTCTAGTTATTAAATTTTAATAATACCCTAAAAAAAATCAACAAATGTCACTTCAAAATATATTGTATTTGTTATAAGATATTATTGGACTCTTTGGCCTTATTCATAGTGGGCCTAAGTTGAGATTTCTACCATGTACAACTCTAACCTCTAATATATAAAAAAATGTAAGGGTGCCCTTGTATTGATAAATTCTGATTAATAAAGATTATGTTGTTGTCTCTCCATATTTCTCTCTCTATATCTATACATATCTCCTATATATATATATATATATACCGAGTCAATATGTCACACACCAAGTTATCGGCACTTTGTTCACGGATATTGGAGTATAAGTTAGGATATTGAGTAAAATACTGTTACTACGGGATATACGCTCGCTGAATGGGTTATAAAGACGGCTAGATTTTGCTCGTTCTTGTTCTTATTCAATCCTTGAAACACTCGAAAAATCGGTACAATTACTCGATCCATTTTGTTTATAATATTGCTCGGAGAATATATGCATGTGTACCGCCATGAATTAAACAAACTGCATGTTACATGACACGCTGCATGTAAAAATAAATAAGTGAATTGGAGATTCTGTTGCATGTTTAACATATGTCTGGTCTTGATTAGTTTATTTCATAAGTACACATGTACCATAATATATTCTGGAAAATCATTCATTCAATTGTATGCTATACTTGATCTGTGTATGATCCATGTTATGTTCCTGTCTAAACTAAATTATAGTGGAGCCGGGTACATAAACTGTTAACTTTAGTAATACGCAATACCAGAATAAAATATGCTGAGAACTTGTGGACCTTTCGCGTGATAAATCTGTAACTAGAGTATAGTTTAGTGTAATTACGTCTATGATCCTTTTAAGTAATTACTTGTATGCTGAACAATCTGTGTGTTTCATTAACCTAATATCCAGTTCACATATAATGATATAAACTATACCCAATGCATGTAAATTGATTTTAAGGCAAGTAAATGAATAAATTATATGTTAACTGAACAAATTATGATAGAGAACCATGTACCGTTGCCTGAAGTCAACGGAGAATAGACTGGACTAATGGAAACTTGCAATCTAAGTAGACTCATTAGCGAAAGTGTGTTCAAACCTGTAGCTCCAACACCGCCAATGTTAAACGAGCTCGTTTATTTGGTTATTCCTAAGGAAGAGTGATGAGAATAATGAGATTGTAGGATGCTCGTCTAGTAGCGCAAGGCTTCTCACACACCTTGGAATTGATTACGAGATGGTTTATTTCCTCGTAATGGACGTTATAACGGTCCACTACTTTATCAGTTTAGTAGTTTCTGGAAAACTGATTATGCAGCTTGTGATTGTGGTCACGATTTTATCTCTGTGGAGATTTAGACTAGAAATGTGGATGAATGTCCATGTGTGACTTCATAATGTTTGAATTAAGTAGTTACTGACCACGGAACATTATCTCAATTAAATGAGACGTTCATTATATGGATTAATATAATCCGAGCGGAAGTGCTATACCCGCCTAAGTGAGTACTTGATTAGCTTAGGATACTTGATTAAGTATTATGCCCTTGCGTGTTTTATTACGTGATCCATTTTTGGATTTGCCTTCGAGATGAAGAATCTTGGGAAGACACGGTAGTGACTCGGCCTGATGATCGAGTCCTGTAAAAATTGAATATAAGTCCATAATTCAGATTACACCCAAAAGGGTTATGATCTTTTAGTCATCATGACGCTAAGTCGTCAAATTCTCCCATGATCGTTCGATCACTAGACATTGATATAGACCCGGTCCGTCCCTGATGTGACGATGAAGAGATATTGAACCATGATGTTCATATCTAATTATAATAAGCGCATCATTGTACTTGGTCTAATGTGCTAGGACGAACATCTCGTCTGCTGTAAATTGTATAGCTCGACACAGTATCGCGTTAACACACTGCCATCGAAATGGCATAAAAGACATTTTTCCACTTCCTTAAAGTAACCGTGAATGAGGGCTTGTCTTATCCCATTTTTCGTTATCGAGTGTATCTACCCCCTTTGGTACTCGAATTAACGCAACTTTTTTTCCGTTATACCGATGTCGGTTACTTAGTAGACCCGCATAAGAGATATTTCTAACATGGTCTGTTTTTACCATTAGGAATAAGGCGATATCTTGGAGGTATTGGAATGACTCCAAACGAATCACTATGATCTACTCGTGCTCTATGAGACGACTAGAGAGTCTATATGACTTCGATCTAGTATTAGGCATATTTGAATTACATATGCTCTGTCTTAGGATCCAGATAAAACACTTGTCTTATTTGAGAACAACTTGTTGTTATCAATCGAGAGAGACATGACTAGATTATGCTATTTAGCATTTCTCGCAGAAATAAATCTTCACATATGAAGTTTAAGAGCATCCAGTTGAATGCTCGTTCTATTACACGTTAGATTTTCTTGTATCCAGTCGTGTGAAAGTAAATGAAGCATCCAGTCGAATGCTCGTATTTTTTCTTCAAATATGAAATCCTTGCACTCCGTCGTGTGCAAGTGAGGGGGAGCATCTAGGTGAATGTTTATTGCACCAATTACTACTTAGTCGAAATTCTCGCACCCTGTCGTGTGCAAGTGAGGGGGAGCATCCAGTCAGATGCTCGTGTACTATTTTTGTCCTTAGACCAATGTTTTTTCCCACTGTGTTTTTCTTGGCAAGGTTTTAGCGAGACACATTCCCATTATATCGCACTTAAGATTGTCGAAATTAGGGGGAGTATCATGTTATATACTTCTTACCATTGTGTACTCTTTTGTCATTCGACTAGAGGTTTTTTCCACTGGGTTTACTCTAGTAAGGTTTTGATGAGGCACCTGTTTTGTGGGTGATCCCCTACTACTACCACTATTGCACTATTTTTCCTTCGATCAGAGATTTTTCCATTGGGTTTGCTCTGACAAGGTTTTAATGAGGCACACTATTTCGTGGTTAGTTAATTACATTGAATTTCGGCGTATATCATTCGCCTACACAATTTCTCCTAGATATCGGTTTTGTCTCACACTAGATTTTTCAGCCCTAAGGTTTTTATGTGTTTAGCACTGCGAATGAACTCGACTTAGATCGACAGCATGAAGACGAATAAATAAAGACGTTCAAATGGGGAGTGTTGTAGCATATTATTGGACTCTTGGGCCTTACTCATAGTGGGCCTAAGTTGGGCCTAAATGGTACAATGAAAATTTTAGGAAGATTAATTTACTAAAAGAGAAAGTGATTGATTAGTTAGAGATGTCTAAAATAGCATAGTGATCAATTATCAGTGCCGTCTCCAGCATTTTAGAGACACAAAGACGATAAAAAAAATTGATCCTAAATACAAATATTATTTTAACCATTAAAATATTAAAAAAAAACACTCGAATTGATAATTTATTCTTTTTCCCACCATGTTTTAAGTAAATAATCGGGCACAAGCATAAATTATCATAATAAATTACTAAATCAATCATATACACAAAATTGAGAATAAATATATCCAATTAACGTATTAATTTAAAACTCCCAAATTTAGTTGTATAAATTATCACAAAAAACTCATGAGTCATAGGCCCATAAGAATAAAGCGAATTCATTTTTAATGTATTACTTTTTTTAGGTTAGCCTAACCTAGTTTTTTTGGGCTATTCGATCAAAATCAATCTCATCTAAAGTTCAACAAAAATTATGGAAATATTACTACGTAGGATTGCCTACATACACTCATCGGTAACACGAGCAGTTAAAAAAAAAAGGTCACATACGTAATTTTAGAGTAACACTACCATAAACCTGGTAAATGTGTGTCAGCCACTAAAAACCCAACACCTATTAATGAACCCAAAATAACTACTACCCTAAAATTAATTTAAAATTAGAAGTAAAATATTCTATTGGTTGACACATAATAAAATATAGTGCACCGTATGAAAAAAAAATATATTAACCATACCGAAAAAGTATCGGATGCATTTCAGATACATTACGTAAAAAATAAAAATCAAATTTATCAATCGTACCAAAAAAGTATCGGATATATGTAATCGTGTCAACTCGTTTCTTACATATATATTTTTTCATATTTTTTGTTGACCATTATATTGGATTGTTTTTTATTTCATTATAATTCATAAAAAAAACTATGGTAGCCTATCCTAAAAAATTAAGACAGCAAAAATGGATCCGAATAAATCCCAAAATCTATTAGAATTCCAGAGCAGGGTAATTTTGTTTAACATTATTTTGAGTTTATCAAATCAAAATTAACTTACAAGTAGTGATGTAAAAACTTTATTTACATAGAGAAGTAGAAAATCAATTATATTTGTTACGCTTTGTGAGATACAGAGACTATTATGTGTTTTTCTTTTTTTGGAATAAAACTTGAATTTTTTTTTGTGATCCGTTGTATATTAATAATAAAATAAAATGCTATTATTTCTTAAGGATATATTAGTAATTTCATATATAAAAGAAAAAATGGACCACTATAATTTTGGTGGCCCCAGTTTTATGCTTGTAAAATTTGGCTCTACACCCGTTTGTGTCAATTATTTAGAAACACATGGAGTATCATAATAACATGTACGAAATGTAATTTGTTTCGGCCGCACGGTAAAATATATATTCTTCATGACATGGCCATTACTTATTCGATCCGAGATAATTTTGCAGTTACTTACAATTTTAAGAATCAAGGATGCAAGTATGGATACGAATTTTGGTGTTTCGGTGAATGCACTTGGTTTAACTCTACAAGCATACATCACCGCCTATAAAAAATCGTTCTTTTCGATAAGCTTTTCATGAGAATATCTAGTTATGCATATGTTTGGCAAGACATATTTTATTGGAAATACAACATTGGACACCACTTTTTTGGTGAAATTAGTGTGTTAGCACTTCGAGACGGGTCAGTGTTTATGAAAATCTCCCCAAAAAGTTTTCTTACGGAAAGTCGAACACATGATCTTTCATGTGGCCCTAGTCAGCTTTATGCACTAGCCAAATCCATTTGTGTTACAACATTAGACCCCACCAATATATTTACTGCTTCCTCTGTTCACTTTCAGTAAATATGTAGCATTTCAAAAATATGAATAACTTACAATTACAACGTATACATAGAGGTGTACTTAGTGACACCAAGTTATCTTCGCATGTACATGCGTTTAACTGCCCCTTTTGCCTAAATTATGTCCTGTTTCTAAGTATATAGCATTTGGTTCTACACTTTTAATTAAGGACACTTCTTCTATCCATTTAGCTTTAAATAAGATACTGGCGCTTCATTCGTTGGTTATCAAAAACAGCAAAAGTTAGATTTATATGATATTTCCTTAAAAGTGACAAGTAATGAAGCATTAAATGAGAGAATTTTTACATTGCCTGTGTAAGTTGTACATACACTGGGTGTATTATTACTGTTTTAGGCTACTTTATGTGTATTTGAAATTGGGAAACATGTTTTGGTTTCATCTGGCTCAGAACTACCTTTTTTCGATGAACAAAAGCTTAAAATCTAAAACTTGAAATAAGATGAACTTAAATTATATGATCATATATACCAGCCCTAATTTTGTATGTTACTACTACAAATCAGCATACTAATGATATTTGACAACCATCAAACTGACTGTTTTACACTTTTTCCCTTGTAAATCAACTCTAGAAAGATAAGATGCAAAGGAATTGGAAACCCTTGAGCTAAACCTTATTATTTGAGTTCGTTTGATCACGTACGTCTTGACTTTTATTGTATAGCCTTCGTCGTTATTAAAGAACTAGTCCGACGTATACAAGTGGTATTCGAGCATATTGGGAAATCGGTAAACTATTACTTCGATACATTTTGGGAAAACTTACTTTATTACCTTTCGAAGACGACAATTATTGAAGAGGAGTTTTGGTTGTTACTTTCTCTAGGTACATTTCACACCAATAATTTTCTATCTTTGTAGGTGTTCTATTGTGTATTGAAAACTGGGAAACTGGACAGGATCCTGCTAAATAAGGACCTTGAACAAGGTCAGTTTCAAAGGGAGGGAGGGCGGTGGAACCATACTCGTGCAACTAATGGCCGGGACCACTTGTTTACTTAAAGACTATTTCTATTTTCTTTATTTGGCATAAGACTTTATTGTTATATTTTAGTATTGATGTACTTATTAGTAATTGCGGATAGCGTCTTCAGGCGTTGCTCTTCACGAAGAGCTCTCTAATATTTATGAGTATAATTTATGCCTCCATTGTCATTCATAACAAAATATATTCATTAAAGCTTAAGATTTCTCTCTCTCTTCTCTATTTTATACAAAAGTAGAAGCTGTATTTCTAACTAGTGTGAGTTAGTCTTGATCTCGGTTAGCACCGTTTGGAGCTAATCCGGCTGTCTGAGTCCATCATGAACAAGTTTCAAATGAGCACCATGGGATCTAGATAACACTTAATCTCATAGAAGGATGAACCTAACTTTTATTTAAACTAAATAACAAAACCAATTTATTTGCTTATAAACTGCAATTAAACAAGCCGAAAATAAGATTATCTCATACAGTCATCATGCTTTTTAATTTGTCAAGGTGGAGATTACATACCAAATAGTCATTCAGTTCGTAAAACCTACCTTAATCTCCTGTAAAGTTAATGTTTATAGCTACTATTATGCTTGATCAGTTGATTGTATGCCATGAGAGAATAATAGCTTTAGTTATTTAAGATACATCAAATAAATACCTTTATTAATTGTTATGAATAAAACAGAAGTCTTGTTAAGATTTTCTTTGGACCCATAATCTTAAACATATACCTTGCACTTTAAAACAATGCATTTTAAAAGATTAATACTTTGCATTCTGTTATTAAAATTCTCTCTACTTGGAGCTGATTAGAACTTTTTAAGGGAACCTGACAAAACATTCATGAAATTATGAAAATGTGTGTGGATTACCCGACCTTACTCTTATAGATCATGATATTGTGAGCATAATCTTTTAATTGAAAGAGCATTCTTTTTTTAAAATCATGTAAGATGCATGGTAAGTTCTCTCGAACCCGGCTACTAATTGGCAGGGACTCGCTTTTGTTTTCTCGTCAGGGCTAAGCTTGGTTATTAAACCCCAACATCGGAAAATCTCCGATCTTGACTCTATTATAAACTTTCAAAAGCCAGTGTAATAGTTTGTGTTGTCTCAGCTGATAAAAGTTGTGTTTAAGTTTAGACTACATGAAAAAAGAAGACCAAAAACGTATGGATACTGTCTTACAAAATGGACGATTTATTACATGAAAAACAACTGCCTCAAACAAATGAGCAACACATTAGACCAAATAAATTAGCGAACTTCGAATACGAATTTCAAAGACAAGAAATGGACCTAGAATTCATCTCATCGATCGGGATGGGAGGCTTAGGATCACTGACCTTTATGCACCCCTCACTGACAGGTTCGGATTTTAAAGATTATACTTCAGGGTTCATTCTTCTTATTCAACCAATAACACAGACAAGACATACAAACACAACATACACAAACACACACACACACATACACACACACACACACACGGATACAGAGTATTCTTCTTTGGATCAGACATACCAAGACCAAGTAACCTTGACTCGGATCTGATGGTTGTTTTGACCATAAACAGTCTCCTCATGTGTTCCATAGAGTTGAGGAGTAAATGTTACAACCCCCTTGGCAATCTCATCATCGGAGGAAAAAATGTTGGATCCCTTGAGATCAGCCCGAACTGTGAAACTGGAGCATAAAGACGCAGCTACTACTGACCTTGACAAAGGAATAAGTTTCCCAGGCTTTACATTTACAAACTTATTATTTGCCTTACGGAAAAGGACACTTTCACTGTGGAGAGCGACATTGTGAGATGTAAGAAGTCCATAAACATCAATCGGTTGTCCATTATTTGTAATGAGTGTAACCTCTACCATGGCCACCACTGCATCTTTTAGAATTGCGTACGATAGAGTGGCCGAACCAAATCTGCCTTTAACTTGTTTAGTTAAAAGCTTGTCATACTCACGGGTGGCAAGGTAGGTAACTTCACCCACAATCTGCCCTTTACTGATTTCATTGTCTTCCGACAAGCCCTCCCTACTCATGAGAGCCACATCGATGGTGAAATTGTCGTAGGCCGAGAGGCATCGAGGGGGGCCATTTAGCAAAATAGAATCCCTGGTGTGGATGGATTCAGATCCATTCGTTTTGCGGTTGTACATGTATTCATAGCCCAGTCCGTCGCTGACTTTTATCGTACCGTAAATATCCCCTATAATGTGTTGATTTCCGTTTATGTTGTCAATTGTCACTGAAAAAAGCTCCACCAGTGGTCGTCCTTCGTGTTCTTCATTGTTGTTATTGTCATCAGCCGAACGTCGCTGACGTCGCCTTGGCCATATATGTCCCTTCATGATTCCTATTATCGAGAGCGCCTGCGCAACAGTTTCGATACCAGGGAAGTTAGTAATTGTAGACGGAAGTCGGAATGTATTTCCAACGTTATCATAATCGGTACGGAGCAATGCGGCAGATAGGTCTCCCCAACCGCGTATGTAACGGTCAATCCATTCAGGGATTGTCGCACGTGTCCTACCTCCCGAAGTGAAATAGCTGGTGATCTCAGCAAATCTAACAGATTCACTGATCATGATAGCTAAAACGATGAGTGAGTTTGCCCTTGTCCTATCATTTGTGGAGGTAGCTAAGACATTGATAGCATCGATAAATTCCTGCCTGCCAGCATGTATTTCATCCAGAGCCGCTACGTCAGCAGTGCCTCTGAGTTCAGCGTATGTTTCGCCAAAGTTCAACCACTGGGAACCAGTAATTCGATGTAGAGGATTGTAACGGACGTTAGGCTGATTAGGATCATTCAACCTGTACCTTAACTCCAACCACTGATCACTATCCTGCATTCGGTAGCCGATCAAGTAGAGATTGTCTCGACGGAACCTTACTGTAATGTTATGGTTGTTGGTTGCCAATTGGACGTCGAAAAACTGAGTGGGTGGATTTACCTCAAGAGGGGTTACGGGACAATTGTGTGAATGTCTTACTGTAATTAACCTACGCAACCTCTCAATGAAGCGCTTATAACATTCCCAAAGTTCTCTTTCAAAGTTCACCACTTCATCGGTGAAATCCGCCATTTGATTTATAATATGTATTTAAAGAAATTTATGCTTTGTTTGAGAATACAATACAGCAAACTCCTAGGACGCTTATATAGTGAACATCACCACTAGAAGAGCTTGGTAAGATTAAGTCAGTGCAGGGTCATTTTTTTAAGTTAAATCCTTAACCTGATTTAAAAAGTTTTTAAATGTTGACTTAAGAATTTCTTGGTAACCTGTAAGCACGGGGGACATCTAGTCAAAATTGGTTGTTGGTAGTGATGAATTTCTTCGGTTTTAGTATTATACTAAAACGGGTTAATTATGAAATATACTTTTTCGAAACTTAATTAAGAAAAAGGTCTATTTCTTATAATTATTTAAGTTTTAAGCCCCTTACTAACAAAAAAAAAATATAATTATCTTTTCAAAAAGTACAATGAAAATTCCAAAAAATTTAAAAAAATCCAAAAAAAGCATAAAAAGAAGCGAAACCCAAAAAAACACGAAAAAATCTATAAAAAAAATCCAAAAACGCTAAGAAATCATTTTTAAGTGACTCGGACTATTTTTAGAATGACTCAAACTATTTTTAAAATGATGCATACTCTTTTTAAAATAACCATAAACTAGCATATAGTGTTTTAAAATGACTTAAACTCTTTTTAAAATAACACAGACTCTTTTGGAAATTAATCGGATTCTTTTTAAAATAACCGTAAACTACCATTATAGTGTCTTGAAATGATTTAAATTCTTTTTAAATAACCATAAACTACCGTATAGTATTTTAAAATAACTCAAAACTCTTTTGAAATTTACTCAGACTATTTTTTAAAAACTCTTATATTCGATTTCGGTCTGATTATACTATTTTCACCTTTGTAGTAGAACCGGACCGGAACCGATATAAGGGTCTCTCTAAACCTCCTCCTTTTGGAGTTGTTGGAATTAAAATTTTTTTTAGATATAATGGAATCTTATAAGTTGGGCCAATGATAATCGAGCATGTGTGTATATGTCTATGTGTCTTATGTGAAGATAATATATATAATATAAGAGAATTTCCAATAGTGTTATCTCTATTTTTAATTAAAATAGTTAGCTAACAATGCATTTTTTTATCTCTATTAATTACGTTAAAATATGTGTTATTTTTATAAATGTTAAAAATATTGTTAAAGTTAACAATGTTTTTAATGTTCGTAACTGCTGACGTGACAAACACAATTCACAATCAACATTATTATCTCCAATAAATTCTCCCCATAAAAATAGTGACCACTAAAATAAAAGAGAAATGTTTAATTAAAAATTGATAATATTGTTAACGTGAAACTAATGTGTTTATTAAATTTAAGATGTCTATGTGTCATTTAACAACTTTTTAAACAATAACGTGTCATTACTTAACATTAAAAATTTAACAAAACTATTGTTGAGTCTCTAATTATAAAACTTATTATATCCATGTCACGTTAGAAATAATACGAGATAAAGAAAGAAAAATGAATTTACTAATTCAAAGGAAAGACTTTAAAACAATTTTTTCATATAATAAAACAAAGATTTGCCCCAGAATTTTGAGGATGGTGCTGTGGTTCGAATTTTATTAGAAATATGCTCTAGCCGTACTGTTATATGTGTATTAATCAATATTTGTCACATGTCCTCTAAATATCATGCATTAATCACACATAATTGCCACCATCTCTCTGCAGATTTTCTTTCTCTCACTTCTAAGTTTTTCACCTCCTCCCTTTTTTCTCAATTTTTTTTAATCAAAGAGAAAAACCAAAGGTCAACATGATTATTACATAAACTGAATATGGACAAACAGAATTGAATTATCCCGACAAATGATTTTTTTTTATCAAATATATCAAATTGTATGTTAATTAATTAATCAATGGGGTATTAAATTGAACAACTTTATTGATTATATTAGTTTATAAATTAGGGATTCTGGTGCAGTATATTATCGTTGTTTGTTTATTATAGATTTTTTTTATTTTATTTGTGTCTGTTTATTTTAATTTAGTAGGGTTTTTTTTAAGGTAACATTTAGTGGGTTTTATGAAAAGACTATGTAGCTAGTGGTTTCCATGATCTGAAACTTTGATTGATGGAGCTATCTAATTGATTGGTATCCCGTTTTTGTTGTTCGTTGAAAGAGTTTCTATTGAGAATTAATGTGAATAGAAATGTGTTGTTCAAAACTAAATGTTTAGTTAAAACATTCTTGGTTTAAACATTTAAACGTTTATTCAGAGTGTAAAATAAGTAGCTGAATTTGATCTGTATTACAAATGCGCAACTGTGTAAATCATTTACAAGTTCATAGAAAAATGCATTATTCATCGGTTTTCAAATTTTCTTTTCTACAGGGTAAATTTTGAATTGATCCATGAAAACAAAACTATTTAAGTATTGGTCCATGAAACTGAAACTAATTAAGTATTGGTCCATTTGGTGACATCATTAAAAAAAAATTGCTGACGTCATCAAAAACAATTAAAAAATAAATTAAATAAAAAACAGTCTGAAAAAAAAAAACAGTCTGAAAAATAAACAGTCTGAAAAATAAAAAATAAAACAGTCTGAAAAATAAAAAGTCTGAAAAACAGTCTGAAAAATAAAAAATAAATAGTCTAAAAAAAAACAGTCTGAAAAAAAAAACAGTCTGAAAAATAAATTAATTAAAAAACAGCCTGAAAAAAAAACAGTCTGAAAAAAAAAACAGTCTGAAAATTTTCAGACTGTTTTTTTTTTTTATGTTAATTTAATAGTACACTATCTTTCAAACTCCCCCCGTTCAAAAACTCAGCTTTTTCAAAAATCTAAAAAAAAAACAGAAGAATTTAAAATATTGAAAAAATAATTGAATAAACGAATTAGAGGGAGAAATTGAATGTACTTCGCAACAAGTGGCTTGAGAAAGGCTGTTGATTCTTATTAAAGGGGTGTTACCAATGGCTTGAATTAATCCCTTTTTCTTCTGTTTTTTTTATGAATATTATTATTATTATGATTTAGTAGTTTGGAGGATATGTAGAGAAAGAAAGAGAGTATGGAAAGAGCTGTGAAGAAGACACAACTGGAGAGAGAGAATTGGGGATAAACTTCGTTTTTTTTTTTTTTTTTTTTTAGAGAGAGAATGATTAATTAGATAAATAGATTTGGTAAATCTTTTATAGTGGACCAATCCTTAATTAGTTTCAGAAATAATGGACCAATCCTTAAATGAATTTTATAGCCGGACCAATCCTTAAATACTTTTGTTTTCGTGGACCAATTTTTGAATATGTTATATCCTAGTCATGTTTGAAAAAATGCAACATAAAAAACAAAATCAATTTTATAATATATAACACATAGACTTCAATATGTTTTAGATTTCATATCATAAACATAAATTGATGTCATCAATGTGATAGAAGGGGAAGACCTAAACGTGTGCCATAAATGTGATGGAAGAGAGGGAAGACGCTACAAAATTATTACTTTTTCTTTGTAATTTTTTATAATTAAATACAAGAATATATAGGATGTTTGTTACTACTTATTTTTTACCTATATATATTGATGATTTTATAGTTTTTGGAAACTTTGACATCGCGTCCATCCAATCTGGCTAATCTTCATCCTTGTCATGTATCAAATAAATCAATAAAAATCATTTATCATCAATTTGATTGACATGACTTATCTCTTTGGATTGAAATGGGCTTTTCACTATAAAAAAAAAAAAAAAATTCATTTATCATCAATTTGATTTTTGAAAATTGATGGTAATTGAGTGTCGCTAAATTTTAGCAACAGAATTGCAACTAATTTTGTTGCCAAAACTTTTTTGTATTTTTATTGGAAGCTCTCTTCCATAACATTGATGGCACATGTTTAGGTCATCCCTTTCTATCACATTGATGACATCAATTTAGGTTTATGATATGAAGTCTTAAACATACATATTGAAGTTTATTTGTTATATATTATATGAAATTGATTATGTTTGTTACGTTGCATTTTTTTCAAATATGACAAGGATATAACAGATTTAAAAATCATAAGTAGAAGAGAAAATTTGAAAACTGATGAATAATGCATTTTCGTATGAATTTGTAAATGATTTACACAATTGCGCATTTGTAATCCAGGCCAAGTTCACATATTTTTATCTTCTAAAAATACGTTTAGATGTTTAAATTAAAAACGTTTTAACTAAACATTTGGTTTTTAACAACATATTTCTATTCAAATTTTCAGAAGAAACTCTTTCAACGAGCCGTTTTCATAACGGAATAGTCCTCAAAAACAGCATATAATGAACAATTGTCACATTTTCTCCAATATTACATTTTGGAACAACCTATACAAAAATGAGAACAAATTTAAGGGGGAGTCGTAATCAAATAAAAAATTTATTAACATGCACTACAACAAACTTTAGAATTACGGATAATTTTTTTAGACACAATCAAATTTTGTCTCCACATGGTAACTTTTCGGGACAAAATTAATCTTTAAGACACAAAAATAATTTTTTCGTCCCCAAATCTAACTTATAGCCACATAATTTGAAAAAATAATTGTCTCCAAATAAAATCTCATACGGACATAAATAGACAATTTAATTTCGTCTCAAAAATTATTTGTAGACAAATTTTAAATGTCTTCTTATTTTCATATATGATTGTCTTTGGAGACAAAAAAAAATTCAAATTATTTGCCTAAAAGTTAGATTTGGGGACAAAAAATTTATTTGTGTCTAAAATATTATTTTTGTACAGAAAAGTTAGCATTTACAGACAAAATTTAATTGTCTCTAAAAATATTGTTTATAATTATTAAGTTTGTTGTAGAAATGTCTATATTACAGACATAGTACTTTGTGATGAGTTTGGATTTGAAATGTAGCAATAACTTCAAATTAGCCTGTTGAAGTTGTTTGTGAAGTCAAGTAAACGGTACCAGCTAGCACCACCCTCAAAATTCTGGGGCAAGTCTTTGTTTTATTATATAAAAAAACGTTTTAAAGTCTTTCCTTTAAATTAGTACATTCATTTTTCTTTCTTTATCTCGTATTCTTTCTAACGTGACATGCATAGAATAAGTTTTATAATTAGGTTGTATATATTCTCTTCACACAAGACACATACACACAATGCTGATTATCATTGGCCCAACTTATAAGATTCCATTATATCTAATTTTTTTTAAATTCCAACAACTCCAAAAAGAGAAGGTTTAGATAGACTCTTATATCGGTTCCGGTCCGGTTCTGGTGAAAATAGTGAAACCGGACCGGAACCGAATACAAGAGTCTTTTTAAAAATAGTTTGAGTAAATTTAAAAAGAGTCTGAGTTATTTTAAAATATTATATGTTAGTTTATGGTCATTTAAAAAGAATTTAAATAATTTTAAAACACTATAATGGTAGTTTACGGTCATTTTAAAAATAATACGAGTCATTTTCAAAACAGTATTAGCCCCTTAAAAAGAGTCTGAGTTATTTTAAAAAGAGGTTAAGTCATTTTAAAACACTATAATGATAGTTTACGGTCATTTATAGCGTCTTCCCTCTCTTCCATCACATTTATGGCACACGTTTAGGTCATCCCCTTCTATCACATTGATGACATCAATTTAGGTAGGTGTATGATCTGAAATCTAAAACATATTGAAGTTTATGTGTTATATATTATAAAATTGGTTTTGTTTTCAATGTTGCATTTTTTCAAACATGACTAGGATATAACAGATTTTAATAATTATAAGTAGAAAAGAAAATTTAAAAACTGATGAATAATGCATTTTCATATGAATTTGTAAATGATTTACACAATTGCGCATTTGTAATACATGTCAAATTCAGCTACTTATTTTACCCTATGAAAAGACGTTTAGATGTTCAAACTAAGAACGTTAACTAAACATTTGGTTTTTAACATCACATTTCCATTCACACTTTCGGGAGAAACTCTTTCAACAAAGCACGTTTTCATAACGGGATAGTACTCAAAAATGTCACATTTTCTCCAATATTACATTCTGAAACAGCCTATACAAAAATGAGAACAAATTTACGGGGGAGTCATAATCAAATAAAAATTTTCTTAACATGTTCGTATTTTATAGATGATATCGTATGTAAGTAATGATGGGTTTGAATTTGAAATGTAGCAATAACTTCAAATTAGCCTGTTGAAGTTGATTGTGAAGTCAAGTAAACGGTACCAGCACTACCCTCAAAATTCTGGGGCAAGTCTTTGTTTTATTATATAATAAAACGTTTTAAAGTCTTTCCTTTAAATTAGTAAATTCATTTTTCTTTCTTTATCTCGGAGTCTTTCTAACGTGACATGGATAGGATAAGTTTTATAATTAGCTTGTATATATTCTCTTCACACAAGACACATACACACATACACACATACACGTACACATGCTCGATTATCATTGGCCCAACTTATAAGATTCCATCATATCTATTTTTTTTTAATTCCAACAACTCCAAAAAGGATGAGGTTTAGACAGACCCTTATATCGGTTCCGGTCCGGTTCGGGGTGAAAATAGTAAAACCGGACCGGATCCGGTTATAAGGATCTTTTTAAAAATATTTTGATAAAATTTAAAAATAACATGAGTTATTTTAAAATAAAATATGGTAGTTTATGATCATTTAAAAATAATTTAAATCATTTTAAAACACTATAATGGTAGTTTACCATCATTTTGTAGCATCTTCCTCTCTTCCATCACATCTATGGCAGATGTTTAGGTCATCCCCTTCTATCACATTGATGACATCAATTTAGGTTTATGATCGGAAAAGTCTATGTGTTATATATTATAAAATTGATTTTGTTTTTTATGTTGCATTTTTTCAAACATGACTAGGATATAACTATAATGATGGCAATTTTTCGGGTTTTGGTCTGACCCGACCCGTCACGGGTCGAGTAAAAGTGTAAATTTATTTGGGTCGGGTCGGATCAAATTGAGTAAAGTGCAACTTGAAAAATGCAAGTTGAAAATTACAAATTTACACAAATTAATACTCTTTCTCTCTCTCTCATCTCTCTCCTATACATTAATTTCTCTTTTTCTCTACATATACATATATTTCGGTAATTTACTAAATAAATCTTGTATACATCAATTAATGATATGTATGATAAATACTAATAGGTTAATGTGTTAATTAATGACTTTAGTGATACATTGTCGTCATTATTTTTAAAAAAATTTACGGAAAACAAATCCGCATATATCAATCATATACATTTATATTACATTTTTACATATATCAATGTTTTAATTGACGAAATAATGAGTCCAGATAAATTCAATAAACATGAAAATATCAAAAATAAGATTGCAAAATTTAAATCACTAAATTAATATGAAAAGTTATTTAATGTCACATTAGTATTTATATATTATCTTTCTAAATCAAATGATTTTTTAATTTACCATATGAGTTTTTAACAAATTCTCTTCCAAATCTTGACATTTATAAGTTTTATTTTTGAAAGGAAAAAAAGTGTTATAAAAAACGGGTCAAATGGGTCGGGTCGGGTTAAATGGATAAGAATACAACTTTGTATATTGGTCGGGTCGGGTCGGGTTTTTAATGACCCGACCCAATTGCCATCCCTAGATATAACAGATTTAATAATCATAAGTAGAAAATAAAATTTGAAAACGGATGAATAATGCATTTTCGTATGAATTTGTAAATGATTTACACAATTGCGCATTTATAATCCAAGTCAATTTCACCTACTTACTTTACCCTCTGAATAGACGTTTAGATGTTTAAACCAAGAACGTTTTAACTAAACATTTGGTTTTCAACAACATATTTTTATTCACACTTTGTGGAGAAATTACTTGAACGAGCCACGTTTTCATAACGGGATAGTCCTCAAAATTAGCTTATAATGAACAACTGTCAGCTTTTTTCCAATATTACATTCTTAAACAGCCTATACAAAAATGGGAACAAATTAAAGGGAGTCATAATCAAATAACAAATTTATTAACATGTCTGTATTCCATAGACATAGTACTTAATTAGTGATGAGTTTGAATTTGAAATGTAGCTAGCAATAACTTCAAATTAGCCTGTTGAAGTTGTTTGTGAAGTCAAGTAAACGGTACCAGCTAGCACCACCCTCAAAATTCTGGGGCAAGTCTTTGTTTTATTATATAATAAAACGTTTTAAAGTCTTTCCTTTAAATTAGTACATTCATTTTTCTTTCTTTATCTCGTATTCTTTCTAACGTGACATGCATAGAATAAGTTTTATAATTAGGTTGTATATATTCTCTTCACACAAGACACATACACACAATGCTGATTATCATTGGTCCAACTTATAAGATTCCATTATATCTAAATTTTTTTAAAATTCCAACAACTCCAAAAAGAGAAGGTTTAGACAGACCCTTATATCGGTTTGGTGAAAATAGTGAAACCGGACCGGAACGGAATACAAGAGTCTTTTTAAAAATAGTTTGAGTAAATTTAAAAAGAGTCTGAGTTATTTTAAAATATTATATGTTAGTTTATGGTCATTTAAAAAGAATTTAAATAATTTTAAAACACTATAATGGTAGTTTACGGTCATTTTAAAAATAATACGAGTCATTTTCAAAACAGTATTAGCCCCTTAAAAAGAGTCTGAGTTATTTTAAAAAGAGGTTAAGTCATTTTAAAACACTGTAATGATAGTTTACGGTCATTTATAGCGTCTTCCCTCTCTTCCATCACATTTATGGCACACGTTTAGGTCATCCCCTTCTATCACATTGATGACATCAATTTAGCTAGGTGTATGATCTGAAATCTAAAACATATTGAAGTCTATGTGTTATATATTATAAATTTGGTTTTGTTTTTAATGTTGCATTTTTTCAAACATGACTAGGATATAACAGATTTTAATAATTATAAGTAGAAAAGAAAATTTAAAAACTGATGAATAATGCATTTTCATATGAATTTGTAAATGATTTACACAATTGCGCATTTGTAATACATGTCAAATTCAGCTACTTATTTTACCCTCTGAAAAGACGTTTAGATGTTCAAACCAAGAACGTTAACTAAACATTTGGTTTTTAACATCACATTTCCATTCACACTTTCGGGAGAAACTCTTTCAACAAAGCACGTTTTCATAACGGGATAGTACTCAAAAATGTCACATTTTCTCCAATATTACATTCTGAAACAGCCTATACAAAAATGAGAACAAATTTACGGGGGAGTCATAATCAAATAAAAATTTTCTTAACATGTTCGTATTTTATAGATGATATCGTATGTAAGTAATGATGGGTTTGAATTTGAAATGTAGCAATAACTTCAAATTAGCCTGTTGAAGTTGATTGTGAAGTCAAGTAAACGGTACCAGCACTACCCTCAAAATTCTGGGGCAAGTCTTTGTTTTATTATATAATAAAACGTTTTAAAGTCTTTCCTTTAAATTAGTACATTCATTTTTCTTTCTTTATCCCGTACTCTTTCAAACGTGACATGGTTAGAATAAGTTTTATAATTAGCTTATATTTATTCTCTTTATACAAGAAACACCTGCTAGGTGTCACGGGTCTGTTTTTCACTCTAGAAAACAGCCCTCGTCATTGCATGAACCGGGGCTTAATCGCTGCCCGACTCGCTCAGTCAAACCAACACTCACGTACATTCGTATTTCACTCACAACACTCATGTATTGCTCTCAAACGCAGCCCGTTTCAACACCAAAACATGGCTGATTTTTGTGACAGAAAACGCAGCAACATAGACAAGCAAATGTAAGTAAACGAACACCGAAATTACAGCCAACTGGTCAACCTTTAAATTATAATTCCGTTAACAATTACAAGGACTCGTTTAAAACACATTTACAAGAGCAACTCTGCCAAAAATTCTCTCATAAACTCAATGTAAAACGAAATGCAAGTCTGCCATATATTTATAACACATACATGGGAAGTTTACAAACTGTTTAAAAGAAACTGCCAAACCCCGTGCTTGACACTTGCCCCTGCCAGTTATTTGAGTGTATTTCACTGCCAAAATGATGTACCAAGTGTCCCTAAAAACCTTCAACAATCAGCCCACGAAATGTTGTCCAAAAGTAATTGTTCCTGCCAAAACGCATTTTGAACAACTGATGTGTTTAGCTACTTTTTGGCTGTCCAACACTCAACCAAATTACAGCCACTTATACTCAAAAGTCTCCTTATCCAACAGCCCAACGAACGCACCAAAATCCGTTGTCAAATCCCTTGGCAAACATTGCCAAATTGCTTTGCAAAACCGTCCCAAAACAAACCAAATGCCTTTGGTGTTTCTCCTTGATTCTGCCCGTTGTTTGAACCATATCAAACCCGTAACTCTTGACGCTCCTACATGCCAATCATTAGCCAACAGTGCCCACAAATGTTCCTTCGAAGTGTCAATCCGCTAAACAAACGAACGCTAGCATAAATATGCTAACACTAGGTTATCATTGGCCCTAGTTATAAGATTTCATTATATCTATTTTATTTCTGCACTTTCACTAAGATCATGATTTATTTATTTTTTTCTAACCACTGCAAAAGACAGGATTTAGACCGACCTCTATATTTATATAAATATCAAACAAGAATTACGTCTGGAAATAAACCGAGTACAAGAAATGTAAGGAAACAAAATGAAATCTACGCAACTGAAATGATAATAGGTGAAATAAACAAAACGAACGAATAAAAATCAATATCATCGTCTAATCGGAAGCATTTGTCTATTTTTAATTTGGTACACGGTTTTAACAAAATTTATATATTAGTGAGTGAACTAGTGTATATTCCTTCGCTATAACGATAAATCTTAGTAAGTTATAATAAGCTTTATATTATTAATGAGTATATTTATTAAATCGATATAAACATATTTAAAATAATAAATTGTTAATTTATCCATTAATTAATAAATATTCATGGTTCAAACAATATTAATTTATGCAGATTTTACTATACATATATGTATGAAAATATATACTATGATAATAAGTTTGATACTTGCATACATATACAAGCACTACAAAATAATGTTTGATTTAGTGTAAGTTAAAAGTTGTCACAAGTCTGTCGCTAATTTAAAATGTTGTCACAAATCTGTCGCAAATTGACTAAACTGTCACAAAGCCGTCACAAAAACCGTCGCTAATAAGTTCGTAACAAAAAATATCGTCACTAATGCCGTCGCTATTTGGGTATTTTTTTGTAGTGAAGGTTTTGTGACGGTTTTTGCAACATAAATTCAATTACAGTTAACTTCTATACCAGCAACTTCTTACTCGTGCATTTAATGTGGGTCAAGAAGACTGTTGGATAAAAATAAGAAAAATGATGAAAAGATGAATACCGTTGATACTTAATTATGAAAAAATACATAATATAAATCTCTTTTAAATTTCAGTACATGTTTTACACGATGCTACTACATACTGTTATATATGATTTTACTTATTTTTAGTTTTAGTTTTTAACTTTAATGTTATGTGATACTAGATTATATGTACTAAATGATAAACAAGATTTGAGAAGCCAGATTTTTATAAATTAAGTATCTTTTCATGTACTAATCAATGATTCGCCCATAAAAATATGCAACACAAATACGATATTCCCTCCCAAAACAGTATCTAAACAAATTTTAATTTTAAATTGTTAAAGTTTTTCATTCCCAAAACTTTCACCAATTATCAAGGTGGGGCGTTCAAGTCTCACCATTAAGATTGTCACGGATTTGCGTCGGAAACCTGCAGAATAAGATGACAGTACTGTTCTAGGTGCTCTGTTCAAGTCTAACCGTTTTTGTCATGGACATAACAACAGAAAATGTTGCAGTCCTGCGGATTACAAGAACCCTTTGTCCAAGGGTTCCACAAAAAGTGATTTCAAATGCTCAAACGATTGGATCGAATTAACCACGATATTATGTCTACATCTACATATTGACTTTTTAAAAATTAAAGTAGGAAAATTTTTACCACCGAATTGTAACTAATGGTTTCTTTGGCTTTTCAAAGATTATGGTGGCATGGGGACCTATTTTTACTATAATCTGTTGCAACGTCGTGGAACTGGAAATGAAGAATCAATTTGATGAAAATTTTAATGTTCAAACTTTTGAATTTGGGAACTTAAAGTAGTGTCACAGTTAGTCGCCCTTTTGTTGCTAAATTATTTCAGTTTCATGCCAATATTAGAAACTCGAGTGTCCACCCTTAACTGTCTGTCACTCTCTCAGCCTTTTCTAGCTTGTAGTGTTTGGATTACATATTTACTTAAAAAACTTATATTAAATTATTAATACAAAGCCTGGTTTGTGGATTTCCAGAATCCTTTTACAACTTAATCACTGCTTTTATTTATAGAGAGTATATATGTCTCTCCAAGTACATTATCCATGCTTGGATTTATTTATGAGCAGTGAGTATACAGCTTATCATATAAGTCGTGAAACATATGCCTTATGCAGCTCCGGCAATCTTCTCGCTTACCTTCTCACTTGAAACCTCACTGACCCCACTCGAATCAAAAGTTGCATCCTCAGGAGTATATGTTGTTAACTTTATTTTGTCATTAGCAGGATCGTCAAGCACGAGAACAAATGCACGACTTCCGTCAACATGTTGTGTATATGTCGATGCATCATGTGCAAACTTCCAACATATATGATAGTGTTCATCCCAAATCGACATAATGAGATAACTTGCGTACCTTCCATCTGGTAACTTGCCAACATAATGAACCTCCACGGGATATTTCTTGCTGCCCAGCCACATAGCACCCAACTGTTCTCCTGTGCCAACAAGATCATACTCCTTATCCCCTGTGTTATCCTTGTTATTCACCTTTACAACACCAGGCCAATTAGAAACAACCTTTCGTAAATTCAACACCATCCTCTTGGGTTTGAGATTATAATGTTGTAAACTATTATCAAAAATAAATCGTAAAAGTATCAAAGAATGTATGTATTTATGGCTGTAACTTAACTCACGAGTTAGATATCTTTATATAGCCGATGTTCTCGAATAACAATTTAATATAATAATATATAACCGGAGACTCATTTGTTGACTGGGAAGCAAGTCCACTCAATTTTCTTTTTGTATAGATCTTATTCAGCATATTAACAAACGTTTACAGTTCACACCAAATAATGAAATAAAACGTCTGTTTTGTCATGTTAAGAACCTACAACTTTAATTGACTTCTCATTCTGTAAGGATCTGGCTTTTTCTTGACTATTATTCTAACAGGCATGTGAAGCTTTTTAACTTGCATTATTACAATTATTGACTTTTTAGAAATAGATTTTCAATGAGGTATAAGCTCATCAAAGAAAGAGGAAATCATGTCATGAGGAGTGTGCAAGGGAGAGAGCTAGAGAAGAAAAAATTCCGTCTAATTAAGCCAATCACAATTTCTCCTTGGGTCGCAAATTAAGAACATCATGATTTATGCAGGCACACCACACACTGATATGGCAGGGCCGGGGCTCCATGGATTTGGAAGCTTTAGGTGTTTATCCCGAAACGAGGCACTTTAAAAATTGAAAAAACACATATTTCCTTAATTTATGTCATATTTATAACTTTTATTATGCGCAAAATCATCTTACAGATTTTAGCTGTGAAATTTATATGAAAAATAGGTTAGTAAAGTTAAGACAATACTCTTATAACTTTGAAGAATGCAATCAAACATAGTTTTGTTGCATAACTTAAATTTCTGTGGTAAAAAGAGACTGAATGGTTTTTATTGTGTTATAGATTCTTGCAATATAAGTTGAATGTGGTAGAAAGCTTGTGTCATTTTTATGTGACCACGTTGACAAAAGAAATGTGAGATTAATTCGAACTAAGTGATTTATTGCAAAGATGGGTACTTATGTTCTTTGAAACCATTGGAACACGCATGATTGTTTCATAGTAAATAATTTGACATAAATTAATTAAGGAAATATATGGTGCTCTTGAAAATTGGAGGTCCTATATCGGGGCCTCTTGGCCCTAGCTCTCAAACCGGTCTTGGCTGCTGGAACACAGTAGAGATTAAGTTCAATGAGATGTAAGCTCTTAAAATTGAATGATAAATAGCTAGATTGAAAATATTTAACGCTGTGAAGTACTAGATCCCGGAACATCTCTCAAAATTCGTTAAGTTGAGGTTTCAAGGGAAGTCAACACTGAAGGCATAGCGGCGGGGTAAAATTAGTCATAGGGGAATGAAAGCCGGAAATAGAAAATGGGGTGGTTTATTTGTCTTTAGTAAAGAGGGGAAATTACCGTCATGTATATTAAAATTTGAGGGTGATTTTGTGTGTCAAGAAGATTTTCTAGTCGGAAACGAAATGTCAAGTCCCGGCCAAACATATGGACTAATAGGATTTTTTGTGGTGAATTTTATGAACAAGTATAGAAAATTTTGGTAATTCTCATCGATATAGGCTTTTGATTAGTGTTTGGAGGTTTAGCCGGCTAAATTCAAACTTGTTGGAGGCTAGACTCGGTTTACTTTGATGTCGTTGTATTTGATTCGTCTTCGGACAGAGTTCCTCTTTTCTTTACTTATATAGTTAGTCTGTTTGATTTTTTAATTTTTTTTTATTTTCTGGTCGCATGCAAAACACTACAGCAAACTTAAGAATTATGAACAATTTTTTTAGAGGCAATCAAATTTTGTCTCTAAATAGTAACTTTTCGGGACCAAAATAATCTTTTAGATACAAAAATAATTTTTTTGTCTCAAACTCTAACCTTTAGGCATTTTTGTCTTTCTATTATAAAGTATCCCGTTGTATTTTTTTGACAAGTATTTACATTTTATTATTTTTAAAGTACTATCTATATATTTACTTGTTGATCTTTACATCATTTTAAGAAAAATAAAACGAATACAAAGGAGATTATATGGTTCATATATAAGTTTGGAAAGAGAAAGTTTATTTCGGGGAGGTCCGAAAAGGAATGAGTTTATTTCGGGGAGGTCCGACAAGAAAGCAGTTATTTCGGGGAGTTCCGACAAGAAAGTAGTTTATTTCGAAGAGTCCGACAATAATGAAGTTTATTTCGGAGATTCCGACAAGAAATAATAAAAGAAAATCCAACGTTGAGATATATATTAATTTAATGATTTTTAAACTGAATTTTCAAGAAGGTTTATATTAGCATGCATTGTGAATTTTTATTAAGTCTAATTAAACAACATTTTTAAAAGAAAAGAATAAAGAGAAAAACTTATTTTTATTCCATATTATTATTTTAAGGCATTATTACTCACTAAACTCGTTTAGCTTACCCCTATCTTTTAAAACTTTTTTACCAGGAAAGTGATATGTTATTTACCATTGAAGTTGAGTTATTGGTGACCGACCAGCCATAACTCATAAGATTATATGTGAAATTTACGCATTTATATTTGTTTATCTTGTAAGATATAAATGTGTAATATTAATTTGTATCAAGTTGTTTTTAAATGTGTGTTATTTAAGTCGGATTTTGTCTAGCACGTACCGCCGCACGTGTTATTCGGTCGTGTGATACCCAATGAATCTGGGACGTTACAGTATTAGCTAGGAACAGTTCAATTCCGGATTATATTAATTGTCCGGCCTACTTTTCGAATCCACTCATAACACTACGTACTACCGAATTGTTCATATCGGGATTAGTAATGCCCGCAGACAAGCAAGACAAAATGTTTACTCAATACGATCTTGGTTGGCACACATAAACGTCACTTCAGATGGTAAAACAAGTAGGTGAATTTGGTGGGTGGATATAGACTTATAGCAATTCGCAAGTGTAAATCATTTCATAATATGGCACACAGACTTCAATATATTTGAGACTTCAGATAAACCTAAATTCATGTCATCAATGTGATAGAAGGGGAAAACGCTAGGAAATTATTAGTTTTTCTTTGTAATTTTTTCATTATTAAATAAAAGAATATATACGATGTTTGTCACTGCTTATTTTTAACCTTAATATATTGATGATTTTATAGTGTTTGGAAACTTTGGCTTAAACTCCAGCAAAAAACTAAACTAATTAATGCAAGATAACAATTATGAAAACAAATATTGCATAAAATCAAATGGTGACAAATAACTACTTGATGCATTGTTTAAAATTTTAACCTAAGAGAACAGCGCAATTCCCCCAAGAGCAGGCTAATTGCACAAATAGAAAATAATAACACATGGTCATAATAGTATTTCGTTTTCTTTTCAGATATTTCAGTCATAAAATGTGAACAAAAAAATGACTTCATTTTTAACAAAGATGACTTATTCTAAAGGCCTAAGTCAAGTCATAAATACAAAAATAATTTAGGCTCTAACTAGTCTTAGATTTAAGTCTATATTCACACACCAAGATGACGTATTCTAAAGGCCTAACTCAAATCAACTTCCACACACATACATGATAAAACAGGTCTCGATAATTTTGATGTTGGTTCATCAACTCTAAGTGGGTCACCAAAAGGTTTAGCGATTGCAAAAATGCTTGAGTTGTTATATAAGTGCATGGGTAGTTTGGGCAAAGTGATCCAAACATGTGTAATAACGGATTCTATGTCGGGATTCAATTCGTAAGAACACTTAAATTCTCATTGAACAAGAATCTATAAATCATACTTTTCTCATCCAAATACGTTGGAAATCATCCTCACGAAAACACATTATAAGAATATGCTTATTATTAATTACTTTGATTTGATGGTCCATTTTAAAATCTAGAACTAAAAACTTTCAATTTGAGGCTTACCGTGTGAGAATTTGCCAACAACTGTGTATGTGTATCTGAACGTTTTCGATAATTATATGATTTAATTTATTTTAATGCTATTTTAGGGTTTGTCGATTTGGATTACGATTCCCAAAAAAGATTTGATAGCCGGTGGATCTGGGGTATGAGTTGTTCATTTATAAGATTAGATGTAATGTGAGGAAGGCATAAGGCAGCTAGGGTTTAGGTCTCCCTCAAAGAGAGTATAAAATTCACATGTAAAGATTGAGTGTCTTTTTGAAACAGTGACATTATTTGACTATTTATACTACAGTCATTTTAATAACTATTAAATTAAAAAATAGATTATTAGATAATGTTTTTTAATAACTAATTTATTTTTTCTATTTTCAACAAATTATAATTTGATAAATTAAAGTTAAATTGTACAATACACTAAAAACTCAAATAAAAATATATAACCATAAGTGCGCCTAACATAAATTTAAATATTAATCATAATTTATTTATTTTTATCCATTTGACACATTTTTATGCGAACTGGTTATGAATCAGTCATATATAATGACAGTTTCCTAGTAATTCCCTGCAAAGATTAGTCACTTTTTTCAAAACTATTTAAGTATTTGTATTCGTTGTATACACTCGTCGCCCATTCCGATAGATGTGTCCGTCTCAATGTTTACGGAAGAGAGAGATCGGAGAGAGAGTAGAAGAAAAAGATCGAAAAAATAGAGAAAAGATGATGACAAAGATCGGAAAGAGAGAGTAAGGATGAGAGTGAGAAGGAGGAAGAGATAGATCGGAGGGAGAGAGAATGAGGAGATAGAGATCGGAGAGAATGTGAGAGGAGCAGAGAGAGATTGGAGAGAATGAGAGAGAGACCAAATAGATTGGGAGAGATAAATCAGATTTTTTTATTTTTTATTAATTATTAATTGAATGTATGTTTTTTTGATAATTTTACTTTTGAGGGCATGTTTTTATTAATATAATAGGTGTAGGCTATATTTATGTTAATTACCCCTTCGAGTAATTTTAAAAACTCGTAACTTGAATAAACTCTCATACACTAATTGTATGTACAATGAGGGTTTATTGAATATTCTCCATGTTTTTACCAATATATAGACAAACACAGAGGTCACTAGTATCTATGATCTACGACCAAACAGACACCTCAAAGTATATATACTATTTCCTCGGTTTTTGTTTTTTTTTATAATTAGAAACCCTCATTTGGAGGTAAATCTGATTCACAAGTGTCAGAGTTCGAACCCTGATGGTGAGCATGGTATACTCGGTACCAACCACTTTTTTTGCTCCCTCTGTTCACTTTCCGTAAAGCAGCATGTCAAAAATATGAATAACATACAATGTAGACATAGAGGTGTACTTAGGTACACTAGGTTATCTTCGCATGTAGCTGCGTACAACTGCCCCATTTCCCTAAATTTTGTTACTTTTCTAAGTAAAGCATTAGTTCTACACTTTAATGTAAGCACACTTTCTCTATCGATTTGGCATAAATAAGACACTGGCACTTCTTTTGTTGGGTGTGCAAAACAGCAAAAGCTAGATTCAAATTACTTACAGGTTACAAAAAGCATAAAATGAGAGAATTTTTACATTATCTATGCAACTTGTACATACATTGGGTGTATTACTACTGTTTTAGGCTACAATATGCTGTGCTGTTTGAAATTAGGAAACATGTTTGGTTTCATCCGGCTCAGAACTACCTTTTTCCGATGAACAACAACTTAAATTCTAAAACATCAAATAAGATGAACTTAAATTATTTGACTATACATGTAACATGCCCTTAATTTTACACATCCGACTACAAATCAGCAAACTAATGATACTTGACAAGTGACAACCGTCAAACTACCTGTTTTACACTTTTCCCCTGCAATTATAAATCAACTCTAGAAAGATGAGATGAAAGAAACAGGAAACCCTTGAGCTAAATTATTTTATATGAGAAAATCTCAATCAAATAATTCGGTAAAATTACACCATGACATTCTACTCCTTTTAAGTAGAACAAGGCTTAGGATGGAAACTAGTACACAAATTAATGGTGATAGAAAATGAAACAGAAAAGGGAAAAGTAAATAAAGGGTAAAAGTGAAACAACTAATGAACAAAAGTATAAGAGAATTTGAGATCATAGAGTGTAGTTATTGTTCATGTTGTCAATGTCGTATCCCCTCAGCTTCGCAACGGATTCTACCTTGCCTTTCAGAGTATGAATTTCCCTCATTCTGCGCCGATACAGGAAAACAATATAACTTCAGAAATTTCATAATGGCAAAACTAATGTGCAGAAATGAAAATTCGACCAACTTAATGATGTGGAGCTACGATCTATGTGTACTATCTTGATGGTGGGAAACTGCATAAAATATTATTTTCGTTTCGAAAGAGGAAGCACCAAAAAGTTCAAAAGTTATAAGTGCCAAGGCCTTGATTGTTTGCAGCTTATGAAATTAGTCCCTTTTTGACTTAAAAGCTAGATTGCATTTGTTGACCATCTTAAAAGCTGTGCTTTTCTGACTCTTTACCGTAAATAAGATAGAAGTTTTAAGCTCGATGAATCTGCCTGTTCTCCGAACCTCAAAAAAATTAGTGTTTTTTAGCTGCAACCAAACAAGTTAATGATGAAAAACTGCTAATTGATCAGATATCTTTTGAAATCAGGATCAACTAAAGAAGTATATCAAAAGCTATAAACAATTAAGTGTTTTTTACACAAGTACTGTCTTTACTCTTTCGGGATGGAAATCTGCACCAGTAATACTCTCTCAATTGTAAACATGATGAACTAGAAAGAAAAACTTAATTGTAGTAAAAATATGTAGTTTTTTAAATCAAACCTTGCAATCTCTGCACGTCTTTTAGCTTCCTCTGCCATGTGATTAATGTCCCCAAAATTGTTGCGGTCAGTAAATCTCTTATGTTCGCCAGACTTAAGACCATGAAGTGTTCGTTGTTCTGTTGCCCATGCAGCCTCACGAGCTTCCCTTCCAAAATTCTTTTGAGAGGTCAATGCAGTCTATAAAATTAAAAATGGTATGAACCCCTCTTAGCATTGGATCAAAGAATAATGTCCAAAGAATCTTCAGCAAACATGAAGTTGCAAAAAGGTTTTCAACTTCACTCACAGTTGTTACTGTGTGAATAGCAAACTAGGAGCAGTAACTTCTAATCACCTACTATATAAGAAAGAGAAAACTGAGAAGTACTAACTCTTTTATTCAATACCAAACCCCAAGCTTGTCCGCTCAGGAAATATCTAACAGCGAATTTGATAGGATCAAGGAAAACATAAGTCACGAGATTGAACAACCAAATGACACCTGTCCACCCCCAGCCAATTTTCCTAATTCCCGCAGTTTTCCAGGTTACCGTGGCAGATATCACTGTGGCAATCTGCAAACAACAAATTCCAAAAATTAAGCCTATTATATCATAAAAGAAAAGTTGAAAATGGAAGGTAAGTCGGTGAGAACTTTTCTCCAATAACTTTTATAGGAAAGTTTGTTTTTACAACCCTATTATCTAAAGTTTTTTCAATCCTTTTAGAAAGTGGATTTATATGAAAACTGAGGAAGCATGGGAAAACAATTATGAACATAAATGGAAAAAGGAAATGATTTCAGTTTTAAAATTATAAAGGTAACCATGAAACACCAAATAATTATTTTAGATTTTATAACAGTGCAGAATACTCAGGTAAGTTAGAAAGAAATACATTCTCCTTAAGTGTGTTTCCGATTTCTGTAGTCGGAAAGGCTAAGAGAAAAAGATCCCTAAAATGCAATAAATCATTAAGAATTCTGAAAATTAAAAGAATCCTGAATTTCATGAGAACTTCCACATATCTTTAAACTGTGACCAAAACAATGGGCAATGGAGTGATAAGCTTTATGTTTTTGAGATTCTGAAGTTAAATGCTTCTATTGATTAACATATAGCAAAATAAATTCAAGTACAAGTATAGGAAGAGTATATACCAATTGAGCAATGATGAACGCAACTACGAGTAGAAAACCAGGACGTTCAACAATAGACCAACTCCTAGAACGGGTCACAAAAATCAAAGCTTGGCTGATAGTACTATGCCCTTGCGTGTTTTATTACGTGATCCATTTTTGGATTTGCCTTCGAGATGAAGAATCTTGGGAAGACACGGTAGTGACTCGGCCTGATGATCGAGTCCTGTAAAAATTGAATATAAGTCCATAATTCAGATTACACCCAAAAGGGTTATGATCTTTTAGTCATCATGACGCTAAGTCGTCAAATTCTCCCATGATCGTTCGATCACTAGACATTGATATAGACCCGGTCCGTCCCTGATGTGACGATGAAGAGATATTGAACCATGATGTTCATATCTAATTATAATAAGCGCATCATTGTACTTGGTCTAATGTGCTAGGACGAACATCTCGTCTGCTGTAAATTGTATAGCTCGACACAGTATCGCGTTAACACACTGCCATCGAAATGACATAAAAGACATTTTTCCACTTCCTTAAAGTAACCGTGGATGATGGCTTGTCTTATCCCATTTTTCGTCATCGAGTGTATCTACCCCCTTTGGTACTCGAATTAACGCAACTTTTTTTCCGTTATACCGATGTCGGTTACTTAGTAGACCCGCATAAGGGATATTTCTAACATGGTCTGTTTTTACCATTAGGAATAAGGCGATATCTTGGAGGTATTGGAATGACTCCAAACGAATCACTATGATCTACTCGTGCTCTATGAGACGACTAGAGAGTCTATATGACTTCGATCTAGTATTAGGCATATTTGAATTACATATGCTCTGTCTTAGGATCCAGATAAAACACTTGTCTTATTTGAGAACAACTTGTTGTTATCAATCGAGAGAGACATGACTAGATTATGCTATTTAGCATTTCTCGCAGAAATAAATCTTCACATATGAAGTTTAAGAGCATCCAGTTGAATGCTCGTTCTATTACACGTTAGATTTTCTTGCATCCAGTCGTGTGAAAGTAAATGAAGCATCCAGTCGAATGCTCGTATTTTTTCTTCAAATATGAAATCCTTGCACTCCGTCGTGTGCAAGTGAGGGGGAGCATCTAGGTGAATGCTTATTGCACCAATTACTACTTAGTCGAAATTCTCGCACCCTGTCGTGTGCAAGTGAGGGGGAGCATCCAGTCAGATGCTCGTGTACTCTTTTTGTCCTTAGACCAATGTTTTTTCCCACTGTGTTTTTCTTGGCAAGGTTTTAGCGAGACACATTCCCATTATATCGCACTTAAGATTGTCGAAATTAGGGGGAGTATCCTGTTATATACTTCTTACCATTGTGTACTCTTTTGTCATTCGACTAGAGGTTTTTTCCACTGGGTTTACTCTAGTAAGGTTTTGATGAGGCACCTGTTTTGTGGGTGATCCCCTACTACTACCACTATTGCACTATTTTTCCTTCGATCAGAGATTTTTTCATTGGGTTTGCTCTGACAAGGTTTTGATGAGGCACACTGTTTCGTGGTTAGTTAATTACATTGAATTTCGGCGTATATCATTCGCCTACACAATTTCTCCTAGGTACCGGTTTTGTCTCACACTAGATTTTTCAGCCCTAAGGTTTTTATGTGTTTAGCACTGCGAATGAACTCGACTTAGATCGACAGCATGAAAACGAATAAATAAAGACGTTCAAATGGGGAGTGTTGTAGCATATTATTGGACTCTTGGGCCTTACTCATAGTGGGCCTAAGTTGGGCCTAAATGGTACAATGAAAATTTTAGGAAGATTAATTTACTAAAAGAGAAAGTGATTGATTAGTTAGAGATGTCTAAAATAGCATAGTGATCAATTATCAGTGCCGTCTCCAGCATTTTAGAGACACAAAGACGATAAAAAAAAATTGATCCTAAATACAAATATTATTTTAACCATTAAAATATTAAAAAAAACACTCGAATTGATAATTTATTCTTTTTCCCACCATGTTTTAAGTAAATAATCGGGCACAAGCATAAATTATCATAATAAATTACTAAATCAATCATATACACAAAATTGAGAATAAATATATCCAATTAACGTATTAATTTAAAACTCCCAAATTTAGTTGTATAAATTATCACAAAAAACTCATGAGTCATAGGCCCATAAGAATAAAGCGAATTCATTTTTAATGTATTACTTTTTTTAGGTTAGCCTAACCTAGTTTTTTTGGGCTATTCGATCAAAATCAATCTCATCTAAGGTTCAACAAAAATTATGGAAATATTACTACGTAGGATTGCCTACATACACTCCTCGGTAACACGAGCAGTTAAAAAAAAAAGGTCACATACGTAATTTTAGAGTAACACTACCATAAACCTGGTAAATGTGTGTCAGCCACTAAAAACCCAACACCTATTAATGAACCCAAAATAACTACTATCCTAAAATTAATTTAAAATTAGAAGTAAAATATTCTATTGGTTGACACATAATAAAATATAGTGCACCGTATGAAAAAAAAAATATATTAACCATACCGAAAAAGTATCGGATGCATTTCAGATACATTACGTAAAAAATAAAAATCAAATTTATCAATTGTACCAAAAAAGTATCGGATATATGTAATCGTGTCAACTCGTTTCTTACATATATATTTTTTCATATTTTTTGTTGACCATTATATTGGATTGTTTTTTATTTCATTATAATTCATAAAAAAACTATGGTAGCCTATCCTAAAAAATTAAGACAACAAAAATGGATCCGAATAAATCCCAAAATCTATTAGAATTCCAGAGCAGGGTAATTTTGTTTAACATTATTTTGAGTTTATCAAATCAAAATTAACTTACAAGTAGTGATGTAAAAACTTTATTTACATAGAGAAGTAGAAAATCAATTATCTTTGTTACGCTTTGTGAGATACAGAGACTATTATGTGTTTTTCTTTTTTTGGAATAAAACTTGAATTTTTTTTGTGATCCGTTGTATATTAATAATAAAATAAAATGCTATTATTTCTTAAGGGTATATTAGTAATTTCATATATAAAAGAAAAAATGGACCACTATAATTTTGGTGGCCCCAGTTTTATGCTTGTAAAATTTGGCTCTACAGCCGTTTGTGTCAATTATTTAGAAACACATGGAGTATCATAATAACATGTACGAAATGTAATTTGTTTCGGCCGCACGGTAAAATATATATTCTTCATGACATGGCCATTACTTATTCGATCCGAGATAATTTTGCAGTTACTTACAATTTTAAGAATCAAGGATGCAAGTATGGATACGAATTTTGGTGTTTCGGTGAATGCACTTGGTTTAACTCTACAAGCATACATCACCGCCTATAAAAAATCGTTCTTTTCGATAAGCTTTTCATGAGAATATCTAGTTATGCATATGTTTGGCAAGACATATTTTATTGGAAATACAACATTGGACACCACTTTTTTGGTGAAATTAGTGTGTTAGCACTTCGAGACGGGTCAGTGTTTATGAAAATCTCCCCAAAAAGTTTTCTTACGGAAAGTCGAACACATGATCTTTCATGTGGCCCTAGTCAGCTTTATGCACTAGCCAAATCCATTTGTGTTACAACATTAGACCCCACCAATATATTTACTGCTTCCTCTGTTCACTTTCAGTAAATATGTAGCATTTCAAAAATATGAATAACTTACAATTACAACGTATACATAGAGGTGTACTTAGTGACACCAAGTTATCTTCGCATGTACATGCGTTTAACTGCCCCTTTTGCCTAAATTATGTCCTGTTTCTAAGTATATAGCATTTGGTTCTACACTTTTAATTAAGGACACTTCTTCTATCCATTTAGCTTTAAATAAGATACTGGCGCTTCATTCGTTGGTTATCAAAAACAGCAAAAGTTAGATTTATATGATATTTCCTTAAAAGTGACAAGTAATGAAGCATTAAATGAGAGAATTTTTACATTGCCTGTGTAAGTTGTACATACACTGGGTGTATTATTACTGTTTTAGGCTACTTTATGTGTATTTGAAATTGGGAAACATGTTTTGGTTTCATCTGGCTCAGAACTACCTTTTTTCGATGAACAAAAGCTTAAAATCTAAAACTTGAAATAAGATGAACTTAAATTATATGATCATATATACCAGCCCTAATTTTGTATGTTACTACTACAAATCAGCATACTAATGATATTTGACAACCATCAAACTGACTGTTTTACACTTTTTCCCTTGTAAATCAACTCTAGAAAGATAAGATGCAAAGGAATTGGAAACCCTTGAGCTAAACCTTATTATTTGAGTTCGTTTGATCACGTACGTCTTGACTTTTATTGTATAGCCTTCGTCGTTATTAAAGAACTAGTCCGACGTATACAAGTGGTATTCGAGCATATTGGGAAATCGGTAAACTATTACTTCGATACATTTTGGGAAAACTTACTTTATTACCTTTCGAAGACGACAATTATTGAAGAGGAGTTTTGGTTGTTACTTTCTCTAGGTACATTTCACACCAATAATTTTCTATCTTTGTAGGTGTTCTATTGTGTATTGAAAACTGGGAAACTGGACAGGATCCTGCTAAATAAGGACCTTGAACAAGGTCAGTTTCAAAGGGAGGGAGGGCGGTGGAACCATACTCGTGCAACTAATGGCCGGGACCACTTGTTTACTTAAAGACTATTTCTATTTTCTTTATTTGGCATAAGACTTTATTGTTATATTTTAGTATTGATGTACTTATTAGTAATTGCGGATAGCGTCTTCAGGCGTTGCTCTTCACGAAGAGCTCTCTAATATTTATGAGTATAATTTATGCCTCCATTGTCATTCATAACAAAATATATTCATTAAAGCTTAAGATTTCTCTCTCTCTTCTCTTATACAAAAGTAGAAGCTATTAGAATTGTCGATGATCAACAATTCACCCCTGCCTCCAAAACACCTCAATGAAGTTGAGTGTCGAAAGAAAATAAGCAAACAATTATGAACAATTGGAATGAATATAAATATACGAATAAGAAACAATAAGAGATATGTTTGTGGTTTCGGCCTCGCCTACGCCACTAATAATAACTATAATCTTGAAGAACAATATATAATGATTACAATCACTCATAGACTTGCTCTCTCAATACCTATAGCTAACTATTGTTATTCTCTCAAAATTGTTGAATAATTTTAATGATGAATACATGCACTATTTATAGGAGTAGTATCCAATCCTCATACGGTAATGGATGTCCTAATTCAAGGCAACTTCTATCTCCTAAACTATAGCTAATTCATGTACTTCAATCCTTGTCCAATTCCAACTCTATCAAGAGAGTTTGTAGCCCATCGAATTCCTATGTACGTGCATGACTTTCATGCAGGCGAGGAATCCCAACAATTCTCCCCCTTCCGAGCCGTGAAGGAGAGATTTCTAGCTCCATCTTCAATGGACACTTGAGGTTAGGACTGCACCTAACCCTGCAATGGAACAGCAGACATCATGCTTTCCTTTAGGTAATACCTTAGTTAACATGTCGGCCCCATTGTCTTTTGTATGAACTTTGTCAATGTAGACCTGCTTCTCTTCAAGAACGTCCCTCACCCAATGATATCTAACCTGGATGTGCTTGGATCTTGAATGGAAAGATGGATTCTTGCTCAAGTGTATAGCACTTTGAGAGTCACAAAGAATTGTAAACCTCTCTTGCTTAATACCGAGCTCCATGAAGAACCTTTTGAGCCATAACAACTCCTTACAACATTCGGTAATGGCGATATACTCAGCTTCCGTGGTTGAGAGTGCCACACACCTTTGAAGCTTAGATTGCCAAGATATAGCTCCCCCTACATATGTGAACAAGTATCCAGATGTGGATTTCTTAGAGTCTATATCACCAGCCATATCCGAGTCCGTAAATCCTTCTAAGATCGCCCCTCTTTCTCCATAGCAAAGACACACATTGGAGGATCCTTTTAGATATTTAAGTATCCATTTGACTGCCTCCCAATGCTCCTTCCGTGGTTGAGATAAGAACCTACTAACCACTCCTACCGAGTATGCTATATCCGGCCTAGTACACAACATTGCATACATCAAGCTTCCAACTGCCGAGGCATAAGGGATTTTCTTCATCTCTTGAATGTCTTCCACTTTTGTCGTATCACACTTTGAGCTTAATTTGAAGTGAGCACCCAAAGGACATGAAACTGGCTTGGAGGACTCCATGTTGAATCTAGCTAATACTTTGTGAATATATTTCTCTTGAGACAGCCATAGTTTCTTCTTGAGTCTATCCCTCCTAATTTCCATGCCAAGGATGTATCGAGCACTCCCCAAATCCTTCATCTCAAAGGCCTTGCCTAGTTGATGTTTCAATTTGATAATATGATCAATGTTCTTGCCTATTATCAACATGTCGTCTACATAGAGTAGCAACACAATGAAGTCCTCACTAGAGAATTGTTTAATGAACACACAATGATCTATTAGTGTCCGTGTGAAGCCTTGCTCCCTCATGAATGAGTCGAATTTCTTGTACCATTGCCGAGGTGCTTGCTTCAATCCGTACAAACTTTTCTCTAGCTTGCAAACTAGATGTTCTTTACCCTTAGATGCGAAACCTTCCGGTTGATCCATGAACATAGTTTCTTCCAAATCACCATGTAAGAACGCCGTCTTTACATCCAACTGTTCTATTTCCAAATCTAGATGAGCAACCATTCCAAGAACCACTCTTATCGAAGTCATTTTTACCACCGGGGAAAAAATCTCTTCGTAGTCGATTCCTTGTCGTTGTCCAAAGCCTTTTACAACGAGCCTTGCCTTGTATCTTGGTTTGCCATTGTTCTCTTCCATCTTCAACTTGTACACCCACCTATTCTTTAAGACCTTGTGTCCAGGAGTTCTATCAACGAGTGTGAATGTCTTATTTTTATAAAGTGAGTTCATCTCCTCCTTCATAGCATTCAACCATTCAAGTTTGTCTTCCCTACTCAAGACCTCTTGGAAACATGTTGGTTCACCCTCGTCGGTAAGTAACACATACTCGTGGGGAGGGTATTTCGTGGATGGAACCCTTAGCCTGGTGGATACTCTAGGTGGTGGTGCTTCATTATTTTCAATGGGATCATTTGGATTATCTTCAACTCTTTCTTCCACAATTATATCACTTGTATGATCAACCCTTTCTTCCTCTAGATTGTTATCACCTTCAAGATGGTTGTCACCTTCAAGATGGTTGTTGCTCATTGAGTGATTTGCTTGTGGTACTTCCAAGGTTATAGGTTGCTCAAGTTCTTCTACTTCTTCTTCCGAATCAAAGTTACTAAGAGCTTGATCACTAGTCTCGACTTGCATACCTTTGTCAAAATCTTTAATGGTTTGATCCTCGAAAAACACCACATCCCTGCTTCGAACTATCCTCTTTGCTATTGGATCATAAAGTTTGTACCCAAACTTATCATCCCCATAGCTCAAATACACACATTGTTTGGACTTTTTCTCAAGCTTGGTTCTCTCATCCTTAGGAACATGCACAAATGCCCTACAACCGAACACCCTAAGGTGTTTGTATGATTGGCTTTTACCACTCCATACTTCTTCCGGCACCAGTCCTTCCAAGATTGTTGTAGGTGATAGATTAATTATTTGAGCTGCGGCACACAAGGCTTCTCCCCAAAAAGTAGTTGATAAATTAGAGTGAGATAGCATGCATCTAATTTTCTCAACAATTGTTCGATTCATGCGTTCGGCCAAACCATTATGTTGGGGTGTCTTTGGTACACTTTGTTCATGTCGAATGCCATGTTCCTTACAATGTTGATCAAACGTACCTATGTATTCACCACCATTATCCGTCCTTATGCATTTGAGGGATTCTCCAGTCTCTCGTTCTACCAATGCATGGAAGTGTTTGAACACAATTGGTACTTGACCCTTAGTTTTCAATGGGTATGCCCATAGCTTTCTAGAGTAATCATCGATGAATGTGACGAAGTATAAACAACCTCCTAGCGTTTTGGTTTTCATAGGTCCACAAACATCCGAATAGACTAGCTCAAGTACTTCGGATTTTCTTTGAGCAACTTTGTTGAAGGATCCTCTATGTTGTTTCCCAAACAAACAATGTGTGCATTCGGTAATATGATCATCATCAAGCTTTGATATGAGACCTCTTTTGGCTAGGATTTTCAATCCTTTTTCACTCATATTCCCAAGTCTATGATGCCATGTTTTTGCCTTTGGTTCTACAACATGAATATCATTCACAACCGTACTCAATCTTGACCTATATAGCGTACCTCCCTTAGTGCCTTTGGCTATCACCTTCGAGTTCCTAATGAGCTTCCATTGACCCTCTCCAAAGGTATTGATGTAGCCTTGATCATCTAACTTGCCTGAGGATAATAAATTCATACGGAAATCCGGAATATGTCTCACATCTTCTAAGACAATCTCATGGCCTAGACTTGTCTTTACATGGACAGTTCCTACTCCCATGATCTTTGATACTCCATTGTTACCCATCCTAGCTTCTCCAAACTCCCCCAGCTTATAAGTTCGAAAGAAGGATTTATTGGGTGTTACATGAAAAGAGGCTCCTGAGATTATAATGTTGTAAACTATTATCAAAAATAAATCGTAAAAGTATCAAAGAATGTATGTATTTATGGCTGTAACTTAACTCACGAGTTAGATATCTTTATATAGCCGATGTTCTCGAATAACAATTTAATATAATAATATATAACCGGAGACTCATTTGTTGACTGGGAAGCAAGTCCACTCAATTTTCTTTTTGTATAGATCTTATTCAGCATATTAACAAACGTTTACAGTTCACACCAAATAATGAAATAAAACGTCTGTTTTGTCATGTTAAGAACCTACAACTTTAATTGACTTCTCATTCTGTAAGGATCTGGCTTTTTCTTGACTATTATTCTAACAGGCATGTGAAGCTTTTTAACTTGCATTATTACAATTATTGACTTTTTAGAAATAGATTTTCAATGAGGTATAAGCTCATCAAAGAAAGAGGAAATCATGTCATGAGGAGTGTGCAAGGGAGAGAGCTAGAGAAGAAAAAATTCCGTCTAATTAAGCCAATCACAATTTCTCCTTGGGTCGCAAATTAAGAACATCATGATTTATGCAGGCACACCACACACTGATATGGCAGGGCCGGGGCTCCATGGATTTGGAAGCTTTAGGTGTTTATCCCGAAACGAGGCACTTTAAAAATTGAAAAAACACATATTTCCTTAATTTATGTCATATTTATAACTTTTATTATGCGCAAAATCATCTTACAGATTTTAGCTGTGAAATTTATATGAAAAATAGGTTAGTAAAGTTAAGACAATACTCTTATAACTTTGAAGAATGCAATCAAACATAGTTTTGTTGCATAACTTAAATTTCTGTGGTAAAAAGAGACTGAATGGTTTTTATTGTGTTATAGATTCTTGCAATATAAGTTGAATGTGGTAGAAAGCTTGTGTCATTTTTATGTGACCACGTTGACAAAAGAAATGTGAGATTAATTCGAACTAAGTGATTTATTGCAAAGATGGGTACTTATGTTCTTTGAAACCATTGGAACACGCATGATTGTTTCATAGTAAATAATTTGACATAAATTAATTAAGGAAATATATGGTGCTCTTGAAAATTGGAGGTCCTATATCGGGGCCTCTTGGCCCTAGCTCTCAAACCGGTCTTGGCTGCTGGAACACAGTAGAGATTAAGTTCAATGAGATGTAAGCTCTTAAAATTGAATGATAAATAGCTAGATTGAAAATATTTAACGCTGTGAAGTACTAGATCCCGGAACATCTCTCAAAATTCGTTAAGTTGAGGTTTCAAGGGAAGTCAACACTGAAGGCATAGCGGCGGGGTAAAATTAGTCATAGGGGAATGAAAGCCGGAAATAGAAAATGGGGTGGTTTATTTGTCTTTAGTAAAGAGGGGAAATTACCGTCATGTATATTAAAATTTGAGGGTGATTTTGTGTGTCAAGAAGATTTTCTAGTCGGAAACGAAATGTCAAGTCCCGGCCAAACATATGGACTAATAGGATTTTTTGTGGTGAATTTTATGAACAAGTATAGAAAATTTTGGTAATTCTCATCGATATAGGCTTTTGATTAGTGTTTGGAGGTTTAGCCGGCTAAATTCAAACTTGTTGGAGGCTAGACTCGGTTTACTTTGATGTCGTTGTATTTGATTCGTCTTCGGACAGAGTTCCTCTTTTCTTTACTTATATAGTTAGTCTGTTTGATTTTTTTTATTTTTTTTTATTTTCTGGTCGCATGCAAAACACTACAGCAAACTTAAGAATTATGAACAATTTTTTTAGAGGCAATCAAATTTTGTCTCTAAATAGTAACTTTTCGGGACAAAAATAATCTTTTAGATACAAAAATATTTTTTTTGTCTCAAACTCTAACCTTTAGGCATTTTTGTCTTTCTATTATAAAGTATCCCGTTGTATTTTTTTGACAAGTATTTACATTTTATTATTTTTAAAGTACTATCTATATATTTACTTGTTGATCTTTACATCATTTTAAGAAAAATAAAACGAATACAAAGGAGATTATATGGTTCATATATAAGTTTGGAAAGAGAAAGTTTATTTCGGGGAGGTCCGAAAAGGAATGAGTTTATTTCGGGGAGATCCGAAAAGGAATGAGTTTATTTCGGGGAGCTCCGACAAGAAAGCAGTTATTTCGGGGAGTTCCGACAAGAAAGTAGTTTATTTCGAAGAGTCCGACAATAATGAAGTTTATTTCGGAGATTCCGACAAGAAATAATAAAAGAAAATCCAACGTTGAGATATATATTAATTTAATGATTTTTAAACTGAATTTTCAAAAAGGTTTATATTAGCATGCATTGTGAATTTTTATTAAGTCTAATTAAACAACATTTTTAAAAGAAAAGAATAAAGAGAAAAACTTATTTTTATTCCATATTATTATTTTAAGGCATTATTACTCACTAAACTCGTTTAGCTTACCCCTATCTTTTAAAACTTTTTTACCAGGAAAGTGATATGTTATTTACCATTGAAGTTGAGTTATTGGTGACCGACCAGCCATAACTCATAAGATTATATGTGAAATTTACGCATTTATATTTGTTTATCTTGTAAGATATAAATGTGTAATATTAATTTGTATCAAGTTGTTTTTAAATGTGTGTTATTTAAGTCGGATTTTGTCTAGCACGTACCGCCGCACGTGTTATTCGGTCGTGTGATACCCAATGAATCTGGGACGTTACAGTATTAGCTAGGAACAGTTCAATTCCGGATTATATTAATTGTCCGGCCTACTTTTCGAATCCACTCATAACACTACGTACTACCGAATTGTTCATATCGGGATTAGTAATGCCCGCAGACAAGCAAGACAAAATGTTTACTCAATACGATCTTGGTTGGCACACATAAACGTCACTTCAGATGGTAAAACAAGTAGGTGAATTTGGTGGGTGGATATAGACTTATAGCAATTCGCAAGTGTAAATCATTTCATAATATGGCACACAGACTTCAATATATTTGAGACTTCAGATAAACCTAAATTCATGTCATCAATGTGATAGAAGGGGAAAACGCTAGGAAATTATTAGTTTTTCTTTGTAATTTTTTCATTATTAAATAAAAGAATATATACGATGTTTGTCACTGCTTATTTTTAACCTTAATATATTGATGATTTTATAGTGTTTGGAAACTTTGGCTTAAACTCCAGCAAAAAACTAAACTAATTAATGCAAGATAACAATTATGAAAACAAATATTGCATAAAATCAAATGGTGACAAATAACTACTTGATGCATTGTTTAAAATTTTAACCTAAGAGAACAGCGCAATTCCCCCAAGAGCAGGCTAATTGCACAAATAGAAAATAATAACACATGGTCATAATAGTATTTCGTTTTCTTTTCAGATATTTCAGTCATAAAATGTGAACAAAAAAATGACTTCATTTTTAACAAAGATGACTTATTCTAAAGGCCTAAGTCAAGTCATAAATACAAAAATAATTTAGGCTCTAACTAGTCTTAGATTTAAGTCTATATTCACACACCAAGATGACGTATTCTAAAGGCCTAACTCAAATCAACTTCCACACACATACATGATAAAACAGGTCTCGATAATTTTGATGTTGGTTCATCAACTCTAAGTGGGTCACCAAAAGGTTTAGCGATTGCAAAAATGCTTGAGTTGTTATATAAGTGCATGGGTAGTTTGGGCAAAGTGATCCAAACATGTGTAATAACGGATTCTATGTCGGGATTCAATTCGTAAGAACACTTAAATTCTCATTGAACAAGAATCTATAAATCATACTTTTCTCATCCAAATACGTTGGAAATCATCCTCACGAAAACACATTATAAGAATATGCTTATTATTAATTACTTTGATTTGATGGTCCATTTTAAAATCTAGAACTAAAAACTTTCAATTTGAGGCTTACCGTGTAAGAATTTGCCAACAACTGTGTATGTGTATCTGAACGTTTTCGATAATTATATGATTTAATTTATTTTAATGCTATTTTAGGGTTTGTCGATTTGGATTACGATTCCCAAAAAAGATTTGATAACCGGTGGATCTGGGGTATGAGTTGTTCATTTATAAGATTAGATGTAATGTGAGGAAGGCATAAGACAGCTAGGGTTTAGGTCTCCATCAAAGAGAGTATAAAATTCACATGTAAAGATTGAGTGTCTCTTTGAAACAGTGACATTATTTGACTATTTATACTACAGTCATTTTAATAACTATTAAATTAAAAAATAGATTATTAGATAATGTTTTTCAATAACTAATTTATTTTTTCTATTTTCAACAAATTATAATTTGATAAATTAAAATTAAATTGTACAACACACTAAAAACTCAAATAAAAATATATAACCATAAGTGTGCCTAACATAAATTTAAATATTAATCATAATTTATTTATTTTTATCCATTTGACACATTTTTATGCGAACTGGTTATGAATCAGTCATATATAGTGACAGTTTCTTAGTAATTCCCTGCAAAGATTAGTCATTTTTTTCAAAACTATTTAAGTATTTGTATTCGTTGTATACACCCGTCGCCCATTCCGATAGATGTGTCCGTCTCAATGTTTACGGAAGAGAGAGATCGGAGAGAGAGTAGAAGAAAAAGATCGAAAAAATAGAGAAAAGATGATGACAAAGATCGGAAAGAGAGAGTAAGGATGAGAGTGAGAAGGAGGAAGAGATAGATCGGAGGGAGAGAGAATGAGGAGATAGAGATCGGAGAGAATGTGAGAGGAGCAGAGAGAGATTGGAGAGAATGAGAGAGAGACCAAATAGATTGGGAGAGATAAATCAGATTTTTTTATTTTTTATTAATTATTAATTGAATGTATGTTTTTTTGATAATTTTACTTTTGAGGGCATGTTTTTATTAATATAATAGGTGTAGGCTATATTTATGTTAATTACCCCTTCGAGTAATTTTAAAAACTCGTAACTTGAATAAACTCTCATACACTAATTGTATGTACAATAAGGGTTTATTGAATATTCTCCATGTTTTTACCAATATATAGACAAACACAGAGGTCACTAGTATCTATGATCTACGACCAAACAGACACCTCAAAGTATATATACTATTTCCTCGGTTTTTGTTTTTTTTTTATAATTAGAAACCCTCCTTTGGAGGTAAATCTGATTCACAAGTGTCAGAGTTCGAACCCTGATGGTGAGCATGGTATACTCGGTACCAACCACTTTTTTTGCTCCCTCTGTTCACTTTCCGTAAAGCAGCATGTCAAAAATATGAATAACATACAATGTAGACATAGAGGTGTACTTAGGTACACTAGGTTATCTTCGCATGTAGCTGCGTACAACTGCCCCATTTCCCTAAATTTTGTTACTTTTCTAAGTAAAGCATTGGTTCTACACTTTAATGTAAGCACACTTTCTCTATCGATTTGGCATAAATAAGACACTGGCACTTCTTTTGTTGGGTGTGCAAAACAGCAAAAGCTAGATTCAAATTACTTACAGGTTACAAAAAGCATAAAATGAGAGAATTTTTACATTATCTATGCAACTTGTACATACATTGGGTGTATTACTACTGTTTTAGGCTACAATATGCTGTGCTGTTTGAAATTAGGAAACATGTTTGGTTTCATCCGGCTCAGAACTACCTTTTTCCGATGAACAACAACTTAAATTCTAAAACATCAAATAAGATGAACTTAAATTATTTGACTATACATGTAACATGCCCTTAATTTTACACATCCGACTACAAATCAGCAAACTAATGATACTTGACAAGTGACAACCGTCAAACTACCTGTTTTACACTTTTCCCCTGCAATTATAAATCAACTCTAGAAAGATGAGATGAAAGAAACAGGAAACCCTTGAGCTAAATTATTTTATATGAGAAAATCTCAATCAAATAATTCGGTAAAATTACACCATGACATTCTACTCCTTTTAAGTAGAACAAGGCTTAGGATGGAAACTAGTACACAAATTAATGGTGATAGAAAATGAAACAGAAAAGGGAAAAGTAAATAAAGGGTAAAAGTGAAACAACTAATGAACAAAAGTATAAGAGAATTTGAGATCATAGAGTGTAGTTATTGTTCATGTTGTCAATGTCGTATCCCCTCAGCTTCGCAACGGATTCTACCTTGCCTTTCAGAGTATGAATTTCCCTCATTCTGCGCCGATACAGGAAAACAATATAACTTCAGAAATTTCATAATGGCAAAACTAATGTGCAGAAATGAAAATTCGACCAACTTAATGATGTGGAGCTACGATCTATGTGTACTATCTTGATGGTGGGAAACTGCATAAAATATTATTTTCGTTTCGAAAGAGGAAGCACCAAAAAGTTCAAAAGTTATAAGTGCCAAGGCCTTGATTGTTTGCAGCTTATGAAATTAGTCCCTTTTTGACTTAAAAGCTAGATTGCATTTGTTGACCATCTTAAAAGCTGTGCTTTTCTGACTCTTTACCGTAAATAAGATAGAAGTTTTAAGCTCGATGAATCTGCCTGTTCTCCGAACCTCAAAAAAATTAGTGTTTTTTAGCTGCAACCAAACAAGTTAATGATGAAAAACTGCTAATTGATCAGATATCTTTTGAAATCAGGATCAACTAAAGAAGTATATCAAAAGCTATAAACAATTAAGTGTTTTTTACACAAGTACTGTCTTTACTCTTTCGGGATGGAAATCTGCACCAGTAATACTCTCTCAATTGTAAACATGATGAACTAGAAAGAAAAACTTAATTGTAGTAAAAATATGTAGTTTTTTAAATCAAACCTTGCAATCTCTGCACGTCTTTTAGCTTCCTCTGCCATGTGATTAATGTCCCCAAAATTGTTGCGGTCAGTAAATCTCTTATGTTCGCCAGACTTAAGACCATGAAGTGTTCGTTGTTCTGTTGCCCATGCAGCCTCACGAGCTTCCCTTCCAAAATTCTTTTGAGAGGTCAATGCAGTCTATAAAATTAAAAATGGTATGAACCCCTCTTAGCATTGGATCAAAGAATAATGTCCAAAGAATCTTCAGCAAACATGAAGTTGCAAAAAGGTTTTCAACTTCACTCACAGTTGTTACTGTGTGAATAGCAAACTAGGAGCAGTAACTTCTAATCACCTACTATATAAGAAAGAGAAAACTGAGAAGTACTAACTCTTTTATTCAATACCAAACCCCAAGCTTGTCCGCTCAGGAAATATCTAACAGCGAATTTGATAGGATCAAGGAAAACATAAGTCACGAGATTGAACAACCAAATGACACCTGTCCACCCCCAGCCAATTTTCCTAATTCCCGCAGTTTTCCAGGTTACCGTGGCAGATATCACTGTGGCAATCTGCAAACAACAAATTCCAAAAATTAAGCCTATTATATCATAAAAGAAAAGTTGAAAATGGAAGGTAAGTCGGTGAGAACTTTTCTCCAATAACTTTTATAGGAAAGTTTGTTTTTACAACCCTATTATCTAAAGTTTTTTCAATCCTTTTAGAAAGTGGATTTATATGAAAACTGAGGAAGCATGGGAAAACAATTATGAACATAAATGGAAAAAGGAAATGATTTCAGTTTTAAAATTATAAAGGTAACCATGAAACACCAAATAATTATTTTAGATTTTATAACAGTGCAGAATACTCAGGTAAGTTAGAAAGAAATACATTCTCCTTAAGTGTGTTTCCGATTTCTGTAGTCGGAAAGGCTAAGAGAAAAAGATCCCTAAAATGCAATAAATCATTAAGAATTCTGAAAATTAAAAGAATCCTGAATTTCATGAGAACTTCCACATATCTTTAAACTGTGACCAAAACAATGGGCAATGGAGTGATAAGCTTTATGTTTTTGAGATTCTGAAGTTAAATGCTTCTATTGATTAACATATAGCAAAATAAATTCAAGTACAAGTATAGGAAGAGTATATACCAATTGAGCAATGATGAACGCAACTACGAGTAGAAGACCAGGACGTTCAACAATAGACCAACTCCTAGAACGGGTCACAAAAATCAAAGCTTGGCTGATAGTACTTATTTGAAGATAAACTGCAGATGCCATTTTTTCATTGAGATGTGTAGCTACAGTCTTATCTTGCATATTATAATTATTCCTGTTGAAATTCTCTACATGAAAATGATTCTGCAAAAGACAATTGGTATGAAGTATGAACCCCTCTTAGCATTGGATCAAAGAATAATGTCCAAAGAATTATTTTGAGATAAACCAAAATATACAAAAAGTAAATGTTACAGAAATAGATTTGTCTAGCACAATTCTAATAAGTAAAGGCCCAAAGACCATGAAGTTCCATCTTGAGAAATTGGTAATCAATACTATAATACAGATATAATGTACAGTTATATACTATATAGTGGTACAATATTTACCGTAAAGAAGTTGGTTTCATAAGCCATCCAAAAGAACAAGACTGTCATCAGAGCCATATAAGTACCAAGGACGACTCCAGTCGCAAAGATTTCATTTAGCTTCCAACTATCTGGAGTAGGAGAAGGCTTAACCCTGTCTTTAGAGATTGTCATGATAGTACCTGAAAGCAAACTCAGAAATGAAACAGTAAGCGAAATGAAACAAAAGAGACCCTTATTGCACTGGCTAGGAACACACGAAATGTCGATAATGTGTATACTATAAACTAGTGAAATTGTCAAAACAAAAGAAAAACTGACCATCATTAAGTATAGCTATCACGAGAACCATGAAAGGGGGAAAGTCGAATTTCCAGAAACAAGCCAGCAACAGGAAACCTAACTGCAAGGCATAAACGAGTAACAGTAGGATATGAGCTTAAAAATTAAAAAGAGTAACAAAATTTGATTTTGGTTTATATTCAAATTTACTTCAACGAAAACTTACCACAATACGGATGGTGATCGACACGGCATATATCTACAAAAAAAAACATAGCTTTTGGGGTGAGTTCTTTTCGCACTTTTTATGTTAAAGGAGTTTAACATTGGCCTTGTTTGGAAGTAAAAGATATTGTTTGAAAACAAAAGAAAGATATACATCCAAATCATGCGAATACTTTAAGATATTATGAAATCAAAAAATTCCTTGAAAACCGTACTCGAGTTCGAAATTCGAAATATACACTACTATCAGTTACTGTAATTGTTACTACTTTTAAGTTTTAAGACCAAAAAAAATATGACTTTCCACTTTCTATCTTACGTTTATGTTTATGTTTACTTTTTCAAACCCACTACATATGCATACACCTATACGTAAAAGATATTTCCAAACGAGCACAATTAGATCAAGATAGAGTTACCGTGTAGTTCTTCATCCTCTGGAAAATAGCACGGCTTGTTAAAACAGCACTAATAATCACGCTCAACCCGGGTTCGGTAAGAACAATATCAGAAGCACTACGAGCAGCATCGGTAGAGTCAGCAACAGCAATCCCAATATCAGCTTTTTTTAAAGCGGGTGCATCATTGACTCCATCGCCAGTCATTCCACAAATGTGCTTTCTATCTTGCAATCTCTTCACTATCTCATACTTATGCTCTGAAAAATATAAATTTACTCAAAGTATAAAGCCACAAGACAAGGTTCGTTACCGTTTTTTTCACCAAGCTATCACATTTCTTCGACTGTTTTTTAGTACAACTTAACTGTTTTTTGTTTTGCCTTTTTACACTATGTAGTTAAAAACACTAACAGATTTAGGACTAAAATAGAGAATAATTGATAAAACACTGTATAAATAGAAAAAATATATGATAAACTAGTGTATGAAAATATTTTGTTTTCGAATTATAAAACACCCTAACAAATTATTTCTGTTATCTGGTACAGCAAGTCCACTACTTGTCGAGAAATTTAACGTTTGTGTACTAATTGCTACTTTTTTGTAGGTTGGCATACAAAGTCGAAATATGACATGAATTTACTGGAAAAAACTTTAAATAACCCTACAAGATAATGGACACACGGACTACATATCAAGAGCTATAAGGCCTATATACCGGGAAAAACACCAGCAAACCCATCAGCTTTTTCAATAAGTTCATCAATATCTACAGATGAAACAGCATTGTCCTTGCCACCGAGCAAAGCCGAAGAAGGGTACATGTTGGTGCCCATTCCAAGACGTCGGCCTGTTTCCTTTCCGATTGCCAGTTGATCACCTGGATTATAAATTAATAAATTCATATTTAAACATTTTGTATAAATTGTAACTATCTGGTCCTTAGGGAACAAGTATAAAGAACGAAATTATAATGATGATCACCAGTTATCATTTTAACGCTAACACCAAGATCTAATGCTCTCCTGATTGTCTCAGCACTATCATGACGAGGTGGGTCAAAGAGAGGGAGTAGGGCAACAAACTCCCATGGTCCACCTGGACTATCCTTGCTACCATTAGGTACTTCCTACAGACAGAGAAAGGAAAAGTTAGGTTTTCATGTTAAAAAAACAAATCTAAATAATAAAAGGCGTGGTTGTCAAAAAGACCTGGCGAGCTACTCCAAGTGATCGAAGCCCACGTTCTGCAAATTTGTCGATTATGGCATGTACCTTTTTCTCAATTTGTGATCTGTTCTGAGCTAGATGGAGAATCTATAGAAACAGTAAAATAAATAAAACATCTATAGACTATAGCGAAAGGTGATTAATAAAAGATACTAAAAATTTATATTATTTGAGTACATACCTGCTCAGGTGCACCTTTGCTCACTCTATGCATTTTACCAGCCTTGTCAATGTATGTTAGTGCTGTTCTCTTGTCTGTTGGGTTGAATGGGAGGAAATGAACTTCCTTAATCCCAGCTCTTGCCTAGTAGAACAACAATAAACAATTAGTAAATCCTCAGCTAAAATCTCCAATTACAGTAACGTATCATCACACTTCGATTTTGTTCACCAAACTATAAAAAGATAGCAATCAGTTCACCAACCTAACAAATTGTCCGTAATCAAAAGAGAAAAAACGTGGTAGAATAGTGTACAAATTACAAAAAAAAAAAAACAGTATAGAATAGTGTTTAAAGGTATTTTGTATAAGCAATTGTTAAGCACCCAACCTTGAACCTTTTTACTTATTTGGTAGAGTAGGTGATCGAGATATGGAACGACAGTGTATTAGTAGCTAATTTTTAAGTTTGGTGTACATAATTGAAAACCGATGACACGGTAATGAACAGAAATGTAATTAACTCAAAAGTAACACCAATGATCTATTTGTATAAACTACAACTTCAAACGAATGAGAAGGAAAGGTTGTTTTAAATAACATAACGGACGGAATAGTTCTGCTCAAGGCTTGAGATTCATACCCAATGACCAACGTGTAAAACTAAGAAGAAAATTGGCATAAACAAAAGCTAATATGTTTCGATTTAAAAATTATGTACCTCTTTAGGGTCTGCTAACATTGCAACGATAGCAGCATCAATTGCATCTTGATTTTCTAATCGTGAGGCCCTAGCAGCCATTAGCACAACCATGTCATTGTCAACGCCTTTAGCAAAAACCTGCACTCGTGCAAGTATTAGAAAAATTGTTAGAAAGTGCAAATCATAGATTTAGGTGAAATAAGGTCAGCAGTGGTACTATGTTTAAGAACCATCGATGTATATAAATATTACTCTGGCAAACCACAGCCAAATAACACTTGTGCATGTAAGCAATTTCAAAAAAATTGACATCCTGAAAATTGCAGAAATAAGAAAATATACTCTTTAAAATACTAACCTCGATCATAGTTTTGTCCACAGTCAACTTATTAAGAGTTAATGTGCCAGTTTTATCACTGCATAGGACATCCATTCCTGCCATTTCCTCAATTGCAGTCATTCTCTTTGTTATAGCTCCCTGCAGTTTATACAAATTTTATCTATCAATATAAATAATTACTACCATATGCTCCTATATTTTAAGCAAAGTCTTTGCTGTTTTACACACCTGCTGAGCTAATCGGTGTGAACCAATAGCCATTGTAACAGAAAGGACAGTTGGCATAGCAATTGGAATACCACCAATGAGTAAAACTAGAAGATTGTCAATACCAACACGATATTCCCTCTTGTGAACACCATATAATACTATAATTTCGACAATCATTCCAAGAGCAATCGAGCAGATGCAGAAGTTTCCGATTGCTGTTAAAACCTAAATACATATACTAGGTTAAAGGGGTAAACTCAATTACGAGGGTGATGCTCAAAATGTTAAACATAATAAATATAGCTGTAAAAAAATGCTGAACCTAGTGTGACCAGCATCGAACTACTAGTGGAAATTGTTAAAGAGTAAGCTACCTATAAAAATTCGGCCAAGTTTAAAATTTGTTCACTTCATCAGAGATTGATTTTTTACACCAACCTTTAAAGGTTAGCAATTAGTAACCCAACCAACATACTTTCACATTTTTTAACGAAATAAAAAAGATCATAAGTTGGGAATTTAAATAGGAAATTTTTGTGAGGAGTAGAGTATAAAAGCAAAAGAAAAGTTATAGAATCATGTTCAAAATATTTGGTTATATTAATGAAATAGTACACATTTTTCACCCTATTTAGTACGCTAGGTGTATTTAACTGCATCAAAATGTCACATCAGTGCACTATTCAGAAATGTTTTTTGGTGTACAAAATGAAAACCAGATGATACGTTAGTGTAACAGTAATTATTCGCAAAACCAGGCATAATAAGGCACATTCTGAATCTGCTACTAGAACCTTATCAGTAATATTCTTTTGAAGGATTATTTTGTAGAAATCTATCCCTCGTCATACATGAGTCGAAGCAGAACGGTATATTATTAATCTGATTTATGTTAACATTAGTAATGTAGGACTAAACATGAGACCGACCTTTTGAAAATGTCCAACATGAGTGGTATTTTCTACAAGATGAGCAGCTTTTCCAAAGAAAGTATGCACTCCTGTTGCAATCACAACTGCTTCAATTTCTCCTTGCTTGCATGTTGAACCAGAGTAAACTCCCTCACCAGGGTTCTTAGTTACTGGAAGTGATTCTCCAGTAAGAGCAGACTATAAGAAAATAAGTAAAACAAAGAGTCAAGGTCGCAAAGGAATGTAGGTGAAAAGAACGCCCATAGCCTCTTCAAGTTAAATTCAAAACCTTATTTTTACTTCCTTTTAGTAAAAAGGGTGAAGTTTCAAGCAAGCTCTGAGAGCAATCTATGGTGACTCTTTTAGCACCACTCCATAAGAGGTTGATGAAAACTGAAAAGCCATTAGTTTTGGTTACTTTGCACTTAAAAGTAAATAGTCTAACTGATGCAGCAGCCAAATGTAACTTGTTTATACTTTGAGGCAACAAAAAAAATAAAATTGAAGTACTAAAGTACTATTTTCTAAGAAAAAGTAAAGTGTTTTCTGATTTTACTAAAACCAGATTTATTTTTCACTTCTCCAAATCAAGATAGCTTTTCTTTTTCCCATCACACAATACTACATATATACTGCATTTATTACTTGAAAGTCTACTTTAACACATCCAGCAAATTAGTAGGCTTTTGTAATTTACACATACAACAAAAGGGCCGAGCATATATATTTAGACATCAAAAACTCATTATGTTACAGAGAGAAAAAAAATACCTGATCAATTTTAAGTGCATCTCCTTCTAAAAGACGAGCATCAGCAGGTACAATATCACCAAGTTTGATGCTTATAATATCACCAGGAACCAACGTAACAGCATCTTCCTCACTCCATGTCCCATCACGTAATACCTAATAAATTAAGTTGATTACAGAATGTGACCCTAACAAGTTAACAACGAAGTTACTTCCGCATGAATTAGAAATTGAAGTTGCAGCATCTGCTTCTATTTTAGTAGTTAAAAACCTTGGCTTTTGGAGCTAAGCGAGCCATAAGAGCGGCAGCGGCATTTCCAGCATTATTTTCCTCGATAAAACTGATTGTGGAGTTTATAATAAGCAACACGATGATACCGATGAAATCATGGTAATCGGGTCCCTTGCCCTGAAATAATTGGAAAAAATTCAGTCTAAAATAGTCTCAAGTGCATACTTTATGCATAAACAAAAAACTAATTCATTGTGTCCTCCATAAAACATCATTGTGTCCTTTTTCCGTTAATTACATATCAACTGTGCGTTAGAAATAACAGTTATGCACTGGATAATTACCCCTCCATGTGCTAAACCAATAGCCATCAAAGCTGCTGCTTCCATGACCCATGACAAAGGATTCCACATAAACCCCAAATATTTCAATATTTTACTTTCCTGGGAAAAGAAGGAAAAAAAAGTGAAATGAAACAATAAAACATGCACCAGGGAAAAAAAAAGAGAGATTATACCGTGCATGTTACCTTTTTCTCTTCCAGTTTGTTATATCCAAACAATTCCACTCGTTCTTGAACATCATTAGCGCTTAAACCTTCTCTTGTACACTGAAGACTTTCGAAAACTTCTTCAAGGGGTATATTCTCCTACACAAACAAAAACAAGAATGAAGTGTTTTGTCAACCATTCAATCCTATCATTCAATTTCTACCCTCTTTAATCCATGAAATCAACTCTTCAAATTCTTTAAAGTTCTACCTTAAGGAGAGGTATACAAGACAACTGAAATTAACCAACCGATATTACGACAGAACTTTTACAGATTTATTCAACCAACCAACTATTTTGAATAATCATATATAATAGTTCTTGTGAACCAATGTACTTTCTATTCATTAAATTTGGAAAAAGATGAGAGCAAGTACCAGGTCAACATTTTCCTTGATAATAGCATCAAGATCGGCCACACCCATATCTTCTTCGACTTTAACTTTCGTCTGAGTAACTTTCTTGTATAGGGTCTGTATATAAAAACTTATTGATCAAAATCCCCTTTCTATTTGCTAATTTAAATAATAGCTCGAGTCGCTCTTCGTTTACATCTTCATCTTCACATTTTTTTTCTCAAATAACTTACTGTATCTCACACTTGAAAACATTTCAAAATCACAAAAATACCTTTGTAAGCATAAGAAACACCCAACCATTCCTAATTTTATCAACTAATTCTCATTTTTTAAACAGTAAATTGAAATTTGATAAACCTGAAACTAGAGCAAGATTCCAAAATTTGCTTAACAAGGCAGCAACGTTCATAATGTAACGAAATAAGAATGATAAATGTTAGCGTAACTTGTACCCTAATACACTTATAGACATGTTTAAAGCTGTTATGGTTAATGCCTTACATAGACAGGACACCTAAACTGTACTGTAAATTAATCAGCTAAAAAATCGAACATGAGGGGATTGACTAGTAACAGAGTTGTCTTTTATCATCATTTAATTGTAAACTCACTTCAAAACTCCATTTAATTGTAAATTGTAAATTGTAATTTTGTTACTACTCATTTAATTGCATCAGCATGCACAAAATATTATGTGGCTAAATTGTTGACTATTATACAAAAGTACATAACTATCATTTCTTTTCTCTTTGGTTACTGGTTTTCTGGCCTAAAAAAATGCAGCACTTGTTCTCAACACCATACAAATCAGCTTATTCGACTTGAAGCTACATTCAATCATCCAAAAAAACCTAATCATAGACAAATGTACATCTCATGAAGGCATGTCGGGAAAAATAACTTGAACATTGCATAATTCCATAAACCCGAAAAAATAAAACCTAATCACGCAAGGAACTAGGTGGAACTAGATGTCTCCCATTTTGCTAAAAGCCGATGGAAAAATGAAATTTCTTTGTGTATTTTGATTCAGAAAAATTGCATTTCTGCCACTCCATACTATGAAAAAAGATTTATATCGATGGAAAAGTAATATTTTTTCTATATAATTTGATTAAAACATATAAAAAAAAATTAGCATTTCAGCCCCTCTCAATAGTATGAAAAAATATTTATAAAGATTAACATCTCCTCTAATTTGAGTTTCGTAGCATATCAATCATACCTCGGAATATTAAAAATAAAAAACCAACCCTCAACCAAGAAAATACAGAAAGCCCTTAATCCTCTGCTCGTAGAAAGAACCCAACAAATGGGAAAATGGGTCCTGGCCTAGAGATAATATTGAGTTCATATATAGACATTATATGTATAACAAGACATTGTCAATTTAGTTTTGTTTTTTCTTCTTTTGGAATCTTTGAAAATTTAAATGAGACGGCAATACATAAGTTGTAAAATCTCGCCTGCAGATACAGAGATAGAATTAGATAGATACAGAGTTTGAAAGTTGTATGTATGTATTTTGTTAGTTAATTTGGCGCCATTTGTGACCTTATTAATAACAGTCACTTAGACTGAGTCTCAATAGATATATATATAGTATAATTAACGTAAAATTGTATCGTTTACAAAAAAAAAGAAATTGGGGAAATTCGCATTCAACCCGTCGAGATTCATGCATACTAAGAATACTACTTATAAACAAGAAAAATAATTCAATTTGGAGCATCGAACACAAAAGTTATGCCAATTTAAAACTGGAATGAGACTAATTCACACAAGAATGAAAACATAAAATTTCAATTGCTAAAGTTAAAAGCTTATGTGGCTAATAAGCAAATCATCCCTAATTCGTGAGGACTAAATGCATGTTAACCTAAATTAAAAGAGAAAAAGGTAAATTAGCAAAATGTCTGATCAAGGCCTTGCATTACTGCAACTTTTAAACTCAAAGATTTTTACTCTTTTCTTTTTTTAATCTTGATTGTATACCAGTTTAAAAATTGAGCTTTTTTGGTTTCTTATCTGAAAAAAACTTAAAGTTGATGGTGGAATCAACAAGTAATTTCAGCTTATTCGCTTAATCAAAAGTTTTGAAATAAAATATTGCAATTCGTACAGAATTCTAAACATAAACTTTAGTTTAAATGTAATTTATCTGTATTTTCTTGTTACAGCCTTTTTTCCGAGAACACTACTATCAATTTATTAAATCAACTGCTTCATCCAATAATTTAACTACATGCGTGGGTAATATTCAAATTATTTAGACTTCGTAATACTCTAGAATTTCATCGGATAAAATTAAAACAACCAAATGGTCTAGATTTATGCGCGAGTTTTGTAATTTTATTTTTATATAATTTTAATATATAAAATAAAATATATTAAATTCATTTATCTTTTTTATTATTTTTAAATAATATTTAAATTTAGGTTGGTATCAATTATGGTTCTATAATTTTGTTTGGGTTTTTATTGTATTGTAATGTTAGTTTTTAATTTACAAAATCATAATTTGTATTTTATATAATAGGTGTAGTGTATTCTTATGTTAATTCACACTTAAAATTATATAAAAATAAAATTACAAAACGCACGCATAAATCTAAACCATTGAATTGTTTTAATTTTATCCGTTAAGTGAAAACGTAAAGTATTTGAATGTATTATGAACTCAAGAGAAGGTTGGTCTTTGAGATTTACTCGGAAGTATGAAAATGACGAATTGGTTTTATGCGGAACATAGAACTTTGTTTACAAATACAGTATTTAACAACGATTTTGAAAAACATTGCAGTTTCCCATTTTTTCAATTCGTGGTAACCATTAAATTCGATGGAATGTTTCTATCGCTTTAAAATAGTAGTTGTTTTCATTGTAATTTATTTAAATGAATATAAACATTAAACTATTAACTTGCGATCTTAAACTTATGACAATTACATGCATAAGCTACAAAAGTAGAGGGGCATGCATACCTTGAACAAATATATAGAGATTTGTCAGTAACAAGTTTATATCCTCACTTGATCTATTCCACAGTATCTTAATTAAATAATATAATTGTGATGGCAAAATATAAAATATTTGTGTTATTTTATAGGTGGGGAGAGGTACCATATATTTCCACATCTAATTAAATACATATTCCATTAATGTATACAATTCTATTTTCATTAAGAATATAAGTCTTACAAGATTTATTGTTTATCTCATGTTAATGACTCATTAATTATACTTAATTACATATGACACATGGTAATATTTTAACATTCATTCATGGTTTACATTTTAACGAAATAAATGATAATGACGAAAATTTGAAAAGATTCTTCCAAAATGTTGTTTTTTCAAAGATGTTGCCTACCATCTTCAGAAAATACCACATCATTTTGTATTGTTTTCTTATTATAATTTATAACCAATGCCAATTACTTTCTAAAATAAAATAATGATTTTTTTGATAGATAAATGGTTGCTCGAATTCAAACAAATTATTGCTTTGAACCATTTACCTCTTTTGAAATATTACTCCTGGTTTATTTCCTTGTGGTAATTGTTTATTGTGGTTCTCGTTAATTCCATGAATACTAATAGTCCCCAAAAAAATTAAAAACGGATATAATTGGTTTCATGGTCGCTTACCTACATTTTCTTCCTTTTTAAATATTTAATACTGCATTTGAGAATCACATCCGCCTTACGGTTCAAATTTATTTATTTTTCCATCATATTTAGATTATTCTCCTTGCATCACTTTTACTGGTACCTAACCAATTTGAAAAAGTTAAAAAAAATATATGATACTTCTATATATAGTGAATATCAACTACTAGATTAAGAAAAATTACATTTTATTGCGAGAAAAGGCGTATATGTGGTTACAATATTAGGAAGCTGTGTCGTAATATATATAATTTATAGCTAGCAAATCAATTCAGGAGTATCTTGATAGTGTTGATATCGAAAATTTTGTAACAAATTTAAAATTTTCAAATAGGATCAATACATTAGTATGATAATTGATAGTATCTACATCCGTTTTAAAAATGTCTTACGTGATTTTTGAGTGACTTTAGCTGGATTGATTGTTTTTGCAGAGTAAAAATGTTAAACTGTTGTTAGCCAACCTAACACTCTTTCTAATTTGTTACTTAATCTATATTTTTTCATTCAATTTGTTATCCAATCTAACACACTTTCTAATTTGATACTCAACCTGATTTCACTCCAATTAAGAGAAGTAATCCACCTCCGGTTATCAGTTTTCTATTCATATTAAGTCACTTTTACTATTAAATAATTTATGTGAAAAGTTCAACTATTGTATCAAATAATGTAAAGTGAAAACACTAATTAATCAGTATGTTTGAGTTAATAAAGTTGAAATGACCGGAAGTGATATGAGTTTTTTAATTGGACTGAAAATGTATAGGTTGGATATCAAGTTAGAAAATGTGTTAAGTTATGTATTAAATTACTAAAAACTAAAAAGTGATAGATTGAGTATCATTTTAACATTTTTTTCCTTTTTTCCACGTAGATACGATACATTGGCACCTACCACTGGTCCATTGGAAAAAAATATTCCATGATTTTGACTGTACAAACGCTTTGTGGACATGCCAAAATGAGTACAAATCTTAATTCGATAACTACAAGCCAAGCATATCTTGTAGCCGAACTAGGTAAGGAAATAACGACACACAAAAAATGCCATTTTAAAGCATGTCATCCCTGAGTGAAAAATGCAGGCTGCTTAAACAATGTAAAAATAAAAGTAATTCAGAATCAGGATTATATATTCTAAGCTTTCTGTTATGTAAATCAACCAATTGGCAATCACTAGATAAGTACTGTACAAATGTTTTTCACTGAAAAATCAAGTCTTTGACCCTTCGTGACTTATAGTTACAAATAAAGTATTATTCCTTTAGCATTATAATAAGTTGAATGCTAGCCAACTCGTGTTAAAAATTCACTTACGAAGGGAGTTTGTACATGAGCTTATGTTACATTTTTATTAAGTGATCTAAAATGGTTACAGATACACTGTTTCTGAAGGTTCACGAGGACTATGGAGTCGTGGACTAACAAAATATAAAGCAGACGGTGAATGGAAATAAAGAATAAACAACCATACTAGAGTGCAAATTGTTAACTAGTTTCGAAATAAAATAGAACTTGTGCATCATTTAGAAAAATCCTTTACTTACCGGCTGTAAATCTTAAGTACTTTAGGCTTTAGCATCATTTTCAAAAACCCATAACACAATCTGCCATAAAATCTACAACAAACGAGGGGAAAAAACAGCAAGCAACCACCAGAAGTAAGCTTTGTTGAATCATTCTCGAAAAAGGACTCGTTCCTGCGTGGCCAATACCTGAGTTCTCAACACACAAAAATCTGAAACAACTCCAAACTATAGTGGACGACAAGTTACTAGGAGATGATAAAACAGACAAAATAAACAAAAACATTTCAATGTGATACACTACCATATAGACATTACTAATGGGTCCATCAAATTTTGTCATTCAACGGACATCCAATTGATCTATTATTCGGAAATGCATCTGCATACAAGAAGGCTCATCGGCAAAATAAAATTTCTCAGACACTCCAACTTTACCATCACTCTTATGAGCTTCAGACCGAATGATCTGTATCAGCTTATCTTTTTCCTGTTTTATCCAAACTCTTTTATCGTCACACCATTGTCTAGGTGTACCATGAAGGTAAAACCGAATAACTTCATCTCCTAGTGTTAAGCGATCTGATATCCTCTTGATTGCATCATCATCGGTGATATATGCTCCTTTGGAATTCAAACCAACATCCACGAAATGAATCTCGCGTATACTATCAAGAAAGCTCTCTCTTGAACCGGGTATTAACCCATCCTCTTCATGCATGTTAACGGAGTCGATATTTGGAGTAGATCCGAGTTCTGCTACTAGCTGGTTGAGTACGATTCCACCTTTACTAAATCCTAGAATAATTGTTTTTGGTAGATACAAACATGATGAAAACTTTATAGCTTGTTGCTGCTCATCTTGTCTCCCTGAAAGGATCCTTTTGGCCTGTTATACCCAAAGGAATATTTAAAATCCAAATTTATGGAAAGGTACTTATTTTCTGTATTTATATTGTTTAGATTTCAAAAGTTGATATTCGTTACCATGACAGATTTTACTTTAAATTGGACTTGGTATACTCCTTGTCTCAAATCATTTATTAAGCTCGGTTTATTTGTTATTTGTATATAAGCTGCACTGTATAAGGTTGGTCAGCTAGGTTGATTATATTTAGTTATATGGGACTGCAAAATCTAGGATTTTAAGTTGGATGAACCAGCTAATAAAAGTCAAATTTATTTGCTTAAAGTGGCAGCTAATGAGTCCCTAAGTGCACAACAGCTTGTTACACTTTTATCAAAACAGAGCACACAAGTGTGCACAAGCAGCACAACAATAATGCATAATTACAGAAAAAATGATAGAGCTTTCATAAAAAACTCATTAAAACAGGGTGTACAAACGGAACTAGTTTTGATTCATTTTACTCCTCAAAATTCACTTCGAAATAGGCGTACAGCAGCAGATTTGATTGTTTGATATACACACAAGTGAACGAGACAGCACACAGAATAATCAGGAGAATTTGAACCATTAGACACAAGCACATCTATCCCTTTTTTGGTTACAACCTTAAAGCTCAGCTTTTCACTTAAATGCTACACTACAATCTGATAACCATGTTTGAAGTTGTTCATTTACTGATGTTTGGCCTTGAAAAAAACTAGCATCTTTAACCTAGAGGAACATACGTTTTTTTCTCTAAAACTAAGGTTTCAGCTTCTTTGTTTAAAAGCCTGCTGCCAAACAAGTTATATAGTAAAGGATAAAACATAGTTGTTCCGATACCTCTCTGAGACAATGTGACAATAAAGCAACAGTTGACATGGAAGCTGGAAATCCACGCGGGTCATATAGTTTTGGATCTCCCCAGCTACTTATTGATGGAATCAAATCCTTATAAACAGCAAAAGGGCCATTGAAAGTGGAAGCCTCGATAACCCAAACATTTACAGGACCACCAAATTTTAAAACCAGAATTTCAGCAACATTTTGGGGATTTGATAGCCTCTCTATAGTTGGATTTCCAGAGTCTTCAACACGGTCTCCATTAAAGAAGATTACATTTGCAGAAGGTGTCTGCTAAAAAAATACTTCATTAAAGAAAATTACATTTGCAGAAGAAGTATCTATAAAGAGTAGTATATAGTTAAACAAAACCCAGGACCACTGGATTGGGTTTCATAACAGTGAGTTTAGGTTACCTTGCTTATTTTGAATTATAGACTGGGCTCGTTTGGGAAGTTTCGAAGAAGATGTAAGAAATTATTAAAGTTGAGAAAAAACTGTGTCTATCCAGCATACAACTTCTAGCTTTTTTCAAACTAAAAAACTAGAAAAACTCAACTTTTAGCTGATCAACCACATGCATTTATGATTTTACGATAAACAAAAAGCATGAGTAAAAAAAGTAAACCAAACTGGACAAAGGCTTCTAGATTCAATTTTAAGGAAAACGGAAACCTTGAAAATTCAATTAAGGGGGCCTCCCTGGACTCTTCTTTTCGAGCTTTCTTTCTTAAACTAGTAAACAATACATCGATAATTCAATATAAGACACCAATCTTCAGAGCTCAAGCACTACAGTGGGAAAAAAACATCTATGAGAAAAGACTACCAAATGTCTCAATTCGTAATACATCAACTGCTAAATTAAATACTGCAATTCTAAATTAGTAACAAAATTGACAATCTAAATCATATCACCGAATCTTCAAAGTTTAACTCTACAGTGAAACAAATTGTTTTTCAATAGGAAAATACCCTTCCCAAGTTACCCATTTAGTAACACATCAAGTGCTAATTTACATGATTGTATTAAGGGAACTTACAATGAGACTTTTGGAAGTGGACGACAGACAAAGCGATACTGCAATTCTGTAATAAGCCTTACTATTAGGGTATAATGGAACCTTTAGAATATGGCTCCAACGGTCCATAAATGAAGAGAAAGTGTACTCGTAGACACTTTGGTGAATATAATGGGTACGCCGTTTCCCAAATGGGAAGGAATGCTTTTGACTTACCTAAAAATATATTGAAATTATGAGAATAAAAACCTATTCTATTAAAAAAATCATTGTACTAACGACTGTGTATAAATTCAAAAGAGTTGTAAATAAGGAGCGACATATATTTGATATCCACAGCAATATATACTCCTCAGTTTTGATTCCAAAATAAAATAAAATAACAGTCTGAGACTGACAAGGTTATTTAAGACATCAAATAGTTGCAAACACAGTTGTATTTTAATAACAAATTTGTTAAAAGCGTTGAATAGAAAAAACGAATTTTGTTGGTAAGGATGCACTCTCTGAAAGTGCATGATGCACTGCTGGTACTCTACATCTTAAAATTCTTAAATGGCTACATGTAAATCGACCCAAGATAAAGAAGTATCGTTAATTTCTTCATGCTTATTCCAAGTTCGAAGTACCATTTGCACAGTTAAATATCCCCTTAATATTCACTTCTCAATAGTAGTATATCTTGTTTGAAAAATGGGTTATCACCCAAAAGAGCTTATCATTATATGAGACACTTAAATTCAAGATACTAAATAAGAATGATATAACCCAAAATCCCAATACAACTGTTCTGATAGGCAAACATAAAAAGTAATTTATTCTACAAATACTTTTGATATATAACTTAGTTTGGAAAGATTTACACTATTCACTATCATCAACCACTTTTAACAAAAATATAATACAAGGAAGTATTTTTGTTTTTCCTTTTATTTCATGTATACTTTCAGACTCATACATCTACAGTACTTATAAGCACTGTTTTAAAAAGCCATCTTTGTAGTTGAATCACTCGATTCAAAGCTTAAGAAAAACTCAAAAAGTTTGTTATTCCGCTTTTCAGCGTATCTCTTGCAGAAACGCTTTAACTAAGTTTACCCTTTTTGAAACACTGCTTATAAGTACTACTAAAAGAATACATTCGTACCTATAATAAGCAACCAAATGAGCCCACCAAAACCTACATTTTTTTTTGCTTATTCCTTTTACAAATATTTTCCGTTTAATAACATCAATAGCAAACCAGAGACCAAATTTTAGACAAAATTTTATATACTGTAAAACCATTCATTTAGACAATCTAACAAACACCTCGTCACTGTTCTAAAAAGCGAGGCTAACCGAAAATTGGACAGAGCCTGAGAGCCTAGCTTATAAGACAGCATTATGGAGATCAGGCAGGATTAAGCGGAATTAGGCGTTAGGGGACCTAATTCCGTCTAAAACCTGTCTTTCGCCTCTTAAATCATTTCCTAGTACACAAAACAAATACCAATACTCATAAATCATGATCAGGATAGTGACCATCACATCCTCAAAATGGTGAAAATTGTACCAAACACCTTATATCTAATATCTCAAATTTAAACATTAACATTTTTTATAAACATTAAAAATATTCCACCTTTTATGACTTTAAGTAACTTTCCTGGACAGTGAGCCTCAACCATCTAATTAAAAATATATATATCACGTTTATTTATTTTTATTAAAATATTCAAATTGAAGCAGTTGGCTTCGTATTTTAATCAAATATTCAGCTAATGGTGTCTCAAGTCTCAACCATAGTAGGCTTTGATTAGCAAATGGTTCGAATAAAATAAATTCAATTTGGTAGCTAAAAATTGATAATTTAGAAAACTAGAGAAAATAATAAGCTTTATTACCTATACGAGCATTTTGGGCAGGGGTGACTTTAGCGGGTAAGATATAAAATTGATCAAATATATATATATATATATATATATATATATATATATATATATAATGTATTTATGTATTTATGTATTATTACTTACTTACTACCCTTGTTTTCCTTTCTTTTTTACTCTACTTCTTCTTCTTCTTCATAATATTACCCCAATGTTACCCACCATCAAAACAACATTTTATACAATTCTACTCAACCATATAGGGAAAAAAGTCGTTTAGTACCATGTACTATTGATTTTTATCAATTTATTATCCAACTTTTAAGTTTTGTCAATTTGATCACCATCCTAGTAATTTGGTTCAATTAAGGGTCAGACAGCATAAATAGACGAAATTACATTCACTGTATTTCACATTTTAGAGATTTGTTTTTGATGAATGGTTACGCAATCGCACTCACTGTCGGATAGGTGATAGAACGTGACTACAATTTTGTCATTTGGTTAGAAAGCCTCATAATTTTATGAAAATTGATAGTGTTGAACATTGGGTTGAATAATTGATTTTGATTATAAGTGTTATTATGATTTAGTAAGTTTATAATTTCTCTATTCGATTATTTAATATTTGATCTTTTTCAAAAAGAGAAAATATATATTTCACGACTTAAAATGATAGAGTATTGAATAACGAAACCAACGGTTTAAACGGAAATCGATTCGGAGTCCGAACGAGAAAATTACCAACATTTCAAAAAGTCAGGAAAATCATGTTATGAAATTCCGATCGGTCGGACCTATAGGCCGATCCATCGAACCAATGCTCAAATTCTAGTGAGCATCTCCGATCGATCGGCTCGTAGGTAGTGGCCGATCGATCGCCTCATTGCTACAAACTTGAGTTTTGTCTCAATTTGCGTGTTCAATGGAAATAAATCCCAATTTCACATATTTATACTCATTTTTCTCACTTTCCAAAACATACTTAATATCATCCAACACTAACCAATCAACCTCCCTCAATTAAAACAACTTAAAAACTCCATTGTTGAGCAAAAAGCTCGAAAGAGAGGAAATCGAGAAGAAAGGAGATCAAGGTCAAACAACATCAAGTCTCGCAAGTTAGCTTAAATAGAATCAAACAAATTGTGAGTGTTGTTACATTATTGTAACAAATTTGTAAAAATAAAACTTATAAACTCGATTGTGAGTGAGTGTTTGGATAAAGACTTATTAAAAAAATGTTAGTTTAAAAGTTCTAGGTCATTTCATGATACTTATATATTGATGGGGGTCGTTAATTATCCTTTGTGTACTCTTGCACTTGTTGTAAAATTGTATCATTGGTTAGAGGGTGAGAAAATCGATTGATTAGTTCGGTAGGATTTGTAATCTTGGGTTGAAGATTATAGTGCTAATACCCGGTAAAACAATTCCGGGAAGAGCACTATGCGGGTTTATCGAACCTCTATATATGGACTTTCATTTTGTTTATTAAGTGATGGAGACAATAACAATTAATCTAACATTATTGGTGAAAACACGAGACACAACCTCCAATAGTAAGTTACTAGTTAAACAACCAACAATGCCAAATGGCGCGGGCAGGGCCGGTGCTGATGTGAGCCATAACAGTCATTGAGCTTAGGTTCCGTCAGATCGGTAGGCCCAAAAAAAATAATCATAGTTTTAAATATTATTTAGAAATTTCTGTAAAAGATTTATATATATAAACATGCTCACTTAATAGCATATAACACTTGCTAAAGGTTTTAATTTTTGCATTAAATTTTATGTGCTAAACTAAAAAAATCTCCATTAATTGGTGAATAAAATTTAAACTCATTTTCTCTAAATAACTTAATACCTCAATTTCTACAATCTTGACAATAATAATTTATTTTTATATTTGTTATATTTTTAATGCTTGACAATATAAATTTATGTCTCTGAATTAAGAAGAAAAAAATGACTGAAATGTATTCTAAACTCTTAAGGTGCCAAATTGTTAGGGCCGCCCCTGGATGCGGGAGCGGCCTACTTTACACTACAAAATGCTAATAATGATTTTGTAAGAGTCAAAATCTGTCACAAATCGACTATTATGTCACAAAACTGTCACAAATTGACGGTCATGTCACAAACCCGTCACAAAAACCGTAGCGATTAAGCTTGTCAAAAAATTTATAGCTATTTGTATTTTTTTTTTGCATTGTTAAACCGTTAAGATTAGTTTAAGAAAATGGAATATGTATCGGATCTAATGAGAATAATTTGTGTATACGCATGGAAGTATAAAATGTGTATAGACTTGAAGTATAATTGTAAAAAATGTTTTGATGGGGGGGTAAAATTGGGGTAATTGTGAAGAAGAAGAAGAGTATAAAGAAAGAAAAGAAAAGACGGGTAGTAAGTAAGTAAGTAATAATACATAGATCACACATATATTTAATCATATCACCCGACCCACTATATAATTCCAAATGTTAGATATAATCTTTCAAGTTTAAGTAAATCGACACTTGTGGTCCTATTGGTGGGGTTTTCTCATATAGTAATCATGTATTTAAAATTCAAAGTGACTTCAAAGAAATTTATCGGACTTTCATCAATTATAATGATTTGATTCTACAAAAGGGATCATTTATATCATTTGTTCACAAAGGCGGATCCCGGAGCTTTTCCAAGGGAGGGCAAAATTAATTCACCATAGAATGTTAAATATTGAGCCTAATAAAATCTAAATAATTGTACATTCCTTTTTGACCTATCAAAATCAGAGTTCCAATATGTAATTTCTTTAGAGATATCAAAACAAAACTTTATACTTTAAAGTAAAAAAAAAAAAAACTGGTAGTTTTTTTTTTTGAATTTTTGTGATGGAAAATCTCTCAATTTAGTTTATATAACATTTTAACAATTTTGAGTAATCTTTTTAAATGAATTATAACTTTTTTGAACAAATTAGTGAAAAAAGAGTACATAATAATATTTTCGGCCATAAATGGTTAATGTTAAAAGTTGTATAATTTGTTATTATGTCTGGATAGTAATTTGTTTCACAAAATTAAAAAATAGAACAGTAGATGCTAGCTACAACAAAATTTCAAACACAAGGAATAAAAAAACAAATTTTGGGACTCGGGTGACTTGAACCCGAGACTTGTGGGCTCAATGCAAAAGGTTCTGCCGCTGGACTAGTCCATTGATATAGTCATTCTGCGGAAAATGTTTAAATTAATGTAGATAACATTTACGATAAATTTTTCACTCGTGACCCGAATCGGGGGGGCAACTGAACCCTCTTGCCCCTTGAAGGATCCGCTCCTGGTTGTTCATAACTTGGGACAGTTATTGTTTCAATTGAACTATGGAGACCAAATAAAACTATTGTGTATGTAGTATAATTTGTCAACTTCATATTGTGGATGTGTTGGAAAAACAACTTCTGCATAATAATTGTTCATGGTGTTCTTAAACGAAAATTAAGATTAACTAAGTTGAAGAAAACAAGAAAACAGACAATGTGGGATGTGACAATCACAATATGCTTTGTAAATCTCTAGGTTGATTTTAAAACTCATTCCTAATATTTCATTATTCTTTCGTTTTCATAATTTTTGTACACAATGACGTTATAATGCAATAAGTGATAAAAGAATTTGCGGCGGTCAGGGGGGAAGCCAGTATCGTTTATGGTCAGTGTCAAAATTTATATTAACTATTAAATTAAGTGAAATTAAAAAATTGAGATGTGTCATATCATCGTTTTTAACATTTTTTAATGAAAATATATTGTCAAAAATTGAAAAAATAATAATTTTTGAAATTATGAGGGGGTGTTGTCACCTCCGATGGTTTGCACTTAGCTTCATGTTCATTTCATACTTACTTGTCAGGACTTGGAAGCGTTCTCTCGGCTAGAAAGATAAAAACAAACATGACCATGACCAAAATCCCTTTTTATCTTTTTCCTGTCTTTGGAAAGATTTGGCATAGTTTTGGTTTTGATTGTGTAATAAGCCTTGTAGCCTTATTGCCTTATAGTTCATGTGAGTGATACTTTGGTTTGGTTTTTTTATAGGTGTCATAAGCGTGTTAAATACTTAAAGTTGTGTCGGCTTGCTTCATATCTGAATAATTTTATTTATGTATTATTACAATACTTACGTAATTCAATGTAACGTGAACGGAAAGCTACTTAAGGTTAAGGTGAAATATCAAGCAATAATATTAGGGAAAGCTAAAGTTGATTTTCTCGGTGGAAGGACAAAAGTTGTTTTCGGCTAGGGAACGCTAAAAGATCTAGCTCGACGAAGTTTATTTTATACATGTATCTATTCTGTGGATGTTCAGTCTTTCAATTCTTGAAATGATTCATAATCACATAACTGTTACTATGATGTCATAATCACATAACTGTTACTGTGATAGTTTTTTTAGGGGTCGTGGTGTTAAAAAATATATCGAATATAAGATAAAATAAATAAGATTTAATACAAAAATAAATAAAAAATTCTATGTTTAACATAATATAAAATAAATATGAAGTTAAAAGACAAAGGCATTAGACAATAAAATAATTTTTTTAGTAATCTTATTTGGGAAAATACAATATTCATTTACAAAATTTGGTAATTTCAAGATAAAAAACATAAAATTTTAGAAAAAACAAGTAACATGATTTGAACTCATAATCTTCTATTACATTAAATCCAAATTTACAACTACACCAATAGCTGTTCTGTTTAATTGGGGAACCATGAATTTATATATCTTAAAAAAATTTAAATTACATATATAAAAAAAAAAAAAAAATTGAAAATCGCCGCACCCCAGCCACCCCCTAGGTCCGAGCCTGTGCAAGTGCATAGTTATATACAATTAGAATTTCCGTTTTCATTTTCGGGTTGCTGTGCTTTTAATAAAAACATGATAACTTCAGCTGAGTCTTACGAATTTGTACGTAACAATTGAAATGTACCTCGTGAATGTATGGAAGATGAAAGCTTAATCATGCAACTTAAGGAAAAAATTGGTTTAGACACACTGAACATACATTGGTAAGAAATTGAATATTGAAACTTAAGTTGTTTTATACTCTGCAAGTAAATATAGCAGGCTTTGAAGTATCTGATTTAGCTTAAAAGAACCTAAAAGAGAAAAATGATATATTATTAGTAAAAATGCCGCAAGTTACTAGACTTATTTGATTGTTTTTTCTATTTCTATTATTACTAAAAATAAAGTATACTGCAAAGTTAGTATACTGCAAAGTTGGTACTGCAAAATGGAGTCGAGGGTTCTCTGACATTGGTAGTGATGAGGGGTTTCCCTCTCTCTCTTCGCTCTCGGTGTAGCATAATATCAGTTAACATCATAAAACAAATGCTATCAACTTACTACAATTAGGGACCGAACCAGAAACTTTAAAGGTGAAGGACTGAAAAGTTACTTTTGGTAAATGGGGGGATGGAACGCTAATTTATGGAGATTTTAATCAAAATAAATAGAAAAAAAACATTTTCTCATTTTTTTTAGTCCCGAATTTCCGATTGTCTCCACTTGGTTTCTTCCATGACTACTGTATAAATGAGTTTGATAATCAAGATGATGAGTTGAGAAGTTGTCAACATAAAGTACTAAATACGGTTTACTCCGTTGATAATCATCATATTCACCATTGTATTTGGCTCTTTGATAACTTCTTTAAAACTCACACATTTTCAATTCAAATTTCTTGAAGATTGAGAACATATTTGCAAGATTTAAGAATCAAACGTCCAGGTTTGAACGGAAACAAATACTGTAATTGGTTTCTTTTTTCTATTTTGCAACTCCTTTAGTTATTGTTCATATGGAGAGTCCTAGCTATATCACTTCTAAGGGTTTAGCCATGGAATAGAAACAATATCATATGTGGAAACAAGACACAATTTTCAGCTTAATAAACACTTATATTAACATTATAACAAAGAAAGCTTGATAGAGCTTCGGTATTACAAAAAGAGTTCATCGCTGAACCATTATTAAACAACTTTACATAAAACTCAACACCATTGACTACTACAAGCTGCTCTTCTCCTCTTTATTTCGTCAAGTGATCACCTTCACCTTAGACTCTGTTAATGAGACAAGAAAAAATAGTTAGTCGTTACTATTCAAAGTGACGTAAATTTATATGAAAGTAAAAATATATAACAACGTACGCGTCACAGTTGGTGGTTCGAGAGACAGGGATGTCCAACTTTACACCACACTGGTCCGGGAGAGCTTTAGCAGCCGCGTCATTCAAGTTGGGGTAGCGATTAGCCGCATTTTTCACACAGTTGCACGCTGCTCGTTTATCTGCTACGTTTGTAGCTATTTGTCTGATACCTTCGACTCCAGCACAACACTGCTCCGAAGGTTTCCCGCCTTGGGTGAGGTAAGTCACACACGTGGAAAGAGCCGCGTCAACTTGTCCGCAGTTCAGAGTTTGGGAAATGCTAATAAAGAAAGGACAGATCATGTTAGGTCAATAGTATTCATTTTATGACAAATTGTAATTTAGTTAGTTGATCAGCATAAGTTGGCAGCTTTTCTGATTGTTTTGCCAGTACAAGATAGAAGCTTTACGCTAGACGAGTTTTGCACTTTTTTTGTTCCAACCTCGGAAATTAATGCGTATTTACATAGAAGCTGCCATCCTAGGTTTAAATAATAATCCGTCTTCTTTTTCATAAACGTTTTACTGAATTATCATTGATGAGACCTTTTCTAGGTTTTTGGCCTGAAACTAAGTTATTTTTCTTGAAGCTAAACATAGAAGTTTTAAGCCAGATGAACCCCAAATTTTCAATCGCTAAAGTTCTAGCTTATCTGCTTCAAAGGTTCAACCAAGAAAGTAGTCATATATGTATCTACAAAGAGGAGAAAGAAAAACTAGCTTACGCGTCGCAATTGGTAGTCCGGGAGACAGGGATGTCCAGCTTTACACCACACTGGTCTGGAAGAGCTTTAGCAGCCGCGTCATTCAAGTTGGGGTAGCGATTAGCTGCATTTTTCACACAGTTGCACGCGACTCGTTTATCTGCTGTATTTGCAGCTATTTGTCGGATACCTTCGACACCAGCGCAACACTGCTCCGAGGGCTTGCCGCCTTTGGTGAGGTAAGTCACACACGTGGAAAGAGCCGCGTCGACTTGTCCGCAATTAATAGCTTCTTCGGAAACACTAAAAAATAAAAGGACGAATGTAACAATAGTTCAGCCACAATAAGTAGGCCTTGTTTGGATGCCGACTTGCAGCTTCCAAAGCTCGGTTTATATTATTTTAATTATTTGGAAATATGTACTGTATTTGGTTAAAAATATGTTTTGAATTTGGTTGGTCAACTTAAGCATTGAGCTGATTCACAATCTAGGGAAAAAAAATTGTTTGCGTAAACTATCCACCAACTTTTAAAAATAGACTTCTATTTCTGGAAGGATTCATTTCTACTTGATCAGAACATTTATAGTTTGTTCGCCTGAAAGTAAAAGGTTTTAATGACACGACTTTTTCGGTCTAAAATATCTAGCTTGTGTGCTTAGAAATCTGTAAACCTAACAAGTCATTAGTCATCATATATGTATCTACGTAAGTGAGAGAAAATTTAGCTCACGCGTCGCAGTTGGTAGTGCGGGAGACTGGAATATCCAGTTGGACACCGCACTTGTCTGGAAGAGCTTTTGCGGAAGCATCATCTAAATTAGTGTAACGATTAGCCGCATTTTTCACACAGTTACATGCAGTTTTCTTGTCTGCTATGTTTGCAGACAAATCTTTAATTTTTCTCACTCCGGCACAACAATCGGATGAGGGTGCTCCTCCTTTAGTGAGGTAAGTTACACACGGTGTTAGAGCAGCGTCCACCTCGCCACAACTTAAGGCATAACTTGACTCAACCATTAGCTGAGCCATAGCTAGAACAACGATTAATGTTGCTACTCCCTTCATTTTTTCCTTCGTGTATAAGACGTTTGTTATGGGATTTAAGATTGTATTCTAAACGAGTATATACTGCACATATGCTATGAAGGAGACTAGGTAAGGGTATTTATAGTGCTTTGTAGATTATGCATGATGAGAAACGAGAAAAAGGTGTACAACTATCTGTTACATTATTTTGGCTTCTTATTTGCTTTTCATGTCAGCTACTTTGCTAAAATGAAGAAACTAGCTACCGATTTCGAAGGCTTGGTGATGTAACCCTAAAACTGCTTTTGTATGATTTACTTCCTCAAAAGCTATTTTAAAACGGAACTTATCTGGTTTTCTGCAACATTTGGAAGTAGCTATATTAGTGAGGTAGAATTGCAGCGTAACTTATCGAAGCAGCTAAGGTAATCAATCCAACGGCTGAAATGTGACCGTGTATTTCTGTGTTGGACATCTCAGACCTCAATCGCTAGATTGTAATCTAGCGGCATAGATTAAATACCTCGTTGCCCAATTTTGGTTTCTTGGTTAATTCCTACTTTTTAGTTTCAAAGCGATGCCCTTGAACAAAAAGAAAATTGTATCTACAGTACTTATGTTTGACGATAATGCTACTTTCAAGCTAACACTAGGGGAGAAGGGGCGCCAGACTCCCCTTTAGTAGGAATCCGGTGTACTCATCGGTCTAATCCTTCAATTTTAAAGTTTACGATAAAAAGCAAAATTAACAGGATCATAGCTCTTTCTTCCTCTTAACCCTTCTTTCAGTCTTCCCCGGCCCCAGCACAGAGCTATAACCCATACGCTGCCATGTCTTAATCGATAAACTTACCTGAATTCTGAAATCTTGATCTAAATTTGATAAAATCTCGATCTAAATTCAGATACTTTCTTTAATATAATCTTGGTTAGAATTTTAATTCAACTATCGGTATCAAATACAGCGTCTGAGAGAGGCTATATTGATGTGCAATCTGAAATGAGTTAGGGGAGAAGTTTTATCATCCTTCAAACACAGCATTGAAGAAAGAGGGTTCACAATCTTAAAACACCCTAAATTGTTTTTGTTTTCTGTTATTTTTCCTCTAATTTATGCCCTCTTTCAACCCAATTGTTTGAAGCTTATTTTAATATTCAACGGATTAAAGTGAGGAGCCTGCTCTCCCGATAGGGGGGAAGTCTATGACCCCGCTTAACTTTTCGGAAACACAACTTTCTGCTATGTAACTTGTAACGATGACTTTTTTCCTCCAAACTTTCTCTGCCGTAATAGCACTAGAAGTTCATACAGAAGAACCCCAGAAAATTCACAGATTTTTAAATAGAAGGTTTTTTGCTTTTGCTGCCCAATAAGTGGTTCAAACCAAAGGACAACTCAGAGCCAGTAGCTGGAAAGCAAAGCTCAGACAGGCAAATCTATTTCTTAAAATATACTCAAGTAAAATGTGATGAACAGCAATATAAATGGATAATATTAAACTTCTCAGTACAACTCAAGGAAACAGGTTTTTCTTCCTTCGCATGCTATAATTCTAGAATTCACAAAGACGAATCCAACGATCACAAAATATCCAAAACCATCTATGAGTTCGCATGAACACCAAAACGGGTACTCTGCTTATGACAAATTATAACCATCAATGCCTTCTCTCAATCGGATGTCGCCTCCTGAAAATCCAAAAAATTCTTGTAAGTTTTCCATAGACTTGACAAAATTTATCACAAAACATCTTATGTTTGTCTCGGATTATCAACTATGCGTTCCAGAAAGGCAAAAGGTTTGGGATTTTCTAGTCATCTTTCAACAAGATTCTGGTATATATTCCCCGAAAGCAAAGACTAAAGTTTTGAAATTTCCGATTACCATTGTCTGCTTGTCGAGACCATAAGTTTACCGCGAGGTGGTGGTTCAAGACTTAAAAAAACAATCACCACCCCGCAGATTTAAGGTGATAAAACCAAGAAGTTGCTTAATTATGTAAAATATCATCTCTGATACAAATAAAGCGCTACATATCACACAAGCATTTGAAATGAGGCTACCTCGTTTGTAGTCGATATCAGGTTTACTCACTTACTATTGGCATAAACCCTTAAATGGTAGACAATAACTATAAAATCGATGAAATGTATTCACCTGACTAGGCATTTCAAGAGGAAAATTATTTATAAAAAAAGTCACTAGCTACCTTTTTTGGCGGCTCCGATCTTCCTCAAAGTCCATTACTCCACCAGGTTCTGAAAAGATCTCGCCATGGCCCCGGAATTCATTGTCCGCCTGTTTCCAGTGTGTAGTTTCTGCCACAATGTAAGTAAGTCACATCGACCAAAACAAAGTTCATAATTACAGCTCTACTTTGACGGATTGTGACATCAAAAAAATAACACATAGATATAACTGGGTTTGTTAGGTAGCAAGAGAAGTATACCTTTTTGGTGACTTATTTGAACTTTGAAGTATGGGTTAGTAATTTGTTGTCACTAAATACTCCCAAGTCCCATCCCAACATTCCTAAAATTTGTGTCCCAAATCGTAATCCATTTTGTTATTCTAGAAATGTCAACTGACCGTTATATATACCCTTGTTAATACTTGTTTTTTATTTAAAACTTGTAATGGGTTGGGTTGATAAATTTAATTTTTTTGAACTTATAATAAAATTCTTTATAAGCTTTACTTAATCCGTGTGAGAAACCAAAAATGGACCTTCTTTAAGAGATGGACAGAGAATATTTTCCAGAAGTACATTACATTTGAAATTTAGTGTATGTGGCGACTTTGGGTATGAATCTGTATGAAAATTTTATGTATATAGCATTTCGGTTTGCTAATTATAACTTATAAGACTATGCCTAAATAAAGAAATATTTTGACAGTACTTAGAATTAAATTTAATTTAGCAGTATTGACCAATTTGGAAAAAACATTTTAAGATTTGTGTTTTGTTGCCAAAGTGTACCCAAGTGAAATTTCCCCTTGCTTATCATAAAAAAAGTAAAACTTCCCCTACATTTTAGTTCTCTTAGTTCATAGTCAAATAACAGGATATTTTCACTTTTCTAACCAATTGATCCAACCTACTTGAGTTCAAACAAAGGGCACACATGTGACATAATCGACATGAAAGTAACTTAGGCCCTTAGCCATACCCTCCAACTTCATGAGAAAAACTAGATTATGTTTGGACGAAGTAAGTTCACATGCAAAAACATGTATCCAGATCCTGGACGAAGTAAGTTCACATGCAAAAACATGTATCCAGATCCTCTACAAGTATAAAAGAAAGAACATGGGGGCCAAAAGCTTCATACCGCAAGTACAATTATTGACTATAACATGTATTACAGAATTTAGGACAAACAATTGTACCTAAATAACAAGTAATAATTCTACCATAACAGGTGAAGTTGCGAGTCCTTTCGTTTCACCATTTTTCAAAAGAAAAGAAAAGGTCAAACTAGAAAAAGGAAAACCCCAGATTTGACTGACCTTGTGAGACTTCTTCTTTGCCTCTTCGATCCTCTCTTCAACTTCTTTTTTATGCTTATTGTCCAGCTCAGTCATGTTATCTGCCCACTTAATCTTTTCTTGGATCGTGATAAGCAGATTGTCTGATGTAGTTAACCTGAATTTTAACACGGGGGACAAAAAATATAATATTGTAATGATAATAAATGAAAACGTAGCTCTATATTGAAATATAATATACCATAGATAAGAAAAGAATTAGATCAAAATCAAAATTTTGGCATGAAACTGGATGTGTTTCACGCACCAAGTAATAAACAGGGTTACTGCATACAATATGCAGACACATACACAAAGAAAGAGATTGAACTAACTATTCTCAGTTGTAGCAATGTGACACTGTATAAAAAACTGGTCCAATAATAAGAAGAGCAATGTTCTATGCGGATTAGTTACTAATAAAATTCTATTAAAGATGCATGCATGATATTTATTTCAATCGAATTCGATCACGGAAAAAATATCTTCTCCACATGACAAAAAACTTCAACAATTAAGTTAGCTAAACATGCATAATAACCCTTAAGAAAATTTTGATAATACTCTTCACCGCATACATCCATCCTTTACAGAATTGTATAAATCTCAGGAAAGCAACGAAAGTGTTTTCCTTACTTTCTACAGCCGTTTACAATGGCTAATTCATATCTGGAACCCACTTCAATATTTATTTTACAGGAATTGTTTTCGCTGAAAATCCAAGTACCACTCCGTTATGAATGAAAAATACTTAGTTCCTCGTCAACCGAAAGATTTTTATTTTTGATTTCGATTTCTTACCATTAAAAAACTCTTAGATTAATCACCAAGCATTGTGGGTAAAGAAACTTTATTGCAGAATGTCATATTACAACCACAAAAGACAAGCTAACAAGGTTTTAGATCATTTCAAAAACCCTAGGTCACCCGGAGCTGAGTATCTCACTCCGCTCTGTTGATCATTCTGAAATTCAATCGTGATACAATTATTAAAAATGTATCAATCAACAGAGAGCTACACAGATATATCATGTGGAGCCGACACATAACTGATGAGACGTAAATGGACATAATTAAAATCCAGATACAGAAACAACACCTTCAGATAGAAAGCATATATACAAAAAAATAAAATAAAAAATACCAATTTGTCATAGTCTCAATCATGTTTGCCAGCTGACCAGGTCTTAGGTCTCTGCCTGCCGCAAATTGAACCTGCATACACAGTTCTTTGACTTTAATTTGCATTAGAAATAAAAAATAAAAAATATGATTATATGCCATTGTTAAAAAGTGTACATCATACCTCAAAGCATCTTCTCCACTGATCTAACTTCCCTCTAACTATGCCCTACCAAAGAAACAGGACCAGAACAAAAGTAGAGTCAGCTTATAGTCAGTTTGGTTCAGTCTCCCTTAAAATTGATTCATTGCAGTTTTCCAGCAAATAAGCAGGAAATTATTGAGCTTCAGAGAAAAGCTTGGTTCATCCAGCTTAAAGCATCTAGCTTATTTAGAACAAAAAAACCCCAAAAAGGCTCAGGTTTTAAAGCTAGTCAACCAAACTAATACAGCTTTTAAGCAAAAAAAAAGGTGCTTATAAGCTACAACCAAACAAGGCTTTGGTTATATCATCTATCTAAGATTAAGATAGAATACTCACCACATACATACACTCATTAATAAGAAAATCTTCCAGTTCACGAACATTAGTGACATCCAACTCCTCCATCAGTAAATCATACGACAAAACCTGAGAAAAAACCCAAGTTCATAGACTAATTGGGATAACGCAACAAAAGTAATCGGCTAATGATAAACAGATAATGAATAATGCAACAAAGTTAGACAACCATCCAGCAAGTTTATAATAATGACAGGCTTAATAAGAACCTTGCTTGTCTCGGCTAATGTGAGCACGGTAAGCTGCTTTAGCTTAAGGGTTTGATCAGGTGCCAACTGAGGAAGACGACCAGCATTGCCTGAAAAAGAAATTGATATGCATATTAAAATGACTTTAAATAAAAGGATCATAACAAATCAAGCACTTGAACATCTAAAGAAAAATAAACATCAATTAACATTCACTGAGAAAGAAATAAAATCGACAATATTCATCTGGCTGCAAACAATATCTAGCACTTTATATTTGTTAATCAGATACCATAGCAAGAAAAGCAATAGCTAGTATGCAATTACCACCTATGCACATAGTACGCAATTCAATATGATCCTTAAGAATTATTTCTCCTTTTGCTTAAAACTTGTACTATACATGCATTGCTCTTGAATGCATTATTCGGATACTTAAAATGGGTGACTCAAACATAACCAACAAAAACTCACCCCAATATAAAACAAAAAAGACATTAAGGTCAAACCTTTAACTTAAAACAAAGAAAGGAATTTCAGTGAACATTTCCAATACAAAACTCAGAAAAACTTACTCTTGTAGTCACTCCATGTGCCATAAGCAAACAAGCGAAGCAAATCAAGTTGAGCAGAGTTCTCAGTTCCATGAAGCTGCATTCCAACACAAAATATTACCGATCAGTTACATATAATATATATACAAAAAATTTAAAACCTGCTCCAAATAAGAAAATAATAACAAACCAACCACTAATAACAGTTAGAAGTTGGGAAAATATAATCCAGTCAGGGCAATGCAAATGCAATGATGAGCACAGTACATGAAGAATATGAGCAATCAAGAAGTGGTAAAATCAGACCAGAAGCACACAAAACGGAAAGCACAGAAGATATGGTAGCACAGGGGAGGAAAGTGGACACACTTGGTATAAACTACTTTCACATTAGCACAAATACCTACAATCCTTCATTCCACTAGAGTAACTTCTACTTTTGGCACCAAGCCGTGTCTAGAACAGCACCAGCCACAGCTAGTTAATAAAATGCAACAGTAGCATTAACTTTACCACCAAAAACATAACAAGAAGCAATGGCAAAAGGAAACATATAACTGATCATGACAAGTTTTTTCCTTTTCAGGCAAAGCATTACTGCAGGGCCAACCACTAATGACAAATGCAATGTAGAAGGAAAAATTAACCCTGACACCAAAGAAACATTAAGAAGCACCTGACTAAGGTACTTTCTTTTTCCACAGGACCACATTCATCAGCAAAGGCATTCAAACTCTCAAGTCTGGATCTTTTAGTCAATGAATGCAAATGTTCTCTTCTCTCTACAGAAAACAAAGAGCAGAACAGCCCAAAAAAGAAGAGAAAGGAGCAACATGTCGGTTTGAGAATATGTAAATTTAAGGATTGAGGAAGGGTCCGCCCTCAACTAAGAATGCAAATATGTGGCATAGCTCGTTTCCGTTCTAATTCTTACTCTTACTTAGTAGATCATAGCCATAACCCGTTTATTTGTTGGTGTTGTTCAAACTCCAAATGAAGGAGCCCGTTCCCAAGTGATTGGGATTTTTTTTCCAGAAAGTATCATGATATTAATGAGAATAAGTATCAAACCTCAGACATTGCAATCTTATTAATCGCAACTGCAAGTGAAGCAATACAAAAACAAACAGCCAACAAAGAGCAATGCACAGAATAGTAAAACAATCGTGCATGGCATTAACCAAGAGAAAAAGAAGCTTAAAACTAGTAGCAAACTAGCAACTTAAACTTAAATTACAGGTACAGAAACAATGGAATTTAAATTCTGAGCCAAAACTTAAGGTTCCCGTTCTATACATCCCTCGCGCAAACACGGGGAAAATTATCCTGGAAGGCCAAGCCAAATACAAGGTCACAGACTAGTACAACAATTATGCAAAGCCTAAACGTAGAGGCCAAACAACTTAAGTACTGTTTATAAATAAGATGGGCAAATCAAAGACATGACAGGATAACATTCAAGCTGCAACTAAGAAACTGCACATCCCCAACAGGAACAAACAGCTCACAATAATAAACACACAATAAGCAGAAGAATTCTGTGTAGTTGTGATTGTTTAGCAAAAAGGAAAGTTGAAACATTTTATTTATAGTATTATGCTTGTTTGGAGCAGCTTTTACATTTGTTCGGCATGAGTACTTATGAAGCATGGTTGCTCCTTAATTGCCTCCATATCTTGTACCCAGAACATCCCCAGTACCACCTTGAATATGCAAAGCATACTTATCTATTGAAGGCTAAAAATAAAATAATTAAGGTAGATATGAGTAGAATTTGGTATGACGACTACGAGGATAATGAATAACTTGAGAGTGATTGATTTTTTTATTTATTAATCTTCTGTTATTTCTTTCAGAGGTATTATGTTATTATTCTTTCTATTTTACACACGTAGAGATAAAAATAACTACTTGTTATGTTTTATTAAATATTTCGTACTGCTTCCCGACAATCCCAATCCTACAACCAATGAAACAACAATAAGGAGTAGAATCTTTACCCCACCACAAAAATACCAATTTTGAAGCTTACATATGATGGAAATAAACCCACTCTTGAGATTACGTTTTTAATTACACTAACTTCACAAGATTCAAACAACACTGTACAAAATAATTAGTTGAGATTAAGTGACAATTACCTACAACCATATTCATAAAAGAACATTTTCGAGACTAAACCCATTGTTGAGACTAATCTTTTGATCACAATAACCCCCCAAACCCAATAATAACATTAGGACGGATACTTATCATTATACAAAATAAAAAAAAAAAATCAATTACCCCTCAAAAACAAACCAAAACATTAGAACAACTAGCCATTACCTTTCTACAAAGCCCAAAAGAACCCATTGTTGAGATTAATGTTTTTACACACAATGCAAACCAAAACCATCAAAACCCAAACAAAACATTAAAACATATAAACAAATTAATGGGTAATTAATTAATTAGGATATTAAAAAACAAGACCTGGGTATTGGAGAGTACGGAGAAGGCGAAAAGGGAGGGATGTGGCGTGGCAAGGGTGATGATGTGTACAAGGGAAGCTCCATAGTTGGACTCAGCTTGCTTCACAAAGTGATCTATGTGCTCCGCTTGTTGCTGCTCTATCTCCATTATCAAATCAGTCTTATATGTATATGTATATGTATATATATGTATGTGTTTTTATATAATTGGGTTTATTAGTTATATGGAGGATGGGAAAAGTTAGGGTTTTGAGAATTTGGGTGAAGAGAAAACTGAAAAGTGAGGGGTTTTGATTCTCCAGATGGGTATTTATACTTGTGATTTGTTTATTTATTTTTTAGAAATTATACTTAGATTTTATTTATTTATTCTTTTAGAAATTGTACTTAAGATTAATGGTCGATAGTCGATACAAGTTGCAAAATATACAAAACACATATATTCATACACAATGCAAACTCAACCCATAGTTGATATAAATGTTTTGATAACAATAACTCCTCAAAATCCAATCAAAACATTATAGTAACAAATAACAATCATCATTCTACAAAACCCAAAAGAACCCATTGTTGGTACTAATGTTTTCACACACAATGCAAACCAAAACCATCAAAACCCAAACAAAACATTTAAAACAAATAAACAAATTAATGTTATAAACAAAACATAGGAACAAACAACAATATTATCATTCTACAAAACCCAAAAGAACCCGTTATTGAGGTCACTCGAGACTAATGTTTTGATAACAATAAACACTATATTCATACACAACGTAAAATAAACCCATTGTTGATATTAATGTTTCTTTAACAATAATCCCTCAAAACTCAAATAAAACATTAGAACAAATAACAATTATCATTCTACAAAACCCAAAAGAACCCATTGTTGAGACCAATGTTTTGATCACAATAAACCCTCAAAATTCAAGCAAAGCGCTTATATTCATAAACAATGCAAATTAAACCCATTGTTGAGAAAGTGTTGATAACAATAACTCCTCCCTCAATATTCAACCAAAACATTTAAAAACAACTAACAATTATCATTCTATAAAACCCAAAAGAACCCATTGTAAACATTATTGTTTTAATAACAATAACTCGTCAAAATTCAACCAAAACACTAGAACAAATAACAATTATCATTCTAAAAAACTCAAAAGAACCCATTGTTAAGACTTAATGTTTTTTTTTTAATAGCAATAAACACTTATTTAATACCCAATGCAAACTAAACCCATCAAACCCAAAAAAAACAAAAACATTAAAACAGATATAAAAAAGTAACGGCTAATTAATTAGTTAGGATTTATAATAAAAAAGGACCTGGGTAACGGAGGGAACGGAGAGGATCTCGGAGAAGGCGAAGAGAGAAGGGTGTGACGTGGCAAGTGTGATGACGTGTACAAGTGAATCTCCATTGTTGAGCTCGGCTTGCTTCACAAAGTGATCTATGTGCTCAGCTTGTTGCTGCTCTATCTCCATTATTATATGTATGTATATGTTTATATATATATATATATATATGTGTGTGTGTGTGTGTGTGTGTGTGTGTGTGTGTGTGTGTGTGTGTGTTTAGATATAAATTGGGTTTGTTAGTTTTATATAGAGTTGTGGATAATGGGGGAAAAGTTAGGGTTTTCTGAATTTAGAGGTGTGTGTGTGTGTGAGAGAGAGAGAGAGAACCCATGGGTTTTGATTCTCCATATGGGTTTTTATACTTATCATTCATATTGTTTTTTTTTTTTAGTAATTATATTACCAAAAAGTTTGTAATTAAAATTTTCAAAAGTTTAGAAGTTCAATTATATTTTATTAGAATTTGAAATTTTTTATTTTGTTAATTTTGATATAGCTTATGGTTTCTTAGTGGACTATTAAAATTTTCGGACACAGAGGATCCTTGTTATTAATGGTCGATACAATTGCAAAATATATATGTTAGTAGATAAATTTCTAATACAATGGGTTGATAGTAATTTACTGAATTTCTGAATATACTAAAAGTGTGACCGGTCTCGGTCAAAATATGTACGGAATCAATAAAAAAATGTTTGATTTAGACAAAAACATAATCTAGTTAGTTAGTTCGTGATTCGTATAATTAAAATTTTATAATTTATATACGACATATATGATATCTATTCTATTAGTTGATGTGTAGACAGACCCGATATTAATGTATTTTACAAAAAATACATTAATATATATTAATGGGTTTCGGTTTGATATCGTTGTAATTACAAAAAATACATTAATATATATACAAATAATTAACTAAAACCCCTCTAATTTTACAAATTACAAAAATACATTGTAATATATATACAATGATATTAACCCGAAACCACAAATAGTCAAATATTAATTAAGATTCAGAAGGTTTCTTATACTTCAATTGTCTAAATTTTTAAACACTTGATAGCAAGTTGAAGTGGAACAAGAAAATAAGTGTTTATTTGTTCTCCGATTGAAGACGTTCATTCTATGTACTTCATGGATTTGACTTTTTTAATTAGATATGTTGCGGCACGAACATTAATGTTAAATAGAAGTACGAACATTAATGCTAAGGTACATCATAAACCATACATAAAGATGGAAAACATCTGTGGTCACAATCAAGTTCCTAATATTTGTCATAATAATTAAACTATAATCATGAAAAAGATTATTGCGTGGTAACAACCAATCATCGTATGGGTCATGTACATATATATACATAGATCTAATTGATTATAAAACTAAACCTTGGGGATGAAATTGTTAGAAATGGTTAAAACATGATTACAACGACACTTGCCTCGAAATTAGCAACTTGAAAAGCCATGCTATTTCAAGTTCTAACAAAAGTTGTTTGAATAGTTAAAAATCTCTTATAAGATGAAAAAAATAAAATTGTCAAATTAGTGAAAAATACGTTAAAAAGTCCCTAATAACAAAATAAATAAATATACATTTTGCTTCTCCGACTAATTAGTCCAAATTATTACATATGTTACTATTTAATTGTCCTGCAATTTTGAGAGTTCAACCACTCTTATCGAAATAAATTTTTTTAAAATTATATTTTGAATTTTTTTTTCAATTTCTACATGTTTGACAAGTCGTTTAAAATTGCAGTTTTGAGTAATTTTCCCTCAAGACTTATTCCAACCGTCTAGCTCTCTCTCTCTCTCTCTCTATATATATATATATTAATATATATATCTATATATTAATAGATATAAAATGGCGGTGTCATCTCCGACGGCGGAGAAGTCGCCGTCCGGCCGATCATCCGCCGCCGCTGCATCCGATTCTCCGTCGCAAAATGGAATCTCTGCCGAACTCCAGGTCTCATTGCTTTTATTCATAATACGACTCTTTTTATATATCTATATATTTAAATATATATATATAGAGATAGAATTGGAATACAATTACAAATTGTATGGGGAACGAATTGAATTTACTCATTTCTATTTACACTTATAGTTTGTGTGTAATATAAATGTGTCTCATTGCTAAGGTATATATATATATATATATATATATATATATATATATATATATATATATATATATATAGAGAGAGAGAGAGAGAGAGAGAGAGAGAGAGAGAGAGAGAGGTTTCGAATACAACTGTACAAATTGTATAAATCGTATGTGGAACCAATTGAATTGGTCATTTCTGTTTTTTATTATTATTATATATATGGGTTTCGCTAACATTTGCGGCTCTGCCCCGGGGCTTATGTTAATATCCATTTTATTTCCTAAAATAATGTTTAACTAACATTTATGATGTTAATACATGGTAAATGATATGTGTGTTTATTTAATGCATACACACCATTTACTTACACTATTTTAAAATCATTTGAGACTTGTATATATATATATATATATATATATATATATATATATATATATATTAAACAGGTGAAATTGAGAGGGGAAACGAAATGTTGTTAACTGTTCCATTTTGATTGTTCTGTAGTTGAAGCTATGTTGCTATCTAAATTGGCAAAAAAAAAAACTTTAATAGTGAATCACATACTTCAATATGTTAACTATGTGATTCACCTTTGAATATTTATTTCGGCAATGTAGAATTTAGATGGAAGATTTTTGTCAGTCAATTTAGCGCATAATTTCACATAGGAAACTTAAAATGGAATGGCGGGAGAAATTAAATAAGTATAGTGTTATAGTGTTGTATTATAATTTTGTATAAATTGTTTTACGGTTTTACCCTTTTCTATCAAAAAACTCAAAATCTAGCTCTATACATATATACTAGCACATTTATTAGTTAGTTTAATGAAAGAATGTGGACAGGGGGAACCGAGAAAATGTAGAATGTTTGATCGCACGAGGTTCCCTTAATGAAAAAGGCAACAAAATAAACATAAAATGTACTATTTTATATATCACTACTCCGTGCTTCCGAAAAAGATAATGTATTTTCATAAATTTTCTTGAACGATTTAGACCGAAATTGCGATAATTCAAAATGGGGTAGCAGTAGTGTAATTCTTTATACTATTATTTGAGAAGAAAACTTCGTTGTTGCCTCGCTAAGTAATTGGAGTGAGCAGTATCGACAAATAAGTTGAGATTGTAGTATAGGGTACTTTAATTGAATTTTTGTAGTTCTTGACATTAATTGAATATCGATGGTGGTAGAAGGTACAAAACCTTAATGGTTCCTAAATTTCGGAATCTTAAGTTGTGTAGTAACTGAATATTTGAGAACCAACAATAATCTATTTGATTTAGAAAAATAACAATTGGAAATATCCGTCAAATGTGGTACCTGTAGGCTGTATAGTAATTTTCAAACAAATATGGGTTGACAACGGGAATTGAGCTCTATTTAGGAGAAAGTATATAAGGAGGAATCAACATTCAGTTTGCATATTGTTCCCAAAGTTGCAGGGCTGGCCCTATCTTGAACTTCGTATCTGATTGAAAAATATGGTGGTTTCTACTTATTGTTAAAATTGTACAGATGCAACGTCCCCGGATCACAATTTTAGTCCAAAACATGTCTTTTTGGAGCTCGCAAGTTCAAGTTTTTTTTTTTTTTTGCTTTAGAGCTGGTATGCTTGTACGTTTTCAAGTCCCACACCCATTTAATTAGTTGCACCTTTTTTCTTTCAAAGTAGTCGGTTAGTGAGAGATTGCGTTGGAGATGATAAATAAGTTCCCCGTATCAGTAAGAACTTAATACTGTACATGTGATGGTGTGACATAGTTGCATTTAAAATATCAAGTAGTGCAAATTCGTGGTTGATTTTCATGATGTGATGGTTAAAGCAAGTATTAACAACTTTAGAATTTGAGTCTTAGGGCTTCTTTCTTTTTCTTAGTTGCATTTACCAAAATACCTATAACTTTAGCTACATATTGATTACCCATTTCTTTATTTCAGCGGCAGACTTCCATGAAGAGTGAAGAGTATAGGCAACTTTTTCGTCTCCCAGCTGAGGAGGTAGATGAGCACAGAACCATTTTTCTTAATAAATTTCAAGACATGTTCTCTTTTTTTCCTTACACATTGTTTTTGTTTAATATGTCGAATAAATTTGTAAAGCCTTTCTAATTGACTAGAAAAAGGTAAAGAAAATTTAGTGTATTAGCCACTACCAATCAATTCCTTGTTGGGGGATCCTTTGACATCTAGCGTGTTATTAAATTTTATTTTAAGAGTTGATCACTGAATATTCCCCTCTCTCATGCATGATTATTCGTTGTTATGTGTTGCTCTTTTGCAGGTTCTTATTCGAGATTATAATTGTGCTTTGCAAGAGAATTTTCTGCTTCAGGTGAGTTTGACTGATTGCTACTTTGTTAAACTTTTAAATATAAGTTTACAAGGAAAGTCCCACCGCCTTACTTTGCCAAAGTAAAAGGACCTTCGAGATTTGGCCTTATACTCGTGTTCCATAACGTAAAAATTTGCATGCCTAATTTATTGAATAATTTTTTCTTTAATTAAGCTTACACAATTCAGAATTACAGTAAAGCACAGAAAAAGGGAAATGGAAAAGAGAACACACAGGCCGTAAAATTTTCATTGTTTCTGAATGTTTAACTTGTTGATTGTTGCAGGGACATTTGTACGTGTTTGACCATTATATTTGCTTTTATTCTAATATATTTGGATTTGAGACAAAGGTCGGTGAATGCATCCTTCTTTTGATTTAACTTCTATTCTTGATTTCTATTTCGTTTGTAAACATACATTGTCTTTAATGTTGTGAAGTTAGCTGAAACATAATTTACCTGGGTTTATTGTTTAGAAAGTGATCCCATTTGCTGAAGTTACAGCTGTACAGAGAGCAAAGTCTGCTGGAATATTTCCAACTGCCATAGAAATTTTGGCTGGAGATAAGAAGGTAATATACATCTGCTTCATGTCTTTTAACTGTTTGCTCATTAAGGAGGTCTTTGTTGGATGTCGGAATCTTAACCTCTTTCTTTCTTTTGGCAGTATTTTTTCACCTCTTTTTTGTCACGTGATGATGCTTTTTACTTAATTAAAGATGGCTGGTCACAATATGGAAATGGAGATAATGAGAACACAGATTTACTGGTACTTCATTTTCCTCTTCTACTAACAAAGTAGTAGAATTTAATTCCAATACTTCTAGAGTTTAGTACTATTTGGGATAATCTTTCGGCAGCTTTTGGCATTGTTTTGGACAGTCTGCATTTGGAAGTAGGTTCCTAATTTTGTTCATTACATTTATTTTCAAGTATCTGGGTTCTTTTGGATGTTATTTATTTCGGATTTATGGATCTATTAAGGGAAAACTTTATCTTCTTTAGTTTACAGAGTTACAAAATTTTTGGATATTTGGATGAATCCCGACTTTACATTTAATGACATACCGAAAGAAATGTTACATTGGTGTTTGAGTTCGAGATCATTCTTGATATTATGCTCCTTTTGTTTTTGAGAATATTAACTAAATTATCACTGTGAAGCCAAGTTAAGGTATGGTTTTTCTTTAAGATGAAACACTGATTCATGGATTCCCTCATTAATTACCAGAGTAAATCATTCAAATCAAGCCAAATTCTTAGTTGTTACAGAAGTAGACCAGTGCCACAGCGTATAAATTAATTTGTAAATCTTTTTGCATTTTGATTTTCTAAGGGTACAAAGTCGGAAACTCATAGCCAAGACAATGGGAATATGGCAATTGAAGAGGCCAGTAGCTCTAAAAACACGGTAGAAGACACTGATCTGAGTGAGAGGTAATTCATGGCAATATATTTGTTATTGCTAAATTTGCTAGTGGAGTTTCCAAACATTTTATCGTACTACTTTCATGTAAACTAGGCAGGAGATCACTAAAGCTGAAGATTCTAAGATTCCAGAGATTCAAGATGACATTGCGTCATCTTCTGGTGGGCAACATCTAGTAGAAGAAACTGTGTATTCTGCTGTAATTAATAGTTCTCCATCTTCGAGAACTAATTTGGGGTGGATTGAGGAGAACTGTGATGCTCCCAGAGGTTAGTTTTCTTATTTTTCCATTCTTTTGTTATACTTGATTAGACTCCTATATTATTAATATTCTGAGTGTTAATAATTTTGTCGTCTCAGATGAACATCGAGGCCCTTTTGTAATTGTACCATGACATTTGTAAATTATATGCATCCGTGTTTATCTTGAGCATCATTATCAGACCATCGTGGATTTTTACTCACTCCTTCATACCTCTCTCAAATATACAACATGGATTCTGGCAATAAGCTTAGAAATTGACCCTTGTTTTTATTTAAAATTATGCATATATATTCAGTCTCTGTTGATCTGTCCTATCTGTTTGACATCTTTGCATGAATATTAGGAAATGGTAAAGAAAGAATTAACTGCTATTTAATCTTTAGTACTTACAACAGCTATTGCAATTCTATGCCAAGCAGAATACAGATGTCTATCGACACTTAAGCTTTGGGATTAATATTTTTGTTGTTGCTTACTTGTTCTCGTGTGCAGTTCCAGATTCGTGTACAAAGGTGGCAGAGTTAAAGTTTTCGGTAATATTTTCATGAATTTCTTTTCTAGATACACCTAAAAGGCTAAAATGATATATTTGCACCCAAAAAAAAATTGTCGAAAGCATACCGAGTGAGATTCTACTTAAACACTGAAACACACACTATTTTTCTATCTCTGTTATTCCCTGTCCTGTCTCACACTCTTCTTCCTTCCTCATCATATCTCCTTCAACTACATTTACCATAGTTCTAGTGTATGAAATTATCCTGACATGTCCTTCTATCCTTGGAATTGGGATTTAGATAAGGGTGGAGGAGTTCTTTACTTTCTTTTACTCAGATGATGCTGTTGATTTCCTTGAATCTTTCCATAAAGGCTGTGGAGATATAGGTACCTTCTCAACTTATTTAATTGATAAAAGGATTATCTGGAAATTACCTATTTTTGTGAGCTAAGATGGCAGTTATTCCATGATTGTAGTATTTCTTGCTTTGCAGATTTCAAATGCAGCTCGTGGCACCCACAAGAAAATTTTGGCTATTCTCGTGATCTTTTCTTTCGGCATCCAATTAAAATTTATCTAGGTACTTTTTGGTGTAAAATTTGAGTCAGCGTGAAATTATTTTATGTTTCTCCAAACCGTTTTGAGTCTTGATTCTTTCTTATTCTCTCGTAGGTGCGAAATGTGGAACCTGTCAGGAGGTTCAGAAATATCGTGTTTACAAAAACAGGTTTCTTAGCTTGAGCTTTGATTTTATTTACATGCCTTTATTTTCTGGTGTTTTTGTACTTTAATTTATCTAGTTGTTTAATCTTTTTCCCCCTTGTAAGTAAGCATAATATATAGTAAATCAAAAGTGGGGCCTAACCCCGATAAGATATACAATGAGAATCATAAAACAATCCAAAACAACAAGTTTACAAACTAGAGCCAAAGCCTGGTAACAAGCAAGCTAACAAAGTCGCAGCAAAGTAAATTGTTAAATAGACAACAAGTACTAAAATCAGATTATACGACTCTGTAGTAGATGGCTTTAGCTCACTAATCAAGGTATCATTGCACCACAACCAAATGACACAGATAACCTAATTTGTATCATATCTATACAAGTCTCAGCATGATATCTCGAGAAGCGTTGAAAGGATCTATTTGAAGAACTACAAGGTTCATGAAGACCCAGGCCACAATCTATCTAGGATAGCCCATAGCTGATCTCACAATCCATCTATCTGTACGAAAAATCCATCGGGATACAAACCTATCCACGCTAAAACAAACATCAAACCATGTTCATTGTGCTTTTCGTAATTAAAGAGCTGGGAGAGTGTGTTGTGACTTGTGAGTTACTTGAGTAACCTGATACTTGAGTTGTATAATAGGTTACTTAGTGTTCAGTTGTTTGTTGATAGTCTGTGCTGGCATGCTGACACTGACAGTATAAGCCTGTTGCTTCTTCATTGTTTTTGGACAATGAACTACATGATGTACATTGAAAATCATTCTATTCATTTTTCATATGACAATATATTTTGCGTGCAACAGTTGGTTACTGACCCAAATTTCTATCCTCTGCCAGTCATTTGGTGATTGAAACCTCGCAAACCGTCACGGATGTACCTTATGGAGATTATTTCCATGTTGAGGTATGAGGTATATACTGTAGCGTCAATTTATTATCCTGAACTAACTTATAATGAAGATTATCTCCTTTTTTTAGGTGATTGGTGAGGATTAACTTGCAACTTGATTTCTGTATTATTATTTCATTATAACATTATATTAATGTTTGGTGCATTTGTTATTTGGAGACAACTGCATCTTCCTGTTGTGAAAATGCACGTCTTTTTAGCCAATATGATTTCACTTTCTATTCCAAAAAGATAAAGACATGATTGCACTTCATTAGACTACTAAGCCAATTGGCTAAATTAATCTGGCCAACATTTTCTGATGACACATTGCTTCAGAAGTTGTGTCATCATTCAAGAACAACGTCAAGCAAATCAATATTTGGAGTCCTGTCTCCTCCCTTTCTTATTCTCTCTTCTTTTAATTATTGTTAATGAAATTAATCAATCTTCTTCCATCATGTTATATTCTTTGGGATAACATAGTGGCTTTGGGATGTTGAGAGAGACGGTGATGATTCGAAACGAAGCTGCATCTTAAGGGTTTATGTTAATGTGGTTTTCTCAAAGAGTACAATGTTTAAAGGTGTGTAGAACATAACTAACATGCTTAGCGATCTACAACTCTTCACTAGTTTGTAATCACTTACTATACTTTTAATTTGTGGCTTGTGTATCGTTGTTGCTCTTGCTCGAAAATCTGGGAACACATATATATGATTGTCAAACTCCTCTTGTTATAGATCCTGTACTTCGTTATTCATTTTTCATTGTGTGTTTTTATGTTCTGATAAAATTAAATTAATTTAAAATGTCGAATCTTTCTCTCTTTGCTCCTTGTGTTCTTAGGGATCCCAGTCTCTTCTGATAGATACACACACACACACACACACATTACATGAATTGCTTGAGTTTATCGCTACATTGCAAAATCCCCCCAGTCTATCTGGATTTTCTCAATGCGTTTGTAGTCATTTTTCTGATTTTTGCTTTAGTTATTACTTATTTTTGCAAGTTGCAAGTTTCTCATTTTTCATTTTTCATGTTTGGATTGTTCTTTCTGCAGGGAGGATAGTGCAAGGTACAGTTGACGAGGCTCGAGATGCTTACGCAATATGGATTAAAAACGTAATTTTTTATTCTAGTTTCTTTTTGCCTATTATATTCCTGTTTTATTAAAATAATTCCTTATCTAACTAAAAGTTGATGCCCCCTTTTCCTTTTAGGCACTTGAACTGCTTAAGATAAAGAAACTCGAGGAGGAAGAAGGTAAGGCTGTTGTTATATTGAGGCATTGGAGTAGTAAATAAATGGGATATTATAGTCAGATTTTATTCAATAGCTACCAATTAGAACTTTATCAAACGTATTACTCCCTGCGTCTTTTAATTGTCCTCTACGAAATTACGTGTAATTTAACCGGCAAAAACGCTCTTGCCTAAACTGCTGAGAAGATTTTTTTAAAATTTTAATCATTAATGTTAATTATATGTTTAATTTTAAAAAAATTCATTTTGTACGAGGTATGGCCGTTCAAAACTGCCCATAGTTTTATATAGGACAACTAAACAGAGGGAGTAGTTGATAAAAATAATAGCGATGCTCCTTTTCAAATATCTCACTCTGAAATTAAAACAGCTGAAGGTAGTACATCCAACTTGATTACGAGTGGCCAAGTGTGTGAAGAATCGCAAATGACATCTGGTAGAACTGCGCAGAGGCCAGATCCAGATGATATAAGAAGACAACATATGGTGGTAGGCTCGGATAATGATAACAATCCAACTCGTGTTCCCTCGCCAGGAAGTTCCAACAGTGTCATGCCACTTTCATTGTTTGGACAATTTTTGTCGAAATTCTACATGAGTTTGAAATCTCAAAACCAAGTCACTTTGGTTCTTGTGATTGCATTTGCTTTGATTCTCCTGTTGATGCAGGTACACACATTAAACCTGTCTATCTATTACTTACTTTGAAGTTATTTACTTTAATTCCGTTTAAAACTCAATTAAGTTTCACCGCATTCTCTTTTTCTATTAGCGTAATGGTTATTAGATCTCATTGATTTTGTTTTAGTAGGTCTTATTAGATTTAGTGAACAAACTCATTCGCCTTTAACTGGAGTGAGGGCATATTAGTTGTTGCTTTGAAATGAATAAGCTGGATTTTTTAAGGTCCAGAAGTAACATTGATCCTTCGAGCTTAATGTTTTTTAGCTTTTTTCAGGATGAAATTAGAAAAGCCCTTGTTTTAAGCTGATCAATAAAATGTTAAGCAAATAAGCCAAAAAAAATTGAGCTTAACAGCTGTTACCAAACAAAGGCCCTTATTACCAATCTTCCTGTGATCCTTAACCAAGTATGGAATTGTTTTGTGGGCAAACGTGTCCTTGTTTGGCTTTCATCTCTTTTTGATTTTTCCAGATTATCTTTTTTTTTTTTGTAGCTAAGCATCGTGGTGCTATTAAGCAGACCACAAAAAGTGCAATTGGTTTCTCATCTGGATTATTACTCGAGTTCCTCTAGTGATAGAAAGCATGAAATGATGGCTTGGATGGACAAGATGATCCAACACTTCAAGGAAGATATGCTTATGGTCGAGTCTTTGATTGACAAAATGAGGCACGAGCACAAACATTTAAAATCGCAATTGGATGAGCTCGAGCGATTTAGAAGGCTTCAAATGGATTAAATCATTTGTATACAAACACAAAGGCATTCTTTATTGTGCTTATTGTCATTTCATTCCCCCCCCCCCCCCCCCCCCCCCCCCCCCCCCCCCCCCTCTCTCCTTAGTTTTTGTATTTAAGAAATGTATATTGAATGCTGTAAATCTGTCCGAGTAAAGTTAAGAATTGAAAATGTGAATTTGAGTTTCGTGGACTATTGGATTAAAAGTTCTCATGAATTTGTAGCTGGTGTTTATTCAGGAATGATTATACGTGTGTGATGATGACTGAGAGTTCTTGCAACTTATGTATAGAAGAAATGCTAATTCTTTTAAAGATTGGTACATTGTGATTATTTTACCAATTTTTTGGAGTAGTGCATTTTTTCCTGAATCGTTTATAATTTATAGGTTATATCATGCAATGTTACAATGGAACTGAGCAATAGCTAAAATTAATAGAAAGGTTGGCAATAATATCGCACAGTATTAATTTTCTTTCCCTTGGTGTAAGACGTTTTAATTTGAGGGGACAAAGATGTGGGGGTTAGAACATCAATGCTATAATTTGGTAGTTCGTTACCCCTCAAGCTTAGGTGAGTTGTTTTCTTCTCCAATGATTAAACATCTAAACAAACTTAAAAGAGGGTCTAAACTAGAAATCTAATATGATTTAAAGTTTAAATATTACCAAGTATTGAAAATTCACCCTTTTCTTCTAGCCAATACATCGTAAGAATCTGTGAATTCCGTTTTATAATCAAAGAACCCACCATTTCGGTTATACGTTCACTGGTTGAAGTTTAAATCAAGTGGACCAACTTCCAAATATTTATTTTCAATTCATTTAGAGCCCCATCAATATAGTACTAACACATTATCATATTCATACGTGTGGTAATGGCCAAATTAGAAAAATAAAATAAAATAGACCCAGTTATATTTTTACCAAAAACTACAACTTCCACATCATATTTTTTCCAAAAACTTCATTCTTCTACAAATCACTCAAAAACTCACTCCAACACACTAATCTAAACTCCGGTCACCACCATCACCATGTACAACCTACTCGTTATAGGTGGAGCTCCAACGGAGTTCCAGCAAGCTTAACAGAGTTTTGACGAGGCTCTGTCAAGCTCCAACGAACTTGAACAAGGCTCCGAAAGGCTGTCCATAACCCTGGCGGAGTTCTGGGAGCTCTCGGATAGGCTCCAACGAGGCTCAGATGGGCTGCCTAAAGCTTTGTTAGGCTGGTGGGAGCTTTGGAGCTTCAACGAGATATTGGGATCGACCTCCGACGTACCAACATGGCAATTAAATTTTGTGAATAACAATTGTGTACCAACATGGCAACATAGAGGACACAAGTTAAAATAATCAATTTTAGCCCGAATGGTTTGTAGGGGAACCCTACCTCCTGATCCATTCGATGCGTGCGATTTCTTTTCCATCAATACGTCCTGCAATTTGTACCTGAATTCCTTTTGTATCTGCTTGCTCGGTTAATTCAATAGCCTTTTTCATTGCTTTGCGACAAGAAACTCTATTTTTTAATTGTCCGGCTATAAATTCTGCAAGAATAGTAGGATTTCCATAAGGCTTTGCAATTCTTGTGATAGAAATATTTAGTTTTCGGTTTACGCAGTTTAACTCTTTTTGGAGATTCGTCTTTAATTCTTCGATTCCTCAAATTTGTCCAAATCTATTATGAAACCAACATACGGTGTCCTATACAAGTTAAATATTGGTATAGTAATGTATTTATGGATGGACTTATCTATTTTTTATCTCTATATTTGAATTCAAGAAAGTAAAAAAATTGTGTCCACATATTTAAAGAACAAGTATCGAATCATTCCATTATAGTCTGACTTTCTCACCAATTGAACTTAACTTCACAAATGAAATTTGAAGGAAAAAGGACAAAATGATACATGGCGCCATTTGGACCTTTAATTTCATTCTGTATCATATTATCAACAGCAACAATTTGTCTAGAGACATCAATAACTTATAGTAATCGGTGGAATATGAAATATTTCCTCGTAAAAAGAACTGTTCTAAACAAAAAACGATTAATATCAGTGAATAGTAGCTTGTGTAAAAAAACCATGTGAGCTATACAATTATGCTAGTACACACTGAGGACGAGGAAAAACTAAGTGCAGACTATCGGGGATGACAACATCCCATAATTCCGAAAATTATGGTTTTTTCAATTTCCGACAATGTATTTTCATTAAAATACATTAAAAACGATGATTTAACTATCTTTATTTTTATATTCTAAATTTTAATACCTCTCACGTACAGTTTTTGGTTTCGCCCCTGCTACCAAATACCCTATGTTACCATTTTAGACTGAATTCTATTTTTGGAACCCCAAGCCTAAGGTTAGTAGTTACTATATTGGGTATAGATTGGAAATGCATTTTTGTTTTTTTATTAAATGAACTCTATATACCCAATAGGCTCAAAGTATATATTGGACGGTGACTGATTATAATTTGTAGGACTGATTTTCAAAGAAGAAAATAAAAGCATTTGGTCAAAGTGTAACACTGCCGTAGTACTTAGAAGTTAGAACATCAACGTGGAGGACGGTTGTCACACTTTTTTTTTGTAATATAAGTCCAATCTAATTCACTTTTGTCACCGGCCGTGGCTTCAATATATTGTTGTTACATGTGATGAAAATAAGATTTAATTCGGGTGAATCATTGATTGGTACATAAAAACATACTTAATTTTTAAAATTTTAGATTCTCAAATCTTATTTAACATTTAGTACCTATAATGTAGTATAAGTAGTAGTATCATGTAACATATGTATTAAATTTTAAAAGATATTTATGATACGTATATTTTCATAATTAAGAACAAATAATATTGTATGTTTTCATCATTTTTTTTCATTTAATTTGAAGTTGTACTAACTGTGGAGGTGCTAGCAGACTAATGTAAATAGAGAATTTAGGCTTTTAATATGGGACAATAAAGGAGAAATTTATAACTATAGGGGTGGGTACTAAGTAGTATAAGTAGTAAGGATTGTCGGTTTAGGCAACAATTTCTCTACAAAGTGGTTCTCTTGTTTTGATTTTGAAATTACAATTTCGTGATCACTCGTATGAGTTTAAATATTTAGTCAACAACCGTCCTCCAAAATCTGATGGTCCCAAGAAATAAAAATCTAATACGGACTACATTAAAAACTTTTGTGGGGACTAGCATTAATTTTAGTGGATGAACCAGGTGTTATAAACTTATAAAGCTGAAGGCGACATTTTTAATAAATTGGAAATTCTGGATTTGACATAATAAAATGAAAGAAAATGTTTTATTGGAGAAAAGAAATAAATATAACCGAAAAAAGAAATTACAGAAAACCAAGGCATTGAAACGAAACTACATCATAAAGTAAACGATCGAAAGTAGAATAGTTGGGAAAAAAGTTTTCGTATTTAATTATATATGAGTTCACAGTTAAACAATTAGTTAGCCCTTAAACTAAGTGACCGTAGCCTGAGACTATTTCGGCAATCCGCAACCAGCCTCATCCCCCTCGTGCACTTTGTACTTGCGCCTTTCTCCACATTTTGTATTCTATATCAATTAAACATTTAGTTGTATTTATAGTATATAAATCACTGCAATGAATCGTCATCCTTCTATGCGACAAAACCTACAGGTCGTTTCAACTTCCTAAATTAAAAGTCATTCCATTTTAACTAATCATTTTATTTTGACATCCATACCGCTAAATGGTTTTGCATAGTGAATACGCTGTCTCGAATCTCGTCACGCGATATTTTCAAAATACACGAGTATGATCTTAAACTATTAACTCAAGGGTGATCTCCTAACATGAACAACCTCACCCATGTTAACTCGAACATACCGTCCATTGAAAAATTTCCTCATGTGATGAGTATATTAGAGTATGCTTGTAGTGATACTTATTGCCTTATTATTGGTACTCTAATCCAATATAAATCTCTAAGATGCTACCTTACCAAATTATTGCTACGATCATTGGTGCAAATTAACATGACCATATACATCAGCGATTTGATGTTAACAATGTCCAGAATTATACATAATAAACCCTACAATGTTAATATATTGTCAATCACTATTTCAACATGGTACCCATATTCTCTTTCTCATTTCTATGACAATACTACAAAAAGAAGAATACTCATTTATAGCTATTACCTATTCTTGAAAAAAAATTACATTGATTACAGTTTACACCACTCCACCTAATTATGCTAGTCATCAAAAAGATAGCATATTACCCACAAAAAGCTCTTCGCTTTATTGTTTGAGAAAATAAGCTTAACTTGAAGATTTTTTTGAAAGAATCATTGATCAGTACATAGAAACACTTAATTTTTGTTGGCTTCTATATTTTCCATGCGGGAAAATCTAATAGTCTCATTTGTAACCTTATCGGCCAAATGCAGTCCAACTAGCGGTTACAAAGTAACAAAAAGCAAAGTACATGCATATATATATATATGCATGTAACAAGGTCCATATATATACATCTAAAAAGATTTGTATTTTCTACATTTTAAGTACATGCATAGGCATACATCAGCTTTTCCTCTTCATAATCTTCCTAGCTGTGTCCCTAAACGGACACGTGGAGCTCACAAATCCGTTAACAAGGTGTAAGTACGTCTTAAGATCGTGACAAGTCGCCACATTGATCCCTGCTAGTTCTGGCGAGTCACGACTCCTCAGCCTCAGTTCCTTTCCTACTTCAGCATATAACCACCTTGAGTCCTCCACATACCTCCTTATCCAACCCAATAGAGATCTTTGCCCGCTTCCACTTTCACCATCATGTCCCATGTTATCTATCACGAATCCGGGTACTTTTGTAATTATATCATCCGAGTTAACAATCCGTAGTACCTGACGCAATGAGTGAAGTCAGTAGAAGAAGGATACAAGGTTTAACTTTGATTGACATGTACCAATTCTTGAAAGAAGATACAAATTGAGGGTTTTATTAATTTAGACCAAAAGTAAGTAAATATAAATATCAGCTTTTAGATTTTAGTGAAAAAAAATGATTTTCGTGACTTTTTATTCTACATCCCGATGTCTCCAAGGGTTCCTCAGAAAACACCCTTTATCTTATACTGACGATTCATGTTAAAGTTATAAATTGGAATACTAGTGTAAAATAATAGTAGATTAATATAAAAATTGTAGTACCTTAACCCCATGTTTCTCTAGATTGTGGCAGAAACTTCTGTTTCCCACACGTGGTCCGCCGAAGGAAAAGACAGTCACAGGTGGGGCCTGCACGAATTTGGTTTTGATATCGTAAGCTGTGAGGATAGCCAGGGCGGCTCCGAGGCTATGCCCCGTCACGGTCAAGCTTATGGGTTCATCTCCATATGACCGTATAAGTCTCCCTATTTCGTCTCTCACTAATTGTTGTAAGCTCTGGGTTGAGTTGGTCTTCGAATTGTACAAGCTTAAAAACCCGCTCTCTACCATGGGTTTTTCTTGGTCTGACGCAATGTGATGACCCATACCAGGAATGTGGGATAATGTGGCGCATAGATTCTCAAGCCATTCCATGCAAGTGGCGGTCCCACGAAAGGCGATCACTATGTCTCGACGACCTAGCCTGGCGATCTCTTTTTGATCCTCACAGACCGCCACGTAACCTATCCAACTAGTTTTGGTTTCGACCCAACTAGGCACATTGTTGATCCAATGTGGTATCTGAATCCTTGATGTCGCATATAAATTTCTAGTAACACGGTAGCCTGTATTTAATAACCCTGAACGATCCAACAAACAACATCTCTTGTATTTGCATGTGGCATAGGAGGGTGACGATGTGTCAAAGTCGAAAGATCGATAAGCCGCATCGACAAAATAGCCATACCGGATTATTTCTTTTCGTAATTTATCGTCTAAAGGATCAAGCAAGCCTTCCCAATCCATACTGCCTTGGTACTCCATCCATCTTGTGCTGAGTCGATCGGGCTGAACAGAGTTATTGGTCGAGCCGAGGGGGAGCGGATTCCATTTTTCGAACTTAACTTGAGCCTCATTACACAGCTTCATGCATTTGTACCTAGATGGGTAAGTGATTATTTTACAAGTGAATGTCACGTACTTTGACGTTGTTATTGTGCATGGCTTTGCATAGTAATTTTTAGAGAGCCTCATTACTACAAAGTATATTTTCAAAATAACCAGAGAAAAACTGTTTATTCAATATGTAGGTTCTCACTCTTAGAAATGTAGAGTGATTAAGAAATTTCCCCACATATATTATATTTATATATTATATGAAGTTGGCATCATATGTATATTTAGCTATAGGATATATGTAGTCTATGCTAATTGCTCAGGTCTAGCTTTTTTATATATATAGTTAGCAGTTGTATTTGAACGTAGGCATATTAATTCAATTTATGATGATACGTGTGGTGTTTGAATGAAAAGGGAAACGTGCATGATAACTTTTGTACATATGATTGAGAGATATATATGTGGCCGGAGAATATGTATATGTGTGTGTGTACGTTGCATAGGTCATTTTCATATAAATTAATCTCCTGGGCTAGGATTCATCTTTTGCTTAATTAATATTTCTACAAGAAAAGTTATGGATATTTTTTCAGTATACATGGCACGTGCACGTGCACGTGCACATACACAATCAAAACTGCTTCCAATTAAATATGAAAATAGTCTTGTACGTACGCGCTCATTGAATTAACACAATTTTGTTACATTTATTTTAATAACCATGAAGTTCAATCAAGATTATAAGTTAAATCATTTTTGTATTATACAGATCTTGTGAACTTTAAGTACATTCAAAATAAGTCACACCAGTATTGCTCATATGGATCTTAGAATAAATAAGATAAGTTTTCATAGCATATTAATTTGAATTTAACGCGGGAAAGGAGAAAATATTGTGGATTAATTGCACATCTGAACCACTAATACTTAAAAGAAAAAAATACATTTAGTGTACTGAAATATCATATTAACAATTTAGGTATTTGAATACCACTTTTAACAATTTAGGTATTTGAGTACCACTTTTAACAATTTAGGTACTGATCTATAGGTTCGATGACAAATAAGGATATGGGGTTAAACAAAATAACGGAATTTGACTTACGTTTTCTCACCTATTACATAGTGAGTGTAATTATGTCAACATTCGTCAAAAATAGATCCCGAAATGTGAGATATAATGACAGCAATTTCATTGATTTACGGTGTTAGGTACTTAATTGAACGCAAATTGGTAGATTAGTATCTAAATTGTTAAAAGTGATATTATAGTATATAAATTGTTAACTACTGGTAATACAATATATTAAACGTATTTTTTGTCAATAATTAAATAATTCCGACTGATATGACATCATTGACATGTCAACTTTCTAAAAATTATGAGGTAATATATTAAATCAATTTCCAATTATATTTTCTCCCTGGTTTTCATACATTTTGTGATTTTGATTGCAATAATTTGGTCACACTAGACCAAGTCGCATGACATAGACCAATGCATTAGTTCATTGATAGACCTTGAAAATTATGGCTAGTGCGCGAGTCTTATTTTCTGGGTAGGAGCCAATGAAAGAATTCTTTTTTAGGGTTTGACCCGTGCTTCTTACTAGCATCGTGTAACTTGCGCACAAGTAGCTAAGATCAAGGGTCAATTGGTGGTTTAACCACCGTTCAACCTCTTTCGCCTTAGATATTCAATATAATAATATAAAGTGTTTAATGAAAGTAGGGTTTAGAGATATCCGGATTTAGTGTGTATAAGTCTGAGTTCGTATGTGTTCCAATTATTTTCTTTATGAATTATGAGATAGTTTTATTGGTGGAGGAGGTAATATATGACGTATCTTTCTTTATAGATATGATATTGCCAATCACATTTTCTATATATTTTCATGTATTTCTAATGTCATACTGAGATATATTCAGTTATATCTCATGTATCTTTTCCATCGACTTGGTTAGCCCGCAGGGTGAATGTCGTTGCTCCTCGTCATTGAGGAAACTCTTATAGGATCCATGACGACTTCATACGCGCCTCTGGAACGTTTACTCGTTCCTTCTCATACCCTTGCTCATTCGGATACTCGAATATCCATTTACGAGTAGTCTTGACATGGGCTCCTCGCTTGTATTTTAGGCTGTTGATTGATATGCATTCCTTCCCGTACAAGGAACGTATGTTAATGGTTTGCCCCTATATTTATGCGATATGTCTCATGTAGATTTGGTGGTTTGACCCTATATTTATGTACCGTGTAGATTTGGTGTATTCTTTCCTTTGAGAAATATTTGATTGTTGATCACTACTTATCGGTATCTTCTAGAGATTATCTTGTTGGTCAACTTCTCGATGCGAGAGCGGGTCACAACCCTATCTACTCCTCTCGTTAGGACGAATAATTGCTTATTTATTTATGTGTTAATTGTTAGGTCATACCGCATTAATTGCTTTTAATGTAGAGTTCTAAATCTAAATTTTAACCTCTATCATTAATTGTACAAAGACTTGTTATGTTCTTACAATATAATTTGAAAAGTTCACTTAGATGAAAAATGGTCGCATTATATATTATTTGACAAAACAGAAAGTTTTGGTACATAAAAAAAAGTACATGTTTGGTACATAAAAAAGTAGATGGTTATGTACCTAACTTTGACCTTTTTAATACACAATAGTCAATTGGCAAATCAATACCCATTTATCTTTATATAGCAAATGCGTACCAGTACAGTTTTAGCCTCTATTTCATTCAGGAAATAAATTAACGTGCAAATGAGAATTATCTTCCTTTTCTATCATCATAAGATGGAAATGGCAAGCCTTGTGATTTGCAAATTATTACTAGTTTGATTAACCTAGTCTATGCTTGGTAATTTTTGTGATGCAAAGGTAATGGATTAATGGTTGTATTATCAAGAATTAGTCCAGCTGCTATAATAGATTCATGAGTTTTTAAAAAAAAAATTAAACCGACCACTAAAATAAATATGGGGTGAAAATCCCGGCCGAAAGTGCAAGCGAACTATATAAGCATAAAATAAAAAAGAACAAGCTTGTGGACCTTTAACTTCCATATACTAATTTGAAGCATATCTCGATTATAGTTAAGATTTTTTTTCATAATTATTCCTACGATTTACCACAAAGAACTCAATTAACCTAAAGATATGGCCAGCAGACATGACTCTTTGTTCTCATAGATATCCAATACATCGTAAAAACAAATAACATTAACAAGCCTAAAAGATTCCGACTCTCCCCTAACATTTTCGTAACTCATTCTAACCATTGCAACCATGAATGATTTGACCCAATGAAACCGAATTCGACTTTTCCTATTGCCCAAACACTATAAAAACTGCATACCAAATAATAAACCTACATTTTGTATGAATATATACCTTGATCAAACGAAATGAAACTAACCCACTACGGAACTTTAAGACCGAATCAAGAAGTCCCAAACAAACTTAACAGAAAAACCCCAATACGTGTTTGGAGACCACTCAATTGACTGAACCAAATTACGGCGAACAAGTACATAGGATGAACTAATAGTAGGATCAATGTTCTAAAATGCGTAAGGCGGACTTTAGGCGAAATTGGCCGCCTAGCACCTAATTATCGCCTAATTTACACCTAATCCACTTAATCCGTCTACCGTCTAGGCACCGCCTAATTTGCGTATAGGCGTGTCTTTTAGAACACTGAGTAGAATATAATAGACTACAATACCATCATACTGAGGGGAAAAAATGACTTTTACCATGTGTTTTTTTAAATTTGACGATATAAAACTTTCAACCCCCACTATAATTTTAGATAAATAGCTCCAGCTCAGCCATTAAAGAAGGGGATGAGGGATTGAAGAAGGAGGAGGTAATAACTGGGTAATTGATGGCAATTGGAATTGGGTACTAGACGACGGTCTCAAAAGTCGAGGTGGGGAGGTTGTAAAATTGATTGTCCCGTTACGAGGTGTTTAAATTAGTTGGAATTGAGTTTGGTTTTGTTGTTGCGGTATAGGTTGTATGGGAGCCAATGGTCGGGTATGGGTAGATCTATGTGAAGTAAAAGTAGGTCCGTGTCTTATTGGTGGTTGCGATAGTATTGAGCTCTCTATTTCAAAAGTCTCTGTCTTATTCTGCTTAATTCTCGTCTAGGCGTCAATTCGTAATATGTTACCCCGGTTAATACGAGGTGCTTTAATATGGTCAAACGGGCCAATCCAGTTGGAGTAGGGTGGATTTTTTTTAATTAAAAAAATATAAATAAATGATTAGTACGAAAAATATGTTGATAATCAATCAAGATATGCACGTAAAATTTGTAGTTTAATATATCTTTATATTTATTTTTGTTTATGTTCGATTATACTTATACTATTTACATACATTTTTTTAATTCTTGATAGTATACATATAAACCAGTAATGTATTAATGTTCAATTTCAGTTGTTAATCAAATTTACAACATATATATCAACTGAAAATCCAAAAATATTTTAAAAAATGTTAAAATATGTTTTTTCCACCTAGTCCCCGCTTATTCTCCTAGGCCCTTATGCTACCTCTCGCTATTTGTCCACCTAGCAACTTTTGAAACATTGATCAGGCTAGACTGCACCTCCGGTTAGGGGATGTGCTAGGCATGTTGGAGGTATAGGGGCTAGTCTTCGGTTGAAAAAAGATGGTGAGAGAAATGTTATGCATGGGAATAAGTCTCTAATTTTGGCAAAAACATTGAGAATGTAAAGGAGAAAGGTAGCCGAGAAGTATACAGCTTATTTCGCAGTCAAGTAAAACCTATTTGAATAAGTTGTAACCGTCCGTTAAGGAAAGGAACCTTCAGGTCCGTCCACAAAGTGACTCTTCTCGTAATTTTTCTGTGAGATATTCACAATCACCCAAATTATGGAGTGCAATTCAAGGATGAGGCCATATGTAATTTTTGGAAAAGTTGCTTCAGTCTTCCTTTCAATCCAAATCTATTACCATAAAATATGGACTATCACATAGTTGGACGTTTTTTATCTTATGTTTTCTCAGGTTTAATCCACCATTTTCCTCATACCCGTATTTCTGAGCTCACAGGTCCTCACACAATTGGCAGAAATGCAGAACACTTCGAATTTGAAGCAAAACGGAATTTTGCACAAATGTCTCTACTGAACTTAATTAGAAACACAGTTTTATAAAGAACTATCCAGCTTTTTCGCAGTCAATTAAATGTTTCTATCAAGGTAAAAACACATTTGTTTTAAAATCTTTAAAGTCGAGCGTTTTAGTTTAAAATCTGCAACCATAAAAAAACCTTTAATTAGTAGTAGCGAATGTTCGGGAATATGTTGCTTGTGGATAGTTTCTTCAATCTATTATCGAATTGAAATTTTTTAATAAAATACATGTAATTTTGATACTATCAAAAACATTAACTTGTGTTTCCAGATTCCTTTTTAATCCACTGCGCCTTAACTTGTTTTCTAGAGTTTGATCCACCATGCTTTCTCATAACCGTGTTTCTGTGGTCACTGGTGCTTGCCCGATTAGCAAAACCACTCGAATTTGAAGCAGAACGGGGTTTCGGATCTGTCAAATGTAGCTTGGGTGTTTCTTCAGATGCTGATGTGGCAGGGGTTGGCGATGTGGGAGGGAGAAACATCCCAGGTCTTAATGCCTCGGTTTTTTTCGACTCAATTAAGCCACTATTCTCTTGCTGAACTTTTAAAATGGCTTCGAATTTTTGCCTTCTGATTTTCTCCGACTTTGATTGAAGAATGCTTTCATCAGCTTTGGCATCACTCAAATTCTGTAATGCGACATCATACAGTTTGAGTAAATTCATTTAGTTTGAATAAATCGTCACAAATGGTGTAAAGCAGGAAAAAACAGGAGGGGAAATACTACATTGGGTACTAAGCAGTTAAAAACAAAAATTAAAAATTATACACCATCTTATGTTACTTTTTACATTTTGCACACTATTCCATCATATTTTTCCAATTTTAGTCCCCAATATATGAGACTTTTCTAGGTAGTGCTTAAATCGAATTTTTGTTGTTAGGTTGAAGTAATAATTGCTAATTTTGTAGGTTAAAGTACAACCTTAGATCAATAGTATAGAAAATTGCAACTAACCCATCAAAACACCCATTTTCACACAACAGGGTATTCTTTCTTTCCACTCGATGCTTCTTGTGCAAAATTACATAAGTGGTGAAAACCAAAGATATTTTAAGTTTCAACGTTTCCATTAGCAAAACCATTGAAATTGCAAAACTTAACACAACAAAAAGCAAACTTAAGTTAGATGTATATCAAAAAGAGGGCATACCAATTGATCAAATGCCCCAACCATGTCGAGCACGTGTTCGATATCCTTGGCATGAAATACTTTACGACAAACAGGACAGCTACCGGTGCTCTCTTTTTCTGCTCACACACATAAAAAGTCAAATTTCAGAAATAATTTTTCCATCGAATAAGAAAATCTAGCTTCAAATCTAGCAGAAGACCCAAACTGTTATAAAGGCCATATATACCAACACTACATTACATAAAGTATGGAGTACATGATTTTTCTATAGGGAAGTATCACTAAGCAACAAAGATTTAAACAGATGGCAAATTGGCACTTTTAGATTTGAACTCGGAAGCACTTTAGTTAATGCAGCATTAAAAAAAACATTTTAGCACTCGTCTGGTAGGTGTACTGATTATTCACTTTTGTGTACTTATCGAAAATTTCTAGATTAATGTCTAAAACTAAAAAAAAAAGTATACTATCTTTTTTGTTTTCCTAGATTGGCGTTTAAATTGTGAGATACTGATATTTAATTGTGTACTGTACTAATTGCTAAATAGCTAAAAGATGATAGCTTGGCATATAAATATGGCATCATATATTCCTAAAAGACCTACTGTTAACTGCGTCAAAGTATAACACGGTAACACAGGGTTTTACATTTTGGTCATCAACTAAATTTCAGCTTACCTTGTTGATGCGATGAGACTCTAAGATTACGCCCTGACGAACCCGATGAAGTAGTAGATTCACTCTCTTTACTATTCTGGATCCAATTCCACCACCTAATAATACACTCCCTGATATAATATAACAATAGCAAGCAATATAGTGTTCTCAGAAAACAATATTTAAGTCAAGGAATAAGAAACAATATCAATGGTAAAAGACAAAAGGTTGAGCGCTAACCGGTGAAAGCAATGAAAACAAGACATCAACTTCATAAATGGTAATACATCATCACCGGACTTTTCATTCAGTAATGGATACAAACACAATGGGCAATCTCCATCAGGATGATTCATGATAGTCAGCCTCTCCACTGCTTCCTAGCAGAATGCTAAAAAAATCAATATTTTCTTATAAATAAATAAATAAAAAGAATTCTAAAGTAGTTAATCAGTACAAAGTACAAACTGTGACTGCTATTGTAGATTTGTTAACGCTTTATATATATATATATATATATATATATATATATATATATATATATATATATATATATATATATATAAAGTAGATTAAGAAAACAATTTGCTAGACAATGATAATATATTACTCCCTCCGTTCCAAAATTTAAGTCCAGTATACTATTTTGGGCTGTTCCACAATATAAGTCCAGTGTAATGATTGTGTTCCGTAGTGGACTTATATTGTGAACAGAGGGAGTAAAATGGTAGGGGTCGTGTTATTGATGTGAGATGGATTCAGGAATAATTAAAAAAAGTGCACTTCACAACAGTTTTCCCAAGCAGCACGACTTATAGGTCTTTGTACGTAATGTAGTTGTGTATCGGGTAATAGAAATAAAGTTAGGCCCAACCATTTGCATAGTAATCCATGACAATGTAATAAATTAGACATTAAGCTGAATATTTCACCCCATATATGAAATTTGGACCCGTTTAAAAGGTTCTCCAATTTATAATTGCAAACAACACTAATCAATATTAGAAGTCAGAACTAGCATTTATGAACTAAGAGGAACTTTTCAGCAAGCTAATTGATAAGACGAAACACCTCATGTGTTCACACAAGCAGTCAAGAAGAATTAGTATTGAAATTACCTCACATAGTGCTACAAGCATAGAGCAAGAGGAGAGCTCCTGAGCTCTGTCTTGGATGCCACTAATTAGATGATTTTGTCTTTGCTCATCAAGGCCCTTAGAGTCTATTATTTGAATATGTGGCGGCTCTTGAGGGTACTGCAAAATTTAGGAAAAGATTAGTGCAAGTATGATAACTTGTAGTTGAGTTGTAGCTTTTTAACAAATAAGATGAACTTTCTAGGTTGAGTAAAAAGTAGGGTTGACATCTTATAGCTTCTAGCTTTTTCAAGCAAAAAGTATCAAAATCTACCAAAACACAGAACACAATATAAGAAAATCATAACAATTAAAAAGAATTGACTTAAAATCTGCAACCAAACAAGGCCTAAGTAATCTGATTCTGTGGACAAAATTTAGTAAAATCTTTCTAATACTGTATATTAAACTGTGCTCCAGTCTATCTTCACACTATGAACAACTCAAAAAGCAACTCTAGGGAAATCCTACTTCATTTTAGTTCTATAATTTACCTGGGGACCAGCTCGAATCTCAAGTATCGCTTCGACAAACTGTGAAAATGCAAGGAGAAAGAAAAAAATTAAGAATAATTATCAAGGTCACAAATTAGTACTTGGGAAAAGGAGAAATAACTATATACAAAATAAAAAAGAGGCCACAGAGTTTCTTCATTGTAGTCCAGAGGATGCATATGGCACACAGCTCATCAACAATCAATTCCTATAATGATCCACGGATTTTAATTTCCTCAAGATTCAATCTGTTATTCATGTTTAATATCTGATTTCAACTAAATAGTGGGAAAATATTTGTTTGTCACGCATACCCTTTAAACCACACACTAATATGTACAGCCCGAAAAGAAAATTAGACACTAATATTTATGTTAGATACTTATAAATTTCTAAATTCCCAGTAATATACCTATTTATGAATCTGATGCGTAGAAAAAAAATTGGACAGAGGTTACGTGCGTGGTTACTATCCCCTACTTTATATTTCCTAGTCCTTTCTGTAAAGCCTCTCAATAAAACATTAAAACTTCAAAGAACAAGAGATGGACAATTAACAAAACCTTTACTGTTTAATTAACTTATCGAGATCAGAAGAATCTAGGTTTTCCTGAACCCAAGAAAATCCAGCTTATGTACTTAAAAGATGTAAATAAACAAGCCTAATGTTGTCTGGAGAGAGGTGACTGCCGACCAATCGGAATGTAGATATGTTTTATCCTATTGCAATCCCGTTTCGTAAAGACTAAGCTTACCTGAATGTCTTTAAGTTGACATCAGAGTTGTCACAAGATAGTGGTCAACCGGGGAAAACTCAAATCACATAAGTCAATAATATATTTATGTGGCTAGCTTTTGCTGGTTTGTATTAATCAGGGTTAACATGCTTAGATCCAACTTTGTGGCATGTTGAGAGAGATTCTTTTAATATTTGTTGGGCTTATTGGTCCAAATTCTTATATGGTCAGACATTATAATAAATGGAGTTAGTATTGATTTTTATTAGCAGAAGAAACTCAAATGATCCTCCTCCGTCAACGATCATCACCACATCCCCATTTTTATTAGCAGAAGAAACTCAAATTCTTATATGGTCAGACTTTATACTTATAGCTTTTCCAGTAAAATCTCATCTTTAAAGCTGATCAACCAAATGCAGTCTTAAAAGCTGCAACCAAACAGGCCTAAATATCCAATCCAAACCCACTTACCTTTCTTCTAAAAAAAGGGATAAAAGGCATGAAACAAGAGTCCAAATCTTCTACCCCATAATTTGTACCCCATTTCGTGCCCCTTAGCCATTTTCGCTTAAATTTTGAAATTTTAGATCTTTGTGTGTGGTTATAAACTGTTACAATGTATTCTACAAATATTTCATAATATTGGGACATATTTTTTAGGGATTTTATATTTAATTTACACTAGTTCTTAATTAATTCCAAAATAAAACACATTTGAATTTTTCGTAAGAAAAAATTTATTGGAATGTATTCATACATGTCTAATTGTAATTGTAGTATTTTTTTTTTTTAAATTTAATCAACTATTTTGGGTTTAATAATCGATGGGGCGCGAAATGGGGTATAAACTATGGGGTAGAAGATTTGGACTCATGAAGCAGCCAATTTAATCATAATTAGCAACTCCCGACAAAGGAAAGAAAAACCATAATATAAAAACTGAAACCCATAAAAGCTCAGATTTTGAGCTGATAAACCAGATGAAGCCTCATCTTTTAAGCAATAAAGCCGATCTTAAAAGTTGTAACCAAACAAGGCCATAATTTCTAAACCAAACCAAACACGCTTACTTTTCCAAACCCGGTTACTTTTCCACTATTAAAAGGATAGAAAAGCATGAAACAGCCAATTAAATACATAATTAGCAACTCTCCACAAAGAAAAAAGAAACATCCTTCGTATAAAAGCTGAAACCCAGAAAAACTCAGATTTTCAGCTGACTAACCAGACGAGGCCTCATCTTTTAAGCAATAAAACTGAGCTTAAAAGCCACTATATTTTACAAAACTTTTCCAAAACAAAGCCACTAACTAGCAATTAAACAACCAATTCAACGCATAATTAGCAACTCCCCACCAATGAAAAAAAAAAACATAGTATAAAAGCTGAAGCCCAGAAAAACTATAAACCAGATGAAGCCCCATCTTTTAAGCAATAAAGCTGATCTTAAAAGCCACTATATTTTCCAAAACAACTCACAAACTGGCAATTAAACAACCAATTAAAGGCATAATTAGCAGCTCCTCACAAAAAAAGAAAACATCTTATAGTATTATTATCATTAGAAAAAGAGAATATAATCATAGAGATGGAGAGAGAAAGAGAAAGAGATAAAAAGTAAAAACATGAAACAATCAATTGAATGCATAATTAGCAACTCTTCACAACGGAAAAAAAAAATAGTATAAAAGCTGAAACCCAGAAAAACTCAGATTTTGAGCTGATAAACCAGATGAAACTCATCTTTTAAGCAACAAAGCTGAACTTAAAAGCTGCAATCAAACAAATTCATAATTTCCGAATCAAACCCGCTTACTTTTCCACTATTAAAAGCGACACAAAAAAACATGAAACAGCCAATTATATGCATAATTAACAACAATCCACAAGAAAACAAAAACATATTTCGTAAGAAAGCTAAATCCTAGAAAAAACTCATATTTTCAGCAAATCAACCACATTAAGCCCCAACTTCTAAGCAATAAAGCTAAGGTTAAAAGTCACTCTCTTTAACAGAACAAACCTACTGATTAGCAATTAAACAACCAATTAAATGCATAATCAGCAGCTCCCCACAAAAAAAGAAAGCATCTTTAGTATTAATATTATTATAAAAAGAGAATAGAGTTATAAAGATGAAAAGATAAAGAGAGGGGGGTACGTGATTCCCGTAAAATCTCATCTTTTAAGCTGATCAACCAAATGCAGTCTTAAAAGCTGAAACCAAACAAGGCCTAGATATCCAAACCAAACGTCCTTACTTTACTCCTAATAAAAGTGATAAAAAGCATGAAATAATCAATTTAACGCATAATTAGCAACTCCCCACGAGAAGGGATACAAAGTATGAAACGGTCAATTTAATGCATACAGTATATAGCAACACTCCACTAATAAAAAAGAACATCTTACGTATAAAAAGCTGAAATCCAGAAACACTCAGATTTTCAGCTGATAAAGCTGAAACCAAACAAGCCTAAATATCCAAACCAAACCAAACCCACTTACTTCACCCCTAAGAGAAGGGATAGAAAAGAACGAAACAGCCAATTCAATGCATAATCAGCAACTCTCCAAAAAGAAGAAGAAAAAAAAACAACTTTCGTAGGAAAGCTGAAACACAAAAACACTTGAGCTGATCAACCAGATGAAGCCCCATCTTTTAAGCCACTAACTAGCAATTAAACAACCAATAAAATGCATAATTAGCAGCTTCCCACAAAAATAAAAATAAAAACATAATTAGTATCATTAATGCGAAGCGGTTTATGGAAGTGCCAAAATTTACATAAACTACTAAATAAAGTGAAAATACAAGATGAGGGGTTGCCGTAGGCCCCGATGCCAGATGGTATGTACCTAGGTTCCCTCGATTCGATTAGATGAATAATATTAATATTTAATAGAAAAGAGATAAAATAAAAAAGAAAAAAAGACCTGTTGGGAAGAGATTTGAGCGGTACGAGGTAGAATAAGTAGATTAATATGAGGTGGGTATGACGTAATCAACACGCAATCTTCACCGTACACTGATTCCAATGCTTCTATTTCCTCCTCACACATCCCTCCTCCCCTATCTTTATTTTATTTTATTTTATATCTATTTATATATATAATTATATATAATATATATGTCTCCTTCCTTACATTTTGTATTTCTACTATTTTACTGAATACACCAATTGCACCCCTCCCATTACATTTTTCATTTTTCTTTATTATTCCTACTATTTTTATTTTGACTTCCATATTACTACTGTAATTTTATTTTTTAAGATTAGATAATAATGTCCGTCTAATATTACATGTTTTGATTCTACTGTATTGTTTCTAGATATTAGTAATACCGATGATAAAATATGGTTCCGATTATGGTTCCGTGGTTCCGAGTCTCCGTAATAGACTTATAGTGTGGAACGAAAAAATTAAAAAATATATATTTTTTTAATTCGTATTCATACATGTTGTAAGTTTTTATACATGCATAAACGGATTCAAATTCTCTAAACTTAATAGTTCACTCACATCTTCTGAAGTTTCATGATGAAATTAAAACAATTTAATTGTCTATATTTATACATGTATAAACGGATTCAAGTTCATACTGCACCCATAAACCACTCGTACAGGGGTTTGAAGAGATATTCTCAAAGGCTAAACCAAAAACAAAGACAAACTTATACCGATAAAGAGTGACGTAGCAACCATTTGATAGGGGTTAATCCTATAATTTTTAAAAATAATTTTTTTTTAGTATTGTTTTTTAAAATAATTTATGAGTAATGATATAAGAAGAGAATTTTTGACATATACTCTCGAGACGTGGACCATCATATCATGTATATGATGGTAAATCAATAGTCCACATTGAGTCTTTGCGAAAGTTTATGTAAAAAATGTTCTACTCATATCATCACTCATAATTTATATATAAATTTTTCCGACAACCATTTAAATATTTTTTTTGACAAACACTTTCAAAATTATATATTGTAATTACAACAATAACAGATTTTTTATCTGCTAATAATAGTACTAAATAAAAAATACTAACAAACAATTGAAAGTGATAATTAAAAGAGACTATGACACTATAACTTACAATTTTGACGTCGTGACACACATGTTTGGAAAAAATAAATTTAAAACATAATTATAACAAGTTAATAACATATAGCGGTGAGTGCAAATAAAATTTCGAAATGAACTTTTCTGAGTTTGTATGCAAACTGATTATAATGAAAATGTAATAAATTGTGAACTTGAACATTTAATATAAGTTTGTTATTGCAATAACTATTTGGACCTTCGTTGTGTAATAAATATTTCAAAATTTCATATTGAGTGTAATAACATGAGTATTATAATTTTTTTATTTGCATTTTCGTTTATTCATCTTTTTTGTTTTTTGTAATTTGGTTTCTAAATTTACCTTTTTATACATTTGTTTCTTCATATTTTGTCCAGTTTGTACCTTTATTTTTGTTTTTTTACCTTGTTTCTACTTCTTTTTATTTTTAGTCAATTTTAAACGTTGAACCTTTCGACACATAACTATATGTGACTTTATTGATCCATATATTTTTTTAGAGCTAGTTAGAACAAGAAAGTCTAAATTGACAAAAAATGACAAAAAAAAAACGGATAAAAAAAAAGTAAAATTAGGAAACCAAGATAAAAAAGGTAAAAAAATGTAAAAATGAAAAAAAAAAGGTTAAAAAAAATATAAAATTCGGCTTTTTCGTTCGTTATATATTGAAGTTTTTTACTGCTTCTATTTTGGCAACACTAAATATTTGGTCATCCCTCCGCACTGCCAATAAATCTAGATGTTAATGAAAACATCAAGTTCATCTGTTTGTTCGAATGCATGATTTCAACTCTGGCGCCCAACAACCGACAATAACCACTATACATCTCAAATGTCAACCTGCAGAATATTCTAAACTTGAAAATTATATTTTACGAATATGCTTTTTAGTTGCATGGTTAGTGCCTTTCATAAAGCCCAGAAGAGGCATCGAAGGTAAAAGCATCTTTTTGTTCGTTGACTGTTGTTTTAAATTTTTATGTCTTTTTATCCGTATTATTCTTATTTTAATGATAGATTATTATGTTTTATAAAATGAGAAGATCCAATTCTTCTACTAATTTTGCGTCTGGAAGCTATGCTTCTACTTCTTATAAACATACGTCTCATAATATGAGGAATCAGGAATAATGTCAATATAATGATATTCCAGAGATGGGTAATTTTGAAAAACAATTAGCTAATTGGCATCTTCCCAAGGTTAAACTCTCAGAAATTTATTCTGTCGGCATGTTTGATTTTAGAATGGCTATGACCATTAAAACTATAGAACAGACTATCCCAGTCAAAAAGGATATCGAAACTATTCAGTTATACATAAGGAAGAACTGAAAAGGTATTTAGATAAGTATAAGTATGTCCATCTAGGTATGGTTCAAGTAGCTTTTAAACCTCTTACAGCGCAAGGATTAAATACTTCTGTACTTATTGCTTTACGTGACTGTCATCATTTAGAGTTTAATGATTCCTTATTAGGAATTATCCAAACAAGTCTTTGTAATGGACCCGTTTATTTCAACTGTTTTCCCAACTTTTCTATTTTTTTAACAGATAAAAATATTTTAGATGTTCTTACTTTGAATATCAAAACTCATGGTTATAAGCTTAAAGAAGGCACTGAGCCTTTAAACATAACTTATAGAGTTTTTTATAAAAGCTATGACTAGTTTGAGCCCAAGGGCAAAAATATTTGATACAAAAGGAAAAACGGTTTTAATAGAAACAAACCTTTTAAAATCAGATGTTCAAACCCCACAAACTATTAAATGGGAGGATATTGAACCCCCAACAGAATGGAATTTAAATTCTGTTAGTCCAGCTGAACCTATGAACACTAAAAAAATTGATGAAATTATTCAAACCAAAGAAGGAAATGTTTTTATAAAATTTGACAAGGGAAAAAGATTAGCTGCTAGGAGTTATTTTTCAGATTATGAAAATTCTTTTAGACAAAACGGTCAATCTTCAAGGTTTTATACCCCAAACCCTACTTTAGCAACCCCTTCTGTAGCACCTACCAAACCTACGAATTTGGTATTTGAAGGTGTTTATAATAATTCTGCACAAAGTATTCCTCGTGCTATTTATCATGAAGAAAAAAAAAGAACCAGAAACTTTATCTGAGTTTGATGATATTGCGTCTATTAATGTTCTATCTGTTCCTTTTATCTATGATAGACAAGTTGTGTCAATGATCTCAACCAAGGGAAATATACTTCTTTCCGTAAATGGTTCTTTGCCACATATAGTAAACAAGAACAACAGAATTATAAAACTCTTTTTTACAATCATATTGATTGCATAAAACAATTGGTTTCTTTTCCTTTATGGTTTATTGATCAAACGACCATAGAAAAAAGTCCTTTTTTAAACGTTCTCAAAACTTTTCAAAGAAATTGGACAACAGGAAAAGGGGATACTATTTCTGCTATACATCCCCCTTCAGAACTTTTAAAACTTCGTGATGGTGATGTTATTATTGAATCTGTCGCCTTTTCGTAAGAAAAACAGTTAAATTTTACTAATTTAATTCTTCAGACTATTTGTTCCCAACTAAGTCGTATTGAAGACAAATGAACTATTATAGTTCATAAGGAAATAGCAGATGTTGCTAGTACTTCTTACACCCCTCAACAAAAGGTTATTGAACCTACTATATTAAAACTCAGTATTGATATTACTGTTTCGAATAATAATACTGATATTATTACTTTATTAACCCAGCAATTAGAAAGCCTTAATTTGAATAAGGGTAAACAAATTGCTACTCTTTCCGAACTTCCTACGGATATAGATAGTCTTCATAATTTTGAAGAACAACTTTTAGTTATGGAACATACACCAGACCAACAGGCTAGCTTAAACCAAAATGTTTTTGGTAAATCCACAGCTTTTGGAAGAAAAACTGTGCCTACGGCACCTATGAAACATTATTATTCTAGGCCCATACCACAGGATATTCTTTATGAAGAAGAGAGTGCTAATCTTGGTACTAGTTTTAGCGCTAAAACCATTTATGAATGGAATATAGATGGTCTAACAGAATACCAAACTATGGTTGTATTACATAGAATGACTATGTATTCTACGGTGTGTCTTAGTGCTAATAACACCGATTCCCAAATTGCTGAATTTATAATTGCAGGTTTTGCTGGCCAGCTTCGTGGCTGGTGGGATAATATTATGTCCCCTGACCATCAATGAATGGTTTTATCTGCTACTAAAATTATTAGAAATCCTATAAAAACCGAACATGGTTTGGATTCCTATACAGATATTGTTTCTCCAAATGCAGTATATACTCTTTTAACTGCTATTGTACAAGCGTTTATTGGTTCCAATCCAGTCTCGTTTGAAAGAAATAAGGACTTATTAATCAACCTTAAATGTCCAACTTTAACCCATTTTAGGTGGTATAAGGATGTTTTCCTGACCAAAATTATATTAAGACCTGATGCTAATGCAGACTTTTGGAAAGAAAAATTCATAACAGGTCTACCCAATTTATTTGCCCAGAAAGTTAAGGATAGAATTTTAAGGCAAACAGGAGAAACTACCATCCCTTACCATAATTATACTTATGGTCAACTTATTAGTGAATGTGTTGGTGAAGGATTATCCCTTTGTAACGACATAAAGCTTAGAGCCCAATTAAAGAGTCAAAATTTGACAGGAAGAAAAGAAATTGGTGATTTTTGCGACCAATTTGGATTTGATTTACAAATCCCTCCAAATCATTATAATAAGGTTTCTTCTAAGAGAAAATATTTTTCTAAATCTAAAAGATTTTCTAAAAAATCCTCTCCACCTAGGAGAGAGATTCGTAATTATCCTACTAATTATGTTTCCAAATTTAGAACCAAACCTAATCATAGGTCTAATGCTACAGTTGTTTGTAGAAAGTGTGGCAAAACAGGCCACTATGCCAATAAATGCTGGACTAAGCAGAAATTAAATGAAATTTCTGACGAAGGACTGAAAAAGCAGCTTATAGCTGTCATGTTATATTCTTCTGATGATGAATCAGAAACTACTAACGAAATCGATGCAGATAATAATAATGAGTCTGACCATAATAACAGCTCATCTGCTTCTGATTGTGGTTGTAAGGATAATCACTATAAAGCTATGATTGATATGAATGGCTTAAGTATTAATGTTCTTACATTTCAAGAACGATCTATCTTAGATCTTATTAATGAAAATGATAATTCTGATGTTAAGAAAAAAATGATTGAACATTATTTGGATGTTCTTACAAAAGGTAAGCAAAAAGAAACCTCTTATATTCCTAAAGAAGCTTACTCTTTAAAACAGGTGTTTCAAGGACTTCAGTCCCTTCCCTCAAAAAATATTTCTATTGAAGAAATTCATAAAGAGGTTAAAACTCTTAAAGAGGAAATTAGTGTCCTCCAAATAAAAGAAATTTCTATTTCCGACTTACGCACTGAAATTTATAATTTAAAAAATGAGGTTAAATTTCTTAAATATTTTATTCAAAAGGATATTTCTTTTATTGAAGAAAAGGCTAGTTCTAGTTCGAATGATGAAACTTTTCTTAATACTATTGATAAAATTACTTATCAAAAATGACATTCTCAAGTCACTATTGTTATTAATAAGGAATATACGTTTTCTGGCCAAGCTCTTATTGACAGTGGAGCTCATTTAAATTGTATTTGTGAAGGTATAATCTCTACACAATATTATGATAAGACGTCACAATCTTTAAATACTGCATATGGATCTCGTATGAAGATCCAGTATAAATTATCTAACGCTTATATTTGTAACTCTGGCATATGTTTCCAGACTACTTTTGTTATGGTTCGCGGCCTAACTCAATAAATTATTTTGGGAACTCCTTTTTTAAATCTTATAGAGCCTTTTATGGTTACATCAAATGGTATTATTTTTGAAACAAATGGTTATGTTTGACTTTATTACTAAACCACAAACCAGAGAAATTGATATGATAAAAGAAACTTTAATTTATAAAGAAAAGCAAATCAATTTTCTGCAAAAAGATTTAAAAATTATGAATATTTCTAAACAACTTATTTCTCAAAAAGATAAAATCAACTTTATCACCAATCTCATTAAACGAGAAATTTATAGTGACCTTCTCACTGCTTTTTGGGACAGAAAAAGGCACATAGTTACACTTCCCTATGAGGAAGGTTTTAAAGATACTAATATTACCATTATGGCTATGTCTGCTCAAATGGGTCCAGATCTCATTGAGTACTGTAAGAAGGAGATAAATTCTTTATTACACAAAAAGCTTATTCCCAAATCGTATTCTCCTTTGAGTTGCACTGCTTTCTATGTTTATAAAAATGCAGAGATAGAACAAGGTGCTCCTCGGTTAGTTATTAATTATAAACCTTTAAATAAGGTTTTAAAATGGATTCGGTATCCTATTCCTAATAAAAAGGATTTACTTACTAGGATCCAGTTTGCCAATGTTTTTTCAAAATTTGACTTAAAATCCGGCTATTGGCAAATCCAGATTGCTGAACAGGATAAGTATAAAACTGCTTTTATTGTTCATATGGGACATTATGAATGGAATGTAATGCCATTTGGTTTAAAAAATGCTCCTTCTGAGTTTCAAAACATTATGAATGATATTTTTTATCCCTATTCATCCTTCAGCATTGTTTATATTGATGATATTCTCATATTTTCTCATGACTTAGACCAACATTTTAAGCATATCAATATTTTTATTAAACTTATCAAAAATGCTGGATTAATAGTGTCTGCTACTAAAATGTCTTTATTTCAAACACATATTCGATTCTTAGGTCAACAAATCGACCAAGGAAAAATTATTCCTATTGACCGAGCTATTCAATTTGCGGATAAATTCCCAGATATTGTACAAGAAAAAACCTAATTACAAAGATTTTTGGGCAGTCTCAATTATATTTGCTGACTATTATAAAAACATCTCTATTGATAGCTCTCCTTTATATGAAAGGTTAAAGAAAAATCCACCCCTATGGAGTGACATTCATACAAATGCTGTTCGGCTTATTAAGTCGAAAGTCAAAAGACTTCCTTGTCTCGCTCTTATATCTCCAACTAGTTTTAAAATTTTGGAGACAGATGCGTCAGATATTGGTTATGGTGGTATTTTAAAACAGAAATTCCTTTCTAAAAGTAATGAGATTTTATCTCGATATACTTCTGGTAAATGGAATACTGCACAGAGAAATTACTGTATTATAAAGAAAGAAATTCTTTCTGTCGTTAATTGTATTTCCAAATTTCAAGATGATTTATTAAATCAAAAATTTCTTTTACGCATCGATTGCAAAGCTGCAAAAGATGTTTTAGAAAAGGATGTAAAAAATTTAGCATCCAAACAAATTTTTGCTCGATGGCAATCTATTTTGTCTATTTTTGACTTTGATATTGAATACATAAAGGGTGAAAATAATTCTCTTCCTGATTTTCTCACTAGAGAATATATTCTTGGGCTCTAAATGAGCCATTTCAGTCATGGAGGACATTCCTCTTCCTCACAGGAGAAATAGCAGAAATATTCTTCTGCCAAAAGTATATCAGGGTCCTCGTCTAGCCAAGTGCCTAGATCAAAGAGAGAACCTGCTGATTATGAAGATTATTTATCTTCTGGTAAAACCCAAGAGAGTTTTCTTGAAGCTCTCAAAGAGCCAGTCCATACTTATTGAAACTGGTTCCGTGGTTTTTAATCATATGAACCAAAATAAGCATACGAGAGATATTTCTTTTAGTAAAGCTTTTATTAAAAAGGTTATTCATATTACTAAATGGGGGTTAAATCCTAATAAACCTCTTCAGTTAAATTTTTCCCACAAAAATTACAACTATTGGGATTATATTTCTGCCTGGAAACATGCATTTTATTATCAGAATCGGGCCGAAAAACACACCTGGTTTATTCGTTTTGAACCCTCCCTATTGGCCCAAGAATTACCATATTGGTTCTGCAATTGGTTTTTCTTTTATTGGACCTGAAGAGGATATTCTCCCTTCTGATATTCTTGAAAAGTATAAAACTTACCTTTCCAGTAATCCAAAAATTTGGGGGGTCAAAGTTGTTAAAGGAAGTAACTTACTCCGTTTTATGACCATGTTCAGCTTACCATGGATTTGTTAATGGTCTTTTGCCATTAAACCAACTGACATTGGTATTATGGCCTTATCTAGGCAATCCTATTATAAATGGTGGGCTAAGTTTGATTACAAATTAGTCCTCATCAAAATTCAAGAGGCTATTGAGTCCTTTAATAAAATGGAACGGGAATATGCTCCCGAGAAAAAGACAATTGATCTACCATCAATTTTTGATTTTAAAAAGAAATTTCCTTTAGCTTCTACTATTGAGGTTAAGGAAAAATATTTAGAATTTCTCCAACAGCAATTAGACGTTGATTTTTCTGATTGCTTCCAAGCCAATTCTTCTAAATCCGACTCTCTTATGGATGAAGATGCAGAGACTGATAATGAGGACATGAAAAATTATTTAGATAACCTCACCAGTCTTCAAAGCCCTCTCAGTACCGAAGAGGACAGAGCCAAAAAATATAAGGGCAAGAATAAGATTTAAAATCTTTTATTTTTACCTTTGACAGAATTGATTCCTTCACTTACTACCTTTTCTCGCGTGAACGATGGGGCCCAATGAGCACCCGGCGCAATTAAAGGAAAAACTGTGAATCTTTTTTTTTTGGTAGGCTAGTATGTTGGCCATTATTTTCTTTTTCTGCTTTTTAGCCGCCCATGTTTTGACTTTTTCTTTCCATTATTTTCTGCTTTTTGGCCGCCCATGTTTTGGCCTTTTCTTTCCATCTTTGCCTATATAAGAGAAGGTATGTCTTCTTAGATAAGGCAAGCAATAAACAAGTGTGTATCTCTATGTAAAATCATTGCTCAATAAATAAAATAATACGTTTTTAAGAAAAAATAGTGTTGTTTGAAATGATTTTACATAGAGATACATACTTGTTTATTGCTTGCCTTATCTAAGAAGACATACCTAAAAGGAGCTGTTCAGTAGGACTGAAATGAAAATGGTGGAATATCTCACTTGCAAAATTTGAGACAGTGAAACAAGTTACGAATATATTTTAAAAACACTGATGGAATGAAACATTCAAGAAATTGCTGAGGAATATTTGGGCCTAATTTCCATTTGATATCTATTTTCTCTTCGACATCAAATGTTGTAACATGTATAATTTTGAATCTAGTAGATATGATGTATATGTTCTTAAGTAGCACTAATTCGTGGTTTGTCCCCTTTTAAGCTTTCTTGCTGCAATTCTATTGTATAGGTTAAAAGCGGCTTCTTATATATAAGTAACTGGGTCAGGTCCCTTTGTTTTCTATTAATATAATGATCGTTTTGCCTAAAACAATATCTATAATGAGTACTTGTTTTGTTCGAATGAAGTTTCTTTTCTTTCTAATATAATTAAGCTGGCATATAAATAACTAAACCAATTTCAAATGAGTAAATTTTAACCTTAGGCAGCTAACTTTTAACAAAAAGATAATTAAGTAGTCTATGTTTTACCTCACTGATCGGGATTTGAGGGATCTGACTTTCTGCCGCTAGCTTCTTTAGAGCCTTTTTCTGCTTCTCCGATAAATTCTTAAAAAATGATGCATCCATGTTCGCCATGATGAAAGCCTCTTCCGCCTCATCCAATTGCTTCTTAGCCATCATCACCTGTGCCTCGCCAAGCTCCTCAACAGTTTTCTTGGTACAAACCATCTCTTGATCCTTGAGGCTATCCAACACATCTTTCATAGCTTCCGTCACTTTGACCTCCTTATCGAACCTCTCAATGAAAGCCATCTTCTGCTCCTTCAGTTCATGTGGTTCCATCATCTCAGGTAACTCCTCTCATAACGCATCTTTCCTCTCCCTGAATTCTCGCAGTTTGCTCTTCCTCGGTAACTTAGACAATTTCTTCAGTTTCCTTGCTGACCAGTCCCCTAGCTTCTTTATAGCATTTTCCGCTTTGTTTACTCGTTCCAGCATGACGCGTCGCTCCCTAGTTAAAAACACCGCTCCGTATTCAGCCCTATTAATGGCCTCCCTCAACAGATCCTCAGCTATTTCGTAATTCTTCTCGATCTTCTCTTACGTCTCCTCCTCAAGCCAAGCCACCGCTTCCTCCATCCATTCCTCAAGTTTCCTTTCTGTAACCGATTCTGTAGTCTTGTGACTCTCGTCTTTTACCTTCCCTGGTGCCAACTCCCCAACCTCCTCTTCGACCTCTTCCTTGACACCCTCATCAGTTTTAACCATATCCTGCTCCATAAGTTCCTTCCATGACCACACCCACGTAACTCCTCTAGTATCCTATATTTTCATGCCTTCAAATCCATCAGATTACACATTATAGGTGTCTCCGACAACTCCTTCAGTCTCGTCGTGCACCAGTCCGCCAGCTTCTTGATAGCCCTTAGCGCGGTTTCTATTTCATCATGCCTCTCGCATATTATCCACCCAGGAGTCTCCTCATCCTCTGTAATTTCCTCTTCTTCGTCACCTGCAGAGAGTTCAGCCAACTGCGCCTCAAACAACAGATCGCGAGCTATCCTGTAATCCTTGCCGAGTCTGCCCTTCATCTCCTTGTCAAGCAAAAACATCGTCTCTTCCATCCATTTGTGTAGTTTCCTGGCCGTGGATAACTCCATCTTAAGTTTCTAGGGAGGTGGTCCATGCGTACAGTAGACGAGGTGACTCCGACTCACCTTTCCACGCACAGGCAGGGGAGGAGCTAGAGGGGGCTGGCAAGGCCCCCTTCATATTTTCGGAAAACATTTTTTTAGAGTGCAAAAAACATTTTTTTAGCGAAAAATAGTGATTTAGTCTCTCCAATGTTGATTTTTTTTAAATATAGTCCACCATCTACCGATCCTGGCTCCGCCATTGCGCACAGGGTTCAAGAAAGAGGATGAACTAAGACGACTACAGGAGCCAACAGATAACTCCGGCAAACAGTACATGCGGTAACTCCAGCAGGAATTTGTTCGGGACGAGTCCACAGAGAGAGGACAAGGGGTTAAGGGACGAGAGACAGTTATGGCATTGGTGAGAGTCGCCATGTTAGAGATTGAGAAAAAGAAGAAAAGGGTTTAATAAAACAACTGCTGACGGTTTGTATTATTTGTATATGTGGGTTTTATATGTAATATTGCGTTCTTATTTATACATAGTAAACTGACGTAACATATACCCTCATTTAAGTTGCGGCATTTCAAAGCACTCGAAATGGTTAGCATTCTCAATAATTCTTTATAAAGGTAGAACATCACAAAAAAAAATCAAATCTCTCTATTCTTATAGAGTAAGATAATTATACTAAATTAATCGAAGTTCATTGTATCTTTTTTAATCATCAAAATAATTATAACTGAGCAATCCATGAGTGTAATCGGACTAGTATATATAGTACTCACTGACAAACATAGTTTTGCCCTATTTGACGTTTAATTAATGGTTGAACATAAATAATATTGTTTTTATTGTTTTTGATTTTTTATAGCACACTAATTAACCCGTAAATTTTAAAAAAAGTTTGATAAGAACTAATAAAAATATTCAACCATGTCAAAAAAAAACTATTAAAAAAACTAAAAAATCGACATTTTAATCGGTGATACAAAGATTTGTTATAATATTTTGATCAAGTGTAGTATATTAGTTTTTGCAAGCTTAATTAATAATCTATAAGATTATTATTATCAACAACCTAGGAAATCCAACTCATTATATCGGTGATACTGGAAGCTTGCTTATGGACACATGTTTCAATCTAAAAGCAAAGGTCTAAAAAAAAAAAAAAAAAAATCATTTAGCATCATAAATTTTTTTCGGTTACATTTCTAAAGTGCTTGTAGCTAAATTTTCGTAACAGTTTAGCAACAAATTATGTAACAAATTATGTTGATATTTGTTGCTAAACTGTTGCTGAAATTTAGGCACAAACACTTTACCAACATAACTCAAAAGATTTTATGATACTAAATGAATTTTTTCTTATAGTGACCTAGAATTAGACAAATATTAATTCCCCTAAGCCAGCTTACATTAAAAATTGTTGGAAAAAGTAGAAAAATATGTAGTTTAAACATATTTGTTTCAAGTGGTCAGGGATCACCTTTGAGTCAATTTTTAATGCGACTCCTCAGTTTTTCTGAGGCCATACTCTATGCGTTTGAGTAGCTCGTGCGACGAGCTTCGCAACGGTATATCGCATGACCAATTCGGAGGAATGGTGTGAATGATAATTGGACTCGAATGTTGGTACTCGAAAGAGGGAAAAACCGAAATCTGGAAAATGGAGTAGAGAGTGGTAATAAACCATGAGGGTTATCCCACATTGGAAAATCAAGGTTGATTTTCACTCTATATATACAAACCCATCCCATGTAGTTGGTAAACTAATAAAGTCCGCATACCCATGAGTGGGTTAGTGTGTACCACACACGCGCGCGCTCGCTCGGGTCTCGGGACTCGGGCCTCGGGCCTCGGGTCACGGGACGCGGGCCGCGGGATGCGGGATTTGGTCTCGGGTCTCGGGTCTTGTACTAAATCTGAAAAGGGACTTTTGCATATTTGCAAGAGCAGTCACTAGAGTTCCAGAAAGGTTGAAACTCCAACAGTAATGGAGGCGGATTCTGGGGATGTAACTCCCAGAATTAAATGACCACATTCAATTCTGCGGTTTCAGAATTCTCTATAAAGAGGCAGCCATCCCTTCACATTTCAGACATTCAAATCAGTCTATCTTCTCTCTAAAAGCTGCATATATTTTTTATTCATAGCATTTAGAAACCAGAGAGAACCACCCACTAAAAGCTCGACTTAGACTCGTCGCCAGTTTCCGGCGAGTCTTTCGAGAGACGTTGTACATTGGGATCGAAGCGCCAACGCAACCAGAAACCTTAAGGTGGTTGGGCGAATATCGGTTAAGTGCATACTGTTAATAGTAGTCTCGTCTTATTTATTTTCAATTCTGTCCAGTTTTTTATTATTTCAATTCTGTCCAGTTTTTTATTTTTTCAATTCTGTCCAGTTTTTCAATTCTGTCCAGTTTTTTAATTCTGTCCAGTTTTTTCAATTCTGTCCAGTTTTCAATTCTGTCCAGTTTTTTCAATTCTGTCTAGTTTTCAATTCTGTCCAGTTTTTCAATTCTGTCCAGTTTTCAATTCTGTCCAGTTTTTCAATTCTGTCCAGTTTGTACTATTCTGTAATTACTTTAAAGTTCTGTTTTTTGCTGTAATTACTATTCTGTAATTTAATTATGTAATTAGAATAGTTTCAATTCAGTCATGTACTTTAAATTTAAAACAGAACAGTCCGGCTGTTAAGTTTATACTTTCCAATCCAGCAGTTTTTTTTAATTACTTTTCAGTACCTACATGTTGTAATCAGTTTATTGTATTCCATTTGAAAATTAATAAAGATTACACTGGTTTTGATTAATTATTGTTTAGTCCTTTAAATATTATTAATTGTTATTTCGTACACGGAAACCAACAATCTTAACCGATATTGTGTTGTTTCTTTCGTGTATTGATTAATACAATTATTTATTTTTATAAGGAATAATGGTTTCTTGTTTTCAATTCTAAATTATATTAGAAATTGAATTACAAAGAATAAATTCCAAACAGTTTTAATTTTTATTTTATTTTCTTGTTGATACCAACCGTTTTGCTATTCAATAAGAATCGTTTCAATCCTTTTAATATCAACCGTATTGATATTTAAAGGGATAAGAGTTTTTTTTAATTTTGTTTGGTAATTCTTTTACAAACCCAAATTTCAGTTTTGGTGTTTGTTTATAGAATTGTTTGTACACGTATCTCATACGTTTTGTGTTGTCATTTCAGATGACAAACACGTCGCCTATTCAGTTGCCTATCGGAAGTGAGCATGACTCAGTGGTTGGTGGAGATGTCCATAACACTGGGGGCGATGCGATTGTGGGGGCTACCGCCGATGACGTAGCTGCAGCGGCTGAGGCCGCCGCGGCTGCGGCCATGGCGGATGCTACGGCCAAAGCTGAGGCTGCGGCCGAAGCAGCGGCCACGGCCAAGGCTGCAGCTAAGGCTGCGGCAAGAGCCAAGGCTGCGGCAAGAGCCAAGGCTGCGGCCAAGGGCAAGGCACCGATGTATTCGGCTGTGCCTACTTTGCCGACTTCTCATCTGGAGAAACCGGAAAAATTCAGGGGAGACAACTTTAAACGTTGGCAGCAAAAGATGCTGTTTTATCTCACGACCCTGAATCTAACCAGGTTTCTCAAGGAGACTGCTCCCGTCCTAAGCGAGGACGATCTGGACGAGCAGTCGTTCTCTGCGGTTGAGGCATGGAGACATGCCGACTATCTATGCAAGAACTATATCCTATGTGCTCTAGATGACACGCTGTTCAGTGTTTTCGAGCCCAAAGCTACTGCAAAGGAGCTGTGGGAGACTCTCGAAAATAAGTACAAAGTGAATAACGCTGGCACAAATAGATTTGTTGTCACGGACTTTCACGAGTACCGTATGACTGACAGCAGGGGTGTCATGGAGCAAGTTGAGGAGCTCCAACTGATTTATCACCGCCTTGAGGCTGAGGGGCTAGTTATTAATGAGCCTTTCCAGGTGGCACTCATGATTGAGAAATTGCCGCCGTCATGGAAAGACTTTCAAAACTACCTGAAGCACAAGCGGAAGGAAATGAGGTTGGAGGGGCTCATTGAGAAGCTCAACATCGAGGTGAGCAACCGTCGCTCCGTGAGGAGAGTCGGTGGTGCTGTCATCCCGATGGCAAAGGCCAATGTGGTCGAAAGCTCCAACGTCAAACGGAAACGTTTTGACACCGGAGGCAGAGCTGTTGTCGCAAAGAAATTTGCGGGAACCTGCTTTGTGTGTAACAGGACCGGCCATCGTGCGGCGGACTGTTATGACAATAAAGGCGCTGCTAAGCCTAAGCCCCCCCCCCCCCCTCCCGAGAAACTTCAAGGGCAAAGGGAAGAGGAAAGCTCCAGCTCAAGCACATCTGGCCGAGGGAGGACGAGATGACGACCACTTTACTGCTGTGGTCTCTGAGGTCAATCTCGTGGGGAGCAACCCCAAAGAGTGGTGGCTAGATACTGGCGCCACAAGCCACATCTGCTCAACTAGGTGGATGTTTAAGACATACGAAGCGGTAGAGGGAGAAAGCTGCTTCATGGGAAATTCTGCTACTTCCAAGGTGGAAGGAAAAGGAATGGTCGTGATGAAGATGACCTCGGGAAAAGAGCTGAGGTTGACAAATGTGCTTCATGTTCCAGATATCCGCAAGAATCTGGTATCAGGATCGGTGATGGTGAAGAACGGGTTTAAACTAGTTTTAGAATCCGATAAAATTGTAATCACCAAAAATGGTGTCTATGTAGGCCGTGGCTATATGACCAACGGCATGTTTAAGTTAAACGTAGGGACACCTGCTCCCAATAAAGGTGCTAAAGCTGAGGCTAGCACAAGTACTGTAATGACTGTTGCCCAAGAGGCCAATAAAAATTCCGAGTTTAATTATTTATTTGAGTCATTTCATTTGTGGCATGGTAGATTAGGTCACGTGAATTATAATTCTTTAAAGAAATTAATTTCACTAAAACTAATACCAAATTTCGTTTTTGATAAGCAACACAAATGTGAGATTTGTGTAGAAGCAAAATTAACGAAATCATCGTTTCAACATGTTGAACGAGAAAGTAAACCTCTCGGTCTAATACACACGGATGTATGCGACTTAAAGTTTATACAAACGCGAGGAGGGAAAAAGTACTTTATCACCTTTATAGATGATTGTACTAGATACTGTTACGTTTACTTAATGAGAAGTAAAGACGAAGCAGTAGAGAAATTCGCTCTTTATAAGACCGAAGTTGAAAATCAACTCAATAAGAAAATTAAAACATTGAGAAGTGATAGAGGCGGTGAATATGAATCACCGTTTGAACAGATATGCGCTGAAAGCGGCATTATACATCAAATCACAGCCCCATACACTCCCGAGCAAAATGGGGTTGCTGAGCGTAAAAATAGAACGCTAAAGGAAATGATGAATGCTATGCTAATCAGTTCTGGGTTACCCCAGAACATGTGGGGGGAAGCTGTACTTTCCGCTAACTATGTTTTAAACAAGTTACCACATAAGAAGCGAGAAAAGACTCCATATGAATTATGGAAAGGTCATCAACCCAGTTATAAGAACCTGCGGGTTTGGGGTTGTCTCGCAAAGGTCCTAGTTCCCACTCTTAAGAGGATGAGAATTGGTCCTAAGACGGTGGACTGTGTGTTCATCGGATATGCACAGAATAGTAGTGCATATCGGTTTCTCGTGCACAAGTCGGACAATCCCGATGTGCATGTAGATACGTATATGGAAAGCCGAGAGGCCTCTTTCTTTGAAGATATCTTTCCCCAAAAATTACCTACATCTGTACCAACTGAAGAGTTGAACAGTGAAGGAAATGTGGGGGCAAGTGAACCGACAGAGGAAGAGGAAGAGGAAGAGCCTCGGCGCAGCAAAAGGGCAAGGAAGGAAACTTTCTTTGGACCTGATTTCCTAACCTTCATGGTTGAAGGCGAACCGGCGACATATAAACAAGCTATGTCAACACCGGATTCCCAATATTGGGAAGAAGCTATTCAAAATGAAATTGAATCAATCATGCAAAACCACACTTGGAAACTAGTGGATCTTCCGAAAAGATGCAAGCCCCTAGGTCACAAGTGGATCTTCAAGAGGAAGTTAAAGGTTGACGGCACGATTGAGAAATACAAGGCGAGACTTGTAGTAAAAGGATTCAGGCAAACGGAAGGTGTCGATTATTTTGACACGTATGCCCCGGTCTCCAGGAAAACGTCTATCCGAATCGTCATTGCTCTCGCAGCTTTGTTTGATATGGAAATACATCAAATGGATGTAAAGACGGCATTTCTGAATGGAGAACTGGAGGAAGAGATTTACATGGAACAACCGGAAGGGTTTGTAGTTCCTGGTAAAGAGCACCAAGTGTGCAAACTTGTAAAGTCTCTATATGGACTCAAACAAGCGCCAAAGCAATGGCACGAGAAGTTTGATAGAATTATGCTATCAAACGGTTTTCACATTAATGAGTGTGATAAATGTGTCTACTCTAAAGGAAGTGGAAGAGACTGTGTTGTAGTCTGTCTCTATGTGGATGACATGATCATAATTGGGAGTAATGATAGAATCAGCTCCACAAAGAAAATGTTATCACAACACTTCGATATGAAGGACCTGGGTATAGCTGATGTAATACTTGGTATGAAGATTACCAAAACATCATAAGGGTATGCCTTGTCCCAAAGTCACTATGTTAAACAAGTTTTAGACAAGTTTGACAAGGACAGTAAAGCTATGTCAAGAACCCCAATTGAGTTCAACTGTAACCTGAAAAAGAATTTCGGTAAAAGTGTGAATCAATTGGAGTTCTCTCGAGTCATAGGCAGTCTCATGTATATAATGAATTGCACTAGACCAGACATAGCAAACTCAGTGAGTAGACTAAGCAGGTACACCAGTAATCCAAATGAGGAACACTGGAAGGCCATAATGAAACTTCTCAGGTATATGAGGTTTTCAGCTGATTACGGGCTGCACTATACCAGATATCCAGCGGTACTGGAAGGGTATTCAGATGCCAACTGGATATCAGACTCCAATAGCACAAGATCCACGAGTGGATATGTGTTTATAATGGGAGGAGCTGCTGTGTCTTGGAGATCCTCCAAACAAACATGTATTGCAAGGTCAACTATGGAATCAGAATTCATAGCGTTAGACTTAGCAACCGAAGAGGCAGACTGGCTGAGAAGTCTATTGGAAGGAATTCCAATGTGGCCGAAACCTGTTCCCGCAATAAGCGTGCATTGTGATAGTCAATCAGCTATTGCGCGGGCTCAGGATCATATGTATAATGGAAAGTCTCGACATATACGTCGGAGACATAAATCCGTAAGGGAATTGTTATTCAATGGTGTGGTATCCTTAGATTTTGTAAGATCAAAGGAAAACATAGCGGATCCATTAACTAAAGGCTTGACTCAAGTGGGAGTCGAGACGTCATCGAACGGAATGAGATTAAAGCCCATTAAATTGGTGGCCCCCCCATAGGCAACCCAACCTAAACGGAATCTTTCCTGATAGGTTCAAAGGGAAACTGAACTGTGGGGGCAACCGAACAAAGCACTCGGGAACCTGGAGTTCCCAGCCCATCTCCGCGATGACAGAGTGATAGACCTGTACCATTGTAAGGGTGAGCTTGAGGCTCTTAATGATCCAAGTAACTCGATGGTCGAGTAAAGTGAGTCAGGACACTTTCGACTTGGAACACCTATAACTAGTGTGTAAGGCCGGTACCATGTGATGAGCTTGGGCTAATTCACTAGAGCACTTAGTTGAAGTTGCTAAGGCAGTCCAGGCCAAATATGGACAACAACTAAAGGGCCTAGTACGTGGGTAGAGAGGGCACTGTGCGGGTGCCATTCTGGGATACACAAAGCTTGATGGTTCAAAGCTTTACCGCTACCTAATAGCAGTATTCTGGGTGGTACACCGCTACGGCAGGTTCAAGGCGCACGCTACCTGACCTTAGGCAGTGAACTTTTGCGGTTCTCTTGATTTGCATTTAGGACATGGGCTTTCGAGCCAATTGCATTCATGTGGGGGATTGTTGGAAAAAGTTGGAAAATATGTAGTTTAAACATATTTGTTCCAAGTGGTCAGGGACCACCTTTGAGTCAATTTTTAATGCGACTCCTCAGTTTTTCTGAGGCCATACTCTATGCGTTTGAGTAGCTCGTGGGACAAGCTTCGCAACGGTATATCGCATGACCAATTCGGAGGAATGGTGTGAATGATAATTGGACTCGAATGTTGGTACTCGAAAGAGGGAAAAACCGAAATCTGGAAAATGGAGTAGAGAGTGGGAATAAACCATGAGGGTTATCCCACATTGGAAAATCAAGGTTGATTTTCACTCTATATATACAAACCCATCCCATGTAGTTGGTAAACTAATAAAGTCCGCATACCCATGAGTGGGTTAGTGTGTACCACACACGCGCTCGCTCGCTCGGGTCTCGGGCCCGGGCCGCGGGCCGTGGGCCGCGGGCCGCGGGCTGCGGGATGCGGGATTTGGGATTTGGGATTTGGGATTTGGGATTTGGGGAATGTCTCGGGTCTTGGGTCTTGGGTCTTGGGTCTTGTACTAAATCTGAAAAGGGACTTTTGCATATTTGCAAGAGCAGTCACTAGAGTTCCAGAAAGGTTGAAACTCCAGCAGTAATGGAGGCGGATTCTGGGGATGTAACTCCCAGAATTAAATGACCACATTCAATTCTGCGGTTTCAGAATTCTCTATAAAGAGGCAGCCATCCCTTCACATTTCAGACATTCAAATCAGTCTATCTTCTCTCTAAAAGCTGCATATATTTTTTATTCATAGCATTTAGAAACCAGAGAGAACCACCCACTAAAAGCTCGACTTAGACTCGTCGCCAGTTTTCGGCGAGTCTTCCGAGAGACGTTGTACCTTGGGATCGAAGCGCCAACGCAACCAGAAACCTTAAGGTGGTTGGACGAATATCGGTTAAGGGCATACTGTTAACAGTAGCCTCGTCTTATTTATTTTCAATTCTGTCCAGTTTTTTATTATTTCAATTCTGTCAAGTTTTTTATTTTTTCAATTCTGTCCAGTTTTTCAATTCTGTCCAGTTTTTTAATTATGTCCAGTTTTTTCAATTCTGTCAAGTTTTCAATTCTGTCCAGTTTTTTCAATTCTGTCCAGTTTTCAATTCTGTCCAGTTTTTCAATTCTGTCCAGTTTTCAATTCTGTCCAGTTTTTCAATTCTGTCCAGTTTGTACTATTCTGTAATTACTTTAAAGTTCTGTTTTTTGCTGTAATTACTATTCTGTAATTTAATTCTGTAATTAGAATAGTTTCAATTCAGTCATGTACTTTAAATTTAAAACAGAACAGTCCGGCTGTTAAATTTATACTTTCCAATCCAGCAGTTTCTTTTAATTACTTTTCAGTACCTACATGTTGTAATCAGTTTATTGTATTCCATTTGAAAATTAATAAAAATTACACTGGTTTTGATTAATTATTGTTTAGTCCTTTAAATATTATTAATTGTTATTTCGTACACGGAAACCAATAAAAATTTGGTTCATCCAAACATACATAGTCATGTGGAGAACTCCATTTCTTGGACTCTGTCTAGTGAGGGCTTCTGAGTTGCAGTGGAAGCACATTAGAAAGAGAAAAAATTAAGTTCCATGGGTATATAGTGTGGTTTGGGCTGGGAACAATGTGTCAAAATGTAAGGTAATATTTTGGATTTCAATGTTAAATAAGTTGCCTACTTATGACAAAATGACTAAATAGTCCACTCACATTAATACTCCTTGTCGTCTTTGCACTCGCCGTTTGTTTTTTCAGTGTGACTATCGTAAAGTTGGGTTCTTAAGTCAAGCTAACACTTGGAATGACTGGATGATGTTGGTCGTTGCCATGTTTAAAGGGAATAACATGGCTGCCATGCATGCATGCTTGATAGGATTATCCTCTTAACTGCAGTTTAATTCATTTGGCAAGAGAGAAATTAGAGGCATGGTAATATGCATGGGGTGTCGTACTCTACCACAATTGCTAATATTGAATTTTTGAGTGTGGTGAGAATTAATCCATGCACATAAGTTATAAGAAATTGGAGGAATTGGGGAAAAAAATACGTTTAGTATACTATATTATCAATGGTTAACGATTTAGGTACTGTATTACAAATTTTAACAATTGAGGTACCAAACTATGAAATTTTGTCCAATTAATTGACTAATAACATAAATCGATAAAATTGCAGTCAATTTATCTCACATTTGGAATCTATTTTTAACTGATGTTGATAGAATTGCACTCAGCATGTGATAAGATATAGAATATGAGTGTAATTTCATCATTTTGTTTAACGTAAGTTACTCAATTGTGACAAATTTCGTAGTTTAGTACTTTAATTGTTAAAATTGGTATTTCAGTACCTATATCGTTAAAAACCGATAATACGGTACACTAAACAGATTTTTTTCCCGAGGAATTCCTACTTAGCTAACACCTAAAAGCTTAATGAGGATATTTTTAAGACCAATTATGGAGAATAGATGATATTTTAGCACATCTGTTTTGGACTTATGGTTATTAGATTCTGTTATTCATATTTTGCAAGACATATTATGGTACAAAGTTGGTGTATTGTTGGTTGTTTTAGTTAATTTGCAGGTCGCCTATATGGTATTCTTAACAGCTATTTTTTTTTAAAAATTATTTTTCGAAAATACGAGGGCATGTAGCCCCCTAGTTTCGCCCCTGTGAACACGTGTGGTTCTTGTCCCATAAGTGAACTGTTGTTTGTTTGGTTTGTTGGCAGTAAGGCTTAATAATTTTAAAAATAAATAAATAAATAAAATTATAACGTATATAATATTATAAATGGAAGTAAAAACAAACTGATCAATCAACTAGTTATTTATTCACTTGTTGTGCAAGTCATTTCATACACCAGACATGGAAATACCGGTTTGCTCAAGGCATGCCCAAAACAAATTTTAAAGAAGTTTAGATCAAGTCTCAATTTCTTCAAATGTTCCTACTTGCAAGATAAATCTCCAATTTGTTGTGGTGGTATACGTTCGAGGTGTCATCCCTGCAAAATCAAATGGCACATTGTTCATTCAGATTTGTAAAATACTTAAACTAAAAACGAGAATAAAAGTAAGAGGGGAAGAGAAAAGTTAAGCCACCAATATAATTGATCTACAAAACATCGAAATTGATTATATAATCTTTAATTATGATCAAGTCTAACAGTTGTATTTGCTTTCAATTCCAAAGTCCTTAACAATGTCAAATTCATAACCTTCAAAATAACAAGATAGCAAGAGTGTATTACTATACGGCTTGTTGCGAAAATTTCAGTAACAGAATAGCAACAATTATCATTTCTTAGCATCAGTTTTTGTTGTTACAAGTCGTACACTATCAGATAAACAGTTACTAAACTGTTGCTATCTAGATTTTTTTTTTGTAGTGATTATCTTTCTCTTTTGTTTGCAGGAACACGTGACGATATGTTTGTTAACAATTGTAAAGGAAATTAATACTTGGAAACAAGAAAAGTATGCGTGGACTAACACAGATTTTCCCATCATTTTGTATTGGCTTATTCAATCACCTTGTAAAGGGTCGTATCTATGGATTTTTAGTTCATCGATTAGATTATTTAAAACCACTCGCCTGGGGTAAGATGTTAATGAACAAAAGCTCAGTTTATGCTTTATACGATTTCAAATAGGGCGTCAAACAAAGCCACCATAAATCTTAAACACTAACCTCCGCAGAACTCTAAATTGAAAGATATATTTCCATAACGAGTAACTGTTTTGGCGGCACGAATCTTAAAATAGTCTGCCATAAATCCGAGTCTGAACCAAAGGAAGCTTTTACTATGAACTACATAACGAAAAACAACTTACTGAAAAAAATACGAACTTGAAAACTACGAATATAGAATATAAGATAGTCCAAGGCATTGCTAAACGGAAAGTGGAAAATGGAGTGTTATATACTCTGTTGAAATTATAAAAAAAAATTACTATAATTTTTAAATTAGGCATACCTAAAAAATGTGTACAACTTTTTAAACACTACTTGTGCAATTCATTTCGTACAACAAACACGGAAAATGCAAGTCTGGTCAAGGCGTGCCCCAAAAATGTTCAAACTTATTTTAGATTACATACGTTCATGTCCTAATTTCTTCAACTTATCCTACTTTCAATATAAATCTTCACTTTGCCATACTCATAATTCATAAACATTATAATCAAGTTTCCCCTTTCTCGATTCAGATTCATAGATAACCTAAACTTAAAGGTCACAGGTAAAATGTGACAATAGATTGAATAGAAAAGAGCAGAAATTAAGGACTAATGAACTTTATATACTAATTCTTTTAAGTTAACAAATAGGGGTACTATTAAACCTAATGTGCATATAACTCAAAATATTTATGGATCTTAATTAAGTAGTACTTTAAACATCAACAGAGAGTCTGTCCCGCTCTCTGAGTTGGAGCAGCTAAGCAGGCCAATATAATCCCCATTTAGTCTTAGAATTTTCTGTTAACTCACGAAGGTTATCTGCGGATATAATTCCACTAATCAGATTACTTCAAAGTTGAAACCATTCTGCCTGGGGTTCGAAGAGATATTCTCAAAGTCTAAAGATGAACCGAAAACAAAACGAAAAACAATCATTTGTACCAATAATTCTAGATGTTAATGATCAGCAAGTTTTTTTTTTGGTTGTTGTAATCAACAGCAAGTTCATCTCTTTGTTCGAATCGCTTCAACTCTGGCATCCAATAATGGCAATAGCCACTATACATCTCAAATATATGTCAACCTGCAGAGTATTCTAAACTTGGAAACTATATATCTATAAGGAGTACTTGTTTTGTTTGAGTGCAGTTTTTCCTTCCTAAAATAAGCTAGCATATAGATAACCGAACCATTTCCAAATGAGTAAATTTTAATTTAAGCAGCCAATATTTAACAAAAAGATAAGTAGTCTATGTTTTACCTCACTGATCTGACCAGTCTGCCACTAGCTTCTTTACAGCCTTTTCCTGCTTCTCCGATAAGCTTCGAAAGAATGATAGCACCATGTTTGCCACGACGAAAGCCTCATCCGCCTCATCCGATAGCTTCTTAGCCGTCTCGTATGCTTCACCAAGCTTCTCAATAGTTTTATTAGTCCAAACCATCTCTTGATCCTTAAGGCTATCCAACACATCGACCTCCTTCTCAAACATCTGAATGAAAGCCGTCTTCTGCTCCTTAAGTTCATGTGGTTTCATCATCTCAGGTAACTCCTTTAGTATCGCATCTTTCCTCTCCCTCAATTCTTGCAGTTTGCTCTTCCTAGGTAACTCCGACAATTCCTTCACTTTTCTTGCTGACCAGTCCGCCAACTTTTTTACAGAAATTTCCACGATGTTTAGTTGTCTCAGCCTCTCGTGCTTGTCCCAACTATACACTGCATAGCTTTCAGTGTCACGGGCCTCTAACAAAAGACCCTCAGCTATTTTGTAATCCTTCTCGATCTTCTCTTTCGCCTCCTTTTCAAGCCAAGCCACCGCTTGCTCCATCCATTCCTCAAGTTTCCTCTCTGTAATCACTTCTGTAGTCTCGTCTTTTAGCTTCTCTGGTGCCTCCAACTCCTTGTCCTCCTTCTCGACATTCTCCTTGATCTCCTTGCCGATCTTCTCATCAGTTTTAGCCATATCATGTTCCATATTATCCGCCCATGACCTCACCTTAATTAACTCCATTAGTATTTGATATTTCCCGGCCTTCAATTCCTGCAGTTCACTCTTTAAACGTGCCTTAGACAACTCCTTCAGTTTCCTCTTGGACCAGTCTGCTAGCTTCTTAATAGCCCGTACCGCGGTTTCTATTTCGTCGTCAGTGATTTCCACTTCGCCTTCGTCTGCCCAGATTTCAGCCTGTTTCGCCTCCCACAACAGATCATCGGCTATCTCGTAGTCCTTGAAAACCTTCTCCCACATCTCCTTGTAAAGCAAATACACAGCCTCATCCATCCATTTCTCAAGTTTATTCACCGTAGATAACTCCAGCTTAAGTTCCTGGGGAGTTGGTCCTTGTGTACGGTAAACACGGTGACTCCAACTCGACTTTCTAGGGATAGGGTTCAAGAGAGAGGATGAACCAAGACAGCTAAAAGAGCAAACATAAGGTGAAAGAGCGGAGAACGAGGGAGAGAGAGATAGGGTTTTGGGGGCCGAGATAGGGCGAGAAAGTGTTAGGGTTTTGGTGTTGTTGAGTGCATGAGTTGGGAGAAGAAGGGCTGCCATATTAGAAAGAGAGACTAGAGGGAAAATAAGACGTACAGAAGAATATTTTTGACCTTTATTTGAGTTTCTAGCTAGTTAGTATTTCACAGAACCCTACTATCTTGGAAACGCTTAATTAGTGGGAAAGCTAAGCAACCTTAAAAATGGTTTAAATCTAATTTAGATCACGTTAATTAGTGTAACAGTTTCTTTAACTTATCCTGTTTTCTAGATAAATCTCCACTTTGCTACAGTGATAAGCATTTAAAGTTTTAAACATCCGAGGTTAACATATATATAGTATAGAGGCTCCTTATTTTGTGTGATAAGGGAGATTTGAATAAGTTTTATTTTATTTTTACAAGAATCTACAATTTCGAAAAATATACAAAACATATTCAATTTTTTAAAAATATAAAAGAAAACTGCTACTATTAAGTCAAATAAATTCTTTGATCAATCAAAGATTTGGTAAATGGTGTACTGGTAAAGTGCGCACGCATCACATTTATTAGTTGAAAATCCTTGGTCTAAACCTAGGTTACACGGGTACGGGTATGAGTACCGTATCCGGTACGATACAGGTACGGCGGTACGATAACGGTACGATACATGTACGGTGGTACGATACAGATACGGCGATACAATAAAAGTTAAAAAAAAATCGGTACAGCACGGGAAAGATATACGTCAATAAAAAAATTTATTTATTTTTATATATAAGATTTAATTTAAATTTTACAATTTTAAAATAACATAATTAACAAATTTTAGTACAATTTAGGCTTACATACAGATATTTTAGTAAATGTTAATATAATTTTTCATAACTAGTGTCTAAACAAATTTAATTAAATTCATAACACTTGTTAATTATAAAAAATTTACATTATTATAATATTGATAATTTTATATTTTAATAATTTTTTATGAAAAAATAAAATAAAATTTCTTAGCCGTACCGGAAACGTACCGATCTCGTACCCGTGCCGTACTCAAGCCGTACCGAGATGGTCAAACAATGAAAAAGTCAACGGTACTCCATTTGCTATACCGGGTAATTCATTTGCCTTACAGTACCGGTACCCATACCGGGTACTACAGAAAAAAAATCTGAAGAAGCTGTGCTACCTAGGTTTAAGTCTTGTTGTTACATTTTGGGTGAATTGGAAAAAAAAATTTAGAGGTAAAATTTATGCTCCACAGGGACTCGAACAAGATACACATCTCAAACGTGAATTAAATTAGAAATTCAATTTCAACCATGGGGACAACACCTATAATCATTAGTAACAATCGAGATATTATAGCATTTTCCGCGATGTTTACTCGTTTCAGCATGACATGTGGGTTCCAACTAAATAGAACCGCATGTGTTCAGCCCCATGGGCCTCCCTCAACAGATGCTTAGCTAAAAAAATCGATTTATAAACGGTGATACAGAGATTTGTTATAATTTTTTGATCAATTATATAATAATATATACTAGTTTTTGCAAACTTAATAAGATTATTATTATCAACAAGTTACGAAATCTCATTATATTGACATATAGTAGCTAAACATTACAGTTTGCTACTTTGATCAAAACTCGTCTCTCCTTTCAAAAATCTCGTCTCATGGCCAACTTCTTGTTTCCCTTTATTTCACACGATAAATATTAGATTTCTTTAATTTTCTCATGTCTCACGTTCACGTTTTGTGTCGCTTCCAGCTTCCATTTGGTCTTCTCAACAACTATGTGTTCCATTTGGGGAGAAAGAGGTGTTCCATATGTGTGAACTTACACACCAGTAGTTTCTTTGATAATTTTAGAGATTGAAGAAGATCACTGTTTACATACTAGATGACCAATTGACAGCCCGATAAACAAAAATGTTCTTAGCTGGTAGTTGAATTTACTAAACGTTTTTTTTCCAGGTTGTATGGTGCAAAAGTTAATTTGAGAACCATGTGATGAATGCTTATAATTTATTAGTAGATCATTCATTTTATTTATTTGCATTGCTACAAAGACGCCACTTTTGGTCACTACAAAAAATCAGTTAAACGAAGACGGAAATTAGCTACGGAAATTCCGTCACAGTATATAACGATGGAATTGTTACGGATTTCCGATGGATTTTGATTTGTGAAATTTTAATACAAATTTGCGACGGATTAACTATGAAAATAAATGAGTTGACCGAGTGTCGGTGGGAGTTGAAAATAATTCGTAGTTCTCAAGCTATTTCGTAGCTATTCTTTTTACATATTATTTTCAAAAACAAAATATTTAAATTGATTTAGATGACTTCAATCAGTGGCCATTGGGTCCACAAGATCCGTAGCTATTTACTCGCTATTTCATAACTATTTCAATTGTAAATATAGTATTATTTCACATCCACACATTTATTACGAAGATATCTGTCTCTCAATCTTAACAATATACCGTTCATTTCCCCATTTCCCCATAGTACTTGTCTAATCATTATTTTATTTTAATTGTATTTTATAATAAATATGTGTCCACCTAATTTTTAATGTGATTGTCTACTTACACAATTATATATTCTCTGTCTTCGCGAAGTATTCTACACTCCATCTCTCTCTATCTCTTTAATTTTGTGTTATAATTCAAATTCTTATATATATATATATATATATCTGATTTAATTAACACTGGAGTTTTTTTTTTTTTTCTACTTTTGTGGGATTAAACGATTAGCGGTACTAGTTGCATTTCCTTTTATTTTGCTATGTGATTTGGAAAATAATTGATTTATTTGTAAAATAAATATTAGTATTGTAAAATAAATATTAGTAACGACCGGTTGTAAGTAAAACAAATTATTAAGGAAAAGATTTCCTCTAAATAGTTAAAAAATGGGGGTAAACAAATCGTGTCAAATAAACACTGTGTTTGGATACTGAGAGGCTCAGAAGAAAGAGAAACAAACCCTATATAGATATAGATATAGATATAGAGATAGATAGAGATAGATACATAAGCATACGTATATATTTGAAAAGTGATATTGAATACTAGTATGCAGCAAGGTGATCAAACGGTGTTGAGTTTGAGACCAAGCGGCGGTGGTAGCGGAGGGGCGCGAGGTTCAAGAGCTTTTGTTCCCCGTTTTTCCGATCTTAATTCATCCGATCTGCCTTTTCTCCGTCCACCTCCACCAAGGTATAAATAGATATATCCTCTTTATCAGATCTATCTATTTATACAAGCTGATTCAAATATTGATACTTAGCTCTATTGGGCAATTGGGGAGTTTTATCTGTCTATGTATCTATAATTGGAGTCTCTATTCATTCAATTTGTTTTCTAACTTCTTTTTTATATGTATGTTTATCTTGCCTTTTTTATTTATTTATTTATTTATAATTTTTAGTTATTTTTGGGTTATTTTATTATTTAGTTGATACTTTGATTACATTGGGTTTCCCTTTGATTGGGCAATTGTGCTTTTTTTTTAATCTAGGTATGTATGTATAATTCATGTTCATGTCGAAAAATTCTTTAACCGGGTTATAATGTGTTTTTTTTATTTATATTTTAAATTCATGTATGTGTCCCTTCTTCTGTTAATTGAATTTATTTTCTACCTATCTCTATGTATTGTTACAAGCTGTGTTTTTTATGTATATCTTTTCTTATTTATAATTTTTAGTTAATTTTGGGTTCTTTGCTCATTTAGTTGATACTTAGCTCTATTGGAGTACATTGGGTTTCCCTTTGATTGGGCAATTGTGTTTTTTATCTAGGTATGTATGTATAATTCATGTTCATGTCGATTTTTTTACTGGGTATGTTTTTTTTTTGTATATAAGCATGTTTTCCTAAATACTTGTTATTCAGTTTATATTAATATATGTTTCCCTTCTATTCATTCAATTTGTTTTCTACCTATCTTTATGTATTCTTACAAGCTGATTTTTTTATATGTATGTTTATCCCTTATTTATAATTTTTAGTTAATTTTGGGTTTTTTGGTTATACAAAATTGATACTTAGCTCTATTTGGTTCCTTTTGATTGGCAATTGGGGTTTTATCTGGGTATGTACATGAAATTCATGTTCGTGTCGAATTTGTTTACTGGGTATGTCGTATTATGTTTTAAAGGTTGCTTTTTCTCTAAATACTTATTAGTATTAGTTAAATTTGAATTTGGGGTACATTAATTAGTTCGTTGACTTAGATACCAATTTATGTTATCTATCCATATAAAAAATGGTAACTGTTTTCAGGTTGGGCAATAGACAAAGGATTTTAAACCTACTCTCACCAAAATAATGAGAAATAATACATTCTAACATGAGTTGAACTCTACAATGAAAGAACATCCAAAAGCTGTATAGCAACAGCAAGGGAGAACCCCTTGCAGGTGATCGCCCAGCAAGCTGTATAGCAACATTCAACTTTTGTGTTGACCCTTGATTTGTTTTCGGATTAGGTTGTCGAAAAGGCAGCTTATTATTTTTTATTGCGTCACTCTGTATAAAAATGTTTTTCTGCAATTTCGGTTAGTGGTAACACGGGTGCTTTTTGCTGTAACGTTGTTTGTGTTATAACCTTAACTGAAAATTACGATTTGCAGATTGTTTCAAATGGGGATCAGTAAAACGGAAATAAATTTGAAGAGATTGCTTGTTTCTGCGCGTAACCAACATAATCAAGCAAAGCTCATACACAAAATAATTTCTTCTTCTATTTTTTGTTTTGATAAGTCAGAGGTTTAAAAATGTATCTTTGTGTACTCCACTAAAGCATGTTACTTATTAAATATATTATTTGACTCAATAAAGTTGCTTCAATTGAGTTAAAACTCAATTGTGCACAGTTTATGGCTTTATCTGCGATTTGTAATGACAATAGCGGCTTGGAAGATTCTCGTGTTGGTAGAGAGAGAATGAAGCGGCCCGAGAAGAAGACCAGGAAGCACAACTATGAGAGAGAGGTACTAATTGCATCTTTGTATGGTTTTCACGTATGACAATATGTTGCTGTTTTACGAAAAATTATGCGTTTTTATTCTGCAGTTTTTATGATTTCTCTTGACGATACTATGGATTATGGACTATTGTCCTTGTGGTGTTGCTTGCTTGGTATTTTCAGTCAATATCTCTTTTGTAGTTGATACTTGATACCTTACTTACACTTGATTCCCCTGGTACGAATTATTAATGAATCAGCTTCAGATGATGCGTTCAGTTTCGTCATGGATTTCCCTTTTCATTTTTTGTTACGTTCTAAATTTTGTCATCTGTCCCTTTTGTGTACAGTTTGGATAATTGTCTAGGCAGACCTGCATGTATTTACATTTTGCTGCGAGTTCTGCTGTTATTTATTGATCTTTGATCTCACATTTGTATATGTTTGTAGTTCAGAAGATTTGGAAAACCAGTGAGTTTCCCCCCCTTGTGAGAACTTTGAGCTGTGTCTGTCTTCTTAGGAAATAGCAGAAATTTGAATATGAAAGAATTTTGAGCTATGTCTAAATTTTCTTATGAAATAGCAGAAATTTGAAAATGAAGGACCCAAGCATGCCAACATTTCAGTGGCCCTCGGTGTGCTTCAACTGTAGTACACATTGTGTGCTCTTGGCTATCATCTCTTGTTGGTTCCATATTGCTTGACTTATTTTTTTTCTTACCTTAGTGTTGCATTGCTTTTTCATTTTTATTTTTGAAAGTTCTCTTTGTTACAACTACTACTAGATAAATTCTGACTCGTTTCGTTTTGTAATAAAAAAAATTTCAGGACCGTTATGCAGTCTGAGTTGAGCTACTAATGTTGATTCTCGAGCTCTGAGGTATCGCTTGGACTTGGTATTGAGATTTCATTATTGTTCGAGTTGAATTGAACCCCAAACCATAATGAATCTTTTGTCTTGTTTTTGTATGTACATGAATAGGAGTTGTTTAGGTTGAGAAAATATTTTCGGGGTTGTGAATATAGGTGGGTTCGCCAGCTTGCCAATTTTTTCCAAGAACTGCAAAAGGCATATTATTTGGCTTCTCAACTAAATATAACATATCTGGTAAACAAAAGGCATATTATTTTGCAAAGAAACTTAGTTGTTTGTAAAGAAAGATAGTGGTTTGCAAAGAAACATAGTGGGTTGCAAAGAAACATAGTTGTTTGCATACAAAATTGAAATTGTGCAGCTTCTTTCTAAAGCTAATTACTTGCTACTATTTCTCGTTTTCAATGCAGATTACTAGGCCTGGCTATTCTCTCTTTGGCAGAGGTAGAACCTCTGTTAGCGTAGGTGGCGTTCGAGCTTATGGTCATGGTTGTGAATCACATGATACTCCTATTTCTCGGCAGCGTTTTCACTCTTTTCCCGAGGCACAGCGTTTTCACTCTCGGCAGCGTTCGAGCTTAATGTTGGTGTCTATGCTGATGCTTAATATCTATTATGTTATTATGTTATGGTAGTACGTGCACTTATCCTAGTAGGTTATGACTTCAGTACTTTGGGCATGTAATCTTAATAGGATCGGAACCGTTGATGTTTAATCGGTCATGAAAGTATGTGAACCGTTTAAGTAGGTTATGACATTTTAATATTTTGGTCATGTAATATTTGTTAGTATCGGTACTGTTACGTAATATGAATTCAATTAAATTTTGTTTATGATTATTATAGCATGTTATTTGGCTTGTGGATTAGTTTTATTTATATCTATTAATGTTTACTTAATAAATTTATTCTTTATTTAATTAATAAAATTAATTCTGTTAATTGTATTAAATTTCTAATATATATTAAATTAAATATCAAAATAAAAAATATATTATAATAAAAAAAATTGCGACGGAATAGCCATGTATATTCGTGGGTAACTATTCACTGTTATACTATATTTATATTGTAATTTATTCTATATAATTGGTTTTGTGAGACTTTTGCTACGGAATTTTGTAGCAACATCAAAACTTAGAGACGGAAAATCCGTCGCTATAATGTCACTAAATACAAAACTTAGAGACGGAAAATCCGTCGCTATAATGTCACTAAATACAAAACTTAGAGACGGAAAATCCGTCGCTATAATGTCACTAAATAGCTACGGAATAAGATTTCCGTAGCAAACATTTAGCCACAAGCACTTTAGCTACGGAAATCAGAGACGGAAATTTTCGTCACAAAGAGCCAATCTGCGACGGATTTCACGTTTTAGCGACGGAAAAATCCGTCGCTGTATTGCTGTTGTGTTGTAGTGGGTGATAATTTTGATGTTTATTTCCAATTTTAAAAATGGGGAAGAAAAGCAAGTATGAAGCTCCAACAATTGTTAAGTGGATTAGTCCTAAAGATACAGATATCAAAATTAAATATAGATCGGTGTTAAAAAGAAATTCAATCCTACAAGATATGGTGGTATAAATATTAAATAGTAGTTGTGGTTTTATGAAATGATTTATAGGGTTTACAGATCATGAAACGAAAGTAGTATTGGAGCTAAAGTAAGCTTGTTTAAAATGTCTGCAATTTCGGAAGACTGATTAAAGACAGGGAGGTTTCCGTTCATCATACACTTTGAGAACCCGGTTTTATGTGCATATTTATCTGCTAATTTGGGGTGTATCGGGACAAAAGTTTTCATTTTTGATGGCATTCACTCTTTTTCGGAAAAGTTGGAGGCTCTGGTGCAGTTAGAAAATACTTAAATTCCTAATTTATGAATTCCACTTGGTTCTTGATGTAACTTTCAATTCTTCTTGTAAATTTTGTCATACTTCTGGATTTAATTTGGCCAGGACTGGGTCTTTTTCAATCCTATCAATGAACTTAAAGGGTATGGAGTAAATTGATGTAAGAAAACCATAAAATTATACTGCATATAAATGAGAGTTGAAACAAACTGAAGTAACTAGTTATTCACTTGTTGTGCAAAACTGCAAATCATTTCATACACCAGACATAGAAACACCAGTTTGCTCAAGACATGCCCAAAGCAACTCAAAATAAAGTTTAGATCACATTCAAATCTCAATTTCTTAAAATTATCCTGCTTGATAAATCTCCACTTTGTTGAGTTCGTATACGCTTCAGGAGTCATTCCTGCAAAAACCAAATGGCACATTCTTGATTGAGATTTGTAAAACAGCTAAACTAAAAAGGAAAATAAAAGTAAGAGGCCAATGTACATGGGTAAAGTTCAGCACCTATTAATCCTACAAAACGTTGGATTTATACTCTTTAATTGTGGTCAAGGGTGACATTGGATTTGCTAATTCCAAGTCATTAACAGTGTCATATTCGTAACCATCCTACTAACCTTTTTAACATAACTGTAAAGGACTTTAATATTAAGAAATGGGAAAACTATGAGTGCACCAACACAAATATTTGCATCTATAGGTCTTAGGACATTCGATCACCTCGTAAAGGTTGTCTCTATGGATTTAGTTCACCAGTTTGATTATTTAAAACCACTCACCTGGGTAAGCAGATATACTTTCAGAGGCTAATTATGCATCGAAAAACACAGAAAGATAAACATTTATATGAATAAACCTAGATGTTGATCAACATAAAGCTCAGTCTATATTAACATGATTTCATTTACTACGTCCAGCAAAAACCATTTTTCAACTTAAACACCAATGAAAGATATATTTCCATAATGAGTAACTGTTTGGCTGCAGGTTACTTAAAATAAGCTGACATATATCCGATTCTGAACCAAAGAAGCTTTTAATACCGCTAGAGAATGAAAAAATACTTACTAAAAAAAATCCGAGCTTAAAAACTATGGTTATACAATATATATAATCTAAAGGCAGTGCTAAACGCAAAGTGGAAAATAGTACCGTACTCTACTGAAATGAAATCCAAACTTCCCCTACATTAATAGGGAAAAAAATTGGCCAAGGCATGCCTCTAAAATGTGATACCACTCTTTATGCACTCCTTGTGCAATTCATTTCGTACGTGTACAACAGACAGGAAATGCAAGTTTTCCCACGACGTTCCCCAAAGATGTTCGAACTTATTTTAGAATACATTCATGTCTCAATTTCATCAACTTAGCCTACTTTCGAAAAAAATCTTTACTTTGCTACACTTGTGAAATGGAAATGCCCCATTCTCGATTCAGATTCAAAGAATAGCTAAACTTAAAAGGAGACAAACAGCTAGAGGATACAAGTAAAATGTAACAATATATATATTGAATAGAGCAGGAGCAGAAATTAAGGACTAATCAACTTCAATTACGTACTTTCTTTTAATTTAACAATTATGTAAAACTCGATTTGCATATAACTGAAAATATATAAAAAGGAAGTCGGATCACTTTTTTTCTGGACTGAATACCCCTTATCGGATTTGAGCCAATGACGTAGGCCTTAGGAAAACGTTACTCTACCACTGAGTTCAAACGGCATTCAAGTTTTTAAGCCAGGAAAAAACCAAAAGTTTTTTTTTGCGATTTATGTTTTGTGGCTCATCCGTGAACGTGCTTGTAAAACAAACATGTAGACAAATAGTATTTATGGGACTTCTCTTCCAGAAAAATCATACTAAGGATAAAGAGGGGCTACATGCTAATGGCTTTCTAAGTTTAGTGATCCATATTAAATCAAAGATGATATACGTACTTATGAAAGAGACTTGCCACATATTACAAATATATATCTAGTGATCTTACGTATTACTATAAAGCAACAACAAAGTCTGGCCGCTCTATGAGTTGGGTTAGCTAAGCTGGTAAATAGTCTTATAAAACAAAAGAAAAACACCATATTAACCTCGCAATGAGTTTTACATAAACTTATAGACATATAAGTTATTTGAAAATTCAGTGCAACTAATTTGGATAGTCCTGGTGGTAATGTTTTAAAGTTCAGTGCAATTAAAAGAATCATTTCAAGACCCGCTTAATATAATATTTCGGTACCCAATATTATTTGTCTAACGGTACTAAAGTTGTGAACGCAGTCAAACAGTAATCTAAACCTTATTTGAAACGAGGTTCAGAAAATTGAAACCCTTACTAAACAAGAAATAAATACCAACCTCAAAAATGACGAGTAAGCGAAACTCTGTAGGAAAAAAATAATACACTCAATGATGCACAACCGCAAAGTTCAACTAAGTCTTCTGGAATCGTATATATAACACTAGAAGTGTGAAATTAATACCTCTTGAGAGAAAAACCATTATAACGAGGTATCGATTCCAATTTACATACAATTTACCGATTTCAAATCTTGTAATCTAATGTAAAGGCGTAAAGCTGTATAAATCATTTTTAAGACTTAAACTGAAACCTCCAAAAGAAATCTACAGTTGAGTAATATATTCATATTGAGTGCTTCTTTTACTGATTTTTTTTTTTACTAAAAATAAGCTGGAATGGGGGCAAAATATTCCAAATGAGAACTGTACACTTGAAAAATATGTACTCATAATGATTACTTGTTTGGCTACATTTTTTCTATAAATAAAAATAAGCTGGCATATTTGATATTTATAACCAAGCCGATTCCAAATGAGGCTTCTAACTAAGGAGCCAATTCCAAACGAGGTTAATTCTGAGGTGTCATATTTTTACAAAGAAAATGACTAGTCTAGGTTTTACCTTACTGGCGAGGATCTGACCAGTCGTCTGCTAGCTTCTTTATAGCCTTTTTCTGCTTCTCCGATAAATTCTTAAAAAATGATGCCTCCATGGTCGCCATGATGAAAGCCTCCTCCGCCTCATCCAATTGCTTTTTAGCCATCTCGCATGCTTCGCCAAGCTCCTCAACAGTTTTTTTGGTGCAAACCATTTCTTGATCCTTAAGGCTATCCAACACATTTTTCTTAGCTTCCGTCACTTTGACCTCCTCATCGAACCTATGAATGAAAGCCGTCTTCTGTTCCTTAAGTTCATGCGGTTTCATCATTTCAGGTAGCTGCACTTTCGTCTCCCTAAATTCTTGCAGTTTACTCTTCTTAGGTAACTCCGACAATTCCTTCAGTTTCCTTGCGGACCAGTCCGCTAGCTTCTTTATAGCATTTTCCGTGATGTTTACTCGTTTCAGCATGACATGTCGGTTCCAACTAAAAAGCACTGCAATGTTTTCAGCCCCATGGGCCTCTTTCAACAGATGCTTAGCTATATCGTATTCCTTCTCGATCTTCCCTTTCGTCTCCCCATCAAGCCAAGCCACCGCCTCCTCAATCCATCCCTCAAGTTTCCTTTCTGTGACCGCTTGTGTAGTCTCGTCTTCTACCTTCCTTGGTGCCTCCTCCTTGACCTCCTCTTCAGGTAACTCCTCTCGTATCCGATCTCTCTCTGTCGCCAATTCCCACAGTTTACTCTGTGTACTTGTCTCCGATAACTCCTTCAGCTTCCTATTGGACCAGTCCCCTAGCTTCACAATAGCCCTTACGGCGGTGTCTATATTATCGTCCCTCCCAGATAATATCCAGAATAATTCATCCAATCTCGCATCCACCAATAGATCGTCAGCTATCTTGTAATCCTGGGACATCTTGTCCCGTGTCTCGTCGTAAAGCATATTCTCCGCCTTGTCCATCCATTTCTGTAGTTTCTTCACCGTAGATAACTCGAGCTTAATTTCCTGGGAAGGTGGTCCTTGCATACAGTAGACGAGATGAGTCCGACTCGCCTTTCTATAGACAGGATTCAAGTGAGAGTATGGACCGAGACGAGAGGGTGAAAGAGCGGGGAACAATGAAGAGAGAGAAAGGGTTTTGGGGTCCGAGATAGGGCGAGACAAAGTTAGGGTTTTGGTGTTGTTAAGTGCATGACTTGGGAGAAGGAGGGTCGCCATATTAGAGAGAGAGAGAGAGAGAGATAGGGAGAGACTAGATGAATATTTTAGACTTTTATTATTTGAGTTTTATAGAACCCTATCTTCGAAATGCTTAATTATTGGGAAAACGAATACCAGCTAGCAACCCTAATGCATAATATATATCAAAACTGGATTTCGCAAAAGAATAATTTATGAGATTAAAAAACTCTTAACATTTTATTCCACTACTTTACATAAATATGTGTATTTTGTGAATTTGTTCCAATCTAAAAAAACAAACGCATATTTAACATGCATTAGAGCATCCGTTATATTAATTCAATTGTTAGATAAAGTTGTAAACTAATAGACATGTTTTTATTTCACAATAATGTTGTTAACCATTAATATTACGTGAGAAATAACAGTTAATTGTGGGTGTGGATAGAATTTTTTGTCATGTCATCAAGTAATAACAATTAAAAATATTGTTATCTTTAACAATATTTTTAACCTCTATAAATTTAACATGATTTAACGAAACTAATAGAGATAAAAAATGTATTGTTAGCTAACTATTTTAGTTAACAATAGAAATAATAACACTATTATAGATGTTATTAACATTGTTGTTATATTTAACAACAAAATTAACATTGTTAAAGCATTTACAGTAGCTATGTTAAAATTTTATTATTAAATATTGACGCATGTTAAATGTCACATATATATATATATATATATGTTAATCTTAACAACCATACAAGTGTCATATTAGTGCAATTTTTTTAACAACATTATCTATTGATTTATAATAAATAATTAATTTCGGATAAGAAATGAAGAATGTGTTATTTTTGATTTATTGTAAGATTTAATATAAAAGTTAATGGACAAAATTGACATATTATCACTTACTAATCATAAGTGTATAATAAATAAATAGACGTTTTTTGTCTTTAAAGAAAAAATCATTGCATATTCATCCATAATCCATATGCTGATGATCAGAAAGCAAAATAAGGTTGTGGTAATTAAAAACACCATATTCAAAAGAATAAAATGGAAAGAGGATGAATATATATATACTAGTAATCGTGTCCCACGCTTTGCGTGTGAGACGCGTAATGCGATAAAATTTAGAAAATAAGTATAGTTATGATACAAATATTTGGAGAATAAAAAAAAAGATAAGAGTATAAGATAAGAAGACTAAAAAGAATTTTGAGAGGTTAAATAGGGATAAAAAGTGTTATTAGTTATTACTTTTTCTCTATTTTTTATGAGAATATGGTATTGTGATAATTAATAAAAAAGTGTAAGGGTATTTTTGAAAAAAAATGGTAAAATTTGGCAGCCTCAAAAAATTTTGGGTTGACTTATTATAATAGTATATATATATATATATATATATATATCATACTATTAATATAAGCAAGCCCAATAAAAGTTGAGGCTGCCCAATTTTGTCTATTTTTTTCAAAAAATACTCTCACTCTATTTTAATAATTACCAATATGCATAATCTAATTAATTAACTATTTGTCCTCACTATATTTTACTAATTACGGATGTACCATAAATTAATTAACAATTCATTTTAACCTCCATAACTATAATAAATGATACCAAATCTGAATATTATGTTAAAAATAAAATATATTACGAGATTTATGTCATTACGCGTCTCACACGCAACGTGTGAGTAACTTTTAGTAGTGGGTAACTTTTACTAGTATATATATAGGGAAAGGATATATCAACACATAAAAAAACACACTATGTTTACATTTTAATCATAACCATCCATTACATATGTTTTTAAGGGTTGTGATGGTATTTTTGTTTTAGTTAATCTTGGCCATTGAAAAAAACATAAATAGATGGTTATGATTAAAATATAAACATAATGTGTTTTTTTATGTGTCGATATATTCTTTCCCATATATATATATATATATATATATATATATATATATATATTCTCACGTGGATTAGCTCCCTATTTATGTGGGATTTGCTATCTGTTAAATTTATGGGAAATTTTTTTCTTTCTTTTGTTCTTTGTCTCTCATTAAATTGTGTGTTAACTTTATAAATGTTAAAAATATTATTATATAAATATTAAAAATATTATTAAAGATAACAATATTTTTAATTGTTATTATTTGATGACATGGCAAAAAATGTACCCCATAACCACAATTAAATGTTATTTCTCATACATATATTTTCTATCTCTATCATACTGCTATTTATTTTATTTTATCTTATCATCTATCCATAGTAGTATATTTAATTAATTTTTAGTTAAAATAAATAATATCGTTAAAGTTAAAACTAATATGGGTGTTTAACTTAATATATCTGCGTGTTATTTAAGATCATCTCCAATAATGTTGATTTTTTTATATTCATTAATTGGGTTAAAGTATATGTTATGTATAGATATTTAAAAAATTGTTAAAATTAACAATATTTTTAATGTTTATAACTGCTGACATGGCAAACGCACCTCACAATTAACAGTATTATATTCTATAAATTCTCTCATAAGAATAGTGACCAATAAAATAAAAGATAAATTGTTAATTAAAAATTGATAGCATTGTTAACATGAAACTAATGTGCTTATTAAATTTAAAATACATACATGTCATTTAACATTTTTTTAAACAATTACATGTGATGATAACCAAATGTATTTCCGTAACTTCCTCCTATAATATATCCCATATTAATTTCGCTATATTAATAAATTAATCCCCCTTATCTCTCCGATCGTCTCCACGTAAATATGCATGCTATAATTTCTTAAAATAAAATATATATTCTCTCAAAATAATTAAATCTCACATGTATGATGTATCCTAAAAAAAAATGTATACTCCCAAAACGAGAAGCAAGATAAATGCTATCCTGTCAAATATATAGGTATACTGCCAAACGAATAAAAGATTATAGACTGCATACTATCATAAAAAGAATTTCTTATATATCTAACGAATAAAATAATATATATATAGTTTTTTTTTTTTACTTTAAACCAGCATATATAATGACTTGATGCCACAATTAAAAGAATATAGAAGGGGAAAAAATTATTATATACGGTATACTATTAAAAAAAAATCATTTTCACTTGTAGAATCAATTCAAATTTCAGCATATGAAAAAAAATGGAAAAAAAAAATGAAAAAAATTCAACATATGATAGAATACGTAATTAATATACGGAGCACTTTTAGGAAACTAATATTTTATTAATCTAGGACCTTGTTTTGGAAACAAGGGTATGATAGATATTTTTAAAACTAATTTTGAAAAAAATGACTAAAATGAAATAGAGTTTATACCGTGTTTTTGCTAATTAAGTAGGATAAGTAGTTACTTATAGCTAATTTCTCCTACATTTATTTGACTGAATCTTAAATTCCAATCCAATGGTTGCTACCAATTGAATCATACGGTGGAAAAGGAGTAGTCATGGTAGTTTTAGTTAGTTGTAGTCATCCACCTCCTTCCCCTTAACTTATCTTACCTACTTTCTAGAAAAATTTCCACTTTGCAAGCGTGGATAAGAGTGTCTACAATAATTATGTTACATCTAATTTGGTGTCGTTAAATATTGTTACCTAATCACTTAAATATTTTTTAAATGAGAAATGTGTATTTTAATTTTAGGTTTTAAGGTTCCCATTAGTGATAAGTTTAACAAATTTATGTATTTTTATTCAATCATTTATATTTTGTAGCGGTCCATTGATTTATCCAATGATCACACCTAAAAATTAAATCAATAGTTACTGCTCGAAAACAAAGCTCCAATAACGGTTAACATGAATATTGGGTCAATTTTCTTGCCACGTCACTAAAATACGAGTCCAAATCTTTTACCTCATATTCTTTATTATTTTCTGTGCCTTCTTATTTATTTTCACTCAAATTTTAAATTTTCACAACTTATATCGCAATTTTATAAACTTTTATATTATATTGTATTCAAATTTTAAAACATTTGAACATAGTATTGTTTTAGACAAAATTTTTAATATTCAATGTTTAATTTACACTAATTTATACATTTATTCCAAAATAAATTTTGTGTGGATTTTCTTTTAAAAATAATTATTGGAATGTATTGATACATGTATTATAGTAATTGTACAATTTTTTAAAAAAAATTTTTTGGATAAAATAAGCAAGTGGGCACGAATAGGATAGAGAAATGAGATATAAGATTTGAGGTCTTAAAATACTTAAAGTTATTATTAAATTTAGTGGATAACTTAATATGAACAAACTTTTATTTGTTAACTAGATTAAAAAGTTTATTTTCCCAGATTTTTTGCTTGTTTAAGAAGTGTATGAAAACCTTTACGGGAAATTTTCCCATATTTTATTGTATTATAAGCTACTTTTTCCTTATTACTTTTCTTTATAATTATTATGTTAGGTTTTACATAAGTTCTTTAGTGGTCTTAACTTATGCATAAATAAAAAGTTAGTTTCAACTTAAAAGTTACACGTAATGTTATTTTATAATTTTTTGTTTAACTTTTTTTAATTAACTAACTTAATTTTAACTTCAAAAATTTATGTTTTAATTCTAAGAGTTACTAAATTGTAAATAAGTTATTTTCAACTTATTCGAACTAGTGTGTAATAAGTTACTTTTATGTATTCTCCATATGAGATAATGTTTCATAATAATTTTAACTTACATAAAGGAATATATTAAGTTATTTTTTCAGTATGACTCATATTCACTTAAAATAAGTTTACTAGCAAAAAGTCCTAGTTTACTTTTTGTTTGTTACTTTTGACTTATAAGTTATTTTTTGAGTTATAAACGTTAACTGTAATTTACTTATTTTTTTATAAGTTACTTCTAATTTAACTTATGGATTACTTTTAAGCTATTAATCATTTTTAAAAATAACTTACTTTTCACTTATAACTTATTTTAATTATTGTTAGTTAGATTTAACTTAATTAATCATTTTTCACTATAAGTTATCTTTTGGCTTTTGTTATGGTCACACATTGGTTCTCAAAAATATTTTGTAACTATTTTAGAGGAATTTATTTTTCTTCAATTATAGAAAATATTTTCCTTGGAAAACATATTTTTCCGCGAAACAAACACACACAAAACAGTATTTTACAGGAAAAACAAACATAGCCTAAGCTACATTATCATCATACTATTAATACAAGTCAACCCAAATATTTTGAGGCTCCCCAATTTTGCCCAAATTTTTCAAAAATACATTCACTCTAATATTGTAATTAATCTTAAATATCATCATTCAATTCAAATACATAAATAACTTAAAAAATGTTATTTTCCACACATTAATATTCCAAACAAAATCGTTGTGTATTTTTTACAAGAGTAAAATATTATGTTACTCTTTATATACGATTGTTAATTAATTATATTTAATCATTCGATGTTTAATTTAAAAAAATATATTAAGTTTATTTGTCGGGATCATATCTATGTCACTACGTATCGCACACGTAACGCGTGGGCAACGATTACTATATATATATATATATTTACAAAATAGCAACAACAAAAAATAAGTATAAAGAATATAGTTAGGAGAGAAAAATATGGTTATAATGCTAATAAATAGGTATTAGTTAATGGATAAACCTATAAGTTGGGTAATGAGGGTATTTATTTGATGCTATGTGCTAAACTATAATATATATTTTAGATGAGTAAATCCGGTGCATTCTAATTTAGCTATATCATATAATAAAACCTAATACGTATTAATTAACCCCAAAATACATAGATTAAAATTAATTTAAAATTAAAATTAAAAAATTATATTGTTTGGCATGCCCTTAATTATTGTGCACCATATTCATAGAGTGTTTGTCATTTTAGACATGTTTATATGATAAATAAGTTTTTTTATTGGTACTAAACGGATCCATTTTTGTTGTCCTGAAAATTTCAAGACAATCTGTCTTGAATTTTTCAGGCAGCAAAATGAGTATTTTTTTTTTTTTTAAATAATGTAATTTTGGATGTTATATTTTTGTTTTAATGTTTTGGAATCAATATCGAACAATTAACAGTATCGTGAATCTAGTATCTTAATAGTTACTCCATTCGTCCCAAATCATTAATATTAAGAAAGATAGTTACATTATTTAATATATCTACAATTGTACTTTAATACTTTTTTTAAATAATATGAATATTTTATATTTATTGAATCAATGCTTATTTAATATGTGTATATATATAGAATTTTAAAACATAACTATCACATCCTAAATATAAATGAGCCCATAATTTAGGAGAATCAAAAAATGAAACGATACATATTTATGAGACAAAGTGAGTATTTAATAACATTTCATTATATTTTTGTATGATAAGAGAGATTCGAATAAGTTTGAGTAAAACTAGAATCTATTATTTAGAAAATCTACTAACACGTCAAGGTTTTAAAAGCATTCACACCCGCTTCTTTAATTTGATTGTTTATTTTACACAATTAAACTCAACTTGTTACATTGATTAAATTTAACAAATGTTTAATTTTTGTATTTAAAATAGATAAAAGAACTATTTTAAACAATCTGGTGCAAATGCTCTAAAAAGGTTAAACCGGGACTAAGTAGAATTTGTAAACTTATTTAAATTAACAATGGTCCAAACTCCGAAGCATAATCAAAATCACAAAAGTTAGGTCTGTGTTGCAAAACAGCTAGAGTTTGCAAAACCCATCCACTCCCACCACCATGGATCTGACGTGATTGCATTGCAACCCCACTGGCGCCAATCAGTTACTGACTAGGTAATGTAACGATCCTGTGCTCCGGCCATGATCTGCTTGCTAGCACGAATATTTTCCGTTTTGACCTAATTTCGTACTCGCTTCTTGGGCCTGCACGTCTTTAAAAAGCCTTGGTGATAACAACGAATATACTCTAAACTTATATATATCTAGGCAATGTGAGATAACTTTCTTCTCTATATCATGATATTTTCCTATAAAAATCCGGGTTGTTACAGTCTTCCCCCTTCGGTACACCATCCTCGTCGGGCACGCCGTTCTTCTGGGGTTCTTTTACTCGTGTTAGTCCCAACGTCGGCTATATAACGGTTCTGATACCAATTGTAACGACTCTGTCCTCCGACCGAACCGTCATCATCTGCTTTCTACCACCAATATTATCCGCTCGTCCTTGATTCTGGGGCGTACTGCTTTAATAGACCGTTGTGATAAGAAAGAGTATACTCCACGCTTATATATATCTAGGCAATGTGAGATAGCTTTCTTCTCTATATCATGGCATTTTTCTATTAAAATCCGGATTGTTACATTTTCCCTCCCTTTATGTGTGGTTATAGCCATGCTCTCTATTTAGCACTCATTGCTTATTTCCTTTTTTCATGTTTATTTACTTACAAAAATTTTATTTTTTTTGTGTAATGAAAACCTGAGTCAGTTTTTCGTGCCATCAAGGTTTCTTTGTGTTTTTGTTTGCAATTATTTTTTTGACTTCCAATAAATAAAAACTAGCCAATCAATTGATGTATCACTAGCCAAGCACAACCTGAATTTTAAACATTAGACCGCTTTGATTCAATCTATATGTAATACACGAAGGCGATTATTTTAAGTACACCGGCGTCAAATATTTTCCCGAAGCTTTTAAAAGGAATTGAAAACTTCGACGTGGCAATGTCGGTGACAATAATATTTGGCGAGTAGTAGGGCAGGGATTTTTTCTTGAAGTCGTTTCGAAAAAGGGGGGGGTGCGATGTTTTGGACTAAAAGTCAGTATTAAAGTATTGTCGATATTTTTGTCCCATTTTAAATTTTAAGATTGACACATGAGGATAATATCAAGTTATACTGAGCTTATGGTACAAGAGGAATGCTAAACAACAACCTCAAATTGTTTTTTGAGATAATTAATACATAGAAGTGTTTGTATAAGTCGTAAATCATAAAATAAAACAGTTCCAAATGTTCGAGGAAGATTTGCATGTCATTTATTCCTAAGTACTAACACATGAATGTTACGAGAGGCGGATCCTCGACCTCGAGCTTTACGAGTGGCCACAATCAATGAACACATGTTAAATTCTAAATTTTAAACTCACTTTCGTCTTGCAAAGGTGAAGAAAACTTGTCCAAGACGTATAACATAACATAGATTGTTCCATTTCTAATATATTGTAAAACTATATATTGAAACGAAAATTTTCAAAAACAGACAATCGAGCACAAATTGTGCCATTTAATATGTACATGAGGCTAATTGCAAAATCTATATAACTTATAGCTAAAACTTACAAAGACTCCAACCTTATGGGGGCTATTCGGAAACACCATATTACAAATCGTGTGATCATATTCCATAAGTTGGTAGGCTGATAGAGCATTGTTACAAATTGTTTGTACTACATATTCATGGCATCTCATAAAATCTCATAAACTGGTAAAAACTTCAATCTTAGAGGGGCTATTCGGAAACACCACATAGTTTATGATTTTTTATCACGTGATCCTAAACTAAACCTCATATCTCTCCCTAGTCTTTTTAGTCTAAAAATTTAATTTTTAAACGTCATTAATTTTTAAAATCAAAAGTCTAAAAGTAATTAGAAAAACCTGTTACTAAACGGACCCTTACAAATCGTCCAAGCTTAGAGAAGTTATTGGCAAATATTACATAATACATGGGTTAATTAATTTTTGATCCTAAACATAAACCTCCCTTATCTCTATATCTCTCTGCTCGGTCCGCATCAGGCAATGACGAGTCCCTCTCTATCTCTCTTAACCTATCTCTTCAAGCCTCACAATTCCCTTAACTTCTCATTTTCTAAAGTGTTGGTCCGTAAGGGTCTAAACCTTAGAGGGGTGGTGAATAAGGTTTACGTACGATTTTCGCGGAATAAAAACTATGAGTTATTAACTAAGCTAATTAGTAGATTCTTCTAACTTAAACACTTGTGTTAACTAATAATGCTATTTTAAGCTATTCAAGCAAACAAAATAAGTAATAAATAAGTGCGGAAAGTAAAAGTTAAGGAAAAGGAATAACACAAGATTTATAGAGGTTCGGCAAAACGCGCGTACGTCCTCTCCTCGGTATTCACACTACCGAGTGTTTCACTAGAATCTTCTTCCAAGGTTACAACCTAACGAGCTAATCGACCGATTAAGCTCTCCCTCACTCTATGAGTATCCCGAATGAAAAGACCTAGAGCTTTTAAGCTACACTTGCTTACAAAGCCTCTACCCGATCACTCGCTCACAATGAGTTTATAAATTACTCTTACAAGTTTGAATTTGAAATGAATCACTCACTAACAAATAATTTCTTGGTGTTTATAAGATTACAATAATATTACACTCAAGAATGTTTTTGAATAAAAGTGAGAGAATTTGAAGTATAAGCTTGTATGATCTTGAATTTGATTGCTTGAATTTTGTGTGAATGTTGGGTTCTCTTCAACAATGGATTTGGGGGCTATTTGAAGAGCCAAAAAGGTCCATTGGTCCATAGATGGCCGTTTGTAGTTGTTGAGTTTATTGCTCAATGGTTTTTCAGCAGTTACCCAGTTTTTCAGGATAAGTGAAAAAGCTGCTTTTTGAATTTCTACAGAAACGATCGGTCGTTTCTGAAAAACGATTGGTTGTTTTTCTTGTGAACTCTCTGGAAGAAATTATACCTAAAACGATCGGTCGTGACTGAAAAATGATCGGTCGTTTTTCTTGTGAACTCACTGGAAGAAATCTGATCTGAAACGATCGGTCGTTTCTGCCTTACGATCGGTCGTTTCTGCCTTAGCAATTTCTCGGTTTTCTCGACATAGTTCGAAAGCTCGTAACTAGTTCGTTTTAAGTCCGATTGAGGTTCCGCTTGATCCGTTGGCTTCGTATTTCAACATACTATCATTTCAAACCTTTAACACGCTAGATAAATGATTAGTACGCAAAACGAGTTTTTATCATGTTTTACAAATTTTGTTATCATTAAAATAATCGATTAGAAGAACATCGTTCAACAATCTCTCCCTTTTTGATGATGACAAAATATTGACTTTAAACATACTATAAGCTCTTTTTGCTTAAACAAAAGTATAATCGAGATGTGTAGGTGACGTTTTACTAGAGTAAAAGGTTTTAGTGAAAAACAAGTAAATGTCACAACATCCGATAAAACGAAGTTATTCGAGGCTAAAAGGTTTTTGAAAGATAACGAAAGAACAAATGCAAGTGAAAAATTCGCCATGGTTTTGCCTAAAAATGTTCAATCGCCACAAATGAAAAACAACAAAAATAACCCAAGCAACAATATATAATGCGCACAATTATTAATAGACATCAAATATGATAAAAACGCATTTCTAGAATTATAAATTCGCAATCTCACAACGTCATTGAATTTTAACAAGCAATGATAAATAGCAACATAAAAACGATTCATAACATAAATGCAAAACGTTTGCTACTTATTACATCAAAAACAACGTTGTTCAATGAAAATGGAAATAATAGAAATACAATGCAAAACAAAAGAAGGGTATTTCTCCCCCTTTGACATCATCAAAAAAAACATAAAAAAAAGAAACGCCTAGTCGCGGTGTGAGGTCGCGTCGTCCTCTTCGTCTTCGTCTTCGTCTTCATCAGGCCGACCGGCAAGGTCGGGAAAATACCGGTGGAACTTCGCCCTTTGCTCGGCGCTTAACCTATCTATTTCGTACAAATCTTCTTGGCTCGGGTTCATGGAGCGAAACATGCGTCGGTGGAGTTGCGCATTCTGATATTGGTCGATGTACAGATCGTTGTAGAATTGTTCGGTGCGCGGGGGAAGGTCGGAAGATCCCACTTTGGCTTTTCCTCGACCTCGAGAGGGACGAGAAGAGGAAGGGATGTGAGATGGGGGAAGAGACTCGGAGGAAATAGGCACATCCTCACGAGCAGCAACTTGCGGTGTGGCCTTGGGGCCGACATACTCTTCCTCTTCGGGGGAAAGAGGGGTATAGTCGGGGCCGGACACCCGTTTACCGGACCAAGCTATGGTCTTGGCAGTAGTGTTGAATTTGATGGACATTTGGGAGAGATATGCGGTATCCCAAATGTGTTTGTCCTTGTTCTTGAAAAGAGTTCCTCCGGGAACGAGTTGGATGTCTTTTAAGATGGCAGAAATCAAGGCACCGTAAGGTAGCCCATTCTTGGATTTCATTTTTAGCGAATCCATCTTAAAGAATATGAGCGTCGCGAAGTCAATTTTGACTTGGCGATGGATGCACCCTAGAAGGAAGATGTACTCATTGGTAACATCCGTGAAGTTTGAGCTATGAGGGAGGACAATATGAGAGAGAATATGGTAGGCTAATTTATTTTAAAAAGAAGGCCATGAGCCTTGTTTGAGCGATTTTGATGGAGGGGATGAAATAGCTCGTCTTTGAGATCGTTAAAATTATCGATCTCGAGCATTTCGCAAAGTTCATCACTTTGCTCGTACACCCCATCATCATCGAGGTGTAGAATATTTCATAAATGGTCTATACCGTAAACGAAAGGTTGGCCATTGAACGATAAACGCAAACGGAGTGCGTCATCATGACCCCTATCAACTACGAGGTTAGCGTAAAACTCATAGACATTTTCAGTGAAAAAAAGGTTCTTTTAGGGTAAGGATGGTGTCGAGTTTTTGTAAGGTGACATTTTGCATAAGGATCGGAAAACGTTCACGAAATAGAGGCATATCAATGGTAAAGTTTGACAATATACCTCGTTTAGCGATGGTAGGTGGATAGAGAGGAGGGAGTGAGCCGGAAGAGGCACCGGGGTCCGATCATGGAGCGGTGGAGGAGCCGGTTCGCCGACCGCGAGGAACACGGGGGGATGGAGGCACGTAGTCGTCCTCATGTTCATCGACGAGATGTGGTTGGGCTTTCTTTGAACGAACTATATTGGATTGGAAAAAAAAAATTGGGAGAAAATTTGGGGATTTTTAAGAAACGGAATTAATCGATTATACGGATAATAAGAGGAATTGTGTTATATATTTAGAGAAAATTGGGATTTTTGGAAGAATTGAAGAGAAGTGGCGAATTTTTTTATATAGAGAGAGAGATGGTTTTGAAGTTATGAAAAGAGATTAGGGTTTGAAAGAAGTTTAAAAACTGAAAAATAGAAAAACGATCGGTCGTTTTGGAATTTCGACCGGTCGTTTTGGGAAAAAATGTTCCAGTGAGCACATTGAAAAAATGATCGGTCGTTTTTTTCAGAACGATCGGTCGTCTATGTAAAAACGATCAGTCGTTTTTACAGACGATCGGTCGACTATAAACATTTTACAGAACAAGAATTTTTTTTGCACTTTTCGACACTGATTTGGCAAAAAAAAAAATATAAAAGCAATAAAATATATATATATATATATATGCATATTTCACACATCAAACATGCCTAATTCTCGTCGAATAAAACAAAATTGTTCTCGTTAAGGGGTTTTGTAAAAATATCGGCTAATTGCCTATCGGTACTTATATATTCAAGTATAATATCCCCTTTTTGAACATGATCCCTTAGAAATGATGACGTAAATTTATGTGTTTAGTACGAGTGTGTTGGATCGGATTTTTCGAAAGATTTATAGCACTAGTATTATCACATAAAATAGGCACACTATCAAAAGATAATTCAAAGTCATTTAGTTGTTGACGCATCCAAAGGATTTGTGCGCAACAACTACCCGCGGCGACGTATTCCGCCTCCGCCGTAGAAAGCGCAACCGAGTTTTGTTTCTTGCTATGCCAAGAAACTAAGGCGTTTCCTAAAAAATGGCAAGTGCCTCTAGTACTTTTTCTATCTAAACGACAACCAGCAAAGTCGGCGTCGGAATAGCCAAGTAAATCAAAAGTAGTATCATGGGGATAAAATAATCCTAAATTGCATGTTCCTACAAGATATCTAAAAATACGCTTAACGGCTATAACATGCGATTCCTTAGGACAAGATTGATACTTAGCACACAAGCAAACACTAAACATGATATCGGGTCTACTTGCGGTTAAATATAAGAGAGATCCAATCATACCTCTATATAGCTTTTGGTCCACGCTTTTACCCGATTCATCCTTGTCTAGTTTTGTTGCCGGACTCATAGGAGTTCCTAGTGGCTTTGCATTGCTCATGTTGAATCGTTTGAGCAAGTCCCTTGTATATTTGGCTTGATTTACGAAAATTTCATCATTTGTTTGTTTGATTTGCAATCCAAGGAAGTAGGTGAGTTCGCCCATCATGCTCATCTCGAATTCGCCTTGCATACACTTAGAAAACTCCTCGCACATGCGAGCATTAGTAGCACCGAAAATAATATCATCAACATAAATTTGAATTAAAAGCATGTCTTTTCCATCCTTTTTAATAAAAAGAGTAGTATCTAAAGTATCACGAGAAAAGCCTTTTTCAATCAAAAATTTACTAAGTCTTTCATACCAAGCCCGGGGTGCTTGTTTTAAACCATAAAATGCTTTTTGAAGTTTGTAAACATGATCGGGAAACTCGTGATTTTCAAAACCGGGTGGTTGTTTTACATAAACTTCCTCATTTATAAAACCGTTTAAAAATGCACTTTTAGCATCCATTTGAAAAAATTTAAAACGTTTAAAAGAAGCATAAGCAAGCAACATTCTAATAGCTTCTAGTCTAGCTACGGGTGCGTAAGTTTCACCGAAATCGATGCCTTCTTCTTGGTTATACCCTTGAGCTACTAGTCTAGCCTTATTTCTAATGACTACCCCGGATTCATCCATCTTATTACGAAATATCCATTTCGTACTTATGATGGTTTTCTCACACGGTTTAGGTACTAAAGTCCATACGTTACTACGCTCGAATTGATTTAATTCGTCATGCATAGCTAATACCCAACTCTCATCTAGTTCCGCTTCATGAATGTTCTTAGGCTCTAATTGAGATAAGAATGCAAAATGATTAACTAAATTTCTCAAAGAAGAACGTGTATGCACTCTTTCTCCCGGGTTACCCAAGATTAATTCTTGCGGATGGTTATTGGCAAATCTCCTTTCTTGAGGCAAATCCTCATGAATGTGTACACTAGATTCTAAGTCCGTTTGAAGTCTCTCTATAGTGACTTCTTCAACAACCTCTATACTAGGCGTAGACTCTAAGCTAGATGTGACATGATTAGAAGAAGATGCATTATGAAAAATATCATTATCAATATTATGAACAATTAATGGCTTATCAATCGTCGGTAAAATCTCATCAAAAGAAACATGTACCGATTCTTCCACCAATAAAGTTCTTTTATTAAAAATTCTATACGCTTTACTCGATATAGCATATCCGATGAAAATTCCTTCATCGGACTTAGCATCGAATTTTCCTAGATTATCCTTACCATTATTATGAACATAGCATTTACAACCAAATGCACGTAAATGAGAAATATTGGGCTTTCGCTCATTCCATAATTCGTAAGGTGTCCTTTTCAATATGGGCCTAATTAAGGCTCTATTTAAAATATAACAAGCGGAATTTACGGCTTCGGCCCAAAAATACTTTGGTAAATTATTTTCACAAAGCATGATCCGTGCCATTTCCTCTAGGGTTCTATTCTTCCTCTCTACCACCCCATTTTGTTGGGGCGTACGAGGGGTCGAAAAATTATGATCAATACCATTTTCATCACAATAAGTTTGAAATGGAGTATTTTCAAATTCCTTACCATGATCGGTTCGGATACTTTTGATCATATAACCCTTTCGTGTTTGGAGCTTTTTGCAAATAATAGAGAATTCTCTAAATGCTTCATGCTTATGAGTTAAGAATAAAACCCAAGTAAAACGACTAAAATCGTCAACCATGACGAATGCATATGCACGCCCTCCAAGACTAAGTGTCCGGGAGGGGCCAACTAAGTCCATATGAATGAGCTCCAAACAACGAGTAGTAGAAATAATATTTTTAGACTTAAAAGAAATCTTCGTTTGTTTGCCTAATTGGCAAGGGTGACAAAGTTTGTCCTTTATATAAGGAGCTTTTGGTAAACCTATTACCAAATCTTTTCTAGAAAGTTTAGCAAGTAAATCAAGACTTGCATGACCAAGTCGTCTATGCCACAACCAACCATTGTCGTTGATAGTAACAAGACACTTAACTTCATTATCCACCGAACTATTCAAATCAATCATATAGACATTATTTTGTCTTTGACCCATGAGAATAGTTTTATTTTCCGAAATACAATGAATGATGCAATGCGATTTTTCAAAAATGACTTTGTGACCCAAATCGCAAAGTTGACTTATACTAAGCAAGTTATGTTTAAGACCATCAACAAGCAAAACATTATCAATAATAACATTAGATGGTTTAGAAATGCTAATAATACCGATGATTTTACCCTTGCTATTATCCCCGAAGGTCACAAAGCCTCCGTCTTTAGGTGCAAGAGTAGTGAATTTTTTTTTGTCTCCCGTCATGTGTCTTGAGCATCCACTATCCAAGAACATGGGTTAATTAATTTTTGATCCTAAACATAAACCTCCCTTATCTCTATATCTCTCTGCTCGGTCTGCATCAGGCAATGGCGAGTCCCTCTCTATCTCTCTTAACCTATCTCTTCAAGCCTCACAATTCCCTCTTCTTCTCATTTTCTAAAGTGTTGGTCCGTAAGGGTCTAAACCTTAGAGGTGGGGTGAATAAGGTTTACGTACGATTTTCGCGGAATAAAAACTATGAGTTATTAACTAAGCTAATTAGTAGATTCTTCTAACTTAAACACCTGTGTTAACTAATAATACTATTTTAAGCTATTCAAGCAAACAAAATAAGAAATAAATAAGTGCGGAAAGTAAAAGTTAAGGGAAAGGAATAACACAAGATTTATAGAGGTTCGGCAAAACGCGCGTACGTCCTCTCCTCGGTATTCACACTACCGAGTGTTTCACTAGAATCTTCTTCCAAGGTTACAACCTAACGAGCTAATCGACCGATTAAGCTCTCCCTCACTCTATGAGTATCCCGAATGAAAAGACCTAGAGCTTTTAAGCTACACTTGCTTACAAAGCCTCTACCCGATCACTCGCTCACAATGAGTTTATAAATTACTCTTACAAGTTTGAATTTGAAATGAATCACTCACTAACAAATAATTTCTTGGTGTTTATAAGATTACAATAATATTACACTCAAGAATGTTTTTGAATAAAAGTGAGAGAATTTGAAGTATAAGCTTGTATGATCTTGAATTTGATTGCTTGAATTTTGTGTGAATGTTGGGTTCTCTTCAACAATGGATTTGGGGGCTATTTGAAGAGCCAAAAAGGTCCATTGGTCCATAGATGACCGTTTGTAGTTGTTGAGTTTATTGCTCAATGGTTTTTCAGCAGTTACCCAGTTTTTCAGGATAAGTGAAAAAGCTGCTTTTTGAATTTCTACAGAAACGATCGGTCGTTTCTGAAAAACGATCGGTCGTTTTTCTTGTGAACTCTCTGGAAGAAATTATACCTAAAACGATCGGTCGTGACTGAAAAATGATCGGTCGTTTTTCTTGTGAACTCACTGGAAGAAATCTGATCTGAAACGATCGGTCGTTTCTGCCTTACGATCGGTCGTTTCTGCCTTAGCAATTTCTCGGTTTTCTCGACATAGTTCGAAAGCTCGTAACTAGTTCGTTTTAAGTCCGATTGAGGTTCCGCTTGATCCGTTGGCTTCGTATTTCAATATACTATCATTTCAAACCTTTAACACGCTAGATAAATGATTAGTACGCAAAATGAGCTTTTATCATGTTTTACAAATTTTGTTATCATTAAAATAATCGATTAGAAGAACATCGTTCAACATAAAGTCAGCCCTAACTTCGTCGTGCTCCTTCGTAACCAGGATTTTGTGGTGTGTTGGACTGAATTATGTGTATATTATTTTGTAATCATAAGGTGCTAAAAGGGTATAATTTTCAAAATTTCAAGACATGAAATTTCTTTTTGGTTTTCCCGATATAAGAAGAGGGGAGGGAGTTGTAGCCCATTTTAACATGTATCTGGTTCCTTCCCTAATCGAAAGAAAATTTGTCCAAAAGAGACAACCGAACTCAAATTGTGCCACTTTAAAGGTGAACATGGGTGGGGTTAATTGCAAAATCTTATAGCTCATGGTTAAACTGGCAAAAACCCCAAGCTTAGAAGAGTTACTCGTAAACATCACATAGTTTATGTGTTTATGAGCATTTATGGTCAGTTTGGCATCAGTTTTTTCGGTCAAAAAGCTGCTTTTAAAAAGCAGTAGAAAAAAAACTTACTTTCAAAAACATATAACGAGTGTTTGTCAAAAAGTTAAAAAAACTAACTTTCAAAGTATTGATTTTTTACATTTGTTTTGATAAATTTCACAATATATTGTCGAAAAATGAACAAGTAACACACGTTAAACATAAAAATAAAATTTTAGTTGAGATACGATAAATATTCGTTTAAATTCTGAAAATTATAACCAAAAATCTATCAAAATCTCCAAAATGTGTGTATTTTTTGTTTTTAGTTTTTCTAGTTATATTCCTTCAAGATTTAGATTTTTAAAAGTTAAAAAAAACAGTATACTATACGCATGTGTCTTAAAGCAAAAAGCTAAAAGCTAAAAAAAAATAAAAAATGATTGTAAATTTTTTTTATAATTAATTTTTAAAAAAATAAAAATAAAAAGGTAAAATGTAAATTAGAATTACGTTTTTAATTAATATTTATTTACGGTTTTAAAAATAGTTCTTGCAGTAAAAATCCAGCCTCTGAACATAAACCTCCTTAATCCTTATCTCTCTCTCTCTCTCTCTCTCTATATATATATATATAATCTCTGCTCAACAGCAGCAGCAGGCAATGGCGATTCTCTCTCTCCCTCTCCTAACCTCTCTCTTCAAACCCCGCAACTATCTATTCTTCTTTGCTTTTTCCAAAACCAGACCTAACTCCTCCGTGCTCCTCCGTAACCGCCGCTACTCCTCTGCCACAACCGCTGTCGCAACTTCAGCAGGTTCCATTACGGAGGATGCAAAGAGGTTGAGTCCATCGGTTCCTAATTTTCAACAAGCTATTCAGCGGTTACAGGTAGTTTTGTTATTATATGTTTATATCATGTATGTATGTATTGTTTTGGAATATAGGGCAAATGATTATTGTTTTTAATTATGCTAAAAAAACTGTTGAAATATCCGGAGTTAGTTTTTATTACTAGTTATTAAATTATCGGCTCCTACTACTTTTCAACTACACCGTTTAGCGATTACAGGTAGTTTGATTTCAGCAAATAAATGTGTATGTATGGCATTGTGTTGGAATATTTAGAAGAAAAGAGGATAATTTTATTTATTTATTTAAAATAAAATACAATGTAGCCAAAACGTGCTGAAATTATGTACTTATAGGTGGAGCTGGAAGAATTATTTGTATTATTTATTATTAAATTTATTGTCTCCTAATTCTTTTCAGCAGGTGATTCAGCGATTACAGGTAGTTTGGTTGTTAAATGTATGTATGTATGTATGTATGCATGTTTGTATTGTGTTAGAATATGCGGAGTTTAATTAGAGAAAAGAGAATAGAAATATAGCCAAAACGTGCTGAAATTAAATTACTTATTGGTGGAGTTGGGATTTTTATTAATAGATATTATTAAATTAATTGGCTCCTACTACTTTTCAACAGGTGATTAAGTGACTACTTGTAGTTTGATTGTTGAATGTATATATATGTATGTATGTATGGCATTGTGTTTGAATATACAGAGTTCAAACAAAGAAAAGAGTAGAGAAATATATATAGCCAAACGTGCTGAAATTGAATTACTTTTTTTTATTAGTTATTAAATTAATTGGCTCCTACTACTTTTCAACCGACAATTAAGTGATTATAGGTAGTTTGGTTGATATATGTATGTATATGTGAGTGTATGGCATTGTCTTGGAATATACAGAGTTCGATTAAAGATAAGAGAATAAAAAATATTGCCAAACGTGCTGAATTAAGTTACTTATTGGTGGAGCTGTATTTTTTTTTATTAATTATTAAATTAATTGGCTCCTACTACTTTTCAACCGGTGATTCAGCGATTACAGATAGTTTGTTTGTTGTGTGTATGTATGTATTGCATTGTCTCAGAGTATAAATAGAATCCAACTAAGAGATTATTTCATTTTCTTTTACTGAATACATTAATAAATGTTTAGCTAATAGCTACAGACATAAAGAAACATACTTCCTCAGTCCCAATTTAAGAGGAATATTGGAGATACGTGCAATTTTGCAATGTCGAATTGGTGCACGTAGTCGGAATTGTAAATTTCAAAAGTGAGTTACATAGTTAAGATGCTTAATTATATGAATACATTTTGACGTGTTAGGAGGAACAAATTTATACTGCAAAATTACACCTATTCCAAAACTGATATTAAACTGAGACGGAAGGGAATATAATTTGTCCTTAAACACTTCCGACAGCGCTCCTATACTTTTGTTATCACCTGCTTCGTACTACTAGGACATGAGTATACTTATTGGTGGAACTGGAAACATACTTTTTATTATTAAATAATAATAAAAACTGTCAGCTCCGGATTTCCAACTGGCGTTTAGCGTCTCCAGATAGTTCGCGGCCGGGATATATGTATGTATATCTATGGCATTGCTTCTGGAATTATTATAGTTTGATTGATTTTATTTTTTTAATAAAGCAGAAAATGTTGAAATTAAAGTAGCCAACATAATAAATGTCTTGTTGGTTCTCTGAAGATTCTATTTATTAGGCGGAGCTGGAAAAAATGCTTTTAATTACTTTAGTACATTAATTCGTAGGCTACGACTTTCTAACTAAAGATTCAGCATGTCGAGGTAGTTTAGTGCGGTTAGAAATATATATCTGTATGTTTATGTATATTATTGCCTGATATTACAGACCTAGTGGCAAACATCTGAATGCAGTTAGTGTTATTAGTGGTGAAAAGTACTCGATTGTAACTAAAGTAAAGAAAAAGTATATCTTATGGGGAAATTATGATTCAAGATCTCTAAAGGGGTGTCTTTTCCGGCTCGCATTTACTTTTCACAATGTACCAAGCAAACTTATACATTTCACTTAAACCAAGAAAAGTGTTCGCTTTTGTTTAAAATATTTTATAACAAGAGTAAATTTTTATTTGAATTAATGAAGTTTTCCTATGGAATGAAAATTTACTTGCAATTCAAGTTTCTTTACAACAATAGACTTTTTGTTAGATTAGTATCTACTTTTGTGTAGAGTGCGACCTGAATTTTTTTAACCCAAGTCATAATGAGATTTATTTGGAACAAAAGGAAACCAAAACTGTGTTCAAGGCGAGATTCAAACAAAATAGTGTTCAAGACAAGGTTTTTTCAAAAGTAAGCAAACATGAACCACAAATTCTACTGACTTTCAAGTTTCAACCGATTTAGGGTACTGAAAAAATTCCCAAGCTTGTAGTTAAACTGAGTACAAGTAGACGTGTTTCTGGACTTAGAAAGCCTTTTCATGAGCTCAATGGTGACATAGCCACATAGGGTTATTAACTTCTATTACTCCGTAGGAGAATCCTTATTATTGGTTTGAAAGGGAATATGGCAAGTTTTATTGTTTTGGGAGATAAATTTGCAGTCCTTAATGTCAATAGCGTATAATGGCCCTCTAAGAGTAATTATTCTGGTCAATGGCTCCAGTGAACCTTAGAATATCAAAAGATTTCTTTTACACGCTGTCCTCGTCAACAACTTCTCTTCTTCTCGAAAAATCGGTTCCTAAATTAGTCATGCAAAGTCCATTTCTATAATGAGCGTCAACTAACAAGGTGTTGCACCAGTCAGACCCTAAGTAATTGCTACTTCATTTGGCAATCACTAACTTGCACCATAGTAGCCTAGCCTATAGAAAGTAAGGGTTGGAATTTACTTTGTAAGACTTGTGTTTAAGAATTTATGAAAATAAATGCTTGTTTATGTATACTGGGTTTTATTAACGACAAAGGATGAAACTTACTTTGCACTTTTAGGTATATAGATGGTACCACCCTTTGGGTTATAGTCATCTGAAACAGAATGCCCTATGTATAATGGAATCATTGGTATTTAACCAAGTATGTGGTTGAATTTTTACTGAAGATTCAGACTTATCTATTTTGTCTGTGTTCTGTTTTTATATAACTATACATGTTTTCTTTAATTCTATAGGAATACTGGGCTTCTGTAGGATGTGCCGTGATGCAGTGCAGCAACACAGAGGTAATCAACATTTAGCTTTCACATAAATGTTCACTTTTCTCTATAGTGATTCCTTCACTTGGCAGTATGTGGCAACTTGATAAAACTGCAGAGGTGCAGATGTGGTTTTGTCTTTAGTTGTAACTAGATGTTTTTTACACCACTTGTTCTGAAAGGACAGTTAAACATATAATAGTTGATTTTCTTTACTCCTTGTTATTGGTATATGATCCTCTCTCATATGAGCACTTCACAATTATTTTCAAGGTTGGAGCTGGGACTATGAATCCTCTTACTTTCTTAAGAGTGCTTGGTCCAGAACCGTGGAATGTTGCGTAAGTACGTCTTGGCATGTAAATTAGAAAACTGCTAATTAATTTTTAATATGGTTGGCATTGGTTCTGTTCACAAACTTCTATTTTCTCAAAGCTTTCTCAAAAGTTTAATTATACTAAATTTGCTTTAACTTTCTTCTCGAGTCCTATGATTTCGAATAAGATTTTTTGTGTAGTGAATACGCTGGAATTGGACAAGTAAATAAAGTTTCTTCTTAGGCATTGATATCCATAATAATGTTTAAACAAAAGTATTAGAATTCATATTCCTTTACCATTAAAATGCCTTATAATGGTAAGGATGGATATCTCTTTATAAACCACATGCTCGATTATTATCTAGACGATGTGGGATAATTACTCTAACACTCCCCCTCGCTCGTGGCCCGACATTTCAAGGGTCCTACGAGCGGACATAATGGGTGGAGGTGAGCCCAACATCGCTAGGCCCGCTCTGATACCATATTAGAATCCATATTCCTTTACCATTAAAGGGCCTCATAATGGTAAGGATGGATATCTCTTTATAAACCACAGGCTCGATTATTATCTAGACGATGTGGGATAATTACTCTAACAAAAATACTATTTCTTTATATTAGTTTTTTTTATAATATAGGTTTTTCACTCATGTTTCAAAATTATAAAAAATTATTTAATGTGTTACTTCCTGGTGAAAGGTATGTGGAGCCTAGCGTCCGACCAGATGACAGTCGCTATGGGGAGAATCCCAATAGACTTCAACGGCACACTCAATTCCAGGTCAGTATTCTAGTATTCTGGTGATAGTTAAAATAGTATCAAAATGAGCTTACATGCTTTATTAAAGTGGTTTTTATAGTCACTTTGGGGTTTTACTTTGCTTTTAACATTGACATCTACTAATATCTTTCGGCCGCAGGTTATATTGAAGCCAGATCCTGGAAACTCTCAAGGCCTATTTCTCCGCAGCCTTTCTGCCTTAGGTAGAAATTTTCCTCCTGCAATTTCCTAACAGTTTACTGTTTGGCTTTAGTCTGGCACTTCCAATATATTTTATAAATCCATATATGAGTAAACACCGACCCCAAATTTTTGGGATAAAGGCGAGTTTGATGATGATGATGATATATCAGTAAACAGTGGTAAGCATACATTTCCTACAATTTAGTTCGAGTAAATGAGTTGTCAAGTCCAAACCATGCTTCCCGTCTCATCATGCTTGGTTGATTCACATAGAAATTTGTTAGTTTCAATTAGAAGTAGAACTTACTTGTTCACTAGCATTTGTCTAAAAAAGATGCAAGATTGATGGGTGAAGAGCCCTTAAACCTCTTCATTGACTAATTCTTTGTTTTCTCTCATAAGATTTTGTACTGTTGAATACCAGACACAGTTGGCTCTTTACCATTGCTGACCTTACTAAAGAAGGAAATATTAGATTCATAGTTTAAAAAAATTGTGGTGGTGTGATTCACAGGTATTAATGTTAATGAACACGATATACGTTTTGTGGAGGACAACTGGGAAAGCCCGGTGAGCTCCCTTTTCTTTAGATCAGCTTAATAATACATCTATACATATCTCGAAAGCTTTGGTTTCTCTATTGAACTATAAATGCTTATTAGGTACTTGGTGCCTGGGGACTAGGCTGGGAAATTTGGATGGATGGAATGGAAATCACTCAATTCACGTACTTCCAGCAGGTTTTTTCACTTTAGTGTATCAACCAGTATTTCTATTTATTTTAGGGTACTTGTTTGTTTTGATTTCATGTATCTAGTAGTAAATTCTGCTCTGTCCCGTACTTCTATAGGCTGGAAGTCTCCAATTGACGCCTGTATCAGTTGAGATAACATATGGTCTTGAGCGCATAATCATGCTACTCCAGGTTAGTTTTGTGTGTTCCCTACTTTTATCTTATTATTAGTTTTCCTTTGTCTTGTTTGTTTCTTAATATTGGCCATAATGCAGGGAGTTGATCATTTCAAAAAGATTCAGTATGCTGATGGGATTACATACGGGGAACTGTTTTTGGAGAATGAGTATAATACCTTCTCTTATTGGACCTTGTTAATAAGAACAATATCAATGGCTTTCTACTGATTACTATGTTTCTCTGAGTGCTGTACCATAACTTTATTGACAACGTAGACTTTTAATCAAGAGGTTTTACAAAACCAGCACTTGGTGTGAATCAATAGTCTTTCATACCGAGTCCACCCCTAAAAGCTTTTCTCCTTTTTATACAAAGCCTTGTTTATTTGGGAAATAAAATTAATAGAATTGAAGGAACAGTGATTTGTTCTTTTCCTTCGGTTTGCTTCCTAAAATTAAGCTGCTTTGGGTACCTCTTATATAACCTGGAGAATACTTGTTCCTACTAACTAAAAACAGGTGTGGGTCATGTGCTATTTTCCAGGAAGGAAATGAGCGGATATTATCTAGAGCATGCCAATGTTGCTCAACTTCAGAAACACTTTGATCTCTTTGAAGAAGAAGCACGTTCTTTGCTTGAATTAGGCCTTCCCATACCTGCGTATGTTTTTTGCAACCTCAACTAACTGTTAAAATCTTTCAACACATACTCACAATCACATGCTTGTCCATAAACATCGTATTTTTCCTTCTTTATTTGTTCAGTTTTCATCTTTTAATTTGTTTATATGACCTTATTTCTTTTAACTTTTTTTTTCCTGGCGCGCTAGGTATGATCAGCTTCTCAAGACGTCTCATGCTTTTAACATTTTAGACTCTCGAGGTTTTGTTGGGGTGACAGAACGGGCTCGTTACTTTGGTCGGATGCGAAGGTGTGCTTATATTCATACTTAATACATTTTTAAATTCTTATAGTTTTTTTTATTTCTCTGCAAATTTCAAGTCCTGTGCACCATCACTGGCTTATTTGTGTTTCTTGGTTTCCAACATTTCATGTAATGGTATTCAAATTTGAACCGTATTTACACTTTCTCTGTTTTTCAGTCTAGCTCGCCAATGTGCACAACTTTGGTTGAAAACAAGGGAGACTCTTGGCTACCCATTGGGTACTGTTTCTGAACCAGACTTTATTTCTTCTTCTAAAGAAACTGTGGATGCAGAATTTAGTAAGGTTGGTCTGGTGGAACTTGTTTAAAGTCATTTTCTTCAATATCTCCTCTATTACTCCATAATGTGCAGGAACCGTAACTATTTTGAATGTACTTTTGCTATTATGTTGAAACATGCATTACATAAAAATGCATCGACGAAAGTTTTTATTGCCCCTTCTTTCTGTCATTTAGGTGCCTGTGGAGCCTAGGATGTTTGTGCTTGAAATCGGGACGGAGGAGTTGCCTCCTGCAGATGTTGTTAATGCTAGTAAACAAGTATGCCTTTAATACTTTTTTTTTTTACATATCTCATTTCTTTTGCCTGGGTGCCATGTTTGAATACTTGTTTAAACATTGAGCATCTATTGCATGCTTTTATGGACAACTCATCGATGCGGGAATGATCATCATCAGGGCTATCCGCGAAGGATTCATGATAATTGTTTTATTCATTGCAGCTTGAAGAGTTAACCGTGCAGTTATTAAAAAAACAGCGGTTAAGCTATGGTAAAGTGTTAGCTTTTGGCACTCCGCGCAGACTAGTGGTATGGTTTTCCTTTCATAAGTTTGATTTATTGATAATTTCATAGACCAAACCACATTGCCTTGAAGATCCCATGTCTGTTATTTGAGCCTAATTGTGGGGAATAATTTCAAGAGTAATAGACTCCCTTCTCTCAGTTTAATTTTAAGACTGGATGTGCTGCCATTTGTGTAGGTGCAAGTTGAGAATTTATGCCCTCGGCAAGCAGAAAACAAGGTTGAAATTCGAGGTCCTCCAGTTTCAAAGGCATTTGACGATCAAGGAAATGCTACAAAGGTCTCGTCTTCTTTAAGCTTTATGTTTTCATCACACAAGATTCATTTGGACTGCAAAGCTTGTCTGTACTAGATAGAAACTTATATTGTGTTTACAACCTTGAATTAATTTAATATGGTAATTTTATACTTCTTGCCAGGCTGCTGAGGGGTTTTGCCGTAGATATAATGTAACAATGGACTCCATCTACAGAAAAAGTGAAGGTAGAATACCTCACCAAGCAATTTATTTTTACTGTTGCAATACGTTTACGCATTTTTTTTTTTTTTATATTCCCTACTTTTGAGTGAGCTTAAACCACTTGAAATGTTGGAAGTTCATGCCAAATTCGTCAATCAAGATAAGGTTTCAAGTTAGTGTGTATGCTGACAATATTTGAGTACGCAGTCCTTTTATTATTCTTCCACATGGATAAATGAAGTCCGGATGAATCTTTGCCTCAAAGTATCATATTATTGGTTTGATCTAAGATTTGCCAGTTTATCTATGTTAGACAATTTCTTATTTATTGAAATTTCTTTTGGTCTATCATTATTTGGATTTTTATTATGCGTGGTTGAGTTATCGAGTATTTTAGGTACCATTCAACGTTGTAGTAGCTTCTTCAGGATTCATTTATAATATTGAGGAGGTTCTTTGGATGTTGAAATATGCAAGTTCGTTTAGCGACACTTTCCAAAAGAAATAATATTTCTATCTTAGAAAAGCATATATGTATGTTATGCATGAAGTCGTGTTGTAAATATATGCCCCTTTCATGAGAGTATAAGTAATTCGTATTGTGGATTCTTGACTGCGCATTGAATCTCTCATCTTCTAGTTAGTGATAGGTTGGTTCGACAAATAAATATAAAGGCCTGGTTAGAATCTAGTATCTACTTCCTGTTCTTGTAAATCAAGTCTTTTTGTGCTTCTTTTTCGGCTGGCTTAATGTTATGTCTAATGGCTCTTTTGTTTTTATGCATGTTTGGTTTCAGGTAAAACTGAATATATTTATAGTAGCGTGGTGGAATCAGCCAGACTTGCGTTGGAGGTTATTTAACCACAGCTTTTTATGGAACTTTAATAGAGTAGGAGGTTCTCCCTTTTTGAGCTCATCCCGATTTCTGATTATCACTTTTGTAGGTTTTGTCGGAAGGCCTTCCTTCTACAATATCTCAAATTTCATTCCCTAAGTCAATGCGGTGGAACTCTCAGGTGGAGTGAAATGAGTTTTCGAAATGTTATTCTTCTCATATTCCACGGAGTTGAATATGATGACAGTTTACTCATTATCATATATCAGGTCGTGTTTAGTCGGCCAATCCGCTGGATTTTGGCGCTCCATGGAGATGGAGTTGTACCTTTTTCGTTTGCTGGAGTTTTAAGGTCAGTTTAGGAAACGTGTACATTTACTGCTCTTTGATTCCATCCGATCGTTTGTGAAACAATTATTAAATGTGAACGTTCCACATTTGGGATTACTCCTTAGATTTATAATTAGTGAGGAGAGGGGGAGGGTTCCTATATGTCTCATATTAAATGCTTAAGTAATAGTATTTGTTTTGCTAATACTGAAACTGTGAGTTCATTTTTCTCGAGTATGTTGCAGCAAAGATGTCTCTTTTGGTCTTCGGAATACTCAGTCAGCCACAGTACTGGTATCCCTCTGATTTTGTTGTATTCATCCAAATTCTAGATTCAGTTTGCTTGTTATCTTCTTTTGTTTTCTGCAAATGTTAAACTACCAGCTAGTTCACCACATTTTAATATATTATTCATTTGGACGTTAACACGCAGTGTTTTGTTTGCTTGAGGTCCTGATCTATGTATTCTTGTTTTAGGTCGAAAGTGCAGAGTCGTATGCTCACATAATGCGACATGCTGGAATTGCTGTAGAAATTGAGGTGAAATACCCTTTTGTACTTGGTATTCTGTCATCTACTTCCGATAAATGGCCAAATAAAATTGATTCAAAACTTTTATTATCTCCTCTTACAGCAACGCAAGAGGACAATAGTAAAGCACTCCAATGCTTTAGCAGAAAGTGTTAATGGATGTATTGTGGTTCAAAATGACTTACTTGACGAGGTAACAGATATCTTGGGTTTTGCCTTTTTAATTAAGGAATCTTCATATTTTTGTCGCGAAAACAATTGAAAAAGCATATTTCTTTCTATAGGTAGCAAATCTCGTTGAAGCACCCCTTCCGATTATGGGAAAATTTAAAGATGCGTTTCTAGAGCTTCCAAAAGATCTTCTAGTGATGGTACGATCTCACTTTTTCAACTACTCCAGTTATCATAATTGCATTATAAACGACTCTCTCCAAACCGTGCAGGTTATGCAAAAGCACCAGAAGTATTTTGCAATTACTGATAAAGATGGAAATTTGCTTCCTTATTTCATTGCTGTGAGTTCTGAATTTGCTTTCTAATGATACTTCTTCTGTGGAAATGTTTTCTCTACTCATCTATAGATCACACTTGATGCTTTTCCCTTTTCAGGTGGCTAATGGAGCAATTAACGAGAATGTGGTACGAAAAGGAAATGAAGCTGTACTCAGGTCAGTGTAACCTTAGCTTTACATTGGGTTGTTGAAATCGGTCTGAGTTTAAACATGTATATTTTCTTTTTTTATGTGGGATGCAAGAAATATCTCAATATGTGGACGTGAATTTCTCTATGCATTACTTCCATTTCCTTACTTTTTATATAATGTGCACACTTGTAAAAGGATCCTTACCTTCTGTTAAGCATGATTTGGCATGACAGTTGTCTGATCTCCTTCGGGAACCCTGGATAACAAGGCACTTGTCTTGCATATTTTGTATAGCTTTTTTAAATTATAGGCCCATAAATATAGTCCTCTATCTAAACTAATGATATTAAAACTTGTACATCGATACTAAAATCCCATAAAGTCTCATACATGTTGATATATTATAAGGGGAAGGATCAACCCACACTTAAAAAAACACCAAGTTTCAAAAAACCATTTTTAAAATACTCAAACTAGATTATTTTGTAGAGTTTGTATACACGATGAATAATTGTTCGGTTTGTATTCATTTTAAAAGAAAAAGCACTCGAAAAATAAGGATTCATGATAAATTTGAACAATGAGGGACTCTAGAGGAGGGTTTGGAAAAAATTGGCACCGGGAATTTTTGTGAAATAAATAACATATAATTGGGTGTTGTGAGCTTATGTGAGCTTATGTGAGTTGATTTAATTGCTCAATCTTAGTCATTATTTTGAAATATATTGAGATTTGAGACTGTGTTTTTTTAAGTGTTGTTTTAAGTGTGGGTTGATCCTTCCCTATATAATAATGCATATATATGTATATACTGTATTGATTTTTTCTCTGCTTATTGATGGCCACTTGACGAATTTGTCTACTTCTGGCTGAAGGCTGAAAATTCCCATGTCCATTTTGCTAGTCTATGTACATAATGTTTCCTTTTATCCCAATCCCATGTTAGTTGCAGTATTACTCATTAATATGTACAAAAAGTCAAAATAAATAGGGGTTGTTATTCTTGATTTGTTACAAATAGCTACTGAACCACCATATTATTCCAACAGTGCTTTGTGTCTCTACCCTTAACACTAAGTTCACCTTTCCTTTTCATCTTGCTGAATCATTTTTCCTCACTAAATTGGGCTCATACAATAAGTTTTGCATTCCCTGGCTCTTTCATTCGTGTATTTATGTATGCAGAGCTCGGTATGAAGATGCCAAGTTCTTCTACGAGATGGATACTCGTAAAAACTTTTCTGAATTTCGCAGTCAGCTAAGCGGAATTCTTTTTCATGTAAGAATCTTAACTTAGTAAGCTTCTTCATGTTTTTTCTTTTTTGATTGTTACGGTTTGGAGCCAAAACATGCTGCCCTTTTGATGGCTAATCTCACAGTTAAAGGATTAGAAAATGTCACAGTTTATCAACTGCAAATGCAGAAATTCCTTCCCCTCATACATGAACACCAACACATCCCCACAGAACAACTTATTCTTGTCAAAGTTGGTTGCTTTTTAGTCCTTTTTCTATTGAAATATAATAGTCTGACAGTAAAAAGAACATTTTTGAGTAAGTTTTACTTTCAAAGATTACAAAAAAGCATATGTTTACTTTCCTTAAACATCTTAATCCATATTTTATCAAAGAAGTAAACTTTACACCATAATCAATTACTTTTCACCACTCTCATGACAAAAGCACGTGTCTTTTTACTTTATGCCGAACACACATATTTACCTTCAAGTATTTTTAAAGAGTATACTTTTTCACATCCAACAAAAAAGTTAACTTTAATACTTGAATTAGGCTCAGACGCCCGTTGTTTATTGTAACAACCCCATAGGTAGAACTCACCCTATAAAACCGGTTTTATAAGGGAGGGTACCTATAGAGTTATATACAACACAAAGGTAGCTACACTACACTATCCTTAGGATCGTTACATTTATCATGATCTTCTTGGTTGCATTATGGATCTCTGTTAATTTATTTTTTTGCCTGTCACAATTTATTCGGAAATAAACAGGAGAAGCTAGGAACGATGCTAGATAAAATGAGGCGTGTTGAAAGTACAGTTACAGATGTTGGTTTGGCACTTGGTAGTACTGAAGAGAATATCCAAATTGTCAAGGATGCTGCTCCATTGGCAATGTCAGATCTCGCTACTGCTGTTGTTACAGAATTTACTTCTCTCTCTGGAATAATGGCACGGCATTATGCCCTCAGAGATGGATACTCGGAGCAGGTTGTGAAAAACACACATTTATCTCATTGTGATTATAAGCTGTGCTAGTCCATGAATTTGAGGGATATACTCCTATAAATGTATCAAAACCATTCAATAGACACAACTTTTCAATATGACACAAACTTTGACACTCATTATGACAAGTATTCTTGACATCTAAAATGTGTGTAAATATAGAGGGCCAATGGACTTGTATATTCAGAATACAAGTACTCTTGGCGCCAAAAGTGTGTACTTCTGTCTAAGTTTGTGTCTAACAAATGGTCCCTTGTATCAGATACACTCATCAAGTATTCAATAAGATTGTGATCTATAGTGTAGTAGGATTTGTTGTGGTTTTCTGGTTGCAAGTGTACATCGATATGGTACTGTGGTCGAGCAATCAGATGAGGCTTTCAGCTTTTGTCAGTTAAACTAAAAACAATCTATATTTGTAACTTACATTCACAAGAAGTCAAAGTCACATTTACTCCAGGTTTTTGCATGACCTTTTTCTCTCTTAAGTATATTACGTAGTTCGGAACATTAGTTGTCACATTTACTCCAGGCTATTAATTACCTTGATGAAAGGGCTTTCTGTCTCTTTACAAGTACATGTATAAGTCCACCAGTCCTTATGCGCTATGTTTAACATTTTGCAGGTTTCGGATGCATTATTGGAGATTACGCTTCCGAGATATTCCGGAGATGTAGTTCCCAAATCTGATGCTGGGACTATTTTGGCACTTGCGGATCGGTATATTTGATATTTTCTGATAGTTTATTACATCGTCAAATTTCGGAAACCTAACTGACTATGAATGCAATACTACAAATGTTCTTGCTTTTCCATCATATTGTATGGGTTACTTGGGATGAGGCTTAAAAAGTTTTCATCTCCGGAGTCACTAGCCACCTCTCTCTCTCCCCCTCTTCTCTCTCGCCTAGATAGACTGATTCCTCGGTTGTTATTGCACTTTTAATTTATTTTTATTTGAAGAAAGTGATACATTTGGTGATTCATATAGTGCAAAATATTCTGTAGGTTGGACAGCCTTGTTGGTTTGTTTGGAGCCGGTTGCCAGCCAACCTCAAATAGTGACCCATTTGGCTTGCGGAGAATCTCTTATGCCCTTGTATGTCTAAGAATCTTTAGAAGTTCCATTTTCTTCAAATATTATTTTGGTAATGTTACTCTAAACGCTAACCACAATCTGGTGTAGGTTCAAGTGTTGGTGGAAAACAATAGAAATTTGGATTTGAGACATGCACTAGATCTTGCTGCTGCTGTACAACCCATCAAAATAAATGTCAAAACAGTCGATGATGTAATTTCTTTTACATTGAAACTTTTAAAGAGCTTGTTACATTTATTTTCCGGGTTTGATGTTGGTTATTCTATCCAGCTCTGTTCTTTTTGATAATCAATTATAACCCTTACCTTGGAGGTGATCCACTTAATGGGTGGCAACCCTGGTAATTAGCATGTTATTCTAAGGTCTCAACCACTTGGACTAACCACCTTGCTATATAGCCAGCTCTGTTTTATAGCTATCTTCAAAGCTCCAAAAAGTCCATTTCAAAGCTTACAAATTCCACAAAATGCACCGCCGAAATCTCAAAAAGCTTTATTTAATCTTTTTTTTACTCTTTTTGCACTAAATAAGCTTACGCTTGAGTGAATCTTGTAAGAATGCTGTATCTATGCTTCCGCGTATTAAGACACTTCTCACCAGCATTCCTTCCGATAATGTTGCTTCGTTAAAACCTAATTTTTGGCCAGAACCCTTTTAAGTTCTTTTTTTTTTTTTGTAGGTACATCAATTCGTAACTCGGAGGCTAGAGCAATTCTTGGTAAGTATTGGATCTTCACTGGTATCTGTTTTCACCACATTCCAAACAGACTCTAATTGCTTATACCGCCTGCTAAATTTGAATTGGTTCCTGGCATAAAGCGAGGAATGTTCTTATGCTTCTATTGCTGTGTTTGGTCACAGGTTGATAAAGGAATTAGTCCTGAAGTTGTTCGTTCGGTCCTTGTAGAGCGTGCAAATTGGCCTTGTTTAGCAGCTAAGTCTGCGTATAAAGTAAGTACAGTTTCAGGTTCTATACTTAAGGCTTCGCTTGATCTAAAGATTTTACAACGAAGAATGTGTGTGAGAGAGAAATATTCGTGGATTCACGTTCTTTTTCTGTGTGTGCAGAGAATTTTCTTCTGTTACATTTTCCATTGAGAGTTATTTGCACTAATACCTAAACGTTAGATGGAAAATACTTCATGGAATTATAAACTTATATGGTTATGTATCTTCTGTAGATGGATGCATTGTCAAAGGGTGAGCTTTTGCCGAAGGTTGTCGAAGCATATTCCCGTCCAACAAGAATTGTCCGGGGAAAGGATCTTCATTTTGATCTCGAGGTCAGAGTTTGGGTTTAGATCAATATTTGTGGTTACCTGTATATCTTCTCAGAACTGTGTGATTTAGACTCTCTTTGTGTTGATATAAAAATGAAAGCCAGCAGTCAATCGACCAACCTGATCCGGTCATTTGTTTTATTTTTGATCTATTTTGAAGTCTTGGCATCCTTTGATTGGGATAATATTAGATGTGTTCGGTATTGTTTCATCAGGTTTTGATTTGTATACCAATCTACAGAAACTATACACATAATGTTACATTTCTCAACAATTTAGTATACTTATTGATGGGTTACAAGTTACTGAAGATTTACAAAATAAAATATTTATGTCTTCTATTCAATCAAGTTTTTTATTTTGCATACCCAATCATGCCTTTTTCTATTTCAATCACTGGCTTATGCTTTTTTTCTACGTATGGTACAAAATAGAGTTGGGAGTTTTAATTGCTAAAATTCGTAGATTAGTGTCGGCGGTCAAATTGTGGTGATTGTTAGTGTACAAATCTGTTATTGACCCTTATTTAATTTAATTTTGCTTCGTCTTTTTATTAGGTGGATGAGGCAGCATTTGAAACAGATGAAGAAAGAGCTTTATGGAGCACTTTCTCATTACTGCGAACCAAAATTCATGCTGGTACAATTCTACTATATTCCCGCAGTTCAGTCCTTCATCTGTTAAATTGAGTACTGCATTGTTACTCATGTCGGTCTTCAACGCTAAAACTCGGTTTTCCTTTCTTTTTTAAGGGATCTGTTTTAAGGATTTTTTTTTTGTTACTTTTCTCTTGTTAACCGTGCTGCTAATTAATTCCTCTCTATCATATGCAGGTATGGATATCGAGGATTTCATTAATAAGTCTGTTCAACTCTCCCAACCACTCGAGGACTTTTTTAATAATGTCTTCGTTATGGTGGTATGTTCTCTTTTATTAAGTTGAGTATCCATTCTCTACCCGTGACATTGCAACTCTTTTAAGTATTTAATATTGGCTTTGCAGGAAGACGAAAGGATTAGAAAGAACAGACTTTCTTTGTTGAAGAATATAGCAGATCTCCCCAAGGGAATAGCAGACCTCTCAGTTTTGCCCGGGTTTTAGAGTTGTAAAATTAATCAATGTAGTTAGTAATTTTATGTACAATTATCTTACAGGACCAAGTTAGTATGCAATGAGATGCATATTTCGGCGGGTTTTGATTCTTTTAAATCAAAATTTTGATTTATTTGTAAAAGTTACAATGTGTAATTAATCTATATTGTGTGGATAGCTCTCACTTCTAGTTTAACAAATGAATGACTGAATCTTCGTATGTGGTTTTGAGTACACGTTTTACTCTCAATAAAAGATAAATCACCTTTTGCTTTTTTAATTTGATTGTAGAAGATACAATGATTACTGCCTTACTGGTAGGAGTTGAGATATTCTGGCCCCTAAATTTATTTGTCTTCTCAGCCTCTTTTCTGTTTTAATTTTGTAAATATTTCAACAGTTTTTTTGAAATATTATTTTGACATGTCTAAATCTTTTAAGTACATAATGCGAGTCCAATTAGCTATTTTCCAAATTATGTATAGAATTTATACATTTCTCTGAATTAGATAGTTATGATGTTTATGCATTTCAAAAGAAGTTTGACACTCAAAAAACTCATTTTAGCGCATTTTAGAACAAAAAAAAAGGGACTGAAGAGGGCACAAATAAAACTATAAAAGTACAGATGATCTTTGCTCCACCTCACTCAAGGTGAAATAGCGCCACAACAATTCACCAAATAGCGCCAAATTATGATAGAAGATCGGAGGAAGGGAGATGAATACTAAGTAGTTCTAATATTAGCTTGGCCTCTACATATGCTATAACCAACTGCAATCCTAAAAAGTAGTTCTAATATTAGCTTAGCTCGGAGTAATAAGTAGTTCTAACTTGATAAGATATAAAAAATGTTATCAGACTTGTGCACTACACAGCTCTATCGAATATTAGCTTGGCTACATATGCTTATTATTAATGTAAAGACAAATGAAGAGTGCTCTAAGCATATTCTGAAGAATCCTGCACTGCCGTGTTGCGTTGAATAGAAAATCTTGCATGTAAAGCCTACTTAAGCTGGGTCAATTTTCTACATCAATGGGGCCAGAGAGTCGCAACAAAAGCTCATAAATTCTGAATAATTTGGAAGGCAATATCACACAAGAACTTAAGCAGAACATGATATTACAAGCTTTTGCAATCAAATAAGTGTCAACATGAAAATGATACCAACTACGTTTCCAAAGCAAGAAGATAAGTAACAAAATAAGCATTGGTCATACTTATACAAGGCTATATATATATAAGAGGAACCGACATCAACTAATGCTTCTCTCTTGTTTAAGACGAGCAGCAACCACTGTTCTGAGCAACAGGCTGTCCACGAATATTCACTGTCGGAGGTTTCGAGTTATTCATAGCTGGTTGGCTTGCCATCCTGTACATACATATCACACGTCAATAAAAGAAAAGTAGATCACATTCATAAGTTCTCACACAACACAACATAAGATAATCCATATTTTATCACAAGAGACAAAAAAGTTCTCTCCAGGTATTTGTTGATCTCTAGAGGAAAGTGCCACCACATTAGACTTATCTCGGATTATTGGTTAGAGGGTACAGACAACTTATATGCAATTAATCAAGCGAGTGGTCTTCTTTTGAATTAATCATACATTCTGGTAATAACAACCAAAAGACGAGAGGGAAAACCAGCAACGCTACCAGAGAGCGTCACGGGAGAGGCCCAGACCCATTTTCACATTTTAAAGTATCTCGTAGTTCAATGCCAATTCGTTTCCTAAGCGACTCCCTAGATATTAAACTCTTAATTGATTTTATAAAAAGTATCTGTACATAGTACACTGCAACCAACTGAAATCCCATATTTTGGAGAGCTACGTTTCTAAGAAAAAGATGGACTGGACTCCTTGTCAAAAAGCAAATAATGGTAATTCCAAACAATTATCACAAGAAAAAATTCTAGACATGTCATTCTCGTGGCAAAAATGCCATATCATGAGTTATTGATCAATTTAAAGAGTATATCTTGGTATAAAAGCTGGCATCTCCTTCGTCACAAAAAAATACCCCTCCAAAAGTTGGTCCCAATGCCAGAGAGACACATAACTCTTACACACAATGCCAAAGAGATTTACCTTAAACTAATGGTTGATTTGAAAATTGTGGTCACACAAATATCAGTATATCACTAAGATAAAATGTGCATAGAGAATACCCACCTGTTCTTTATCGCACCAGTCATAGCCATGAAAGCCTGCTCCACATTGATTGAATCCTTTGCACTAGTCTCCAAGAATGGAATGCCAATTTCATCAGCAAAGGCCTGAAAGAAATTAATCAAAGTTAATTTTCTCATGATATGAAAATGTGATTTAGTGCTCAATTTTAATTTTATTCAGTATACATAGACCTAGTCTTACTTTGGCCGTCTCGTAAGACACGACTTTGTTTGCAGTAAGATCAGATTTGTTCCCAACAAGAAGTTTGTTGACATTGTCACTTGCATATCGATCAATTTCATTTAGCCATTGCTTGACGTTATTAAAACTATCCATGTCTGTCACATCATAGACCACCTAAATAAAATCCAACATCGAAGCATCAGTTTTGCTTGCTTAAAAAGTTAAAAACTCGTCTCGTTGGCTCAACCCAATAAGTAGAAGAATGGGAGAAACAGTAAAAATATGAGTTAAACTCACAATGATGCCATGAGCTCCACGGTAATAGCTGCTAGTGATTGTCCTAAAACGCTCTTGCCCAGCAGTATCCCACTGCACAAGTAATTGAAATTTACTTTAATAACAAAGAAAAAATTCTTGTATAAAATGCAGAAGCATCAAATTACGCACTATTTTGGCAATAAACTATAATGCAACTTACTATTTGAAGTTTGACAGTCTTCCCATCTTGCTCCACAGTACGAATTTTCTAAGAGGAGAAAGAGAGGATAAAAGTTACTGACCATATAAAATCACGCTAAAACTATTGAGGGGTAACGTTACTCACAAAATCAACGCCGATGGTGCTTATGTAACTATCCAAATAAGAATCATCCTGTAAAAATCGACATATGGTCATCAATCAGCAATTAATGGAAAGAATAAGGCTGCTTTTGGAGACACTGACCACATTAGCGTTTTAGCCTTAACACGTAGCGAGTGTAAATTTAGGATACCAAAACATTGTTTAGAATTCTAGTCCACTGTATATGTAGTTAATCTATCAATGATATCCGAGTACAGATCATGGAACTTGTAAGCTACTTTGTCAAAAACTCAAAATACACAGGAGTGGTGAATCTTTACAGATTTCTAATCAACATATCAATATTTAAGATCCATACATACATGCATACATACATACATACATACATATATATAAATCGAGTCAACAAATAGTTGGCTCTAGTACATGCAGGTAGCAAAAAGTGATTCAAAAGTCTCACATGATACGATCTTACTAAACCCTAACAACACATGAAACTTGCATGCATTACTCCCAAAAGAGATGCAGTTCCACATGTAGATTTACACCCTCAAGATATTCGACTAAATGGCACTACGGAAGCTAGCACCTTAACATGTATGATATTTGATAGCAGTATCCACCTCAAAATTACCGACTTGCATGCTCAGATCTTCTTTTTTTTGTTCTTGTTACTTTTGATTTGTAGCGGATTGTTGTAAACCAAACAATCAATTTCCTAAAGCAACGAAATAAACCCCTCTATGGTGGTATGGTCATACCTAAGATTTCTTGTTTGACATTGAAGGATGCATGGAATGATTAATGAAGTAAAAGGCAAAACCTCTAAATCGTATACTTGACATGTGTATTAGCAGGTTAAAACTTTAAGGTTCCAGTTTTCAAATCCAAAACAGTACCGAGGTCCTAATAGTGAACAATAAGAACCACAGAGAGAGAGGGAGAATGAAATAAAGAGCTAATCAAATCACTAAGGAGATAGTCTTCAAAGCCCAATGTAAAAGCCGAAAAAAACTACTATTAAAAAAGGTCCAGCAAAAAAACACCAGGTATTAAACTTTTAAGTGCTTACAGCAAATCTCAAAAGTAGACATGATTTGCCCACACCAGAATCTCCGATAAGCAGGAGCTTGAACAAATAATCACTGCAAAACAGACGATCATGAGATTAACTACGCTTACACTAGATAACACATGCAACATTATTATTGTTTAATAAAGTTAGCACTGGAATTTACAGAAACCTATAAAATCCAACGATATATAGTTAGAAACAAGATTCAATGACTCCCGCTATGAGAAGCCAAACCCCGACTAAACAATCTCTTAAAAAGCTGGGATACGAAAGTAAACTTTTGATAGTAAAATGTGCATCTCCATGTTCTAAATTCTAGTTAGTTGAGACTTTTACTCATTAAGGGATATCATTGATTATCATGTAACTTTCTAATATTTCACTTGACAAGTAATTTAGTTGCTGTGGCGGAGCATCATCTTTTCATGAAAGTTGGACAAATATATGAAAGCGAGTAAATCCTAATTATATGAAACAGCTACAGACAACCAAGGGTTTTGGACGCTAACGCTTAGAAAACACAGTTGTGAGAGAAAAGATGCATGTATAGAACTTCATATGCATAAATATAGTCATACAATACCCATCCAATCATGGAGATAGAAACACCATTTCATACCTCAAAATTGCTAACTTTCTAAACCCAAATTATAAAATTATAAACATTCATAACTTTGAACTTTCAACTTCTAGCATTTTTCTTTTTTAAAAAAATTGAACACAAAAGTACTTCTGGTGTCCTAAATGCCACCAAGTTAATGCCACATCTTAAACTCGTAACTTTTCACGATTATAGAATTAGAATTCAGTTAAACTACAGATCCTAACATGTCCTAACGCCATAATTCTCAGCATAGGCATCAAATTATCATCACCACATCACAGTCTATATATACTCTATAATTAGTATTTCTACCTCTTCCGCAAAGCATATGAAAAAAAAACATAAGGATATTTAATTGCCCGGAAAAAAAAAACTGCTTCTTACAGGTCAGTAAGCTAATCAAAACTGAAAATCATAGTTTTCCTGAGATTTTAAATTCAAGAACTCAGCTAAACTATGAACCCCAACAGTAATGTACAAAGACTTCTTGATTACTAGGGTTGAGATCACTATCGTGGACATGCAAAAAAACATAATTTATATTGGCACTTCATCTTGCACAATCATAATTTCCATGATTTCCCTTCCACAAAGCAAATGGACATAAAAGCACCTAGCTTGTTAAATAGGAAGCCAAATCCAGAGTGTGTCTTCCAATTAAAATCTACTACTCCACTATACTACCAACTCAATAATTTTTTGTGTTGCCATGGAGATCAAGATGGAAGCAAAAAATTACCGAATAGTAATCACATATTAGCCAAAACAAAGATCACACCGGATCACAGAAGTGCCACTTTATATCATTATGTCAGGGACATGAACATAAACGGATACGTGCTAGTTAAATACCAGTAATATAAGATTCAAATCCCATCGAAAGCTCGTGATTTTCACGAGACTAATCCATATAAGCCAAAATTAATTCTTACTCGAAACTAGTCACGTATAAGCCAAAAAACCTAGATTAAGAATCACGCAATTGCTCAGGGGATCCGAAATATTAATCCGTATAATCCAAAATATACACTTTGACGGAACATTAACGACGCATTAACCAAAATTTACGCTTTGGCCAAAAATTAATAGTGTATAAGCTAAAATTTACAATTAATGGTGTGTAAGCCAAAACAAACTTGATTAAGACTCGTGTCACCGTGATCCTAATAAACTATAAGAGTCGTCGTGACAAGCACATGAAATACCGTACTGTCTAAATCTCATCATTTTGACTTAATTACACAATTCGAAGTTTCCAAAAATCATTAAACCCCAAAAGGGATCAAACTATTCAATCTAAGGCATCAAAAACCAAGATCGGAATAGAAAAATACGATTAAAAAATTAAACACCCTAATGTATTATGCATACAAAATAATCTAGAAGTGACCTAACACCACAATTAAGCAATCTAAGGCATTTAAATCAATACAAATACCAAAAACTACAATAACAAGAATAAACTAATTAAACGAATGAGCCCTAAAAATTAGATTATGTAACGCTAATATAAACCATGTCATGGATCATTCAATCCAAGGAATTAAAAACCAAAATCGGAACTAACAAAAACGATTAAGACATTAAATTAATCACATCCTAACCTATTACACATAAAAAATAAGAAGTGATCTAACACCACAATTAAACAATCGAAGGCATTTAAATTGACATATACCAATAATTACGATTACGAAAATAAATTAATTACACATACAATCCCTAAAAAGTAGATTATGTAACGCTAATATAAACCAAGTCATGGATTATCAACCTAAGGCATTAAAAATCAAAATCAAAACTTAAAATTACGATTAACACACTAATTCAATCACATCCTAAGTTATTACGCATTAAAAGAATGACTTAGAAACCACAATAAAGCAATCTAAGGCATTTAAATCAAGACTAATACTAATAATTAAGATTACGACAAAATATAATTAAACCTATGAGCCTTAAAAACTGGATTATGTAACGCTAAGTTAAACCAGGTAATGAATTATGATATATTATTAGGTAGAGGAAAAGAAACAGATAGTTATGAGAATATATATATATATATATATATAAGTATGATAATAATAATAATAAAAATGGATTATGTGACGCCTAATATAAACCATATAATAAATTATAGTAATGAATAACTAGAGTAGTTGTTAGGCAGAGAAAAGGAGATATATATGGGAATAAATAATATAAATATAATAATGAAAGAAAAGGGGAAAATAAATTAAAAAAAAAGGGGATTACTATTCGGGATTCATGGGTTTAAATAAGGTGAAGATCGCCGGAGTATTTGTTGTTGTTATACGCCCGGTGTGTAGAGAGAGAGAGATATAGAGAGAGAATAAAGTGGGGAAAATAAAAGAGGTTACGTTTTTTTTTGACACTAGTATATCTGTAAGTTTTGTATTTTGACTAATTTTAAAAAAGAATTTTGCTTCTTTCCTGTACAAATAGCAGTCATCGTGGCCAATAGATAAATAGTGTTATTAGTTAAAAAAATGTTTAGTCGTTAAAAATAGATAAATAGTCTTATTAGTTACTACTTTATATATTTTTTTATGTTAGTATGACATTTATTGTAATTAATACAAATTATACCGGTATTTTTGAAAAAAAACTGGCTAAATTTGACAGGCTCATTTAACTTAAATTGTCTTATTATAATATAATGAGTACCAATAAATCTAGTTTTTTCAATAATCAACCATCAAAATTTAGAAATGATTTCACTAGAACACCCATGGAAGTAAATTTTAGTGATTTTTTCCGTTGAATGTTCAAGGGATGAGTGAGTAACGAGTTATGTTTGTGTTGTAGTTATTTCTATTTTTATAGTTTTTTATTTTATTTTGTGGGTTTAGTCTCCCTTTGTATCAATAAAAAGAAAAATTAATCATAATTTAGAAATAAAAAGTAATACGCTTTATGTATATTATTTAAGTTAAAAAATGAGTGTTGGGAATCACGACATCCCTGCCAGCTTTTAACTGTAAATGTTTTACTTTTTTTTACATAGATTGAACGAATCCATATTTTATTTACTTATACTTTTCGACTTTGTCCATGATACATGTCAGGATCTAAACCATAGCGAATAGCAAGTATGGTAAGATACAACGAATTTGACCAATCTCACTTGGTTAAATATTATTTATTAATTAGATAGTGACTAAAAATAGCATCTTTTCCCAATTCTTGATATTCAAAATATAGTGTCATAATAAAATTAATTGAGTATAATTTGCCCATAATATTCTGATTTTTATGAACAATATATATAAGATAATTAAATACATGAAATAATTTGGTAATACATTAACCTTTGGTGTTTTAAACTAAACTGGTGTTTCAAACTAAAAACCATACATATACATCGGTAATAGTTTTTATTACTCTTAGGGTCCTACTAAAATGAGCTAGTTGGAATGTTTGCAAATATGTGTTTTTAGAAAAAACAATTAACAAATCTCAAATAGACTTACTTAGCATAATAAAAATATAATTCAATAACAATGATAATTAAGAGTTAAAGTAACTGTATAAATTTTAACTTGCGTATGTGTATCTTTAATCGATTTTAAAATCCAAAATATTTGGGAGGGATAGAAAATAAAAGTACAATGAAATGTCGATATCCATGCAAAATTTATGACGATACTTACAAACAGTTAACTATCAATCAATTTAATTATAAAAAATTCACATATGTGTATTTTTTTACAATTAGATACATATATTTATTTACAATTAGATACATAAGTCATAAAAAATAACAAAATATACAAAAAAATTAAAAAACAATTGAAAAAAAAATTAAAAAAAATCTATACATAATATAAAACAGGATCAGACATCATCGGACATGATTATATAAGATTAAACATGATTACATATAAGATTGGACATGATCAAACAAGATTAGACATAAAACATTGAACAAGATTAGACAGGATCAGACATGATCGATCACACATATTTTTTATAAAAAAAATATATTTTTTAAATTTTGGATTTTAAATTTTATTATTTTTAATTTTTTAATGATATATATACGTATTTGAAAATAATTTCATAAAATATATATATATATATATTTTTTAAAATAGTTCAAAACAACCTAGCAAAAATGAAATAAAATAAAACGGTGCGAGTGAAAAATAATAATAAAAAATATCACCAGTCGAGCAAAGAGAGAGAGCGAATATAAGAGAGAGAAAACTTCTTTCAATACCGCATCTAACATGTAAGCCAATATATATATAAATATATATGTTTATATATTTATATATAATAACTATGCAAGTGAACCTTCACTCTCTGTATATGTATTACTATATATTTAGCATAACTGAGGAATAAGATCTTAAAAGTATGTTTTTTTCCTTTTCCTTTCATTCATTAATCAAATGCTTATCTATAGTGTACTATTTTATATAAATTGGTGGTTAAATCCACTATTTCATTAATAATATTAATGAATGGGACCTTATAACAACTTAAATCAACTTAGAACTATGAAAACTTCAATAAAATAAAAACTTATAATCCTTAGAAAATAATAAAAAAAAACCAGACTTTAAACAACTTACTAATTTAGTATTACTGTAATTAATGCAAAAAAAAAAAAAAAAAAAAGAAAAGGAATTTACTATCACTATAGCTAGTCTAGAACTCTGTCTCGATATTGGTTATCAACCAGGAATTTAAACATTTCAATATAGTACCTTCAAAAATCCAATTTAGTACTTTAACTTCAAAAATCACTCAATTTAGTACATTATCCGTCAATTACTTAACAAAAGGTGACGTGGTAATGACCTCATCACCACCATGTTACCGAGATTTAAAAAGTTTAATACACACTTTTTCCAATTTAGTACCTTCGACTAGCAAAATCACTCACATTCTGTTAAGCAATTGATGAACAGGGATACTAAGTTGTGTGATTATGGTAGTAGAAAGAATTAAATTAGATTTTCTGCAGAAGGTATAAAATTAGATTTTCTGTAGTAGAAGGTATAAAATGAAAAAAATGTGTTGTACATGCTATTAAAGTGTATAAACGGGGTTCGAGTCTACTCTAGCACACTATGAATGCAACTAGTATTTGAGTCAGTGTCGTGACTGTGGATTTAGTCGAGTTACGTGTACGGTGGCCTGTACACCACACTTGAAAAGATAAAAAAAAATTAAAAAAATTGAAATGTCAATTAATCCAGCCAAGTGTTACAAGGACTTTATGGCTAATTTACATATACTTTCTAATACATTTCCATGTATATAAGAATTTTTTTTACTCCTATAATTATAATAAAGTTGCTTAAGAAAAAAGACAATTAATCCAGACCAGTGTTACAAGGACTTTGTGGCCAATTTCTATCTTTTTAGAATTATATATTTCCATGTATTATAAGCAAATTTTATAATTGTAATAATATTGCTATTTGCTAGTTACTAGTTGCTATGCATAAAAATGTCAAATTACATAAATGAATTTCAGGCCTCATATCCTGGCTCTGCCACAGAGGGTAGGATCAGGAACATAACCATTCGATTAAGTTTCTATTAATTTCTTAGGAATACTATTTGTTCAGCAAATGTTAAATGTGCATAACCATTCATTAGTTACTGAAGGCGTTTTGAGATCGCCATCATGTAGTTGTAGATATGATATGGAGTATCTTTATTTTTTGCATCTTTTGAAGTAGTTGCATACTCTTGATGTCTAACTCCAACCAGTTTGGGTTGATTGGAATGGACAAGCGTGTAATTCTTTTTTTATCTTTTTGAATAATAGTTGTGAGCTTAAACTTTCTGACAGATGATATGGTTTATTGGCTTGCTTAACTAGTAATAAGTTACTTTAAGTGAAGGGGACACTTCAAAAGCAAGTGTTTTTTTTTTTAAAGAAAACTCCCGGAACAACAAAATAGAACTAAAGATTTTTCCCAACACAGATTTATTGATCAACTCATACATGAAAGCATACATTACAGAAGACTCATTATTTAAAAGTACAATACTCTCAGCTACTCAGCTAGAAATCCTACTGACAGAATGTAAAAGGGCAGAAAAGGAAAAATTACACGGAAAAACTGAGCGCAATTGGGAAGCTAGAAAACCAAATAAAACTGTCGACGTAAGCCTTGGACAATCTGGATTTGTTTAAACCCCAGTCAGAACTCTTCGAAAAAGGCAAAAAGGGGCTTTTGGGGGTCCAAACAATTGAATTTGATTGGATGACTTTTTGTTGTTTGTTCCGAACCTAAATTCCATAATTGTTCAAACCCTAACTATCCACCGATTTCCTATTATGCAAACTATATACAGAATAACTGAAATGAGTAGGTGATCGGAAATCGGAAAGGCAGGTACGTCGAATTATAAGGTAGGTTTGTTTCCTTTTCCTCTTATTTATTAATTTATCTGGACCTCCTATGATGACTCGTGAGAAAAACGGTATAAAGAGAAATATAGTTTTCTGATAGACGGCTGGATCACTAATGCAGGCTGATTTAATGACATTAATGCAAAAACCGCAGTCTCAAGTCTCCTTTTTGAGAGTGTCTATGTACCTGCCTAGCTTCGTAAAGTCATTACCATGTAAATAATCAAGAAATTCACCAAAACTCCCTTCCCTGTAAGCCGCTTTTTTATCCCCATTCACAAGCTCGGGAACAGGGCCCACCTTCTTCTCCAAACTCATGCTATGAAGACTAGCAATTGAAATCCTATTTTTCTCCGTATTTAAAGTTGCTCTATGAACAACACTTTGATACTTACCGTTGCTCATCATTTCAAGCTGATCTCCAACATGGACCACAAGGGAGTTTTCAGTTACGGGTACGTTTTGCCAATTATTATCATGGTCCTTTATTTGGAGTCCTTTTTGGTTTTGGGTTAATATGGTAATTGTTCCATAGTCAGAGTGAGGTGGCATTCCCAGGGCCAGCTCTGGCTTTGGGCATGCAGGGTAGCAGTTCACTGCCATCGCTTGGGAGCCTTTTTGTACGTCTTCTTCAAAGTAATCCGATTTAAGTCCTAGGCTTTCAAAAATCACTTGCATTAGCTGTTTTTGCAGTTGTTCTATCGAGGTTGCATAAATTCCCATTTTTTCTCTGCAAGAAATGTTGCATTTAAGTCTTGACTACATAAATACCGGTAAAGAGGAATATTATGATACGAAACAATGTGATTTTATGTAATGGAAACATAAAACTTTTAAATAGTATCATTTGTGATTTTTTGTGTGTGCCTTTGTGTAGGTTTTCTTGTAAATTTGTAAGTAATCAGATCTTTAGCCCTAGGCTTTCAAGAAGTACTTGCATTGTGTGTTTGTGTCGTATATTGTATTCGCTGTTTCTTCACTCTCTGCAAACTACTTTTAGGTTGCAAGTGTAGAGATCACCAGAAAAGGATGGAAATATGATGTGACAATGGTGGTTATATCGTTGTATGGAAACACAAGTTTTATTTATTGTATCATTTCCTTTTGAAAAGGTTTCTTTACGAAGTTCTGAAAGACTTGAGAGCCTTCGTGTATGTGCCTTGGTTAGTGATTGGATCTTAGCCCTATGCTTTGAAATATTACTTGCATTAGCTGTTTCTGCAGCTTATGAATCCATGTAGCATACTTTTCTATGCTAAGAACATAGTTTTTCCAATGATCAACAAAAGAATTTCAAAACAATGGTGTTTCCCTTTTTGAAAACATCAAGTATTTTATGTATAATTTCCATTTAAATAAGTTTCTTTCTGATGTTTTTGAATTTTTAAGGACAGCAACACCCTTTTCGTACATAATAAGCAATTGAACTTTCCAAAAAACGTTTTATTAGTTCTGTTTTGCGAGTTTATCTCTGTTGCATAATTCCTCCTTTCCATTTTACATGTCCAATACGAAAATACGTGCATTTTGAAATGCAAAATATTAGTACCTAAATTACTAAAATGACAAATTTGAAAAAAATAAATCTATAATTCTGTTTTAGATTTGTCATTTTGGCAATTTAGTCTCGAATATATTCGTAGTGGAAACGTAATATGAAACGGAGTGAGTATTTTTTTTCTCTTGCAAAGAACATAACGTTTAAGTCACAAGTACAGGAGATCACGTAAAAGGTAACAAAATGATGGTGTTTCACTTTGTGGAAACAGAAAGAATAGTTGATGTCTCGTTTTCTTTTGGAAAACTTTCTTTATAAACTTTCTGAATTTTAAAGAATTGTAACAACCTTGCCTCTTGGCCAATGGCCACACAGAAATATGGTAATATCCTGAATTTGCTGTATGTCGATTTTTGTTGTCTCTTTCTTTTCCTGGGAAATTTTAATTGTTTCTCATTTTGTGTATATGTCCTTGACATGCATAACTAAAACATATATCTCGATGTAGTATGTTACTGTTGCTTTATCTTAGATTTAATTTTGTAGATTTGTTCTTATGCGTACATTAGCAGTGAATCTACTTTATAATAACAAAAAATGGTAACTACTGCGATTTTCTGTGAAATCCACTTACTTGTAGGTTGGGGGGTTCGAAGGCCATTGCTTGATCCAAGTTGATAGTGGATGACAGTAATGCTTGATGAAATCTCTCCAATAATGAACAGTGTCCTTCGAATGATTTATACTCGTGCCATATCTGACTGGATTATGAATGTTGTCCGAAGCAAGATGCATTTTCTCCTCTTCAGGTAAGTTAAAGAATGCTTTTGCCATCTCTAGAGCATCATTTATAACCAAGGCAGGAATTCCATGGTTAACCACCTATTATCAAACAAAAAGAAAGTTCATATATCTGTCATATGATAATATGATTTACGCTTGCAAGGGGATTAGACATGTAATTTTTCAGGAGCTAATACTTTTGATAAAAATGAGTAAAGATTAAGAATAGTGAATTGGACAGTTGACGGCGGAAAGTTAATAGTCATGTAAAGTTTACGTTGGCTTTTGATGCACCCTTATTGCATGTAATTGATGATTCAACTTGTGTAAACCTCGTTTAACTTTTTCGTGGAAGACAAATGCACAACAGGTGCATATTTAAGCAACGTCATAAAAACGTGCAAAAATAACGTATTAGATGGTTATTTATGACAAATTCAGATTCTCTGAAGTTTAAACTTGTTATTTAAGAAATTTATGAAGAAAGTGCGCAAAAGCCGTTGAAGAAGCGTATTTGTGGCAAATTAGGATCCTCTGATGTTTAACCATACAGTTTGCTTCGCAGAATTAGAAACCTGGTTTATAATGACTAGTTAACTGTAAAGATTCATCTCCTTGGGGAAAAAATCAAGGAAAAATGTTCCAGAAGATAGGTAGTATTACGACATTAATACATAATCTAATTTGTGTTTCGCGCGTACTCCATTTTGCCTATAAGATTCCCCACTCACAGTAACATTGGATCATTGATGTTAAAAGAAATAATATGTCCTCAAAAGACCTATGTTTGCCAGTACTGTTAATTAAAACACTTCTTTCTGATGTTCCTTTTATACAGAGAGTTTGAAAAGGCATCGGCATAATATACAAATAGATATTACTTGTGCATGTATGTGTATTAAGCGTATGTAGACATGTATATTATATGTAAGTATGTATTTTTGAAGTATGAAGTATACCTGAAAGACACCGAGACCCTGGCAGGCCAAACCAACTTCAGAAACTATCTTGGACCTAAGAGAAGTGTGGTGCAAATATGAAAGGTCTATTATAGGGAAGGTTTTACAAGAATCTAAGCAAATATTTGGTCTTTGGGAAAGTGGTTGTACAAATCTGTCTGGTACATGGAGTACCCTCATTTGGCTAAGTGTCATTGCACTAGTAAAATTAACTGAATTGGATGTAGATTTTTCTCTAGTGTCTCCCATTTTTTTAGTTAGCTCTGTCTTTAGAAAAAAACCCAACCCTCTATTTATAAGCTGAATTAAGCTCTTGTCTATTTAAAAATTGGCTTCTATATTTAGCCATTTTGGTGCAGTTACAATGTATTATGCATGTAAATTTGTTTGCTGGTAGTAGATATTTATTGTTAGAAATGAATCCAAATTTGAGATAGGGTCATAGGACACATGTATATATAGTTAGTGGGACCCAAAAGAACAAGTTTTTCCTTTAGGTGATCTCACATGCTGGAATTGGGGATCATACTGGGACTGTTTATCTATTCAAGTTAATATGGACCTGGGGTGAATTACACAAATGGCTCCCCAATAATTTGAAAGAAAATTTAACTGGTCACAATAATTTGAAGGAAAAATCAATCTGGCCCCTTTAGTCCGAGCAAAACTATTTCAGTATTCGACTTAGTGACGGTCAGACAGGGTGTACCTTAGAATGAAGGTCCAACTAATTACGTAAAATATTACTCCTAAGAGGTTAATGGTGATATCATATACTCTTGCATTTTTTTTTCCTATTCATTTTGCGTGTGGTCTTAATTCAGTCGTTTTTGGAGCTATCATGGCAGGGAGATGTAGTGGGCTGATGAAATGACCGTCATAACTGTGGAATGTAATTTTGTTGGGCTTTTTACCCTTTTTGCGGGGATTTTTTTAAATATAATTATATGCATATGTGAACTCAAAAGGTTAACCATGTTATGTTATGACGTGTGAATTATAAAATGAACTTGAAAGGATGAGTTTCTCGGACGATTTCAAATTTCAAAACATCCTGCGAGAGACAGTATTCCATATTACTGTTTTGCGCTTCCCGTTTTAGTCAGATATGTCTGAGAACAGTTGGTTTTTTTGTTTTAAATGTTTGAGATCTCTTGGCTTCCTTATGGGGAAGGAAATGACAATTATTCTAGAAAAAAGATAGTCACTTGCTACTTAAAAAGTTTTGTATGACATATGTGGCGGTGTGGCATATAACCAATTCTTTATCAGAAAACTAAAAATAAATAAAGCTGCTGGATGAATATAAGGTGAAGAAGAAAGACACTTTTGTGGTTGCAATTTTTTGAAGTATTTAAGTTTTTGAAAAAATCAAGATCATTCAGTTTGAATATGTTTAGCTTTTGAAGCCAAAAGCTCTAAAAAAACCAGGTTCAAACCGGTCAACATAATGCATATCATCCCACATCGTCTAAATAATAATCGAGCCTCTGGTTTATAAAGAGAATCCATTCTTACCATTACGAGGCCTTTTAATGGTAAAGGAATATGGATTCTAATATGATATCAGAGCGGGTCTAGCGATGTTGGGCTCACCTCCACCCATTTAATATATCCGCTCGTAGGACCCTTGAAATGTCGGGCCACGAGCGAGGGGGAGTGTTAGAGTAATTATTCCACATCGTCTAGATAATAATCGAGCCTGTGTTTTATAAAAATTTATCCATCCTTACCATTACGAGGCCTTTTAATGGTAAATGAATATGGATTCTAATAGCATACAAGCAAACCTGAAAATCTTTTTTCGAGCCAAACAATTCGAACAAACATCTGAAATCTGACACGGGGATAAATCCAATTTCAGTTGTAAGTACGGATTAAACACTGTGTCGTGTTACAAATGTGCAAAATAGGTCAAATTTTTTTTGGTCAAAAAATATTTCCGGAATCACACGTATGTGCTTTCAGTTCTGAATTTTAAGACTTCATCATACTTTTTTAGCTATTAACTTAGAGCATCCGTATCTGTCTCTCCTTTATTTTGTTTAAATTTGAAATGAAAATGTCACTTTTATAGTTTTGATTAACTATTTATAAGTTACATCATTTATTAGCTTCTTTATATACATCTCCCTATTTAACTTTTAAAATTGTATATTTTCTCAAAAGAAAAAAAAAAGAATCCAACTATCTTTTAATATGACTGTTTGGTAACATATTTTTTGGTCCAAAATCAGATTTTAAAAATATGGATTTTTTTAATATTTTCTAGACTAAAAATCAGATTTTCAAAAGCTGGATAATCTGACTTGCTAAACACCCACATATTTTTAAAATCTAAAATTCAAAATTCCACTAAAAGAATTTGTTACCAAACGACCATATATGTGGATGAGAGTAGATGCAGATTAAATAAATACTAAAGTATTAATTTTACGGTGAGGGTAGTGAATAGATCGAGGTAACCATAAATACGATGATGCATGAACTTTTTTTCAGTGTTAACTGTATCAGATATGTCAAACATTTTTAAAATTTTAGGGATATAAGTGCACTTTTACTGATTTTGAGAAACCGTTTACCTTTACACAAATTTTCTGATTTCTTATCAATTTTCCTACCATAAACATAAACTATTTCTTTTTATTTGTTTATAATAATTTCTTATTCGTAAAAATTTATCAACCACTAATTTATGTTATGGGCCCAATGATAATTTAATACTATACTAACCACCAAGAAAAGATTTTACATTGCTTATAAACAAGGAAAGTTTTAGATCAATGTTAATTTTAAGGTTTGTAGGGAACGCTGATGCAGTGCTATTTTTTTCATCCCAACTCTTGAAATAAGGAAAATGTGAATTTTGATGTAATGGATACAGATGCTCGAATATTGGTTGTTTGAAGACACCGATGATATTGCTCTAACAGGAAACATAACTAGATTCAAGCATGGCGATCAGAAAAGTTAAGAAAGTTTAAAACCTACGGAGTAAATTTATGTGCATGATATTTTCCTCCAAAAATTGATGGCGCTGCTGGCGCCGGTTTTATGTTTCAAGTTTTTCATTATGGTTTCTGGTTTTGGTTTTCTCTTAATTACATTGGCACCATCAACCTTTTGATAAATACTTAACTACTGCATCAGGTCTATGAAAATAGAGTCGGAATCACCAATATCCGTTTTCATGTTGTATCTTAACCATGATTGATGATATCATTTGTACCCGTGGCACGTAATCTTAACGTGTCATTGTGTCAACCCCGTTATGCGGGTGTGCTCAAGTGTCTGTCGCGCTTAACCTATAGCAACATATTAGAGCACATCCATACCTATATATAATATTATGTCCATTAACTAAAACGTGATCGGCAACTATAGAAGTGTATACATACATAACACTACCGTAAACGGTAAACCCGGTGTACTATTTGCTCATCATCGCCACTTTAAACTATTGCATTAAAATACAACATTAAACATAGCTCATGCGATTTGGTTCTGTCATTATAGGATCGCCAACTAGACAAAATTTACTCTTTACCACACTACCCTCATCTGAGTCTTACCTACTATTCTAGTACTAATTAAGTTATTAACTTTGTTTTGGATGAAGATGTTTGTAAAAGTCTACAAACTTGTTAACACTATCATTTAAACATTAACAGATAAACTTGGAAAATGTTGTGGAAATTATGGGCGCTACTGTTCGGAAACTGCTAAGCCTACTCAGAGAGCCATATATGTTACACTTGCACACTTACACTCTCGTCATTGTCGTCAAGGATATTTGTAAGTTCATGTTTTTTGCATTCTTATCTCCCGCTATTGCGAAACGTACACGAGTGCATCTGATTCCGCGGTATCTATTAGAACCGCGGAACCGTGTTTTTATTTCTTTCTTTGCTGAAATATGATAGTGTGGTTCAATGTCTATTTCCACATATAATTTGGAGATCCAATTGATTATCTGAACATGATGCATTGGCTGCGAGAACACATAGTTATGTAATTTATAAAAAAAAAGCGGATAAGTAACTCATTTTTTTTATATAATTAATGACCTTGAGGTAGCCCATTTTGTAGGCGCTAAAAAAAAATGTAAGATCTGAAAAAGTTACTTCTTTTAAAACTTTTGTATCTTATTCCGTATATCCAGGTTGGCAGGTTCAGTGGATACCTTCGAATTTAAGGTGGTTTGGAGCTTTCTCGTCTTTAGTTTTAGCTTTATTTAATCTTCTTACTGAACATTATTTTTTGCGGAATATGATCTCATTTTCCCCATTATGGGTCCTTGAAAAGTATTTTTTGTCCGCCGCTCAGATAGTGTAACTGATTCTATCCATTATATTGCACCAAATTAAAGAGTAAAACTTTAATATTTAGAAAGACTTAAAGTTAATGTAATCATTGAAAATTTCACAAAATGATTGTAATGTTGGTAGAACGTACTGTTAATTCTTTATAAGTTAAGAAATCATAAATTAGATGCAACTTATAGCCAACAAAACTTAGTTTTGAAATTGTAATTAAAGAAATCCTTAAAGGTGAGTGTTTCACACTTTTCACCAGGTGCTGAAGACAGGAAAAATGAATGCGAAGCAAAGTAAACTTTATTTATCAATTAATTTGCGGGTGCAATCTCTGATAATTTCTAAAAGAAAATATAGAAATGAAAGTCTTTTGATTCTCCTCTTCGAACAATTTGTGATGGCTCGAAATGCTGTTGTAGACTCTTTGATGAATTTTGTTGAATTTGCTGAAATTGAGTAGAATTCTTCAGATTTGATGAAGAACTTTGTAGTTTTGTTGATTTCGTTGATGATCTTGACGCTCTTCAGATTTGATGAAGAACTTGGAGATTTTGATCTAGAGAAACGTGTTTTTGCCTTTGTGTAGTCGTTCCTGAATGCCGGTTTGTTATAGATTTCTTGGGTGGAGTTCTTCGGATTTGTTGAAGAACTTTAAAGACTTTGATTTGCAGAAAAGTCTTGTTTATTGCTTGTAGTCGTTCCTGAAGATCGAAGGCAGATTTGTTGTAGGAGTTCTTCAGATTTGGGGAAGAACTTGAAGATTTTGATCCGTAGAAACACGTTGCTTGCTGCTTTTAGACGTTCTTGAAGATCGAATGCCAAGTTTATTGCAGATTTGTTGCAGACTTTGAAGGCGTTCGTTGAGGCCGGAGTGTGCAGAGCTTCTTTAGATTTGGTGAAGAACTTTGAAGACTTTGATTTGCAGAAACGTCTTGCTTATTGCTTGTAGTCGTTCCTGAAGATCGAAGGCAGATTTGTTGTAGAAGTTCTTCAGATTTGGTGAAGAGCTTGAAGATTTTGATCCGTAGAAACGCCTTGCTTGCTGCTTTTAGACGTTCTTGAAGATCGAATGCAGATTTGTTGCAGACTTTGAAGGCGTTCGTTGAGGCCGGAGTGTGCAGAGCTTCTTTAGATTTGGTGAAGAACTTTGAAGACTTTGATTTGCAGAAACGTCTTGCTTATTGCTTGTAGTCGTTCCTGAAGATCGAAGGCAGATTTGTTGTAGAAGTTCTTCAGATTTGGTGAAGAGCTTGAAGATTTTGATCCGTAGAAATGCCTTGCTTGCTGCTTTTAGACGTTCTTGAAGATCGAATGCAGATTTGTTGCAGACTTTGAAGGTGTTCGTTGAGGCCGGAGTGTGCAGAGCTTCCCCTAGAAGTTGATCCCCTGACGTTTGTGGAGGAGCGGAGCTGATTCCCTGGCGGCCGTGGAGGAGCTTCTCTCTCTCTAGTCTTCAAGACTTTTTGATGTTTGATTGTAAGAATTATGGCACCCCCACCCCTCTATTTATAGCTTTTGGGGTGGGCTTTTAATTTAATTGCAAGGCCACCTCCTCAAGTTTGGGCCCATTATCATATATGACCAACACTTGTCATTTGATTTAAATTTAGTATTTGTGGTTTAGAAACATTTTAATGAGTTCTATAATTTTAAGAAACTCTTTGTTTGCTCCATACTAAATGACTTTTAACAAAATAAATACTTTTATTTTATTTTAATTTACTATCTTAATTTTATATGATAGTAAATTATAATTTCTTTTCTTTTAAATTACTAATAACTTCCTTTCTATTTAAATTCGAAGATTAGTAATCAATTTAATTTTGTTTAAAAGACACATGGTGTATGACCGTAAATTTTACGTGTCAACAGTGAGTTGAGCAAAACAATAAACAATTTAGTGTATTACGTACAAACTATTTAATCCTGATATATTGGGATTTGAATTATCTGCGATTGTCTAAAAGACAGCAGAGGTATCTGTTCCTTTTTTTGATCCTTTATGTTTTTAAATTAGAATCGTGGAATGTTGCGTAAGTACGTCTTGGCATGTAAATTAGAAAACTGCCAATTAATTTTTTATATGGTTGGTATTGGTTCTGTTCACAAACTTCTATTTTCTCAAAGCTTTCTCAAAAGTTTCATTATATTAAATTTGCTTTAACTTTCTTCTCGAGTCCTATGATGTCGAATAAGATTTTTCATGTAGTGAATATGCTGGAATTGGACAACTAAATAAAGTTTCTTCTTAGGCATTGATATCCATAATAATGTTTAAACAAAAGACTATTTCTTTATATTAGTTTTTTTTTATAATATAGGTTTTTCACTCATGTTTCAAAATTATTTAATGTGTTACTTCCTGGTGAAAGGTATGTGGAGCCTAGCATCCGACCAGATGACAGTCGCTATGGGGAGAATCCCAATAGACTTCAACGGCACACTCAATTCCATGTCAGTATTCTAGTATTCTGGTGATTGTTAGTTAAAATAGTATCAAAATGAGCTTACATGCTTTATTAAAGTGCTTTTTACAGTCACTTTGGGGTTTTACTTTGCTTTTAACATGACATCTACTAATATCTTTCGGCCGCAGGTTATATTGAAGCCAGATCCTGGAAACTCTCAAGACCTATTTCTCCGCAGCCTTTCTGCCTTAGGTAGAAATTTTCCTCCTGCAATTTCCTAACAGTTTACTGTTTGGCTTTAGTCTGACACTTCCAATATATTTTATAAATCCATATATGAGTAAACAGCGACCCCAAATTTTTGGGATAAAGGCGAGTTTGATGATGATGATGATGATGATGATATATGAGTAAACAGTGGTAAGCATACATTTCCTACAATTTAGTTCGACTAAATGAGTTGTCAAGTCCAAACCATGCTTCCCGTGTCTCATAATGCTTGGTTGATTCACATAGAAATTTGTTACTTTCAATTAGAAGTAGAACTTACTTGTTCACTAGCATTTGTCTAAAAAAGATGCAAGATTGATGGGTGAAGAGCCCTTAAACCTCTTCATTGACTAATTCTTTGTTTTCTCTCATAAGATCTTGTACTGTTGAATACCAGACACAGTTGGGTCTTTACCATTGCTGAGCTTACTAAAGAAGGAAATGTTAAATTCATAGTTTAAAAAAATTGTGGTGGTGTGATTCACAGGTATTAATGTTAATGAACACGATATACATTTTGTGGATGACAACTAGGAAAGCCCGGTGAGCTCCCTTTTCTTTAGATCAGCTTAATAATGCGTCTATACATATCTCGAAAGTTTTGGTTTCTCTATTGAACTATAAGTGCTTATTAGGTACTTGGTGCCTGGGGACTAGGCTGGGAAATTTGGATGGATGGAATGGAAATCACTCAATTCACGTACTTCCAGCAGGTTTTTTCACTTTAGTGTATCAACTAGTATTTCTATTTATTTTAGGGTACTTGTTTGTTTTGATTTCATGTATCTAGTAGTAAATTCGTGCTCAGTCCCGTACTTCTATAGGCTGGAAGTCTCCAATTGACGCCTGTATCAGTTGAGATTACATATGGTCTTGAGCGCATAATCATGCTACTCCAGGTTTGTTTTTTGTGTTCCCTACTTTTATCTTATTATTAGTTTTCCTTTGTCTTGTTTGTTTCTTAATATTGGCCATAATGCAGGGAGTTGATCATTTCAAAAAGATTCAGTATGCTGATGGGATTACATACGGGGAACTGTTTTTGGAGAATGAGTATAATAACTTCTCTGATCAATGGCTTTCTACTGATTACTATGTTTCTCTGAGTGCTGTACTATAACTTTATCGATAACGTAGACTTTTTTTTAATCAAGAGGTTTTACAAAACCAGCACTTGTGTGAATCAATAGTCTTTCATACCGAGTCCACCCCTAAAAGCTTTTCTCCTTTTTATACAAAGCCTTGTTTATTTAGGAAATAAAATTAATAGAATTGAAGGAACAGTGATTTGTTCTTTTCCTTCGGTTTGCTTCCTAAAATAAAGCTGCTTTGGGTACCTCTTATATAACCTGGAGAATACTTGTTCCTACTAACTAAAAACAGGTGTGGGTCATGTGCTATTTTCCAGGAAGGAAATGAGCGGATATTATCTAGAGCATGCCAATGTTGCTCAACTTCAGAAACACTTTGATTTCTTTGAAGAAGAAGCACGTTCTTTGCTTGAATTAGGCCTTCCCATACCTGCGTATGTTTTTTGCAACCTCAACTAACTGTTAAAATCTTTCAACACATACTCACAATCACATGCTTGTCCATAAACATTGTATTCTTCCTTCTTTATTTGTTGAGTTTTCATCTTTTAATTTGTTTATAGGACCTTATTTCTTTTAACTTCTTTTTTCTGGCGTGCTAGGCATGATCAGCTTCTCAAGACGTCTCATGCTTTTAACATTTTAAACTCTCGAGGTTTTGTGGGGGTGACAGAACGAGATCGTTACTTTGGTCGGATGCGAAGGTGTGCTTATATTCATACTTAATACTTACATTTTTAAATTCTGATAGTTTTTTTATTTCTCTGCAAATTTCAAGTCATGTGCACCGCACTGGCTTATTTGTGTTTCTTGGTTTCGAACATTTCATCTAATGGTATTCAAATTTGAACATCTGCTAGTATATCTGTAAGTTTTGTATTTTGAGGAATTTTAAAAAAGAATTTTGCTTCTTTCTATACAAATATTACCAATAAATATAGTTTTTTCAATAAACAACTATCAAAATTTTATTTCAAAAAAAAACAAAAGCTATCAAAATTTAGAAATGATTTCACTTAGAATACCTCGTTCAAGGGACGAGTGGGTAATGAGTTGGTGTTGTAGTCATTTTTATTTTTATAGTTTTTTATTTATTTATTGGGCTTAGCCTCTCTTTGTATCAATAAAAAGAAAAAAGAATCTTAGTTTAGAAATAGAAAGTAATACGCTTTATGTATATTATTTAAGTTAAGATGCGAGTGTTGGGGATCACGACATCCCCGCCAGTTTTTAACTGTAAATGTTTTTCTTTTTTTACATGGATTGAACGACTCCGTATTTTATTTAATTATACTTTTCGACTTTGTGCGTGGTGCATGTCAGGATATAAAACATAGTGAATAGCGAGTACGGTAAGATACAACGAATTTGACCAATCTCATTAGCTTAAATATTATTTATTAATTAGATAGTCGACTAAAAATAGCATCTTTCCCCAATCCTTGATATTCAAAATATAGTGTCATAATAAAATTAATTGAGTATAATTTACCCACAATATTCTTATATTTATGAACAATATATATAAGATAATTAAATACATGAAATAATTTAGTAAGGGAAAAACCATTTCAATATTTTATTACTAGTAATTGTAACTCACGCGTTTTGTGTGCGACATATATTTGCATAAATATGATCCCAGACAAATAAAGTTAATATTTTCAAAAAATTAGCAAAAACGATGGAATGAATATAGTAAATTAACATCTGTATATAAGGAGTAATATAATATATTATTGTGATAAGTGTATAAAAATACATGTATGATGATTTGTTGGGGAGATTAATTGAAATGTGTGGAAAATAGAGTAATTATTTACTTATTTATTTGAATTGCATCAAAGTATTTGAGTAATTAGTAAATTAGAATATAAGCATTTTTGGGAAAAATTGGAAAAATTTGACAGACTCAATTTTCTTGGTTTCATTTATATTAATAGTATGATAGTATATTATTCCTACTTAAGTGCATTAACCTTTGATGTTTTAAACTAAAAACTGGTGTTTTAAACCAAAAATCATTAAAACCATACATATGCATCAATACTAGATTTTATTAATCTTACAATCCTACTTAAAATGAGCCATTTAGAATATTTACAAATATGTTTTTTTGAAAAAATAATTAACAAAACTCAAATAGATTTATTTAGCATAATAAAAATATAATTCAATAACAATGATAATTAAGAGTTGAAGTCATCACCGCCAGGAATTTAAAAATTTCAATATAGTGTCTTCTATTACGAAAAATCCAATTTAGTACTTTAACTTCAAAAATCACACAATTTAGTACATTATCCGTCAATTACTTAACAAAAGGTGACGTGCTAATGACTTCATCACCGCCATGTTACCGAGATTTAAAAAGTTTAATACAGACTTTTTCCAATTTAGTACCTTCGACCAGCAAAATCACTCACTTTCTGTTAAGAAATTGACGAATAGGGTACTAAGTTGAATGATTATGGTAGTAGAAGGTATTAAATTAGATTTTTTGCAGTAGAAGGTATAAAATTAGATTTTCCGTAGTAGAAGGTATTAAAATGAAAACAAATGTGTTGTACATGCTATTAAAGTGTATAAACGGGGTTCGAGTCTACTCTAGCACACTATAAATGCAACTACTATTTGAGTCAGTGTCGTGACTGTGAATTTAATTGAGTTACGTGTAAGGTGTGGCCTGTACACCACACTCGTAAAAGATAAAAAAAAAAATTAAAAATTGAAATGTCAATTAATCCAGTCAAGTGTTACAAGGACTTTATGGCCAATTTATATATCTTTTCTAATTTATTTCCATGTATATAAGAATTTTTTTACTCCTATAATTATAATAAAGTTGCTTAAGAAAAAAGACAATTAATCCAGACCAGTGTTACAAGGACTTTGTGGCCAATTTCTATCTTTTTAGAATTGTATATTTCCATGTATTATAAGCAAATTTTATAATTGTAATAATATTGCTATTTGCTAGTTACTAGTTGCTATGCATAAAATTGACAAATTACATAAATGAATTCCAGGCCTCATATCCTGGCTCTGCCACAGAGGGTAGGATCAGGAACATAACCATTCGATTAAGTTTCTATTAATTTTTTAGGAATACTATTTGTTCAACAAATGTTAAATGTGCATAACCATTCATTAGTTACTGAAGGTGTTTTGAGATCGCCATCATGTAGTTGTAGATATGATATGGAGTATCTCTGTTTTTTGCATCTTTTGAAGTAGTTGCATACTCTTGATGTCTAACTCCAACCAGTTTGGGTTGATTGGAATGTGCAAGCATGTAATTCTTTTTTTATCTTTTGTAATAATAGTTGTGAGCTTAAACTTTCTGCAGGTGATATGGTTTATTGGCTTGCTTAACTATTAATAAGCTACTTTAAGTGAAGGGGACACTTCAAAAGCAAGTGTTTTTTTTTATAGAAAACTCCCGGAACAACAAAATAGAACTAAAGATTTTTCCCAACACAGATTTATTGATCAACTCATACATGAAAGCATACATTACAGCAGACTCATTATTTAAAAGTACAATACTCTCAGCTACTCAGCTAGAAATTCTACTGACAGAATGTAAAAGGGCAGAAAAGGAAAAATTAAACGGAAAAACTGAGCGCAATTGGGAAGCTAGAAAACCAAATAAAACTGTTGACGTAAGCCTTGGACAATCTGGATTTGTTTAAACCCCAGTCAGAACTTTTCGAAAAAGGCAAAAAAGGGCTTTTGGGGGTCCAAACAATTGAATTTGATTGGATGGCTTTTTGTTGTTTGTTCCGAACCTAAATTCCATAATTGTTCAAACCCTAACTATCCACCGATTTCCTATTATGCAAACTATATACAGAATAACTGAAATGAGTAGGTGATCGGAAATCGGAAATCGGAAATCGGAAAGGCAGGTACGTCGAATTATAAGGTGGGTTGGTTTTCTTTTCCACGTATTTATTAATTTATCTGGACCTCTTATGATGACTCGTGAGAAAAACGGTATAAAGAGAAATATAGTTTTCTGATAGACGGCTGGATCACTAATGCAGGCTGATTTAATGACATTAATGCAAAAACCGCAGTCTCAAGTCTCCTTTTTGAGAGTGTCTATGTACCTGCCTAGCTTCGTAATGTCATTACCATGTAAATAATCAAGAAATTCACCAAAACTCCCTTCCCTGTAAGCTGCTTTTTTATCCCCATACACAAGCTCGGGAACAGGGCCCACCTTCTTCTCCAAACTGATGCTATGAAGACTAGCAATTGAAATCCTATTTTTCTCCGTATTTAAAGTTGCTCTATGAACAACACTTTGATACTTACCGTTGCTCATCATTTCAAGCTGATCTCCAACATGGACCACAAGGGAGTTTTCGGTTACGGGTACGTTTTGCCAATTATTATCATGGTCCTTTATTTGGAGTCCTTTTTGGTTTTGGGTTAATATGGTAATTGTTCCATAGTCAGAGTGAGGTGGCATTCCCAGGGCCAGCTCTGGCTCAGGGCATGCAGGGTAGCAGTTCACTGCCATCGCTTGGGAGCCTTTTTGTACGTCTTCTTCTATAAAATCACTTGCATTAGCTGTTTTTGCAGTTGTTCTATCGAGGTTGCATAAATTCCCATTTTTTCTCTGCAAGAAATGTTGCATTTAAGTATTCAGATCTTAGCCCTAGACTTTCAAGAAGTACTTGCATTGGGTGTTTGTGTGGTTTATTGTATTTGCTGTTTTCTTCACTCTCTGCAAACTACTTTTAGGTTGCAAGTGTAGAGATCACCAGAAAAGGATGAAAATATGATGTGGCAATGGTGGTTATATCGTTATATGGAAACAAAGTTTTATTTATTGTATCATTTCCTTTTGAAAAGGTTTCTTTACGAAGTTCTGAAAGACTTGAGAGCCTTCGTGTATGTGCCTTAGTGATTGGATCTTAGCCCTATGCTTTGAAATATTACTTGCATTAGCTGTTTCTGCAGCTTATGAATCCATGTAGCATACTTTTGTATGCTAAGAACATAGTTTTTCCAATGATCAACAAAAGGATTTCAAAACAATGGTGTTTCTCTTTTTGGAAACATCAAGTATTTTATGTATAATTTACATTTAAATAAGTTTCTTTCTGATGTTTTTGAATTTTGAAGGACCGCAACACCCTTTTCGTATATAATAAGCAATCGAACTTTCCTAAAAACGTCTTATTATTTCTGTTTTGCGAGTTTATCTCTGTTGCATAATTCCTCCTTTCCATTTTACATGTCCAATACGAAAATACATGCATTTTGAAATGCAAAATATTTGTACCTAAATTACTAAAATGACAAATTTGAAAAAAAAAATCTATAATTCTTTTTTTAGATTTGTCATTTTGGCAATTTAGTCTCAAATATATTCGTAGTGGAAACGTAATATGAAACGGAGTGAGTATTTTTTTTCTCTTGCAAAGAAAATAACGTTTAAGTCACAAGTACAGGAGATCACATAAAAGGTAACAAAATGATGGTGTTTCACTTTGTGGAAACAGAAAGAATAGTTGATGTCTCGTTTTCTTTTGGAAAACTTTCTTTATGAACTTTCTGAATTTTAAAGAATTGTAACACCCTTGCCTCTTGGCCAATGGCCACACAGAAATATGGTAATATCCTGAATTTGCAGTATGTCGATTTTTGTTGTCTCTTTCTTTTCCTGGGAAATTTTAATTGTTTCTCATTTTGTGTATATGTCCTTGACATGCATAACTAAAACATATATCTGGATGTAGTATGTTACTGTTGCTTTATCTTAGATTTAATTTTGTAGATTTGTTCTTATACGTACTTTAGCAGTGAATCTACTTTATAATAACAAAAAATGGTAACTTCTGCGATTTTCTGTGAAATCCACTTACTTGTAGGTTGGGGGGTTCGAAGGCCATTGCTGGATCCAAGTTGATAGTGGATGACAGTAATGCTTGATGAAATCTCTCCAATAATGAACAGTGTCCTTCGAATGATTTATTCTAGTGCCATATCTGACTGGATTATGAATGTTGTCCGAAGCAAGATGCATTTTCTCCTCGTCAGGTAAGTTAAAGAACGCTTTTGCCATCTCTTGAGCATCATTTATAACCGAGGCAGGGATTCCATGGTTAACCACCTATTATCAAACGAAAAGAAAGTTCATATATCTGTCATATGATAATATGATTTACGCTTGCAAGGGGATTAGACATGTAATTTTTCAGGAGCTAATACTTTTGATAAAAATGAGTAAAGATTAAGAATAGTGATCTGGACAGTTGACGGCGGAAAGTTAATAGTCATGTAAACTTTACGTTGGCTTTTGATGCACCCTTATTGCATATAATTGATGATTCAACTTGTGTAAGCCTCGTTTTACTTTTTCGTGGAAGACAAATACACAACAGGTGCATATTTAAGCAACGTCATAAAAAACGTGCAAAAATGACGTATTAGATGTTTTTTATGACAAATTCAGATTCTCTGAAGTTTAAACTTGTTATTTAAGAAATTTATGAAGAAAGTGTGCAAAAGCCGTTGAAGAAGCGTATTTGTGGCAAATTAGGATCCTCTGATGTTTAACCATACAGTTTGCTTCGCAGAATTATAAAGCTGGTGTATAATGACTAGTTAACTGTAAAGATTCATCTCCTTGGGGAAAAAATCAAGGAAAAATGTTCCAGAAGATGGGTAGTATTACGACATTCATACATAATCTAATTTGTGTTTCGCGCGTACTCCATTTTGCCTATAAGATTCCCCACTCACAGTAACATTGGAACATTGATGTTAAAAGAAATAATATGTCCTCAAAAGACCTACGTTTGCCAGTACTGTTATTAAAACACTTCTTTCTGATGTTCCTTTTATACAGAGAGTTTGAAAAGGCATCGACATAATATACAAATAGATATTACTTGTGCATGTATGTGTATTAAACGTATGTAGGCATGTATATTATATGTATGTATGTATGTATGTATTTTTGAACTATCTTGGACCTAAGAGAAGAGTGGTGCAAATAGGAAAGGTCTATCATAGGGAAGGTTTTACAAGAATCTAAGCAAATATTTGGTCTTTGGGAAAGTGGTTGTACAAATCTGTCTGGTACATGGAGTACCCTCATTTGGCTAAGTGTCATTGCACTAGTAAAATTAACTGAATTGGATGTAGATTTTTCTCTAGTGTCTCCCATGTTTTTAGTTAGCTCTGTCTTTAGAAAAAAAACCCAACCCTCTATTTAAGCTCTTGTCTATTTAAAATTTGGCTTCTATATTTAGCCATTTTGGTGCAGTTAGAATGTATTATGCATGTAAATTTGTTTGCTGGCAGTAGATATTTATTGTTAGAAATGAATCCAAATTTGAGATAGGGTCATAGGACACAGGTATATATAGTTAGTGGGACCCAAAAGAACAAGCTTTTCCTTTAGGTGATCTCACATGCTGGAATTGGGGATCATACTGGGACTGTTTATCTATTCAAGATAATGTGGACGTGGGGTGAATTACACAAATGGCTCCTTAATAATTTGAAAGAAAATTTAATTGGTCACAATAATTTGAAGGAAAAATCAATCTGGCCCCTTTAGTCTTAGCAAAACTATTTCAGTATCCGACTTGGTGACGGTCAGACAGGGTGTACCTTAGATTGAAGGTCCAACTAATTCCGTAAAATATTACTCCTAAGAGGTTAATGGTGATATCATATACTCTTGTATTTTTTTTTTCCTATTCATTTTCCACGTGGTCTTAATTCAGTCGTTTTTTAAGCTATCATGGCATAGCGGGCTGACGAAATGGCGGTCATAACCGTGGAATGTAATTTTGTTGGGCTTTTGACCCTTTTTGTGGGGATTTTTTTTTTAATATAATTATATGGATATGTGAACTCAAGGTTAACCATGTTATGTTATGACATGTGAATTATAAAATGAACTTGAAAGGATGAGTTTCTCGAACGATTTCAAATTTCAAAACATCCTGCGAGAGACTGTATTCCATATATACTGTTTTGCGCTTCCTGTTTTAGTCAGATGTTTGAGAACAGTTGGTTTTTTTGTTTTAAATGTTTGAGATCTCTTGGTTTCCTTATGGGGAAGGAAATGACAATTATTCTAGAAAAAAATAGTCACTTGCTACTTAAAAAGTTTTGTATGACATGTGGCGGTGTGGCATATAACCAACTCTTTATCAGAAAACCAAAAATAAATAAAGCCGGTAGATGAATATAAGGTGAAGAAGAAAGACACTTTTGTGGTTGCAATTTTTTGAAGTATTTAAGATTTTAAAAAAATCAAGATCATTCAGGTTGAATATGTCTTATCATTTGAAGCCAAAAGCTCTAAAAAAAACCATGTTCAAACCGGTCAACATAATGCATATTATCTCATGTCGTCTAGATAATAATCGAGACTGTGCTTTATAAAGAGATATCCATCTTTACCGTTATGAGACATTTTAATGGTAAATGAATATGGATTCTAAAATGGTATCAGAGCAGGCCTAGTGATGTTGGGCTCAACTTCACCCATTTAATATGTCCACTCGTAGGACCCTTGAAATGTCGGGCCATGAGCGATGGGAGTGTTAGAGTAATTATCCCACATCGTCTAGATAATAATCGAGCTTGTGGTTTATAAACAGATATCCATGCTTACCATTACGAGACTTTTTAATGGTAAATGAATATGGATTCTAATAGCATACGAGCAAACCTGAAAACCTTTTTTCGAACCAAAGAATTTGAACAAACGTCTGAAATCTGGCACGGGGATAAATTCAATTTCAATTGTAAGTACGGATTAAACATTGTGTCGTTTTACAAATGTGCAAAATAGGTCAAATTTGGTCAAAAAATATTTCCGGAATCACACGTACGTGCTTTCAGTTCAGAATTTAAGACATCATCATACTTTTTTAGCTATTAACTTAGAGCATCCGTATCAGTCTCTTTTTTATTTTGTTTAAATTTGAAATGAAAATGTCACTTTTATAGTTTTGATTAACTATGTATAAGTTACATCATTTATTAGCTTCTTTATATACATCTCCCTAATTAACTTTTACCTTTAAAAATGGTATATTTTCTCAAAAAAAAAAAGAAAGAATCCAACTATCTTTTAATATGACTATGTTTGGTAACTTATTTTTTGGTCCAAAATTATATTTTAAAAATCTGTTTTTAGTATCCATTGAAAAGTTTCATTTTAAAAATATGGATTTTTATTTATTTTTAGACTAAAAAACAGATTTCCAGAAGCTGGATAACCTAACTTGCTAAACACACGCATATTTTTAAAATCTAAAATTCAAAAATCCACTAAAAAAATTTGTTGCCAAACGACCATATATGTGGATGAGAGTAGATGCAGATTAAATAAATACTAACGTATTAATTTTAGGGTGAGGGTCATTGTTCTTATATTTGAGGTAGTGAATAGATCGAGTTAACCATAAATACGATGATGCATGAATTTTTTTTTTCCACTGTTAACCGCATCAGATACGTCAAACATTTTTTAAATTTTAGGGATATAAGTGCACTTTTACTGATTTTGAGGAACCGTTTATCTTTACACAAATTTTCTGATTTCTTATCAATTTTCCTATCATTAACATAAACTATTTCTTCTTATTTGTTTATAATAATTTCTTATTCATAAAAATTGATCAACCATTAATTTATGGGCCCAATGATAATTTATAATTTACATTTCTTTTAAACAAGGAAAGTTTTAGATCAATGTTAATTTTAAGGTTTGTAGGGAACGCTGATGCAGTGCTATTTTTTTCATCCCAACTCATGAAATAAGGAAAATGTGAATTTTGATGTAAGAGATGCAGATGCTCGAATAATGGTTGTTTGAAGACACCGATGATATTGGTCTAACAGGAAACATAACTAGATTCAAACATGGAGATCAGAAAAGTTAAGAAAGTTTCTTTAAAACCTAGGGAGTAAATTTAGGTGCATGATATTTTCCTCCAAAAATTGAAGGACACGAGTGCATCTGATTCCGCGATATCTATTAGAACCGAAGAACCGTGTTTTTATTTCTTTCTTTGTTGAAATATGATAGTGTGGTTCTATGTCCATTTCCACATATATTCTGGAAATCCAATTGATTATCTGAACATGATACATTGTGTGACGACCCAGATTTTCAGGAAGGAATTTCTGTGGTGCGGTGTTGTGCGTCAGTCCTACATCGCCCAGATATAAGAGTACTCGTGTGGTATATGAGCTTAAAGATCCATTTACTATCAACAAGACATTTTAAAGTCGTGCGGCACAATAGCGAGGACGGAACTCTACAGTTAAGCGTGCTTAGCTTGGAGTAGTACCGGGATGGGTGACCCCCTTGGAAAGTTGTGCCAAAGCCGACAATATTATTGATACGAGCATGGCGGTTCGGTCCGTGGGGCCGGGTCGTTACAGATGGTATCAAAGCCTCTATCTGGCCGGAAATATGGGGACTAGCACGTGTGTGTGGACCCTTGAAGGACAACGTGCCCGACGAGGACGTCGTGCCTAAAGGGGGGTGATTATGACGACCCAGATTTTCAGGAAGGAATTTCTGTGGTGCGGTGTTGTGCGTCAGTCCCACATCGCCCAGATATGAGAGTACTCATGTGGTATATGAGCTTAAAGATCCATTTACTATCAACAAAGCCTTTTAAAGCCGGGCGGCACAATAGCGAGGACGAAACTCCATAGTTAAGTGTGCTTAGCTTGGAGTAGTACCAGGATGGGTGACCCTCTTGGGAAGTTGTGCCAAAGCGGACAATATTGTTGATACGGGCATGGCGGTTCGGTCCGTGGGGCCGGGTCGTTACACATTGGCTGCGAGAACACATAGTTATGTAATCTATAAAAAAAAAAGCGGATAAGTAAATATTTTTTTTTATATAATTAATGACCCTGAGTTGGCCCATTTTGTAGGCGCTAAAAAAATGTAAGATCTGAAAAGTTACTTCTTTTAAAACTTTTGTATCTTATTCCGTATATCCAGGTTGGCAGGTTCAGTGGATACCTTCGAATTTAAGATGGTTTGGAGCTTTCTCGTCTTTAGTTTTAGCTTTATTTAATCTTCTAACTGAACATTATTTTTTGCGGAATATGATCTCATTTTCCCCATTATGGTTCCTTGAAAAGTATTTTTTGTCCGTTGCTCAGATAGTGTAACTGATTCTATTCATTATGTTGCACCAAATTAAAGAGTAAAACTTTAATATTTAGAAAGACTTAAAGTTAATGTAATCATTGAAAATTTCACAAAACGATTATAATGTTGGTAGAACGTATTGCTAATCCTTTATAAGTTAAGAAATCATAAATTAGAGGCAACTTATAGCCAACAAAACTAAGTTTTGAAATTGTAATTAAAGAAATCCTTAAAGGTAAGTTGAGCAAAACAACAAACAATAAACAATTTAGTGTATTACGTACAAACTATTTAATCCTGATATATTGGGATTTGAATCATCTGCGATTGTCTAAAAGACAGCAAATTCTTTATGTTTTTAAATTAGAACCGTGAAATGTTGCGTAAGTACGTCTTGGCATGTAAATTAGAAAACTGCCAATTAATTTTTAATATGGTTGGCATTGGTTCTGTTCACAAACTTCTATTTTCTCAAAGCTTTCTCAAAAGTTTCATTATATTAAATTTGCTTTAACTTTCTTCTCGAGTCCTATGATGTCGAATAAGATTTTTCAATGTAGTGAATATGCTGGAATTGGACAAGTAAATAAAGTTTCTTCTTAGGCATTGATATCCATAATAATGTTTAAACAAAAGACTATTTCTTTATATTAGTTTTTTTTTATAATATAGGTTTTTCACTCATGTTTCAAAATTATAAAAAATTATTTAACGTGTTACTCCTGGTGAAAGGTATGTGGAGCCTAGCGTCCGACCAGATGACAGTCGCTATGGGGAGAATCCCAATAGACTTCAACGGCACACTCAATTCCATGTCAGTATTCTAGTATTCTGGTGATTGTTAGTTAAAATAGTATAAAAATGAGCTTACATGCTTTATTAAAGTGGTTTTTATAGTCACTTTGGGGTTTTACTTTGCTTTTAACATGACATCTACTAATATCTTTCGGCCGCAGATTATATTGAAGCCAGATCCTGGAAACTCTCAGGACCTATTTCTCCGCAGCCTTTCTGCCTTAGGTAGAAATTTTACTCCTGCAATTTCCTAACAGTTTACTGTTTGGCTTTAGTCTGGCAGTTCCAATATATTTTATAAATCCATATATGAGTAAACACCGACCCCAAATTTTTGGGATAAAGGCGAGTTTGATGATGATGATGATGATATATGAGTAAACAGTGGTAAGCATACATTTCTGTAACGTACCCAGTAGTACATGGACTTAATAGTTCATTAGTTAGCTGAAGTGTTAATTATAAGGGTGCAGTTGTTCGCAGAGGCAAGTGTAGGGTGTTTCTTGCAATTAGTTATAAGTTTTGGACTGCACTAGAGTTAAGCTATTGTATAAATAGGGTGCAATCTATTCTTTACGTTCTTTATGAAAAAAGACTGATGCAATTTTACTTTCTTTATCTTTAATTTTAGCATTTATCTTCACTTATTTTCAGCTTATTTTCTTTTATCTGTTTTTCTTTCAATCATAAATAAACCAAGAAAACTCCCACCAAAAATAGTCACAATTGTTGGGTTTGCTTGATAATTGCTTAACGAACTTACGAATCCATTGTTAATCGATCCGAGTTCGTTACAATTTCCTACAATTTAGTTCGAGTAAATGAGTTGTCAAGTCCAAACCATGCTTCCCGTCTCATCATGCTTGGTTGATTCACATAGAAATTTGTTAGTTTCAATCAGAAGTAGAACTTACTTGTTCACTAGCATTTGTCTAAAAAAGATGCAAGATTGATGGGTGAAGAGCCCTTAAACCTCTTCATTGACTAATTCTTTGTTTTCTCTCATAAGATCTTGTACTGTTGAATACCAGACACAGTTGGCTCTTTACCATTGCTGAGCTTACTAAAGAAGGAAATGTTAGATTCATAGTTTACAAAAATTGTGGTGGTGTGATTCACAGGTATTAATGTTAATGAACACGATATACGTTTTGTGGAGGACAACAGGGAAAGCCCGGTGAGCTCCCTTTTCTTTAGATCAGCGTAATAATGCGTCTATACATATTCGAAAGCTTTGGTTTCTCTATTGAACTATAAGTGCTTATTACGTACTTGGTGCCTGGGGACTAGGCTGGGAAATTTGGATGGATGGAATGGAAATCGCTCAATTCACCTACTTCCAGCAGGTTTTTTCACTTTAGTGTATCAATTAGTATTTCTATTTATTTTAGGGTACTTGTTTGTTTTGATTTCATGTATCGAGTAGTAAATTCTGCTCTGTTCCGTACTTCTTTAGGCTGGAAGTCTCCAATTGACGCCTGTATCAGTTGAGATAACATATGGTCTTGAGCGCATAATCATGCTACTCCAGGTTAGTTTTGTGTGTTCCCTACTTTTATCTTATTATTAGTTTTCCTTTGTCTTGTTTGTTTCTTAATATTGACCATAATGCAAGGAGTTGATCATTTAAAAAAGATTCAGTATGCTGATAGGATTATATACGGGGAACTGTTTATGGAGAATGAGTATAATATCTTCTCTTATTGGACCTTGTTAATACGAACAAGATCAATGGCTTTCTACTGATTACTATGTTTCTCTGAGTGCTGTACTATAACTTTATCGATAACGTAGACTTTTTTTTAATCAAGAGGTTTTACAAAACCAGCACTTGGTGTGAATCAATAGTCTTTCATACCGAGTCCACCCCTAAAAGCTTTTCTCCTTTTTATACAAAGTCTTGTTTATTTAGGAAATAAAATTAATAGAATTGAAGGAACAGTGATTTGTTCTTTTCCTTCGGTTTGCTTCCTAAAATAAAGCTGCTTTGGGTACCTCTTATATAACCTGGAGAATACTTGTTCCTACTAACTAAAAACAGGTGTGGGTCATGTGCTATTTTCCAGAAAGGAAATGAGCGGATATTATCTAGAGCATGCCAATGTTGCTCAACTTCAGAAACACTTTGATCTCTTTGAAGAAGAAGCACGTTCTTTGCTTGAATTAGGCCTTCCCATACCTGCGTATGTTTTTTGCAACCTCAACTAACTGTTAAAATCTTTCAACACATGCTCACAATCACATGCTTGTCCATAAACATCGTATTTTTCCTTCTTTATTTGTTCAGTTTTCATCTTTTAATTTGTTTATATGACCATATTTCTTTTAACTTTTTTTTTTTCTGGCGCGCTTGGTATGATCAGCTTCTCAAGACGTCTCATGCTTTTAACATTTTAAACTCTCGAGGTTTTGTGGGGGTGACAGAACGGGCTCGTTACTTTGGTCGGATGCGAAGGTGTGCTTATATTCATACTTAATACTTACATTTTTAAATTCTGATAGTTTTTTTTTATTTCTCTGCAAATTTCAAGTCCTGTGCACCGTCACTGGCTTATTTGTGTTTCTTGGTTTCCAGCTTTTCATCTAATGGTATTCAAATTTGATTATCTGCTAGTATACCTGTAAGTTATGTATTTTGAGGAATTTTAAAAAAGAATTTTGCTTCTTCCTATACCTGTAAGTTACCAATGAATATAGTTTTTTCAATAATCAACTATCAAAATTTTATTTCAAAATAAAAATAAAAACTATCAAAATTTAGAAATGATTTCACTTAGAACACCTCGTCCCTTGACGAGTGGGTAATGAGTTAGTGTTGTAGTCATTTCTATTTTTATAGTTTTTTATTTTATTTTTTGGGCTTAACATCTCTTTGTATCAATAAAAAAAAAAAATCTCAGTTTAGAAATAGAAAGTAATACGCTTTATGTATATTATTTAATTTAAGATATGTGTGTTGGGGATCACGACATCCCCGCCAGTTTTTAACTGTAAATGTTGTACTTTTTTTACATGGATTGAACGACTCCGTATTTTATTTACTTACACTTTTCGATTTTGTGCGTGATGCATGTCAGGATATAAACGAAAGTGAATAGCGAGTACGGTAAGATACAACAAATTTGACCAATCTCATTAGCTTAAATATTATTTATTAATTAGATAATCGACTAAAAATAGTATCTTCCCCCGGTCCTTGATATTCAAAATATAGTGTCATAATAAAATTAATTCAGTATAATTTACCTACAATATTCTAATTTTTATGAACAATATATATATGATAATTAAATACATGAAATAATTTGGTAAGGGAAAAACATTTCAATTTTTTATTACTAGTAATTGTAGCTCACGCGTTGCGAGTGTGACATATATTAGCATAAATATGATACCGGACAAATAAAGTTAATATTTTCAAAAAATTAGCAAAAACGATGGAATGAATATAGTAAATTAATATCTGTATATAAGGAGTAATATAATACATTATTGTGATAAGTGTATAAAAATACATGTATCATGATTTGTTTGGAAGATAAATTGAAATGTGTGGAAAATAGAATAATTATTTACTTATTTATTTGAATTGCATCAAAGTATTTGAATAATTAGTAAATTAGAATATGAACATTTTTAAAAAAAATTGGAAATATTTGACAAACTCAATTTTCTTGGTTTCATTTATATTAATAGTATGATAGTATATTATTCGTACTTAAGTGCATTAACAGTTGATGTTTTAAACTAAAAACTGATGTTTTAAACCAAAAATGATTAAAACCATACATATGCATCAATAATAGTTTTTATTACTCTTACAATCCTACTAAAATAAGCCAATTAAAATATTTACAAATATGTTTTTTTGAAAAAATTATTAACAAAACTCAAATAGATTTACTTAGCATAATAAAAATATAATTCAATAACAATGATAATTAAGAGTTAAAGTAATTGTATTAATTTTAACTTGCGTGTGTGTATCATTACTCAATTTTAAAAGGGAAAATGACAATTTAGTACTTAGAAACTTATTTATAAAAAACCTGGATGTTTTGAACTTGATGACTATTTTACAAAAAAGTATATATTTTGTGAACTTATTTATAAATAGGTACATATGTCATTAAAAAATCCAAAAAAATCGTAAAAAATATTTAAAAATTAAAAACCAAAATTTTTAAAAATACATTTTTTATACAAAAAAAATATGTATAATCATGTCTGATCCTGTTTAATCTTGTTTGATCATGTCCATTCTTGTCTATTAATGTCCAATATTATATGTCTAATCCTATCTAATCATTTCTAATAATGTTTGATAATTGATACTACTATGTATAGATTTTTTAAAAAATTTTTAAATTTTTTATTTTTTGTATATTTTTTTTTGTTTTTTTATGGCATATGTATCTAATTGTAAATAAATACACATGTGAATTTTTTGTAATTAAGTTAATTGGTTTGTATCTAATTTTTTTTGAAGTCTCACATTTTAAAATCCAAAACATTAACCAAAGTACAATAAAATGTCCCTGTCCACGCAAAACATGAAGAGGCTGTATTTTTTCACTGTAATTTATCTGTTTACATACTCAAACCGTATTTTTTTTTCCGAACAATAAGTCAAAATTACGGTTTAGACTGTGAAATTACCAAATTGCCGCTGCGTTGAAATCTGAAAATTTTACAGTGGACCGATCGATCGGCTGTCATCTCCGATCGATCGGTGTTTTGTAAAATTTTACAGAATGTTCAGCCGATCGATCGGCTGAGTACTGTTTTACTTTACAACATTTTCACTCTCACTCTCCCACTCTCACTTAAAAAAAAAACTCAAATCAACATACTCATCAAATTCATTCTAAACCGATTATTTATTCCGATTAAACCGAACTCGTTCTACGACGGAATATGACGACACCACTATTGGGACTATAATTATGTTGCTTTTTCAAGTAGCTCAAATGTGGAACTAACCGATTATACACAATATTTCGATGTTGATGATTTGTATTGGGATAGTAGGGATGACATGCTGAAAGATCTTTCTGACATGACTGGAAATTAGGGTTTTATTCTTTCGATTCGTAGATCAGGGGGTTTACGGTACAAAAGTACCGTATGTTGAGATATGTTGTGATAGGTCGTGTGTTTACCAGCAAAAGAAGGTGTCTTCCACTGATTCAGGTACGAAAAAAACAGACTGTCCATTTCTATTAAGGGTTTTTTGATTAATGATGAATGAATGTGTCGTGTGGAAAATGAAAACCATAATCATAAACCTCCCACTTACCTGCAAGGGGAAGCACGGTGTGCTCGTTTATCGGAATCCGAAAAGGAATTGTGTAGGTCATTAAAACAAACTACTTTTAAAGTTACTGCCATATTAGAGGCTCTAAAAGTTCAAGACCCTGACAATGTGTCAAACGCAAAAACATTACATAATTTTTTTGCTTCTATTAAATTTAAAGAGCGAGATGATAGGACTCCGATACAAGAACTGCTTAATTTGTTGGACAAATATCATTATACTTTCCTTTATGAAACGAACCCAACCACCAATCGCGCGCCTAGAAAACTTATTTTTTGTCCATCCCGATTCTATAAGTATGTTCAAAGGTTTTCATGATGTATTGTTAATGTACTGTATATATAGGACAAACCGTTTCAATATGTCATTTCTACAAGTTGTGCGGATGACTTCGACAAACCAAACATATTGCATATGTTTTGTTTTTATGCGGGATGAGACGGAACGAAGTTATATTTGGGCTCTGTAAAAATTAAAAGATACATTGGGGGGTGTACACTACCTAGGGTTTTTATAACCGACATAGAGATGACCCTGATAAATGTGTTGTGTGTTGTTTTTTCTGATTCTTATCATTTGTTATGCACCTTTCCCATTTCAAAAAACGTTTTGAAACAGTGTAAATCAAAAATCCATTCGGAAAATTGGCAAAAGTTTATAAATGATTGGAGTTTAGTGGTTGATGCCGAAACGATAAAGGAGTACAATTATAGCGTAGCTACCTTCATGTGCTCATACGATTCGTATCCTGATGTTGTTAATTATATAACGAACTTGTTATGTGAATATGCCACCAAATTTGTTGCATGCTATATCAACTCTTCAACACATCTAGGTAATAGAACTAGTAACCGGGCAGAACAACAACACTCGAAACTAAAATCGTCACTTTTCAGCAATTCTGGCACACTTGAAAATGTTTGGGTCGTTGTGCATAAATTCTTAGTAAACGGTTCGACGAGATTAAGATGAAGTTGAAAAAGGTCATATCTTATTTTCCACATGCAGAACGGGAACATATCTTTACAAATCTTAGATCCTATATATCACACCATGCATTTGATTTATTATTTTAAGAACATAAAAAATGTGATGGACAATCCGCTACAGATTGTGATTGTGGTATAAAATTGTCTCATGGGCTAACTTGTCATCATATTATGAGTGAGCATTATTTATTTGACAAGTCTCTTTTACTAGAAAATATTCATAAATTCTGAAAAAAATTAGATATCATTGATGATAATGGGTCGAACGATGATTATAGAGTTGACGCTGATCTGGACGAGTTTAAAAGTGTTTATTGTATGAAAACTTCCGTTGAAATAAGCTGAAATAAGCTCGTCTATTTAAAAATTGGCTTCTATATTTACCTATTTTGGTGCAGTTAGAATGTATTATGCATGTAAATTTGTTTGCTGGTAGTAGATATTTATTGTTAGAAATGAATCCAAATTTGAGATAAGGGTCATAGGTAGTTAGTGGGACCCAAAAGAACAAGCTTTTCCTTTAAGTGATATCACATGCTGGAATTGGGGATCATACTGGGACTGTTTATCTATTCAAGTTAATATGGACCTGGGGTGAATTACACAAATGGCTCCCCAATAATTTGAAAGAAAATTTAACTGGTCACAATAATTTGAAGGAAAAATCAATCTGGGCCCTTTAATCGGAGCAAAACTATTTCAGTATTCGTCTTAGTGACGGTCAGACAGGGTGTACCTTAGAATGAAGGCCCAACTAATTCCGTAAAATATTACTCCTAAGAGGTTAATGATGATATCATATACTCTTGCATTTTTTTTTCCTATTCATTTTGCGTGTGGTCTTAATTCAGTCGTTTTTGAAGCTATCAAGGCAGGAAGATGTAGCGGGCTGACGAAATGACCGTCATAACTGTGGAATGTAATTTTGTTGGGCTTTTGACCCTTTTTGCGGGGATTTTTTTTAAATATAATTATATGCATATGTGAACTCAAAGGTTAACCATGTTATGCTATGACGTGTGAATTATAAAATGAACTTGAAAGGATGAGTTTCTTGGGCGATTTCAAATTTCAAAACATCCTGCGAGAGACGGTATTCCATATTACTGTTTTGCGCTTCCCGTTTTAGTCAGATATGTATGAGAACAGTTGGGTTTTTTTTGTTTTAAATGTTTGAGATCTCTTGGTTTCCTTATGGGGAAGGAAATGACAATTATTCTAAAAAAAAGATAGTCACTTGCTACTTAAATTTTTTTTTATGACATATGTGGCGGTGTGTGGCATATAACCAACTCTTTATCAGAAAACCAAAAATAAATAAAGCCGATGGATGAATATAAGGTGAAGAAGAAAGACACTTTTGTTGTTGCAATTTTTTGAAGTATTTAACATTTTAAAAAAATCAAGTTCATTCAGGTTGAATATGTTTAGCTTTTGAAGCCAAAAGCCCTAAAAAAATCAGGTTAAAACCGGTCAACATAATGCATATTATCCCAGATCGTCTAAATAATAATCAAGTCTGTGGTTTATAAAGAGATATCCATACTTACCATTACGAGGTCTTTTAATGGTAAAGGAATATGGATTCTAATATGATATCAGAGCGGGCCTAGTGATGTTGGGCTCACCTCCACCCATTTAATATGTCCGCGCGTAGGACCCTTGAAATATCGGGCCACGAGCGAGTGGGAGTGTTAGAGTAATTATTACACATCGTTTATATAATAATCGAGTCTGTACTTTATAAACAGATATCCATCCTTACCATTACGAGACTTTTTAATGGTAAAGGAATATAGATTCTAATATGGTATCAGAGCGGGTCTAGCGATGTTGGGCTCACCTCCATCCAGTTAATATGTACGCTCGTTGGACCTTTGAAATATCAGGCCATAAGCGAGGGGGAGTGTTAGAGTAATCATCCCACATCGTCTAGATAATAATCGAGCCTGTGTTTTATAAAAAGTTATCCATTCTTACCATTACGGGGCCTTTTAATGGTAAATAAATATGGATTCTAATAGCATACAAGCAAACATGAAAACCTTTTTTCGAACCAAACAATTCGAACAAACGTCTGAAATCTGACACGGGGATAAATCCAATTTCAATTGTAAGTACGGATTAAACATTGTGTCGTGTTACAAATGTGCAAAATAGGTCAAATTTCTTTTGGTCAAAAAATATTTCCGGAATCACACGTATGTGCTTTCAGTTCTGAATTGAAGACTTCATCATACTTTTTTGTTTAAATTTAAGTGAAAATGCCACTTTTATAGTTTTAATTAACCATTTATAAGTTTCATCATTTGTTAGCTTCCTTATACACATCTTCCTATTTAACTTTTACCTTTAAAAATTATATATTTTCTCAAAAGGAAAAAAAGAATCCAACTATCTTTTAATATGACTATGTTTGGTAATAGATTTTTTGGTGCAAAATCAGATTTTAAAAATCTAATTTAAGTATCCACTGAAATGGTAGATTTTAAAAATCTGCAGTTTATATATTTTTTTAGCCTAAAAATTAAATTTTCAAAAGCTGAATAATCTGATTTACTAAACATTCATATATTTTTTAAATCTAAAATGCAAAAATTCACTAAAAAAAATTGTTGCCAAACCATCTATATGTGGATGAGAGTAGATGGAGATTAAATAAATACTAAAGTATTAATTTTAGGGTGAAGGTTTTTGTCTTTGTATTCGAGGTAGTGAATAGATCAAGGTAACCATAAATACAATGATGCATGAACTTTTTTCCTACTGTTAACCGCATCAGTTATCTCAACCATTTTTAAAATCTTAGAGATATAAGTGCATTTTTACTGATTTTGAGGAACCGTGTAATTTTATACAAATTTCCTGGTTCATTATCAATTTTCCTATCATAAGTATAAACTATTTCTTTTATTTATTTATTATAATTTCTTATTTATAAAAATTTATCAACCACTAATTTATGGGCCCAATGATAATTTAATATTATAGTAACACCAAGGGAAGATTTTACATTTCTTATAAACAAGGAAAGTTTTAGATCAATGTTAATTTTAAGGTTTGTAGGGAACGCTGATGTAGTGCTATTTTTTTCATTCCAACTCTTGAAATAAGGAAAATATGAATTTTGATGTAAGAGATGCAGATGCTTGAATATTGGTTGTTTGAAGACACCGATGATATTGCTCTAAACAGGAAACATAACTAGATTCAAGCATGGGGATCGGAAAAGTTAAGAAAGTTTCTTTAAAACCTAGGGAGTAAATTTATATGCATGATATTTTCCTCCAAAAATTGAAGGCACTGGCGGCGGTTTTATGTTCCATGTTTTTCATTATGCATGGTTTCTGCTTTTGTTTTTCTCTTAATTGCATATCAACCTTTTGATAAATACTTAACTACTGCATCGGGTCTCTAAAAATAGAGTCAGAATCACCAATATCCGTTTTCATGTTGTATCTTAACCATGATTGATGATATTATTTGTACCCGTGACACATAATCTTAACGTGTCATTGTGTAAACCCCGTTATGCAGGTGTGCTTAAGTGTCAGACGACGCTTAACCGATAGCAACCTATTAGAGCACATGCATGCCCATATATGTCCATTAACTAAAACGTGACCGACAACATGAGTAACACTACCGTAAACGGTAAACTCGGTGTATAATTTGCTCATCATCACCATTTTAAACTATTGCATCAAAATACAACATTAAACATAACTCACGCAATTTGGTTATGTCATTATAGGGGAAAAAAAAACTAGAAATTTTTTTCTCTTTACCACACTCACTCAACTGAGTATTACCTACTAATCTTGTACTAATTAAGTTATTAATTTTTCTTTGGATGAAGATGTTTGTAAAAGTCTACAAACTTGTTAACACTATCATTAAGACATTAACAGATAAACATGGAAAATGTTGTGGAAATTATGGGCGCTACTGTTCGGAAACTACTAAGCCTACTCAGAGAGCCCAAATATATATATATGTTACACTTGCACACTTACACTCTCGTCATTGTCGTCAAGGATATTTGTAAGTTCATGTTTTTTGCATTCTTATCTCCCGCTATTGCGAAATGTAGACCAGTGCATCTTATTCCGCGGTATCTATTAGAACCGCGGAACCGTGTTTTTATTTCTTTCTTTGCTAAAATATGATAGTGTTGTTCTATGTCCATTTCCACATATAATTTGGAAATCCAATTGATTATCTGAACATGATACTTTGGCTGCGAGAACACATAGTTATGTAATCTATAAAAAAAAGCGGATAAGTAACTTTTTTTATATATATAATTAATAAACTTGAGGTAGCCATTATGTAGTCGCTAAAAAAAATGTAAGATCTGAAAAAGTTACTTCTTTTAAAACGTAATCTTAAAGTGTCATTGTGTCAACCCCGTTATGCGGGTGTGCTCAAGTGTCAGTCGACGCTTAACCTATAGCAACGTATTAGAGCACATCCATGCCCATATATAATATTATGTCCATTAACAAAAACGTGACTGGCAACTATAGAAGTGTATACATACATGAGTAACACTACCGTAAACGGTAAACCCGGTGTATAATTTGCTCATCATCGCCACTTTAAACTATTGCATCAAAATACAACATTAAACATAGCTCACGCGATTTGGTTATGTCATTATAGCATCACTAACTACACAAAATTTACTCTTTACCACACTATCCTCAATTGAGTCTTCTTACCTACTATTCTAGTACTAATTAAGTTATTAACTTTGCTTTGGATGAATATGTTTGTAAAAGTCTATAAACTTGTTAAAACCATCATTAAGACATTAACAGATAAACTTGAAAAATGTTGTGGAAATTATGGGCGTTACTGTTCGGAAACTGCTAAGCCTATTCAGAGAGCACAAATATATATACATATGTTACACTTACACACTTACACTCTCGTCATTGTCGTCAAGGATATTTGTAATTTCATGTTTTTTGCATTCTTATCTCCTGCTATTGCGAAGCGTACACGAGTGTACTGATTCCGCAGTATCTATTAGAACCGCAGAACCGTGTTTTTATTTCTTTCTTTGCTGAAATATGATAGTGTGGTTCTATGTCCATTTCCACATATAATTTGAATATCCAATTCATTATATGAACATGATATATTGGCTGCGAGAATACATAGTTATGTAATCTAAAAAAAAATGGATAAGTAACTCTTTTTTTATATATAATTAATGACTTTTTTTATATAATTAATGACCCTAAGGTAGTCCATTTTGTAGGCGTTAAAAAAAATATAAGATACGGAAAAGTTACTTCTTTTAAAACTTTTGTTTCTTATTCCGTATATGTAGGTTGGTTGGTTCAGTGGATTCCTTCGAATTTAAGGTGGTTTGGAGCTTTCTCATCTTTAGTTTTAGCTTTATTTAATCTTCTAAACATTATTTTTTGTGGAATATGATCTCATTTTCCCCATTACGAGGGATCTGTTTTTGCTGCCCTATTAATATCATGACAGTCTGCATTATTTTTTTAGCCATTGGATTAAAATACAATTTAATCTAATGGTTAACAAAATTTTTATTTTTTTTTTATAATCAAGAATTAACAAAAATTATGGTAAAATGTTTTTTTTTTTTTTTGTCTTAAGAGACGGATTGCAACATACACACCACATGTACGGTTACGTACAGTACACCATTTAAAGTACCTGATATGACAAATGAAATATGGTTGACATTTTCCGTCTTTGACCACATCGTCACGGCTTGGGAACGAAACAACTAATGAACGGTACATCTACGGTACTTTTTCGGCACGACAAAGAATTTTATTTTTATTTTTTTCTTCATGTATACCGTACTTGAAATGACGTACCGTATCCGTACCGGCTACTTCAAACAAAAAATATGAAATACTCGTTTTTACCTCGGTGTTTATGTATACAATTTTTGTGTTTGAAAAAAAAAGAATTTTTTAATTGTTTTTTATTAAACTTGGATTGTATTTACTTTGATCCAATGGTTTAAAAACAAAATAAGACAGTCTGTCCTAATGTTTTTAATGCAGGCAAAACAGATCCCGTTATAGGTCCTTGAAAAGTATTTTTTGTCCGCTGCCCAAATAGTGTAACTGATTCTATCCATTATGTTGCACCAAATTAAAGATTAAAACTTTAATATTTAGAAAGACTTAAAGTTAATGTAATCATTGAAAATTTCACAAAATGATTATAATGTTGGTAGAACTGGTAATTCTTTATAAGTTAAGAAATCATAAATTAGAGGCAACTTAATTATAGCCAACAGAACTAAGTTTATAAATTGCAATTAAAGAAATCCTTAAAGGTAAGTTGAGCAAAACAATAATTAACAATTTAATGCATTGCGTACAAACTATTTAATCCTGATATATTGGGATTTGAATCAACTGCAATTGTCTAAAAGACAGCAGAGGCATCTGTCCTTGTTTTTTATCCTTCATGTTTTTAAAATATTCCTTTTAAGTCCCTCGAATTATGGTTAGAATATACAAGTGACATTAATTAATAATAACAAGTTTATGCCACATACAGTTTGCTTTATGGACAAGATTATCAACCTAAAATATTTTTTAAAAAAAGTGAGATAGTTGCATGAATAGATGTCTGAATGTTAGCACAAATTTCTCAACAATGATCTTTATTGACAGAGAGTCGAAACAACGAAAGTGGATGTATAAATTGTATTTAACTTCTTTAAATTATATTAAAATTATACCATAAGACCATGGTTATTCAAACTCAAAACAAATTGAAACATAACGCAAGTTATATACAAAGAGCATGAGAGACTAATATGTTTCTTTAAATTTTAAATTGATATGTGAACTTTTATCTTGCCCTTATAAGAAAATGAGAGACTAAAAAAGAATATTATAAAAATAGATTGGACAAAAAAGAAAGGACTGATGATCTCAATCCGATATATTGAGGTCTCTCAACACTTGTCTTAAATGTACTAATTGACATTTCAAATGTTTCTCTCATTTAATTTTGGTAAAGAAATTTAATTCGTGTGCATTGTACACAATCATTGATAATTCTAAAAGTAATACTCCAAAACCCCGACGAGCTCGCGAGCAAATTTAAAGTAGAAGCTCCGTTTGTTTTCAAGGAAAATATTTTCTGATGTTTGTTTGATTTGATAAATTAGAATCTTGGAAAAAAATTTCCTTAAAACATGAAAAGAATAGGAAAATATTTTCCTTAATTTTGATGATAAAATATTTTCCGAACAAGGAGACAAGCTCATGTATTCACCTATTACTAATAACTTTTTATACTATTAAACATTATAGTAATAAAAAATATACTATTATACGATTATACATTATAGCACCATAAAAAAAATCTACTATTAAACATTATAGTAATAAAAAATATACTATTATACGATTATACATTATAGCATCATAAAAAAATCTACTATTAAACATTATATAGTAAAAAAAAAAAATCTTCTCCTCCTTGAAAAACTTTGGTTCTCGTAAGACATTTTCTTTATATTTTCTAGTATATTAACATCTCATTGTTGATTGTTTGATCAATTTTTAAATCGCAACTTAGTCTTGATTTTTATTGTCAAACAATCAAAAGAAAATTACCTTATTCTACTAATCTTAGTATACCTTTTCGGAAGAGTTTTTCGAATATTTACGAAAAATTGCTCATGAGATTAATGAAGTATCCATAGCCGTCAAAATAAATATTGGTCTACACGCTAATTTTAGAGTTTTATTAAGTAGCATGTCACCGGACTTTGCTCGGTAAAATATGAATTTTTGTGTTTGAAATATGTTTCAGATTTCATCCTTCTAATTTTTTTTGTTTTAAATTTTTATATGTTTATTTTGTTACTAATATTACTTAATTCTATTATTATGTTTGTTAAGAAATTATAAAGTATATTTTAGATTTTCCATCAAAAAATCTCACACAACCAAAAACCAAGAAACAAACAGAGCCAAAGAAAATGAGAGGAAACACATGATCCTGAATATGCAGAAAACATAAACAAAAAGCTGAGTAGAGACGATCAATCACATACTTTAATTTCCATGAGCTATATATTAATATCATGGCACATGTATGTATGTTTTGTGATGTTTTTTGAAGAACCTTACAATGTATCCAGACATATATAGAGTGAATGTGACACCATATAAGGGTACAACTAGGACTAAATTCAGGTCTAACGATCAGTCATCACTGTTTTAAAAAGCGAAAACTTAGCTAAAGCGTTTTTTTAGGAGTTACCCTAAAAGCGTGAGGCCTTAAAAGCGGAAATACGAGTTTTTTAAGTTTTGAATCAGGCTAAACAGAGCTTATGATCAATGAACTGGAAAGTGAAGAGTTTGTTATAAGGGTAAAAAGAGTGCCTCTGTGTTATGCCCAGGATCAACCGGACCACCGGAGACCTTTTCGATTATTCGTTCCTTTTTTCTAGACCATTCGAACATAATAATTATGTTAATTTATGGGCCTTCATGGAGTGCCAAAAAACTATAATGCACGTATGTAAGCTTTTTGTTCATTTGACACTTAAAAAAAATACTCAAATAGCGACGGAATTAGTGACGGTATTTTTTGTTACGAGCTTATTAGCGACGGTTTTTGTGACGGTTTTGTGACAGTTTAGTCAATTTGCGACAGATCTGTTAAAAAAGTGTATGCTTCACACTCATGTACATCCCTGTAGTTTTGACCAATATTCGTTTGGATCTCATAACGAATAACCCCAAAACGTAGCGATTGTTATGGCCTTCTAAATTTTGCAACACATATATGTATATTTGAAGATTTTCATGGAGTCTTTTTATCTTCAATTCGTTTATGTGGTCATCTAATTAGAAGATCATACCAAGATACATGATTATAAAACACTACATTACTCTTGTACACGGTTAAGTGTTAGTGTCATTTCCGGCAGATCTTATGGACTAAGCTTATCATCATTTTAAAGCCCTCAACTCTTGATATATACCACTCCGGTCGATTTATATCACGCACTGTATCGTGGACAAAGATGCACTGTAGTTAAAGATTTGAAGTTGCAGATTTAATTAAGGGTTGAAGTTGCAGTTTTACATTTGCACTTAATGAGTAATTCGGTGAACCGGGTATATATACCATTGAACTTTGTAGACCTAAACCAATATGAATTTTTTGTTTCAATTTTTCTAAATTTAATGGTAGTCCCACATGGGTTCCCATTTTTTTCTTTTTGTATATTTTACTAATTGCTTATACTCTTCATATTTAAATATTGGATAAATTTCATTTGGCCATACAAATATGCCCATATGTATGTATCTATGCATGAGTTTGTACGTCGACGATGATAGTAGTGACTAGTGATAGATAACATTATATCGTAGAACTTTACTATGACAATTTTATGAAGAAGAAATCTGTCACAATATTCTTTACTAATTAATGAATATAACAAATAACACTGATCCGCTGTTTATAACTTTTGTCTACGTGTGAGTTAGTAGGAGTATTATTTGTATTTATTTTGGACATTAGTATCTCATATCTTATTAAGACAAAAACAAAAGGTAGGATAAGTGAGATTCCACCAAGGTTGGCAAAGAGTTGAAAATGGATACAAATCATTGCCCTCAATAATTAGCTAGGTACATAACTCATTTAAATAACCGAGGGAAAAAGATAAAAATGAGGTTTTTTTCTTTTGATTGTCCAACAGCATGCGCAACCATATATAATTGTCTCAGAACTTTTAAAATATTATAACCAAACCTTACTCAAGAAAGTTTGAATATATATATATAGCTGTGCATTTTAAGCTTATCATATACTATATAGCATAACTCAACAACTCACCGAACCCCGTTTAGTCAAAGGACGTGCCTACAATCATTGTATTTGATATAATCATAATATGAAAATAAACAACTGTAAAATTAAATAATATACACGCTTCTAAAGTTAATTTTTCAAAGGAAAGAAAAAAAAAAACATATTAATTAGCGATAGAAACAGTCTTCAATCGCGCATTCACGCTTAAATACCGGTTCAACTAACCTTTATGTATCAGTAGATCACTAAATGAAAAAGTAGAGGTGAGGGGGGCTAAATCGCTCGTTTCATAATATAAATAAAATTTTGCACTGTTTTTTTATAAAAAATATGGGGAAGCTGATCCACTAAGATGGATGGGGTGGCACATCCCCTTACATAAAATTACAATAATACCCCTAAACTTGTATGTGCACAACTTTTGCCATTTGATATAAAAAAAAATTTAGTAGTTAATCCCTTTGTAATGATCTCTCTCCGTATTTTTGTTAGTGGAAAATTTCGTTTCCTACTATGTATTTTTTTAAATAATAACCACCAAATTATGCTACTTTTTTTCACAAATTAAGGCTTAAAAGGTGCCAACTTTAATTTATAATCGGATATCCATTTGTAAAATCAAACCGATGATGATCGTACATGGAACAACTTAAGTTTTTATTTTATTACGAAAAAAACCGTATATAAAACAAAACTTGAATAATTGTCAATGCATTTTTGCTTTGTGATTGGTATAAAAATGTTATTATTTTAAAATCGTATACCACGACTAAAAATCCTACATTGTGCGCTGTTGATGACAATTTAGCTTTATGACTTTGTGTTACTTCTATGCAAAACTGTTGCTTATATTACTGCAATCGTGCTCCCTATTCACGAAATCCTAGATCCGTCCTTGGTTCTAGCCCTTGCCAACATCCATCTAATTCTACCCCTGCTACGTACATTAGTGTGCATGTTACTTCAATAATATATATAGGTCGTGGTGGTAGACATTTTAGTTATCAATATGCGTTATACATAAATTTACTATATACATGTTATTTCGATGGTAGTTATTGAAATTTTATTTACCTTATTGACTATGAGTATGAGGTAAACATGTAAAATCAAATATGTGGAATTGTGAAATTTAAAATTTAGGCTTATCAAATCTATCGCAGCTCAGAGAGCGATAAAAAATTGTCGTATTTCGGTCTCTCTCTCCATCCAATAAGAAATAACTTTTATTTGTTTCTTATAATAAGCTCACACTTTCATATTTGGTAGTGTTATAGTGTTTAGTACTTGGTTGTAAACTGTCCATATTTTAACGGATTAACCTCAATCCTAATATAATTCATTATGAACGGATTGAATTTTTTTTTGAATCCTAGACAAACAACTTGTAGTTACAATCCAAAGCAGACCAGACCAACAGATCAGTTTGGTTTGCTGCGGATTGTACGGGTTAGATCGAATTCAAATTTATGAAATGAGTGATCACAACATCAAATCAAAAGATCATATAAAAAATTCATAAACGAAAAGAAAAGGCACAATTAACACATACAAATATCAACAAAATTTAGAAGTTCAGGACCCTTCGAAAAAGAAAGATGTCATGAAACAATATGAGATTATTGTATATCTTGAAAAATATCAAATAAAAGTAATTTATTTTAGCAATAATATTGCAGCTTCAAAAAATGAAATAAAAATGTTCGTTCTTCAACAAATAAATATTATAATGCATAAATATATCTTCGACAAATTTGCATGTTAAATAGCGGCCAAAATATCATTTTTGTATATGGCATATATTATACATTTATGATTTATGTTTCTTTGTATTCATTGGATCAGATTTAGTCCGGATTTTAACGAATTATTGGATCGAATTTGATGCGGATTTAACGGATCAGATTGGTTTGATTTGCTTTAAATTACCATTAAAGCATCCTAAACCAATTTATTAAGAAATGATTTGAGTTTTTTTTTTAATCATAAACCAAACTGACGAAAAATCCAAACTCATCCAAATCAAACCAGCGGGCGGATTAACGGATTTTACACACTCTAGTGTCTATAAATATTAAGGTAAACATGTGGTTCCACAATTTCCACTAAAAAAAGAAAGTGATGATGAATTGTAAATTGTAATGATGAGATTTAATTTCGTTCCTAATTCAAATTTAACAATCCTGTTTTGTATCTAAAGTAATCAAAAGTATTGCAGTTCACTACTGGGGTAGAATATATAAAAAAAAAAATGTAAAAAGATAATATATATTTCAAACATACTATAAGTACTTAAGTACTTTTCTACATCAAATCGTAAATAAATATTCATTCAGTTGGTGTACCAAACATAGATTTATACTCCACTTAAATGTAGTCTGTAAAAAGTAACAACGAAAAAGTAAATTTTCGTATTACACCAAACCCAATTATTTATAAATCTAACACAAGTTTCCTTCTTCCTTTCTCCTCGTAAGAAATTAGTATCAAGTTTATTAAACTTCCTCCAATCAAAAAGGAATAATCTAGCTAATAAACCAAAGATATTATTATGTATTAATTTCAATTACAACAAATAAAAGCTACTTAATTTCTAAAAAAGTAAAAAATTGTTACATCTTCACATAATAATTACATCATGGCAAGACTCTCCGTTACCATTTTGTACTAAAATGTTAACAGTTCCATTAACCCTTTACATGTCTTGTACCCAAAAGAAGAAGAAAAAAATCCATTATTCAAATATTTGGCTACCAACTATCAAGACTTGAGCTGTCTATATAACACTCGCATGGGTGCAATGAAAGCACTACCCCTTGTTAGTTATTCCTTTGTTTAATTTTATAAGCTAATTCTCTATTTTATAAGGCTTAGGTGAGAATTGAGCTACTTTTCACATTATGGCAATGACATATGGTCTTCTATTTCTTTTCCTGGCATTGGTTGCTCCAGCTGTGAACGGTGTCGATCACACCGTTGGTGGCTCCGATGGTTGGAGCCAGTCAGCCGATCTTTCCACGTGGTCTTCCGGTCAAACTTTCAATGTTGGTGATAATCTTGGTGAGTTTTATGTGTTCTATTCGAATACATGATGTCTGTTTTTTTTTGTTTTTGGTTAAAATTGTTACGTAGTTGGTTCATTGGTTATCATCTTAAAAAGGATAGGTTTTCTGGTTTTATCGCCGGAAAAGCTAGGAGTTTAAATTGGATGAACTGAACTCTTTTCTCAATCTTACAACATCCAACTTAATTGCTTAATACTGACAACCCCAAAAGCACTCGTATGTATGTTTCGGCGCTTTATAAAGAGCTTAACTAAAATATTCGAATGATGACCGACTGACGTACTCTATCGAGGAAAACTGATACGAAGATATTTAAATGTTTTTTTCTAAAATATGACTGTTAGTGTTTACGCATGCTTTGATCTTAAATTCATTGGTGGATGATCAGTTCTATACCTCCATCGCTTTCTAAATGCGGCAGTATGACAGTAGATTAGTATTTATACATGATTAGAATCTAGTGTACAATATTGTCAATATTAGCAATAGTAAGTATCCTCCGATCTTGAATCCGTACCAAAACTCAAATCACCACTGGCTACTAAAATCTGATCGTTAGATTTGGTTAAAAGAATAACCAAACAAAATTATGTTCAAGTAAATTAATTACATAAACATTCACCAATTCAATTGTTTAAAGGCATTTTTTAAAGCAGACAAGCTAAACTTTCAAGGTTGACTTCGAAAAAAAAAGTGGATTTTGTCAAGGTAAAGTTACCAGATTAATCCATGCCGAAAACTAGAAAACTTAATTCTTAAGAAGAAGAAAAATCAAGGAGCCTAAGAAACGTAACCGAACAGGGTCTTACTTCAATTCATTCTGATCAAACCAAGCCCGATTGGGATAGCTAACTAATTTTTTTTGAAACCAATGCAGTGTTCAACTATGATACTTCGCACAGTTTGGACATAGTGAGCAAAGACGATTATGACAAGTGTACAAAAGGCAAAGCTCTCAAGACCTTTAACAGCGGACCAACCACCATCCCTCTCCCTAAAACAGGTCCAATGTACTTCATCTGCCCCACTTTAAGCCACTGCAGCTCCGGCATGAAGCTCGCCATCACAGTTGTCGCCAGTGCCACCACCACTAACCCACCTTCCACCACTACTAACCCACCTTCCACCACCACTCCTAGCGGCGACACATCACCATCCATCGTCACCCCTCCCTCGGGTTATTCCTCAGATGGAAACACAAATACCAAGTCAGATAAAGGAGGTGTTGATGGGCAGTTTGGGAATTTCAACCGGGTGATGGCTGGGTTTGCGCTTGTTGTGGCGGGGCTGGTTTCTTTCATGAGCTAGGCAAGAGACAGTGCTGTTTTAAATATGTTTTTTTTTTTATAATTGCAGAACCCTGTGTATTTCGTTTCTTTGATTGTAATTTCATGCTAGAAGGAAATTCACCCTGAATAAAATGGTAACCGAAATGCATGAATCGATTTTCTCAAATTTTTTTAGTTGCAAGTTGCAAAGACCATATTCAACTTTGTCACGCACGTAATGTATATTCATTCATCTTTGCTTCTCCACCGAGTTCATCTTTAGATGGGAGAATCGATACAACCATCATCGCACACCTCATCGCTGAAATAGGACAAAAAGACGTTGAGGTAATTCGGTCGATCCACTCATACGATGGTTGTGATTACGGTACCCTTATACTGGCAGGGCACATTGTGTTAATGGGCTAAGCGATGGGCAGTTTAAATTTCTACTATAAATCATTAAACAGAGTCAACCTAACATATATAACACCACTCTTAGTGCAATCAGCCACCATCATCGTATATCCGTGATCACTTGACACCACCGGAGCTTCGGCAAAACTCTAGTGAGCTTATCATATAGCTCAACAACTCACCGAACCCTGTATATATAGTCAAAGATGCCACCTACCATCATTGTATTTGAAATAATTATAATGGACAATTGTAAAATAAAATAATATGTAGGTTATAGTGTAATTTTGCATATAAACAGTGGTTCCATATAGTTGAAAAACATTATTTTGTTTCGCATCAAGGGTTCTTGATCTTGATTACAAGTGAACAAAAATACGATCTTCTAGCAATCTTATATTTTTATCATACACTTCTAAAATTATTCAAAGCAACCAAAAAACAATATTAATAACAGAAGCAGTCTTCAGAACCCTTGAATTAATACTACTAGTTCAACTAATCTCTAGGTAATTTATTGTGCATGTTACTTCAATAGTAGGTCGCGGCAGTGGACATTTTATATATCCATAATATATATAGGCATTATACATAAAATATATTGTATACATCTTATTTCAATAGTGGTTATTGAAATTTTATTTACCATATATAGGAAAATAGTATACAACGCCAGGTAAAAATGTAAAATCAAATATGTGGAAGGAAAATGCAAAATTTACGCTTATTGAATTTGTCGCAGCTTCGGAGAACTCACTTTTTCACATAAATAGTGTTGTCTTCCGGTCTATCCAATGAAACAATTTTCTCGGCTTTTTTCACATAATGATGAGGTTTCGTTCCTTCATAAATAATTGTGTTGTTTTGTATCTAAAGTAATCAAAAGTATTGTAGTTCACTTCTGGGGTTAAATAAGGAAAAAGATATTCACATTGCCATTTTATTCTTGTATGTATTGCACATTCTATCTTACATATATAATAATATATTTTTGTTAAAAAATGCATTTTTATTCCTTCAATGTATGGAGTGTGATATATATATATATATATATATATATGTGGGAAATGTTATATGGACATCATGAAAAACACCCAACTAGACACTTTTTTGTAAAAACGCTCCAAATCAAGATTTGGTTAATGCAAATCTCCATGGTTTCACGACGGGAACACAAATATGCGTCTTGTTTTTTTTTTTTCTGAGACGTATAATGACATGTTTTGAATTTTTAAATTTTACCATAATTTCGAAAACATGTCATTATACATCTCGGAAAAAAAAACAAGAAGCATATTTGTGTTCCCGTCGTGAAACCATAGAGATTTGCATTAACCAAATCTTGATTTGGAGCGTTTTTACAAAAAAGTGTCTAGTTGGGTGTTTTTCATGATGTTCATATATATATATATAGGGGGAGGATATATGAACATCATGAAAAACACCCAACTAGACACTTTTTTGTAAAAACGCTCCAAATCAAGATTTGGTTAATGCAAATCTCCATGGTTTCACGACGGGAACACAAATATGCTTCTTGTTTTTTTTTTTCGAGATGTATAATGACATGTTTTCGAAATTATGGTAAAATTTAAAAATTCAAAACATGTCATTATACATCTCAGAAAAAAAAAAAACAAGACGCATATTTGTGTTCCCGTCGTGAAACCATGGAGATTTGCATTAACCAAATCTTGATTTGGAGCGTTTTTACAAAAAAGTGTCTAGTTGGGTGTTTTTCATGATGTCCATATAACATTTCCCATATATATGGGGGAGGATATATGAACATCATGAAAAACACCCAACTAGACATTTTTTTGTAAAAACGCTCCAAATCAAGATTTGGTTAATGCAAATCTCCATGGTTTCACGACGGGAACACAAATATGTCATTATACTGGGGTTCTACTGTATTTTTATTTGAGTTTTTATTATGTTGAATATTTATATTTTGGTTTATCAAATTATAGATTGTATTTTATGTATATTTGAAGGTATAAATATGTCTTTCATTAACTTATAATGTGTGTAAGTTGTGTGTAAGTTGTGTGTCTAACATCGCTTATTGAATAAATCATAAATAAATATAAGATCAAATTGTTCAAAATATATATTCCAAGCACACTAAGTTCTTTTAGTACCAAAATTGTAAGCACAGAAAAGTAACGAAATAACGAGAGGGAGAAAGTTCTCTTTCTTATACTTTATTAATAATCAAAGTTTATCAAAAGTTGTTCACAACACGGACTTATATATAGAAAATAATATAGTTGATAAAAAATAAGTTATGAAAGTATATTAAACATAACAGGAAGAACGAGTTTTAGGTAGTAGATAATAAGATTTGACGAATTAAAAAGAAAACTATTGAAGTATCCTAGAACGTATAAATATTAATAAACCCTCGATACCAGTTTTTTGGTCCAAAATCAAATTTTAAAAATTTGTTTTAAAAATCCATTGAAAACCATATTTTAAAAATCTGAAATTTTTAGCTTTTTTAGTCTAAAAATCTGATTTTCAAAAACTAAATAATCTAACTGTAAAAACACACTCATACTTTTAAAGTTAAAAATTCAAAAATCCAATAAAAATATCGGTCCCCAAACGTATCCTTCAAAATAGTTTCATCTCCAGGTTATTCGGTGTCATCAACCTATTAATATCTACTGTATTATTTTGTCTTCATTCAAAGATTCTCCAACATCACTGCAAAACTAACGCGTTTGACAAATAATTTTATTTTTTTAACATCTTAACATAATATATATCATGGAAATACTACTCGTGTTATCATTATGTACTGCTAGCGCACGACGTCTATCGCGATGTGTGGTGTAACGCGTAGATATGTAAATTGTTATGAAATATTAAACAAAAATATTTAGCAACACAAACTCAATTTTACAAGAAAAAAACAGTTATAATCATAAACATAACAGGAAGAGTAATACCTGAGAGGAGAGGTGAGAGAGTGCAGAGAATAGGGATAGATGAGTTGTTATTTTTCTTTATTCAAATAGTAATGGGTATCCTATTTTGAATTTTGAACGTGATTGGTTTCTTTTAGCAGTTATATTTTTTTTTTTTAGTTTTTGAATTTATAACATATCTGTAATTTTTTAAACTATCAATAGTTTTTTGTAATTATTTGTTTCAAGACCTCACAAGGGGTTTTCACATAAAATAATAGTATAGATATATCTGAGTGGTTTTAACTTTTCGGTGCATTAATCATTTATCTTGTACCAAAAAAACAAAACATTATTCAAATATGAGGTTGGATTAATAAACCTCAAATTTTCTTTAAAAATGCTGTAACCGTAGATTTAATCTACGGTCTGTGTGTTTTCTGTGTAAATTACACAGTCAGTCCCTAGTTTTCAGAAATTACACAGTCAGTCCCTACGCAAAAATTACACAGCAGGTCCCTGAAAAACAGAAACTTACGTTTTTATTAAAAAAAAACAATTTTTATACTACATTCTCTCTCTTTCTCTCAAAAACCCCCAATTTTCATTCAAAAAAACCACCCAAATCAATCAACCACATTAACTATCAAATTTATTAACAAAAAACCCCAAATCATCAATCAAATTTATCCATAATTCAAGGTATATCTTTTATTCTCTAATTTATTATTTATTTTGTGTAATTTCATTTGTAAAATAGGAAAAAATATATAAAATATGCAAATGGATAATTCACTTAGCTATATATAATTGTTTGTTGTTTATTTATATTAATTATAAAAATTATAATAATTGTTGATATTTGTCCCATTTTTGCATTATTTATTTATTTTGTGTAATTTCAATTTGTAAAATAGAAAAAAATATATAAAATATGCAAATGGATAATTCACTTAGCTATATATAGTTGTTTGTTGTTTGTTTATATTAATTATAGAAATTATAATAATTGTTGATATTTGTCCCATTTAATAAAAAAATTATGGTTTTTATTGAAATTTGTTTATTTAGATATTTATTACTAATGGTTTGGTTATGATGTTACATGTTTATGATGGTTATTTGTTTTGATTGAGAAAAATAAAAATTGTTACGCTTTATTAATATTTACCCGTTTTGAAAATTAGGTGTTTTTATAAAATTATGTTTTTTAATTAGGTTGTTTGACCAAACACGTACTAAAAATTGGGGTTGTTGATATTTTATCCGTTTTATAAAAAAATTGAGTTATCATTATTTGGTGATCATTAAATGTGTTTGGTTATGATTAAAAAATTGAGTTATTATTGTTTGGTTATGATTAAAAAATTGAGTTATCATTGTTTGGTTATAATTGAGTTATCATTGTTTTGGTTATTATTAATTGGTTATCATTGAGTTATCATTATTTGATTATCATTAATTGGTTATCATTGAGTTATCATTGTTTGGTTATCATTAATTGGTTATCATTGAGTTATCATTGTTTGGTTATAATTGGTTATTAATTGGTTATGTTATCATTGTTTGGTTATAATTGGTTATTAATTGGTTATGTTATCATTGTTTGGTTATCATTAATTGAGTTATATTTGGTTATCATAGTTAGGATGGCAGACCCAGGTCCACATATTAAAGGTAGGTTGGGCATTTTACGACAGACCGGTCACATTTCTAATCAGACTTGGGATGCTGGAAGAGAAGCGGGTAGAGGAGATGCCAATAAGATTAGGGTTTATAATTATAGTTGGCAGATACCGACGCCGGAAAGGGTAGTTCAAAATATGATTAGGGTTGGTTTTTACGGTATTCACACTATAGGTATTATACCGTAGACCGAGACTTGCTTACAGCCTTAGTTGATAGGTGACGTGATGAGTCGCACACGTTCCATTTTGTCGGTGGAGAATTGGGGATATCTTTACAGGATGTAGAGATTATGCTTGGTCTCAGGGTTGATGGTCTTGCTGTTACCCGGTCGGAGCGGAATGACACCAAGGCGAGCAGGTTGGATATGATAGAGAGTTTGTTGGGTGTTAGACCTGCTGACCATCAAGTCGATACAAACTGTTTGACAGTTAGACTTGATTGAATGTTACACACCTTTGGTGAATTACCCCCCAACCCTAGTGAAGAGCGTTTGCTATATCAGTCTAGGGCTGCCATGTTATTATTACTGGGGGCACATGTGTTTTCGGATAAGAGCAGTGATCAGATTCCACTCTGGCCTCTGTCATTTCTGGAGGATTTTGGCACATGTGCTGAGTATAGTTGGGGATCAGCTCTTCTGGCCTGGTTAGAGGCTAATCTATGCAGGTTGGTACGTTGTAAGGCAAACGGAGTAAGCGGGGCGGTGATGTTTCTGGATATGTGGACGATTACCAGACTACTGCCGGTTAGACCATGTGAAGAGCTGCCGGAAGATATCGAGCCACCTGAGGGCTGGCCTATGTTCCCCTTCGGTTACAGGTATGATATTATTTAGTTTTTGTATTGGATTTGTGTTTTTTTTTAATTGTGTCATCTATCATTTACTTAGCTGCCGGTTATATTTATTGTTTATCGGGCTTTGTTTGTATATTACAGATGGAAGATTTGGAGGCAAACTAACCTTACGCCATATGTCTACGGACATAATGTGGTCCACATACGTGACCAGTTTGACAATATGTCGCCTGAACAGGTAAATTTTAACTTTCGTATTATATGTAACTTACATATTATATGTTGTATATGTTTGCATTGGTCTTATGTTCGCAGAATTTATTACTAGTATTTTTAAACCCTTGTTTATATATTCTAATTTTGCTGATTACAGATACTGTGGCAACCTTACGGGAATCTCAATCAGTATCCGGAATACTGCACGCGGGGCCGTTATATGTGGCATTGTTCTGTGCCTCTCATTTGTAATGAGAAGATTAAGTTCCACCCCGCGGACAGGTTCATGAGACAGTTCGGTTTTGTTCAGCGGGTCCCTACATATATTTGGAAACCCAGAAAGGGTCACGGCAAGGATAGAAGATTTGGGATTGGGCAAAAAAATGATTGGCCTGCACTTTTTGCAGAGTTTATAACGGTGTGGAATGACCGCCACAACCGGCTTGTTAACGGCGAATTTGGTACGGGGACGTCACCGGATTACATGAGATGGTATAGAGAGAGGACCCGCATCTTCATAAACCCACCTGAACTTGCCCCGCCATCTCACGGTTTCCGGGAGCATACGGGGTTGTTCAATAAAATGGTAACAACTAATTAAAGTTCATTAATATTTTATTGTTATTTTTCTGTTTGTATATTTCAATACTTATAAATCGTTTTTTATTGGGTTTTTTTTTTCAGAAAGCGGTATTGCGCCGCAATTTCAAATCGTTCAAACGGGCGAAAATGAAAACGGAAGTGGACTTACTACGAAAGGACTTCGCTGAAATGGGAATGAATCCGTATGGGTCAGCTGATGAACAGTTGGATGAGGAGGATGACGATGATGACGACGACGACGATGGTGATGACGACCTACGTTACGACCCAAGAACTTACACTAGGGCTTCAAGTTGTCGGCGTCCCGACGAAAGAGGCAGAGGGGAAGGCGAATCTAGTAGCGGCGGGCGTAGCCGGGGTAGAAGATCGACTGGAGGTCGACCCCCGACTACAGATCAGGGTCCGGGTCCGAGTTCAAGCGGTCATGGTCGTCGTGCTTCTTTTGCTGGGTCGGAGTACGTTCAGGATGATGTTCCGTTCGATTATCATAGTCAGCATTCAACCGATAGTTGGAGTCACGGATTAGCACTTACATCCCACGAGCGTGCTCCGTATCCAGAATCGCAGCATCGACAGAGACGGCGTACGGAGCTAAACGAAATCGAAAATTCTGCTGAGCCGTCATCGGATAGATTAACATCGGCGGGAAAGATGCTCCCTACGTCCAACTTTAAATCATTTAGTCGTTACAAAAAAAAAATGCACATTTGTGTTTTTTGTAAATGTTTTTTGTATTTGATTTCTATGTTTCATTTGTAAGTTTTATTCTTAGCTAAGTTGGAATATTATAAATTACTAAGTTTAATTTGATTTGTATGTTTGATTTGTACGTTATAAATTCGTAAGTTTAATTTGATTCGTATGTTTGATTTGTATGTTTGTAAAAAATATTCTGTATTTTAATTGATAGGAGAAATATTGAGTTTTTACAAACACTAAACCCTAAACCCAAAATTACAAACCCTAAACCCTAAACCCTAAACCCTAAATTACAAACCCTAAATCCTAAACCCTAAACCCTAAACCCTAAACCCTAAATTACAAACCCTAAACCCAAAATTACAAACCCTAAACCCTAAATTACAAACCCTAAATCCTAAACCCTAAACCCTAAATTACAAACCCTAAACCCTAAATTACAAACCCTAAACCCTAAATCCTAAATCCTAAACCCTAAACCCCTAAACCCTAAATATTCTGAAATATACATACAAACCGTACATTTAATGTACGGTTTGTACAGATTTCATACAAACCGTACATTAAATGTACGGTTTGCATGTATTCTGTGCAAACCGTAAAATAAATGTACGGCTTGTACCCCTGATTTAAGCAGCGTCATTTTACGAATGTACTTTTTACACTGAATCACCGTTAATAACGTAAAAAAAAAAAAACTACAAACCGTAAAAATAATCTACGGTTTGTAGTGTAAATGACATTGGATACCATATCTATCAAAATAAATCCGACAACACCTTATCACTTTTGAATTATTATGATTTGACAACCCTATCCGAAAATGACTACTCAATGCATTATTAAAGTTTGGAAATGACTACACAAAAAAAAACACTACAAACCGTAAAAGTAATCTACGGTTTGTAGTGTAAATGACATTGGATATCATATCTATCAAAATAATTCCGACAACACCTTATCACTTTTGAATTATTATGATTTGACAACCCTATCCGAAAATGACTACTCAATGCATTATTAAAGTTTGGAAATGTGAGTACAATCATAACCGAGCTTATTTCAATTCCTCTTACAAATCGTACCCTGTTGTGATTAAGTATGTAGACAACCTTTTAAATGATTATGTTGAAAAGTTTGTTGCATGCTATACCAACCATACAACACATCTAGGTAATAGAACTAGCAATCGAGCCGAACAACAACATGCTAAGCTGAAAAGATCCCTTTCCACAAATACTGGCACGCTTGAAAATGTTTGGGTAGAGGTGAATAGAATTCTAGAAAAACAGTTTGAGGATATTAAGATGAAGTTGGATAAATGCAAGTCTTATTTTCCACATTCTGAACGAACACCTCTATTTATAAATCTTAGGTCGTATATCACACACTATGACTTTGATTTATTATTTCAAGAACACAAAAAATGTAGTGGCCAGGCTGATGAGAATTGTTCTTGCGGTTTCAAATTGTCTCACGGTTTATCTTGTCATCATATTATGAGTGAACATATTTTATTCGGGAAGCCTCTTACTCTAGAATATATTCATCCATTCTGGAAAAAATTAGACGTAATTGATGATAATGGGAACACCGATGATTATGGGGTAGAGGGTGATCTAGAAGAGTTTAAAAGTGTTTATGCTAGCAAAACTAATGTTGAAAAACGGCGTATGAAAACACAACTCCGAGAGATAACCGTAACAGCTAGAACATCCATCAGTGACCCCGAAGTGAGACAAAATAGGGGGAGACCTAGAAAGGGAGACAAATCTAGTAAGAGAGATAAGTCGGGATGGGAGTATGTGGAGGAACAGAGTGCTGGTGCTAGTAGGGACAAGGGCAAAGGTAAGGCGGATGAAACACCGGAGGTAAGGGTAAACCCAACTAGGAGGCTGCGAAACCAGAACCCTAAACCCACCCCCAATAGGCCAACCTTCCTGTACAGTGACCAAATATGGGTCATGTTACATAGTTACATTGAAACGGTTTATGATGTGCGTGGGGATGGTAACTGTGGGTTCCGGATACTTGCAAATGTTACGGGTAAACAACATGGGGAAGATGATTGGTACGCGGTAAGATGTGAGTTGTTTCAAAAGCTGCAGCAAATGAAATGTGTTTATTATGAGCTGTTTGAGAATCTTGACTTTGAAGCTTACCGGTATGATTATATTTTATCAAGTTTAAATTTTTATCATGCTACAAATCCCGCACCTTCTGACAAATGGATGAGATTTCCGGCTTATGGGTTTTTAATTGCTTCTCATTATAATATGCCAATTGTATTGTTGTCCTTATGGAAAAATAAAAATGGATGGGTAAACGTGTGGAACGCCACTTTTTTTACCTCTTTTTACTGGTCCGCCTCAGGAAACGACATATTACATCCCGACTGTAATAGTGTTCGTCAACGGTTGTCACTATGCTCAGGTTATTCCGAAAGAAGGGATCTTCCCAATGCCAGAAATTATAGCACGGTGGGAACAAACACGCACTGAGGCAGCTGCGCCATGGAAGGAACTTTTTCGACCAAATTTTAAGTTATATATGGCGCTGGAAAAGCAATCGGGAAAGCAAAAAGCAAATGAAGAAGAAGCTATAGAACTAAGTCCATAATCAGTTTTTTATTTTTAATTTTATGTAAATTACTATTTTTTCCAATTTGTTGTAAATTTATATGATGTAAACAAATGTTTAATAAATTTGTTTTATGAAATTTATATAATTTATGATTGTTTCATTCAAGAAAATTGACGATTGACACCAAATTGACGACTTAGTTAATGTTTCATATTGCGTTATACAATTGTTAAAAACAAACCAAAGGTACTTCACAAAAATTGACGATTTAGTTAATGATTCAATAAATATCAACTTATACACTTGACAAAAATATAACATGAACCAAAAACATAAAATTTATCAAATCAACTTTTTTTGTGTAAATTTGTGTAAATTTTGTGTTTATTTTGAGAGATTGTTAGAATATTGGTAATTTATTTTATGTAAAATTTTAAAAATACGGCATTTAGTTTTTTTATTAAAAAAATCATGTTTAATTTGAAAAAAAAATATTCAGTATTTTAATTTTAATTATTAGCATTTTAATATTAATTTTTAATGGGTAAATTCTGAAAAATGACTGTAAACCGTAGATTAAATCTACGGTCTACAGTCATTTTCTGTAAACCGTAGATTTAATCTACGGTTTACAGTCAATGACTGTAGACCGTAGATTAAATCTACGGTCTCAGCGTTTTTTCAGAAATTTTGAAGTTAATTAATCCATCCTCTTCAAATATTTGGCTACCAACTTTCACAACTTCAACGACTCCTTTGGTTGCAAGACTATGAGTTCCGATGGAATAAATGGTGTATTAGAGATGGTCAAAAAATCCGTAAATTCGTCCCGTAACTCAATTCGTATGGATTTTGGCGGGTTGGGATGGGTTGAATGTTCAAAAAAAAAAATCAATTCGCTCCGTCCCAATCCGCTATATATTTTGCGGATTGGGTTAGGGTTGAGGTTCACAAACCGCGGGTTAATTCGTCCCAATCCGTTTCAACCCGCGATATATATACATTGTGTGTATTTTAAAATATAAACATTTAATTATTGTTATATTTTAGTTTTATTACTTGGTCGTGAATGTTGTAAACATACTTTGATTGGATTTAATTTATATTTATGTTTGAAATATTCAATTTATTTTAAAATTTGGGTTGATTATGCAAACTATGAAAAATAAAGGACCAAAATAAAAATTTAATAATCAATCTAAACTCAACCCGCAATTTATTTTGCGGGTTGGATTGGGTTGAACTCTTAATTGTAACGGGTTGCATTGAGTTGGGTTGAGATTTAAATTTTATCAATCCGTCCCAATCCGTCCTGTTATTTATTTTACGGATTGGATTATGATTGAAATAAATCCGGTTCAATCCGTACCATGTCGATCCATATGTTGTATTATAAAAAGGGTTGTCACAAAATACTTAATACCATCTTTACATGGTATTGCAAATGATGGGTTGAGTGATATTTGTATTACCTTCGGGACTAATGTGAGAAATAAATGTACCAACGACGAGATTCGTAGGGACCACGGTATTTATAATACTGATATATTATCCCACTCATCTTATCTCACCACCACACAAGGTCAATATGTCTGTATAACATACACATGGGGGCAATGAGAGCACTACCCCTTGTTCGTCATTCCTTTATTTAATCTTATAGCTAATTCTCTATTTTATAAAGCTTAGGTGAGAATTGAGCTATTTTTCACATCATGGCAATGACACATGGTCTTCTTTTTCTTCTTCTGGCATTGGTTGCTCCTGCTGTGAACGGTGTCGATCACACCGTTGGTGGCTCCGATGGTTGGAACGAGACAGCCGATCTCTACACCTGGGCTGCCGGTGAAAACTTCACTGTTGGCGATAATCTTGGTGAGTTTTATCATTTGTGTTGTATTCGAATACATGATGTCCATGTGAGACCACTCCCTTGTTTGGTTGCAGTTTCAAGCTCAAATTTATCTGTTTTTTTTGTGTGCTTACAACTGTTACGTAGTCGGTTTATTGGTTATTATTAGCTTAAAAGGGATAGGTTTCTGGTTTTATCACCTGAAAAGCTAGAAGTTTAAGTTGGAGGAAATGAGTTTTCTTCTCAATATTAAATCTAACTTATTACTTGCTTAAAACCGGCAAAACCAAAAGCATCATTTGTATGTTTCGGCGCTTTATAAAGAGCTTAAACTAAAAGATTCGTATGATGGCCGACTGACGTACTCTATCAAGGAAAACTGATAAAAAAAAATGTGATTATCTATGCATGTTTTGATTTCTAAATGCCGCAGTATGACAGTAGATAGTATTTATGTAATGTGATAACTTGAATAGTTGACTAGAAACTCGAGTGTACAATATTGTCAATATCAGCAATAGTAAATTTCCTCCGATCTTGAATCCATGCCAAAACTCAGATCAGCATGGGCTACGAAAATTTAATTGTTAGATTCGGCAAAAAGTATAACCAATCAAAACTATGCTTGAGTAAATTAACTACACGAACATTCACCGATTCAATTGTTTAAATGCATTTTTTAAAGCAGACAAGCTAAACTTTCAAGATTGACTTCGAAAAAAATAAGTCTGTCTAGGTAAAATTCCTAGATTAATCCATGGCTAAAACCAGAAAACTCAATTCTTAAGCTGGTTAACCAAATAAAACCCAACTTAAAGAAGAAGAAAAATCAAGGAGCCTAAGAAACGTAACCAAACAGGGTCTTACTTTTTGAAACTAATGCAGTGTTCAGCTATGGCCCTCCACACAGTTTGGACATAGTGAGCAAAGACGATTACGACAATTGTACAAAAGGCAACGCTCTCAAGACCTACAATGGCGGACAAAACACCGTCCCTCTCCCTAAAGCAGGCCCGATGTTCTTCATCTGCCCCGCCTCAAACCACTGCAGCTCCGGCATGAAGATAGCCATCACAGTTTCCGCCAGTGCCACCACCACGAATATCAAGTCAGATAAAGGTGTTGTTAATGGGCAGTTTGGGAATTTCAACAGGGTGATGGCTGGATTTGCGCTTCTTGTGGCGGGGCTAGTTTCTTTCATGGGCTAGGCAAGAGGCAGCGCTGTTTTATGTTTTTTTTTCTATAATTGCAGAACTGTGTTTTCGTTTCTTTGATGGTAATTTCATGGTAGGAGGAATTTTCACCCTGAATAAAATAGTAACTAGGAGTTTTAAGTATTTCCGAGGCATCCGACTTGTGGGCTCTTATTGCCTCTGATGTTGATTGAAACGTTTCTTCTTATCAAAAAAAAAAATAATGGTAAACTGAAATGCATGAAGGGATTTTTTCAAAATTTTTTAGTTGCAAGTTGCAAAGACCATATTCCACTTTGTCACGCACGTAATGTATATTCATTCATCTTTGCTGCCCCGCCAGGGTTCATCTTTGGATGGAAGCATCGATACCACCATCATCGCGCACCTAATCGCTGAGATAAGACAAAAAGGCGTCTGAGGCAAATTGGTCATTTCAGTCATACGATGGTTGTTTTTACCCTCATACTGACAGGGCACATTATGTTCATGGTCTGGGCGATAGCAGTACTCTATTAAGCTTTTATTAATAGCAGAATTGTGTGTGTGTGTGCGCGGCCATGTGTGTCAGTGTTTCGTTTCTCTTAAAGTGGTTAACTTCATGCTAAGAGAATCCTTTACCCTGAAAAAAGGGTCACTGAATTAAACGAGGTATTTTTAAAATCTTTTACTTAGCCTCAGCCAGGAACGGCCCTTGACATAGATACATGAGGCAGGTATCTCGTGCAGCCCACCGAGGAAGGACAAAAATAATAATTATTCACAAAGTAGTTTATATATGCATATTAATAATATCTGTATATAAAATTGTATTTAGGTTGGTAAAGATGCATACTCTGTATTCATTAGATCAGGCCCATCAGGGAATCAACTTCTGCTACTTGCTAGGACCAATACATATTCAATTTGTTACCCATGTAGATTATATTCAAAGCCAAATTGATAAAACCTGCAATCTCGATCATGACTGTAATTATGGGTGAACATTACAAAAGAACTTTCTTAAGAGCAATTAACCTACTCCAGTGGTTGATCCGACCATCTTCTCTTCACCTCGGTTTTGGACCGAACCTCCTTTAGTTTTCCATCCATCCCATAATCTCTCTCCATCACCAGGTTAATCCCTTCATCTGAATACCACCCAACACCAATACACAGAACTCCGTCTTTGTCGACATCAACATATGCAGTGACACCACCTGGCAGCCATAGGACCGTCACATCCTGTAAGTCCTGTATCTCTTCTTCACCGAAACATGAAGGGTTATTGGGAGAGTTTCTCTTTTTCAAAGTCTCCATACAAAAGTATACACAAGGGGGGTCGTTGCTTGGCTCTGGTATCATATCTTCTTCTTCACTGTAGATAGGTGTGGCGCTCACCTCGAATACCTTCCACGACCCAGTTAATTCGGATGGTGAAATTCTTTTCCTCTGAGAAAACGGTTTTGAATCCAACTCCAGATCACTGTGGCAAAAATATTCAGGTATAAGCAACTAAAAAATTTCTCGTAAGAAGAAGAAAACAGTATGCAAAGGTCCGCTACAAATTAGGGTCGGAAAAGTGAAAACAAAACTACAAAACCAAAAGTATATTGAGAATAAGATTAAATATCATCTCTAAGTATCAGAAACGTTAAGAATAGTAGGAAAGGAGGTCCTTTTCAAAGCCACCAATAAAGCATTATAAGAACCAAACCATACTATCAGTTCACGTAGTGAAAGATATAGGCATTGTTTTGGTGTTCCAGCTTTTAAGGTATGGCTTTTCCCCCTTTTTCTTAACAAAACCAGCCATTTTATTGACCAGCTTAAAAACTTAGACGTTTCTGGTTTGCTAGCCAAAAAAGCTAGAAGGTTCAAGCTGTACGAACCCTGCTTTCTCGCTGAACCAGAACTGTCCACCTTATTTGCTTGTAAGCTGGAGCAAAATATTATATCTACAATATAGTGTATATTCCATTTCATATTCTTTCATTCTTTGGCTCCGTAATTAAAAGACTTGAACATGTAATAACCTTTAGAAAGGTAAAAAAACATGAAATACCTTTGTTCATCGATATTAGCTGTGCCGACCCACTGTTCTTCATAAACAGCAATTCGCATGATTTGTATGTCCGCACCTTCATTACTGAACTCTATGGTATGAATAATTCGCAACCTTTTATGGCAACCTTTCACCAGACACTAAACAAGAAAACAATAAGGGGGATTGGATACTAAATACATGGTTGAGAAATGAGAACTGAGCTCCGATTGTAGTCGTAGTATACAATATACATTATATGACTTAGTGTTGTCTAATGATTTCAATTGCTTAAGAAGATAAAGCAAATGGTGAAAAAATTTATAACCCAGCAGCATAAACTCAGATCCATGTTCTCATTCTCAGACCTTTTCTTTTCAAAAAGAATGATGATTGGAAAAAATGATAAAGCGTAACCATTTAAAACTGTTGCCTCAAAATTATAAAATGTCATCGCCGCCTCCAATTGTAAATATCGTTGGATATGCTAATAATATCTCTTACAGGAATTAGTATTTCTTATTTTTTGCTGGTTGTATACAAGTAAGTGTACAGCAAAATCATTCTGGAGATTTCTTTCTTGGAGGAGAACATTTCAAATATAAGACAGTTGGTAGAATACTTGCACTTTACAAACATAAACGCTTTTAGCAACTGAGCTAGTAACTTTTCTTTTAGAAGTAAATTATTTCAAATTTTGAATACAACCACCTTTGACAAACAGTAGTAAAAAAATCAGGTGAACTTACTTGCTCAAACTTAAAAGTTGGGTTAAGGTAATAGTTGGACTCATTGGCTTCACCCACTGGGATATCAACTGGACCTCTGGAGTAAGATCCATCCTACAAAACAACCCAAATACCCCAACAATTAAGACATAAGTTAATAATGTGTTATGGTATTCTAAGCTTCTGCTTGTTGGTTGCAGCTTTTAAGCAATTAAGCTGAAGTTTTTAGGTTCTGAAAAAATCTAAGTTAGTCCTTCTTAAAGCTTCTAGCTTATTCAACCAAAACCCCCAGCAAATATCAGTAATTTAAGCTGCAACCAAAAAAATGACAAAATACTTGTTTTGCCTTATTTCTTATGATGCAAAAATTCAGCTTTTTTTCTTTGTTTCACTAATATCTTCAACTTGTTTGATTATACTTTTCAGAGGAGATTTATACCTCGAAAAACACAAGACCAGGCTCCGTCCCCATTATATCTTCTTCCATTACATCACTTTTTCCAAAGTCAAAAGACTCAAATCTCGGCAATGAATCAAATCTCTTGTTAGACTGTTGTTTAAGCAATTCAATTTCTCCATAAGGATTTAATGTCACCCAGTTTATTTTTCGATGGATTTGGGAGTTTTTCCCTTTAGAAAGAGATGGCACTGCTTCAATACGAGAAAGGGTATAGCATTCATAAAGGTTTTCATTTTTATTTCCAATTTCGATAGGCTCCATTTCAGCTGTTATGGGAGAAAAAACTGCTCCAACACCTTTCCATATCCCACTAACACTGCTTGCAAAGGTATTCCATGCTGGTCGAATAACCGGTTCCTAAAACCAAAATATCAACAATATGCCAGAACACAAAATCCTACAAATAGAGAATTTCCAAAAGTTGATCTAATAGACTGTTCAGAAAGTAAAACAATAGCCAGGTCTTAACAACATATCGAAAAGTTAACAGTCACAATTACAATTATCTTCAATATTCAACCAACTAAAGATCAGGGGATAATTTTTACTTTCAGATAATAAACTATTATCCTGCAGAGACAAAAATAACATCACACCAATAACACGTTACGGTCAACAAATAACTAGTACCCAAATTGCCAAAAATCAAGTTTTCAAAGGTTAATATAATAGTTCAAATACCAAACTTTGTGATGAACTTTTGAAAATTCTCATTTCAGCAATTTTGATACAAACTGCAGACCGCACGTAGTTTCATAGTGGACAATTAAATAATAACGGAGGAAGTAACAAATAACTGGAGCTTAAAATACACACCCAAATAAGCTCATCTCAGCAACTAAACAAATTATACTCCAATAAAAGCAAAAATTACAACAATAAAAAAAAGAAACCAAAATCTGAAGAACATTATCAATCTCCATCAACATAAACTGAGACACCAAAACCTTATCATCACTAAACCCTTTCGAATTTTTCCTAAACCCTCTCTCTACTCTCTACTCTCTCTCTCTCTCCTTCTCCGCCGTCGCGGACGCTCCATACCTTCTTCGCCCGCACCTCTACTCTCCGAGAAAGGAGAGAGAGTGGCGGAACCCTAGCAGGAGAGGGCGACGGAGTAATATTTTAATTTTGTAGTTTCGTAGTCTTAAAAGTTAATATTATAATTCAAATGTCAAACTACATAATGCAGTTTTGAAGATTATTAAAGTTATGTTGTTTCGTAACGAACAATTAAATAATAACGGAGGGAGTAACAAATAAACGAAGCTTAAAACACACATCCAAAAAAGCTCATACCATCAACTAAGAAAATAATACACAAATATAAAAGCAAAACAAATAACAAATAACAAAAACTAAAATAAAACAACAAACCTGAATTTGAAGAACACTATCAATATCCATTAACATAGACCCAGAAACCAAAACCTTATCATCACTAAACCCTTTAGACTTTTTCCTAAACCCTCTCTCTCTCCCTCTCTTCTTCCTCTCTCTAATCTCTCTCTCCTTCTCCTCGGCCGCGGTATCGTTATCGACACTCCACACGTTCTCCTTCTTCGCTTTCACCACCAACACTCTCATTCTCTCTTTAAGGAGAGGGAGAGAGAGGGAATGGAGCGGTGGGGAAGAGAGAGAGTGACGGAACCCTAGGAGGAGATGGGTGATGGTGGGGTGTGTATAGGCGGATTGCATTTGTAATATGTATGTATAGATTAGATTGGGTATGGCGTTGAATTTGCAATTACGGATTTTAATTTCATTTCATTTGTCTTCTGTTACTGTGACCACCATGTGTGCGAGACAGAAACAAATTCTAAAAAAACTTTAAAAAAAAATTATGCAATTTTTATTAAAAAAATTCATACAAAATTTATTTTAAAATAAATGTATAAATTAGTGTAAATTAAATATTGAATATTAAAAAATTTATCTAAAACAATATTATGTTCAAATGTTTTAAAATTTAAATACAATATAATATAAAAGTTTATAAAACTGCGATATAAGTTGTGAAAATTTAAAATTTGAATGAAAATAAGCAAAGGGACACGGAATGAGGTAGAGAATAGGAGGTATAATATTTGGACTCTTGTATCGCGCTCTATCTAAGTTGGAGGCTATTTCGGGGGGGAATTTGTACAGTTTAATACTCCCTTTTGCTATGAAGATGAGCACCTGTAATTTGACCGATTAATAACTTGTATCAAAATTATTAAAATTAATTTTTTTTTAATTTAATTATATATTTTAAAAGTTAAATTCTATTACTACTTTCGTCCCATATTACAAGTCATATACGAAATTATGCGTAATTTTGACATGCAAATAATTCATATCCAAATTGTCGAAATAATATATTTTTTTAAATTCTATCATGTAATTTAACATTTGAGTACTATGTATAGAAATTTTGAAATTTTTTGTTTCGGTAATTTAGTTAGATGTTTGAAGCTGGTCAAAGTTGCACTTAGTTTTGCATAGGACTTATAAAGTGGGACTTACAAATTGTTGGCGTTAAATTTTACACGTTGTTTCGTAATCTACTATTATTTTTAGACGGAATGTAATAGTACTTTATTACATTTTTTTCAATTTATACTTTATATAAAATGAAAATTCTAGTATTATAGTTTAATATGTTTACTACCAAAAACAATCAATTAAGTACCTCTCTGACAATTGTTAAATTGTTTAAATCGCATTCTTTTGGAATATGATGGGTAATTGGAAATTTGGAGGTCTAATATGATGGTAGGAATTGTATTCCTAAAGTTCACAATGAATTTTAGCGGCTAATGTTACAATACTGACCGTTTGATTTGTTAAAAAGATCGAAAAAAAACTCTAACAGACCTTGACTGTTGGATGTAAATCCAACAAACGACGTAAAACTTTAGCTGCTAAAGTTTATTGTGAACTTTAGCAACTCATTTACTAACGGTTAATTTATTAAAATATTTAGGACACGAATCGGTTATGACATGACATTAAATAAATTATAAAATTTTATTTTTATATAAACATATATTTTCACTTGACCAAACAACATTAATTTGTCAGAGAAGGAGTTTTTTTGTGTTAAGTTGAGAATTCTGGTACCGTTGTATGATAAATGTATAAATTCTAGTATTGTTTTGATCCAAGTGTTATAACTTTAGTAAAAGAGGTCGAATTACAATTTTATGTTAACTTTGTAATTTTTAGAAAACTTTAGACGGTTCCCATATTGTTTTTTTATTAATACATTTAACTTATTTTTTGAAGTAAGCGTCTTAAATGTTCATTTAAGACCGTGTCCGATATACCATTGAAGACTCCGTTCATTGGAAATGTTACTATCGGTAACTAAAACAATGTTTGTACACTCAATCACGAATATTAATCGAAACAAATACACACATAACAACTTCTTAAAAATTAGTATGTTTTGTGAGCAACTCGTCGTATTAAATGAAGATGAAAACCATTTTTTGTAATTAATGTTAATGACCAAATAATACAATAACTAGCAAAATTTACTATTAGAAAAATTACAATTCTATTACAACTCAACTGGTACAAGCCGCCATCACCGTCTATCCATCATCACTCGATGCCGCCGGAGCTTCGACTAAACTCTAGAGAGAGCTCCAACAAAACTTAACTGAGCTGCCAAAGCTCCAGTAAGCTTCGTCAGAGCTAAACTTCTCGGAGCTCCGTCGAAACTTCAACAAGGCTCACCAAAGTTCCGATAGAGCTACGGTGAAGCTTTGACGATTTCATCAAACTTTCAACAGGTTCGTCGACGCTCACGATAGCTTACCGGGATATATAATGTTTCAACTAAAATTAGTTAAAAAATTGAACCTTACTGAGCCTTGCAGACCGGGCTTTAGCAAGGTCGTAAACAGCACCACAATAATTTCTAAGGTAGCTCGAACATTTGAAGTCTTGAACGGCCATATAGAGGTATTTTCGTTTTGTTTAGGTTCCTATTGAAATTTAAAATTTGAAACTTGTATCTTTTTCTTTTTCTATAGTTTGCACTTTGCTAAATGAAAGTTAATTTTCAGATAAAATTCTAGGAATGTGCAGGCACTGTGAATTGCTTGGTCGTCTTTTTTAGCTACAAAAGTATATCTTTCATGTCGGGGTTGGAAAGTTAATGGCGAGCCTGATTTTCTTCCCAAGCTCGGCTTAATCAATTCGCGTCGGCTTCGATCTTCCGAGGTATCCGGAGTGGGTTATGTCGGCCACGGTGACGAGGTGATCTTCGTGCCTGCGCAAGAAACAAACAGGGGCCCGGGGTTGGTGCCAGGTTTTCCCTCTCCAACGATCAAGTCAGTGTCGGTGTTAACTGAAAGTAAGAATGTAATTAAGAGTGATGGACCGGGCCGGTTACAAGTCGTGGCGTCGGATGGTACAGATAGTGTTCTGTGGGTCCGGGTTGTTTAAACTTTTTCTCTCCTCTCTGTCTTTGTGGGTCCCCTCTAAGTGGTATTAGTGGGGGTATTTATAGTGTGATCAGAGGTGTATTAGCCCTTGGATCACTGTACTGTGAGATGCTGATCCAACGGCGTTAGGTCATTTATGACTCTGACAAGGGTACTGTCCTCTACCGGGGCCCACAGGGAGGTGGCCTGTGATTGGGCCACGTCGATGAAACGTCAGGAGGGTCCCTCAGGGGAGCATCAGCATTAATTGAGGAAGCGTACTCAACACGCTTCTTTGAGACGACCTGGGTTCAGCCCGGCCTCTCATGATCCGGGGTGACACGACATCCACTACATGGGGCCCGGTTAGTCTGTTCTCGTGGTGGTATCGGTCCGGACGAGGGGATGCTGACATTCCCTCGCCAACAGCTCCCTGTCCGGAGTCGTCGTTAGTGACAAGGTCGGTGAGTATCTTCCTTACTTTACGGGGGCTCCGGTCATTCCGTCTTCATATTCGGCTGTCTAGAGGCACCTCGGCGTGACCCGTCTCGTGATACGTGTTCAACCATTCATGGATCTCTTACACGTGGAGCATGCCAGTTTTGTAATTATGAGGCGCCGCCTCTGTCTTTTCGGTTTCTTCAATGTCATTAATGCTAAAACGGCTGAAGGGTGACACTTGGCAGACGACCTCTGCTTGCTGTACACGTGGAAGGTGTGGGTTGAGTGGCGGCTGTCATTTGTGGGAGTTTGTGTAATGAGCCGTTCTGCCTTTTCACCTTCTGGTAAATGTCTTTTCACCTTCCATCAAGGGCCTATAAATACCCTCAGTGAAAATCATTTTTCACTTTCTCCTTCTCTTTCTAGATTTTCACAGCAAACCACTTTCTCTCTCTAGATTTCTATAGCAGACCACCTTCTCAGCACTTAGCAAAATTTTTTTTCTTTCTTACAAATTTCCAATCAACCATAATGGTTGTAATTCATGGAGCCGGAAAGGGCCCGATGGTTGCTCCCCAACCACGGTGCCTGGCCGTAGCGGCAAACGCTCTGCCGTTCCGTCCGATGGTTCTCGATCAGTCCCTGTCCGTGGATGTGAACGACAGCAGTATAATGGTGAGGCTACACGGGCCTGACCTCAATGAATTCCGAGAGCTCTGCGGGATCGGAGAGGAGTTCAAACTCCGGAGATGTGAGAGCGTCGATGAAGTGAACGGTATAGTGGCTCGTCCCAACGACATGGTAACACTCTCTCTCTCTACTCTCTTGTATGGGGGTACCCACCTCCCCATCCCGGAGCTGCTGGCAGAGTTGTGCGCTTGGACGCAGACTCTCCCATGCCAGTGGCCCCTGCAGGCGCACCGTATCTGCGCCGGGATGGAGGCCCTGAATGAGTTGTTGGGCCCGGCCCTGCCAGAACCATTAGGGCTTAGGGAGCTCTTGGCCTGCTACGAGTTCTTGCAGACTGAGCCAAGCTCCCAATCCAAGAGCAGGCAGCCCTACTTAAGGTGCCGCGCTTACAACCAGCTGATCACGGGTAACTCCGATTCTAATCGGGGTTACACTCAAGACGTGATAGTGGTGGAAGGCCATTGGCTCCACCGGACCGACCTGATTCTCCCGTCCAGGCCGGGGAGGGTGCTAAGCACCAAAGAGAACAAGGCCACAGTGGCCTCTAAGCTTAGGGGCCTGGGTGAGCCCAACATAGAGTCCTTGGAGATGGCTCTGAACTGGTGGGGTCCAAACGGGACTGACGTTGGGGCGCGCGATGCAGAGCGTCTCCTAACTTGTGGTTCCCCAACAACCTGTAAGGGAAACGAATTCATTTGGCCCCACAGGACCTTCTGTCCTGTGGGATACTCCCGAGAGAGATGGGAGAAAGAGAATGGGTTGGAGTCCACCCTCCCTCCCAAGGCGGTTGAAACCGAGGCCGCGACAGGGCCCGTGGCGAAGAAGGTGGCGGCGAAGCCGAAGGCAAAGTCGAGCAGCAGCAGGGCGAGGAAGGTCATGACTGTGACGTCTTTTGCTCCCGCCTCTGCCGGGGTAAAATGGGAAGTACGTCCGGATGGTACCATCCTCAATTATAGGGAGGGGCCGGACGGTAACCGGTGTTATATAGACCAACATGGGAACCCCTTGAAGGAGGTCGTTCCCCTGAGCTCCAGGGAGCCTGACGTGAGGAGTCCCTCTCACCTCGAAGATAGCCTCGTGGGTGAAGAGCCTACAGGTCCGAGCTTGGGTACCTCGCGGACCAGGGTAAGTCTTAAGTCAATCCTTGTTCTTTAAATCATTTGACACTTAACTAGATTTTGTTAATTTTTCTAACTCTTTTTTTTTTCTTTTTTTTTTTTGGCCTGTACAGGTGGTTCGTTCTGACGAGGAGGAGGAGGCAGAGGAAGAAAATGCTGTCGATGCAGGGGGTAACGGAGAGGGAGGAAATGCTGGCGAGGCTGGGGGTAATGGAGAGGGAGAGGAGGTTGTGGAGCCCGAGGCCACTGAGGAGGAAGTCGCCGAGGCGAGGGACGAGGAGGTTGTGGAAGTGGCCCCGGCAGACGCTAAGGCAAAGGCCTTAGAGAGGTTGGGAGGCTTGCTGGGGCAGGCGAGGCGTGAGCGAGCTGCTCACAAGGCCGAAGCCGACAAGAGAAAAAGGGAGGAGGCGAAGGCCCCTCGTGAGGCAAAGAAGGCCCGGACCGGGGAATCTGAGCCGAAGGAGGACGTCGCGCCCATCCTGAAGCCTGTGGTCGAAGTTGAAGAGCGAGCGGTGTCAACCACTCAGGCAAAGGGACCAATGCCGAGTGCCTCTGGTTCAAGCTCGAGCTCAGGCTCTTCGTGGCTAAGGATGCCTGTTCAGACCCCAGACGAGGTCAAGGCGGCAACCGGGGTTCGGAGCATAATGGAGGGCCACCCCTCTGCTGGCCTGCTTGCTCTGGCTGCGCTCCAACAACAAACCGTCGAGGCCGACCATCGCGGTCACGACCTTGCTTCTGCCATGGCGTCGGCTGTGACCATGGTCCCGCAGGTAAAAGCTGTTTTCTTTGTGCCATTCCTGAATGTTCTTTGTTTACTTCTCAAATTTTTGCTAAGTGTTTCTCTTCTTTTGTAGGCCTTCCTAACGATGAACCAGTATGTCTATCATCAAGGCCAACTGGTGAGGTCGTGGGCTTCGAAGGCCGAGGCCAGTGCCAAGCAGGCAGAAGAGGCCCTGGAGAGGGCGGAAGAGGCCCGACAAAGGGCAGAGAAGGCCGAAGGCCTAAACGCCTCGGTGGAAGCTCGGAGAGCTGAAGCCATGAAGGCTAAGGCCGAGGCCGAGGAGCGCGCCCAAGCTGCCGAGGAGCGTGCCCTGGCTGCGGTGACGGCTTTGAAGGAGGCTGAGGCCGGCATGGCTTAAAAATTGAAGGCTGCGGTCCAAAATGCCGAGGCCGAGATAAGCGCTGCCTTGGAACTATCGACACAGAAGGATTTCAATTCCTTCTATGTCGATGGCTGGTTCGAGGCAGCTGCTTTTATGAGGGCGGGACCGGATCATCCGGTGTGGAACCTTGAAAATATCATTGTTCCCGTTCCTTCAGCTCCCGTTCCAGATGTGGTGCCTCTTACTCCTCGAGCTCTTTCAGATGAAGAGGGTGGGGAAGACGAAGATGGGGCCAGCTAGGGCTAGGGTAGTTTTAGATCCTATTTTCGATGTAATTTCCTTTTTTTTTTTTTGTAATAGCTTTCCATTGAATGAAATGAAAAACAATTTTGGTTCTTTAAACTTGTCTTTATTTATTCTCCTGTTTTTTACTTCTAATAGTGTGTTCCGTTTATGTATGTATGTGCTCCCAATGAGTGTGCCCTGATGCTCCGGCGTCGGGGGACTCATTTTACATAACTCACAACCCGAATTACACTTCGTAGAATTCAAATAAATATAAACCGGGGTGCAATATAGGCTCGTGTTCTGAAACACTTATAAAAATTTAAATGAGCTGAAGAACTCAAGTAAATGTGAATCGGGGTGCCGTATAGGCTCGTGTTCTGAAACACTTATAAAAATTTAAATGAACTGAAGAATTCAAGTAAATGTGAATCGGGGTGCCGTATAAGCTCGTGTTCTGAAACACTTATAAAAATTTAAATGAACTGAAGAATTCAAGTAAATGTGAATCGGGGTGCTGTATAGGCTCGTGTTCTGAAACACTTATAAAAATTTAAATGAACTGAAGAATTCAAGTAAATGTGAATCGGGTGCCGTATAGGCTCGTGTTCTGAAACACTTATAAAAATTTAAATGAACTGAAGAATTCAAGTAAATGTGAATCGGGGTGCCGTATAGGCTCGTGTTCTGAAACACTTATAAAAATTTAAATGAACTGAAGAATTCAAGTAAATGTGAATCGGGGTGCCGTATAGGCTCGTGTTCTGAAACACTTATAAAAGTTTAAATGAACTGAAGAATTCAAGTAATTGTGAATCGGGGTGCCGTATAGGCTCGTGTTCTGAAAATTTAAATGCATAACAACAGTTTTCATTTATAAAGCCCGCAGGCATAAATTTACATCACATCCTTATTTACATCAAGACACAAAGGCTGAGCCATACTGATAGTACTTCCTTAGGTTGTTGACGTTCCAAGGTCGGTCTACCGGGACGTCGTTGGGAAGACGACCCAACAGGTAGGCCCCGTTCCCTACAGCCCCAAGGATTCGATAGGGGCCTTCCCAATTGGGGCCTAGCTTGCCGTCGGACTGTACCCGGGTGTTGTTGTTTACTCTTCGTAGCACGAGGTCTTCGTCTTGGAAACGTCTGGCGTTCACTCTTTTGTTATAGGAACGCCCCAGCTCGTTTTTATATTCGGCGTTACGGATGACCGCAACCTCCCTTCTTTCTTCGGCATAGTCCAGCTCGAGCCCCATTATCTTTTCGTTCAGCCCGTTTTCCACAATGTCCGTCCTCAGAGAAGGAAGCCCGATTTCTAACGGGATGATGGCCTCCATTCCGTAAGTGAGGCTGTATGGTGTCTGTTGAGTGCCCCGTCTCCTTGTCGTTCGGTAGGCCCAAAGGACGTGGTGCAGCTCTGCAGCCCATCGTCCTTTGGACTCGTTTAGCCTCTTCTTGATTCCGTCGAGCACGGTCTTGTTTGATACCTCGGCTTGTCCGTTGCATTGGGGGTACGACGGGGTCGAATAGTAATTCTTGATGTGATACTTTGCATACATCGCTTTTAATTTGACCCCGGTGAACTGTCCCCCATTGTCCGCGACGATTGAGTAGGGGATTCCAAATCTGGTGATCACGTCTCTCCAGAGGAAACGTATCACTTCGGCCTCTGTGATTTTCGCTAAGGCCACGGCCTCCACCCACTTTGAGAAGTAATCGGTGACCATGAGGAGGAACTTCCCCCCCCCCCGGGGCCACGGGGAATGGTCCGACGATATCCATGCCCCACTGGGCAAAGGGCCAGGGCGAGGTCACGCTGCTCATTTTCTGTGCCGGGGCATGGGGTATGGGAGCGTACTTCTGACACTTCTCACACCTAAGTACGAAGGCTTTGGCGTCCTTCTGCATGAGGGGCCACCAATATCCATGGGTCAAGGCTCGGTTGGCCAGCGACCTGCCCCCGGTATGGCTCCCACACGCTCCTTCGTGAATTTCCTCCATGACCCTTATTACCATGTCGGGGTGGACGCAGAGTAAGTAGGGGCCAGAGAAAGACCTTTTATAGAGCTTGTCGTTGGGAGCTACCCAGAATCCCAGTGCCGTTCTCCTTATTTTCTCGGCCTCTTTCTTGTCATTGGGAAGATCACCAGAGCGATGGTATTCAATTATGGGGTCCATCCAGCTCGGCTCCGACGGGAGGTCAGTCACCATGTTAATTTTTGCCTTAGCCTCGATGCTAGGCGAAGGGACGTATTCTATGGTGATGACTCTCTCTTTTTTATCACTCATGACCGAAGCTAGGGTCGCTAGTGCGTCGGCGTGGGTGTTCTCGTTTCTGTTAATGTTGACGATTTCTTGACATTCGAAGCTTTGGAGTATTCCGGAGGCGATAGCCACGTAGCTGGCCATTCTGTCGTCCTTCGTCTGAAAGTCACCACTGATCTGGCTGCTGACTAATTGAGAGTCCGTGTGCACCAGTATCTTCTTGATTCCGAGGCTTCGGGCCATTTTTAAGCCGGCGTTCACGGCCTCATATTCGGCCTCGTTATTGGTTGCTCGGAAGCCAAGTTGGATTGACTTCTCGATCACATCCCCTTGTGGAGATCAGAGTACGACGCCGAGGCCGGACCCTTTCTTATTGGCGGCTCCATCCGCATGCAAGGTCCAGGTCTCGGGGGCACAACCTGTGATGTCGGGGCATTGGGTCGTCCCAGTGAATTCTGCCACGAAGTCGGCCAGTGCCTGTCCCTTGACGGACGTTCGTGGCGCATAGCGGATGTCGTAAGCATTCAAGTGGCAGGCCCACTTCATCATGCGTCGAGAGAGATCCCCCTTTTGGAGTATTTCTCGTACAGGCTGATCCGTATAGACCACAATGCTGTGTGCCGAGAAGTAGTGAGCAAGTTTTCGTGAGGCCACGACGAGGGCTAGGACGAGTTTTTCCAAAGGCATATACCTAGCCTCGGCATCGAGGAGAGTTTTGCTCACGTAATAGATAGGCCTTTGCTCCCTGTCGAGTTCCTTGATGAGGACGGCGCTGACGGCTATCTCAGACACGGCCAGGTATAGGGTAAGGACATCGCCTGGGTCCAGCTTAGTTAGAAGAGGCGGACTTCCGAGTTAGTCCACCAGCTCGGTAAACGCACGCCGGCATTCATTGGTCCATTCGAATTTCTTCTGAGCCTTTAAGGCCGTAAAGAACGGCTTGCATCGGTCCCCGAACCGGGCAATAAATCGGTTGAGGGCGGCGGCCATCCCGGCTAGCTTTTGTATGTCCTTTCTCTTTTCAGGTGTTTTCAAATTCTTGAAGGCAGAGATCTGGGATGGGTTCGCTTCTATGCCGCGGTGGGTCACCATGAACCCCAGGAATTTGCCGGCACCTACCCCGAAGGCACATTTAGAGGCGTTCAGCTTCAGGTCATGCCTTCGTATTGTTTCGAACACCACTCTCAAGTCGGATAGGTGGTCCCCCTCCTGGGTGCTTTTTACCACCATGTCGTCAATATAGACCTCCATGGTTCGGCCTATGTTCTTAGAGAATATCTTGGTGACCATTCTCTGATAGGTCACCCCGACATTCTTGAGTCCGAAGGGCATCACTTTGTAGTAGTAATTTCCCCTTGGGGTGATGAAGGCAGTTTTTTCTTGGTCGGCCTTCGACATAGGTATTTGATGGTAGCCGGAGCAGGCATCTAGGAAGCTCATTCTGGCGGCCCCGGCCGTAGAGTCCACTATTTGATCAATTTTGGGCAAGGGGAAAGGATCCTTGGGACAGGCCTTGTTGAGGCTCGTGTAATCGATGCAGACCCGCAGCTTTCTGTTCTTTTTGGGGACCACTACGGGGTTGGCTAGCCATCTAGGGTAATAAATCTCCCTGATGGCTCCGGCCGTTAGAAGCTTCTCTACCTCCTCGTTTATGGCATCGGCATGCTCAGGACTGACGCGACGCCCTTTTTGCATCACGGGCTTGGCGTCCGGGTTGACGTTTAATTGGTGGCAGGCAAGGTCGGAACTGATGCCTGGCATCTCGCTTGGACCCCATGCAAAATTATAGAGGTATTGGAGCAAAAGCTCGACGAGGTCGGTGACCTCAGGCTTGGTTAGCTTTGTCCCCACCATAAAAAAGTGGTCCTCATCATACCCCGGGATTTGGATTTTCAGCAGTCCTTCCTCCACCTTGTCTTCGGCCTCTGGCCCCATCTTTTTGTTTAGTTCCCTCAGCAGCTTAGGGTCCTCTGCCTCAATGTTCATGGCACTCTGGCCCGGCACCTTCTTTTTGCCGGAATACACGGCCATGGCACAGCTGCGTGAGACTTTCTGATTTCCCGAGATGGTTTCCACACCAGAATCAGTTGGGTACTTAACCTTTTGGTGTAGGGTGGAGGAGACTCCATCTATTCCATGGAGCCACGTGCGCCCCAATATCACGTTGTAAACAGAGGGGACATTCAGCACCGTGAACTCCACGCCCATAACTTTCGTACCAGTTTTCACGGGTAAGGTTATGTTTCCTTTGGGCTGGACCGCCTCCGAGTTGAATCTGTACAGGGGAGGGACGTCGGTTTCCAACTGTTCCTCTTCGAGTCCCATCTTTCGAAAGAGTTCTTCAAAGAGTATATTGACCGACGCTCCTTGATCAACGAGGATCCGTCCTACTGCGCATAGGCCTATCTGGGCCGAGATAACGAGGGCATCAGTGTGGGGCACGTCCACCCCCACCAGGTCGAAGTCAGTGAAGCTTACATCCGGCTTGGCATCGCGCTTATACTTTTTCCGGGGGCTTGAGCTTTCTGCGAGGCAGACGTGCTGCTTCGTCGCCGCTTCCCGTGCTGAGGTTCTTTCTGCCCTATTCTGGCTTGACCTTTTGGGCCCATAGTGAATGACATGACAGATCATCACTGGTGGGGGGAGGTCCCGCTGCCTTTCAACAACCCCTTCTCCATCTCGATCGGAGTCCCTTCGTGATTTGACATATTTATCCATCAGGCCATCCCGGACCCATCCCTCGAGCCTGGCCTTCAGACCATGGCACTCGTTGGTATGATGGCCGCGATCCCTGTGGTATTCACAGATTTTGTCGTTAGGCCCTTGGGCCGGCTCATTCCGTAGAGAGAGAGGCCAAGAGAAGAAAGGCTCATTCTCAATCTTGCTAAGAAGGTCGAGGAGATGTAGGCGAAAGGTAGTGGAATAGGCAGCACCCGACCCCGAGGCGACAGGTGTTTGATGCCCCGGTCGGGGGTCCTCTTTTCTTCTTTTAGGGGTCGGTTGCGGATTTCTTCCCGTTCGCGGCCGCTCCATCCTTTCCGCTATGGGCCGATCTCTTCGAGGGCTCGTCGTGACGAACCGATCCCTTGGCTGGTCGATAAGGGCTACAGAACGTGTTGCCCCAGCAGACCTCATGTCCTTCTCTATGTCGATATGCTGTTTTATGAGGGACCTGAGTTGAGGGACAGAGTTAGGGGGGGTCGCGATCATCTCGTTTCGGATCCTGCTCCCAACTACCATGTTTTGTCTGAAGGCAGCTATGGCGGTGGAGTCGGGCCAGTCCGCGCATTCGGCATGCTTCAACCAAAACCGACTATCATAATTCTCGAGGGTCTCTTTAGATTGGACCCTCACTTGATAGAGTTGTTCCGGTTGGGCAGCTCTCTCTTTCAAGTTTATGAACCGGTGTGCGAAGTCATAAGCTAGGTCGTCCCAACAGTGGATGGAGTTGACGGGCAGGGATTGGAACCACTTACTAGCGAGCCTTCCCAGGCTGGCGGGAAAGCACCTGCACATTAATTGGTCAAGGTGTGACCAATGGTTCATCTGGTATCGATAGTGTCGGAGATGAGCCTCTGGATCAGAGTCCACGTTGAAGGTTTGGAGGATAGGGGCGATAAAGTTCCGGGGGGGAGTACTGTATTCAATTTCGTCCGAGAACGGGGTGCTGCGGGTCAAGGCCACAATTTTCAACGCTGCCTCACCGGCTGCATCGTGCCGTTCACGTCGGCCACGTCTCCGTGTCCGAGGGGGCTTGTCAGTCCGGTCCCGACTAGATTCCGGCCGTGAGTCCCGACTATCATCCTGCCAACGGAGCCGAGAATGTATACTCCGCTCGTTATCGCGGCGAGAATTTCCTTCTTGGGAATGCTCCGACTCCGCACCCCTAGTTGGCTCCCTGGGAGTCTCTAGGGGGGGCCGTCGGAGGGGTCCCAACCTGGACATCACGCTTTTAACGGGGACAGGGACCGATTTGTCTTGGCTCGCGCCTTGAACGGGCTCGAGTTCTGGCGCCATCAGCGAGGCTATTAAAGTCTTCTGGGCCGCAAGAGCGACGAGCTCTTTTTGGTGGATATCGAGCATCATCTCCGTTAGCTCGGCCCGCGATCGGGGCGCGGGAGCTGTCGCGATCAAGGGAGCGGGCTCCCTAGTAGATGCGGTTCTAGGGGTCTCATCAAAAGAAAGCGTTCTCGGCATCCCAAGAACGGGGGGAGGTCGAGAAGATGGGGTGTCGAATCGGTTATTGCCGGACATGTTTTCTTTAAGGGCGGGGAGTCAAAGCTAACGCGTTCGTTTCCCACAGACGGCGCCAATTGGCGAGCCTGATTTTCTTCCCAAGCTCGGCTTAATCAATTCGCGTCGGCTTCGATCTTCCGAGGTATCCGGAGTGGGTTATGTCGGCCACGGTGACGAGGTGATCTTCGTGCCTGCGCAAGAAACAAATAGGGGCCCGGGGTTGGTGCCAGGTTTTCCCTCTCCAACGATCAAGTCAGTGTCGGTGTTAACTGAAAGTAAGAATGTAATTAAGAGTGATGGACCGGGACGGTTACAAGTCGTGGCGTCGGATGGTACAGATAGTGTTATGGGGGTCCGGGTTGTTTAAGCTTTTTCTCTCCTCTCTGTCTTTGTGCGTCCCCTCTAAGTGGTATTAGTGGGGGTATTTATAGTGTGATCAGAGGTGTATTAGCCCTTGGATCACTGTACTGTGAGATGCTGATCCAACGGCGTTAGGTAATTTATGACTCTGACAAGGGTACTGTCCTCTACCGGGGCCCACATGGAGGTGGCCTGTGATTGGGCCACGTCGATGAAACGCCAGGAGGGTCCCTCAGGGGAGCAGCAGCATTAATTGAGGAAGCGTACTCAACACGCTTCTTTGAGCCGGCCTGGGTTCTGCCCGGCCTCTCATGATCCGGGGTGACACGACATCCACTACATGGGACCCGGTTAGTCTGTTCTCGTGGTGGTATCGGTCCGGACGAGGGGATGCTGACATTACCTCGCCAGTTAATTCATATTTGACATTTCTTTTTTTAATTCAGAAAGTCTTTGAATCGGTAATTTTAGATACGTTGGTGTCGCTAGATAAACCGTATAAATAGTAAAAGATACACCATTTTTTAGGAAAGAGGGAAAGTGAAAGAGGAGCAATAATGTTTTTCTTTACAGATATGATTTTAATCAGTAAATTTACTTTTGCCTCATTAAATTAACATTCAAAATTTCAGACACCTATTTTACTTTTAAAGTAGAAACTCTTAAAACTTTGTAACCAGATCACGAAAGGGCATTGATTAATATAAAGATAGATAAATGAAAGAAAGGGAAAGAAAAATGTAAGGGCCAAAAAAGGTTGACAGTAAAATATAGACACCGAAATTATGAGTTTTTTAGTGCCTAGTTTACACAAAAGGGGAAACATCTTTTTTGATCTTTGGCCAACTATAAAACGGCACTTTTGGTATAATATAATTTTATATAAATGTGTATCACATATTTCACTAGTGGTAGGTAAAGCCTTTACGTAACCTTTACATCCACATATACTCAAGTAATACACAAATCTATCAAAAAGATGGGATACACAAAGTAATGGAAAAAGCGTGTATCAAAAGTTAACGCATCTGCTTATTTTATCTTTGCATCTACTAATGGCATGATTAGATTTGTTTTTCTTTTGGCTATTTACATCTCTGCTTGTTTGGTTCTCATTTACTTATAAGTATGTAAGAAAAACATTTTGTTTGGTGATGTCTTCGAAAACCAACTTTAATTAAAAGTAAATGACATAAAAACCTACTTAATAAAAGTAACATTCCTCTCACTTATCTCATAAAAGTAAAACTATTGCACTGTAGCATATATTATATTCATATTAAAGTTTCATTGTATATGTTTTTGATAGATATCTTAGGTACTGAATGTTGGTTTCGTACTGTATCGAAAAGTAATAAATTAAATAACAAATGACTGAAATAGAAATAAACAATTTTATTTCTCACAAACGGAATATAAATTACAATTCTTGACTCATACAGAATTTTAAATTACACTAATTAAATTCCAGACAGATTTAATATAAATTATTAAACTGTTGGACTGAATTATAATTGTTTAAAACTGTCAGACAGAATAATATAATTACTAAACTGCTGGACTGTTTAACAAATAAAAGAAACTGTCAGGCAGAATAGTATGATTACTAAGTTGCTGGAATGTTTCTGTAAATACTGAAAATTAAATTACAGAATTGGAAAATTACAGAAAGTAAAGGTACTGGAAAGTAAATACAGAAAGTAAACAGTACTGAAATGAAATTACAGAAAAATAAACAGTACAGAATTAAAAGGACTGGAATGTAAATGACAGAATTAAACAGTACTGAAATGTAATGAACAGAATATAAAATGACTGAAATAAAAATAAGAGGTAACTGCTGGGCAGTTTTTCTTAAACAATATTTCTCGAACCACCTTAAAGGTTTCTGCTTCTCGGGACTTTGTTCCCAAGGTACAACTTCTGTCTCAGAGTGGTTCGCGTGGAAACCGGCACCGAACCACATGTCGAGTTGTTGGTTGTGCGATTCTCTCTCTAATATGATGCTATGTATGCTGTGTTGTGTGTGTTTGTTGTGTCTGAAATGAGAGGAGAATGACTGCCTTTTATAGGCTTTCTTGAAACCGCAACCATTAATGGTCATTCAATTCTGAGAGTTACATCCCCAGAATCCGCTCATTCAATTTCTGAAACTGCAGCACTTAATCTGCAATTTATTTTTATTGAATGTTGGCGTTTCAATTTGCTGGAAACTCTAGGGACTACTTTTGTATTTTATACAAAACTCCCTTTTCAGATTTGACCAAAGATCCGAGACATTCCCCAAATCCCAAATGCCCGAGATCCGATCGAGCGCGTGTGTGGTACACACTAATACACTTAAGTGTATGTGGACATGTTAATTTAACAACTACATGAGTTGGACTTGTATATATATTGTAAAATTAACTCTTAATTCTCCAATATGGGATATCGCTCAATGTTTTTCCATTTATTCTTCCATTTTTCAGCATTGAGGTTTTCTCCTCTTTCGAGAACCCAATTTTGAAGCCGATTAGTATTCACACTCATTCTTCGAATAGGGCATGCGATATACCGTTACGAAACTCGTCACACGAGATACTCAAACGCGTTGAGCACGACATTGGCAACTCACTGTTGTCACATGTAATATTGACTCGAAGTTGGTTATGTGACCATTCAGAAACACCCATGTAAAACATGTTTTTTCAACACTGAATTGTGTATAAGTCCAAGACAACTAGCTATACATCTTATTTCTGATGCAATTTTATGTATATTATTTCTTTAAACTCATAGTTTATTAGTGGTTTTACTTTTTCTTATAACGTTTTATATTTGTATTTACTCCCTTTCATTGTATTGAATATGGCATCATTTCTAACAAATGCCAATCAATTATTTGGTATATTTTGATCAATCAATGAGTTTATATCATTATACATATATATATATATATATACATATATATATATATATATATATATGTTGTAATACACTATTAGCTACGTATATAGGGAGACAGAAGTAGAGAGAGGGGAGAACAATATGCTCTTTATTAATGAAGGAATATGAATGTGTGTAAAATACAAGACCGCTAACCCTCTTTATATAGATAGAGGGTTAGGGTTACAAGCCCACCTGGACCCATTAAGTAAAAGCCCAAGAGTCCAATAATCTTACAACACTCCCCCTTTGGACGTCTTGAATTATTCGTCTTCATACAGTCGATCTGAGTCGAGTTTATTCGCATTGCTAAACACATAAAAACCTTAGGGACGAAAAACCCAGTGTGGGACAAAACCGGTACCTAGGAGAAACTGTGTAGTCGAATGATATAGGCCGAAATTCTATGTAATTAACTAACCACAAAACAGTGTGCCTCATCAAAACCTTGGCAGAGCAAACCCAATGAGAAAATCTCTGATCGAAGGAAAAAGAGTGCAACAGTGGTAGTCGTAGGGGATCAACCACAAAACAGGTGCCTCATCAAAACCTTGCTAGAGTAAACCCAGTGGGAAAAAACTCTGGTCGAAGGACAAAAGAGTACACAGTGGTAAGAAGTATACGACAGGATACTCCCCCTAATTTCGGCAATCTTAAGTAAGATATGATGGGAACGTGTCTCGCTAAAAACCTTACCAAGGAAAACCCAGTGGGAAAAAACCTTGGTCTAAGGACAAAAAGAGTACACGAGCATGCGACTGGATGCTCCCCCTCACTTGCACACGACAGGGTGCGAGAATTTCAACTAAGTAGTAATTAGTGCAATAAGCATTCACCTGGATGCTCCCCCTCACTTGCACACGACTGGGTGCAAAGATTTCATATTCCAAGAAAGAGAACGAGCATTCGACTGGATGCCTCATTTACTTGCACACGACTGTATGCAAGAAAATATAACGTGGAATAAAACGAGCATTCGACAAGATGCTCTTAAACTTCATAGGTGAAGATTTATTTCGACGATAAATGCTAAATAGCATAATGTAGTCATGTCTCTCTTGATCGATAACAACAAGTTGTCTTCTATGACAAGTGTTTTATCTGGATCGTGAGACAGAGCATATGTAATTCAAATATGGCTAATACTAGCTCGAAGTCATATACACTCTCTAGTCGTCTCATAGAGCACGAGCAGATCATAGTGATTCATTTGGAGTCATTCCAAGACCTCCAAGATATCGTCTTATTCCTAATGGTAAAGACATGCCATGTTAGGAATATCCCTTATGCGGGTCTGATAAGTAACCAGCATCGGTATAACCGAAAAAGGGTTGCGTTAATTCGAGTACCGAAGGGGGTAGGTACACTCGATGACGCAAATGGGATAAGACAAGCCCTCATCCACAGTTACCTTAAAATGGGATAAGACAAGGTAATGGGAAAATGTCTTTTATGCCATTTCGATGGCAGCGTGTTAGCGCGATGCTGTGTCGAGCTATACCATTCACAGCAGACGAGATGTTCGTCCTAGCACATTAGACCAAGTACAATAATGCGCTTATTGTACTTAGATATGAACATCATGGTTCAATATCTCTTCATCGTCACATCAGGGACGGACTGGGTCTATATCAATGTCTAGTGATCGAACGATCATGGGAGAATCTGACGACTTAGCGTCATGATGACTACAACGTCATAACACCTTCTGGGTGTAGTCTGAATCATGGACTTAGATTCAATCTTTACGGGAGTCGATCATCAGGCCGAGTCACTACCGTTTCTTCCCAAGATCCTTCATCTCGAAGGCAAATCCAAAAATGGATCGCGTAATAAAACACGCAAGGGCATAATACTTGTTCAAGTATCCCAAGCTAATCAAGTACTCACTTAGGCGGGTATACCACATCCGCTCGGATTATATTAATCCATATAGTGAACGTCTCATTCAATTGAGATCGTGTTCCGTGGTCAGGAACTACTTGATTCAAGCACATGAAGTCACACAGGGACCTTCATTTATATCTCTTTGTCTAAATCCCCATAGAGATAAAACCGTGACCACATTCATTGCTGCATACTCAGTTTTTCGAAAGCTACTAAACTGGTAAAGTAGGGGACTGTTATAATGTCCATTACGAAGAAATCAACCATCTCGTAATCAATTCCAAGGTGTGAGAGAAACCTTGCGCTACTAGGCGAGCATTCTACAATCTCATTATTCTCATCACTCTTCCTTACGAATAACCAAATAAACGAACTCGTTTAACATTGGTGGTGTTGGAGCTACAGGTCCGAACACACTTTTGCTAAGTAGTCTACTTGGATTACAAGTTTCCATTAGTCCAGTCTATTCTACGTTGACTTCAGGCAACGGTACATGGTTCCCTGTCATAATTTGCTAATATTATCAGTCGTCACTGAATATATGAACAAGTAATCAATGACAGTCTCGTTTCGCTTCAATATCGTCTAAGATATCATGATCGACAGATATTTCGAGATTCTTAGGATGAGGAGGAAATCACACATCTCCTTGATCCTTTATAATCTCATGCGACAAACGAGTTTCAGTTCACCACCTCTGGGGCTGAACGAATTAAGAACCGGTCAACTTCCTCATATCTTAGGAAGTACGACAGACTGACGGCCGACGGCAGCGTCCTTTGCTTTGGCAGGTTCGGCCAAAGCAACGTGTTACGACAGGAACACGGCGTCCGACAGGAACGTCTATCCTTGCAAGCATTTTGCAGCAGGTATAAATGATCTCGTGACATCTCAGAAAGTCATTAAATGCGTCTGGCATTTAGTTAGACTTGAGGGAGTCTATGCACTCACTTATCACTAAGTGCAGTTTTGGGGATCAAGCTAAGACCGAGTGGGTTATGCCACGTTATTCCACGTCGTTTCTTATCAACGGTAACGTGCAAATCTCCCCCTAACGACGGGGAGAACAGTCTTAGCGATGTCACTTTTGCATATCATGCGGTAAAGAGATCGCTTGCCAAGGTTACTCTATCAAATGATAGGCAGGAGATTCATAATCGACTTATGTCCCCTTCAGAGGTCCATATTTTGAACGCTAGAGCGGCTCAATCAAAATATTAATTAATCACTCTAAACACGCGTTAATATGAGACTTCTGGCTCATAACCAGTAACCAGCTGGTACGCATATGGTGTTTGAGTGTCTATGGGCCTCATAACGGACCAATGCAGCAAAATAGCATAACCCCGCATGGAAATATAAATCTTGGTGCGCAAGACCAAGAAATGCGTGCAATTATTTGCAGTCGCATCATCAAACTTTCCGTGAGTCCATTTGGGTCTGAACATAATCGACAGGATGTTCAATTTCAATTTCCAAACTCAAGTAATTCAAATCGAAATTTCGATTATTACTCTTCGGAATTATCAAGTCGACTAGACTTTTCAGGATAATCCGGATCATGAGCCATCAACTTAATGATAGGGCTAAAAGTTTGGAAAGTGCTGCATTTATGTGGACAACATTAAAATATGACCATATTGTCGATGCATCAACCATAACCATTTATATTTATGGTCCGTCTTATGGTTGGATAAGTCCACAATAACTCCTTCAATTCTTTACAAGAATTCTACGAGTTCATTTCGTGATCTTTACACATACTAGTCTTTCATAGTGAGCATTAATGGCATGAATTTCGGATTAATCGCGAAATATATTCTCAAAGAGAATCCAAATACGATGCGATTATAAATCAAGCATCGTCTTTTGACCCGGGAATATCTCATCCGGTTAATGCCACAATATCAAAATGCTCTTATCAATCGACGACAGGCGAATGATAGTACAGACAATCATGTCTTAGCATCTAAATCATTTATCATTTCGACGACAGGCGAAATGATAAGGTAACTTTAAATGCTTTAAAGAATGTGGTAGCAACCACTTGAAAGACATTTCAACTCCTCTAAAATACGCTTTTGGTCGTATTGAATGGAGGCTATGTAAAGAAATTTTAATTCTTTCATGAGCTATTACCAGATAACACTGGTTTTCTCGAATATTTTATAACTCAACAAGATACGGCAGGACCTACATGAGTATAAGAACTCATATTTGACAAATCAATTTGGTTTTACCAAAGATTTTGATTTTGGAACGACAGGTCCAGAATCATTGTCACTGAGTACTCTTTTAGGCAAGTAGTTGGTGAAATTATGTGGTACCGTGTTACCCACTATTTCCAAAAAAACCAACTACACCACAAGTATTGCCTAAAATTTCATAATTTAAAGTTTGGTCACATTTGTCAAAGAAATTTGCTCAAAACACTTTAAATTATTTCGAGAAATTTCATAAACAGGCAAACCATAATCCAAAAGTATGTCCAAATGGAAAAAATCATAATCCAAATGGAAAAACATAATCCAGATGAGCGAAAAAATGGCTCAATGATTTATCAAAATCAATAGAGAAAGGTACCAAACTTATTTGAGCCACAAAACCGGGGGTCTCAAGAGTTTCCTTTCAGTTAGCTTTAACCACATTAACATCGGTTTTTTCACCTTTATAATAGTTATGAACTATTTAAGGAGTAACCGTGCATGACATTTGTCTTTATAGCATAGAGTTGCTTCATTGAGCATTATCTCTTACTTTGTGACAACGGGTCATATTGTTCCGTTCAATTACTGTCTTGGAGCCACAGGTTTTCGATTTTGACGATTGTCTAAAATTTCGCTTGGCTAAGCGATTCATCGGGATCGCGACAGTTCGAGACAAATAACACTTGTCTCGATTATCGATTCGTGGAAAAAAAATGTACACGAAGAGCATTAATATCAGGCAAACAATTCGCCATTGACCCAATAGGATTAAAATTACTCACCGGGGTAATTTTCTTATCCAATAACAGATGGGCGATAAAGGAACATTGTGAATATAAATTCACAATACTGCTTATGAAATACAATTTCCAAGCTAGTATTTTGGTGAAGGATTGCTCCAATATGTCAATTTCAGACATTTGTTCACCATAGACGTCATCACGTCTCAAATGTGGCGGCGGAATAAAATCAACGCCTTAGCATTCATCCTGAGGGTAACAACAAACTCGTGTTTTACTCATCAAAGATGGCATCCAAAAAAAAATTTGGGCATCACATTTTCACACATCAGGGTGAGTAACATGTGGTGACGGATTAAAATCAACGTTTAAACAGTCATTTCGTAAGTATGTTTTACGATTTTTCTTATCATAGATGGCATCCAACATGTGTTGGGAGTTCTGGATTATTTATCATATAAAACGGCTGGTTTATATGTTTATGGTTTGCACAAGCATAAACTTTATTTCGAAACGACAGGTTCGAAAAATAGTTTTTCTTTTAATGTGAATAGGTTCTCATTGATCGAACGACATGTCGATACAGAGACACCAATTCGGCGAAACATACATCACTATATAAACACACTCGGGGAAATTATTATTTAGTCAACCCCTTTCGGTAGCTCTACTTGAAAAACGACCAGGAAAGACGGTGAGGGTGGATGGCACGAATGCCACTTAAAACCCGACCTCATTAGGATATCGACTTCCGCCTATATCTTTCCTAGACATCGTATCCAAATAGGTGAGCCTAGTTGGGGAAGGTTCATAATTTTTCCAACTTAAATGTGAAAATATATGATTTCGCAAATTACCATATCATAAACATGGCAGTGATTACATATATAGATGTTGCTACTTTTGATATTTACTAATTATCATCAATCAGTACTTAATATATCACAATTTATACTAGCAAGATCTAATTATTATTATTAACTGCCATATGTGAAGATTTTATTCATGGTAATTACAACATGCAAGCAAGTAATATATTCTCAATTACCAATTAATTCTATATGGTAATTTTTAAATCCAATTTACCAATTACACTAGCAAGATCTAAATAAATATTCTACAAATCTATTGCTTTTATGTGTAAGTTTTATCATGATAGTTTTACAATATACACCATATAACATGCAAGCAAGTCAATTTATTTTTAATTACCAATTAATTCTATATATGGTAATTTTTAACATGCAAAGTGGTTAAATATACATGGAAACATATCAATTTATTCAATTAACATGCAATTTTTATTCACTTGCCTTTTTAATAAATATATATATGCATGTGGGTGAATATTTAGACCGAATATTGACTTTTATAACACATATATACTGTTTTTATACATGTAATATACTACAGGGACTATCCGTGTAATTTCAGCAAACTATATATATATTTACAGCATTATTACTGCTTCAGTCCATAATTTCAGACAAGTTTCAGTTTAGTCCTTGAGTAATTTCCAGAATAGTTTACAGCTTTCAGAGAATTACAAATCAGTACATACGTTTCAGTTTGTTGCAGATTTAATCCGACAGATTAATACATGTTTTACAATTACATGATTTGGGTTATTTTGTATGATCTTATCAACAAATATGATTTTATAATCAACAATATGTGTGTTACGATCATATATAGTTATCCATACAAGTAACAAACTCTAATACACATGGATTATATACTACGGGATATTTATCATGTTTTAGTTATCCATAAAATAATACGTGCGATCACATATATGGAATAAATTAAGTTTTGAATTCGGTACCTTACGCACGGTATGTCGATGAAGGTCGATATAGCAAAACCCTAAAAACCCGGATAAACCTCAAGGTTTATAAATACCCAATATCCATCCGTTTACCAAAAATCTCCAATATCCGTGAGCGTATATTCTATTCTTCGCGAGCAAAGTGCCGATAACGTGTTGTAATACAACTATTAGCTAGGTATTTAGGGAGACAGAAGTAGAGAGAGGAGAGAACAGTAGGTCTTTATTAATTAGAATGTATATGAATGAATGTAAAATACAAGACCCCTAACCCTCTTTATATAGATAGAGGGGTAGGGTTATAAGCCCACTTGAGCCCATAAAGTACAAGCCCAATAGTCCAATAATATCCTACAACAATAATTAATTAATAACCCTTTCATTTATATCACTGTCTAGGAACAAATAAATAAAATGTTCATTTTTATTCTTAAAAAGTAAAAAAGTATACAAATTTTACCAAACACCATTTTAATATTAAAAATATACTTTTAGGTATTCACCAAACAACAATATGATACTTAAAAGTAACCAATAAAAGTGTACTTTTCTACCTCATACAAAAAGTATACTTGTATATTTATAAGATGCACCCAAATGAGCTCAATGTATGAAGGGAAAGTGATGATTGCACATTCTCAACATTCTTATTAAAATTATACTTGTTAGCCCGTACGGTTAAATCTTAGAGGGGGGTGAATAAGCTTTTAAGCGTTTTTTGTGAAATTAAAATTCTAAGCGCAACTAACAACTCAAATAGCTCAATATATATTTACGATAATAAATATGCGATGATATTGTATGAATAAATTAAAATATGCGTACAATTACAAAAATATAAGTTGCGGAAAGTAAATAGTAAGAGAAGAGATTGACACCACGATATATAGAGGTTCGGTAAACCCGCCTACGTCCTCTCCTCGGTATTCAAGCTACCGAGTATTTCACTAAAAATCTTTTTCCCGATATTACAAATCCTACCGAGCTAATCAATCGATTTGCTCACCCTCTACCCGAGGTTCCTACTCTTGATACAAGTGCAAGCGAACACGTTTACGAGTCAATGACTCCCCCTCACTCTATGAGTACCCAAGTGTTTAACCTAGAGTTTTTAACTAACATTTTGGCTTAAATGCTTCTACCCAAACACTCACTCACAAATGAGCTTATAATTTGCTCTTTACAAATTTATCGAATAATAAAACAACACTCACAATTTAATTGCTTCTAAATAAGCTAATTTGTGATATTTGATGATGTTTCATCTTGGTTTTAGCTTGAATCGTTTTCTCCTTAATTTCCCTCTTTTTTAAACTCTTTTCTCCAAAATGGTGATTTTGGGTTTTTTATAGATAGAGGTTGAAAGATGATGAATGGTTGTACTTGGAGAGTGATTGGGATGAGTTTTGTATACCAGAAAAGTCTGTTTTATGTATTATAAGCGTTGGGTATGGGTTGAGGGTTTTATCCAAAGGTTAAAGCCACTTATTGAAAAAAGCTAAAAAGCTATTTTTCGAATTCTGCAGAAAACGATCGGTCGTTTTCTGCATTTCGACCGGTCGTTTTAATAACGAGCTCACTAGACAAAATTGGATAAAAAACGATCGGTCATTTTGTTTGTTTCGACCGGTCGTTTTTATCATGACCTCACTGGAACATTTTGGACCAAAACGATCGGTCGTTTTGTCCAAAGCGATCGGTCGTTTTCTGGCAATTTTCGGCTTTCCCGCTATACTTCGAATGCTCGTAACTTCTTCGTTTTAGCTCCGATTATGGATCCGCTTGGACCGTTGGCTTCGTTTTTAATAGCTCTATCATTCTGACGCTCTGAATATACATTTTCTATTTTTGGAAAAAACAAAGCATTAGATCATCGAAATAGAGAAATTGTAAAATTATTAAAATATAATCAAACTTATAATCAAAATTAATTATTGAACTCATGGTTCAACAATACTTACAAGCACATTTGAGAGTATATTTATAGGTATTAACCATAAAAAAAAATTGAGAGTCATATGATACATAGGAGTATCAACAATTTATATCTATCTATTTTTTTATAACTGTCTATCTACTAACAATACTTTTACATTAGACATACCCATATAAAGAGTAAAAATTAATAATATATTACATAAAATATTTAATGAATCAATTTGTTTCATTATTTTTTGGAGATATAGAAGTTGTTCCTTAACTATAAGAAAAATTAAAGAAAAGCTAAGAATATAAATATCTGAATGATAATCTGATGCACATGCTATGTAACACTTAAGTCGATTGGCTGGTCATAACCGATAGTGATCTGCTTGGAATAGTACTAACTAAATAAAAGACGATACCCAAAAAATACAATTAAGAAAAACATATATATTATCAAAATATACAACAGCTAAAAGTTTTTTTCCAAAACATACAAATATACAATTACACATATTTATTGGAATTGTATGTTTTGGACACAACTATATATCGACTATAAGAGGAAATGAGAGAAAAACTTCAATGAGAACGCACAACCATCCCCTATAAATATAATTATCCATAAATTACAAATTTCATTTCATTAATTTCACTTCTTCCCTCATCAACATAAATTTATTCTTTTTAATGAAGAGATCGTTCCACACTTTTTTTTTTGAAAATTAGCGTTCCACACTTATAGGTTTTATTTATTTATTAAAATCTTATTGAAGAGGGTTCCACACTAGGTGAACATATATATATTTCACCCCTTAATTAGGAGATATATAATAGGGTATCCGTATATTAATTAAAGTTGGATGATCCCACTTATTTCTCAAGTTGAAATGCAAGCAAACAAGCCTCTTATGTCAACCTTATTAAATTTTCTTTAGTTCCCAAGAGCTTTCTCCATATTTGGTTATATCTTATATACTTATACACAAAAAGTGAGAAAAGCTGCACAAAACAAGCATTTTTTTTTTTCTACTAGGAGTCGCTTTCTTTATACTAAGAGTGGACCTGACAAGTACCTAACAGTGCACTAACTAGAGTAAAGTACAAGACAACGTATATATATAGGGTCTTTCTTTATTGAACTATCCACGTCAAGCTATAAATATAGCATGAAGGTTCATTTGAGTCTTGTACCAACAAGCAACATTCCATGTGATTATTCATTTATTTATATTTTTTGGGAAATTTTCTTTTCCAGACCTACTGCTCTCGAAAAAATTGAATACATCTCCTCTCCTCTTTTATGTATTAGTAGAAAAGTTATAAAGCTATTAAACTCTTACAATGCAGTAATAATATGTAATGAAAAACTCAACTAGATGTACCAAAAAACATGAACTCAACTAATACAGTAACATTATAAATGGGTTGGATTTGGATCCAGAATGCATTGACAAAGAGTTTGGATTCGGATCGATCTGTTGTTTCGTATCTGAACAAAATTGTTTCAACTTTCAATCACATTATTGCATTCATTAATTCATGGCTCTTGTTCCAAACTGGCTGCGAGTTTGCAGGAGAATAAAATGTGATAATAAGAAACTATGAGAAGCTTGGGTAACATATAGGCCTTGTTTGTTTGCAACTTTGGTAGTCCCGGAACTAACAAACCCGGTCGGACTATGCTTGTATTAGAAATGATGTTTAGACTCACAATCCTACTGACTAGTTTCATGGTTTTACGGTCGGATAGGACTAGTGTAATTGGTACTGCTAACAAATTCCTATTTTATTCCAGATACTATGCTTCAATTTTCACGTAAATAAAAAAGACAAACAAACAACTTGAGTTCATCAATAAAATTTAAGTATAATTTAAACAAATGCGTATGTGACTTATAACTTTTTTTAAATAAAGTGTAACATATAATCAAAACTGAAATTTATACAAATCAAATTAATTATATTAGTTAAAATAAAACCAAAGGGGAATGTGAACATGTGATATTATAGACTGTAAATGCAAAGTTTTATTTTAGTGTAGAGTTAACTTTTACAAAACCCAACTCCCCCTAGTATTAGAAAAGATCAAATTTGGCATCATTTCTATCCCGGTCTTCACTAATAGTCCAACCCCAATTAAAACAATTGCAAACATCTTTTGTGGACCCAATATATTTTACAATCCTATCCCACTAAAGAAAAGATGCAAACAAACATGACCATAGATTAATGGCTTCATCTTTACTTAGAACTAGTCTAAAACCTATTTACCCAAATACTAAAATTAATGTAAATAAGTAAGTTATCACTAAAAGAGCTCTCGCTATATAACAGAAGCTCGATCAATTTGATAACTATTTCAAATATACATAAAATTTGGTATAAAATTCAAAATGTGCATATCATTTGATATGCACTTTCTCGAGTGCATGCCTAAGTTATCGGTTTTCAAAATGTGAGTACGACTAAGTGTGCATAGCAACATGTATGCACTTGATAAGTGCATTCCAAGTGTGCATACCAACTATTACGCAGTTAAGTGCATAACTGCGGACATAATGCACTTTTTGCTTGATAATTTAGGGTTTGAAAATATATCAATTGCTATGTGCATTCTAAGCGTATTTATGAATTGGTGTGCATTTTATACGGATTAGTATTTAGTGCATACCTGACATACTTATAAAAATATAGTTAAAAAACCAAAATTTCACTTTAAAGTGAAATAACATGTACTTTAACGATGAGTGTGCAATTTGGGAAGTGCATACTTAACTTTGTTGAAAAGAATGTTAAAATACTTGATGTTAATAACAATATGAATGCAAATTATAAAATACATATAAATATGTAAAAAGTTAAACATTTACGAGATAAACTCACGGTTGTTGTGTGATTTTTAGTTTTGCTAAATCTTTGAAATAAAAGTTACTTTCATATTTTGTCTCTTTTTTTAAACTTTTCCAGGCTAGTGAAGCATTGTAGAAAGCATCGTAAACTCGTTTAAACTCCAAGATGTCCGTCTGAGTCTTCGATAATTAAACCGTCGGAGCACCGATAACCCCATCAGAGCATTGCCACAACCATAACGAAGCTTTGATAAGCCCGTTGAAGCTTCGTGATAATTCCGAAAAACTCGTCGGAGCCGAGCCCCTAAGAGGATAGAGAAGCATATTGTGCAACTATAATTTGGTTAGAGTAAAATAACTTGAATCGACTAAACGGTGATATCAGTTAAAAATCAAATAAATTATACGTAGAGTATAACGTTGAATGTTTATCGAAACTATAGGTACCACTTACGTAATTAACCGCCTTCGTTATATATCCCATCAAAAGAATCTAATTTCTCTCTCTCTCTCTCTCTCTCTAAACCCCCAGCATATATTCCCCCCAAAAGAAATAAGAAAATCCAGCGAAAATAAACAGAAATTATAACCTATCTCACACAACTCTCATTTACGCACATATACATACATACTTATATATCTATATCTATTTATATATATTTATAATCGAGCATTTTCGTTAAAGAAACCGTTTACCGCCAATTTCAATAAATACCACTTTCTCTCTCTAAGAATTTGCAGTTCTTTAATGGAGGTTTAGAGAGAGAGGGAGATGGTGGACCGAGGCGGATCGTTTGTAGCTGTTAGGAGGATTTCGCACGGACTCGATCGCAATAACAATAACTGCAGTTCAGCTTCTGGTATTCTCTCTCTCTCTATCTATATATATATATATATGTATATATATATCGTCCTTTGATTCTGTATTTAGTACTATCTGGTTACTGAAATTGAAGTATTGGATCTGTTAATTGTAGCAATTAGGTAAATATGTATATATGTATATATGTCTGTATATCTGTATCTACATTTAGTGTATCATATTGTGACTCGGTATTCTTTTTATATATGCATATGTATCTATGTGTGTGTGTGTGTGTGTGTGTCACATATATATATATATATTAATGTATGTATGTATATGCATATGTATCTATATGTATATATATCATCTTTTGAATCTGTAATTAGTCTCTGGTTACTGATTTCGAAGTATTGTTCTGTCAATTGTATATATTTGTTTAATTCTTTCATATTTTTCTGGTTTAATCTCTCTCCCTCTCTCTCTCTAATTGTGTATATGTGTGTATATATGTATGTATGTATGTGTATCTACATGTAATTTATCATTTGGTCATTTGGTGATTCGGTGATCGTTTTCTAGTCACTGATATTGAAGTTTCAATCTGACAATTAAACCATAAATATGTGTTTATTTGCTTCATTTTTCCTTTAAGTTTGCTTCTGGATTCAAATTTAGGTTTAGTTTTATTATGTGTTATTTAAATTGATTACATGATAACATTAATAATCACGACTCGGTGTTCTTGGATCTGCCAATTATAGTAGTTATTTAAATATTTGTTGAATGGGTTTATTTTTCTTGTTTATTTTCTTTCTTGCTATAACTTTAGTGTATCATTTCGTGACTCGGTGTTCTTGTTCTGGTCACTGATATTGAAGTTTTCGATTTGTCAATTAAAGGAACAACGTAATTAGTATATGTTTAGTTGCTTCATTTTTCATTAGTTTTGCTCCTGGATTCAAGTTTAGGTTATTTATGTTTTATTTAAATTGATTACATGATAATGTTTATATGTGTGTGTGTGTATCAGTCCCATTATATTTTTGATTTGGTATTCAGTCGAGGTGACTGATCGAAGACTTGGATTTGCCAATTATAGTAATTATTTAAATATTTGTTGAATGGGTTCATTTTTCTTGAATTGGCTAATTTTCTTTATTGCTTTTAAGTTTTGATTTTGTGTTTCTTTCTTGTTTCCTTTTCAGCTTGTGGTATAATCTATCTATCTATTTATATGTGTGTGTGTATTTGTGATGTTCTTATTTGGGATATTGTTTCTGGTTATTGTTATTGGAGTCTTAAATCTCTTAATTGTAGTAATTAGGTAGATGTTTGTTTGACTCTTCATTTTTCCTCTGCTAAAATCTTTCTTGCGAGTTTTGATTTGTTTTTTTATGTGTTTGTAATTCAGCTTCTTGTAGATTACTCTCTCTCTCTCTCTTTCTCTTTCTCTTATATATATACACAATGTGTATGCGTATATCAGTATGTATGATATTCTGAATTTGTTTTCTTTCTCTGGTTACTGATAACGAAATCTTGGATCTGTCAATTACAGTAACTTAATAAAAATATTTGTTTAAAATTGTTTAATTTCCTTGCTTTTGCTGATTCCTTTCTTGGTTCAAGTTTTGATTTCATGTTTTATATATTTGAAATTCAGAGTTTACTGATTTGAAGTCTTGGATCTGCCAATTGGTTTATATATATGTTTTGATTATTTAATTTTTCCTTTTAACTAGGTTATCTACAGCTCTTGTTTCATATATTTTAAATTAGTATCTATCCAAGTTTATTTGGAGGAGTACTTGTTAACAATGATAGGCTTTATTTTAATTACTCATTTATGGTTAAGAAGGCACTCGGTAAATTGAAGTGTGCTTAAATTTCATCAAATTTCTGGTTCCGACTTGGTCTGAGTTAATGTTCTTGTAAAATGCAAAATTTTATTTGTTGAGCTTCTATGGGTAATGTACTCATAAATTGATCGTTTTTAAAATAACATATTAAAAAATTGAGTTAATAATAACTTTTCATTCCCTTAATCTATGGGAAGATTACGAGTATTTATTTCATAGTGTTCTTATCTTTCTGAAAACTTGCATCTCTACATATTTACTCTTGGTATATATCAATATATGTGCATGCTATTTTTTTTATTTAATAACTAAACAAGATCACTACTTCACTAGTAATTTTGCTAAAACAGCAATTGCTGTGTTGCCAACTCGAAATTAATTATTGAAGTTCTACTGTACTTTGGGAGGTGCAAGGAAATTTGATGTGTGTTGTTTAAAATTTCTAAGTAGCCCAGATACTCACGTAAAAGCTTAAGTTGGTTTAACAAATTAGTTACCAGGACTCTACACATGTTTGTTCTTTCATATGTCAGTAATTGTTTTGTTCTTCAGCCTATTTTACATGTACAGCCAAATATGAATTAAGTCAATTTACTTAATTGCTAATGCTAGCTTCAAACATCCTGTTTAGGAGCTTAGGAGTTTCATTGTGTTCTTATATTGTCATCGAATAACGAGGTCATGCAATTTGCTTATCAGGTGTTTAGTGGTCATAAATTAGACAATATCATTCATAGGCCACAAGCTTTAGACAGATGCAGACTTATTTGTCAGTACGCGTTAATCCTGCGCTGATATCATTGATATAATTATAACGTCGAACTTAATGCTGTGTTTTCTTGTTTTACAGCTGAAGCTGTAGCAGGATCGGCAGCATGGCTTGGTAGAGGACTTTCTTGCGTATGTGCGCAGAGGAGAGAGAGTGATGCTCGGGCTTCATTTGACTTGACCCCTTCCCAGGTACCAAACAGCAAAGTTTTTGGATTGTGTAATTTATGTCATCATATTTTTTCATGAACAATGATCTCAGTCGATGGGATTTAAATTCAAATTGTTTGGCTTCCCTTGTGTTCAAAATTATTATCAGTGAAGTTGTAGCAGAAACAATCATATGAAACAGCGTATGAAGGTATTTTGGCAATCTTTAAAGTATCTTGACTTAAAAAAATGCTCTTGATCATGAAGGAATGAAGTTTTTCCCCTCAATTCTCGAACATTGCCAATTTTCTATGCACTGAAGATTTTTGCAACTTTTTCCTGAAACTTCAAAAATACCATGATCCATTTGCTTCATATTTCTGCGCAATTTTCTATAAATTATATGCTTTATGCATTTTCATGTAATCTTACTCTTGAGTCTTGATTAAAGACATTAAGACTGTTTAATAAGATTTTGGCCTTGACGAACCTTAGAATAAAAAAAATCTGCACTAGAACAAAATAGCATGTCATACTGATGAACATGTTTACTCCTAGTTATGAAAATAATCGTTTTCGATAGTAGCAATGAAACGAACTGTTGGAATGGTCATTTTCTTTCAAATTAAGTTACAGATTAAGAGCTATCCGGTATACCCTTGAAAGTATAATCAGGAAAAGCTTCTACAGTGGAGACTGTATGGTATCAGAGAACTTCGTAATCAGGAAAAGCTTTTAGAATAGAAATTATTTGGTATTAAAGCACTTCCTTGTAAGTAAAAATAGCTTCCTTATTAGTTTATCTTTCTCTCAACTTGACACATTTTTGACACATTCTGAAGCCTGGCCTGGTTAGATAATGTATTCTGATTTCTGCTAATAATAAGATATCTGTAGCCACTAATGTGCATGTAGCGCTAATTTAAGTCATTTTGACTTCCCCTTCATTTTACACAGAACACTAGTTTAAAGTTCTAACTTTCATGCTTGTACTGAATATTTTCAAAACTTTGGTTCTAACAGGAGGATTGCTTAGTAAGGCTACAGAAACGTATAGATGTTGCATATGACGGTTCAATTAAAGAACATCAGGTATGTTATTTGCTAATTTGCTTTAGAAATCAATTGAGCTCAAATCAAATGCATGTCTAAAGTCGTTTCTGACCTGTAATAGACGCTCTTAAATGAGAATCTATATCCATGTTTTATATTCTACTTGTATTGTAGGATGCATTGAGGGCTTTGTGGAATGTTGCTTTCCCAGCAGAGAAACTTCGAGATTTAGTTTCTGAACAGTGGAAGGATATGGGGTGGCAAGGAAAAGATCCTTCCACAGACTTTAGGTACATTTGTTATTGAGATTATTTCAGTTGTATCAAGGGTTATATTGTTTTATTTTTTCCTTCGTGACAAGAGGATTCTCTTGCAGGGGCGGTGGATTTATTTCGCTGGAGAATTTGTTATTCTTCGCAAGAAATTATCTGGTATGATCAATTATCTATGCATTTTCACTTGCATTGAAAGATACCTCTTTTTCTTGATTTATGTTTTTTACCTTATCGGATTTCTTGATATTTGCATATTTATTTTTTTTGGAATGGGATTCCATTTTGGATGATGTCATACAAGAAGTATGTTTGGATGAATAATTTAAATCTGATTCCCTCTTGGATGGGAATAGCTGGTTTTCATTTTTTAATAAATCATGCATATGTGGTGGTTGATTTTCTTGACTAGTTACTTATATGTGAAATTATGTTTTTTTATGGATAACATTTCATCTTTACTAAAAGCATTAGAATTCTTCGTGCAGAAATCTTTCCAGATTCTTCTCAGAAAACAGGAAGGTGATCGAGCCTTGTGGGAGTATCCTTTTGCTGTTGCTGGTGTTAACATCACGTTTATGTTGATTCAGATGCTTGACCTTGAAGCAGGTTCGCATTTTTCATTACTAGCCACAACATTGTATTGAAATTGTGCATGAATCACTTTTAGCGACGCTCTAGGAAACTCAAACCATGGTATCAGTGTTGTCTGGTTATGAAAATATAAGGGTATCCACATTGATCTCTAGTTCTATACCATGTTTCTTTTCAAACTATCAATATCTACTTCTACTGCTAGTCTGCTACTCGTTTTCTTTGTATGTGGATCAGATTGTTTATAGACAAATAGAATATGTTGTAGGTATATCATACCAAATGATCTCACTTGTTTCATTGATACGGTACATGGCTTTGAAATAATGGTTGTTTGGTTTTCTGCACCCATTAATTCAAATTGTTGAGGGTTTAGTTGGGCCAACCCAAAATCCAGAGTGGTAGTACGTTTATTGTTTGGCATTGCTTGTATATTCATATATCTTTTGGTTTACATCTGGAGTTTTTCTGTATACAGTTTGATGCATATTATGCGTGTTACTTAAATACCCTTTTTTCCCTGCAGTAAAGCCACAAAATTTGGTCGGAGCAACTTTCTTAAAGTTTCTAGCAGGTAGGTACACCAATGTCTGAATTGTTCTTCCGGAAAAGTAATGTAGTGAACTTCTCTTATTCATGTGAAGCTTGGTAAATTTTTGGCTTGTTCCGAGTTAAAAGTTATTTTTCCTCTTCCCCTTTCTCTTGCAGATGATGATGCAGCATTTGACCTTCTCTACTGCATCGCTTTCAAGCTAATGGATCGTCAATGGCTTTCCATGCACGCATCATATATGGACTTCAATGTATGTGCTACATTAGTTGAACTGAAAAAAAACATTCATATATGCACCGCTAGTTTACCTCACCAGGCAAAAGTAACATAAAATGCGTCAAGACGAAAAGCGCCTTTTCTATACAAAACAATGAGAAAAAGTTGATTCTAGAAGCGGCTCCTTTTTGTTTTGACGGACGAAGTAATGTCTTGAGTTAAATTGTTCAGGAAAAAAAAGCATTTTTCAGTTCATAAAATTAGCACACAGTTGACTGATGATGATATATCAAAATAGAAAGTTACAATTTTTTGTGTGTGCGGCTTCTTCTTTAAGCGATCTAGTGTTCTTTACATGACAATTAGGAGTTTAGGATTGGTGTTCTTCCTTGTAATTTCACTGGTGCTCTAGTAAAATTTATTAGTGAAGCAAAGCTATATGCTCGTATAATTTTTTGCATTTGTGCCAAAAATCTATCTGTGAGTTTTCTTCATGGTCCCTGAAACTTTTTTTAATAGTTGTAAGTTCCTTGCAGGCGGTAATGAAAGCAACTCGTCGACAGCTGGAAAGTGAACTTCTACAGGAAGACATAGCAAGAATTGAAGACTTGCCCTCATACAACCTTCTTGTTCGATAGTGCGTATTGTCTGTCATATTAGTCTTGAGCAAAAAAAAGATGCCTTCATAAGCAAGTCCAAGAATCTCTGGCGCATTTTCAGCATTTTAACCCCCCCACTCCTCTTCTATGCTTAGAGTTGAGCTTTGTCACTGAGTGATTTGCTTTTTTTACGAAAGAAATTATGATATAATTGGGTTTGTGTCCCAGTTTTAGATTAGAATTAGAAATGTGTTTAGAAGAGTTTGAATATTGACCCTTGTGGCGGATGCTGTAGGAGATGGGTTCATCTGGTTTGATTTACTACTTACATATCTTCAAGTTTCAAACTTTGAATCTCTTTATAGTCTTAAAATGTTTTCTATGAGGAGTTATTTCGCGCATTGCTTATTCTTGACAACTCTCCCAGTTTGAAGATCTAGTTTACTTGTCAGTTCATCAGGTTATCGCATGATCATTTAAATAATTAATCGCATTATGATTTAAAAAAAAACTACTACCAGGTTTGTAAAGCCAAATAATTGGGTAGTGCTTATAAGTATATCCTGACTGCAAATTTTGAAATGAAATCTCGTATTTTCTGCAATGGTGACAAACTATAACATGCTTCTAATTTGCTTGTAATGTTGCTAAATCAATTCGAAATGACACTTGCAACAAACTGTATTTATTGTTATTACTAGTCCGCAAGAGCCAGTTTCCAAAAGTTTCATTATCAGAAACTAAAAACAAGGGCGCAAATTTTCAGACCATATTCAATCTTGCACTTCTTGTCAAGTGAAGAAGTAAATAAAATGACAATGGATGTTGCAATGAAATAACTCAAGCCAGAAAGATCCAACAATTATCAAAGAACCTCTAAATACAATGGAACATATGGCAGCCATATATCATGGCCTTGGGCAACATGAAAACAAGATTCGATGTGGCAAGTATAAAAAGTGAGACCAACAAAAAAAAAAACTTGAACTCGCTTTTTATGGCAAGAAACTATTGACACAGGCACACCTCACTAACCACCACCAAGATTAAGAGGTTATAATAAGCAGGTTAAACCATCTAAGATTAAACTCACACTCAAATCCTTGAGCCTTAGATTACTTTTCCGTTTTATGGCATTCAAAAAGTGTTAAAAGTCTTTATGCGGTTTCTATGATATAAAAACTTGACCAATGACAGCCTGCAATCTTCAAAAAACCTTGGAGAACTGCAAATGAAATGCAACATCTGGCAAATCATGGCTTTCACCAACAGAAAACACGAGACTAGAGTTCACCCGGAAACCAAAATGCTTAAAAGAGAAAGATATCAACTCACAAACTGTTTTGACAATAAAATATTATTAATTCCATAATAAATCAACCATCATCAAAACCAAAGGGAAATTGTACCATCTGATATAACCATCTAGGATCAAAAGTTACACTAACAAACCTCAACAGATAATATCATAACGATAACAAACTAGAAAAGAGCCCAGTGATGAGTTCAAAAGTCTCAAATTTATAATGAAATTTATTCGTAGATCCATGAGTGAAGGCTGCTCTGCCATTCGGCTACACCTTCTGGGAACCAAAGCGCGATCTCTTTTCTAGCGCTCTCAACTGAATCACTACCGTGAATCACGTTCCTGCAAGCACAATAGTTAAACACCACATTAGATAATCCATGACTTGCACATAATGCTCTTGATGTATATACGCAACATTTCCTTTTAAAAAATTCTCACAAACTTACACTATCGACCAAAACCTTTTATCCAAGTGAGGAACTAGAATGAGAATTCTACTTTCTAAAGGGTCCATTCCCTGGCAGTAGATGAGAATTGCTATACACATAACATCTAGATTAAATCCAAAGATCTAAATTTAAAAATGCAATCCAAACTGATGACATCCAATTTAGCAAAAAAAACCACCCCAGGAATGTTACCTCTTAAGTTCCATGTTTGAATTCGATTAATCACAATGCCTATGATTAACATTTATGAACTAGCTATCAAAACAAACTGAAGTGCAACGAAAAAGGAATTCTGTTATGTGTTAATAAAAAAATTTCTAGGCCCAGTCGAGAAGTTCGGTATCTACACTATTATACACAATGTTGAACTTTACATGTGGCCACGAGAGATCCCATTAACGAGGAAAACGGATATGAGGCAAATAAATTTTATTAGGTGTAAATATATACATAAATGTCTATATTATGTATATTTAGGTAGTAAAATTTACCTTCCGATGTCAATAGCAAAGTCGCCACGGATGGTGCCAGGGGCAGAGTCGGCGGGGTTTGTGGCGCCAATTATCTTGCGACCAGTTACCACAACATTCTTTCCCTCCCAAACCATAGCAACAACAGCACCAGAGACGATATAATCAACAAGACCGTTAAAGAAAGGCTTTGTGGAAAGGTCAGCATAATGCTTCTCAGCAAAAGAACGCTCCACAGTTAAAAGCTTCAGACCTAAGAGAAAAGAACCCGTAGTTTAAGCCAAACTCATAACAGAATAAGCTGTTTATCGGTAAAGCAAAATCAATTATTTAACAGAATCAACAATAAGCAACTGCAATAGCAGATTAGCATGAATGCTGTGTGTTCCCAAACTATTAAAGCAATACTAGAGGTTGCTCAAAAACATTATTCTTTAATTATTTTTAGAACTACATAAAATTGCACTTGGTTAATTACAGGGGTCGCGATAGCAATGCATTGTTATCCTTTGCATCCGCCCATGATCAATTATGTGACAACTTACACACATAACAAGAATGACCCGGAAACTTTCTTGAGGATAAAAAAAAAAGTAATCAGAAATATGTAATTGTCACCGTCAAGGATTAAATGATATTCAGGGTTAAACAAGCAAAGTAAAAATGATGTATACCTTTCAAAGCAAAACCTTTCTTCTCAAATCTGCCAACAATCTCACCAACCTAGAACACAAAAATGAATAGTCTTAAGCACTTTATGTAATCACAACTAATAATCAGTCTTCTGACACGTAATTAGTAAAATTACAGTACTTGTCCGTATAGTAAGGACATGGAGTATATTCTATTTGGTTTCTATAGAAAGTCTCAACCGAAACACCAATCTAAAAGTTCCACAAACATTGCGGATTTGGTCCCCAAATATTACAAAGCGACGAGATTCAATCTCTTTCACAGCCAATTCCCAACTTCAAATTGCTAAGATGGCAAAACTTTTGTATCAGAAATTGATAGCAATCTAATATTTGGGGATCAAATAAGACCTGAATAAAACCTCTGCCATGAGGTCATACAAAGATAAGTATGCTCTGAATAAAACAAGACATGAAATCATATACCTAACTTCTTGATTTATGATGGAATTCCGTTCATAAGACCTCTGTCGCTTTCTAAAACTTTATAAAGTTACAATTGAAATTTAGGGACTGAATACAAAATTATCATAAAACTATCCAATTCATTGTATTATTAATGAATTAACCCCAACCGCATTATCACTGCATCTACATAACTTCTAAATGATTCAGCTCCAAATTTACCACATTTTTAAACTATGAACACCTCGAATCGGACAATTTATATAAAAGACTACTTATAAATGCTCAAATCGATACAATCATCATCAAAATACACATACAGACTAGGTCACACAAGTCCTACATCAGCCAATTCAAGTCATATATTTTTTTTTCATACAAAAATCTTATATTTTAAAAAAGAATTAATCATGCAAACAGACTACAGATCATGAAAACCCTCAATATTACAATAAATCTTTTAAAAAATCTAGATAACTACAATCTAGCAATAATTCCTCAAACAATGGTTTACCCATCATTTAAAACACGCATACAAATCTAAAACAACAAAATACTATGACTACTATATCTAATTTTGAATAACAATAATGGGATATAAAGACATGATAAAAATCAATAATTCCTTAAAAAATTGTTTAGCTATCATCTAAAATATGCATACAAATCCAAAACAACAAATTGTCAAATTAGTATGACTACTAGTATATTTGAATTTGAATAATAAATAATGGGAATAAGTAAAGGGTATTTAATAATTAATTACCAGTCCCCTTTGGACACCATCAGGCTTAATCATGATAAATGTTTGCTCCATTTTTATGCTTACTGTTTTTAGAGTAAAACTAGATATATATATAGAGAGAGAGAGAGAGATATAAATAAATACTAAATAAGTGTATGTGTATTTATATAGGTGATGAATAAACCCTAATATTACTGATTTTATGCGTGTAACCAAAGAATATCCTCTTTCTTTTTTGTGCGGTTTCGTGTCCCGTATCTTCATATGACGACCGTACACGTGTCACTCCCTTGCTCGTTGGAATTTTTTGGACTTTTAATCTGTGTATTTTTTAATTACAATATGTTTATACTCACATAGTCGGTGCATATTACCACACATTTTTATTTTATTTTTAAAAATTACGTTTTTCATTTCTCGTGTTCCGGTTCTTATTAATTCATTCTATACTCCATCCGTTCTTATTTAATTATTTATTACGAAATTATGTGCAATTTTAATCGGTTTATAACTTATATCAAAATTGTCAAAGTGATTTTTTAAAAATATAATCATAAAATTTAACATTTGAACTATATGGTCAATTTTTGAAAATTTTGATAAAAATTCTTGATCTGTCAAAATTGTAAGTAGTTTCGTAATAGATAATTAAATAGAAACGGATATAATTTTTTTTTATTTTATTTGTGCACGTTTATGATTTTAGCAATTATACTCTTGGCAGCTAACTAATACTAAGAATTAGACAGCTAACCAAGACTAAAAATTAACGGGCTCGTCTGGTTACGAGACTAGTAGCCTGAAACTAAAATTCCCATCTGCTGAGAAGATTTTGAAAATATGATCATATTATCGGCTCAAGTAATAACAACACTATACTCATGACATTCCAAATACATCTAATTTAAGTCATTTAGTGTATGATCATCATTTATAATCTCGACTTATGTTACCCAACCAAATACTGATTTTCTAATCTCCGCTGCATTTGACTTGCAATCCTAATAGCCAAATACCCCAAACAAACAAGTCTAAATGATTTTAGCCAATCTAGTATCAATTGTAACTCAAAAAAAATTATATAGAAGAATTAGTATTTACCTATAACAAAAAATATTTTTACGTAGTAGTGGACGATCTGAGTGCATTTATTAACTCATGTTACATTTCTTCATGCACACAGTCTTTCACGTGTTTCTTATAAAAAAATATACATTTATTAATACATAAAAACGTATTTAATTTTTAAAATTCGAATTCTTAAATCTTAATTGTGATTTGGTACATATGATGTAGTATTATGCAGCATTAAAATTGAAGGTAATTAAAAAGTAAAAATGTGTAGCATCATGTAATATATATATTTACTAATATTTAAAAGTGTTTTGACATATGTAATTTTTAATAATTAAGTAACACTTATATGTATATTTTCATCATTTCACAATATTTCTAAAGTACAAAATCGGGTGTGTTTGAAAGTTTTTTTTTTTTACATACTATCTTGCTTAAAATATATTCATTGAATCGTTATACGGATCATATGTGTTAGAAACTTCTTACTCAGCAAGAACTCGCCTAAACATGACCAAATCACCAAAATCCTACTTATAACATCACTTTGTAACTGATGAACTTATTTATACCTGCCTGGCCGGTAAATGTATATTTGAAGCATCGAGCCGGCCAATACAGAACTTTCGTTAAACATGTCACCAAGTCTACTACTACAAAATTTAACTGAACATAAGTAAAGAAAACCATTTATACCATAAAAATCAGGATCATTGAAGTAATTGTCAAATATGAAATATGTATGTTCAATAAGATTATAAGAATATAGTTCAATCTTTGTGGTAGATTGAAAAAAAAAGGTGAACGGGGACATAATTTATTTTCACATCTTCTGATACGCCATCTCATGTCTTCACTGAGTATGACACAAACTCTCTTAATATGTATACAACGCCCCTTACATGTTGTATATGCTAAAGTTTTTACAGCTTGCTCGTGTACGCCGTGAAAAAGATCTTTCACAGCACCTTCTCAGTGCACTCTTTTGTTGGTATTATGTTTAATAAAGAAACGCAGTGAGCGCCTGATCGGCTAACTGCTATATTAAAAACATTTGCAGCTTGCTCAATTCTCGTGTTCTTACAATGTTGTTCTGCAGAAAACCGCTTTTCTTGTATTACACTGTGGTTGCATTTGATCCTCACCGAAGACAATTTGGGATTCTAGTTCTGATCGGGTCGGTTTTCATGCAAGTAACTCAAGAAGCAAAGGGTTAGTTCAAAGCTTCACCTCATCTTGTATCAGCCCACAACAAATTATGTTATCTTCAGCCCTTTTATCTTGAGATATTAATATCGATTAATGGTTACGGTTGGCTAGCGAAGAGTTAAATATTTTCTTTGCAAAGGAAAAATGTGTAGCAACTAGCAAGTAATTAATATTACATACCACGTATAAGAACTAACGCCACCTTAATTTGCAGGTCACATGTATATTTTTTTTCCATATTATTATAAATAGTGATAAAAAGGGAACTGATTTGAATATGAAATAGACAGGTGAAAATAATACTTCCCAGACCAACTTGGTTAAAAGACTTTAAGACCGTGTCAAACTTATGCAAGACTAACAAATATTCAAGAATATATAAATAATGCTCTTAAATTTGAAATTGGATAGATATGCTATCAGTTACTATCAAGAAAATATACAAAATTAACATCTTTTTCAACATTTCCAACAAATGTTCCTAGTAAGTTTAGTGCGTGAGTAGAGTTTTCTTGACTCAAAAGAACATATAAATTAAAGCTACCTCTCTTTCAGAAGGGATTGTTTTTTAAGTTTCTTGTAGTTTAATTTAACCTCAGTTTATTTTTAAAAAAATTGGTCTATATGTGAAAGTACAATTGGTCAATTGGATGACCTAAATACATTGTTTGGTAATATTCTTTGTAGTACCTGAAAATGCTCAAAGTCTTAAGCTCGGAAAACCATAGCTTATCTCATACTTAATTAAATTTATTTCGTTGATCCAACTTAAAGCCAAGCAAACCCTAAATAAAGAGCTACATCAACAAACATAATAAAATCCATTCTCAATACACGGAAACTTTTACAACTGCGTACATATGGGGATGGGGATAGCTACTCACCAAGAAACATATATCTAATGGTAATAATAATTACAATTTAGAACTTACCTACCAAGGAAAATGCAATTTATAGAAAAAAATTAAATTAAATAACTCAAATGTACGAATTTTTTCAATTCAACCACTCATTTTCAGAACCCATATAATTTGACTATTTTACAAATATGTAACATCTGAAATGACCACTATACTAAGACTATGTTGGTTACAGAAAGCAAAGTCCCAACTCATGAAACATTCCATTAATAAATTTCAAAGAAACTCTCAAACGGTAACAAATACACAACGACACAAGGGAACAAATGGAAATAGACATACACAAAATGAGACCCACCAAACATCTGGTGATGCCTCACTCTATATATATCATCATTAAAAGTTGGAAGACTTTTGACATTGATTAAAAATCCCATGATTGTTACATGGAATTCAGAGATATCACAAGTGGCCTTACCCCAATAATGTTAATGCACACAATTCGACAACCCGAGAGTGTCCGAGAGTGTCGTGGCAGTCGACTCTATCTCGGTATCAGGTGGAACCGATTCTCACATCACCCATCAAGTTCGGGATCTAGTTTTTTTTTATTTTATTTTATGTATGTTAATTGTATCGATCTGGATACATCTGAGTGCTATCAAAAATTTATTTATACCACCTTTCTCACTCTTCTATATATTTTCTCTCGTAATGTTATATAAAAGCAAGATGAAGCCGAACCAGATCGATGACACCGCATGTAAGCATGGCTCCGTTAGCTTTACATTCAAACTATAAACAATTAAGCCTTTTCTTTTGTAATTTCAGTTGGTGTATGACTCACAGTCCATGTCAGAAATATTGTTTGTAATCTGATTCATAATCAGATTGCACTGCGTTGTTTTCTTTTTATATATCTTCTAAGCAGCTCAAGAAAATGAATTTCTAAAATGACGTAGCTTATCACCACATAAAAATGTATCAATTGTGAACGCTCAAATCTGTTACAAATTTGTAACTAAATGACAAAATCTGTTACAAATTTGTAACTAAATGACCAAATCTATTAGTAAAACAAATTTATGTTATCATGCCGTCCCCGATTAGGGTGTTGGGAAGCAAAATATGTAATTATTTTCGCCTGCGATCTGACTGTTTTTTTATAGTGTATATTTGAGTCAATTAATTTGAATGTTTTGCTTGACCAGCCAAGTATTTGATATTGCAAAATCTCTTTTTCTCCAACTCCTTCAGTTTCTCACATTCACATCATTTGGTAGCCTCTAAGTTCGAAAATGTAGGCTGCGGTCCTTACACCGAGAAGGAACTTGAGAACGAGTAGAGAAATTATTTATGAAAAAGAAAAGCAATTTGAACGAAAATAAGGATGCATGGAAGCGATGCAAAAGAGTGAGAAGACTCATAGCCCGCTTGAATATCCACACACACAAACATAAACCAAATGACTTTCGTCTATGGGCGTTTATGGGTCTAGGCCTAAAACCGCAAAAAACATAATTTTTTAGGGCTCCCCAATTTTACATGTTAATTCCCTTATTATATATACCATTCCTATTAATTAATGATAATAAACTTATTTCACTTGTATGTTGGAAACAAATAGCCGGGTAGTTTTATTTTGTTTTGTTTTGTTTTTGAGAATCGCAAACCACTCATGACTTATTGTTTTTGAGGATCAAATAAATTCTCGCTAATTTGAAATCTTTTTAGGAACTCATCTTTGCATGTTCACAAAATTTTCATCCAAAAAATAAGATCTTGTGTTATCCAAAAATCAAATGCCAGTACATTCACTGTTCAGAACTCTTTTGTTCCAAAGTTTTACATGGTGAAAAAGTAAAAAAATAAAAAATAACCAGCCAAACAATATTCCATCCATTTGAGGCCTTGCAAAGGAATATGAATCGGAACTTGCACCCCATCGCTCTCCCGAATAGGATATGCTAGAAAAATTTTAAGCACACCATTAAAAGGTGGAGTCTTAAGACGAAAGTAGCTAATTCTCCTACCAAAACAATTGAATTAAGGACCTTAGTTTTCGTTCCGTGTGTATCACCACCACTGATGGATTGGACAAACTAATTTCGTCGTAACTTTTCAGGACGCCAACCTATGATGTCTTCCCCCGGTTTAGTATACTTATTGTGTTGCTATTGTAAAGAAATGTAATGGGGGGTAAACTGGTTGCTGGTTTTATCTAGTCATGGGAGAAATTTGAAATCCAGTAATGTATCAATGTAACATGCTCTAAAAAAATATTAAATATGCAATAACTTTTTTAAAAATTCTTAAGGCGTCTCATTGCCACAATACGTAAATCGAAACCTGTATAGATGTAATATTGTTTTAATCAGAAGCTCCTCCAATTTCCAGTTTTGATATAGTTTTTCTGTTTTCCTTAATGTACTTGGTAGATTAGTTTCACAACGGAGTTGTTTTTCTTGAATTTTACACCCTTCAAACATCCGAGATGATAAATAGAGAGGTTATATATGTACATCAATTTATACATAAACTTTGATATTTTTTTACAAACACGCTACAAATCAAGATTTGATTGATGCAGATCTCCACGGTTTCACGACGAAACACAAATATGCAGTTTTTTTTCCGAGATGTATAATAACATGTTTTGAAAATTATGGTAAAATTTAAAAATTCAAAACATGTCATTATACATATGGAGAAAAAAAATAAGCCGCATATTTGTGTTCGCGTCATGAAACCGTGAAGATTTGCATTAATCAAATCTTGATTTGGAACGTTTTTAAAAAAAAAAATTGTTCAAGTTGATGTCTATATAATCTCCTAAACATGGTAAATTTAAACTTTGAGATGCTCATATTATGTCCTGATAACAAGAGTTATTAACCCGAAATGAACTCAATGTTGTTTTCAGTCTCGAATGAACCTTTTTTTTTTGTTGTTGTTGCTTAAATTCTAGAATATAAACAAAACATTATATGGTGGCTTAGGTGGGGGGCGTTCGGGGGGGTCTTTTCATGGGGGGAAAATAATAGAACAACTGTTAATGAAAAAACAAAGTACTGATAGGAGTTGAGGGGAAAGGCCTAGAGATGCAAGATATAGAGGGGTGTGGGTGTAATCATTGTAAATTCTTCTTCTTCTTCATTTTTAGCAGTAGAAAGTAGAAGGTGGTATCTTCTTCATTTTTAACCACTAGTTACAAGCTGGTTACACGAAAGATGTGAAAATTGACTTGTCTTTTATTGCCATCTTTTTTCATCAATACATGTTTTTTTATAAGTGTAAATAATTATATTGTAGTTTCTATTCATCTCATCTTCATAATCATCAAACTATGCCTTTATTTTAAAGATTTAGGATTGAATATATAAAAATGCATGAGAATTAATTATTCATTCTCGCAACAATAAATCTTGACTAGGGGCTGTCTTTTATTTTGCTTTTGAGATTGAGACGGGTTTAATTTTAGCCGACGACTGGTTTTCAATTGTAGCGGTTTTTCGGCATGACTAATTTTTTTTATAGTAATAAGGGCAGCCCTAATTAACTATGTGCATCATGTCTAGACAAACAACTCACCCCTTTGGCAACCGATTTAGCCGTTAAAAGATATCTCTAAGTATTGTTGGAAAAACATGTTTTTACATGGGTGTTTCTGAATGGTCACAGGACCAACTTCGAGTCGATATTACATGTGATAATACTGGGTTGTTAATACTATACTCAACGTGTTTGAGTAGCTCGTGTGACGAGCTTCGTAACGGTATATCGCATGACCAATTCGGAGAATGAGTGTGAATACTAATCGGCTTCAAAGTTGGGTTCTCGAAAGAGAACAAAACCTCAATGCTGGAAAATGGATTAAACAAATGAAAAACCAATAAGTGTTATCCCATATTGGAAGATGAGTTAATTTTACAATATATATACAAGTGCAACCCATGCAGTTGTTAAACTAAGATGTCCACATACACCTAAGAGTATTAGTGTGTACCACGGGTCTCGGGACTCAGGTCACGGGCACGGGCTGGGATTTGGGATTTGGGGAATGTCTCGGGTCTTGGGTAAAATATGAAAATGGAATTTTGTATAAAATACAAAAGTAGTCCCTAGAGTTTCCAGCAATTGAAACGCCAGCAATCAATGAGAATAAATTGCATATTAAGTGCTGCAGTTTCAGAAATTGATTGGGCAGATTCTGGGGGTGTAACTCTCATAATTAAATGACCATTAATGGGTGCAGTTTCAAGAAAGCCTATAAAAGGCAGCCCTCCCCCTCTCATTTCAGATACAAAAAACATACAACATAGCATACACATTAGAGAGAGAATCGCACCACCAACAGCTCGACCTGCGGTTCAGTGCCGATTTCCACACGACTCACTCTGAGACAGAAGTTGTACCTTGGGAACAAAGTTCCGAAATCAGAAACGTTTAAAGGTGGTTCGGGAAATATTGTTTAAGAAAAACTGTCAAGCAGTTGTCTCTTTTTTTAATTTCTGTTAATTATTTTTCAGTCCTGTTACATTCTGTCTATTTCTTTTCAGTACTGTTTCTTTTCTATAATTAATTTCCACTTTACAGTACTTTTCTATTTTGTAATTACTTTCTGTAATTTATATTTCAGTTCTGTAATTTATTTTGTTTACAAAAACAGTCCAGACATTTAGTAATCATACTATTCTGTCTGGCAGTTTTCTTTAATTGTTAAACAGTTCAGCAGTTTAGTACTTATACTATTCTGTCTGACAGTTTCAAACAATTACAATTCAGTCCAGCAGTTTAATATTTTATATTAAATCTGTCTGGAATTTAATTAGTGTAATTTAAATTTTATACGAGTCAGGAATTGTAATTTATATTCCGTTTGTGAGAAATAAAATTGCTTATTTCCATTTCAGTCCTTTGTTATTTAAATTATTGCTTTTCGATATAGTACAAACCAACAAATATATAGGGAGTACTTTTTATTAATGCAAACATACGCACTAACTAGATTATCTAATATTATCATAATGTTTGTTGCTAAATTGAATGTTGCTAAATTTAACAACATAATATATACACACGCTACACTATAAGAATATTTTTTAACACCGACATACGTTGTGTGCTATTCTAACACTATAATGGTTATGTCTAAATTCGTAAAAAATTAGCAATAGTTTATGGTGTTGTCTTTGTTACCAATCTATAACAACAATCACTTAAACATCTAAATATAAACAGTGCGTTTTCATACTTTATATATATATATATATATATATATATATATATATATATATATATCATGTGCGCCATATACAATACAAGGGATTTTAAAAATTCAGATTTTATAAATAAATAAAAAGGAACTTACGTAGATAAGTAAATCTATAGTATATATTTAGTTTTTTAATATGTACTATTAAGCTTTTTTAGGTAGTGATTGGTCCACATAAGTTCAAATGATAAAATATTGTATGTCGTCCAAAATTATATTTGCTTTATTTTGTACAATTAGCGACTATGCAAAATTTATCCGAAATTAAGTTTTTTTTATATGTATTAAAATGTGACATTTTCAAAAAATCAGGCTTAATTTTCTATTTAATATAAAATATAAGACTAAACTGAAAATCAAACTAATGTCCATTCAGTTTAATTGACGGGGGAATCTCAATTGTGATTTTTTGGGTATATATATATCAGTACTTGATTGTTAACTTTCTTAGTGGTCCAGTAACTAATTAAAACACTAACAACAGATAGAACAATATACCAAACATATTTTTTCCTATTAAAAATTGATTTGTTGTTAAATTCGTTTTACATTTATTTTAAAATATTTTTGTAGTCATGTGCCTTTCAATTCTGCAACTAATGTGACATATACATTTCAGTCCTTCACATGTACTTTTTTTCGAGGTTAATTTCAGCAACTTTTTGATACATGTAGATGCTCTTGTACTACTTTATGTAAAATATTGACTCATGTATAAAATTATTTTGGTATAATTAGTTTCTCCTTTTAGAGCATCCGCAGTTCAATTGTTAGATAAATTTATTAACTCATCGGCATGTTTTTTTTTTCATAGTTGTTAATTAAAAATATCGAATAGGGTTGTTATCTATATTATTAACTAAAATAGTTAGTTAACAATGTATTTTTTTTATCTCTTGTGTTAAAGTATTTGTTATCTTTATAGATGTTAAAAAGTTGTTAACAATATTTTTAATGTTTGTAACTGATGACATAGCAAACACAGCCCACAATTAACATTATTATCTCCTATAAATTCTTCCCAGAAAAATAGTGACCAGTAAAATAAAAGAGAAATTTTTAATTAAAAATTGATAACATTGTTAACGTGAAACTAATGTATTTATTAAATTTAAGATGCATACGTGTCATTTAACATCTTTTTAAATGATGATGTGTCATTATTTCATTAAAAAGTTAACAAAAATAGTGTGGATGCTCTAAATCATTAAAGTTAATGTTGTTAATTGTTATATTTTACAACAAATTTAACAGATGACATGTCAATTTGGTTGACTAACTCTTATATTAAATTTTACAATAAAGCAAAAATAACACATTCTCCCTTTATCATTTATTTATTATAATATTTTTTTTTTTCAAAATCAATTATTTATTGTAAATTAATAGATAATGCTGTTTAAAAAAATGAACTAATATGACACTTATATGATTGTTAAAATTAGCATATATATATATATGGTATTTAATATGTATATGTGTTAATATTTAATAATAAAAATTTAACACGCAGATGATATTATATAAGTTGTTAAAATATGACGAGACCCGTAACGGAAAAGTTGCATATAACCCCTAGCGGTAGGCAATATATCTTTATAGATTGTGTTTGGATTTGGCAAGATTTTAGAGGCTTATCATTCCACCTTTTCTTCTGTCTTTCTACTACTATCAAACAATTAGACAATGAATGTCAAATAGTTTAAAGCCCCCACCTACCACTCATTCATTGCATCTTAGACTTCTACACCCTATATATATATATATATTGTATTATCAATATTAATATGAATATTTAGATGAAGATGGCTTTCTTAAAAAAGAAAAAGAAGAAGAATAAATATGATCACTTCGTTTTACTCCGACTTCTAAGCAATTAAGCTGGCTTTTTTTAACAGGGCCATGATGGATACCGAATGGGATCTGTCCCAGTCCAGTCGACCCCTTTCAGGAACTACGAGACTGAGTCGTTTTTATTTGTTAATTATTAATTATTAGACTTATTTAATTTATGTTATTCGATAATCACAATTAGGGTCTTCAATTATTTGTTTAGTAGCAAAGTGGCTTATTAGGGTTTGTGTAACACTTGACTTATATGATACTAGTAAATGTGTGAGACGCTATAAATTATGATGATAATACAAATGTAGAGTAAAAAAAAAATGATATAAATTGTGATGATGATACAAATATTTAGTGAAAAAAATATAAGATATAAGAAATTTTGTTTGATTAAAGAGAGAGAAAGAGTGTAATTAATTTTTATTTTTTATGAAATTAGTTAATATGATAATTAATAAAAAAGTATACGAATATTTTTTTAAAATATGGCTAAATTGGGTAGACTCATTTGACTTTGGTTGACTTATTATAATAGAATGATATACTTGTATCGAATATTAGACATTAATAAATAAAAAGTTTGAGAACCTTTAATCTTTCACATTTTGGTAAGTCATTGCACTAGTGGTCCTATAGAATCCGACTCGGTCGACGGCGGTGGTGTTTTACCATGAACATTAATCCTGATGGTGGCCGTTTCTATAAGGTCAAATAAGCTAGAACTCTATTGGTGTCCGTTCATACTTTTTCTATTGCTTATGAATTCTATTAAGAGATTCTGTTGCATAAATATAATTAAGTTGGATATATTTTTCATAAATTTATTAAAAAAAATCAAAAAATCAAAATATTTTTTAAAAAACACAAATTCTGATAATTAAAACTAACTTTCCTTAGAGAAAGAAAGTGACTTTGAAAATAATATCTTATTTTCTAAGAATGACTTATTTTTAGAAAAGTGATTTAATTTGGAAAAAATACCTATTTTGAGAAAAGTGGCCTATTTTTAGAAAAGAGACTTATTTAGGAAAGTGACTCATTCTTCAATAATAATGATTTATTTTTGAAACTCTTATATATTTTGAAAATTATTCATTTTAAAAAAGGTCACTTTTTTTCATAATATGTCATTTTTTAAAAAGTTTGTTTCCTATCTAAGACTCTCTTTTTTATAATAAGTCACCTTTTTTAAAATCTAAGTTTTTGAAAAAAAAAATCACATTCATGAAAATAATTAACTTTTAAAATTAATTAATTAATGTTTGAATTGGTAACTAAAATATAATCTCAAAGTTTATAAGCTAAAATAGGGAAATCCAAGCTTAAAACTTCTAGCTTATTTGGTTCATAAAAGCTAATAATTAACCTAGGATTTTATGCATGTCACCTAAATGTGACTTTAGTTAAAAGCTAGCTTATCAAATAAGCACAGCTTATATAGATGCAGTCAAATTAAGTTTATGTATCACACTAGCAACAACTTATATGTATTGATATAATTAACTTAGGTTAATGAGTGACTCCGGAACAATGGTTCAAGCATTAAATGTCATTTTCTATTTAAAATGTATATATTACAAATTTAGTTTTTTTTATTAGTAATCATGAAAACATTTCAAAAATTATAAACATTCAAACTATTACTCCCTCCGTCTCATATAAATAGTCCAGTCATCTATTGATCTTACATGGTTTAAACAAATTGGTTGATTTAGTTATAATTAAAGTGATGTTATTCGACAATTGTCCCTTATTTAATTTTCACTTAGTTGTGAAGTTGGTTTAAGTGTTAATAAAAACATTAAAAATTGGTATAGATAGAACATAAACCATGTTTAATGCTTTGATACTCATATTTATTAAAAAGGGTATAAAAATAAAAATAACGGTTTAAAAGGAAAATGTACCAATTATCTTGGGACGGGATCAAAATTAAAAGACAGGCGGGAGTGGTATTTGATGTCATTTAAAAAATTAGTTGAATTTAAAAATATTATCGTGATAATATTATCATTCATCAATGATTTATCACTTAAACGGGGCGGACCCAGGGGTGATTGGGGTGGGCGTGGCCACCCGATGGCGATTTTCAATTTTTTTGTTTGATAAAATATATACATTGATGGTCCGCATAATTAAATAGAAGAGCTATTTTTTTAGTGATAAAATTGGCTTTATGGTAGTGCAACGTTAGTAGTTCAAATCATTTAATTTGTTTTTTTCTAAAATTTTATGTTTTTTACTTTCAAATTATCAAATTTCGTAAATGACCATTGTATTTTCTCAAAATTACAAAAAAAAATTATTTTATTTCCCAATATCGTTTATCTTAACTTCATATTTATTTGATAATATGTTAAACATAGGAAAAAAAATTATTTTTATATTAAACCCTATTTATTTTATTTTATATTCGACATATTTTTTATATCACGGCCCCAAAAACAAATTTATCAAATTCGGCCTGTGCAGCTAAACAACACTTTAAGAACAGTGCGATATATATGGATCTATTGATATCTGTAAGTATATATGTAGATGTATAAAATATAAATATACTACTCGGCTACTCCCATATTCGTACAGACTAATTCAAAATATACAGATAGTATGTGTACAGTATACTAATATACGAACAAACAAACAAAATATACAGATAGCTCATAGGTATATATAGTTCCTTCTCGTCTATGCCACGACACCAGTGTTGTACAAATGAACCTTTGATTGGAAAAATCTTTCCATATTCTTTTACGAGCAATATACGTAAATTAATGATCCTATATAAAGTCATGTTTATCTAATTTAAACTTTGCTAATTTCATTATTTATAAAATGGTTTGGCTAATAAGTGTCCCCGTGCATTGTTTAAGCGTTATCCATTACTTAAATACATCTAGTTATTTATGGCTAAATATCCGATTGATTCCTTAATATATAGGACACTTAATAGTTTATAATAATATTATTTACAATTGATATATTTTATGATTTAATAAACTAAAAACCACGTTTCCAATATAGTAAAAATCAAATAAAAACATGGAACACACTGGTTGAAACTATCCTAAAATTAAATACTAATTAAATTAAAAAAAAGTAAAAACTAGTTTTTCAACACAATAAAAGCCAAATAAAAATATAAAACCCTAGTTGAAACTAAAATAAAATTAAAAAAATATCATTTCAAAAAATATTTAGAATTGAAATTTGAAAGTAAATGAAATAAAATATTAATACATTAATTTACTTAACAAATTATTCATTACATATTTACATAGATCCCCTCCAAATCTCTATCCAAAAAATACTTCTATATATAATTATAATAGTTATTAAATATGTTAGCTTAATTTACTTTCTTACTATGACCGGGACACTTGTTAGATTTACCCTCCTTAATAAAATAGGTTCCAGAGAGGAGAAAAGACAGGGGATAAAGTAAGGAGGAATGAGGTGGTCTCATGATGTCAATATATATTCCAGACAGATGCCCTAAATACAAAATGACAGATTGTAACATGCTGCCTATAGATTTACCATAAATCTTATTTGTTCCTATGTGTATCAGTTTCAACCTAATAATCGGTACTAAAAAAAATACTCAAATAACGATATAATTAGTGACGGTATTTTTTATTACAAACTTATTAGCGACAGTTTTTGTGACGCATTTATGACAGTTTAGTCAATTTGCGACAGATTTGTGACAGCTTTTTAAATTAGTGATAGGTTTGTTACAGCTTTTGACTCTTACTAAATCAAATATTATTTTGTAATGCAAGTTGCAGTCCCCAAAGTTTGAAACTATTCGAAGTGACCCATATTTATCTTATTTCCACGTAAATTGATACTTATGGAATCAGTTATATTAGTTTATGTGGTTTCCAAATAAAAATATGAAAATTTATTGTTATCTACATAACCAACTCTAAATGAAACGATATCTAAATTGCTAAATCGATTCTTGAGGTTCTTAAGAATATGAGACAAGTTAGATTGAACATCTCATATGGATTGAGAATCAAAACAACTTTTTGAGGAACATATGGCGGTTTAGACTATGAAGTCTCTTGTACTTGTACCTACCTAACGGATTGTTAGTTAAATTAGCGGAATTATAACAATATTCTAGAAATGCTGATTAAAATATGTACATATAATATTAATATTTTTCCATTTTTGCCATATAGTTTTAGAGACTTATATTATGTAGAATCGCAATGATTGAAAAATGTTTTGTGCATTTAATTTGTTCACCGAATCTTTTACTTTATTACCGTTTAACACATTTTGAAAAGACAAAGTGGACAATTTAACCCTAGCGAGACCTGGATTCTTTCTCTCTCTAGATGATTCAGAAATTCAGCTCAATGAATTATGTTACGACCTTTTGATAAAACATTTTTAAATAGCCTAGTGTAATGACTTAATCGAAGACAGTTTGCAGAATACAAGAACAATGAGGACATTCACATTTTTTTAAAGGAAAATTATTGACACCTGCAATAAATTAAGTGAATTTGAGCAATTTTGTCAACGATAATATATAGTCATTATAAAAAAAAATTGTATATTATCTTATCAGTTATCACTCATATGTGAATTCTCCCTCAATAGAACAATTTAAACTTCTAGCTAAATTTTGATCTGCATATATATACACACAAATTGAACAACAAATTTACGTAACAAGTTGAGAGGAAAGGAATCCATATCAAAGTTTAAAAAGGTAAGTTGTAGTTACACAATTTAAATCATCTACCAAACAATAGACTGGATGAATTGATCTCATCAGAGAAGGGTTACAATCGCTGGAGGCTGGCAGCATGGATACCGAAGACAGAGAGAAAGCGAGCACTAGAGAAATGTAGGGAGATCGCGAACTAGTGGCACCGTGAGGTCAAACAAGATTATGAAATGAAACATGAGAGATATAGAAACGCGGTCTCATTCGTAGGAGAGAGAAGATGGAACGGGAAGAAAAAAAGTTTATATAGTAGTAATCTAAGACTAAGAGGGGTCCATTTGATGCCTTGAGAATAAAATTTGAAAAGTATGTAACTTTGGGGAATTTTTGCAATGTTTCAATTGAATCAATATCGACTTTATAAGATTATCTTCCAAACTATGTGCACCGTAACTATATTTTTACAAGGACATGTCATTTGTCATACAAATACGCCCTCCACTAGCAAAATAAATCAAAACACTATTTCTACAAAAGAAATTCTCTAAATCCATCAAAAAATAGTTTGAAACACACATAACATCATGGAAGGAGAGAGAGTAGTGGACTTACCCAACTACTCCTATGATATACATGAACTTGGTACTTTTCTACAATTTCAAGATCATCAAAATAATTTGATGAATAGCTTCCTGGCCAACTCTCATCCACCTCCTCAAATCTCTACCACGGGTGGCGGCACGACCACGAACGACCCCCTCGGGAAGAGTGACGTGGCAATGGGGTTGGGGTTTGATGGAGCTTGTGTTAATAAGAGGCCAATTGATTGGAATAATGATCAGGTTATTTAGGTTTTATATAGTTTTTCTATTTTTTTCGAGAATAATTATTTTTTTGCTCGGCCACCGTTTGAAAATGAACATCAAATGAGTGAAGTGAAATTTGAATTTTTATTGTTAACATACTTTGGTGGTGCACAAACTGCTGTTTATTTTTTGGCTATGGTAGTAAATCAAAGGAGGTTGTAAGGACTCAATATTTTATTATTCTATAAACAGATTTATTTGTTAGCTATTTTATCTTGATTGTTTTGAGCTCTCTTTCGATGTTTTAAAATGCGTCCCTCTCAATAAAATTGTGGAATAAATTTTCGAAATGGAAAATTCTTAGGATTTTTAATCTATTTAATGACAAAGTGCAACACGAGAAGCTCTTCTGTTTCCTCGTTAATTATTGTAAACTGATTACAACCAGGATCTTATGAAAAATTTAATGTTTTAAAACAAACCAAGTTAATGCTCATTTCTTTACATTATCTGATCTAAATATTTTTCCGAACCCCTACTAAATGTAATTTTTACCAATTTCTAAAACAAGAAAATTTTACAAATAACGATTGAATTAGAAACTAATCCCTTTAAATGCACACCTTTTCGTAGTGTTCTACTTTACGTTGTAAAAACAATTTGTTTTCTAACTTCTTATATATTCCGATAGCTACTTCCTCTTCGTTTTCTTGTACATTTTCTTATTACTTAGAATTTTTACTTTCGCGCTACTAAATTTTATATACCTAAACTTCACTACTACTTAGTTCTTCGTCTACCTATGCTATAGATGCTTACAATATAGTAATTTTCATCTGATTAACCTAATTAATTCATGTTTTTGTTTGTCATACTCAACTTGTATACATTTTCTTCAATGACCATTACTTGCAGCCGTGTGGATTAATCCATCAATGAATCATTGTGCTCTTCTAACTCTTTTTGTTTTTTGTGTTTACTTTTTAATTATACTCATAATTATATTTAGTCAAGGTAAGAGATTTCTTCTTCTTAATATTATTAATTAATTTGAGGTGAATGTGGGTTTATTTAGGTGGTACATTTGGATCTCAAGAGTGTGAATGAGGAGAACTGCGATGGAAATGAAAAAGATGCTACCAATTCATGGTCTGTACTTTCATCTTCCCAAGTCTTTTTTATTTATTTATAGATAAATATAGTGTCATGACTATGTGATTATTCAGAAAGAAGATATAGACAATCTAAGAAGATCTTGTGCCACTTATATATACATGAAAAATATTTATTATTTATTACATTTAAGGAACTATATATACACAAGTAACACACTCACAATTCAATACTAATTGTATACATCATTATTTCATATGAATGATGTCATTTGATTGTCAAACCACACCAATTTTTTTCCGGTACATTGTCAATACTTGGTGCTTATTTGGTTTCAGTATTTATACTGAGCTTATATGTATGTTAATAAGGAGTATATTGAATTGTACTTATTGGTCAGTGTAGATACAGAATCTTTTTGTTTTTTTTAGAATGAAAAGACCAAATTAATCTTGTTCTTTTGAATGAAAAGGCTGACAACTTTAGGCTAAACGAATCAAATATTGTTCGAACTTTTTCAAAAGAAGCTGGCATATATGCTTATTAGAATATGCAATATCAATTCGGATTTTAAATGTAGGACTAAATAGTAATACCATTGTGTAGGGAAAAAATGTTAGTCGTTGCAATATTCTATACTATCTACTTCCACGTCGTTGCTGTCAATAATAACTTAATTCTATGCTCAGTTAATGTCACATATATACGATACATATATACTTGCATAATATCACACTATTTCATCAGATAGCTAGACAAGAAGGATTAATATAACAAAGTTAGAGATTATAACATGAGCATGCATCCTAGCACATGTGTATGATTTAATGTAGGAGAGACTCAACTCTCGCGATCTCATATATGTCAAGTAACATTTTTTGTGTCATGATGATATAGAACTATCTATGTATTGTACAGTGTACTAATACCGAATTTTGGCAGGTGGAGGAGCTCAGCTTCCGATAAGAACAAAGCGAAACTGAGAAGAAAACTTAGAGAGCCGAGGTTTTGCTTCCAAACAAGGAGTGACGTGGATGTGCTGGACGATGGTTACAAATGGAGAAAATATGGTCAGAAAATTGTCAAAAACAGCCTTCATCCTCGGTACATATTCTCTCATTGATAGTTTTACACCGTCTATAACTCCGTGAAAAATGTATCTTATATACTATGACATAAAAGTTTAAAAGGTCAAAAATAAACCTGCAATATATTGCTCACTTTAATTAACTGCAATATTGAATCGTTATGTAAGCAATGCAATGCTACTAAAATGGATACCATGCCAATAAATTTAGGCCTGGTAGTATCTTTCATGTGAATTCTCTCGCCTATTAGAAGTGACAAAAATTGGGTTAATCCTACATAAAACATATATCATTATATCAGGACAGGTAAGAATAAGTTATAACTAATCTCACTTGTGATTTAAGACTGCAAATATATACGGTAGGTGATACTAAAAAGGTGATGTCGTAAAATCATTACGCATCAATCACAGAGTATAGAAATGTCTCTATACTATGGTACGTTTGCAGTTCTCTGGAAAGGAATCAAAACCCTAACAGAATAGCAGGTCATTATGACCATCAGGCAAAAGTTAATTTAAAAGCTAAAGCAACATTTATATAAATAAAACTTAATTTTCATTAATAAAAAACTGGTTGCAACTTTCAAAGATCGAGCATATGAGTGATGATACACATTCCTTTGTTACACTCCTCGATCTATTCACCTCTTATGAAATGTTATTGTGAGATGGATGAGCACAAAGACAAATTACAATAGAAAACAGAAACGCATAGGAGTATAATAATATATTGAGTGTGGAAGTAATGCAGAAAGTATGTATATTATTTACTCCAATAATATATATATATTGAGCATTGGTACTTAGACGAGTTTTAGATGTCAAAGTTAAATACCATAACTGACTCTTTGGCACCAGTTTTATTGGATGTATATAGTCGGTGTAAGAACCCATTTTTCCATGTATATATTAGCAGTCGATAATGAAAACTAAATAACTTGACAATTTTAATCAAAATCATCTACAATACCTAAATTATGTATTAAATTAATGATCATTTTCCCTTGTTTTGTTTTTAGATTGACATAGACTTGGCAGAGTTTGTAATAGTCTTTTAACTGTTTAACTATGCGTAATAATATATGGACGGTTCTGTTTTCCTTTTAAATTTCAATACTACTTCAACTTAATTAAAAGATGAAACTTCCAAATACATTTACTTAGTTATGGGTCTACTAGCTTGTGTAGCTAGACTAATTTCACTCATTTCCATAATGTCATTCTCTGCAGGAGCTACTATCGATGTACTCATAATAATTGCAGAGTCAAGAAACGCGTCGAGCGTTTATCAGAAGATTGTCGAATGGTGATAACAACTTACGAGGGAAGACACAATCATATCCCAAGTGATGACTCGAACTCACCGGAGCATGAATGTTTTTCTTCGTTTTAGTGGCTTCTTGAGATCATCATCGTATAAAGGAAGCATCCGTCCTATTGTCAAACTAAGTGCAGTTACATATATGTCTATGTCTGGTGAACTATGTATTTCTCCCAGTAGACATAAACATATTAAAAAAAAAACTTTCTTTTGAGCACAAGTACAGATCATCATAATTCATAAGAAGTAATGAACTGCATCCTGGATTTTATGCATGTAAATGTAAAACAAATTTACGTTTAGGAATTGTGTCGAGTTTGCAATTTATCTTAACTTTTATGGTTAATACATATAGCTAGCTAGGTGATTCTATGGTTTGTTACTTTATTTATCTTATTTGTCGTTCTTCTTCTGATGTCTAGCAACTTCATCAAAAAAATCCATTTTCTTATCCCAAAATAGTAATTTTCACAGGGTATCAAAATTCTTGTCGATTACATAATCTCTTAAGAAATACTAGTAATACAAACATCAGAATTTTCATGGCTTGATACACCAACACTTAAAAAATAAGTCAACAAACGGCGGGGTTGCCACGGATTGTTCCATGGTGATGGAATTGCTACACATGCGTTTCCGATGGACTATTCAATATATATAATGATTAGAAAGTTTGATGCGTGTAGTCTAGGAACCGTTTCACATCAACAATATATTGTCTTGTCTGATTTGGCACAACATCGTCTATCTCGTGATACTATTTCAAGCAAAACATGTCTAACTAAACGTTTCGCACATGCTTTGCATAGCACGGCTCTAAAAGTTATTGCTGATAAGGAGATATCTCATACCTCATATACCATAGAGATAATATATATACAGGCGATGTGAGACAGACACGCTCACTTTATAATGGAACATTCTCTTGAAAATTCGAGTTATAACATTTTCTCCCTTTAGTCATGACGTCTCTGTCGGACACGCTATCTTTCAAGGTTTATTCAGGACACTCTTGACTGGATAGAGACTCTCAGAAGAATTTGTACGAAACATCCAAGCATGCGAAAACGTTACATTTATATCAGTACTGCCCATTTAACACGATTCCATAATATGTCACTCATCTTATTAGCACTACTCCAAACTAATATATTAATAAAAAAAAATATTAACACATTCGTATTTATAACTCTGGGATAGAGGAAAGACAACATATATTAAATCTAATCATCTAAACCATACTTTAGAGCACCAAATTATATATATTGGTACCCATAGATCGCAAATTATTTGATCCACTTACTTTGTTAAAGAATTCAACTTGGTTTTTATAGATCCAATTAAGATGATGCATTTTTTTTAATGAGAATGTACGAATGCAATTTCTGTATATATAGTATAGACTAGTACAATTTAAATCTTCACAAAACATATTCATTTGACAAGTTGTACGTTGTGAGTTTAGAGTAAATTATTTGAATTTGTTATAGTATTTGGTATCTCATATTCTAAGAAATATTTTATTATTTTATTCGGCTATTTGGTATGCAAGAAGAGAGATAGAGTGTTAAGTTTCAGTATTTAAAATATTTGCTATTTGGGTCGGGTTGTTGCGTAAAAGTGTGAATTAGACCTTACCCGACCCTATCTGAATTTAATTGCACTTTTATCCGACATGTAACGGGTCGGGCGGGTTGAGTTCAAAGGCGCATTTAGTGCCATCCCTACTTGTGAGTAAAAGGTTATAGGACCAATAGTGCACCTTGTATAAACACTTGATATCAATTAATATTTTTCAATTAAAGTTAAGGGTTGAACTAAAAATAAAAATAAGACATGATTAAAAAACCTCAGTTAAACTCATAAAAATCATAAATAAAAATGACAACTTCTTCATCAAGAGACCAATCGACGCCATATCCAAGTGCTGCTAAGATCTCTGATTCTCAGTGCTTCCCTCAGTACTCTGCTTCTCTTAAATGTATTCTTTTTTATTTATTTTTAAATTATTTTGTCTTTTTCTGTTTTCGCAATACCCTAATTCAATATTGCATTGCAACTGTTTGATATTTTTACCATTAATGTAAATATTAAAATTGAATTGATAAATGTTGATATTAAGTGATAAGCTCAACTGGGTAGTGGGGAATTTTCATTTTCTTGCATTATTCTTCAAAAAATTTCAAGTGCTTTCGGGTAGTTTTGGTTTTATTTTAATTTTATTCTAATATAGTGTTTTGAATTTTAGAGACCCTGACCCATGTTTTAATACTGTTGTTACTTATTATAATAAAATCTGAAGCTGGTGGTAGTAGAGGTGGCGGAACTAGAACTATTTTTTTCGTAATTATGGGGTTACTAAAAGGCTAAAATTGATATAAATTTTTTTCAATATACATGGTAAAAGATTGGATCTTTCTCAATATATATGGGTGTTGGAGTCGCTTTTAGCCTGCTACTAGTTCCTCCACGAGTAGAGGCAACCTTTTAGTTTTTAATATTCTTTTTTAGGTATTATTCTCTAATAGGAGAAGCACAGTGGTACGAGAGTTGGGATTGAATTTGACCCGGAAGGGGTGATAATTTATATATGAAGTATTTTGGTTTGATAAATTTAATGCTGTAATCGGAAAGTTTTGGCTAAAATATAAGACGGAAATAGACTGTATGTACATATGGAGCTATGGTATTTGTGTAGTGCTACCGAACGAAACATGATTTCTAGTTGTCGTCGTACTTCATTGAACGTTTATTAGTTTTTCTTATTGTTGGATTGTATTACGAGAATAATCTATTACAGAGCACAAAGGTTTTCAATTTTGCGGTTTGAAAACATTAAGGATGACAAAGAAACTGGATTTTAGTTGGTATCAGAATTTTATCTTATCCCAACTTAGGAATATATTGTGTATATCGAAGCACTTGATCCTTACCCAAATGATATATGCCTGCTTAATAAGGGCTTGTGTGGCTATTGATTTTAAGTTCAACTTATTCACCTTTCTGGCTGTGTGACGTTTGGCTTTCCAGATATTATGTTTGTTGACTTTAAAATCCTAGAGGTGTGAAATTAGATCTATTAAGCTTTATTGGTCTGTAAAAGTTGCGAATTTATATTTTGCTTCTACCTACAACTTTACTAACCTAAATTTTCATTAACCATTACAAGCTACAAATTAAATATAGGAGTTACTTTCTGAGTTGGTGATGAACAATCTCCTAAGGATTCTCAAACAATGTATGTTGAGTGTGTGTGTGTGTGTGTGTGTGTGTGTGTGTGATAGAGAGAGAGAGAGGTTCTGAGATGGTTCTCTAATCTTGAGAGCATGACTGATGAGAGACAGTAAATGCAAGTTAGTGAGAGAGCGTATAGAATTATTTTGCTTGCATTTCTCCATTTGCAAAGCACAATGTATTCGCCTTTGACGTTCTACTTATGATGTCATTCGAGTTTTGTTGTATACTTGTATTAAAGATAGCTCTTAGCTCATTAAGATGCACGTAGCAAATATGGTATGAACTCACTTTTACAATGGCTTTGATGTCCGATTTTAGCTTGATTTGATGGTACCAAGCTGCCATTGTCTTTTAAAAAAAAAAAACATTTTCTATCTGTATTAGTATCATTAAGTTGAATGCTCAGAAGCCCCTATAAAAACATACAAAAACTTTGAATCCTCCAGGTCAGTAAAATAGTGATGCTCGAAATTTTGAGAATGTAATATGTATTCATAGTAAGGAAGCCTTTCTTCCTTACATGTACTTCTATACTTCTCTCAAGTCTTCTGATCAATTTCATTATCTTTGCATTCTTAAAACCTTTTAAGATAAATCTTTTTTAAGCATGTGACATCGATATTCAGTTTATTAGTACTGTTTAAATTCTTTTGAGTTGAACTATGGCTTGATTTTAAGTGAGAGCTGTTTTAAGATGAGCTCAGTGATGCTCATGATTGCACAGTATGTTTTTCCAAGATATGGCTGTAAAATATATGTATATAGCTCACTTATATGTTGGTAGAGTAATAGCTAAGATGGCATATTAGGTTGAGGCTACTATTTATCAGATAGGAAGAAAAAGTTTGCAATATAGGCAGCCATTCCGTCTTACCTGTTATACATGTTTTTTTTTTTTCCAAACAATTTTACAGTTTTACTTATTTAACTGAGGTTTTGCAGGTTTAGAGGAGTTCAACTCAGACAAGAGCAAATGTCAACAGCATTTTGATGTTTACAAAGAATGCAAGAAAAAAGAGGTATTAATCTTCAATGCACTTAAAACGTCTATTTGATTATGTTGCATATACGTGTACGGTCAAATTTGTCATTGTAAGTTAGATGTTACTCTACATATGACCATATCTCATCAAATGGTATGTTGTCTTAAAATTACACTGATGAGAATTTCTTCTTCTAATTTATCATTGGTTGCCTGCATCCTATATTCAAGCTTATTGCGAGTAATGTGCAAACAGATTAGTTATGAAATTTGCCTCTTAGTACTCTCATTTCGGGGTTTTTCCAACTATTTGTCCTCCCAATTAAGACGCCATTGTTAATTTGGGCTTGTTTGCAGCAATAAAGCAAGTACAATAGATTTTTTGAGCTTCGGTTGAATAAAACTTGGTTTATCCAGCTTAAAGCTTTACTTTTTCAGACCAAAAATCCAGAAAAGCTTTGATTTTATTTGGTCAACTAAATGCAGTCTGGCTTTTAAGCAAAAAAACAAAGCTGAAAAACTGCAACCATATAAGATGTTTCTAAGTTCTAGTCTAGTCGACACTTTGTTAGCGCCAAGTGTTGGATCGGTGCCAACAAAAGCTCTGATATGCATGTACTCTGTTTTTAACAAAATATGTCAGACCTATATACTTGTTTTTGTCTGCGATTTAGCAGTTTGTGTCCAAAAAACTCGGTGTAGATTTTTGCAAAGACAGCGGTTTATGTGTATATTTATGCACATACATGGTACAGGTATAAGCTACTTTTTATGTTCTTAGCTTCCTTGATGTAGTAGAGACTGTGTTTTGTCTTTAAGGAACGTCGTGTTCTGTTTTGCTTTGGCTTATGACACACAAAAACTCTGTACAACCTTAGTATTACCTATGTGAGTATATAGCGGGATTGAGTAAAAAGGGGAATAAATCATGTCACCAATTGACTTCTATGGCCTTGTTTGATTGTAGCGTTTTCATGGCAAGTTGTTTTTGCTTTGAACCCAAACTCTATTTGTTGACTAGCTTAGAAGCTGAGATTTTTTGGCTGCCTAAAAAAAGCTTTAAATCCCTGACCTGGATCATCTCAGCTCTTTTCTCAAGCTCAAAAGGTCATCTTTTTTGCTATGAAGCTGTAGCCAAAAAAGCTCTATGCTAGTCGTTAGATGGGATTAGCTATTGTGACCCAAATAGTTCTATATTGTTCTCTCTTTTAAACGCTTATTTCGTAAAATGTATACCTTAAAATGGGGGGATTAAAAATAAAAACTAATATATCTGTGTATGGATTGATATTTCTTTAACTATTGGGAGGCAAATAAGTGGTTAATATTCTTATTGCTTGGGTTTGTGTCCCTTTATTCTCACTACTTATCTCCTCCATTTCCCAGACTCTTCTCCATTAAAATTTATGTATGTCAAATGAATAACATTTTGCTATTATCTTGTTTGCAGAGGGAAGCTCGATTGGAACGAAATAGAAGCCGCTCTTTGTTTTCTTGAAGGTTGAAATGTGATGGGTTCACTGGTGAACCGCCCTGTATTTGGGATTGTATTTTGCTTAGTTGAACAAGAATAAACCCAGCTGTTAGCTATATAATTGTTCAATAAAGTATTTCTGAATGCTTCATCTTTTTTCTCCTATATTATAGTTTTACTGTATTGAGGAATTCATTTCGATATCTACAGCTTTCAGGGTATGAGAAGTTGAGAATAGAAATAACTTATTCAGGGTTCTATATCTATGTATGCTGCTTTTAATCAAATGCTACTTGTTAATCTGCGACTGAAAAAGGTTGGGTTCGATCAGCTTAGAACATCGAGTTCTATCAGAGTAAGAAGTCAGTTAACTTGCCTCTGTGAAAAGGTTGGGTTTGATCAGCTTAGAACAGCAAGTTTTCTCAGAGAGAAAAGTCAGTTTTTAAGTTGATCAACCATATTCGACAATGTAACTTATTGCCGATAAAGCAATAAAAGAATGAATGTTAAGCAACAATCAAACGACCTAGCCATCTTGAGTTTGTGTTTGTTCGTGCTATTACTTAAATGCTTCTCCGATTTTTACGGTACTTGGATTTAAAATAAACATCAATAATCCTAGTTAACAAATTTTTTTTGGAAAAATTAGTTGACATTATTTTATTAACCCAAGTGAACACATAATTCCACACAATTTTTTTCTAAATAAGCTTCTAAAATTTTAACTAATTCTAAGTTATCAGAAATCTGAGACTACTATTACTTTCACTAGCATCCATGAATTGGAATCCACTATATAGCAAAGATTTGTCATATCTACAATAGTTACATTTAACCAAAATAATCATAAAACGAGAGAAATTGCAACCCCAAACCATAGTTTTGTGAAAATAAATATTTTAAAAGGCAAAATTCGCAAATTCAAGGTCGTGGGTTACGACTTTGTTTTGCTGCAGCTTATAAGCTTCTTTTTCAATTCTTGTAAAATTGAAATATAATTAGTTGAACAACTTGAAAGCAAAAAAATCACTGCTTTTTATTCCAGCATGAAAAAACTAAATGTTCGTTTGGCATCGAATTTTTTATTTTATTTTTTTTATAAAAAAGATGCTTAAAGAAGCTAAAATGTACTCCTATTTAGCACCACCTTAACTTTTTTACTTACAAGTGACTTTTTTTTTCAAAAAGTCATTTTTTATTTTAATTTATAAGTGATTTTTAAGGAAAAATAATTTAATTATAAAATTTTCACTTTTGGTAATTTTTATGTGAAAAATCTAAAAATAAACGCAAATTACTAGCTAATCTGCTTTTAGCTTTCTTTAGCCTTTTTGACTTAAAAGATAGATTTTGAAAAGCTAAAAGAGCTGAGAAAAAAACTGTTGCCAAACCAAACAGGGGCTAAAAATCCAAAAAAAAAGAAAAGAAAGAAAAAACAGCTTCACTAAATATACGAGTCATCGATATTCAATCATCATGAGTGCGTATCTTGTGTGTTGAGTTTTATCTCAGTTGAAACCCACTGACAATAATTGTACTTATTAACTAAAAACACAATAAAAACAAAATCAAATTTACAACACAATCTAGAGAGAGAGAGAGAGAGAGAGAGACTCCAATATCTCTCCCAAATGAGAACCAAACCCTAAACTTAATCTCCAATTCAAATACACACAAACATATAATACATATATATATATATATTTATTTATATTTATAGAGAGAGAGAGAGAGAGAGGTGTATGATATGTACAAAGATCGAGTAGGCGGAGTAGGGTCATCGAAGGCTAGTGAGATCGGAGGAGCTCGGAGTTCTAGAGGGGGTGTCAAGGAGAGAGAGAGAGACGTCATGCCGTCCACTTCTGCTGGCAAATCGACGCTACAAAAGATTGATCCTCTTAAAAATAAATCCCCTGAAGGTTTTTATTTTTTATTTTTTTTTGCTATGTTACTTATTTTATTATAGTTTTATTAGTGTTTTTGTGTGCATTGGTACTTTTTGGAATTTACTAACTTGGGGATTTCATGGGATTATGTTATTGATAATGAAATTTAATCAATTGGGAAATTTGTTAGCATTATGATCCTCCTAAAAATAAATCACCTGATGTTTTTTTGTTACTGTACTATGTTTTTTATTATGATTTTTTATAATTTTTTTAGGATTTTAGTGTGCATTGGTACTGTTTGGAATGTACTAATCTGGGTATTTCATGGGATTTTGTTATTGATAATGAAATTTAAGAGGTTGGGAAATTTTAAGCATTATTATTGCCAGATAACCAGATATAAGATCCGAAATGGGGATTTTAGAAATGTGTAGTAACGTTTGGGGCCGAGAGATTGTAGAAACTTCTTCCAAAATGTGAACTTTAGAAATATTTGATTATGGTACTGTTTGGAATCTACTAATTTGGGGATTTTATGGGACTGTATTACTGATGATGATTTAAGCATTAATGCTAGATAACCAGATATAGGATCCGAAATGGGGATTTTGGAATTGTGTGGTACGTTTGGGGCCGAAAGATTGTAGAATTTTTTTCTAAAATGTGAACTTTATGTCGAAACAGTTGGGTCGTTTTGGCGTGTGAAATTACGGTGTTTGGAATTTGTTGATTTTTGGTTTGTACAATATTGATATGATGTTAAGGTAATTGGGGGAATTTTAGAAATGTGTGGTTACATTTTGGACTGAAAGATTGTAGAAACTTCTTCCAAAATGTCAACTTTAGAAAAATGTCGAAGCAGTTGGGTTGTTTTGGCGTGCAAACACGGCGTTTGGAATTTATTGATTTTGGGTTTGCGTAATATTGATATGATGTTAAGGTAATTGGGGGAATTTCTTAGCACTAGTGAATGGAATTCTATGTACTCCCTCCGGAGGGAGTAAGAACCTGGCGATGATGTGGCACTTTTAAGGCCAGAGATTTAGAAATCTTGCCAAAGATTTCGGATTTATTTAATTTATTAGGGTATTATGGCTTGCTTTGCATTGTGGGAATTTAGGGTTTTCATGGGATTGAATTATTGATGATGAAATTACAGCAATTTTGGAATTTCTAGGTAAGAAGGCTAGATAACTAGATTAAGAATCCAGAGTGAGAACTAGGTGACGACGTCGCACCCGTGGGGATACTTTAGAAATTTCTTGTGAAAATCTAATTTATTTAAGCTTCTTATGGCTTGTTAAGTGATACGTCATTGTCTGGTTTTCTGTTTAGTCTTTGTGTCAGGGTTGTCTATGTATGTAATTATGTATGTAGGTACTTCACTAGGTAGAATCTTATCTGCGGAAGTTCGACTTAGAGTGGCGATTATCCATTATGGTTACTTGTTACATAATTTTGACCTGAGCAAATTTGAGTAGGTGTAGATGTTCTCTTTGTACATAGGAGACAATTTCTTGCTGATTAGATTACGTGTCTATACATTCCTGGGCTACTCCTAAACTGAATAGTTTGCGGAAAAATTAGTCCTTTACTTTATCACAGCTCTTCTTTTCGGACATTTCTTCAATAATAGTAGTGCCTTTCAGGCTTCTTTTTCCCTTCTTTATGTTGTGTGTTATAAATTATAATCTGTCCTTGCTGTCTTTCAAAATTTAGTTCTTCATAGCATTAGAAAGACGATATTTTTTTTGTTAAGGAGTTTTACAAAATGAAATGGTACTATTAATTTTCTTCCCTGCCTTAATATTTTGCTTCTTGGATTTGGTCTGTCCTTAATTTTCTTCCCTTTCTATGCCCACGTTTACTATATTTGAATGTTGATGTTGTAGTGAGTAGCATAAGAGTTTAAAAACATGATTCTCCATGGAATTCGTTGGGGTGAACATAAATGTTTTGGGTAATAATTGAAGGTGATGCTAGCTACAATGTAGGTTGAACGTTTTAGATTTTTTTTATAAACAGTAACAGAATGTACCAGTGAATACATTCCCCCTTTTAAGATCCTAAAGTTGTTGGGCGTGTATGTTACATGAGATCAGGGATGCTGTGTGTTTATGTGTAAGCTGAGATATTGTAAATCTTTGTCTTGAATTAATTTCTAACGCAGTAGCTTGATCAGGAGTTTCAACTATGTGTACGTTTGAGGATGCATAATTTCTGAGAGTTTGAGATGCATAATATTCGTTGGATGGTTATAGAATATTTCAGTGGGTTTAATTGGTCTATTCTGTGCATTTTGAAGTGTAATCAGCTTACCAAGTTTTATTTTCTGTGACCCTTGTCCAATTTTATTTGCTGCTAGTTTAGGCTCGGGTATTTTCCCTTTAAATATCAGAAATTGACCAAATGGTAAGTATTTTTGCCTTCATACGCGTAAAACAGTTTGCGGGGCCCTTTCTGGCTTGTTTGCATGCAAAATGTTACATCTTTTCGTACTTTGCAGTTTGCAAGTGATATTATGATTTGTGTTTATCTTGTTGAAATTCTGTTACAAGTTGCTAGTTTATTTTTGGAAGTAAATAATGTTCATTTTTCTGTATGACAGTGGAATCAGAAACAGACAGTGAAGAGTCTGATGTCAGTGGTTCTGATGGGGATGGCACATCTTGGATTTCATGGTTTTGCAATTTGCGAGGAAATGAATTCTTCTGTGAAGTAGATGAGGATTACATTCAAGATGATTTTAATCTTTGTGGGTTAAGCAGCCAAGTGCCGTATTATGATTATGCCTTGGATCTTATTCTTGATGTTGAGTCTTCTTATGGTAACTGCTAAATGGTTTTTAACCTTTTGAAATTGCAGGGATTATATACTATTGATCTGATGTTGATTGTTTTCTTATGATTCTTCATTGGTCAAAGTAGTTTAATACGACCTGTTATGCTTTATATGATAATGGTTTTGTTATCCTCGATCACCTTTTTTCATCCATTCATATCAAAGAGTTTTTTTTTATATAGACAAATAAAAGACCTCTTCTGATTTGTTTATGTTTTATTTTGGATTATAAGCTTCTTGCTGCCACAATATACTCTTGTGCAGGTGACATGTGCACTGAGGAGCAAAATGAATTGATTGAATCAGCAGCAGAGATGCTTTATGGGTTGATACATGTTAGATACGTACTCACTACTAAGGGAATGGCAGCAATGGTATGGTCTCACAATTTGAGTTGTATGTTCTTCTTTTGTTATGTTTATATCACTTTTCATGTCTCAGTTGACTCTGAATATTTTCATCTCACTTCTGAATCCTGATGTCTCAATTGACTCTTAACCTATTGATATTTTCAGTTAGAGAAGTACAAAAATTATGATTTTGGGAGATGTCCGAGAGTGTATTGCTCTGGACAACCTTGCCTTCCGGTTGGTCAATCAGATATTCCGCGTTCTAACACTGTGAAGATATATTTTCCCAAATGTGAAGATATATTGTCCCAAATGTGAAGATATTTACTACCCCGGCTCCAAGTACCAAGGCAGTATCCTTTTGATATTCTAATATTTATTGCTTTTGGCTTCTAATTTGTGCTCAATGGTTGCTAGTTGATACCACAGTTTCATTGTTTCAAGTTTTTAATATATCAATGAGGTATACCCACATACCATACAAAAAGGACAAAAAATGGCCAAAATACAAGGCCAAAAGAACAAGCAACTACAGTAAACGGATTACATATTACACAACCTAACCGGATAAAATCCACCTACTTTTTGCAATAGCTCTCTTATACTATATATGCTTAGATGGTGTTGAAAACTTGAAATTCAAGTAGTAAAGTTGGCGGTTATTTCCTTGGGCTCCTTTGCTTCCCTTGTAGTGCTTTTATGTGTTTTTGGTTTTTTATTTCTTTATTTCGATTTTCTGTTCTCCGTTCTGGACCGACTTGTTAAAATTTCACTCCGTATCTTAAATAGTTACCATTATTCTGTTCTTTTTCATGGTCTGCAAATGGCTTCCATTTTCAAGGCTTGTTTAAATGCAACGTTTTGTTCATATTATTTTGTTTTGCCTATAAGTTGCTGCATTTGCCTGGTTAAACTTGCGTCGGAACAGATTGAAGTTTTATTCTGGATTAACTCAACTTTTTATAAAGTCTGAAGGAAGCTCTTTTTTGCTAAAAAGCTCTCCCAAACAAGCCCTTTCATGTGTTTTGCATACAGAACTTGTTTATGAAAATCATCTTCTTCTCCCTGTAAACTGTTAAGAAGTAAGAACTCTGTTGTGCTATGTTCGTGTTTTTATTTCACTTTGTACAACATATTATGAATTTCCTTGACATTCCGACGATATTGACGGATCGTACTTTGGGACGACGTTTCCGCACTTGTTTCTGATGACGTACGGGCATCTCAAACCACAAAGCTACGTTCAGAGAGTCTTTGGTTTCAAACTTCACAAGCCAGATGCTTTGATGGGTGGTAATGTAAACGTTTCTCGTGATTCCCAGTATCCTAGTCCTGGACGAGTTGTTGACAGGTCATCAGGGGAACCTCGTCGCGGGGTTGTGGGTGATAAGGACAGGTGGAATAAGGTACCCGGTCCTCTTGTTTTTGGTCGAGATCTTCATATGGATGGGCATGGTGGTAATTTCAGACCTGGCCAAGGGGGCAATCAAGGTTTGTTAAGGAATGTACGTGGAGGTATTTTATCTGGTCCTATGAAACCTATGGGATCTCAGGTTATGCAAAGAAGTAACTCTGGCGCGAACAGGTGGCAGCGTGCAACTGGTTTTCAGAAGGGTTTGATTGCCTTGCCTCATACTCCTGCAGCGGTAATGCACAAAGCTCAGAGAAAGTACCAAATTGGGAAAATAACTGACGAGGAAGAGAATAAGCAGAGACAATGGAAGGCTATCTTGAATAAGCAGAGACAATTGAAGGCTATCTTGAATAAGCTTACTCCGCAAAACTTTGAAAAACTCTTTGAGCAAGTTAAAGCGGTTAACATTGACAACACTGGTACTCTTAGAGGTGTCGTATCTCAAATATTTGATAAAGCTCTGATGGAACCAACTTTTTGTGAAATGTATGCCAATATTTTTTATCACCTGGCTGGGGAGCTGCCCTATTTTGTTGAAGATGATGAAAAGATCACTGTTAAGAGACTTCTTCTTAACAAGTGCCAGGAAGAGTTTGAGAGAGGAGAGAGAGAACAAGAGGAAGCAGAGAGAGATGATGCTGAAGGTGAAGTTCAACAGTCTCCTGCGGAGAGAGAGGAAAAAAGAATCCAGGCACGAAGACGTACGTTAGGAAATATTCGGCTAATTGGTGAATTATACAAAAAGGGAATGTTGACTGAAAGAATTATGAACGAGTGTATTAAGAAGTTGTTGGGTCAATATAATAATCCAGACGAAGAAAATATTGAATCTTTGTGTAAATTAATGAGTACAATCGGAGAGATGATCGACCATTCTAAAGCAAAGGAGCACATGGATGCTTATTTTGATCTGATTTTTAGGTTGTCTAACAATATGAAACTCTCTTCCAGAGTAAGATTCATGTTGAAAGACACAATTGATTTAAGAAAACATAAATGGCAGCAAAGGCGGAAAGTTGAAGGGCCGATTGACCTCTTTAATCATTAATGCACCTTACCATAAGTAAAAAAAGATAGGACTATTACGTATCTAGAAACTTTAGTTACTACATTTGGGTTCTTGGCCAAAAACCTCAGTAGATAGGGCCACAGAGACGTAGATATGTCATGAGTTCATAGGAGTTTGTGAAATTGCATTAATGGCAATTCATAGGATTTTTCCATACACTCCATCTAAGATTGGTCCCACAATATTAAAAGATCTGCTTTGCGGGCTCTTATGCTTGGATTATTTGTACTCATCATATATATATAGATATATATTTGGGATGTGTCATTATTATAACAAGAGTAACTTCATTTGTTTTTTCCTTCCGGTATCAAAGACGAGGAGGAGGTTACTCTTTGTGTAAAAGAATTAAATGCACCTTGCTTTTACCCGACAATGATCTCTCTTTGGATTTCTGTTTCTTTCGAGAGGAAGGATATGGAGAGAGATAGTCTAGCGAAGCTGCTCACAAACCTCTCGAAAACTCAGGATTCTCTCTTACATCATGATCATCTAATAAAGGGGTAAAGTTTTGTTCTAGTTGTGCATTAAAGTGAATTACAATCCATTCCCATCTTCTCTGTTTAACTCGGTTTATGTCTTATTTTTTTGTTCAGGTTTGAGTTGGTTCTTTCAACCTTGGAAGATGCTGTTAATGATGCACCAAAAGCAGGTGAATTCCTTGGTCGTATATTTGCAAAAATCTTGATTGAAGACGTTATTCCCTTTTCAGAAATTGGGCACTTAATTTACAACGGTGGTGAGGAAAAGGGGAGTCTTGTGGAGTTTGGATTAGCAGCTGAAGTTATTGGCACCATTTTGGAAATTGTTTACTCTGTAAAAGGTGATTCATTCTTGAACGAGATTCGGACAAACCCAGGGCTGAAGCTAGAGAGGTTTCGACCGCCAAATTCAAAGAAAACCTTGAGATTAGATAAGTTTATTTAGATATCAGTGATGCTCATTGTACCTGGTTTAGGATATATTTATGGCTAGTACTGCTGCTTTTAGAAGCACACCACATTTTGAACTTGCAAAAAGTGTTTTTCTGTTGGGTGGGTTGGGTTCATTGCATATGTGGGGATGGTTCTACATGTCACTATATTATTTCTTCAGAATTAACTGTTAAAATGGTTCTTTGGGCATCATTATCATAAGCGTTCATTTTCATCCAATAATGCTATGGAACTTTACAATAATAATGCGTAGGAATTTCATCCAATAGTTTATCATTGTTCTGTTTGTACGATACTGACCCCAACGCGTGAATCTGTCTTTCATTTGGCTTATCTTACAATTAGGGATATATAAGTCGGAGTTTCTATATTCATCAAGTCACTAGCTAAAAACATCATGCTTTCGTTACATTATTCGATTCACAAGCTTTGCTCTGTTAACAAAAGAATAGATTCACCAGATTTATGACTTGTAAAGTTGTAAAACAAACGACTTATAAGCTAATCAACCAACCACTGTGCAACTTGAGCAACTAACAGGTCTATGATACTTCTGCTATGTTGTCCCTAAAACGTTACTCCCAATAACTGACGAGACATTCTTGAATCTTAATACTCCGTATTATCATAAGACTGACATTAGCATCACATTTTCAGCATTGTTTAAACAAACAGTACCCAACAAAGCAGTTCATTGGCATTTACTGGGAAACTCTATTTAAGGTCTGTTTTGCGTTTCCATGGAAAAGTGTTTCGGAGACGGGCACAGTATTCTTAGAATTTTAGGAGAAACGTATCCGAAACATTTCGGAAACATAAATGAATCCTCTTAGAAATCTTAAATAATGTTTCTCGGAAACTTATAAGATACCAAGTATTTCTCTTTAAAAGAAGTTATAATTGCATCTAAAATTAAGATTAAATCAAGTTACCAAAAGAGCAGATATAATATATTTATAAATTATCTCTTATAACTCGAATAATTAGCGATATATCTCTTAAGCTATAAGATTATAACTACTATAGTATTTCTTCTCATTATTATTATGGAATTCATAAAACCACAAGAGTTTTATAAAACATTTCCTGTATATTATATTCTTAATTTTTAGCTATGTCCGTGTTACTAGTTTCCCATAAAATTTTATCTTGCATTTCTTGCCTCGGCTTCTCGTATCGTTTTCAGTTTTCAGCATACGCTTCCACACTCGGTAACTATGACTTCTTCAGATCTTCCTTAACGTAGTCTCCTATTAGAACGTTCCCATCCGAACATCAACAAGAGATTAGTTGTCTATCAAAGGGGAGCCACATTTCATTACTTCATTGTGAATTAGTTTCGGAAAACAACAAAATATTTGTACAACTCAGACTTCCAGTTATATTATTTGCAATAAGTTGAGTTCTCTCACCCCTCAAAAGTTTACACATAAGATAAAAATGAAAGGATATTAATAAATAAAGCATCAACAGCTAAAAAGACGAATATATATACATACGAGTTAAGCACCAAAACATGGGGTTGAAACAGATCTGTTTTGAACTTTAGGTATGGACAAATGATGAGCTTGATGCACTGCAAATTACAACGAGAATGGCTTTGTATAAGGATCGAATTGCTGACATGCAGTCAGCTGCGGTTCCTGTCATCAAAGATAAAATAATGTTACAATACATAAAAAGAAAGCAAGTCAAAGAAAACATTCACTTGTATTCCCCAACTTCGACATAGTACACGTTATCATGAATGCATATGCTGGAAAACTAAAATTCATCTACCCAGTAAAACAGCAATCAATGTGTTGATCAATTATTATCGCACAGAAGAAAAATGATCTGATATATAATTCGTTTGTAAGTTTGAAAAACAGTATTAGTAAGTGGGCTATAACTCGTACTCTCAACTATGAGGTACAGGGTTCGAATATTACTAAGGTGGTATGGGTGATAGCATTTGATCCCCTTAATAAGATTTTTTGATTAGAGGAAAGAAAAAAAAAAGGAAATCAAGGAACCAATGTGTACTTTGTAACATCACATTGACTAGCATATTAATCGATGTAAAGGAATAACCTACTGAACTTGCAAATGAAAGATCAAGTTACAACTACGACAGCAATGCCTTACATGTGAGGGTGTAGATCAAGGGGGTCAATTTATATATCCAAGTTGAGGTCTGAGGGAACTACATAAACCATCTTATTAAGGATTCCGTAAAAAGGAAATATAGTAACGGGGAAGCAGCGGTTTAATTTATTTATTTCTTTTAAAATTAATAACTTTCTATTTGGAGTCTTTGGAGGTTACTGATGAGTGTAAAATAACTCAACTAGATAAGGACTAATTATTGACCCTTAGGCTTAGTAAATTCACTCAAAGATTTCATACTAATCGGAAGGTTTGTAGCCACATAAGAAACTTATCAAAAAACTATTTTTATATAAATATTTGAGCTCTCTTAGCATTTACTCTTTCTCCCCTCTTTTCCATTTACAAGCTATTGTTTATATAGTGGATGAGGAGACAACACTTTCCTCTTATCCACCTGTCTTTCTTTTGTTGGCCCTTCCAAATATTCTGTACTTGTGACACAAATTTCTTATAAAGTTATCCGGCTGCTGCACACAAATTTCTTATAAAGTTATCCGGCTGCTGCTACAGGCCGTATGGCTTTTGGACCTTCTAACCTAGGGCCGGATGGGTTTTTGGACTATGTGGGCCTACCCCTAGCCAGGCCGGATGGGTCTTGGGCTTGGTGGGTTTGTTTTGGACTGGTCCGTACCATATTTATGTTGTTGGTTTCCGTGTAAGAAATAACAATTAATAATAAATAAAGGACTAAACAATAATTAAATAAAACAAGTGTAATCTTTATTAATTTCCAAATGAAATACAATAAACTTATTACAACATGTAGGTACTGAATTGTAAATAGAAACAAACGTAATCAGATTATTATTAATTAATAATCTGATGTACTGATTTGCAATTAAAAAAAACTGCCGGACTGGAAAGTATAGACTTAACAGCCGGACTGTTCTGTTATGAATTTAAATTACAGGACTGAATAGAAACTAATCTAATTACAGAATTAAAATACAGAAATGAAATTAGAGAATAGAAACAGTACTTTAAACTAATTACAGAAAAGTAAATACAGAATATAAAAGCTACAGCTAATGACAGAATATTTAAATACTGAATTAAAATACTGAATTGAAAGGACAGAATGTAAAAACTGAATTTAAATGCGAAAAAATAAAACGGACAGAATGTAAAATTAAACGGACGAGGCTACTGTTAACAGTATGCCCTTAACCGATATTCGCCCAACCACCTTAAGGTTTCTGGTTGCGTTGGCGCTTCGATCCCAAGGTACAACGTCTCTCGGAAGACTCGCCGGAAACTGGCGACGAGTCTAAGTCGAGCTTTTAGTGGGTGGTTCTCTCTGGTTTCTAAGTGCTATGAAAAAAATATATGCAGCTTTTGGTTAGAGAGAAGATACTGATTTGAATGTGTGTTAGAATGTGAGGGGATGGCTGCCTCTTTATAGAGAAAATTCTGAAACCGCAGAATTTATTGGTCATTTAATTCTGGGAGTTACATCCCCAGAATCCGCCTCCAATTACTGCTGGAGTTTCAAACCTTCTGGAACTCTAGGGACTGCTCTTGCAAATATGCAAAAGTCCCTTTTCAGATTTAGTACAATACCCAAGACCCAAGACCCGATTCCCCAAATCCCAAATCCCAAATCCCAAATCCCGCGTCCCGCATCCCGAGGCCCGCGTCCCGCGTCCCGAGGCCCGAGTCCCGCGTCCCGAGGCCCGAGTCCCGAGTCCCGAGTCCCGAGACCCGAGACCCGAGCGAGCGCGCGCGTGTGCGGTACACACTAACCCACTCATGGGTATGCGGACTTTATTAGTTTACCAACTACATGGGATGGACTTGTATATATAGAGTAAAAAACAACCTTGTTTTTCCAATGTGGGATAACCCTCATGGTTTATTCCCACTCTCTACTCCACTTTCCAGATTTCGGTTTTTTCCCTCTTTCGAGTACCAACATTCGAGTCCAATTATCATTCACACCATTCCTCCGAATAGGTCATGCGATATACCGTTGCGAAACTCGTCGCACGAGCTACTCAAACGCATAGAGTATGGCCTCAGAAAAACTGAGGAGTCGCATTAAAAATTGACTCAAAGTTGGTCCCTGACCACTTTGGAAAAACATGTTTAAACTACATGTTTTTCCTATTTTTCCAACAATCCCCCACATGAATGCAATTGGCTCGAAAGCCCATGTCCTAAATGCAAATCAAGAGAACCACAAAAGTTCACTGCCTAAGGTCTGGTAGCGCGCGCCTTGAACCTGCCGTAACGGAGTACCACCCAGAATACTGCTATTAGGTAGCGGTAAAGCTTTGAACCATCAAGCTTTGTGTATCCCAGAATGGCACCCGCACAGTGCCCTCTCTACCCACGTACTATGCCCTTTAGTTGTTGTCCATATTTGGCCTGGACTGCCTTGGCAACTTCAACTCAGTGCTCTAGTGAATTAGCCCAAGCTCATCACATGGTACCGGCCTTACACACTAGTTATAGGTGTTCCAAGTCGAAAGTGTCCTGACTCACTTTACTCGACCGTCGAGTTACTTGGATCATTAAGAGCCTCAAGCTCACCCTTACAATGGTACAGGTCTATCACTCTGTCATCGCGGAGATGGGCTGGGAACTCCAGGTTCCCGAGTGCTTTGTTCGGTTGCCCCCACAGTTCAGTTTCCCTTTGAACCTATCAAGAAAGATTCCGTTTAGGTTGGGTTGCCTATGGGGGGCCACCAATTTAATGGGCTTTAATCCCATTCCGTTCGATGACGTCTCGACTCCCACTTGAGTCAAGCCTTTAGTTAATGGATCCGCTATGTTTTCCTTTGATCTTACAAAATCTAAGGATACCACACCATTGGATAACAATTCCCTTACGGATTTATGTCTCCGACGTATATGTCGAGACTTTCCATTATACATATGATCCTGAGCCCGCGCAATAGCTGATTGTCTATCACAATGCACGCTTATTGCGGGAACAGGTTTCGGCCACATTGGAATTCCTTCCAATAGACTTCTCAGCCAGTCTGCCTCTTCGGTTGCTAAGTCTAACGCTATGAATTCTGATTCCATAGTTGACCTTGCAATACATGTCTGTTTGGAGGATCTCCAAGACACAGCAACTCCTCCCATTATAAATACATATCCACTCGTGGATCTTGTGCTATTGGAGTCTGATATCCAGTTGGCATCTGAATACCCTTCCAGTACCGCTGGATATCTCGTATAGTGCAGTCCGTAATCGGCTGAAAACCTCATATACCTGAGAAGTTTCATTATGGCCTTCCAGTGTTCCTCATTTGGATTACTGGTGTACCTGCTCAGTCTACTCACTGAGTTTGCTATGTCTGGTCTAGTGCAATTCATTATATACATGAGACTGCCTATGACTCGAGAGAACTCCAATTGATTCACACTTTTACCGAAATTCTTTTTCAGGTTACAGTTGAACTCAATTGGGGTTCTTGACATAGCTTTACTGTCCTTGTCAAACTTGTCTAAAATTTGTTTAACATAGTGACCTTGGGACAAGGCATACCCTTCTGATGTTTTGGTAATCTTCATACCAAGTATTACATCAGCTATACCCAGGTCCTTCATATCGAAGTGTTGTGATAACATTTTCTTTGTGGAGCTGATTCTATCATTACTCCCAATTATGATCATGTCATCCACATAGAGACAGACTACAACACAGTCTCTTCCACTTCCTTTAGAGTAGACACATTTATCACACTCATTAATGTGAAAACCGTTTGATAGAATAATTCTATCAAACTTCTCGTGCCATTGCTTTGGCGCTTGTTTGAGTCCATATAGAGACTTTACAAGTTTGCACACTTGGTGCTCTTTACCAGGAACTACAAACCCTTCCGGTTGTTCCATGTAAATCTCTTCTTCCAGTTCTCCATTTAGAAACGCCGTCTTTACATCCATTTGATGTATTTCCATATCAAACAAAGCTGCGAGAGCAATGACGATTCGGATAGACGTTTTCCTTGAGACAGGGGCATATGTGTCAAAATAATCGACACCTTCCGTTTGCCTGAAGCCTTTTACTACAAGTCTCGCCTTGTATTTCTCAATCGTGCCGTCAACCTTTAACTTCCTCTTGAAGATCCACTTGTGACCTAGGGGCTTGCATCCTTTCAGAAGATCCACTAGTTCCCAAGTGTGGTTTTGCATGATTGATTCAATTTCATTTTGAATAGCTTCTTCCCAATATTGGGAATCCGGTGTTGACATAGCTTGTTTATATGTCGCCGGTTCGCCTTCAACCATGAAGGTTAGGAAATCAGGTCCAAAGGAAGTTTCCTTCCTTGCCCTTTTGCTGCGCCGAGGCTCTTCCTCTTCCTCTTCCTCTGTCGGTTCACTTGCCCCCACATTTCCTTCACTGTTCAACTCTTCAGTTGGTACAGATGTAGGTAATTTCCGGGGAAAGATATCTTCAAAGAAAGAGGCCTCTCGGCTTTCCATATACGTATCTACGTGCACATCGGGATTGTCCGACTTGTGCACGAGAAACCGATATGCACTACTATTCTGTGCATATCCGATGAACACATAGTCCACCGTCTTAGGACCAATTCTCATCCTCTTAGGAGTGGGAACTAGGACCTTTGCGAGGCAACCCCAAACCCGCAGGTTCTTATAACTGGGTTGATGACCTTTCCATAATTCATATGGGGTCTTTTCTCGCTTCTTATGTGGTAACTTGTTTAAAACATAGTTAGTGGAAAGTATCGCTTCCCCCCACATGTTCTGGGGTAACCCAGAACTGATTAGCATAGCATTCATCATTTCCTTTAGCGTTCTATTTTTACGCTCAGCAACCCCATTTTGCTCGGGATTGTATGGGGCTGTGGTTTGATGTATAATGCCGCTTTCAGCGCATATCTGTTCAAACGGTGATTCATATTCACCGCCTCTATCACTTCTCAATGTTTTAATCTTCCTATTGAGTTGATTTTCCACTTCGGTCTTATATAGAGCGAATTTCTCTACTGCTTCGTCTTTACTTCTCATTAAGTAAATGTAGCAGTATCTAGTACAATCATCTATAAAGGTGATAAAGTACTTTTTCCCTCCTCGCGTTTGTATAAACTTTAAGTCGCATACATCCGTGTGTATTAGACCGAGAGGTTCACTTTCTCGTTCAACATGTTGAAACGATGATTTCGTTAATTTTGCTTCTACACAAATCTCACATTTGTGTTGCTTATCAAAAACGAAATTTGGTATTAGTTTTAGTGAAATTAATTTTTTTAAAGAATTATAATTCACGTGACCTAATCTACCATGCCACAAATGAAATGACTCAAATAAATAATTAAACTCAGAATTTTTATTGGCCTCTTGGGCAACAGTCATTACAGTACTTGTGCTAGCCTCAGCTTTAGCACCTTTATTTGGAGCAGGTGTCCCTACGTTCAACTTAAACATGCCGTTGGTCATATAGCCACGGCCTACATAGACACCATTCTTGGTGATTACAAGTTTATCGGATTCTAAAACTAGTTTAAACCCGTTCTTCACCATCACCGATCCTGATACCAAATTCTTGCGGATATCCGGAACATGAAGCACATTTGTCAACCTCAGCTCTTTTCCCGAGGTCATCTTCATCACGACCATTCCTTTTCCTTCCACCTTGGAAGTAGCAGAATTTCCCATGAAGCAGCTTTCTCCCTCTACCGCTTCGTAGGTCTTAAACATCCACCTTGTTGAGCAGATGTGGCTTGTGGCGCAGTATCCAGCCACCACTCTTTGGGGTTGCTCCCCACGAGATTGACCTCAGAGACCACAGCAGTAAAGTGGTCGTCATCTCGTCCTCCCTCAGCCAGATGAGCCTGAGCTGGAGCTTTCCTCTTCCCTTTGCCCTTAAAGTTCCTCGGGGGGGGGGGGGGGGGGGGGGGGGGGGGGGCTTAGGCTTAGTAGCGCCTTTATTGTCATAACAGTCCGCGGCACGATGGCCGGTCCTGTTACACACAAAGCAGGTTCCCGCAAATTTCTTTGCGACAACATCACTGCCTCCGGTGTCAAAACGTTTCCGTTTGACGTTGGAGCTTTCGACCACATTGGCCTTTGCCATCGGGATGACAGCACCACCGACTCTCCTCACGGAGCGACGGTTGCTCACCTCGATATTGAGCTTCTCAATGAGCCCCTCCAACCTCATTTCCTTCCGCTTGTACTTCAGGTAGTTTTGAAAGTCTTTCCAAGACGGCGGCAATTTCTCAATCATGAGTGCCACCTGGAAAGGCTCATTAATAACTAGCCCCTCAGCCTCAAGGCGGTGATAAATCAGTTGGAGCTCCTCAACTTGCTCCATGACACCCCTGCTGTCAGTCATACGGTACTCGTGAAAGTCCGTGACAACAAATCTCTTTGTGCCAGCGTTATTCACCTTGTACTTATTTTCGAGAGTCTCCCACAGCTCCTTTGCAGTAGCTTTGGGCTCGAAAACACTAAACAGCGTGTCATCTAGAGCACACAGGATATAGTTCTTGCATAGGTAGTCGGCATGTCTCCATGCCTCAACCGCAGAGAATGACTGCTCGTCCAGATCGTCCTCGCTTAGGACGGGAGCAGTCTCCTAAAGAAACCTGGTCAAATTCAGAGTGGTGAGATAAAACAGCATCTTTTGCTGCCAACGTTTGAAATTGTCACCCCTGAATTTTTTCGGTTTCTCCAGATGAGAAGTCGGCAAAGTAGGCACTGCCGAATACATCGGTGCCTTGCCCTTGGCCGCAGCCTTGGCTCTTGCCGCAGCCTTAGCTGCAGCCTTGGCCGTGGCCGCTGCTTCGGCCGCAGCCTCAGCTTTGGCCGTAGCATCCGCCATAGCCGCAGCCGCGGCGGCCTCAGCCGCTGTAACTGCGTCATCGGCGTTAGCCCCCACAATCGCATCGCCCCCAGTGTTATGGACATCTCCACCAACCACTGGGTCATGCTCACTTCCGATAGGCAACTCAATAGGCGACGTGTTTGTCATCTGAAACGACAAGACAAGACGTATGAGATACGCGTACAATAAATTCTATAAACAAACACCAAAACTGATATTTGGGTTTGTAAAAGAATTATCAAACAAAATAAACTCTTTATCCTTTTGAATATCAATACGATTGATATTAAAAAGATTAAAACAATTCTTATTGAATACCAATACGGTTGGTATCAACAAGAAAATAAAATTAAAATAAAAACTGTTTGGAATTTATTCTTTGTAATTAAATTTCTAATATAATTTAGAATTGAAAACAAGAAAGCATTATTCCTTATAAAATTAAATAATTGTATTAATCAATTCAATTTCTGTCCGTTTTATTTTTTCGCATTTAAATTCAGTTTTTACATTCTGTCATTTCAATTCAGTATTTTAATTCAGTATTTAAATATTCTGTCCTTAACTGTAACTTTTATATTCTGTATTTACTTTTCTGTAATTAGTTTAAAGTACTGTTTCTATTATGTAATTTCATTTCTGTATTTTAATTCTGTAATTAGATTAGTTTCTATTCAGTACTGTAATTTAAATTCATAACAGAACAGTCCGGCTGTTAAGTCTATACTTTCCAGTCCGGCAGTTTTTTTTTAATTGCAAATCAGTACATCAGATTATTAATTAATAATAATCTGATTACGTTTGTTTCTATTTACAATTCAATACCTACATGTTGTAATCAGTTTATTGTATTTCATTTGAAAATTAATAAAGATTACACTGGTTTTATTTAATTATTGTTTAGTCCTTTATTTATTATTAATTGTTATTTCTTACACGGAAACCAACAATGTTAACCGATATTCGCCCAACCACCTTAAGGTTTCTGGTTGCGTTGGCGCTTCGATCCCAAGGTACAACGTCTCTCGGAAGACTCGCCGGAAACTGGCGACGAGTATAAGTCGAGCTTTTAGTGGGTGGTTCTCTCTGATTTCTAAGTGCTATGAAAAAAATATATGCAGCTTTTGGTTAGAGAGAAGATACTGATTTGAATGTGTGTTAGAATGTGAGGGGATGGCTGCCTCTTCATAGAGGAAATTCTGAAACCGCAAAATTTATTGGTCATTTAATTCTGGGAGTTACATCCCCAGAATCCGCCTCCAATTACTGCTGGAGTTTCAAACCTTCTGGAACTCTAGGGACTGCTCTTGCAAATATGCAAAAGTCCCTTTTCAGATTTAGTACAAGACCCAAGACCCAAGACCCGATTCCCCAAATCCCGCGTCCCGCGTCCCGAGACCCGAGCGAGTGCGCGCGTGTGTGGTACACACTAACCCACTCATGGGTATGCGGACTTTATTAGTTTACCAACTAAATGGGATGGACTTGTATATATAGAGTAAAAAACAACCTTGTTTTTCCAATGTGGGATAACCCTCATGGTTTATTCCCACTCTCTACTCCACTTTCCAGATTTCGGTTTTTTCACTCTTTCGAGTACCAACATTCGAGTCCAATTATCATTCACACCATTCCTCCGAATAGGTCATGCGATATACCGTTGCGAAGCTCGTCGCACGAGCTACTCAAACGCATAGAGTATGGCCTCAGAAAAACTGAGGAGTCGCATTAAAAATTGACTCAAAGTTGGTTCCTGACCACTTTGGAAAAACATGTTTAAACTACATGTTTTTCCTATTTTTCCAACATATGTTGACTTTAATAACAACGTGGTTTTTATATGGACCGGGAATTTGGTGGGTTATGACTATCATATTATGAGTTACATCAGTTACCCCACTTTCTCGGTGCGAGGGTTAAACTCCAGGAGTGAACGTGGTATACTAGGGTCTCAACTACTTGGACCAACCACCAGCTTGCTCCAGCGACTTAAAGTTGGTGCGTAAGATTGTTCACAAGCGGCTGTTGATAATGATTAGTTAGCAATAAGAAAACAAAAAAAATACCTGTCTCAAGCAGCCACTCAAACTCCCTCCTGTCAAAAGCATGGTGAGGACAGAGGTTACTGCGCCACCTCCAAGGTCATTACTTCCCACATTTCTCATAGAACTAAGTACTGCCCATGCTCAATGGCTTGGATAAAACAAAAAGTCATTGCACCAGTTGGTGTAATTTTAGATAGTGCCTGTGTAAATGAAAAAAGTAAAAGTTGGTGTAAATATTTCCTTGTTTATTAAGCATTTAATACCTCATGCGATTGACAATTTAACATCCGTACTGAAAAAATAGTCAATACCAATGTTATACAATGTTAAAGCATCGCTGAAGTGTTTCCAGGAGAGCTTCAAAAAGGCGTAAACTTCGACGCCAAAATCATAGGCTTTACTAAAAAACGTAAATTCATATATGTGCTCAAAAATTCATATATACACGAAGATAAAGGTTTAAAACATCATGAATAATAAAGGTTTAAGAAGAGGAAAAGGAATTTGCAAAGAGGATAAATAATAACAGAACTTCCAGAGACATAAACACTGTCATCTATAACTCACCGGTGCACTCTACAAAGAAAAGGTAAATCAAGCACAGTCCCACTATGGCAAGCATCTATTATTGCATGAAGCTTGACGCCATATGGAAGTGGCCTAACAATCGTAGCATTAATTGCATCATCAACAAGCATGCCTTGAGTTTCAAAATCCAAAGGACATAAAGTCTCATCATAGCCATCAACTTCATCACCACTATAGTTTCTTTGTCGTGAACCAGGACCAGAAAAGTGAAACAATAATGAGTCTCCTGGTTGGCAACCTTGCATGAGCCAATACAACGCCATTCTCATATTGTGTTTGGTCGGAAGCCTATATGGATCAGTTTCTTCCTCTGTACTCAAGTTCAAAAAAAATGAATAAACATTTTGCATGACGAAGTATACAATATCATGAAAAAAGTGAGTAGCATATGAGATGATTAAAGAAGAAACTTTTTACTTAGCTAAATAAACATATGGAGTACTACTTAATTTTTAAACTAACGTAAAAAGTGTAGTTTTCCCAAGCCAGGAGCACACAAGTTCAAACAAAGGAGTTAATACTCTAGTTTACTTAACTAGGTAAGGAGCCGTAATTGAGTAAGTAAAACAGTTCTTAATATTTCTAAATATCAGAAAACTTCTGTTTTTTCCATAGTTCTGTCACAATTGAAGCATTGTCCAATTACAGGAAAATTAATAGGTCCTTGTAAGAACCATACAGTGAATTAGCCCTGTGGATGCTGGTTAGACGATGTAGAGTTCAATATAATTGCAAGTATCTTCAACGTGTAGCTAAATATTATCAATACATGTTTGTTGAAAAGGAAAGACAAGAAGAAGAAGAAGAAGAAGAAGAAGAAGAAGAAACTCCTTTAGTAGTTAAAAATTTAAGTAAACTATAAAAAGAAAAATGATTTGTCTTTTTTTTAAAGTTAAATGCATATATGTTTTCTCAATATTTAATGCTTAAATAGTATGAAGGCTAACAGAGGCCCTACAAGTGCAAATGATTGTATGATTTAGTACTAAATTGCAGAGAAAGATAACACCTTTTTTTCTGATAAATACGACAAGAACGGGAGGGAGCGATAGAAACAGTCGCACAACATAGTAATTGTGCTCCACCATCATGGTTAGGGATAACTTTAAGCTCGTGTCAAATCATAAGTTTTCTTAGTAATTTTAAAAGCTGCTAGATCTTTTTCTTTATGAGAAACCAAACAAAACATTCACATTTAATAATTTTCTTAGTAATCAAAATTCTATCAATGGAACATTCATCTAGAAACTCTTCATCTTGCGGGAGACAACTTTCACTGTTTTTTTCTTGGAGAGTAGACTTCACTCTAAAACTCTTTCAATTTTCTTTTCCAGCATAACAATAGAGATGTTACCCCAAAACGATTTGCTTCTGTCAATGCATTGCTACTAGTGTTAAAGCTTTATTTCGTCTCCCTAGTCCCTTCTCCTATTTTGTTCTCAACAGCCTAACAGTATGCATGTACACATATCGCATGGGAATTCAATAACATTCAAACCAGCACAAACAAAAGAATTCATAAGCCTGCATAACACACACATATCTACATTTAAACCCACTACGAATATGAGATTGCATGTTGCTTGGTTAACTTTCAAGCAAAAAAATTAGCTAAACAAATGTGACATATTATATGTTTGTTTGGTTTGCTTCTACACACAAAAAATAGCTATTTCAAACCATATTATTCGAAGCTTGGGGATAAGCTGGTTTCACATGTAATTTTTCAAGCTAGAAAATCAAAAAAGCTAATCTTCTAAGCTGTTAACGCAAATGCAGAGCTAACGATAAGCAGATCAATTTTTGAGATAAAAGCAACATCTACCCAAATAAGCCATACGATTAAGCTCGGAACTGTGAAGTTTTAAAAAATTTCATGACTAAATCTTAATAACACAAACAAAGATGTGAACCAAAACCCAAAGCATATGACACTAAAGGTTTCATGAGTGTGCCTAATTTTTGTTTACATTAAGAGCAAGTTAGAAGAGTCAAGCTCAAAACTTCTGGAAGCTCTGTGTCAAATAAAAAGAACCTTAGGTAAAAAGCTAGTTAAATGCAAGACATAGGGTATTATGGCTTGCTTTGCAATGTGGGAATTTAGGGTTTTCATGGGATTGAATTATTGATGATGAAATTACAGCAATTTTGGACCCAAATAGTTAGTCGTTGGATGGGATTAGCTATTGTAACCCAAATAGTTCTATATTGTTATCTCTTTTAAACGCTTATTTCATAAAATGTATACCTTAAAATGGGAGGATTAAAAATAAAAAACAAATATATCTGTGTATGGATTGATATTTTTTTAACTATTGGGAGGTAAATAAGTGGTTAATATTCTTATTGCTTGGGGTTGTGTCCCTTTATTCTCACTACTTATCTCCTTCATTTCCCAGACTCTTCCCCATTAAAATTTATGCATGTCAAATGAATAACAATTTGCTATTATCTTTTTTACAGAGGGAAGCTCGATTGGAATGAAATAGAAGCCGCTCTTTGTTCTCTTGAAGGTTTAAATGTGATGGGTTCACTTTAAATGGTGACCCGCCCCTGTATTTGGGATCAGTGTTAAATAGCGATATCGCTATCGTAACGTTTTTTTTAGAGAAACGCTAAAAGCGTAAATAACGTTGCTACATAGCGGTTTGCGGTGTACTTTTTTTTTGCCTAAATACATATAAATATAGCATTATATTCAGAAAATCTAATAAAAATTAACTAAATATATATAAAAAGTTGTAACTAATAATCACAAAATGATTGTAGCTGAGATGTCATAGCATTTTCTTTGTTTGTAAGAGTTTTAGGGTTTGATTCTCTTTAGCCTCCAATAATTTCATTAAAATTTTGACAAAAAAATTAAAAAAATATATTTTAGACTGCACCCGTTATAGCGTAAATAACATTCTTATTGTGCGAATTTAGCGTTTTTCCATCCAAATAGCGGTTTATCATAGCGTTTTTTTGACCGAAAAACGTTATTTTGCGAACTATAGCCCAATATACCACGCCTTTTAAAACAATGTTTGGGATTGTTTTTTGCTTCGTTGAACAAGAATAAACCCAGTTGTTAGCCATATAATTGTTCAATAAAGTATTTCTGAATGCTTCATCTTTTTTCTCCTATATTATAGTTTTACTATATTGAGGAATTCATTTCGATATCTACGGCTTTCAGGGTATGAGAAGTTGAGAATAGAAATAACTGAATATTATTCAGGGTTATATATCTATGTATGCTGCTTTAATCAAATACTAGTTGTTAATCTGCGACTGAAAAAAGTTGGGTTCGATCAGCTTAGAACATCGAGTTCTATCAGAGTAATAATAAGTTAGTTAACCTGCCTCTGTGAAAAGGTTGGGTTTGATCAGCTCAGAGAGAAAAGTCACTTTTTAAGTTGATCAACCATATTCTACAATGCAATTTGTTGAACAATGTTCTTCTAATTAATTGTTTTAATGATAACAAAATATATAAAACATGATAAAACCTCGTTTTGCGTACTAATAATTTTATCTAGCTTGTTAAGGTTCAAAATGATAGAGTACTTAAATACGAATCCAAGGGTTCAAGCGGAACAATAATCGGAGTAAAAACGAAGAAGTTACGAGTATTAGAAGTATAGCGAGAAAATCGTTAAATTGCCAGAAAACGACCGATCGTCTTGGACAAAACGACCGATCGTCTTGGACAAAACGACCGATCGTTTTGGTCCAAATTAAACCAGAAAGGTCGTACAAGAACGACCGGTCGAAATGCAGAAAACGACCGATCGTTTTCTGCATAATTCAAAAATAGCCTTTTTGATTTATTTTGGTTAATTGGGAAATTGCCAAAAACCAATAGTTAGAAAGATACACCATCAAACAACGGTAACAAGACCAATTGGGAGATTTTTAGCCTTAAAATACCCCCAAAATCTTTGAAGAAATCACCCCAATTTTCACACACAAAAAGCAATTCATTCAAGATCAAGAATCAAGTTTATACTTCACATTTCTCACTTATCTTCATAAATATTCTTGTGTGTAATCATATAAACAAAAAGATACTATTTGTTAGTGAGTGATACACTATCGATTCAAATTGTAGAGTGAATTATAAACTCATTTGTGACTGAGTGATCGGGTAGAGACTTTGTAAGCGACTGTTGCTTAAAAGCTATAGGTCTTTTCACTCAGGATACTCTTAAAGTGAGGGGGAGCTTAATCCAAGGATTAGCTCGTTAGGTTGTAATCTTGGGAAGAAGATTTTAGTGAAATACTCGGTAGCGTGAATACTTAGGAGAGGACTAGACGGGTTTGCCGAACCTCTATATATCATGGTGTCACTCATTCCCTTAATCTTTAATTTTCGTATTTATATTATTGCTTAATTGATAACTTTCATAGCTTAAATTAGAAAAATTTTAGACATTAATTTCGATTAAGTTTAGAACCACTAATTAGGGTTTATATTTGCTCAAATATTTTATTCCGCGAAAATCGTACGTAAATCTTATTCACCACCACCACCACCACCACCACCACCACCCCCCCCCCCCCCCCCCCCCCCCCCCCCCTTCTCTTTTTTCCTTTAAGGTTTAGCCATTTACGGGCCAACAATTGGTATCAGAGCCTAGCTCTTTTGTTTATAAAATCTAACGATTTTTTTTTTTTGTTTAAAGATCCGATATGTCTACGTACGTAGACTCAAAATCCATAACTAGGCCCCCGTTCTTTGACGTTACGAACTATCCTTATTGAAGAGATCTTATGAAAATTTTTCTATGCGGTTACGAAATAGACCAATGGATTAGCATTAGCAAAGGCTATAAAACGCCTAGGAGAAATGGTTTAGATAAACTCGTAGAAGAACTCGACACGGATGAACGTCATGCCTTCTCTCTTAATTGTAGAGTTATGACTTGCATAACTTGTGCGCTCTCGCCTAGTGAGTATGATAAGATTTTCGGTTGTGATACCGCTAAGTAAATGTGGGATAAGCTAGTTATTATGCACGATGGAACTAGTCAAGTTAAGGACTCTAAAATTAGCATGCTTATTCATGATTACGAACTTTTTAAAGTTGATGATGACGAGTCTATTGCCTCTATGTACACTCGTTTTACTAAAATTACTAACGATTTTAAAAGACTTGAAAAAGTGTATTCTAGCAAGAAGATGGTGACAAAGATTCTAAGGAGTCTTCCGAGAAAGTGGGAATCGAAAGTGACGGCTATACAAGAAGCCAAGAACATGAACACTCTCTCTCTCGACAACCTCACAGGATCCTTAAGCACCCATGAATTAGACATGACGACTCGAAAATAAGAGGATGACTCGAAAAAGAAGAAAGACATCGCTTTCAAAAGTACAACAAATGATGATAGCGATAACGATTCTTCTAGTGACGAAGATGAAATATCACTATTCGCTACAACAAGTTCCTAAGTTGGAAAAAGAAGGGCGGACAACGATTTCGGAAAAAGGAATATAAGGGAGAACCATCCGACAAATCGAACAAGAAGGACGAAATTATTTGCTATAAGTATCACAAACCCGGCCATATGCAAAATGAATGTCCCTTGAAGAAAAAGGACAAGTTCGAAAAGAAGAAGGAATACAAGAAGGCATTCATGGCCGCATGGGGGAGCGATGATGATAGCTCCGATAGCGACAATGAAGAAGTCGCAAACCTATGTCTCATGGCTAAAGACGACGTAACCGAGGATGTAAGCTTCCACTCCTCTAACTATTCTCTTTCTAGTAATGATTGCTTTGACATAAATAATGTATTAGCTTCTTTAGAGAAATCTAGAGATAAAAACAAATCATTTAGAAAAATGTTAATTACTTTACAAGACGAACTTGAAAACTTAGCTATAAAAAATGACTCACTCACCTCTAAAAATGCCGAACTTACCATGGAAAATGATAATTTAGTAAATGACCTTAGTTCATGTAAACTTAAGGCGGATAGCGCCGAGCTTACTCTTGCTAAGTTCGCTAAAGAAAGTAAAATGTTAAGTACTGTATTAGCTTCTCAACAATACGCTTATGATAAAACCGGTGTATGGTACAACCCACTTCTAACGGCAAAACATAAAAATCTATTCACCAAACGAATGACTAAAAATGAAAATAGACAACCAAGTTACTCTCGTAAAAATAACTTGCATAAAAATGACGTAGTTTATGTTGGCCCGTAGGTGTCTAAACCTTAGAGGGGGGGGGGGGGGGGGGGTGAATAAGGTTTGCGTACGATTTTCGTGGAATAAAATATATGAGCTATTAACAACGCTATTTAGTAGAATTTTATAACTAACAATTATGTTAACTATTTAATGCTAGTTTAAGCTATCCAAGCAAACAAAATAAGCAATAAATAAGTGCGGAAAGTAAAAGTTCAAGGGAAAAGAAATAACACAAGATGTATAAAAGTTTGGCAAAACGCGTCTACTCCTCTCCTCGGTATTCACACTACCGAGTATTTCACTAGAATCTTCTTCCCAAGATTACACCCTAACGAGCTAATCCGCGAATTAAGCTCACCCTTACTTTATGAGTATCCCGAATGAAAATACATAGAGCTTTTAAGCAATACTCGCTTATAAAGCCTCTACCCGATCACTCGCTCACAATTGAGTTTATAATTCACTCTTACAAGTTTGAATTGAAATGTATCACTCACTAAAAAATAATATCTTGGTGTTTATATGATTACAATAAGATTACACACAAGAGTATTTATGAATAAAAGTGATAAAGATGAAGTATAAGCTTGAGTATGATCTTGAAATAATAGCTTAATTGAGTGTGTGAATTGGGATGGTTTCAAACAAAGAATTTGGAAGGTATTTGAAGGATAAATGGTCTTGTTACCATTGTATGAAGGGTTATGTTTTTATCCAATGGTTTTCAGCAGTTTTCCAATTTTCCAGAATAAGTCAAAAAGCAATTTTTTGAATTCTGCAGAAAACGATCGGTCGTTTTCTGAAAAACGATCTGTCGTTTTTATCATGATCTCACTGGAACATTTTGGACCAAAAACGATCGGTCGTTTTGCCATTTTGACCGGTCGTTTTTCAGACGACCTCACTGGAACATTTTGGACAAAAAACGATCGGTCGTTTGTCTGAAACGATCGGTCGTTTTTCTGGCAGTTTCTCGGTTTTCCCGCTATACTTCGAAAGCTCGTAACTTCTTCATTTTAAGTCCGATTATGGTTCCGCTTGAAACGTTGGCTTCGTATTTCAATATTCTATTATTTTGAATCTTTAACAAGCTAGATAAATGATTAGTATGCAAAACGAGCTTTTATCATGTTTTGCATATTTTGTTATCATTAAAACAATCGATTAGAAGAACATCGTTCAACAGTTTATAATCGTTTTGTTAAACCAAGTGTGCATGTTAAATGTCTTACTTGCAACCGTTGTGATCACTTTGAAGATTATGTCTATTTCCCTTATAGATATAAATTGAATATAAATGACTTGGTTTGGGTTCTAAAGGGTCAAGAGTCTAACCCGCAAGGACCCAAAAGTGGAATCGGGTACCAATGATTATTATGTCTTGTAGGTATACTTGAGGTCAAAAATCAGCGAGGACAAGTGGTTCTTGGATAGTGGATGCTCAAGGCATATGACGGGAAACAAAACAAAGTTTACTACTCTTGCATCTAAAGACGGAGGCTTTGTGACCTTCGGTGATAATAGCAAGGGTAAAATCATTGGTATCGGTAGTATCATTAGAACTCCCAATATTATTGTTGATAATGTGTTGCTTGTTAATGGTCTTAAGCATAATTTACTAAGCATAAGTCAACTTTGTGATAAAGGTCACACAGTTATTTTTGAAAAATCACATTGCATCATTCATTCCATTTCGGAAAATAAAACTATCCTTATTGGTCAAAGACAAGAAAATATCTATATGATTGATTTGAATAGTTCGGTAGACAATGAAATCAAGTGTCTTGTTACTATCAACGACAATGGCTGGTTGTGGTATAGAAGACTTGGTCATGCTAGTCTTGATTTACTAGCTAAGCTTTCCCACAAAGATTTGGTAATTGGTTTACTAAAAGTCTCTTATAAAAAAGACAAAGTTTGTCACGCTTGCCAATTAGGCAAACAAACAAAGATTTTTTTTAATTCTAAGAATGTTATTTCCACTACTCGTTGTTTGGAGCTCATTCATATGGACTTAGTTGGTCCCTCCCGGACACTTAGTCTTGGAGGGCGTGCATATGCATTCGTCATGGTTGACAACTTTAGTCGTTTTACTTGGGTTTTGTTTTTAACTCATAAGCATGAAGCATTTAGAGAATTCTCTATTATTTGCAAAAAGCTCCAAACACGAAATGGTTATATGATTAAGAGTATCCGAACCGATCATGGTAAGGAATTTGAAAATACACCATTTCAAAGTTATTGTGATGAAAATGGTATTGATCATAATTTTTCGGCCCCTCGTACGCCTCAACAAAATGGGATAGTAGAGAGGAAGAATATAACTCTAGAGGAAATGGCACGGACCATGCTTTGTGAAAATAATTTGCCAAAGTATTTTTAGGCCGAAGCCGTAAATTCCGCTTGTTACATTTTAAATAGAGCCTTAATTAGGCCCATATTGAAAAAGACACCTTACGAATTATGGAATGACCGAAAGCCCAATATTTCTCATTTACGTGCATTTGGTTGCAAATGCTATGTTCATAATAATGGTAAGGATAATTTAGGAAAATTCAATGCTAAGTCTGATGAAGGAATTTTTCTCGGATATACTCTATCGAGTAAAACGTATAGAGTTTTTAATAAAAGAACTTTATTGGTGGAAGAATCGGTACATGTCTCTTTTGATGAGAATTTACCGACAACTAATAAGCCATCAATTGTTCATGATATTGATGATGATATTTTTCATATTTCATTTTCTTCTTCTAATCATGTTACATCTACCTTAGAGGTTACGCCTAGTATAGAGGTTGAACCCGTTGTTGAAGAAGTCACTATAGAGAGACTTCAAACGGACCTAGAATCTAGTGTGCATATTCATGACGATTTGCGTCAAGAATGGAGCTTTGCCAATCACCATCCGCAAGAATTAAACTTGGGTAACCCGGGAGAAAGAGTGCATACACGTTCTTCTTTGAGAAATTTATTTAATTATCTTGCATTTTTGTCTCAATTAGAGCCTAAGAACATTCATGAAGTGGAACTCGATGAGGGTTGGGTATTAGCTATGCATGACGAATTAAATCAATTCGAGCGTAGTAACGTATGGACTTTAGTTCCTAGACCGCGTGAGAAAACCATAATAAGTACAAAATGGATATTTCGTAATAAGATGGATGAATCCGAAGTAGTTATTAGGAACAAAGCTAGACTAGTCGCTCAAGGGTATAACCAAGAAGAAGGCATCGATTTCGATGAAACTTACGCACCCATAGCTAGACTAGAAGCCATTCGTATGTCGCTTGCTTATGTTTCTTTTAAATGCTTTAAATTGTTTCAAATGGATGTTAAAAGTGCGTTTCTAAATGGTTTTATAAACGAGGAAGTTTATGTAAAGCAACCACCCGGTTTTGAAAATCACGCTTTTCCCGATCATGTTTACAAACTCCAAAAAGCACTTTATGGTTTAAAACAAGCACCCCGGGCTTGGTATGAAAGGCTTAGCAAGTTTTTGGTCGAAAATGGTTTTTGTCGTGGTACCTTGGATACCACGCTTTTTATCAAAAAGGATGGAAAAGACATACTTTTAATCCAAATTTATGTTGATGATATCATTTTCGGTGCTACTAATGCTCGCATGTGCGAGGAGTTTTCTAAATGTATGCAAGGCGAATTCGAGATGAGCATGATGGGTGACCTTACTTATTTTCTCGGATTGCAAATAAAACAAACTAAGGACGGAATCTTCGTAAATCAAGCCAAATACACAAGGGACTTGCTCAAATGGTTCAACATGAGCGATGCAAAGTCGCTTGGAACTCCAATGAGTCCGACTACGAAACTCGACAAGGATGAATCGGGTAAAAGCATGGACCAAAAGCTATATAGAGGTATGATTGGATCTCTCTTATATTTAAAGGGCAAGTAGACCCGATATCATGTTTAGTGTTTGCTTGTGTGCTAGGTATCAATCTTGTCCTAAGGAATCGCATGTGATAGCCGTTAAACGCATATTTAGATATCTTGTAGGTACATGTAATTTAGGATTGTTTTATCCGCATGATACTACATTTGATTTGCTTGGCTATTCCGACGCCGACTTTGCCGGTTGTCGTTTAGATAGAAAAAGTACTAGTGGCACTTGCCATTTTTTAGGAAATGTTTTAGTCTCTTGGCATAGCAAGAAACAAAATTCGGTTGCACTTTCTACGGCGAAGGCAGAATACGTTGTCGCGGGCAGTTGTGCGCAAATTCTTTGGATGCGTCAACAATTGAATGATTTTGAATTATCATTTGATAGTGTGCCTATTTGTGTGATAATACTAGTGCAATAAATCTATCGAAAAATCCGATCCAACACTCTCGCACTAAACATATAAATTTGTGACATCACTTTCTAAGGGATCATGTTCAAAAAGGGGATATTATACTTGAATATATAAGTACCGATAGGCAATTAGCCGATATTTTTACAAAACCCCTTAACGAGGAACAATTTTGTTTTATTCGACGAGAGTTATGTATGTTTGATGTGTGACTTGTGCTTACATATATATATATATATATATATATATATATATATATATTTTGACTTTATATGACTATCTGGTAAATATTTTCTTTATATCATTTTTGCCAAATCGGTGTCGAAAAGTGTCAACATTCTCGTTCAGTTTACAGTCGACCGGTCAACTATAATAAAACGACCGGTCGTTTTTGTTAACAATGACCGATCGAACCCCTAAACGAGCGATCGTTTTTTGAACCTGGTCTCTGTTATTTTTTTTACCTAAAACGACCGGTCGAAATCTCTAAAACGACCGATCGTTTTCCTTTTTTTCCAGTTTTTAAACCAAAAAAAAACCTCCTAAACTTTTCTCAAAATCAATCTCTCAACCCTCTCTCTCTCTCTCCCAAATTCACCCATTTTCTCAAAATCTTCCAAAAATTCCCCAACAAATATTTCAATCTCAATAATCTTCCCTTATTCTCTATAAATTCATAACCCAATAAATTGTTCAATCCCAAATCAATTGAAATCTTTTCAAAGAACCCTAATTTTTTTTTCAAACCCTAATTTTTTTTAACCTCATTCTCTTTTAAAAATTCCAAGCATCTCTAATGGGTCGTTTTAAGAAAGGTCAACCCACTCTTGTCGATGAAAGTGAAGACGAGTACCTGCCTCAATCCTTTCGCCGTCCGCGTGTGTCCCGTGCTTCTCGAGCCGCAGTCTCGAACACCGCCACTTCAACCGACGCCGCTCCTCATTCGGGCTCCGGTGCCCCTTCGGCCTCGGTTCCTCCCTCTGGCTCCATCCCTCCTAATTATCCCTCGTCCAATACAAAAAGAGCTATTTTGTCAAATTTCACTATCGACATGCCTCTATTTCTTGAGCGTTTTCCCTTCCTAATGGATCATCTTCAATTTTAAAAATTGGACACCATTCTTACATTGAAAGAACTGTTATTTTATGAAAATATTTACGAATTCTATGCCAATTTGGTAGTTGATAGGGGTAGAGGTAATGAGCTTCGATTACGCTCAACCATGTATGGACAATCTTTTGTTTACGGTATAGACCGTTTACAAAATCTTTTGCATTTAGATGACGATGGTGTTTATGAGCAAAGTGACGAACTTTGTCAAATGCTCGATATTCAAAGCTTTAATGATCTAAAAGATGAGCATTTTCATCCGCATCACAATAATCGCTCAAACAAGGCTCACGGCCTACTTTTTCACAACAAAATGGCTTATCATATTCTCTCGCATATCGTGCTCCCTCATTCTTCAAACTTTACCGATGTCACAAATGAATACATTTTTCTCTTAGGTTGCATCCATCGTCAAGTGAAACTCGACTTGGCTACGCTTATCATTTTTAAAATGGATTCTCTAAAAACTAAATCCAAAAATGGGCTACCTTACGGTGCTCTAATTTCCACCATCCTCAAGTACCTCCACATTGCTCCCGGTGGCACTCCTTTTAAAAACAAAGATAAACACGTTTGGGACATCGCCTATCTTGCCCAAATGTATATCAAATTTGATACTAACAAAAGAACCATCACTTGGTCGGGTAGGAAAGTGTCCGATCCCGACTACGTCCCTCTTCCCCTTGAGGAGGAAGAGTATGTCGGTCCTAAGCCCGCACCGAGAGTCCCCCCTCGTGAGGACTTACCTATTTCCTCCGATTCCATTCCTCCGACCGACATCCGTAATTCTTCTCATCTATCTCGAGGTAGAGGCAAAGCAAAAGTTGTCTCGTCCACCCCGCTCCCGTGCTCTGACCAATTCTATAATGACCTATACATCGACCACTATCAGAATGCGCAAGTGACCCGAAGCATGTATCGCTTCTTGAATCCGGGTCAAGAGAAACTTAATGAACCTGATCACCTTAGCGCCGAGCAAAGGGCGAAGTTCTCCGCTTACTTTCCCGAGCTTGCCAGTACAAATGCAAATGAGGATGACATAGAGGACGAGGACAACGATGCGACTTCCCACCGCGATTAGGCATTTATTGTTTTTTTTTTATGATGACAAAGGGGGAGAAGTACCCCTTCATTTTGTTTTTGCAATCGTACTTATTTTGTGCTTCAATTTTCGAACAAAGTTTTATTATGTAATAAGTAGCAAACTTTTTCGCTAGCATGTGTGTTATCGTGCGTCTTTAATTCTAATACTTTGTGAGATTGACGAAATGCATCATGTTTATTAATTTTTATTATTCAAAGTGAATGCGTTATTGCCATATAATATGTTGTTGAAGTATGTGCGCTACAATATTTTGTCAATTGGGTTGTTATATATTGTTTTTTCATTTCTGACGATTGAACGTTTTTAGGCAAAACTATGGCCAATTTTTCGCTTGCATTTGTCCTTTCATTATTTTTACTTTAGGACTCTTGCTTCTTTTTTTTCAAAACTTTAAGCGTTGAAAAAGTTCGTCTATCGGATGTTATGACATTTACTCGTTTTTCACTAAACCTTTTTTATCCTAGTAAACGTCCCGTACACATCTCGGTTATAATTTTGTGTTAGCAAAAGAGCTTATAATATGTTTGTAATCAATATTTTGTCATCATCAAGAAGAGAGAGATTGTTGAACGATGTTCTTCTAATCAATTGTTTTAATGATAACAAAATATGTAAAACATGATAAAAGCTTGTTTTGCGTACTAATCATTTTATCTAGCTTGTTAAGGTTCAAAATGATAGAGTACTTAAATACGAAGCCAAGGGTTCAAGTGGAACAATAATCGGAGTAAAAACGAAGAAGTTACGAGTATTAGAAGTATAGCGAGAAAACCGTAAAATTGCCAGAAAACGACCGATCGTCTTGGACAAAACGACCGATCGTTTTGGTCCAAATTCAACCAGAGAGGTCGTATAAGAACGACCGGTCGAAATGCAGAAAACGACCGATTGTTTTCTGCATAATTCAAAAATAGTCTTTTTGATTTATTTTGGTTAATTGGGAAATTGGTAAAAACCAATGGTTAGAAAGATACACCATCAAGCAACGATAACAAGACCAATTGGGAGATTTTTAGCCTTCAAATACCCCTAAAATATTTGAAGAAATCACTCCAATTTTCACACACAAAAAGCAATTCATTCAAGATCAAGAATCAAGTTTATACTTCACATTTCTCACTTATCTTCATAAATATTATTATGTGTAATCATATTGTAATCATATAAACACCAACATACTATTTGTTAGTGAGTGATACACTATCGATTCAAAATGTAGAGTGAATTATAAACTCATTTGTGAGCGAGTGATCGGGTAGAGAGTTTGTAAGCGAGTGTTGCTTAGAACCTTTAGGTCTTTTCATTCGGGATACTCTTAGAGTGAGGGGGAGCGTAATCCACGGATTAGCTCGTTAGGTTGTAATGTTGGGAAGAAAATTTTAGTGAAATACTCGGTAGCGTGAATACCGAGGAGATGACTAGGCGGGTTTGCCGAACCTCTATATATCGTGGTGTCACTCATTCCCTTAATCTTTAATTTCCGTATTTATATTAATCATTAATTGATAACTTTCATAGCTTAAATTAGCAAAATTTTAGACATTACTTTTGATTAAGTTTAGAACCACTAATTAGGGTTTATATTTGCTCAAATATTTTATTCCGCGAAAATCGTACGTAAATCTTATTCACTCACTCTAAGGTTTAACTATTTACGGGCCAACACAATTTATTGCCGAAAAAGCAGGAATAAAAGAATGAAAGTTAAGCAACAATCAAACACGACCTCACCATCTTGAATTTGTGTTTGTTCGTGCTAATACTTAAATGCTTCTCCGATTTTTAGGGTACTTGTATTTAAAATAAACGTCAATAATCCTAGTTAACAATTTTTTTTTGGAAAAACCAGTTGACGTTATTTTAACCCAAGTGAACACATAATTCCATACAGTTTTTTTTCTAAATAAGCTACTAAAATTTTAACTAATCCTAAGTTACCTGAAATCTGATACTACTATTACTTTCACTGGCAGCCATGAATTGGAATCTAGTATATAGCAAAGATTTGTCATATCTACAACAGTTGTCTAGTTCGTTATCTTAATATTCTGTATTCATAATAAGTCAAAGAAAATGTTACATTCAACCAAAATAATCATAAAATGAGAGAAACTGCAACCCCAAACCATAGTTTTGTGAAAATAAATATTTTAAAAGGCAAAATTCACAAATTCAAGGTCGTGGGTTACAACTTTGTTTTGCTGCAGCTTATAATCTTCTTTTTCAATTCTTGCAAAATTGAAATATAATTAGTTGAACAACTTGAAAGCAAAAAAATCACTGCTTTTTATTTCAGCATAAAAAAACTAAATGTTCGTCTGGCATCGACCTTTTTCATTCGTCTGGCATCGACCTTTTTTATTTTTATTTTATAAAAGAATGCTTAAAGAATCTAAAATGTACTCCTGTTTAGCACCACCTTAACTTTTTACTTACAAGTGACTTTTTTTTTTTCAAAAAGTCATTTTTTATTTTAATTTATAAGTGATTTTTAAGGAAAAATAATTTAATTATAAAATTTCCACTTTTCGTAATTTTTACGTGAAAAATCTAAAAATAAACGCAAATTACTAGCTAATCTGCTTTTAGCTTTCTTTAGCCCTTTTGACTTAAAAGATAGATTTTGAAAAGCTAAAAGAGCTGAGAAAAAAACTGTTGCCAAACCAAACAGGGGCTAAAAATCCAAAAAAAAAAAAGAAAGAAAAAACAGCTTCACTAAATATACGAGTCATCGATATTCAATCATCATGAGTGCGTATCTTGTGTGTTGAGTTTTATCTCAGTTGAAACCCACTGACAATAATTGTACTTATTAACTAAAAACACAATAAAAACAAAATCAAATTTACAACACAATCTAGAGAGAGAGAGAGAGAGAGAGAGAGAGAGAGAGACTCCAATATCTCTCCCAAATGAGAACCAAACCCTAAACTTAATCTCCAATTCAAATACACACAAACATATAATACATATATATATATATATATATATTTATATTTATAGAGAGAGAGAGAGAGAGAGAGAGGTGTATGATATGTACAAAGATCGAGTAGGCGGAGTAGGGTCATCGAAGGCTAGTGAGATCGGAGGAGCTCGGAGTTCTAGAGGGGGTGTCAAGGAGAGAGAGAGAGACGTCATGCCGTCCACTTCTGCTGGCAAATCGACGCTACAAAAGATTGATCCTCTTAAAAATAAATCCCCTGAAGGTTTTTATTTTTTATTTTTTTTTGCTATGTTACTTATTTTATTATAGTTTTATTAGTGTTTTTGTGTGCATTGGTACTTTTTGGAATTTACTAACTTGGGGATTTCATGGGATTATGTTATTGATAATGAAATTTAATCAATTGGGAAATTTGTTAGCATTATGATCCTCCTAAAAATAAATCACCTGATGTTTTTTTGTTACTGTACTATGTTTTTTATTATGATTTTTTATAATTTTTTTAGGATTTTAGTGTGCATTGGTATTGTTTGGAATGTACTAATCTGGGTATTTCATGGGATTTTGTTATTGATAACGAAATTTAAGAGGTTGGGAAATTTTAAGCATTATTATTGCTAGATAACCAGATATAAGATCCGAAATGGGGATTTTAGAAATGTGTGGTAACGTTTGGGGCCGAGAGATTGTAGAAACTTCTTCCAAAATGTGAACTTTAGAAATATTTGATTATGGTACTGTTTGGAATCTACTAATTTGGGGATTTTATGGGACTGTATTACTGATGATGATTTAAGCATTAATGCTAGATAACCAGATATAGGATCCGAAATGGGGATTTTGGAATTGTGTGGTACGTTTGGGGCCGAAAGATTGTAGGATTTTTTTCTAAAATGTGAACTTTATGTCGAAACAGTTGGGTCGTTTTGGCATGTGAAATTATGGTATTTGGAATTTGATGATTTTCGGTTTGTACAATATTGATATGATGTTAAGGTAATTGGGGGAATTTTAGAAATGTGTGGTAACATTTTGGACTGAAAGATTGTAGAAACTTCTTCCAAAATGTCAACTTTAGAAATATGTCGAAGCAGTTGGGTCGTTTTGGCGTGCAAACACGGCGTTTGGAATTTATTGATTTTTGGGTTTGCGTAATATTGATATGATGTTAAGGTATTTGGGGGAATTTCTTAGCACTAGTGAATGGAATTCTATGTACTCCCTCCGGAGGGAGTAAGAACCAGGCGATGATGTGGCACTTTTAAGGCCAGAGATTTAGAAATCTTGCCAAAGATTTCGGATTTATTTAATTTATTAGGGTATTATGGCCTGCTTTGCATTGTGGGAATTTAGGGTTTTCATGGGATTGAATTATTGATGATGAAATTACAGCAATTTTGGAATTTCTAGGTAAGAAGGCTAGTGATACGACATAAAAAATATTAACGAAACAACACTACGTTTATAAACATTTTTATTCAAATAACTCCCGGCCCAATTTTCCACGGGTAATAGAAAGAAACGTGATTAATAAGTCCACTATACTCAGTAGAACTACTGAGAACATTGGACTGGAGGAGTAGGGGAGTATACCACAGGATCACATCAAAACAATAGGTGATTCAGGATAAATCTATATCATCAAGATGAGAAAAATTCAAGTATCTTTTTCAATCACACATATAACAAACAACATAAAAGAAGTCAAAAGATTCATTACCGCACATGAGTAACGAGCAATTAAAAAATAAATTCGGGCCATGTGATCCCTACGAGACATATTTGTTCGGGAAGAATATTTCGGCCTTAACAGGCCTGTTTCTCAAAACAACAGTTCGGCCTGAGCGATAGAGTAAATGACAGTAAAGCCGAATAAGATCCAGTTACCACTTTACAGAAGAAAATTGGTCACGCTAGTCGAGCAAACTGTTTTTTAATATAACGTAATCAGCTTGCTCGGAAAACGATAAGTCGGTCCTAATTACCGCAAAAATTTCTGGAGAAGCCGCAATAGTGTAATGAATGTTTATACTATTTCAATCGATCAATTTACTCATATAGAATAAAGATACAAGTTTTCGATATTCGAATAAATCCTAAAAGAGAAAGCCGAGCTCGAGCAATACATTTTCTAGTCAGGGAGTCGCCGAGCATATAGCTCCATGACGCAAGTGAACTTGGTCATAAAGCTGGGGAGTAGTTGATACGACATAAAAAGTATTAACGAAACAACACTACGTTTATAAACATTTTTATTCAAATAACTCCCGGCCCAATACTAAAAGCCCAAAGAAGCCCAAACCACAAAAGAAAGCTAAACCTAACTTATATATAAATAGAGACATTTTCCTCCAAATGATGGTGCTCGGTCTGGTCTCGACGATGAAACCTCTTTTCTTGGTCTCCGCTGGACCGCCTCTCTCCTGAAAAGAGAGATAGATACATACGAAATAGAGATAGATATATACGAAATTATATACATACATACAAACTACATATATACAAGAAGGTGATGCGCAAGCCCCAAGGCGGAGCTCTCATCGCAGCCCCGTCATTCACTGCCACCTCCGTCCGAAACACCAAATACAGATTACTCTTCTTTCCCTTTTAAACACCTATTATCATTTGTGTGTATATATATATGTGTGTGTGTGTGTGTGTGTGTGTGTGTGTGTGTGTGTGTGTGTGTGTGTGTGTGTAATCATAGTTGAGCAGACCCTTATATGTTGCAAATATATATTTATATTAATAATTTATTCATCGGCATAGTCGGGTTTATTAGCTTACTTATTGAACTGAGACCAAACAAAGTTCTTACATCTATTTACATACATGTGCAGAATAAACAAGGACCTTGGGAATCACCGAGATGGGTTGCCGTAGTATCGCTTGGCCGATCATACACGGTCACTGCTAACATCTCGACGGACCCTTCTTCCTTAAATAAAAACAATAACCCCCCGTGAAGCTTTATGCTTCATCAGCTAGATAACTAGATTAAGAATCCAGAGTGAGAACCAAGTGACGACGTCGCACCCGTGGGGATACTTTAGAAATTTCTCGTGAAATTCTAATTTATTTAAGCTTCTTATGGCTTGTTAAGTGATACTTCATTGTCTGGTTTTCGGTTTAGTCTGTGTCAGGGTTGTCTATGTATGTATGTAGGTACTTCACTAGGTAGAATCTTATCTGCGGAAGTTCGACTTAGAGTGGCGATTATCCATTATGGTTACTTGTTACATAATTTTGACCTGAGCAAATTTGAGTAGGTGTAGATGTTCTCTTTGTACATAGGAGACAATTTCTTGCTGATTAGATTACGTGTCTATACATTCCTGGGCTACTCCTAAACTGAATAGTTTGCGGAAAAATTAGTCCTTTACTTTATCACAGCTCTTCTTTTCGGACATTTCTTCAATAATAGCAGTGCCTTTCAGGTTTCTTTTTCCCTTCTTTATGTTGTGTGTTATAAATTATAATCTGTCCTTGCTGTCTTTCAAAATTTAGTTCTTCATAGCATTAGAAAGACGATATTTTTTTTGTTAAGAAGGAGTTTTACAAAATGAAATGGTACTATTAATTTTCTTTCCCGCCTTAATATTTTGGTTCTTGGATTTGGTCTGTGAGTCCTTGCTGTATCTTAAGATAGGGTTCTTTGTGCAAGTGATCAAGGTAAAAGCTTTTGTACCGGAACATAAATGACACAGCGTCATTGAATAAATTAAAGGCGTAGCTGCTGAATGTTTACCAACAAACATTATGCTTTTCAAAAACAATTCACCCTTTCTATGCCCATGTTTATTATATTTGGATGTTGATGTTGTAGTGAGTAGCATAAGAGTTTAAAAGCATGATTCTCCATGGAATTCGTTGGGTTGAACATAAATGTTTTAGGTAATAATTTAAGGTGATGCTAGCTACAATGTAGGTTGAACGTTTTAGATTTTTTTTAATTAAACAGTAACAGAATGTACCAGTATTCCCCCTTTTAAGATCCTAAATCTAAAATGTGAACCCCAAAGTTGTTGGGCGTGTATGTGTATATTAGTAGGGCGTTTATGTTACATGAGATCAGGGATGCTCTGTGTGTTTATGTGTAAGCTGAGATATCGTAAATATTTGTCTTGAATTAATTTCTAAGGCAGCAGCTTGATCAGGAGTTTCAACTATGTGTACGTTTGAAGATGCATAATTTCTGAGAGTTTTGAGATGCATAATATTCGTTCGATGGTTATAGAATATTTCAGTGGGTTTAATTGGTCTATTCTGTGCATTTTGAAGTGTAATCAGCTTACAAGGTTTTATTTTCTGTGACCCTTGTCCAATTTTATTTGCTGCTAGTTTAGGCTCGGGTATTTTCCCTTTAAATATCAGAAATTGACCAAATGGTAAGTACTTTTGCCTTCATACGAGTAAAAAAGTTTGCGGACCCTTTCTGGCTTGTTTGCATGCAAAATGTTACATCTTTTCGTACTTTGCAGTTTGCAATTGATATTATGATTTGTGTTTATCTTGCGGAAATTTTGTTACAAGTTGTTAGTTTATTTTTGGAAGTGAAATAATGTTCATTTTTCTGTATGACAGTGGAATCAGAAACAGACAGTGAAGAGTCTGATGTCAGTGGTTCTGATGGGGATGACACATCTTGGATTTCATGGTTTTGCAATTTGCGAGGAAATGAATTCTTCTGTGAAGTAGATGAGGATTACATTCAAGATGATTTTAATCTTTGTGGGTTAAGCAGCCAAGTCCCGTATTATGATTATGCCTTGGATCTTATTCTTGATGTTGAGTCTTCTCATGGTAACTGCTAAATGGTTTTTAACCTTTTGAAATTGCACGGATTATATACTATTGATCTGATGTTGATTGTTTTCTTATGATTCTTCCTTTGGTCAAAGTGGTTTAATACGACCTGTTATGTTTTATATGGTAATGGTTTTGTTATCCTCGATCACCCTTTTTCCCCCATTCATGTCAAAGAGTTTTTTTTTTTTTAAATAGACAAATAAACGACCTCTTCTGATTTGTTTCTGTTTTATTTTGGATTATAAGCTTCTTGCTGCCACAATATACTCTTGTGCAGGTGACATGTTCACTGAGGAGCAAAATGAATTGGTTGAATCAGCAGCAGAGATGCTTTATGGGTTGATACATGTTAGATACGTACTCACTACTAAGGGAATGGCAGCAATGGTATGGTCTCACAATTTGAGTTGTATGTTCTTCTTTTGTTATGTTTATATCACTTTTCATGTCTCAGTTGACTGAATATTTTCATCTCACTTCTGAATCCTGATGTCTCAATTGACTCTTAACCTGTTGATATTTTCAGTTAGAGAAGTACAAAAATTATGATTTTGGGAGATGTCCGAGAGTGTATTGCTCTGGACAACCTTGCCTTCCGGTTGGTCAATCAGATATTCCGCGTTCTAGCACTGTGAAGATATATTGTCCCAAATGTGAAGATATTTACTACCCTCGCTCTAAGTACCAAGGCAGTATCCTTTTGATATTCTAATATTTATTGCTTTTGGCTTCTAATTTGTGCTCAATGGTTGCTAGTTGATACCACAGTTTCATTGTTTCAAGTTTTTAGATATATCAATGAGGTATACCCACATACCATATAAAAAGGACCAAAAATGGCCAAAATACAAGGCCAAAAGAACAAGCAACTACAGTAAACGGATTACATATTACACAACCTAACCGGATAAAATCCACGTACTTTTTGCAATAGCTCTCTCATACTATATGCTTAGATGGTGTTGAAAACTTGAAATTCAAGTAGTAAACTTGGCGGTTGTTTCCTTGGGCTCCTTTGCTTGCCTTGGTAGTGCTTTTATGTGTTTTTGGTTTTTTATTTCTTTATTTCGATGTTCTGTTCTCCGTTCTGGACCGACTTGTTAAAATTTCACTCCGCATCTTAAATAGTTACCATTATTCCGTTCTTTTTCATGGTCTGCAAACGCTTCCATTTTCAAGGCTTGTTTATATGCAACATTTTGTTCATATTATTTTGTTTTGCCTATAAGTTGCTGCATTTGCTTGGTTAAACTTGCGTTGGAACAGATTGAAGTTTTATTCTGGATTAACTCAACTTTTTATAAAGTCCGAAGGAAGCTCTTTTTTGCTAAAAAGCTCTCCCAAGCAAGCCCTTTCATGTGTTTTGCATACAGAACTTGTTTATGAAAATCATCTTCTTCTCCCTGTTAACTGTTAAGAAGTAAGAACTCTGTTGTGCTATGTTCGTGTTTTTATTTCTCTTTGTACAACATATTATGAATTTCCTTGACTTGCCGAAGATATTGACGGATCGTACTTTGGCACGACGTTTCCGCACTTGTTTCTGATGACGTACGGGCATCTCAAACCACAAAAAGCACCACAAAGCTACGTTCAGAGAGTCTTTGGTTTCAAACTTCACAAGCCATGAGAATTTTGACATTTTAAATTGAGAAGGTGAAGACTATTTGATTATTCTGCCTGTCACATTGTCATAATTAGGATTTTGTTAAGAATCTGTGGAATGCTCTCAAAATCAAGTTGTATGCCTTATTCGTAAAGTTATACGCAATCTTACTTATTAATTCCCTTGTAGCCTTGTAAGGTTTAGTTTAAAATTCTTGTTTAACTGATATGGGGTGTGAATTTGTTAGAATCTTTAATGAACTAATACGGTGTGCAGTGTGCATTTTAAGATCAGTTGTTGATGAACTGTTAGCCATTATAGTTGTTTCTCTTGTATTTAAGCTCCCTCACATTCACTTATAAATAAATTGTGGCTGCTGCGGAAAACAGGGCTTATCATAATCATTCTCAAGTTGGTAATATTCAGAAGATGATGTCTAAGAATAGTTGCTGGGAAACAAAACAGCGGGAGGCGGAAGTGAAACGTTAAAAGAAATAATTTTTTTTTAAGATTTACACGTGAAATACTAGAAAGCGCGAAATGTGGCTTTTTAAGGGGAAATGAGTTCCCGAGCGGCCAAACGAGGAACTTTCCAGATGAAGGGGTTGAAACGCTATTTTTTAAAGATTTTAATCAAAAGACGGGGAAATGTTTTTCATCTAGTTTCCACCTAGTTCCTTCCATGAGCTTCCCAATTATTATGAGTTAAGAGTTGCATAATTCCATCTTTTAAGTGGAATTTTCAAAATTTGCTTTTTGGAATTAATGTGATACCAAGAGGAATCTATCTTACAAGGCTATAAGTAAATTAATAAGTAAGATAGCGTGAGCATGTCTACATTACACGGCATTGGAAAGTCGATTTCAATTTTTATGTATTATAGGAATAAAAAATGAGTTATAAAAAGAGTTATGTCTAACCATCTTTATTTGATAAGTTGATGGTGCCGTATTCGGTCTGACCTTACATAATAATGATTCAGCTCCACATTTTTTTATGCATTCCCCTTGGCATTAATAAAATTTTAGAAATGTAAAATGAACCTTCATATGCTGGCAGAAAATGAATTAGGTAGTATTCTTTTTTTCTTTTCTTTTCTTTTCTTTAAAAAAAAAATAGGTAGTATTCCACTATTCCTTATGTTTTCAAAATGTATGTCCATTATTCCGCTTGGTATTTTTCAAGTGAAATGTACTTTCATAAAATTAAAAAGTACTATTATGTGGCCGTTTTCCTCCTAGGCCTCCCCTTATTTTATTTTTTTTATAGAGTATTTTAACCCAAATTTTGTAACAATAGGGGCTCCCCACCAAAAGTTACTTCCAATATAAAACTCAGTTGCAATTCAATAATTTTTCATTTTACCGGATAGGTCCACATTTGTTGGCTGCTTGTTCCTTTTCTTAATTAAGTTTTTTATTTTTTTTGGTCAATTATAGAGTAAGCATTAAGATACAAATCCTTTCTATAAAAAATGTAAAGGGTGATTTGGATCGGTAAACTTGCTTTTTGAAGACCATTATCTTCTAATTTCAATATAACCCGGTTTCTTATGATTTATTAATTTCAGTTTCAAAAGACATCACTATAATCTGCAATAATGCGTGATGAAATATTCATTATTTAAGTTTGCAACTAATTGAAGCCTGATCCATAATAAAAAGAGGAAAAAAAAGTTGATGTATTTAGGTTCACTAGTTTATTCTCCATGTTTTCTGTTTTAATGCACTAATAATTTATACACATGTTTATTTTTCAAGTATATTAAAAAATGTATAAAATAATAATAATAAATAAGTAAAATAAGCCGTGTCGCACGGACAACACAACAAATACAAACAAAATTAATGGAAGAACAAATAAAACATAACAATTGTTGGGCATTTATTGATTTACTAAAAGTAGAAGCACCACTACCAACTCTACTAAAATAGAGGGAAAACCTTTAAAATAGGAGTGTACTACTCTTCAGTATGTCAGTACCCAACTTAGAGATAATTACAATAACTGCTCCCAATGCTTCATCTTTAATTCCTTTTTTTATTCCATATTTACATTAAATGTTTTTATTCATCCTAGTTATCTAATACATTACCTTTTTCATGTACTTATAATGTAATCATAAATAACATATATCAAGTAACCCTTTCAAATATATTTAGTGGCAACATTTATATCTTTATACTCGTAAGTTTACCATATAAGACAATAGTAGTATGATATCGTTTATCCCTCAATGTTAGACCCTATTAATTAACTTACTAACGAAACATACTTATAACACTGTCTGAATATAAGGTTTTCACTATAATTCCGTCATCTCGCCGCTTTCTTTTTTCTTTTTATAGTTGGAGTAAACAATCCCACAATCTTTGATTAAAAAATTTATCTTCTTGCCTATATATATGTCTACTTTACATGAATATACCATTTTGTTTATTTCATGTCGATGAACCTTAGTACTTAGGATTAAAGCTACAAAAAACATTAAAAAAAAATTTAGATTATTAAGCCTCGTTTGGTTGCATCATTAGGATCTCGAGATTTGACCATTAATCCAGCAGACTCCACAGATGCTAAATTTGGCAACGTAATTGGACTTCAAACTAGTTATCCGGTCTGTACATCAAATGATGGCCAAAATGTGTATTTTCAATACCATATGGGGTGCTATTAGGAACAGTTCAATCCCGAATGTATTACTTATCTGGTATTCTTTTCAAATTTCTTTCATAATACTAATGGATTGTTAATACCGAGATTAACAATCCTGCAACTAGACAAGGCCTTAGACAATTGGCATGTAACAAGGACTATAAGAGTGTCACTTTAGACAATAATTAATAGTGAATTAAATCAAAGACTATAGGGTGTAGAAAAACTTATTACTAAAAATAAAAGGACCAATTTAATTACTTAACACAGTAGTTATGCTGAGGCCACTGGTTTCAAACTCGATCTCTCCGCTCTCAAAACCTATACATACATACATACATATATATATATAGAGAGAGAGAGATAAAAACACCAAAAATTTCCATAATCCATACCAATATATAAACACCAAAACTCAGTAAATACATACATATATATATAGTTTTCTATGTGATATGCATCAAAAGAAATCAGAAATTCAAATCGGAAAAGACAGCATCGGTGTCTCTTCCGATTTTCACAAACACCCCCACAAATCCATTAACTTACACTTTTCACCCAACTCTTTCTCAATCGGAGACCTACAAATCCTAATCGACAACCCTATCGACCAATTCACCCCCAAATCCACCCCCCACAAACGCCCTTTAACTAACCCTAACTCTAATTCCCCCTCAATCTCCAATCCCTCTCTAAAAAACCCTTTTTCGACAAAACCGACCAAGACCCAGTTCGTGTTTGAGTCTCCAGTGACTAAAGCCGCCGTGTTCCGGATGCTCCGGCGACTCAGTCGCCGGAGCAGCCTCCACCTCCGGTTAATCCTTATTTTGTCTTTACCTTTTTTCTATTTCGTAGTTTCTCGTCCGAGCCGATCTTTTCTCTTAGATTTCTTATCGGCCTTCGCGTTTTCGGCTGCGCTGGTTCTCTCTCTAAACCTCGCGTTACCACGATTACCTTCTATCCGCCTGTTTTTATCGCGTTCGTTGCCGTTGAAATTCAGATATAATAAAGAAAAAGTAAATCATTCTGCTTTACCGGTGTTTTGGTCAATTGGGTCACGAGAAAAAACGGATAAAAAGGTGAATTCAGGGTGTTTTATGGAGGTTTATCGAAACGGGGACGTGTACGAAGGGGAGTTTCATAAGGGAAAGTGTTCGGGTAGTGGCGTTTACTATTATTACATGAGTGGTAGATACGAGGGCGATTGGGTGGATGGTAAATACGATGGTTATGGGGTCGAGACTTGGGCAAGAGGGAGTCGATATAGAGGGAAGTATAAGCAGGGGCTTAGGCATGGTTTTGGTGTATATAGGTTTTATACAGGGGATGTGTATGCAGGTGAGTGGTCGAATGGGCAGAGTCATGGGTGTGGGGTGCATACGTGCGAAGATGGTAGCCGATACGTTGGCGAGTTTAAGTGGGGCGTTAAGCACGGGCTTGGTCACTACCATTTTAGGTAATGAAATTGTTTACATCATTGAGTTTTATTTATTGTTCTTCCAAGTGTTATTGATTCCATTGTTTTTAAAATCGCGCAACCTAGTGAAAAGGCTTGATTTAATGCTCGATTCAAATTTTAGAAAAAGCTCAAAAAGCTTGCCTTTTTTGCTTTTTAGGCCGCTAAAAGCTTACACTTTTTACTTTTTAGGCTTTTAGGGTAGCTCTTGCAAAAACGCTTTAACTAAGATTTCGTTTTTTAAACACTGATTGATCATTACCATTTTAGGTATTGTCTTATTTACTGTTACATTGAGTTTTATTTACTGTTCTTCCAAGTGTTGTTTATTCCACTGTTTTAAAAATTGCGCTTCGTAGTAAAGAAGCTTGATTTAGTGCTCGATAAAAGCTCGATTCAAATGTTAAAAAAAAGCTCAAAAAGCTCGCTTTTTTGCTTTTTAGGCCGTTAAAAGCTTACACTTTTTTTACTTTTTAAGCTTTTACCATAGCTCTTGCAAAAACGCTTTAACTAAGATTTCGTTTTTTAAACACTGATTGGTCACTACCATTTTAGGCAATCTCTTGTTTACTGTTACATTGAGTTTTGTTAACTGTTGAATTGCTGAATCAGAGTGATATTGATTCATGATAGTTTTTTATGATAAGTTAGATTGGGTATGTTGGCTTCGTAATATAAAGGCAAACCTTTTTTAGGCTTATTTGTTGACATTGTTCTTGGTTATCAGTTTCGGTAATGTCTTGTTTACTGTTACATTGAGTTTTGTTTATTGTACACTTGTGATTTCAAGTGATATTGATTCGTGATGGTTCCTGGTGATAAAAATAGCTGCTTTACTGGGCTAGCTTATCAAGTTTGGTTAGATTGGATATGTTGGCTTCTTGATATCAAGACAACCCTCTTTTAGGCGTATTTGTTGATGTTGTTCTTGGTAACTGTCTTCAGTAATTATCACCTATGTTTACTTAATCTTTGGCTTTCATTTGTGATCTTAGTTAGTGGTCAATGTTGTAGTCTTGAATGTTTAAAAAGGAATTTGGATGTCTTTACCTATTTATCTTATTTAGTTTATAGTGATTTTAGGAGTTTTGTGCTCTTGTTTCTGGTTTGATCACTTGGATGACTTTGGTTAGTTGATTGACATTGCTAGCTTTTATGATGGAATTCTCTAGACTGTGTTATCCTCTTTTCAGTGTACAGCGCAGTGTGAACTTATGTGATGTTTGCCTTTTGTTTTTCAGGTTGTTTATGTTACAGATGCATTTTTATTACTTGTGTATGTTTGATGATATTGGGTCTTGTTATTTTATGTTGTTATTATCACCAATATTCATTCTTTTGGGGGGTTCATTGTGATTTTGAGCTGGAGAAATTTGTCAAAGATGATCTCTTGAATGTCAAGAAAAAAACAGCAGATTTCTTGTGATTTGTACTTAATGTTGTTTATGTACCTTGTAGTGATGTTGAATTGATTTCGTGTGTATCATATCTTTATATTTCAATACAGAAACTGTGCATTGAACTTTGATTTGTCAAATTATTGTTTTTAGGAATGGAGACGTGTATTCTGGAGAATATTTTGCGGACAAGATGCACGGATTTGGAGTATACCGTTTTGCAAATGGACATAGATATGAGGGATCGTGGCATGAGGGAAGAAGACAAGGGCTAGGAATGTACACGTTTAGAAGTGGGGAGACCCAATGTGGGCACTGGAATAATGGTGTACTTGATATCCCTAGCACACAAAGCAACACTTTTCCTGTATCTCCTGTTGCTGTTTATCACTCCAAAGTATTGAACGCTGTCCAGGTTGAATACTTACTCTGTTTGATTTAAATTTTTAATTGATCTTTTGTAGGTTATACCACGCCACGCATAATACTATCAATAGAACTCAAAAAAAGATATAGATAGGCCTGGTTTGGTTGTATCTTATAAGTACATGTATACCTTTTATTGAATGTGAAAAAGTTTAGTAAGCTTGCTTTATTGTGTTGGGAATAGTGAAAGGCAGTTAATTGAGTTCTAATTAAATAAAAACGGAGAAGTTTACTTCTTTGAAAAAGTTTGAATCATTATACTTTTGAGAAGTATGACCGTTTTCCGCTTAAGTAGAATTGAGTAGAACATTCTTTTCTTGGTACGCCAAACACCCATTTTACTAAAATTTTAAAAGGATACTAAGGTATACTTCTAAGGTTTAACGTCAAGCCCATAATATTATGTTGCTTTTAGTTGCTTAAAGTTCTTTATTTTCCCATGCACAAATAATTAGAATGATAAATTTGCATCGTCTAGAATGATAACTCTGCACCGACGTGCCATACATAAATTCTTTATTAGACTTCTTCCTTTTGTCAAGAGGCTATATGGATATATTTTCCTGGAAATTGCTTTTAACTTTCTTGGTTGACTTTTCCTCTATTTTAGTCAAATGCCCTGTGCGATAAAATGAATTCGATCTTGGACGTATGATATGCCGTTGTGCCATTCTCTCAGTATTTGTAAACTCAAAAGTCTCTCTTGGTTTTGTAGGCTAGACTTAATGCTGGTAATCGCTCATTGACAGAATTGTAGAAGAACTCGGCTGCCTTTTTAAGTTTGAGAAAGAAAAAAACTGGACTTATCCCAACTTAAAGTTACTATCCTCTGCAGGAAAAGAACCCAAATTTTCCTCCCATAAAGCTGATTAACCAAATGTAATATTTTAAGCAAAATTAAAAATGTGACCTCAAAAGCTGCAACCAAACTAGGCCAGAACTGAATTATGAGAAAAATAATGTGAATTTTTAAAAATAAAGTTAATTTATCCAGTCTCTTACATGTTAGCAGGAAGCTAGACGAGCGGCTGAGAAAGCGTATGACGTGGTGAAAGTAGATGAGAGAGTTAACAGAGGCGTAGCCGCAGCTAACAGGTCCGCCAATGCAGCTAGAGTTGCAGCTGTTAAAGCAGTCCAAAAACAGGTCCATTACAATGGTAACAACAATAACATTCCTTTGCCTATTATGTGAGTTTGTGCTATTACCGAGGCTCAAGACTATGCTGCTTTGATCTAATCGCAAGAGTATGTTAATCTCTGTGGCTTTTATGTTTTCCGTTTTTTATCCTAGCACAAAAGTGCCCTTTTGAGTTGGTGGAAAATGCCGATTGAAAGAGTAGTTTAGGACATTCCCTTTTTTTGAGGTGTGTAAGCTAGGGAAATGAAGGTATTGCAATGCTCCTTTGTTGATCATTTGTTTCCTCTCCTTTGTCTTGTAAATTTTTGTGTGTTGTAAATCTTGTAACAAGTTAGGTTGGTTCCAAGGGAAAAAACCTTAATCCAGCTATCGACATGTTAAAGCTAATTTTGTAGATTATGTAGTTGATATCTGTATGAGAACCTCTTGCATAATGTAACCATATTTAAATGTGTGGGTATAGCAACCAACTATCCCCTTTTCTCCCATTTATTTTGCACTTTGCTATAGGAAACTACATAATTCAGTAAAGTAAATACTCGATAATGTAGCTGTAGAGACAAATGGAACGTTAACAAGAACATGCTAACATGTTTTTTGGTTTACTCCTTTATTGGTTCTTTTTTGCAATTTCTTTTTGGTAAGTGGAAATATTACAACACTATCAATGACAAGTCAATTTTGTGCCATGATATCTTGTACTACGCTACTAACATCTCCCAATTTCGCATTCATCTCATGTCCGTGATAAACCTTCACCAAATTAAAGAACTCACTTTTACTATTTCTAGCAATAGCATCAGTAAAGGCTTTAATCAAAGTTCACTTTTTTTCTTTTTCATAATGGTAGTGCCACTCTTGCGTACTTTGCTTTTAAAAATGTATGAAAGCTAGTGCATCTCCATGCACAAATATAGTCCACCTTTAGAAAGCCTTTAACAAGCCAAAAGTTAGCTAAGAAATGCTCGATATAATAAAATAAGTTGGTAAAATCTTGTGGGTCTTTGAATCACTTGTATACGTTGCTAAGTTTTTGTTACAACACTAATTGATTTATCTGTTTAACCACAGTTCAAATAAGTACACATAATAAAGTGTGCATATATACAAGCGCCAAGTAGCATTTGTACCAGGTTGATGATTTCAAAGGTGTTACTGAAATGTAACTAAACTAAACAAGTGTTCTACGATTTAGTAATCAAGACTAATTGCTACTGAAATGTCACTAAACTAAACCAATCCAATTTTGTCTATATAGCTTGCACGCCAATCATTCCGGTATAATTAACTTTACACCAAGTTTAATTAAAGCTGCACTCACTACAAATTGAACAAGAAAACAAGGAAAACTTAAATAAGGTCGGAACATTACATGAAAACGGTTTCAAAGTTTAAAAGCAAGTACATGACCGATTGGTTTTGTCGCATTTATCTCTAGCTCTCGGTCTGCTCCCTCAACCTTCTGATAGTGCTCCTCACAGTAACAGCGCTAGCAGTGCTGTCAATTTAAAAAAACAAACAATATTAGATCATTTCTGATTTTATTTAAGAAACATATGCGCTATATAAAAGTGGAGGTAGAGTCGAGATCTCTGTATACAATTAACAGGAGATCACATGATATGGAATCATGGATAAATATTTTTAAAGACATTTGAGAAAATTACTTTAGTGTGTAAGCGCCTCCAGCTTTGACTTTCCCACAGTCCTTACAACCCCAAATTCCGACAGCCTTTCTCTTCACCGCATACTGTAAACATGTATCTCGGTTATACACATGTATATACATATATTCATTCCCTCGCTTCTATCTCGTAACAGAAAATGATTTAAGAAATAAGTACCAAAAAAGATAGGGTCTACCTTGCCACAAAACTCACAGAAGTACTTGCTGTGTTGACTGACTTCCATCTTCTTGATCTGTTTCCGTAGACTGGCACCATATCGCGTACCTATAATTGAGCGAGCAAAATCAATAATAGGTGATAATGCCCTATGTAAAATAACAAAAGAACCATACATATCTTGATTTTCTTGCATAAATAATTTTGAATTCGTCGTTTGCCTTGCCCTTATGAATTTATTATTTTCTGTTGTTATTGTTATGTGCGAGTCGTGTGGTGTTCAACTACTAAATATTCAAAAGACAACAGCCTAGTGGTGAAAACACATGATCTAACACTGTTATATTGTCATATTGATAATTCCGGGGAACAACAAATGTGATTAAAAATTAAGAAAATAAATTTTCAGTTACATTGCTCCAATTCCCTGATAAACACTGCATTTCTATGTCATTCAACAGGAAAGAAAAGGCGAAACTAGAAAGAGAATCAAAATGCAAAAACATACCATACTTCCCGACAATCCCAGCCTTCTTGGTTCTTTTTGCCTGCAAAAGTTCAGCATATAAAAACCATAAACTTATTATAAACCCACAGAGAAAACACCCGTACTCAAGTTATCATTTTTTTTTACATCAACTAACAAATCCATGCAGATGACATTAGAGAAACACAAGAAGATACCCAAAATACAAACAATCAATAATAAGCCATTAGCCTACAGAATGAAACAACTCAATGTAGAATCTTCTCCTACCAGAATTTTCTATGAAACACAGGTAGTTGAAAAATGCCAACGTACCCGGTAATTTGGGTACACACCGGCTACTTACAATTTTAACATTAATACAAATTAATTAGGATATATTATTAGGTATAGATTCAATAGGCTCATATATAACAATGAGATATCATGAGGTATGTACACACTTTGAGAGTACTTTGAGTTCTTTTTCGATTATTCCCTTTCTATTTTATTCTGAAGTTGTATAAAAACACACTAACTACCCGTCATACTCGTACCGTTAAAATTGCAAAATCAGCGAATTGGTGCTTCCGAGATAACTTTCTAATGTAATTAGTGATAAATGAAGCATTTTATGGATTTTAATTTTCGCACTGATTGGATTACAAGAGCTTGTAAAGTCGATCGAGCAACAACTTGATTACGTTTCGATCGCATTACTAATTCTACAAATGCGCTTCTTTGGGTTAACTTTAACATTACGTCTTGTGGATTAAAATTATGAAATGTGTAGAGAGAGAGAGAGAGAGAGAGAGAGAGAGAGAGTACCATTTTGAGCTGAGGCAGTGGAACGAAGAAAAACCCTAGATTCAATTCAGTAGATTGAAAAAAGATAATAACAAGTTTTATATACGAAAAGTTATAAAATTATATTCCCATAAGCCTGATTATTAAAATAAAGTAGTCCATTGGGCCTTCAAATGAGAGCAAATACATATTTGGGCTAATTTCTGGTCCGGTTTTTCATCTTAATTAAAAATGAAAAACCCGACTCGAAATTAACCCAAATATGTTGGGAAAACATATGTATATTTAGAAGTTTTAGCACTGGACCGAAACTTATTTAAGTTTACCTACAACTACACCAATAAAATATGGAATACAATGCAACCGAAAAACGAATATGGGTAATGAGTCTCACCGTAAATATGGAGTCTACGAACATACTCTATTCTACCCTAAATAAATGTCACTTACGAAAACACGTGCAGATTTGACTCGTAAAATTTCTATATCTGTATTGCCATAAAAAAAAATTAAAAGTTAATCACATAGTTCATGATTATAAGTATATGACGGACTTTTCAGAATTTTATTTATGCAATTGATATATGAAATTTTGATGGTAAAATTACATGTACTTTCGTATCATATCAAATAAGGGACCGGGATATCATACATTATATACATTAAAACCTCTATACATCGTTGTAACCACGACAAATTATTATTATAAAAAGGTTATTCTTAAGTGGATGTTTCATATAAAAGATATATATATATATATATTTATTTATTTATTTATTTGTTTTTAAATAAATTTATCAACATAATAGTATAAGATACATATACCACATTAATATAAACAAAACGTGAAATATACAAATTTTTAGTTTTAAGGTTCTTAAAAAACAAATATATGTATATAAGTATTTGTAACTATACAAACGGATTCGAAAGATGATAATATAGAAACAAAATATTTCATGTGAATAGTTTCAACCATGCATGCCATTATCAGTATTGAGTTGCAATATCTGTCAATGTGTATGAGTTATTATGTATGTACGAGTTATAAGATGTGATAGTAATGAAAACATTATATTATCGTCACGGACAACGTAATATAAGTATTTTAAATCATTTAAACTTAATGTAACAATATATAATATATATTTTTAATATGAAATGTCAATTTATTAATATAAGGAAATGAATTTATTACTAACGGAACCGCAAAAACTTATGGAATACGACAATAGAGAGTTTATTCATATTTATAATCGGTCCGAGTTGGAACCGAGATTTTTTTATGACTATATAGTATTATTACAAAGATGTTTTAAATGTAAATGCAGCTTTCTATAGCGGGCTTAGATACAGTGCTCGCAACACAATGTTCTAAAATGAGACTAGACACAAATTATATTAGTAATCATGTCTTATGTGTTGTGTGTGCGATGCGTTCAAAATATAAAAAATAAGTGTCGTTATTATATAAATATATGGAGAATAAAAAAAAAGATATAATATAAGATGATAAGTTTTAAAAGAGTGTTTAATTGTTAAAGATGGATAAATGGTGTTATTAGTTTTTACTTTTTATATTTTTTATGAGAGTATGATATTATTGTAATTAATAAAAAAATATAGAGGTATTTTTTTAAAAAAGTGTCAAAATTTGGCAGCCTAAAAAATCTTGGATTGCCTTATAATAATACTAGTAATCGTGTCTCATGCGTTGCGTGTGCCACACATAAGATTAAAATATAGAAAATAAGTATAGTTATAATACAAATATGTGAAGAATAAAAAAATAAATAAGATGAGAATACTTTTTGAGTTGTTAAAATAGAGATAAAAAATGTTAGTTAGTTTTTTTACTTTTCTATTATTCATGATAGTATGTCATTATGATAATTAATAAAAAAAAATGCAAGTCTAACCATGGAAAAAAAGAGATAAAATTTGGGAGACTAAAAAATCGTGTTTTAGCTTATTATAATAATATAGGATGTTAGCGGAACTGTTTCCACTTATTACTCACTCTGTCCCAAAACATTGAGACACTATGTATTTATGTCCAATTTTTACCATCAAATATGTCATATTTAAATTGTTAAAATGTAAAATTTTAAAATATGTTCATATAGTATAACCGCGAGTAACTTTTGAAAAACTAGATTTGTACAAGTTAAAGTTGCGTTAAATGGGTATCAAATAAATAAATATTTAGTAAAATATTAGTCACGGTCTACCGTCCCGCCAAGTCGCTAACTGTCTCAGTCGTTACGCGTTTATTGAACCACTTCAAACCCTCCCCCAAAACTCAACATACATACATACATACATACATATTAAACACCTATACTCAAACGGGTTAAGATTTGACATGACCCGTTCGGTACAGGCTATACATACATACATACATACATATATCTCTCTCCACCCAACCCCTATCCGGCTCAATTCACCGCGCCTATAAATAAATAATTACATACATACATAATTATGTATAACAGCGGTAGCGGGATGATGCTGGTGAATTGCTCGGGATGCCGAACCCCTCTGCAGCTCCCGCACGGTGCCACATCCATCCGCTGCTCCATCTGCCATGCTGTCACACACATCGCCCCTGTTGACCCACGTGCTGTCTCTGTTACTCCCTCTCCTCCACCTCCCTCTACGGTGTCGGCACCTGTGTCGTTGCACGGTAAGAAGAGGGCGGTGATAGTCGGGATATCGTATAGGTTTTCAAGGCACGAGCTGAAGGGGTGTATTAATGATGCAAAGTGTATGAAGTTTATGCTTATGAAGCGGTTTCATTTCCCCGAAGCTTCCATTCTTATGCTCACAGGTTGTTTTTATATCTGTTTGTTATGTATCCATATGTGTTTTACTTATTAGTTGCACACTTACTCGGTTCCGTTTTAAGTTTTTTTTTATATAAAACTATGTGCAATTTTGACACGACAATAACTTGTATCAATACTGTAGAAATGATTTTTGTTGTGTATCTACTATGTGTGTTTTATTAGATGTACTAAAACTCCGTCCCTAACTAATTGTCGTGTGTGAAAATAAGTGCAACTTTTACATGCTCGCAGGCAGGGCCGGCCTTAGTGGTAGGCATAACAGACATTGATCTTAGGCGCCGGCTAAACAATAGGCGCCAACAAAAAAACGCAAAAAATAAATAAATATAATTAGTATAATTGCTTGCATGTATGGTTACGTGAAGAGGAATTTAATATATGAGAAACGAAATGAAAATCCCTAATTTTAGTTTGGGGCTTTGAAGTAAAGTGGGTTTTATTTTTTACAGTAGCGAGATGGAAAGAAGTGAGGAAGAAGATAGGTTTCAAGTTTCATACTATTAATGTCATATTTCAGTTTTATTACAGAGCAGTTCTTATACTTTGAAAACATATAAAATAGCTTTTAGTTTCTGTAATGTTACTTAAAACACTGGCAAATCTTAAAAAGTTACATTATCGGTCCAAACAATTAATCATTTTGTGATGAATCTGAAAATTGTTGATTCATAATCCTTTAATTAATTGTCGATTTCCGTCTTTACGACTTTGGAAAGAAAATTTCATTTTATTAAAGAGTTTGTAAATCAACTTTGGTACGAGAAAATAATTTAACATAATTTAAGAGAATCCATTTCATTTGATGGTTTTGTTGTTTGTTATGTAAAAGATATATTTGTTAATATGTTATTGTTGGAGAGTTTATAATTTTTCTGGAATCACCTCTTTGGTACCTATATGGTATGAATTTTTTTTTATGCGATTAAATTGAAAAGGCGCATAAAATATTATACGTCTTAGGTGCTAATAGGTGCCGGATCGTCCCTGCTCGCAGGTGTATATATTTGTTATATATGAATATGTATCCGTGTATCTATATATGTGTTTTATTAGTTGTACCGCCTCCGTCACTAAATAAGCGTCCATTACGAAAATACGTGCAACTTTGACTTGCATATTTTTCGTATTTAAATTGCCTAAATGCAAACTTTGAAATTCCAACATATAGTTCTAACCATGAACCATGTGATTAACTTATTAAAACAATCGATTTTGGAATATGAAAATTTCATGGTCAAAGTTAGACGTATTTTTGTAGGGATCAATTATTTAGCGACAGGGGGTGTATGTATGTGTGTATGTTTGTTTCTGGCAGATTTTAAGAGAAAAATGGTTGAATTCTTCTTCTTGCTTGGGGAAAATGTTCATTTAGTACATGCTTTAAGACTTAATCATCAAAAAACCCATGGTTAAGAAATCTTAAGAATAGGCTCAATTATGCTGCTTCTTTTTACTATTTATGTTCAACTTTGATAATTTGATTGCTACACTGATATATATATATATATATATATATATATCAGTTATTAAACGAAAAACACAGTTTTTGAAGATTGGGTTTTTGTCGGTTCAACTTCAGCCTATTAGCTAATTTAGGTTTGAGAAAAAAAAGTGAGTAGTCAATTGGGCAACAACTTAATAGGGAAAAGTGGATGAGAATGGAAGTTACATTGTATATGTATATATATATATATATTTGTTCTTACAGAGTTTAAGGAAAAAGAAGGTTAGATTTTTTAATCAGTTTTACTTAAGCCTATTTTAGCTAATTTAAGTTTAAGATTTAAAAAGGCTCTGATTAAATTGCGACTTAACAAAAAGGCTCTCTTAGTCTCAAGGTTACAGGTATATGTATGTGTATATTAGTTTGTTTATTGCAGCTTATATAAGAGACAGCAGATTGAATATTTGTCAACTCAACTTATTAGCTGATTCAGGCTGATTGAAAATGGACATCCAACGGGCTATAGCTGGGGGAAAAACGAGCTATAAAGCTTCTCCCAAAAGCTGGTTTGATGGGAGCTTTCATGACTTTTTCGGTCGTAACAAGTCTTACATTTAACTAGCTTTTTACCTAAGGTTCTTTTTATTTGACACAGAGCTTCCAGAAGTTTTGAGCTTGACTCTTCTGACTTGCTCTTAATGTAAACAAAAACTAGGCACACTCGTGAAGCCTTTAGTGTCATATGTTTTGGGTTTTGGTTCACATCTTTGTTTGTGTTATTAAGATTTAGTCATGAGATTTTTTAAAACTTCACAGTTCCGAGCTTAATCGTATGGCTTATTTGGTTAGATGTTGCTTTTATCTAAAAATTGGTCTGCTTATCGTTAGCTCTGCATTTGCGTTAACAGCTTAGAAGATTAGCTTTTTTGATTTTCTAGCTTGAAAAATTACGTGTGAAACCAGCTTATCTCCCAGCTTCGAATAATGTGGTTTGAAATAGCTATTTTTTGTGTGTAGAAGCTAACCGAACAAACATATAATATGTCACATTTGTTTAGCTAACTTTTTTGCTTGAAAGCTAACCAAGCAACATGCAATCTCATATTCGTAGTGGGTTTAAATGTAGATATGTGTGTGTTATGTAGGTTTATGAATTCTGTTGATTGTGCTGGTTTGAATGTTATTGGATTCCCATGCGATATGTGTACATGCATACTGTTAGACTGTTGAGAACAAAATAGGAGAAGGGACTAGGGAGACGAAATAAAGCTTTAACACTAGTAGCAATGCATTGACAGAAGCAAATCGTTTTTGGGGTAACATCTCTATTGTATGCTGGAAAAGAAAATTGAAAGAGTTTTAGAGTGAAGTCTGCTCTCCAAGAAAAAAACAGTGAAAGTTGTCTCCCGCAAGATGAAGAGTTTCTAGATGAATGTTCCATTGATAGAATTTTGATTACTAAGAAAATTATTAAATGTGAATGTTTTGTTTGGTTTCTCATAAAGAAAAAGATCTATCAGCTTTTAAAATTACTAAGAACACTTATGATTTAACGTATTTATCAGAAAAAAAGGTGTTATGTTTCTCTGCAATTTAGTACTAAATCATACAATCATTTGCACTTGTAGGGCCTCTGTTAGCCTTCATATTATTTAAGCATTAAATATTGAGAAAACATATATGCATTTAACTTTTAAAAAAAGACAAATCATTTTTCTTTTTATAGTTTACTTAAATTTTTAACTACTAAAGGAGTTTCTTCTTCTTCTTCTTGTCTTTCCTTTTCAACAAACATGTATTGATAATATTTAGCTACACGTTAAAGATATTTGCAATTATATTGAACTCCACATCGTCTAACCAGCATCCACAGGGCTAATTCACTGTATGGTTCTTACAAGGACCTATTAATTTTCCTGTAATTGGACAATGCTTCAATTGTGACAGAACTATGGAAAAAACAGAAGTTTTCTGATATTTAGAAATATTAAGAAATGTTTTACTTGCTCAATTACGGCTCCTTACCTGGTTAAGTAAGCTAGAGTATTAACTCTGTTGTTTGAACTTGTGTGCTCCTGGCTTGGGAAAACTACACTTTCTACGTTAGTTTAAAAATTAAGTAGTACTCCATACGTTTATTTAGCTAAGTAAAAAGTTTCTTCTTTAATCATCTCATATGCTACTCACTTTTTTCATGATATTGTATACTTCGTCATGCAAAATGTTTATTCATTTTTTTTGAACTTGAGTACAGAGGAAGAAACTGATCCATATAGGCTTCCGACCAAACACAATATGAGAATGGCGTTGTTTTGGCTCATGCAAGGTTGCCAACCAGGAGACTCATTATTGTTTCACTTTTCTGGTCATGGTTCACGACAAAGAAATTATAGTGGTGATGAAGTTGATGGCTATGATGAGACTTTATGTCCTTTGGATTTTGAAACTCAAGGCATGCTTGTTGATGATGAAATTAATGCTACGATTGTTAAGCCACTTCCTTATGGCGTTAAGCTTCATGCAATAATAGATGCTTGCCATAGTGGGACTGTGCTTGATTTACCTTTTCTTTGTAGAGTGCACCGGTGAGTTATATACGACAGTGTTTATGTCTCTGGAAGTTCTGTTATTATTTGTCCTCTTTGCACATATTAGTCCTATTTTTCTTGTATATTCTCATGCAGTTCGTTTGGTATCATGTCTTCTTGTTTTACGATTTCCCCTTATTATGGAACTACTTCCATTTGTTTGTTCTGTACAATATGTATGTATAGAAGATTTCATTGAAGGTAGCAGACATTATAACAATTGATGTTCCTTTAAAAGTCTCCATTCCCTGTAGTAGCAACCAAAAGGAAATGAAAGAGGCATATGATTCCAAATTTTCTGTTTCTTAAAATACTATTTTCTTATAAATAGATAGGGAGATTTCTTCTTCCTTCTTTTGAAATTATCATGTACCTTATTTGGGGAAAGTTCTTTTTAGTTTAGGTTTAAGCAATGATATAAGGAGGGATTTAATGAGACACTTGTGCGTTGACATGTACAAAAGAAGTCCTTTAGTTTTAAAAATACATTCAAGTACATCAAAGGGCTCTCGTTTAGTCTCTACAGTGTGTCATTACTCGTCAGTTTTACCTTAATACCAGTCTTTCCTAAATTCCTTTTCCTCTTCTTAACGTTGTACTTGTATGTGTTTTAAAACGAGCTGGTGAGTGTATGTATGGATTTAGAGAATAAATATCCATCTAATGGTCAGTTGGCCAACTTGTTTTTGTTTTCCTCTGATACGACTAAAACTTCTCTTTGTCAGTTAATTAATTAATTTATTGAAAACAGGAGTGGTCAGTGGGGATGGGAGGATCATCGCCCTCAATCAGGCATATGGAAAGGAACCAATGGGGGTGAAGCATTTTCCTTCAGTGGTTGTGATGACGACCAAACATCTGCTGATACATCTGTAAGTATTGGACCTTGGTCATGTGGGTATAATGGCTATAAGTTCAAATATGTGCTAAAAGTGAACATCGATGCATACAAACAAACATGACTTGTGAACATAAATAGACTTCGTAATTAACTATCTGAATACTTATTATTCATGATGTTTCAAACCTTTATCCTCATGTATATATGAATTTTTGAGCACATATGAATTTACGTTTTTTAATAAAGCCTATGATTTTGGCGTCGAAGTTTACGCCTTTTTGGAGCTCTCCTGGAAACACTTCAGCGATGCTTTAACATTGTATAACATTGGTATTGACTATTTTTTCAGTAGGGATATTAAATTGTCAATCGCATGAGGCATTAAATGCTTAATAAACAAGGAAATTTATACACCAACTTACTTTTTTCATTTACACAGGCACTATCTAAAATTACATCAACTGGTGCAATGACCTTTTGCTTTATCCAAGCCATTGAGCATGGGCAGGCCACTACGTATGGGGCAGTACTTAGTTCTATGAGAGCTGCTCTAAGAAATGTGGGAAGTAATGACCTTGGAGGTGGCGCAGTAACCTCTGTCCTCACCATGCTTTTGACAGGAGGAAGTTTGAGTGGCGGCTTGAGACAGGTATATTTTTTGTTTTCTTATTGCTAATTAATCATTATCAACAGCCGCTTGTGAACAATCTTACGCACCAATTTTAAGCCGCTGGAACAAGGTGGTTGGTACAAGTAGTTCACTCCTGGGGTTTATCCCTCGCACCGAGAAAGTGGGGTAACCTCCAAAGACTCCAAAGAGAGAGTTATTAATTTTAAAAGAAATAAATAAATTAAACCGCTGCTTCCCCGTTACTATATTTCCTTTTTACGGAATCCTTAATAAGATGGTTTATGTAGTTCCCTCAGACCTCAACTTGGATATATAAATTGACCTCGTTGATCTACACCCTGACATGTAAGGCATTGCTGACGTAGTTGTAACTTGATCTTTCATTTGCAAGTTCAGTAGGTTATTCCTTTACATCGATGAATATGCTAGTCAATGTGTTGTTACAAAGCACACATTGGTTCCTTGATTTCCTTTTTTTTTTTTCTTTCCTCTAATCAAAAAATCTTATTAAGGGGATCAAATGCTATCACCCACACCACCTTTAAGATTCGAACCCTGTACCCCATAGTTGAGAGTAGTTATAGCCCACTTACTACTACTTTTTTTGAAACTTACAAACGAATTATATATCAGATCATTTTTCTTCTGTTTGATAATAATTAATCAACACATCGATTGCTGTTTTACTGGGTAGATGAATTTTAGTTTTCTAGCATATGCATTCATGATAACGTGTACTATGTCGAAGTTGGGGAATACAAGTGAATGTTTTCTGACTTGCTTTCTTTTTATGTATTGTAACATTATTTTATCTTTGATGACAGGAACCGCAGCTGACTGCATGTCAGCAATTCGATCCTTATACAAAGCCATTCTCGTTGTAATTTGCAGTGCATCAAGCTCACCATTTGTCCATACCTAAAGTTCAAAACAGATCTGTTTCAATCCCATGTTTTGGTGCTTAACTCGTATATATATATATTCGTCTTTTTAGCTGTTGATGCTTTATTTATTAATATCCTTTCATTTTTATCTTATGTGTAAACTTTTGAGGGGTGAGAGAACTCAACTTATTGCAAATAATATAACTGGAAGTCTGAGTTGTACAAATATTTTGTTGTTTTCCGAAACTAATTCACAATGAAGTAAAGAAATGTGGCTCCCCTTTGATAGACAACCAATCTCTTGTTGATGTTCGGATGGGAACGTTCTAATAGGAGACTACGTTAAGGAAGATCTGAAGAAGTCATAGTTACCGAGAGTGGAAGCGTATGCTGAAAACTGAAAACTGAAAACTGAAAACTATACGAGAAGCGGAGGCAAGAAATGCAAGCTAAAATTTTATGGGAAACTAGTAACACCGACATAGCTAAAAATTAAGAATGTAATATACAGGAAATGTTTTATAAAACTCTTGTGGTTTTATGAATTCCATAATAATAATGAGAAGAAATAGTAGTTATAATCTTATAGTTTAAGAGATATATCGCTAATTATTCGAGTTATAAGAGATAATTTATAAAAATATTATATCTGCTCTTTTGGTAACTTGATTTAATCTTAATTTTAGATGCAATTATAACTTCTTTTAAAGAGAAATACTTGGTATCTTATAAGTTTCCGAGAAACATTATTTAAGATTTCTAAGAGGATTCATTTATGTTTCCGAAATGTTTTGGATAGGTTTCTCCTAAAATTCTAAGAATACTGTACCCATCTCCGAAGCACTTTTCCATGGAAACGCAAAACAGACCCTAAATAGAGTTTCCCAGTAAATGCCAATGAACTGCTTTGTTGGGTACTGTTTGTTTAAACAATGCTGAAAATGTGATGCTAATGTCAGTCTTATGATAATACGGAGTATTAAGATTCAAGAATGTCTCGTCAGTAATTGGGAGTAATGTTTTAGGGACAACATAGCAGAAGTATCATAGACCTGTTAGTTGCTCAAGTTGCACAGTGGTTGGTTGATTAGCTTATAAGTCGTTTGTTTTACAACTTTACAAGTCATAAATCTGGTGAATCTATTCTTTTGTTAACAGAGCAAAGCTTGTGAATCGAATAATGTAACGAAAGCATGACATTTTAGCTAGTGACTTGATGAATATAGAAACTCCGATTTATATATCCCTCATTGTAAGATAAGCCAAATGAAAGACAGATCCAAGCGTTGGGGTCAGTATCGTACAAACAGAACAATGACAAATTATTGGATGAAATTCCTACGCATTATTATTGTAAAGTTCCATAGCATTATTGGATGAAAATGAACGCTTATGATAATGATGCCCAAAGAACCATTTTAAAAGTTAATTCTGAAGAAATAATATAGTGACATGTAGAACCATCCCCACATATGTAATGAACCCAACCCACCCAACAGAAAAACACTTTTTGCAAGTTCAAAATGTGGTGCTTCTAAAAGAAGCAGTACTAGCCATAAATATATCCTAAACCAGGTACAATGAGCATCACTAATATCTAAATAAACTTATCTAATCTCAAGATTTTCTTTGAATTTGGCGGTCGAAACCTCTCTAGCTTCAGCCCTGGGTTTGTCCGAATCTCGTTCAAGAATGAATCACCTTTTACAGAGTAAACAATTTCCAAAATGGTGCCAACAACTTCAGCTGCTAATCCAAACTCCACAAGACTCCCCTTTTCCTCACCACCGTTGTAAATTAATTGCCCAATTTCTGAAAAGGGAATAACGTCTTCAATCAAGATTTTTGCAAATATACGACCAAGGAATTCACCGGCTTTTGGTGCATCATTAATAGCATCTTCCAAGGTTGAAAGAACCAACTCAAACCTGAACAAAAAAATAAGACATAAACCGAGTTAAACAGAGAAGATGGGAATGGATTGTAATTCACTGTAATGCACAACTAGAACAAAACTTTACCCCTTTATTAGATGATCATGATGTAAGAGAGAATCCTGAGTTTTCGAGAGGTTTGTGAGCAGCTTCGCTAGACTATCTCTCTCCATATCCTTCCTCTCGAAAGAATCAGAAATCCAAAGAGAGATCATTGTCGGGTAAAAGCAAGGTGCATTTAATTCTTTTACACAAAGAGTAACCTCCTTCTCGTCTTTGATACTAGAAGGAAAAAATAAATGAAGTTACTCTTGATATAATAATGACACATCCCAAATATATATATATATATATGATGAGTACAAATAATCCAAGCATATAAGAGCCCGCAAAGCAGATCTTTTAATATTGTGGGACCAATCTTAGATGGAGTGTATGGAAAAATCCTATGAATTGCCATTAATGCAATTTCACAAACTCCTATGAACTCATGACATATCTACGTCTCTGTGGCCCTATCTACCGAGGTTTTTGGCCAAGAACCCAAATGTAGTAACTAAAGTTTCTAGATACGTAACAGTCCTATCTTTTTTTACTTATGGTAAGGTGCATTAATGATTAAAGAGGTCAAGTGCAAGTCTGCTAAAGTCCAAGGAACAATTTAGGTGCATGTGCTATATTACGAGGAGCTGACAAAGTATTAGTATTACTATATACACACACATTGTGGAATACAGTTGTTATTTCTAAGAAAATTCTTTGCATTGGCAGATGATGGAAAAGCTTTTCTCTTTTTCAGGAAACACCTCCTGTTACAGAGTTAGGTAATCTCCTACCTCAATGTATCTTGATAAAGATCAAATACAGGAAAAAAGTTAATATACAATAAATCTAAAGTAGAGATTAAAGAACAGGGTTTAATTTTTATATATACTACAGAATACAGATCCTTTATAAAAACACAGTGCACAAATATCCTTTACAAAAAGAAAATACCTACCGAACCTGGCCAGTGAGGTTTAATACATCTACTTAATGGTAATATAAACACCCTCCTTTGCAATTTACTTGTCTACTACGAAACTACGTGCAACTTTGACTTGCAGAAATTGGGTATTCAAACTACCAAAATGATAATCTTCAAATACAGTAGCAACATAATTTAAATGTTATAACTGAATTATTAAATTTCAAAAAAATTCAATTCGACAATTTAGATATGAGTTATTTGCAAGTCAAATTTGTACATAGAGGACAATTAAATTGGAACGGAGGGAGTCGCACATATTAAAGTGATATTCTATCCTTTTTGTTATATATCCACGTAGGTCACTTACCAGCACTTGGTATTTGAACTAAGGCATCCAAAAAAGTTTTATACCTTTCAAAGAGTACAATCATTTAAGACTTTTAGAGGTAACAAAAAGGGAGAAAAAAACTGCTCATATTGTAATATCTCTCCACTTATGTCTCCCTTTCTCGATTTTACAAAGCTCCAAAAAATTGTTCACAAGACTCGTGTAAAACATAGAAGTTACAGAAGCAATCATAAATTCCTATAATGAAGAAAACGTTCTAACAAAAATAAGTATCATGTGCAAGCCTCAGAACTTGTGGTATATTCTAGGTAACTCTCTTTCCCACAGATAACGACCATGTAAATGGAAAATAGCAATCTTGTTGAGTATCGTTATCGTTAATAAGTTAAAGAGAAATTATGAACGGCGGGTAATTATTGAGAAAAAGACAGAAATTACATAAAAGTCCAGAAATTTACCTGTAGTATTCTTTAATAGTCGACAAAGAAATCTCTCTGAGCCGTTCCTCGGGTAGTACCTTATCTGAAACAGCATTCTGTGAGGGAGTTACACTTGGTGAACTAGGCCGAGACCTATTACCTGTATTTCTCATATCACGGTTCCCAAAACTCACATTTCGATCAAAAATCCTACCCTGGTCATTAGGTCCAGTAGATCTCTCATTCATGTTGTTTCTAGGCAGGAGATCTTCTCTGGTTCCATAAGCTGATCTGTCTTGCACAGAACCAAAACCATTCAATGGAGTGTTGGCAATCAAAGGTTGTCCCCTACTAGACATTCCCCTAGCAAGACCACCTTGAGGACCAAGCATGATCGACTCTTCACCAAGAGGTCTATGTGGCAAAGGTACAGAGGGAGTAGTCCTTTCAAAAGAATGTCTATCGTCAACTCTCGCATCTTGTATACCAAATCCTCTCGGCTGTGTTTGCAAACCTCGATAACCACCCATTTGGGAGTTCGGGGATGTTAACATAATCGACCCTCTCGAACTAAAATCCATGGGTTGACGATTGCGTATTGAAGAGTTTGGGCCTGGACCTGGGCCTCGGCCCATCCTACCAGCTTGGGCTTGGACATTTCGTTCTTGAGCCGCATCCCTATGCACATCCTCAATCTTTTTCGGCCCTTCAACTTTCCGCCTTTGCTGCCATTTATTTTTTCTTAAATCAATTGTGTCTTTTAACATGAATCTCACTCTGGAAGAGAGTTTCATATTGTTAGACAACCTAAAAATCAGATCAAAATAAGCATCCATGTGCTCCTTTGCTTTAGAATGGTCGATCATCTCTCCGATTGTACTCATTAATTTACACAAAGATTCAATATTTTCTTCGTCTGGATTATTATATTGACCCAACAACTTCTTAATACACTCGTTCATAATTCTTTCAGTCAACATTCCCTTTTTGTATAATTCACCAATTAGCCGAATATTTCCTAACATACGTCTTCGTGCCTGGATTCTTTTTTCCTCTCTCTCCGCAGGAGACTGCTGAACTTCACCTTCAGCATCATCTCTCTCTGCTTCCTCTTGTTCTCTCTCTCCTCTCTCAAACTCTTCCTGGCACTTGTTAAGAAGAAGTCTCTTAAAAGTGATCTTTTCATCATCTTCAACAAAATCGGGCAGCTCCCTAGCCAGGTGATAACAAAAATTGGCATACATTTCACAAAAAGTTGGTTCCATCAGAGCTTTATCAAATATTTGAGATATGACACCTCTAAGAGTACCAGCGTTGTCAATGTTAACCGCTTTAACTTGCTCAAAGAGTTTTTCAAAGTTTTGCGGAGTAAGCTTATTCAAGGTAGCCTTCAATTGTCTCTGCTTATTCTCTTCCTCGTCAGTTATTTTCCCAATTTGGTACTTTCTCTCAGCTTTGTGCATTACCAGTGCAGGAGTATGAGGTGAGGAAATCAAACCCTTCTGAAAACCAGTTGCACGCTGCCACTTGTCCGCATCAGAGTTACTTCTTTGCATAACCTGAGATCCCATAGGTTGCATAGGACCAGATAAAATACTTCCACGCACATTCCTTAACAAACCTTGATTGCCCCCTTGGCCAGGTCTGAAATTACCACCATGCCCATCCATATGAAGATCTCGACCAAAAACAAGAGGACCGGGTACCTTATTCCACCTGTCCTTATCACCCACAACCCCGCGACGAGGTCCCCCTGGTGACCTGTCAACAACTCCTCCAGGACTAGGATACTGGGAATCATGAGAAACGTTTACATTACCAACCATCAAAGCATCTGCCACGTCAGTTGGGATTTTGAAACCTTTCGGAAGATCAACACATTGTTCGGAGAACTTCATTAAAAAGTCTCTAGAATATTTTTTTGCCATTAACTCATCTCCGTCATTGTCAGAAATAACCTTGTTATGTTCTGCATTTTCTAACTTAGGAGTTGAAATATCAGCTGCATCTTCCCAATCATCAGGTTCAGCTTTTTCATTCGAATTTATGTCATCTTGAGTAGAATCAACCACTGACTCCTTCGAATCATCAGTTTCAGCTTTCTCATTTGATTTTTCCTCAGGTCTCTTAAATGCATTGTAGAGATCAGAGGTGTTTCCAGCAGCATCTGCTTTTTGTAAAATTTCTTTTAGTTTTTTCTTTTTAGCCACTGAACTCTTAGACCTACTAAGCTCTGCTATAGGCTTAACAGCTTCTTCAAATTTCACAACATCAGATGGCTTGCTATCGACACTTTCACTATCACACACAGAAACTTCCGTAGTGGAAATATTACGATCACAGGCTGAATTTGCCAATGAAGTGACTGTCGAGATAGACTCATCTGCATTAGACACTAAGGAAGCTGATGACACTTCAGTATTTTCCTTTTCGCAGTTTCTCAAAAGTTCTTCGGTTCCTTCCTCCGCAACCTCTTCAGTTTGATTATCAACTAATTCTGAAACCTTTGATGAAGCCGATTCTGAAGGTGTCTTCAACTTATTATCATCTTCTTTGGCCCTATCGCTATTCACTGGTTCAAAAGCTTTAGCAACAGGAATTATCGAGGACACCGAGCTGGGGCTTGGAACATCACTAGCGGCACTATATCTGGATAGCGTTTCTTTAGCAGATTCGACAACGGCTTCAGCAGAAACTAATGAAGAAGTTGGTTTAGGAATTGAAGTCTCAGATGATCCCCTGCTAGAGAAATTGGTATGCTCCAAAGACTGAGACTGAAAACTTGGATCTGATGTGGACTGTCCAGGAACCTGAAAAAATATTAAACAAATTAGCTAAACCCATGAAAAAATAGACATCTTAGGAGAGAGAATGATTCCAAAAAGGGATGTCCCTCGTGGAAGAAGCATATAAGTATTGAATATGTGGACAACTGGGCATTCAAAGTTTGTTGCTACCAAAAACTATTTTCGAAAAGTTCAGATCGAATAACTCAGTGTAGGTTGAAAACTACTCAAATCTAAGAACAATATCTGGTAGATATTGTTGATTGATTTTAAGTCCATTAGACACATCATTTTCTCTTTGAAATATGGTCACATTTTCAACAGATTATCTGGCAATACTACTGTGAGGAATGAAGTTAGTTTAAGTGTAGTTTTACGAGATAAATTCAATGGAATATCTCAGTGTGGCTGCACACGTCCAATCTACTCAAATCTAACAGCAACAAATAGTTGATGACTGCTCTACACGCCAATTAGATGGCAACGGTAGTGAATACATCATTAAAAATTTTAAAAATCCCTATTATGAATGAATTTAGCTTCTTCAAGATGAGCAAATATAGTTTCAACCAATAGACCAGCTGGACACCCCAATAAAACCAATTCCATCTTCAAGACTTTCATTATATTTCTCCATTAATCTCTTCATACAAATTACAGTGCACAGATCACAAAAGAGACTGTAACAATTGTATCTTCCAAGATATCTCTGTGCTACTCCCATCGTCACCATGACCTCTCTTTTTAAGAAAAACAAATCAACATCTAACAGCATCCATGTCCTTTTTTTAAATGCATTACAGCAACAAATAAAGGTGTTAGTTTCCAATGCCACCATGAGCTCTCATAATATAAGTGTCTTAAAAGATCTTACTGTGTAGCAGTTACTTTCTAAAAAAAATTGGTTTACGGTAACAAATATACCTGGACAGATGGCTGAGATGGTATTTTCTCCATTAACTTCTCCCCTTGATCTTTATTAACAGAATCCACCTTAGTACTCGTCTCCTTAATTCTATTTTCAGTAACAAGAGAACCAACTGATGTGGGCTCCTCAATGGAAGCAGAAGAGAGAGAGCCCAATGATTTTTCCCGATTTGAAGAGCTATTTGGACGAGTAGAGATAGCTCCACCAGGTTTCTGTGACAGGACCTTTTCAACTAACGAACTACTGGGTGCATCGTTCACCTTCTCTCCATGTACCACTGTAGCTGGCTTAATAGTCACCGCCGTCCGTAGTGGTGGCTGAGATGAGGAATTGACGGCTTTATTTAAAGGAGCAGGACCACCTTGAGCCGAAGGCAATGCAGGATTATGATAATAGTTTGAAGCCTGAGCAGATTTAATAGGCTGCCCTTGTGGAATATTATGGCGTGGCCTTGGTCCAGATGCATTCCCGAGCCTCAGCTCTTCGTGCGTATCGGGATGAGTAATTTTCACAGGTTTACGAGAGTTTTCAAATTTTGAATTCTGAAGTTGAGGAAATTGCGGTCCAGGACCCATTCCTATGTTGCCAAGCTGATGTGGCAGCTGAGGTGAAAAATTCATGCCCTGCCCATGATGTGACATCATTCCCTGGGCTTGCATTGGATGTTGATGGGGATGTATATTCGAGATATAATGTGGAAGCTGAGGAGCACTTCCTAAGGGGACCGGCATCGGCATAGGCATCGGCATAGGCATAGGCAATGAGGTGGTGACCATTCCCTGGAGGTGCATTTGTGAGGTGCGTCCACCAAACGGGACGGGGACTTGTTGGTGATATGGCATTGGGATGGAAACCCCGGAATTATTATGAATGGGAGCCTTCTGGGGTTGAGATACAGGTATGGGAGTTGGGACTTGCATGTTTTCTCTTCTTTGGTCACTAGCACCTCCATCTTTTTTCTGCATTTGTTGCTTGGGAGCAGTTGGAATCGGAAATGGGGGTGCCGCCTGTCGCTGTGCTTCACGACGAGCCTGGCAGGCAAAGAAAGAAAGAAAATATCAAACATTAACATTTTAGTTGTAATCATAATATATCACAAGATTCCTTTACACATCTATGCTAAAAATAGGCCACATTTCCATTTCTCAAATCCCGAATTATAGGCTATCTCCACACTGAAATTAGACTAAATGTTATCACGTTGACTAATGACCTCAAAATGATATCGAACAGTTACAATTAATTTGGGTGTTACCTTCTTAGTAGATGTTTTATATTTCTTATTAAGCCGATTATGCTAACCAAGATTTGGTCTGTTTAGTTTTACGAGATTTCTTGCTTGCCGAAGGAAAAAAACGGTGCTTCAGAAATTTCAATACCATAGCATAATGCTTGATGAGATACATCCAATCTGTCAGTGTCTTAATATTTTCTCATAGTCTCGAGTAGAACTTTATGGCATGCAAAGTAAATCAAACAGAAACTTGCTAGTGAAAATCACAATATATGACAAGATTAATTTAAATCTACAAGGTACCAGATTTTTTTATTAAAATGCAAGCTTGACATAAAGCATGAGTTCAGTTAAAAGCATATTTTATCCATAAAAAAAGTAAGGAAACTATATTTCCCAATTCATATTTTGAAAATTCAAAATGAAGGAAATAAAACACATGACTCGAAACAAGCAAATATAAAATGAAACCTAATATTGACGATAGGATTTCATACACGAACAATAGCTAACCATCCGAAAGACCCTTTACAAGATCATGGTTTTTCATTTACAACAAAAAAGTAGTAATTCATGCTTAGTTTCAAACCTAATTTAAAAAAGATGTTGCGGAAAGAAAGGGTCAGTTTTTTTATATTCAGGAGAGGAGAGGAAAAAACGCATGCTGAGCATATTAATATTTTCCACAAGAAGTACCATAAGCAAGCTACAAAGCACATTGCGGCAAGTTTCTAAGAAAGAGCTTTTACATATACAATCAACCAATGCGAGCAATAATATCACGTTAATTGTGAACTCTTCTAGGCCCTGAAGCGTTACAAGTTAAACACGTGATTTTAATAGGCAGTGCTACATCTAGGGGCGACAACAAATTACATACATGTTTCATGCCAATATCAAAATCAAGACCACGAAAGCTTCTAACTCAAAGTTGCATGAACAACATAACCTATAGACGCTTCAGCCTCAGAAGCTGCAAGAAACTTCCCATCACCACATGTAATGAAGCATTAACACTCGACTTGTATATGTCTACACCAAGCACATCCACATCTGACCCAACCTTATGTTAACCCATAAAAATGTATTACGATGTTGTAATTTACTTTTAAAGTAATGGAAAACATATCATCTTTTAATAGTATTTTATCACATAAAATTATAAAAATATATATAATTTATCCTAGGCGCTTCAGACAGCGCTTCCTCACTTCTGCTCCCATCCGTTTCCCCTATGCGCTGCCGTACCCATTCCCACTTCTTGCAATAATCTAATCTCACTCTATTCAACTTAAGGATTTACAACTTCATATATCATGGCAGGCGCTACGTTTCACCCACTTCAGTAAAGTAGGACTTGTAAAAATAAAGCAAAGATTTGCATTATCGATAGAAAGACCGTGATAAGCAAAAAACTGGAGAAGAAGCAAACAAATATGAAGATTAACCTGGTCTCGTTGCTGCTCAACCAAACTTGGTGGTGCTGAGTTGGTTCTGGCAGGTATCTGTAAACAAAATAAATGTTTTATAAATAAATACGATGCTATTGACTAAAAATTTCGAAGCTTTATTTGACCACATTAAGGTCTTGATGAGCAAATTTTGTCATGAGAGTAAAAAAACAGAAAATGAGATGCCATTTACAAAAAATACCTGCATCACGTTTAAAGTACCAGGGCTTACGCTCCCAAACTGAATAGGAAATGACTTGGATGCATCCCCTGGCGCTAAAACACCAAAGAAACAATGCAATTATTATTGTAAATCTCAACAATCAAGTAATAATTTTGAACAGTAAATGAATCCCGAAAGTTTTATAAAGGATATCATACAAGAAATGGGATCCATAACTTAGTTAAATACATCTTCAGCACGAGCACCCACAGAAACCCCTCATATTCATCTCTAAAATTTACATAAAACTTTTACGTTTCACAAAATATATCAGATTCTATACAATACTTAATATAAAATTTATTCATTTCAAAAAGAATAATATATTTTCATCTATATGAATTGCTTATTAAAATTGTTTTTTGATTGAATAATCATAAGTGAGATTTTCACGTAGTAGAACATAATCAGTAAAATGCAAACTGACATAGGTAATTGGGTAGACAATTTCGGAAATCCCTACTTTAAATCGCCAAATAAGCTGCAAAAAAGAAATAAATAGGGGACAACTTCACCAACATATGAATGTATAAATATATGAGAATTATGGATTACATTATGAAGTGATAATCAGAACTAAGTAGGAGAAAGAGAAAATGAAATGGTGTTATATATATATTTTACCGTCAGAGATGAATAAATATATAAATAGTAGTTGCCTTTTTTCGAATAGAAAGATAAAGAAAATAATATAATTTTGACGTCTTTTCTGCTTAAAATGTAGTGGCTTCCCCTTTTTATGGCACAAGTATTTTTTTAAAGAACCTATACGGATGCTGCTAAATCTGAATATTTATTTTTGATTGGTTAGTCAAATTTTGTAGAAAAGTAACAAATAAAGAAACCACTGCGGGTGCTCCAAAGGTGTACCTTTGGTAGGGGTTGCCTGAGGTGCAGGATCAGGTTTAGCATTAAGAGCCTGAGGTGGAGCATTATTAACAATTGGGGAACTTCTCTGAGGTGGGGGCTCAGTTGTTGGCTTAATAAACGAGCCTGTGACTTGGGCATTAGGTCCTATATTATAGAGAATAGCCACAATTGTCAGTTCAATAAAACATGCAGAAGTTCAGAACCAATAACAATGATCTCTAAGCAGCAGAGAATTGAACTTATATTTATTTTAAATTTATGAAAACATACCAGGTGGTACCGGTGGCTGCAAATGGGAACCATTTGGTGCAGGACGGCTTGCAGAAGCACTGTTTGAATCTGAGTTCAAATTCGCACCATATCCACCAGCCCTAGATTGTTCTTCTTGCACATTGTTGGACCTTCTACTAAAACTGACAAACCAGCAAGGATAAAAACCATTACATTACATATCATTAAAGCAGTTACACAAGTAGAAACCCGCATATCCACATAAATAAGTGCACCACACTATCAAAACCCAAGACATGCAAAATCCATCAATGATGGCATGATGATAAACAGAACTTCAGATACCCAACCCCAAACTTTCATACAAATATTGGCATGCAGACATATATTTGGACTCTACACAGAATAAGGAAAGCAGCATGGATGAAGATCATAAACAATAATTTAAATTTCTCATACAACATATTCCCGAAACCTTAACTTCTAAAACTTAAACAAACAGATATTTTTTTTGAATTTTTACACAAACTAACAAGATCCACGTAGCCCAACGAACGCATAAAAAACTTCAGAAACCAATCCTAAGCCCAGGGGCGAAGCCAACTGGAGACCATCGGGGGGACACGACACCCCACATGAATCTAAAATTTATGTTTTTTTTCAATTTATATCATGTTTTTTACTAAATTTGTTAAAAATGATAATTTGGCACCCCCATGATTTATAATTTCACTTAGCATTAGTTTTGGTGCAAATTCAGCACCCCCATTTCAGTTTTTTGGCTTCGCCTCTGCCTAAACCCTAAAAAAGTTATATTAAGCTTTCTAAAATATTGACAAACCCAAATGGGTAAATACTAAAAGTTATAACTTGTCAATCGAAAAATAGCGTACCAGCAGCTTTGGAGTACTAGGGTGGTGCACGCATGGCACAACTCAGTGTAGATTGGAAGCTAAAGGTATCTCATGAGTTTTCTAAAGAGTTTTTTTGTACCTCTGATCAATTTCTTATACAATAATGGACTTTCTACTAAAATGACCAAAACTAACAAATCAAACAAGGTAAAAAAAGGCTATCAACAATCACAAAAGAAAAGAAACTTCAGAAACCTAAGTTCCACACATAGCGTCCACACAGCCCAATGTAGATTGGGGACACAACGTTTCTCATGTGTTTTGTGAAGACTATTTTGTATGCCCAATTAACCTCTTACACAATGTTGCCTTTTTTACCAAAATGAAAAAAATTAACAAATCCAACAAGGTAAAAAGGCTACCAACAATCACAAAAGAAAACTTCAAATCCAAGAAGGTGAAAGACCAACAACAATAACAACAAAAGATTGACAGACGAGTCCTGAATTGCAAAATTGCGTCTAATAGCGATTTACAGTATAACAATGATACAAATGAGAAATATTTTACTATATTAATATTCCTATCAAAAGATGATGTATCGGTAATCCACTAGATATACAACCAAAGTGGTTTACTCACGGCGCTCACACATTCCAATGTAGATATAAAATAACCTTAAACCATGAGTTTTCACAAGAATTTCTTATGTGTAGATGCTTTTCCTTTACAATTTGTACTTTCTACAGAAGTTGTAGAAACTAACAAAGCTAACAGGGTGCGACCATCAATGATCATAAAAGAAACTTTGCATGCGCGAATCCTATTTTTCACAGAGATGTATGCATATAACTTTCAAACAATCTGGGGAGATGGTAAATTTACCTCCGGTTAGGCTGGAGATTCGACGACTGTGGAGGGGCAGCCGTGCCACCACCCTTCCCGGAGCTTCCGGAGTAATTACTATTCTTTTGAGAGAAGCTCGTCGACCGACCTCCTCTTCTGTATTGTGAATCGCTTCTGTCGGCCCTTGGTTGATTGAAGGACATTAAAGATTTGGTCTCTTAATTCGCTACAACTTGGAGTTCAAAAATTCTATATCTGTAAGCAAAGATATACCCAATAAATTGTTGATTAAGTTTATACCCAACATGCTTGACAAGAGAAAACAGACATAACAATAGATGAACAAGTGAATCATCCCAAAAAGCTTTTCTGATTAGCAACAACTTGAAGGTACTCTAATCTGAATATGTAAGCAAATCAGAAACTATTGATAAACAATTAAGACTAGAACTCAACAAAAATTACATTTAAAAACAGGTAACGAAGTGAACAACTAAGTCATAAAGTAAATCAACTCTTATTAGCTAGATCATAGGGTTCAAAAATCTGTATGTAAGCCAAAAAACCAACCGATCATCGATTACAACATACCCAACAAATATGACATTAAAAAACCAGATACATGCTTAAATGAACAACTAAGCCATTCTTAAATAATATCCCCAGATTAATGGGTTATGGGTCTGAGCTTGTGCTAATATTAGAGTTCCTCCCCTTCCTATCATAAAGACCCGATGGACTTTGATAAATATATATATATTAATAATATTGAATATATATTAATATTATATATGTAACTCGTATATGTTATTATATATTATTTATCTACATACATAAAAATTCATATATATATAAATATATTATTTTTATAAATTATTTATGCATATATATTATGTACATATATATATCAATATCAATATTTATATTATATTATTTTATATAAATATAAATATGTAATAATTATATGATTGTATTATTTCACTATATATATGCACAAATTATATTATATTTAAATATATATTAATATTATATATGTTATTATATATTATTTATTTATATACATAAAAATTAATATATATATATATATAATATTTATTTAAATAGTGATTCTTATTTTACATGTGATACATACAAGACTATATTTTTGTTTATGTTTGTTGAGAGGAAGGGTAAATTGTAATTTTTAAAAAATAGTTCGATTACACCTTTTAACAAACAAACAAACAACCAATGGGATTAGTTTCCGGGATTAGAAATACAATCATCATTTCTAATACCATTGTAATCCCATAGGACTCATAGTCCCGGGATTAGAAATCCCGCAACCAAATTAGGCTTTAGGGTTTAGAATCTTTACATGTAAGCAAACAATCACGATCAGGAAAAAATAAATAATAACAGAGCAAGTAAATAAACGATATACTACATTTTAAGGCTTTTTTTCCTAACTGTAAGCAAGTCAAAATCAACCGATCAACAATTAAGACTGGAGTCACTAGACTCAACAACAACAAAAAAACAGGTAGAAGCATAAGTGAACAAGTAAATCATAGTATAAAACAAAACAACACTTCTAAGATACATCTTAGGGTTTGGAATCTGTATTTGAAAAAGCAAACAATCACCATCGTAGAAACAAATATAATTGAACAAGTAAATAAACCAACACACAACTTATGGCTTTTCCACTCCTAATCTGGGCGCAAACAAAAACCAATCAACAAACTAATTAACACTAGACCCAATGAAAATTGACACTGTAAAAACAAATAAAATGGAAAACTCAATAAAGATCAATAAATAATTGATTCTTTAAGGCGATTTAGTTATTTTTTCACCCTGAGTGAGCCGAGTATGAAATCCAGGGTTTTTAGGCGGTCCATAAATTAATTAATTGAGCAAGTAAATAATCAGATAGTGCAAATTAGGGATTTTTTCTTCTAATCTCAATCTGTAATCAAACAAAAAATGATCAACAAACTAATTAACACTAGACCCAACAAAAATCAATACTTCAAAAAACAAATTGGAAAATTCATTAAAAATTCAATTTTTTAGGCGATTTGGTAAATTTTTCACCTCGAGTGAGCCGAGTTGAAAAGCTAGGGTTTTTAAGAGGTCCATAAATGAATTAATTGAGCAAGTAAATAATCAGATAGTACATATTAGGGATTTTTTCCAATCTCAATCGTTAATCAAACAAAAACCGATCAACGAACTAATTAACACTAGACCCAACATAAATCAACACTGTAAAAACAAACAAACAGGACAATCCAATCAATGAATTAATTAATCAGATACTTCAAATTAGGAATTTTTTTCCTAATCACAATCTGTAAGCAAACAAAAACCGATCGATAAACTAATTAACACTAGCCTTAACAAAAATCAACACTCTAAAACAAATTTCAATAAAAAAAAACAATAAATAATTAAATATTTGAGGCGATTTAGTTATTTTTTTCACCTCGAGTGAGCCGAATAGGAAAAAGCTAGGGTTCCTAAGCGGTCCACGTAACGACAAAGAGAGTGTGTGATATATAGATATATAAATATATAAATATATAGATATTGAGAGATATAGAGAGAGATAGAGAGAGTTATAGAGAGGGAGAGAGAGAGAGAGAGAAGGGTGGAGGGGTTTGGTGAAAGAGGAGAGAGAAAGTAACTAATCTTAACGCAGGTGGTGAAAAGATAGGTTTTTTAGGAGATCCGAATGGGTTGCGGGTCTCTCTATACTAACCCCCTTCTCTCTCTTTATATCTATTTTTATTTTTTAAATCTACTATTATTATTATCTCTACTATCGACTATCTATTGAACCACTAGTCGATACTCGAGAGTCATCGGATGATAATCTAACAATATTTACACAAACTTTGGCGTCTCAACTTTGGAAGGATATTTGTCGGCTACATTTTTAAAGAAAACATTCATGTTTTACGAGGTACTAGATAAGGCGATATGAAGAACAACAACTCATGTTTAAGAAGCATTTGTTTTTATAATGTATTTTAATAATTATTTTTTTTTAAAATTTTACTCTTTTAAGGCCATGCATAATAACACAAACAAGTTTATATAGTACTTCATGTGTCGATGCCCAGTCTCCGTCGTTGGTCCCCCTAATCACAATGGTAACTATTTAACTCTTCTATCGGATCACTAAACGTTTTAGAAGGAATAACATTTGTATACATTTTTTATATTGTATAACTAATTGGAATAAAACTCCCAAGTGGATATAAAACTTTTGCCTAAGCTTGAGATAACGAGTTTCAGAGACATCGTTATCATTAATATTAGTCGAATGCCTATTCTATAAGTACCATCAATCTTGTGCTTTAGAGGAAGAACTGTACAAAACTATAAAAAGGCATGTCGCTTGATGTACAAAGGTGACAAGTGGTAGAAAAAAAAAATTCCTCGGCAATTGGTCGGTTGAGCGAACTCTTGAGCAATGTTTTTTATTATTGGCTTTAACTTCAATAAGACATTAAGTTAGTCTTTTAGGAACATGATGGGTTCAAACAACCAACTGAGCTTGTTGTAACGACTCGACATTCTGACCAAACCACCCCTTCTAGCAACAATATTGTCCGACTTGACCCAATTTCGTTAGCGCTTCTCTGACCACGTATTTTAAATTGCGTTGTTGATAATAATGAGAGATTTGTAAACTTATATATCGTATATGTAATTCACATATTTGACGATATGAGACTGCCGCACATCCAATCGGAAAATATGGATAATATGCTTGTTTTTACGACACAAACCACGACTGATTCATGCAGTGACCATTATTCAGACAAAATTCATCTGACTTAATTAATCTAGAGACAAACTTAGTACACAAAGTTTAAGTGTTTTATTAATGCATAGAAAGTTGAAGAAATCCTACCAAAAAACAAAAGAGTGGGCAAAGTCACAAAAACGGAAAAGTACGTTGAAACATTAAAAAAGTTAGTTAGTCCCTAATAAATAAATAACAAATTAAAATTTTAAACAATTAAAATATTGAAAACAACACGAGTTAATGGTTGTTTTATGTCATATGTTAGTGTCATACTATAGTAAAAATTTAATTTTAATGTTGCAATGGTCTTGTTAAGGTGCTTATGTGGCACTATAAAATTCATCTCTTTATAACTTTCATGCTAACTATAACAAAAAAGTTAGCAATATTACGTGGACCATGTATATTCATTTTGGTAAATTTATTATATACTTTCATTGTTATTTTAATATTTTATTCCAAAATAAGCAATAATAATATATAACAATATAATATGTTAGAATAAATAAAATAAAATAAAATAGATTTTATAGATGAAAATAAAGTGTACCAATGTAAAGTGTAAACTCATGATAACTTTAATATGTATATGTGGAGTTTATAAGGTCACTTTATGTCTCTGTGTCAAGTTAAAAACATTAACATTTAACATCAGCAATGGAGATGGTCTAAGACTCGATCGTCTACTGCTGGTCTTACTAGTCCCGTGGTTTGTGCCTTTGTCCATCACTCGTCCTTCCTTCAAATCAACTTTGTTCTGAAAGTTGGAGTTCAAAAACAAAACTTATATAAACATGTGGAGCCCACGAATACTAATCTAGCAAACTCATCATTTTTAATCACCGTTTCGTCACCGAGATTGAATACAAAGCACATGGCCAGTCGAGGAGTCTGTCTTACTCAGTCTCGAAGAAGGCCAAACACAGTCCTCCAATTTGTCCGAACAATCTGTCCTACATGATAACGTGGAAGCCCAATCACTTATCTCCAACTTATCAAACCTCAAGCGCGTTGCATTTTATGAGCTCATCCAACCCACCAAAACTAAATGGCGAGCCTATTTTTTTTCCTAAGCTTGGCTTATTCCACGTTGGCTCCGGCCACGTCGGGGTGTCTGGAATAGGTAAGGTCCGGTATGAGAGTGGTCTGCTTCGGTGATGAGCTCTGGTCGTTCCTGAACAAGTAACGAACAGGGGGCCCGGGTTGATACCAGGCTTTCCCTCTCCGACGGTCAAGTCAGTACGGTCGAAAGGCATATTGCTAAAGATTTAAATCTGGTCAAGGAGTAAGTGAGGGTAGTCCGGTTAGTTAGCGTGGTATCGAGGTCGACGGGATATGATGGAGCAGGTCGGATTATTTCAGCTTTATCCCTCTTCTTCCCTTTTTTCTGTCCCCTTCTAAGTATTATTAGTGGGGGTACTTATAGTATGATCCAGAGGCATATTAGCCCTTGGATCACTGTACTGTCAAGCACTAATCTACCGGTGTTATGGCATTTATGGCTCTGACAAGGGCACAATCATTTCCCGGGGTCCATAGTCGATGGCCTGTGATTGGGCCACGTCGATGAAACGCTGAGGGGTCCCCCAAGGGAGTAGCATTATTAATTGGGGAAGTGTACTTGATATGCTTCTTTAGTCCGGCGTGGACACAGCTCGGTTTCTTCAGGGCCGGGGTGGCGTATCATCATGAGTAGCAGAGGCCCGGATACACTGCAATGGGGGTGGTATGGGCCCGGACGAGGGGGATGCTGACATTCCCTCGCCAACAGCTCCCTGTCTGGAGTCATCGTTAAGGATAAGGTCAGCAAGGGACGTCATGCTTTACGGGGGCTCCGGTCATTTTCGTGCTTCTAGAGGTATGGGGGTGACTCTGCATGGTCTGTCTTGTGACACGTGTCCAAACGGCGCAGATGTCTCACACGTGGAGCATGCCTAACTTGCTTTTATGATGCGCCGCCTCTGCCTCTTCAATGTCATTAATGCCATTAAAGTTAATGACTGATGAGTGACACTTGGCAGTTGGCCTCTGCATGCTGTACATGTAGAGCTCGCCCATTGCGTGGCGACGGTTATATGTGGGAGTTCGTGCAGTGGACCGTTGTTGTCGTTTCACCTTCTGGTAAATGTCTTTTCACCTTCCAGTGGGGGTCTATAAATATCCCCACTGAAAATTTCATTTATACTTTCTTCTTCTCTCTCTAGAATTTTTACAACAAACTAGCTTTCTCTCTCTCTTCCCACCCAGCAAACACTTAGCCAGAAAAAATAAAAAATGGTTATAGTTCACGGAGCTGGCAAAGGCCCGATGGTCGCCCCTAGACCACATCGCCTGGCCATAATGGCGAACGCCTTGCCGTTCCGGGCCATAGTCGTTGACCCGGCCCTGACCGTGGATGTCAACGACCATAGCATCATGGTAAGGATGCATGGTGCCGATCTACACAAGTTCCAGCAGCTATGCGGGTTCGGCGATGAGTTCAGGCTCCGGAGGTATCGGAGCACAGATGTAGTGAACGGGATCGTGCCCGATCCCAGGAGTATGGTGACTCTCTCCCTTTCTGCTCTTTTATATGGGGATACCCACCTCCCCATTCCGGAGCTACTGGCGGAGTTGTGCGCCTGGACGTAGACTCTCCCCTGCCGGTGCACCGCATCTACGCCGGGATGGAGGCCCTCAACGTTCTATTGGGCTTGGCCCTGCCAGAACCGTTGGGGCTAAATGAGCTTTTGGCCTGCTACGAGTTTCTATAGAGCGAGCCAAGCTCTCAGGCCAAAAGCAGGCAACCATATCTGCGGTGCCAGGCCTACAACCAACTGATCTTAGGTAACTCCGATTCGAATCGGGGTTACACGCAAGATGTGGTGGTGGTGGAGGGCAACTGGCTCCACTGAGATGACCTGGTTCTCCCGACCAGGCCGGGGAGGGTGCTTAGCACCAAAGAGAACAAGGCCACAATGGCCATGAAGCTACGGAGCCTTGGCGAGGCTAACGGGACCAATGCTGGCACGCGCGATGCAGAGCGTCTGCTGACGTGCGATTCCCCTACTAGTTGCAAGGGGAACGATTTTATCTGGCCCCACAGAACCTTCTGTCCTGTGGGGTACTCCCGGGAGAGATGGGAGAAGGAGAAGGGGTTGGAGTCCACTCTGCCCCCTAAGGCTCCCAAAGAATCCGAGGTCATTGTGGGGCCTTTTGAGAAGGTGGTGAAGACGGCGAAGCCGAAGCCGAGCAGCAGGGCGAAGGCCGCGCCAAGGAGAGACATTTTTGCTGCTGCAACGGCCGGGGTTCTCTTCGAGACCCGACTGGATGGTACCGTCCTCAACTACAAGGAGGGGCCGGACGGTACCCGCAATTACATAGATCAGTGGGGGAAGCCTCTGCCAGAGGTCCTTTCCTTGAGCTCCAGGGAGCCCGATGTGAGGAGCCCTATTCACTTAGAAGATAGCTCCCCCGAGGCACACCCTACCGGGCCGAACCTGGGCACTTCGCGGACCAGGGTAAGTCACTTTTTGTTTTCCTTTGATTTTCAGTTTTACACTTAGCTAAATTTTGTTTGAATTTTTCTAACTCCTGTTCGTGTGGGTTTTGACTACGTAGGTGGTGCGATTTGATAAGGAGGAGGAGGAGGAAGAAGCGGCCGAGGCTGAAGAGGAAGAAGCAGCCGAGGCCGAAGAGGAAGGGGGGGCTGAGGAGGAGGCTGTCGAGGTTGCCGGTGCTGAGCCCGAGGCTCCCGCTGATGTCGATGCTGCGGCAAAGGCTTTGGAGGATTTGGCAGAGCAGGCCAGGCGGGACCGGACTGCTCGCAAGGCCCAGGCTGAAAAGAGGAAGATGGAGGAGGCGATGTCCCTCCGAGAGGCAAAGAAGGCCCGTACTGGGGGAAGCAACCCGTCTGAGGTCGTGATCTCGGACCGACCTGTGGTGGTCGTGGAGGAGTGAGTGGTGCCAGATGCCTCTCGGGTGAAGGATCCGTTACCGAACGCTTCTACACAAGGCTCAAGCTTCGCCTCCCCGACCCACATGATGCCCATCCAAACCCCCGAGGAGGTGAAGACAGCGACATGAGTGAAAAGCATTATGGAGGCTCACCCATCCACCGGCCTGCTTGTTCTGGCTGCACTTCAACAACAGAACGTCGAGGCCGACCACCGCGGTCGTGACCTCGCCTCTTCCATGGCGTCGGCCATGGCCATGATCCCTCAGGTACATTGCTGTTTTTCGTAGTGCCGTTTGTGTGTCTTCATTTGATTTCCTAAATTTTTGCTAAGTGTTTGTTTTTCTCTTGCAGGCCTACCTGATGAGGAACCAGTACATGTATCATCAGGGCCAACTGGTGAGGTCATAGGCCACGAAGGCTGAGGCCAATGCCAAGCAGGCGGAGGAGGTCCAAGAGAGGGCGGAGCAAGCCCGAGCAAGGGCGTAGCGGGCCGAGGGCCTCAATGCATCTATGGAAGCTCGGAGGGCTGAAGCCATGCATGCCAAAGCCGTGGCTGAAGAGCGAGCTCAAGCTGTGGTCGCGGCCCTGAAGGAAGCTGAGGCGGCTGTGGCTGAGAAGGTGAAGATCGCGGTTCAATCCGCCAAGGCCGAGATGAGTGCCTCTTTGGCCCTTAAGACGCAGAAGGATTTTAATTCCTTCTACGTCGAAGGCTGGTTCGAAGCGGTTGCTTTTATGAGGGTGAGGCCTGAGCATCCCGTGTGGAAAATGGAGAACATATTCGTTCCCGTCTCCGCGGCTCCCATTCCCGAGGTGGTGCCCCGTCTTCTCGTCGTTCGGTATGCCCACAGGACGTGCTGCAGTTCTTCGGCCCATCGTCCTTTGGACTCGTCTAACCTCTTCTTGATCCCGTCGAGCACGGTCTTATTCGACACCTCGGCTTGCCCGTTGCATTGGGGGTACAATGGGGTCGAATAATAGTTCTTGATGTGATACTTGGCATACATCGCTTTTAACCTAGTCCCTGTAAACTGACCCCCATTATCCGTGACGATTGAGTAAGGGATCCCAAATCTTGTGATCACGTCTCTCCAAAGGAACCTGATCACCTCGGCCTCCGTTATTTTAGCCAATGCCATGACCTCTACCCATTTCGAGAAGTAGTCAGTGACCATGATGAGGAACTTCCCCCCCCCCCCCGGGCCTTAGGAAATGGCCCAACGATGTCCATGCCCCACTGTGCAAATGGCCAGGGAGAGGTCACGCTACTCATTTTTTGTGCCGGGGCCCTTGGTATGGGTGCGTGCTTCTGGCACTTCTCGCACCTCAGTACGAACGTTTTTGAGTCTTTTTGCATGAGGGGCCACCAGTACCCGTGGGTCAGGGCCCGGTTCGCTAATGATCTTCCACCGGTGTGGCTCCCACACGTTCCTTCGTGTATCTCTTCCATGACCTTTAAAACCATATCGAGGTGAATGCAAAGTAGGTAGGGCCGGGAGAACGACCTCTTGTAGAGCTTTTCATTGGGAGCCAGCCAGAATCTGAGTGCCTTCCTCTTTATTTTTTAGGCTTCTTTTTTATCATTGGGCAGGTCGCCGGAGCGGTAGTATTTGATTATAGGGTCCATCCAACTCGGCTCCGGTGGGAGGCCGGTCACCACGTTAATTTTTGCCTTAGCCTCGATGCTAGGAGAAGGGACATACTCCATGATGATGACTCTCTCTCTTTTATCGCCTATGGCTGAGGCCAAGGTTGCTAGTGCGTCGGCGTGAGAGTTCTCATTCCTATTGACATTGATGACTTCTTGATAGTCAAAGGTTTGGAGTATTCCGGAAGCGATGGCCACGTAGCTCGCTATTCTTTCATCCTTGGTTTGGAACTCCCCGTTGATTTGGCTGCTGACTAATTGGGAGTCGGTGTTCACCAGTATTTTCTTGACCCCAAGGCTTCGTGCCATTTTCAAGCCGGCGATCACGGCCTCGTACTCCGCCTCGTTATTGGTGGCTCGGAAGCCAAGCTGGATTGACTTCTTGATTACGTCGCCTTGTGGAGACTGGAGTACAACACCGAGGCCGGATCCTTTTTTATTGGCGGCCCTGTCCGTATGCAAGGTCCATGTTTCCTGGGCACGTTCCACAATGCCGGGACATAGGGTCGTTTGGTCCGCGATGGTGAATTCTGCCACAAAGTCGGCCAGGGCCTGCCCCTTGACGGACGTTCGTGGCTCATAGCGGATGTCGTACGCATTTAGGTGGCAGGCCCATTTCGTCATTCGTCGAGATAGATCCCCTTTTTGGAGTATTTCTCGAACGGGCTGATCGGTATATACCACGATACTGTGTGCCGAGAAGTAGTGAGCTAGCTTTCGCGAGGCCATAACGAGGGCCAGGACGAGCTTTTCTAGGGGCATATACCTAGCCTCGGCGTCGAGGAGGGTCTTGCTCACGTAATAGACGTGCCTTTGCTCCCTGCCAAGCTCCTTGATGAGGACGGCGCTGACAGCTATCTCAGACACGGCAAGATATAGGGCAAGGACATTGCCGGTGTCCGGCTTCGTCAATAGGGGCGTGCTCCCAAGGTAGTCCACGAGCTCCGTGAACACATTCCGGCATTCGTCGTTCCATTCGAACTTCTTCTAAGCCTTTAGAGCCGTAAAGAATGGCTTGCAGCGGTCCCCGAACCGGGCAATGAAGCGGTTGAGGGCGGCAGCCATCTCGGCTAGCTTTTGTATGTCATTTCTCTTCTCAGGGGTTCTTAAGTTCTTCAAGGAAGAAATTTTATCTGGATTCGTCTCTATGCCTTGATGGGTCACCATGAACCCTAGGAACTTTCCGGCTCCTACCCCGAAGGCACACTTAGACGCATTCAGTTTTAGGTCGTGCCTCCGGATGGTTTCGAATACCTCTCTTAGGTCGGACAGGTGGTCCTTCTCTTGGGTACTCTTCACCACCATGTCGTTAATATAGACCTCCATAGTCCGGCCTATATTCTTAGAGAAGATCTTGGTAACCATTCTCTGGTACGTTGCCCCGACATTCTTGAGCCCGAAGGGCATCACTCGGTAGCAGAAATTTCCTCTTGGCGTTATGAAGGCCGTCTTTTCTTGATCAGCCTCCGACATGGGTATTTGGTGATATCCGGAGCAGGCATCCAGGAAGCTCATTCTGGCGGCCCTGGCCGTAGAGTCCACTATCTGATCAATTTTGGGCAAGGGGAAAGAATCCTTGGGGCAGGCCCGATTAAGGCTCGTATAATCGATGCACACGCACAGCTTTCCGTTCTTTTTTGGGGACCACTACGGGGTTGGCAAGCCATCTAGGGTAATAGATTTCCCTGATGGCTCCAGCCAGCAGATGTTTTTGTACCTCCTTGTTGATGGCATCGGCATGCTCTAGGCTGACGCGACGCCCTTTTTGCATCACGGGCTTTGCGTCCGGGTTGACATTCAATCGGTGATAGGCCAGGTCGGGACGGATGCCTGGCATTTCGCTTGGGGTCCACGCAAAATTATCGATGTACTGGAGCAGGAGTTTAACAAGATTGGTTATCTCGGGCTCGTCTAGCTTCGCGCCCACATTAAAAAAGTGGTCCTCGTCCAACCCCGGGATTTGGATCTTCAGCAATCCACCTTCCACCTTGTCTTCAGCTTCTGGCCCCATCTTTTTGTTCAGTACCCTCAGTAATTTAGGGTCCTCTGTTTTTATATTCATGACACTCTGGATCGGAGCAGGTTTATCTCCGGAGTACACGGCCATGGCACAGCTTCGCGAGACTTTTTGATTTCCCGAGATGGTCTCTACTCCGGAATCAGTTGGGTACTTGACCTTTTGGTGCAGAGTGGAGGAGACGCCTTCTATCTCATGAAGCCATGCATGCCCTAGTATAACGTTGTAAACGGAGGGGACGTCCACCACCGTGAAATCCACGCTCATAACCTTGGTTCCAGTCTTAACGGGCAAGGTTATGTTCCCTCTGGGCTGAACCGCCTCAGAGTTGAATCCGTACAGGGGAGGGACGTTGGTTTCTAAGGACCCCTCTCTTAGCCCCATCTTTTGGAAGAGGTCTCCGAAGAGTATATTAACCAAGGCCCCTTGATCGACAAGGATTCGTCCTACGGCATAGTGGCCAACTTGGGCGGAGATGACCAGGGCGTCGCAGTGGGGTATGTCTACCCCTACTAAGTCAAAGTCGGTGAAAGTCAGGTCCGGTTTGGCATCGTGCTTATACTTCTTCCAAGGACTTTCAGCGAGGCAGACGTACTGCTTTATCGCTGCTTCACGGGCTGTAGTTCTCTCCGCCCCACTAGGGTTCGGTTTCTTCGGTCCAGAGTGAATAACTTGACAGGTCATCACCGGTGGGGGGAGATCTCATTGCCTTTCGTTGGCGTCTTCTCTGCCTCGATCGGAGTCCCTTCGTGACTTGATGTATTTATCCATCAAGCCATCTCGGACCCATCTTTCGAGCCTCGCCTTCAGGCCGTGACAATCGTTGGTATGATGGCCATGGCCTCTGTGATAGTCACAGATTCTATCGTGGGGCCCATGGGCTGCTTCGTTCCGGAGTGGGAGAGGTCAGGAGAAGAAAGGCTCATTCTCTATTTTGCCCAGGAGGTCGATCAGTGGAAGGCGAAAGGTGGTGGAGTAGGCAGTTCCCGGGTTCGAAGGGTCGGTCCGACGGGGGTCTTCTTTTCTTCTTTTGGGGACCAGTTGTGGATTCCTTCCTGTTCGGGGCCGTTCCATTCTTTCTGATATGGCCCAATTTCTTCGGGGGCTCCTAATGACGGTCCTCTCACGGGGCTGCTCGATGCTGGCGACCGAACGGGTCGCCTCAACAGACCTCATGTCCTTCTCAATATCTACATGCTGCTTTATCAGCGATCTGAGTTGGGAAACCGTGCTAGGAGGGGTCGCTATCATCTCGTTGCGGATTCTGCTTCCTATGACCATGTTCTGTCTGAAAGCAGCTATGGCAGTAGAGTTGGGGCATTCGGCGCACTCCGCATGCTTTTGCCAGAATCGACTATCGTAGCTCTCGAGGGTCTCTTTGGGTTGGGCCCTCACTTGGTATAATTGCTCCGGTTGGGCAACCCTTTCTTTCAAGTTGATGAACCGGTGCGCAAATTCGTAGGCCAGGTCGTCCCAACAGTGAATGGAGTTGGCGGGCAGGGACTGGAACCATTTACTAGCCAACCTCCCCAGGCTGGCGGGAAAGCATTTACACATGAGCTGGTCAAGGTGGGACCAATGATTCATCTGGTATCGATAGTGCCGGAGGTGAGCTTCCGGGTCAGAATCCGCATTGAAGACTTGGAGAACGGGGGCGGTAAAGTTTCCGGGGGGAGTACTGTATTCTATCTTGTCTGAGAACGGGGTGCTGCGGGTGGAGGCAACGATTTTTAATTCTGCTTCGTCGGCGGCATCGTCTCGGCCAGCGCGACGGCCTCGCCTTCGCGACCGAGGAGGCTTGTCCGCTCAGGCACGACTCGATCCCGGCGTGAATCGTGACTGTCATCCGGCCAGCGGAGCCGTGAGTGTACACTTCGCTCTTCGCCACGACGGGAATTCCCTTCGTGGGAACGCGTCGACTCCTCTCCCCTAGTTGGCTCCTCAGGAGCATCTAGAGGGGGTCGTCTCGGAGGTCCCAGCCGTGACATCACGCTTTTGGTGGGGACGGGAACGGGCTCTGGTTGTGCTGTGCCGCGAGAGACGGGTTCGGGCTCCGGTGTCATCAACACGGTTATCAATGCTCTTTGTGCCGCTAATGCAACGAGCTCCTTCTCATGGATTTCAAGCATCATGCGAGCCAGCTTGTCGCGTGATCAGGGTGTGCTGGCCACCGCCGGGTCATGTCGGGACGACGGGGTGTCGTACTGGTTATTACCGGACATTGTTTTTCCGAGACGGGTTGTTGGAGCTAACGCATTGTCTACAATTTCCATAGACGGCGCCAATCGGCGAGCCTATTTTTTTTCCTAAGCTCGGCTTATTCCACGTTGGCTCCGGCCACGTCGGAGTGTCTGGAATAGGTAAGGTCCGGTATGAGAGTGGTCTGCTTCAATGATGAGCTCTGGTCGTTCCTGCACAAGTAACGAACAGGGGGTCCGGGTTGATACCAGGCTTTCCCTCTCCGACGGTCAAGTCAGTACGGTCGAAAGGTATATTGCTAAAGATTTAAATCTGGTCAAGGAGTAAGCTCACTACTAGAAAAAAGGTCAATAAAGGCGGTTTTTAACCGCATTAAAAAGTACTAAAACCGCCTTTAAAACCTTTTAAGGCGGTTTCTGAGACGGTTTTCGGACCGCCATTTCCGCAAGCGTTGTTAAAAGTTTTAAGGCGGTTCACAACCGCCTCAAAAATTAAAGGCAGTTTTTTATGATCTGATAAGGCGATTGTAAACCGCCTTTAAAATGTTAGTTTTTACGGCGGATGCAATACAACCGCTGTTAAATATGCAATTATTGCGATAACAAACCGTCTTTAATAGTTTAATAACGCCATTAATTCTTAAAAAACATATGCACGACTCAATTTTGACGCTACTATTACCGCTTTCAATGATTTGTTCACGTAATCATAAACGATATATATACATATATATATATATACACATATATATTAAACACTGAAATCACAATGAGGCAACAATAAAAAGATAAAAAATACATAAATACTTTTGATCCATAGAGTTCATAAAAAAAACACCAACTAATTCTGTCAAATACAAATGCGTACATTTAAACATCTAAAACTCTGCAACATGTACATGTGTTTATATACAATTTCTTCGAACCATCCGTAACATTTGTAGTTAACAACGTCCGCATAACTCTTTCAAGCATTTTTCTTGACCTACCAACAGCAAAAAACACAAGAAATTTCAAGTGAGGAATAGACATATATATATTGAGCAATAAAGGGGATTTTTTTTATAACATTAGTGTTTGGCAGAAGATATATATCAAATAATTTTTTTTTTTAGTTACTTCGATATTAGGAACACGCCAAAATAAGTTCTTATTATAAGTGTCTTAATTTACAGATATCACCATGGCTCATCTGTAGATTTTCACGAGCCATTAGCCCTCTCAAACAGTCAAAAGAACACTATAGTACAAAAACAAATCAGATAAACATTATTTTGACTAATGGCCTCCAACTTTATCATCAGAGTTCATTACATAATTAAAGTAACTTTAATTTTATAGGTATTTTCATCCCGGCCATCTATTTGATTAAAAATTCTCATAACAAAAATTCTATGAACAAAGTAAAAGTTACTAAATTGATGAAAATAACTATTTAAATGTAGAGATTCACATAGGTACATATTTTTAATTTTATACGCGTTTTCATCCCGACCATCTATTTGATTAAAAATTCTCAGAATAAAAATTCTCTGAACAAAGTTAAAAGTTGCTAAATTTATGAAAATAACTATTTAAATATAGATATTCACATAGGTACAAATTCATGGGGTAACCCAAAGAGAATATCCACTCTAGAGTAAAAGGATTGAAAAAGTAAGGAATGACCAAACAAGCCCTATAATACATATAAAATAATGCATATAAAGCAAGTTAAAAATGAAATTTAGACAAAACGAAATCAAACAATCACATATAAAAAAATTGCATAATTCATACAGATTCACTTACGTATATATGCATCCATATCGGAAGCTGTAACTAAAACCCTAGAAGTATCAATTGGCTCACGTAACACAATTTAAAAAAACGTATAAAAACTTAATTTACAGGGCTTCTAAGTTCTAACTGCATCTCGATTTAATCATGTCTATATACAGGTTCAGCCTTGACAATTTTAGGGCTCGGGAAAAAAACAAAAGTAGGCCCATGGTGGAAACAGTATTGAGAAGTTTTTGTAACTTCCCAAAAAGTTTTAGATCTGCTTAAAAAAAATTCACATTATTTTCGAGCTCCAATTTTACAAAACTATACTTAGTTAATTTATTCATATGATTATAAGAAGCCAATTGGCAGTTTGCCACTAGTGTTATAAATATGATTAGATAAGGGTTCCTTAAAAGTCAAAACCATTTGTACTTTACGTTTGTTCAATAAAAAAATTCATATTCAGTTAATCACAGTGTTTTGATAAATAACCTAGAAGGTGTTGCATACTTACGATTACAGAGTCCTATTTTAGAAATCAAATTATATCTAAATAAACAAAAAGAAACTACAACGCTCTATATAGGGTCATAAGATCAAGAAAGAAAACAAACTGAGACAAACATACCAAAGCATCCTTGTTCTTGACAAAGAATTGTTTGCAACTATTTAGAAAGAAAGATTAAAGAGAGAAACAAAGAGATTGTACCTGGATCAGGTGCACAGAGAGAGAGATGGGGGAGTTATGTGAGTTATGTAATTGGGGAGTTTTTCAACTGGCGCCCTAAAAGTTATGTACAGAAGTAATGTATCAAATAATTTTTATTTTCCTTTCTTTTTTAGTTTAAATCTAGTTTGAGTTATTAAAAAGTAAATTACAAAATAAAATACAACGAGACTTACCGGATATGGGTATAAATACACCGATACATGATTCTTTCAATAAATTTGGTACCGTATATATAAGGTTCACCGGTAATTTTAATTTACACACACACACACAGATATATATATATATACAGTATATTTATTTTTTTAAGCATTATTTATAAATAAGATAGAAGTTAAAAATCTTTTTTTAACCATTAAAAAATTAATGCGTGAAATTATAACTTACTTTTGAGAAGAGAGCATAAAATACTTTTCAGAAAGGTCTTCTAATCAGTACTCTTATTTTTTTAATAAATAATCGCTTTAAGAAAACATAAAATTGAAAAATAATCCGAAGGCCAATTATAAAGAAAATAAGAGTGACTTATTTTATAGAGTTGTTCAATTTGTAAATGTGTAATTTGTCAAAAATGGCGGTTAAAAAATTCTTTAAAGGCGTTATATCGGAACCACCTCTAGTGTTTTCTTTAGAGGTGGTTTCTTTCCGCCTTTAAAAGAACCGCCTTTATTGTTCATAATTAAGACGGTTTTATAACCGCCTTAGAAAAAACCGTCTTAATTGGCATGTTTTCTAGTAGTGAAGTGAGGGTAGTCCGGTTACTTAGCATGGTATCGAGGTCGACGGGATATGATGGAGCAGGTCGGGTTATTTCAGCTTTATCTCTCTTCTTCCTTTTTTTCTGTCCCCCTCTAAGTAGTATTAGTGGGGGTACTTATAGTATGATCTAGAGGCATATTAGCCCTTAGATCACTGTACTGTCAAGCACTACGGTGTTAGGGCATTTATGGCTCTGACAATGGCACAGTTCTTTTTCGGGGCCCACAGTCGATGACCTGTGATTGAGCCACGTCGATGAAACGCTGAGGGGTCCCCCAAGGGAGCAGCAATATTAATTGGGAAAGCGTACTTGATACGCTTTTTTAGTCCGGCGTGGACACAGCTAGGTTTTTTCAGGGCCGGGGTGGCGTATCATCATGAGTGGCAGAGGTCCGGATACACTGCAATGGAGGTGGTATGGGCCCGGACGAGTGGGATGCTGACATTACCTCGCTACTAAATACTCAACAATGAGTCTCGCAAGCCAGTATCAAAACGAATCGTCCCTGACCGGACACATATGTCTGATGTCTCCATAAGTAGTAATAAATAATGATCACGACAATATACTAGCATGCAACTTCGTATCAATTTTTTTTTTTAAAATATATTGCACACTATCTCAAAATGGATTAATGTAATTATTTAAAGATTTGTCCCAAGCGAGAACAATTGTTTCCCATTAAGTACGTATGAATCTAATTAACATTGATTGTTCCCCTCAAAATCACGTTAGACTTCTCGACCCCTTCGATCTATGGGTGGCCAAATAAACATTGTTAATCAACAAAAAAAAGGATATACATTTACAAAAGTAAATCCAAATTTATTGTCTCGGTAAGAAAATTTATAAAAACTTGACGAATATGTTCATATAGGTTGTAATACACACACATAAATTCATTTTTATTCTAAAAACTGTAAGTAATTATTTATACCTTTAAATAAGTGAGAATCTAGTAATTCTCTCATCAATACTCCTTCAAGTAATTAATATCATAGAATAATATTTATTATTATGCAAACACCTTATCCTTCCGATGAACCTGTTAAACTAAATGTGCCAAAATGAAGATTTATAACTACTTTCGTGTACATTCGAATCAAGTGATTCAAATCCTAGATGAAACCATATACAATCTCCATTATCTCCTCACCAAAGAGACTTCGGATAAAAGGTCGTTTGCTATACAAATTATTAACTTTAGGTGCATCTCGTCAAATCTAAAAAACAATATAGCCACACAAAGTGCCCAAGTTTGAAAAATCATTAATAATTCCCAGTTTACTAAAATGAAACAATTCAAGTTGTAGAATGTACATAAACGTCTCATATACGCCCCAGTGTGACAGTTCCTCTAAAACAAATAATCTACCATGATAAAAAAGTAAAATATGTAGCACTCCATGAACGAGTCAAAAATATCGAGATACGTAAAATGGTGAGTTATGAAAAATCACAACTCTTTATCTTCTCGTCTAAATTTATTGATTCAAGTTTCAATGCGTATACAATAAGGCTTGGACCTTGGGTAACAATTGGTTTTTTTCCCGACAAAACCGTTAATACCTTTTTAAACAATTTTTTGCAATTGTTCATAAAATATATATTAAATAACAGCTCATTTAATTTTTGTTACAATAACCTAATCGTTGGATGGTTATGATTTCAATTTGTTGGTCATGAATTCAATACTCTTAAACTACAATTATATTTTAATGTTATTTGTACATGTATTTTTACGAGCAACTCAAAATATTCGAGCCTTAACTGTACGAGTTCTCATGTGGGTGAAGAAATAAAGTGTGGTTTTCAATTACAATAAAAATAAAATGTAGTTTCTCACTTTAAATATGAAAGTAAGTAAGGTCATATAAAAACACTGATGTGGTGGTTACATGAATGTAGCAAGGAAAGCTGACGTTAACTAACGTGCAAGACTTTTTAGTTCGAATTCAATAATTTAAGAATGAAAATTGCAACATGGGGATCAGAATGCTCTTATGCAATCAGGTTGACTCGACTTGTTTTAAAAATCGCAATAATTTAGAAACTTTCATGATTATTTTGTCTTGCACGATTACTTTATGAATCAGTATCTATGAATTTCTTTTAACCTTTTGCAGTGACATAGCAGGAATTGTGAATAGGAATTGTGACATAGCAGTTGTTGTGGTTCTTGCCCATGCAATCTCACTATATAAAAAAAAAAACCAGTTTAACATCAGATAATCTGTTGTTAAACTGATGATAAAGTGAGTGTCGTTAAATTTAGTAACAGTTTAGCATTTTTGTTGCCAAACTGTTGTTAAAATTTAACGATACTCATTTTACCAACAGTTTTCAAAAAATAAACTGTGGCTATCTTAATTTTTTCGGATCTGAACGGTTGCTATCTTAACTTGAAATTCATTATAATATACCGTATCTGACTTACCAAAAAAAGAAAAGAAAAAACATTACAGTCGAAGGTTGGAATATTTCTAGCCATCTATTTACGTGTAAACTGCCACTAATACTTAAAAGTTCAATGCATATCTCTAACCATCAAATATCTCCAAAACCAAAAAGCTTTGGGGGCTATTCGAAACCGGAATAATGTTAAAAAATAAAATAAAAATGAAAAGAAAATAAAATAAAAATGAAAAGAAAGTAAAATTAAGGAAAAAAAATTTGAAAACATTTTTCGATCATGTGTTTGGAAGGTTGAGAAAATAAGAAAAAAAAAAGGAGAGAAAGAGATGGATCTAGTTCCACTTTTTCCTTTTTCTCTTTTGGAAGAAAAACGGTTTCTCTTATTTTAAACACAAAATTTTCTCACACTTTTATTTTATTTTATTTTCGACTAGTTTTCTTGTGAAAATACAAATGTATTCTCGAAAAATCATTAATTTTATTTTTCCATGGGTTTTTCGGTTTCAAACACACACTAAAACTGACTTATATTCATGAATATATAGTTGAAAGACTATTCGTTAGCTTTTGCGTCCTCATTAAAGTTTCATCTACATATCTTTAATCTTTATAGTAGTTTTTGTTTTTTGACAAGTATAGGATGCATGTGGATACATGCACGATATCTATAAATACACATTCAAATTCTGTTAATAGCATTAATTAAACTTACCAAAAACAAACATTCAAATTGGATACCACATCATCTTCATTTTCTGTTTTTCTATATATATCTATATTAGTATTGCATTATAAATTTAGTGTTTTTTTTGGTTGTGCTTGCAAAGAGTTTGTTTTTCAGTTTTTAGAATTGAGGTTGGAGAAACAAAAGTTATTAGTATGAGGCAGCTAATTATGAGTTTATGGGGCGTGTTTGTTTTGGGATTAATGATGATTAGTACATGTTTATCAAATGATCATCTTGAATATCTAAACCAAACAGAGCTTCTATTTAATAGTATTGTTTCGTCTCCTCACATGGTCCCAATTACTCTTATTCCAGGGGCTGTTGCAAAAGGGGCAGGTAAATATACTCCTTATATATATATATATATATATTTAAAATATCAAATTTAATATATTTCGCTAGTATTTTTTTATTAAAATAATTCGTCTTTTTTTGGGGGTATAGTATAAGCATATATTAATTACACCGAAGCTTAAAATGTGCGAATGCTACAAAGTTGATCATGTACGCGTTCCATCTCCGGTAGGAATTGGGAGTCAATGAGGCGCGCTATCTTAATATAAAGCTATCTCAGAATTACATAAACGTTTCTAAACTTATTATTAAGGCTAAACCGGACAAATAATTCAACCTCTTTAGACTTTAGTAAAAGATTCCGGTAATCTATTAGATTTTCGATGGAAGTCTCGCATTACGTCTATATCCAAATATAATACGTCGCCGCCGAAACCGACATTTTACTATCTTAGTTATTGTTTTCAAATACATTGTGCTCTAACTTCTAAATGCATGTCGCTAACAAATAAAGAAAGCCAATTTAGAAATAACAAATATTTAGATTCTTTATATATATGAGAAAGTGTATATGTTTGATACTCTTATTTGCTATTTCTGTGGCCAATTATAATTGGCTTTTGTCCTTTGTAATACGATTACTAAGATTGGGAAGAGTAGATTACGGGAGTGAGCAATAAACCGGATATTGCGGTCATGTTTTGGAATTTAGTATCTTTATGAATACCATATGTTTTTTTAACGGATTGTTTTATTTCTATGTTTTATTTGCATTACATAATTTAGTTTAACAACTACATTTTCGTCTACTTTTTCTCTTTTTCTTTAATTTAAACTTGTAATTATATTCTTTATTACAAGTTTCATGAAGTGATAAATTTTCTTCTTCAATTTAAATTTGAAATTTAATTTATTGATTACCCGTTTTTTAAGTTACTACATTTTCTGATACATTTTCAAAATCGTTGTTGTATTCTACCAAGTCACTGGGATATAAAAATATGGGTCTTAATATTCAGTCACTTAATGTTGGATGTTTACCATTCAGGCCCCAATTCTTCTCAATTAGTACTTATATTGATGATTGTTTAGTAAAATAAAATAAAATTCTATTTTTATGTTTACATTTTATTAAGTTGAGCACAAAATCTACTACAACTCAAAAGGAAATTCATGGGAAATTTAGAGTAATAGAATCAAATAAAATATCTTTGCAGAGAAAAATAAATGCGATTCACAATCAAAGGATATTTTGTGCTACATTATTTGTACGTAATAATTGATACTGGTTTAAAAAAACAGTGCAACTAAGTATATTTGAAAGTTTGGGTAAATCATGTGTACGTAATTAGACTTATATACATGGAAAACTTGTGTAAATCAAAGATTTGCATTTAAAATTACCCCAAACCAATAACATTTTTTTGTTTTACTTTTATTTTAATATAGGCCTCACAACAATCCTCTCATGAATTTCTAATGGTTTGATGCACAATTTTATAGTACACCGCGTTCAATCAAAAGTTACTCTTCTGTACAGCTCAAACTACAATAGGCTATATTACGAAGTTGTATACTATTTTATATCAATTCAGAGAATTATTTCTTACTATAGTTACCGCAAAATTTGGTTTAGAGTTGGCAACCCGTTTCTGCATGAACGTTTTTCTTGAACGGGTCCCATACGTTCTTAAATATTCAGAGGAAATCGACGAGAAACATTTCACAAACTTGGACGAAATTACAGAGAACCCTGCATAATAGTTCTTAGAAACTTCGTGAAAGGGAAACTTACATGAAAGTTTAAAGAAAACCTATCTGTCACATACTTGTTTGGTAAAAAAAATTGAATAAAATAATTTTCTTATAACAAACATATATATATATATATATATATATATATATATATAATTTTGAATAAAGTGGATCTTTATCATCACATGTTAGTTAATAATTATATATTATGTCTTATTAATGATAATTATTTTTTTCATGTCTTTATTTGAAATTAAAAAAGCTAGGTTGGAGTTCGACACATGTTTCCTTATATATTTTGTCCTAGATTTTGAAATGTACCATCGTTTCCCAATTCCAGTGTATGTTTCTCACGAACACGAGACATTAAATTGGGTTAAAACTTAGAACTAAAAAGAGAGGGTTTTGGAAAATAAGTTCATACTCTTTAGTGATCATTTCGTAGTTTTAATTAAAACCCAAAAAGCAAACAGAATACAGATTAAATTAATTGGAATAACGTAAAGATTTAACTTAGTAACTCTCTGAGTTCTTGTCTTTGTGTTTCACATATACAGTATGTTTAGATGGATCACCGCCAGCTTATCACTGGGACCGTGGATTTGGATCAGGAGCAAACAATTGGCTTGTTAATTTAGAGGTTTGTTCGAGCGGACATAATTTTATTTGTTTGAGCGGACATAATTTTATTTGTTTGACAATTTCATTGAAAAGTTCAAAACTCGCTACTCAACTTTAATTTTGAAAATTGCTGGCTAGTTTTCATATTGTTTTTGTATTTCAAAATTTATTGTACATGTTATTTGCGAACTGCCGAATATCAAGCCTAGCTCCCTGCTCCTTCTTTAACTTGATAGTAATGTGCAATTTTTTTTGAACGTTCTCTATATACTTTTGAACAGGAAAGAACACTTTAAAGACAAAACCGCAGTGACTCCTAAAACAGACCTTTTTTTTTCCTCATTGAATGCAACAAATCGTTCTAATTTGACCTAGTTTACTTTTGATTTCTTAAAAGTTTAATTTACTAAAAGTTTGTCACTTCTGTATCTAAATATTACCCACAAGGCCATAACAATTTTAGTGTCTTGTCAGTACTGTTTCTGAATAATCCCATGATAATGTTCTAGTATAATGATTAAACTGGTGATCAAAATAAGAAATTTGTAGCGCCTTGGGCTATCTGCTTATAATTTCCAAGGTGTTATTTGAGATGGTCCAGATGGAATTTACTCATATAAGTTGATCTCAACTGTATGTGACAGGGTGGAGGATGGTGTAATCATAGACGAGCTTGTACTTTTCACAAAACGAATCAGCGAGGGTCATCACGTCACATGGACAAACAGATACCATTTGGAGGAATACTTAGCAACAAGCATGAAGAGAATCCAGGTTTCTAATCGATCTCAAACATGCATATTGTTTCGCTATATATGACCCTTTTCTTCCTTCTTTTTATTTGTTCTTAATTATCTTTATAGTTTTCTTTAGCCTCCAAAGTTTTGTTCTCACTCAATGCAGATTTTTTCAATTGGAATAGAATCAAAATTAAATACTGCGACGGCGCTTCCTTTGCCGGTGACAGTGAAGATAAAGTGAGTTGTTTTTTTCTCAAATAAATTATGTCTTCTGTAGGAAGTGAAAACCAATTCACATAAAACCTTAATCAATACCATGTTACATCGTAATCAAGTAGGACCTTACACTTTAGAACTGATGCTCAATTGCTAATCACTCCATGCTTATTTACGGTTGTCCAATAACATAGTTCTTGTTCATAGGCTGCACAACTGCAATTTAGAGGGCAACGCATATTTGAGGCTGCTATGGAAGAATTAATGTCAAAGGGGATGCGTCAAGCAAAACAGGTTTCTTTCTACCACACGCATTTCACTGAACTTGTTTAATTTGCAATTTGCATAGAACCTTTTTTTATTCCGAACTTCCTTTTTTCTCAGGCTCTTCTATCAGGGTGCTCAGCTGGGGGTTTGGCTACTATATTACACTGTGACCAATTCCACAATTTATTTCCAAATAGTACCAGAGTGAAGTGCTTTGCTGATGCCGGTTTATTTCTGGATGCGTAATGACTCAAATTCTATCAGTAGTAGAACTTCCAACAAACTAAATTAGATTTGTGTTGGCCCTTTTTCTTATTTATAGTGGACGGAACAAAGTTACTAAATTTCATTCATGAAAAAGACCTTTAGTTAATTTTAATCTACTAAACTATCTCTTGTTCTATTGCAGGGTTGATGTTGCAGGTGGGCACACTCTAAGAAAATATTTCGGTGGGGTAGTTAGCTTACAGGTACGTGCTTAAGTGAAATTAATTGTTGGTTCTTTAAATTAATGTAAGTAATTAAAAAAATGTGTTCAAATTTGAAAATCTATTCTAGACCTTGCAAGGTCTCTCTGCAACAGACTTATTTAATAAAGGGTTTTAGCAAGATTCAAGAACTTCGTTGAAGTGTAAATATTAATGCCAAAAGCCTAAACATCTTCTGCGTGTGTGTGATCAAAATAAGTGTTTGATCATAAAATAAATCATTACATATCATTACATAATTTTAGGTTGAAGGAGATTTATAATATTTCTTATTAGGTACAGAGGACTGAAACTCCAGATGTACATTGTTGAGTTATGATGAGAAGCTCAACCCAATTGTAACTTAAATAGAATCTTTTTATAAAAAGCATGCCTTTCTTTTATGCCATATTGACAAGAAGTATCCAGTTTCGCTTGTTTTTGTCCATACAATAGCCTATAAGGCACCATTAAGAACTTGGGCCGAGATTAGCTTTCTGGCTCATAGTTGAAGTTATTGCATTTCTTCACGCTTTAGGTATATACATTTTCAGAGCTTCTAGTAAACTACACCTTAAAGGGTTTTGGGGTGAGTTCTAAATTATATTACTGTATGATTGTGAAATCTCAGTCAGTATTAACACGAATTCAAGATATGCACTATCATAGATCTTAGATATCTTGGTTTGCTAATGTGTCCGGACCTCACATGAGGTAGAAAGCAATTTCCAAGCACTTGTATTAACCACATTAGAATTCTATGTTGCTAATATCTTATCCAATATTACAGGGGGTAAACAGAACTTTGCCACACACTTGTACTAACCACCTCGACGCAACATCAGTAAGATCTTTTTCCTCAGTACCTCAACTGTTTCCTGCAAGTCCATAATTTGAATATAAATTTATTTTTTAATGATAGATTTTAATTATCCCATCATGTTATGTTTTGGTTCATAATCCTTTTCAGTGTTTTTTCCCCGAGAACCTACTTGGCAACATTACAGCCCCACTATTTCTCTTGAATGCGGCTTACGATTCATGGCAGGTAGTATTTTGTGTTGGCTTTAAACAGACATGAAAAGTAGTCAGAAGTAAGAACTGGAATTTCGTTCTCATTCATTTTCTTAATTCAGGTAGTAGCTAGTTTAATGCCTAATTCGGCTGATCCTAAGGGAATTTGGAAAGACTGCAGAAACAACTATGCAAAATGTTCAGCATCGCAAATCAAGTTTCTGCAAGGTGATGTTAATTTGAACAAAATGGCTTTTATAATTAGTTTGATTCTGGTAATAATTTCATGTTTTTAGCTTTATTTCCCTTGTTTAGGTGAACCGATGTTTCATAGTTTTCTACCACTGACATTGAACAATAGCATGTTAGTAGTAAATTACTAGATACAAGAAATTTATTCTGAACGCAGAATCGCAGGAAAAAATGATTGGCACAACCAAATACACATTCTCGTTGGATATGAGAATGTAGTCCAATAGTTTATTGGTTGGATTAACATTTTTTTTCTTGTTTGGAGCAGGTTTCAGAGACCACATGTTAAATGCGGTAAAAGGCTGGTCAGTATCCAACCAAAATGGTTTATTCATAAACTCTTGTTTTGCGCATTGCCAGTCCGAGAGGCAAGATACATGGTTTGCGAAAGATTCTCCTGTTATCGGCAACAAGGTACTTGCATTTCCATAACAAACGATAATTATTCTGAAGTTAATCACTTTCTTACAAATTATGTATTGTTCCCTTATCATGGTACGTGCCTTAGGTCTAAGTCGAAAATGAATACTATAGTTTAAAGATTTTTTGTTGTTTTAGAAGAATGAATATAGAAATATAAATTGTTAGTGTTCAGGAAATAACGGAATAAGGGAGGCAGTCCACACGAGTTCTTTTCTAGGAGTTGGGCGTCAAACCCAAAATGAATAGATTCACTAGAAAATATATACTATCATTTTGTTTATACCCAGACATTTGACCGAAAGATAAAGTATATTTTGCTCAAAAATGATTTAAACATTTAGATATATAGAGAATGCTATAGATGAATTTAGAGTTATGTCAATCATTTTGATCAGTGCTTTAAATAGCGTTATCGCTATCGTAGCGTATTTTCGAGAGAAACGCTAAAAGCGTGAATAACGTTGCTACATAGCGCTTTGCGGTGTATTTTTTTTTTTGCCTAAATACATATAAATATAGTATTAAATTCAAAATATCTAATAAAAATTAACTAAATATATATAAAAAATTGTAACTAATAATCACAAAATGATTATACTTGAGATGCCAGAGAATTTACTTTGTTTGCAAGAGTTTTGAGGTTTGATTATCTTTAAGCTCCAATAATTTCATTAAAATTTTGACCAAAAATAAATAAAAATTTAATTTTTTTTTGGACTGCACCCGCTATAGCGTAAATAGCATCCGTTATAGCGTAAATAGCGTAAATAGCGTTCCTATAACGCGAATTTAGCGTTTTTCCATCCAAATATCGTTTTAGCGTTGCGTTTTTCTTTCAAAAACCACTATATCGCACAACGTTGCGAGTTTTTTAAAACAGTGATTTTGATCCTAAACTAAATGGAATTCTTCTTGAGGAGGTATAAGTGATACATTTTGAAACCTATTTCGAGGCAATCCTTCAAAATTCACTGTTTGTGTTTGCTTTAATTCAGTTACTTTCGCATTGTGTCCCAATTCGGACAGATTAACAGTATGTATTATGAGAAAACAACTGATGTCAAATGTAAATAGACAAGTCACTTATGTCCAATAATGAAATGAATCTTGAAAAAAACAGGAAATTTTTAAATGTTGAATTTAGAGTTGTGATCTTAAGTTCTTCAACTTATGCAATGGTTGCAGGGGATTGCAGTAGCTGTTGGAGATTGGTACTTTGATCGGGCTGTTTCTAAAGCCATCGACTTCCCTTATCCCTGTGACAAGACTTGTCATAACCTCGTCTTCAAAAAATCAGCGGAATAATTTTTTTCTCTAATTCATATATATGCTCACAATGTTTTCTCTCACAGTTTAATTGACAACGTGATATTATCAGTAATCATTGATGTCATCATTCATAGAAACCTTACATATAAAAAATATCCAGTGTATGATGAAATAAAAGACCAATTTTGAAGGTTTATTGAAGTCTGTAGTGTGTTTTTTTACCAATTTTTTTTTTTAGCTATAAATATGCTGTCGCTTAAATTTTTTGTGAGAAAGTAAATCCAATTCCAGTTTTGTTGGTAACTTCAATCTAATATAGGCAAACACACACGTCATCCGCATCAGTTTACTTACACTTTTTCTCATATTTAAGATAAATAACATCACTTTTATATTTTTAGGGTAATAGTTTAACTTTATACATTTTTCAGGTTCCCTATCAAATTCATTATCATAACTAAATATTACTATATTTTAATATAGTTCTATCAATTTTTTGAACCCAAATTAATTTACTAGAGTAAACACATTAAATAAGTTAGAAGTTTTCTCGTATTTAAAGTAAAAAATACACTTTTACAACATATAAGTAAACGTTTTGTTTTATATAAATTATCAGTTTTTTTTATCAATTTCTCTATCAAAACTATACAACTCATTTTTTTGTTATTTTATTAATTTATATGTGAAAAGTACAAATAAAGGAGAGAGAATAAGAGAAAAGTAATAGAGAGAAATTATTATTTTAATTATAAGCAAACATTTTGATCATTTATATTTGAGATATATTTGAATTTATGTAAATTTAAGATAATGGATAAGTAATCTGATGCGTGTACAATTTTAAAACAATCTCATCGTATTTATGGTAAATGGATAAGGGAACTGATGCGAGTGATTTAGGACATCTCACCTTCTCTTTTGTCTGTATAACTCTTAATAATGCACAAACAACCAAACATAATATCCTAAACATAGCAGATTCGTCCACAATAATCCGCCTCCGTCCTAATTCGTGAAAATGAACCTCAGACTATGGGGCACAGTTACAAGTTTGGGGTACAAAAACAGTACTATATAGAAACCAGAATACAGTGAAACAGATATGCTTAGCTTCTTAGCTATAAACAATGGGGCGGATATTTGTTGTGATCTCTAATGTGATATTGATGATCCTATTTATATATAGGGAACAGAATCAGGTGGCAGATGCTTTAGCAAAACAAGAAGCGCACGACTCCAACAAGACATTTTTCTCACCCATGGAGTTCACAAAGCTCACTCATGCTGCGTATGTTTTGGACCAGAGCGAAACCCCTTGTGTTAGAGGAAGTACATACAATCAAGATGTAGCAGTATGAAATCTTTATTCAACAAGTTTGTCTAAGTGAGATGAGAGTTAGCTCGTACTAATCTGATGTTTCAGTTGATATTGCATACTTTGGACTGGTTTTTTTGCACTAAATTAACATGGATAATCTCCTTTTTAAGAATTTTTTTTTCTCTTGAACTTGTTGTTTAGATCACTTTGATCACGGCGATGTATATGAGATATAAGGATAGGGGACATAAGAAGTAAATAGCAAGTTATCGTAGAATTTTTTTTGCTTTGAAAAGTCGAGATTAAAAGTGTTAATTTTGTTGTTTTTTTTTCTTCATGTTCTTAGTAAAATAGGTTAATTAGCACTAGTTGCTTTTTTATTGTAGGTCGTAATGCCATCATTTTCCGTTAATGTTTTTGATTGGAAACGCTATCATGGGGCGTGGCTCATGAAAGAATATTTTTACGATTTTATTAATAAAATGGACCGGATATTAAAAAAAAAAAAAAAAAAAAAAATTCTTGTCATTGGATATTGACTAGTTTGGCTGCAACTTTAAAGTTTGAGGAGAAAGCTGGTTCCATCTTGCCTAGTAATGTCTTTTGATAAAAAATGCTTGGCTTTTATAAGCTGGTTTGCCTATTGCACACTTCTTCATCTGGGGAAAAAGCGAATAATTCGAGCTTAAATACTGCAGCTGAACAAGCAGCTTAATCATTCTGATATTGTTGTAAAGAAAAGGAAATAATGGGGAGATTCTTAGAATATCTTCTTACTATAGCTTTAAAATAGTACTTGGATCAGAATACGGAAAAAAAAAATGGAACATCGTTTTGGGATGAAAGTTTCAGATTTCCAAGCCAATAAAAAAAAGTATAACTTCAAGAAAAGATTTTCAAGCCAATAAAAACAAGTATAACTTCAAGAAAAAATTTGGGATAAAATAAAAACATAAATGGGAAAGCTTATGCTTTAATAAACATACTGTTTGGTGTAGAAATAATTCTTTTTTTCAATTCATAGCATTCTTTTTTGCTTCAAATCTGGACATTACAATGCAACAAACAAAGAGATACTAAAATTGCAAACTCGACAACACAAGTCCCTGCGTTTCAGCATATCATCTCGCTCGATTCCAAATCCATAAGAGGCACAGTCCCAAACATATCGAGAGTAGCTGACGGAAGAACTCATCCGGATAGGATTCAACCGAGCTCTACTAAGAGTGAAAGAGATTGAAAGCAGGCTAGAAGCAGAAAGAGAAGGTAAGAATCTGGCCCAAACGAATACAAGTACTGAAACGGAAATAAACAAATTTATTTCACTTTGAAAGGAATATAACTCGATTACAAATTCCTGACTCGTACAGAATTTAAATTACAATAAATAAATCCCAGACATATTTAATATAAATTATTAAACTGCTGAACTGAATTGTGATTGCACGAAACTGTCTAACAGAATAGTATAAAGACTATACTGCTGGACTGTTTGTCAATTAAAAGAAACTGACAGACAGAATAGTATGATTACTAAACTTCTGGATAGTTTCTGTAAATAAAAAAATTACAGAACTGAAATATAAATACTGAAAAGTAAACAGTACTGAAAATGTAAATTACAGAATGTAAAAGATTGGAAAGTAAATTACAGAATGTAAACAGTACTGAAATGAAAAGAAGAGGCAACTGCAAGCAGTTTTTCTTAAACAATATTTCCCGAACCGTCTTATAGGTTTATGGTTCTCGGGACTTTGTAACCAAGGTACAACTTCTGTCACTGAGTGGTTCGCATGAAAACGACACCGAACCAGTCGAGCTGTTGGTTGTGCGATTCTCTCTCTAATATGATGATATGTATGCTGTCCATTTAATTCTGGTAATGTTGGCGTTTCAATTTGCTGGAGACTCTAGGGATTTCTTTTGTATTTGATACAACTCTTTTTCAGATTTGACCCAAGACCCGAGACATTCCCCAAATCCCAAGGCCAAAGCCCGTGACCCGAGTGAGCGCGTGTGGTACACAGTCATACACTTATGTGTATGTGGACATAATAGTTTAACAACTACATGGGTTGGACTTGTATATATATTGTAAAATTAACTCTTAATTCTCCAATGTGGGATAACCCTCAATTGTTTTCCCTTTATTCATTCAATTTTTCAGCATTAAGGTTTTCTTTTTTTCGAGAACCCAACTTTGAATCCGATTAATATTCACACCCATTCTCCGAATAGGTCATGCGATATACCGTTACGAAGCTCGTCACACGAGATACTCAAACGCTTTGAGTACGGTATTAACAACTCAGTATTGTCACATATAATATCGACTCGAAGTTGGTCCTGTGACCATTCGGAACACCCATGTTTAAAAATATGTTTTCCAACAAAAACATATATATCAACCGACTCTATCATAGCATCTGTATAAGCACAGGTAATACACAACCAAAGGTTGGAGATCATCCCGCTCATCAATAAAAACTAAAAAGCAGCCAAGGTGCACAAGTAATTGTAGCTTTTGACTAGGTTAATTAGCCTTTTGGGTAACTCAGAGTAATTTTCTAGAAGCACCATTTTGAAAGTTTCTAACCCAACTACCAATATAACAGTTTTGAAAATAGTATTTCAAGATAAATTTTCTTACAACAGGATTCTTTTTTTTAAAAGATAAAAAATCTTGAAATCTTCTCATGCTTATGCTTTAATAACTATATATACTTTTTGTTTGTTTTATTGTAAAATGGCTACTGTTAACAAACATTTACGAGTAAAATAGATTTTCTGGATGATTGGTTTACCGTAAAACATTTATTTTTTGGAAAATTTCCCTCACATATCCAGTAAAATTGGGGAAAAACGATTACCCCGCAAATAAAGCTGTAAACGGTTTCTATGTACTCTTTCTAATACTAGTAGTGTAATTATTATTAATTATATGTCTAATCTTTTAAAATTATTTATAATTAGTCTCCAATTCCATCTAATTAACAAATGATTTTTTTTTGAAAAATAGGATTTTTTAAAAATAATAACAAAAAATAGAAAATAAATAAAAATAAAATTCAAAAAATCTAAAAAAACTCAAGTAAATTTGAGAAAGCTAAAAAAAGTCAATATTATTTAATTTACGATGCCTATTGAAATTAATTTATAAAATCTTCTATATTTCTAATTTATGAGTTTATAAGTTAAAAATTTATAAGTTATTACAAGTGATGTATATGAAAGAAAATACGTGTTTTGCTAAAGTTTTCTATACATGTTGAGATTTTTACCAAACAACGATTTATTTGTTAAAAAAAACAATTTGTAACAAAAACTTGAGTTTGTATAAAATTTTAGGTTGAAAACTTTTATGCAACAACACACCCTAAATAAAAGACAAATAAATGTTTTCAGTTAAAACTTTCTCACGAAAATATTTTTTATCCATGTAAAACTGTTACAATGAAACAAATAAAGCCTATAGCAAAATGATTTACATCTAACTCCCACAACCGTTGTTGATTCAGTTTAAATTTTAAACTTTTATAATCAGACAACCCCCAAAACAATCCATCATCATATATTACTGAAATGGTGTAAAATTCCCAAGCAGGTTAAATAAAAACATTTGATGATTACATCCCCAACCCAATATAAGTATAAAGAACAAAACAACAGAATTAGCAAGATAAAAATATGCTTCAAAGAGGAGCATGACTACATCCCCAAGATAGATTTTTCTAGTAGTCGGCCTTCTATAGAAGGCCTTAACCGAGGACCTCATCATATTAATCGGAAAGACAAAACAGGATGCAGAACTTTTAAAAAAAGACAAAAAGCAAAACTAAGCCCATTTTCTCGCAAAAACCCCCAAAGCAAAGAAGACATTTATTTTTCTTTGTATGTTTCTTATAAAGATATATATCAATTGGATCATTCATTATAATTCTAGGTCAAGAAAAATAGTAAGGTGGTCCGAGAGACCTGTCATTTTGTATGATATTCTATATATTTCTTCTTATTTTGTTTTCTATAAACATCAATCTAGCGAATAATTAATCATGCTATACTGAGATTTCGTTTTCCATCTGATCTCTTAGAATCCTAGTCATAGTAGGATATATACTTTCTACTTGTCTATATATGAATGGTGCACATAGCCTGAAAGATAAAAGAAGACAACTCGTAATTGTTATCCTCTCTCAGTTTATTTCTCCTTTTCCTTTTTCTAATAATATTAAAAACGAAACAAAAGAGCAATGCCACGTTCCTCGCCTCCGGAATTCGTCATCAGCTTCTTAGACACAGAATCACCGCCAGACGACATCAGTATCTTTAACACGGTCTTCAGGGTCATGGAGCCTGTTATCCCTTACATTATAGCCGGCGCCTTCTTATCTCTCCTGCTATTGTGCACGTGGGGGACACACAAACTAAGTGAAAAAATAAGTGTGATCGCATTAAGAGAGGTAAGGGAATGTAAGAAAACGAAAGAACTTAAATGCAAAAAACTCTAGCTATGTATTTTGCTTTCTAAAGCTTACTGCGCTTGTGAGTAAGTTAATTATGTTCCTATTTGGTTTGGTGGTAATATATGTTTAGTTTACAAAAAAAATAAAAAATTAGTTATTAGGGTTAAGTCAGGCAAAGCCAGACGACATAATTAAAGAAATAGGGGGTGTTAAATCATTAATTTCAAGAAATATATAAAAAGTATATGTAAATAAAACAAAATATTTTATCTCATGGGGTGGCGTGGCGCCCGATGATTACAGTTATCATTTCCTTTTGACTCTTTTGAGTTTAAATTTTATCATTGACTAATAAAAAGAACTAAAAAAATGCTACTTACTGTGCATGTTCTGCGCGGGGTCCCGGCAATTTTTTCAATAGACTGCTCCACAAGTCTTGAGAACCGCATATATGTACTAATGTTCAATCTCATTAGTTTATAATTATGAAATATGTAATTTTTTTTTTACAGCATTAATATTGGATTGATATTTAACTTTTTTGTTTGGTACATATTAGAATCATGCTGACCCAGCTGGCTCTCACAACATTGTCATCCCTTCGTAGCTGCCACGCTAACATCAGGGTCCGATCAGCCATGCTTGCCGGACCACCACCTCATCATCTAACCTGATAATGTCCTTGTTATCATTTACCTCCGGCTCTGTAGCTGAAGTATATGCGGTGTGCTTGTCCGATCTCCAGAAGAATGATCAACTACGACAACTCCCATGTCTCCACGTGTTCCATGTACGTATCATGCATTGACAAGTGGCTAACCGCCAACGACACGTGCCCTTTATGCAGGTCCACCATCAAACTAACGAGCAAAGATGTAGTTTAGTTTACTAGTAGTAGTTCTTAATTTACAGTTGGATAATCTACTATGTTGGGGTTTATTAATGAGCAGTTTGGGCATTGATTAAGGTATGTTATGAAGGTTAGGTGAGCTGGTTCTTATAGATAGAAATATTAGTTTTTCTAAAGATCTTTAAAAGTTTTTTTTGTATTAATACCAGGGGTAGGAAAAAATTCTGCTCCTCGACCTGATTCCGACCAAAAAGAATCCCGACCCGAAACTTTTGTCAGGTATCCGATCCCGACCCGAAAGTACAAAAAAATAAATTTAACTTTTTCCATATATTATATAGTCTCGTGTATTAATCTCAACTTTTGACATATTTTTTGGTATCTTAGATTTTAGTAAAATATTTATGAATATTATATGTAAAATGAGGTTATAAAACTAATTTGAAATAAATCTTATTTTTTGCTATTGTTTACTAAACAGATTTAGCATAAGTTCTTATTTAAATTTAATTCATAAGATTAAAAATTGGAGATAAAAGTAGCATTTGTGTTAAAATTATTTTTATTGTAATACTTATATTCAAATGTTGTACTTTTGTGAACTTTATAGTAGTTTGTTTAAGAAAAAAACAAAATTCTAATGCATTTTTTTCCGCGTTTTTGAACCTTAAGTATTTTCGGGATTATCCAATCCCGATCCGTCGGCTACCCGAAACGTCGGGACCCGACATATTTCAGGTCAGGATCGGGAGAAAAAATCACTTTCCAAAACTTATAGGGTCGTGATTCGAGGGTACGAGTGTTTCGGGTCGGGAACCGACCCGATGCCACCCCTGATTAATACTAGAGTTTATGAATAAACCATTTTGGCTGGATACCGAGTCACTGACCAATTTAAAATGTGGTTTCTGAAACCTGCTCCAAACAAGAAAAAATGTTTATCCAACCAAGAAACTATTTGACTAAGTTCTCATATCGACTAAGAAAATGTATAATTTGGCTGTGTTAATCATTTTTTTTTTGAGATTTCGCGTTCAGAATGAATTTATTATATTTATTACTATCGGTGCTACTAAATAATTGTGTTGTCCTATACTCCATCTGTTCCCAATTATTTGTCCATTACAAAATTACGTGCAATTTTGACCGGCCAATAATTTGTATCAAAATTGTCGGAATGAAAATTTTCAAAAGTTAATCATATAGTTCAAACATTAAATTATATGATTTAGTTTTGAAAATTTTCATTTTGACAATTTTAATACATATTATAAGCCGATCAAAATTGTACGTAATTTCGTAAAAAATAATTAATTGGGAAGGAGGTATTATTATGAGGCTGGATTTTTATACTACATTTTTTCTGAAAAAACGCACAAATCGTACAAAAAATCTACACTTTGCAGTGATTCAGTGCAAACCGTAGATTAAATGTACGGTTTGCAGCTTCAGAAAATTTCAGTGCAAACCGTAGATTAAATCTACGGTTTGCATGAAATTTTCAGAAATTGCAGAATAGTCCATGCATTTCGTAAAAACTGCATATTGGTCATATCAATAAAAATACTGAATATTTTAAAAAAAATTAAACAATAATTTTTTTTATAAAAAACTAAATGGCATATTCTTAAAAATATACATAAAATAATTTTTTTTTTTTATAAAATACTAAATCTTTTAAACATGATTTTTTTTATACATGAATACTTTATAATTAGTTGATTTGATAATTTTTTTTTTAGTTTATTAGAGTTGCAATATTGGTTATATCAATAAAAATACTCCAATTTTAAAAATTAAACATGAATTTTTTTAATTAAAAAAGTAAATACCCAATTCTTAAAAATATAGATAAAATAAAATAATTTTTTTTTTATAAAATACTAAATCTTTTAGACATGTTTTTAAAAAAAAAAATTAAACATGATTTTTTTAGTTTTTTAATAACGAACCGTAAAAACAAAATACAAACCGTAAGTTAAATCTACGATTTGTAGTGTAAATGTCATTGGATACCCTATGCATAAAAATCATCCAACAACGCTTAGTCACTTTTGAAATTTTTTGATTGATTTGACAACACACAAGTTCGTGTTTATTATGAAATGACAAACCTATCCGAAAATAACTTCTCAATGCATGATTAAAGCTAGAAAATGACTAGACATTATTTAAAAAAAAAAAATTAAAGATGATCTTTTTAATAAAAAACTTAATACCCTATTCTTAAAAATATAAATAAAATAAAAATTAATTTTTTTTATAAAATACTAAATCTTCTAGACATGTTTTTTTTTAAAAAATTAAACATGATTTTTTTAATAACGAACCGTAAAAAAAAAAAATACAAACCGTAAGTTAAATCTACGATTTGTAGTGTAAATGTCATTGGATACCCTATACATAAAAATCATCCAACAACACTTAATTACTTTTGAAATTTTTTGATTGATTTGACAATACACAAGTTCTTATTTATTATGAAATGACAACCCTATCCAAAAATAACTTCTCAATGCATGATTAAAGTTTGAAATTGACTAGACATTATTTAAAAAAAAAAATTAAAGATGATTTTTTTAATAAAAAACTAAATACCATAATCTTAAAAATATAAATAAAATAAAAATTAATTTTTTTTTTATAAAATACTAAATCTTCTAGACATGTTTTTTTTTTTTTTTAAATTAAACATGATTTTTTTAATTTTTTTAATAACGAACCGTAAAAACAAAATACAAACCGTAAGTTAAATCTACGGGTTGTAATGTAAACCCCATTGGATGCCCTATCCATAAAAATCATCCAACAACACTTACTCACTTTTGAATTTTTTTGATTGATTTGACAACACACAAGTTTATTTTTATTATGAAATGACAACCCCATCCGAAAATAACTTTTCAATGCATGATTAATGCTTGAAAATGACTAGACATGATTTTTTTTTTTGAAATTGAATGTAAATATGGTATATTTTTGCCAATCCTATCCATCTCTCAAATTAAACAGAAACACTCACTTGAATCTCTTCAAAAATACTCATTTCTCCAAACAAAAACATACACAAACACTTTTCGAAAATGAATTACGATTATAGTTATGACAACAACCAATGGAACTACAACTATGTTCATTCCTCCAGTAGCTCAAACGAGAAACTAACTGACTATGCAGAACATTTTGAAATTGATGATTTGACTTGGGATACAAGAGATGAAATGCTTGCTGATCTTAGTGACGTGGGTGAAAATTGGGGTTTTATTCTTACGATCCGTAGGTCTGGGAAAGGGGGGGGGGGGAGGGGGAGGGTGATGGGAGTAGAGCATCGTATGTTGATATTGTGTGTGATAAATCGGGGGTTTACGAAAAGAAGAAGCCGTCTTCCACAAATTCAAGTACAAAAAAAAAAGATTGTCCATTTTTTTATTAAGGCTTACGTAGTTAATGATGAATGGATGTGTCGTGTAGAAAATGGACATCATAACCACCCACCTCCCACTTACCTTCAAGGGCAAGCACGACGTGCTCCCTTAACACAAGAGGAAAAAGAAATGGTTAAAACTTTAAGGCAAAATAGTTTTAAAGTTAGTGCAATATTAGAGACCATAAAAAATCGAAATACTGACAATGTATCCAACACTAAAACGATACATAATTATTTGGCTGGTCTGAAAGTTAAAGAGAGAGATGGTAGAAATCCGATACAAGAACTGTTTAATTTGTTGGATAGACATCGATATACTTTCTTCTATAATATGAACCCAATAACTCATAGCCTAGAGAACTTATTTTTTGACCACCCCGATTCTATAAAGATGTTCAAAGCTTTTCCTGATGTATTGTTAATGGACTGTACATACAGGACAAACCGTTTTAATATGTCATTTCTAGAGGTCGTAGGGATGATATCAACGAACCAAAGATATTGTTTAGGTTTTTTTTTCATGAGCGATGAGACTCAGGAAAGTTATACATGGGCTTTGGAAAAATTTAAAGAAACATTGGAGGGTTGTACGCTACATAGGGTGTTTGTGACCGACAGAGAAATGGCCTTGCTAAATGCTTTATCTGTTGTTTTTCCCGATTCTTATCATATATTGTGCACTTTTCATATTGCCAAAAATGTTTTGAGAAACTGTAAAAAAAAATCACAGACGAGGAGTGGCAAACGTTTCTAGATAATTGAGATTTATTGGTTGATTCTGAGACGATAGAGGAGTACAATTATAACCGATCTTCTTTCAATTCCTCATACAAATCGTATCCTGCTGTGCTTAAGTATGTACACAAGCTGTTAAATGATTATGCCGATAAGTTTGTTGCATGTTATACCAACCATACAACACATCTAGGTAACAGAACTAGTAATCGGGCCGAACAACAACACGCAAAGCTAAAAAGATCTCTTTCCACAAATACTGGCACGTTTGAAAATGTTTGGGTAGAAGTGAATAAAATTCTGAATAAACAGTTTGAGGATATTAAGATGAAATTGGATAAATGGAAGTCTTATTTTCCACATTAAGAACGGACACCTCTATTTAAAAATCTTAGGTCGTATATCACACACCATGCCTTTGATTTATTATTTGAAGAACACAAAAAATGTAGTGGCCAGTCTGATGAGAATTGTTCTTGCGGTATAAAGTTGTCTCACGGGTTACCTTGTCATCATATTATGAGTGAACATATTTTATTCGGGAAGGCTCTTCCACTAGAATATATCCATACATTATGAAAAAAATTATGGGGTAGAGGGTGATCTAGAAGAGTTTAAAAGTGTTTATTCTACCAAAACTAATGTTGAAAAACGGCATATGAAAACACAACTCCGAGAGATAACTTTACCATCTAAAACATCCATGAATGATCCTGAAGTGAGACAAACTAGAGGGGGACATAGAAAAGGAGACAATTCTAGTAAGAGAGATAAGTCAGGATGGGAGTATGTGGAGGAATAGAGTGCTAGTGCTAGTAGAGATAAAGGTAAAGGTAAAACGGAAGAAACACCGGAGGTAAAGGTAAACACAACTAGGAGGCCGCGAAACCAAACAAATAAGCCCACCACCAATAGGTAAAGCTTCCCGTACAGTGACCAAATATGGGTTATGTTACATAATTACATCGATACGGTTTATGATGTGCGTGGGGATAGTAACTGTGGGTTCCGAGTAATTGCAAAGGTCATGGGTAAAGAAAATAGGAAAAATGATTGGTACGCAATTAGATGTGAGTTGTTTCAAGAGCTGCAACAAATGAAAGATGTTTATTATGATTTGTTTGAGAATCTCGATTTTGAAGGTTATCATTATGATTATATTCTATCCAGTTTGAATTTTTATTATCCTACAAATCATCCCCCTTTTAAAAAATGGATAAGATTTCCAGCTTATGGTTTTTTAATTGCATCTCATTATAATATCTTAATTGTATTGCTATCATTATGGCCAAACAAAAATGGAGGAGTACAAGTATGGAATACCACTTTTTTACCTCTTTATACTGTTCCGCCTCCTGGAACGACATATTACATCCCTACTGTAATGATGTACGTCAACAGTTGTCATTATGCTGAAGTTATTCCTAAAGAAGTGATCTTCCCAATGCCAAGAATTATAGCACGGTGGGAAGAAACACGCACTGAGCCTGTTGAGCCATGAAAGGAACTTTTTCGAGCAAATTTCAACTTATACATAGCGCTAGAAAGGCAATCGGGAAAGCAAATCCTAAATGAAGAAGATGCTATAAACGTATCAAGTCCATAATTAATTTTTTTATTATTATTTTTATGTAGAGTACTCTTTTTTCCAAGTTGCTGTAAACTGGTTTTGATGAGACTCAAAAAAATTATGTGATGTATCATGTTTAACTAATATATTTTATGAAATTTAGTTAATGTTTGCATATTGACGATTGGCACCAAATTGACGATTTAGTTAATCTTTCATATTGAGTTATCCAAGTGTTGAAAAACAAACCAATATTATCATATTGGAGCTCTAAAAACTATCCAGTATGTATATGAAAACGTATGATTTCAATAGTTTCGTATTTCTTACTTCACCTACTAAAACTTGCAAAAAAAGTGAAATTAAAAGGATCAATGAATCTCAACTTATACACTTCACAAAAAAGTAACATGATGAACCAAAAACGTGAAATTTGTAAAATCAACTTTTTTGGGGTAAATTTGTCTAAATTTTGTATTTATTTTGAAAGATTGTTAGAATTGACCAAATTTATATATATAAAAAATCATGTCTAAAAGATTTAGTATTTTATAAAAAAATTATTTTTATTTTATGTATATTTTTAAAAATAGGGCATTTAGTTTTTGATAAAAAAATTCATCTTTAATTAAAAAAAAATTCATGTTTAATTTTTAAAATTGGAGTATTTTTTATTGATATAAACAATATTTCAACTCTAATAAACTAAAAAAAACTATCAACTAATTATAAAACATTCATGTTTAAAATTGTAGTATTTTTTATTGATATAACCAATATTTCAACTAATTATAAAATATTCATGTTTAAAAGATTTAGTATTTTATCAAAAAATTATTTTTATTTTATATATATTTTTAAGAATATGCCATTTAGTTTTTTATAAAAAAAATTCATGTTTATTTTTTTTAAAAATATTCAGTATTTTTATTGATATGACCAATATGCAGTTTTTACGAAATGCAGGGACTGTTCTGCAATTTCTGAAAATTTCATGCAAACCGTAGATTTAATCTACGGTCTGTAGAAAAAATCTACGATTTGCATTGAAATTTTCGGAGCTGCAAACCGTACATTTAATCTACGGTTTGCACTGAATCACTACAAACCATAGATTTTTTGTACGATTTATACGTTTTTTCAAAAAAAATATAATATAAAAATCCAGCTTGTACAAGCATAAAAATCTGAACATGTACACGTGAATTGTCCATTTGTGGACATAAAATGTGGACATGTACACCCTTGTTTAATAATTTTTTAATGAGAAATAAAACATGTTGATTTTTGTTTGTCATTTCATTCTTCCTTTATGTCTTCTCTCTCCCTTTTTATTAAAATATTGGTATTATTTCATTAGTGTATATGAATATTTTAAATAGCGTTATTGCTAGTGTAGCGTTTTTTAGAAAAAACGTTAAAAGCGCAAATAGCGTTGCTACATAACGTTTTACGGTATACTTTTTTTTTTACTTAAATATGCACTAAATTTTAGAATACATAACAAAAATAGATAAAATGTTTAGTTATATTGGGTATAATTGAATAAATAATGCAAAATATATCAATTATTTAGATCTGTTGTAGGATATTATTGGACTATTGGGCTTGTACTTTATGGGCCAAAGTGGGCTTATAACCCTACCACTCTATCTATATAAAAAGGGTTAGAGGTCTTGTATTTTACATTCATTCATATACAATCTGATTAATAAATACCCTGTTATTGTCTCTCTCTATATTCTCTCTCTATATCTATATACATATATATATGTGAGCTAATACGTTACACAACACGTTATCAGCACGATGCTCGCGGAGACTAAGATATACGTTCGCGGATATTGGAGAATTTTGGTAAAACGCACAGATATTGGGTATCTATAAACCTTGAGGTTTATACTGGTTTTTTTTAGGGTTTTGCTATATCGACCTTCACCAAAATAACATGCGAACGGTACATAATTTATAACTGAGATGTTAATATTTTAGTATTACATGTTAATCCTGGAAATTTGTCTAGTACCATATATCTTTGATTACTGTGGTGATAGATAAATTTGCTAATGCACCTGCTATGTGATTGAATTTATAGTTTATTCGTATAGGCTCATACTAGAAAATTGCATGCCTAAATAAATTTTAAACTGGCCATGCTAATTATGCCTGCGTTATTGTGTGTTTCGTCACTATTAAACTATGTCAGATACTGAAAGCAGTAGAGATTAATTTGAAACTTGCTGTAACCTATGGAATGTTCTATTAATATATATGACCTCACTGTAACCTATAAGATTTTCTGGACTTATTGTGTAATAAATTTATAACTGAGGATGAGTTAATATTTGATTCCTTTCATGATATAATGAATCTTGTGAATTACCATGTATGTAACTTGCGTGTATATTGTAAATTGGTAAATAAAATATATTACGTACATGAATGATTTACTTACCATGTATAAAACTTACACATATAGCAATAGAATAATTAATTATTGAGTAATATCTTGCTTAGTTTAAATTGGTAAATTTAGATTGTGCTAATATGTACTACCATGCTACTGCTATATTATTAAATCATGCAAGCAGGTACGATCTATATATTTATTTACTGCTACGTACATATGTGTACAACATTTTAATTTGCGAAATCTTATATTTTCACATTTAAGTTGGAAAAATTATGAAATTTTCCTAAATAGGCTCACCTATTTGGATACGATGTCTAGGAAAGATATAGGCGGAAGTCGATATCCTAATGAGGTTGAGTTTTAAGTGGCATTCGTGCCCTCCACCCTCACCGTCTTTCCTGGTCGTTTTTCAAGTAGAGCTACCGAAAGGGGTTGACTAAATAATAATTTCCCCGAGTGCGTTTATATAGTGATGTATGTTTCGCCGAATTGCTATTTCAGTATCGACCCGTCGTTCGATCAATGAGAACTGATTCACATGAGAAGCAAAACTAATGTTTTCGAACCTGTCGTTTCGAAAAAACGTTTGTGCTTGTGCAAACCATAAACATATAAACCAGTCGTTTTATATGATAAATAATCCAGAACTCCCAAGACATGTTGGATGCCATCTATGATGAGAAAAATCGTAAAAACATACTTGCGAAATGACTGTTTAAACGTTGATTTTAATCTGTCACCACATGTTACTCACCCTGATGTGTGAAAATGTGATGCCCAAAATTTTTTTTGTGATGCCATCTTTGATGAGTAAGACACGAGTTTGTTGTTACCCTCAGGATGAATGTTAAGGCGTTGATTTTATTCCGCCGCCACATTTGAGACGTGATGACGTCTATGGTGAACAAATGTCTGAAATTGACATATTGGAGCAATCCTTCACCAAAATACTAGCTTGGAAATTGTATTCCATAAGCAGTATCGTGAATTTATATTCACCATGTTCCTTTATCGCCCATCTGTTATTGGATAAGAAAATTACCCCGGTGAGTAGTTTTAATCCTATTGGGTCAATGGAAAATTGTTTGCCTGATAATAATCCTCTTCGTGTATATTTTTTTCCACGAATCGAGAACCAAGACAAGTGTTATTTGTCTCAAACTGTCGCGATCCCGATCAATCGCCTAGCCAAGCGAGATTTTAGACAATCGTCAAAATCGAAAACCTGTGGCTTCAAGACAGTAATTGAAATGAACAATATGACCCGTTGTCACAAAGCAAGAGATAATGCTCAAGGAGGCAACTCTATGCTATAAAGACAAAGGTCATGCACGGTTACTCCTTAAATAGTTCAATACTATTATCAAGGTGAAAAAACCGATGCTAATGTGGTTAAAGATAACTGAAAGGAAACTATTGAGACCCCCGGTTTTGCGGCTCAAATAAGTTTGATACCTTTATTTATTGATTTTGATAAATCATTGAGCCATTTTTTTGCTCATCTGGATTATGTTTTTCCATTTGGATTATGATTTTTCCATTTGGACATACTTTTGTATTATGGTTTGCCTGTTTACAAAATGTCTCGAAATAATTTAAAGTGTTTTGAGCAAATTCCTTTGACAAATGTGACCAAACTTTAAATTATGAAATTTTAGGCAATACTTGTGGGGTAGTTGATTTTTTTGGAAATAGTGGGTAACAGTGTACCACATAATTTCACCAACTATTTGCCTAAAATAGTACTCAGTGACAGCGATTCTGGACCTGTCGTTCCAAATCAAAATCTTTGATAAAACCAAATTTATTTGTCAAATATGAGGTCTTATACTCATGTAGGTCCTGCCGTAACTTGTTGAGTTATAAAATATTCGAGAAAACCAGTGTTATCTGGTAATAGCTCATGAAAGAATTGAAATTTCTTTACATAGCCTCCATTCAATACGACCAAAAGCGTATTTTAGAGGAGTTGAAATGTCTTTCAAGTGGTTGCTACCACATTCTTTAAAGCATTTAAAGCTACCTTATTATTTCGCCTGTCGTCGAATGATAAATGATTTAGATGCTAAGACATGATTGTCTGTACTATCATTCGCCTGTCGTCGATTGATAAGAGCATTTTGATATTGTGGCATTGACCGGATGAGATATTCCTGGATCAAAAGACGATGGTTGATTTATAATCGCATCGCATTTGGATTCTCTTTGAGGATATATTTCGTGATTAATCCGAAATTAATGCCACTAATGCTCACTTTGAAAGACTAATATGTGTAAAGGTCACGAAATGAACTTGTAGAATTCTTGTAAAGAATTGAAGGAGTTATTGTGGACTTATCCAACCATAAGACGGACCATAAATATAAATGGTTATGGTTGATGCATCGACAATATGGTCACATTTTACTGTTGTCCACATAAATGCAGCACTTCCCGAACTCTTAGCCTTATCATTAAGTTGATGGCTCATGATCCGTATTATTCTGAAAAGTCTAGTCGACTTGATAATTCTGAAGAGTAAAAATCGAAATTTCGATTTGAATTACTTGAGTTTGGAAATTGAAATTGAACATCATGTCGATTATGTTCAGACCCAAATGGACTCACGGAAAGTTTGATGATGCGACTGCAAATGATTGCACGCATTTCTTGGTCTTGCGCACCAAGATTTATATTTCCGTGTGGGGTTATGCTATTTTACTGCATTGGTCCGTCATGAGGCCCATAGACACTCAAACACCATATGCGTACTAGCTGTTTACTGGTTATGAGCCAGAAGTCTCATATTAACGCGTGTTTAGAGTGATTAATTAATATTTTGATTGAGCTGCTATAGCGTTCAAAATATGGACCTCTGAAGGGGACATAAGTCGATTATGAATCCCCTTCCTATCATTTGATATAATAACATTGGCAAGCGATTTCTTTACCGCATGATATGCGAAAGTGACATCGCTAAGACTGTTCTCCCCGTCGTTAGGGGGAGATTTGCACGTTACCGTTGATAAGGAACGATGTGAAGTAATGTGGCATAACCCACTCAGTCTTAGCTTGATTCCCAAAACTGCACTTAGTGATAAGTAAGTGCATAGACTCCCTCAAGTCTAACTAAATGCCAGACGCATTTAATGAATTTATGAGATGACACGAGATCATTTATACATGCTGCAAAATGCTTGCAAGGATAGAAGTCCCTGTCGGACGCCATGTTCCTGTCGTAACACGTTTCTTTGGCCAAACCCGCCAAGCAAAGGACATTGCCATCGGCCGTCAGTCTGTCGTCCTTCCCAAGATACGAGGAAGTTGACCGGTTCGAAATTCGTTCAGCCCCAGAGGTGGTGAACTGAAACTCGTTTGTCGCACGAGATTATAAAGGATCTATGAGATGTGTGATTCCTCCTCATCCTGAGAATCTGGAAATATCTGTCGATCATAATATCTTAGACGATATTGAAGCGAAACGAGACTGTCATTGATTACTTGTTCATATATTCGGTGACGACTGATAATATGAACAAATTATGACAGAGAACCATGTACCGTTGCCTGAAGTCAACGTATAATAGACTGGACTAATGGAAACTTGCAATCCAAGTAGACTCCTTAGCGAAAGTGTGTTCGGACCTGTAGCTCCAACACCACCAATGTTAAACGAGTTCGTTTATTTGGTTATTCGTAAGGAAAAATGATGAGAATAATGAGATTGTAGAATGCTCGCCTAGTAGCGCAAGGCTTCTCTCACACCTTGAAATTGATTACGAGATGGTTGATTTCCTCGTAATGGACATTATAATAGTCCCCTACTTTACCAGTTTAGTAGTTTCCGAAAAACTGAGTATGCAGCCATGAATGTGGTCACGGTTTTATCTCTATGGGGATTTAGACAAAGCGATATAGATGAAGGTCCCTGTGTGACTTCATAATGTTTGAATCAAGTAGTTCCTGACCATGGAACACGATCTCAATTAAATGAGACGTTCACTATATGGATTAATATAATCCGAGTGGATGTGGTATACCCGCCTAAGTTAGTACTTGTTTAGCTTGGGATTCTTGAACAAGTATTATGCCCTTGCGTGTTTTATTATGCGATTCACTTTTGGATTTGCCTTCGAGATGAAGGATCTTGGGAAGAAACGGTAGTGACTCGGCCTGATGATCGAGTCCCGTAAAGATTGAATCTAAGTCCATGATTCAGACTACACCCATAAGGTGTTATGACGTTTTAGTCATTATGACGCTAAGTCGTCAGATTCTCCCATGATCGTTCGATCACTAGACATTGATATAGACCCAGTCCGTTCCCGATGAGACGACAAAGAGATATTAAACCATGATGCTCATATCTAAGTACAATAAGCGCATCATTGTACTTGGTCTAATGTACTAGGATGAACATCTTGTCTGCTGTGAATGGTATAGCTCGACACAACATCGCGCTAACACGCTGCCATCGAAATGGCACTAAAGACACATTCCCTTACCTTATGGTAATTTTGGAAGTGGGCTAGTTTATCCCATTTGCGTCATTGAGTATACCTACCCCCTTCGGTACTCGAATTAACGCAACCCTTTTTTGGTTATACCGATGCCGATTACTTATCAGACCCGCATAAGTGATATTCCTAACATGGTATGTCTTTACCATCAGGAATAAGGCAATATCTTGGAGGTCTTGGAATGACTCCAAACGAATCACTCTGATCTACTCGTGCTCTATGAGACGACTAGAGAGTGTATATGGCTTCGAGCTCATATTAGCCATATTTGAATTATATATGCTCTGTCTCACGATCCAGATAAAACACTTGTCTTATTTGAGGACAACTTGTTGTTATCGATCAAGAGAGACATGACTAGATTATGCTATTTAGCATTTCTTGCCGAAATAAATCTTCACATATGAAGTTTAAGAGCATCCTGTCAAATGCTCGTTTTATTCCACGTTATATTTTCTTGCATATAGTCGTGTGCAAGTAAATAAGGCATCCAGTCGAATGCTCGTACTCTTTCTTAGAATATGAAATCTTTGCACCCAGTCATGTGCAAGTGAGGGGGAGCATCCAGGTGAATGCTTATTGCACTAATTACTACTTAGTCGAAATTCTCACGCCCTGTTGTGTGCAAGTGAGGGGGAGCATCCAGTCGCATGCTCGTGTACTCTTTTTGTCCTTAGACCAAGGTTTTTTTTTCCACTGGGTTTTCCTTGGCAAGGTTTTTTAGCGAGACACGTTCCCATCATACCTCACTTAAGATTGTCGAAATTAGGGGGAGTATCATGTTGTATACTTCTTACCACTGTGTACTCTTTTGTCCTTCGACTAGAGTTTTTTCCCACTGGGTTTACTCTAGCAAGGTTTTGATGAGCCACCTGTTTTGTGGTTGATCTCTTACTACTACCACTGTTGCACTCTTTTTCCTTCGATAAGAGATTTTCCCATTGGGTTTGCTCCGGTAAGGTTTTGATGAGGCACACTGTTTTGTGGTTAGTTAATTATATAGAATTTCGGCCTATATCATTCGGTTACACAGTTTCTTCTAGGTACCGGTTTTGTCCCACACTGGGTTTTCCGTCCCTAAGGTTTTTATGTGTTTAGCACTGCGAATGAACTCGACTCAGATCGACTGCATGAAGACGAAGAATTCAAGACGTCCAAAGGGGGAGTGTTGTAGGATATTATTGGACTATTGGGCTTGTACTTTATGGGCCCAAGTGGGCTTATAACCCTACACCTCTATCTATATAAAGAGGGTTAGAGGTCTTGTATTTTACATTCATTCATATACAATCTGATTAATAAAGACCCTGTTGTTGTCTCTCTCTATATTCCCTCTCTATATCTATATACATATATATGTGAGCTAATACGTCACACAACAGATCCGTTGTTTTTTTCCTAACTTGCTATTTACGCTTTTGGTCCAAATTTTCGCGCTTTTTGCGCTTTTGGTCCCAATAGCGTGAATTTAGCGTTTTCCACCCAAATAGCGTTTTAACGTTGGCAATTTTTTTTCAAAAAGCGTTATATCGCGAAATGTTGTGCAATATAGCACGCCTTTTAAAACAATGGTGTATATAAAAAGTAGGATAATTTTTTTATTTTTATAATTAGTAACCCTCCATTGGATTGTAGGTAAACCTGCTTCGTAGGCGTCAGAGTTCGAACCCTGATGGTGAGCGTGGTATACTCGGCTACCAAACAGTTGTACCAACCATTTTTTCTCAAGAAATAGGATAAACTGATGTGCACCAAATTGTATATTCTATAGTATCGGTACAAAGCTAGCATAATGCTTAATATATGTACTTTTGGACAAGTTTTGTAAAAGCACTGATGAGAATGGGAATGCTCAACATGCTAGCGTTCAATGGTGTGTTAGAAAACTATTAAACATTGGTTTGCCTAAACGAAGAAAAAAAAGTTAAAAACATTAAATTATTTTTAGAATCAAACTAATGATAAAATCCGTTTAATTCAAAACCCAGCTTGCAGAAACTTGATTTGCAATGCTGAACATTTTGCGTAGTTGTTCTTGCTGCCTTGCCAATTTCCCTTATGGTCATCAGAATGAGGCATTAAATTAGCTACGACCTGAATTTAGGGAACGAATGGGAACGATTTTCGAGTTCCTACTACTTTTACTTGTTTAAAGCCAACACAACTTGCTACCTGCCAAGAATCATAAGCCACGTTCAGAAGAACTTGAGAAATAGTGGGGCTGTAGCCTGTAATGTTGCCAAGTAGGTTCTTGGGGAAAAAACAGTACTGAAAATGATTATGAACCAAAACTATAACATGCTAGGATAATTAAAAGCTACCATTTAAAAATTGGTTTTTTTTTTATCTCATTATGCACTCGCAGGAAACAGTCGAGGCACTGAAGGAAAAAGATTTTACTGATGTCTGATGTTGCGAGGTAGTTAGTGCAGAATTATCTAGTCCGAAAAGATATTTAGAGACATAATAATGTTGTCCTCTCCTGTTGGCACCAGATTGTTTTTAAAGACAATTTTTTATGTTTTAAGGACCAATTTATATCTATTTAGAGACTAAAAAATTATTTTGGTCCTTAAAAATATAATTTCGGGACCGATTTAGAAACCGTATCTAAATTTTAGTCCCGAAAACTTTAGTTTCTTGTAGCGGCAAGTGCTTTGAAATTGATTTCTACCCCCATGTGATATCCGGACAATATTAGGAAAAAACACCAAAATTAAGATCTCTGACAGTGCATATATCTTGAATTCATGTTAAAATACCGGCAATATGCTGCCACCACAGGCAGGATGGATAGATGGGAGTAAATATGGGTTAGGCTTGAGACCCGACCCGTAAACATTAAATCTGTATTTCGACCCGATTACTTTTAAAAGTGAAAAAAAAATCTTGACCCTGACCCGAAAAAAGTCGGGACCCGAATTTTCGGGATCCCGTAGGGTCGGGATAGGTTTATCCTGAATCTCCCGACATATATTTTTTATTTTACGACAATGTTATTTTTTATTAACAATTTTCATTTGAGAAGTTTTTATTAACACGAAACATGATCTTATTTTAAAAATAACACTCCTAATAAATACAAAAAGAAATTAAAATGTAGTAGAAAAAATAGTGTGAAACTACAAATAATGGAATAGATAAAAAATTTGATACATTTTTTTATCAGATTTTTTTAGTATTTAGTTTTATTCACACAAGCAACAATAATCATACTAAATGAGATAAATTATCATTTTAATTTTTATAATCGGAACATAATGATCACTTATCTTTTTTAAGTAACAATAAAACTTTATATTTCTATTTTTTTTTTATTTTTAATAGTTTCATGTATTCAAAACTACAAATCTATATTATACTTATCTAATTATAACTAATATATGAAACGAAAAGGGTTGTAGCTCATATGCTAGAGTGCTTACATTACATGCTAGATGTACAATGTTCGATTTTCGTCACTTCCATTTGATATAGATTAACATACATTTTAGTATTGAAATAAAAAATATCATGTTATATAAGGAGTATAAAATAAAAAATTAATTAGAAATTCGGATCGGATCGGGACAATTGACGAAATCAAAATTGCCATCCGATCCCGAAGTTTGTCTAGTCGGGACAAAACCCGGCGTTTTCGGATCGGGTGCGGGTCGGGACACGAGTCTGCTCGGGATTTCAGGATTTTCCTCGGCCTTAGATGGGGGACTGGATTTTAAAAAAAATCAATGTGGGGAATAAAGTACTATTTTTTGCTAAAAAAAGATTTTTTGCACTGTAAAAAAATGTTTTTCAAAAATATGGGAAGAGGCTGTATCCCATGCCAGCCCCCACCTAGCACCTCCCTGGTTGGCACAAGGCCTGAAAAAGTGTGCAAAAACAATATGAAATATGTAGAAGTACATGTGGAAATTGGAACATGATTTTATTTCTTTAGCACTCGTATTAAATATTGAAAGATTTTTTTTATTGTTTTTTAAGATTTGTGCTGTAATAAGTTCGTTTCGAACATTAATATTATTAATAAAATAGTGGGTCTTTCCCACAAATTTATAAAAAATAAATAACATGTTATACAATATAAAATAAAAAATTAATTAGAAATTTGGGTCGGGTCGGGACAACCGACGAAACAAAAATTGCCATCCGATGCCGATTCCGAATTTTGTCGGGTCGGGACAAAACCCGACGTTTTCGGGTCGAGATTTCAGAATTTTTCCTCGGCCCTAGAGAGGGGAGTGGATTTAAAAAAATCAATATGCGGGACTAAATTACTATTTTTTGCACTGTAAAAAAATATTTTTCGAAAATATGAGAGGAGAATGTATCACTTGCTATCCCACACCTAGCACCTTCCCACGCTGCCACAAGCGTGAAAAAGTGTGAGACAACAATATGAAATATGTAGAAGTACATATGGAAATTGGAACATGATTTTATTTCCTTAGCACTCGAATTAAATATTGAAAGATTTTTTTAATTGTTTTTTAAGATTTGTGCCATAATAAGGTCGTTTAGAACATTAATATTATTATTAATAAAATAGTGGGTCTTTCCCACAAATTTATAAAAAATAAATAAGCATGAGAACATTTTAAGGTTTTTATTTTTTTCAAAAAAGAATGCTTTTGTAAGAAAATTTATCTTGAAATACGGAATTTTATATCCTAAGCGTTTGGGATCCAATTCCAGTTTTGTTCTTTAACTTCAACATAGATAATTAGATATGCGCAAACACCGGACATCCTGTCTAAGACATCCCACATTCTCTTGTCTTTTTTTTGTTTTGTTTTGAAATATGCATATATTAAAATTAGGATCTACATAAATCCCAGTCTATCAAATATCACAGCTGGTCAGACAATCTAAAACCACAAAAAGCGTGTGAATTAGCTCGAGAATGACGTGCGAGACAATTGGCCGGTTTATTCACGGATCTCGGAATCCATACGAAGCTCCATTTCATTTCTTCCTTAACTGTGTGAATGTCTTTCATGATAACTTCGATCTCCCATGGACGCTCAATATAAATCTTTGCACATAACTTGACTACTTCCGAGTTGACCGATTAAAAAATGACCATTTTCAATTTGTTTTCTTTTGCCCACATACATGTCATTCTCATTGTGCACGCTTCAGTCATTAACAGGGATGTGGTTTTGAAACCACCACCCCACACGCTAATCAAATCTCCCGTGTCATTGCGAGCAACAAAACCTCCCTCTGCCCAGGTGTTGATCTTAATGTATAATGCAAAAAAAAACCTAAACATTATACCCTAAACGACGCAGATTTGCCCACAATAATCTGCCTCCATTCTAACTTGCGAACACAAACATCAGAGACTACAGGGCACACCGACACAGTTACGGGTTTGGGGTACGAAAACAGGAAAAAATATGCTAAAATGGTACTTAAGCTATAGTGATTTGATAGCTAACATAACACACTTTCTAATTTTGGTAATCAACTTATATATTTTCACTCCAATTAAGCGAATTAGCCCACATCCGGTCATTTTAACCCTATTAACTCAAGCATACTAAGTAGTAGTTTCTGAAATTCCTATCCGCAATTCTAGTTGCTGTAAAGCTAATGGTTGCAACTGCAGTTACAATTGTGGTTGCAACCAAATTAATCTAATGAACAAAGAACGTCTGTAACTTTAAAAATGAAAGAACACAAGGTGCTTGTAACGAAGTTCACCTCTAGTTTCAGGGCTATATTTTCGGAGCACTCACTCGGTTTGTAGTATTATTTCAAGCGTACAAAATAGGACACAAGACTTGTGAAAACTCTCAAACTCCATATAAACTTTTCTGCATATCATTATTTTGTTATTACTAAATAACTACTATTTATAAACAATATCCCGTCATTGTTACTCTCGTATTTTTTGCTCACGTGTATTCTCTCTAAGTTGAGTTCTTTATAAGTTTAGAACCCACAACTTTTTACAAGCAATTATGAGACTATTTATAAAAATAAAAGTATTTGAAATCTTCACATGCCTTATTTTCAATCTTCAAGAATTCCTATGCCTATTTTTATGCTTCATTGATTGAAAATTTGATTGTCATCTTTGCAAGATAATTAGAGATAAATCTTGTTAGTATCACATGCCTATTTTGCCTCCAATCTCTTAGGAAACTCAGCCGACCCTTTCTTGTAACAAGAAGATTAGTTAGCTCCTTTTTAGGAGATAAAATCTTTTCAATTTTCAAGATATTCTGTTTATAATTATTACAAATTAAGCACAAACAAATTTAATCAAATATGTTAACACAAGTTAATATATATCTTGAAGTAGAAGATAATATATTTATTAAAAAAAGATTCACATGTAACAATCTTTTTGATAGTTTAATATGTGAAACAATATATCTCCAAACATCATTCAAACTTATACTTAGCAAACCAATAACTAATCATCCGTATAAGATTGAACCTGTGATGAAGAAAAATATATTTAATTTAGCAAAATTTAAGAAATAGAACAAATTTCATAAGCTAATATCTTTTTAAAAACAAACCCCATATAATTTGAAAAAGATAATTTACATTTCTTTAATACTCAAATATTCTCAAAACATATCACATATCTGTATAGAGCATTAATAAAATACTTTACAAATCAATTAAATGCAGAAAACACAGATTTCTACAGAATCTGCATAAGCAGGTTGCAACTGTGTTGTAAACAGGAATACCAGTAATTTTTCCTGCAAGCATAATACACAAGTATTTTGGTATAATCCAATACGAAAACAAATTAAGTAACTTTAGCAAGTCAGCTTGAGTTCTAACAGTGTCATTCTAAACTGTTTGATACAAGAGTTGAAACTTTCACAATTCACCTAGCTTATTAAATAGTAAATGACACTTAGTATGCATTAAAAACCGATTACCGGAGACGGGTTGAATTCCTTAATTGGAGTAAAAAACGAATAGATTGGATATCAAATTAGAAAATGTGTTAGGTTGGATACCAAAAATGATTGACTTCTATAAACTGGTCTGTTTATTCCAAAATTCTTCCTGTGGGAAAAAACAAATAATTCGAGCTTAAATACTACACGTGAACAAGAACCTCATCAATTTCTATATATGCTTTACTTATTTTGTTTCGTATGATATTCTATATGTCTATACATGCTTTCCTTATTTTGTTTTTGTATAAATTTCAATCTAGCGAATAATCATATGCTATACTGAGATTTCGTTTGCCATCTAATTCCTAGTCAACCAAATAGGCTATTTCCTATTTAGCAATCTAATTTACCTTAACCCACCGGGCAACTTCCTGTCTATATATTAATGATGTACGTAGCGTGAACAATAAAGAAAATAACACCGTAATCGTTTTCCTCTCCCTCGCTTTATATATTTCTCTTTTTCCCTTTTCTCTTCGTCATCACCGCAAGGTCGGCAACAAGGCATCAGTCATTCAGTCCCACCACACTTCATTATTTTGGGCGTTTTCATTATATGTGCCTTACCCTGTCTCCTGATCAGCGTGTGGCGGACAATGCACCGAATAAATGAAATAAGAATAGTAGGGGAATATAAGAAAACTAAAAACTTGAATGCAAAAAACTCTAGCTATTCCGGTACATGAAAGTTTCTATCGCAATTTTTGCAATAGACCGATTCACAGTCTAAAGAACAGAATATATCCACAAACCCAAACTATTCATTCTCAATAGTTTTTTACTTCATGTAACGTGTAGTTTTTTATTTTTACATCATTAATACTGGATTAATATTTTTTTTTGTCTGTTTGTACATATTATCAAGAATCATTCTGACCCTAGCTCCCGCAACGTTGTCATCCCTCAGCAACCGCCACGCCAACATCAGGGTCCGAACAACAAAGTTTCTCGAACCGCCACGTCATCACTCGACTTGGTATACTCCTTGCCATAATTTACCTCCGCCTCTATAGTTGGAGACTGTGTTGTGTGTGAAAGTTTTATAGTAGAGTATAAATGCACAGAAAACTTATTAAAGTTATGTACGATACTATTTAGAATTGTTATTATTTAACCCTTTATGTTTAGAAGATTATAGTGATACTGAACTTGTCTTCCTGAAAAAATCGGGTCTTCTAATTTATTACTAAAAAAAAACGGCTTGCTTCTGAAAAGAGGGTGAACTCTCTCTCATTAAAAAAATCTATATTAAAAATCTATCTTTTTATAGTGATACGAAACATGTTTATATAGGCTATGCTAGTTACCTAATAGGCTGACTAAAGAAGAGCTTATGCTAATCAGATTCGAACTTAAACTTATCAACATGAATATTTTCTTATCTGATTAATTTAGACTCCATCCTACTGAACAACTCTAACTGAAATCTCTCTCCTATATTCCGAATCTTATAGAAAATAATTCGTTCCATACCATTATGTTTAAATCATTCCCACGTTAAGATTAAACAGACACTCACTTACAGATTTATATTAGTGACGATTTATATCACTAACGTTCCGAAATAGATCAGAGTTCTAATCTAATACACCATCTTTGGAGCCAAAAATTAATAAAAGTTTGTTGTAATATTTCCATTCAATCAACAACATATACATTAGTTAGTTTTCACTATTCAATTTGATTAAATAAGATTGACATACATAAGATTTATAATGGAATTAATGTTTCTATAATATGATTTAGGAGGCACTGTGTAATTCATTACGAACACAACAACATTAACAACAATATTGTTCAACTCTTACCATCGCTACATTTTTAATATTGTCTCTCTCTCATTTATTTCATTATTTAACAGAAAACTTAATGTTTTTATCCCTCTTTTTTTGCATTAGTTGTGTTTATATGTTTTTAAATAGGAAAAACTTATTAATCATTGGTACTCTCGAAACAAAAAATAACGAGGAAAGGGTGATGTATAAGTCAATGGTGGTACCAAAATGGTTAAGTTAGTGACTTATTCTAACAACTCGCAAGTACGAATACTATGAGTTCAACTCTTTTTTTATCGGAATACCTAATGGTGCCTGTCTTACAAAGTCTCTCCATTATGAAGCCTTCGAGTGTCAAATTTAGACTTTGGCTCATTCGACAAGATTATTATCATTGTTTGTTTTCCTCTTTTCTTTGGTAATAACTTTTTATTCCTGTTTATGTGATGCCATCTTATGTTAATTCAATTGCTTAACTTAAAAAAAGTCAATATTGAATTCAATGGTAGAAGTTTTGAAAAACTATGTTCACATGCTTAAAAACCTCGAGCTTTTAAAAAAAAATTCTCCCAATTTTGGATTGTTACCTCCCCTGCCTCCCTCTCTTTCTCCTTTATATACATGTTTAATTATCTATATGTATATCATTTTCTTAATTTTCCTATATTATAGTTTTCCCGTTATTATGATTGTGGAATCGATCATGCATACTGTTTCACACAAATTTTCACCAAGTGCTGAAAACAGAAAAAATGAATGCGAATCAAAATAAATTTTATTTATCAATTAATTTGTTGGTACAATCTCTGATAATTTCTAAAAGAAAATATAGAAATGAAAGTACTTCGATTCTCCTCTTCGAACAATTTGTGATGGCTCCAAATGCTATTGTAGACTCTTTGATGAATTTTATTGAATTTGCTAAATTTGAGTAGAATTCTTCATATCTGATGAAGAACTTTGTAGTTTTGTTGATTTCGTTGATGATCTTGACGCTTTTCAGATTTGGTGAAAAACTTGAAGATTTTGATCTAGAGAAACGTCTTTTTGCCTTTGTGTAGTCGTTCCCGAAGATCGAATGCCGGGTTGTTGTAGATTTCTTGGGTGGAGTTCTTCAGATTTGGTGAAAATTTTGAAGAATTTGATTTTCAGAAACGTCTTGCTTATTGCTTGTAGTCGTTCCTGAAAATCGAAGGCAGACTTGTTGCAGAAGTTCTTCAGATTTGGTGAAGAAGTTTGAAGACTTTGATTTGCAGAAACGTCTTGCTTATTGCTTGTAGTCGTTCCTGAAGATCGAATGCCGGTTTGTTGTAGATTTCTTGGGTGGAGTTCTTCAGATTTGTTGAAAAAGTTTGAAGACTTTGATTTGCAGAAACGTCGTGCTTATTGCTTATAGTCGTTCCTGAAGATCGAATGCCGATTTGTTGCAGAACTTCTTTAGATTTGGTGAAGAACTTTGAAGACTTTGATTTGCAGAAACGGCTTGCTTATTACTTGTAGTCGTTCCTGAAGATTGGAGGCAGATTTGTTGTAGAAGTTGTTCAGATTTGGGAAACAACTTGAAGATTTTGATCCGTAGAAACGACTTTCTTGCTGCTTTTAGACGTTCTTGAAGATCTAATGCCAAGTTTATTGCAGATTTGTTACAGACTTTAAAGACGTTTGTTGAGGCCGGAGTGTGCAGAGCTTTCCCTAGGAGTTGATCCCCTGACGTTTGTGGAGGAGCATAGCTGATTTTCTGACGGTCGTGGAGGAGCATAGCTGATTTTCTGACGGTCGTGGAGGAGCGGAGCTGATTTCCTATTGCCTGTGGAGAAGCTTCTCTCTCTAATTTTCAAGGCTTTTTTATTGTTGTCAAAATAATGGTACCCCCACCCCTCGATTTATAGCTTTTGGAATGAGTTTTTATTTGCAAGGCCAGCTCCTTAAGTTTGAACCCATTATCTTAAAGATCCCATGACTTATGTAAATGAATCAAATTTGTATTTATGTTTGAAAACATCACTAATGAGTACTATAATTTTAGTACCTAATTGTTTATAACACATTTAATGATTTTAGAAAAAGAAATATATTTATTTTATATAAATTATCATCATAGATTTTATAAGATACTAAAATATAATTTCTTTTTCTATTTTAAATTACTAATAACAATTCTATTCTCAAACTGAGAAATTAGTAATTAATTGATATTTGATTTGAATGACGCGTGTCACATTTTTAGTGGACGTAAAATTTGCATGTCAACACATACATGTCAATATATTGTAAGATATATTAATACCGCAAAAATAGTTCTATACAGAAATGAACGTAACAATTTTCACCAATTTTTAATCATTTCCGAAAAAATTCAGGTAACACAATTTTCACCTTTATTTTAGCATGTGTTTTAATCTTTGTTTCATTAAGTAAACGAGTAACCCATGTACTTGTAGTCACATAATTCTCACCTCCCCACTAATATTCAACCCTAAACACCTTCAAAACGATAGTTATTGATTATCCAAGAAAAAAAAACTATTGTGGCATGGATGCCAATTAACTTTATAATTTTATTAATTTCACTATTTTCATATATAAAAAAGAAAATCTGTTTTCCTTTTCCCTTAGCTAGTACTGGATTAGTTGACTTCGAATTTCTTTCTAATGAAAGTTCTTCATTTTTTTTATGGAGTACAATAACACTACCCAGTTCTGTAAATCTGTCCACTGCCTCACTCTAAATTTGGTTGAACTAATCGGAGTTATGAACTCTTTTTTGCATTATCCTTTTTATTAGGACGACGGATGGAAGCGTATTTATGCAGTAAATTTGCACGAGCCTTACAATAATTTTAAAATTAAAAATCCCATTTAATTAAGAGCAATGAGTTTCTTATTGGTGTGTAAGTTGAGCACAACGGTGCTTAGTTCTCAACTCGCTAACTCTGAGTCCGAAAATCTATGAAGTTTCAATTTATGGACAAATGGATTAAATGTTTAAATATATGAGGGTAAAAATAACCTGCTGTTGATACAGTTTAAATTTTTAACTTTTATAGTCAGGCAACTCCCCATAACAATCCATGGGGTTATGTGGTTCATCTTGGCAAAATTTCCAACCTGGTTAGCTGGGTGCTTGAACTTCATTAAATATAAAAATTCGACGATTACATCCCCAATATACTATATTGAACAAAACAACAGATTAATTAGCAAAATAAAAACATATTTCAAAGAGAAGCTTGACTACAGCAGTTGACATTAAACTTAAATTAAGCAAAATAATAGGTCAAGAAATTTGGGGATGAATTACTTGACGGAGATTCCAAAACTTGTGTTCTTTCTCATATCCTTCGTTTTTTTAGGTTAGATTAACCTGTAAATCAAAATTGGAAAACAACAAAATAAGTAATTAGAAAGAGAAACCAAATAGCAAGAACATGCGCACAACAGGAAAGTTTGAATACATTAGCACGGGATGTAGGTGGTTTATTTGTCCGGAATCAGTCAATAAAATAAAGATAGATTTTCCTAGTAGTCGGCATTCTGTACAAAGCCTTATCCGACATGATCACATTAATCGGAAAGACAAAACAGGATCCATAACTTTTCAGAAAAAAGACAAAAATCAAAACTAAGCCTATTTTCTTGCAGAACCCCCAAAGCAAAGAAGACATGCCTTGTACATCATTAAAAATTCAGTACAACGTAACTAGCGTCTCTGGAGATGTTCAGTAAGTTGAGCTGATACTCACCCAAAAGAAAAGTAATCGGCTCTCCCAACATCCACAGGTGAAGAATGAGAAACCATAACATGAAAACCGAAGAATTTACTAGGAAAAAGCAATAATAAACTAACAACTCCGCTATGACCTTGTTAAATTGATTTACATAAAATGTTTGTTCCGATTTCTAATAATGGCTTGAGCTTTTAACATGCAACATATCCGTTTTTTTTCCTAGCTCTTTGTTGGGGATAATTTTTAGGGGCCTCGACCTCCTTTATCTTATATATACGATCGTTTACCCTCCAAAATAAAAATTTATTTATTAATCTAGATAGAATCGAGGAGAGGGTTTGGAGATCCCCAAAAGAAAGGAGATAAGGAGGCGATGAAAAAATGACAGAAACAACAAACCTATCGCCGATAACAGAGTCAAAGACTCAATCTTTCAACCCTCAATTGCTAGCTAACGAAGTGGATTTCTCCAAATCCTTCACTGATATCTTTCACAATGAAAAAGGAAATTACATTCCGTTGAAGAAAATCAGTTCCTATAAAGGGGAAAAAGCTATTAGTTTCACATTAGATGAGGTAAACACACTCTCTAAGACTTTTAAATATGCTCTAATTGGGAAGTTTTCACATGGTGGACCTGAGTTAGATGATGTAAAAAGATTTATAAGCAAGCTGAACTTAAACGCTGAATACACAGTTGGTATCATTGATCTTAAGCATATTTTGATAAGGTTTTTTCATGAGGAAGACTATTTGAGACTGTGGACTAGAAGAAATTGGAAAGTAGAAGGCTTTTCCATGAGAGTTTTCAAGTGGACTTTTGATTTTAAACCTGGGTTTGAACCTTCCCTAACAACAGTTTGGATTAGGCTTAACATGTTACCAGTTCATTTCTATAATAAATCGAGTCTATATTCTATTGCAAGTGCGTTTGGCACTCCTCTGAAGCTAGATACAGCAACTGCTACTTTAAGTAGACCAAACTTGGCTAGAGTTTGGATAGAAGTTGATTTGAAAGAAACACTTACACAAAGGGTATGGATTGGATACGAGGATCAAAAGGGATTTTGGCAAAGCTGTTTGTATGAGAAGCTACCTGATTATTGTAAAACCTGTAAAAAAGTAGGACATTCAATTCAAGTGTGCAAGGTGTTTGATGATAAACCAGTGAAGAAAAACATGGTGGAACACGTGCAAAATTATAAATTACCTAAAGTTGTACTATCTTCCAAGGCAATTCCAAGTATCAAGCAAGGGCAGAAACATGTTGTAAAAGGGTAAATAGCGTATTCTCACACAAAGGAAAAATGGAAAAAGAAAAAAGAGACCTTCAAATACCATAAAAAGCAAGAGCATGTTCATTTCCAAGTACCAATTTGCAATAGTTTTTAAGCCGTTACCCAACAAGACATGAATGAGAATAGGCAAGAAACTGAGGCATACAAAAGTTATTTAAATGTAGATACCCTACAATCTCTCTCTCTATTGGTAATGGAAAAGGAAAGGGACAAACAATTAGATAATCAAAAGGAAAAAGACAAGGAGGCAGTTGTCCCGTACGTTCCTACTCTAGATCATCAAGAAAATGCAGAGGATAAAATACGATTACTTCAATCTCAAAAGATGAAACCATTGTTAGAGCATTTTCACAAATTACCAAAAGCATTGCACTGTGGGGCTTTTCCTTTAAATATTAGTGTAGGAAACACTAATAATTTGGAGCCTATGCAATTAGAAGGATCTTCTAAAGTACTTAGTGAAGTAAATGAAGAGAATAACATCAAGAAAAACAGTCAACTCGCCAAGAAACAAATAGATATAAACGAAAGGGAATTGGTAGTTGATCTATACTCATCTAATTGGGAAACAGAGGTAGATGAAAAAGAAGAGAAAAGGAGAAAACAAGCTAAAATATGGAAAGGAATTAAAATTTCAAAAGAAGTAAGGAAAGTAAAAGCTCATCGTTATAATACCAGAAGCAAAGCAAGGTCAAACAACAATTATTACGATCCACATGATTATGAAGAGTATGGAAGTTGCTAAGTAAATAAGAGAAATGGAAACGAACGAAATCATACTAGAAGAATAGATCTACGTTAAGTACTTATTTGTTTCTTAGAGAATCGGTAACGAAGGTCTTCAAGATCATCAAATTTTCTTAAAATCCATTATGGAATTGAAAAGCCCTGTTTCTAGCATCAATGGTGTTTAATCACAGATATTTCTATTTAATCAATGGAGAAGAGACGGACGATAAAGAGGTGGAATTTTGGTCTAATTCCAAAGAAGAACTTGAGTTTTTATTGTTTTTCAATTGGTCACTTAGTTTTTAATTTTTCCCTATTTTCGTATTTCTGTTTTGTTTTGTGCTGTAATAAGGTCGTAGGCCAATTAAAACTCCATATTAATGAAATAGTGGGTCTCCCACGTTTAATTAAAAAAAAAAAACCCTCCAAAATAAAAGTTTCGCTAAATAGGTCAACCCGTCTTTGATAGCATGAACTGATCAGTATTAGTTATTAACATGAATTCAAGATATATATGCACTATCATAAATGCAAAAAACTCTAGCTACTAGGGTTTAGTCACAGAGGCGAAACCAGATGGCATTAGTAAAAGAAATATAGGGTGCTAAACCATTAAATTCAGGCTTTCAGCAAAATATATAAATATTACTAGTAATCGTGCCCCACGTTTTGCGTGTGAAACGCGTAATGCGATAAAATTTAAAAAATAAGTGTAGTTATGATACAAATATTTAGAGAATAAAAAAAATATAAAAGTATAAGATGAGAAGACTTAAAAGAATTTTGAGAGTTTAAATAGGGATAAAAAGTGTTATTAGTTATTACTTTTTCTCTATTTTTTATGAGAATATGGTATTATGTTAATTAATAAAAAAGTGTAAGGGTATTTTTGAAAAAAAAATGGTAAAATTTGGCAGCCTCAAAAAATCTTGGGTTGGCTTATTATAATAGTATAGATATGTAAAAAAACAAATTATAGTATCTACCATGTGGCTTATCATTAACGATTAGTCTGGGATTTGATTATGGTATGTTTTGAAGGTTAATAGAGCTCGTTCTTATAGATAAGAATCCTATAAGTTATTCTCTAAATATTTATAGTTCTTTCTATATTAATGCTAGAATTTTTTTGCATTCATCCACTTAGGTCGAATCAATGCATATAACCATTTTGTTGGCATTATTTCATGGAATAATTTTTGCTTCAATTCATATATATTTTCCACTTAATTAAAAAGCGCACTTCTTAGTGAAAAATCTCCATAAAATCTTGATTCAAAGTTTAAAAAACTTGATTTTCCGCTTTTTTTAATACCTTTTTAGCATATCTCTTGCCAAAAATGCTTTAGTTAAGATTTCCCTTTTTAAAACACTGATATTTTCATAATGTCTTCTTCTCTAATAGGTTAATTGATGGCGCGAAATATCATTGAGTTCACCATTCATAAAAACCTTACATTTACAAAAATCCAATGCGTGATGAATAAAACTAAAAAGACCAAATTTGGAGATTTATTGCAGTCTGTTGTGCCGTATGCGTTCTTTTATAAAAAAAAATTGGACTATAAATATGCTGTTGCTTAATAATTTCGTGAGGAAGTAGATCCATTTCCACTGTTGTTCTTAACTTCAATATAGATATACACAATTAACGGCATCCTGTCAAAAACATCCCACATTCTCGTTTGTCAATTCATAGCATTTTTTTTTGTTTTGAATCCGGAACTCATAATTCAACAAACAAAGAGATACCAAAAATGCAATTGTGTCAGTTGCAGATGAGATACAAACATTCAAACCCCACAACATAAGTCCCTCAGATAAGAATTTATATATGTAAAAAATTCAACCGACTCTACTGAGAATATAACATCTGTATGACCAGCAGGTAATACACAACCAAAGGTCGGAGATCATCGCAATTATCAATAAAAACTAAAAAATGTTCAAGGTGCACAAGTAATTGCAGCAGGTTAACATTTTTTTTTTAATGTTAACTGAGAAATTTTCTAAAATCCCCAATTTGAAAGTTCTAACCCAATTACTAATAATACAATCTCAATATAACAGTTTTGAACGATAAAATTTTTAACAATAGTTTTTTTTTTTAAGATAAAGGTTGAAATGTTATCATGCTTATGTTTTTAAACTACAGAAAGAATTACATCTAACTCCCAAAACCGTTGTTTATGGAGTATAAAATTTAAACTTACTTATAGACAGACAATCCCCCAAAACAATCTCTCATCATAAATTAATAATATGGTAAAATGTAGTTCATCTTGGAAATATTCCCAAGCTGGTTAGCTGGCTGCTTGAATTTAATAATATAAAAACATTCGATGATTACATCCCTACTATATATACCGAACAAAACATGAAAACAATTAAACAACAGAATTAACAAAATAAAAACATGTTTTAAATACGAGCATGTTGACTACGTTCAGGGCTAACTACAACAGTTGACGTTAAACTAAGAAAAATAATTGGTCAAGCACTTAGGAGATGAATCACTTGACGGAGATTCCAAAACTTGTGTTCTTTCTCGTATCAGTTTTTTTTTTGAGGTTTGTTTAATCTGTCAACCAAAATTGGGAAACAATAAAATAAGTAATTAGAAAGAGGAACCACACTGATTTTCAAGTCACAAATTAGCAAGAACATGTCAAACTTGTGCATCAGGAAAGTTTAAATACATTAGAATCGGATGTAGGTAGTTTAAGTGTCCAAAATCAATCAAGAAAACCCAGATAAATTTGGCTATATAGTCGCTGGCATTCTATAGAAGGCACACACATTTCAAACACAAAATGAATAGATTCTCTAGATTTTTTGTTTATAGTGAATATAAGTTTACCTCCAAATTTATTGAAAAAACATAACGAAAGGTAGCAAGAGTAGGCAATATCAGGGTTAACTATGTTTTGGTGACCTGTGTTTTGGTCAAGTACGACCCTGAATTTTTAGTGGCCCGGTGCTACAACAAAATTGGGTCTTTTTTTCAAGTGTCGTTCTAGTATGAAAGTTCAAAATAAAATATTTTAATACTAGAATAATCGAAAATTAACTTTCAAATAAAAAATTCGTTAATATAAAAAGAATTGTGCCCTTTAATTTATTTGTAATCTTTTTTACTAGCATATATTTACACGTACTTTTTTTTATGCATATATAATTATTTTTTGTCGGCGTCGTGGGGCCCTGACAAGTTCATCGGAATCGTGAGACCCGATGTGGTCGCACCTCCTGCACATCCTCAAGGTCACCACTGGTTTTGGTAACTTTTAGGATTGATAACTCAACTTTTAACAATCCCGTTTTACTGATTTAAATTTATAGCGGATGAAAACCGTTTTGAAGTTTAAATTTAGTACCTATAATTTAAAACTTGACTATAAATGCTTCATAATTGTAAAAATTACAAATTTTTATAAAAACACTTATATGAAATCTTATAAAACTATCAAATGCAAAATATATTTTCATATGTTAATTGAAAAAAAAGTAAGTTTTATAAATGTAAATTTAAAAATTATATAAAACTATCAAAAAACGTGCTAATAATTAATATATATATAAGCTAAATCGTTCTTTTTCCAGCTATGTAAGTTTTTATTAAAATTATTAAAGATGTATAAATTTTTTGAGTGATTAGTCTTATGTTCAAATAAAATAAAAGTCTAATAGATTCTAACACTGTAACGCATACGAAATTGGGTATATTAGATCCAAATTTATTGAGGCTTTGTGTAAAATAGAGATATTGTGGATAATATTCTTCTAGGTCAAGAGTTCATTTCTACTTTAAATCAAAAGGAAAGTAGCAAAAATGTGGTATTAAAGCTGGATATGAAAAGGTCTTATGACAAAATATCCTGGCATTTTCTTACTTCTACCTTGATAAAGTTAGGTTTCTCTGAAAAGCTTATTGTTATAGTCTGGCGGTTAATTTCAGGTAATCATACTTCTATTATGGTGAATGGGGGATCTACTGATCTTTTTATGCCTACTAATGGTTTGAGACAAGGATATCCTTTGTCTTCCTCTCTCTTTATACTATGCTATGAAATTTTGAGTAGGAATCTAAATGATCTAAAATTCAAAAGAATTGGTTTGCTTTTAAATCTTCTTTGGGTTGTCCTATTATCACTCACCTGGCCTTTGCTGATGACATTATAATCTTCAGTTCTGCCAATATGAAGTCTATCAAGATGGTGAAACAAGTGCTGTAAAATTACAAAGAAGATTCCGGTAAAGAAATAAGCCTGGAAAAAAGTTTTATTTATCTTTCAAAAAGTGTCACTAAGCAGCACAGGGAGAACATTTGCAAAGAGCTAAATATGACAAGTAAGAATCATCCATTTATTTATCTTGGATGCAAGTTATATGCTGGGCACAAAAAGTGCATTTTATTCCGTGAACTTATACCAAAAGTTAGAAATAAACTTTCAAGCTGGAAAGGTAACTGGTTAAACGTGGGTGGTAAATTGATTCTGATTAGACATGTTCTATAGTCCTTTCCTATATACAGTTTAGCAGCTATATATGAACCCCCCCTCAACAGGTGATTCACAAAGTGGATCAAATTATCTATGACTTCTTCTGGTGCACTAAAGATGGTAAAAGTAAACATCATTGGGTAAAATGGAGTAAAATTTGTAAAACTACCAAAGAAGGATGTCTTAATGTCAAAAGTTTCAAAGATATCTCCAAAGCTTTTGATATGAAATTATGGTGGAAATTTAGAATAAAAGATAATCTTTGGTCTAATTTCATGTTAGCAAAATATTATAGAAATAAAAATCCACTGGATATGAACCCAAAAAAAGGTAATAATACTTGGGGAAGAATGTTGCAAGCTAGAGATATTAGTGAATCAAATATTAAGTGGGAGAGTAACAAGTCTATATAGAAGCCTACATGTCTGGGGAACTTTACTCTTAAAAGTGCTTAGGATATTATACGAGAAAAAGATACAGAAAGATGGCCTAGCAAATTTATATGGGATAAAACAATACATTTGTAGATTTCTTGTTTCATGTGGAAGGTATTTTCTAAAGTTGTCTCTCTTGATTGTAATTTATACAAATTTGGAATTCATCTTGCTTGCAAGTGTGAATGTTGTGGTAATAATGAACAAAACTTTGATAGTCTATTCAACAATGGTAATATAGCTAATAACAACATTTGGAGATTCTTTGAAAAGAAATGGGGTGTTCTAATTTAAAACTATTATCTTAATGGAAGAGTTTTTAACTTGGTGGTACTTTATAAATAGGAAATTGCATTATGAGGAGGGAAAAATCTGTCAAATTCTTTCCTCTTTGATAATATGGTTTATATGAAAATTTAGATGCTCTTCTAAGTTTAAAAATATCAAGATGAAAGACAGCGCTATTATTATTCACATTGAGGAGTCCTTAAGCCTTGCTACTTATAAAGATTCCAAATTTTCCAAGTTGAGGGATGATACCTCATAGAGTAAGATCAAAGTTCAAATGGTTAAATGGATCAATCCAGCTACAAGGTATTCAAATCTTAATATTGATGGGTGCTATAGATCTACTAATGGGGTAAGTGGAATCGGAGCTATACTTCGTAATTTTAAAGGGGATTTTGTCTATGGCATCTCTAGAAGAATTACAAGCTGTTTTGCTATTATATCTGAGTTAAAATCTTTTTATTATAGTATACAAATTGCGCCTAAAAAAGATTTGATTATTGAAAGTGACTCATTGCAACTTATCAAAATCAAGCAAAATAAGCAAAGCTGCCCTTGGAGATTACTGGAAATAAAAGACAAAATAAATGAATTTATGATTTGAGATACTTATCTTTTTCGCCATATCCTGGAGAGGGTAACAAAGGGGCATATCTCCTCGCTAATTGGGGTTGTAACGTAGGAAACACCATCTTTGCATTTATAGAATACTTTCCATCCCAACTTAGAGGTATAATTTATACTGAAAAATTGGGATTATCGAATTTACGAATATAATTGATCAAAGTTAGGGGTTGACGGTGGCGAGTTTTATCGCTCTTCTCTCTGGCCCAAGTGGAAATGAAGAGACAAGGAAGGAGATCATGGCACTATTACATGATTTTACATCTGTGGTCGTTCTAATTTTTAAGGTTTCTAATTAAGTTTATATACTTCTGTTTCTAGAAAGTTAGTTTGTATGTTATTTATATCTTCTCTTTTGTTCCCACTTTTCGGGAGCTTGTAATTGAAACCCTTGTTAATTTTCTGTAGGGGTTTCCCCCCATTTTTTACAATGAAAAGTGGGTTTTCCCCATCAATTATTTAAAAAAAATATATACACGTAGTCTGAAAATAATTTTATTGTATTATTTATATTTATTATTAATTTGTAATTTGGATTGTGAACTTTTAAAGGTTATTGGATTACTTACTTATTCTAAGGAAGCGCAATCCCGAGCCGTTTAGATGATCTTGTTTTAAAAGATTTCTAAGAACTCTTGCAACAATTCTTTTTAGCTCATTACAACTTGGAGACGTTGATACGATAGACAGTCGTTTCAAAAATAGTTGCGAGGAAGAATTTGAAAAAGATCTAAGGACGGAGATTTGTGAAGATGTTCTATTTGTTTTGTTTCACGTTAGCAAAAACTTTTTCTTGAAAATTGTCAAGTGTTTCGTGATGTGAACTAGTTCGTGTGAGAAATGACGTAGCTCAAGTAATGTTTAGTTTCATTTGGTTTGAAATTTGTTGTGTATTTTTTATGTGAACAAGTTGGTGAAGATTTGAAATCTGTTTTGTGTAATTTTTTTGTATGTGGAGTTTGTTATTTTAAGGTTATTTGCATACAGTTTAGCAAAAAATTGCATAAAGTTCATTTAAAATTGTATATATTTGAGATGAAAGTACATATATTTCATGTGAAAGTGCATTTGCATTACTATTACCCAATTTTATTCAATCCTTTTAATATACTAAAGTAACTATATATACGGACTAGACATTTTGCATAAACACAGAAACAAATGCAAGTATTAAAATGTAGTTCATTAAAAAAATGTTATAAGCGATTACATAGAGGACCGACCATTCCCCAATCACTGAAAAACAAAACAAAAAAACATAATAATGTAGTTCATTAATAGAAAAAAGCCCTTGGCCTACTTATTAAGAGCAATGTTACCGCCACCAGAACAGCCCTCATCACCACCTACGCTGGCTCTGCTACCACCACCATTGTTCCCTCCGCAACCACCACCACTGATGCCACCGTCAACGCCTCGCAACCTCGCTTCCAAACTCGCCACCAAATCTTTCAGTCCCTTTATCTCTGCATCTTTCCTTTCAATATCAATCATATGTCCCTTGCAAAGTTCATGGAACTCATCTTCATTTCTCTTTTTCTTTCTGATCTGGCTTTCATATTTTTTCGTCATCTCCTGGAGCCTTTCTTCCAACCCTGGCACTTTATTTGCCTCCTCTTTCAATTTCTGCACGTATTCCTCCGAAGAATATCCTCCATCGGAGTCTTCAAAATAAAGCTTCTCTTGAGAGTTTTGAGAAGAACCGGATGAGTTTCCATCATTTGAAGACATGCTTATAAGAGAGAGAGAGATGTTGGTATTCAAAACGTATATGTATTTTCATAAAAAGTATGCGCATGTATTTATAGGGGAGGGGGCATTTAATTCAGAAGATAAGTGTTTTTTTTTTTTTGTGAACAAGCGTTAATACACTTCGTTTCCTGTTAAAACACTCGCGGGGTTATACACTCGTTAAAAACAATTATTAAAACCTTTCATTGTTGTTATAAATTACAGTTATTAAAAACAATTACTAAAACATTTATGCGCAAATGCTAACTTGTAACTCGGGCACAAGTTAAGGGTCAAAACTATCCGTTATTAAATGCTATTTTTAACTCAAATGTTATTGATGTAGATAATTCTAATTAAATGCTAATTATAATTACCAGTCATTAAATGATATTCTAATTACGAGTCATTAAATGCTATTCTAATTAACTATTACTGCATGTGTATTCAAAAAATAATTTATTGAATAGACGTTAAAACCCCCTTATTTCCTGTTAAAACTATCCGTCATTAAATGCTATTTTTAACTCAAATGTTATTGGGGGTAATAGACGCATGGGTATATTCTTTTTTTTTAAAAAAAAAGAAATCACTTCTTTATTGTATGACCTAAGCCTCCATCGTTTTTCGTTTCCGGAAATTGGACTACCTTTAAACTTTACTACAAAAAAATGAAAAGGCAAGAAATAAAGAGAAAATATAACCGAAAAAAAAAAACATATGACCCTCTCTTAAATAGAAGAAATGGTAAAAAAAAAAACACACACAACTGTTTCACACTAGCTTTAAAAAAACATCCAGTTAGCGTTAGGGTGTGAACATGGCTATCTTCTCCAATATTTGTATTTGTTTAATTATCTACAATATTATTTTGTAAAAAGTCGTCTTGGTGCAACATGAGAATTATTGGGTATAAAAATAGTTTTGAAAATGAAGGGATATATAACTAAAGAGGGGTGGTAAAACTTACAATAATTTTAATATCCCTCAAATGTGTGTGTGCTGAAAAGATGGTTTATGTTAGAGTCTCTTATGTAAGATTTTATAGTGGCTCCTCAAAATCCTAAAATAGAAACCTAGAAATTGTGAATAAATTGTATACCCTTCTATTGGAAATTAAAATGTATATTCAACCCCCCTTGATTTTCAGCTTATTAATTTGTTTCTGCTTTTATAAATGAGAAATTGGTTTTCACATTTAAGTTCTATCCTCTTGCATGAATTACCTAATGTGTCATAATATCAATTAACATTTATCATTTTGTTAAAACATAGAAGAATGATGGTCCAATCATAATCGGATGAGGGGGCCTACTAACGTGCCGAAATAGATGAGAGTTCTAAACTAATACACCATCTTTGGAGCAAAATTTTTATATAAGTTTGTTGTAATATTTCAATTTAATCAACAACATATACATTAGTTACTTTTCACTATTCAATTTGACTAAATAAGATTGACATATATAAGATTTATAATGGGATTAATGCTTCTATAATATGATTAAGGATGCGCTGTGTAATTTATTACGAACACAACAACATTAACAATATTGTTCAACTCTTACCATCGCTACAGTCCTTTCCTATATACAGTTTATCAGCTATATATGAACCCCCACAACAGGTGATTGACAAAGTGGATCAAATTATCTCTGACTTCTTCTGGTGCACTAAAGATGGTAAAAGTAAACATCAATGGGTTAAATAGAGTAAAATTTGTAAAACTACCAAAGAAGTAGGTCTTAATGTCAAAAGTTTCACAGATATCTCCAAAGCTTTTCATATGAAATTATGGTGGAAATTTAGAATAAAAGATAATATTTGGTCTAACTTCATTTTAGCAAAATATTGTAGAAATAAAAATCCACTGGATATGGACCCAAAAAAAGGTAATAATACTTGGGGAAGAATGTTGCAAGCTAGAGATATTAGTGAACCAAATATTAAGGTGGAGAGTAACAAGTCTATATGGAAGCCTACATGTCTGGGGAACTTTACTCTTAAAAGTGCTTGGGAAATTAAACGAGAAAAAGATATAGAAAGATGACCTAGCAAATTTATATGGGATAAAACAATACCTTTGAACATTTCTTGTTTTATGTGGAAGGTATTTTCTAAAAATGTCTCTCTTGATATTAATTTATACAAATTTGGAATTCATCTTCATTGCAACTGTGAATGTTGTGACAATAAAAACAAAACTTTGATAGCCTATTCAACAATGGTAATATAGCTAACAACATTTGGAGATTCTTTGAAAATAAATGGGGTGTTCTAGGGTAAAACTATTATCTTAATGGAAGAGTTTTTAACTTGGTGGTACTTTATAAATAGGAAATCGCATTATGAGCAGGGAAAAATCCGTCAAATTCTTCCCTCTTTGATAATATGGTTTATATGGAAATTTAGATGCTCTTCTAAGTTTGAAAATATCAAGATGAAAGACAGTGCTATTATTATTCACATTGAGGAGTCCTTAATCCTTACTACTTATAAAAATTCTAAATTTTCCAAGTTGAGGGATGATACCTCATAAAGTTAGATCAAAGTTCAAATGGTTAAATGGATCAATCCACCTACAAGATATTCAAATCTTAATATTGATGGGTGTTATAGATATACTAATGGGGTAAGTGGAATTGGGGGTATACTTCATGATTTTAAAGGGGATTTTGTCTATGGCATCTCTAGAAGAATTACAAGTTGTTCTGCCTTATATCTGAGTTAAAATCTTTTTATTATAGTATACAAATTGCGCCTAAAAAATATTTGATTAGTGAAAGTGACTCATTGCAACTTATCAACATCAAGCAAAATAAGCAAAGCTGCTCTTGGAGATTACTGGAAATAAAAGACAAAATAAATGAATTTATGATTGGAGATACTTATCTTTTTTGCCATATGCTGAAAGAGGGTAACAAAGGGGAAGATCTCCTCGCTAATTGGGGTTGTAACGTAGGAAACACCATCTTTGCATTTATAGAAGACTTTCCATCCCAACTTAGAGGTATAATTTATACTGAAAAATTGGGATTATCGAATTTACGAATATAATTGATCAAAGTTATGGGTTGACGGTGGCGAGTTTTATCTCTCTTCTCTCTGGCCCAGGTGGAAATGAAGAGACCAGGAAGGAGATCGTGGCACTATTACATGATTTTACATCTGTGGTCGTCCAAATTTTTAAGGTTTCTAATTAAGTTTATGTAATTCTGTTTCTAGCAAGTTAGCGTGTATGTTATTTATATCTTCTCTTTGGTTCCCACTTTTCGGGAGTTTTTAATTGGAACCCTTGTTAATTTTCTGTAGGGTTTTTCCTCCATTTTTTACAATGAAAAATGGGTTTTCCCCATCAATTATTTTTTAAAAAAATATACACGTAGTCTGAAAATAATTTTATTGTATTATTTATATTTATTATTAATTTGTAATTTGGATTGTAGAGCTTTTAAAGGTTATTGGATCACTTGCTTAATCTAAGGAAGCGCAATCCCGGGCCGTTTAGATGATCTTGTTTTAAAAGATTTCTAAGAACTCTTGCAACAATTTTTTTTAGCTCATTACAACTTGGAGACGTTGATACGATAGACAGTCGTTTCAAAAATGGCTGCGATGAAGAATTTGAAAAAGATCTAAGGACGAAGATTTGTGAAGATGTTCTATTTGTTTTGTTTCACGTTAGCAAAAACTTTTTCTTGAAAATTGTCAAGTGTTTCGTGATGTGAACTAGTTCGTGTGAGAAATGACGTAGTTCAAGTAATGTTTAGTTTCATTTCGTTTGAAATTTGTTGTGTATTTTTTATGTGAACAAGTTGGTGAAGATTTTGAAATCTGTTTTGTGTAATTTTTTTGTACGTGGAGTTTGTTATTTTAAGGTTATATGCATACAGTTTTAGCAAAAATTGCATAAATTTCATTTAAAATTGTATATACTTGAAATGAAAGTACATATACTTCGTCTGGAAGTGCATTTGCATTACTATTACCTAATTTCATTCAATCCTTTTAATATACTAAAGTAACTATATATACGGACTAGACATTTTGCATAAACACAGAAACAAATGCAAGTATTAAAATGTAGTTCATTAAAAAAATGTTATAAGCGATTACATAGAGGACCGACCATTCCCCAATCACTGAAAAACAAAACAAAAAAACATAATAATGTAGTTCATTAATAGAAAAAAGCCCTTGGCCTACTTATTAAGAGCAATGTTACCGCCACCAGAACAACCCTCATCACCACCTACGCTGGCTCTGCTACCACCACCATTGTTCCCTCCGCAACCACCATCACTGATGCCACCGTCAACGCCTCGCAACCTCGCTTCCAAACTCGCCACCAAATCTTCCAGTCCCTTTATCTCTGCATCTTTCCTTTCAATATCAATCCTATGTCCCTTGTAAACTTCATGGTACTCATCTACCTTTTTCTTATTCTTTCTGATCTGGCTTTCATATTTTTCTGTCATCTCCTGGAGCCTTTCTTCCAACCCTGACACTTTATTTGCCTCCTCTTTCAATTTCTGCACGTATTCGTCCGTAGAATATCCTCCATCGGAGTCATCAAAATAAAGCATCTCTTGAGATTTTTGAGAAGAACCTGATGAGTATCCATCATTTGAAGAGATGCTTATAAGAGAGAGAGAGAGAGAGAGAGAGAGAGATGTTGGTATTCAAAACGTATATGTATTTTCATAAAAAGTATGCGCATGTATTTATAGGGGAGGGGGGAATTAATTCAGAAGATAAGTGTTTTTTTTTTGTGAACAAGCGTTAATACACTTCGTTTCATGTTATAACACTCGTTGGGGTTATACACTTTTTAAAAACAATTATTAAAACCTTTCGTTGTTGTTATAAATTACAGTTATTAAAAACAATTACTAAAACATTTATGCGCAAATGCTAACTTGTGACTCGGGGCACAAGTTAAGGGTCAAAACTATCCGTCATTAAATGCTATTTTTGACTCCAATGTTATTGATGTAGGTAATTCTAATTAAATGCTAATTATAATTAACAGTCATTAAATGATATTCTAATTACGAGTCATTAAATGCTATTCTAATTAACTATTAATGCATGTGTATTCAAAAAATAATTTATTGAATAGACGTTAAAACCCCTTATTCGCCGTTAAAACACCCATTGGGGTAATACACGCATGGGTATATTCTTTTTTTAAAAAAAGAAATCGCGTCTTTATTGTATGACCTAAGCCTCCATCGTTTCCGGTAATTGGATAACCGTTAAACTTTACTACAAAAAAATATGAAAAAGCAAGAAATAAAGAGAAAATATAACCGGAAAAAAAAAAACATAGGACTCTCTCTTAAATTGAAGAAATGGTAAAAAAAAAACACACACACAACAATCTAGCTTTATTTGTATTTGTTTAATTATCTAAAATATTATTTTGTAAAAAGCTGTCTTGGTGCAACATGGGAATTATTGGGTATAAAAATAGTTTTGAAAATGAAGGGATATATAACTAAAGAAGGGTGGTAAAACTTACAATAATTTTAATATCCCGAATGGTTTGTTGATGCCCTCAAATGTGTGTGTGTGTGTTGAAAAGGTGGTTTATGTTAGTGTCTCTTATGTAAGATTTTATAGTGGCTTCTCAAAATCCTAAAATAGAAACTTAGAAATTGTGAATAAATTGTATACCCTTCTATTGGAAATTAAAATGTATATTCAACCCCCCTTGATTTTCAGGTTATTAATTTGTTTCTGCTTTTATAAATGAGAAATTGGTTTTCACATTTAAGTTCTATCCTCTTGCATGTATTACCTAATGTGTCATAAATATCAATTAACATTTATCATTTTGTTAAAACATAGAAAAATGATGGTCTAATCATAATCGGATGAGGGGGCCTACTAACGTCCCGAAATAGATGAGAGTTCTAAACTAATACACCATCTTTGGAGCAAAAAATTTATATAAGTTTGTTGTAATATTTCTATTTAATCAACAACATATACATTAGTTACTTTTCACTATTCAATTTGACTAAATAAGATTGACATATATAAGATTTATAATAGAATTAATGTTTCTATAATATGATTAAGGATGCGCTGTGTAATTTATTACGAATACAACAATATTAACAATATTGTTCAACTCTTACCATCGCTACATTTTTAATATTGTCTCTCTCTAATTTATTTCATTATTTAACAGGAAACTTAATGTTTTTATTCCTATTTTTTTGCATTAGTTGTGTTTATATGTTTTTTAATAGGGAAAACTTATTAATCATTGGTACTCTCGAAACTAAAAATAACGAGGAAAGGGTGATGTTTAAGTCAGCGGTGCTACCAAAATGGTTAAGTTAGTGACTTATTCTAACAACTCGCAAGTACAAATACTATGAGTTCAACTCTTTTTTTATCGGAATACCTAATGGTGCCTGTCTTACAAAGTATCTCCATTATGAAGCCTTTGAGTGTCAAATTTAGACTTTGGCTCATTCGACAAGATTATTATCATTGTTTGTTTTCCTCTTTTCTTTGGTAATAACTTTTTATTCGTGTTTATGTGATGCCAACTTGTGTTAATTCAATTGCTTAACTTAAAAAAAGTCAATATTGAATTCATTGGTAGAAGTTTTTGAAAAACTATGTTCACATGCTTAAAAACCTCAAGCTTTTAAAAAAAAATTCACCCAATTTTGGATTGTTACCTCCCCTGCCTCCCTCTCTTTCTCCTTTATATACATGTTTAATTATCTATATGTATATCATTTTCTTAATTTTCTTATATTATAGTTTTCCCGTTATTATGATTGTGGAATCGATCATGCATACTATTTCACACAAATTTTCACCAAGTGCTGAAAACAGGAAAAATGAATGCGATTCAAAATAAATTTTATTTATCAATTAATTTATGGGTACAATCTCTGATAATTTCTAAAAGAAAATATAGAAATGAAAGTCCTTTGATTCTCCTCTTCGAACAATTTGTGATGGCTCGAAATGCTATTGTAGACTCTTTGATGAATTTTGTTGAATTTGCTGAATTTGAGTAGAATTCTTCATATCTGATGAAGAACTTTGTAGTTTTGTTGATTTCGTTGATGATCTTGACGCTTTTCAGATTTGGTAAAAAACTTAAACATTTTTATCTAGAGAAACGTCTTTTTGCCTTTGTGTAGTCGTTCCTGAAGATCGAATGCCGGGTTGTTGTAGATTTTTTGGGTGGAGTTCTTCATATTTGGTGAAGAATTTTGAAGACTTTGATTTCCAGAAACGTCTTGCTTATTGCTTGTAGTCGTTCCTGAAAATCGAAGACAGACTTGTTGCAGAAGTTCTTCAGATTTGGTGAAGAAGTTTGAAGATTTTGATTTGCAGAAACGTCTTGCTTATGGCTTGTAGTCGTTCCTGAAGATCGAATGCTGGTTTGTTGTAGATTTCTTGGGTGGAGTTCTTCAGATTTGTTGAAGAAGTTTGAAGACTTTGATTTGTAGAAACGTCGTGCTTATTGCTTGTAGTTGTTCCTGAAGATCGAATGCCGATTTGTTGCAGAACTTTTTTAAATTTGGTGAATAACTTTGAAGACTTTGAATTGCAGAAACGGCTTGCTTATTACTTGTAGTCATTCCTGAAGATTGGAGGCAGATTTGTTGTAGAAGTTCTTCAGATTTGGGAAACAACTTGAAGATTTTGATCCTTAGAAACGCCTTTCTTGCTGCTTTTAGACGTTCTTGAAGATCTAATGTCAAGTTTATTGCAGATTTGTTACAGACTTTAAAGACGTTCGTTGAGGCCGGAGTGTGCAAAGTTTTCCTTAGGAGTTGATCCCCTGGCGTTTGTGGAGCAGCATAGCTGATTTTCTGACGGTCATGGAGGAGCGGAGCTGATTTCCTATTGGCTGTGGAGGAGCTTCTCTCTCTAATTTTCCAGGCTTTTTTATTATTGTCAAAAAAATGGTACCCCACCCCTCTATTTATAGCTTTTGGGATGAGTTTTTATGTGTAAGGCCAGCTCCTTAAGTTTGGACCCATTATCTTAAAGATCCCATGACTTATGTAAATGAATCAAATTTGTATTTATGTTTGAAAACATCACTAATGAGTACTATAATTTTAGTATCTAATTGTTTATAACACATTTAATGATTTTAGAAAAAGAAATACATTTATTTTATATAAATTATCATCATAGATTTTATAAGATACTAAAATATAAATTTTTTTTCTATTTTAAATTACTAATAACAACTCTATTCTCAAACTGAGAAATTAGTAATTAATTGATATTTGATTTGAATGACACTTGTCACATTTTTATTGTACGTAAAATTTGCATGTCAACACATACATGTCAATATATTGTAAGATATATTAATACTGCAAAAATAGTTCTATACAGAAATGAACGTAACAATTTTCACCAATTTTTAATCATTTCCGAAAAAATTCAGGTAACACAATTTTCACCTTAATTTTAGCATGTGTTTTAATCTTTGTTTCATTAAGTAAACGAGTAACCCATGTACTTGTAGTCACATAATTCTCACCCCCCACTAATATTCAACCCTAAACACCTTCAAAACGATAGTTATTGATTATCCAAGAAAAAAAAACTATTGTGGCATGGATGCCAATTAACTTTATAATTTTATTAATTTCACTATTTTCATATATAAAAAAGAAAATCTGTTTTCCTTTTCCCTTAGCTAGTACCGGACTAGTTGACTTCGAATTTCTTTCTAATGAAAGTTCCTTCATATTTTTTTATGGAGTACAATAACACTACTCAGTTCTGTAAATCTGTTCACTGCCTCACTCTAAATTTGGGTAAACTAATCGGAGTTATGAACTCTTTTTTGCATTATCCTTTTTATTAGGATGACGGATGGAAGCGCATTTATGCAGTAAATTTGCACGAGCCTTACAATAATTTTAAAATTAAAAATCCCATTTAATTAAGAGCAATGAGTTTCTTATTGGTGTGTAAGTTGAGCACAACGGTGCTTACTTCTCAACTGGCTAACCATGAGTTCACAAATTTATGAAGTTTCAATTTATGGACAAACAGATTAAATGTTTAAATATCTGAAAGGGAAATTACCTGTTTTTGATTCAGTTTAAATTTTTAACTTTTATAGTCAGGCAACTCCCCAAAACAATCCATCAGCATATATTACTGACATGGTAAAATGTGGTTTATCTTGGCAAAATTTCCAACCTGGTTAGCTGGGTGCTTGAACTTCATTAAATATAAAAATTCGACGATTACATCCCCAATATACTATATTGAACAAAACAACAGATTAATTAGCAAAATAAAAACATATTTCAAAGAGAAGCTTGACTACAGCAGTTGACATTAAACTTAAATTAAGCAAAATAATAGGTCAAGAAATTTGGGGATGAATCACTTGATGGAGATTCCAAAACTTGTGTTCTTTCTCATATCCTTCGTTTTTTTAGGTTGGATTAACCTGTAAATCAAAATTGGAAAACAACAAAATAAGTAATTAGAAAGAGAAACCAAATACCAAGAACATGCGCACAACAGGAAAGTTTGAATACATTAGCACGGGATGTAGGTGGTTTATTTGTCCGGAATCAGTCAATAAAATAAAGATAGATTTTCCTAGTAGTCGGCATTCTGTACAAAGCCTTATCCGACATGATCACATTAATCGGAAAGACAAAACAGGATCCATAACTTTTCAGAAAAAAGACAAAAATCAAAACTAAGCCTATTTTCTTGCAGAACCCCCAAAGCAAAGAAGACATGCCTTATACATCATTAAAAATTCAGTACAACGTAACTAGCGTCTCTGGAGATGTTCAGTAAGTTGAGCTGATACTCACCCAAAAGAAAAGTAATCGGCTCACCCAACATCCACAGGTGAAGAATGAGAAACCATAACATGAAAACCGAAGAATTTACTAGGAAAAAGCAATAATAAACTAACAACTCCGCTATGACCTTGTTAAATTGATTTACATAAAATGTTTGTTCCGATTTCTAATAATGGCTTGAGCTTTTAACATGCAACATATCCGTTTTTTTTCCTAGCTCTTTGTTGGGGATAATTTTTAGGGGCCTCGACCTCCTTTATCTTATATATACGATCGTTTACCCTCCAAAATAAAAGTTTCGCTAAATAGGTCAACGCGTCTTTGATAGCATGAACTGATCAGTATTAGTTATTAACATGAATTCAAGATATATATGCACTATCATAAATGCAAAAAACTCTAGCTACTAGGGTTTAGTCACAGAGGCGAAACCAGATGGCATTAGTAAAAGAAATATAGGGTGCTAAACCATTAAATTCAGGCTTTCAGCAAAATATATAAATATTATATGTAAAAAAACAAATTATAGTATCTACCATGTGGCTTATCATTAACGATTAGTCTGGGATTTAATTATGGTATGTTTTGTAGGTTAATAGAGCTCGTTCTTATAGATAAGAATCTTATAAGTTATTCTCTAAATATTTATAGTTCTTTCTATATTAATGCTAGAATTTTTTTGCATTCATCCACTTAGGTCGAATCAATGCATATAACCATTTTGTTGGCATGATTTCATGGAATAATTTTTTCTTCAATTCATATATATTTTCCACTTATTTAAAAAGCGCACTTCGTAGTGAAAAAGCTCCATAAAATCTTGATTCAAAGTTTAAAAAACTCGATTTTCCTCTTTTTTTAATACCTTTTTAGCATATCTCTTGCCAAAAATGCTTTAGTTAAGATTTCCCTTTTTAAAACACTGATATTTTCATAATGTCTTCTTCTCTAATAGGTTAATTGATGGCGCGAAATATCATTGAGTTCACCATTCATAAAAACCTTACATTTACAAAAATCCAATGCGTGATGAATAAAACTAAAAAGACCAAATTTGGAGATTTATTGCAGTCTGTTGTGCCGTATGCGTTCTTTTATAAAAAAAAATTGGACTATAAATATGCTGTTGCTTAATAATTTCGTGAGGAAGTAGATCCATTTCCACTGTTGTTCTTAACTTCAATATAGATATACACAATCAACGGCATCCTGTCAAAAACATCCCACATTCTCGTTTGTCAATTCATAGCATTTTTTTTTTGTTTTGAATCCGGAACTCATAATTCAACAAACAAAGAGATACCAAAAATGCAATTGTGTCAGTTGCAGATGAGATACAAACATTCAAACCCCACAACATAAGTCCCTCAGATAAGAATTTATATATGTAAAAAATTCAACCGACTCTACTGAGAATATAACATCTGTATGACCAGCAGGTAATACACAACCAAAGGTCGGAGATCATCGCAATTATCAATAAAAACTAAAAAATGTTCAAGGTGCACAAGTAATTGCAGCAGGTTAACATTTTTTTTTTAATGTTAACTGAGAAATTTTCTAAAATCCCCAATTTGAAAGTTCTAACCCAATTACTAATAATACAATCTCAATATAACAGTTTTGAACGATAAAATTTTTAACAATAGTTTTTTTTTTTAAGATAAAGGTTGAAATGTTATCATGCTTATGTTTTTAAACTACAGAAAGAATTACATCTAACTCCCAAAACCGTTGTTTATGGAGTATAAAATTTAAACTTACTTATAGACAGACAATCCCCCAAAACAATCTCTCATCATAAATTAATAATATGGTAAAATGTAGTTCATCTTGGAAATATTCCCAAGCTGGTTAGCTGGCTGCTTGAATTTAATAATATAAAAACATTCGATGATTACATCCCTACTATATATACCGAACAAAACATGAAAACAATTAAACAACAGAATTAACAAAATAAAAACATGTTTTAAATACGAGCATGTTGACTACGTTCAGGGCTAACTACAACAGTTGACGTTAAACTAAGAAAAATAATTGGTCAAGCACTTAGGAGATGAATCACTTGACGGAGATTCCAAAACTTGTGTTCTTTCTCGTATCAGTTTTTTTTTTTGAGGTTTGTTTAATCTGTCAACCAATATTGGGAAACAATAAAATAAGTAATTAGAAAGAGGAACCACACTGCTTTTCAAGTCACAAATTAGCAAGAACATGTCAAACTTGTGCATCAGGAAAGTTTAAATACATTAGAATCGGATGTAGGTAGTTTAAGTGTCCAAAATCAATCAAGAAAACCCAGATAAATTTGGCTATATAGTCGCTGGCATTCTATAGAAGGCACACACATTTCAAACACAAAATGAATAGATTCTCTAGATTTTTTGTTTATAGTGAATATAAGTTTACCTCCAAATTTATTGAAAAAACATAACGAAAGGTAGCAAGAGTAGGCAATATCAGGGTTAACTATGTTTTGGTGACCTGTGTTTTGGTCAAGGACGACCCTGAATTTTTAGTGGCCCGGTGCTACAACAAAATTGGGTCTTTTTTTCAAGTGTCGTTCTAGTATGAAAGTTCAAAATAAAATATTTTAATACTAGAATAATCGAAAATTAACTTTCAAATAAAAAATACGTTAATATAAAAAGAATTGTGCCCTTTAATTTATTTGTAATCTTTTTTACTAGCATATATTTACACGTACTTTTTTTTATACATATATAATTATTTTTTGTCGGCGTCGTGGGGCCCTGACAAGTTCATCGGAATCGTGAGACCCGATGTGGTCGCACCTCCTGCACATCCTCAAGGTCACCACTGGTTTTGGTAACTTTTAGGATTGATAACTCAACTTTTAACAATCCCGTTTTACTGATTTAAATTTATAGCGGATGAAAACCGTTTTGAAGTTTAAATTTAGTACCTATAATTTAAAACTTGACTATAAATGCTTCATAATTGTAAAAATTACAAATTTTTATAAAAACACTTATATGAAATCTTATAAAACTATCAAATGCAAAATATATTTTCATATGTTAATTGAAAAAAAAGTAAGTTTTATAAATGTAAATTTAAAAATTATATAAAACTATCAAAAAACGTGCTAATAATTAATATATATATATAAGCTAAATCGTTCTTTTTCCAGCTATGTAAGTTTTTATTAAAATTATTAAAGATGTATAAATTTTTTGAGTGATTAGTCTTATGTTCAAATAAAATAAAAGTCTAATAGATTCTAACACTGTAACGCATACGAAATTGGGTATATTAGATCCAAATTTATTGAGGCTTTGTGTAAAATAGAGATATTGTGGATAATATTCTTCTAGGTCAAGAGTTCATTTCTACTTTAAATCAAAAGGAAAGTAGCAAAAATGTGGTATTAAAGCTGGATATGAAAAGGTCTTATGACAAAATATCCTGGCATTTTCTTACTTCTACCTTGATAAAGTTAGGTTTCTCTGAAAAGCTTATTGTTATAGTCTGGCGGTTAATTTCAGGTAATCATACTTCTATTATGGTGAATGGGGGATCTACTGATCTTTTTATGCCTACTAATGGTTTGAGACAACGATATCCTTTGTCTTCCTCTCTCTTTATACTATGCTATGAAATTTTGAGTAGGAATCTAAATGATCTAAAATTCAAAAGAATTGGTTTGCTTTTAAATCTTCTTTGGGTTGTCCTATTATCACTTACCTGGCCTTTGCTGATGACATTATAATCTTCAGTTCTGCCAATATGAAGTCTATCAAGATGGTGAAACAAGTGCTGTAAAATTACAAAGAAGATTCCGGTAAAGAAATAAGCCTGGAAAAAAGTTTTATTTATCTTTCAAAAAGTGTCACTAAGCAGCACAGGGAGAACATTTGCAAAGAGCTAAATATGACAAGTAAGAATCATCCATTTATTTATCTTGGATGCAAGTTATATGCTGGGCACAAAAAGTGCATTTTATTCCGTGAACTTATACCAAAAGTTAGAAATAAACTTTCAAGCTGGAAAGGTAACTGGTTAAACGTGGGTGGTAAATTGATTCTGATTAGACATGTTCTATAGTCCTTTCCTATATACAGTTTAGCAGCTATATATGAACCCCCCTCAACAGGTGATTCACAAAGTGGATCAAATTATCTATGACTTCTTCTGGTGCACTAAAGATGGTAAAAGTAAACATCATTGGGTAAAATGGAGTAAAATTTGTAAAACTACCAAAGAAGGATGTCTTAATGTCAAAAGTTTCAAAGATATCTCCAAAGCTTTTGATATGAAATTATGGTGGAAATTTAGAATAAAAGATAATCTTTGGTCTAATTTCATGTTAGCAAAATATTATAGAAATAAAAATCCACTGGATATGAACCCAAAAAAAGGTAATAATACTTGGGGAAGAATGTTGCAAGCTAGAGATATTAGTTAATCAAATATTAAGTGGGAGAGTAACAAGTCTATATAGAAGCCTACATGTCTGGGGAACTTTACTCTTAAAAGTGCTTAGGATATTATACGAGAAAAAGATACAGAAAGATGGCCTAGCAAATTTATATGGGATAAAACAATACATTTGTAGATTTCTTGTTTCATGTGGAAGGTATTTTCTAAAGTTGTCTCTCTTGATTGTAATTTATACAAATTTGGAATTCATCTTGCTTGCAAGTGTGAATGTTGTGGTAATAATGAACAAAACTTTGATAGTCTATTCAACAATGGTAATATAGCTAATAACAACATTTGGAGATTCTTTGAAAAGAAATGGGGTGTTCTAATTTAAAACTATTATCTTAATGGAAGAGTTTTTAACTTGGTGGTACTTTATAAATAGGAAATTGCATTATGAGGAGGGAAAAATCTGTCAAATTCTTTCCTCTTTGATAATATGGTTTATATGAAAATTTAGATGCTCTTCTAAGTTTAAAAATATCAAGATGAAAGACAGCGCTATTATTATTCACATTGAGGAGTCCTTAAGCCTTGCTACTTATAAAGATTCCAAATTTTCCAAGTTGAGGGATGATACCTCATAGAGTAAGATCAAAGTTCAAATGGTTAAATGGATCAATCCAGCTACAAGGTATTCAAATCTTAATATTGATGGGTGCTATAGATCTACTAATGGGGTAAGTGGAATCGGAGCTATACTTCGTAATTTTAAAGGGGATTTTGTCTATGGCATCTCTAGAAGAATTACAAGCTGTTTTGCTATTATATCTGAGTTAAAATCTTTTTATTATAGTATACAAATTGCGCCTAAAAAAGATTTGATTATTGAAAGTGACTCATTGCAACTTATCAAAATCAAGCAAAATAAGCAAAGCTGCCCTTGGAGATTACTGGAAATAAAAGACAAAATAAATGAATTTATGATTTGAGATACTTATCTTTTTCGCCATATCCTGGAGAGGGTAACAAAGGGGCATATCTCCTCGCTAATTGGGGTTGTAACGTAGGAAACACCATCTTTGCATTTATAGAATACTTTCCATCCCAACTTAGAGGTATAATTTATACTGAAAAATTGGGATTATCGAATTTACGAATATAATTGATCAAAGTTAGGGGTTGACGGTGGCGAGTTTTATCGCTCTTCTCTCTGGCCCAAGTGGAAATGAAGAGACAAGGAAGGAGATCATGGCACTATTACATGATTTTACATCTGTGGTCGTTCTAATTTTTAAGGTTTTTAATTAAGTTTATATACTTCTGTTTCTAGAAAGTTAGTTTGTATGTTATTTATATCTTCTCTTTTGTTCCCACTTTTCGGGAGCTTGTAATTGAAACCCTTGTTAATTTTCTGTAGGGGTTTCCCCCCATTTTTTACAATGAAAAGTGGGTTTTCCCCATCAATTATTTAAAAAAAATATATACACGTAGTCTGAAAATAATTTTATTGTATTATTTATATTTATTATTAATTTGTAATTTGGATTGTGAACTTTTAAAGGTTATTGGATTACTTACTTATTCTAAGGAAGCGCAATCCCGAGCCGTTTAGATGATCTTGTTTTAAAAGATTTCTAAGAACTCTTGCAACAATTCTTTTTAGCTCATTACAACTTGGAGACGTTGATACGATAGACAGTCGTTTCAAAAATAGTTGCGAGGAAGAATTTGAAAAAGATCTAAGGACGGAGATTTGTGAAGATGTTCTATTTGTTTTGTTTCACGTTAGCAAAAACTTTTTCTTGAAAATTGTCAAGTGTTTCGTGATGTGAACTAGTTCGTGTGAGAAATGACGTAGCTCAAGTAATGTTTAGTTTCATTTGGTTTGAAATTTGTTGTGTATTTTTTATGTGAACAAGTTGGTGAAGATTTGAAATCTGTTTTGTGTAATTTTTTTGTATGTGGAGTTTGTTATTTTAAGGTTATTTGCATACAGTTTAGCAAAAAATTGCATAAAGTTCATTTAAAATTGTATATATTTGAGATGAAAGTACATATATTTCATGTGAAAGTGCATTTGCATTACTATTACCCAATTTTATTCAATCCTTTTAATATACTAAAGTAACTATATATACGGACTAGACATTTTGCATAAACACAGAAACAAATGCAAGTATTAAAATGTAGTTCATTAAAAAAATGTTATAAGCGATTACATAGAGGACCGACCATTCCCCAATCACTGAAAAACAAAACAAAAAAACATAATAATGTAGTTCATTAATAGAAAAAAGCCCTTGGCCTACTTATTAAGAGCAATGTTACCGCCACCAGAACAGCCCTCATCACCACCTACGCTGGCTCTGCTACCACCACCATTGTTCCCTCCGCAACCACCACCACTGATGCCACCGTCAACGCCTCGCAACCTCGCTTCCAAACTCGCCACCAAATCTTTCAGTCCCTTTATCTGTGCATCTTTCCTTTCAATATCAATCCTATGTCCCTTGTAAACTTCATGGTACTCATCTACCTTTTTCTTTTTCTTTCTGATCTGGCTTTCATATTTTTCCGTCATCTCCTGGAGCCTTTCTTCCAACCCTGGCACTTTATTTGCCTCCTCTTTCAATTTCTGCACGTATTCGTCCGTAGAATATCCTCCATCGGAGTCATCAAAATAAAGCATCTCTTGAGATTTTTGAGAAGAACCTGATGAGTATCCATCATTTGAAGAGATGCTTATAAGAGAGAGAGAGAGAGAGATGTTGGTATTCAAAACGTATATGTATTTTCATAAAAAGTATGCGCATGTATTTATAGGGGAGGGGGGAATTAATTCAGAAGATAAGTGTTTTTTTTTTTTTGTGAACAAGCGTTAATACACTTCGTTTCCTGTTAAAACACTCGCGGGGTTATACACTCGTTAAAAACAATTATTAAAACCTTTCATTGTTGTTATAAATTACAGTTATTAAAAACAATTACTAAAACATTTATGCGCAAATGCTAACTTGTAACTCGGGCACAAGTTAAGGGTCAAAACTATCCGTTATTAAATGCTATTTTTAACTCAAATGTTATTGATGTAGATAATTCTAATTAAATGCTAATTATAATTACCAGTCATTAAATGATATTCTAATTACGAGTCATTAAATGCTATTCTAATTAACTATTACTGCATGTGTATTCAATAAATAATTTATTGAATAGACGTTAAAACCCCCTTATTTCCTGTTAAAACTATCCGTCATTAAATGCTATTTTTAACTCAAATGTTATTGGGGGTAATAGACGCATGGGTATATTCTTTTCTTTTTTTTAAAAAGAAATCACTTCTTTATTGTATGACCTAAGCCTCCATCGTTTTTCGTTTCCGGTAATTGTACTACCTTTAAACTTTACTACAAAAAAATGAAAAGGCAAGAAATAAAGAGAAAATATAACCGAAAAAAAAAAACATATGACCCTCTCTTAAATAGAAGAAATGGTAAAAAAAAAACACACACAACTGTTTCACACTAGCTTTAAAAAAACATCCAGTTAGCGTTAGGGTGTGAACATGGCTATCTTCTCCAATATTTGTATTTGTTTAATTATCTACAATATTATTTTGTAAAAAGTCGTCTTGGTGCAACATGAGAATTATTGGGTATAAAAATAGTTTTGAAAATGAAGGGATATATAACTAAGGAGGGGTGGTAAAACTTACAATAATTTTAATATCCCTCAAATGTGTGTGTGCTGAAAAGGTGGTTTAGGTTAGAGTCTCTTATGTAAGATTTTATAGTGGCTCCTCAAAATCCTAAAATAGAAACCTAGAAATTGTGAATAAATTGTATACCCTTCTATTGGAAATTAAAATGTATATTCAACCCCCCTTGATTTTCAGCTTATTAATTTGTTTCTGCTTTTATAAATGAGAAATTGGTTTTCACATTTAAGTTCTATCCTCTTGCATGAATTACCTAATGTGTCATAATATCAATTAACATTTATCATTTTGTTAAAACATAGAAGAATGATGGTCCAATCATAATCGGATGAGGGGGCCTACTAACGTGCCGAAATAGATGAGAGTTCTAAACTAATACACCATCTTTGGAGCAAAATTTTTATATAAGTTTGTTGTAATATTTCAATTTAATCAACAACATATACATTAGTTACTTTTCACTATTCAATTTGACTAAATAAGATTGACATATATAAGATTTATAATGGGATTAATGCTTCTATAATATGATTAAGGATGCGCTGTGTAATTTATTACGAACACAACAACATTAACAATATTGTTCAACTCTTACCATCGCTACAGTCCTTTCCTATATACAGTTTATCAGCTATATATGAACCCCCACAACAGGTGATTGACAAAGTGGATCAAATTATCTCTGACTTCTTCTGGTGCACTAAAGATGGTAAAAGTAAACATCAATGGGTTAAATAGAGTAAAATTTGTAAAACTACCAAAGAAGGAGGTCTTAATGTCAAAAGTTTCACAGATATCTCCAAAGCTTTTCATATGAAATTATGGTGGAAATTTAGAATAAAAGATAATATTTGGTCTAACTTCATTTTAGCAAAATATTGTAGAAATAAAAATCCACTGGATATGGACCCAAAAAAAGGTAATAATACTTGGGGAAGAATGTTGCAAGCTAGAGATATTAGTGAACCAAATATTAAGGTGGAGAGTAACAAGTCTATATGGAAGCCTACATGTCTGGGGAACTTTACTCTTAAAAGTGCTTGGGAAATTAAACGAGAAAAAGATATAGAAAGATGACCTAGCAAATTTATATGGGATAAAACAATACCTTTGAACATTTCTTGTTTTATGTGGAAGGTATTTTCTAAAGATGTCTCTCTTGATATTAATTTATACAAATTTGGAATTCATCTTCATTGCAACTGTGAATGTTGTGACAATAAAAACAAAACTTTGATAGCCTATTCAACAATGGTAATATAGCTAACAACATTTGGAGATTCTTTGAAAATAAATGGGGTGTTCTAGGGCAAAACTATTATCTTAATGGAAGAGTTTTTAACTTGGTGGTACTTTATACATAGGAAATCGCATTATGAGCAGGGAAAAATCCGTCAAATTCTTCCCTCTTTGATAATATGGTTTATATGGAAATTTAGATGCTCTTCTAAGTTTGAAAATATCAAGATGAAAGACAGTGCTATTATTATTCACATTGAGGAGTCCTTAATCCTTACTACTTATAAAAATTCTAAATTTTCCAAGTTGAGGGATGATACCTCATAAAGTTAGATCAAAGTTCAAATGGTTAAATGGATCAATCCACCTACAAGATATTCAAATCTTAATATTGATGGGTGCTATAGATATACTAATGGGGTAAGTGGAATTGGGGGTATACTTCATGATTTTAAAGGGGATTTTGTCTATGACATCTCTAGAAGAATTACAAGTTGTTCTGCATTATATCTGAGTTAAAATCTTTTTATTATAGTATACAAATTGCGCCTAAAAAATATTTGATTAGTGAAAGTGACTCATTGCAACTTATCAACATCAAGCAAAATAAGCAAAGCTGCCCTTGGAGATTACTGGAAATAAAAGACAAAATAAATGAATTTATGATTGGAGATACTTATCTTTTTTGCCATATGCTGAAAGAGGGTAACAAAGGGGAAGATCTCCTCGCTAATTGGGGTTGTAACGTAGGAAACTCCATCTTTGCATTTATAGAAGACTTTCCATCCCAACTTAGAGGTATAATTTATACTGAAAAATTGGGATTATCGAATTTACGAATATAATTGATCAAAGTTATGGGTTGACGGTGGCGAGTTTTATCTCTCTTCTCTCTGGCCCAGGTGGAAATGAAGAGACCAGGAAGGAGATCGTGGCACTATTACATGATTTTACATCTGTGGTCGTCCAAATTTTTAAGGTTTCTAATTAAGTTTATGTAATTCTGTTTCTAGCAAGTTAGCGTGTATGTTATTTATATCTTCTCTTTGGTTCCCACTTTTCGGGAGTTTTTAATTGGAACCCTTGTTAATTTTCTGTAGGGTTTTTCCTCCATTTTTTACAATGAAAAATGGGTTTTCCCCATCAATTATTTTTAAAAAAAATATACACATAGTCTGAAAATAATTTTATTGTATTATTTATATTTATTATTAATTTGTAATTTGGATTGTAGAGCTTTTAAAGGTTATTGGATCACTTGCTTAATCTAAGGAAGCGCAATCCCGGGCCGTTTAGATGATCTTGTTTTAAAAGATTTCTAAGAACTCTTGCAACAATTTTTTTTAGCTCATTACAACTTGGAGACGTTGATACGATAGACAGTCGTTTCAAAAATGGCTGCGATGAAGAATTTGAAAAAGATCTAAGGACGAAGATTTGTGAAGATGTTCTATTTGTTTTGTTTCACGTTAGCAAAAACTTTTTCTTGAAAATTGTCGAGTGTTTCGTGATGTGAACTAGTTCGTGTGAGAAATGACGTAGTTCAAGTAATGTTTAGTTTCATTTCGTTTGAAATTTGTTGTGTATTTTTTATGTGAACAAGTTGGTGAAGATTTTGAAATCTGTTTTGTGTAATTTTTTTGTATGTGGAGTTTGTTATTTTAAGGTTATATGCATACAGTTTTAGCAAAAATTGCATAAATTTCATTTAAAATTGTATATACTTGAAATGAAAGTACATATATTTCGTCTGGAAGTGCATTTGCATTACTATTACCTAATTTCATTCAATCCTTTTAATATACTAAAGTAACTATATATACGGACTAGACATTTTGCATAAACACAGAAACAAATGCAAGTATTAAAATGTAGTTCATTAAAAAAATGTTATAAGCGATTACATAGAGGACCGACCATTCCCCAATCACTGAAAAACAAAACAAAAAAACATAATAATGTAGTTCATTAATAGAAAAAAGCCCTTGGCCTACTTATTAAGAGCAATGTTACCGCCACCAGAACAACCCGCATCACCACCTACGCTGGCTCTGCTACCACCACCATTGTTCCCTCCGCAACCACCACCACTGATGCCACCGTCAACGCCTCGCAACCTCGCTTCCAAACTCGCCACCAAATCTTTCAGTCCCTTTATCTGTGCATCTTTCCTTTCAATATCAATCCTATGTCCCTTGTAAACTTCATGGTACTCATCTACCTTTTTCTTTTTCTTTCTGATCTGGCTTTCATATTTTTCCGTCATCTCCTGGAGCCTTTCTTCCAACCCTGGCACTTTATTTGCCTCCTCTTTCAATTTCTGCACGTATTCGTCCGTAGAATATCCTCCATCGGAGTCATCAAAATAAAGCATCTCTTGAGATTTTTGAGAAGAACCTGATGAGTATCCATCATTTGAAGAGATGCTTATAAGAGAGAGAGAGAGAGAGATGTTGGTATTCAAAACGTATATGTATTTTCATAAAAAGTATGCGCATGTATTTATAGGGGAGGGGGGAATTAATTCAGAAGATAAGTGTTTTTTTTTTTTGTGAACAAGCGTTAATACACTTCGTTTCCTGTTAAAACACTCGCGGGGTTATACACTCGTTAAAAACAATTATTAAAACCTTTCATTGTTGTTATAAATTACAGTTATTAAAAACAATTACTAAAACATTTATGCGCAAATGCTAACTTGTGACTCGGGCACAAGTTAAGGGTCAAAACTATCCGTTATTAAATGCTATTTTTAACTCAAATGTAATTGATGTAGATAATTCTAATTAAATGCTAATTATAATTACCAGTCATTAAATGATATTCTAATTACGAGTCATTAAATGCTATTCTAATTAACTATTACTGCATGTGTATTCAATAAATAATTTATTGAATAGACGTTAAAACCCCCTTATTTCCTGTTAAAACTATCCGTCATTAAATGCTATTTTTAACTCAAATGTTATTGGGGGTAATAGACGCATGGGTATATTCTTTTCTTTTTTTTAAAAAGAAATCACTTCTTTATTGTATGACCTAAGCCTCCATCGTTTTTCGTTTCCGGTAATTGTACTACCTTTAAACTTTACTACAAAAAAATGAAAAGGCAAGAAATAAAGAGAAAATATAACCGAAAAAAAAAAACATATGACCCTCTCTTAAATAGAAGAAATGGTAAAAAAAAAACACACACAACTGTTTCACACTAGCTTTAAAAAAACATCCAGTTAGCGTTAGGGTGTGAACATGGCTACCTTCTCCAATATTTGTATTTGTTTAATTATCTACAATATTATTTTGTAAAAAGTCGTCTTGGTGCAACATGAGAATTATTGGGTATAAAAATAGTTTTGAAAATGAAGGGATATATAACTAAGGAGGGGTGGTAAAACTTACAATAATTTTAATATCCCTCAAATGTGTGTGTGCTGAAAAGGTGGTTTATGTTAGAGTCTCTTATGTAAGATTTTATAGTGGCTCCTCAAAATCCTAAAATAGAAACCTAGAAATTGTGAATAAATTGTATACCCTTCTATTGGAAATTAAAATGTATATTCAACCCCCCTTGATTTTCAGCTTATTAATTTGTTTCTGCTTTTATAAATGAGAAATTGGTTTTCACATTTAAGTTCTATCCTCTTGCATGAATTACCTAATGTGTCATAATATCAATTAACATTTATCATTTTGTTAAAACATAGAAGAATGATGGTCCAATCATAATCGGATGAGGGGGCCTACTAACGTGCCGAAATAGATGAGAGTTCTAAACTAATACACCATCTTTGGAGCAAAATTTTTATATAAGTTTGTTGTAATATTTCAATTTAATCAACAACATATACATTAGTTACTTTTCACTATTCAATTTGACTAAATAAGATTGACATATATAAGATTTATAATGGGATTAATGCTTCTATAATATGATTAAGGATGCGCTGTGTAATTTATTACGAACACAACAACATTAACAATATTGTTCAACTCTTACCATCGCTACAGTCCTTTCCTATATACAGTTTATCAGCTATATATGAACCCCCACAACAGGTGATTGACAAAGTGGATCAAATTATCTCTGACTTCTTCTGGTGCACTAAAGATGGTAAAAGTAAACATCAATGGGTTAAATAGAGTAAAATTTGTAAAACTACCAAAGAAGGAGGTCTTAATGTCAAAAGTTTCACAGATATCTCCAAAGCTTTTCATATGAAATTATGGTGGAAATTTAGAATAAAAGATAATATTTGGTCTAACTTCATTTTAGCAAAATATTGTAGAAATAAAAATCCACTGGATATGGACCAAAAAAAAGGTAATAATACTTGGGGAATAATGTTGCAAGCTAGAGATATTAGTGAACCAAATATTAAGGTGGAGAGTAACAAGTCTATATGGAAGCCTACATGTCTGGGGAACTTTACTCTTAAAAGTGCTTGGGAAATTAAACGAGAAAAAGATATAGAAAGATGACCTAGCAAATTTATATGGGATAAAACAATACCTTTGAACATTTCTTGTTTTATGTGGAAGGTATTTTCTAAAGATGTCTCTCTTGATATTAATTTATACAAATTTGGAATTCATCTTCATTGCAACTGTGAATGTTGTGACAATAAAAACAAAACTTTGATAGCCTATTCAACAATGGTAATATAGCTAACAACATTTGGAGATTCTTTGAAAATAAATGGGGTGTTCTAGGGCAAAACTATTATCTTAATGGAAGAGTTTTTAACTTGGTGGTACTTTATACATAGGAAATCGCATTATGAGCAGGGAAAAATCCGTCAAATTCTTCCCTCTTTGATAATATGGTTTATATGGAAATTTAGATGCTCTTCTAAGTTTGAAAATATCAAGATGAAAGACAGTGCTATTATTATTCACATTGAGGAGTCCTTAATCCTTACTACTTATAAAAATTCTAAATTTTCCAAGTTGAGGGATGATACCTCATAAAGTAAGATTAAATGGATCAATACACCTACAAGATATTCAAATCTTAATATTGATGGGTGCTATAGATATACTAATGGGGTAAGTGGAATTGGGGGTATACTTCATGATTTTAAAGGGGATTTTGTCTATGGCATCTCTAGAAGAATTACAAGTTGTTCTGCATTATATCTGAGTTAAAATCTTTTTATTATAGTATACAAATTGCGCCTAAAAAATATTTGATTAGTGAAAGTGACTCATTGCAACTTATCAACATCAAGCAAAATAAGCAAAGCTGCCCTTGGAGATTACTGGAAATAAAAGACAAAATAAATGAATTTATGATTGGAGATACTTATCTTTTTTGCCATATGCTGAAAGAGGGTAACAAAGGGGAAGATCTCCTCGCTAATTGGGGTTGTAACGTAGGAAACACCATCTTTGCATTTATAGAAGACTTTCCATCCCAACTTAGAGGTATAATTTATACTGAAAAATTGGGATTATCGAATTTACGAATATAATTGATCAAAGTTATGGGTTGACGGTGGCGAGTTTTATCTCTCTTCTCTCTGGCCCAGGTGGAAATGAAGAGACCAGGAAGGAGATCGTGGCACTATTACATGATTTTACATCTGTGGTCGTCCAAATTTTTAAGGTTTCTAATTAAGTTTATGTAATTCTCTTTCTAGCAAGTTAGCGTGTATGCTATTTATATCTTCTCTTTGGTTCCCACTTTTCGGGAGTTTTTAATTGGAACCCTTGTTAATTTTCTGTAGGGTTTTTCCTCCATTTTTTACAATGAAAAATGGGTTTTTCCCATCAATTATTTTTTTAAAAAATATACACGTAGTCTGAAAATAATTTTATTGTATTATTTATATTTATTATTAATTTGTAATTTGGATTGTAGAGCTTTTAAAGGTTATTGGATCACTTGCTTAATCTAAGGAAGCGCAATCCCGGGCCGTTTAGATGATCTTGTTTTAAAAGATTTCTAAGAACTCTTGCAACAATTTTTTTTAGCTCATTACAACTTGGAGACGTTGATACGATAGACAGTCGTTTCAAAAATGGCTGCGATGAAGAATTTGAAAAAGATCTAAGGACGAAGATTTGTGAAGATGTTCTATTTGTTTTGTTTCACGTTAGCAAAAACTTTTTCTTGAAAATTGTCAAGTGTTTCGTGATGTGAACTAGTTCGTGTGAGAAATGACGTAGTTCAAGTAATGTTTAGTTTCATTTCGTTTGAAATTTGTTGTGTATTTTTTATGTGAACAAGTTGGTGAAGATTTTGAAATCTGTTTTGTGTAATTTTTTTGTATGTGGAGTTTGTTATTTTAAGGTTATATGCATACAGTTTTAGCAAAAATTGCATAAATTTCATTTAAAATTGTATATACTTGAAATGAAAGTACATATATTTCGTCTGGAAGTGCATTTGCATTACTATTACCTAATTTCATTCAATCCTTTTAATATACTAAAGTAACTATATATACGGACTAGACATTTTGCATAAACACAGAAACAAATGCAAGTATTAAAATGTAGTTCATTAAAAAAATGTTATAAGCGATTACATAGAGGACCGACCATTCCCCAATCACTGAAAAACAAAACAAAAAAACATAATAATGTAGTTCATTAATAGAAAAAAGCCCTTGGCCTACTTATTAAGAGCAATGTTACCGCCACCAGAACAACCCGCATCACCACCTACGCTGGCTCTGCTACCACCACCATTGTTCCCTCCGCAACCACCACCACTGATGCCACCGTCAACGCCTCGCAACCTCGCTTCCAAACTCGCCACCAAATCTTCCAGTCCCTTTATCTCTGCATCTTTCCTTTCAATATCAATCCTATGTCCCTTGTAAACTTCATGGTACTCATCTACCTTTTTCTTATTCTTTCTGATCTGGCTTTCATATTTTTCTGTCATCTCCTGGAGCCTTTCTTCCAACCCTGACACTTTATTTGCCTCCTCTTTCAATTTCTGCACGTATTCGTCCGTAGAATATCCTCCATCGGAGTCATCAAAATAAAGCATCTCTTGAGATTTTTGAGAAGAACCTGATGAGTATCCATCATTTGAAGAGATGCTTATAAGAGAGAGAGAGAGAGAGAGAGAGAGAGATGTTGGTATTCAAAACGTATATGTATTTTCATAAAAAGTATGCGCATGTATTTATAGGGGAGGGGGGAATTAATTCAGAAGATAAGTGTTTTTTTTTTTGTGAACAAGCGTTAATACACTTCGTTTCATGTTATAACACTCGTTGGGGTTATACACTTTTTAAAAACAATTATTAAAACCTTTCGTTGTTGTTATAAATTACAGTTATTAAAAACAATTACTAAAACATTTATGCGCAAATGCTAACTTGTGACTCGGGGCACAAGTTAAGGGTCAAAACTATCTGTCATTAAATGCTATTTTTGACTCAAATGTTATTGATGTAGGTAATTCTAATTAAATGCTAATTATAATTAACAGTCATTAAATGATATTCTAATTACGAGTCATTAAATGCTATTCTAATTAACTATTAATGCATGTGTATTCAAAAAATAATTTATTGAATAGACGTTAAAACCCCTTATTCGCTGTTAAAACACCCATTGGGGTAATACACGCATGGGTATATTCTTTTTTTAAAAAAAGAAATCGCGTCTTTATTGTATGACCTAAGCCTCCATCGTTTCCGGTAATTGGATAACCGTTAAACTTTACTACAAAAAAAAATGAAAAAGCAAGAAATAAAGAGAAAATATAACCGGAAAAAAAAAAAACATAGGACTCTCTCTTAAATTGAAGAAATGGTAAAAAAAACACACACACAACAATCTAGCTTTATTTTTATTTGTTTAATTATCTAAAATATTATTTTGTAAAAAGCTGTCTTGGTGCAACATGGGAATTATTGGGTATAAAAATAGTTTTGAAAATGAAGGGATATATAACTAAAGAAGGGTGGTAAAACTTACAATAATTTTAATATCCCGAATGGTTTGTTGATGCCCTCAAATGTGTGTGTGTGTGTTGAAAAGGTGGTTTATGTTAGTGTCTCTTATGTAAGATTTTATAGTGGCTTCTCAAAATCCTAAAATAGAAACTTAGAAATTGTGAATAAATTGTATACCCTTCTATTGGAAATTAAAATGTATATTCAAACCCCCTTGATTTTCAGGTTATTAATTTGTTTCTGCTTTTATAAATGAGAAATTGGTTTTCACATTTAAGTTCTATCCTCTTGCATGTATTACCTAATGTGTCATAAATATCAATTAACATTTATCATTTTGTTAAAACATAGAAAAATGATGGTCTAATCATAATCGGATGAGGGGGCCTACTAACGTCCCGAAATAGATGAGAGTTCTAAACTAATACACCATCTTTGGAGCAAAAAATTTATATAAGTTTGTTGTAATATTTCTATTTAATCAACAACATATACATTAGTTACTTTTCACTATTCAATTTGACAAAATAAGATTGACATATATAAGATTTATAATAGAATTAATGTTTCTATAATATGATTAAGGATGCGCTGTGTAATTTATTACGAATACAACAATATTAACAATATTGTTCAACTCTTACCATCGCTACATTTTTAATATTGTCTCTCTCTAATTTATTTCATTATTTAACAGGAAACTTAATGTTTTTATTCCTATTTTTTTGCATTAGTTGTGTTTATATGTTTTTTAATAGGGAAAACTTATTAATCATTGGTACTCTCGAAACAAAAAATAACGAGGAAAGGGTGATGTTTAAGTCAGCGGTGCTACCAAAATGGTTAAGTTAGTGACTTATTCTAACAACTCGCAAGTACAAATACTATGAGTTCAACTCTTTTTTTATCGGAATACCTAATGGTGCCTGTCTTACAAAGTATCTCCATTATGAAGCCTTCGAGTGTCAAATTTAGACTTTGGCTCATTCGACAAGATTATTATCATTGTTTGTTTTCCTCTTTTCTTTGGTAATTACTTTTTATTCGTGTTTATGTGATGCCAACTTGTGTTAATTCAATTGCTTAACTTAAAAAAAGTCAATATTGAATTCAATGGTAGAAGTTTTTGAAAAACTATGTTCACATGCTTAAAAACCTCGAGCTTTTAAAAAAAAATTCACCCAATTTTGGATTGTTACCTCCCCTGCCTCCCTCTCTTTCTCCTTTATATACATGTTTAATTATCTATATATATATCATTTTCTTAATTTTCCTATATTATAGTTTTCCCGTTATTATGATTGTGGAATCGATCATGCATACTGTTTCACACAAATTTTCACCAAGTGCTGAAAACAGGAAAAATGAATGCGATTCAAAATAAATATTATTTATCAATTAATTTATGGGTACAATCTCTGATAATTTCTAAAAGAAAATATAGAAATGAAAGTCCTTTGATTCTCCTCTTCGAACAATTTGTGATGGCTCGAAATGCTATTGTAGACTCTTTGATGAATTTTGTTGAATTTGCTGAATTTGAGTAGAATTCTTCATATCTGATGAAAAACTTTGTAGTTTTGTTGATTTCGTTGATGATCTTGACGCTTTTCAGATTTGGTGAAAAACTTAAACATTTTTATCTAGAGAAACGTCTTTATGCCTTTGTGTAGTCGTTCCTGAAGATCGAATGCCGGGTTGTTGTAGATTTTTTGGGTGGAGTTCTTCATATTTGGTGAAGAATTTTGAAGACTTTGATTTCCAGAAACGTCTTGCTTATTGCTTGTAGTCGTTCCTGAAAATCGAAGACAGACTTGTTGCAGAAGTTCTTCAGATTTGGTGAAGAAGTTTGAAGATTTTGATTTGCAGAAACGTCTTGCTTATGGCTTGTAGTCGTTCCTGAAGATCGAATGCTGGTTTGTTGTAGATTTCTTGGGTGGAGTTCTTCAGATTTGTTGAAGAAGTTTGAAGACTTTGATTTGCAGAAACGTCGTGCTTATTGCTTGTAGTTGTTCCTGAAGATCGAATGCCGATTTGTTGCAGAACTTTTTTAAATTTGGTGAATAACTTTGAAGACTTTGAATTGCAGAAACGGCTTGCTTATTACTTGTAGTCATTCCTGAAGATTGGAGACAGATTTGTTGTAGAAGTTCTTCAGATTTGGGAAACAACTTGAAGATTTTGATCCTTAGAAACGCCTTTCTTGCTGCTTTTAGACGTTCTTGAAGATCTAATGTCAAGTTTATTGCAGATTTGTTACAGACTTTAAAGACGTTCGTTGAGGCCGGAGTGTGCAAAGTTTTCCTTAGGAGTTGATCCCCTGACGTTTGTGGAGGAGCATAGCTGATTTTCTGACGGTCATGGAGGAGCGGAGCTGATTTCCTATTGGCTGTGGAGGAGCTTCTCTCTCTAATTTTCAAGGATTTTTTATTATTGTCAAAAAAATGGTACCCCACCCCTCTATTTATAGCTTTTGGGATGAGTTTTTATGTGCAAGGCCAGCTCCTTAAGTTTGGACCCATTATCTTAAAGATCACATGACTTATGTAAATGAATCAAATTTGTATTTATGTTTGAAAATATCACTAATGAGTACTATAATTTTAGTATCTAATTGTTTATAACACATTTAATGATTTTAGAAAAAGAAATACATTTATTTTATATAAATTATCATCATAGATTTTATAAGATACTAAAATATAATTTCTTTTTCTATTTTAAATTACTAATAACAACTCTATTCTCAAACTGAGAAATTGGTAATTAATTGATATTTGATTTGAATGACACTTGTCACATTTTTATTGTATGTAAAATTTGCATGTCAACACATACATGTCAATATATTGTAAGATATATTAATACCGCAAAAATAGTTCTATACAGAAATGAACGTAACAATTTTCACCAATTTTTAATCATTTCCGAAAAAATTCAGGTAACACAATTTTCACCTTAATTTTAGCATGTGTTTTAATCTTTGTTTGATTAAGTAAACGAGTAACCCATGTACTTGTAGTCACATAATTCTCACATCCCCACTAATATTCAACCCTAAACACCTTCAAAACGATAGTTATTGATTATCCAAGAAAAAAAAACTATTGTGGGATGGATGCCAATTAACTTTATAATTTTATTAATTTCACTATTTTCATATATAAAAAAGAAAATCTGTTTTCCTTTTCCCTTAGCTAGTACCGGACTAGTTGACTTCGAATTTCTTTCTAATGAAAGTTCGTTCATATTTTTTTATGGAGTACAATAACACTACCCAGTTCTGTAAATCTGTTCACTGCCTCACTCTAAATTTGGGTGAACTAATCGGAGTTATGAACTCTTTTTTGCATTATCCTTTTTATTAGGATGACGGATGGAAGCGCATTTATGCAGTAAATTTGCACGAGCCTTACAATAATTTTAAAATTAAAAATCCCATTTAATTAAGAGCAATGAGTTTCTTATTGGTGTGTAAGTTGTGCACAACGGTGCTTACTTCTCAACTGGCTAACCATGAGTCTGCAAATCTATGAAGTTTCAATTTATGGACAAACGGATTAAATGTTTAAATATATGAGGGTAAAAATAACCTGTTTTTGATTCAGTTTAAATTTTTAACTTTTATAGTCAGGCAACTCCCCAAAACAATCCATCAGCATATATTACTGACATGGTAAAATGTGGTTTATCTTGGCAAAATTTCCAACCTGGTTAACTGGGTGCTTGAACTTCATTAAATATAAAAATTCGACGATTACATCCCCAATATACTATATTGAACAAAACAACAGATTAATTAGCAAAATAAAAACATATTTCAAAGAGAAGCTTGACTACAGCAGTTGACATTAAACTTAAATTAAGCAAAATAATAGGTCAAGAAATTTGGGGATGAATCACTTGACGGAGATTCCAAAACTTGTGTTCTTTCTCATATCCTTCGTTTTTTTAGGTTGGATTAACCTGTAAATCAAAATTGGAAAACAACAAAATAAGTAATTAGAAAGAGAAACCAAATACCAAGAACATGCGCACAACAGGAAAGTTTGAATACATTAGCACGGGATGTAGGTGGTTTATTTGTCCGGAATCAGTCAATAAAATAAAGATAGATTTTCCTAGTAGTCGGCATTCTGTACAAAGCCTTATCCGACATGATCACATTAATCGGAAAGACAAAACAGGATCCATAACTTTTCAGAAAAAAGACAAAAATCAAAACTAAGCCTATTTTCTTGCAGAACCCCCAAAGCAAAGAAGACATGCCTTATACATCATTAAAAATTCAGTACAACGTAACTAGCGTCTCTGGAGATGTTCAGTAAGTTGAGCTGATACTCACCCAAAAGAAAAGTAATCGGCTCACCCAACATCCACAGGTGAAGAATGAGAAACCATAACATGAAAACCGAAGAATTTACTAGGAAAAAGCAATAATAAACTAACAACTCCGCTATGACCTTGTTAAATTGATTTACATAAAATGTTTGTTCCGATTTCTAATAATGGCTTGAGCTTTTAACATGCAACATATCCGTTTTTTTTCCTAGCTCTTTGTTGGGGATAATTTTTAGGGGCCTCGACCTCCTTTATCTTATATATACGATCGTTTACCCTCCAAAATAAAAGTTTCGCTAAATAGGTCAACGCGTCTTTGATAGCATGAACTGATCAGTATTAGTTATTAACATGAATTCAAGATATATATGCACTATCATAAATGCAAAAAACTCTAGCTACTAGGGTTTAGTCACAGAGGCGAAACCAGATGGCATTAGTAAAAGAAATATAGGGTGCTAAACCATTAAATTCAGGCTTTCAGCAAAATATATAAATATTATATGTAAAAAAACAAATTATAGTATCTACCATGTGGCTTATCATTAACGATTAGTCTGGGATTTAATTATGGTATGTTTTGTAGGTTAATAGAGCTCGTTCTTATAGATAAGAATCTTATAAGTTATTCTCTAAATATTTATAGTTCTTTCTATATTAATGCTAGAATTTTTTTGCATTCATCCACTTAGGTCGAATCAATGCATATAACCATTTTGTTGGCATGATTTCATGGAATAATTTTTTCTTCAATTCATATATATTTTCCACTTATTTAAAAAGCGCACTTCGTAGTGAAAAAGCTCCATAAAATCTTGATTCAAAGTTTAAAAAACTCGATTTTCCTTTTTTTTAATACCTTTTTAGCATATCTCTTGCCAAAAATGCTTTAGTTAAGATTTCCCTTTTTAAAACACTGATATTTTCATAATGTCTTCTTCTCTAATAGGTTAATTGATGGCGCGAAATATCATTGAGTTCACCATTCATAAAAACCTTACATTTACAAAAATCCAATGCGTGATGAATAAAACTAAAAAGACCAAATTTGGAGATTTATTGCAGTCTGTTGTGCCGTATGCGTTCTTTTATAAAAAAAAAATTGGACTATAAATAGGCTGTTGCTTAATAATTTCGTGAGGAAGTAGATCCATTTCCACTGTTGTTCTTAACTTCAATATAGATATACACAATCAACGGCATCCTGTCAAAAACATCCCACATTCTCGTTTGTCAATTCATAGCATTTTTTTTTTGTTTTGAATCCGGAACTCACAATTCAACAAACAAAGAGATACCAAAAATGCAATTGTGTCAGTTGCAGATGAGATACAAACATTCAAACCCCACAACATAAGTCCCTCAGATAAGAATTTATATATGTAAAAAATTCAACCGACTCTACTGAGAATATAACATCTGTATGACCAGCAGGTAATACACAACCAAAGGTCGGAGATCATCGCAATTATCAATAAAAACTAAAAAATGTTCAAGGTGCACAAGTAATTGCAGCAGGTTAACATTTTTTTTTAATGTTAACTGAGAAATTTTCTAAAATCCCCAATTTGAAAGTTCTAGCCCAATTACTAATAATACAATCTCAATATAACAGTTTTGAACGATAAAATTTTTAACAATAGTTTTTTTTTTTAAGATAAAGGTTGAAATGTTATCATGCTTATGTTTTTAAACTACAGAATGAACTACATCTAACTCCCAAAACCGTTGTTTATGGAGTATAAAATTTAAACTTACTTATAGACAGACAATCCCCCAAAACAATCTCTCATCATAAATTAATAATATGGCAAAATGTAGTTCATCTTGGAAATATTCCCAAGCTGGTTAGCTGGCTGCTTGAATTTAATAATATAAAAACATTCGATGATTACATCCCTACTATATATACCGAACAAAACATGAAAACAATTAAACAACAGAATTAACAAAATAAAAACATGTTTTAAATACGAGTATGTTGACTACGTTCAGGGCTAACTACAACAGTTGACGTTAAACTAAGAAAAATAATTGGTCAAGCACTTAGGAGATGAATCACTTGACGGAGATTCCAAAACTTGTGTTCTTTCTCGTATCAGTGTTTTTTTTTTGAGGTTTGTTTAATCTGTCAACCAAAATTGGGAAACAATAAAATAAGTAATTAGAAAGAGGAACCACACTGATTTTCAAGTCACAAATTAGCAAGAACATGTCAAACTTGTGCATCAGGAAAGTTTAAATACAGTAGAATCGGATGTAGGTAGTTTAAATGTCCAAAATCAATCAAGAAAACCCAGATAAATTTGGCTATATAGTCGCTGACATTCTATAGAAGGCGCACACATTTCAAACACAAAATGAATAGATTCTCTAGATTTTTTGTTTATAGTGAATATAAGTTTAGCTCCAAATTTATTGAAAAAACAGAACGAAAGGTAGCAAGAGTAGGCAATATCAGGGTTAATTATGTTTTGGTGACCTGTGTTTTGGTCAAGGGCGGCCCTGAGTTTTTAGTGGCCCGGTGCTACAACAAAATTGGGTCTTTTTTTCAAGTGTCGTTCTAGTATGAAAGTTCAAAATAAAATATTTTAATACTAGAATAATCGAAAATTAACTTTCAAATAAAAAATTCGTTAATATAAAAAGAATTGTTCCCTTTAATTTATTTGTAATCTTTTTTACTAGCATATATTTACACGTACTTTTTTTTATACATATATAATTATTTTTTGTCGGCGTCGTGGGGCCCTGACAGGTTCATCGGAATCATGAGACCCGATGTGGTCGCACCTCCTGCACATCCTCAAGGTCACCACTGGTTTTGGTCATTTTTAGGATTGATGACTCAACTTTTAACAATCCCGTTTTACTGATTTAAATTTATAGCGGATGTAAACCGTTTTGAAGTTTAAATTTAGTACCTATAATTTAAAACTTGACAATAAACGCTTTATAATTGTAAAAATTACAAATTTTTATAAAAACACTTATATGAAATCTTATAAAACTATCAAATGCAAAATATATTTTCATATGTTAATTGAAAAAAAGTAAGTTTTATAAATGTAAATTTAAAAATTATATAAAACTATCAAAAAAGGTGCTAATAATTAATATATATAAGCTAAATCGTTCTTTTTCCAGCTATGTAAGTTATTATTAAAATTATTAAAGATGTATAAATTTTTTGAGTGATTAGTCTTATGTTAAAATAAAATAAAAGTCTAATAGATTCTAACACTGTAACGCATACGAAATTGGGTATATTAGATCCCAATTTATTGTGGCTTTGTGCAAAATAGAGATATTGTGGATAATATTCTTCTAGGTCAAGAGTTCATTTCTACTTTAAATCAAAAGGAAAGTAGCAAAAATGTGGTATTAAAGCTGAATATGAAAAGGTCTTATGACAAAATATCCTGGCATTTTCTTACTTCTACCTTGATAAAGTTAGGTTTCTCTGAAAAGCTTATTGTTATAGTCTGGCGGTTAATTTCAGGTAATCATACTTCTATTATGGTGAATGGGGGATCTACTAATCTTTTTATACTTACTAATGGTTTGAGACAAGGATATCCTTTGTCTTCCTCTCTCTTTATACTATGCTATGAAATTTTGAGTAGGAATCTAAATGATCTAAAATTCAAAAGAATTGGTTTGCTTTTAAATCTTCTTTGGGTTGTCCTATTATCACTCACCTGGCCTTTGCTGATGACATTATAATCTTCAGTTCTGCTAATATGAAGTCTATCAAGATGGTGAAACAAGTGCTGTAAAATTACAAAGAAGATTCCGGTAAAGAAATAAGCCTGGAAAAAAGTTTTATTTATCTTTCAAAAAGTGTCACTAAGCAGCACAGGGAGAACATTTGCAAAGAGCTAAATATGACAAGTAAGAATCATCCATTTATTTATCTTGGATGCAAGTTATATGCTGGGCACAAAAAGTGCATTTTATTCCCTGAACTTATACCAAAAGTTAGAAATAAACTTTCAAGCTGGAAAGGTAACTGGTTAAACGTGGGTGGTAAATTGATTCTGATTAGACATGTTCTATAGTCCTTTCCTATATACAGTTTAGCAGCTATATATGAACCCCCCTCAACAGGTGATTCACAAAGTGGATCAAATTATCTATGACTTCTTCTAGTGCACTAAAGATGGTAAAAGTAAACATCATTGGGTAAAATGGAGTAAATTTTGTAAAACTACCAAAGAAGGAGGTCTTAATGTTAAAAGTTTCAAAGATATCTCCAAAGCTTTTGATATGAAATTATGGTGGAAATTTAGAATAAAAGATAATCTTTGGTCTAATTTCATGTTAGCAAAATATTATAGAAATAAAAATCCACTGGATATGAACCCAAAAAAAGGTAATAATACTTGGGGAAGAATGTTGCAAGCTAGAGATATTAGTGAATCAAATATTAAGTGGGAGAGTAACAAGTCTATATAGAAGGCTACATGTCTGGGGAACTTTACTCTTAAAAGTGCTTAGGATATTATACGAGAAAAAGATACAGAAAGATGGCCTAGCAAATTTATATGGGATAAAACAATACCTTTGAAGATTTCTTGTTTCATGTGGAAGGTATTTTCTAAAGTTGTCTCTCTTGATTGTAATTTATACAAATTTGGAATTCATCTTGCTTGCAAGTGTGAATGTTGTGGTAATAATGAACAAAACTTTGATAGTCTATTCAACAATGGTAATATAGCTAACAACAACATTTGGAGATTCTTTGAAAAGAAATGGGGTGTTCTAATTTAAAACTATTATCTTAATGGAAGAGTTTTTAACTTGGTGTTACTTTATAAATAGGAAATTTCATTATGAGGAGGGAAAAATCTGTCAAATTCTTTCCTCTTTGATAATATGGTTTATATGGAAATTTAGATGCTCTTCTAAGTTTAAAAATATCAAGATGAAAGACAGCGCTATTATTATTCACATTGAGGAGTCCTTAAGCCTTGCTACTTATAAAGATTCCAAATTTTCCAAGTTGAGGGATGATACCCCATAGAGTAAGATCAAAGTTCAAATGGTTAAATGGATCAATCCAGCTACAAGGTATTCAAATCTTAATATTGATGGGTGCTATAGATCTACTAATGGGGTAAGTGGAATCGGAGCTATACTTCGTGATTTAAAAGGGGATTTTGTCTATGGCATCTCTAGAAGAATTACAAGTTGTTTTGCTATTATATCTGAGTTAAAATCTTTTTATTATAGTATACAAATTGCGCCTAAAAAAGATTTGATTATTGAAAGTGACTCATTGCAACTTATCAACATCAAGCAAAATAAGCAAAGCTGCCCTTGAAGATTATTGGAAATAAAAGACAAAATAAATGAATTTATGATTGGAGATACTTATCTTTTTCGCCATATCCTGAGAGAGGGTAACAAAGGGGAATATCTCCTCACTAATTGGGGTTGTAACGTAGGAAACACCATCTTTGCATTTATAGAAGACTTTCCATCCCAACTTAGAGGTATAATTTATACTGAAAAATTGGGATTATCGAATTTACAAATATAATTGATCAAAGTTAGGGGTTGACGGTGGCGAGTTTTATCGCTCCTCTCTGGCCCAAGTGGAAATGAAGAGACAGGGAAGGAGATCATGGCACTATTACATGATTTTACATCTGTGGTCGTTCTAATTTTTAAGGTTTCTAATTAAGTTTATATACTTCTATTTCCAGCAAGTTAGTGTGTATGTTATTTATATCTTCTCTTTGGTTCCCACTTTTCGGGAGCTTGTAATTGAAACCCTTGTTAATTTTCTGTAGGGGTTTCCCCCCATTTTTTTACCATGAAAAGTGGGTTTTCCCCATCAATTATTTTAAAAAAAAATATACACGTAGTCTGAAAATAATTTTATTGTATTATTTATAGTTATTATTAATTTGTAATTTGGATTGTGAACTTTTAAAGGTTATTGGATTACTTGCTTAATCTAAGGAAGCGCAATCCCGAGCCGTTTAGATGATCTTGTTTTAAAAGATTTCTAAGAACTCTTGCAACAATTCTTTTTAGCTCATTACAACTTGGAGACGTTGATACGATAGACAGTCGTTTCAAAAATAGCTGCGAGGAAGAATTTGAAAAAGATCTAAGGACGAAGATTTGTGAAGATGTTCTATTTGTTTTGTTTCACGTTAGCAAAAACTTTTTCTTGAAAATTGTCAAGTGTATCGTGATGTGAACTAGTTCGTGTGAGAAATGACGTAGTTCAAGTAATGTTTAGTTTCATTTCGTTTGAAATTTGTTGTGTATTTTTTATGTGAACAAGTTGGTGAAGATTTGAAATCTGTTTTGTGTAATTTTTTTGTATGTGGAGTTTGTTATTTTAAGGTTATTTGCATACAGTTTAGCAAAAAAGTGCATAAAGTTCATTTAAAATTGTATATATTTGAGATGAAAGTACATATATTTCATGTGAAAGTGCATTTGCATTACTATTACCCAATTTTATTCAATCCTTTTAATATACTAAAGTAACTATATATACGGACTAGACATTTTGCATAAACACAGAAACAAATGCAAGTATTAAAATGTAGTTCATTAAAAAAATGTTATAAGCGATTACATAGAGGACCGACCATTCCCCTATCACTGAAAAACAAAACAAAAAAACATAATAATGTAGTTCATTAATAGAAAAAAGCCCTTGGCCTACTTATTAAGAGCAATGTTACCGCCACCAGAACAACCCTCATCACCACCTACGCTGGCTCTGCTACCACCACCATTGTTCCCTCCGCAACCACCACCACTGATGCCACCGTCAACGCCTCGCAACCTCGCTTCCAAACTCGCCACCAAATCTTTCAGTCCCTTTATCTCTGCATCTTTCCTTTCAATATCAATCATATGTCCCTTGCAAAGTTCATGGAACTCATCTTCATTTCTCTTTTTCTTTCTGATCTGGCTTTCATATTTTTCCGTCATCTCCTGGAGCCTTTCTTCCAACCCTGGCACTTTATTTGCCTCCTCTTTCAATTTCTGCACGTATTCCTCCGAAGAATATCCTCCATCGGAGTCTTCAAAATAAAGCTTCTCTTGAGAGTTTTGAGAAGAACCGGATGAGTTTCCATCATTTGAAGACATGCTTATAAGAGAGAGAGAGATGTTGGTATTCAAAACGTATATGTATTTTCATAAAAAGTATGCGCATGTATTTATAGGGGAGGGGGGAATTAATTCAGAAGATAAGTGTTTTTTTTGTGAACAAGCGTTAATACACTTCGTTTCCTGTTAAAACACTCGCGGGGTTATACACTCGTTAAAAACAATTATTAAAACCTTTCATTGTTGTTATAAATTACAGTTATTAAAAACAATTACTAAAACATTTATGCGCAAATGCTAACTTGTGACTCGGGCACAAGTTAAGGGTCAAAACTATCCGTTATTAAATGCTATTTTTAACTCAAATGTTATTGATGTAGGTAATTCTAATTAAATGCTAATTATAATTACCAGTCATTAAATGATATTCTAATTACGAGTCATTAAATGCTATTCTAATTAACTATTACTGCATGTGTATTCAAAAAATAATTTATTGAATAGACGTTAAAACCCCCTTATTTGCTGTGAAAACTATCCGTCATTAAATGTTATTTTTAACTCAAATGTTATTGGGGGGGGGGGGGGGGGGGGGGTGTTAAATACACGCATGGGTATATTCTTTTTTTAAAAAAGAAATCGCTTCTTTATTGTATGACCTAAGCCTCCATCGTTTCTCGTTTCCGGTAATTGGATGACCTTTAAACTCTACTACAAAAAAATGAAAAGGCAAGAAATAAAGAGAAAATATAACCGGAAAAAAAAAACAGGGGAATTATTGGGTATAAAAATAGTTTTGAAAATGAAGGGATATATAACTAAAGAGGGGTGGTAAAACTTACAATAATTTTAATATCCCTCAAATGTGTGTGTGTGCTGAAAAGGTGGTTTATGTTAGAGTCTCTTATGTAAGATTTTATAGTGGCTCCTCAAAATCCTAAAATAGAAACCTAGAAATTGTGAATAAATTGTAAACCCTTCTATTGGAAATTAAAATGTATATTCAACCCCCCTTGATTTTCAGCTTATTAATTTGTTTCTGCTTTTATAAATGAGAAATTGGTTTTCACATTTAAGTTCTATCCTCTTGCATGTATTACCTAATGTGTCATAAATATCAATTAACATTTATCATTTTGTTAAAACATAGAAGAATGATGGTCCAATCATAATCGGATGAGGGGGCCTACTAACGTTCCGAAATAGATGAGAGTTCTAAACTAATACACCATCTTTGGAGCAAAAAATTTATATAAGTTTGTTGTAATATTTCTATTTAATCAACAACATATACATTAGTTACTTTTCACTATTCAATTTGACTAAATAAGATTGACATATATAAGATTTATAATGGAATTAATGTTTCTCTAATATGATTAAGGATGCGCTGTGTAATTTATTACAAACACAACAACATTAACAATATTGTTCAACTCTTACCATCGCTACATTTTTAATATTGTCTCTCTCTAATTTATTTCATTATTTAACAGAAAACTTAATGTTTTTATTCCTATTTTTTTTTTTTTTTGCATTAGTTGTGTTTATATGTTTTTTAATAGGGAAAACTTATTAATCATTGGTACTCTCGAAACTAAAAATAACGAGGAAAGGGTGATGTATAAGTCAGTAGTGCTACCAAAATGGTTAAGTTAGTGACTTATTCTAACAACTCGCAAGTACAAATACTATGAGTTCAACTCTTTTTTTATCGGAATACGTAATGGTGCCTGTCTTACAAAGTATCTCCATTATGAAGCCTTCGAGTGTCAAATTTAGACTTTGGCTCATTCGACAAGATTATTATCATTGTTTGTTTTCCTCTTTTCTTTGGTAATAACTTTTTATTCGTGTTTATGTGATGCCATCTTGTGTTAATTCAATTGCTTAACTTAAAAAAAGTCAATATTGAATTCAATGGTAGAAGTTTTTGAAAAACTATGTTCACATGCTTAAAAACCTCGAGCTTTAAAAAAAAAATGCACCGAATTTTGGATTGTTACCTCCCCTTCCTCCCTCTCTTTCTCCTTTACATACATGTTTAATTATCTATATGTATATCATTTTGTTAATTTTCCTATATTATAGTTTTCCCGTTATTATGATTGTGGAATCGATCATGCATACTGTTTCACACAAATTTTCACCAAGTGCTGAAAACAGGAAAAATGAATGCGAATCAAAATAAATTTTATTTATCAATTAATTTGTGGGTACAAATTCTGATAATTTCTAAAAGAAAATATAGAAATGAAAGTCCTTTGATTCTCCTCTTCGAACAATTTGTGATGGCTCGAAATGCTATTGTAGACTCTTTGATGAATTTTGTTGAATTTGCTGAATTTGAGTAGAATTCTTCATATCTGATGAAGAACTTTGTAGTTTTGTTGATTTCGTTGATAATCTTGACGCTTTTCAGATTTGGTGAAAAACTTGAAGATTTTGATCTAAAGAAACGTCTTTTTGCTTTTGTGTAGTCGTTTCTGAAGATCGAATGCCGGGTTGTTGTTGATTTCTTGGGTGGAGTTCTTCAGATTTGGTGAAGAATTTTGAAGACTTTGATCCCAGAAACGTCTTGCTTATTGCTTGTAGTCGTTCCTGAAAATCGAAGGCAGACTTGTTGCAGAAGTTCTTCAGATTTGGTGAAGAAGTTTGAAGACTCTGATTTGCAGAAACGTCTTGCTTATTGCTTGTAGTCGTTCCTGAAGATCGAATGCCGGTTTGTTGTAGATTTCTTGGGTGGAGTTCTTCAGATTTGTTGAAGAATTTTGAAGACTTTGATTTGCAGAAACGTCGTGCTTATTGCTTGTAGTCGCTCCTGAAGATCAAATGCCGATTTGTTGAAGAACTTTGAAGACTTTGATTTGCAGAAACGGCTTGATTATTACTTATAGTCGTTCCTGAAGATTGGAGGCAGATTTGTTGTAGAATTTCTTCAGATTTGGGAAACAACTTGAAGATTTTGATCCGTAGAAACGCCTTTCTTGCTGCTTTTAGACGTTCTTGAAGATCTAATGCCAAGTTTATTGCAGATTTGTTATAGATTTTAAAGACGTTCGTTGAGGCCGGAGAGTGCAGAGCTTCCCCTAGGAGTTGATCCCCTGACGTTTGTGGAGGAGCATAGCTGATTTTCTGACGGCCGTGGAGGAGCGGAGCTGATTTCCTATTGGCTGTGGAGGAGCTTCTCTCTCTAATTTTCAAGTCTTTTTTATTGTTGTCAAAATAATGGTACCCCCACCCCTCTATTTATAGCTTTTGGGATGAGTTTTTATTTGCAAGGTCAACTCCTTAAGTTTGGACCCATTATCTTAAATATCCCATGACTTATGTAAATGAATCAAATTTGTATTTATGTTTGAAAACATCACTAATGAGTACTATAATTTTAGTATCTAATTGTTTATAACACATTTAATGATTTTAGAAAAAGAAATACATTTATATTATATAAATTATCATCATAGATTTTATAAGATAATAAAATATAATTTCTTTTTCTATTTTAAATTACTAATAACAACTCTATTCTCAAACTGAGAAATTAGTAATTAATTGATATTTGATTTGAATGACACGTGTCACATTTTTAGTGGACGTAAAATTTGCATGTCAACACATACATGTCAAAATATTGAAAGATATATTAATACCGCAAAAATAGTTCTATACAGAAATGAACGTAACAATTTTCACCAATTTTTATTCATTTCCCAAAAAATTCAGGTAACACAATTTTCACCTTAATTTTAGCATGTGTTTTAATCTTTGTTTGATTAAGTAAACGAGTAACCCATGTACTTGTAGTCACATAATTCTCACCTCCCCACTAATATTCAACCCTAAACACCTTCAAAACGATATTTATTGATTATCCAAGAAAAAAAAACTATTGTGGCATGGATGCCAATTAACTTTATAATTTTATTAATTTCACTATTTTCATATATAAAAAAGAAAATCTGTTTTCCTTTCCCTTAGCTAGTACCGGACTAGTTGACTTTGAATTTCTTTCGAATGAAAGTTCTTTCATATTTTTTTATGGAGTACAATAACACTACCCAGTTCTGTAAATCTGTCCACTGCCTCACTCTAAATTTGGGTGAACTAATCGGAGTTATGAACTCTTTTTTGCATTATCACTACAAGAAAAATACTCTACGCCGACAAAAGATATTCGTCGCTAAAGCTGATATTTCGTCGCCTAAACATTTAGGCGACAAAACTTTCGTCGCTAGGACTCCGTCGCGTATGTACTGTCGGGCGGAAAGCACGCAACGAAAATTGAATTCGTCGGGCAAGTTTCACTTTTGCCGACGAATTGGGCGACAAAAACTGTTTCGTCGGGTAAGTTCACTTTTTCCGACCAATTGGGCGACAAAAAATGTTCATCGCTAGATTTGTTCCGACGAAAAATTTCGTCGCTATATCTTTTAACGACGAATCTAACTCATTGTTTGAAAAAAGATTTGTCGGCACAACTCTTATTATATAACATTTCACTTCGATTTTGGAAAAATGATTTGTCGGCGATAATTTAGTCTATCTATAGTATATTATTAAAATTAATCATTACAAAATATATTTTTATCTAATAATTAAGATCAATATTATGAAAAACAATCAATAAAATAAATTCATGTTAAAGATCCAAACAACACATATTTACAAAACGAGTAATAAAAATGAATAATTCTAAATATAAATTCTAAATCATAAAAACATGAAACATGAAACATCTATCATGTAGATGTACTGTCATCATCGTGCTTATCCTCTACAATTTTTTCGAACCCTTCTTCCGGAAGTGTAAAACCTTGACTGTAAAAAGATTTTGCTAACGCGTATGTCATTCTTTCCGATGCATGCAGACGTCATTCCGTGTCTTCCCTAGCAGTCTTCTCATCGGCCAATTGTCGCTCTAACTCATTGATACGAGACGATGTACCGCCTTGTTTAGTTTTAGATGACTCCGGGTCTCGATACCTTCCGAAATATTAGAGATGATGACATCAAGTTGCAGAATAATATGTTTATATTAGAGATGATGACATCAAGTTGCAGAATAATATGTTTATATTACAGAACAAGGCTTGATGGAAATATTCTACTAATATGAGAAGAAAAGCAAATTTTTGCACACTTGGTTAAATTATTTATACAAAAAGAAATAAATTGCAATATGAAGCTTTTGCCTTGTTTACTTGATTATAAGTAAGTTTTACAGAAGCCACCTGAACAATAAAATTTTCTTATAAGTAAAATCCTTTATAAGTTTACCTTTGAAAGGCTGCCAAACAAGGTCGTTCATATGATTCTTTGTTATTGTTAAAAAATCAAATTTGTAAAATTTAAACAAAAAGGATATGCAACCTCAGGCAAGGAAAAAGCAATTAAGTAATCAAAATACATAAAGGAAAGATAACAAATGAATTAATTTATTTAGTAAGCGATTTAAAACTCAATACCATCAGACTTCGGATAGCTTCATTCTTCTTTATCGCATCCACTTTGCTCCAATAACCATCATGCATAGGGAGATCCTTCCTAGTCTGGACCCCTATTGCATGTGAAAGTAAACTCGAGATTTTAAAAATTAATCTAATTAACTTTGCTAGCTACTCCCTTTCCCCCCTTCTCCCACCGTGAGGACGACCAGAAAAAAAAAAACATTATGAAATGATGTGTTTTCATGGATGTGGGAATTTATATAAGGCACATTTATATTCAGACTTTTATTCAAAAAAATTATCGATTACTTGAATTCATTATAAATGTATATTAACTCACCGCAAAGTACTGTGTGCAGACTGGGCATTCATGTGGCTTGCCTTTCTCTAACCAGAACCAAACAACATCATGTTCATCCTCTGTTCAGAAGAAAATAGGCAATATTCTGTCAGATAGTATTTAGCAACAAGCTAAGAAAAAAACAAGTATTCTGGATTAATACTCTAGTAGTTATCAATTAGATATCAATTATCCTGTAAAACTCTAGTTACTGGATCAGAAGGTTACCTCCTTCACCTCCAGGGCATCCTACGATTCTTCTGTCATAGTAAGACTTAATAATTGCAGGTTCTTCCTACAGGCAGTTAAACCAAAAAAGCAATTACAAAGCTTATCTGATTTCCAAAATAACCTCAACTTTTGCTTAGCATCTATTAAACTGAAAAAATAGTGGATGTAACATAGGCAACTTCAGCTTTAGTTTTTCCAATTTCTATCACCATGCCAAAAGGAAACGGTTATCATGTTAATGCTTTTTGAAAAGTGAGTAAAATAGTCTCTACTGATATGTGTGATAATGGTAAGAAAGAAATCACAAGAATTAGAGGGGTAAAAAGAAACATTATTCTTAACTGAGTATCTTAATATCCATTTTCAAAGGACCCGGTCTGAGTTACCTCCTTCCATACACGATTTTGTGGATAACCTGGAAATTATTATTTTGTAGGCTTAGTTACTCCTTTTCGCTCTGCGTACACGCCTCGCCTCTTTTGAGAAGGTTTTGTCTAATAATTTAATGCACTTTTTTACTAAAACAGTCGGTCAGTTTGAACCTTTGACTTACTTAAGCACATAAACTGTTAATATATCTTAAAATTTTGGTGATTCCATGCAACTGTAACAGCAGTTGATACCACAAACACATTCCGTAACTTGGCCACGAAATCACATTGCTGACATTAGCTTCTAGTAAAGAGGTGACAAGATCTGAAGATCTACTTTCAACTCAAATAATTAGATGCATACATGCACTCTAACTAAGTGAATTTGCTGTTTTCTATGGGCTATAGAGTTAGCTTGTTAGATCACATGAGGTGAATTAATTAAACGAGCTATAAAGAAAGCAGAAACCTGTTTAAAATGTACCTGTTTTAAATTGCAGAAACCTTCATAAACAGCTAAAATGGAGTTAAATGCTTTAACTAAGGAGAGAAGTGAGGACTTTCCTTCTTGATCTATAATTTCTGCCAAAAATAACATTTATTTCACTATTAATAACCAAAATTATCAAAATCATTATTGTTAAACACAAATCATCAATTTTTCATTATTAAACAAAGTTCATTCTAATAAAAACAAGTCATCAAATTCACTATGAATAAACTAAGATCACCAAATTCAATTCACTGCTAGTAAACACAAACCAAAAAATTCATCATTGATAAACAAAATTGTACAAATTCACCATCAATAAACAAAAATCATCAAATTCACTATGAATGATCAAATTCATTATTAATAAATAAAAATAATCAATTTCACTGTGAATAAACAAAACTCAACAATTTCACTAACTTAATTTTTTTTATAAATCATCAAATATATTATTCATAAACAAAAACAAAAACAAAAAATCTACTAAATTCACCACCTAAAACAAAAATCATCAATTTCACTATGTAAAAGCCAAAAACATCAAAATCACTATTACTAAGCAAAATCATCAAATTCAGTATTAGTAAACCAAAACCATCAAATTCACTAATAGTAATTAAGTAACTTTTTAAGCATATATATATATATATATAATTAACCAAATATCATGAAAATGAACCATAAATAATTAGTTTTACCATTTTTATTCAACACGTGTAGGGCAATAATACGATCACCGGGCTTAGCAATATTTATTAGTGTCCACATAAGCAGTTCCCGACTCTCTGTATCCACCTTTACTCCCACCACCACCGTTCTCTCCATCTTTTTTTTTAAAATTATTTTATTTGTTTTTTCCTATTTTTTATTTTTTATTTAAGGAAACAACTACTTTACATAATAAATGGCCAAACCAATTGGAAAGAATCAGCCGTAATTGATGAAATAGCTATAATAGTGCAGCCAATCTTAGTTTATTTGATTGAATTACTAAAAAAATCTATAATAATAATAATTAAATAAAAAATAAGAAACGTACTGTAACGACCCGGTCCCATGGACCGAAGCGCTATGCCCGTATCAACAATATTGTCCGCTTTGCCACAACTTCCCAGGGGGGTCACCCATCCTGATACTACTCCAAGCTAAGCACGCTTAACTGTGGAGTTCCGTCCTCGCTGTTGTGCCGCACGGTTTTAAAAGGCCTTGTTGATAGGAAATGGATCTTTAAGCTCATATACCACACGAGTACTCTCATATCTGGGCGATGTGAGACTGACGCACAACACCGCACCACAGAATTTCCTTCCTGGAAATCTGGGTCGTCACAATCACCCTCCCTTTAGGCACGACGTCCTCGTCGGACACGTCGTCCTTCAGGGGTCCACACACACGTGCTAGTCCCCACATTTCCGGCCAGATAGAGGCTCTGATACCATCTGTAACGACCCCGTCCCATGGACCGAAGCGCTACGCCCGTATCAACAATATTGTCCGCTTTGGCACAACTTCCCAGGGGGGTCACCCATCCTGGTACTACTCCAAGCTAAGCACGCTTAACTGTGGAGTTCCGTCCTCGCTGTTGTGCCGCACGGTTTTAAAAGGCCTTGTTGATAGGAAATGGATCTTTAAGCTCATATACCACACGAGTACTCTCATATCTGGGCGATGTGAGACTGACGCACAACACCGCACCACATAATTTCCTTCCTGGAAATCTGGGTCGTCACACGTACCTTTGAGAGCTTTAATTGATGATAATGGAATTGAGAGGGAGAGAAGGTGATGGAGTAATTTGGAGCTTTATTGATGATAATAGAATTGAGAGAGAGAGAGAAGGTGAGGGAGTAATTTGGGGGCAGTTAAGAACGTGTTCATCAGTGGTGGTAAATTCTGTGGTGGAAATTTTTTTGTTAAGTTACAGCTGAAAATAAAAATTGTACTTGTAAAAATAAATAATCAAATTTTTATTCACCACCATGTTACAACTTAATATTCACCGCCATATTACTTTTAGATACATGATATTTTTAGCTTATAATATAAATAATCAAATTATTTATGACTTAAAAATATGTGTTTTGAGAATCCAACTTTCATTTTAGACTCGGACACTGATTTTCATTAATAATTTGTATGAATAACGAACAGGGGCGGCCTATGCCAAATCGGGTAATACTTGGGCAATGTGTTCGGAAAAAATTACGGACAATATCAGCTTTATTTTTAATATACTTGGTAGTTAAAATGAAACTTTTAAACACCAATTTGTTTAAAATGTGTTGCAATAGACCAGATGGTAGAGTAGATTGGTAGTTTACCTAGAAGATCATGACTTTGAATCTTTTAAGTTATAATTTCATTACGTATTACTGGGACTGAATTTCAACTTGATTAGTGTATTTTGGGTTTTCAATAATGATTATTAAATTGGACAAGAAAATTACCCACAAAACCAAGATATAACCATATAGTTTGTTAAACTAAATCAATTTGAAAGGTGATAAAAGTAAAAAAAAACATACGTATACACGAATAAACGGTGATGGGTGATCAGGAAGAATAGAGGTTAGAGGATTGTGATGATAGAAAATGGATGATCTGTTTGAATATACAAAATATGTTATAATTAAGGCTCTACTTAATTTTTTAATCCAACTCTGATAAAATAATGAATAATAATGATATTTCTAGGATAAGCCAACTCTTTGCAATTAATGGAGGGTGTCCTTAGTAAAACGAAACTAACTATTACAATATTAAAAAAATATTTAATTTATATAAAATTAATGAATACCTATACTATAAATAACTTTTATTCTATATCTTTATATCAAATTCGATCACCTAAAATAAACAAAAATAATATCTAGAAGAAACTATAGAATTTATACATACATATAAAAATAGTACATTTTACAAAAAAAAAAAAAATAAGATAAGCAAAAACCATAAATTTTAGTTGTTTTTATAATTTTAAGTTGTATCACCAACTTTAGTTTTTAAGTGAGTAAACTTGAATTTACTTTGATAGTTATTTATTTGAATGTCTAGATGCTATTAACGTAAAAATATTTTCATCATCCAAATTTACAAGATTGAGTTAAAAAATTAGTTTCCTTCTCGTGTAAGATATATGTGTAAGATTTATTACTAAATAATTATATGAAAATATTATCTATCTTATACATTATCCTGTCAGTTACAAAAATATTAAATTTAATCCTCTATCATGATCTCATTAGTAATTATCTTTTCCTATATTAACGATTACAATTGCACCTCATGATAGTAGACATCATGTATATAGCCAAATCAAATTCAATTTTTAACCCAAACAATACTTCACCCAACGAAATATTTCTCAGGCTATTTGTCGGCTTGCAATTGTTTTTTGTAGACCGACAAAACACGAGAAATTCGTTGGTGGGAATTGACGCGACAAAAGTAATTCGTCGCCGTTTCGTCGGCAGGAGTTTACCCCACTCCACAATTTTGTGCCGAGATTTTTCTCGACAAAATATTGAAATTCGTCGGGTTAAATTGATTTTTGCCGACAAATTTTTGTTTCGTCGCCAATTTTTTGTCGGCAGAGACAAATTTTCCTGTAGTGTATCCTTTTTATTAGGACGACGGATGGAAGCGCATTTATGCAGTAAATTTGCACGAGCCTTACAATAATTTTAAAATTAAAAATCCCATTTAATTAAGAGCAATGAGTTTCTTATTGGTGTGTAAGTTGAGCACAACGGTGCTTACTTCTCAACTGGCTAACCATGAGTTCACAAATTTATGAAGTTTCAATTTATGGACAAACAGATTAAATGTTTAAATATCTGAATGGGAAATTACCTGTTTTTGATTCAGTTTAAATTTTTACCTTTTATAGTCAGGCAACTCCCCAAAACAATCCATCTGCATATATTATTGAAATGGTAAAATGTGGTTCATCTTGGCAAAATTTCCATCCTGGTTAGCTGGGTGCTTGAACTTTAATAGTCAGGCAACTCCCCTAAATTTTGCTATATAGTCGCCGGCATTCTATAGAAGGTGCACACATTTCAAACACAAAATGAATAGATTCTCTAGATTTTTGGTTTATAGTGAATATAAGTTTCCCTCCAAATTTATTGAAAAAACAGAACAAGAAGTAGCAAGAATAGGCAATATGAGGGTTAACTATGTTTTGGTGACCTGTGCTTTGGTCCAAGGCGGCCCTGAGTTTTTAGTGGCCCAGTGCTACACAAAATTTGGGTCTTTTTTTGAAGTGTCGTTCTATTATGAAAATTCAAAATAAAATATTTTAATACTAGAATAATCGAAAATTAACTTTCAAATAAAAAATTCATTAATATAAAAAGAATTGTGCCATTTAATTTATTTGTAATATTTTTTACTAGCATATATTTACATGTAATTTTTTTTTATACATATATAATTTTTTTTTGTCGGCGTCATGGGGCACTGACAGGTTCATCGGAATCGTGAGAACCAATGGGGTCGCACCTCCTGCACACCATGAAGGCCACCCCTGGTTTTGGTCACTTTTAGGATTGGTAACTCAACTTTTAACAATCCCGTTTTAGTGATCTAAATTTATAGTTTGAGTTATTTTAGTAACACACCATTACTTTTTTTGGATGAAAACCGTTTTGAAGTTTAAATTTAGTCCATATAATTTAAAACTTGACGATAAATGCTTCATAATTGTAAAAATTACACATTTTTATAAAAACACTTATATTAAATCTTATAAAACTATCAAATGCAAGTTACATTTTCATATGTAAAATTGAAAAAAAAGTAAGTTTTATAAATGTAAATTTTAAAATGATATAAAATTATTAAAGATGTATAAATTTTTTGAGTGATTAGTCTTATGTTAAAATAAAATGAAAGTCTGATAGATTCTAACACTGTAACGCATACGAAATTAGGTGTATTAGATCCAAATTTATTTATGTAGGATGGTATTAACAAGTTTTGACTTTATAGTTTATTCTATTTATTTAATTATACGTGAAGAAATGAAAAAAAAAAATGATTAATTATTAAAACTAAATTTTTAATAATTATCCTTTCAATTCAATAGTTTCGTATTAATATATATTTATATCATCCGAACTAATAGAGTTCATATAGTGCTCGACACTTGTATTCATTTTACTTGCTAATTCTACAACTGACTTAAAAACATGTTTTATATAAGTGTGTAATTTAATTGTGTTTATAAGTGCGTAATTTTAACAATTTTCAAGATATTATCGTAAATTTTTAAACTATTCCGACTAAATTGGAACTTCAAAACGGTTTTCATCCAAAACATGAAACGGCGGGTCACCGAAATAACAAAAAATATAAATTTAGGTCACTAAAACACGCTGGTTAAAAATTGAGTCACCAATCTAAAGAGTGGTCAAAACACAAGTTACCAAACCATAATTAACCCGCAATTTCAAGGTAAGTTTAAAACTACATATGGTTCAGGTTAATAATGCATATAGTTCAACTATATCTGAAAATCAAAGTGGCTTTGTACAAAATAGAGATATTGTGGATAATATTCTTCTAGGGCAAGAGTTCATTTCTACTTTAAATCAAAAGAAAAGTAGCAAAAATGTGGTATTAAAGCTGGATATGAAAAAGTCTTATGACAAAATATCCTGGAATTTTCTTACTTCTACCTTGATAAAGTTAGGTTTCTCTGAAAAGCTTATTGTTATAGTCTGGTGGATAATTTCAGGTAATCATACTTCTATTATGGTGAATGGTGGATCTACTGATCTTTTTATGCCTACTAATGGTTTGAGACAAGGAGATCCTTTGTCTTCCTCTCTTTTTATACTATGCTTTGAAGTTTTGAGTAGGAATCTAGATGATCTAAAATTCAAAAAGAATTGGGTTGCTTTTAAATCTTATTTGATTTGCCCTATTATCACTCACCTGGCCTTTACTGATGATATTATAATCTTCAGTTCCGCCACTATGAAGTCTATCAAAATGGTGAAACAAGTGCTGTAAATTACAATGAAGATTCCGGTCAAGAAAAAAGTTTTATTTATCTTTCAAAAAGTGTCAGTAAGCAGCATAGGGAGAACATTTGTAAAGAGCTAAATATGACAAGTAAGAATAATCCATTTATTTAACTTGGATGCAAATTATATGTTGGGTACAAAAAGTGCATTTTATTTCCTAAACTTATACCAAAAGTTAGAAATAAACTTTCAAGCTGGAAATGTAACTGGTTAAACGTGGGTGGTAAATTGATTCTGATTAGACATGTGCTACAGTCTTTTCCTATATATTGTTTATCAGCTATATATGAACCCCCCACAACAGGTGATTCACAAAGTGGATCAAATTATCTCTGACTTCTTCTGGTGCACTAAAGATGGTAAAAGTAAACATCACTGGGTTAAATAGAGTAAAATTTGTAAAACTACCAAAGAAGGAGGTCTTAATGTCAAAAGTTTCAAAGATATCTCCAAAGCTTTTGATATGAAATTATGGTGGAAATTTAGAATAAAAGATAATCTTTGGTCTAATTTCATGTTAGCAAAATATTATAGAAATAAAAATCCACTGGATATGAACCCAAAAAAAGGTAATAATACTTGGGAAAAAATGTTGCAAGCTAGAGATATTAGTGAATCAAATATTAAGTGGGAGAGTAACAAGTCTATATAGAAGCCTACATGTCTGGGAAACTTTACTCTTAAAAGTGCTTAGGATATTATACGAGAAAAAGATACAGAAAGATGGCCTAGCAAATTTATATGGGATAAAACAATACCTTTGAAGATTTCTTGTTTCATGTGGAAGGTATTTTCTAAAGTTATCTCTCTTGATTGTAATTTATACAAATTTGGAATTCATCTTGCTTGCAAGTGTGAATGTTGTGGTAATAATGAACAAAATTTTGATAGTCTATTCAACAATGGTAATATAGCTAACAACAACATTTGGAGATTCTTTGAAAAGAAATGGGGTGTTCTAGGGCAAAACTATTATCTTAATGGAAGAGTTTTTAACTTGGTGGTACTTTATAAATAGGAAATTGCATTATGAGGAGGGAAAAATCTGTCAAATTCTTTCCTCTTTGATAATATGGTTTACATGGAAATTTAGATGCTCTTCTAAGTTTAAAAATATCAAGATGAAAGACAGCGCTATTATTATTCACATTGAGGAGTCCTTAAGCCTTGCTACTTATAAAGATTCCAAATTTTCCAAGTTGAGGGATGATACCTCATAGAGTAAGATCAAAGTTCAAATGGTTAAATGGATCAATCCAGCTACAAGGTATTCAAATCTTAATATTGATGGGTGCTATAGATCTACTAATGGGGTAAGTGGAATCGGAGCTATACTTCGTGATTTTAAAGGGGATTTTGTCTATGGCATCTCTAAAAGAATTACAAGCTGTTTTGCTATTATATCTGAGTTAAAATCTTTTTATTATAGTATACAAATTGCGCCTAAAAAATATTTGATTATTGAAAGTGACTCATTGCAACTTATCAACATCAAGCAAAATAAGCAAAGCTACCCTTGGAGATTACTGGAAATAAAAGACAAAATAAATGAATTTATTATTGGAGATACTTATCTTTTTCACCATATCCTGAGAGAGGGTAACAAAGGGGAACTAATTGGAGTTGTAACGTAGGAAACACCATCTTTGCATTTATAGAAGACTTTCCATCCCAACTTAGAGGTATAATTTATACTGAAAAATTGGGATTATCGAATTTTCGAATATAATTGATCAAAGTTAGGGGTTGACGGTGGCGAGTTTTATCGCTCTTCTCTCTGGCCCAAGTGGAAATGAAGAGACAAGGAAGGAGATCATGGCACTATTACATGATTTTACATCTGTGGTCGTTCTAATTTTTAAGGTTTCTAATTAAGTTTATATACTTCTGTTTCTAGCAAGTTAGTGTGTATGTTATTTATATCTTCTCTTTGGTTCCCACTTTTCGGGAGCTTGTAATTGAAACCCTTGTTAATTTTCTGTAGGGGTTTCCCCCCATTTTTTACAATGAAAAGTGGGTTTTCCCCATCAATTATTTTAAAAAAAAATATACACGTAGTCTGAAAATAATTTTATTGTATTATTTATATTTATTATTAATTTGTAATTTGGATTGTGAACTTTTAAAGGTTATTGGATTACTTGCTTAATCTAAGGATGCGCAATCCCGAGCCGTTTAGATGATCTTGTTTTTAAAGATTTCTAAGAACTCTTGCAACAATTCTTTTTAGCTCATTACAGCTTGGAGACGTTGATATGATAGACAGTCGTTTCAAAAATAGCTGCGAGGAAGAATTTGAAAAAGATCTAAGGACGGAGATTTGTGAAGATGTCCTATTTGTTTTGTTTCACGTTAGCAAAAACTTTTTCTTGAAAATTGTCAAGTGTTTTGTGATGTGAACTAGTTTGTGTGAGAAATGACGTAGTTCAAGTAATGTTTAGTTTCATTTCGTTTGAAATTTGTTGTGTATTTTTTATGTAAACAAGTTGGTGAAGATTTGAAATCTGTTTTGTGTAATTTTTTTGTATGTGGAGTTTGTTATTTTAAGGTTATTTGCATACAGTTTAGCAAAAAAGTGCATAAAGTTCATTTAAAATTGTATATATTTGAGATGAAAGTACATATATTTCATGTGAAAGTGCATTTGCATTACTATTACCCAATTTTATTCAATCCTTTTAATATACTAAAGTAACTATATATACGGACAAGACATTTTGCATAAACACATAAACAAATGCAAGTATTAAAATGTAGTTCATTAAAAAAATGATATAAGCGATTACATAGAGGACCGACCATTCCCCAATCACTGAAAAACAAAACAAAAAAACATAATAATGTAGTTCATTAATAGAAAAAAGCCCTTGGCCTACTTATTAAGAGCAATGTTACCGCCACCAGAACAGCCCTCATCACCACCTACGCTGGCTCTGCTACCACCACCATTGTTCCCTCCGCAACCACCACCACTGATGCCACCGTCAACGCCTCGCAACCTCGCTTCCAAACTCGCCACCAAATCTTTCAGTCCCTTTATCTCTGCATCTTTCCTTTCAATATCAATCATATGTCCCTTGCAAAGTTCATGGAACTCATCTTCATTTCTCTTTTTCTTTCTGATCTGGCTTTCATATTTTTTCGTCATCTCCTGGAGCCTTTCTTCCAACCCTGGCACTTTATTTGCCTCCTCTTTCAATTTCTGCACGTATTCCTCCGAAGAATATCCTCCATCGGAGTCTTCAAAATAAAGCTTCTCTTGAGAGTTTTGAGAAGAACCGGATGAGTTTCCATCATTTGAAGACATGCTTATAAGAGAGAGAGAGATGCTGGTATTCAAAACGTATATGTATTTTCATAAAAAGTATGCGCATGTATTTATAGGGGAGGGGGCATTTAATTCAGAAGATAAGTGTTTTTTTTGTGAGCAAGCGTTAATACACTTCGTTTCCTGTTAAAACACTCGCGGGGTTATACACTCGTTAAAAACAATTATTAAAACCTTTCATTGTTGTTATAAATTACAGTTATTAAAAACAATTACTAAAACATTTATGCGCAAATGCTAACTTGTGACTCGGGCACAAGTTAAGGGTCAAAACTATCCGTTATTAAATGCTATTTTTAACTCAAATGTTATTGATGTAGGTAATTCTAATTAAATGCTAATTATAATTACCAGTCATTAAATGATATTCTAATTACGAGTCATTAAATGCAATTCTAATTAACTATTACTGCATGTGTATTCAAAAAATAATTTATTGAATAGACGTTAAAACCCCCTTATTTGCTGTGAAAACTATCCGCCATTAAATGTTTTTAACTCAAATGTTATTGGGGGTAATACACGCATGGGTATATTCTTTTTTTTAAAAAGAAATCGCTTCTTTATTGTATGACCTAAGCCTCCATCGTTTCTCATTTCCGGTAATTGGATGACCTTTAAACTCTACTACAAAAAAAATGAAAAGGCAAGAAATAAAGAGAAAATATAACCGGAAAAAAAAAAACATATGACCCTCTCTTAAATAGAAGAAATGGTAAAAAAAAACACACAGCTGTTTTACACTAGCTTTAAAAAAACATGCAGTTAACGTTAGGGTGTGAACATGGCTACCTTCTCCAATATTTGTATTTGTTTAATTATCTACAATATTATTTTGTAAAAAGTTGCCTTGGTGCAACATGGGAATTATTGGGTATAAAAATAGTTTTGAAAATGAAGGGATATATAACTAAAGAGGGGTGGTAAAACTTACAATAATTTTAATATCACTCAAATGTGTGTGTGTGCTGAAAAGGTGGTTTATGTTAGAGTCTCTTATGTAAGATTTTATAGTGGCTCCTCAAAATCCTAAAATAGAAACCTAGAAATTGTGAATAAATTGTATACCCTTCTATTGGAAATTAAAATGTATATTCAACCCCCCTTGATTTTCAGCTTATTAATTTGTTTCTGTTTTTATAAATGAGAAATTGGTTTTCACATTTAAGTTCTATCCTCTTGCATGTATTACCTAATGTGTCATAAATATCAATTAACATTTATCATTTTGTTAAAACATAGAAGAATGATGGTCCAATCATAATCGGATGAGGGGGCCTACTAACGTTCCGAAATAGATGAGAGTTCTAAACTAATACACCATCTTTGGAGCAAAAAATTTATATAAGTTTGTTGTAATATTTCTATTTAATCAACAACATATACATTAGTTACTTTTCACTATTCAATTTGACTAAATAAGATTGACATATATAAGATTTATAATGGAATTAATGTTTCTATAATATAATTAAGGATGCGCTGTGTAATTTATTACAAACACAACAACATTAACAATATTGTTCAACTCTTACCATCGCTACATTTTTAATATTGTCTCTCTCTAATTTATTTCATTATTTAACAGAAAACTTAATGTTTTTATTCCTTTTTTTTTTTGCATTAGTTGTGTTTATATGTTTTTTAATAGGGAAAACTTATTAATCATTGGTACTCTCGAAACTAAAAATAACGAGGAAAGGGTGATGTATAAGTCAGTGGTGCTACCAAAATGGTTAAGTTAGTGACTTATTCTAACAACTCGCAAGTACAAATACTATGAGTTCAACTCTTTTTTTATCGGAATACCTAATGGTGCCTGTCTTACAAAGTATCTCCATTATGAATCATTCGAATGTCAAATTTAGACTTTGGCTCATTCGACAAGATTATTATCATTGTTTGTTTTCCTCTTTTCTTTGGTAATAACTTTTTATTCGTGTTTATGTGATGCCATCTTGTGTTAATTCAATTGCTTAACTTAAAAAAAGTCAATATTGAATTCAATGGTAGAAGTTTTTGAAAAACTATGTTCACATGCTTAAAAACTTCGAGCTGTTAAAAAAAAATTCACCCAATTTTGGATTGTTACATCCCCTGCCTCCCTCTCTTTCTCCTTTATATACATGTTTAATTATCTATATGTATATCATTTTCTTAATTTTCCTATATTATAGTTTTTCCGTTATTATGATTGTGGAATCGATCATGCATACTGTTTCACACAAATTTTCACCAAGTGCTGAAAACAGGAAAAATGAATGCGAATCAAAATAAATTTTATTTATCAATTAATTTGTGGGTACAATCTCTGATAATTTCTAAAAGAAAATATAGAAATGAAAGTCCTTTGATTCTCCTCTTCGAACAATTTGTGATGGCTCGAAATGCTATTGTAGACTCTTTGATGAATTTTGTTGAATTTGCTGAATTTGAGTAGAATTCTTCATATATGATGAAGAACTTTGTAGTTTTGTTGATTTCGTTGATGATCTTTACGTTTTTCAGATTTGGTGAAAAACTTGAAGATTTTGATCTAGAGAAACGTCTTTTTGCCTTTGTGTATTCGTTCCTGAAGATCGAATGCCGGGTTGTTGTAGATTTCTTGGGTGGAATTCTTCAGATTTTGTGAAGAATTTTGAAGACTTTGATTTCCAGAAACGTCTTGCTTATTGCTTGTAGTCGTTCCTGAAAATCGAAGGCAGACTTGTTGCAGAAGTTCTTCAGATTTGGTGAAGAAGTTTGAAGACTTTGATTTGCAGAAACGTCTTGCTTATTGCTTGTAGTCGTTCCTGAAGATCGAATGCCGGTTTGTTGTAGATTTCTCGGGTGGAGTTTTTCAAATTTGTTGAAGAAGTTTGAAGACTTTGATTTGCATAAACGTCATGCTTATTGCTTGTAGTCGTTCCTGAATATCAAATGCCAATTTGTTGTAGAACTTCTTTAGATTTGGTGAAGAACTTTGAAGACTTTGATTTGCAGAAACGGCTTGATTATTACTTGTAGTCGTTCCTGAAGATTGGAGGCAGATTTGTTGTAGAAGTTCTTCAGATTTGGGAAACAACTTGAAGATTTTGATCCGTAGAAACGCCTTTCTTGCTGCTTTTAGACATTCTTGAAGATCTAATGCCAAGTTTATTGCAGATTTGTTACAGACTTTAAAGACGTTCGTTGAGGCCGGAGTGTGCAGAGCTTCCCCTAGGAGTTGATCCCCTGACGTTTGTGGAGGAGCATAGCTGATTTTTTTACGGCCGTAGAGGAGCGGAGCTGATTTCCTATTGGCTGTGGACGAGCTTCTCTCTCTAATTTTCAAGGCTTTTTGCTGTTTAATGAATGACCTCATTCTGATTTTCCATACTCCATAGTTTACTCCTCCTTCAAGCAATGGAGGTTTGTTGAAAGCGTTTCCTTCCCTCATTAAGTCCATCTTTACTAGAACACAGGATCCACACTAAGTAAGATCTAGTGTGAAGCTCTGATACCAATTGAAATTCCTATCCGCTGTTCTAGTTGCAGTTTTGCAGTTAGGTTCTAAGTGAGGTTGCAACCACAGTTGGAACCAAGTGTATTAATGGACAGAACTGTAAAAAGTTAAATGTACTTGAAATAAATCACACGCACATTTAACAACGAAGTTCACCTAATTAGGCTACGTCTCCGGGGCACTTACCCAGACTATGATATTATAAAAGCTTACAATATAGGATTCAAGTCTTAATGAAAAACTCTCAGACTCCCTCTAGGTTTTTCTGCCTATCTCTATATTGCTCATACCTTATAACTATCACTTAATAAATCAATGGCATCCCACCATTGTTTTTCTTTTGAAAGCTCTTTGTGTATTCTCTCTAAAATGAGTTCTTTATAATTTAGAACACACACTTTTTACAAGCTAAGTTATCAACTATATATTCAAGTAAAAACAATCTTTTTGCTTGAATATCTTGATGATTGCTTTTGACTCTTTTTGATTGGCTTGAATCTCTCCATATATCATGAGACTGTCCAATGTGAGATTGACTCCAATCTTCTAAAGATAGAACCTGTTGATAATAGCTTGGAAATAGGAGTTAGTCTTTTCCTTCAATAAGGAAACATATAAGACAATATCTTTTAGAGATAATATCTTTGAATATACATATGAAACATTAACTCCATATTTCATTCAATCTTAAACATATCATACTGAATTGATAAGGAACAAATATTGAAACAAGTGATAAAGATTTGTATAAGAATAGAGATATAGATTTATCTATGTAAAGGAAATGATAAAGTCATAACTTTGATCGGTGGCGTTAGGCTTTTCAACAATAATATAGTTTATAAAAAGAGGATAAATAACGAACTCTTAATCTTTATTAAGCTCGGTGGTACAATTGCTTGGAATACAATTTCTTATTTATACTTATGCTCGGTATTACAACTTGCTCTGATAATCTTGATCTTTCTTCGATCTTGGTGTTCGGTCTTGTATCTTGTTCGGTCTGCTTTTTAATGGGGTGAGTTCTGACAAGTTTTTCTATTTTCTCTCCTTCTCTCTATATTTTTTAGATAGAATTTCTGATCCTGGTTTTAGGGGGGGTACTTGGCTATTTATAGGCAATTATGCCTCCTAAGATGTTGACAAATGTTGCCATCTTAGGTGTCACTTCATGGGCTTTTCCATTATGGACCTTTAATAACTGGGCTAGGAACTTTATAGATAATGGCCTGTTAAGAAAGCTCTCATAATCCATGGGTTTTTGGGTATAAGCATTCGATACCCTCTAATAACGGGTGAATCAATCAATACCCGAATAGACATATTCGGGTCCAATTTTTATGTTCTATCAAGTGCTCCCTGACTTCCTCGGTGTGGTCTCCACGTCGAGGGAGTCATGCTCGGTCTGTCGAGGTTGCTACTTCTATTTTGCTGTTCCCAATACTTTATCGAAAAACTTTCCTATTGATGACTGCTCCCTAGGACCCATTTAATGTCTTAGGAATTCGCAAACCTGCTATCCAAATTCGATGTGACCTTCGATCTTCACCTATTTGCCCATAAAAGGGGGTCGTTCCCTCATAAATATTACATAGTTTATCATTACTAAGAGCGTCATGGCCTCTCCCAATGGTGCTGCTGGCGACAACTCTCCCGAATACCTTGCTCATTTAGAAAACGAGGTCAAGAAAGCTCGTGCTATGAAAAAGAAGTTGGCCGTTACGGCGAAGAAACTGTCTGATATGGACGCGGCTCATCATGTGACGACGGCTGATCGGGATTGGGCCTTTGAGCTTATAAAGAGGCTCGAGGCTTCTCTAGCTAAACAAAAGGCGGCAAAAAGAGCCTATAAGCTTGCCTTCATGGATTTGCATAATCGGTCCAAACCAGGGCCGGATGGCGATGAAGAAGGCTCTTCCTCGGAATAATTAGTTTTCTAATTTCCTTTGTATTGGGCATCATCCCCAGTTGTAATCGAAGTATTGGAATTAATAAAATATTTCCTTATTCTTGTTCTTGTCTATTTATCTTCTTGATATTCCATTGGGTGACTTTAATTGGACTTGAACTGTTGTTGGTTGGACATAAATGTCTTTGGGAAGTTCAAGAGGGTTAATCTTTCTTCACGATGACCTTTGATCTTCCCCCCTATTTCTTCCTATAAAAAGGGGACTGTACCTGTCTTTTTATTTAACTCTCCTTATTTAACGAATTAAATGGCTTCTCCTCGTGAAAATAGTGGTGACGACCTTCCTGAATATGTTGCTCACCTAGAGGAGGAGGTGAGGAAAGCTCATATCCTCTAAAGGAGGGTTGCCTCTTTAACCATGGAGGCTTGTCGAGCTGTCGAGATGGACGAGCGCTTGGAGGCCATGGAGAGTGAATATCAGAGGTCGCTGATCGACAATATATGGGCTCGTGCTCGGATCAAAGAGCTCGAGGCCTCCAGAGATAGGCATATTGCTTCCAAGAGGGCTTATAAATTGGCACTCAAGGAAGTGTATGCTCGGTCTAAGAAGAGGCCCGACGAAGAAGCTGGTCCTTCTACAAAATAATTCTATTTTTCTTACTCTTTGTGATGTTGTAATGTCTTTTTGTCGAGAAGCATCTTGTAATGAAGTTCCCCTTGATTAATGAAAACTCTTCTTTTTCTTGTTTTTATATGATTTATTTTCCCAACGCATTTTCTCTTTACTGCGCACGCATGTGGCTTCATTATTGGGCTTTCTTGAGCCTTGTGCTTGACCTTATCCATTAAATCTTCTTAATTTCTGTATCTAGGAAGTAGTGGGATTTCTTGAGCCCTGTGCACAAATCTCATCATTTAAATCTTAGCACTGTTGCACTTCCCTCTTTTAACACTGGCGTAAATGACACGTGTGGAGGCCTGAATTTTGCCCTCTTTAAATACTGGTGTGAATCCAAGCGTTTCTTCTCAACAGACGGACAATTACCCATGTTTTCCAGTCTTTTGACGAACGGTTGCAATTCCCCACATTAAACCTTCCTTAATTTCTCTATAAATACCTTCTCAATATATGGGTTTATTCATAATCTCCCCCTTATCGCTCTTTGCCATATACAGAATCCTATCTTATAACTTCCTAAAAATGGTTGATTCTTCCTCCAAATCTGCCTTAGCTTTGCAAGTGAAGTCTTTTGAAGCCTCTTATGGCCATGCACTAAGGCTGTTGAGGGATGCTGAGGCGTTGTTAAAGGTGATGCGCTATCACCATTCCAAGATGATTCGGGAATTAACCTGGCTAAGGTCCGAGCTGGACTACTGCCGACGCTCTCGTCGGGCTCTTGTCGAAGAGAACGAGGTGTTGAGGGGGAACCCGACTCTCCGAGATAGGGATATCTCGGCTGGTCCCTCTCATCGATACCGATCGACTTCCCCCTAGCCTCATCTTTTTTCTTTTCTTTTTATATTTTGTTCTCTCTACTTTTTTCCTTTCTTTTTCTTCTGTGCCTCCTCTTTCTTTTCCTCCATCTTCTGTTTCACCACTACGATGTAACATTCAACCCTGAGTCCCTTGGGTTTTTTTGTTACATAGTTCGTCTCTTCTTTCTTATTGTTATTTTCTTTTTTCCTTTTTCTCCTTCTTCCTCTTATGTTTCTTTTCTTCGTATTTTTTTTTTCTTCCTTCTGTTCCTCTTCATCTTTTTCTTTTTCTTTTGTGTTCTCTCTATTTGAGCACCCATTTCTTCTTTATGCTCCTCTTTCTTTTTATGCTTCTTTCCTTCGCGTCTCCTGTTCTTTCGGCTCGTTGATATAGTCGATTCTTCTTTTGTCGTTGTCCTCTGATGTAATAGATTTTCTCTTGATGCAGTCCTCTGATGTAACAGATTTTCCTTTGATGTAATGAACAGTGATGTATCCCGTCTTTATTAATGAAAATTATCTTTGCCCTTATATATTGCACTTCTTTTTATGTTGCCTTTGTGGTTTGTCGTTTTCCCGGAATACGTGTCTTTGTGTATCTCGTATCTTTATTTCTTGATGTACTGTAGCTGAGTGACAATTGAGGCTTGTATCAGATGGTCGCAGATCATAGATGCCTGCTCCCTAAGTAATGTCAGACGAATATGCATGTTCCCCAGTATTGTCGGACAAGGCCATACTACCTTTGCTTTATAAATACTCATCTTTTCTTCTGTAATTATCACCTCTTATCAACTTTTATTGTTTTCTTCTCTCTCATCCCCCATTTTCTCTGTAATATAACAACTCTCCATAATGTCTGTGCCCGTGGTGAGATATCATGCTCAGATGAAGGGCTTGGATGCGGAGGTATCTCGGGTTCGTCATAGGAAGGCTAGGCTTGAGAGGGAGCATGGTGTCCTGGCCTTGAGTTTGTTCGACTCACACCCCGAGGAGACCCTAAAATGGACCGAGATTTCAGCCTTGGGTCGTGAACTTGATCACTTGTTGGTGCATAGGAACAATTTGGCTAACTCATGGTATGAGGCCGAGGAGATTTGGGGCCATGTTCAGGGTGAGTTTGATAACTCCCCTCAAGGCCTGGCTAGCATGTCAGTTAGGAATGCTCGGCTTGAGGAGCGCATCATGGTTCTTACTAGGGAGAACGTCAACCTCTCCACCGAGAATGAGTGTTTGGTTGTCATGAATGATTCCTACCAAGCTCGGTTGAATTGCTCTGCTCGTTTTGCTTTCTCTCAGTCGGGTAGTTCGGTTTTTCCGCCCCTTGATCCTTAGTTAAACTGGGCTGGTTTTCTGATGTATTTTCCATTTTGTAACTTGTATTTATTTTTATTTTTTCGTATCTCGTGCCTTTGCCTTGTGAACCGTTGTGACGCCTCGTATTTTGTTACCTTTGATTCCCTATAAATGCTCCCTATTGCCCATATTTCATTACCAATTCTTCCTCTCTCTCTTGTTTTTTTTTTGTAATTAGCACTTATCTGAGATGGCTCCCGTCACTAGATCTGCCTCCAAAAAGAAAAACCTTGTTGAAGAGCCTACTTTTATGCTACCCCGTCCCCCTGGTTTTGGGGAAGAGGATTTGACTCCTCTGTAGTTGAAAGAAATCGAGATGTCGTGGCTGAAAGCCAATCTCAAATGTGCTCGGATCGAAGTGAAGCGGTTTAAACAGTATTGGGAGGAGGAGAGTGCTGCTCGTTTTGAATCCGAGCAGAAGTGCAAGTCCCAATCTCATGCTCTAAAACAAGTGGAGATTGGTATTTCCCATTTGATTAGGGAAAAAGAGCGTCTGGAGGAGCTTTTGGCGAAGAAGGATGCCGACGTGGGGGGTAATTCCAAGAAGTAGGATGGGTTGTTTTTTCTTGTAAACTTTTCTTTTCCCATTGTATGTGTTTGTTTGTACCCCCCTTTGTGGATGAATAAAACTTCTGCTTTTGCAATTTCATTCTGCCTATTTTTTACCTGCTTTGCCTTATTGTTGAAAACATATGATGCTATACTTACCGAGCAGGTTATCCCCCCGAAGAGCGTTGCTAGACTGGGCGCTTAAAAGCCGTCGAGGTAGGAACGGTCTTCGTCCACCTATGTTTGGTGCCCTTATGTCATGAAATTGTAGGGCGTCGAAGAATTTAATCGGGGTGCATCCTCGGTGTGGTAATATGGGAGCGTATGCTGTAAGCTTTTCGTGGTGGGGTCCACGGGCCGTTTATATAGGTGTAATGATGTGAACTGCATTGGGTAGTGGGATACACTATCTGACGTGGCAAGATCTGGAGCGTTGATATGTTGAAAATAGCAATTGAGGACTTTTCTGTGGTTGGAAAAAAAAGTAAACCTCTGTCACACGAAAAGGCGGTTATTATTTTATTCTTTCTGTAGTTCCACTCCTTTTAACTGTGCTAAGTAATCCCTTTTGTTTTTATCTCATAATTTGCTAAAAAAATATCTCTTATTTTCTCTCTCTAGGGTTTGTTCTTCCCGCCAAAAAAAAATTTTCTGATCCTCTATCTAGGGTTTCTCCTGATTGTTGAGAGATTTGCTGCTGCTCTCTCCTTCGTGCTCTCAAATATGACTGTAAGTGTTTTCGTAATGTCTATATTTGATTTATTGTTGTGGTCATGTATGTGGCGTTGATATATGGTCTTATTTGCCTGAATATGTCTATCTAAGTTGGGGGTTGGTGGTTTTTCTTGTCGTATAGGATTTTCGTTTATTGGGTTGGTGGCAACACATTAGGGTTTCTGGTAGTTGGGGGGGGGGGGGGGGGGGTGCTCTCGTTGTGTCATGTGTTTTTGGTTAGTATATTGATGGAGTTTTTGATGATGTTTGGATAGGAAATTCTGACCCAATGCCTGGCCCAAGTTGGCCCATTTGTGGAAGAGGACTTTAAGAAGCTCGCCGGGATACCTGCCAACATACACATTAGGCTGCCTATCTCTGATGAGGAGGTAATGGGATTTGTTCTCACCGGAGAGGTAGCTGTTCGTTCTTCGGCGTTTTTTACTGGGGGTCTTAGACTTCCTTTTACTGATTGGGTGGCCTCATTCTTTGAGTCCGTCCATATTGCTCCGGCCCAATTGGCCCTGAATGGCTACCGTACCTTGAATGGTATTCAAAGGTTGTCGGAGTTGTCGGGGATAAATATCGAACTGAAAGATGTATTTGGGGTCTACAGTTTGAGTTTTGATCGCCGGAGCTCTTATTTGAAGACAATGCGTTCCTTCTCTCGGCTTGTCATTGGTCTGTCGGATACCAACAAGGAGCATAACCTTGGTATCGTGATTGCTTCTGGAGAGTGGGGTTGTGCTGGACACCAGATTCCTAGTCCTGCTACCACTGCCCCCGATATTCCAGACCTCGATGCTCCGAATGTCAAAGCTCTCTTGGCCCTTTGGAATTGGTGGGGGACTGGACCGACGAAGGATCCGGCAAGCCGTAGTGCTCCCATGCTGTTAGGTTACCCGGCGGGGCCAGTGACGAGGGGTAATCCTGTGCCCGAGATTCCCACAGAGCCTGAGGAAGAATTCCTCAAAATTGTTAAGGCTCGAAGCGCTTCCCATGGAGGGAGAAGGGTTCGTCGTCCTAAGCGCCGAACATCGTACCCCGTTGCTGGGACCCCGAAGAGGACGTGGGTGGCTGAAGTAGGCACGGTTGTGGGGTCGGTTACTCCTTCCCAGGGTGGTTCCACCAAGGAGGCTGCCGCGCATGACGATGTACGTGTATTGGTTTTGTGAATTGTCGTTTTGAATTCTCTTGTTCTTTGCTTTATTTGTCATCGTGTTTCAGCTATTGACTTCTTCATTGGTTACCCTTGCTCTTGCCCGGTCTATGGGTATTATTGTGTTTCAGGGGTCGTTCGATAATATATTCGGACATCTCAACCTCATGGTGAATATGGGTGAGGAGACGATGAGCCTGCCTATCAGCTCGCCCATCCGAACTGAGGATGTGAGTGAGTACAGGGCCCCTGAGACTGGTCCTTCTGAGAAGGAGGTGGAGGTGGAAACCGACGAAGATACTGCCGTGGAAGTTGGGGTGGGAGGTGAGGACGAGGCTCCCGAGGGACCTGAAAAGGTGGTGGTGGACGGGGTCGCGATGACCCGTTACATTGATCGGTGTGGGGGTAATTTGCTGGAGCAACCCCGAGCATTAAGGATGGGGTACACTGCTCTTAAGCCCCTTATTTTCAAGAATGCAGAGGACATGTCTGCTCGGCCTATAGTGTCGGTTATTGAGCAGGCCAACAATGACATGCTTCGGGTATGTTTTGCACGTTTTTTTTTTTTTGTTATATAGTGTGCTATGCCCTTAGTTGGCTGGTGTCTAATGTTTCTGATTACAGGCTTTCGTGGGTATTGTGGTGCTACGGGATCAGCTGACAGCGCTAGAGGCTGAGAAAGAGAAGCTGATTGCCGATAATAAGGCCATGGCAGAGGAGAAAGCTCAGATGGTGGGGGTTAACGTACGCCTGACCGAGGAGGTTAAGAAGTTGGAGGCCGAAAAAGAGCTTATGGTCGAGAAGAACGACCTGTTAGAGGCCGATAATGTGCTCATGGCGGAGGACCTGGAGGCTGCAGAATCCGAGGTTGCTGCTCTGAAGGTGGCGCAAGCGGAGGAACGGACAAAGTTTGCAATGATTGCGAACTTTTCCGTTTTTTGTGCTCATGTTCGTGCTCTGAATTTTGCAAGGGTGCCTCTGTCGGACCGGCCCTGGTCGGAATTGGTTTATCCTTGTCCCCAAAGTGCACCGCCTAAGCCTCTAGATTGGGCCAACCTTCGAGATGAGGAGATCCCTCGGCTGCCGGGGCAGACGACTTCGACTGCGCTCCGTCCCCATTCTGGGTCGGCTCCGTCTACTCCTCGGTCCGCTACTGCTGTTACTCCCCCGCCCTCATCCTCTCAGGTGGAGCCTTGACTATTTAATTGTTTTCTTTTTTTTCTTTTCTTTTTTTTGTTTTTTTTGTTTTTTTTTTTTGGGTGCCCGGATTGTGGGCCTCTTGTTTCTATAAGGATATTCTTTTGGGTAGTGATAATATATGTGCTCTGTGTTCTTCCTGTTTGGCAGTCCTAGTTAATTTCATTGTCTGTTGGTTGTCGTAATCTTTTGAAAGACACGAAAAAATATTGTCAGGTACCTATTAATCCCTTGGCCATGGTGGTCTGGGCTTCTCCTATTTGTAGCGTAGACGAAACTATTATAGGTGGTCCAGAAAATTCTAAAGCATCCTTAACTGCGGAATTGAGTGCTGCTCGCCGTGAAATCGAGGATCTGAATATTCATATTTCCAACTTGTCGATTCGGTTACGCGATTTGGGAGAGAAGTTCAGCAAGAAGACTGCCTACTATACAGCAAACAAGGGCAAGGCCAAAAAGCTTCTTAGTGCACTTCGGCGATCTCGTGATGAAGCCCGAGGCCGGGTGACGAGCTTGAACTTGGTGTTAGGTGCAGTTTTCGAAGATGCGGACCTGTTGCTATCCTTCGCCAAAGCATATTGGGCCCGAGGTCGAGCGCTAGAGGTGTATGAGCATGCGAAAGGGATGCGTGGTGTTACCCGAGCAGAGCGTATGGTTGATGCTACGGCTGGGGTAACAGAGACCACGGCTACCTAGAACCGATTGGATGCGGTCGTGAAGGATCATTTGGGGACGCAAATAGTTTCTCTGCGAGATATTCATTTTGCTGAAGCAGCAGAATCCTCGGCTTCCATTGAGGGCCTATCTCATTGAGTTTTGAGAGTATCTTGTATTTAGATTTTCTTCAGGCTTGTATAAGAATATTATTTATTTTGATTTTCCTTTGTCGGCTCCTTGTATTGATGTTTCCGTCTTTGTTCTTTTTCTTTTATTCGTAGGCATTTGCTACTTCGGTGCCTCAGACTGGTTCTACGCCCTCTGTTAACCCGGTACAAGAACTGACGGATGCTGCCCGGGTCGGGGGTTCGTCTGATGTAGCAGAAGAAGCTCGTGCTCATTTGCCTCATATCCTGATGGGAAAGATCGAGAAGCTGCAATTCCAATGTGCTCGACTTAAGAAAAAATTGCGAGCTCAGTCTACTTTATTCAGGGCTTATGTAGGACGCGCCGAGCATGTTTATGAGGTGCAAGAGCGTCGTCTGGCGCGGTATTGGCGTTTAAAGGGTAAGTGGTTGGGTAAATTAAGGCTATTAATACCCCAGGCCAATGTCTTGATGAAATTATTTTGTACGTCTACACGGCGACATGATGCTTCCGCTGAACTGTACGAAGCTCGTCAGCACCCTGTGGACGAAGCTCGTCTTAAAGGTGCATCTATTGCCCATGAGAACGCGAGGGGGTCAGAATTCGCAGCCCGGCTCGAGGTAGGGCAACATGTGGGTATTTATACGACCAACTTTGATTTCCTTGTTTCTGAGGAGCGTTTCGAGAGTCAACAGTCCGACGAAGACACGGCTACAGATGACGAGGAGGTCAAGTTGAGTTCTGTACCGGCGTGTTCGTCCTGTAGCAGCTCTTCTTAATTGACTTCTCTTTATTTATTCGTTGTACATTATTGCCTCCGTAATGCGGGCTTGGACTATTTGATTCATTCCTTTATTCCTGTATTGGATCTTTTCATTGTCTTGTTGATATTTCCTTGACTGGATTGTTTTTCCTTTGTTTTCTTTGCTTGGTAATTTGTCGCCTCCGTAATGCGGGCTTGATTTATTCTTAGTTTCCTTACTTTCTTCGTTCCTTGCGTAATAGATCAATTGGTACCTGCAGATATGCCTCCAGCTTGCTGGAGGTCTTGAGTATTCCTAGGCATTCTTTTAGACATGCCATGTTGGGAATTTCTTAGTATTCCTAGGCATACCCTTGGGCATACCGTTTGGGAATTTCATAGTATTCCTAGGCATACCCTTGGACATGCCGTTTGGGAATTTCATAGTATTCCTAGGCATACCCTTGGGCATGCCGTTTGGGAATTTCATATTATTCCTAGGCATACCCTTAGGCATGCCGTTTGGGAATTTCATAGTATTCCTAAGCCCTTATGCCATGTTGGGAATTTCATATTATTCCTAGGCATACCCTTGGGCATGCCGTTTGGGAATTTCATAGTATTCCTAGGCCCTTATGCCATGTTGGGAATTTCATATTATTCCTAGGCATACCCTTGGGCATGCCGTTTGGGAATTTCATAGTATTCCTAGGCCCTTATGTCATGTTGGGAATTTCATATTATTCCTAGGCATACCCTTGGGCATGCCGTTTGGGAATTTCATAGTATTCCTAGGCCCTTATGCCATGTTGGGAATTTCATATTATTCCTAGGCATACCCTTAGGCATGCCGTTTGGGAATTTCATAGTATTTCTAGGCCCTTATGCCATGTTGGGAATTTCATATTATTCCTAGGCATACCCTTGGGCATGCCGTTTGGGAATTTCATAGTATTCCTAGGCCCTTATGCCATGTTGGGAATTTCATATTATTCCTAGGCATACCCTTGGGCATGCCGTTTGGGAATTTCATAGTATTACTAGGCATACCCTTGGGCATGCCGTTTGGGAATTTCATAGTATTCCTAGGCATACCCTTGGGCATGCCGTTTGGGAATTTCATAGTATTGCTAGGCATACCCTTAGGCATGCCGTTTGGGAATTTCATAGTATTCATAGGCCCTTATTCCATGTTGGGAATTTCGTATGCCCCTTTGGAGGATTTGTTAGACAACATGACAAAATATTCCATCTATTCAACAGCGATAGATAATGCCATGACAAAACAAGGGTAAGGTAGTATCTGTACTGGTAAGCTAGCTTACACGTAGTACTTCTTCAGGTTAGCTACATTCCAAGAATTTTCTCCCCTTTGTTGTTTTCGAACAGAACGCTCTTGATCTTGTAGGATACTGGGCTTGTTCTTTTGACAATTTCGTATGGGCCTTCCCAGGTGGGGCTCAGTTTTCCATGTATCTCGTTTCTGGTATAGACTGTTACTCGCCGTAATACCAGTTCTCCTATCTTGAACTCTTTGGTTCCCTTCACCCTCTTGTCGTAAGTTTGCTTAACGCGTTGTTGATACTTTGCTAGGGTAAGAGCTGCTATCTCTCGTTTCTCGTCCAGCATGTCGAGTTCTTCTCTCATTCTTTGTTCATTGTTTCCCTATTCGACTAAAGATGTTCGGAGGGTGGGTAGCCCGATTTCCGTTGGTATGACGGCCTCTACACCGTACGCTAGGCTGAAAGGGGTTTCCTTGGTGCCCGTTTTCGGCGTAGTTCGGCACGACCATAAGACGTTGAGCAATCGTTCGGGCCATCTCCCCTTTGCTTGTTCCAGGGTCGTCTTTATCCCATCTAGGACAGTTCAGTTCGATACTTCTGCTTGACCGTTACCCTGTGGGTATGTCGGAGTCGAATAGAACTTCCGGATACCGATTTCCTCGTACCAAAGTTGTAGCTTGGCGTCCTTGAACTGGGTGCCGTTGTCAGCGACAATGGCGTACAGTATACCGAACCTAGTGATAATATACTCCCAAATGAACTGTTTGACGTTGCTGGCTTTAATTTCTCGGAGAGGCTTAGCCTCGACCCACTTGGTGAAATAGTCCGTGGCCATGATCAGAAATTCTATCTAAAAAATATAGAGAGAAGGAGAGAAAATAGAAAAACTTGTCAGAACTCACCCCACTAAAAAGCAGACCGAACACCGAGATCGAAGAAAGATCAAGATTATCAGGCAAGTTGTAATACCGAGCATAAGTATAAATAAGAAATTGTATTCCGAGCAATTGTACCACCGAGCTTAATAAAGATTAAGAGTTCGTTATTTATCCTCTTTTTATAAACTATATTATTGTTGAAAAGCCTAACGCCACCGATCAAAGTTATGGCTTTATCAAATGGTGCCGTCTCCGGGAAAGATCTAGTTCGCAACTAGCTTCGAAACCAAACACCGACACTCTACCAGACGAGCAACAAATGGCAAACACCAATGAAGAAACCCGTCCAGAGGAAGTAGGCACATCGAACAACCACGAAATCCCAGTCCACAAAGACGTATTAGCGCATCTCCTCAACATCAGAGAACGCTACGAAGCACTTCAGGTCGGTTCCCAGAAAGGGAGCGCCGAAACACCTTCAAACCGGTCGAGCTGCAATACACTTTCACCCTGTCAGCTGAAGATATCCTTAAGGATATATGCAGGGAAAGTTGGTATTCCCGACCACAACCGTTCGCTACTCCCCCCAACCTGAGAGACTCCAAGCTCTTCTGCGCCTATCATGAGGATCACGGCCATCTCACGGAGTACTGCCGCAATCTGCGATGGAAGATAAACATGTGGGGTGACGCCGGGTACCTCAACAAGTTCATCAAGGGCGCCGGGGACAAAGGCAAACAGCTAGCCATCGATGGAGCTGACAACCGACAAGGCAAAACAATTAACGTCGTGCATCTGTCCAGACCCAAGACCACTGGAGGGGAAAGGTCACAACAGCGGCAGCTGGCACATTTTGGGCAGGTAGCCAAGGCGTCACAAGCGTCAACTTCTAAGCGGCAGTGCACGCCGCAGTGACACCCACCCATTTCTTTCTCAGATCTTGACGAAGAAGGGGTGGTATACCCCCACGGGGACGCCATTAACCTCCGCGTCCAAATTGGCATTGACACGGTCAGCAGAGTGCTTGTCGATCAAGGAGCCTCTTGTGATATCATGTACAAAGAGCTCTTTGACAAGATGGAGCTCAAGCTACAAGATCTACGGCCAACCGACGTCACACTGATCGGGTTCATTTCCAAGACGACTAAACCATTAGGAAAGATCGTCCTAACTGATATGACAGGATCCGTATCAGTCCCTGTAGAGTTCTTGGTGGTCAATGACAATTCAGGCCACAATGCGATCTTGGGCCAACCATGGCTACATGCCATGCGGGCTATACCTTCGACATACCACCAAAAGGTGAAATACCCCAATGCTAGAGGGGAGGTTGAGACGGTCCGAGGATGTCAAGAGGATTCACGACGATGTGAGGACATCACTGCAGCTATGAAGAGGCAGCTGGTTGTTGTCGAACAACCCAGAAGCACGAGGAAGCTCCTCAACCAAATAGCCCGAACTGAGAGGGTGGTAGAGGAACAAGTGGGAGAGACGCTCCGGAAGGTGAGCATCCCTGATATGGATGAGGAACATTATTTCCTCATCGGTGATAGCCTCCCCAAAGGAGAATCCGAGGAGCTGGAAGCGTTCCTCTTCGATAACATCGATAAATTCGCTTGGAGTCCCAAAGACATGCCGGGCCTAGACCCAAAAACGGCATGTCACCACCTGAGTGTTAACGCCGAGTATAGGCCAATAGCTCAAAAGAGCAGGAAAGTATCCGTCCAACACAGGGCGGCCATAATTTCTGAAGTCCAAAAGCTATTGGAAGCCGGAGCCATCAGGGAAGTCTTCTATCCAAAGTGGTTATCCAATCCGGTCGTCGTCCCAAAGAAGAATGGAAAGGAGAGAGTCTGTATAGACTTCACCAATCTTAACAAAGCCTGCCCAAGGGACCACTTTCCTCTTCCAAGGATTGATCAACTGGTTGATACGACAGCGGGAGCAGAACGGATGACCTTCCTTGACGCATACTCTGGATATCACCAAATCCCCCTCACCCACGAGGATCAAGAAAAGACGTCGTTTATATCGCCTTTGGGAAACTATTGCTATACGGTAATGCCGTTCGGCCTGCGCAACGCGGGAGCAACATACCAAAGAATGATAACGAGGGTATGCCAAGAGCATATAGGGAAGACAATGGAGGTGTACATAGATGACATGGTCGTCAAAAGCGAAAGGGCCACATCCCACCCTCAAGACATTAGAGACGTCTTCCAAACATTGGGTGAGCACAAACTGAAACTCAACGCATGCAAGTGTGCCTTCGGCATTAGCAAGGGAAAATTTTTAGGGCATATGGTCAGCCGACGAGGAATAGAGGCTAATCCCGATCAAATCACAGCTCTACGGAATAGAGGCTAATCCCGATCAAATCAAAGTTAGAGGGTATCCAATGCTTATACCCAAAAACCCATGGATTATGAGAGCTTTATTAACAGGCCATTATCTATAAAGTTCCTAGCCCAGTTATTAAAGGTTCATAAGGGAAAAGCCCATGAAGTGACACCTAAGATGACAACATTTGTCAACATCTTAGGAGGCATAATTGCCTATAAATAGCCAAGTACCCCCCCTAAAACCAGGATAAGAAATTCTATCTAAAAAATATAGAGAGAAGGAGAGAAAATAGAAAAACTTGTCAGAACTCACCCCACTAAAAAGCAGACCGAACAAGATACAAGACCGAACACCGAGATCGAAGAAAGATCAAGATTATCAGAGCAAGTTGTAATACCGAGCATAAGTATAAATAAGAAATTGTATTCCGAGCAATTGTACCACCGAGCTTAATAAAGATTAAGAGTTCGTTATTTATCCTCTTTTTATAAACTATATTATTGTTGAAAAGCCTAACGCCACCGATCAAGGTTATGGTTTTATCATTTCCTTTACATAGATAAATCTATATCTCTATTCTTATACAAATCTTTATCACTTGTTTCAATCTTTGTTCCTTATCAATTCAGTATGATATGTTTAAGATTGAATGAAATATGGAGTTAATGTTTCATATGTATATTCAAAGATATTATCTCTAAAAGATATTGTCTTATATGTTTCCTTATTGAAGGAAAAGACTAACTCCTATTTCCAAGCTATTATCAACAGGTTCTATCTTTAGAAGATTGGAGTCAATCTCACATTGGACAGTCTCATGATATATGGAGAGATTCAAGCAAATCAAAAAGAGTCAAAAGCAATCATCAAGATCTTCAAGCAAAAAGATTGTTTTTACTTGAATATATAGTTGATAACTTAGCTTGTAAAAAGTGTGTGTTCTAAATTATAAAGAACTCATTTTAGAGAGAATACACAAAGAGCTTTCAAAAGAAAAACAATGGTGGGATGCCATTGATTTATTAAGTGATAGTTATAAGGTATGAGCAATATAGAGATAGGCAGAAAAACCTAGAGGGAGTCTGAGAGTTTTTCATTAAGACTTGAATCCTATATTATAAGCTTTTATAATATCATAATCTGGGTAAGTGCCCCGGAGACGTAGCCTAGTTAGGTGAACTCTGTTGTTAAATGTGTGTGTGATTTATTTCAAGTACATTTAACTTTTTACAGTTCTGTCCATTAATACACTTGGTTCCAACTGTGGTTGCAACCTCACTTAGAACATAACTGCAAAACTGCAACTAGAACAGCGGATAGGAATTTCAATTGGTATCAGAGCTTCACACTAGATCTTACTTAGTGTGGATCCTGTGTTTTAGTAAAGATGGACTTAATGAGGGAAGGAAATGCTTTCAACAAACCTCCATTGCTTGAAGGAGGAGTAAACTATGGAGTATGGAAAATCAGAATGAGGTCCTTCATTAAACAGCAAAATGAACATGCATGGAAAACTGTGATGTATAGATGGGAGGCTCCAACTGCCATTGATGGTGAAGGAGAACTGATTTATATACCTGAAGACAAATGGTCTGCTGATGAAGACAGAAAATCAAGTGCCAACTCAACAGCCATAAACTTGATCTTTGCTGGTGTAACTCTCAGTGTGTTCAGGTATATCTCTCATTGTGAAACTGCCAAAGAGGCATGGGATATTTTGCAAGTAACTTTTGAAGGAACTATTAAAGTAAAAGCTTTCAAACTCCAACAGTTAACTACTCAATATGAAAATTTAAGAATGGAGGAAGATGAAACCATTGAACAATTTAATGGTAGAATCTGCCATATTGCTCATCAAGCTGGAACCTTATGTGAAAAATACAGTGATGCTAAACTTGTTAAGAAAACTCTTAGGTCACTCCCAGAAAGGTTTGAAATTAAGGTTACAGCTATTGAAGAATCAACAGACTTAGATAATCTTAAACTTGAAGAACTTATAGGAAATCTAAGCACTCATGAGCTAAAATTCTTCAAACATAAGAGACCAGAAAAGGGAATAGCCTTTCAAGCTAAGAAATATGAACCTAAGGTCTGTGAACAAATGAGTGATGAAGAACAGCTAGCCTTCTTTGCTAAAAAGGTTTACAAAAATTTTTACAAAAAAAAACATGATGATACTGGAACATCCAAAAATTTTCAGAAAAGGGATAATCAATTTAATTCAGAATCTAGGTTTAATAATAACTCTACAGGAAAGTGGAATCCAAAAAAGAAGGATAATAAAGATTACAAGCCTAGAGAGATTCAATGTAGAGAATGTAGAGGTTTTGGTCACATTCAGGCTGAGTGTGCAAATACTCTAAAAAGAAACAAAAATGCTTATATAACCACTCAATATAGTTAATAGAGTTTACATCACTAAAGGCACTTCCATGACTGCTTATGAAATATGGAAATGAAGAAAACCCAATATTAAGTATTTTCAAGTTTTTGGGTGTATTTGCTATATTCTTAGAGATAGAGAACATCTTGGAAAATTTGATTCCAAGAGTGACAAAGGGATCTTTCTTGGTTATGCTCAGAATAGTAGAGCCTTTAGAGTTTTTAATCTAAGAACAAACTGTGTTATGGAGTCTTATAATGTGCTATTTGATGACCTAAAAACTGTTGATGAGATTACAGGTGATGATGAACAATCTGAGATTACAGAAAATGAGAAAGAAGAAGTTCAGCAACTAGGCAGTCCCATAGTGGTTGGAAGTCCAGTTGCAACTGAGGTTACAACTGAGGTTGGAACTGAGGTTGAAACCCTGAATTCAATAGAATTTGAAGGAGAAGAAGGAGGATCTGCTATTCCAACTACAAGCAAGCCACGCTATGTAAGGACTCAGAAAAATCACTCTCTAGACAATGTCATAGGAGAAGTCACCTCAGGTATGAAAACCAGAGGTAAGAGAAATAATGTTGTTCATTTTGCTTGTTACCTTTCTCAGTTAGAACCTAAGAACATAAAAGAGGCTTTGGAAGATAGTGAATGGATCTTAGCTATGCAAGATGAACTGTCCCAATTTGAAAGAAATGATGTATGGACTTTAGTACCCAAACCTTCTAATAAAAATATTATAGGGACTAAATGGATCTTTAGAAATAAAAGTAATGAAGATGGAGTGATTATCAGGAATAAATCCTAGTTGGTAGCTCAGGGTTATACACAAATTGAGGAAATTGATTTTGATGAAACCTTTGCTCCTGTAGCTAGAATTGAATCCATTAGAATGCTACTTTCTCTTGCATGCCTGTATGATTTTAAGTTGTTTCAACTTGACATTAAGAGTGCTTTTCTGAATGGTGTGATTAATGAAGAAGTGTATGTGTGTGCTTTTTTGAAGATCCTAACTTCACTGAACATGTCTATTTACTGAAAAAGGCATTGTATGGTTTAAAGCAAGCTCCTAGAGCTTGGTATGATAGATTAACCAAGTTCTTAATTGAAAAAGGTTTTAACAGAGGGGGAGTTGATAAAACTCTGTTTACTAAGAAAAGTACAAAAGATATTATCATTGCTCAAATCTATGTTGATGACATTGTATTTGGCTCCACTTCTAATAAAAGGATAGATGAATTCATTTCTGATATGAAGAATGAATTTGAAATGAGTGGTGGAGGAGAATTAACTTACTTTCTAGGATTGCAAGTTAAACAGAATGAAAAAGGCATTTTTCTATGTCAGAGTAAGTATGCAGACAATCTTGTTAAGAAGTTTGGTCTGAGTGAGAGTAAAGAGAAGATATGACTACCACACTTAAACTGTCCAAAAATGATAAAGGTAAAAGTGTCTGTCCTAGTCTTTATAGATCCATGATTGGAAGTCTGCTTTATTTAACTGCTAGTAGACCAGACATTTGCTTAAGTGTAGGAGTATGTGCCAGGTATCAGGCAAATCCTTTAGAACCTCATCTTCTAGCTGTCAAAAGGATCTTAAGGTATGTAAAAGGAACAATTCACCTAGGCCTATGGTATTCTAAAGACACAAACCATTTTCTGAGTGGCTACTGTGATGCAGATTGGGCAGGAAATGTAGATGATAGGAAGAGTACTTCTGGTGGTTGTTTTTATTTTGGGAACAACCTTGTTTCTTGGTTTAGTAAAAAGTAAAATTGCATTTCTTTATCTACTGCTGAGGCAGAATATATTGCAGCTGGAAGTGGATGTACTCAACTTATTTGGATGAAACAGATGTTAAGTGACTATAATGTTATGCAAGAAATATTAACTTTGTTTTGTGATAACAAAAGGGCTATAGATTTAGCAAAGAATCCAGTTCAACATTCCAGAACTAAACATATTGATCTAAGGCATCATTTTATCAGAGAACTAGTTGAAGGAAAAAGCTTAATTTTAGAACATGTTTCAACTGAAAAACAATTAGCTGATATTTTCGCAAAGCCCCTTGATACTAATAAATTTGAATCTTTAAGAAGTGATATAGGGGTATGTCACTATGAATCTAAATGAATACTCTTGCTATGTATGTCTATTTTTAGTACCTTTAATACTTTTTAGTTCAAGAGGTAAGTCTTGGTTGAGCTTTGAAGTTTTTATCTTGAAAAAGCCGCTTTTTGGTGTCTCAAAAATAGATGTGAGGTAACTTGTCTTAAACCCTCTCTGGTAATAGAGTTGCAAGCACAAAGTGCCCTTTTTAAATAATGGTTGCAAGTTCAGTTGAAACCACAGTTGAAACCACATGCTCACAATACTGGTTGCAAGCTCAGTTGCAACATCAGTTGAAACCAAATACTCATAATACTGGGAAAAAAAATTCAGTGATTGTCCAAAGGTTGTTATACCATCTATGATTCACATAATTGTGAAAAAGTCAAGACAAAGTCTTGTTATTTTTGGCATCACTTATACTCTTTCCTTGCTGAGAGCATCAAACTAGTTTTTGTGTAGAGATGAAAATGAATTTGCTCAACTTAAGCTCTTGAAATCTAATTTCTATTAAAGTTATTCAATGATAAACTTATCTTCTGGAGTAAATTGCTAGATTTTTTTTTATTGTTTAAATATCTTGCTGTATTGCTATCTTCTTTTGAAACAAGTCAACTTTCCTTAAGAACTTCAACTTCTTAATATTCAAATTTTGGATAAATCTGTTTACAAGAAATGTTTATCTTTATTATTTGCTGGATTTATCTAATTGACAACTGTTTCCTGCGTGATTTAAGTGTGATTTAATTTTCAAATTTCTGTTAATAAGAAACTTCCATATTTTTAGCAAAATCTGTTTCGCATTTGATTTGAGTGTATCTTTTTCCAATTACAAAAAAATTTGGGCTTAATTGCTATTTTTACTAAACTCTTTTTAATATCCAAAATCAATCACAATAATCACAATTACTCTCTCTCTCTTTCTATTAAACCAAAACCTAAGTTCTCATAAACCCACTGCGTAGTTCCAAGTCCGGTTGCAACCCTAGTTGAAACCTTGTCTACAAACCCAAACCTCAACATTGATGATGATTGCACTCTTAGGGATTTCATGTCTAAATCCCAAACAAGTCCTAGCTCTAAATTAAAGGTAAGTGAGTCCTCTTCCTCTAAGAAACATAGGACTAAAAAGCGTGCTAGGAGAAATCTGGAGGATGATCATGTATCTGTTGGTTTTACTTATACTCCTAAGTTTAATGAGGTTGATCCTAGGTTCTGGAGTAGGAAAATGTATAGGAGGTTCAGGGCTTTTGCTAGTAGAGAAATTCATTGTGAAAGAAGACTTAATTTGGTTAGTTATCCACACATACAGGTGTATGTTGAAAAATTGCTCTCTGCTGTTGGATTAGGCAAAACTATTTGTTATGCTAATTCCTACTACCCTACTGTTATTAAAGAGTTTTATGCTAATTTGAGTAGTAGTGTCTTTGATGAGGGTAATCCTGCGTATGGAAGAGTTTTTTTGAGGGGTGTTACTTTGAATTTTACCCCTAAGTTGATAAATGAATTCCTGAATGCACCCAATCCTTCTGTGAAAACTGTTGATTATGACATGGAGGTCATTGCTCTGGTTCTCACTGGCAAGAACAACAGATTTGATGGCACTTCCATCAAAACATCCTCTCTCACATTGTGTGCTGCTGTGTTACACAAAATTGCTAGGTTTAACTGGATCCCTACCAAACAACCATCCAAAGTCAACAAAGAAATGACCATCTTTCTCTATAAAATCATGTCTTCTTTACCAATTAACTTTGGTAATCATGTTTTCAATCTTATTAGGGAGTTCAGTGATACTAATTCACCATCCATTCTGCTACCCTTTCCTTGCTTAATCACTGCAGTCATTCTGGAACAAGTCTCATCTATGTCTAGAGAGTCTCCTATTAGTATCTCTAATGAACCAATCACAGATTGTCCCTCTGCCCTGTATATCTCTGCAAAACTGCTAAAAGAAGGGCATGTCAATAACATCTCTGGTGAAAAAGGCAAAGAAAAAGAGACAGAGTCATCTAGTGCTCCATCAGAGAAGAAGAAAGGTGTCAGGTGGTATTTGCAGCAGAAATTGGCTTATAATCAAGAAAGAAGAGCTGAACTGGATGCTGATGATTATCAAATAAAGAAGCTACTGGTGAATCTTATTGAAAGTGAGGATGATGGTGATAGTGATGCTACTCACAGTGATGATGGCTTCTCAATAAGCAGTGAGGAAGAAGATGAAGAAGTTGTCAGAGACACCTCTAAGGGAAAGACCACCACAGTCAAACATACCTCGTAACTAGTTTGTCAGGGTTGTGACAAATAGGGGGAGAAAAAGAAAGTTTGTGTTTATGTTTTCATGTTTTTGTTTTTAAATTTCAATTACAATTGTTGTACTAAGACCTTGTTGTGCCATGTTTTGGCCTTAAAAATTTCTGCAATTTCCATTTTGAAGTATGCCTGTCTTTAGAATTGAATCTGTTTTGAAAATCTGTGAATGGATATATTTTGTGCTTATTTGATGCTTGGAATTCTAACTTACAGGGGGAGCTTAAACAGATGTATATACAGTGTAAGACTGTGCTGAAATTGAATTTGCATGTGGTTGGGATGATTTATAAACTTAATTGATTTGTCAAAACCAATGACAAATGGGGAGATTGTTAGGACCAGATTTCTGGTCTAAATACTATTTGTTGTCTATTGGTTTTTACTTAATAATCCTAACTGTTTGTTTAAGAACTAAGACAGTGTTGTTAGGTTTCAAGTAATGTTGCAACCTCAGTTACAACCTACTGAGGCAAGTGTTGACAGTTTTCAAGCAATGTTGCAACCACAGTTACAACCTGCTAAGACAGCGTGTATGGTTTCAAGTAAATGTTGCAACCACAATTCCAACCTGCTGTTCTGCAGGATTTTGTCTTGTTCTATAAATCTGCATAACTATTCTTTAATGATAATTATTTGTTTTAAAGTATGCAGGATATATTCTCATTTGATCCTAAAATATTAGTATGCGTTTATTGAGAATATCAAAGTGGTAAGGAAAGATCTCCTAAAACATATAACGAGATTAGTTATGTTTCCTTTACATAGATAAATCTATATCTCTATTCTTATACAAATCTTTATCACTTGTTTCAATCTTTGTTCCTTATCAATTCAGTATGATATGTTTAAGATTGAATGAAATATGGAGTTAATGTTTCATATGTATATTCAAAGATATTATCTCTAAAAGATATTGTCTTATATGTTTCCTTATTGAAGGAAAAGACTAACTCCTATTTCCAAGCTATTATCAACAGGTTCTATCTTTAGAAGATTGGAGTCAATCTCACGTTGGACAGTCTCATGATATATGGAGAGATTCAAGCCAATCAAAAAGAGTCAAAAGCAATCATCAAGATCTTCAAGGAAGAAGATTGTTTTTACTTAAATATATAGTTGATAACTTAGCTTGTAAAAAGTGTGTGTTCTAAATTATAAAGAACTCATTCTAGAGAGAATACACAAAGAGCTTTCAAAAGAAAAACAATGGTGGGATGTCATTGATTTATTAAGTAATAGTTATAAGGTAGGAGCAATATAGAGATAGGCAGAAAAACCTAGAGGGAGTCTGAGAGTTTTTCATTAAGACTTGAATCCTATATTGTAAGCTTTTATAATATCATAATCTGGGTAAGTGCCCCGGAGACGTAACCTAGTTAGGTGAACTCCGTTGTTAAATGTGCGTGTGATTTATTTCAAGTACATTTAACTTTTTACAGTTCTGTCCATTAATACACTTGGTTCCAACTGTGGTTGCAATCTCACTTAGAACCTAACTGCAAAACTGCAACTAGAACAGCGGATAGTAATTTCATCATCCTAAAAGCCAAATGTTCTAATTCACACGAGTTATGTGTGATCCTATCCAACGTGATCATATTAATAAGAAAGACAACATGATACAGAAATTTTGAGAAAAAGGCAAAATGCAAAACAAAGCTTTTTACGTTGTGCATCATTAAAAATTCAGTACAAATAGCGTCTTTTAACATGTTCGGTAAGTTGAGCTGATACTTTCCCAAAAGAAGAGTAATCGGCTCTCCTGGCACCCACAGGTGAAAAATGAGTTCCTTTTGATGTTAGCAAACTAAAAAATATCTTTAAAATTTACCGTGCTTTTTACAGTGACTAACTCGTTTTTTTTTTAAACTTCAAAATAGATGTTTAAACTCGGTTTTTGATTATTAAAATTTACCGATAATGTCGTTAATAAGAGAACAAAGGGAAAGCTCTCGGTCAAGATACGTAAAGGAACACAAGGTATTGCATTAATTTCAATGATAATAGCATATATATAGTACCTATGTTTAGAAAGTTTTAAGTTCTCAATTTGAAATTTGCATCATTTGCATCATTGTTCATAAAAAATCACCATATGAATTACAGCTTGTTTAAAATTTCAGGACTAACACAATTTAATTTATACTTATATGTAGTAAAAGTTTTTCTTCTATAAAACGATGCATGGGACTGGCTAATGTAATTTAATTAATCCACTTATTCTTAACGAATATAACAGTTCTAGTTTCGTCTGATAAAATGCTTAACTTAATTTAGAATAACCAGCTATAATTCTTTTTTTTTTCGAACCATTTTAAGTACGGGACCTAGAACAATTTAAATATTAAAAAAAATACTAAATCCACTGATTTAGTTTCATGAGAAACCTTTCGTGCTTGTCTTCACCAAAAATGTGAATTTGACAACTTGTATTTGCCAAATCTCGTGGCTCTCCCCCTTTTTACCCAATTTATGTACAGCCATCATTTATATGTAAACCCAAATAAACATTATCTACTGTTCTCATCCTATGATTGAAAAACCATAGGAGACACGAGATTTGGCAAATACAATTTGTCAAGTTCACATTTTTGGTGAAAACTGTTAGAAATTTAGGGTATGATAATCCTGGATAACTTCGAAGAATCGTGTTCGTATATTTTCCGAACAAAGTATTTCGACCCTATTATTGTCTGGGTTCACGAAATCTTTGTGGGGATAATTCTTGAAGAACAATCTGTTTCTGGCAAGGAGAATAGATTAGGAAATGTAGAGAGAATTTTCTTATATGTTTCTGTATCCAAAACCGAGGCCAAATGACTTCTTATATAGGAGATCAATAACCGAAACTGAAAGCAAGCAACTGTTCGGAAAAACCGGTTATGTCGGTTGGGAAAGGGTCCAACTATTCAAAAATTTCCGGAAAGGAAGCAACTGTTCGGAAAAAAATTCGCTCGGGGCGCTGCCCCGCACCCCGCCCGCTGTCCTGGCAGCGGGACCCCAGCCAGGGGCTCTCGCCCCTTGGACCCCGCCAGGGGCTCTGCCCCTTGGAACCCCGTTTCAATTATTCATATTCAATTATACGTTGGCTCGACGAGCGTGCACTCCGCACTTCCCTCACTCGTTTCCGAGTTTAACGCATTATTGCATCGGCCTATAATAAATCACATTATTACTAAAATACATTGATGATACTAAAATCACCAACAAATCCCCCCCCATTTTAGTGTAATCCTTGATTTACTCAGTATATACAATAATATATACAAGGGTATAACACACAGGTATAACAATCAAACAAATGCATAGATGAAAATGTCTTACGATTGAATTTTCATCTTAGTACAAATACACATTCCAAATACTCGAAAATCTGGGTGTCATAAAGATTGAACCCGTCAATCCATTTGAATATCTGAAGATATAGTACACATATGTTTCTTACAATACTCTACTATTCATACTTGACACTTTACAAGCCATGTGTCCTTATCCATTAATAAGCATATAGGAAGCCAAGTCCAAGCTTCTTGAAGCGGCAAAACTTCATGCTCACATAGGTGATCCTTTTAATCTTGCACCTGCATTTGCAATTTTTCAAAAGAACCATTAAGAAGATATACTTCAACCTAGCCATCACTTGCAGGTCTGAGCACATACCTTGGGAAGATAAACACAATTGCTCCAATCTCTAACTATGATCTTTCCACATTGAATTCTGCTTCTAACGTTGTATTCGAAGGGAATTGGGTATACCACAGCTAATAGATTTAAATGGACTTTAATCCCATCCCAATTACCGACTTATTCACTAAGTCTCTAGCTAACCCCTTCGTCAAGTGGTCAGCTAAGTTTTGTTGCGACCGAACAAAATCAATAGATATCACCCCATTCATGATTAATTCCCTAATCATACTATGTCTAACACCCAAATGTCTAGACTTTTCATTGTATATTTGACTATAAGCTTTAGCCAGTGTGGCAGTACTATCACAACGGATAGAAATTGGTGATATCGGTTTAGGCCATATCGGAATCTCATATACCAAGTTCCTGAGCCATTCCGCTTCTTTACCAGCAGCTGCTAATGCTACAAACTCATATTCCATTGTGGAACCAGTTATACATGTTTGCTTCTTGGAAGCCCATGAGATGGCACCTCCCCCAAGTAAGAACACCCATCCACTTGTAGAGGATGAGTCTTCAGCATTATTTATCCAACTAGCATCCGAATAACCCTCTAACACAAAAGGAAATCCCATATATGACAATCCATAATTCATAGTACCCTTCAAGTACTTGAATACCCTAGTTATCGCATGCCAATGATGTCTACTAGGATTACTAGTAAATCTGCTCAACTTTTCAACTGCATAAGCAATATCCGGTCTAGTGCTAATCATAGCATACATCAAAGAGCCTATAGCTCTTGAATATTCAAGTTGATCCACAGGTTTACCTGTATTTGGCATAAGCTTTTCTCCCGGATCCATGGGAGTACTTACTGGAGAACAACTTTCATAATTGAACTTCTTGAGTATTTTCTCAATGTAATGAGATTGCGTAATTACAATCCCCTTATTCTCCCGTTTAATCTTAATACCAAGAATAACGTCCGCTTCTCCCATATCTTTCATGGAGAACTTTGATGACAAGAAATTCTTCATTTTATCAACTTGATTTTGGTCGGTGCCAAAGATCAACATGTCATCAACATATAGACAAATGAAAACTCCTTTACCGGATGTATTAAATTTGCTATATACACATTTGTCTGCTTGGTTTAGAATGAAACCATTAGACAAAACAACTTCATCAAACTTTTGATGCCACTGCTTCGGAGCTTGTTTCAGCCCATACAGCGACTTAACTAGCTTACACACTTTATGCTCATTACCAGGCATTACAAATCCTTCAGGTTGCTTCATATACACTTCTTCTTCCAAATCACCATTCAGAAATGCTGTTTTGACATCCATTTGATGAATCACTAGATTATGAATAGCCGCCAAGGCAATCAACAATCTAATAGTAGTGATACGGGCAACTGGAGCATAGGTATCGAAATAATCAATCCCTTCCTTTTGTCTGAAGCCTTGGATTACTAATCTAGCTTTAAACTTGTCAATTGTACCATCGACTTTCATTTTCCTTTTGAAGATCCATTTGCAACCCAATGGTTTGCAACCTGGTGGTAAATCAGATAATACCCAAGTATTATTTTCCATGATAGAACCAATCTCTTCATCAATTGCTTCTTTCCAAAAAAACAGAATCTCGAGATTTCACAGCTTCATCATACGTTCTTGGATCCTCCTCTATACTATAACAATAATAGTATTGAGTACCAATCTGATCTCTTGATCCCTCAACTAAATATAGTTGAAAATCAGATCCATAAGATCTAGATTTTCTAGCTCTTTTGCTCCTACGGGGTTCAAGTGTCTCACTTGGCACATCAATTGAATGATCATCCCTTAGAGATTCATCTGAATTAGGTATAGAGTCTTTTGGTCTAGGTATAAAAGAGAAACAATTCTCATCAAATATGGCATCTCTCGATTCTATAATCGTGTTAATAGAAATCGAGTCATTAGGTTCTATAACATAAAACCTATAGGCCTTGGAGTGCTCAGCATATCCAACAAAGATGCAAGCTATACCCTTTTCACCCAAAGTTTTCCTTTTTGGGTCCGGGAGTCTAACCACGGCCCTACAACCCCAAACACATAAAAATGTTAAGTTTGGTCGTTTCTTATACCAAAGTTCATATGGGGTAGTCTTGTTCCTTTTATTAGGAACCCTATTTAACAAATAGCAAGCCGTTAACATAGCTTCTCCCCAAAACCCTTCACTTAAACCAGAGTAAGATAACATGGCATTCACCATTTCTTTAAGAACTCTATTTTTCCTTTCAGCCACACCATTTTGTTGAGGTGTATAAGGTGTCGTAGTCTCATGAATGATTCCTACGGATTGGAAAAATACAGGATCATAATATTCACCACCTCTATCTGTACGCAATGTTTTAATCAACACATTCTGTTGCACTTCAACTTCAGTTTTATAAATTTTGAATTTATCTAAGGCTTCGTCCTTAGCGTGCAACAAATAGACATAGCAGAATCTAGATGCATCATCTATGAAAGTGATAAAATATTTTTTATGCCCTAATGATGGAGTAGCATGCAAATCACATAAATCACTATGTATTAATTCCAGAATGACAGATTTCCTTGTTATACTTTTAAAAGGTTTCCTAGTGATCTTTGTTAACATGCAAGTTTTACATTTTTCTACATTTTCATTAAAAACAGGAATTAAATCATCTTTAGACATTTCATGCATTCTTTTATAATGTACATGTCCTAGACGAGCATGCCATAACGAGAAATTGATAACATTCGAAGAAGACATAAATACAGAACCAGAATCATTAGGAACTCCATTCAAATTCATCATAAACATACCATTATTATAATATCCAAATCCTACAAACACACCAGACTTCGATAAAACATATTTATCGGATTCACACACTTGCTTGTATCCAAGCTTATTTAATACAGGACCAGAAATTAAATTCTTACGTAATTTAGGAACATACAAAACATTAAACAAAGTAATAGTCTTTCCAGAACTGAATTCTAGCACCACGTTTCCTTTGCCTTCAACGGGAGCGAAGTGATCATCTCCCATGTAGAGGACAGAACCATCTTCCACTGGAACAAAAATCTTGAACCAGAAACGATCCTTGCAAACATGTGTTGTGGCGCCAGAATCAATCCACCACGCGATAGCATCATCCTTGGTTTTCGGATTGGTCCTTAGACCCTTTTCCTGAACCACTTGCATTCGCGTTGTCGTGCTTTTTGCCGAAACGGCAATCCCTCTTGAAGTGGCCTATTTTGCCACACTTCCAGCATTCTAGTTTCGGTTTCTTGTTAGCACCGAAACTGCCCTTATTGTTCTTGAAAGCACGCTTCTTTCCTTTGTTTTTGTTGTTATCGTTCTTACCACCCTCTTCAACCATATTAACCGAGGGTCCAGCAATTTGTTTGCCCTTTCCTTTGTCATCCTCCTGCGCTCTTAGAGATTCTTCTATGCGCAAGTGACTTCCAAGTTGGATCAAAGACAGTTCGTCTTTTCCATGTTTCAGATTGTGTTTGAAATCCTTCCACGAAGGAGGCAACTTGTCTATGATGCTTGAGACAGATATTGTTTCATCCATCTTCAATCCGTGTTGTGTGAATTGTCCAAGGATTCGGAGGAGTTCATTGAATTGTTCCATGACATACCTCGATTCAACCATTTTGTAATTGTTGAAATCGGTTACCAGGAACTTTTTACTGGATGAGTCCTCTGCCATGTACTTGGATTCGAGACAATCCCACAATTCCTTTGCAGATTCCACGTTTTGGTAAATATCAAATAAGGGATCAGACATACCGTTAAGAATGTGCCCTCTGCAAATGTAGTCGTCGTTCTCCCACTTTGATCTGCGTCTTAGATTTTCAACCGTGTCATCCTCTACAAATTCTGGAATCGGTGTAGACAGGACGTGCACCACCTTTAACGTTGTCAACATGAAATGCATCTTCTTCTGCCAACGCCTGAAGTCTTGTCCTTGAAACTTGTCCAATTTTCCGAAATTTGTAGTCATCTCCTTGACGGTGCTTCCTCCAGCCATGATTATCAGAAATTACTTTGTTCGTTTGTTAGAAATTTAGGGTATGATAATCCTGGATAACTTCGAAGAATCGTGTTCGTACACTTTCCGAACAAAGTATTTCGACCCTATTATTGCCTGGGTTCACGAAATCTTTGTGGGGATAATTCTTGAAGAACAATCTGTTTCTGGCAAGGAGAATAGATTAGGAAATGTAGAGAGAATTTTCTTATATGTTTCTGTATCCAAAACCGAAGCCAAATGACTTCTTATATAGGAGATCAATAACCGAAACTGAAAGCAAGCAACTGTTCGGAAAAACCGGTTATGTCGGTTGGGAAAGGGTCCAACTATTCAAAATTTTCCGGAAAGGAAGCAACTGTTCGGAAAAAATTTCGCTCGGGGCGCTGCCCCGCACCCCGCCCGCTGTTCTGGCAGCGGGACCCCAGCCAGGGGCTCTCGCCCCTTGGACCCCGCCAGGGGCTCTGCCCCTTGGAACCCCGTTTCAATTATTCATATTCAATTATACGTTGGCTCGACGAGCGTGCACTCCGCACTTCCCTAACTCGTTTCCGAGTTTAACGCATTATTGCATCGGCCTATAATAAATCACATTACTACTAAAATACATTGATGATACTAAAATCACCAACAAAAAGCACGAAAGTTTCTCATGAAACTAAATCAGTGGATTTAGTATAATTGTTTTTTAATATTTAAATTGGTCTAGGTTAGAATCAAACAAATATGAATATGCCCAGCCTTGGTTGCGTCATGTTGTGTAATAGTTTAGAGTCGAGACCGGTGCAAATTATTTTTTGTCTAATATTGTGGTCTAAATTCAAGTTCTTACTTCTTCAGTGTTTAACTAAAGGGGAAAAATGAAAAACAATTTATATCCCATATATGGAGAGTGTATAACATGGTATATCGTACAACTTTCTTTATTCAAGTAAAACAGTTTAGTTGAGTCGGATTGTATGTCTGTCATTAATTTGTTAAGCTCTTCTAATGAGTTGTTATGTGACTTAAAGCAATCATAAATAACATAAAATATTTAGATGAGCGTGCTTCTTGTAAAGGTTTTTATCCGCTCACATATTGACAAAATTAAGTTGTAAGTCAACTAATATTGGGATAAAAGATTTTTCTTTTTATGGATGTTCAGCCTCTAACGCTAATATAACTTATACTGTGTAATCTGTTTGTTCCGAAATGAAAAGTTTGCCTTTCAAAAAAAAAAAGGAAAACATTAAAATACAAAATGATAACATTTTTATGATGCATTGAATAATAGTAGTATATAGAGTTGTGCATGTATCTAAATATTGGGTATTCAAAAAAGAGACCTGCAAATAAGATTAGTTAGAGATTTATTTTGTAACAAAAGGCATAAATGGGACACGATTTGACAAGTATTATTTGTGAATCTCACATTATTAGTGAAGATACCAATTAACCGTTTAGGAATTAAATAATATGCATTTTTGTACTTTATCATGCACATACCACGTCGACTTTTATGTAAAAGTGTTTCAACAAACGGGATTTTAGTACTTTATTATGCACATATCACGTCGGCTTTTAGCCAAAAACGTTTCAACAAACAGAATTTTAATACTTTATCATGCACATATCTCGTCGACTTTTAGCCAAAAAAATTTCAACAAACGGGATTTTAGTATTTTTTTCCATAGAGTTGTTCACTAAAGGGGGACAGTAAATGACGTTTATTTGAGGTTATATAAATGTTAGATGTGCATAAATTGGGTAAAAAAAAACAAGGGAGCCACGAGATTTGGTAAATACAAGTTGTCAACTTCACATTATTAATGAAGACAAGCACGAAAGTTTCTCATGAAACTAAATGAGTGGATTTAGTATAAAAAAAATTTAATATTTAAATAGGCCTAGGTTAGAATCAAACCAATAATTTCCCTTCAACTTTATGGAGTGTTACTAAATGAGCTAAACATGATATTTATCGTATGAGGGGCCATTAATATACACAACCTAATTTCTTAAAATTTTCCTATAAAAATACTATTTTTTATATTTTCGGAGTGACGGCGGCCACCCCTAACGCCCCCCTAAATCCGCCCCTGAATATTGTTGAAAATATGGGGACCCGTTTTAGGCTATAATTAGCCTTAAAATAAAAGTTAATTAGGTGTTGACTATTTTTGATAGCACTATAAATACCTCATTTAGGGCTATGGTTACCAAATCTTCCTCTCTCTCACTATATATCAAAATAAGCCATCTTCAAGAAACCTAGGTGAGAATTCATTAATCAATATGAGTAACGAAGTTGCGATTGTTCGATATGGAGAATGCCAACGGAATCATGTGGCTAAGGTTGGAGGTTACATTGTGGACGGATGTAGAGAATTTATGTCCACCAGCAAAGACCAATTACTGACTTGCGCCGCCTGTGGTTGTCACCGGAATTTCCATTTGAAGTTGGGTCCCGCAATGGGTCCCATAATTGGCCAAGAGAGGGGTGTTAAAATAATAAATTGTTTGGTACAATCTTTGCTTTAATGTCATGAACATTTCGGATATATGCATAGACATTTGATATGAATGCATGAATAAGTTGTCTTTTGATTTTCTAGAATAAATGTTCATAACTCAAGACCTTTGATGTTCTCTTGAGTTTAGTATAAATAGGTGTTCTACTTCCATTTGTAAGTACACCAAAATTTAGTTTGAGTTTTATATTATAAGAGTTATTTTCCTCTCTATATTTTGCGTTGTCATTTTATGTGAGTGAGTGGTCGTTTCGACCCAACAGTGGTATCAGAGCCAACGGTCCCAAAATGGCCGGTGGAATGACTCCTTTTATCCCCATGCTTAAGAAAGATTTCTACGATAATTGGAGCATAAGAATGAAAGTGCTTCTCGGTTTCTGAAATGTATGGGAAATCGTAGATACCGGGTTTAATGAACCCGAAGAAAATGCTGACGTAACTCAGGCTCAAATGGAGAACTTAAAGAAGAAGGATCGAAAGGCTCTTAACATCATCCATCAAGCTTTGGATGAAATTATGTTCGAAAAGGTGGCGTGTGCAATCATGAGCAAAGAAGCTTGGGATATTTTGGAGAATTCATTCAAAGGAGTTGACAAGGTAAAAAAGATTCGACTCCAAACCTTACGTGGTGATTTTGAGGCTTTATGTATGAAAGTCTCCGAATCGGTTGACGAATATTTTTCACGAGTTCAAAAGGTCGTCAATCAAATGAAAAGATGCGGAGAAAAATTGGACGACACCCGTGTTGTCGAAAAAATTCTACGTTCTTTAGATTTCAAATGAGATTACATTGTTGTGGCTATCGAGGAATCTAAAGACGTAGAATCTATGATGGTGGATCAACTTTTGGGATCGCTCCAAGCTCATGAAGAAAAACTCAACAAAAGAGTTGTGAAAGAAGAGCCGCTCGAGCAAGCTCTTCAAACGAAATTTAGCATGAACGAAAAAAAGTTTTGGTAACTCGAAAAGCCAACGAGAAAGAGATCGAGGTCAAAATTATGTCCATGGTGGTTACAACTCTTTCAAAAAAGAAAAGAGGAGACAAAACTCTTATCCGACAAGAGGCGGTGGAAGAGGAGGAAATTATAATGAAAAACTGATGTATGATAAGTCCCAAATTAAATGTTATAATTGTCAAAATTTTGGGCATTAAGCTTCCGAGTGTAGATTGGGTAATAATAAATTTGAGAAAATGGCTAATTTTGCTAGAGAAAATAAAGAAAGTTCTACACTTTTATTTGGGCATAATGAAAATAAAAGCGGAGAAATTACTACGTGGTATTTAGATACGAGGGCTAGTAACCATATGTGTGGTAATAAAAATATGTTTACCGAAATTGATGAAACGGCAAATGGAGATATTTATTTTGGTGATGAATCTAAAATTCCGGTGAAAGGGAAGGGAAAAGTCTTAATCCAATTGAAAAATGGAGAAAATGATTTTATCTCGAATGTTTATTATGTCCCTAATATGACATCTAATATTTTGAGTTTGGGACAAATCTTGGAAAAAGGCTATTATGTGTATTCAGAAAACCTTAGCCTTGTTTTAAAAGATAAAAATGGAAATTTGGTTGCGCAAGTGCCTATGTCGAAAAATAGAAAGTTTTCTTTGGATATTCAAAATGTTGGGGCTAAATGTTTGAAAGCGTGTTTTAAAGAAAAATCATGGCTTTGGCATTTGAGATTTGGGCATCTTAATTTTGGTGGTTTGAAATTGTTGAGTAGTAAAAATATGGTGAAAGGTTTACCTCATATTGATCATGTTGATGAAATTTGTGAGGCATGTTTGTTTGGAAAACAACCGAGGAAAAATTTTCCGAAACAAGCGACTACAAGAGCAAAAAAACCGTTGGAACTTGTTCATACAGATATTTGTGGTCCTATTAAACCAAGTTCTCTTGGAAAAAGCAATTATTTTGCTCTTTTTATTGATGATTTTAGTCGAAAGACTTGGGTTTATTTTTTGAAGCAAAAATCCGATGTTTTTGATGCTTTCAAAAAATTTAAAGCCCGTGTTGAAAATGAAAGTGGTCACAAAATAAATTCTATGAGATCAGATCGAGTGGGAGAATTTCTCTCAAATGATTTTAAAAATTATTGCGAAGAAAATAGAATTTTTCGTCCTTTTACGGTTGCCTATACTGTCACGCCCCAAAATCCATAGAACACGGATATCGAGTCATGACCTTTTTAAAACAAAGAAAAAAGAACCTGTTGGTACGAAATTAAAATTTTAAAAGAAAAAGACTTGCGAGCTAAAGGAACAATTAAACAATAAACGAAAGTATTTACCAAACGCGGCTACAAGACGAGATAAAATAAACGAATGTAAATTGTCCGTAGGCTACAACCTCAAAATATAATATAAATGAAAAGAAAGCAAAAGCCCGAACCCATGTGATACCTTGCTAAAGCTCTTAACCATACGCCTCAACCTAAGTTGTACCTGAAATACAAAATTGTAACGGTGAGTCCCACGCACATAACTAGACGGGACGGCACCACAAACACCGTCACTCCATCCCATAATTGCAAGAGCTCACAAATTCTACAACTACGATAAACGACGTATAAAAAGAAATATAATGACATTCTACAACGGGATAAATTAAATAAATTAAATAACATCAACACACATCTATAGCATACATGGACCTCTCACGCCACCTACCCCAATCCGTAAGGTAGGTCATTCCCTATCCCTTCGGCCGTCTTATGTCCCCGGAATTAGGGAGAGACATAGACCATTGCAACATAAAAATAGATTTATAGTGCGCACTTGGACCTCTCACGCCACTCGTCCCAGTCCGTAAGACGAGTCATTCCCTATCCCTTCGGCCGTCTTCTGTCCCCGGAATTAGGGAGAGACAGAGACCATTGCTAACATAAAAGTAAATATAGTGCACACTGGGACCTCTCACGCCACTCGCCCCAGTCCGTAAGACGAGTCATTCTCTATCCCCTCGGCCGTCTTCTGTCCCCGGAATTAGGGAGAGACAGAGACCATTGCCACTACACCTAAATCACAAGGCCTCGGCCAATAATATAAAATCATCCAATTAACACAATCTCATACGTATAAATATTAAGGCCTCGGCCAATAATATTATACTAATCAAATAACACCATCTCATACGTCATGTAACGTAATACAACATAACACATAACCACATGTACTAAATTCGCAACTAGCCAAACAACTCCAATAACGTAAAATCTCATTCGGGCATTTTAACAAACACATTGTATGCACAATCTAAAACTCATCTCTATTCAACAATATTTTACCCAATTCTATCAACAACCATAATAACATATATTTAACGCATAAAACACGCAACCCATCAATATTCTCATCAATCCGAAATTAATATATCTAAGGTCTCAACCTCTACTATTCAAATAAATGGAATTAAAAGTGTAACACTAACCCCAATTAACAATATAAGAACATAATTAATATAAAAGGCAAAAACCCCCAATTTATAATAAACGTAAAACCTAATCCTAACATACACCCTCGTCTAGTCGCAATGGATAACCCCCGTTACCTTAGCGCGTAGAGAAGATGCTTCCGGTATGAACCCGCTAACGGTGGTCTCTTCTTCTTCTTCTTCTTCTTCTTTCTTTTTCTCTCTTTTCTCTCTTTTCTCTCTTCTTACTTGTTTTTACTGATTTTAGCTTTTGAAAAGTGGCTGGAAAGTGTTTATAAAAAGCTGTTTTGAGATAGTTTGTGGTAACGAACTATTTAGTCCCCAAAGTTCTAAAAGCTAACTCTTAATCCAAAAATATTGTTTTACTACTCAAAAAATAACAAATCTTTTGGGTCCTTTTTTTATTAGTAAAATTAGTAACAGGTTTTTAAAATAAAGTTTTTCGGAAGAGTTTCGGTTTTTGGCTAAAAATTAGTCGAGTGACCGGTTTTTGGTAAAATTTTGTATAAAACGTTTTTGGATAAATTAATTCCTAATTAAAAACACTTATAAAAATACGGTATGTTACATATACCCCACAACAAAACGGGGTTGCTGAAAGAAAAAATCGATCTCTTTTAAATATGGCTCGTAGTATGTTGAAAAGCAAAAATATTCCAAAAGAATTTTGGGCCGAGGCCGTTGATAGTGCGGTTTATTTGTCGAACCGATCCCCATCTCGAAGTGTTTGGGGTAAAACTCCCGAAGAAGCGTGGAGTGGAAGAAAGCCGGGAATAGCGCATTTAAGAGTTTTTGGGAGCATCGCATATGCTCATGTTCCGGATCAAAAAAGGTCCAAATTGGATGCTAAAAGCGAGAAGTTTATATTCATTGGCTACGACCCGAGGGCAAAAGGTTACAAGCTATACAATCCGAAGAACGGAAAATTTGTTGTGAGCCGAGACGTTGAGTTCGACGAAGAAGGAACGTGGAATTTCGATAAAATGGAGGACGACTATAATTTCTTTCCTTATTATAGGGATGAGGAAGATGAGCAAGTTCAAGGAGAAGAGGAGCCCACGACGCCACCACCATCACCTCCTTCGCATGGCGAAGTAGGATCCGCGAGCGATGAAAGTTCAAGCAAAAGACCCAAACGTTTTCGAACCTTACAAGACTTATACGAAGTGACCGAAAGAATCGACGACAACGTTACTCTTTTTTGTCTCTTTACGGGTTGTGTACCAATCGGCGTTGAAGAAGCGTTGCCAAACAAGTTTAAGAGGGAGTGTTGAAATAATAAATTGTTTGGTACAATCTTTGCTTTAATGTCATGAACTTTTCGGATACATGCATAGACCTTTGATATGGATGCATGAATAAGTTGTCTTTTGATTTTCTAGAATAAATGTTCATAACTCAAGACCTTTGATGTTCTCTTGAGTTTGGTATAAATAGGTGTTCTACTTTCATTTGTAAGTACACCAAAATTTAGTTTGAGTTTTATATTATAAGAGTTCTTTCACTCTCTATATTTTGCGTTGTCATTTTATGTGAGTGAGTGGTCGTTTCGACCCAACAAGGGGTAAAACTGTTGATCATCCGACTTCTTCGAGCAATAGTTCTACAGCTTCGAATGGAATATAGATGGATAAAGTGAGTGAGAAAGATGGAAAGGGGTCAAATATTTGTGCTTATGGGCCGAAATCTTAATTTATGTTTAGGTTGATGCAGTATGAAACATTGAAAGTGTCACGTATTGCTTCTTAAGTTCGTCTTACCAACTTATTTTCACTTTTTATGAAATGTGTTCCGGTTAAGTTACAATGTAAGTAGTTTGAACTTTGAATTATACTCCATTATAGTATTGTGTCATATATTGCTCATTTATGTTTTTTTTTACAATCGGTTTCTTTGTAGTTAGTTTGTTAGTTTCATACGTAGTTCTTTTTCGGTACTCAGTGTCCTCGGTCACCAAGTGATATTTTCAGTCCTTTTTATGAGTTCTAAATAGTCCGATTATATCATGTGAGCTTCTGTTTAAATTAAATTGTCAGCAACTAATCCTTTTTTCTATGGACTGAAACAATAATAGTACTACTCCTGTCCGCAAGGGATGATTTTGTCATGCATTACGGATGTTGATCGCTGTTTGGGATTTCTGATATAAGATAAAAATACAAGTAGCAAAATTTGTCATTCTTTTGTACATTGCCGGGCCAAATTTGTCAAGTTTTTAACAATAATTGGGGACATAATTATTGTTTGAAACTGGAACTGTATATATATATATATATGTAGCCTAGTACTATAGTTTATAGCTAGTAGTCTGGGTAATTTGGTCGAATTTTTGCAACAAGACAATTTTGAGTCGATCAAAGACCACACCTGATCAGGCAGTTTAAAAACATACAAAGCATGTCAATTAATCCGAGCATGACGTGCTAGCGAATTAGTTGTTTTATTCCCCAACCTCGCAATCCATCCGAAACCCCATTCATTTTTTAATCCCACAATTGTTGGTCTTGTTAATAGAACCGTCTGTCTATATTAGTCTTCAAAAAGCATTTAGGGAGATTTTACTTGTTAGACAGAATAACTTGTGAAGTTGTACATCGACATTCTCGTGCGTATAACAGACACCCAAAAAATCATGATAAAAGTCAAAATAATTGTTTAAGCGCATGTTCCAAATTGGTCTGAATAGTCAAAGACATATTCATTTCTCGCCTTCCAAATTTGCGAATGTATACATAACAAGTAATTAATTCATTGACATAAGCCGCAACCTACTTTCTCTCTCTATGGGGAAAACCTAGCAACCCAAGCCATGGATGATCAACCCGCCCACTCCTCGGGGGTTCCAAAACCTATCATACCCATACACGATTCTCAACTGAAGCCAAAACAGCCTATCACAAAGTCTTTCACATCGGTGTTTGCCAATAAACAATCAGTTACGATTCCGGTGAAAAAAGTCTCTTGTCAATGGAGGATGTTGCGAAGCTATCGAGACCCTACAAATACACGATTGTAGGGAAATTGAAATTTTCACACGGGCGGCCTAGAAAAGAAGATATTTGTAAGGTAATCAAGTTTTTGGATTTAAATACATCAATTTCAAGTGGAGTAAAACTTAAAAACCGATGAATGTACTAGGAAAAGCTTTAATAAACTAACAGCTCCACTATGACCTTGTTAAATTTATTTCACATAAAATGTTTGTTCTGATTTTTAATGATGGCTTGAGCTTCTAACATCTAACATTTTTGGATATTATCTGTTCCACGAAAAATAGAGAACAAGTCAGGATTCTGCAATCTTAAGAAATTGTTTAGCAATCACATAAATTGGTCAGTGCATCTTTGATGGCATGAATGGTCATTTTCTTGACCTGTCACAAGGGAGCAATTTGTTTAGCAATCACATAACAAAAGCCTCACATAATCCAGCTATTCGTAAGTGAAGTAAAATCACATAATTTCAATGGAACAAAATGACAAACATGTGATGGAAATATTATGGGTTAAGACGAAAGAGAGATTTGTAACAAGGAATGGATTGAGCCATTGACTTTCAAGAATGATGTATTCATTTTTACATTCTGATGATAAGTGAGTTATCAGTGATAAGTCAATTTCATTTTAGCTTTATATCGAAATCGTTAATGTTTCTAGATTTTTGTTTTAAGTTCTTTTACCTGAATGCCGTTGTGTATTACCATGAATTTTCATACAGGTCTTAATCTCTTCACTTTTAAGTTTTTATAAATCAAAGAACGAAACTGTAAACCGATATTCAATCACCAAACCTAATGCAAGAAAAAGAAAAGTCTCACGGTTATGCATAGCAAGGTCTAACGTGTAAACCCAGTTTAAATATAAAGACAGGCCGACAGAAGAAGATAACAATCATGCCTATTGCACTTTACTTCATGTGGGAAAAAAGAAAATGATTCGAGCTTAAAATATGCAGCTAAACAAGCACCTCATCAATTTGATATCACATCATAAGCTTCATGTCTTAGGGGACATTTGTGTGAAGGTATAATTAAGGTCTCGACTTGAATTGAGTACTTATGGACTGAGATGTTTTTGGCAATTCACTTCCCATGGCTTTCTTAAAAAGTTATTCCACATGTATCCTTTATTTTCCAAGAACGAAGAAATACATTGAGAATTTCCCTAAATGCGTGTACTTTATTGCCTTGTCTGTAAACTTCTTTTTGTCTCTTCTTACGTTAAAGCTTTGTTTGCATTTTTACAAGAGCACGCTTCCACAAATCGAAGTCGTGACATCCAAGTCACATATCTCGTACGAAAATGTAAAATATTGTAGCTGCTGGAGACAATACTGCTCTTGATATATATATCTGTATTATTCAAATTTGCGAGGGTTATACTAACATAAATTCGAATTATACAGTAGTGCCTCTGGGAGTAGGCCGTGGGGCATGGCTTTTAACTTTCAAATTTTGTGAAGATTAGTTTTCTGTTTGTTGTGGTTCCATTCATTTTATTTCCTTCTGCTTCGCGTTTTTTTTTCCCGATTAGTTCATTAATCTTAACGAAAAGTTCAAATGTTCAATCTTTCAAATTACTCACAATTACGAAAACATGGTTCCAATTAGCCCTAGCTAGAAGAATAAGTTAAAAATGAATTGCTACTCCTCCGGCCCATTTCAACATCTTTGCTTTGTTTTTCGAAATACTTATTTTTAAAGGTTTCTTATAATGATATCCATAGGATCATTCATGAAAATCCTAAGGTCAAGAGAAACAGTAAGGCTATATAACCTTTCCTTATAATATTCTATAATGTATTTCCTTATTTATTTTGTTAATTATGATATTCTATATTTCTATGTAGGCTTTCCTTATTTTGTTTCGTATAATTTCCATCTAGCGAATTCGTTAGTCAACCAAATATATAGGCTATTTCCTATTTGGCAATCTATTTTACCTCAACCGAATAGGCAACTTCCTGTCTATATATTAATGATGTGCATAGTCTGAAAGATAAATAAAACAACACGGTAATTGTTTTCCTACGTACCTCGGTTTATCTCTCTTTTTCCCTTTTCTAATATTTAAAACAAAACGAAAGAACAATGTCACGTTCTCGGCGGCTCCTCATATCCTTCCACACAGAATCACTGCCACACCATATCATGATGAGGTCTACCATGATCACGATCATTGTCGTCGTTATCGTTATATACGCCTTACTAGTACTGTTAATCCAGCTCTGGACGTGGGGGAAAGAAAAACTAAGTGAAAGAAGAGCGGCCGTATTAAGACAGGTAAGGGAATTATCTAAGAAAACGAAAAACTTAAATGCAAAAAAACAAAATCAAAAAGCTACTGTTCATCGCAATTTTTGCAATAGACTGCTTCACAGTCTTGAGAAACGATATATTCATCATTCTCAATAGTTTATTAGTTCATGCAACGTGTAGTTTTTTATTTTTACAGCATTAATATTATTTTTTTGGTTCGTACATACTATCTAGGATCATGCTGCCCCTAGCTCCCGCAACATTGTCATCCCTCAGCAACCGCCACGCCAACATCAGGGTCCGAACAACCATGTTTGCCAAACCGCCACGTCATCATCCGTCTTAATAAACTCCTTGTCATCATTTACCTCTGCCTCTGTAGATGGAGACTGTGCGGTGTGCTTGTCCAGTTTCGAAAGGACTGATCTACTGTGGCAGCTCCCATGTTTCCACACGTTCCACAAACCATGCATCGACAAGTGGCTAACCGCCCACAACACGTGTCCTATGTGCAGGGCCACCATCAAAATCACGAGAAAAGATGGAAGAGTTGGATATCTTTTATACGATATCATGTGGCTCCAAACATAGTAGTCTGAGTAATCTTTGCTTATACGAGAAGTCTGCACTGTTTCCTTAGATAATAGAGTTGGAAAATCTACTATTAATGAGAAGTTTGAACTTTGATTATGGTATGTTTTGAAGGTTAAGAAAGCTAGTTTTTCTTTTTTTTAATCAAACTGACATTTTCATTAATCAAATGGGACATACATCAGTAAAATAAAATTAAAGAAAACAAACAAACAAAGTAACTATTAAACAAACTAAAAACTCAGACAAACATAGTGCCTTGCATAAAACCCAAAACGACAGTTTCATAGCTTCAGTGGTGGCTAGGGCCACCAAATCATCCTTTTTAGGTTCATTTTTAAATTCTTGTAGCTCCTGATATTCATCAAATGAGCAAACGCATCAGCTTACTTACACTTTTTTCTCATATTTAAGGTAATTAATTAGCATCACTTTTATATTTTTAGTTTAACAGTTTAACTTTATACATTTTTTAGCTTATCTATCAAATTTATTATTATAACTAAATATTACTATATTTTAATATATTTCTATCAATTTTTTTTAATTTATTAGAACAACCACATTTAATAACTTACAAATTTTCTCGTATTTAAAGTAAAAAATACATTTTTACAACTTATAAGGAAACTTTTGGTTTATACAAATTATCATTTTTTTTATAAATTTCTCTATCACAACTATACAACTCATATTTTTGTTATTTTATTAATTTATATATGAAAAGTACAACTAAATAAGAGAGAATAAGAGAAAAGTAGGGAGAGAGAATAATAAATTATTATTTTAATTATAATGAAACATCTTGTATATTTAAACTAATGGATAATAAAACTGATGCGTATAACAATCTTCTCATTTTAAGTTAAATTAGTGATATAAGAGAACTTCTGTGAGTGCTAAATCTTAGTTTTTCTCTAAAAAAAATTAAAAAAAATTATATTAATACTAGAATGTTTTTTTTTTGCTTTCATCCACTTCTACATATATGATCGAATCAATGCAGTTAACAATTGATTTGTTGTTTTTTTTTGTTAAAGCCTTTATGGATGTAGTCAACATTTAAATGGTATATATTGATTACAAAATATATTGAATAATGGGGAGATTATTAGAAATTTCTTACTATAACTTTAAAATGGTAGCTGGATCACAATTCACAATACTTTCTTTTTATATCTTAAACAAAAAAATCGTTTTGGGATGAAAGTGTCGGGTTTCCAAGCCAATAATTTCTTTTTATAGCTTAAACCAAAAAATCGTGGTAAATTAAAAACATAAATGGAAAGCTTATGCTTTAATAAACACTCTTTGGTGTGGAAATAAATCTTTCTTTCAATTCATAGTTTACCTTTTTGTTTCAATCTAGAAATCACAATGCAACAAACAAAGAGCTACACATTCAAACTCAACAACACAAGTTTCTGAGATTAGAAATGAGAAAAAAAAACAAAAAAAATCAACCGACTATCGAGAAAATAAGATTTGTACAACAAAGGTTGGAGATCATCACGATCATCAACAAGTAATTGCAGCTTTTACTAGACCAACTTTTTTGTTAACAGAGCAATCTTCTAAAAGTGCCACTATAAAGTTAGTAACCTCAATATAACACTTTTGAAAATAGTTTTTTTAAGATAAATTTTCTAAAAATAGCATTTTTTTTTTAAAGACAAAAAGCTTGAAAAGTTCTCTTGCTTTAGTAACTATGCTTTTAAAGTACATAATGATTTACATCTAACTCCCGAAACTGTTATTGATTTAGAGTTCAAATTTGAAGCCCCGAAAACAATCCCTCAATCATAATTTACTTAAACAGTAAAAAAAATAAAATCATCTTGGCAAAAATTTCAAACCTGGTTAGCTATCTGCTTGAACTTCATTAAATAAAAACATTCAATACTTACATCCCCAATATATTGCACAAAACAACAGAATTAGCAAAATAAATACATGTTTCAGAGACGAGCATGTTCACTAGAAAGCTAACTAAAGCAGTTGATCACGTTAAACTAAACAAAATAATAAGTCCAGCACTCAGGGGATGAATTACTGAGATTCCAAAACTTGTGTTCTTGCTCATCAGTTTTTCTTTTTCTTCTTTGAGGTTGGTTTAACCTGTAAATCAAAATTGGGAAACAACAAAAAAAGTAGTTAGAAAGAGAAACCAGATACACAGACTTTCAAGACACAATTAGCAACAAGTCGTACTTGTGCAGGAAAGTTTGAATACATTAGCACAGGATGTAGGTAGTTAATTTGTCCAGAATCAATCAAGGAAACACAGATAAAGTTTGCTAGTAGTCAGCATTCTATAGAAGGCGCACACATATCAAACATCATACTGTTCTAGTTTTATGTATATACACCCATTCATGCTATCGTCCAAGCAAATTATCCTAAAAGCCAAATATTCTAATTTACGCAAGTTATATGTGATCTTATCCTACGTGATCATATTAAACGGAAAGACAAAACAAGATGCAGAACTGTTGAGAAAAAGACAAAGCAAAACTAAGCCTTGTCATTAAAAAATCAGTACAACTAGCGTCTTTGAACATGTTCTGTAAGTTGAGCTGATACTTACCCAAAAGAAAAGTAATTGGCTCTCCGATCCACAGGTGAAGAATGAGAAACCACAAATAAAAACCAAAGAATTACCAGGAAAAACTATAATAAACTAACAGCTCCACAATTACCTTGTTAAATTTATTTACATAAAATGTTTGTTCTGATTTTTTATAATGGTTTGAGCTTCTAACATGCAACATTTTTAGTTATCTATGTTCCAACAAAATGGAGAACAAGTCAGGATTGTGCAATCTTTAGAAACATACCTTATCAAGTTTCTCTAAATTCGTCAACGCGTCTTTGATGGCATGAATGGTAATTTTTTTGACCTGTCACAAGGAAGCAATTTCTTTAGCAACTACATAACAAAAACCTCACATAATCCAGCTATTCGTAAGTGCAGTAAAATCGCATTTATCAATGGAACAACATGACAAACATGTGACGGATAAATTATGGACCAAGACGAAAGAGAGCTTTGTAACAAGGAATGGATTGAACCATTGATTTTCTAGAATGAGAATATAGTCGTTGTTACCTTCTCATGATGAGTTATCAATGGACAATGATAAGTCAATTTCACTTTAGCTTTATGTCCAAATCGTTAATGTTTCTATATTTTTGTAAACTTCTTACCTGAATATCTGTTTATTACCATGAATTTTCATAAAGGTCTTAATCTCTTCACTTTTAAGTTTTTAGAAGTCGAAGAACGAAACTGTAAACCAATATTCAATCACAAACCCAATACAAGAATAAGAAAAAGCTCACAATCATGCATAGCAAGGTCTAACGTATAAACACAGTTTAAATATAAAGACAGGCCGAAAGAAGAAGATAACGAGAAAGTGGGGAAAGTTATATTATTGTATTGCATACAACCACCTAAGAATAGCACACGAGATTAAATTGTGAATTAACTACCATAGAAGTATGCCAAATTAGTCAAAATAATAAAAGACATCAATTTAGAAGTTGCATTTTTAAAGAAACAAACGATTAGCGTACCTCCAACTTATCTTCCTGAGCTCGATGATTTTGAGGTAGTAATCGAAATTCTTCAGTGAGACGTAAACATTCTTGAACATTTTCTGGAGACACAAAGTCTAATGCAACCTTTATGCATGACTACAACATCAGAAAGAAAATTTTCAGAGATCATACAAAAGTAGTTTACCATCATCAAGCCACAGAAATAAACAACCCATGATTTCGACTCATGGCTCAGAGTAGATGAAAAGAAAAGTGACTTGAAAAAGTAATGGTCACAACTACAATATCTGTAAAAATGGTGCTCACAATTTGGTGGTAAAAACACCTATGACCCTGAAATCAAATTACACTTTGATTTTAATAATTTAAAGCGCTTATAATTTAATTAAATCCCTTTAAATTTATCTGAATTCTAGTAATATCTTCTTCAGGAACAATGAAGTTTTTTGGGTGCGATTAGGCCTGAAAAGGTCAACTTAAGGAAGAAACAGAGACATTTAAACTTGTGATTAGTCTCAAATTCTTAAGAAGCTATTCTTCTATAATTTCGTCACATCTCCTTTTGCCTTTTTATACCTAGAATTTTTTTCTGGAACAAATAAATAGTAAAATTTAAGAGAATAGTTTCTAGAAGGGCTCATGTACATTACTTTTGCACGTAGAAAGATTTGACAGTTCCTTTTTAAAGAATACAAAATAGAAAACACGTTACAAACTATAAATAAAAATTATTAATTTCATCAATTTTCTTCAAATAGTTTGTTTACCTTCAGATTCCTAACTTGGTGAGGGCAGCCAGCCGGTATAAACACAGAATCACCAAGGTTTTGCAAGAAAGTCCATGCTTCGACTCCTACACACAAAACATACTTAAAAATGTATTTCCAAAATTTTACTAGACCCAGGATCGGATAAGAATCAAGTTACCAACCAAATTCTTCCTTTAATCTTCGCTTGTGTTCCATTGTAAGATAAAATGTTTGGTCATGAATAGGGTGAATAACCTGCAACGCCAAAAAAAATTACATTTTAGTTATAATGTCATAATTACATAATAAAAAACAGAGATTATCAGTAATTATAGTTTCATAACAACGAAAAGGGACAGAAATCCAAAAGTCAGGGACTAGAATTGAATTGCATTCCCGCAATAGGATGCAATTTTTTTCTATGTTTGGGAATAATGCAATTTTCATCTACTAGTTCTTTTTTATAAAATTAATTTACACGGTACATAAAAATCCCAGGTTTTAAAGAAACTCATATTCTATGTTTACAGTACTATGTCGCATAGGTTCGTTTGCTCCATACACATGAACAAAATTAACAACTAAAGAAAACATGAAAATTTCCAATTCCATTTGGGAAAAAAAAAAATCATTTAGCAGAACAAACCAACCTACTATTGTTTAATTTGATTTAAAATATGGTACATACAAACATTGAGATTTATATTTGTATATTCAACTGTAATTGAAGTTTTCAGTTATTGTTGAATCAAAAGTAAACAGCATGTTTCTTGTTATTTTCTATGTTTAAAACCCCAACTCATATTCAAATCCCCTTGTCCTTGTTCTGTGTAACAGATCTATTCATCTCTCATGAAAAATTCAAACACGCGACTAACAAAAAACAAACTACCATTTTTTTTCATCAAATAACTTTTCAGAAAACATTACACGGCACAAGCTATGGTTTTACTTATGGCTAAAGCCTTTGAGATAAATATTAAGCAAAGCAGGACTCAAAGGGACATAAAATGTAGGGCAATTACCACATATAACACATGATGGAATAAATCAAAATAACTATAACCTGCTGCAACGATGTACAGTATGCATGCCTGAACTCCATATAGTATTTCCTAAGATATTCTTGTAACTTAGGAACATCTTCTCTGCGATAGATGTCCCAAAGAGCACCTCCATTTGAATACTCATCTCCTTCAAAGTCTTCCTCAGTTGACACATGCTCATGACCTTTCTCAGTATTATTGTTATATCCCTTGCTTTGGAAAATTTCTCCTTCATCTTGAGCCTTGTGTTTTGTCTTATATTTCTCCACAGTCTTGAGTGTCTCTTTAGATAACTTAACTTCAGCAGTATGAGTCAAGACATTAACCTGAAAAACATAGAAGCAGCGACCTTACAAACTCCGGAAAACATGTTACTGGTATTTTCTGTTTTGGTAAATTTGCAACTGAATAACAAATACTTTTTTTGGTGTTTAAAAGAATATTAAGCGTGACTTTAAAGTCTTTAATAGAAGGTAACAGATAGATCCATGTAAATCCGGGAAGAGTTCACTTTAGTTTTTAAAGAGAGGAAGCACAATTTTAGTTACTAAAGTAGGGGATGGTATTCATATAGTTTAGAGTCTAGACAGGTAAAATTCTATGAACCAACAAATTCCTGGAAGAACTTGCACCATGTAAACCATCATTGTGGGCTGCCATTTGAAAATCTTATGATGTAAATTTTACAGACAGAATGAATACACAGTCAAGTATTGAAATCATCTCAAATAATCATGATTCCAGAAACAGCCTTGTAGTCTTTGTTGTGTAACCGTATAGTGAATAGTGATACAAGGAAGTGTTGAAGTATACATGTAAACAGACAAAATATGTTGGTCGACACCAGATAAACAGCATTAACCTCAAACTGATAAAAAGAAGTTAAATAGAAATGAGGAAGTGCTGCTGTTATTGTAAAATTAGATGTAAAGAAAAGTAATAATTTGATAATTACATTCATTCTGATGTAAAATCAATAGAAGGAGAACTTAACAAGTTGTCTTCGTATGGTCATGGACAAAAAACTTCTAACAAGATATAATTTGCACTACATGCATTCGAAGCCAAACCTTAGCCTAATCTTTCCCCTCACCAAGAAAGGCAGCCGCATGTTCATAAACTACAAAATAAACAATTTAAGCAAGTACTTCCCTGATCAAAACCATAAACAGGTTTTCTATCTATCACTGTTTAGGGTAAACTTACTTTTATCTTCTTAACCATATGATTTCTCTAATACTCTGTAACTTAAATAAACAATGTGCTAAACAGAGCCAATCGGTAAATAGCATTTCGACTTGTGTCTACCAACAGTAACCATTACTAGTGTAGTTGTCAGTGAAAACAAAGTGTATTTTGCCACACGAGTGAAGTGTTAATCTATACTAGTGGATAATAACAAACGTTATTACAATGAGAATAAGCTTAAAAGATTGATTATCATTAAAACTTAAACAGAATTATGTAGTGATCCTTAACTTCCAAAAGAGCTAAAATGCAAACCCGTAGTTTCTCCTATTTTGTTGTTCCTTTCTTTTCCTTTTTCTTATTTTCAATTTTTTTGAGATACTTTCTAGTTATTTTTGATCAAGTGTACAAACTCTGAACTTGTACTTTCTTTAAGCACATGTCTACAAAACACAAGTTTGTCATCCACGGCTCTTAAAAGGTCAACCATATTTTAAACCCTAAAAGAATTAGAGGGTCGAGCACATTATAACATAAAAAATAGACAGGTTGTAAGTGATTACAAAGAAACTCAGGAAAAAAATATTAATTACCGCATCAGACATGTCACAGTGAAGCTTTGTAACAGAATCTCCACGTCCCAATTCCTGAGGAACTCCATAGGCAATATATGTTTTCGGCCCCAAATCCGGCTTTAAACTTCCTTCGGGCAACTTTGTAGAAAGGTTCAAGAACCCTTCACGAGGGTGGGTATAATGTTTGAATGGTAGACAAGTAATAAACTCGAAACCGTGCCTGGGTAAATGTTCCTCAAAAAAGCTTTGTGGAGGCCAATCTTTCAATTTCAGAATCTTAGGCCACTCGTACTTATCGAATCTTCCATCAAGGTATCCTTGAAAGAACTGATGGCAATTAGTTTCCTCCTGCAGTTCATCACAGAATCTTAAAATACTAAAAGATCAATTCAGAAATTTCAGAGGTCAAACCATGTAACCAAAAAGAAAAGGCAAAGGAACAACAGTGCAATAAAAAATTCAATGATTAAAGCACTGATGAACAGTAATTAACAATAACATATTAAGCAGTAGGCACATCATAAAATCCAGAAACCTATTCTTTCGTAAAACTAAAATTGAAAATTTCCAACTCAAAAACTTGCAGGCAATCCCTCTTACAAGCATTGCGGCACCGGAAAACATGTCAGGGGCTTCAAAAAATAAGTAGAACTGAATGTAACGAATTCAGCTTTCAGCACAGGAAAAAGAATGTAGATTCAGTAATTAACTCACAAGATGCATGCATATAGTTCTATCTATGAGCTGAAAATTGAAATATTAATGGGTTCAAATAAAGTTATATTAAAAGCCAATTGAAATAAAATGCCCAAAAAAAGAGAAACTGACCAGATCCCAACTCAAACAGTTAATAGCACTCAAGTCCAATTGCAAATCATAATTCTCATTCTTAATCTGACGACAAGCACGCCACATCACCATCGGTTCCCAGCTTAAACCTAGTGTAGTCTCAAGGACATCTCTGACGATCACTGGCTCACCTTTACGCCAATGCCACTGAAAATGATTCAGATCTACATCCTTAAGATCCGTAGCAGCTGGGCAGTACAAATAATTATCATCGGAATTTTTCCTTCGAGATGCTTTTCTTAAATTATAATTATTACCAGAAACAATTTCATCATCTTCTGTAAAACAAGGGCACCTTGTTCGAAAAAGCTCGGATTTATCATTAAGTTCATTCTCTCTAGCCCTCTCTTTAGCTTCATTAAGCAACTCTGAGAGCCAATTTTCTATAAACATAGTCTTCAATCCCAATACCCCCTTTCCACAACCACCTCTGTCTTTCGCAGGGCAAGGAATTTCACCATTTTCATTTGCTTGCCATTCAGATTTTGGCTTAACACCATTGCTCACTTCCCTAGTGATAAGAGAGACTTCTCTTCTAGAAGCAGTACCTCTTCTGCTTTTAGGAGGGTCTTTATTATTGGTAATACCATGCATATATTTGAGATCTTTAACCTCGACGGACGCATTAATTTCTCCCTCACCTCCTTGTAGGTGGCCGTTACGCAACTCTTGGCAACACGTCAGACACAAGTCATATGAACAGTTTAGGCAACTTCGGTGGAAATCAACAATTGAAGTCTTGCAGTTGTTGCTGAATAAAAAATGTAAATATATAGAAGGTTAATTTTTATCGTCGTCAAATTTTGAAAACCTTTGAGTAAAAAAAATATTTGCTGTTTTACCAGTAAAAACGTTCATCTTTGTCAAATTCTACTTTCTGTGCTTTTACTTCTGACAGATGCTGGCCTGAAATATAAATTAACAAGATAAAGCTATCAAACAATATAAAGCAGTCCATTAATAGTAGTATCATTTCGGTTTTACTTATGCAAAGACAAAACCTAAAACCATACCCAACCACAGGCAGAGATGTTATAGATGAAGCCACCTATGGAGAAGAAACTCTACTTTTCGCAAGTAACACAACAGTGTTTTCTTACTTTCAGATATATAGAAATAAGAAGGAAAAAATGAAAATTCCTAAAACTACACACTCAAAATCAAACAAGAGTATTCAATTTGTGATTTACATGTAAACCGTTCAGATTAGTCTTACATTGGATCGCTAGTATCCCTACTTTCCTGTAGTGGTTCATCAAACAAACATTTCTTGTGTAATATCAATTTCTCTTTTCTTTTTCAAATGAAAGACAAATTAATTGACATTGGTTCAGGCAAATATAAAAATTAAGCAATGCACATAATCAGCTTAGATAAACTGAAAAACTAACCCAACGTATAGCCACATTAACAAGAACAAAGAAGATATAGAAATGGCAAGAGCGAGTTGTACTTGATCAAAGGAAAATAATGGAATATGAAAAGCCACACTGATTTACACAAACCTTGAATTTTAGCCTCCACATGCATCTCCATCTCCTGTTGCTGATTGAACTTTTCCAGAAAAGGAAGAAGTGAGTTTAGAACAGATCGAGAGAACAGCTTTTCTTCTGTCACGCTTAATTTTTGTTTTATATTCTCCTCTAGTTTCTTCCGTTCCTAAAAAAAGGGAAATGAAAAATACGATTACAAACTTAAGCATGGGAAAGCTTCAATGACTTGTAACCATTCATAAATGACGTGACGAAATATTACCTCAACAAGTATATTACAACGCAGGCAACTCTTACAATTGCAGTTGGTCTGACAAACAGGGCATTTTGTGGCAAAGTCATCCTCGGTCATATTAGGATACCTGCAAATAAACAAAGATGAATGTAGACAACTTGCAACTTAGAGTGGGAAAATTGGCATAAAATGTAACAAATCAAGAAAGGTACATAAAAATATGTGGAGAATTATGCTTGGCTTATAATACATGTCATCTCACTACATAAAACAGTGAACAAAATTTTAAAAAGTTTTAAAGTGTTTTGTTTTGTGCTCTTTCAACCAGGCTATTTCAGGTTTATAAATTTCATCACTACCAAGTAGAGAAAGGATTGAACAACATATCCATTCAGTGTCCAGAATCCAGATCTGTAACTACTACTAGAGAAATTTAACAAAACCTGTAGACCTGTTCACCAAACACTAGAATCACTGTAAAAACATGTCTGTAGTATCATAACATAACCAAGGTGAAGCTAAGTTCAATTCTTAGAATTCCACAGATAGAAAAGCTTACCATGGCCAACTTAAAACATGCAGCAAATAACCTAAAACAACCAGTAAATCATAAATCGTGTAAAACAAAACTACATTGTTACCATCTAGTCATGCAGGGGACACAATATCGTTTCGTCTCACACATGGTGCACCGAACGACCCTCCCCTTATCATTCCTCTGACATTGATGACACATATTTGATATATATGGGTTCCCCTGCCCAATACAAAGTAGGGTTAATTAAACTGATAGTTTCACAAAGATGGCCACGAAGAAATATAAAGAGGGAGAAGTTTTACATCTTTATCCCTCTTTAAACGATTGGAACCAGAATTCTGGTTCTTAGGTTTCTTTTGAGCAGAAGCAGTTTTAGACTTTTTTTCCTCCTTTATTTTATTCTTCCTCGGCCTCAATGTCCTCAAAGGAGCACTATTATCGAAACATCCTTTCTCAACTTCAACAGCCTCATTATCACCTTCCTTGTAGTTTTCTTTGCTATTTTCCTCTTTAAAATCACCCTCTACTGGGCCCACCTTTTCTTTGTCATCAGCATCGAATTCCTTGTGATTTTTATTTATGATTGATACGCCATCTTCATCCTGTTAAAAACATTAAAAATATTGATACAACCAATATTAATACCACATAATAGTCAGAGCGTACCTGCTTTATCAGCCATGACAATCAAATAAAACAGTCACTTATACAAAATGGTCGGAACAAAATAAGATATGAAAATGTCTTGTAATTTTAAGACATAAAATAAACAAAAGTCTTACTATAAATGCCTTTATTTTACTGGTGCTTGGCAGCAAAATATTTTAGTCAGGAGTAGTACTTCATAGCACTTGATAGGTGTTTCATTTGAACCATAGAGCATAAAATGTTTCAACTTGTTATCAAGTGTTGAACATCAAGATAGAACAACGAGATAAGGGTTGGATAGGCAAAGATCTCTACTATTGCTGTTTTAGTTGACACAGGAATGAGTAAATATTGTCTGACTGGGTCTGTCTCCCGTTTTGCTTATTTTTCACTTATTATACAACATTAAAACAAGCCAACTTGGCAAAATTAAGTACTTTTTTAAGTTTTCTACTTCGACAACCAGCGACCAACATCAATAAAGTAACCAGATTGAATCAAGGAATCTAGAGACATTGTCTTTGGGAAATTCTGATGATGTCCGTCAAAACTAGGGGACTACATAGTTCGACTAAGATGGTTAAAAATAAAAACAAAAAGAGGGGGGAAAGCTTACATCTTTATGTCTGTTTGAAAAGTGAGTTGTTTTGGAACCAGAAGTTTGTCTCTTAGGTTTCTTTTGAGCAGAAGTGGCTTTAGGCTTTGCTTCCTTCTTTCTCTTATTCTTCTTCAAGCTCAATATCTTTGAAGAAGCACCAGTATTAACACATCCTTTTTCAACTTCAAGAGCCCCATTATCACCTTCCTGACGTTCTTTCAATTTTTCTATTTTCAGATCACCCTGAACTGGGTCCACCTCTCCTTTGTCATCGGCGTCCTTTTCCTGGTGATTCTCCTTTGTGCTTGATAGACCGTCTTCATCCTGCTAAAAAAATTAAGAAACCAATCAATCCAAACATATTCTATATGGTAATATCAAACACAGCAGGCATATCAAAACGAGTACCTAATCTTTTAGCCTTGTCAATCAAGTAAAGCAGTCACTAACCAAAACAGTCAGGAAAAATAAGATATAAAATCTCTGTTTATTTGGATTATTGAGTTCTGAAGATAATTCTTATCACACATGCATCTACTTTATTGGTTTTTGGCAGCAATGTGATTTCTCATGAAACTAAAAGTCAAAAAAGTGTTTTAGTTCTAAGTACTACTTTATAAGACTTAATAAGTGATTCACTTAAACCATAGATCAAAAATTGTTTATCTTGTTATCAAGTGTAAATATCAAGATAGAATAACGAAGTAAGGGGTGAAGACATGAAGCTCTTTTATGCTGTTTGGTTGAAACTAAAATGTGAAAAATCTGACTCGAAATGTATTCCGTTTATCTTCACTTGTGCTACAATTTAATAACAAGCCGACAAGGAAAATTTCTTCACTCAAGTTACAATTTAATAACAAAACGACTAGGCAAATTAAAACGCTGCCTAATGTTTTCAACATCAACCGCCAGATATCAGTAAAAATAGCAGATTTTGAATCAAGGAATCTAAGAATAAGTATTGTCTTTGGTGAAATTTTGGTAACATCGGTCAAAACTAGAAGACTAGCAGCATAAAATTAGATTATAATATTGCAACTAAAGGAATAACAAGATACGTATCAGATCTGTGTATACGGCTGGTTTCTTCTTAGCATTAAATATGTAATACCTTTTGGAATTAGTTATAAGTACTAAAAGTCTAAAAGAGTGTTAAGCGTGGGATTAAATATTAACTACAGGGAGTGGTGAAGTTTATTGCATTACATTGTTAAATATATCTAAAATATACATTAGGGGAAGAAATAATGAATTGTGTTAATAGTAAAAAGTATTCTAATGAAAGTATCTTTTTGCTTGTAGCCTCAAGAAGAATTTTTATTTAAAATAAAAACTAACAAAACGTATTGTTTAACGGTATACCAAACAAGTCTATAAACAGCTACAGGAGAGTCAACTGATAACTGAACTCACCGTATTTTATCTATAAGTATGTGATACAGGATTATATTACAGAATTAATCCTACCAAAATTAATCCTTCTAAAGAACCAGGTGTATCAATAAAGTAAGCAGTTTGTATAAAGGAATAATTAGGTAAATCTGTCTTTGGGTGACTTTGTCAAATTTATACTCTCGAATTTAGCATTAACGAAAGTCTGTTACCACTAAGAGACTAAAGGCTAATATTCTTCTACCCTAACACATCTAGGTGTATGGTATGGTACTTAGTGTCACCGACAATGAAGATTTTTTGGCAGATGTTAAGGTTGGAGATGTTATAGAATCTGTTCAAGTAGTCTCTGGTTTGGATCTTGTGAACCCAAGCTACAAGATTGTCGGCTAGTATGATCTTTCCCTTCCTAAAATGTGAGTATGCCTTAAATCTTGTGCACTTGTGCAAGAGAGAAATTGTTCTGTTGTTTAATGTTTGATGATCCATTACAATTGAATTTTGAACTCGAGCATGTAAGACATTGAATTGTTTCTTATAATGAGTTGATTTACGTGCATTTTGACAGAATTGTTATAACAAAATTTTGATGACTTATGAAGTCTATCCAGATTTCTGATGCTTATGTCAGGTATAATATATTCGGGGCAATGCCTAAAACATACAATTGACCAAACCTGATTACCAAAACATACAAACTCAAACCTTTATTCCCAAAAGGTACAACTAACCAACTAACAAATTAAAAAAATATATAAAAATCAAAAAATATTAATATTTAAAAAAAAAAAAACGTATATCTTTTTAAAAAAATAATCAAAAATAATAATTTCAAAAATATATATATTTTTTGAAAAAAAGTCAAAAAGAAATTAAAAATATTTTTTTTAGAAAAATACCAAAATATGCATACCTAAAGGTTTGCGCACTTTTTGAAGTTTTTATAAAAAAAAAAAATATATATATATATATAAAATTATTATTATTTATAAAAAAAATATTATTGTTATTTTTTAAAAAAAAAATAACATTTTTTGAAGTGTCATACCTACAAGTATGCGCACTTTTTGAAGTGTACCTACATGCACGCACTTTTTGAAGTTCTTATAAAAAATAATTATTTTTTAAAAATAAAAATAAATTAAAAGTTTGCATACCTTTAATTAAATTAAAAGTGCGCATACCTGGAGGTATGCACACTTCAAAAATTAAAATTACACTTTTTTAAGTGTGCATATCTACAGTTATGCGCACTTTTTGAAGTTTTTTTTTTAAAATAATAATTTTTATAAAAAAAGTAATTTTTTTAAAAAAATTAAATTAAATTTTATTTTTTTATTTTTAATTTGTTATTAATATTTTTGAATTTTACCTATTATTAGTTAGTTAGTTAGTTAGTTAGTTAGTTGTAACTTTTAGGAATAAAGGTTTGGGATAGTATGTTTTGGTAATTAGGTTTGTAAAGTTGTATGTATTGGTAATTTCCCTAATATATTTTGATGTTTTATTTATAGAAATCTGTTATAACACTTGTAGAAATCTGTTATAACAGAATTAAACAACTGTTATAACAGTTATAAAATTCTGTTATAACATAACAGAATTATAACAAAATAGAATTATGTACACAAATTATATTATGTTTACAACAGACTTTATCAAACAAAAAGTCTATTATAACTGTTACAACAGACTTCTATTCTGTTATAACAGTTATAACATAATCCTATAATTGTTATAACTTATAACTGTTATAACAGTTATTATAACACAATTACCTTTAGTGCCGGCCCGGTATATCGGAATGCGTAAGTCTCGAAATTTTTTTTGCTTGATAAATAAAAACAAAATTAAATTGTAATTTATGAGTTTAGAACCATTGATTTCTTATGTTGAATACCAACCTACTCTACTATTTGAGTTATTGCAACACATGGTAAACTTTGGCATTATTTGGTGGCATTACTAGAGGTCTGGGATTGGACTATTTATGTAGTGGGGCTACAAATGCAGCAGCTCTGTAAATGGGGATGGGACTACAAAAGTGATGGGAGATCAAATGATGGTAAATGGCATCATTTAGAATGCCTCTGGGGGTGGTATTTGGATGGGGGATTCAACCCATTAGTTACAAATAAGTGCTTTCTTTACACGTCACACACTTGTTTCATGAGTACAGACAACTCAATTGAATACATACATACATACATATATATATACACGCGTCAACGCAACTCATCTCATCATCTACTATAAAACTCATCTAAAATTTATCCATACAAATTTATGATTTACTAAATACATGCCTTACATTCCATCTGTATTTTGCTACTATGGTATACAAACTCACTTTTCAACCCATTGTTTTAATTATTTTTCAAATAATAAAGTCACTTTAAAAAAAAATCAAATGAATTTTCTTATGTTTTCTAATTAAACCTTATTAGGGACATTTTCAAGTTTAAAATTACTCCATTTCAATCAACAACATTCATGATAAAAGGATAAAATGGTAATTGACATAAAGAATCCTATCCAATGCATAAATCTGTAAACCAAACATCAGATAGGACACGTATTACCTAGTAGGATTAGTAGTGAAATGATCATTTCTAATCCATGCTTAATCCCGTTCGGACTCATAGTTCCGGGACTATGAATCCCGCAACCAAGGGTGTTTAATATTTTTATTTTAACTACCCGGTATATTAAAAATATAGTCGGCTGTTGCCCGTATTTTTTTTTTCCAGATCAATTGCCCCCTCATTGCCTTTACATACAAAGCTAATACTTAGAGCAATGTCCGGTTGAAACCGACTTACAAAAATACCCCCACAGATAAAAATATCACAAAATTCACCACAAACGACATATATCCATACCACACACAAAAAAGTGAAATATTCTACTACTATCATTTTCAAGAAATAAAACCATACACATGTAAATATCAATTTAGAAGTAAAAAAATATAAAATACCTTATTGGTGCACTCGGCTAGTGTTTTCATACCACGATACCGTATACCCTTACGACACCCATCATAATTGTTTTTCTCATACTCGTCAGGACCCTGTTTTTTGAGGTTTTTTTGATTAACAGGAATGTCCGTACAACTATCAATAATAGCATCATCCATATTATTGTCCATCTTTTTTTTTTATTAGTATTACTTATTTGATCAGAGTAATAAAAAGAAGGAGAGGGTTTTGCCTTTTTGTTGATGAGTTTATCTCACTGAGTTAGTAAGTGGTTGATATATATAGATACATACATTTAGGAATATATGAAGATGGAAGGACGTGTAACGTGTATCGTGGGATTTGATGGATTTGGGAGGGAAACTGAATCGCGAGATTCAATACAAATCATTTTATTATTACTATTCATTCATATTATTTTATTGTTTTTATTGTACGTTGTTGTAATGTATGTTCCTATTGTTACTACTTATTAAGTTATTATTATTGATCATTTAATTGTGAGTAATATATATATATATATATAAGTATGATTTTGAGTATTTTCCAAGTACAGGTAACAGGTTCATCGAAAATGATGAAAACAGCGGTTTCCCGCCCATTCCCGCCTGTGGTTTTATTGGATGTTTTCTTTCTTTTTTACAAAACATTTAGGTCTAGGTACGTAGGTAGTAACTCCATTCTCTGTGCCTCTTTGGTTGGCTCTACTTTAAATAACTTCAAGACTTCCAAAACTAAAATCTAGTTCACGTTTCTTTGCATTAATAGTAGTAATAAAAGTAGTAATATATTCGTATTTTTTATGGTATTAGTAGTAATAAAACTAGTAATACATTTGTATTATGGCGGGATAACAAATTAATGTGGTATTAATAGTACATACATGAAATATCAATGAAGTGTTCGTTTGATTTTTAGTAGGGTTGTACTATTTTACAAATTTACATTTATATGTATAATAAATAAAATTACAAAATACATATACATATGATTTTAATATATATATACAACACCTTCATTTACTCCAAATACCCTCATTTTCCAATATCATACCCACATATTACTCCAAATACCTCTATTCTTCGATTTTCGTACCAAACGTGTTATTTGTGGGCCCGACAGTATTTATAATACACATTACCATAATCACACATTAATCTCATCGTACCAAACGAGGCCCTTGTGTGTTATAGTACTTCTCTTTCAACTGGATCGGGCTAACACGGCAGCTTAATTTACATGTTTTCGTGTTCAATATAAAAAAAATATCATTTTTTCCAATTAAGTGCAAGACGGTAGGTGGATGGTAAGGGCGACCTACAGCCAAATTGCGCCTAGGCTTCGCCAGGCGTACATTTATTTATTTTTTCAAGCAAAAAACCCGAGAAATGGTTGCAATTGTTTGTAAACCATTAGTATAATTAACTTTTTGAATCTAAAAATAGAATTTTTGAATTTTGATTTAGCTTTTTATCCTTTTTTAAAAAAAAAACTCAGTTAAAAAGCGGTGCTTCCTAATTACACCTAATTCCTCTTTGAACGTCGTTAACCAATAAATCCATGGTGTCCACGACCGCACGAGCCTAGGCGTGCTGACCTTCACTGTTATAATTAGTTAATGGTTGATGTTCCGGTTGCTCTTGCACTCAGCAATGTGATTTTATGTTAATTGGGTAAACAATTGGGATATTGGCATTTAAGGATAGTGCAGTAGATGTACAGTATACCGTTTTGCCGTTTTGGTGATATTGTAAAAACTAAAAATTAATGACACTAATGGTTTAATAATTTAATTTATATATTCATATAAATATACATGTGGGGTAGGATTTTTATACTATACTTTTTTCTGAAAAAACGCATAAATCGTTAAAAAAATGTACGGTTTACAGACATTTTATACAGACCGTAAATTTAATCTACGGTTTACAGTGATTAACTGTAAACCGTAGATTAAATCTACGGTTTGCAGCATTTTTTCATTAAAAAAATTTACATAAAATAAATTTGGTCAATTTTAACAATTAAAATTAAAATACTGAATATTCTTTTCAAATTAAACATGATTTTTTTTAATAAAAAAATTAAATGCCTTATTCTTAAAATTTTACATAAAATAAATTTGATCAATTCTAACAATCTTTCAAAAAAAACAAAAAATTTAGACAAATTTACACACACAAAAGTTGATTTGATAAATTTTATGTTTTTGGTTCATGTTATATTTTTGTCAAGTGTATAAGTTGATATTTATTGAATCATTAACTAAATCGTCAATTTTTGTGAAGTTTTTTTGTTTTGTTTTTAACACTTGTATAACGCAATATGAAACATTAACTAAGTCGTCAATTTGGTGTCAATCGTCAATTTTCTTGAATGAAACAATCATAAATTATATAAATTTCATAAAAAAAATTAACTCAATATGCAAACATGAACTAAATTTCATAAAACATATTTATTAAACATTTGTTTACATCATATAAATTTACAACAATTTGGAAAAAAGAATTACATAAAATTAAAAATTAAAAACTGATTATGGACTTGAGAGTTCTATAGCTTCTTCTTCATTTGTAATTTGTTTTCCCGATTGCATTTCCAGCGTCATATATAACTTGAAATTTGGTCGAAAAAGTTTCTTCCATGGCGCAGCTGCCTCAGTGCGTGTTTGTTCCCACCGTGCTATAATTCCTGACATTGGGAAGATCCCTTGTTTAGGAATAACCTGAGCATAGTGACAACTGTTGACGAACACTATTACAGTCGGGATGTAATATGTCGTTCTCTGAGGCGAACCAATATAAAGAGGTAAAAAAGTGGCGTTCCATATTTGTACCCCTCCATTTTTATTTTCCCATAAGAACAACAATACAATTGGCATATTGTAATGAGAATCAATTAAAAAACCATAAGACGGAAATCTCATCCATTTGTCATAAGGTGCGGGATTTGTAGGATGATAAAAATTAAAACTTGATAAAATATAATCATATCGGTAATCTTCAAAATCAAGATTCTCAAACAGCTCATAATAAACACCTTTCATTTGCTGCAGCTCTTGAAACAACTCACATCTTACCGCATACCAATCATCTTCCCCATGCTCTTTACCCGTCGCATTTGCAAGTACCCGGAGTCCACAGTTATCATCCCCACGCACATCATAAACCGTTTCGATGTAACTATGTAACATGACCCATATTTGGTCACTGTACAGGAAGGTTGGCCTATTTGGGGTGGGTTTAGGGTTCTGGTTTCGCGGCCTCCTAGTTGGGTTTACCCTTATCTCCGGTGTTTCATCCGCCTTACCTTTGCCCTTGTCTCTACTAGCACCAGCACTCTGTTCGTCCACATACTCCCATCCCGACTTATCTCTCTTACTAGATTTGTCTCCTTTTCTAGGTCTCCCCCTATTTTGTCTCACTTCGGGGTCATTCATGGATGTTCTAGATGGTACGGTTATCTCTCGGAGTTGTGTTTTCATACGCCGTTTTTCAACATTAGTTTTGCTAGAATAAACACTTTTAAACTCTTCTAGATCACCCTCTACCCCATAATCATCGGTGTTCCCATTATCATCAATTACGTCTAATTTTTTCCAGAATGAATGAACATATTCTAGAGGAAGAGGCTTCCCGAATAAAATATGTTCACTCATAATATGATGACAATGTAACCCGTGAGACAATTTGAAACCGCAAGAACAATTCTCATCAGCCTGGCCACTACATTTTTTGTGTTCTTGAAATAATAAATCAAAGGCATAGTGTGTGATATACGACCTAAGATTTATAAATAGAGGTGTTCGTTCAGAATGTGGAAAATAAGACTTGCATTTATCCAACTCCATCTTAATATCCTCAAACTGTTTTTCTAGAATTCTATTCAACTCTACCCAAACATTTTCAAGCGTGCCAGTATTTGTGGAAATGGATCTTTTTAGCTTAGCATGTTGTTATTCGGCTCGATTGCTAGTTCTGTTACCTAGATGTGTTGTATGGTTGGTATAGCATGCAACAAACTTTTCAGCATAATCATTTAAAGCTTGTCTACATACTTAATCACAGCACGGTACGATTTGTACGGTTTGTATGTATTTTATGCAAACCGTACATTAAATGTACGATTTGTATGTATGTTTCAGAAAATTGCAAATCAGTCCCTGCATTTCGTAAAAACTCAATATTGGTCCTATCAATTAAAATACATAATATTTTTTACAAACATACAAATCAAACATACGAATCAAATTAAACTTACGAATTTATAACGTACAAATCAAACATACAAATCAAATTAAACTTACGAATTTATAATATTCCAACTCAGCTAAGAATAAAACTTACAAATCAAACATAGAAATCAAATACAAAAAACACAATTGTGCATTTATTTATTTTTGTAACGAGTAAATCCTTTAAAGTTGGACGTAGAGAGCATCTTTCCCGCCGATGTTAATCTATCCGATGACGGCTCAGTAGACTCTTCGATTTCGTTTAGCTCCGGACGGCGTCTCTGTCGATGCTGCGATTTTGGATGCGGAGCACACTCGTGGGATGTAAGTGTCAATCCTCGACTCCAACTGTCGTACGACCCAAATGATTGTCTATGATGATCGAACGGAACATCATCCTGAACGTAGTCCGACCCAGCAAAAGAAGCACGACGACCATAACCGCTTGAACTCGGACCCGGACCCTGATCTGTAGTCGGGGGTCGACCTCCACTCGATCTTCTACCCCCGCTACGCCCGCCGCTACTAGATTCGCCTTCCCCTCTGCCTCTTTCATCGGGACGCCGACAACTTGAAGCCCTAGTGTAAGTTCTTGGGTCGTAACGTAGGTCGTCATCACCATCGTCGTCGTCGTCATCCTCCTCATCCGACTGTTCATCAGCTGACCCAAACGGATTCATTCCCATTTCAGCGAACTCCGCACGTAGTAAGTCCACGTCCGTTTTCATTTTCGCCCGTTTGAACGATTTGAAACTGTGGCGCAACATCGCTTCCTGAAAAAAAAAACAATAAAAAACGATTTATTAGTATTGAAATATACAAACAAAAAAATAACAAACAAATATTAATGAAATTTAACTAGTTGTTACCATTTTATTGAGCACACCCGTATGCTTCCGGAAACCGTGAGATGGCCGGGCAAGTTCAGGTAGGTTTTTAAAGATGCGGGTCCTCTCTCTATACCATCTCATGTAATCCGGTGATGTCCCCGTACCAAATTCGCCGTTAACAAGTCGGTTGTGGCGGTCATTCCACACGGTTATAAACTCTGCAAAAAGTGCAGGCCAATCGTGTTTTTGCCCAATCCCATATCTTCTATCCTTGCCGTGACCCTGTCTGGGTTTCCAAATATATGTAAGGACCCGCTGAACAAAACTGAACTGTCTCATGAACCCGTCCGCGGGGTGGAACTCAATCTTCTCATTACAAATGAGAGGCACAGAACAATGCCACATATAACGGCCCCGCGTGCAGTATTCCGGATAGTCATCGAGATTCCCGTAAGGTTGCCACACTATCTGTAATCAGCAAAATTATTATTAGAATATGTAAACAAGAGTTTAAAAATAATAGTAATAAATTCTGCGAACATAAGACCAATGCAAACATATACAACATCTAATACGTAAGTTGCATGTAGGAAATAAGAAAGTTAAAATTTACCTGTTCATGCGACATATTGTCAAACTGATCACGTATGTGGACCACATTATGTCCGTAGACATATGGCTTAAGGTTAGTTTGCCTTCAAATCTTTCATCTGTAATATACAAACAAAACCCGATAAACAATAAATATAAATAAGATAAGTAAATAATAGATGACACAATAAAAAAAAACACAAATCCAATACAAAAACTAAATAATATCATACCTGTAACCGAGGGGGAACCTAGGCCAGCCCTCAGGTGGCTCGATATCTTTCGGCAGCTCTTCACATGGTCTAACCGGCAGTAGTCTGGTCATCGCCCACATATCGAGAAACATCACCGCTCCGCTTACTCCGTTTGCCTTACCACGTACCAACTTGCATAGATTAGCCTCTAACCAGGCCAGAAGAGTTGATCCCCAACTATACTCAGCACATGTGTCAAAATCCTCCAGAAATGGCAGAGGCCAGAGTGGAATCTGATCACTACTCTTATCTGAAAACACATGTGCCCCCAGTAATAATAACATGGCAGCCCTAGACTGATATAGCAAACGCTCCTCACTAGGGTTGGGGGGTAATTCACCAAATGTGTGTAACATCCAATCAAGTCTAACTGTCAAACAGTTTGTATCCACTTGATTGTCACCCTGAGACCAAGCATAATCTCTACATCCTGTAAAGATATCCCCAACTCTCCACCGACAAAATGGAACGAGTGCGTCTCATCACGCCACCTATCAACTAAGGCTGTAAGCAAGCCTCGGTCTACGGTATAATTACATATAGTGTGAATACCGTAAAAACCAGCCCTAAACATATTTTGAACTACCCTGTCAGGCGTCGGTATCTGCCAACTATAATTATAAACCCTAATCTTATGGGCATCTCCTCTACCCGCTTCTCTTTCAGCATCCCAAGTCTGATTAGAAATATGACCGGTCTGTCGTAAAATGCCCAACCTGCCTTTAATCTGTGGACCTGGCTCTGCCATCCTAACTATTTTTTATTTTTAACAATAAAAACAACATAAGAAACATACACATTTAATGATAACCAAACAATTATTTTAATTATCTAATTAAACAATGATAACCAATTAATAATAACCAAACAATGATAACTCAATGATAACCAATTAATGATAACTAAATAATGATAACTCAATAATAACCAATTAATAATAACTAAACAATGATAACTCAATTATAACCAAACAATGATAACTCAATTTTTTAATCATAACCAAACAATGATAACTCAATTTTTTTATAAAACGGATAAAATATCAACAACCCCAATTTTTATTGGTGATTTGGGCAAACAAACTAATTAAAAAACATAATTTTATAAAAACCCCTAATTTTCAAAACGACTAAATATTAATAAAGCGTAACAATTTTTATTTTTCTCAATCAAAACAAATAACCATCATAAACATGTAACATCATAACCAAACCATTAGTAATAAATATCTAAATAAACAAATTTGAATAAAAATCCTAATTTTTTTATTAAATGGGACAAATATCAACAATTATTATAATTTCTATAATTAATATAAACAAATAACAAATAATTATATATAGCTAAGTGAATTATGGATTTGCATATTTTATATATTTTTTCCTATTTTACAAATTGAAATTACACAAAAAAAAATAATGCAAAAATGGGACAAATATCAACAATTATTATAATTTCTATAATCAATATAACAAACAACAAACAATTATATATAGCTAAGAGAATTATGGATTTGCATATTTTATATATCTTTTCCTATTTTACAAATTGAAATTACACAAAATAAATAATAAATTAGAGAATAAAAGAAATATCTTGAATTATGAATAAATTTGATTGATAATTTGGGGTTTTTTGTTAAGAAAGTTGATAGTTATTGTAGTTGATCGATTTGGGTGGTTTTTTTGGATGAAAATTGGGGGGTTTTCGAGAGAAAGAGAGAGTATAGTATAAAAGTTTATTTTTATTTTTTTTAAAACGTGAAATTCTGTTTTTAAGGGACTGTCTGTGTAATTTTCACGCAGAGACTGACTGTGTAATTTCTGAAAAGTAGGGACTGACTGTGTAATTTACACAGAATTGATCCAGACCGTAGATTAAATCTACGGTTTACAGTGGATTGACTGTAAACCGTAGATTAAATCTACGGTCTGTATAAAATATCTGTAAACCGTACATTTTTTTTTACGATTTGTGTGTTTTTTCAGAAAAAATGTAATATAAAAATTCAACCTCTCTAGATAGCTGAAACAGAATTTCAGTTTTTATTTAGGAGGAAATAGAAAAAAAACCCAGACCCAACACCCTAGTTACCCAACAATTTAGTCTATTGCATATTGTAAAATTACTACCTGTTGGTACTCTTTTAAATGGTTGTTTAACAAGTTTGTTTCCTTTAACAATTAAAATCAATATATCTGAAAAAAGTTACTCATATAGGTCCCGTTAGCACAAATTCGCCGAAACAATTCATTTGCCACAGAAGGATTGTTTTCTTGATTTTTAACAAAAACTCTTAAAACACTAATAATAATTGTACTGCACATAATTACTATAACCAGGTACAGAATATTCAAATTAATGCCCATGCGAGCATGACCAATATTATTATGATCAACAAGTTAACCTTGCCAAAGTAATACTTCTACAATGTACAACAATATCATCAAAAGATAACGACATGTACAGATCAAGATACTCAAAGATATACATGACGTTTGAGACAAAAATTAACATATATATATATTACAAATATCCTACCTAGCTTTAAGTTTTAATATTGAAAGGCTTTGACAAAGACATGACTTGTTGTTACTAAAAAAACTTGTATCTTCGGCTAAACAAGCTTTTGCTTTAAACTTGCTTGGTATCTCGCATACTCTATGAAGGAAAACAATTAAAAACTAATTAGCTTATGGAAGAACATTAATTAGCTTTCCGAAATAATACATTTTGAACCAAGAAGAACAGTTTGTTGTTTACATTAATATTCTTCAATTACTACGTCATTTGAATAAATTTTACATATACTCAAATTCATTTAATTATGAAGATCATGCAAAAATATATACATATATGCAAAAAAATTATAAATTTTACATATCCTGTATATATATGCCGCTTCGTACTTTTCTTTAATGTATTTGTTATGCATCCAAAAATTACCAATATATTATAAACAAAGCAGTTAATTACACGAAAACTTGGTATGTACCAATGTTCAAGCTAGCGCAAATATTGGGACATACATGCTATTAACGTGACAAGTTAGATAGGAATGAAAAAGAGAGAATCATTTATTAGTACATAAAAACATATATATATTTAATTTAAAAAAAACACATTAATTCTAAAATATTATTTAAAATTTGGTACATACAATATTGTTGCATCATTGTGCATCGAAGTTAAAAATAAAAAGTAGAAATAAGCAGCATCATTTACCGTATGTACTAATTTTTAAAACAGAGAATACATGTTTTCTTTAATTAAATATCAATATTATGTACATTTTCATCATTGTTTTAATGAAAAACACTGTCAGACAGCCCTCGTAACATTAAAACTGCCTCCCTATAGAGCAACCCATAGCTTTCTTAGTAGATCTCCTTGGCTTACATACTGCGCGCGCATTAACTTACACTAAAGATACGGGAAATACAGTAATTTTTACGTACGTCTTCTTTTTCGCTCTATTTCCGAAATTGTCTCGTTGACGACTTGACGTAAGTCAAACAGATTAACTCAACCAAAAAACTGTACATTGTATTGATATAAACCAGAACTAATGTTTAGAGGAGTTGTGAGCTCGCTGTAATTTTCAGGGGTGATTCGACTCGTGTGGTGCATATGCCCAATTCAGATACTTGACAGTTGACACATATTTTTTTCCAATAAAACGCAAGTGTTGCATTCTGGAATGTCCACCTTACCATCAACACAATGCCGATCAGTTAGGTCAGCATTAAAAGAGTTGAAAATGAGTGACACAAGCTATTAGTCTTATAAACTCTAAAGAGAAATTAATCCCACGAGTGACGAGTAGAATCACGATTGTATATATATATATACTTTGTTTATTGAAGTATTGGTTATTTTACGAGTCCAAACGTGACACCTTTAGGGCCTTGAAATAGAGTGTGTACTGTTTGCCTGTTGTTTCCGTTACAATCTCTTCCGACGACTGAATCTGTAGTCGAAATTTGATGCCAGCCGTCCATTGCCACACTTGTGTCGGACACGTCAGGATGAGAAAACACGAGAAGCCTCTTCCTCTTAATTTAGTCCATTAATTATTTAATTTTATCTAAAAAACTGACCAATATGTATGCACTTTTATTTATATTCTAAAAAATGTATTAACCTCCTCCCTTTAGTCCGTGTATTAATCTCACTTTCCAAGTTAACTATCTCATTCCTAGCTCCTCTTTATATATATGTATCGTCCCTAGTAGAAAAGAAAAGCAAAGAACGAAGCAACTCCCAACAATAATAATGAGACCTTCCCAACTCTCTATCCTCTTCCCCATCCTCCTCCTCTCATCCTTTTACGCCATGTCGAATGCCCAAGAACTCATCCAGAGCACGTGTAAAACATCGTCCAAAGGCAACATTAACATCAATTATGGTTTCTGCACAACTTCTCTTCAAGCAGCACCCGCAAGCCGCTGTGCAAACCTCAAAGGTCTCGCCAAGATCTCTTTACGATTTATACAAGACAACGTGACAGATACGAAGTGCCACGTCACACAGCTAAAGAAGAACAAGAGGTTGCAATTCCAGTTTTATTAAAAGGATTTAGCGTTTTCGTACCAAATACCTTTTTGGAAGCAAAATTATGTTTGTATTTATATAATATCTGAATATATTACGTTATAGAAAAATATATTGTAAAAATAAATATTCCAATATTATTTGGGCAAGAAAGTGTGACTATATATATATTTTTTAAATATATTAGATAATATTTTAACCTAAGTGAAATAGAAATTGCACGTGTTTTCATTAAATAAGTTGTACAAGTTGTATCTCAAACTAATTTTCTTGTATATTATTCTTCATGCACAACCTGACTCATTAATTACAAACCAGTGTGGTGTCAGGGAGTCATTCTCGTGTAGTTTTTATTGTTGTAATTTTGATGAAGCTAGTGTTAGGGTTTCTACGCGAGACTTGAATATGTGACATAGACTTCGATATCAAATACCAATCATACTAAAAGTAGCTCGAGCCTGTAGATGGAATAAATTTTTAACCATTATGTATTATAATTTTCTAACAGGTTGCTCCCTTTTGAGAGGAGGTGCTTGGAGGACTGTTTTGAACTTTACTCGGACGCTATACCCACTATAAAAAAAGCGAGTAAAGACTTCATCTCGAAGAGATTTGTGGATGCAGATACAAAGATAAGTTCAATTATGGAAGCTGTTACAACTTGTGAAGATGGGTTTAAGGAGAAAAGAGGCTTTGTTTCTCCGTTAACGAAGAGAAACAGTGATATGTTTGAGCTTTCAGCTATGGCGCTCTCGATAATGCATATGACTCAAAATAATCATACAAACTTTAATTTTTCGCGTAGCAGTGACTTGTTTGATTAAGGATTATTATAGAAAATTACGTAAAAGAAAGGGGAAAGAAGGTCCGCGTTGTCAAAAAGAATGTGCACGAGGGAGTGTAATTTAATTTTTTAGTACTTAGTATAACAAATATATCCTTACAGAAAACATCGTAACTAAGACATTGTAATTTGTAAGTAATTCTGTTTAATTCTGTGTTTTAAATGGTATGCAGCAAGAAAATGATTATTACCGATAAGGTTACATTTTAGTGACTTGTATCCCTTTAGGTCTAACACTACAAAAAAATACCCAAATTGCGACGGAATTAGTGACGGTATTTTTTGTTACGAGCTTATTAGCGACGGTTTTTGTGACGGTTTTGTGTCAGTTTAATCAATTTACGACAGATTTGTGACAGATTTTTAAATTAGTGACAGTTTTATGACAGCTTTTGACTCTCACTAAATCAAACATTATTTTGTAGTGTAAAAAGGTGATACAATCTTTTCAATAAACACTATTCATGCTGACATTATTAAAACCTTTTTCTCAATATATAGAAATCGGGGTCTCAATTATTCTATTTCTCACTGTTTGCCGAAATCATTTTATTTTTCTAAAATATGCTTACCACCAAGCCCTGTCGGACCTTCGTCACTGACCCAGTCACCGTCGCTACCATTGTTCGAGTCATCTCTAGCATTTGCAAACAACTTTTTCTTTCATTTAACCCAGTTTGTCGTCCCTACTCATTTAGGTCGAAACCCCATTTCCCCCTCTCTCGCATATGTTTTTTTCCCTCATATCTATTCGCTGATGATGGTGGCAAAATCCACCACTAGCATCACTTTCACCACTAATCCGTCAAGCCTTCTTTGGTGATGCTGTCCGACAATTGCCGCTAACAATTTAACAATATTATACATATTTTAATATGAGAAAATGATTTGTATACATATTTTAGCTTGAATTGTATACATATTTTAGCATACATGGAGATAGCCACTTAGGTGCTATGATCTAGATTGTATACATTGATCAAATGGTTCTCATTTAGTCTCATCCGTGTGACTATATGTTAAAAAGTCTCTATACCCATAACATTTTGGTGATAATATAGATAGAGAATTTATGATAAACACTATCGCACATACTCATGAAGGTCCATTCATCTGCATTGATATAGATCGATCAAATGCTACTCAGCGAGTCTATGCATATATAAATGTTTGTCAAAAAATCTTATTTATATCATTACCTAAAGTAACTACATCATGTCTAGATTTGGCACTAGAAATTGTGTTGTATCTATTAGCATATTTTATATTAAAAAAAAATGTCAGTTTACCATCAGACGGCATGTTGTTAAGCTGGTTGTAAACTGTGTGTCGCTAAATTTAGCAACAATTATGAAAATGCTGCTAAACTGTTACTAAATTTAGCGACATTCGGTTCACCATCAATTTAGTAGCAAAACGTCTGATGATAAATTGACTTTTTTTTTTAGTGTTATCGGACTATAATAAGGTTTTTAAAAAACATTTCCTATCTTTGTTATGGGGGAAATTAGACATCCAAGCTTGTGAGGCAATAATCGAGGCACGTCAATTGTTGGTTGAAAACTGTTTTGTGAGAGAATTTGTGAAAGGGCTCCCTTTATCACGCTTATATAACAAATTAAAACAAATATTTCCAACAAACGCTAATGCCTATGTTATATTTAAACCGGACTCAACAGTTCAACTAAGCCATGTCTTCCTATGGACTATGCTAGTTAAACATAAATCATTTTATACGTAAGTTTTTTTTGTTAATAATCATTACAAGTATAGTTTAAGTATGCAAGAAGAATGAGTGACTTCTAATCTAAACCAGATTAAGATTATGTCAACACTAAGCAAAGTGTAATTATAGATATCGTACCGAACTCTAGCTTTGTAGAACATGGGTTTCATCAATCAAAGATTTGTATCGTTTATTTTCACTTTCCAGTGAATTAAATCGTAGCCCCAAACATAGTATTTACAAGTTAATGAAGTTGAAGATTTTGTTATAAGTAGAATTCGCCTTGTTTTATATCATTCCTTATATAAGCTATTAAAACAGTTTCAACTCACTTTCATCAAAAAGTGACAATAAATCCAAACATATATACTACAATGCCCCATGATCGAGGAAACCCCAGCTCTTGCCAACTTCAGTTGAGGCGGTATACGCCAAATAAACAAGAGAATATAACGTAATAGAAATCATAAACTCAGAAAATAACAGGGCTTCATTACGAAGATTCACCTGTATATTTATCTGTACATGCCATTCTGGAGAAGCTTTTGTACTATAATTTCCCACGATAAACAACGAATCAACGATCTGAGCTTTTCCTTTCATAGATAAGCTATCAATGCATTCACTCGATCAAATGCCGCGGTCTATCTGTTTTGATAAAATAAAGTAATTGCAAATGCTAACTTATGTCTGGGGCATGGTTAAAGAGTCGAATGCATTGATTTTTTGTTAAATTTTAAGACATTAAATGTTGTATAGTCTCAAATTTTAATGACGAAAAAAATGGAGATTGGTACTCTTAAAGATGCAATTTAAAAAAAAAAGATAATTAGAACTTAGTACCCCCTAAAAAAACAAGGTCCGATATTATATTTTATCTCATTACCCATTACACTTAATTTCTCTCTTTAGAAATTTGCTTCGCAAGTTTGCATACACCTCACAACGGGCTTGAAGCTCCAGCATGCCGTTAGCACTGTCTCCCGTATTACCGCAAATTAATTTTCTATAAGCGTTCGTGGCGGTAGGTCCGTTTTTATCCCGGCTCATATAGCTCTTGACATGAGTGGATGGAGTGTGCAATGAATTTTTTTTAATTAAAGGAAAATCAAACTCCACTTGTTTAAGTAATTTACTTCTTGCTACTGCTGTGTATTTGAGTTTGAGAGAAAAAAGTTTACAATTTGAAAGAGTTTTATGTGGTCAATCGTATGAATAAATTTAAAAGATTTACAAATTCCCGTAGTGATATAGTTATATATATTAGTGTTTGCGTGTTTGGCGACTTGTTGGTGGCTAATTGTTTAATGACTCATAATGTGTACTATTTTATAGACCACGTACACCAAATTATTTCAACTTTTTTTCTTTCATTTGTCATCTCTTTCGCCGCTTTCCTTGATTCCTTCCACCTTTTTTATTTTTATTTTCTCTAATTCCATTCTCTATTCTTAGTCCCATCCTCATTATTATGAATATGATGATCCAATCTATATTTCTTTACAATTAATTTGTTGTGGTTTAAAAAATTTAGCAATCAAATTTGTAAAATCATTCACCACTAACTACCAAATAAAATTCAGTCCCCCACAAAACCCCACAAAACACAAAATACATGGATATTAATTAAAAAATGCTTCGAGGTGACCAAAAGATTTTTTGGAGAAAAATCCATCTACAAACCCCTAAAAAGACTAATAAATAATTTAATCAATAAAGTTATTATAAATACCTTACCAATCAAAAAATAAAAAATCAAATTAAATTCTCTTTGGGTAAAAAATAGTACATATTCATAGTATTCAAATCTATTTGTATAATTTCAATTCATGAATTGAAATACATAGAAATTGACTTACGAAAGTCAGTAAACTGTAATGATATTCTGATATGCGCACATACACACAAAGCTCATTTTGTAACGGGAGTAAGAACTAAAACGCAACTAGAAAATGAGATACAAGTTTTTCATCCACATACATATAAACACACACATATATAGAGAGAGTATCACATCATCAAACGTTCGACTGTGATCGATGTCAATTTCGTCGAGTCATATATGATAAATGTTATACCTTAACAACTCAGGTGCTCATTCAATCATGAACCTTGAGAGGTGATGGGCAGATGCAATTTAAGAAAAATTGTACAATCTCGTCTAAATTTTTTTTTTTTGGGTATCATATACATTTTGTTAATACTGTTATAGTTTGTATATGTTTTTAATAAATTCGAACTAATTATTTTCTATTGCTTTGCGTAGAAATTATTATATTTCATGACAACTATATATATATATATATATAAAACAACGACACAATTAAATAACAATTCTAAATGTATTAAACTCCAAGTCATAAAAAGGAAGTGCACCGGTTTGTAGTTTTGGAAACAAAAGAAAGTGGATCAAGTATTTATCCTCCACCAACTGAAAGGCACAACACCACCACTATGAGAAAGTGCCTCCACCAACTAAATTTAAAATTCGAACTGAACACACAAAGAAAAGGAAAGAATACTTTATTAAAAAAATAAAATATTCTTACCAAACATGTCCTTCATGGAGTCTTGGAGTGATCTCATAGTTAAATTACTGAAATTACACGAATATAGATCATCGGGTGCCAAAAAAAAATAGTTGAATAGGTTGACCTTGTATGAGTGTTTTAGAGCAAGAAGAATATGATATCCGGAAGTTTATGTTGCACCTTATTCAGAGCAAGAATGCACCTGATCCGTTTTATTATACATCTGAATTTAATTGTATGTCGAGGAGGAGCCTTGGTTGAATTGTTTGTCGACACGTACTATAAAACAGAGTTTTGCTAGTCGTATCGTTATACAAGCCATTGTAGATAATGTTCGAATCTCACGTTGACTATCTTTAATCCATACAAAATTCCCTCGACCAAGAGTGCTTAAATAATGACGGGTCGGAAATACTCGTGCAATTAAAGAAAATTATATTTGAGTCTATCCATGTCCGAAGAGTAACTCAAATTTAAAATTAGTATAACATCTTTCTTTGCAACTATAGTACTGCTCAAAAATAGGCCTCCAATCACGCTCGCAAAACATCGAAAAGTCTACTTCGTGATTGTCTAAAACTAAATGTACTCCACGAACAAGAAGCCACACACAACTCTATAAGAATCGTCCTACACATAATATTGATAAAATTTTGTTCTCGGAGTTCATGTTTTAATCCCTTCAATCCATAATGTGTCCGACGAATACAACACACGTTTAGAAACACAACTATCTACAAGACTACAACGGTCATTTTCGTGACTCTTCAATTACATCGTCAATAATCAGACACTTGTAGACCAAGTTTATATATGGAAAATTCTATTTAAACAATTTCAAACTTGCCAAAATAACAAATTTTGTATACATCAATATATAGTTGCCATGATGAAGTATATTTACATATGGCTTGTCTGGTTACAGCTTTCAGCAAATAACTTTACTTTTTGAAGTTGAGAACAAAACAACATCTAGTCTTCTACAGGCCAAAAATTATGAAAAGCTGTCCAGATTTAGGAAAAAAAGAAGCTGACTTAAGATATTCAATCAAACAAGACTAGATGTGTTTTCAACCCAAAAAAGCTCAAAACGTACTTTTCAAGTCACTTAAGAAATTTAATCATAACTTAAAGAGCAAAATAAGTCAGCTGAAAAAGCTTCAACCAAACAAGTCAATAAAACTGCTGATCCCTAGCTATGACCGTCGACGTGACCGCCCAAAATCAGCTACTTTCCTCGACCTATTCTTGCAGAACGACTCGGGTGTATCGAACCTTAGTTTTGCCAAACTCTTTGAACATTTCTCCCTCCTTTTTGGCCTCGCCATCACCAACGGACTAATACAAAACACAAACCCCGCCACGTCACCACTCCCCCTTCCCCTTGCTCTTCCCTCTCCCTCCTCACTCTCCGGAGACATCCCTCGACCCCTTCCTGAAACCTTCCTCCGGACAACTCTCTTTTTTCCTGAAAACAAGTTTGTGAGCCACGAAGGAGGATTTGCTGATGTGGAGGCAACGTGCTTTAGTCTTGACTTGAAGATGTTAGGTATGATAGAGAAATTTGTGGCTTTCTCGGTGGGGACTAGTTGGGGAGTGGCAGAGATGGACGGTTGAGATTGGTCTTGGGATTGGACAGCCAGGATCGGGAAGAGCCTTTCACGGAGACATGTGGCGCAGACCCCGACGTCGCTGGTTAGGTCATTCAAGTGATTCTTGCACTTCATTTATGTGTATATATATATATATATATGTTTGTTCGTATGTATGTATTTGTTATAAAACTGGATTCTTGAAATGCTACTTGTTAGGGTTCTTTTCAAGAGTTGATAATTATTATTTTTGGATAATATCTATAGGACTCCTACATACATTTATGTATATATATCCATGTGTGTGTATTTTGAGGTGTTTTAGTGCGTGGTTTGTGAAGGATTTTGATGAATCAAGATGTTGTTTGGTTGGGTTTTTACAAGGCTTTTAGTGAGAGGGAGAACGGAGTTCACAATTTGTTTCTTGGGATTTATTTATATATGGAAATTTTCAAATGGTTGAAAGGTCAGATTAATAAGTTAAAGAGACACTGTTAAGTTTTTTTTTTAAATATTTTTTGAAAGTAGACACTGTCAAAGTTTAATCGGCTTGTTTTGCATGAATACTTTATACTATTATTTACATAAAAGGTAGAATATTGTACGCTGGCTTGTTAAAGTTGTTAATATATATTCAAATAATACCTTTTTAACAATGTTATCAAACTAAATATACCATTTCCAATACTACTACTAGATTTATCTCTTGCATAATGTATATTTATTTCTAATTTTTACTAGATCAAAATTACTCTATCTGCCCCTAAACAATTTATCATCACTTATAAAATCTTGTAACTTAATTGTCAATATATTATTTTAAAATTTAATTATGTAATTTAACATTTACACGTTTTAAATAAAATTTTACGAAAAAGAAAACGGCAATTTAGATACGAAATTTTTGTAAATGAATGTTGCCCGTGATGATAAATTATTTAACAACAGAATGATTTTAACTTATAATAGGACAATGATACATAAGTGTAGTTGCAAAGTGCAATCAAAGAACAGAAACCAAACTTTGTTTTAATTTCAACTTTTAAGAGGTTTCATTTTCCCAATCGTTTGCTAAAAATGTAAAAATGAACTTGAGAGAATATTGGAGTATTTTGAATACCGCATTAGTGTTTCTTTTAAGTACTATTGGAGAATTTGGTGAACTTGGTGAAACAGTTTAAGAGAATATGGATAGGAGACTACGTCCAGGATTTGGTGCTATTGCTGACACGTTGCCACTTCCAATGTCAACTCATTAAATTTAAGCATATTTAGCCAAACAAGTAAGCTGTTTTAATTAAAAAATGTTAAAGTTTGCAGCTTTCATATAAGATTAATTACTAATTTGGATTCAGTCTCTTTGAATGTTCGATACTGGAGTTAAATTTTGTTTGACACAAAACTGCAGCTTTCAGATGCACTTTTAAAATAAAAAATAGAAGTGTTAATCGAAAGATTGTGCTTAACCTAGTGTAGTATGACTGTATGAATATGCTAACAGATGCATTTTTTTAAAATAGTATAAGTATGAAATATTAACACTAACGATTATGCTAGTGCAGTTTTTTTTTTCCGGTAAGTAAGTAGCTAGTATAAAATAAAGTACCTAACACAATGAGTTCGTTAACAAAAAAAGACTTATAAATGCCTCGTACAACTTGATCAAAAGAGAAAATCTTAACTAGAATCATAAACCATCTAATAATAAATTAGGCATCATCTGACCACCAAATGAATCTAGTGTAGTGTTGTTATATACGTGAAGAGTCAAGACTTGAATCTGCCTCTTGAGCATATGTTGCAAATAGCTTTCCAGGGTTTTTTTATACTTTCTTACCCTAACTTTTGCACAAAACTCGTTTTTTACCTCAATCTTTCAAAAACTTGTTTTAATACCCTAACGTTACTGAAACTGAAACTGAAACTGAAACAAACTGTTACCAATCGTTAACTGACTTCACATAAGTTAGGTATTTTTGTCAATAATCAGTTAAGTTAGGGGTAAAAACCGAATTCCACCATCTCCCTCTCCAAACAAACATGACAAAAATTAGGGTTTTTAATCTACCCCAATTGGAGAGCAAATCACCCCAATCCATTGTTAAAAAGGGTCCGATTAAGGTTTTTAAGGTCACTTATATTACTAATTTGGTTCGATATGGGTTGGATTATACAGAGACGAGATCAACCTCCAAGTTACGGTAAATTCCATTATCACTACTTGAGTTTTCTTTTTTACACTTAGATTTAATTGGTTAAATTCTTAAGGTTAATTAGGGTTCTGAATACCTGTTATTAATTCGGTTAATTGCTTAATTTCTCATAGTTTAACTAGGGTTCTAAACCTCTGTTTTTAATTAGGTTCTAAAAAACTATTATTAATTAGCGTTTAATTCAAATGATTAGTTACTTAGGGTTTAACTATGCTTAATAATACGTGTTATTAAGTAGGTTTTAATCTTAATTTTTGATGGTTTAATTAGGGTTCTAAACCTGTGTTTTTTAATGATGGTTCTAAAAATCTGTTATTAACTTGGATTTAATTTAAATGATAAATTTATTATGGTTTAACAAAACACACATGTTATTAAGTAAGATTTAATTGATTTATTGCAGCCACCAATTGCTCTTCATTCACAATGAAACTCTTCCACAGAACACAGCGTCCATGGAGGAGAGATAGATAGGGGTTAGGAAGCAGTGTGTCTGACTCGTGGCTCAGGATCCAAAAGAAAAAATATATTCACACAATTTTGCCACTCTCTTACACACTTCCTTAGTATTGCACACTCCTTACATGTATAATAATATATTTTTGTTAAAAAATACATTTTTATTTCTTCAAATATACATGTATGGAGTGTGTGAGTTATATATATATATATATATATATATATATATATATATATATTAGTAATATCAGATTTAATAATTTTTCTTATTTTTAATTAATATTTAAATTTAGCGTAGTTTCAACTAGTGTTCTACTAGATTTTTATTTGGGTTTTTAGTAGCTTGAGTTTTTATTATGTTGAATATTTATATTTTGGTTTATCAAAAGATTGTGTTTTATGTACATTTGGAGGAATACATATGTCTTTCATTAACTAGCGAGTGTGGAAGTTGTGTGCAAGTTGTGTGTCTAGCATCAGCCGGCCAAAATTGCTAATAAAACGCTCAATTTTATTTTAATTGTCTTTGATTTTTAAAGTCAAAATTATGTAAAAGTTACATAAACTTACAAATATGAAAATAAACAACAAGCAACATTTTGTATATATATATTATTATATTTACATATACATATTTATAATATGTATGTATACTACATATATAATATTCAAATTTTTCAGATAATAGTTATAACTTAATTTCATTGAATTATGTAAGTTTTACATAATTTTGACTTTAAAAATCAAAGACAATTAAAATAAAATTGAGCGTTTTATTAGTAATTTTGACATAATTTTGACTTTAAAAATCAAAGACAATTTTAGAAAAAAGAAACTAACATGATTTGAAGTTCTAACTTTTCACTAACTTATGGTTAAATTTTACCATTACACCAACAACTCTTTTGTTTTGCTTGGAGGGAGGGGGTGCATCAATGTATATATCTCATAATTTTTTTAATTACATGTATAAAAAAAAATTGAAAATCGTTGCCAGGGTGGCTTGTAGGGGGAGTATATGTTAATATTATATGTTGAAACAACAATTGTGCAAATTAAATTTACTTCCAAAATTAAGGCTGAAACAGTCTTTTACCAACTTTAAATGGTTAAGTGATTACATGTGACTTAACTTCTCTTAAGTCTGTTAACGGTTTCTAACAGTTTGTTTCAGTTTCAGTAACGTTAGGATAAAAAATCCTAGCTTTCCATGTAGTCTTATTTTTTTGGAAAAGATAAAAATACTACTTAATAAAAAATAATAAAAGAGCATATCTTTTAAGAAAATCGGACAAACAAAAATTGCAAAACACAACTAGCTTGGATTCGATTATTAGTTTGCCTGCTAGTAACTTGTCCAATAAAGAAAACTTCCAGAGTTGAGACATCTAATTAAGTCTTAACTACATCTAAATTTCTAATGAAATCTAAAGTCGATAAGACTCAAATTAAAGGGTCATTTGCCATTTCAAAGCTTGTAGCAAAGAAACAAACTTGGTCCTGATATTTTTTGAGAAATGAGATTCACAAAGTGACTTATTCTTCTAACCTAACTAAAACATTAACCTTTTCTAAGTAAAATGTATAATATAACTGTGCCTAGTCCAAGAAAAGACGAATTCACAATGGGATTCGTCTATGGAAAATTAGTAATTAAAATATATATTTTAAGTCAACGATGACATTTTGTTAAACACATTTCTGCATTTTAGTTTAAGAGAAGTTCTAGTCTTTTATTGGAATATTAAGTACTTTATGTAATCTTTTAAGTCAGGGAATAATGGCATTTTATTAAACGCATATCTGTATTTTAATTTAAGAGAAGTTCAGTTTTTTTTTTTTTGGAGTCCTTGTAAATGTTTGTGCGCGTTGACTGTTGAGTTGAAAAAATGAATTCCAAAAACAGTTTTTATTTCCTGTATCACTGTTTTTTTTTTTAATTAATTAAGTAAAAGGGAATTTTTAGTAATATTCCCAATCTTGAATGCGACTATAAGGGAAAACGACTCTAGTTTTTAAATAGCGTTATCGCTATCGTAACGTTTTTTCGAGAAAAACGCTAAAAACGCTAATGGTATTCCTACATAGCGCTTTGCGATGTATTTTTTTTTGCCTAAATATACACTAAACTTTAGAATATATGATAATAAAAAAATAAATGTATAGTTATATTAGATAGTAATAAAAAAAATCGGAAATTTTTTTTTGTTATCGGTAAGTTTTGAACTTGAGTCTGCTGGAAATTACAACACTGTCTCAAACATCTGGACTGCACACACTTTTATGAAAATTACACAGTATATATTAATTATTTAGATCCGCTGTTTTTTTCTAACTCACTATTTACGCTTTTGGTCCAGAATTTCGCGTTTTTTACGCTTTTGGTCCACTATAGCGCGATTTTAACGCAATTCCAGCCAAATAGTGATTTTTCGTTGCGTTTTTTTTTTCAAAAAGCACTATTTCGCACTATATAGCGCGATTTTTAAAACATCGCTCTATATACAAATTGCTTGCTTCAAAAATTATAAATCCCATCCATTTCATTCTATAATTAGTCATTTCACCATTTCGTTTTTCTTCCTCGCACATCGTTCGTCTTTGCCTCTTTCTCATCCATTTTCTCACCCTTCCTACAACGTCTGTTTTTCTAGAATTCCTTGCCTTGCATAGATTCATCACTTGTGAGTTGTGGTCGACCAATCTCGTTGAAGGTCAGCAGCTAGTTCGCAATGTTGATTCACATACACATATTTTATTTTATTTATTTTGTAGGATTTTAACTTGAAACTATAGAAAAAGACCTCAAAATGCATTGAAAATTTTGTTTAAGGTTACTTAAACATATGCTTTTGGGATTATCTTTGTGAATCTATACTGAAATACTTGTTGTAAAATTATATATAATTATTAATTACACAATATTTGTTTAAAATTTAGCAATACATTTGGAATTTGCCGATACACACATTGAGTACTTAATAAAGTTATATTTTCATGTTACGTTGCTCATTACGAATTTACATGCATTTTAAGATTCATTATTTTCATAACTAAATTGTCGAAATGACAAATTTTAAAAAAACTTTTATATGATCCAAATTTAATTAGAGTGTATAAGAGTTTTTTCAAATATAAAAATGTAGCAATTTAGATACAACTATTTTCATGTTAAAATAGGTACTTATTTTAATTGTGGATAGTTAAATTTGAATTACGAGGTAGTATTTTTTTGAATTTTAAAATGTATTGATGAAGTAAAGTAGAATATAATAATAAAAAAAATGAGAGGATGATAGGTGAAAGTCAGCTTTATAAGAATAAGAATCAGCCAAAAAAAGGAAACAAGTGGGGGAGTGAGTAGTAGTAGATCAGTAGAGTGGTCAAAAAAATAAACGCTGCTATAATAATAATTAATAATTGGCAATTGGTTGTATAAGCTCTAAATTAAATAAAACTTAAAACCCCTCCTCATTGACTCCCATTTTCACCGCAGATCTCTCTCTCACTATACACACACACACACATATTATATATATATATATATATATATATTTAAATATATAAATATGTGGCAAATGAGGAGGGTAACGTCGTCTAATATGATGAGGCGATTATTTTATCAGCAAGCTCGGAGATCGTTTACGACTACCGAAGGACACCGTCCGACGATCGTACACAAACGCAGCCTCGATATCCTTCATGATCCTTTGTTTAATAGAGTAATTATCTCTCACTCACTCTTTTATTACTCTTATTTACCTTTTTACCAGTTTTATACTATTATTCTACTTATGACTCAATTTTAGTTACTAGTTAGTCACTACTTTAGTTTTTATTTGACATCTATTTTTTTAATTACTCACTACACTCAAATACTATAATCTTATTTATTTGCCAAAAAAAAGTATAATATTATTTTAGTCCACTTAATCTATACCGTAGTTAAAAAACATCGTTATTCCATATTTGACCCTAACTTAGTATTTTTTATGATGATATGACATGGACTATGATTAATGTGTTTGTTGATTACGAAATTGATATATATATATATAAGGGTATAAAATGAGTAACAAAGGTTAAAAGGTAAACTGAACTATTATTTTGGTACGGAGTGAAAAACCAAATTGGACTATTATTATGGGACGGAGTGAGTAGATAGTAACATATTTCGCTTTACTTCCAACTTAAATCTAGTTTGGTGTTTAAACATTTATGAAGTACTATTCAACTTTGGAGTAATTTTTAGCTTAATTGGATGTCTCGACTCGTTAAGAAAAAAGACACCAATGGAATGCCTAAAAAATGTATAAACATGCAAAATTACAAGACAAAGGACACTAATCAGGTGCATAATAACATATTTACATAGGCAGAGCTTAAACATCTAGAATTTCAAAAGGAAAAAACCCGGTGATCTTAGCTTTACTAATTTGTTCTAATCTTCTAAATTGCACCAGACCCCTTTACTTGTTTATAACATCTAATGTTTCCGTGCTGCCTATTTCTATTTGCTTTACTGATTGATATGTTCAAAGAAATAAATATTAGTTATTTTGATCACTTGTGCTATTACTCATATTTTGGGTTTTTCCTGGTAAGTACTGAATTTGATTGATTGGTTTAGAAGCTGCATTTCTTTGGTACCGTTTAACATTTTTTAGAAAAAAAAAAAAGCATCCAAAGGCATGCTATCTATTTACATAATAATGTTGGCAAACACCCGTAAACTCATTTAGAAATAAACACCCATGGGAACCTGAAAATTACATAAATGCAGTCAGTACTATACAGGTGTCCTTTCCACATCATAAGTACTTACATAATTTAGCATTGCTAGCAGTTTTCTTGTTAGAAATGGATTTACAAATAGAACAAAGGTAATCGATCCTCTGTAAGTTGTTTATGTCTTTTTCTCAATAGGAAAGACGCTTACTTAAAGAAGATTATAAAAAAAAGGTTACAATCGACAGCCAGCGCTGTGGATGTGATGCCTTAAGAAAAGCATCCTTCCTTTTTTTGATCTGTTTGAGGCAGTAGTTCTGTGTAGTGTGTACTATATGCTACTACTGAAGGAGGCGCATGTGCGGCTCTCGAAATATAGCTATGCTCCAACAGGCATTCTGTATCTATCAAAAATTTCTGATTGTAATCTTCCTTTTCAACTACTGATTCCTTAAAGCGGAAAAAGGGGAAAAATGTAATAAAGAAGAAGATAGAATACATTCCTGTTTTTTGTGGTCTTTTAAGATGTTTCATATTACTCTGTACCTTGGGAAGTCACTACTTTTTTTGTTTCTTTTAAATGATAATTTTGTAGTTGAAGATTGATAATGGCCGGTGTCAATTTTTTTTCATGACGTTAATAGGGAACAGCGTTCTCCATGACAGAACGGGACCGCCTTGATCTTCGGGGCCTTTTGCCTCCAAATGTTATGTCCTCTGAACAACAGATTGAGCGTTTCAGTTAGTTCCTGATCCTTTATTTTTTGTATTTCTGTGCTTAGTCCCTGATCATGAATTTGTTTATAGACTCTGGGAAAGATCTAGCATTATTTAATAGTTGATGGTGCGTTGCGTAATTTGTAGTGGAGGACCTAAAGAGACTTGAAGTTGCTGCCAGGGATGGACCATCTGATCCAAATGCTTTAGCTAAGTGGCGAATTCTCAACAGACTTCATGATCGTAACGAGACAATGTATTACAAGGTGACTATTGTTAACCACATTAGTGTTCTTTGTTAAACAATTAAGAGGGGTATTTAGGTGTTTGGTAAAATATGTAAAATTTTCTCTGTTAGGTTTTAAAAGATTAAATTGCCCCTTTGTTAACATTAAAAATGTCATCAACCTATGAATAGTGTCATTACAAAAATAAAATATTAAAGACAATTAAAAGAATAATTTTAAAAAAGCAAAAAAAATACTAATTATACGTAAATAAGAAAATACATAAGAATCAATTAGGGATGCACAAGTTGATTCTAGAAATGCTAATTACTTAAACCTTACTTAAAAGAAAAAAAAGAAAGTAATCTTTTATATTGTAAAGCTTACTTTTTTTGGGTTTTAGTATGATACAAGTATACTTTTATTTTGTAAACCAAATACACTGTTTACTTACAAGTAAAAGTAAACAAAAATTATGAAAAGCCCATTCAGTTGTTGTAACTACGAGCCATAGTCTCATGAATGGTATGCGTATAGTTTAAGGATTGCGGTCCTTTATCGCTCTTTTTTTTTATGAACCAGTTTTCGTTTCTCTTTTGACAGGTTCTAATTGCTAATATCGAGGAATATGCGCCTATTGTATATACTCCTACAGTAGGTCTAGTTTGCCAGAACTATGGTGGATTATTCAGAAGGCCCAGAGGAATGTATTTCAGTGCTGCTGATCGTGGAGAAATGATGTCGATGGTTTATAATTGGCCTTCTGATGAGGTATCGAGTTTTGTGATTTGTAGTTATTTGCTAGTATGTCTTTGTTGGTTGTTATACGTCAGGATCAAGCTTTTCATTATTCCCGAAAATCATTTATCTCAATCAAGTTAATTCCTTTAAGCATTGAATCATTCTTTCAGTATCACTACTTCACTAGCATCCCGAGAGTTCTATTTGGTTTTACTCTTTTACCCCCTGCATTTCTAATTTTGCTTGACTCTTCTAATTTGTTAGTTTTAGGGGATATCAGTATTAACGGGAAGGTAGCCTGTAGGATGTAGCTTTTTTGCTTACTGGTCTTTTTTTCTGCGTTTTGCAGGGGATTGTATTTGATTTCTTTAGTTTTTTCCCCTTGATGCTTGCCAATATAAAATGATAATAATAGTTCCCCCCCATGTTTTTCTTACCATATGTGATTCTTAACCATTCGGTTGTTATGTCGACCAACAATCTTTTTTTTCTTAGGTTGATATGATAGTAGTAACAGACGGAAGCAGAATACTTGGCCTTGGCGATCTTGGAGTTCAGGGCATTGGTATTTCGATAGGGAAGCTTGATTTATATGTTGCTGCAGCTGGGATGAATCCTCAAAGAGTAAGTCTCTTGTTATACTAAAACCAATTTAAAATTCATTAACCAAATGTTCTTCTAATATATTTCTCTTGCAGTTCTCTATAGCTGGCAACTCCCTCTAATTTCCCTTTCGTTTTGGTTCCACAGGTACTTCCTGTCATGATTGACGTCGGAACCAATAATGAAAAGCTTCTCCAAGATCCGCTGTGTAAAGATCCTTTTAGACATTCAATAGCAAGTTCCACCCATTGAATTAAAAATAAGGATCATTCTTCCTTAAAAGGTATCTAACCCCAATTTCCTGTTTTAGATTTGGGATTGCAAGAACATCGTCTCGAGGGAGAGGAGTACATTGCAGTTATAGATGAATTCATGGAGGCTGTGTTCACTCGCTGGCCACATGTAATAGTACAGGTATTGCACGATATAAATATTATCACTTATTAAATATACTTTTGTTTTTTAAAAAGTAGTGGCATCCTAATTTTTCTCCGTCTTTTATGCAGTTTGAAGATTTTCAAAGCAAGTGGGCTTTCAAACTATTACAGCGTTACCGAAATAACTACAGAATGTTTAATGACGACGTCCAGGTAATTTGAGGTGTCTTGTTGGCTAATTCTCTTGGGAATCCGTTAAACTATCACCAGGACTACCTAGTACTCTTGTAGTTACCTGATCTTTTATATTTTCTTTTATTTAATAAAGAAAAAATGTTTGGAGTTACCCTATTAGTATACTTTTTGTAAGCAGTATAGTTTGGAAAGTATAGAGTTTGATACTCTTCTCCTGAAAGTACAACTTTCTTATATATTTTCGTTACTCACAATTCAAAAGTGCAGTTATTCACATATATTTTGATCTTAAAACTATACTTTTTTCACATCTACCATAAACCTGTAGTTTTATACAAATAGGATATAGCCAAAATAAGCCAGTTTTCTTATACTTAAAAGTATACTATGTCAAGTAATGGCGTGAAAATCCTGTTCTGAAGTTATGTTTGACTGTTAATCAACTCACGGCATAAAAACTGTAAATCATTGGTCCTAAAAAAGTAGGAATAATTGCTCGTAACTTTGTCTTGTTATTTAACCAAGAGTTCTATTTTTTGGGTGTAGGGAACAGCAGGAGTTGCCATTGCAGGTCTTTTGGGAGCTGTAAGAGCACAAGGAAGGCAAATGATTGACTTTCCAAAAATGAAGATTGTTGTGGCTGGGGCTGGAAGGTTTGTCACATGCACTTATCTCAACCCATACGCATTTAGGCATTTTTATGTATTTACAGTGGGAGAAGCATCATTCAATTTTTATTCTAGAGCTTTCAATGAAGCCATGGAAATATAAATGCACAGAAACAGCCTGATAAGTTGTTCAAAATGTTGTTTTCTGCAGTGCAGGCATAGGGGTTCTTAATGCTGCTAGGAAGACCATGTCAAGGATGTTGGGAAATAATGAACATGCTTTTGAGAGTGCTCGAAGTCAATTTTGGGTTGTTGATGCTAATGTAAGTTTTTACCGAACTTCTATTTGCATCCATTCGTCCAATGAGCCAATCGTAGTTGTGAAATTTCAAATAGACATATCAAGACACAATGTCAATACCATAGTATCATTAATTATATTATGTCATTTCCCTTACCAAGAATGCCTCTCAACTTTTGGATTTCACCAATCTTGTTCGAATTACTTTTCCTGGTAACAAATATTTTGATAACTAACAACCAGCCTTCAACTGGAATTTTTTTATTCTTCAAGAAATTTTAACTGAAAAATCACGTCATGTTATTGATATCAGGGTCTGATCACTGAAGGACGTGACAATATTGATCCAGATGCTTCACCATTTGCAAGGAATGTCAAGGAAGTTGACCGCCAAGGACTAAGGGAAGGGGCGAGCCTCGTGGAAGTGGTCAGTAAAACATTTAACTAAATGTACATATATAATTACCATGCATTATTTCAGAAGTAGCATTATTAGGTTTAGAAAGTCTGTTATCTTCTCAAGACTTGTAGGATTATAATTTTAATATTTACAGGTTAAAAGACAATAAAAAAAAAGTTTTGCAAATGACATACGGAGGTAAATTGACTGTAATTAACATAAGTGGTAAAATAAATAAAAATATCCCTTCGTTTCAAATAAATAAAAATAAATTATCGCCTTCTTCCTTTGCCTTCTATACCTGAAGCCTGAAGGTTATATCAGCTATAACATATGAGAACTATAACATGCTATATTTATCAGATTTGTCACAATACCAATCACACTGATTGTCATACTATGGTAAACAGGTGCAGCAGGTGAGGCCTGATGTACTTCTGGGGTTGTCTGCTGTTGGGGGCCTCTTCTCCAAAGAGGTAGAGAGTTATTAAATTGAAACTATTTCTTCCAATTTCCAATATAATAGGGGCATGTCGAATGTATCCTGATTCGTGAATTTCATGACATCTTTTAGGTTCTAGAGGCACTCAAATCTACAACCTCATCCAGGCCAGCCATCTTTGCCATGTCAAACCCAACTAAAAATGGTATGTCTTCTTGCACAGAATGAAATATTCTGAGACAAATGGTTATGTTGTTACTTACACAATATTGCACTTTCACAGCTGAATGCACCCCTGGTGAAGCATTTTCTATTTTGGGAGAGAACATGATCTTTGCAAGTGGAAGTCCATTTGAAGATGTGGATCTCGGTGCGTGTTATACGTTTGTCACTAAAATATTGCCTTTCCTGTCTGCTTCTATTATAGTTTTTTTTTTTTAGCATCCTATAAGCTTGAGCATGGGAAGGTTTACTAAAATTTTGTGAATATCTTTCACTCTGGTAGTTCTTAGTTTGTTAATGTTTGCTTCAACTTTTTACAGGAAATGGCCATGTTGGTCATTCCAACCAGGGGAACAATATGTACCTCTTTCCTGGGTCAGTTGCTATTCTTTTTAATTTTTATAAAATAAGTTGAACCCTTTTTTTTTTGTTGCTCTAATCCATACACGCCTCATGATGCAGGATTGGACTTGGCACTCTTCTTTCTGGGGCTAGGATCGTCTCTGATGGCATGTTACAGGCAGCAGCTGAATGGTACTAAATTGTTTACATGTTATTTTATTTATTCTTACAAGTTCCCATTTGAGTGGAAAATTAATATTTTAAACTGTATTTGGATAAGTTTGAAGAAATGCTTCATTAAATCACTTCTTTCACCTTGTCGTCAATTTGCTAATACTTATTTAAAAACTGTAGCCTTGCTGCATATATGACAGAAGATGAAGTTGTCAGAGGAGTGATATTTCCTCCCATATCCAGGTAGAAATTCGATAAACTTGAGTCTACCACCTGTTTGTAAGATGACTTTCTGTATCTGATTCTTCATCCTTTTCAATTCTTGAATGTAGAATACGCGATATAACAAAAAAGATAGCTGCAGCTGTGATAAAGGAAGCCATAGAAGAGGATCTAGCAGAAGGATACCGTGACATGGATGCTCGTGAACTGGAAAAGCTTAGCCAGGTAACGTTGTTGCCAATTGATGAAAACTGATCAAGTATACAATACTTGATCTTTGATTTGAAATTTGAGGATTGAATATTAATTTTTAGGGCTTGGGAATTGGATAATAAAGTAATGGAATATAATCATGCAAATGAGATTAAAATAAACTTCCATGATGCAATACTGTAGAAGGATCTGAATGCATGTGACATGAGGGTTATTGCGCTCGGGAGAATCATTGATTAGTACATAAAAACATCCTTAATTTCCAAAACCCCGAATTCTCAAGTCTTTTTTAAGATTTGGTACATATAATGTAGAATCATGCAACATCAAAGTTAAAAACAAAGTGTAAAAAGAAGTAGCATCGTGTAGTATATGTGGTAGCATCATGTAGCATATGTACTAATATTTAAAAGTGTTTGAAGGTCCGGTTTTTGATAATTAAGTACCACTCATATGTAGTTTTTCATAATTTTCTCTTTTAGTTAGAGATACGTTTTAAATGCTAAGCCAACTGGTAAACAGCTTCCGCAATTTTAACTTGTTCAAAGATAATCTTTGGATTTCTTAAGATTAATACAGTACTTTAACTAATAATTTATATATGGTCATCTTTGCAGGAGGAAATTGCGGAGTACGTGCAAAATAATATGTGGAGCCCAGAGTACCCAACACTGGTTTACAAGAAAGAATAAAGTTAATTATATATACACGTTCAAATTTACATCTGTTATAATAATATTTATTTTTGGTGAAAACAATTCATGGGCAGAAGGGATTGCTAAAGATCTTCAAGTTTTTACAATGACCAATGTTTTCTTATGTTGTAAAGCTATTCATCCATTTTTAGTGGATGCCAGATTCCAAATGTTATCTCAATTTTGGATGCATACTTTTGGTTTCTTTCTTGTATTTACCCGCAGAATTTGCAGTGACATTGTATAGTGTAAAATTGTCATGTAACCATTTGCAATGAGTTTGTTTCTCCAGATCGGCTTAATATCATAATACCAACCATACATATAGTACGTTATAATTATAATAATTGACTATTAGAGACTAAACATGCGATAACACATCACTAAAATAAGGAGGTATGTTGGCCAGATGCATGTGTCAAAAGCCTATTCCAAAATATTGAATCACCGGAAGCTTCTCATACTGGTCATTGTGATTATCTTTTTCGTTAGTTGCATAAATGTTCATCGCATGTACTGGTATTGATAGATCACCTGCCAATAAGAGATTGTTAAGTGATCGGAATACTAACTTTATGCCAAGCATAAATATCGAACTTGTTGTTTTGGTTATAGACTATAGTCTATACTGGGTAATTGGATATGATGATCAATTTTACTATATGTGTTAATAACTGCAGTTCACAGAAACGCATGCTCCGTTCAACCGACATTGTGATCTTATTCATACTCGAGATTTGGTTTTTTAACAGTAAGGTTTTAGGTCTAGTGTATGTATAAAGTATCATGTATGTTAAGCGAGATTTTGTACACTGCCGTACAACCTCTATAAATTAATACTATTAAAGATTACACTAATCTTTGCAAGATAATATTTTCTTCCTAATCCCGACTTTGAATAAACTAAACTTTGTAAGATTATATTTTCTTCCTAGTCCCGACTTTAAGTAAATTAATAACTCTCTAAGTTAATAAAATATCTTGGTCCAATGGTATTAATTATTTAATTTATAGAGGTTTACTGTATGACAAGTCTAAACATAGTAATATTTTAAGTTGAATAGATTCAAGTTCAACAGCTTCTTTATTGATCCAAATATATCAAGTATCATTTCGTGCATAATTAGGAAATACATTTATATAACATTGACTAAGGCTTGCCAAAATTATAGTTCACATATTAAAAGATTTATTTTTCTTCAAAATTGTTTAAACACAAATAGGTAGATTCAAAGGGGTTTGAAAGTTCTACTACTAACAATCAAACGACATTTAAGGAAAAGAAATTCTGCAAAATGTCTGAAAGTTATGCAATGGATACAACAACAAAAAGAAAGGAAAGGACATCTGCAAAATTTCTATTCCAGTTACAATTATTTTCATATTGCAGGTAGAAAATACTCTCTCCATTCCTAAAACTTATCCCTCGGATGTTACCGTCCGAATCCAAATCTTCTACCCCATTTCTCTACACCCTTTCTTATTTTATATAAAAAAAAAATTCTAAATAAGAAAAAAAATTATACAATTACTATAATATATGTATCAATACATTTCAATAATTATTTTTAAAATAAAATCCACACAAAATTTATTTTGGAATAAATGTATAAATTAGTGTAAATTAAACATTTAATATTAAAAAAAATTGTCTAAAACAATATTATGTTCAAATGTTTTAAAATTTGAATACAATATAATATAAAAGTTTATAAAGTTGCGGTATAAGTTGTGAAAATTTAAAATTTAAATGAAAATAAGCAAGTAGGCACGAAAGGGGTAGAGAATATGGGGTAAAAGATTTGGACTCCTCCGGCCCAAAATATGATGAGTAAATTACCTTTTAATGCATAATTTCAAAATTAATTCTTAAAAAGTTGTACTATTAAAAATCAACTCACTTTTGTTCCATGTTCTCTTATTCATTTGAAAATCTTGAAACGAGTTTTTATTTTTTACATTCACTTTGAAATGAACTGGATGAGTTTTTGTTTTTTAATTTGAAATGAATAAACTTTTATTTGATCCATAATAAGTGAATGGTATTTTGCTTGATTTTTTGAACCGAATGAGTTTTTGTTTGTTCCATTCAGTTCAAAATATCGAAATGATGAGCTTTTTTTTTTCCATTGATTTTAAAAACTTGAAGTGAATGAGTTTTATTTGATACATTCACTTATCGAAGTAAATGAGTTTTTTGTTTGTTATTTTGAAATGAATGATTTTTTGTTTGATCTTTATTTCAGATTTTTGAAGTGAATGAGATTTTTTTAATGTTTTGTTTTTAAGTGAATAAAATTTTGTTTGGTTCATTCACTTTAAAATATTGAAATGAATGAGCATTTTTTTTAATTTAAAATATTTTTTGATTTTTTACATTATATATATATATATATATATTTTTTTTTTTGATTTTTTATATATTTTTTTTGTATATTAACCAAGTGAATGAAATACTAGCGAATTAAATGAGAGAAAAATTATACTCAAAATGAATTAGTTTTTTAAACTAGCAATAAAAGGAATTAAGTTTTTTTTTTTTTTACTAAAAGGGAATTGCCCATCTATTTGAGGTTATTTGTGGATTAACGAATTATAAATTTTTGCGTTCTTTTGTTGAACACTTATTATTTCATAGCAACAAAAACGAACTAAAAATGAAAACCAAATAATAAAACAAATAATCTTACCTAGTAGAAGCTAAAATTAATTATTCTACACTTAAAACGGAATAAAAATAAAAATAGGAGTGGGTGCGGTTCGATTTGATGCGGGTTGAGGCCAACCCAAACAAAACCATGTAAAAAATAGCGGTTCGGGTTGGTGAAATTTCAAATTTCAACCCAACTCCACATAATCCATTTTAAGCGGTTTGGGTGCAGATTGGGTTCGTGTTTTGTTCATTTTGATGCTTAAACTTAAAAAAAATGCAAATTCAACCCCAAAAATAGAAAAACGAAACTCGAAAAAATAAAAGCCAAAAATTTCAAAATTAAACATTTACAAAGTAAAGCATAGTTGCATAATACATGTACAAGACTAATAGATTGACATAACATTTTTTATTCATGTTTATAACGCCGCTAAAATAAAATCGAAACGAGCAATAGAAAATTAAACATGCAACATAAAACCATAAAATTGCCGAACAACTTAAAATTGTAAATTAAAAGATGTTGTAAGCTGAAATAGTATGTGCTTGATCGATCATAATCTATTGGGGTTAAATGGTTTATTATGTATATTTAATTATTCATATGTATATTTAATCATTCATATGTATATTTAACTAATTTATATTTTTTACGGTTCAGCGGTTTGGCCTGTCTTTTGAAAATCTTAACCCGAACCAACCTGCTTATAATAAATGCGGTGCGGTTTTGTTCGAGTTGATATTTTAAAATTTTCAACTCAACCCAATCCGTGACGGGTTGGTTTGGTTTGCGGTGGTTTGGAGCATGGCCGGATTTAGGGGTAGGCTCGAGAGGTATAGGCCTAGAGCCCCCAAAAAACCGACTAATTTTAGGTCCCAAATTCTGGTAAAATATAGAATATATATATATTTAAAAATTAATGATATTTATATAAAGTTTAGTTGTCCGAATGGTTGGTGAATGAAATCTAGCTATATTTAAGAAAAATATCTTTTATTTTTGTTATATAAATTTTGATTTATTTGTATAATCACATATTTTATTACACTTAGTTTCAAATAAGATATTATCAATTCAAAAAATATTCAAATAAGGTATTTTTTGGTCCCATATTAAATGTAAAAGAAAAAAAAGCTTTTTTTTAAAGGATTTTTGATCATTCATTTATAAAAATACTGTCTTATACTTGCTAATATGACTTGTTTTCATTTATTACGGAGAATTTTGGACAAATTTAATTGGTTTTATTGTCCGGTTAAATGTCATTGCGAGTGTATATCGAAGTATTTAACTAAAATAATTTTTCTAGTTTACAACGAAAAAGAAACCCAAATTTACGGTGGCCTACAGCTCCAAAACTCTGAAAACGACTATGATTTGGAGCGGTTTGATGCGGTTTTCCCTCACCCAGCACAAAACTATCTAGCATAGTACTACTACAGTCAGTATAAATTAGCTATTTTGAAATACATACTCCATACATAGTCCATACTATTTAAATTTAGTGATTTAGCTTTAGTTATTTAAATTTTTCTTAATTATTGTCGAAAACTAATTTGGGAGTGGTATTATTTAAAGCTATCTCAGCCTGCCTATCAGAAAAGCATTAAAATAAGTATGGAGGCAGAGAACAAAAAAAAGTTAAAAAACAGTACGCGCCTGGTGAACAATAATAATAAAACCATTCTGACATAAATGCGACCAAGTCAAGCCCATTTTTATTTAATTTTGAAAACAGGTCAAATTCCTTTTAATCAACGCTATTTGAGCTAACTACTTTTAACACCCTCCTAGTTTTCCTCACATTTCATGCTTTCAAAATTGCAAGTAAAATTAGCCACACAATGTTTGAATTTGTTTGGACTATTATCTTTTGCTTTGATGATATAAGTTTGTACTGTTATTGGGTTATAAGACTTTTGAAATTAAAAGGAATACATGTCAATTGACCCACTTTTAATTTTATTAGGGTTGATTAGGCTTTTCCCAAACTGTTTATGTTAGTATTAAATGCGCACACACATTTCAAGTTTTCCTAACTATAGAAAAGAGTTGGTAACATGTTATAAAAATTGCTTGGTTTTTATATTGGTAGTAATGGTAAGGAGAACATAAATCAAATACACACTTACATATGATGCACGATATTACAATATTAGTGGAAGAATCGATAAGAATCAATTATGCAACTCAATTACATTTTTCTAGTCGGTGAATTTATTCGACTCTTGACTTTAAACTTTATCGGATCATCTAGAGCCGTCTTCAGAGTTTAAGAGACCCGACACAAATTGTGAAGTTGATATATTTTTAAATATCTATTTCAAATGAAATAAATTGAAAAAAAGAGAATGGTTATTGCTTAATTTTTGAAACAGGAAACCGAATTTACCGAACATTTTGCACAAATCACAAGTCAGCAGAGTATCATACACTTATATGCCTCATTGACATGACACAATAGGGGTATTACTATTATAGTATAGTTTTTCGATGTAATTTATGACTCATTATAAGTGGAGTAATTTAGAATCTCAACACTTTTGTGTCTAATATACGTGTGACTGAAACCGATTTCAAAAATATCAACGAAAAATGAAAAATCAACTTAACTTCAAAATAGTAAACGTCCATTATATTTTTATGTTAGTAATTCAAACCTAAAAAAACTTGTGGTACAAACTACAGATAACGTTCCCTTTCTATTTAAACAAACAATAAAAGTAACGTTCACTTATTGAGTTAGCATTTTTCCAAAATTGAAAAAGAAAAACTCAAATAAAAACCGAGCCCAATAAATTCAAAATTAGTGGGGACCAAAAGTGTAAATAACCAAAATCTATTACTTAAACCGTGTCAATCGCTATCCTGCCCAACCTCTCTCAACCTTTCTCTCTCTAGCTTAAACCCACTTTTACTTTTCTCTCTTATTATTATTATTATTCCCAATATAAGTAATAAGCAGCTTATTTTAGAACTTAAATATTAAAAAAAGAGAGGGGTTGGAGATGGCGACTATGGAGAGTTTGATAGGACTAGTGAACAGAATACAGAGGGCTTGTACTGCTCTCGGAGATTACGGAGGCGCAGACGCTTCGTTCTCGTCTTTATGGGACGCTCTTCCCTCTGTCGCCGTTGTCGGTGGTCAGGTACCTAAACCTACCTACTCCCCCTATATATTATATATATGTATCTCTCTGTGTTGAATTAGACTGTATGATTATTTTTATGAGTATATATGTATGTATGTGTGTGTGTGTGTGTTTGTAACTATGGGTCCGTTTGGTAACATATTTTTTTAGTTGATTTTTGGAATTTTGAGTTTCAAAATCTTTGGGTGCTTCCAAAAAATCAGATTTTTAGGCTAAAAAAAAATCCAGAATTTTAAAATCTAGCTTTTCAGTGTATTTTTAAATCAGATTTTTAAAATCTGATTTTGGACCAAAAAACACGTTTTTAAACATAGCCTATATATGTATTTATGTGTCGGTTTAGTTGGAATAGCCTATATATGTATTTATGTGTCGGTTTAGTTGGTTGTTGTTAATTGTTATAGTGAAATTGAATTAGTGTTTAGTCAAAAGCGAATAATTTGTGTGTATATGTGTATACGTATGCATATACTCTCTCCGTACCTAAAAAATTGATAGCTACGAAACTATGTGCAACTTTGATTTGTAAATATCTCGTGTAAACACTACTCCCCCTTTCTTTATATATATATATATCTATATCTTGCTTATGATTATATATATCTTGTTTGTGTGTTGGTATATTTACTTGGTTTGTTGTACTAATGAAATTGAATTAGTGTGTACTCAAAGTAGGTAGGACTAATTTGTATGTATAATATAAATCTATAATTTGTATACCTGTTTGTGTGTTGGTTTAGTTACTTGGTTGTTGTTACGGTACAATGAAATTGAATTAGTGTAAACTATAACTATGAAAATACGTGCAACTTTGACTTGTAAATCTCTCTTTTGAAAATTGCCAAAATGAAATTTTTTGTCACATAGTTTGGGCACATAGTTTGGGAATTAAACTATATAATTAAAATTTTAAAAATTTATTTAGGCAATTTTGATACTATATTTTTACAAGTTAAAGTTGTATATAGTTTCGTAGTGATCAATTATTTTGAGACAAAAGGAGTATATTATTTGTGTGTTGGTTTATATATTTGGTTGTTGCTGTTGTGAAGAATTAGTGTGAAGTCAAACTGGGATTAATTTATACTGTATATATCTATTTATGTGTATGTAAGTATATCTTGGGGAAAATAACAATTTAGTACATATTTAGAAACTTATTTATAAAAAACCCGGTTGTTTTGAACTTGACGACTCTTTTAAAAAAAATACATATTTTGTGAACTTATTTACAAATAGGTACATATGTCATTAAAAAATAAAAGAAATATATTTAAAAATTAAAAACCAAAATTTTAAAAAATACATTTTTTTATACAAAAAATGTGTGATCCTGTTTAATCATGTCCAATCTTGTATGTTTAATCCCGTTTGATCATGTCTAATCCTGTTTGATATTATGTACAATTTTTTTGATTTTTTTTTCAATTTTTTCGTTTTTGTGTGTGTGTGTTTGCATATTTTGTTATTTTTTATGACATATGTACCTTGTAAATAAGTATATATACCTAATTGTAAAGAAGTACATATAGGTGGGTTTTTTGTAATTAAGTTGATTGGTATGTACCTATTTGTAAATCTCCCTATATCTTGTTTGTGTGTTGGTTTATTTACTTGGTTGTTGTTACAGTGAAATTGAATTGGTGTGTAGTCAAACTAGGATTATTTTTGTGTATATATAGGTATGTGTGTATGTATGCATATATATTGTTTGTGTGTTGGTTTAATTACTTGGTTTTTGTCACAGAGAAATTGAATTGGAGTGGAGTCAGAGTAGGATTTAATTTGTATATCTATTTATACATACATACATATATATATATATGTATATATTATGCTTTTTGTGTGTTCGTCAGGTTCAGATATGAGCTCTCTTTGTATATGTATGTATTTTTAGGAAGTTTGTTGGTTAGTTGCTTGGGTGTTACAGTGAAATTGAATGAATGTGAAGTTACAGTAAAACTAATTTATGGATATGTTTCTATATATGTATATAAGTTGTTTGTGTGCTGGTTACTTGGTTGTTACAATAAAATTGAATTACTGAACACAGAGGGGAACTCTGTGATATTCATGGGCATGTCTTTCAAAATGAGTGGATGAATCGTTCATGAGATTATTTTGTGTATAAGTAATTATATGTACTTATACGGTTATACCTATTCAGGAAAGTGCCAGTTAGGGAAATATTTATTTAGTCTTTGAATTTAGAATAGGATTGTGGTTTTTCGGGTAGTGGGCGGTTTGATATTTTAGACCATCTTTAGCTGTATCTTAAAGAAATTCCTTCAACTCATGTACTAGACGGAGTGGGAAGAACAACATCATCTAAATCCGGTGGTCGTGATTTTCAGTTCTCCTAATAGCTTTTATTTTCGAGTCTAAGATATTAGGGAAATGGACTAATTACCTATATGATATTTTTATTTCTAACCAGAGTTCCGGAAAATCTTCAGTATTGGAGAGCATAGTTGGGAGAGATTTCCTTCCTCGAGGATCTGGTTTGTTCTCATTTATTTTAATATCTATGACATGCCATTTGACTTCATTATTTCGTGGCAGTCTCATAGTTGAAGACAAATATTTTTATTTTCAGGAATTGTCACGAGGCGACCCCTAGTATTGCAATTATACCAAATAGAAAAAGGGGAGCAAGAGTATGCTGAGTTCTCTCATATCCCAAGAAGGAAATTTACTGATTATGGTATGCGACTCTTATTGCAGATTATCTTACTCTTTTTACTTATATGTGAAGTGTAAATACTTGTAGTATAGAAAATAAAGTATTTGATCATGGGTTTTTGAAGCTTAGTATATCTTGACCCTTTAATGAACGAGCTATTCTGCCAACAATTTCTAGAAGACATTAAAGGTTTAAATCATTAGCTAGAACCAGTCGAGGTCTTTGTATATATATATATATATGTATGTATATATATATAATATTGTTTTCCTTCATGCTTCTTATGATTTAGATATATAATTCCTTTTTTCTTTCCAGCAATGGTTCGGCAGGAAATTTCGGATGAAACTGATAGGGTGACAGGGAAGTCTAAACAGATTTCTCCAATTCCGATCCAACTGAGTATATATTCTCCAAATGGTGCGTGAGCCTTTAACCATGATAAGAATTTTTGGTACATCATACTGTATATATTTTATTAACTTGTCTCCAATTCTTTCATACTTTATACTTGCATTTGGAAAATTCATTGTTAGGCCCTACTTGTTTTTTAATAAACAACTTGAGGACTCTTAGAGCATTTCCTTTGAGTTGGATCCTCAACTGTTTTTTTCCTGCACTAATTTATTCAAAAGGATATTTGGAAGTAGAACCATTAGGCTTCAAGTAATCAATTATTTTAGTCCTTTAAATTTGAAATTGTTCACTATGTGATTCACAATCTTGGGTTAAGCACCACTTCATTATTTGAAAATCAGAATATGAAAGCTGTCGTAATGTTGAGTTACCGGGTTCTCTTTTTGGTAATAGTTTGAAAGTTTGTCTACACTGAACCCAACCTCATCTTCATAATATTGTTCTGGTAAAAATGACTTTATAGGACTGACTTTGGCATCGCATTTTATTAAGTAACATGTGACAATTTAAGAAATTTCCATGCTTTCATTTAAGTTATACTTAATACCATAAATGCAACAGGTCATTTCCTTTTTTTGTTTCTTTAGCTATATAACAGCACCCCCCTGGTCCTCTTGGTTTATGAAATTTATATGCAAATTTCATTGACAATTTTGTCTGCTTTCTTTGTCTGGCAGTTGTCAATTTAACCTTAATTGATCTGCCTGGTCTCACGAAAGTCGCTGTGGGTATGTTCTTGACATTACCTCTCTATTTTTTTTTAAATTGATTAATTGAACATGATGTAAGAGGCTTTTACACTTTACAGAGGGGCAATCTGAAACTATCGTCCAAGACATTGAAAATATGGTTCGATCTTATGTTGAGAAGGTAATGAAAATTTGTTCGGTCACCGAAGTAGAATGTGCTAATTGATTGCCATTCCTAAATGTTTCTACCTTCAAATTGTTCAACTGCTTTAGTAGCTCATCAGTTGAGCTATATAATGTTTACACAATGGACATATATTACCTTGAAAGCCCCAGGTTTCAGGACAATGTTTTGAAACATATAAGTAACTGACATGAGAAAAAACACTTGAATCAACGCAATCAATTACAAGCATAGAAAATCATAAATGTTTACGAATCTATTCTCAAGAGGTACAATTTGCTTGTATCAGACCACTTCCTTCAACTTTCCAACTTAAGCCAATACTTCTTTCCTGAGTAGCAAAACACTTTTTAGCAACTCCATAAGTATTCTGTATTGAAAGATAGCTGATTTGAAACGAAAGCTTTTGGTGATTTGTTCATATCATATTGTATAATTTAATAGATAGTGGGTTACTGAGGTCTGTACTGCTTTCACTACATGCACTAGTTGGGCTTTGTTATGATTGATATATTTTATTCTTGCATCATGAAAGCATTTACTTTGAAGTATCTTTTTAAATTAGTTTCCTTCATCCCTTTTTTTCCCGTGCTTAGCAACATGGGTGAAGTTTTTTGTTTCACCTGTCGATCGTCAGAGCGATGAGATATGTGCTAATTGCTTTATGTATAACATTTGTATATTACAGGTTTCCCATACATATGGTATTTGATGATGTATGTGTAGTTTACGTATCACATTTGTATCATACAGGTTGCATATAGATATGGTATTAAATGATGTATGTGTAATTTATGCAGCCTAACAGCATCATACTAGCTATATCTCCTGCCAATCAAGATATAGCAACTTCAGATGCTATCAAACTGTCAAAGGAAGTGGATCCCGCTGGTAGGTTTTGCTCATACTGTGTAGTTATTTGCAGAAGCACTGATTTTTTAATTAGACTCGTGGCATACGGTGGATGTTGAACGTTATTTCTGATTGCTCAGGTGAACGGACATTTGGTGTTCTGACAAAGTTAGATTTGATGGATAAAGGAACGAATGCATTGGATGTACGTATCTTTTCTTTGTCGCTCGTTTTATGTGATCCAAGGATTTTTTTTTAGTTTTCCATATGATCCTCATCTAGCGCTAGGGTAAACAAGATACCATTACAAAAGGTTTGCACAAAATATGCAAGTTCTTTAACAAGTCTTTATCTTTCGGAAATATCACTTTCAAACAGTTAGTATACCACCCCATCAAAACTTAATATTTAGACACCAGTCTACAAAAATTTGAACAATTAGTGCATCAACCTTCCAAAACTCATAATGTAGATAGCAAATTGTGCACCTACTAATCTGAAGTTACGAGTGCTTAAAATGTAAATTTGGTATTGGAGTTCTCGATTTTGTACAGATTGATGCTTTGTCATCCTAATAATTGAACAATTAATACACGATTTGGAGGATTTTAGTTGAAATTAAAGTGCAGTGTACTAATTGTTCATAACATTCTAATTGATCTATAAATTGTGAATTTTAGTAGTGTTGTAGTTGTTAAAAGTGGATGAGTTGGTATACAGAAGTGCTATTAATCATGGCTTATATTCATTGTTCCTTTTTTATACTTCTGCTGAGACAAGTTATCCTCCTTCTAGGTTCTAGAAGGCAGGTCTTTACGCCTGCAACAGCCTTGGGTCGGGATCGTGAATCGTTCACAAGCCGATATAAATAAAAATGTAGATATGGTTCTTGCTAGAAGGAGGGAACGCGAATATTTTGATACGAGTCCAGATTATGGACACTTAGCAAATAAAATGGGTTCAGAATATCTCGCAAAGCTTCTTTCCAAGGTAGAATTTTATTCACAAAGTATATACTTAAAACTTGGACATGGGCATAAAATTGTAGTCTTGTTTCAATTTAATTTCAGCACCTAGAGTCCGTCATCAGGGCAAAGATACCAAGTATACTAGCTATGATTAACAAAAGTATTGATGAACTTGAGTCTGAGATGGACCACCTTGGCAGGCCTATTGCTGTTGATGCAGGGGTAAGTGATGTTAGCCCTACATAAGTTCCTAGTCAAATATCATTTTTTTTTAGAAATATGATCCTATATACGCTCTTTAGTGACAAATACCAATATTACAGGCTCAATTATACACTATCTTGGAGCTCTGCCGTGCTTTTGACCGTATATTTAAGGAACATTTGGATGGAGGGTACAGTACAACTTCCCTTTCCTCACCATGCATTGTTTGTTTATCTCAAAATAAATTTGGAAATCACCCAACAAAATTAGCTGACGTTTTCTAAAATGGTTGTGATGTCAAGAAGCAGTGTAGAAGAATTTTTCCTTAAAAAGTACAGGCTCTACATTTACATTGAAAGCATATTTGTTTTTGTGATCAATTTGTGAGAAATTTATATTTTATTTATATCGCAGTCGACCTGGGGGTGATCGTATTTATGGAGTATTTGATAACCAACTCCCAGCTGCTTTGAAGAAGCTTCCGTTTGATCGTCATCTGTCGCTACAGAATGTGAAAAAAATTGTTTGCCAGGCAGATGGATACCAACCACATTTGATTGCCCCTGAGCAAGGTTATCGCCGACTTATTGAGGGCTCTTTAAATTATTTTAGGGGTCCTGCTGAAGCTTCAGTCGATGCTGTGAGTTTTAAAAGCTCTTTTACTATGCGTTGAACTTTTGTTTTTACACTTTTCCCTGTAATCCACAGCTGGGCTACAATCTTTTACATGTAGGTGCATTTTGTGTTGAAGGACCTTGTTAGGACGTCCATTGCTGAGACTCAGGTAAACTATTCTTTCGAATCTTCTGGAGAATGTAAATTTGACTGTCTCCTTCAACAAAAGTGAATGTGTAGATCTACTTTGTGTCTGATACAGTTGTTAATTACGATGCGAATGTGTACATGCTTTACATATTAAGCTTTGGTGTCATACTTCCATCGAATTATTAGTAGTGATATCTAGGGAGCCTTGTGTAAGTTATATTCACTATTTCTTTTATTGTCTTTAGCTTTTCCTTTGTACAATTAGCAAAACTATTGAATGAATCACTATTTTCTTTTCGATATTCTATTCTTGCAAAACAAGTTGACCAAAACAGTTTCAAAGGTTCTGTGTGATAATAGAAATTCTCCATACGTATTTATTTCGTCACAAAGAAATTTTGTTTCCCATTTAGTCGGTACTTTTTGTTGACATATGATTCGAAAAACTGAAAAATTTCAGTAAACTGATTTCAATGGCCATACACTTCAATAATATTGATTTATTGGCATACTTTCCAAATAATATTTCTGTTTTGATGAGCATACACTACATTTAACTTGCTCGATATGCATACTGACTAGTATGTAGTAGTACTAGATGAGAATGAAAATCTCCCACTTGCCCTTAACAGTAAAAAAGTTAAAATTTTGTTACTTCTCTTGTAATAAAAGCTGAAATTGCTCGCCAAGCAGTTTAAACTCCTAATTTGAAGTTCTATTTCTTAAATGGACAGGAATTGAGGCGATTTCCTAGTTGCCAAATCCTTATAGCCACTGCTGCAAGTGAAGCCTTAGAGAGGTTCCGAGAGGCAAGTAAGAAGACAGTTGTCAGATTAGTAGACATGGAATCGTCGTACTTAACCGTGGAGTTTTTTAGAAAATTACCCCAAGAGGTAGAGAATGGGGGTAACCCTAGGGGAGGGTACCCTGAGAAAGGGGACAGGTCTGGATCAGGAGGAAACTCTAAACCAAGCAGTAGTGAGAAAGGGGCCAGCCGAGGAGGTGCATCTGCCCCTATCATGGACCGGTATGTTGAGGATCGTTCCGCAGAGGGCCATTTTAGGAGGATAGGGTCAAATGTGTCATCTTATATAGCAATGGTGTCTGACACTTTGAGGATTACTATTCCAAAGGCAGTTGTTTATTGTCAAGTAAGAGAGGCTAAGCAATCATTGCTCAACCACTTCTATATTCAAATCGGAAAGAAAGAGGTACCCTCTATCTCTCTTTCTCTCTGCACTCCTGGTATATTAACTAATATTCTTCAAAATTTACTTTTGACAAAGAATTCGGACCAGTTAACACCAACTACAGCTTCCCTTCCCTTCTATATATGCTCTCTAAATTTGTGATTAAAAAAATTGCATTTTCAGTTTTGTATTGCAATTGAATACATCAACTTCTGTTTCACGTTTCATATTTTTGTTTTGTTTTATTTTCTCTATTAAATATTTGGTAAACTTAAATTTTATTTTCTCACATATGATATGACCATACATAATATTGTAAATTTTAGGAAGTCCTTTTGGTTTCTTGAATTTGAGGAATCAGTAATATGTAAAAATTTGGAGTACATGAGGCTTCTAGGAAGCTGTAGTGTGTGAGCTCATAAATATTCATTTGAAAGCAAATTTACGTGCTGGTGATTGATAGTTGGAACTTAGAATGCTACGGTGCTTAATAGTTGCAGTAATTTCATAATTCGTGAAGGGATCTTTGCTTCATTTGATACAATTGAATATCAAGAACTACTATTTCTGGAAAATCATTTAGGACCAGTAATAGCCTTGTCAAGTTGAAGATTTTCTTTCATGCTTATTTGGAACTGTTGATATTAACCAAGAAGATGATAAAAGATAACTTAGAAGTTGGCAATTCAAATAACTTGTTAATGTATACATTCTGAGTTTGTTGATCTTGATTGGGAATGTGTTTTGGTATTTCCGTTTCCAGGGTAAGGAGCTTGGAGAATTGTTAGATGAAGATCCAGCAGTGATGGAGAAGAGGCTACAATGTGCAAAAAGGCTGGAACTGTATAAGGCTGCAAGGGATGAGATTGATTCCGTGGCATGGGTCCGATGAGACTCATCGAATGTTCGGTACTTCTGTATGATTACTTGATTAAAATTTGTATTGTACAAATCCACGTGCTTGCTATTATATTTAGTTAATTCCTTGTGATCTAGGAAGTTCAGGTTTCTGGTATTATGAAGAGTTTTGAGCACTGATGTACCGATCCTTCGTGCATTTGTTTGAATAATTTCTATAATATTATTCAGGGTTGTAAATGTTTTAATTTGTTAACTTTTTTTCTTTTCATGTTCATATCTGGGTTGGAGTTTTTTTTTTTCCTTATGCAATACAACTTTGTATATTGTTTTAGAATTTAGCATAACACTGGTGTTTTAAAATCTACGAGAAATCAAGGGATGAGTAACCCTTTCGATTCTCATACATGGCTACATGTTGGACGGATATTTTTGCCAAAACGAACAAACAATAAATTTCTGTGTGGATGGATGCCAAGTAGTACATATCATGTTGTATTTTCCCTTAATACTGTGGACATCAGGACCATGGATATTACCAAATTGAGAGAAACTAAAATAAGTACTTAAAAGAATATATTGGTTAATACCATACCATACAAAGTAAATAACTAGCATATCTTTTTATTGAAATGATTGAATTGCTCTGAAAGTGTACGACTGTGCAATGGCACATGATTTTTATTTCATTCCATATTTCCATTTGATTTCCCCTTTCGCTCTCCATTGAATATTCTTTTTCAAAGATTAGCATAATTAACACAAAAAGTACTCCAAGCTTGTTATGAAAAGGATAGTTTTGCGCAAGGTTCATTCGGCACGGAACAATTACCTGAATACTCAAAGATAGACACGTTGAATCTTTATACTTTTAAATACATTGATAAATCTAAAAATTCACTTCATATATTCACTTAATATTAGTTTCGAATAAGATTCACCGATTGTCCATAGTGCCATTCAGCCTGAAAAGCTTTTTTGAACTCGGTTACTATTGCTGCAGCTAACAAACAGAATTGTTTTATATGAGAATTACATCATTACAAGTTATAACAGAAAATAAAAATAAAAATTAAAACAAAAAAAACGACAAAAGAATGTCCATGAAATTTCACCTGGAAAATCTTGGAAACAATTAAAAGTATAGGAACCAAATAGACTTCAGTTAAAACAAACTAGACTCTTATGTACCCTTTTCTCATATAATTTATTACTACTCCTAATATAGAGTCTATAAATATACATAATATATATATTTCGTTGCATAACGTGTTATTGAATTTGAGGTGAGCCTCGAATTTGTCTAATATTTAATATGATTATTTTTATCTACCTACTCGTAATTATATATACTACTACTTATTCAATCAATGAAAACAGTTTCTCTATATTGCTGATTTAGTATGTTTCGAATAAAGTTTGCGTATTAGTTGTTTAAGTTTATGCTTAAGAGCAATTACTGGGAACCAAATAATTAAATTTGGAATAAAAGAGCTATGAAAAACTTAGTCAGTTTAGTTATTTACAATCTTAGAGAAATTTATCACGCTAAGCTATTTACAGTAAACCTATTTCTAGGATGATTTATGTTTTAGACCGTTTTTTTTATATATTACACGTTTAGTTGAGGGAATTCGATATAATATCGCTTTAATTTTCCAGAAATCTGTATTTTGACCTGGGTTTTAAAAAGCGAAAACTTAGCTAAAGCATTTTGCAAAAGCAACGCTAAAAGCGTAAGCTTTTAAGGTCTATTATAAAGTGGAAAAGCGAGTTTTTAACCTATTTTTAAGTTTTGAATCAAGTCTTTCTTACTACTAAGCGTGCTTTTTAAAATAGTGATTTTGGCCTCGTAACTTTTTGATAACTGTAAATTCCTCGTGGTGTTCCTTTCAAATTGGAGTGTTTACTAATTGCAACTGTATACATTGCACTTGCTCAGAGCTTTCCTTTTCCTTGCATGATATAACTTATTCAAGCGTTTTAAAAGATGGTGCAGTTGCACCATCTTTTCGTTATTTTGGTAATACTGATATGTCTGACTGATAAGTAGGCATTGAGTTAAAGCTGCGATTCTATGTAACTTTATGCACGGTTTTGATAAAAGGGTTACTTATGATTTGTTAAAATGTCACTTTAATGTTGTAACTTACTGAATTTTTTTAACATGTTTTGCCTAAATGTTGTCCCTTCGATGCTCATCAATCATGCTCTTTCTTTTTGTTCTATTGTCCTTATAGTTCAAATAAATATGTTAGCAAAGACGTTTGATTTTTTTGGTCATGTTCAATTGGGCTATGTTTTTTTGCATGATTCGTGGCGCATAATCTTTTTAAATGCTAATATTTTATTTAATAGGGAAAGTAGTTTGCCGTTGACCTTTTTGTTTCGTTAAATTGTTTGTTTTGCAATGCCCTTCGATTTTAGTTGCTTGTGATGGCACAAGTTTGTTACAGTTTTATAGAACTGTTCACCTTTTCCCTTTCAGAAAATATTATCAACTTTTTAGCCTGCTCTGATGGGGAATGTCATTAACTCTGCAAACAAGGTATGTACCTCGTCCCTCTTCCTCTTCTCTTGCATCATTTCATGTTTTTGTATGTTCCTTGCTTAACTTTATAATATTAACTCGAGTCGACAGTACTTTAAGAATGCATGTGTTAGTGATTATTTACCAAAGTAAGCTTTTCCACATACTACCCACCATTATGAGTTTCAGCGCTAGCAGCAAGTCATATTATCCCCTGAAACAGTTGTGGAATATTTTATTTAGCTAGTGGCTTAACACACAAATCGATTATGGAAATGTAGATTAGAAAACAGGCCATTTTGTATATTTCTGTTAACAAATGATACAGTTTACCTCTAGTCCTAGTTAGAAAATCCAAAATCTTAATCTAAGTACTGACACATAATGTTGTGCCCTTTGGCACTTGTAAGGTTTTTAGGTGCTAATTAAAATATACTAATTTGTAGGAAGCAAATGGAAGCTCATTCAGTGATAAGAAAGTTAAAGTAGTTTTTGTCTTGGGTGAGTTCTTCTATTTTCTGCTTTTATATTGGTAAACCTAAAGTTCAAAGCTAATTAGTTGTTGGGTTATGAATAGTGAAATTATAATCGGTATATTCTATGTTCTTTGAGATTGTTAGTGTTTTGTTCTTCAGATCTTTTATCAATTCTTGTTATTAACTTTATATACCAAACAGGTGGCCCAGGAAGTGGAAAGGGAACCCAGTGTGCAAATATTGTGGAACACTTTGGGTTCACACATTTGAGTGCTGGTGATCTTCTTCGAGCTGAACAAAATTCTGGTTCAGAAAATGGGTGAGTTTCTGACTTCCTGTTTTGGATGTCTTAGTTTTTCACCATAACCATGTTCAGTTGTCTTTCTTCTCTCTGTCTCTATGATGTAACCTTTCTTTGGGTAAATATGCTAAAGGGATGGAATGGTTAGCTCAGTGTCGACTAGAACACCCATAATTTCATGTCCGAGTCACATATGTGGGAACTGGGAAGGTGTAAGACCTTGAGATCTCCTTTTAAAAATGGAGGAAAAGTTAAGCCAATGGACAAATTAGTATGTGCAAGTTCTCAAGAGAAACGAGTTGTTCAATATAGTTAATATAAAAATTCTCTTTGGTCCACTTATTCAATTCTGGTCGTTTACATATTTCTTTTGATTATTTTGGCTAGCTTGCCAAGATTTAGTTGGCAGTCAGAATTCACAAAAGTAGCCAGTATGTTTTTTTGAATCTTTCTCCTTTTGTTTTCTAATTCTTCTTTCTTGATGCGAGCATGAAGATCATTGAGTAACTAGCAGATTTAGCAAGAAACTGACAAGAGTACCCTTTTCCTTTCCTTTTCTATTCTGAATTCTCTTTTTAAGGCCATACCAACAGATCCACTAATCCTAGAGTATGCACCATTTTATCCCATTTTAGGTTTCATTTCCAGTTGGATGTCTATATGCGTGAAGTTAGCAAAATGTTTTTGTATTAAATCTGACATAGTGCCTGTCTGTGACACAGTTTTTTGGCAAGTAAGAGATGCTTACTTTACGTTGGTTCTTTAAGCCATTGCTTGGTTCATTAAAAGTGATATTTGGTTCAATGTTGTTCTGTAGGACCATGATTCAAAACATGATTAAAGAAGGAAAAATTGTCCCTTCCGAGGTGACAATTAAGCTTCTCCTAAAAGCAATGGAGGAGATTGATAATGACAAATTTTTAATTGACGGCTTCCCTCGTAATGAGGAGAACCGTGCTGCTTTTGAGGCCGTTGTAAGTCTTCAATACATCATACTAGTATAGAAAAAGTTTCTTTAAGGAATTAGCTTCTAATAATTCTAACACTATAATTGTTTGTAGACTCAAATTGAGCCAGAATTTGTCCTGTTCTTTGACTGTCCAGAAGAAGAGATGGAAAGGAGGCTTTTGGGTCGAAATCAGGTATGAACTTCGATACTTGCTAGGTTATTATATATCCATTCCCCGTATAAGTTAAGTGTTAGCTGGTTTGTCCCCCACTATTTTAATTTGATTTTGGTTATATTAGGGAAGGGATGATGATAACATCGAATCAATTGGCAAGCGGTTTAATGTTTACATGGAGTCTACTCTCCCAGTAGTTGAGTATTACAGATCAAAGGGAAAAATTAGAACGGTAATGTTTTACTGGTGAGCATATCCGATGGTTTTTTTTTTATTCATATTTTTGTTTGACTAATTATACTCCATTACCAGATTGATGCTGCAAGGCCTGTTGAAGAGGTTTTTGAAGTTGTAAAATCAATTTTCGCCCCAATCCATTAGAAGGTAAAGCGTAGTAATTGTGCACCATGGAATCTGAACCGATATAAGACTCGATGGTATTTGTGGGGGGTAAAATCTGATCAGATAGTATATCAATTTTTTAGAAACAAATCCTACTTTTCCTTGAGATGAATTTTGACTTGTGTACAAAGAGGCAGTTGTTTTTATTTTAACATTCTATTTTTTGCAAATAAAACATAATTTCACTCTGTAATAGCTGGAGATGTACACAATGTCTTGGACTTTGTTTTATGATATTAAAACTAGGATACTATGTACTAGCATACTTCCCTGTTCGAAGTTAGAACTTAACTTGATGATAAAGGATTATTAGCAGGTGTTAATAGGTTGGGACATGATTTTTAATTTTTGTTGGTTTGTATATGTTTTGTGAATCAGCTTAAATGGAAATAGTCACAGTTCATCCCGTTGCGAGCCGCATAACACTCTAGAGAAATTCTTTCTTAAGGTTTTGTTTGTTCATGTGCATTAGATCTCATTGGCGGTCTTTAAGAGCCTTAGATTTCTTTTCTCCCAGATAAAGTTTGAAACTAGTTGATAGTTCATTATCTTTCACATGCATTTACTAATTGTTCCAACCTTCCACTTGAGATTTTTGTCAGCTATTTCTCGAACATGATGTAACATTTGAGTTTTCTATGTAAAAATGTGTTGAGCATTTCTTTAGAACATGTAATTATTTTTTAGCTCATAGATTAGCAGTTTCAAAAGCCAGCCTTATCTAATATGAACTTTTGTTATTAGATCTCACTGCATCGTTATCTGTATTTTGCAGACTGCTTAGAACTTGCAACTCTTGCCAAGCTTTATGGGAATAGGCCTCTACTTGGAGGTAATTAGGACAGCCCAGCTTAACTGTTCATGTTTTAACTTCAGGTTATTTGATGTTTCGATAAATATTTGATTATTTTCTCTGCATATATAAGAATTGTGATCCTTGTTATGATTTTGTACCTGAATTTAATAAACAATATCGGGTGCTAAACACCTTATCTGATTTAAAATTTTCTACAAGAAATAGATCTTGAGAGTCTTGAAAGCTCGAGGATTTGTGCTTAAATCTCTAGTCATCTTACATTTAAAGATTAGTCAAAAGAATGCTTACCTGGTCCATGTTAGTTTACAAAATTTAAACTACACAGACAACTCAATTTTTGACTAAATATTACCCAACTACTTGATAATAGTCATCTGCATTACTAATTTACTTCCCTTTGTTTTTGTTTCTCTAGGTGGTTGATTTTTTGGCCTCCTAGTATGACCTCCTATATGTTCACAACTGCCACCTATAGTTTTTTATTTGAACAGAATGTCATGTGATTATTAATTTTGGGAAATGAATTGGATCCGATTTTCTGGGTAAACCTTCCTTCTTACTTATGAAATTGAGATAAACAATCAGAACACATTTACATCTGTTAGTTGTTTGGTTACGTCATATTTGTTGACTTTTTTTATCGTATAAACTTTACACAAGATCTGAGAACTCGACCTCTGTATTTAAACTAGACAAACATTTCTGGGTGAGAAGAAACGAATTGGCTACTGTTTTGGCAAACTTTGCGAGAAAAAGATACATGCTCTGAAGAATATATAAGCTACAAAGAAATTACACAACTAGAAAGTAGAAAGTCTCTAGAAACTGAAATTTAGTGCCGTAGTTAAAGAGTTGTGTTAGAGGAATGTTAAAGAGCTTCGCTTAATTGAATGAATAAATTTTGAAACTTGTAAGTCCGACAATCTAAGCTCGAAAATTTTACATGAAGAAGGGGGGTAACATCCCTAAATTAGGTGTGACCGTGGTCCGTGACACTCCGAGCTTTTACTTTTACACACTCACATAAATAATATTTTTTAAAAAAACTATTTAATCAAGTAACGTATGCACTAGTTACTCGTCCATATATTTTAGTTTTGAACTTTTGTACGTTCTTATGTTTTTTTTTGGATTCAGTTGTGTATAAGCAAGGATTTTTAAACCCAAAATTTCAAAAAATTATAATTAAAACATATATTTCAAAAGTAAAAATACTAATGTATATCTAGTGTATTTATAGTTTGATTTGATAAAAAAATTAAGGAAAAAACCAATAGTACTTAAATGAGGTTAAAAGCCAGATGTGCCACGATGACACCTTATTTGGAGTTAGGCCCCCTTCTTCGCATTTACATCCTAAAAATTACGTGGTCTCCCAAAAGTTTAGTTAAATTTTGAAGAGAGGAGTTATATGAAATCTACAAGGAGTCAGAACTTTGAGTTTTTACGGTAAAACAAAAAAACTTTTGTTACTTTTAAAATAAAAAAATAAATAATAATTTTGTCTATTTACGAAAATATTAACTGGAACCAAACGTGAACTTCTGTAATTTGACACATCTTCTAATGACACTACAAATGGAATACATTCGGTCATGTTTGTAAGGTTATGTTTTAATCATGTTATCATTTTTTTCATATGTTTTCATAATTTTTTTTTTCTTTTCTAAAATGCTTGTTAAAAAAATCAGTAAAATTTAACTTTTTATATTTTTGTAGGTATTTATTGTTTGTTTTAACAATTTATAATGTTATAATATTAATAAATACCAAAAAAAATATAAAAACTTAAATTTTATATTTTTTTTAAACAAAAACTTTAGAAATAAAAAAAAACCCGCATATTATCAAAATATTGACAAAAACCTACATTACGGTACAAAACCAAATGTGACCAAACTAAAAATGGACTGGTAATGTTCTTCACTCCAGCCACTTCTCTTTCTCTCTCTCTACATATATTAGCGTATGTGCGTCCACGTGATGCGTGGTGTAACACGTATATGTTTATAATGTGAAATATGTGTATATTGTTCTTGAAATTAAGAAAAATAAGAATTACCAATAAAAATTCAATTTAAAAAAAACTACTAATATTAAAGAGTAGAAATAATGGTAACTGAGCGTAGGAGAGATAATGCAAAGAGCACAGAGAGAAAGTGGAAGTTTATTTTCACGTTGAAATAAATGATGGACTTTTTAACCATTTCTCTTGAGCCAGTTAATAATTTTATAGATAGCTTTTTTTTTTCTTTTTCTTCTTCTTAATGTATACATTTTCAAACTATCAAGTGTTTTTTGTAAATAATTGTATCAAAGCCTTATAAGTGGGTCTTCACTTCTATGTATATTCCCCCAAATTCTCTACCAGTTGAATCCCAAACATGGACTCAGATGAGAACACTCAAATCGGAGTACACATGGACAGGTTCAGCACCTTACCGGACGACGTCATCACCAACAGCATACTCTCCCTCCTCGACACCAAAGACTCGGTCCGGACCTCGACACTCTCCACCCGATATAAACACCTCTACGCTTCCGTTCCTGTTCTCAGATTCTATGACTCGCGCAGTAATAATTATAACAGCCAAACAGACCTGTCTGCATTCACAAGTTTTGTATACTACCTCCGTCCCATAATAATAATAATAGTCAAGTTTTTGACTATGTACTAAAATAATAGTCCAATTTAACTTTTTAATATGAGCATTGTTCTTTGCAAATTAGATAACTGATACCCATTACTCCAACTAACTCCAACCAACATTTTGTAATATTCGTAAAAAAGCTAGGTGAACTATTTTTATGTGACAGACATATGGAGTATAATGTACTAAACGCCGTCACGAACAAACTTCGGAGTATAACTGACTTTTACATCTACATTGATAACAGAACATAATGCTTGTTCACTATGGTTCTTTATCGGGAAAAAATATGTTTACTGTATTGTACTACTGGTTAATAATTTAGGTATTGGGGTATCAATTTTAACAATTGAGGATCTGACGTTAAACAAAAGGAGGGAATTGCACTAACGTTCACTTAGCTATCATATAGTGTCATTTTGTCAAAATCCGCCAAATAGATCTCAAATGTGAGATATATATAGTGAGTGTGATTTCGTCGATTTATCCCCTTGGACGAAAATTTGTAAATTAAACAATAGTAATACAATTCAATAAACGTATTTTTTCCTTTTTTTTTTGTCTCTTTTTATGTTTTCTTCGATTGAAAGAATTAGAAAAAAGCTAATTTGGTACATAACATTTTTAGTAATTTAGGACCCAACCTACATACTTTTATAAATTGTATTTGTACCCATACCCAACCTTGATGTTTTATCTCCATTCTTACTTGTGCGCTCTATTTTTCCTATTGGAAAAAACGTATTTAATACCCTACGCTACCATCTTTTATTAATTTGGAACCCAATTTACAGTCAGGGTCGGTTCCTATGCAAGTAAAATAAGCCAGCTAGCAAGGCATCGGTTCTCGAATTGGAGCAAAAAAAGAAAAAAAAAACATTTATTTTCTTTCAAAACCAAATCGGTTTTTCCACTAATACAATCCAAGAAGAACCCATGTCGTCTAATGATATATTTGTGTAATGTAAAAGACAATATTTTGTTTGATTATGACATGGTTGGAGTTTTGTAATTTTTGTGAGTTTAGTTTTTTACGCAAGTTATCAATTTTTTCAAACAAAGTTAATAAAGCGCCCAAAATATGTGCGCATTAAGTGTAGAAAGACACCAGACTGGCCCTGCTTACAATAAGCGTGACCAAACTAGTTTCATGTCTTACCAACTTTTACCAATTTGGTACCAAATCTATAATGCTTAATTGGACATGAATGGCTTGATTGGAGTTAAACACAAACCTTGGCCAGCTGATTGGAAAAACAAACTGGCTAATTTCTACATCTTTTGCAGGTTTTGTATAAAATGTACTAAACGCCGTCACGAACAAACTTCCGCGTATAACTGACTTCTACATCCACCTTGATCACATATGCGTGAGTAACTCCGATATTATATCATGGATTGAAACTGCAACTTCTCATTCTGTCGAGAAACTTGATGTGCATGGTTTTTGGGTCGAGTGTGCACCGCTTCCTCATTGTTTATTCACCTGTGAAACCTTAGTTTCCTTGAGTTTGGAACTTAGGTTTCTGTTAAGCGTCCCTGATAAAGTGTGTTTACCCAAAGTAAAGAATCTTTGGCTGAAGAATCTAATATTGGAGGATGAGTCGGTGATGAGTCGGTTAGGAGGCTGTTTTCGAGCTGCCCTGGGCTCGAGTGATTGATGTTCTTCTCGGGTGACTTGCACGGCACTAGGGTTTTTAATGTCTCTGTTCTTTCACTAAAGAGTTTGGGTCTGTTTTTGTTTCACTCCAGAATTGACGTAGTAATTGATTGCCCGAATCTTGAAGAATTGAACAGCGAATGCTACGCGGTGAGAGGGTATCCTGGGGATGTATTTGGGTCTTTGAAGAAATGTGATATCGATGTTGGATTGCGTAACGACCAGTTGGAAGAAGGAAAATTTATCGAATTGGTTAGGCAAGTTTGCAAACTTCAATACCTTTCTCTAGCTGGCGATGAGATGCAAGTAAGTTTTTTTAACCTTGTTTATGTCATGCGTCTCGGTTATTTTAGTTGAAGGGTTATGTTAACTGATTGCTCACTTGTTCAAATTGAATTTGTGACTGTTCTTGTAATTAGTTAAATTCCTTGACTATCAGGAAAATACACTCAAGTTGGAAAATAATGATGATCTTCATGTTTCACTTTTTATGCAGGCTCTTCTGTTTCCTCCCGGCTCATTACTTACGTTTGAAAATTTGACTCATCTGGAGTTGAAATGCGATAGGCCCGACCGGTGGCAATTGCTACCAAGCATATTAGATTGCACCCCCCCCCCCCCCCCCCCCCCCCCCCCCCCCCCCCCCCCCCCCCGGTGAGTTTTGGTTAGTAATTGGTGATTAACTATTTACGTGAAAGGTATGGACAGGGATGTCACATGGGCTGGTTGTCGCAGCCTGTCCAGATCGACCGATCATGTTGGCCTGGACCAACTCTAGTGACCAACTTGGCCCAACCCAGTTTTGTTAACTCGAAACAAGATCAGAATATAGTTGTTTTTTACTAACTCGAAATGACTTGGACAACAAGAAAATAAAGTATTTAAGAATAGAATTTTTCTTAAAGATCTGAAAAGCATTTTTGGTCGAATCATATTTCTCACTTTTCATATGTTTAGCAGAATTGCTTTTTTTCCATTCATAAACGGTATATCAGCTAATTACCAAAGCTATTGCTTTTAGCCAGCATAAATCAACCAATCAGTCAAGAAGACTTGAGTAAAATAACCCTTAACCAAATAACTTTGGTAATTAGCGTTGAAGGTATTACTTTGAGCAAACACAAATCATCTGAGCTTTCATCGATCATAGGCATTTCAATAGCAGCACTAGGCCACTAGCATTATGAAACTAATGTCAAATATTTTTCTTTCCTTTCAATTTTGTTGTATTTTTCTGTTGAATTAGGGTTTGCTTTAGGTGTTTATTAACTAGATCATAGCAGCCCAAATCTATCCTGGCCATATCTTAGCCAAATCCGGCGAGGCCCGGATAAGACCTGACTCGACCCGTCAGACAGGCCCACACCAATATTTTTTTTCCATCTCTAGGTAGCATCCCTAGGTATGGAACCTATGGATCACATTTGCTTTATTATTGCTGTATACAGGGATTCCTCGACATAGATAACGAGTTTGGGAACCTATTTCCGCCGCCTGAGCATGTACCTGTGTGCTTATCTTTTCATCTTAAAGTGATTAAATTGAGGAGATTTATTGGGGAAGAAGATGAATGCAAATGGGTGGAATACTTTTTGACAAACGCGGTTTTGGAAAATATGGAGATATGCCTATGGTCTGATATCTCAGAGGAGGAAGATGATTCGAGTGTTGAAGGGGAAGTGGTAGGAGAAGCACAGGAACAAGAACAAGAACAAGAACAAGCCCAAGACCACGAACAAGGACAGGAGCAGGATCAGGAGCAGGAGCAGGAGCAGGAACAAGAGAAAGCGGAAGAGGAACAAGGGAAAGAGGAAGAAGAAAAGGATGGAGAAGGGGAACTTCCCCCTGATTTTGAACGAAATTTTGAGATTAGTAAAAGGTTATTGACATTTCAACGGGTTTTAGAAGTTTGTCAAATCATTCTAACCTCGGACTACTAAGAGAATTCTGGAACCATATTTCAGTTCTGCCACAAAAGGCTAAACACGGCCATACTGATAATTTCTTTGAGTTTGTAAACGCTTGCAGTGATCTATCTTAATTCGATTTGTGGTTATTAAGCTTGGGTTTGTTGTTTTCTAATGTGTGATTATATCTTGAGTTAGCCTCAGTTTTTAAGCTTAAATCAGTCGGATGTTACTTTTAGTTCGACTTAAGTATATATCAGACGTCAATTTGGTATCATCCTTTTCCATCTTTCCAGTGTTAATATATGGCTAATGATCAGTCGCAGTTGAGCTTGAGACCGACTTGGACTGGGATTTTATGTGGCATTGGTAATTAAACAGAATGCTCTTAGTATCCTCTGGAAATTGTCATGTCCTCTGTAAATAAGTGAAGAGGTATTGTTTGGCGTTGGTAAGAATGTGTCAAGCCAAATGACTCTCCATATGCCTGGGTTCTAATTCTAATGACATGTATGATCTTCCTTGATAATACTATAAAACAACTCCCTCTGCATATTTTCAAAGTTTCTGCAATTGAATTATATATCTGGAAGAGGAGATTGAGTTCTTACTCTTATGTACCAAATCTTGAACCTTTGATTTTCAAAAGACGAAAGTATCTTTATGGCACGAACGTCTTCTGTAACTATGCAAGTTTGGGCTCTAGTTGTAGCTCATCTTCAGTTTGAGCTGAATGATGTGTACTCGATATGAAATTAGATCTACTCGAGTAGGTCAACAATGTCTACAGGGGTTTATTTCTTGATCAGGTGGTTTTGAGTTTTTAAGGGTCAATTTAATCGGACACATTTCAAACTTACTCATCACCTGTGCTATTGATATATTTTCATTCTCATTAACGAGTAATCAAATTTGGAAGGGAGGGAAGGAGTATATGAAAACTATGAGGACTCTCAGTTCATACGGTAAAACAAAATACTTTTTGTCTATCTACGAAAATATTAATGCAGTCAAGTTTAGAATTTAATGATATTTGATTGCGTGATCATGTGTTCCATACCAATTTCGATATAAGAGCAAAGTTAAATTATCGGATCTCTAGAGATCCCCAAAAGAGAAGCAGAAGCATTTTTCTAGTCATGCAGACTTTCACACACGTATTATTCTTCATGTAGCAGTTTTATGGTAAAACAAGAATGTAGACGCACTTCGGGTTTTAGAAACTTTTAGTTTGCAGTTACCTTTTGGAGGGGAGACAGATTTTTTCGTATTAGACCCTAAAACTAACCAATAAAGCTAAACCCAACTTGGACTTCTTCCTTAGATTTTGTTTCTATCAAAAATCAATTGCTTAAATACGCGAAGGAAATGAGCCAAAAGAGTGCAGATTCATCAAAAATGAAACAAATAGTGAATGAATGTCTGTGTTTTCAGAATGTGACCAATCTGAAACTTGACAAATACTGGAAATTTAGGTCCAGCATAATTGTTTTATTACCTTCATAACCTTAACATGAACAAACATAGATATGTTCGTTTTATGACAGTTGGGGCAAACCACCGCAAACAGAAGCATTATTTCTCTTACATCAGAAACACAAAATGCTTGAAACAACAATGAAAATCAGTTTCATCATATCACCAAGCTGCAACATCATAGAGTCATAGACCCTTTTATTAACTTGATTATTCCCATGTTCCCAGCAACTTATCTGAAATACAAATTGTTCACCATCAATCAAGATTGTTGCATGAGTAAAAAGACAGCAATGAAAACACGAAATTAGAGAAATCCCATCAGAGGCTGCTTCAGGCCCCTAGCTCAGAAATTGTTAGATTCAGTCCCAAGAAATTGAAGAAATCATATCAGAAGTGGTGGGCAATTGAACTCGTGACCTTATACTAATTAAAGGTGGATTCGGTCCGCTAGACTGCAGGTTTTTAGAAGGAGAAGAGTATTTCTAAGTACTTTCCATCAAACTTTTGATATAAATGGTGTGCACGTCAGGATTAAGATCGACCTTATTTGAGCTCACATACCACTTACATACTCTCTAGTCTCTACCATATGCTCGGTTTGGTTGGGGAACTTTCTAACCCTATTGTCACCACTAAGAACCGTTTCCTAGTGTTGCTAAAAATGAAATTTGATCTCATGTGACCACAGATTTCATCAGTTTTGTTGTTTGGTAAAAATTTAGTACAACTGCTATCAGGCACGCAAAATACCAAACTAGAAAAGAAGTTATAGATGTCGGTAGTTCGTTATGTATCCACTTACAGAGAGACAGTAATGTAGTATATCTTTTATGAAAACTACCTATCCTGATGACCCTCTCACCTACCTGTAGTATTTGAAGAACACGCATAAATCATATGCGTAAGGAAATCATAAAAATAGTATAAGTGCAAGCATCATGTACCTTATTCTTTAGTACTTTCATCAAACTTCTGAAATAGATGGTCTGCACATCATGATTAAGATTGATGTTATTTCAGCTCATACCGCCTACATACTCTCTACTATATGCAGTTTTCCAACAGCTAGAGGTTGGGTTGGGGAACTTTCTAACCCTATTGTCACCACTAAGAATTGTTTCCATGTGTTGTCAATAACGAAAAATTGATCTCCTGTAACAACTGCTATCAGGCATGTAAAATTTAAAATACCAATCTAGAAAAAAGTTATGGATGTTGATAGTTCTTTTTGTATCCTCTTACAGAAAGACAGTAATGCAGTATATCTTTTAATGAAAAATTGCTATCCTAGTAACCCTCTCGACTACCTGTAGAAGAACACACATACATCATATGCATAACGAGACCATAAAAACTAGAATATGTGCAAGAGTCATGAACCTTATTCATCTTCTGAACCTTGACAACATCAAATTCAAATGTAAACACCTTAATTCAAATGCAACCTTGGTAATGATATTCAAAATAATGTTTAAATGGAATTAATGTTTACAATTGGTTCATCTATCCCAAATTACCTGTTCATTTTTATGGTGACCCTGCACCACATGGATTGACAAGGCTTTCCGAACAAGCCGTTAACGCAAAAAAAAACGGCAGCCCACGAACATCGAATTTCTGAACGCTTTTTTTCACCAAGTCATATGAAATAACATCTTGCTTAAGATCTTGTTGGTTGGTGCCCATATATCGCCGAAAGAGCATCTTACCACCATCGTTGGAGTAAGTAAGAGGCACCCAAGTACAATACTTCGATACATTCCAAACATTAGGTTCAACCCTGAACAACTTAGTCCACGAGTCTTTCACACCATACTCCTTCATTACCCAAGCATCCAAACCCACATCATCGAAATGGTAAAACGCACATAAAGATCCACCAAGAGCCTTAATCATCACATCACCACCGGTAACATTAGGCAAAGGAACCACACGAAAACTCTCCGACTTAATCTCAAAAGCTAACACAAGCTCGTAGTTGTCATGCATTGGTAGAGGCTGTACCGTAGCTGGCCAATGGAGACACTCGTTGACAACCTCAGCAGGCTGCAAGCGGAGAGACAAGTTCCCACCAGGGAACCCATCGATGCTCCTCCACGAGTTTGATACAAGACTATGAACATCAACCTCAGTAGCCAAAACCCTACCATCACGACCGTAGCAATGACGGATCCTGACAGTCTTATAGTCATCAAGTCCAGAAACATAACCGAAACCGTAGATACGCTTAGTTTGCGAAAGAGGAATCATCATGGATGTCGGTCTACCAAGAGCAGGCAACTTCCAGTGCTTCCTTGTAGTCGGGTTCCATAACAGTATCTGGTCTTGATAAAACGACAAGAATGGTATATCGGACAAACAAAGTAATCCGTTACACGAGCCCAAGACTAGAATAAGTGGCCTCTTATTCAAGTTTACAATCGGAGGGTTAAGCTCAAGAACATTTATCCTTTTCTTATTGTTATTATTATGATCAAATTGTGACAAGTCTAGACAATATAGACGAGGTTCATCATCTTTTGATAATATAAGTGTTGGGTAAGTATTTGTTTTGTTATTAATATTGTATTTTATAAGATGTTTTTTAATGAATTTTTTAGAGTCAATTAGAGAACAAAAGTGTTTTGATACACACCTGAAACGGAAAAGAGGTTTAACGGGGATACGTGTCAGTATGTCTGTGATTATCTCTGGTGGTAGAGTTGACAGAGATGGTACCTCCATGTGACCTAAGACTTTGTTTTTCATTTTGGACCAAACCAATATTTATTTATTTGTTCTATTGTACTACTGTTTTTGGATTTTTAACTGTCGAAAAAAGGTCAATTACCAGAACACCCCAATTTTTTTTTTGAGTAAAGTGAAAATAATCCTTGTAAATTTTGATTTTTCTTAATTTACCCAATGAAGCATGTGATATTTGCAATTGACCCTCAATGTTCACCTTTCAAACCACGTCATATCTTTGTATTTCAATAGTTCATTTTACATTATTGGAACATATTGCGAACAAGTAATCAATTTTACGACATAACAAAACAAATGGTGAAACATCAATATAATCATATATTCAAAATCATAGGCTTTTTAGTACATAACGTTTAAAATTAAAATTAAGAGTCCGCTGAATATAATTATTTACGACATTATTGAGGCAATCTTACACATTTGTTTAATGTTTTGATGTTTAATCGTAGAACCTTCGAACTAGAAAAAACTATAAGAAAAAAGTTTGTCGTTCTCACCTATTAGTAGGTTTGACTTTGACTTTTTTTTTTTTTTTTTTTTTATCGAAAAGATGGTTAAAAAAACAATGAGAAGAAAAATTACTTCAAAGAAGACGATGTGTGGTATTTGACATTACGACCTTAAATTGTTTTTTCTACTAGGACCGGTTTTGGGCATAGGCCCAAGATGCGGGACTAGAACCCTAAAAAAACAGACCTATTTTATAGCTCCATTTGCAGAACTAGTTGTTTTGTATAATTGTTTGCCTAATTATTATTAATAAATATTATTATATAAATGGTTACACTTATAAACTTAAGTGCTTGAGTTCACTTGTATGCCCAAGTTCAAATCTCTCCCACATATTTCTATTTGTTTACTTTTTATATAACTAATTATATGTGTGAAACCATAGTTTGAGATGATAGTTTTTCAGGTCTTCTATATTAAATATAAATGGAAAAAAGTTTAGTATTTTTTTTTTAAAATCAACATACTTGTTATTTTTTTTCCTAGTATGATTTTGATTTCAGCTTTTTTTGACAAAATATGCATAAGATATTTCCTATAATTATTGCATACCCCCGATTATGTTTACTCAATTTGTCTCGTTTTGATAAATTTGAGCTAAATATTTGTTATTTATTTATCTTATATCTCTAAATTTAATATTTTTATAACGAAAAATACCCCATTTTTTTTAATGGGCTGCAGCCTCCAAAATCCCAGTTCGGGCTCTGTCATCTACTTAATAAAAAGAATCAATGTGTACAATAGTTCTGGTTTCATCACTTATGAGTGTATATATATGGTTATATTCGTGTGACTCAAAGCTCATAAACAAGGTCACACAACAAAAGCCAACACCTGTTTTAATTTCCTTGTATAGAACATAAAAATTAGACCCGAGTATTCTATTCGGATCTTAATCAGCCCATATATCATAACTGGGTATCCAACGCTTAATGGGTTATCACCTCCTTCACAAAAAACCCAAACCCACTTAACTAGGGATCCATATCTGAAAAAACCCATGAGATGGAGACATTTGTCAACATCCTAGGAGGCATAATAGCGTATAAATAGCCAAGTATCCCCCAAGAAAGGGACCAGAAAATCTATCCAAAAAATATAGAGAGAAGTAGGAAAAAGAGAGAAACTAGCCAAAAGCTTGTCACATCAAGACATAAACCGAGCAGAGAAAGAACCGAGTACCGAAGAAAAAGGAGAAAGATCAAGATGAGATATTAAATAGTTTAGTGGTCAACGACAACTCCGGCCACAACGCAATCTTGGGACGACCCTGGCTGCACGCCATGAAGGCCATACCCTCGACCTACCACTAAAAAGTCAAATACCCAAATGATAGGGGAGAGATCGAGACAGCCAGAGGATGTCAAAAAGATTTAAGATGCTGTGAGGACATTACCGCGGCTTTTCAAAAACAGCTGAGCGTTGTCGAACAACCCACCAGCACAAAGAAGCTGATTAACCAAATAGCCAAAACCGAGAGGGTTGTTGAAGAACAAGTAGGAGAAACACTTAGGAAGGTGTATATCCCGGATACTGACGAGGAGCACTACTTCCTCATCGGCGACAACCTTCCAAAAAAGGAATCCGAATAGTTAGAAGCATTCCTTTTCAATAACATTGATAAATTCGCCTGGAGTCCCAAAGACATGCCAGGCCTAGACCCTAAAACGGCATGTCACCATCTAAGTGTTGACGCCGAGTATAAGCCGATAGCTCAGAGGAGCAGAAAAGTATCTGTACAGCACAGATCAACTATAATTGCTGAAGTCCAAAAGCTGTTGGAGGCCGGAGCCATAAGGGAGGTCTTCTATCCAAAATGGTTATCCAATCCCGTCGTCGTCCCTAAGAAGAACGGAAAGGAGAGGGTCTGTATAGACTTCACCAATATCAACAAAGCCTGCCCGAGGGACCACTTTCCCCTTCCAAGGATTGATCAATTGGTGGACGCGACTGCGGGAGCAGAACGGATGACCTTCCTTGACGCATATTCAGGGTACCACCAAATTCCCCTCGCCCACGAAGATCAAGAAAAGACGTTGTTTATATCGCCTTTAGGAAACTATTGCTATACGGTAATGCCGTTCGGCCTACGCAACGCGGGAGCAACATACTAAAGGATGATAACGAAGGTATGCCGAGAGCACATAGGGAAGACCATGGAGGTATACATAGACGACATGGTCGTCAAAAGCGAATAGGCCACATCCCACATTCAAGATATCAGAGACGTCTTCCAAACTTTGGGCGAGCACAAACTCAAACTCAATGCGAGCAAGTGTGCATTCGGCATCAGCAAAGGGAAGTTCCTGAGGCACATGGTCAGCCGACGAGGAATAGAGGCTAATCCCGATCAGATCACAGCTCTTCGGAATCTAGCAGCGCCCAAAAATAAGAAACAGGTACAAGAGCTCACGGGAATGATGGCCGCATTGAACAGGTTCATCAGCCGATCCGCAGACAAGGGACGGCCATTTTTTGAATCACTCAAGAAGGATAAAAAATTCGTGTGGGACCCGGAATGTGAAGCTTCTTTCAACAACCTCAAAGAGTACTTAAGGACGCTTCCACTGTTAGTCAGGCCGAGCAAAGGAGATATTCTGGCTTGCTACCTAGCAGTTTCCGCTACAGCTGTGAGCGCGGTTATCCTAAGAGAAGAAGGTTGCGAACAATTCCCTATCTACTTCGTCAGCAAAACTCTGGTCGAAGCCGAAACACGTTACCTACCCTTGGAAAAGCTGTGCTTGGCATTGGTTGTCGCGACCAGAAAGTTGCCGCACTATTTCATAGCTCATCAGGTCCAAGTATACACGAAATTCCATATTAAAGAATCACTTCGACGGACCGACATTAGTGGCAGAATGGCCGCATGGGGGGTCGAGTTATCCCAATTTCATATCGAGTTCGCACCTCGACATGCCATAAAGGGACAAGTCTTGGCCGATTTCGTCGCGGAATTCACCGAAGGGTATGACGAGCCCATGGCAATATCGCCCCAATCACACTGGCAGATACATGTCGATGGATCAGCCACCAAGGACGGATCAGGAGCGGGGATCGTCCTCAAGTCTAGAGAGGGAGCGATCATAGAGAAGAGCATTAAACTAGGTTTCCGAGCTACCAACAATGAGGCAGAGTACGAAGCCATGATAAACGGCATGCTCATTGCCCGGTCCCTCGGATGCTCCCACCTAACTGCAAGTTCCGACTCAATGCTGATCGTAAACCAGTCCAACGGCGAATACCAAGCCAAAGATGACAGAATGATCCTCTACCAAGAGAAGGTTCAAAGCTTGATGGCCACCTTCGAACAGTGCGAGTTGATAAGAATCAATCGCACCGAAAACGCACATGCCGATGCCCTGGCCACCCTAGCCTCGACATTAACATTAACCGGCACTCGGTCGATTATAGTGGAATTACTACCGACCCCAAGCATAACCAAAAGAATAGACCGAGTAGCGTCAGTACAATACGAACTAGGCTGGATGGACGACATGATTCACTATCTGCGCAACGGAACCCTCCCGGCAGATAAGATAAAGGCATTGAAAATTACGAGAAAGGCTCCTCGTTTCTGGCGGTCCAACGACGACAAACTGTACAAATCCAGCTACCGAGGACCCCATCTTCTGTGTGTCCGGCCCGAAATGCAGCTACCGGTCTTGGAGGAAATCCACGAAGGATCATGCGGAGCACACATCAAAGGGCGGTCCCTTGCCAACAAGACAATCACACAAGGATATTGGTGGCCCTATATCAAGCGAGACGCTGATGTATACGTCCAATGTTGCGACAAGTGCCAACGATTCGCCAAGATACCTCGGCTCCCATCATCTATGATGATCCCGGTATCGGCACCATGGCCATTCACACAATGGGCGATTGATATAGTCGGGAAGCTTCCCAAAGCACCCGGCAGCGTCGAATATCTGATCGTGGCGACGGACTACTTCACCAAATGGGTTGAGGCTAAACCTCTCCGCGAGATTAAAGCCAGTAATGTCAAACAGTTTATCTGGGAGCACATCATCACTAGGTTCGGTATACCGTACGCCATCGTCGCAGACAATGGCACCCAATTCAAAGAAGCCCAGTTGCAGCTTTGGTAGAAGAACTCGGTATCCGAAAGTTCTATTCGACGCCAACATACCCACAGGGAAACGGCCAAGCAGAGGTATCAAACCGAACCGTCCTAGATGGCATCAAGACAACCCTCGAACAAGCGAAAGGGAGATGGCCCGAGCGGCTACTCAACGTTTTATGGTCGTGCCGAACTACACCAAAGACGGGCACCAAGGAGACCCCGTTCAGCTTAGCATACGGCGTCGAGGCCGTCATATCAACGGAAATTGGGCTACCCACACTACGAACGACCTTAGTCGAGCAGGGAGACAACGAACAAAGAATGAGAGAAGAACTCGACATGCTAGACGAGAAACGAGAGATAGCATCCCTTACCCTAGCGAAATACCAACAAAGCGTGAAGCAAACTTATGACAAGAGAGTAAGAGGGTCCAAAGAATTCATGATAGGAGAATTGGTGCTGCGACGTGTAACGGTCTATACCCGAAATGAAATACATGGCAAATTGAGCCCAACTTGGGAAGGACCATATGAGATCGTCAAAAGAACAAGCCCGGTTACCTACAAACTCAAAAGCGTTCTGTTCGAAAATAGCAGAGGGGAGAAGAATTCCTGGAATGTGGCTAACCTAAAGAAGTACTACATATAGGCCATCTCATCAGTACAAATACAGGTGCCACCTTACCCCTCCTGCATAATGACATTGTCTTTTGAATAAATAAAATATTTTATCATGCTGTCTAACGAGTGCAGCTGAAATTCCCAAACGGCATGCCTAAGGGTAGGCCTAGGAATACTATGAAATTCCCAAACGACCGTTGTGCCTAGGAATACTATGAAATTCCCAAACGGCCGTTGTGCCTAGGAATACTATGAAATTCCCAAACGGCATGCCTAAGGGTAGGCCTAGGAATACTATGAAATTCCCAAACGGCCCTTGTGCCTAGGAATACTATGAAATTCCCAAACGGCCCTTGTGCCTAGGAATACTATGAAATTCCCAAACGGCATGCCTAAGGGTAGACCTAGGAATACTATGAAATTCCCAAACGGCCGTTGTGCCTAGGAATACTATGAAATTCCCAAACGGCATGCCTAAGGGTAGGCCTAGGAATACTATGAAATTCCCAAACGGCATGCCTAAGGGTAGGCCTAGGAATACTATGAAATTCCCAAACGGCCCTTGTGGCTAGGAATACTATGAAATTCCCAAACGGCCCTTGTGCCTAGGAATACTATGAAATTCCCAAACGGCATGCCTAAGGGTAGGCCCAGGAATACTGTGAAATTCCCAACATGGCATGTCTAAAAGAGTGCCTAGGAATACTCAAGACCTCTAACATACGCAGTTATATATAAAAAAAAAGGGGGGGAAGGCCAAGCAAAGAGGTCAATATGCATCAAACAAACTTGAAGAATAGTTCTGGCCCGTATTACGGAGGCAATAAAGTACCAAACGAAGAAATCAGCAAAGAAAAATCAATCCAATCAATGAAATATCAATACGACAATAAGAAGATCCGAAAAACAGGAAGAAAGTAATAAAACAAATAGTCCTCGCCCGCATTACGGAGGCAACAAGATACAACCAGCCACAACGAAAATAATTTAAGAACTACTACATGAGGAGCACGATGGCAATTGACCGAGCTCTACCTCTTCGTCATCCGTCGCCGTATCCCCATCGGTCTCCTCGCCATCAAAACGCTCCTCAGAAATGAGGGCATCAAAGTTGGTCGTGTGAGCACCAACGCATGCCAGCGTCTTAAGCTGCACGGAGAACTCGGCTACTTTAGCGATCTCGTGAGCATCCGAGGCCGCTTTACGGCGAGCATCGTCGAAGGGAAGCTTACGAGCTTCGATCGTAGCCGTAGAAGCATCGAATCTGGATCGGGACAGGCGGAAATACTTCACCAAAATATTGGCTTGGGTTACCAGCGACTTTAGTTTACCGAGGTATTTTTCCTTTACACGCCAATACCGATCTAAACGATGCTCCTGAACCTCAACAACATGCTCGGCACGACGAACATATTCACGAAAAGAGGACGCCTGGATTTTCAACTTAGCCCTAAGTCGGACGCACTGATCGACCAACTTGACGTTTTTGCCCATTAAAACGATGTAAGGCCACTTGGCATGCCCTTCACAAGCCGCACCAGATGAGACCTCGTCCCGGGCAACACCAGTAGGTCCTAGCCCCGGACTAACTAGGCATGGAGAACCAGCCTAGTGCGACATAGTAGCATGTGCCTAAAACAAAAAACAAAAAAAAAATGGGGAAGAAAGGAAGAGATGAATATTCAGCCGCAAATATAGAAGACAGGGATATCTTATCGAACAAAGAAAAGAAAAGACACGAAAGTAGAAGAATGAAGATTTTTTATATACAAGCTACAAATAAAATGACAAAACAAGCTACACAATCATCAATCTGATAACCCATCAACAGACGCTGAGGTCTCTACGGCGTCAGCGAAATGGATATCTCGCAATGAGACAATTTGAGTCCCCAAACGTTCCTGTACGACCGCATCTACTCGGTTCAAGGCAGCCGTGGTCTCAGTTACCCCGGCCATAGCGTCACCCATGCGCTCTGCCCGGGCAACACCACGCATCCCTTTTACATGATTGAGCACCTCTAATGCGCGACTTCGGGCCCAATACGCTCTGGCAAAGGATAGCAACAGGTCCGCGTCTTCGAAAACGGCCCCTAGAATCAAGTTCAAGCTCGTCATCCGGCCTCGGGCTTCATCACGAGAGCGCCGAAGCGCACCAAGAAGCTCTTTAGCCTTTCCCTTATTTGCCGTATAGTATGCGGTCTTCTTACTGAACCTCTCTCCCAAGTCACGTAATCGAATCGACAAATTTGAAATATGAATATTCAAACCATCGATTTCGCGCCGAGCAGAATTCAGTTCAGAAATTAGGGACGCGTTAGCTTTTTCAAGACCGTTTATAACATCGCCTACGCTACGACTAGGCGAGGTCCAGACCACCATGTCAAGGGGATTAGTGGGTACCTGACAAAATGTTTTTACATCCTTCAAAAGACGACGACCCACAAACAGGGGAATTAACAAGGAAAGCCAAACAGAAAGAAAACATAGCACCTATATTATCACTTCCCAAAAGAATATCTTTCTAGTTACAAAAGAGAGCCATAATTCGGGTAACAAAAGACTTTACGCTAAGATACAGAGAAGATATTACAAGTAAATGGTCAAGGCTCCACCTGAGGGGATGCGGGTGGGGGAATCACGGCAGCAACAGATCGAGGAGTCGTTGGAGCCGACCCGGAATGGGGACGGAGCGTCGTCGAAATAGTATGTCCCGGCAGCCGTGGGAGCTCCTCGTCTCGGAGGTTGGCCCAATCCTGAGGCTTAGGAGGTGCACCTTGCGGACAGGGATAAATCAACTCCGACCACGCCCGGTCCGAGAATGGAACCTTTGCAAAGTTTAGAGCTCGGACATGAGCGCAAAAGACGGAAAAATTAGCCATCATTGCAAACTTTTTCCGTTCGTCTGCCTGCTCTACCTTCAGAGCAGCAACCTCTGATGTTCCGGCCTCCACATCCTCCGCCATGAGCAAGTTATCGGCCTCCAGTATGTCATACTTCTCGACCCACTCCTCTTTTTCGGCCCCCATCTTCTCCACTTCCTCTGTCAGGCGTAAGTTGTCTCCTACCAACTTCTCATTATCAGAGGCCAGTTTAGCCATCTGGGCTTTCTCCTCGGCTGTTATTTTGCTTTCGACCATCAGCTTCTCTTTCTCTGCCTCTAGCTCGGAGACCAACTTCGCTTGTTGAACTTTATCCTCGGCCAAGGCTTTATTTTCGGCCGTCAGCTTCTCTTTCTCCGCCTCTAGCTCGGAGACCAACTTCACTTCCTGAGCTTTATCCTCGGCCAAGACTTTATTTTCGGCCATCAGCTTCTCCTTTTCAGCCTCTAGTGCCGACAGCCGATCCCTTAACACCACGATATCCACGAAGACCTGTATTTAGAGACATCAGACACCAGCCAAAACAAGAGCATCACGACCTATACACCAAAAAAAAAAAACACGCAACATACCCGAAGCGCGTCAGTGCTGGCCTGCTCTATAACCGACATTACCGGCCGAGCAGCTATTTTCTCTGCATCCTTGACAACGAGGGGCTTAAGAGCAGTATACCCCATCCTCAAGACTCGGGGTTGCTCCAACAGTTCACCCCTACACCGATCAATGTAACGGTTCATCGCAACCCCGTCCACCAACACCTTTTCAGGTTCCTCGAGAACCTCATCCTCGCCATCCACCACAACCTCCATGGCAGTCTCTTTGCTGACTTCCACCTCCACTTCCTCCCTCACATCCTTCTCCGCAGGAGCGGTCTCAGGGGCCCTATGCTCGATCACCTCCTCAGTATGGGTAGGCGTGCAAACAGGCAGGACTATCGGGTCCTCGGTACGGGTAGGCACGATGACAGGCAGGGTCATCGTATCCTCACCCATGTTCACCAAGAAGTTCATATGCCCGAACACGTCATCAATCGACCCCTGAAACACAATAATACCCATAGACCGGGCAAGCGCAAGGGTAACCAATGACGAAGTCAATAACTGAAACAAGATAGCATATAAAGCAGGGAACAACAGAATCAAAAGACAACTATTAACAAAAACAAATACACTTACATCGAGATTCGCAGCAGCCTCCTCGGGGGTCTCACCTTGGGACGATGTAGCCACCTCCACACCCCTGCCAACATCCGCAACCTCCACATTACCTGAGGTCTCAGCCCCTCTAGCCTTCTTCGGGGTGCCAACAGCGGGGTCCGATGCTCGGCGCTTAGAAAGAGTGGGCTTTTTCCCTCCCCGAGCAGCACTTCGAGCCCTGACAACTTTTACAAATTCCTCCTCGGGCTCTTTAGGGATCTCGGGCGCAAGATTCCCCTTGGTCACTGGCCCCGCAGGGTAACCAAGCAGCTGGGGAGCAGAACGGCTTGCCGGATCCTTGGTAGGCCTAGGCCCCCACCATTTCCAAAGCGCTAAGAGAGCCTCAACATTGGGAGCGCCGAGGTCTGGAATAGCAGGAGCTGTGGTCACAGGTCCAGGGATCTGGTGTCCTGCACAACCCCATTCCCCGGACGCAATCACAACACCAAGATTATGTTCTTTGTTGGTGTCCGACAACCCAATTACCAGCCGGGAGAATGCGCGCAATGTCTTCAAATAAGAACTGCGGCGCTCGAAACTCAAACTGTAGACCCTGAAGACATCTTTCAGTTTAATGTCTATCCCCGATACCTCCGATAGCCTTTGAATGCCGATCAAGGTCCGGTAACCTTTCAGCGCCAGTTGGGCAGGAGCTATCTGGACGGCTTAAAAAAACTAAGCCACCCACTTCGTAAACGGAAGTCTAAGACCCCCAGTGAAGAAGGCCGAGGAACGCACTGCTACCTCGTCGGCAGGAACGAATCCCAAAACCTCCTCATCAGAGACCGGCAGCCGAATATGTATGTTGTCCGGTATTCCGGCGAGTCTTTTAAAATCTTCCTCCACAAATGGGCCAACTTGGGCCAGGCATTGGGTCAGAATTTCCTATCCAAACATCATTACGACTCCATCAAAATACTAACCAAAAACACATGACACGACTAGTCCCCACCCCAATTGATAGAAACCCTAAAAAGTTTTCCACCAAACCAACAAATATCCTATACAGAAAGAAATACCACTACTCAACAACCTATATAGACAACCAAGACCATATATGACCACAACCACAAATCAAATACGTAAACTAATCACAGAGGTATCCAAACAGACAACCCACAAAATACGAGGATACTTACAATCATGTTCACGGCCGAGCGAGCGAGAACAGCAGCAAATCTATCTGCAATCAGGCGAAACCCTAGAGGGAAAGGCAAGAATTTTGTTGGCGGGAATAACAAACCCTTGAGAGAGAAAATAAGAGATATTTTTTCAGGAAATTATGAGATAAAAACCAAAGGGATTACTTAGCACAGTTAAAAGGAGTGGAGCCACAGAAAGAATAAAATAATAACCGTCCTTTCGTGTGACAGAGGTTTACCTTCTTTCCAACCATAGAAAAGTCCACAACCGCTGCTATTTTCAATAGATAAACGCTCCAGATCTTGCCACGTCAGGTAGTGTATCCCACTAACCAAGACATTTCACATCATTACACCTAAATAAATGACCAGTGGACCCTACCATGAAAAGCTTCTAGCATACGCCACCAATATTACCAAACCAAGGATGTCTTCCGACTCAATTCCTCGACACCATACAGTGTCTTACCCGAAAATCACACCGAACAAGGTGGACGGAGACCGTTCCTAGCTCGACGACATTTAAGCATCAAGTCTAACAACGCTCTCCGGGGGGATAACCATGGCGCACCGTGCTCGGTGTCCGATACTGGGACATCGAATAAGATCAACATAAAGGCAAAGTGAATAAAATAGACAGGATCGAGTTGCAAAACACAAGTTTTATTCATCCACAAAGGGGAAAACAACCAGTTACAACGGGAAAAATAAAAATTACAACTTCAACACTAGAATACTTCTCTAATTCTGAGCCCTAGAACTACCACCTTCCTCGGCATCCCTCTTAGCCAAGAGCTCCTGGAGATGATCCCTCTCCTTAATCAAACGAGAAATTGCCATCTCAGCCTGTTGTAAAGCATAGGACTGAGACTTGCATTTTTGCTCGGCTTTAAAACGAGCAGTGCCTTCCTCATCCTAATATTGCTTAAACCTCCTCACTTCAGTCTGAGCACACTTGAGATCATGTTTCAACCATGACATCTCAATCTCTTTTAGCTGAAGAGGAGTCAAATCCTCTTCCCAGAAACCAGGGGGACGAGGTAGCAAAAAAGTAGACTCCTCTTCCATAAGGGCTTTCTTTTTGGAGGCAGATCTAGTGATGGGAGCCATCTCAAACAAAAGCAAATTATAAAACAAGAGAGAGAAAGGAAGAGTTGGTAATGAAATACAGACAATAGGGAGCATTTATAAAGAGTCAAAGGGCACAAAGAACGAGGCGTTGCAACGATTCATAAGACAAAGGCATGAGATATGAAAAGATACATCTGATTCAAATACAAAATAAAATACAAGTTCCAAAACGGGAAATATATCATAAAACCAGCCCAGCCTAACTAAGGATCAATGGGTGGAAAAACCGAACTGCCAGACCGAGAGAAAGCAAAACGAGCAGAGCAGTTCAACCGAGCTTGGTAGGAATCATTCATGGCAACCAAATTTTCATTTTCCGTGGAGAGTTCGGAGTTCTCCGTGGTAAGAACCCTGACGCGCTCCTCGAGCCGAGCATTCCTTACCATTATGCTAGCTAGGCCTTGAGGAGAGTTATCAAACTCATCTTGAGCATGGTCCCAAATCTCCTCGGCATCGTACCAGGAGTTGGCCATATGATTTCTCTGTAACAACAAATGATCGAGCTGGCGACTCAGGGCCGAAATCTCGGTCCACTTCATTGTCTCTTCAGGATGAGAGCCGAACAAACTCAAGGCCAAAATACCATACTCCTTCTCAAGCCTCGCCATTCGACGACGGACCCGAGATACCTCGGTATCCAAGCCCTTCATCTGAGCATGATATCTCACCACAGGTTCAGACATTCTGGGAAATTGTTATAGTGCAGGATAAAATAGGGGATGAGGGAAAAGCAAACAATAAGAGTTGATAAAAGAGGGTAACTACTAAAGAAAAGAAGAGGAGTATTTATAGAGAAGATAGTGTGATATTTTCTGACAAATAATTGGAAACATGCATATTATCTGACACGTGCTTGGGAGCAGGCACCTATATTCGACAGTGCAAGGGACATGTCTACAGTCATCTGATATTACAGTACAGCAAGAAATAAAAAGAGAAGACATTCAAAGGTCCACGTTCCAGAAAAACGACAAACCACAAGTGCAACATAAAAAGAAGTGCAATATAAAGGGGCAAAGGAAATTTTCATTAATAAGGGTGAGATACATCACTGTTCATTACATCAGAGGACATCAAAGGGAAAAACTATTACATCAGGGGACTACATCGAAAGAAAATCTATTACATCGAGGTCTATTACATCCGAGAATAACATCAAAAGAAAAATCTATTATAGAAGATCAACTATGTCAGCAAACCTATCGAACAGGATGCATGAAGGAAGGAGGCGATGGGGAAGAGCAAGAAGAGAATGAAGAGGAACATAAAAAAGAAGTGAAAAGCAAGAAGAGGAAAATGAAAAATGACAAAAACCCTAGAAGTAACACAAAACCCTTAGGATCACAGGGTTGATTGTTACATCGTAGTGGTGCAGAAGAAGAGAAAAAGGAAAAAAGAAAAAGAAGAGAACAAAGCATTAAACAGAAAAGAAGAAGAGTGCAAGAAGAGGAAGAGGAAGAAATGAAGGAAATTGAGAAAAATAAAAAGAAAGTAAAAGGAACAAAACAAAAAAAAAAAGAGAAAGAAAAAGAGTGATGGGAGAGAAGATGAAGAAAAAGAAAGAGGAGGCGCAGAAGAAAAAAAAAAAAAAAAAAGAAAGAGAAAAAGGGCGAGGCTAGGGGGAAGTCGATCGGTATCGGTGAGAGGGACCGGCAGAGATCTCTCTATCTCTGTATGTCGGGTTCCCCCTCAACACCTCATTCTCTTCGACTAGAGCCTGACGAGCACGTCGACAATAATCCAACTCGGACCTTAGCCAAGTTAATTCCCGAACCATCTCGGTATGGTGATAACGCATCACCTTTAACTCCTCTTCGGCATCCTTCAACAGCTATAAAGCAGTACCATAGGAGGCTTCAAAAGCCTCCACTTGCAAGACCAATGCAGATTTGGAGGAAGAACTAGCCATTATAAGAGGATTATGGGATAAAATTCTGTATATGAGGAAGAGAGATAAGGGTGAGGTTGTGAAAAAATCCATATCTTAAGAAGGTATTTATAGAAAAATTAAGGAAGGATTAGTGTGGAGAAGTGCAACCGTTCGCCAACAGATTTGGGAAAACGAGGGTAATTAAAAGATGCGTCTGTTGAGAAGAATTTAAGTGGGAAAGAGCAACCGTTCGCTATTAAAAGTCGCGTCTATTAGGAAGAAACGTTTGGATTCACGCCAGTATTTAAAGAGGGTAAATCCCAAAAAGCTCTTACACGTGTCTCTCTAGGGAAGTGCAACAGTGCAAAGAGATAAAGGATAAGATTTGTGCACAGAGCTTGAGAAATCCCCTCAGTCCCTAGATACAAAGATTCAGAAGGTTCAAATGGATAAGGTCAAACGCAAGGCCCAAGAAAAAGCACTAATGAAGCCACAAGCGTGCGCAGTCAAATTAATTGCATTGGGAGAATAATTCAAAGAAAAGCTAGAAAAAGAAAATTTTCCATTAATCAAGGGGAAATTTATTACAAAATGCTACTCGACAAAATTACATTACAAAAAAGAAAGGAAAAGAGAATTATTTTATAGGACCAGCTTCATCCTCGGTCCTCTTCTTAGACCGAGCATACAATTCCTTGAGGGCCAATTTATAAGCCCTCTTGGAAGCAATATGCCTCTCTCTCAAAGCCTCAAGCTCTTTGATCCGAGCATGAGCCCAAATATTGTCGATCAGAGACCTCTGATATTCACTCTCCATTGCCTCCAAGCGCTCATCCATCTCAGCAGCTCGGCGAGCCTCCACGGTTAAAGAGGCAACCCTCCTTTCGAGGATACGAGTTCTCCTAACCTCCTCCTCGAGATGGGCAACATATTCAGGAAGGTTGTCACCACTATTTTCACGAGGAGAAGCCATTTGTTCGTTAATAAAGGATGAGTTGCCCAAAGAATATAGGGACAGTCCCCTTTTATAGGAAGAAACAATGGGGTAGATCAAAGGTCATCTCGAAGAAAGACAACCTCTTGAGCTTCCCAAGAGCATTTATGGCTAACTACAACAGTTCAAATCCAATTAAGTCATCCAATAAGGTACCAAGAAGATAAACAGACAAGAGCGATAATAAAGAAATATTTTATTAATATTTTCAATAGTTCAGTTACAACTTGGAGATAATATCCAATACAAAAGAAATCATAAACGACTAATTATTCCGAGGAAGAGCCTCCTTCATCGTCATCCGAACTCGGTTTAGACCGAGCATGCAACTCCTTAAAAGCAAGCTTATAGGCCCTTTTTGCTGCCTTTTGCTTAGCCAGAGAAGCCTCGAGCCTCTTTATACGTTCAAAGGCCCAATCAAGGTCAGCCATCGTCAAGTGATGAGCTGCGTCCATATCAGATAGCCTTTTTGTCACGTCCGCCAATTTCTTTTTCATAACGCGAGTCTTCTTGACTTCATTCTCCAAGTAAGCGACATAATCTGAAGAATTGTCTCCAGTAGAACCATTGGGAGAAGCCATTAAGTCACAAGCAAGATGGTGATGGAATAAGTAATTGTAGGAAGGGTATTCCCTTTTTATAATAAGGTGATTTTTAGAAAGGTCAAGGGTTGCTTCGAAAAAAGATACCAAGGGTCTTATCAAAGTCAAATAGCAAATTTGCAAGTTCCCAAGACAGTAAATGGGTCCCAAGGAGCATTTATAAATAGGGGCATTTGTCGAATGAAACATAGGGAACAGCTAAACCGAAGTAATCTTTTCGACAGACCAATCATGACTCCCTCGACGTGGAAACCACACCGAGGAAGTCAGGGAGCACTTGATAGAACATAAAAATTAGACCCGAGTATTCTATTCGGATCTTAATCAGCCCATATATCATAACTGGGTATCCAACGCTTAATGGGTTATCACCCCCTTCACAAAAATCCCAAGCCCACTTAACTAGGGACCCATATCTGAAAAAACCCATGAGATGGAGACATTTGTCAACATCCTAGGAGGCATAATAGCCTATAAATAGCCAAGTATCCCCCCAAGAAAGGGACCAGAAAATCTATCAAAAAAATATAGAGAGAAGTAGGGAAAAGAGAGAAACTAGCCAAAAGCTTGTCACATCAAGACATAAACCGAGCAGAGAAAGAACCGAGTACCGAAGAAAAAGGAGAAAGATCAAGATGAGAGATTAAATAGTTAAGTCGAGCATGATTGTTACAAGGAAATTGTAATCCGATCAAATAAAGATCCGGAAGTATTCACCGTTTATTATATATTTAATATTATATCATTGTTGAAAAACCTAACGCCACCGCCAAAAGTTATGGTTTTATCACACACATATCCTGTGAAGAGTAATTTTTTCTGACCATCTGCATGAGTTTTTTTTTTTTAAATAACATTAACTATGAACGTCTTACCAAGTAATATGAAGTACACGCTTTCCCGTTTTAGAATCATTACATTTTTTTTTAATTAAACACTCTCTTTAACAGATCATACGTACATTCAAACTCAAACTATTTCACCAATAGTGTTCTGTCAAAAAAACTTAGAAATCAGTGTCCAAACCATACTCGTCAGATAAATAGTTCAAACTATATTCTCCAAGCATATCTTCCCTCAAAAATTGATTACCATACCTCAAATTGTAGCCATGACTTGGTGTTGGAAAAAACCATGAAACATAATGTTTTCTGAATTGGTCACGAGTCCAAAAGATTGGTCAAATTCCATGCGAATGATCTAAAGTTTAGACTCCGTATTCAATTGGTTTGAGTAGCTTGTGTGACAAGTTTCGAAACGGTATATTGCATGACTTATTCGGTGAATGGGTGTGAATGTATATTGGCTCCGAAGTTGAATCATGGAGAGACGAAATCTGGAATTTTGGGAGAGAGAGTGGAAAATCAAATGGATGGGAAAGCCACCCAAATGATTATCCCACATCAAAGAGGAAAAACTATTTTGAATAGTTTATATACATATTCACCACTAGAGAGTGCTAATAGTGTGTAGTCTCATAGGTGTGTGTAGGCAAGTTTACCATACATGCGTGCGCTCGTTCGGTATCGGGCTCAGGTCGCGGGCTTGGGGAATGTTCCGGTTCCAAGAAAGTCTGAGAGTTTTGAATAATAACAAAACAGTCCCAAAAATTCCAGCAAGCTTGTAACTGATGCAATTAAATGAGAATAATTGCATCATTAATTCAGCAGTTTCGAATACTGAATTAAGTGACCATTTATGGCTGAGATTTCAGGTTTGCCTATATATAGGCAGCTCTCTTCCACTCTCTAAGATAACTTTTACATTTCAGAAAACAGCATACACTTTTCTCATAACATATTAGAAAGAGAGAGAACCACCCACCAACAGCTCGACCTTGACTCATCGTCAGTTTCCGGCGAGTCATCCGAGACGTTATACATTGGGATCGAAGCGCCAACGCAACCAGAAATCTTAAATTGGTTGGGCGAATATCGGTTAAGGACAGACTGTTTACAGTCGCATCTTCTATTTTATTTCTGTCTTTTAATTATCGCAATTTATATTATGCCTTTTATATTTTTGTATTTTCAATTCTGTAATTTAATTTCAGTATTTAATTTGCTGTACTTAGCTGTAATTTTTCAATTCTGTTTTTACCTTTCTGTAATTTCTTTAAAGTACTGTTTTATTCTATAATTTAATTATGTAATTAGACTAGTTTCAATTCAGTCCTGAAATTTATATTTCAATCAGAACAGTCCGGCTGTTAAGTCTATACTTTCCAGTCCGACAGTTTCTATTTATTGCAATTCAGTACATCAGATTATTAATTAATAATAATCTGAATAACGTTTGCTTTAGTTACTTTTTAGTACATACATGTTGTAATTTGTAATTTCAGTTTCGTTTCTGAATTAATAAAAGATTACACTGGTTTTGTTTATTTCTTTTTTAGTCCTTTATTATTGTTTAATTGTTATTTCGTACACGGAAACCAACAATCTCCTTATCTGGCTGCAAAGTTTTAAGAACCTTGAAAGTATTTTTTGTTTCAGTTTCTATATGCCCAAAATTCTGGGTTTCTTTATGTTTCATAGGCAAATCTGATGGTTTTAATTTTCTCCAAACTTTCATGAGTAGTTTGGACAATCCAAATTTTCGAATAAAGATTTGGTCATGATCATCATACAGACGTTTTCTTTCCACATAAGTTGATTTTTCACAAGTTTTCTTCTGTACACTAGAGACCCAATTTTCTCCATGACTTTCATGCTTTTTAAAAAGATGAGGTTTAAAAATTTTACACTTAGCTTGGCTATGTCCCTGCAAATAGCATGAAGTACAGGAACTTGGGGAGTTCTCATACTTGACGTATTGCCAAAATCCCTTTTCAAACGACTGACCAATCCAAATGTAATGTTCTTTTGGTTTCAACAAGTCTAATTCAACGCAAACCCTAGCATAAGCTGGTTGGGTATGGGTTAATGTTGGAATATCAGCTCGTAGGAATTTTTCTATATTTTGCGTAATTGCCTCCAGGTAAGAAATAACACAAAAGTTTAACGGAAGAAGTGGTAATCTCAACCATACCGGAGCTATAGCCGACTCTGTTTTCAATGAAAAATCACTTGTCCATTTAAAAAGACGAAACATAGCATCTTCTAATAAATGAGAAGATCTAGTCCATGCTACGGTAAAATCCTCAGAATTCATGAGTTTTATAAGAACATGGCGTTTGTCAATTAAACCTATGATTGGTACCCTAGATAAACCCCAATTTGTTACAATTTGCTCTCTAATCAACTCCATCTTGGGCCTCCCTTTATAAAATTTGGCAACCAAAGCAAATTGTAATGGCAGTATTGACCTTAATTTGAATTTCTATAGACGAGAAAATCACAGCAGGTTTGGAATCCACATTTTTTTAGTATCATTACATGTTTGTTTGAAGTTACACGTTTGTTTGCAGTATAATATAAAATGTTATAGTTTATAAGAATAATGCTACGTTCACTACTCTTAACATTTCTTGTTACACTTCTTGTGAGAGCAGTGAAAACAAAAACGATACATGACAAAACTGCAAATTTCTCACAAGGAATGTAAAAAGGAACGTTATAGTAGTGAAAATATCTTTACTCGCTTATAAGTAGTTACTATTAGTGGTATTAGTTATATTTTCTTATTAGCATAAATTATAGTATAATTAGTACTATCACTTATATAATACTCAATGCAATTTGTGTAAACAAATAATTTATAACATGGGCACACGATACTAATAATGCTATACCGCCTCTTATACCGCAAACAGCCATGCCCATAACATTTGATACAATAACATAAACAATTTGATAGTTGATGGTACTAAAAATGTGTATAATTGATATAACAATGTATAATTTTTATTATTATCTATTTTAATTATCTTGTTTTACCAAATACTAACGAATTATACTGTGATCGTACTAAAATTAAAAACTCGTTATTCATCGTACTAAAATAAAAAACCAGGATCAAATTTGTTAATGTAATTATATAGTCATCACCGTACGGGCTGGTCGATCCTCATGAGAGACAGATAGAGAGCGACGAACTAATTGACAGAGCAATAAAAAACCGGATACGAGTTTTAGGCATGAATTTAACTATTTCATTTGTAGTTTTAGTTGTTCTTAAATAACTTTATTGTTTATATAGTCGTATGACTCGTATTCAACTTGTTATTTTGAACTGGGAATATTCTGTAAAAGCTCAGTTCATTCATATTGTTTGTACCCATGTATAATTAGATTCCGAACTCAAGAGTTTTAGCTAATTCTATTGAAAGTTGTGATCTTGCTAATTGTTGCTACTTGCTATGGTTCTATTTGTGCAATAGAATGGAATTAAAAAAAAAAAACCAATTTGATTTCCAATTAGATTTTGGATTCTAAAACTCAACTTAAAATTTGAATCTCAATTTTTTAAATTGTAACCTATGCCATATACAAGTAGTAAATTATTCATTCATTTGAAATGGGTTTTTCACAGGCTTCTTCCTTATTTATTATTATTATTACTCTTATTCGTTATTGGTGATTTAGCTAGGTTGAGAACGAGAATGGATTTTTTTTTACACCGAACCCGTATAGTGTTCGACATCATGGCCTTAGATTTATTTACTTCTAAATGACTTATTATAAAAATTTAATTGGTACGTCATTCTAATTTTAACCCATAATTGACTTTTAAATAGACAAACAAATTTTATTTGGAAACTTCCATTTTTGGTAATGTTTTATATGAAAAACCTAAAAAAAGCACCAAATTATTAGATTTTGTGCTTTTGATCTATTTTAGCTTTTTGACTCAAAACTAGGTCTTTGAAAGCTAATAATGCTAACAAGCCGAACGCTTAGTTTTTTTCTACTAAAAAAAGAAGTTGATAAACATGCACTATATATGTCTCTCCAAATCCTAACGTAATAATAGTTGGAAGCTACAAAAGCTTACAAAGAAAGCAGATTAAACTATTCTTGCAAAAATCCATATTTGTGCAAAACCCTAGCCACTTTATGGACGACGGCAAATCTCTTTTACCGCTTCTACAGCCAGAGGTTATCACCGAAATTCTCTTACGTCTTCCGGTTAAGCCTCTGGTCCGTTTCAAGTGTGTTTCCAAATTGAACGATTATGTTCCTTAATCGTCGACTCTCCTTATTTCGTGAAAAAACATCGCACTCGCGCAACTGATAAAACTAACTTGACTAGTTTAAGACTCTTAGTCTCAGACAATTCTAGGACAGGAGTCTATTCTGTAGATTACTACTGCGACCCCACCTTCAAGACAGCAGGATTTCAGCTGTACCCACCCCATATAAAGAATCCGTCTCCACCCTTTGATGTTTTCGGCTCATGCAATGGCTTAAGTTTGTTTATCCTCTTATAAAGGAAGCATTATATTATGGAACCCAACCACAGAAAAACACTGCATATTACTCCCTTTGAAACACGTAGGCCCCAAACCAATCCAAATGGCATCTTGTTTCCGTCTTACCACTAGATTCACGTTTGGCCATGTTTCGCAAACCGATGACTATAAAGTTATGAAGATCGTGCAGTGCCTCGATGATTATTTTAGGATTTCGCTCACTGAGGTTGACGTTTATAGCTTTAGATCAAACTCATGGAGAAGAGTGTAAGGTTTCCCCAATGACATTTTCTCGGGGTCTGTTGTAGTAGTCAACAAGTGTTTCAATTTGGTCTTTACTTCAGATGATGAAAATCCAAATAATCGTTATGGCCATATTCTCTCTTTTGATACTGGATGTGAAAGTATCCGTAAGGTTCCCTTACCCGATGTTAACATTACGGGTAGCGAGTTGTCTGTCCAGGCTCTCGGTGGATGTCTTTGTGTGTTTTTTGAATTTTGTTATGTGGGTTTGGAGGTGTGGATGATGAAGGAATATGGGGTGAAAGAATCTTGGACTAAAGTGCTTAACGTTGATTTCTCTAATACTTGTGACATGTGAGTTGTTTAAGTATACTTCTTTAAAGCTAATAACTTATTCCATAGATGGTGGTAAGGTACTGTTTTATCGTTTGTTTTTCGGCAAAAGTGATATTATTTCATACGACCTAGTAAGTAAAACGGTTGAAAAGGTTCATATTCGTGGTTTGCCAAAGTGTTTTGAGGTTATCGCTTACTCGGAAAGCTTTGTTATTCCAAATGCTCTAGATTTACGTGACGGTTAACAGAAGCTCAAGGGAAAGACGGAAAGGTCATCATCAGAAAAAAGAGAGGTGATCACATGATATATATGAATTAAGTAAGCATCATTTTTTGTTCCCGTATGAACATTTCAAAATTATCAGAAATTTGACTGCTTTTTATATGTTGCATAATTTTGTCAAGCTTTATAGGATGACATAAGTCATAAGGAACACCATTACGCGCCTAAAAGAATATCTTATTATCTGTTCTTAGAAATTTTAAGTAGGAGTAAGGGTCGTAAGAATGCTAGTTTATAATTTTCTACATCTTTCTATTTCACAAGATGATAAAGAAGAATTGGTTTCAATCCCAACTTTGTCTTTCTGTTTTGGTTTATTGTACATGCATAAAAAGAGTTCTGATCTTTTTCCTTTTTGGGTGAATTGGCATATAAGGTATTACCCACATCAGTTCTGGAAAAAAATTATTTAAGAAGAGGTAAATCTTGCCCCTACGTGACCATTGTCAATAGCCACTTGTAAACTATATGGCTATATCATTACAACCATAAGGATATTAGAGGCCATGTAAGCTAAAAGTTATGTCAATCTCTTGCCATCTTTATGTAGAAATCATCTAAATCCAATGGTGCTCTGGTTCTAATTATCGTTCATCTTTCTTAGTGGAAAGCCATAATTTCACCTTTCCCTAGCCCCCCTTCAGATTTTAATATTGCCCCAAAGTCAAAAAGCACTCACGCGAGAACAAAAATGGTCCCCAAATAGAACATCAAAAGTAAAGGAAGGTAATCCCTTGTGTTTTTAATGTTTTACAACTGATGATGGATTATTATATATTTCAACTTATTCAAGTAAAATGAAATATTGTACACAGAGACTGATAGACATGGATTTATCATTTATCTCAGCCTTTTGGTATCCGGGCATTGAGCAACGTTTCTTTGAACTCCCGGTTTAGTTTTACCATTTAGACTTGTTTTAATTACTTTTTTCATCACTCGGCGAATGTATCTTCATTAGTACAGATTTCTTTTTTCAGGTATGGATGGGAGAAACATGTTGGAAAAGTGATGTTCTATGACAGGACATGTGTAGCTTTGTACTCCGTGGAGGAATTGGTCTTCTTTTTTTGTAATTTCAAATATTTTGTGTTTTTTGATGATGTTGAGTTTGTGCTACTGGTTGTTCCAAATATGATGATACTCGAATGCCTTACATTTAAAGTCAACTACCTCGATATCATTATCTTTTTTGTAATCACTACCTCGATATCATCTGATCTGATTTATGTCTTAATTTTGTCGAAGTTTGAATTCGTACTAGTTCCGGAACCACGAAAGCGTACTTCATGATCTTGTTTGTTATTTTCGTCATTTTATAAGGATCTGGTAATAATTTGCTTATTTCTTTAGTACTATTCCAATTACTCTGTTGTCATTGGTTTTCTAGTTTTGTTGGTTAGCTCCAAGTTCTAATCCAGGAGGAATTGATTTCCTTTTGTTGTAGTTTCAAGTATTTTGCGTTTCTTGATGTAGTTGGATTCTCGGCTTCTCGCTACTGTTTGTTCCATGGGCGGAGGAATATAGGGACAAAAGGGTGCACAAGCACCCTCAGATCAATAAATAAATAAAATTATATAGGTTTTAAATTTGTTTGGTTGGATATTTGATTTTTGTAACCCCTTTGATAAAACTAATAGCAACTCCAATAATTTTTTTTACCTATTACTGTAAAAGTTAAGTCCCACAACAATATATGTTTGGTTAAAAAGTCCCAAAATCATATGATTTGGTGTATTGTTTAGGTCCTCAGGTTCCGATTTTTTTTTGTATATTATTCGTTTCGTTGCATTTTTTTTTACTTCTGTCTATCTATTTCTGGAACCCCATCATTTTGATCTTGGCTCCGCCCCTGGCTTGTTCCATATATTATGACTACTGAAATGCTGGACATTTAAAATTATTTATTCGATAATCATCTGTTATGTCAAAAGCTTATCAAGATTTAAGTTCGTTGCGATTCTTTTCACACAACTTTTCTTCATGGTCTGGTTTTATACTGTCCATTTTAGAATGGGAATGGAAATAATTTGCTGCCTTTCTTTAGTACTACTCAGATTTCTCTGTTGTATTGTTTTCTAGTCTTGTCTGTTAGGGTCAGAATATACTTGATCCTTGGAAAAAGATTTCAAATAGCCTTTTTTGTAGTAAGCTTATAAGTAGCCTTTCAAATGCCGGAGGAGATTCATAGTTGAATCGATGAACTCAGCTACTTTAACTACTTAAACTAGAGGTAACTAGAGGTTGGTTGATTGAGTATGTAACTCTAATTATACTCAAACTTTGATAGATGTATCTATCAGTGAAGGCTTTTTAATAATCATAATAAAATGAAAAAAATAAATTTAGAAAAAAAAATTATTTTTAACACCTTAATTTTTTTAGTTATTTTACGGAAACCATTTTTTCACCAAGAAACGGTTATTTCATTGGAAAGTTCTTTTTTTTTTTCCAAAAACAACATTTTCAACACAGCGTTTATTTAACAAGAAAGCGGGTTTTTCATCTGAAAGCAACTTTTTTTTATTGCAAAAATGCGTTTTCCACTAGAAATCTACCTTTTTCACCAAAAGCGGCTTATTCTACATAAATCAGTTTTTTTTCAATGATAAGCATTTTTTTCTGATAGTTTTATTTCATCGGTAAGCGATTTGTTGGACCAGAAAGTCATTTTTTCAACCAGAATGGTATTTTCACCGGGGAGCGACTTTCTTTCACTGGAAAACAGCTTTTTCGTTAAAATTGGTTTGTTCAACGGAAAGTTACTTTTTCATCAAAAAAGTGCCTCTTTCATGAGAAAGCATTTTTTTGCACCAGCGTGCCGTTTTTTTCACCAAGAAATGCCTTTTTGAACGAAAAACGCCTATTTTCTATATAGAAGGGACCCTTTTGACCGAAAAATCCCATAGTAAATGAAGAGTACGCTCTAGGTGCTGCTCATCTAAATTTCTGTCGAAGGTATTGCCAGAGGTTCAAAAATAGCTACTGACCTATTGAAAAGAGCAGTTGAAGTTTAGCCAACAAAACAGTTCCAACAAAACTCAAGGCTTGCTTCGAAAAAGCAGAAAGAGATGCAACGGTTGAAAACCCGTAAAAAGGGCCAACATAGGCTATCCAGAGTCTTGGCTTATAATAAATAGAGACAGAAGCTAGACCCCCAAAAAATAAAAGACAGCCGAGAGAAAATGATATTGTATTCGTTTCTTCCTCCGATGATCTGTATGATATCCTCTGTTCATATGGTTAAATGCTAGTTCTGAACTTCTGATCAAAACATCAGTTTGCAACTCCTTAGGTGATCTTGTGGAATCAGAAATACAACAGGGGAGTAACTACTAACTAGTAGTTGTAGTTTATTAGGGACCCCAATATACCCACATTAAAAAAAACTGAACTTTTACCATTGGTCCATGTGTTTTTTTTTTTCTTTTGGATTTCACCCTTTCAGCAACCATCATTAAGAAAAAAAGACAATGACAGTCCACGACTATGTCAAAGAATCAATAAGCATGTAACATGCATGGAGAAATAAGAAAGAGGTGGGTAAACAAACACACACTAGTTATTAATCACCATTTTTTATTTCCAGCAAAAGTGCCTGTTAATAATTGTAAAGTCACCAAATATGAAGAAACAGACAGTACAGGGGGCTTACTGGCCCAATGGCGCTATAACCGAAAACTTCATACATAGAGAACATCTCTACGGTCACCAAAAAAAATTAACTAACAAACTTATGATTTTAGTAGAACTTTATAGAAGTTTACGCTCTTTCTTCATTTTCCATCGACTGTAACAACCTTCATTCTTCAGGAGCACAGCCTGATTCAGATTACAATCTGTCAACCCCTTGACGATTTTGGGAATCCCAAAATCTTCTTGCTATACTTGTCTCTCGCTTCTAAACTCATCCGAAGTTTTATCTTGTCCAGAACTTTGGCATTTTTCAGCAAATACTCGACCAACTTGATTTCATTTTCTTTTGCGGAGAATTTTTTAAATACTATTTTTTTAAGGGTCCCCGAAACACACGAGGGTACATTTTCGAAGCCTATTAGATCAGTGGCATTGGACTCCTCCTTATTAAACCCCTGTGAATGAACAATTAATCCATATTATTAGAGCAAATAAATGACCCGGGGACAGGGCTTATACTTCAATTTGAACTTTTATAGGAAAGTATTAGTTATTCTTTAACTCACCATAGCAAAGATGAGAACTTCAAGTTGACTTGACCAATTCAAAAGATATGGTAATAATTCAACAACCACTCTCGAGACATGAGCAACCTCCAAGCAGGTAAGATTGTAGAAGGTAGGAAGTGCCTGGTAAGAACCTTGAAAAGCCTGCACGAAAAGGTAGAAATAACAACTAAAACCATTATTCTACTGTTTTGTGTACGATGTTTGCTCCTTCCGAAATGATGAAATGAATATTTGTTCGTATATTTGTCTAGTTGCAAATGAAGAAAAAGATTGTGCTTGCACTTTATCTTCACATAGGAGAAATTATGAATAAGAATTTCTGTACGAATAATAAATATAGAGCTGGGAATTATATGTTAACCAATGAAGAATGAGAAGGGAACGAAAATTGCTTGCCTCAAGTGAAGACCTTGACAGATAAAGATGCCGAGCATGAGAGACAACATGAACAAGCTTCATAGGAACTTTAAAATAGTTGGAGATTTGTGAACAATAGTATGGTTCAGGACAAATACGAACCTTATAACTATTGATGTGGAGGCAACTTCCGAAAGAATCCCATTAATTCGAGAACTCAAATAGTCGAACTGTAACAGGCTAGGAGCATTGAGTACGAAAACATAATCATGACATCCCGCAATCCAAAGTTTCTTGAGGGTGGGGTGGGAGACATCGAGCACATCTACATCTTCAAATTTACAATTTCTGAGTAATAAATTCTCAAGTACAGGGCAGACCGACAAAATCCTCTTGGCCGAAGAATCAAAACATACACTTTGAAGGTGTACAGTTTTATTTTTGCTTCTAAACTTAAGAATTTAGTTGGTCTACTTTAAAACCTTTTCTTCTTTATTAGTATTATTTTACATTATAGTATAGCGGTTTTAATATAAGCCAACTTATCTACCTAATTACCAGAAACACACAAACAATTCAACAACGGATCAACAAAATGTGTGTTAGTGTGTTTTTTTTTTTTCCTGTTATACTATATAAGTCAACTTATCTATCTACAAAAAGTGATGATCCGACACTGTTGATAAAAAAAATATATTGTCAAATAGCAGTAAATAGTGAATATGTAAACGAAAAAGTGTTGTCAAATCTGCAGCTAGACACGTAATTTACAAAATATACTCGTTAATAAAAGTAACGAGATAGCATCACGAAATCCACAAAAGTCAACATTTTTAGAAAAGTCAAGACTCTTACTTCAAAAGTACGAGATTGATTTCAGAACAGCAAGTTTGACTTCGAAATTACGACTTTGTTTTCCGAAATACGAGTCTTAGACTGGATTGATATTATGCTGACTGTATAAAGACGCCACCTTCAATTAAAGCTTAAAAAACTCAATTTTTTGTTTTTTAGGCTGTTTAAAAGGTTACACATTTTATTCTTTCAGCGTAGCTCTTGTCAAAACGCGTTTGTTAAGTTTGTGCTTTTTAAAACATTGACTCTAACAATGCACAAAGCAAGTAGGTACGAGTAAAACAAAAAATATGCGGGTGTCAAATTATTATTATTGATTTGGAACAAATATATTAAAATGCATGTAAAAAAAAATATACAATATACAGTTAACAATCATAGTAGTAACAATAAATATGGTAACATAATCATAATGAGGATATTGCATTTATTTATTTCTTTTTCCAAAAGATCCGTCTGTTATCATTTGTTTTTGTATTTAATTTTGCCTCTTTAAAGCTATTTAACTTGTATTGTAGCAAACACACAAACTCCATCTCCGAATCACCAATTTTCTTTTACTAGCAATTAAGTGACCTTTTATTAAATTTCGAACTTGCTGAATACATAAGCACAAATGGTAAAGAGTCTATTAATGTAATTTTGTAATTTTGTAGAGCAACAAGAGAAACTTGTCATAAATCTTTCTAGCAAACTAATGGTCTGTATTAGAATGTAGAATGTTCAAGTAGTTTTGTGCTCTCTTTTTGTTTTTCATTGACATGATTCTTTAATCACAATTTGACAATCACTTGAGAATTTTGAGAAAGTCAAAAGCTTCTTGCTAAACGCATCTTTCTCTTCCATACTCATCCTATGCACTTGAATTATCATCTTGTCCAGAACTTTGGCATTTTTCAGAAAATACTCAACCAACTTTCTTTCATTTTCCTTGGCCGAGAATCCTTTAAATACTATTACTTTAAGGTTCAAAGAAACACATGAGGGTACATTTCGGAAGCCTATTAGACCAATCCCATTGGATTTCTCCTTACTGAATCCCTGTAAACGAACAAACCCATATAGTATTAGAGAAAATAAACACGGCCGTATACTGTTGATAAATTAAAGTTGAATTCTCATTAGAAATTTTTAAATCTTCTTTAACTCACCGTAGCAAAGATCAGAACTTCCATATGACTTGACTTATCTAAAAGATATGGTAATAATTCCAGAACTATACTCGAGACATGAGCAATTTCCAAACGCTTAAGATTGCAGAATTTGGGAAGTTCTTCATAAGAAACTTGAAAGGCCTGCGGAAAAATTAAGGTAGATAATAGTTAGAACCTGTATTATACACTCGTATGTAGCTCCATATTGTTCATAGAAATAAATGTTCATGTGTGTCCAGTTCAAGTGTTCAACTTCAAGATGATGAAAAGGATATTGCTTGCGCTTTATATTCATATTAGAGTAATCAATAACAAGAACGTGAGAAGGGGAAATAATCATACACAAAAACTTCTATACAAAAGATCAAATAATAATAAGCAAAGAGTTACATGTTAACCAAAGAAGAGAATGAGAAGGGGAAAGAAACACTTGCCTCAAGTGAAGAACTCGACAGATAGAGATGCTTAGCATGAGAAACAACATTAACAAGCTTCATAGTAACTTTGAGTTTTTTAGAGTTTTGTGAAGCATATGATTCAGGGCGAATACAAGCCGTAACCAACAATGTCGACTCAATTTCTGAAATAATCCCATTAATTCGCGAACTAAGAAAGTCAAACTGTAATAGGCTAGGAGCATTAAGTACGAGCACATAATCATGACATTCCTCAATCCATAGTTTCTTTAGGGTGGGGTTGGACAAATTGAGCACATCTTTAAATATACATCTTCGGAGATATAAATCCTCAAGTACCGGACAAGCCGACAAAATCTTTTTGGTCAAAGAATCAAATTTTACAAATGCAAGGTGTAAAATCTTCAAACACGGGAGTAATGCAGAACTTGGAAGTTTAAGATAAAACCAACCCTGCACTTTTAAGGAAGAAAGCGTATTGCAAAAGAAAAGCTCGTAAGGAAGCTTTAAGTTTTCCTTAGGATACACAGTAATGTCGAGTTCTTGAACATTGCAGGAAATCGCGGATGAAATCCAACAAATAAGAATATCACGGAACTTCTGAGATGTGGATGTTTCCCAGTCGATGCGAAACTTAATCATTTGAGGGACGTTGTAAAGTGATAATACCCAATTAACAAAATCTACGAATCTTCTATGGCTAGCTCTTGGATGATAAGAACAAAAATTGAAATCGAGAACTGGGACGTAAGCGAAGAGGTGGTTCCACCTGTAGGATAAAAGTCTGGTGCGAACTGAGTACTTTGTGGGTAGGAATGATAGTATGTGGCAAAGAACTTCATCCCGTAGCGAGCTTATCCGGTCGCCATTGTCCCTCATTTTCGTAACACTACTTGCTTCCATTGGAGAGAGTGAGTGACTGAGAGATTAGTTAAGTGTGATGTGCATGCCCTTTGTTGATGATCAATAACTCCATTTTCTAAGAATGAATCATCCATGAATATTATAATATTAGACATTTTTATTAATAAGTTAACGAGAGCGTTATTAATTGTAAAAAAAAAAAATACCTTACTGATCGGGAAAAATGTTATATATTCTTCCGATTATTAAACTATTTTAAAAACGGATTCAAATTATTTAGAGTTCATAGTGCACTCACACTCTCTAGAGTTAAATCTAACAGATGAAATAAAAATAATCAAATGGTCTAGATTTAGGTATGAGTTTTGTAATTTTCTTTTTATATAATTTTAATATATAAAATACAAATTATGATTTTATAAATTAAATATTAATTTTACAACACAATAAAAAATGAAAAAAAATACATTTAGTACACTAAACTATAGTGCTGTTAGCGATTTGAGTAACCATATTTCAAATTTTCCAATTTATGTATCACACTATAATAAATTTTCAATTTATGTATCACCGTTTAAATAAATCACGGAATCATATCACGTGACATTTGACAAACATTAATTTGAGAGACTAATTTGATAATTTTACACAAAAATATGTCATCATACAAAAACTTTTCCCCCAATTTCACACATAAAAAAATTAGCATATAATCAAATTTTTTGTTATATGTGAAATTGGTGGAATTTTTTTTATAGGATGACATATTTTTGTTTGTTAAATGTGCGTGACATAATTCCGTGATTTATTTAAATGATGGTACCTAAATTGGAAAGTTATTATAGTGTGGTAACTAAATTGAAAATTTTGAAATGTGAGTACCAAAATCATTAAAAACAGATAGTTTGGTGTACTTAAACCTATAAAACTCCAATAAAAAAGCAAATAAAATTATAGAAATCTAGTTGACACTATACTAAACTTAAGTATTAATTAAAAACAATAAATAACAATTTTAATATACTTTATTTTATATATTTAAATTATATAAAAAAAAATTACAAAAGTTATACTTAAATATACACAATTGGATTGTTTTTATTTTATCCGTTAAATTGAACTGTGAAGGATGTGAGTGCACTGTGAACAGTAAATAATTTGAATAAAAAGTAGAAATTAGATAAAATCGTTGAGAGGCACGCGTGTAGTATTTTAACTTTTAAATTTGTAATATTCCTGGGAAAGAGGAGTACATATGCTATGCATTTGACTTAATATTACTTGTACTTATCATAACTAAAATTATTGTTTGGCTGTGATACAAAAATTTTACTTTTAAGAAAAGTAAACCCCACTTCACCTTACTTATTAAAAGTAAAGTTCATCTTACTTATCAAAGTAAAATGATTTTTGACCATTGTAGCTATTTTTATTTTTTTTTATAATTTGAAACTACAAACTAAATATATGTTGTATTTTTTAGAAAAGTTTCACCCCGTATAAAAGCAGAAAAAGTCAAGATTGTAGGGGAGAACCGTACTTTAAATAGAAAAAAATAAAATGGTTAAGTTCGAAAATAACTCCTTTCCGATGATCCGTAAACCTTGCTCTGATCTTTTATGTAGTTTCTTAAAGTGAAATTTCCCACATATTCTTATTCCATGAATCGCCAACATGTACTAGTTCTTTTTACGTGTGTTTGAAGTCCAGCAGTCCCATTCTTGGTTGATTTCCATTAACTAGTTTTTTTTTTTTTTCGTTTGTTAGTTATATTAACTTTCTTTGTAATTGCTACTTTCTTTGTAATTACTGGTTATATTGGTTATATCAACTTTCGTTTGTTACTTCGCTCTCAATTGCTATTTTATCTTCGTTAATCATTATATTTTCATAATTTTGTTTCTTTAATGAATGTTTTTGCTAAATAATTATTTTGTGTGATTCTATTAGTTGAAATAAACTATTAGTTTTTTTTACCAAACAATATTTTTATTGAAAAATATACTTTTATTTACTTAGTAAAAAGTAAACAGAAAAAATATAATTTTCAACCCTATTAAAAAAAATATACTTTTAAATATAAAAGACGTGACTAAACGAAGCCATGTAGCTATGCAATAACACTACAACACAACAGCAATACAGCGACGGATTTTTCCGTCGCTAAAACGTGAAATCCGTCGCAGATTGGCTCTTTGTGAGGAAAATTTCCGTCTCTGATTTCCGTAGTTAAAGTGCTTGTGGCTAAATGTTTGCTACGGAAATCTTATTCCGTAGCTATTTAGTGACATTATAGCGACGGATTTTCCGTCTCTAAGTTTTGATGTTGCTACAAAATTCCGTAGCAAAAGTCTCACAAAACCAATTATATAGAATAAATTACAATATAAATATAGTATAACAGTGAATAGTTAACCACGAATATACATGGCTATTCCGTCGTAATTTTTTTTATTATAATATATTTTTTATTATAATATATTTTTTATTTTGATATTTAATTTAATATATATTAGAAATTTATCAATATGACAAACCCGTGCCAATTCCGTCATACTAGTATGATTATTTAAATAAAAAAATATTTTAATATAATTAACAAAATTAATTTTATTAATTAAATAAAAAATAAATTTATTAAGTAAACATTAATAGATATAAATAAAACTAATTCACAAGCCAAATAACATGCTGTAATAATAAACAAAATTTAACTAAATTCATATTACCTAACAGTACCGATACTAGCAAATATTACATGCCCAAAATAAAACGTCGATGGAAAACAACATAATTTTCTTCATGAAAACTAAAACCGCTTTGCTTTTAAGGGATTTATAAAGTTGTAAGGGGACAAAACAATCAGTTCGTGAATAAAGTTGTAAGGGGACAAAACAATCAATTCTTCACGAACGTGGCTTGTGGATAAAATTGATTCCAATTTTGCTCAGCTATACAGCGCATATATTCGTCAAACTCTTCTTTGATCTCTGATGAAATGCCTTGATTATGTAAGCTCCTCCTGTATTTCGCCATCTACAGAAGTAAAAGATATCATCAACACATTCTCTTTAAACATTAATACAAATTCAGTTTCCGAAACACCTAAGCAAATTATGTCTCACCAGCTAGTGTAACACCCAAATTTGCTTGAGCATCAGCCTCGGGATTTGATTCCTGTTTCAAGGTAAGACCGTTAATATTGACATTTTTAAATTGTATGATTCCGTGAACATCTAAAATGAAAAGGTCAACTATGTTTACCCGTAAAACGTGACTTGTCTCAAAAGAGAGGAACTTCGCTTTCAGTATCCTAGCTTCTTTATGCAACTTTAACAAGTTTTTGTTTTTAACCTTCCATAGTTCCTGAATCTGTTACATATAATATAACATTGTAATTCATTTTTTTTTATTTTACATTTTATTAAATATTTCACCAGCTAACTATGTGAAAATTTGTTTTCCGACTGGAGTAACAAATTCAGAAGCTAAATGAGAGTAGAACTTCTGTTTTTACTCCTAATTGAAAGAAAAAGAAAAGGAACCTGCATATAAACGAGCTTTGAGTCTCCAAGAACACGAATACTTTTAAATCCTCTGTCAAGGGCATATCTCAAGCCTAAGATCATGGCTCGGTATTCAGCAACATAAGTTGTTGCTGTGCCCAAACCTTGTCGCAATTTGCAAATCTAGATTGAATACAAAATCAAAGACATTAATATTAAGAAGATATATACAAAGAAAATAAAAACAAGTAGTGCGAAGATATTTAAATATACACGAAATATGAAAACAAGTACTCCCTCCATTCCATCCCAATATATGGTCGTATTTCCTTTTTTGTCAATCCCCAATTTTATAGTTGGTTAGTGGTTACTGGTTACTAACAAAACCTATGAAAATATGACATTTTTGTAAAATGCATGGTTGTGACCTCAACCTTTTGCAGCTATATAGCTCCGCCCCTGGTTCCGAATCACCAAAAATGTCATAATTACTTTTCTAATATGTGTCATCAATATAAGCAGAACTTTAAATATTGACTACAGAAACCTTGATTGTGCTAACTGAAATCATGCTATAACATGCTCCTGGAGCTGATATTAAATCAAATCATGACTGATCAAATAAGCGTATTATAACTTCGAAGAATAAAGCATAATGGGCATATAGATAGTCAACAGTTATTTGAATGATTAAATATTTTAACAAAACGTAACCAAGAAAGAAGAAATGAATATTTAGAGCAAAGAATTATATGTTCACATAGTTTTCCTAGGTTCCACAAAAAATGGATATCCACTCAAGGAAAATGTCTAAAGCATTTACCCAAATCTGTACTCGTAATTAAAATTTGTTGCTTCTTTATGCATTTATGGGTGCAGCGGAATGAAAGTAATTCTTTTTCAAAATATTAAAAGGCCACAGCCACACCAATGATTATAAAAGTTTAATTATGAAGGACCTGAGACTTACAATAGTTTCTGCATTCATCGCATCAATTGATCTCTCTTTGGTGGCAAATTAATTTCACTTTGGGTAGAAGATGGTAGCTGAAAAAAATAGCATGTCAGTATTAATAATCAAAATAAAGTTACCAGTTCAAGATTCAGATCACTACTAACATGATAAAGTAGTAACCTGATAAGGGTAAGGTATAAGCAGGCCAAAAATATCGTCTTTCAAATCAGCAGCTCTTATGGAATAGAGAGCATTTTTTAGCCCACAAGATGTGAGATATTCTTGGGTGTTTTTTGGCATCGACTCCCCTTTGTATACACTAGCAGGAAGGTCACTAATCTATGCAACAACAGATAAAGTATAAGATTTTAACGCAACAAATACCCTCACAAGCTAATAAATTAATGTTTTTGCTTTAATAGTATCCGGTGAAGAAATAGAGGTTTTAAGTTTGGGACTATATCAGCAATGTACACCAGCTTAGTGGTTTTTAGCAGTTAGTTAACCAGTAACCACACTACTAATTTTTTAAATGCCGGCACCAATGTACACAAAAGTTGCCTATTAGTACTCTAGTGTTAAAAGTACAAGTCAGAAGGCTACCCTTTTACCACTTGCTCAATCAAAATGGAATAAGTCATATGAATCAATCAACCAAATTCGAGCGACTCAAACGAAATTAGAGAAAATAACTAAAAAATTTAAATCAAACTAGTGGACTCTATAACTAAAAACTTTAATCCCACAAAAGTAAAAAAAATAACAACCCAAGTGTTAATTAAATCACATATATATATATATATATATATTCTTATATATATAAGAATATATATATATATATATATATATAAGAATTTGAATTATAACACAAAATTAAAGAAATAGAGAGAGAGGGAAGGAGCGTAGAATACCAATCCGTGCAAAGGATTCCATTTTCAGCACCAGCCTTCTTTCTATCCCGGTGAACAATGTTCCACTCGCGAAATACCAGAGATTTTGGGATTTTGGGATATACCTCGCAAAATTATATATATATAAGAAGTGTGATTTTGGGATTTTTTTCAGAGAGAGATGGTGCGGTGTGTTCTGAGAGAGAGAGAGAGTATTGATCTAAAATATAAATATATATATATATATATATATGGCGGCCAAATTAATAGCAATATTAGGGTTTCAGGGGTTGGAACCAATTTTCCTTCAAATTTTTTAAAGTCCAAAAGCAGCAATCAAAGAACTATTACGTCCTCATTACGGATCATTTCATAATACATCCGTTCATTAATATTAAATTATACTCAATCTTCTTCATGTGATACGTCCTCATCAAACACATTTTCCTCTTCATCTGACTCTGATTCGCACATGGTTGGTTCAACTGCTTCTCCATTAAATGCTAATACATAGTTGAGGTCATAGTTGGGAACTTGTAAGTCTTCGGGTATAATATTACCCCCATCAGTAATAGGTTGGCCACTCGATTCATCATCTTGAAATGCATTTTTGTGTATCTTGCCATCCGTGCTTGATATTTAAATACTCGACCTCGCCTTGACTTTACATACGGCCCACCAATTGTCAGGGTCTTTTCCGTTATAAGTTGGATAAGGTAGATAACATACTTGGTTAGCTTGTGATGCCAAAATAAAAGGATCGTATTTCGGATACTTTCCCTTTGAGTTGATACTAACCAGATCAATTTTTTTTATCTATTTGCATATAATGAGTTGGAGCCATATTAAACCATTCGCAGTTAAACAAAACTACTTTTTTTATTGGCCACATAGGATACTCCAACTCAACAACCTCCGCTAGAATACCGTAGTAGTCGTCGAATGATGCTTGATCAGTGTAGTCTTATGTAGCCTTTATACAAACTCCACTATTAGCGGCCGACTTATTTGATCCATGTTTTTTCGTATGAAACACGTATCCATTAACAAAATAGATAGGGTATGTATTCACTTTCCTCAAAGGTCCTTGCGAGAGGGATAACAAAAAATCATTGTCGTCGATATTTTTTTCGGCATGTTCAAGTAAATTCTTAATTATATAAGAAAAAAATGTATACTATAAAATATAAATTCTTGTAAACTAGTTTTTTACTTACATATCTTTCAAACCACGGGACAAAATTTTCTTCAATGCAATGTTCTAGCTCAGAAGCGTTCGTGGCCCATCCATCTGAATACATTTCATTTTCAAAAATGCTGAAAATAGAACAAATGAAATTAATACTAATACAAGTTAAAATTTCTGTACATAATATCAATTAGTAAGATGATAATCATTGTATAATCATTGTATATTAATTAGTAAGATGATAATCATTTCATATTTTAACTTGCATTGTATATTGTATGCTTGCGTTTATTTTAAATGCTTGCGTTTATTTTAAATGCTACATGATTAAATGCTACATGAATATTTGAAAATATATGAAAATGTATAATGATTAGCATTTAACAACATTAACTTTGTTGTATTAACTATCATAATAAATGGTATAAACCGGTAATAATTTTTTTTTGGAAATAAACTTATCTAATATGAACCGTACGAATTTATATTTGTAAAGTTTGAACAAAATTTATCAACTATTTAAGCAATATATAATTGTGTAAGTAGACAATCACATTAAAAATTAGGTGGACAAATATTTATTATAAAATACAATTAAAATAAAATAATGATTAGACAAGTACCTTAATTTATGGAGATATGTGGAAATGGGAAAATGGACGGTATATTGTTAAGATTGAGAGAGGGATATCTTCGTAATAAATGTGTGGATGTGAAATAATACTATATTTACAATTGAAATAGCTATGAAATAGCGAGTAAATAGTTACGGATCTTGTGGACCCAATGGCCACTTATTGAAGTCATTTAAATCAATTTAAATATTTTTTTTAAAAAAATAATATGCAAAAAGAATAGCTACGAAATAGCTTGAGAACTACGAATTATTTTCAACTCCCACCGACACTCGGTCAACTCATTTATTTTCATAGTTAATCCGTCGCAAATTTGTATTAAAATTTCACAAATCAAAATCTATCGGAAATCCGTAGCAATTCCGTCGTTATATACTGTGACGGAATTTCCGTAGCTAATTTCCGTCTTCGTTTAGCTGTTTTTTTTGTAGTGTAACAAGTAACAACACGACACTATTTGAATCGTTTGGTGGACTACTTGTTATAGCTTCGTCTCTATCACTTATTAATGGATGTACTCTTGAATGACCGGATAATATCTCTATAACATATTAACGGGTCAAACTTCCTTAAGTTAGTACGTTAGATTTTGGTCCGATTATCATTTTTTTCACATGTATTTGTAATAAATTTTCGAATTTTCTTTTAAATCAAGGTTCTATTTGAACCGATAACCGATATTTGATTTTGGTATTTACTACTATTACTACCTTATATATAGCCAAACAAACAATTAAATATAAAAAATATATAAAAAGGTCAATTTTTCTAGATTTTTTTGAACAAACACTTTAAAAATACAATAGAACGTTGATTTGAAAAAAAGTCGAAAGATAATTACGAATACATATGAAAAACCGATAACCTGATCAAAACCTGACGATAGTAACTTGAGGAAATTTGAACCCCTCGATAACCACATATGCAAACACCCTTAATCTCTGTAAACATATATAAAGTAGCATAAAAAAAAAAACTATGGATGTACCAGATTAAAGAAAACGACCAAAACACACATCTAAAAATAAGGAAGATCCTTGGAAAATAAACACAAGTGGCGCTTTCGTACCATACAGGAAACATATATTTTCTCGAAAAATATGAAAAGTACAAATGAATTTGGAATTCTCACCGGCCTTTTGTATCGAACCCTAGCAGCCACGGTGTGGAACATGCATGGAGGTTGCCGTGTTTGATCATCGGATGACCATTGAAATCTGAAGAAAGAAAGAGAGAAAGAAAGAAGTTGGAAAGACAAACCCTAGCTTAACAATGTTAGTAATAAATACTGGAAAGCAGTAATGAACACGAAAGGAAAGAAAGAGATATTCTCACGAGAACTACGAAATACGTACGCATAAGGGAAATTATTAAGAACACCCCCTTAAGTTACATTTTTGACGAGTTGAGTCCCAATTCCTTTATTTATTTATTTATTTATTTATTTATTTATTTATTTATTTATTATTATTGTCAATTTTATCTCCAAGATTCCCCTATTATCTACCATATGGTCAATATTATCCAAAAAAATGATATTTTTTTCCTAATTAGAGTAGTCCAAAAGAATACATATATATCATGACTCCGGATCATCTGTTCCATATTTCATGTCACTTTTCGTGCTCATTTACATTTTTAACCCAAAATATTTGTTAAAAAAATTCTACAATTACGATTATACATATATTGATACACTCAAACAATTATTATAAAGAGAAAAGTCATACACAATTAAATTTGAAATAAATGAAAAAAGTAATATAATTTAATTAGTGAATTTTTAAAAAAAATATCATTTAGAGCAATATTATGTCCAAATATTATGAAATTTATATAGAATATATTACAAAAGTGCGAAAAAAGTTGAAGTTTTTTAAAATTTGAGCGAAAATAAGCAAGGAGACACGAAAATGGGCAAGGATTAAGGAACAGAGTATCCGCACCCATATATCACAAGCTTGCATGTATATTAATTAATAAATTTTACTACAGTAAAATCTCTTTAAATTAATAATGTCGGGACCATAAAAATTTATTATTTAGAGAGTTATTAATTAATCGATAAATTAATACTTATTATTTTAAAGAGATTTTTATTGATTGGACGATTAACGTTCAACAAGGGATAATAGCAAATTATTTTCGACACTGCAAATTTCGTTTGGTCAATGAATTTTCAGTTAATTTAGATGAAATTACTATTGAGGAAGATATTCGTGAACTTGACAAAATCATTGATGGTCTCGGTTATCACAATAAAATGGATGTCAATGGCTTACTGGATTACCCAGATAAAAATGATACATGTTAAGAGGTTTAACATTAAAAGATAGTTATATGTTTTTAGAAATAATAAAAATGATAAAGTTGAAGATAATACAGTACTTTTGGAACTAGTCACGCGAAAAGAAATATTTACCGCGTCTAGAACTCATCATGCCTTTTTTGGTGCAGTTCGAAAAGATTACACCAGGGCTTTTGGATGCAATTAGAAAAATTAGAAATGAAATCGATTCAATTAGATTTAAATTTTAAGAAAAAGCATACGACTATATAGTCATATTTTACTAAATAGTCCTAGTAATGTTTGTCATTTTGAATAATTATTAATTTATGATTTTGTTTGAACCAATATTTATATAAAAATTTTCAGAAAATTTATTATCTTTTTAATTTATCGAAATTAGTGATTTTTTATATCGCCCAAGTCGGTACCGGAGAAAATTATTATTTTAGAAAGTTTATTAATTTGGTGAGTATTAATTTATAGAGGTTATACCGTGTAAGTTGTCTTGTTGCATCCTAAATTCCTAATCCAAGTACGTTTTACAAAAAGATAAAAACTAATTATGTTATTGATGGGAAAAATTGTAAAAAATTATATCCAAGATATAGGTAATATTCATATGTTATCAAAGTTAAATAATCTTGTTTGACCATATATGTTAGAACCATACTGAATGGAGAGGGGGAAAATTGCGCTCGTAGATATAACACAACAGCTCAAACCTTCTAACTTATTACCGACTTATCACTTATCACCTTACTAGAGAGGGTTGACACTATTTCTCAAGACAAACTCGAAATATCACTCTATATTTATAGGCCAAGGAATGGATTTGGCGACTCATTATGATTATTATCTTTTCACATAATATCAAATGTCTATCAACCGGATTTACCCATATCTTTATTAACAATGATTTATTCCCTAAAAAGTCAATCCACCGTCATAATCCGAATATATTATTTTGTTACAATGTCAAACATGTGTATCATGTCCCACATAAAGATTAAACAGATACACCGTTTATTAAATAAAATCACTGATTTTTTATTTAATAAACATATTGTCTTATGGCTGTCAACTTAATTTATTTGTCGTATCGTATTCAAAATTCATATGCAAGGTCTGATAGGAACAAAACTTATAAATTTTATTAAGTAAATATCAACATTCCCTAACGGGACGTAAATTAAACTTATAATTTTTATTAAGTAAATATTATCGTTCCCTAACAGGACGTAAATTTATTTTATTACTAATAAATATAATATTGTCATCCAACTCAGTAAGTTTACTAACTCGTAATATGAATCTCACTTTTTTTTATGAATCAAAGCGACAAAAATCTTTACATGTCTAGAAATATTAGAATTAAAAGTATAAACAATAATATGACCACGAGGTGTTAATTATTTTATCCAATAAATTATAAAAATAATTAGCTCGCAATAGTTATGTTTCAATATAAACCAAACGTAATAGTAAATGAAGTTGTAACTTCATTGCTCCATTTTGTCAAGATGACCAACTAAAATCACTATTACAATTATGTCGAATGATATGTCAATTGTGAAGCTATAACTTTATTCCATTACATCCAATAGTTTAATGTTTGAGAAATTATTTGGTTTTTTTGGAGGACTTTTCCAACCCATTTTATAGCCACACATTTAATGAGTCTCACATGCTTACATAATAAAACATACTAAACGTTTGACTATAAAATGTATTGAATGAGACATTCAAAAGAACCAAATAATTTCTCGTAACGTTCTCTGTGTAAATGTTAAACATTTTATTTTCATTGATGAGTTGCTTAGGCGGCTTGGATGGTGTTGCCTGAGGATCTTAAATGATGTTGGCTCTTATGCATTCCAAAGAAGCAATATTCATCATATTGTGAGTATAAATTTTCCACAGTGATTTAGTACTTTGGTTATGCAGTAGTGACACTCAATACATTCACATGCTTACGGAAACTTGTTATTTATTTTTAATGTTTATGAACTTTCTTATTGACTAAGTGACTTATCGTGACTACATATATAAAGTAATTTTTGAAATCGTTGAGACGTCAATCTTTTTTATCATGGTCAGGGTGAATAAAAAGCTTGATGTGAAAACTCAAGCTGGCCCTGAGGATTTACATAAAAAGAGACACTTAAACCGAATACTCTTAATTAACCCTGTTAACAGATTGGTGCTTTCTTATTTCTTAGAAAAAAACACTACAAAAAATAATGTTTGATTTAGTGAGAGTCAAAAACTGTCACAAGCCTGTCACTAATTTAAAAAAACTGTCACAAATATGTCGCAAATTGACTAAACTGTCATAAAGTCATCACAAAAACCGTCGCTAATAAGCTCGTAACAAAAAATATTATCACTAATTCCGTCGCTATTTGAGTATTTTTTTATAGTGAAAATAGTGTTGGTTTCCGTGTACGAAATAACAATTAATAATAAATAAAGGACTAAACAGTAATTAAATAAAATCAGTGTAATCTTTATTAATTTCCAAATGAAATACAATAAATTGATTACAACATGTAGGTACTGAAATGTAAATAAAAACAAACGTTATCAGATTATTATCAATTAATAATCTGATGTACTGTTTTGTAATTAAAAGAAACTGCCGGACTGGAAAGTAAAAACTTAACAGCCGGACTGTTCTGTTATGAATTTAAAATACAGGACTGAATTGAAACTAATCTAATTACAGAATTAAATTACAGAATTGAAATTACAGAACAGAAACAGAACAGAAACATAATTACAGAATAGTACAAACAGAAAAGAAAAGCTACAGCTAAGGACAGAATATTAAAAAACTGAAATTAAAATACTAAATTGAAAGGACAGAATGTAAAACTGAATTTAAATGCGGAAAAAATAAAACGGACAGAATGTAAAATTAAACGGACGAGGCTACTGTTAACAGTATGCCCTTAACCGATATTCGCCCAACCACCTTAAGGTTTCTGGTTGCGTTGGCGCTTCGATCTTAAGGTACAACGTCTCTCGGAAGACTCGCCGAAAACTGGCGACGAGTCTAAGTCGAGCTGTTGGTGGGTGGTTCTCTCTGGTTCTAAATGCTATGAATAAAAATTATATGCAGCTTTTTAGTTAGAGAGAAGATACTGATTTGAATGTGTGTTAGAATGTGAGAGGATGGCTGCCTCTTTATAGAGAAAATTCTGAAACCGCAGAATTTATTGGTCATTTAATTCTGGGAGTTACATCCCCAGAATCCGCCTCCAATTACTGCTGGAGTTTCAAACCTTCTGGAACTCTAGGGCCTGCTCTTGCAAATATGCAAAAGTCCCTTTTCAGATTTAGTACAAGACCCAAGACCCAAGACCCGAGACCCGAGACCCGAGACCCGAGACCCGAGACATTCCCCAAATCCCAAATCCCAAATCCCAAATCCCAAATCCCGCATCCCGCATCCCGAGGCCCGAGGCCCGAGGCCCGAGTCCCGAGTCCCGAGACCCGAGACCCGAGCGAGCGCGCGCGTGTGTGGTACACACTAACCCACTCATGGGTATGTGGACTTAATCAGTTTACCAACTACATGGGATGGGTTTGTATATATAGAGTGAAAATCAAACTTGATTTTCCAATGTGGGATAACCCTCATGGTTTATTCCCACTCTCTACCCCATTTTCCAGATTTCGGTTTTTCCCTCTTTCGAGTACCAATATTCGAGTCCAATTATCATTCACACCATTCCTCCGAATTGGTCATGCGATATACCGTTGCGAAGCTCGTCGCACGAGCTACTCAAACGCATAGAGTATGGCCTCAGAAAAACTGAGGAGTCGCATTAAAAATTGACTCAAAGTTGGTCCCTGACCACTTTGGAAAAACATGTTTAAACTACATGTTTTTTTCCTATTTTTTCCAACAATCCCCCACATGAATGCAATTGGCTCGAAAGCCCATGTCCTAAATGCAAATCAAGAGAACCGCAAAAGTTCACTGCCTAAGGTCAGGTAGCGCGCGCCTTGAACCTGCCGTAGCGGAGTACCACCCAGAATACTGCTATTAGGTAGCGGTAAAGCTTTGAACCATCAAGCTTTGTGTATCCCAGAATGGCACCCGCACAATGCCCTCTCTACCCACGTACTAGGCCCTTTAGTTGTTGTCCATATTTGGCCTGGACTGCCTTGGCAACTTCAACTCAGTGCTCTAGTGAATTAGCCCAAGCTCATCACATGGTACCGGCCTTACACACTAGTTATAGGTGTTCCAAGTCGAAAGTGTCCTGACTCACTTTACTCGACCGTCGAGTTACTTGGATCATTAAGAGCCTCAAGCTCACCCTTACAATGGTACAGGTCTATCACTCTGTCATCGCGGAGATGGGCTGGGAACTCCAGGTTCCCGAGTGCTTTGTTCGGTTGCCCCCACAATTCAGTTTCCCTTTGAACCTATCAAGAAAGATTCCGTTTAGGTTGGGTTGCCTATGGGGGGGCCACCAATTTAATGGGCTTTAATCCCATTCCGTTCGATGACGTCTCGACTCCCACTTGAGTCAAGCCTTTAGTTAATGGATCCGTTATGTTTTCCTTTGATCTTACAAAATCTAAGGATACCACACCATTGGATAACAATTCTCTTACGGATTTATGTCTCCGACGTATATGTCGAGACTTTCCATTATACATATGATCCTGAGCCCGCGCAATAGCTGATTGACTATCACAATGCACGCTTATTGCGGGAACAGGTTTCGGCCACATTGGAATTCCTTCCAATAGACTTCTCAACCAGTCTGCCTCTTCGGTTGCTAAGTCTAACGCTATGAATTCTGATTCCATAGTTGACCTTGCAATACATGTCTGTTTGGAGGATCTCCAAGACACATCAGCTCCTCTCATTATAAACACATATCCACTCGTGGATCTTGTGCTATTGGAGTCTGATATCCAGTTGGCATCTGAATACCCTTCCAGTACCGCTGGATATCTGGTATAGTGCAGCCCGTAATCGGCTGAAAACCTCATATACCTGAGAAGTTTCATTATGGCCTTCCAGTGTTCCTCATTTGGATTACTGGTGTACCTGCTCAGTCTACTCACTGAGTTTGCTATGTCTGGTCTAGTGCAATTCATTATATACATGAGACTGCCTATGACTCGAGAGAACTCCAATTGATTCACACTTTTACCGAAATTCTTTTTCAGGTTACAGTTGAACTCAATTGGGGTTCTTGACATAGCTTTACTGTCTTTGTCAAACTTGTCTAAAACTTGTTTAACATAGTGACTTTGGGACAAGGCATACCCTTCTGATGTTTTGGTAATCTTCATACCAAGTATTACATCAGCTATACCCAGGTCCTTCATATCGAAGTGTTGTGATAACATTTTCTTTGTGGAGCTGATTCTATCATTACTCCCAATTATGATCATGTCATCCACATAGAGACAGACTACAACACAGTCTCTTCCACTTTCTTTAGAGTAGACACATTTATCACACTCATTAATGTGAAAACCGTTTGATAGCATAATTCTATCAAACTTCTCGTGCCATTGCTTTGGCGCTTGTTTGAGTCCATATAGAGACTTTACAAGTTTGCACACTTGGTGCTCTTTACCAGGAACTACAAACCCTTCTGGTTGTTCCATGTAAATCTCTTCTTCCAGTTCTCCATTTAGAAACGCCGTCTTTACATCCATTTGATGTATTTCCATATCAAACAAAGCTGCGAGAGCAATGACGATTCGGATAGACGTTTTCCTGGAGACTGGGGCATACGTGTCAAAATAATCGACACCTTCCGTTTTCCTGAATCCTTTTACTACAAGTCTCGCCTTGTATTTCTCAATCGTGCCGTCAACCTTTAACTTCCTCTTGAAGATCCACTTGTGACCTAGGGGCTTGCATCCTTTCGGAAGATCCACTAGTTCCCAAGTGTGGTTTTGCATGATTGATTCAATTTCATTTTGAATGGCTTCTTCCCAATATTGGGAATCCGGTGTTGACATAGCTTGTTTATATGTCGCCGGTTCGCCTTCAAACATGAAGGTTAGGAAATCAGGTCCAAAGGAAGTTTCCTTCCTTGCCCTTTTGCTGCGCCGAGGCTCTTCCTCTTCCTCTTCCTCTGTCGGTCCACTTGCCCCCACATTTCCTTCACTGCTCAACTCTTCAGTTGGTACAGATGTAGGTAATTTTCGGGGAAAGATATCTTTAAAGAAAGAGGCCTCTCGGCTTTCCATATACGTATCTACATGCACATCGAGATTGTCCGACTTGTGCACGAGAAACCGATATGCACTACTATTCTGTGCATATCCGATGAACACACAGTCCACCGTCTTAGGACCAATTCTCATCCTCTTAGGAGTGGGAACTAGGACATTTGCGAGGCAACCCCAAACCCGCAGGTTCTTATAACTGGGTTGATGACTTTTCCATAATTCATATGGAGTCTTTTCTCGCTTCTTATGTGGTAACTTGTTTAAAACATAGTTAGCGGAAAGTACAGCTTCCCCCCACATGTTCTGGGGTAACCCAGAACTGATTAGCATAGCATTCATCATTTCCTTTAGCGTTCTATTTTTACGCTCAGCAACCCCATTTTGCTCGGGAGTGTATGGGGCTGTGGTTTGATGTATAATGCCGCTTTCAGCGCATATCTGTTCAAACGGTGATTCATATTCACCGCCTCTATCACTTCTCAATGTTTTAATTTTCTTATTGAGTTGATTTTCAACTTCGGTCTTATAAAGAGCGAATTTCTCAACTGCTTCGTCTTTACTTCTCATTAAGTAAACGTAACAGTATCTAGTACAATCATCTATAAAGGTGATAAAATACTTTTTCCCTCCTCGCGTTTGTATAAACTTTAAGTCGCATACATCCGTGTGTATTAGACCGAGAGGTTCACTTTCTCGTTCAACATGTTGAAACGATGATTTCGTTAATTTTGCTTCTACACAAATCTCACATTTGTGTTGCTTATCAAAAACGAAATTTGGTATTAGTTTTAGTGAAATTAATTTCTTTAAAGAATTATAATTCACGTGACCTAATCTACCATGCCACAAATGAAATGACTCAAATAAATAATTAAACTCGGAATTTTTATTGGCCTCTTGGGCAACAGTCATTACATTACTTGTGCTAGCCTCAGCTTTAGCACCTTTATTGGGAGCAGGTGTCCCTACGTTTAACTTAAACATGGCGTTGGTCATATAGCCACGGCCTACATAGACACCATTTTTGGTGATTACAATTTTATCGGATTCTAAAACTAGTTTAAACCCGTTCTTCACCATCACCGATCCTGATACCAGATTCTTGCGGATATCTGGAACATAAAGCACATTTGTCAACCTCAGCTCTTTTCCCGAGGTCATCTTCATCACGACCATTCCTTTTCCTTCCACCTTGGAAGTAGCAGAATTTCCCATGAAGCAGCTTTCTCCCTCTACCGCTTCGTAGGTCTTAAACATCCACCTAGTTGAGCAGATGTGGCTTGTGGCGCCAGTATCCAGCCACCACTCTTTGGGGTTGCTCCCCACGAGATTGACCTCAGAGACCACAGCAGTAAAATGGTCGTCATCTCGTCCTCCCTCAGCCAGATGAGCCTGAGCTGGAGCTTTCCTCTTCCCTTTGCCCTTGAAGTTTCTCGGGGGGGGGGCTTAGGCTTAGCAGCGCCTTTATTGTCATAACAGTCCGCCGCACGATGGCCGGTCCTGTTACACACAAAGCAGGTTCCCGCAAATTTCTTTGCGACAACAGCACTGCCTCCGGTGTCAAAACGTTTCCGTTTGACGTTGGAGCTTTCGACCACATTGGCCTTTGCCATCGGGATGACAGCACCACCGACTCTCCTCACGGAGCGACGGTTGCTCACCTCGATATTGAGCTTCTCAATGAGCCCCTCCAACCTCATTTCCTTCCGCTTGTGCTTCAGGTAGTTTTGAAAGTCTTTCCAAGACGGCGGCAATTTCTCAATCATGAGTGCCACCTGGAAAGGCTCATTAATAACTAGCCCCTCAGCCTCAAGGCGGTGATAAATCAGTTGGAGCTCCTCAACTTGCTCCATGACACCCCTGCTGTCAGTCATACGGTACTCGTGAAAGTCCGTGACAACAAATCTCTTTGTGCCAGCGTTATTCACCTTGTACTTATTTTCGAGAGTCTCCCACAGCTCCTTTGCAGTAGCTTTGGGCTCGAAAACACTAAACAGCGTGTCATCTAGAGCACACAGGATATAGTTCTTGCATAGGTAGTCGGCATGTTTCCATGCCTCAACCGCAGAGAACGACTGCTCGTCCAGATCGTCCTCGCTTAGGACGGGAGCAGTCTCCTTAAGAAACCTGGTCAAATTCAGAGTGGTGAGATAAAACAGCATCTTTTGCTGCCAACGTTTAAAGTTGTCTCCCCTGAATTTTTCCGGTTTCTCCAGATGAGAAGTCGGCAAAGTAGGCACAACCGAATACATCGGTGCCTTGCCCTTGGCCGCAGCCTTGGCTCTTGCCGCAGCCTTAGCTGCGGCCTTGGCCGTTGCCGCTGCTTCGGCCGCAGCCTCAGCTTTGGCCGTAGCATCCGCCATAGCCTCAGCCGCGGCGGCCTCAGCCGCTGCAACTGCGTCATCGACGTTAGCCCCCACAATCGCATCGCCCCCAGTGTTATGGACATCTCCACCAACCACTAGGTCATGCTCACTTCCGATAGGCAACTCAATAGGCGACGTGTTTGTCATCTGAAACGACAACACAAAACGTATGAGATACGTGTACAAACAATTCTATAAACAAACACCAAAACTGAAATTTGGGTTTGTAAAAGAAATACCAAACAAAAATTAAAATAAACTCTTATCCCTTTAAATATCAATACGGTTGATATTAAAAGGATTGAAACGATTCTTATTGAATACCAAAACGGTTGGTATCAACAAGAAAATAAAATAAAATTAAAATTGTTTGGAATTTATTCTTTGTAATTCAATTTCTAATATAATTTAGAATTGAAAACAAGAAAGCATTATTCCTTATAAAATAAATAATTGTATTAATCAATACACGAAAGAAACAACAGAGTATCGGTTAAGATTGTTGGTTTCCGTGTACGAAATAACAATTAATAATAAATAAAGGACTAAACAGTAATTAAATAAAACCAGTGTAATCTTTATTAATTTCCAAATGAAATACAATAAATTGATTACAACATGTAGGTACTGAAATGTAAATAAAAACAAACGTTATCAGATTATTATCAATTAATAATCTGATGTACTGTTTTGTAATTAAAAGAAACTGCCGGACTGGAAAGTAAAAACTTAACAGCCGGACTGTTCTGTTATGAATTTAAAATACAGGACTGAATTGAAACTAATCTAATTACAGAATTAAATTACAGAATTGAAATTACATAACAGAAACAGAACAGAAACATAATTACAGAATAGTACAAACAGAAAAGAAAAGCTACAGCTAAGGACAGAATATTAAAAAACTGAAATTAAAATACTGAATTGAAAGGACAGAATGTAAAACTGAATTTAAATGCGGAAAAAATAAAACGGACAGAATGTAAAATTAAACGGACGAGGCTACTGTTAACAGTATGCCCTTAACCGATATTCGCCCAACCACCTTAAGGTTTCTGGTTGCGTTGGCGCTTCGATCCCAAGGTACAACGTCTCTCGGAAGACTCGCCGAAAACTGGCGACGAGTCTAAGTCGAGCTGTTGGTGGGTGGTTCTCTCTGGTTCTAAATGCTATGAATAAAAATTATATGCAGCTTTTTAGTTAGAGAGAAGATACTGATTTGAATGTGTGTTAGAATGTGAGGGGATGGCTGCCTCTTTATAGAGGAAATTCTGAAACCGCAGAATTTATTGGTCATTTAATTTACTGCTGGAGTTTCAAACCTTCGGGAACTCTAGGGACTGCTCTTGCAAATATGCAAAAGTCCCTTTTCAGATTTAGTACAAGACCCAAGACCCGAGACATTCCCCGCGTCCCGCGGCCCGCTGCCCGAGCGAGCGCGCGCGTGTGTGGTACACACTAACCCACTCATGGGTATGTGGACTTAATTAGTTTACCAACTACATGGGATGTGTTTGTATATATAGAGTGAAAATCAACCTTGATTTTCCAATGTGGGATAACCCTCATGGTTTATTCCCACTCTCTACCCCATTTTCCAGATTTCGGTTTTTCCCTCTTTCGAGTACCAACATTCGAGTCCAATTATCATTCACACCATTCCTCCGAATTGGTCATGCGATATACCGTTGCGAAGCTCGTCGCACGAGCTACTCAAACGCATAGAGTATGGCCTCAGAAAAAATGAGGAGTCGCATTAAAAATTGACTCAAAGTTGGTCCCTGACCACTTTGGAAAAACATGTTTAAACTACATGTTTTTTTCCTATTTTTTCCAACAAATAGTGTGGACCAACTTTGGAAAAACATGTTTAAACTACATGTTTTTTTCCTATTTTTTCCAACAAATAGTGTGGCAGAATCTTTTTCAGGTATACATTAGGTGGCTTTTTAGCCACTTAAAATGCTAGAGCAGAAGCAAAACCAAAAAAATAAGTGCTCAGATTAAGATAGCTGCGGTTTTGGAATGTATATATAATAAGAAATGCAGCCATAATGCTCCATCAAAATTAGCTTTTTGGCCTATTTTTTTAGCACATCCTGGGATCACTCATCCTGGAAATTGATCACACGATGAGTGACCACTAAAAAAGTCAAATTGCACCGATAACACTTCTCGGAATAAATATTGATGTATATATTGTGCTATATGTAGATGCCTGCCGCGATCTATTATGATATACCATGTCGTGTGTATAATTAAATGGTTATACCAAATTGAGAGGAACAAAACAATTTATCAAATGAATCAATGATAAAGAATAACCTATGGGAATAATACTTATGCTTCTAGTTATGGCATCCTCTGAATGGAGTGAACTTAATATGCTTCGTTTTTTTTTGAATTTAATATGCTTTTAAAAAAATACTTAATATGCTTCGAAAGTGGAAAACTTTACATATGCAATGTGCTTTGCTACAAGTACATGATCCTTATTTTGTGCCAATAGAATTCTCTTTTATTTTCATTCGATTCTTGTTAAAAGATTGGCATAAATTAATAACAAGAAGAAAACATTTTTTTATAAAAAAATTATCGTGCCTAAACCCTTCCTTGAGCAATGTTAGATTGATTACCCCATCCGTACCTTAAATTAGATTCTATGGTTATTTTTTATACATTTACATTTTTGAAATCTTAAAATTTATCTAAGTAACATCAATTTTATCTTCCAATTGTGCCAACTTGTACAAAAAATTCCACCCACATATAATGTTTAAAAGGCTCAAAATTTGTAGAACACAAGTTACGTATACGAGTAAAATAATCCTTGCCTTTGTTCTTTTTAACTAATAATTTTTAATACAGTAATATTACTCCAACTGACAGGTATTTAATATTTAAAAAGAAATCAAACAGTTGCGATTAACATCATGATGCAAATAAAAGTAATGTGCCCCAATTTTTCTATCAAAATAATCAAAGCTACATGAATATATTGGTTCACGTTTAATGAAGAGCTTTAGCCGTTAAAATAAGCTAACACAATTCTTACGTTTCTCCAACAGTTGTCACTCCTTTTCTGACCGTAACTGCAATTAAGGGATCGGAAAAAGTACTATTAAGGATACAAATATTGTCACAATTGTCCCCAATTGTTTGGAAAACTATTTTACAATATTCCAAAATTTAGTTGAAACTTTAATACATCCTAACTTTTTTTTTTACTATTACAAGTTTGATCTCCCAAATTGAAAAACAGACATAAACTAGTTAATGTTATTCTTGTGCAATCATGTTGATATTTTGACTATTTGCACTTCGGTTGCTACCTCATAAATTTTATTATTCATGAGATTGTTTGTGTTCCCATCTTGTCCAACATACACAATTTTGAAACCCCCTTGCCAATCGGAACGGAATGACTATATTGTTAGAGCCGATTCCATAACTCTACAAATTTTCATAAGTTTCTTTTAACTCTGTCTGAAAAAAATTATATCATACTAAGAAAAATCAGTTTTTTTTTTTTTAAAGAATCTGACGTGATAAAACAAAGCATTGCCTTTCTACATTAGACAACTTTTATTGAATCACGAGGGAAGACAACTTTGTTCCATTTATAAATTAAAATAAAAACTTTTTATTTGTGTCTAACTAAGAGCATCCATAATAGTTTTTTTTTTTTTTGTTAACTAGTGACAAATCATCATTTAAAAATCTATTAAATGACACAACCATATTAAGTTAAACATTCACATTAGTTTTAACTTTAACAATGTTATCTATTTTAATTAAAAATTAATTATTCAAAATATAATACTTATCTGTTTTTTTCAGCACCATACATTATTATCAATATGTGCTGGGAGAAAATAAATAGCAGTATGGTAGAGATAGAAAATATATACGTGATAAATTGCTGTTAATTGTAGGTGTAAGTTAAACTTTTTTGTCATATCATCAACTAATAACAATTAAAAAAATTGTTATATTTAATAATATTTTTAACATTTATAAATTTAACACACATTTTAACACACATAATAGAAAAGATAGAATTACATTGTTAGTAACATTTTTAATTAACATTAGAGATAAAAATTATATTATATCACCTGATGCTGTAAACTAAACTTAAGAACCGTTAGGCCTCGTTTGGTACAAGGACTAATTTACATGGGATTAGAAATTCTATGGGATTAAGTGTGGGATTACAAATACCACACTACCCTAGGTATTCTAAATGATGGTAAACTATGGGATTTGAAGTACAGCCGGTACTATTAGTCCTGCTATAAGTTGTAAATCAAACGTATCATTTAAGGGCCCACTACACTATTAATCCCATCCTGTCCATTTAGTCCTGCAACCAAACACGCCGTTACAGTTTGAGAGTAAATATTCCAAACAGAACTTAATAAAAATAATGGAACTATTCATGTAATTAAATGCCCTTTTCCCTCGTATAAATTTAAGAGCCTTTTATCTTGCATAGATCTAATTTATTGTATATTCTCTCTCTCTCTCTCTCTCTCTATATATATATATATATATATATATTTATAATATATACATACATATTGAGATCTCCCTGCAGATAAGGTGAGCCTCGGTTCTCTTTTTTTTTTTTTTTTTTTTAAATTACTCACTTTCTTCATTTTTCAGTCTCTTATATATTTCAGCTGATTATTTTTATCTACTGCTAGTAATTTGTATATTTCGCTGATTTTTGTTGGTTTAAATAGCTTAAGAGGAATGAGAACCTGATCAATTGCAAGTGTAAACAAAAAGGCTATCAAATTTAATGTTAACATGAGCACAAAATAGTAGTATGAAATAATTAAAAATCAAAAAACTATAAAAATAAGTGTGTTTACATTTTTAGGAAATCATGAGGAAAAAAGTTGTGGCAAAAGAAAACATGAGAATTACATGTTCTGTAATTGAAGTTATAAGAACCAAATGGAAATATGTTTATTTTTCCTTTGAACACATTATTATTTGGTCACTAGTTAGATGTAAATTTATTGTACAGTAATTGCGGGTGTTAATCCAATATTTTTTAAAATTTTGTATGTAAAATATGTATTGAAATGGGGTTTTATAAAATACGGGGATGATCTCCTAGCTCCGCCCCAGTAATCGATTACAAGTTAAGACAATATTGTAGTTGATTTATGTTATAAACTTTTTATGTAACTACTCGGGACTTTGCTAATTAATGTATTCTTTTGGTGAAAGATATACGTAATTACCTATGCATTCCAGCATAAACATGCTTACCAATGCATTTACAACCAATATTGTTGGATGTACAGTATTATATACAGTTACATTTTTGTAGTGTTTTTATTTATAATTTATCTATAATTAACATTGTCAAGATTATAGTACATATACATTCTTGTACATTGATAGATAACTGGGCTCAATTCTCCATTTCCTACAACTTCATATGTTTAATTATATTTTAAATCTTATTAAAGAGAATCAAGGTATTTCACACCTATCCCCTTTAACAAGACTCGAACCATGTACCTAAGCTATTTCTAGCAGGTTTTAGCCCACTAGGCTACTCCTAGTGGGTTACAACTTCATATGTTTATACATTGCATTTCAGAAGAAATTAATTTGACACCGACCATTTCAGTAAAGTATAACATGCGAAAACTAGCAAAATAAACTTGTCTTTCTGATAAATGTGTTTCAATTTTTTTTTTTATCTTTTTTATTATAAAAATATTACATTTCACTTGAAGGAGATAGATACGATCTCATTACATATCTTTATTTTCGAAAAAAATTCTTATTAGCCATTTAACCTTTTGTAATAATCATATGTCCACAACACTTGGTCGAGTCGAGTGGCCTCTGCATATTGTTTGCTTGTTGATAACATCTCTATTACCCATACGTTCCAACTAATGGTTGCATCAGAGTTCTGTTTTTTCCTCATTTTGGTATCATTATAAGGTTTATTGATCATGGTTGGCACTGAGTTGAGGCTGTGACTTTATAAAACTTTACAGACGGTTTGATAACAGGGTTACTTAAAATTTGGTAAGCTGTCACTTTGATTTTGTCAATTGGTTTTTAGCATCAGTTTGTTTTTCCCTTAAATTTTGTATGGAATCAATCACAGCCTTTTCTGTTGGCATTAAAGTTCATCTAAATATGTTAGCATGAATGTTCAAGTTTGACCTAATAGTTAATTTGCACTGTGCTTTTTACAAGAAGCATGGCCAATTATGAAAACATATTTTATTTACTGAGATTTATTCAACCAGGGATTGCAATGTATTTTGCCACTGCCTTTCCCTTTGTTGAACTTGTTTGTCTTCGAGTTGCAACAACACTCTTTTAGATGTTTGTGATAGCACAAGTTTGTTACATCTTTATCTATTTCTAACCCTTCTTTTTTCTCAGAATATATTGTAAAGCTATATCTAGCTCTCATGGGGACTGTTATTGACTCTGCGAACAAGGCATACCTCACCTCTCTTCTTTCTCTCTAATCTTGTTACATCTTCATGTGTGTATTGGTTAACTTATATCAACACTCGTCGACAAAAATTTGCAATTTGCGTGTGCTAGTGAATAATGATTATAGATGCGAATACATCTTTGCACTTTTACCTACAAATATGAATTTGTTAGTCTTCGAACAACACAAAGCCCAACTACATTTAGGTAATGCATATGAACAAGTGAATAATCACCAATTCTGAGTTAATGACACGTCTTATCCACAGTTATCGATTGAATATTTCCGTCACTGCCCACATTCATTATTGAGATGTGGGTACCAGCCACTGAACTCAATTTGATCCTTGGATTTTGGTGAAAATTTCCTTTACTAGTGGCCTAACCTAAAAGTTTTTTTGTGCAAATGTTTATTAAAATGACAGGCTATATAGTATTAATCCATTAAGCCATCATGTACACTGCCAACTGGTTACAGTTGACCGCAATTTTAGTCATAAAATCACTATCTAAATGTTGAATTAAAACTTTGTTTGCCCATGGCCAGTTTCAGTCTCTTACTTTGTAAGTGCTAATTGAAAATTCATAATTGCAGGAAGTAAATGGAAGCTCATTCAGTGGAAAGAAAGTTAAAGTTGTTTTTGTCTTGGGTGAGTACTTCAATTTCCTGGCTTGCTATTGGTAACCCTCAATTTAAATGATAACTGATGCTTGGGTTTTGAATGGTTAAATGATAAATCAATTTTGCACATAATATATATCCCGAATTGATGCACTTCATGATGTGTCAGTTTTCTATTTTTTGCATAAGGGTATTTATGCAATCGATTAAAAATATAGGAATCAAGGATGTAATGTTCTTTCTCAATTGTTCTTAGAGTGCATTAATTCGGGTAAATTGGAAGTGCAAATATCATTGATCAATGATCATAGTTAAACTATAGTCAGTAAAAGAAACTGTCCTTATTATCTATTTATTTTCTTCAAGTTTACAAGGGTGTTTGGACTATCAAGCTTGTACTATTTCTCTATCTCGAATTTATGTCAAACAGGTGGTCCAGGAAGTGGTAAGGGGACCCAGTGTTCAAATATTGTAGAACACTTTGGATATACCCATTTGAGTGCTGGTGATCTTCTCCGAGCTGAAATTAAATCTGGTTCAGAAAATGGGTGAGATTCTGTATAATCATGAAGTCTCTTTTTTTGTTGACAATTTGCAGTTCATTTTTAATTTTTCCACGCCGAGTTTTCTTTATTCTCTATGACTTTTCACGGTAAATGTGCTAAAGAAAGAAGAGATATATGGGGTTTGAGGCCTCCAAATTAATATGTGCAAGTCCCTGGATGGAAAGAGTTGTCTAATACCAGTTTTGAGGATGATGCTCTCTGGCACTTACTTAGTTTAGGGAGCTTGCTGAAATTTAGTTGGCCCTTAATAGTTTTTTCAGATGGCATCTTGTTCTTAATGTTTTCTATGTGCCTATTACTCTATTTTAATGCATACAATCATTTTATACGAAATGAGCATGAAGATCATGGAAGTTGTGTCAGATTTAGCGAGACACTGATAATATTACTTTCATTTCTGGATGCCCTTTTAAAGGCATACCAACTTTTTCATTGGTCCCACAATATTTACCCCGCTTTTTCATGACCAATTTGATGTCTGTAATTTGATGTATGTAAGAGTGGATGATTATTAACAATCTCTTGTTCGAGTGTATATTCATAACAATTTTTTGGGGTAAGCGAGCGATGCTTACTTTTTACTGGTTCTTGGAAATCTGTGTTGTTTGTTTACACCAACATTTGATTCTTTATCTCTCTAGGACCATGATCCAGAACATGATTAAGGAAGGAAAAATTGTACCTTCAGAGGTGACTATTAGGCTTCTCCAAAAAGCAATGCAAGAGATTGCAAATGACAAATTTTTAATTGATGGTTTCCCTCGTAATGAGGAGAATCGTGCTGCTTTTGAGGCCGTTGTAAGTCTCTGACTCACCATTGTATTTGGCTGGAAAAATCTCCAAAAATATTGGTCTTGCTTTTATTTTAGCCTGTAAAATATCAGACTTGAATAATTCTAACAATACAATTATTTATAGACTCAAATCGAACCACAATTTGTCCTGTTCTTTGACTGCCCGGAAGAAGAGATGGAGAGAAGGCTTTTGGGTCGGAATCAGGTAGGCATTTTGCTACTTAACAGGTTTAGACATCTTTGTTTCTCGTATAAATTTTATGTCGACTAATTTGCTCGTCTGTTAGTTTCCTAAATAAAATCTTGGTTATAGGGAAGAGATGATGATAACATCGAAACAATTCGTAAGCGATTTAATGTTTACATGGAATCTACTCTCCCTGTAATTGAATATTACGGATCCAAAGGAAAAGTTAGAAAGGTAATGTTCTATTTAGTGAACGAATCTAAAAAAATCTCATTTATTCATAATTTTTTGTTATGACTAGTTTTTGCCCCATTTCCAGATTGATGCAGCGAAGCCTGTAGAAGATGTTTTTGAAGTTGTCAAGTCAGTTTTTGTCCCAATCCATGAGAAGGTAAATCACAGAAATTGTGCACCATGGAACTTGAACCGGTATAGGGGTCGATGGTATCTGTGGAGAATCAAATCAAATCAGACAGTCTCTCATTGTTTTAGAAATAAGTCCTAGTTGCCCCTGTAATAACATATTAACATGTGACTATGTAAAACATAGGTCACTGTTTAAACTCCAAACATTTATGGTTTGCAAATTAAATAAGTTCTCTCTTTGCATATTTGGAGATAATTGTAATGCCTTGGCCTTTGTGTTATGAAATTGATTTTCCTGTTAGAAGTTAAAATCTATAAGTTGAATGATTAGTACTAGACTGCTAATATGTGGAAAGATGATAACTTTCTAAGTATATTATTATATGTATTTGTTCTGAGAATTTTTTTTAGTGGACAACGTCATGATTTATTCAGTTACAGTTAAGCTTTGGCAGGATAAGAGTGGCGTAATTTTTTATTTGTTGAGCATTAGATCTCATTATAAACTTTTGTTCTCTGAGCATTAGATTTGCTTTCTTGCAGATTCAATATGGAAACTAGTCATTAGTTCAAAAGCTTTCAGATGCATATATTCCTTGATCCAATTTTCAATCTGAGAAAAAAAATCTTAACTGTTTCTCAAACATGATGTAACATTTATGTTCTCTATGCATGCGAAGATCACTTTTCTAGGTATAATACTCAAAATTTTAATAATTTCTAGCTCATAGATTTCAGCTTCAAATGCTAGACTTACCTTTTGTGAACTTTATTATTAAATCTGTAAATTCATGTTCATTTGTGTTCTGCAGACTGCTTAGATGTATGTTGCAACTCTTGCAGAGCTTTATGGAAAATAGGCATCTTCTTTGAGGTATTAAATTTACCCAAGCATAATCTGTCATGTCCTAACTTCATTTTAATTGATGCTTGGATCAAAATCTTCTACATCAACAGTGATTTTGGTTACTTGTGCCCTGATTAATGAACAATATCGTATGCTGGATTGTTTCTGATATAAATTTTTGTTTTGACTAGAAATAGATCCTGAAAAAGTAATAAAAACACGATAGTTTTAACTTAAAAATATATTCAACATTCTCATAAAGAGTAATCAGATGTACATTTACTTGGTTCATGTAATCATGTTGTTAGTCTGCAAATGGGTACGAATTTGAATTATGCCTACATCTCAATTCAACATTTATCCAACAGCTCTAGATATTTTTATCCGCATCACTAATCTTTATCCCTTTGTTTTGTTTCTCCAGGTGGTTGATTTTCTCCCTCCTATATTAGGATGATCTCGACATCTATAGTAATTTCTTTTTTCTTTATACTAAATATCATATTGTAATTGTTAGTTTCGGCAAATGTACTGGACCTATTTTGGGGGGTAAGCCCTCCATTTGAAGTTGATATTTTGAGGTTCATATAATACAAAGTCATGTCTGTTAGTTCTTTTGTTACTTATTTTACGTGTACGTTATTTTAACCCTTAAATTCGCAAATAAACTATTGATGGGTTTAATTACGGCTGATGTATTTTGAAACCCGAGGAGGTATAGTAGATTCACTTGAAATATGTCGGGTGTTTTTACGTATCAGGTAAACCCTAATGGGTTGTAATTGATGAGATTTGCTTTTTATAAATCGTTAAATAATGGACAGATTGGTAGATAGCCTGAGTTGAATGACACTTTGTGTCTCTGTATTTTATGTTTTTTTTAATCAGCAACGAAAACATAGCATATAAGAAATTGGAAGCTAACTCAGGTATACAAGGGAGAACATAAAGAAACTATCCAAGTCAGCAAGATACTCGTACCTACAAGCATTTACCAAGTCATCGACGTTGTAATAAATAAAACCGACAACCTAATTTGTATCATGTCTAAACTAGTCATCTCAAGAAAATGACACAATTGGCTAAAACTCTCTCAATCAGGATCCATTTAACAAAATATCTCGTAGAGTAGGGGTTAACCAACCGTCAGACTCATAAAAATTCAGGCCTCAACCTCTGTAGCATAACCCATAATTGGTCATCTCTGCCTACGATATTCCATTAGAATGGAACCGTGTCCACGTTTTTCCAACCCTACCAAATAGCCCTAGCTTTCTAACTGTGATTTATCCAATAAGATCTCTCAAGAAGTATCAAAAAACTATTTGACCAACTAAAATTCTAATGAAAGACCCAGGTTTCAACCTCTGTAGCATAACTAAAAGGTACTTTAGCAGTGTTCCTTATCTGAACAAGAAGTCAAACATATAAAACCATGTACACGCTAACCAAGCATATACTACTCGAGTCCTCTAAACTAGGTGCCACCCAAACAGAACATACGTCAAATATCGATTACTAACTACAAGCATCTTGAAGAACCATGTCTAAGCCTCTGTAGTATAACTCATAATCACTCTCGTATTTAACAAAATCCATTAGATTATACCCAGCCCACGCTAAATCGAGCCTATGTATAATGACCAAGTTTATTCCCAATATATAAGAACTGGTCATCAACCCATCACCTATAAATTGAATCCTAAACAAGTCTCAACTAATCCGACAATTCACAAACCAGACATTCATATCCAAAATGCTACGGTCATGCATGCATATCATATACCATAAAATATGCCTCATAGCCCAAATAAACTAAATCTTCCGATCGCACAAGGAACAAAAGCTCACTCGTATGGTCGAAGAGTAACCAAAACAAGCCAAAATAAACGAGCAAAGGACCACAAACTCACCGGTGGTGGGGAAGTAGCTTAATGAATAGCACCCAAAACAGTGATGGAGGTGGGCAGTCTGCGAGCTCAAAGACAAGCAAAACCAAAGACCCAAAACCCGGGAACAGAAGAGGGTGCGGGGACCACACAACGATCGGAAGCTGCTAAACAAACTGAATTTGCTGAGAACAGCCCGACCCAATCATTTCACGGGGTAAAGAAAGCAGCCACAAACCAGACCTACGAAGCAAACTACATTTGATGTGTGTAGACGGGGTTAAGCCAACCGGCAATGGGAGGAGAAAGCCGCCACACACCAGATCTACCAAATTTGTTCCGTGTAGATCGAGAACAGATCTGGACGATGACAGATCTGGACTGGATGTGAGATCGAAAGAGAGATCGGGTGAGTTGAGATAGAGATAGGGAGGAGATGGAGGTTAGAAGGGGTAGAAAAGTCGCTGGAGATAAGAGACGGATAGGTGAGACGGCGGGTTTAGGCTTTGGTTTAGGCGCCATTGACGGCTGCAGAAAGTGGAAGTGAAAGGCTTTAGGCGTAAGGCACAACGCCATTGATATATGGTATAGATAAAATAAATTGAATTTTGAAAAGCATGCATGTTCACCCTGGTTGCATAGTTGCATGCATAAATTCGTATAGTTGATGTCTTTTATCACACCACCACCATGTTTTTTTTCTTTTTGGTAACAATTATTTATATCTTACTTTTGTTATTTGTAAGTTGTTTATATAAACAGCACCACTATTATATGTTACTCCTGGTTAAGTAGTTTATAATCTTATAGATACACCTAAATAAGTTATTTAAATATTCCTTTTTTTGAAGTAGTTTAGAAACGCTATATAACTGATCAGCTCTTGTTGAACAAACAGAAAGTTTTGAATGAAATAACTATATATAGGACCGGTGCTTAGTTTAATTAATTATATGAATCGGGTTGAAGTCAGTATTTTAAATAGCGTTATCGTTACCGTAACGTTTTTTTCGAAAAAAACGTTAAAAACGTAATTAGCGTTACTACATAGCGCTTTGCGATGTATTTTTTTTTTGCCTAAATATAACATTAAATTCAAAACATCTAATAAAAATTAACTAAATATATATAAAAAAAATTTAACTAATAATCACAAAATGATTATACTTGAGATGACAGAGTATTTACTTTGTTTGCAAGAGTTTTGGGGTTTGATTCTCTTTAAGTTCCAATAATTTCATTAAAATTTTGAAAAAAAACAAATTAAATTAAAATTTTTTTTTTACTGCACCCGTTATAGCGTAAATAGCGTTCCTATAGCGCGAATTTAGCGTTTTTCCATCCAAATAACGTTTTAGCGTTGCGTTTTTCTTTCAAAAATCACTATATCGCACAACGTTGCGCAACGTTGCAAGTTTTTTTAAAACAGTGCTTGAAATACACATCCATAAAAAAAAAATAACACTCAAACTCTCCATTTTACTTAAATGTTAAAATTCACTTCTTTAATTTAACTCCTAAACTATATTAATTTATTTATGTAAATAACTTTCTGGGATTTATGATGAAGATCCGGTTCTCCGCACCGCTCGGGTTGGTCGTAGACCTGCTCGATTGGACGTTTACATTATTTAGCGTATTTATTTTATTTCTTTATTGCGCTATGAGAGAAGTGAGAGTCTTTTTATTTTTCGTCAGTTATTTCTTTTGGAGACTATTGAGTATTATTTTGATTGTTTGTGGATTTAATGGGTTATTTCCATCCTATATGATTTGGTGTAGCCTCCTTCTCTCTCTCTCTCTCTCTCGATCTCTTTTTATTCTTTATATTTTCTCGTTATAAAAGTAGCCTCCATCAGTTTACTACACTAAGGTACCACCAGATTCTGATTCTGTACACCGACGTACAAATTTAGAAAATAATATACAAATATTACTACATATCTCGAGATGTTTTACTACTATTTAGTTACAAAAATGAAAATTTGCACCGGTTTCTATCACAGTTTTGTAATACTATATCCTCTACACCATCATATCACGTTTTTCATTTACCCCCAATCAATGTTCTTATCTATGTAATTCACTGATATGGAAAAAAAACTAGGTTGGTGTAGTAACTAGTAATTGCTATTTGTGTAGCCTAACGTATGAAATAGAATTCTGATAATGCGCAATGTACTATACTGTAACTCATTCTTTCCCTACCTCGTCAAATGCTTCAAAAATGTCGATACTTGGCTGGTGAATTGTGCAAACTATTGTCCTACCAGTATCAGCAATATTCTTCACAGCACGCATCACAATGGCAGCTGATCTGGCATCCAAACCAGTCGTAGGTTCATCCATGAAGATAACCGAAGGGTTAGCAACCAACTCTACACCAATCGTGAGTCGTTTTCTCTGCTCAGTGGATAAGCCGCTTAGACCGGGTAATCCCACCAAATTATCTTTAATCTCATCGAGCTCAATGGTTGCAAGCACTTCTTTCACAAAATCCTAAAAAATGGAACAAAATAATCATAACCAATGTAATTGATAAAAAAAGATTATTTGTTTAAGGGATATGCCATACATATTTTGTCTTTGTATCAATTTAAGAATCGAGGCGTAACGAAGCAGAAAAAAGTAGTGATTCTTCAACAGTTAGTTGTGGAGAGTGTACATCATTTTGCTCACAATAACCTGAGATCCTAGCAAAGGTGTGTTGATCTTTTGGGTACCCTCCAATCCTAATATTTCCCTCAATTGTCCCACTATTTTTCCTTCCAGAAAGAACAACTAAAAGGGTTGTTTTTCCTGCTTCACTAACACCCATCAAAGCTGTAAGCACACCAGGCCTGAATGCACCAGTAATATCACAAAGAAGTTTGAGCTTTTCATCGGTAAATCCCTTATCTCTCATTGCCTGAACTCAAACACAAAGCACAAATTGACCTCATGTTATTTGATCAGACCAATTCTGCAAACTATACTTCAACAAAAAACATGGGAACTAGACTTTTATATGATACCAGAGGAGTGTCAACGTAGTACTGCATGTCTTCAAACACTCTGGAGATGGGTTCAAACGGTAACACCATCTTCCCTGCGTGGAAAAATAAGTTTGAGTAATAATGTGTCTGGGCACAACTTCAAAAGATATCCTTATAAATTTTTTATACCAAGATTGTCACTACCATTCTGATTTGCTACAGTAGCATCAGGCAAAGGTTCTGTTTCTATGCGGATTGTTGAAGAATCTTCACATCCTTGTAGTTGAAAAAGTTTTTCACTTGAAATAATTGTCTGAGAACCGGGAGCTGCAATCAAGTTCAGATAGCGTAAGAGCAAAATGCTTTAGTAATATCAATAGGCTGAGATAATCAACTGATGGGACTTAAGATTTATGAAGGCTAAGCACAATGTGAATCCGATATTGAATAATATTGCCATTCCAAATAATACACCAAGTGAAATCTGTTGGGTCGATCAGGCGAACAATGAGAGACAGAAAACTAAAACCGAGCACACTCTTTGATACGGAGTTCAACCAAATTGGCTACGTCTCCGGGCCGCTACACATGACACTTAAATTTATTATAATGAGGATTACAATAGTAATCTAACTAAATCACAAGCTATGGTTCTCTCACAAATATAACTCTCTCTTTACAATATTCTCTCTTGAATATGTGATTGTGATGTGTAAAGCTGTAATTAAATATACAAGATAGTAGGACATATATAAAACCCAAAGTGGTTTTTATTACAATTTCAAGTGATGTGGGATAATTAGAAAATATGGTTAAAACTCATTTAGCTCCACAACTCAACAATCTCCCACTTGGAGTCAAATGTCAAGTGCTTAAAGAGAATTCTGATTATCCCCGACCACCGAACTCACTGTGCTCCACCGAGCAGAATGCTCCCATCGGTATCCTTGTATAATAATTATTACTCTTTAGAGTTGCTCATTTTTCATGTAGCGGCGACCCTGAGCCTCAAGCCCGGAGTCCTACTGAGGTTGCACACAGCCTCAGTTTGTCGATTGTAACAGTATTCGTTAGCATATCGGCGGGGTTCTTAGCGCTCTCAATCTTTTCTAGCGCGAAAATTCCATCTTCTAGAACGTCCCGGATAAATGGTAACGAATCTGTATGTGCTTGGTGCGTGAATAGAATACAGGATTCTTAGCTAGCTGAATTGCACTTTGACTATCACAGTGCAGAACTCGTTTGTCGGTTTTCTGACCGAGCTCCTTTAAGAAACCTTGCAACCAAATCATTTCTTTGCTTACTTCCGTCACCGTGATGTACTCAGCCTCTGTGGTCGACAATGCAACAATCTTTTATAACTTAGATGTCCAACTCACAGTAGTACCACCGTAGGTATAAACACATCCCCTTGTGCTCTTTCGGATGTCCAGATCACCGGCCATGTCAGCATCCACATAGCCGTGCAGGCCTTTCGAGGTCTTTCGGAAACATAATGCCAAATTCACTGTACCCGAGAGATATCTCATTATCCACTTCACAGCTTCCCAATTGTGCTTTCCTGGATTGCTCATGTAACGACTGACAACTCCAACTGTATGGGCAATGTCCGGTCTTGTACACACCATAGCGTACATCAAGCTACCAATTGCTGAAGCATAGGGTATGTTCGACATACGATCCTTTCCTTCCTCGTCTGAGGGTGATTGTTTCTTCGACAAGCTAAAGTGTGCGGCTAGCGGTGAGCCTACAGCCTTGGCATCACTCATGCTAAACCGTACCAACACTTTCTTCACATATTCGGCTTGTGACAGAAACAAAGACTCATTCCTTCCTCGGAAAATCCTCATACCAAGGATTTGATTTGCGGCTCCCAAATCTTTCATCTCAAACTGTTTCGCCAATTGTTGCTTCACCTTGTTAATCTCCACAAGGCTCGACCCGGCAAGCAACATGTCATCTACGTACAAAAGTAGTATGACGCACGAAGAGTTCTCGAATCTCTTCACGAAACAGCAGTGATCACTATCACTTCTTTCGAACCCGGTATCCACCATGAAACTGTCAAACTTCTTATACCACTGTCGTGGTGCTTGTTTTAGCCCGTACAAGCTCTTCCTCAGTTTGCAGACCAGTTTCTCTTTTCCCTTTTCGGCAAACCCTTCAGGTTGGAGCATGTAAATTTCTTCTTCAAGATCTCCATGGAGAAAAGCAGTTTTCACATCTAACTGCTCAAGATGAAGATTCGCATTTACAACAATGCTCAACAATAGCCGAATAGTCATCAATTTTACGACTGATGAAAAGATCTCGGTATAGCCAATTCCTACCTTTTGCTGGAACCCTTTGACTACTAATCGTGCCTTATACCGTTTCGAGCCATCTTGTTCCTATTTTAGTCGGAACACCCATTTGTTGCTCAGTGCCCTTTTCCCCTTGGGCAGTTCGGCTAACTGCCAAGTCACATTCTTCTCAAGTGACTGCATCTCATCCTTCATCGTGAGCTCCCACTTGCTTGAGTCTTTCAGCTCCAGAGCTTCCTCTCTACTTTTGGTCTCGCCTGCATCATTGAGTAATATATAATGCAGTGAAGGAGAGTATCGGGCAGGAGGTCTGCTCTCGCGATGACCTCGGCCCAATTCAGGTCGAGGAGTTTGGGGCAGCCCCTCGTCCTCTTCAGCATGTGCTGGTAGGTTGTCGAGCATCACTGGCTCATCTTCAGTGTCATTTTCCAACTCCAACCTTGGAAACACATTCATGTCGACTATACCACTTTCCTCGGACGGGAGCGCGTGTTCTTCCACCACCACATTTTGTCGATCTTTGTACAAAATGCTTTTGTTAAAGATGACATCCTTACTCCGAATGATCCTCTTTGTTTGACCATCCCAAAAGCGATATCCAAATTCAGCTCCATCGTACCCCACAAAGTAACACTTTGGATTTCGAGTCAAGTTTGGTACGATCATTTATACGACATGGATATATGACAGACAACCGAACACTCGCAAGTGTTCACAAGAGATAGGCTTTCCGATCCACTCTTCTTCGGGAATTCTCATTTCTAATGGCACTGAGGGTCCGCGGTTAATGAGGTAAACCGCCGTGCTTAGTGTGTGTGCCCACAAGGCTTTGGGCAACTCACTTTGCAGTCTAATACTCCTAGCACGCTCATTGATTGTTCGGTTCATTTTTTCGGCCACGCCATTCTGCTGTGGCGTTCTTCGGATGTTCTTCTCCATTCGAATGCCTCTCTGTGCACAGAACCCTACGAACTTCACATCAATGTACTCTCCACCGTTATCGGACCTCAAACATTTGAGTTTATTCTCGGCCTCTAGTTCGACCATGGCCTTCCATTCTTGAAATTTCTTAAACACCTCAGACTTGTGTTTCAAGAAATAAACCCATGTTTTCCTCGTCGAATCATCGATGAAGGTCACATAGTACTGAGATCCTCCCAGTGAGGTTACTGGAGATGGTTCTCATACGTCTGAGTGGACCAGTGCTAGCTTCTCCTCCTTGGGAGTTTTTCCACCTTTCCGGAAGCTCACTTTCTTCTGCTTCCCGAAGATGCAACATTCGCACATGTCGAGGTTGACAGACTTCAAGCCTGAAAGTTTACTGTCCTTTGCTAACACCTTCATCCCTTTCTCACTCATGTGACCCAACCATCGATGCCACAGTTCCGAGTAGTTTTGCGACACAGCTGCCGCAACGGTACACTTCTCATCGGTCGTCATGTACAGTGTACCGATCTTGCTCCCTCGATCATACCAGCACAAATGCACCGGATCCCATCAGAACTCCGCAGTTAAGTGTGCTTGGGCGAGAGTAGTACTAGGATGGGTGACCCCCTGGGAAGTCCTCATGTTGCATCCATTTAAAAAAAAAAAAAAACGGGATAGGAAAAATCCAGAGGGGCCAAGTTAGTATAAGATTTGTGGTGAACTTACTTCTTGTAGGAAATCAGCTACGCCTTTTCTCTCGGGACATTTAAATCCACAATCCTCAAAAAATTCTAGAACATACATGGTCCATGATATACCACTTTTCCTTCTGCCATCATGACGATGTCATCGAATAGGCCAAAGGTTTCTGGAGCTGGCTGGAAAAGAGCCATAAGTACGGTATTATTCTGAATATGTACAAGCTGGAGACAAGCAACAATCTGATATATTGTCGAACTGTCCAATCCATTTGATATTTCATCCATAAATAAGACCTTTGCTGGACCCACAATCATTTCACCTGCGTAATATAACCAGAGACGGATAAACTATAATAAGAAAACAATGAAAGGGTGGAATTCGGCCATATCTTGAAATTTCACTTTGTTTACTAATAGTGATGATTCTTGTATCTATCCGTAACTTTTTGTCAAAGCATAATGATGTGATGAGTTATCTTCCAAGTTTGTCATGGTAAAATATAAAAAATATCGACTTTCAGAAGTACCAGTAGTCAATCTCTTTTTCTGACCACCTGAGATCCCTCTTCTCAAGGCATCGCCAATCAGCATGTCACAGCAGATATCAAGTCCAATAATCTATGGAGTTAAGAATTAGGCAAATCAGAATCGGAAAAGTATCTTTGTAGGGTTAAGGTAAAATAGGAATGCAAGGTTAATAAAGAGATTACTTTCAAAGTATAGTCTCTGGAGGGTTGTTTTTTGTCCTTCCACAGAGATAGCCTGTTAAAAAGCATATGTTCTTTACTGCAAATACTAGAAATAAACTCCGTCTGTAAATTGAATCGCAACTCCTATTGTGTACTAAATTAAACCTTCATGTATATTTCTACGTCTGAATCTGGAATAAGTCCTGCCTCTTTCTCTTTTTCGCTCACCTCAACCAATATATCTGCGCAATCAAAAATAATTCTACGAGTTTTTTACTAACATTCATCAGAACGATGGAAAAAAATTGACAGGTTATACAAATGTACCTGCTTGGCTTCCAACTCCTTGACAACAAGCAGAAAAATCAAGAGTTTCCCTCACAGTCAACTCAGAAATGTGCAAATCGCTTTGACTTATATAAGCAGAGGTTTTTTGGGGAACAAACTCTTCCAGCTTATACCCATTGTAAGAAACATCCCTTGAAGCCTGATAAAATAGTATAGCATTAAACAATTAAAAATACCACCGGATTGGAGAAGTTTTATAGTCTCATCAAAGTAAAAATCAAACATCTTACCCCCGAGAAATATATTCACTAAATTAAAACGACAACTTTTGCATCTATTAGGTCTACATGCAGTGATGTACAGGGCAGTAGCATTAGTACGTCAGGTAGTTAATTAGTATACAAACAAACGAGCCTTAACAAACAGACATGATCATTAAGCAAGAGAGTCGAGGTTAATGAAGCAACAAAGGTCCAGCTCAACGTCATCACTCAAGATTGGTCAGAGGTGGTTAACTAGTTGAGCATACATTAGTACTATCACAGACACACACACACACACACACACACACACATATTCATCGTAAAAAGTATAAAATTGATCCACTCTTCATGGTTTTAATATGGTCTAAACGGATTTGACAATACAATATTCCATCCTTTATTTGCTTTAAAATTTTAACTGCGTTCTGAACCCCATCTAAAAACCTTAATTTTTTAATCTGAATGATCGACATTTGTAACTCATAGTCTATTTCCATTAAATTCTACACTGTAAAACAAACAAGCAGACTACAAAAATAAGCAGCTCGCAGCAGTAAATTCCTGCCAGTAATTAAACTTTAGATTGAACTCCAAAACTGTTTAGGTAATTTAGCACAATTTAATGCATACAAAAAAGGTCGCCTATTCAGAAAATTAATAGTTCACTCATCAATTAACTTTTCTATCTGTATTAACAAATACAGAATGGACTATCATTAAAAACCAAACTCATGACAAGACCATTTACTAAATGATCTTGTGGCATTTACTCATAGTCTTTGTTTATCCATTGTCCACTGTCCAATATCAAATTATTGGATGATAGCTTTGTCTTTCTGAGTGTATTGTTATTATAAGGTTAGATTCCTTTTTGAACCTAACTTGATTTAATAGAAAATGACTGCAGGTACACTGACTGCATTAAGGTTAAGATTATTATATAATTCTTTCTATATATATAAAAAAACATCAATATTATGGACATGCTACAGTTTCTTCAGTTAAAAGAGCTTCCAAATTAATAATCATGAAACATCGCTCAATAATCATATTATCTAATAGACTAATACTCTGGATTAAAGGTTTTATGAATTAATGTTTACCAAAAGAATGTACGAAAACTAAACTTCAGATAGGAAAAAAGGAAACTGGTGTCTATTTGGCTCGAGCAAGGAAAAACGTCTTTATGTTAATCTTCTCTCTGTGTAGGTTAAAACTACAGTCATGTCGGTTCGTGAGCTTTCCAACATAAAAAACGTCCTCAATCATGAAAGACTAGTTTCCCTTAAACTAATCCGTTTGCTGTTACGAAATTTGTTAGGCTTTACTGTCCTTTTATAACTTACAAGTAGCATTAGTCAAAGAGAAAAACTAAGACCTTGAGAGATTTGCTTAAATTTCCAGAAAGTACTTTTAGTAAAGTTGTCTTTCCACATCCTGGAGGTCCAAGAAGTAAAATCATCCTGCAAGAAGATAGGCCAACTAATTGAATTATTCTAATCTTGTGTGAATCTCAATATTCCTATTTGGCCGTTGTTCTATTTATTTTAAAAATGTCTGGTTTTAGCTTCTTATTCTCTCTCTTTTTACTCAATTAAATTGTTAGAATTAATATCTAGTTTTATCTATTTTGGACTTAATAGTGTATTATGTAATATGTTGTTAAATTCGAGGACGAATCGTGTAATTATAAATAACATGATATTAATACAATTGTGTGTTGGGAGACACACACACCTTTTCCCAGAACACACACCTTTTCCCATCTCTGCAACTTTACATGGTATCAGAGCCTCTTAACCCAGCCACCACCGCCACTGTATCGACCAGTTGACTAGTCTAACTTCATCGAAAACCTAAATTGATCATATATCCTTGATCCTCATTGTATTCCGGCCAGACCCCATCCAACCTCGCCGGCGTTGGACGCTCGACGCGCCGCCACGCACGGCTAACTGTCGGCGACGGTCGCCAGTGTCCACGGCGCGTGGGTTAGTTTTTTTTAGTCAGTTTTTTTCTACCAATCTGGTCGATTAAGCTGATGTAAGACTGCTATATACTTGTTTGTGTTTCAATCTGTTATCGAATACTTTCCTATTGATTTGATGAATTGCTATTTTCCGGCTCGAACTTTATAGAGTTTTCGAAATTGGGCCGACTCTGCTGTGTTTGATGGTCTGATTTTTGAGCAAAATATCAGTTTTTTTAAGTATTTGATAGCCTTGGCTTTAGTTATTTGCTTGTTGGTTTCCTGGATTATTGGGTTTGGTTGTTATTCGGCTATTTGGGTTATGTTGGACTTGAGATTTTTTTGTTTGCCTTGATTTGTGTGGTTTACTCGTTTTGGTTTATTGATCGCTTGCTCGTAATGGCTGAATCTTCGAATGTTGTGGCTAGATATAGTGACGGTCCTCGATCAATCACATCATTTAAACTTAATAATGTTAATTATCTTGCTTGGGCTCATGCCGTTAAAATATATCTTAGGGGTGAAAAGAAACTAAATTTTCTTACCGATTCGCCTCCCACGGCTGATTCTGATGATTGGAACAGTAATGACGCTAAGGTTATGGGTTGGCTTTGGCATAGTATAGAACCCCAGATTGCAAATACCGTTGCATTATGTGAAACTTCGAAAACGATCTGGGATTCGTTGGCCGAGTCATTTTCTCAGACAAGTAATGTGTTGCGTGTTTATGATTTGTATGAGAAAATTTTCACCACGAAACAGAACGGTCGTCCGTTAGCTGAGTATTATGGAAACCTTAAAAGTCTATGGGAGCAATTGTTACAACACCATCCATTTACTACTGATTTGACACAACTTAAACAACAATAGGAGGATTTTATGGTTGCAACCTTGCTTGCTAGCCTTGATTCAAGTTTTAGCGTGTCTAAAGACCAGATTCTTGCCGGTGAGACTTTGCCGACTGCTGCTAATGCCTATTTTCGACTATCGCGGTCGTCTTCGGGGCAACCTAGTTCTGGACATATATCCCCTATTCCGACTCCTGAATCTTCAGCTTTTATTGCTAACCAAGGAAGTCGTGGTGACTCTCGTGGTAATTTTCGAGGTGGTCGTGGTGGTCGTGATTTTCGTGGTAATTCCAGAGGGGGAGGTCGTTCTGAGGGTCGTGGTAGTAGAAAATGCAATTTTTGTCAAGCTACTAATCATACGGAGCCCTATTGTTGGAAGAAGTATGGTAGGCCTGATTACGCTCAGAATGTTAGTGGACCTTCTACGTCATCTCCTCAACCTGTTGGTACTCCTAATTCTGGTACTAATGATGCACTCACTTCTCAGCTCAGCGAGATTCTCCAGGCTTTGCGCTTATCTCAGCCTTCTAGCTCCACAGTGACATTAGCTAACTCAGGTAATGTTGCTTGTATTGCTTCTTCGTCTGCCTCTTGGCTTATTGACTCGGGTGCAAGCTCTCATATGTCGGGTAAATCATCACTCTTTACCGATCTAAGTTCAATAAACCATCATATCATATTAGCAGATGGATCTTCTCGTCCAGTGGGTGGTAAAGGAAATCTCCATCCGCACCACTCTTTCTCTTTACCTCATAGTCTTTATGTGCCTAAATTTCCATTTAATTTATTGTCAGTCAGTCAAATGACTAAATCTTTACACTGCTCGGTAACTTTTTCTCCTCATTCTTGTGTTTTCCAGGACCTCGAGACGAAGAAGACGATTGGTTTGGGGCATGAAAAAGATGGTTTGTATTTTTTGGATCCTGCTAGTTTTGCATCATCGTCTTCGTCAGCATTAAGTGCGACTGTTTCTCCTTTACAGTGGCATTATCATCTTGGTCATCCTTCTTTGGCAAAACTTAAGCTTGCAATTCCGTCCTTGCATCATGTATCTAGTTTAGAATGTGAGGCTTGTCAGCTTGGTAAACATCATCGTAGTTCTTTCCCTAGTCGTAGTATTAGTAGAAAATCTGAGTCTTTTGATCTTGTTCACTCAGACATATGGAGCCCTTCTCGTACTTTTGCTCATAATGGCTTCCATTATTTTGTGATTTTTGTTGATGATTATTCTCGTATGACTTGGTTGTTTTTAATGAAAAAACGGTCAGAGTTACCTGTTATTTTGTCTCGCTTTTATAATGAAATTAGTACTCAATTCGATAAACGAATTAAGATCTTGCGTTCTGATAACGCACTGGAATATGTTCACACTATTATTGATTCTTTTTGTGGTGATCATGGGATTATACATCAAACTAGTTGCGCTCACACATCACAACAAAATGGTGTTGCTGAGCGTAAACATCGACATCTATTGGATATTGCTCGTACATTATTATTCAATATGCAGGTCCCTAAACATTTTTGGGGCGATGCAGTTTTAACTGCATGTCATCTTATTAATCGTATGCCCTCGGTTTTTTTAGGTAACTGCTCTCCGTTTTCAATGTTATATCCTAATGTTGATCTTTTCTCTATTACTCCTCGTATTTTTGGATGTGTTGCCTTTGTTCATAATCTTGAGATAGGACAAGACAAACTTTCTCCTCGTGCTCGAAAGTGTGTCTTTCTTGGCTATTCTCGTACACAGAAAGGTTATCGTTGTTATCACCCCCAATCTCGTCGATACTTTGTAAGTGCCGATGTTACCTTTTTCGAGTCTACTTCGTTTTTTACCAACACTGGGCACCAACTTTCTGTGGATATTATATCGGATACTAATCTGTCTTGTCCCAATGATGAAACCATTCCCCTTCCGATGCCTTCTCAATCAGAGTTAGTGCATTCTTCCCCACCTTTAGTATCTCCTCCGCCAAATATAGTATATCAGCGTACTCGTCTTCGTAAAACTCTTTCTCATGAACCGGCCATGACATCTTCTCAGTCTCAGGTTCCTGTGGTCCCTTCTCCTCGTATTAGCTCTGATGATCTACCTCTTGCTCTACGAAGAGGTAAACGCACATGCACTCAACATCCTATTGCTAATTTTGTTTCATATAATCGTACTTCTTCCTGTTTCCACTCCTTTGTTTGTGCTTTGTCTTCTGTTTCCGTTCCAGTGTCACACAATGATGCTCTTGCCTTGCCTGGATGGAAACACGCTATGGATGAGGAAATGAGTGCACTCTATCAAAACCAAACTTGGGAGCTTACAACATTACCCCTCGGGAAAAGACCCGTTGGCTGTCGTTGGGTATATACAGTCAAATATCAACCAGATGGTTCCGTTGAGCGATTGAAAGCTCGATTGGTTGCTAAAGGTTATACCCAAACATATGGTGTTGATAATAGAGAAACATTTTCTCCTGTTGCTCGTTTGAATTCTGTTCGTATTCTACTAGCAGTTACAGTGGGCCGTTCTTGGCCATTGTACCAGTTAGATATTAAAAATGCGTTCTTACATGGTAAACTTCAAGAAGAAGTTTATATGGTACAGCCACCCGGTTATATTACGTCTGGTAGTGAACAACTTGTCTGCCGACTTCATCGTTCTTTATATGGTCTAAAACAATCTCCTCGTGCTTGGTTCGACCGTTTTAGTGCTGTTGTTATTGATTATGGATTTCGTCGTTCTTTATCTGATCATTCCGTCTTTGTTCGTCAATCCACTGGCGGTATTATCATTCTTATTGTATATGTCGATGATATTATTATTTCTAGAGATGATGCTAATGGTATTGATAATTTGAAACGTTATTTAGCGAAAAAGTTTCACACTAAAGATTTGGGTGCACTTCGATACTTTCTTGGGATTGAGATTGCTCGCTCCTCTAAGGGATTGTCTCTCTCTCAAAGAAAATATGTCTTGGACCTTTTATCGGAAACTGGTTTATTAGGATCTCGTCCAGCTGATACACCTATGGATTCTTCGGTCAAACTTAGCATTGATTCAGGTGATATATTTCTTGATGTTGGTCGTTATCGGCGTCTTGTTGGAAAATTAATTTATCTTACTGTTACTCGCCCATATATCACTTATGCTGTGGGTGTAGTGAGTAAGTTTATGCATGCACCACGCTATCCGCATTTCGATGCCGTCTGTCGTATCTTGCGCTATTTGAAGGGCGCTCCCGGTCGGGGTCTACTTTATCGTTCATCCCCATCCTTAATTGTCTCCGGTTTTAGTGATACTGATTGGGCGGGAGACTATAGTGATAGACGATCTACTTCTGGTTATTGTACATTTATTGGTCCTAACCTTGTTACTTGGCGTAGTAAAAAGCAACACGTTGTTGCTCGTTCTAGTGCCGAGGCTGAGTATCGAGTTATGGCTCATACTGCCTCAGAAATGTTATGGGTTCGCTCACTTCTTCGTGATTTTGGTGTATCTGTGCATGACCCTATGCCCATGTATTGTGATAACCAATCAGCTATTTTTATCGCCAATAATCCCGTCTTTCATGAGAGAACTAAGCATATTGAGGTGGATTGTCATTTCATTCGTGATATGCTAATTCGGAAAGAGATATGTACTCCATTTGTGCGCTCCGAGTCGAGTTAGGAGATATTTTGACCAAACCTTTATCCAGATCTTCTTTTCGATCCATGTGCTCCAAGCTAGGCATTTTTTATTTGTATGCTCCAGCTTGAGGGGGGTGTTAGAATTAGTATCTAGTTTTATCTATTTTGGACTTAATAGTGTAATATGTTGTTAAATTCGAAAATCAATCGTGTAATTATAAATAACATGATATTAATACAATTATGTGTTGGGAGACACACACACCTTTTCCCAGAACACACACCTTTTTCCATCTCTGCAACTTTACATAAATATCTGGATATAAACTGTAGAAGCAATATGACAATTGTTACATCTGGGGATTTATTTAAGAATTGGTGAGGACCGGCTATTTTAAATGACTAACAGTTGTTAAACTAAAGTTAAGAGGGTGACAAACTACAACTCACACTATAATATACTGCTCATTTGGGATGAACAACAGTTAACAATATGATTGTAAATATACTCTATAAATTCAATATTCCCTGGATAAATTAAAATCCTAATTAAGGAGATTTGGTTAGAAACTTACTTTCCTGGCTTGATTATTCTGCTGATGTCATCGATGATGGTTAGCTTTGCTTCTTGTGAATTTAAACCAGGAAACAGCTTACCAAACTGATATTAAACAATTTCACCATAAAAAAAAAAAAATCTTTAACGTTGACAGACAAATATTCAAAATATTGCATCGCAATGAGTCGTCAACAATCAAGGCATAAAATATTCTCACATTCCTTAAAGAAAGATTTTGCATAGCTCCCTATAGATACAATAATTTATGATAAAGCTAGTATTCTAGTCTAAATTGGTGGTACAATATACAACTATATAAGTTCAGAACAGGCAATAAAAGAGCTAATTGATACTAGTCCTGAAACATAAAATAGAATATGTAGTGTCAACTAATTAAGCAAACAATTAACCTAATATGAAAACCAACCACGGACTAATAACTTTGCTAGACGATGCATATCCGCAATCTTGAACGATGAATTTCCTGATTATTCTTTTTCAAATCAAAAACAAGTAAAGCAATACATGAACAGATCCTTTCTTGAATCTTACACTGTTAAAAAGTACAGTCAAACATAAACTTGTGCCATTACTGAAAACAAGAATTAGGGTTACGCACAAAACCGTTGGGACCGGATTGGTCTGAATTTGAATGTGTACAAATTGGACTTGGACTTGTAAAAATCAAAATCGTTTTTACTGGATCAGATAAGGATTTAACATTCAAATCTGATCCGGTACAATCCGATCCACGCCGTAAGACAGTAGTTGACCGATAGGCCATAAACCCGGAAATCCATATAATTTTAAATATATTAATTATTAGATATCATTTTTAATATTATATAGTAAGAATCTTAAAATTTTATTTTGTCTCCGGTGTCTTCTAAAATTTGATTAATGTACTAATTTACAACCTTTCATAATTCTGTGGGAAAAAAAAAACAGTTTATGTATAGATGGATGATAATCATGATACAGTTAATTTGCGCTAAGTCACTTTTTTTTTTTTGTAATCATTTGCGCTAAGTCGCTATTAGATGAAGTCTATAATTTCTATTGGCATTGATGTAAACATGTTATCTTTTAAACATGCGAATGAACTTGTATCTCAATTTATTGTAATAATTTAATTTACTTATTACTACAAGAATTTAATTTAATTTAATTTAATTTACTTATTACTACAAGAATTTAATTTAATTGACTTATTGTAATAATTTAATTTACTTGTATCTCAATTTGTAATCATTTGAACATCTGAATCCGATATATATATGCACGTAGAAGAAGACTACATATGTTATATGTGGAGACAGTTCCATATATATGAACTAGAACAACACGACAGCCTATAAAGCTCAAACAAAATGATACAAACAATAACGAGTATCTTCATAAACTTAGAAGTTTTTATCATAATAACTAAGCTTATTTTCCAACACTCGATTTCAATTTGATAATAAACCCATATGTGCTTTCAGTTAATAGAGCATGTCAAACTTCATTCTATGATGGTGATAAGATATCAGAAAGGAGGGAAAATAACTATTCCTAAGGTATTTCCAGTAATTCTTTATGGTCATAAAAATAAAACTCATTTTGTAAATTATTTGCCCTCCAGTGAACTCGTATAAAATTAAACTAGCAGGCAATTTGCTGGTAAGATCTTTCCTCAATACTTTATCTTTTCAACTTTAGTTACACATACAATTAACAATTGCATCTACCACTAATGAAAAAAAAAAAAAACTGGGCAGGAACTAATGTTTGTTGTCTTGACTGTGGTCAGTGGATCTGTGTTTGCTTATTATAAAGTATGAACTTACAGCGGGTAAAGAATTGGATCATACAAATCAATGTTTCACCAAGATTTCAGTAATTTTATATTCCTAATTCCAGTGATTCTATTTCCCCCTTCTTGAAAGAAACAAGCACAGCCACCAGAGGACCTTATATGATCACCATCTATGATCTTGTAAGGTCTACCCCAGATTATTCCATTATACAAACGCAGGACATAGTTTTCCATTTTGTAGACTTTCTCGGCAGGACAAAATTTAGGCTTGTTTGGATGCAACTTCTAAATAAGCTGGATTTTTTTAGGTTGAGAAATATTGAACAAAGATGTTGATCCAACTTAAAACAAAGTTAGAAACCCCATAAAACTCAATTTAAAAGATCAACTAAACAAGGTCCCATCCATACATCAAAATTTGGCGATCAAGTGCAACTAAATAATAAAGCTCATTTCCCATATTGAAGGTCTATGTCAAGTTGTCTTGCTAGTTCTGTACTACAATAGTACAGGTTCAGATAATCAACCCTTTATATAGAGTTGGTTTATTCAGTTTAATCTTCAAGTTTTTCCGGAAAAAAAGAAGGACAGAAACTTGCTCTCTCTGTCCTTATTTGATAGGCAAGTTGTTATTTGGATGCTCCAAAATTTAGGCTTGTTCTATGCTGGAAACTGAACTACAATAAACATTTTTACTTTTCCATTCTTATTAATATCGGACTTACAAAAAAAAAAAACACTCTTCTACAAATTTAATGAAGGACTATTTGGAAAAAAAAAATGTTATATCAATTATTGTAACTACGCGAACAAATTTCTTATGTATGCGTGTGAAAAGTCAAGTAATCCTATCAATAAGGAAGTAGTTTTTTTAAGAATAGAAAATTAAAAATCCGAGCTTAAGAATCGCAAAACAAAACAATGTAATATGAAATCAAAGTAAGTTGAAAACACTTCAACAACGAAAGAAGTTAGTTAAGGAATGAAATCTTACTTATCAATCCTGTTTTTTTATGTTTTGTAATAAAAGTTGATTATCATCCTCAATGTTCTTATTAATGAGCTTCTCTAAGAACATGTGGCGTCCGGTAGCACCGGACTCGTGTTGTCTTGGATAGTTATTCTCGAGTTGAGCAACTATTTTGTTGATAGAGAAAGAGTGACCAAGAGCAGATGTTGATCTCAGGGTTTGGTATTTATGAGTTTTAAAAGACAGGTGAAGTTAGTGTGGGAGGGAACATGGAGGGAAATGTGTAAAGAAAAAAGATTGGTGCATACTGCATAGTCATTTTATATTACTCGGGTCTTTTTAGTCTTTACTTATATTCTATTTTAGATGGCTTCATTTCGGTTGTTTCTAAATTTCCAAAATATATTTTAACTACCAAACCAATCATGCTCATTATTACTCCTCATATAACGACTTATACAGACTTTAATTAATGCCAATGTCCGTCCTAATATTTCCACCTAGGGTAGAGGCTAAAAGAAATACACCAGTCACCAAGTAGCAAAAATATATTCAAGGACCAAGAATAATGAAAGTGCAAAAATTGCCATTTTTTTTATTTTCATATTAATTCAAATATTAGTTGCACCGAAAAATTATATGAACAGAATTGGTGACACTAATGAATTCACTCTCCCATAAAATTTTCCTTTACAATAATCAACTAAACGTTACAAATTATTACCAATAATTAATTAAATTTACACTATCACAATGTTCTAATACCTCCCCAATTATAGCTACAACCCTTGGCACCTTGTAAGAACAATTTGAGGATCCAATTCCATATTATCTTCAACACCATTTATATTCGCAAATGAGCTATCCATAGGTCGAAGATTCCCAGATATATCCGGTTCCAAATCGATAATAACTCTCTCACATTGTTCTGTAAATGCATTATTAGTTACAGGTGGGTCAACTTCCATTTCAGGGCACAAATTTTGTTGCCCTTGAGACATCATGTGTTCATTTCCCTCATCGGTATCTTTTCCTTTACTCTCTACTTCGACCAGCGTGTTTAACTGGTTTTGTACCCAAACAGCAAGAGTTACAGCATGGTCACGTACCAAAGAGTCTTCAGAAGGACACTTTAGTAAGTTCTTCAATGCTTGACTGTATTGGAAGGAGCTTATCGATTGATAATCATCCCCTCTTTTACCCCGAAAGACCTTGATTGCTTTAAACACGTGCTCACATAAGTTTCCCATTTTTGCCAACTCACAGTCACATATTGCGAATTCTGATCCTGGGTTATGTATAACATGGGTTTTATCTCGATTGTCTTGGTCAAAAACTTTTACAAGTTTATCATCAATAATCATTACGTCAGAGTTTGGGATATTTAACGACCTGCGCCAAGGAGTTGAACTGGTTGCCCATTCATCTTTTGAATATCGGATGAAATCGTCTTTTTGTGAGTATTGGTCAAGCCAGAAGTAGGAGTGTACCTTTGTAACCAACTTATCAACCAACCAATCGGTGCGTTGGTAAGAAGACGAATTGTTTTCATTTAGTAATCTAAGCTTCATTTGGCTGTGATAGAGCTCTAATGCTGCACAAGTTTCTCGAGTTGCCAATGGTATGGCTTTAAGGGACGAACACCATGAACCTGAGTTCAATTAATCAATTCAGTAAAGGGGAAACCATACGGGTAAATTGCACAGTTACACAACTAGAAATAAGATTCTAAACATGTTGAGGATAGAAGTTCCAATTATTATTAAATTTGTATATAAAATCTAAAACGCAGCACAATAAAATGGAAGTAAATTGCTTTCTTAATCCTCCATACCCTCATAAGTAATCTATAAAACTGGTCCCCTTTATTACTGTCATTTTTAGAATGGTCTTGCTTGATTCTTCTAGTTTGGATTGAAACATATTTAATTCTCGTAACTTTGATTGTCACAGCTTTGATCTTACAGATAGAATTACTCTTCTTTTAAATAATTACAACAACATTGCTTTTTTGTTTTGGTGCCTCATTTAATTAAACCACCGTCATGAAACCAAGTAAGTTGTCAAAGACGATGAAGAGATGAATAATTAATGAGTTAAGAAGAGAAATTCTAAAAATGTTTTAACTTTGCTAGCGCAGAGAAAATATGAAACCACAGGAAAATGTCTTACCCATTCTCGGATACCAAACTGCTCTTAAATAGTCTGTAAAATCTGATTCGTCGGCGAAGTCATCTAACATATTGTTGAACAAATTTACATCTCCACATCCTCTGCAAATACTGTGAATAGCCTGTCCGAGCCGCCTTGATATCTCAACAAGTGTTTGGATTTCTTGGCATTTCTTCACCAGGTTTTTGTGCCACGCATGACGAACCCGCCAAAACGATAGCAATACAGAACACTGAAACACTTCCCTGAATGAAAGATCGCAGAAGATGATGATATGTTAACCAAGAAGTAGAAAGAATAAAACTCAGATTGGTTTAGCTTCAATTTCGGGTAAATTCAGTTACACACACTAACGTATCATCAGATTTCCATTTTGTGCACCAATTTAGAAAAGTTACCAACTAGTACACTAACATTACTCGACGATTTTGTAAAAACTTAAGAGTACCAGAGAAAAGGAAACATAGGTTGGGGTACAGAATATTATAATAGTATCAGAAAGAAAATAATCTATACACTATTCTTTCACATTTTCTCTACTTGTGTCCAACATACTTTTTTATTATATGTAGTGTAGAAAGTCGAAGAAAGTCTAAGAAAGTCTGTAAAGTTGGGGTACTAACTGCTAATTTTAGAAGGTAGCTTGTACACCTAAGTAAAAATTACTCAATGTATGCCTTTTAACAAAAGTATAACTCATGGTTACTTTTATTCCACCAGAGAATTGAATCTTCTGCAACCACCAAAAGATTGATAAAAGAAGCCACCAAAAAACTCATTAGTAAATGAATTTACCTGATTGAGAGGATATCAGCCAGAGGATCATCAACTATGAAACCAGCCAACTTCCACGAATGATCTTTATCGCGGACTCTGTTATATAGAGCCCTCATCCACCTAAGAGTATCCCCAGATGAAAATTGGGGTGATATTACCCACGCCACTGGGATAGCTTTATTCTCCGAATTGAACACGACAAGACTATGAATTGGATACTGTAAAAAAAGAAGAAAAAAAAAAGAAGATTCATGTTTCGACTTCTATGGTAAATAAGGAGATAACGAGATTTGGGTCTTGTTCGGTTGCAGTTGTTTTGCCTTTTGCCTAAACATGGACTCTACATTTGATAACTTTGGTTAATAGCTTAGCTTTTCTACTGTTTGGCCTTAAAAGCTATCTTCAAGCTAGATAAACCCAGATTTTTATCAACCTCAAAACCCCCCACTGTAAATGCAATAATAGGCTTCTATGATGTACAAAACAATAACGAGACCAAAGCCTTGTTTTCGAGCAGCTTCTAAGCTCCGGCTTTACATTTTTTCCAAAAAGCTGGACTGCATTTTGGTTGATCGACACAAAAGATTGAGCGTGTCTTGTTCTTTTGGCCTGAAAAAGCTATAAGCTTTGAGCTAGAAGCTTTAATTTCAGAAAAAGCAAGCTTTTCCAGCTTAAAGTTTGTAGATTCAGACCCCAAAAAACAGTCATACTTAGTTTCAAGCTGGTCCACCAAATAAATACTGTCCAGCTTTCTAGCAAAACATAGAAACATCCCAACAACTGAGATTACAAGCTGTAGCCAAACAAGGCGTTAACACAAATAAGTCGAAAATATTACACTTAACAGGATATTTTCCCGAGAGAGAAAGAAAACAAACCTTCAATTTATTAGTACCGAACCTCGAATCAGAAGCCACAAGTCCCCGGTTACCAAAACGCAACATCTGTTGCAATTGCCACTCAGTTTGAATACCCAACACAAAAGGTTCAAAATCTGAAAATTCCTTATAAAAGAAAACATTTTCTTGGTGGCTCTCGACCCACATACCAACACTAACCGCGTCATCCGTGTCCAGCTCATATGTAGACCGCCGTATACTCTTCTCCAATCTCCGTACATATCTATGCTTAAGCGTATCATCGCGGTTGCACGGCCCACCTTGTTTCTTAACCGACTCGCCATGCCTGTGCATAATAGTTTCCACCGATACACCTACATGAAGTAAAGACAGTACACGTAAACGGAGATCTTCCGATATATAAGGAGCAAACATAGCTCTTGTGCCGATGGAGTTTTCATCTTGAGGGCCATGACATGGTAACCCTTTGACGTCGATATGTTTATCTTGGTTATATATAATTAGAGCGATATTAGGATCGACCGCTAGGCGTTTTACAATGAAATGACATGTGCATCCTCTCTTCATATTGGGCCGACCAGATGTTTTGTTTTTTCTAACATAATTATTTCTGCTCTGTCGAATGAACCCGCCTTTCCGTCTGTCGTCTGGGCCAAAGGAGCACCAGTACCTAAAAAGAATACAAAACTCACTCATATATCAAAATAAATACTAATAGAATCTATATGGATTTTATACTTTGAAACTGCTAGAAGTTAGTAGGCAAGCCTTTTCACAGATATAAATGTGTAAATAACATGATCAGGTCTAATATTAGAAATTTTGTAATTTATTAGTTCATCAGACAAAAGGAGAAAAATAATGATAGTTTTGGAAAGAAAATGTACATACATACTATATTATATAATTAAGAAACACACTCTATACATAAAATAATGTTAGACTATGCTAGCAAAATAAATATTCACGGTGTAGGTCACCATCACATAAAATTCTTTGATCGCTGCAATTTAGTATAAAAAGACACAAAGTAGTACTTAAGGTCAGATTCAATCAGGAAGAAAAGTATAAAAGACTTGCACTATATATTGAAAATGTCTTTGTATAAGTTCTATTTGTTCACGGTATAAAAAGATTAAGCCAGGACAGGTAATCAAGAAAGATTTTCATAAGGTAGTGCTAGAGTTTGCTAGTATAATCATAGTACTGTAGGTCATCATCATACTAAAATTCTTTGATCGCCGCAATTCAGTGGAATTTTTTTTGATACTGTACTAAAATCTTCATCTTTCTGTTACGGAGATTTTTATTTTATTTTGCAATATACACTAAACAATGGCATCAAGTTTCAGTGTAATTTGGCAATGATTTACAAGTTCTATAGATTTTCAGCATAAAGAGTTTTTGTTTTGATAAGTGCATAAAGAGCTTAAGCTACTATAGAATGAGTGTATATTCGAGAAACACTTCTACTCATAATGCAGTGCTAGAATTCCCAGCAAAATCACAAATTCGGTTTGCAGGTCATCATCGCATTGAATTCGTTAATTGAAGGTTTGTTTTCTTTCTCCTTCAATATATTCGTTAACTTGCATGAAATTTTACTACGAACTTAGGTACTATATAATGGAGAAAAAGGAGAACGAAAATGTTACAATAATACTCCAACCTAAAAGTTACAATAACACTTCAATCTAAGTATCTATTGAAGCGAGGGAAGTTACTTTATAAATGCAACAATCAGTAGCATACCATGTCAATGTGGATTGTGGAACTGGAATTATTATCATCGTGGATTTAGAAGAAAAATCTACAGCAGACTATAATATTTAATTAAGATACATACACTTCTCCACATATAAGCTTTACAGCTAGAGTTTGCTAGCAAAGCACAAAATCTGGATTTTAGGTCTTCATTACATTATAATATTTTGACTGCCGCAATTAGTAGAAAACAATTAAATATATAAAAGAATGACAGAAAGGTTAAAAACATGACATGTAACAGCACTACGATCTTAGATACTACTATGAAGAAAAGTAAAAAGGACTCTAATATTATACTCAAGAAAGCCATCAACTCTCAGAGTAACAGTCGACATATTTGTGAGTCCTATTAATATCCAGTATAAAAGCTAAGCTACTACAATATATTGTCAAGACCTATGTTGCACGGATACGGGTATCGTATCCGATACGATACAGATACACGGATACGGATACGGATTTTTTGAAAATTTAGGATACGATACGGCTAGGATACGGCAACTATAATTATAATAAAAATTATTATATATATATATATATATATCGACAAAATATACTGCTACAAATTAATTTTTACTTATCAAATATTATCTGGAAATACAATTCACCAAAAAGTGTTCTATAATATGTAAGTACTTATGTATATTTGTACTTTCTTATAAATAACAAAGATATACTTTATACTCATATAATAGCATGTATGACCCATTACTTTAATGAGCTTATAATACTTTGCCTTCAAATTATAGATAAGTATAAATTTCCAACCCCACCGTATCTTGAAACCTATCGGTGAAGCATCTGTGAAGTATTAGATATATCAAACTTTTAAAAAGTCTAGGATATGGCATTTGGAGTATCTGATACAAGTATCGGATTGGTCAAACCTTTGAAAAGTCAAGGATACGGCATTTGGAGTATTGGATACGGTATCGGGGTATCGGGGGAGTATCGTATCCGATACGGCAATTTTAAAAAAATTTGGAGTATCCGTGCTACATAGGTCAAGACACAATTCCATTTTTAAGTTACCTGTAGAGCTCGTTAGTAAACTCACTAAATTGGATTATAGAACATCATCACAACTTTATTCTGTAATTGCTGAAACTACTATAAGGAAAATTGAAAAAAGATTTACATATATACCAAGAAAGCCATCAGATTTTAGTGTAAAGGATGCAATTTTTTAATAAGTTCTGTTTTTATCAATATACATAGCTATTTGCTACTTTAGTATTATATCAAAAGACACTTCCACTCATAAGTTAGCAGTTAAGTTGGCTAGAATAATCACAAATGTGGATTCTAGGTTATCATTACATTAGGCCTTGTCTATCTGCAGCTTTCAAGCTGATGATTTTTTTTTTTAGCTTAAAAGCTGGAGTAAAAATCTTCTAGATCAACTTAAAGCTGAGGTTTTCTAGTTTTTTGGCCTGGAAAAGCTACAACCTTTAAGCAGGATAATCCCAGCTTTTTCCTTAGCTTCAACGGAACTTATTCACTCAACACTTGCAACAAATTAAGTTCTAAAAATTCTATAATTTCTGCAACTTAGTAGAAACAAAATGAATTAGTAGTAAGATCTATCATCAGGAAGAAAAGTAAAAAAAAGACTTACAATATATACTCCAGAACGCCATCGACTTTCGTCTTATAAGCCTTTTGCAAAGGCTTACGCCTCCTTGCTTCTACGTGAAAACGCGATGGGCAATCTTTATTAGCCGATTCACCTCTAAGAAAATCGTTAACTCTTGCAAAGGGTATCAAAGCAATTCTATCTATATCATCTTTTATAGCAGTAACTTTGCTCCACACGATATCATGAGCTGAAAACTCCAAAGACGGCGGACTCTGTACCGGAAGGGACAATATCTCGTCCCACCTATTCATCTATAAGATTAAGAAACAAAACTAAAGACCTCGTCAAATATCCAAATAAATCTAGCGTAAACTGAATCACTTTGATAGGGTCATAGTCACATTAAAAATAAAATTAGAAACAAACATCTCGACAAAGAATTTTCGCTTCTATGGCATGAGGAGATATACAGCCACTCGAGACACCGGGTATTTTACATTTGTGAACTTTAAGAATATGCGCATTGCCCTATCAACATTCGCTAACTTAGTCACTTCTTCAGGCGTTTTTTCAACAATTGAATCATGTTCTTCGAAATTTGGCAACTAAGAAAGTACGATTTTACTAAAATTCTCCCACCATTTTGTTAGAATGATGCACGAAATTGTTAAAAATCAATAGATTGGTTCGCAAAAATAACAAATTTTAGCCCTTAATGAACACGACTAAAAGTTGCCGCATTAAAATCTACGGAAGTACCTCAATTGAATAATTTTTTTTTTAATTTATATCAAGACTGAACAAACACCGAATAATTCATCACATATAATTAACATTTATATTTGCAACCATGAATAAGCAAATAAAGCACAAATGAGTAAGAAAATCAAGATTTTATACTAACCCAGTTAAAAACTAATAAATGTATTTCAAAAACCAAAACAAAAAAGGTAATTTTTTTTTGGGTAAAATGAAATTTCATAAAAAGTTAATTGCACAGAACAACCAATAAACAGTTCATCACATATAATCAACCTTCTAGATTATGATTAAATAAATAAAGCTCAAATAAGTTAGACTATAAGTTTGATACTAAAAAAATGTATTTATAATAAAGAATTTATCTAAACCCAGATAAGAAACTGAAAATGATTTACAAAAACAAAAACAAAATCAAGTCTTTGACGAAGTGAACTTAATTGGGTTAAATTGAAAAATAATAATTACCCAAAAAAATGAATAAAAATCGAAAAGTTACCTCCACAGACTATCCGAGAGAGAGATATTTATGTGTAAATATATATATTTATATATATATACATATGTATATATATATATATATAGAGAGAGAGAGAGAGGGGAGAAATAAGGGTTTAAAGTAATCTTGAATCCTTTTTTAGGGTTTTAGGAATTTATCGTTTATTCTGTTTTTTTTTTTAATAATCATTTCAGAAGATATTATGAAATATATTTTTATGTATTTTATTATAGTAAGTTAAAATGCAAATAAACCTATCAGTTATGGATGTTTGCAAATAGCCCAGTCTACTTGCATTTTTCTTCAATTGGCTCTTTTTTTTTAAGGGTTCCAACTAAATATTATTATCACCAAAGAAAATTCCGCTAAAAATTCCAATCAAAATACGATTTAACAATACAACTCAAAGCTGAAAAAGACAGCATAAGACTACTTCTATATTCCAAGGGAAAAAATAAACCAATTTTAAGCCTTTAAATCACAACACCACCAAACCTTCAACTGACTTTGGTGATGTACTTGGTCACTATCTTATTTTTGTTAATTTTCCTCATGTTTGATTAAAATGGCATAGCCTTTAGTTCTTTTGTGTGTTTCCGGTAATTTTTTATTTACTTTATGTAGCTTGTCAATTTGTGGTACGAGTAGTCGTATCATGAACATGACAAGAAAACCAGTTTTACGAAATAAAAGTCGCATTAAAGCATAAAATGTTTACAAAACAGTAGTAGTTTCAAATCACAATCTGCATATAATAAGTCTTTTGTTGTTATCCAAAATATTTCATCCAGCAAAATTAAATGACTGAAAGTTGGTTGTCGAGGTCGGATGCAAGGTAAGTTTTAATACATTAATGGCAGCTGTGCAAATTGCGAAAATGCATTGGGTGAATCATAATACATGATAGTTTTTTTGGGGTATTTGGGACAGTACCTAAATTGTACACCATTCCAATTTCTTAACAATTTGTGTTTTTAACTTTCTGAATTCACCATCAAAATTGAACCAAATTAATTGAGATCTCTGTCCTTATTCAAAAAGAGTTAAATTTAAGAAATTTTTAATAATTTAATGTGTAAAACATCGTTCTTAATAAATTGTAAGCTTAACAGAAAGCTTTCAATTCATCACTTGTTTTATAGTGCTATGTAACATTTGAATCAAAAATAAGACAATTATAGAATTTGCTACGTTATACTACTACAGAGTACCCATGATTCATGAATTCACACAAAAAACCTCTCGCTCGCATATATGACAAATTATTCTTGTTGGACACATATATATGAAGATTATAATTGTATAATTTATTAAGCGTCATATCATGTGCAAGTCATGTCCTAAAATTTACAAATTCATCATTTCGAGGAGTTCATATCGTGTCGTAACTAAAAAAAATAAATCAGATAGCAACAGAAAATTTCAAGTGACTTTACTCTGTTGCTGATTAGCAACAGATCAGCAATAAAACAACAACATTTTTTTTAATAGTCATTTAGCAACAGATTTATAAACTCATTTGCAACATAAATTTAGCATCATGAATTTATGTTACTAAAGTGAGTTGCTAATTTTCATTTATGTAATCAGCAACATAACACCACACAAATTGCAACACGCTTGCTATACAAAGTTAAGCAATACAAAATTCCGATACAACGAGTAATCATAAAAATTTGGAAACATAATCACGACAATGTTGTTTATTTAACTTTTGATACAAATATTGTATTGTTACTTTATAAAATACAAAAGTAACTTACTAGATTTAAAAGTATGTCGGATTTTGGCAATTCCAACCAAAACCCATTCCCCCCCTTTTTTTTTCAAAATAATTTGCTTTTCCGCCTAGATTAGTATCTCTGTTTTACTAGGTAGATAACACAAGAGAGTAAAAGACAACAGTTATATTGCCAGAGCTCCAAAACTATAGATCTGTGCCCTTTTCTCCGCCGCTCAAGCTCCATTCCTCTAATTAGTTTCTCTCATTTCTTCACGTAATGCTACTTTCTGTAAGCTGTTAAAAATATACTAAAATACATATTTGTTTTTTTATTTATATTAGAAAAATACGTTTTCCTAATGTTTCGAATGTTGTTACACGTTTCTGACAGAATAGTAAATAACACACGACATTTAATTACGAAATTCGATGTGTTCACCACATTTACGTCTCCGAGGCACTCACCCAGTATTTATTGATATTGTCAAAGTTAAAATAGTAGACTCAAAGTATTACAATACTCAATGACTTACTCACTAATATTTGTCAATCAAATTATTGCTCCTACCTAACACCTCTCAATATCTAATGACATCCCGTCACAAATTTCTTTCAAATATAATATTTTTTCTCTAATATTTCGTGGATTAGAGTCTAAATGATTTTATTTATAGTCTTACAAAAAATCTTAATCTTAATCAAATATAAATTATTTATTTTTTCTCTCTTTAATTCTTTGACTAGAATTCTTCTTTCCTCTTCCTCTTCCTCTTCAAGACTTCTAATCCAACAAGAAAACCTCTTCATTCTCTTCAATCTAATCTTATGAGATTGCATGAAATTTTATTGACTTGCTGCTCACGTTTGTGAACCTTCTAGAAATATTTGACTTGATCGCCAAGTAATCTGTCTGTCAGTTTTAGTTATAACTGAAATTATAACTTTAACATATATTTAACCATAAATTAACAAACGTGTTACGCATTAACAGTTAACATAATAAAAGTTCAATATAAGTTAACTCAATATATTTTTAACAATATGATGACAAACAAATATGGTATAATAGACTTGTACTTTGAACCTAACAATATTTGACAATGTTTTGAATTGATCTATTTAATGAGAATAATACAAGCAATTGTTATTTATCATTATTGTTTAAATAAATAAATAAGTGTCTATTGTTTTATTTAGTAGATAGTCTATTGTGTAGAGTACAGCTTACACACGGAAGATTAGACTGTCGGTTCTAATAGAATATAAGTGATATGTTTACAACTTTAGATGAAAATGGACACACATCAGTAGAGTTGTAGTATGTGGTTTTAGTAGCTCTGTTTTGATTACAGGGAACGGATAAATTCCAACTTCATTTACTAGTGCTCTTTGTGTGTATTAAACAGGACTGTTACGAAATAATTATTTGGTGACTGACTAAACAAAATGATTTATAACTCGTGGTCATAGTTATTGTTTATGTTCTTAATTCCTATATTTCTATTTAGACATATATGAATGTGTTTGTCATTTTAATTCATACATGGTGAGATTCGTAACGAGTCAATAAACTTAATAAATTGGATGACAACATTATTCGTATCAGTGTTTATTAGTAATAAAATAAATCCACGTCCCGTAAGGGATTGATAATACTCACTTGAGGAAGCTTATAAATTTTGTTCGTGTAAACCCTGCAGGTGAATTTATAACCCGACACGACAAATAAGTTAAACGGTCAGGTTTAGAGATAATATGTTTATTAAATAAGAAATCAGTCCGTGATTTAATTATTGTACGGTCCTTGTTTATTCACAGTCACCCTAAGTGTGCATATGTTTGTAGATTAATTATCCCCAAAACTTGTGCCAGTGGGTAATTTATGGCTGTGTTTGTAATATAACTTGAGTTTATCCTTTTTGGTCTAATCATTTATATATTTTCAGATGTCTTTTGTTCTGTTAAAATAATTGCTTTCAATTTTTTGCTAGTTCTTCATTTTAATTTAATTAATTTATTATGGATTTTAACTTAAGCTACTTAACTCTCAATTTTACTGCAAATAGGTAAACTCGACGTTTATGTTCTTGGTTTTACAGTATGTATCTAAAGTCCTTAATTGAACCTTGATATTGTTTTTTGGTTTATGAAACATTTAATAGTTTGAAAGTGACCTCTTAATTGGATCTTCCCTTTTTTGTAATGTCAGTTCTATTGGACTTTCACGGTTAAGAAATTGCTCTTAGAGTAACAGAAGAGTCCTTTGTTTGAGTTGATTTTTTTATAAACGTTCCTTTGTAGATCTTTCCGTCGCATATACGAGCAATTGTTTGAATTCATACAATGGCTGAAATTTGACCAGTCTATCGGTGAAAAGTCGACTTCCATCAATGTAAGGAATTACAACTTCTTCTATTTGTGATTAGTCAATTTTTCTCTTGCTACTTAATGTACACTTGCTTGAGATTTAGTCAAATATGACAAACATGGTTATTACCCCAATTAGGTAGTCCATTTAGCTACTCGAATGTGAAAAACCATTATGTTACGTTATTTTTTCTTGTGAGAAAATGTATAAGCATTATGTTGTACACATTCTAATAAGTATCAAATTAAGTTTCTTCATTCTTTAAAGAAAGCAGTCGATTAAATAAAGGGATTGCAAGAGTTTGTGTGGTTTGATGTTGTTCCAATTTAGCTGTTCTGGAAATGCATAAGTTTCTTGATACATGAAGAATCATTATTAATGAGATATTAGTCTAGCAGTTTACTTTTGTTCATGTGTTAGTTTATGTTGTTTTCACTATTGTGGCACGTTCTGTAATTTTAATCCTTGTTTATGTTGTGATAGAAAATTGTTCTATATATATATATATACACTCAAAAAAAGAAACTTGTTCTGCATTAAAGTTGTATATGTTTAGCTGTAGTGGTACTTTCTGTTATTTGGTTTTTGTTTCTCATTCTTGACAATTATGCTATATTTTGGAGGTTGTCGGTTGCCTTAAAAGGAAGAAAGCATTAAGGATTAAGATCATGTAGCTCATCGTTCATCGGCAAAATCTTGAGTCTGGGTGGATATAGTTCAGACTGCTGCAACAAGTTTCTTTGAAGAATTATCGGACTTTATTGGCTGAGCTTTGATTGTTTCAGACCGCAAAAGAATCAAAACATTGGGTTCGGGCTTCAGCGTGTGAGGACGCTTCCATTTCGAGTATCGAGGAAGTAAATCAGAACTTTGATCTCCGGTACCGATTACCGAGGCAGAGTACTAGAACTTTGAATATGGCTGTGTGATGAACTAGGAATTTTGTTCTGTATTATCAAAATGTGGGTATCTTTGTTTATGGGTTTTTGGATTCTAGTAGTTCCTCTTGTAAAATTATAATTTGTAGATGAAATTCCTATCCGCTGTTGTAGTTGCAGTTTTGCAGTAAGGTTCCAAATGAGGTTGCAACCATAGTTGGAACCAAGTGTATTAATGGACAGAACTGTGTAAAGTTAAATGTACTTGAAATAAATCACACGCACATTTAACAACGGAGTTCACCTAACTAGGCTACGTCTCCGGGGCACTTACCCAGATTATGATATTATAAAAAGCTTACAATATAGGATTCAAGTCTTAATGAAAAACTCTTAAACTCCCTCTAGGTTTTTCTGCCTATCTCTATATTGCTTCTACTCTATAACTATAATTTATAAATCAATGGCATCCCACCATTGTTTTCTTTTTAAAAGCTCTCGTGTATTCTCTCAAGAATGGGTTCTTTATAATTTAGAACACACACTTTTTACAAGTTAAGTTATCAACTATATATTCAAGTAAAAACAATCTTCTTCCTTGAAGATCTTGATGATTGCTTTTGACTCTTTTTGATTGGCTTGAATCTCTTCATATATCATGAGACTGTCCAACGTGAGATTGACTCCAATCTTCTAAAGATAGAACTTGTTGATAATAGCTTGGAAATAGGAGTTAGTTTTTTCATTTAATAAGAAAACATACAAGACTATATTTTAGAGATAATATCTTTGAAACTACATATGAAATATTAACTCCATATTTCTTTCAATATTAAAACGAATCATACTGATTTTTGATAAGGAACAAAGATCGAAACATGTAATAAGGATTTGCATAATAATAGAGATATAGTATTTTACTATGTAAAGGAAACACATTTTTATAAACTAATCTCCTTATATCTATTTAGGAAACATCTTCCTTATTACTTTTAATATTCTCAATAATCATAAACTTAACCTTTAAGAGCATATGAGAATATAACATGCATACTTTAAAACAAATAATTACCATTAAAGAATAGTTATGCAGATTAATAGAACAAGACAGAATTCTGCATAACAGCAGGTTGGAACTGTGGTTGCAACTGAGCTTGCAACATTTACTTGAAACCATACACGCTGTCTTAGCAGGTTGTAACTGTGGTTGCAACATTGCTTGAAACTTGTCAACACTTGTCTCAGTAGTTTGTAACTGAGGTTGTAACATTGCTTGAAACCTAACAACACTGTCTTAGTTCTTAAACAAACAGTTAGGATTATTAAGTAAAAACCAATAGACAACAAATAATATTTAGACCAGAAATCTGGTCCTAACAGTAGACATTTCATTTGAATAGTTAAATGGTAAATAAATTTTGATAATCTCAATTATATTATTTTGTAAATAATATTTTTTTTTAATAAATTTGAGATATTTAGCAACAGAATTTCATGTGTTGCAAATATTGTTGCATATTCAATCCAAAAATATGTCAGTTAGCAACATAATTATGTTTGTTACAGTTGTGTTGATGTGGTAAATATCTGTTGCTAATCCAGATGCAAAAAATCAACAACAAGTCAAACGGTATCATAGTCCATTATGTTGCTATTTTGTTGCTGATCCTAAATTAGCAACATAATGTCTCATATAGCAACACAAATTTCTGTTGCCAACTGATATATTTCTTGTAGTGTAATATGTTTGACTATTTCTAATCTATGTACGATCCTTGCTCATTTTACCTTGATTGCAATTCTTGCACAAATATTTAAGCCTTGTAATTTGAAGGCCGGCTTAGAGATGATGAGAATCATTATATGAATATAAGGCGCATAAGCTTGTAGAAGTGGTTAGTCCAGAAACCCTACTACAAAAAAAAAAAAAAAAAAAAAAAAACTATAAATGAAGATCCATTATGCATGAGCACATATATACACATAATTAAGATAATAGTACAAGAATAAAGATAGAATGTTTGAGATCTTTGTAACAAAAAATGTTGCACTAAGAAATGTTAATAACAAAAAATGGTAGTTTTTTGCTTTTGATTTTCTCATATGGGTCATTCAGTATTTCCTAACGTCATTCCTTACCTCTCCCTTTAAAAATACTAGATTTCATTTTCTTCTTTTTTTAATTTTTACAAGGTTGATCAGTGTAAAATACTCTACTCTAATGAAACAAGACAATATACCAAAACCAGAAAAGGCTGAATAAAAAAATATAATTCAAACTGCCTCATACTAGCAACAAAAACCTCAATACAAACCTCACTCAAACTTTTAATTCAAACACTATTATTTTATAAGAGAAGGCCGGCTAATACACACATATAAATACACTATTAGATACAATATGGATATGCAATAAATTAATTGAGTGGAAGAGAGAAAGAGAGATCAAGATGAGCCATGTATGTGCAGTGTGTCTTGAAGATATTTCTTGCTTAGATAGATCTAAAGAATTGCTAAAATGTAACCATAGTTTCCATGTTAAATGCATTGAGCCATGGCTTAAGTCGCACTCGATATGTCCTCTTTGCAGAGCTCAAATTCATAATAGGCCGCCTCCTCGAAAAAAAACGACCCAAAGATTTTTCTTAAATTTCATTTCCTTTTCTCTGAACGCGCTTAGAAATGTGAATTTTTATGTTCAGCCAGCTGATCCTTTGGGTTTCTTTCAAATGCGAGTTGATCGTTTGCTTTAGAGTACCATTAACTATGGTATATGTTATGAATTTAACATCGACGTTGATGATTTTTTTCCGAATGTTAGTTTCTCAAAATACATTTTTGACCCGCCATTTCTAATTTTCATCAACGGTGTTAGTGTGTTGTCGTCATGTTACTCTTTACAACTGCAAACTAGTTAGTTTTCAACTTTCGTACTTGTGACATTAACTTCGTTGATAGGTTAGCTCATGTCGACTACCCCATTTCAGTAGATTACAAATCTGATGTACTGATTAATTGTGCTAATTAAAAATGAATTGCGGTTTTTGCGTAATAAAATGTTTTGTTAATTATCTCTCACAACCAAGGAACAAAATTCTCCTGCATTAAGCTTCTATCATGGCAATAAAGCACTGGATATAATTATCGCACTCTTGTTTATGCTGCACTGGCGGGTGTGAGCATATTTAGCTGGGTGTCGGACACTAATCTGGACCATACAAAAACATTACCAACTTCCTTGAATCTAGCTAGCCTAACTTGATAACAAAGAAACATCCCAGTATTTTATTTTTGTGCTAGCGTATTAACAAAAGCTGTGAGATGTCAACTGAAGTATATTTATATCGATCCCTACTACCAAAAGGAACATATAACAATGCCTAGACTAAGTTATAAAATCAAAATATTTTAGCCTCAATCAAGTGTATGCATAAATGTACTGTACGTATCTTCTTTGGACTCCCTGGTTGCGGATTGCACTTAAGAAGCAAAAAGACAGGTAAAGTTGAATTGGAAGTCCAGGGTCTTATGGCATCGTAATTTGTACACTCACAAAAGCAATTGAGTTTGTTCCTTCGCCTGAGACTATGATGTATCCGGTACTAAGTCTCTTGTTTGTAATTGGAATATCAGTGTCCAAGTTAGGCATAATCGATCTCAGCCTGCAGGTTTGGCTTCTTTATTTATCCTACAGGAAGTTGTAGGATTAAGTAATCCAGAGTTCCCTTATGGACGTTTAGATGAAAATATTTTTCAGAACATCTTGTTCATGCATTCTAGTTTAGACACAATAATCTGTCACTTTAAAATTTAAACCCATCGGTGGCGCGAGTTGTCTTAACCGAATCGGTTAAACAAGACTAGCAAGTTTGCTAGTTTTTCCAAATAACACTGTTTGTGATTATTATTATTTTGGTATCAAGCAAACTTGTCATTTGGTTTCCTTGGATAAGTAAAGGTATATAGCAATTTAATTTTCACAATCCAAGGAAACGAATAAACCGAAGTAGAGTAAAATAAAAAACAAATGCTAAAATTCAACTTCAAATTATTTTCGATTACAACTGAAAAACAATCATATTATCACCGATTATAAATATTGGTTTTCATTATCCTTTATTAAGCATGTGTGACATTGATAAGTAACACGCATGCATTGAAAAGTAACACGCATGCATTGAATCATAAAAATATAGATTGAGATTAATCGCTTGGCTTAAACTGATGATCTTGTGTCGTTTTGAAAGGAACAAACCCGTGTCGGAGAGTCGCTTCCCAAACTTTATCAATGTCGAACATGTAGTTACCACATTCATTCACATCCCAATTTTCTAGAGCATGGATTATCCCAGCAACTCGACATGCGCTCAAGACCCTTCTAGGCAACCAATTCTGCCATGCAAAAATTAAAACATGATTTTATCAATGTGTCATCTTGAAAGTACATACTTATTTTTCGATCGTCAAAAGAATCCATTTGCTATTCGATATTTTTCTTAAGATAGAAATAAATATGTCATAATTACTTACCTCACAAGAGTCCACATTCTCTACATGTTTCGGAGAGATCAAAGCTGGAGTGTTATAATAGAGACAGTCATTTTTCCTCAATTTCTTTGGAGGAAATTGCGAAAATGGGATGTATAATGTGCCTTTGCCTGCTTTTAATTGTTCTCTTTCTGTCAATCCATCACCCACCAACCATGTCTGGAATAACATTTGGGTGTCAAAATGATGTAAATTATACGCTTCTGATTTACTTCCCAAGTTTTTATTATCCAGACTACACTGTAAAAGTTCTTACCCATTTTGTTTAATAGGTTTACCTCCAGTTATGGAATACTTACTCGGTTTTGATTGATGAATTTATCTCCAGTTATTGATAATTGGTATTACTTAATTATTTCCAACTAAAATCAAGAAATGACAACTTTCCATACGATTTTCTAATGATTACGTACGTGAAATGAGGCATATCGTTGTCCCATTTTAGAGCATGCTATGTTAGAAAATTTCTTTAAGCAGGTACTTTTTTAAGATGCTAAATAAAAACTAGTGTTGAAGAAGAGCCAATACCATAGAAAATTAAAAGAATTAAAAGCGGGGATATGCTACCTTTACGGCATTACATTTAGTAGTGGCCAAATTATTTGCCGCCTCCGAGGGTAATGCTGACTTAAGTTTGTTATACTCATCCTCGTAAATTGTTGAAACCTATTACCCAATGTTTAGTAATCAGTAAAAGATAATGAAGCATGAATAAACAATGTTAACTTGATTAGTGACAAACCAAAAACGCTTAATTTTCTGTCAAGTGAAAGTATGAAAAGAATCGTAGATGTAGTTACCTTAATTCCTCTTTGGCAAAGAGCTAGAGCTATGGAATAAGCAACTTTGGAAAAATTGCCTCTAAGGAGAACTTGAGTTGTTTCTTTTGGGATGCTATTTAATACAACAGCAACAACTAAGCTACTCCCATCAACCACTTTTACTTTTAGCTGCGGGTACCTTCTTATGTAAATTTCCCCATTCTTGTTAAGTTTCTCATCCTGTCGTTAAAAATGATTGATAGTATTAGTACATTATCCAATATATAGTTGCTAATCACAAAACTAAACTGTATTAGTATATACTATATATCACTAATTTTATCTAATTGCGTTTGTTATTTCGCAACAATGAGAATTTATGATAAATTTTTTTGTCTTGAAATAGTCAGGCTTTTTAATAAAAACTTTAAAGCATTCCACATCGATTAATTATGATCTCCCATTCATAATCTTAATTATCATCCAGTGGAAAATTGTAATCTTTCATACTTGAATACTACAGATTCTCCAGAAAAGAGATTGGAGTATTTACTTTAATTTGGATCCACTGTCTAATAGATATATTGATTGTATTGCACAGGCTCGGGATTATTTTGAGTATAATTTTACTTTAAATCAGCTGATATTGCATATTTTGGGAAAACTTACTTGATTCATTAGTCCAAGACTCAAAACTTTTACTCCTTTTTCTTCAGCTTCCAGAATAGCTTCTTCAATTAGACCATTAATTGCCTGCTTTTGCCATTTCAGAAAAAACTGCATCGTCGAAAAAAAGAGGAAACAGTTGACAAACAATTTCAAATCTAATCAATATCAAACTAGACCAAAAGAAGAAGAAAATTAGAGAGAACAAGAAATTAAAGACAATTTTCTCACTTGAATGGTGTATTTTGGAACAGCCCAAGTTTGCGTCTTCAAGTTTTTTAAAACATTTCGCTCAACAACAAAAGTAGAGCCGTATATCCACATCATCATTACGGTCCACAGAGTAACGGGCCACATAATCCAAATATACCATTTCGAAGATAGAGGCTTTGAGGCCACTCCGGCAAACCCTAGCCGGAGATGATAAATTGATTCGGGTGTAGTTAAATGAGTTAGATGCACAACATCAGGCGATTCTTCTTTTCTACTTAGTGAAGTTTCATATAATTTGTCTGTGGATTTGTCGGTGGTATTATAAATGTAGTCATAGAAGGGCATGAAGAGACTGTAGTTTGTTCGGAATTGAGTATGATGGAGAGAGTGATACCTATAAAATTAGCAACGGAAAAAGTAATTAAGGCTATAGCTTAACTGAAAACTGTTACATCAATTTGACGCATGCTATGAATAACAACTACTTAACTTGATCATTTACGACTTACCAGTAGCATAGCTAGCACAGGTATCATCTGTTTCAGCTATCCAGAGAGTCTATTTATAATTGACTTCTAAGTCTTTTGAAACATCTAAATTTCAGTCGCACTAACTGTATGTTATTTTTGTGCTATCAAGCACAAAAAAGTAATTTGGTTAGACTGTTCTTTTGAAGAATTTGTGCAATCTATTCATAAGTGTAAAAACTATAATGTTATTGATATACTATTTTTTTCAGCATATGAGCATTATGTGATATGATGAGAACGCAAGAAATTTCGTTAGCGTTGAATCAGGGCGAAGTGGTTACCTACTTTAAGCTTTTCCAATCAAAGTCGACGGCTAATTTGAAAATAACAACTTTCATGGTCTACATGTTCCTTTAAAGTACTAAAGATTTTAGAAAGAAATAACCTCATATTATTCTGTTACCGTGTCTCGTATGGAAATTACAGTTTACAGGTAATAGAGAAGAAAAGAGAACTCACGAGGGAGTGTACATGAGGTACTTGAGAGGAGGGAAGATAGAGAAGAGCCACTTAGGAACAAGCTCAAAGTTGCAGTGACCCAAGTTATTCATAAAGTCTATGTAGAAGATGTACCCCGCAAATGAAGTTACTGAACCTTTCCCCATTAATGACATCGTCACCATTGGTATTGCAAATAACGCGAAATAGGCTATGTGTTCCGCAAATGGATGAATCACGGCTATGCATACAATTACAATTTTAACAATCAGTTGAGACAAACAGTGATGATATAATTTTCATCGTATTGCGGTAGTTCGTTAACTATAATTTAATTGCGTTCTGATAACTAATGGATGCGACATAGCACATCAAATTTTGTCGCCATCCTTGAATTTAATTATATCTTGTTTTCTAAGATACATACTATAAAAAAAAATAAAAACTGTTAATGGGGCAAACCTTATTGGAAAACTTTTAGGTGAGTATTTTGATCAAGCTAACAGAAGCAAATATTTCCACTAGCCTCTCTTGAAATAGAAGAATTACAAATTATGGAATAACAAAAAGAAAGAGCTAGAGGATATATATAAAATAATGAATTAAAAAACTTACATGTAATGGGCTCGGTGACGATAGAGGAATGGTGGTGAGAGTGGTAGCGAGAGTAGAGATAGTGGTGGTGCAAAGCTCTGTGTAGCCAATAGTATAGAAACTCGACAGGGCCGGTATGAAGCAATGCAGTGATTATAACACCCTCGGTTCTCCATATGGGTAAATGAGAAGCCCCTCTTACGTACATGCTTCCTAAGTAGAATAAAATTCCATTGAATATGATTTGATCGTCCCTGCATAATTTTATCCAAAAGTATAATTAGTTGTATATATATAGATACAAGAACATAAAAATAAAAGCAATCTAACAGAAAGGAAGCCCCATTAATATAATTATTTTTTATCTCAACAAAAGAAAGTACTTGGAAATCAACTCCCAAGAGTGTTATTGTATTCACTTTGAGTAAAACATTAGTTTTTAAAAGCTTTTTGAATTCTTTAGTATACTTGTCATAATAAGATAATAGTTCATTTTGATTTATACTCTGAACTGATCTTTTGAGCTTTTTGAGTTAGCAACCTATACTAATCAGGCCGGTCCCTTTTGGTTTGTTGATTATTGCTTGTTTGCCAAATAAAAAAGGAGAACAATAGTTAGCATATGAAGTCTTCAAAATGGAAAACATATAGATACTCAATAGCTAATAACTAAAGAAATGGTAAACACAATCTTAATCATAAGATGATTTTTCATAACGCCTCGCGATTAAGGATGTGTTTAGCATTCCCAGTCAGGAAAAAGGAGAAATGAGAACCAGTCAGTTTCTCTGTCGATTTGATCAAACTCGATAGGCTTATCAACAATCCTATTACTTCCTTTAGCTGTTCTGTATCGAGATAAACTGATCCATATCTGGTTGTGAACCATTCTTGATAGTAGCAATGGAAATATCAGTAAATTGGAAAAGTCCCTCTCGTTCTTGTCCTTCACCGCGTAAGAGTACAAGCTATGAGCCACCCACGGAGCCAATACCACATACTAATTTCAAGAATAAGAAAACACAAAATTTGAAAGTTAGTACTTAAATGTTGATCAGCGTCGAAGCTCAGCTTATTTTTTTCTTTTTGCATTTTTACCCAAAAGATGTACGGAAATAAAACCAAATTACTGCTCTCTCAGCCTCGTAAAGATTTATTGTCATTTTTGTTTGTTTGTTATATTCCATACATTTACTTTGAAATAATATTTAACTTCCTTGAATTGCCAGTTTTTTGCATGGTTAAACTGATGTAGGCTTGTAGTACATTATACAAGTGGTGTCTTGTACACATTTCCATAAGTTAACCCTCCACTATATAAAAGGGGTTTGAACTTTTAATTTTTGTACATGGATCGATACATACTCCTAAATACAAGCTTTGTTTTATTCTCTCACTATGTAAATTTATTCTTATGTCGATACTAAACTAATAGTTTCCATACAACAAGTTATCGACACTTTGCTCGAATCGAAACCAAGAAATAACTAGTGTTTTTCGTTGAAAAGGATTATCCGAATCACCTCTTGTTGATGGAGTTAAGAAGAGGGTTTCGTGGTAGTATATATATTGAGTTTATAGCTCATGAGTTTCGTTACTAGTGTGACATCTTAAATTTCAAAACCAAGAAATCACTAGTGAGTTTCGTCACTAGAGTGTTTCCTTACATATTCTCCGAAGTACATAATGCAACTTTTATTGTAATCAAACATAGAAATTGCATGTTAATCAAGAACAGAAAACCGGGAATCTCATGTTTAGGGTGTATATCACCTGCTAAATGATTCATGTTGATCAAAAGTGTATTGTCATTTATATATGTCACTTAAAAATGAATTAATTAAAACATATATGGTTAGACATATATATTTTGTCGGAACAAAACTGTCCTTTTTGAAGTAGTGTTGGACTACTCTTCAATATTTCAGAAATAGTATGTAATTCGTAATAACTATATATTAGTTACTGTTGAGTTGTGGAGCCAAATGAGGTTTGGCCATGTCTTCTTTCTATCACACATCGCCTGGAATTGTAATATGACCCATGTTGGGTTCTATTTATATGCCCCAATATCTTGTATTTTAATTACACCTATACAAACACCTCTATATTATAAAGAGAGAGTTCTAGTTGCGAGAGAACCATAGCTTTGTGTTTAGCTAGATTACAATTGTAATCCTCTTTTAATATATATATATAAAGTGCCACGTGTAGCGGCCCGGAGACGTAACCAATTTGGGTGAACTCCGTTATCAAAGAGTGTGTGCTCGGTTTAAGTTTTCTGTCTTTCTTTGTGTTCGCCTGTATCGACCCTAACAAGTGGTATCAGAGCTGAGGAAGATCGATGGCGAAAGAAGACATAACCGCACACGGGATCGAGAAGTTCGACGGGAAGGACTTCGCATTCTGGAGAATGCAAATAGAGGACTACCTATACGGGAGGAAGATGCATCAGCCACTTCTCCTTGAGGAAAGGCCGACCACGACCACCGAGGAGGCGTGGAAACTCTTAGACCGACAAGTGTTGGGAGTGATCCGCCTAACACTATCTAGGAGTGTCGCACATAACGTCGCAAGAGAGACGATGACGATGGGGATGATGAAGGTCCTCACCGACATGTATGAGAAACCATCCGCGAACAACAAGGTACATCTCATGCGTAAGTTGTTCAACCTACGCATGGCTGAGGGGACACCTGTCGCGAGTCACGTGAACAAGTTCATCGACACCGTAAATCAGTTGGATGCGGTGGAGATAACTTTTGAAGACGAAGTGAGAGCCCTTATACTGCTAGCATCTCTACCGAACAGTTGGGAATTCATGCGAGCTGCTGTTAGCAACTCAATTGGAAAGGAGAAACTGACTTACAACGGCATCCGAGATCAAATACTCGTTGAGGAACTCAGGAGATTGGATATGGGTGAATGCTCAAATGATGGAGCAGCCTTGAACATGGGTTCAAGAGACCGGGGTAAGGCCAGGGTATGGGACGTTAGAGGACGTTCGCAATCCCGAGGTAGAAGAGGGCTTAGCCGAGGAGGTAAAGATAGCGACCGAAGTAAGAAGAATCTTCGGTGCTATAACTGCCAGGGTATGGGGCACTTCAGTCATGAGTGCAAGCAGCCGAAGAAGAGTACCGGCCGTGATCACGGGGCTAATGTTGCGAGCGACGAGGATTCGGATGACTGTTTAATGCTTGCCGTACAGAGAGACATAGATTCGTGGATTCTAGACTCTGGGGCATCATTTCACACGACCGCTCAGAAGGATTTATTCGAAAATTACCATGCGGGTAATTTCAGTAAAGTGTATCTAGCCGACGGAGAAGCGTTGGATGTTGTTGGAACTGGCGATGTGAAGATTCGCATTCCAAATGGGTCGGTATGGAAGCTAACGAAAGTGAGGCATGTCCCGAGGTTGACCAAGAATCTGATCTCAGTAGGTCAACTCGATGCCGAAAGGCACTCCATTTCGTTCAGCAGTGGAGCTTGGAAAGTTTCACGAGGAGCTATGGTGATAGCCCGAGGGAGTAAGGTCGGTACATTGTACATGACGACCGATGATGAGCATACAATTGCGACAGCTGTGTCGCAGAACTGCTCGGAACTGTGGCATCGACGGTTGGGTCACATGAGTGAGAAGGGGATGAAGGTGTTAGCGAAGGACAGCAAACTTCCAGGCTTAAAGTCTGTCAACCTCGATATGTGTGAAGGTTGCATCTTCGGAAAGCAGAAGAAAGTGAGCTTCCGGAAAGGTGGAAAAGCTCCCAAGGAGGAGAAGCTAGCACTGGTCCACTCAGACGTATGGGGACCATCTCCAGTAACCTCACTGGGAGGAGCTCGGTACTATGTGACCTTCATCGATGATTCGACGAGGAAAACATGGGTCTACTTCTTGAAACACAAGTCTGAGGTGTTTAAGAAATTCCAAGAATGGAAGGCCATGGTCGAACTAGAGACCGGGAATAAACTCAAGTGTTTGAGGTCCGATAACGGCGGAGAGTACATTGATGCGAAGTTCGTAGAGTTCTGTGCTCAGAGAGGCATTCGAATGGAGAAGACCATCCGAAGAACGCCACAGCAGAATGGCGTGGCCGAGCGAATGAACCGAACAATCAATGAGCGTGCTAGGAGTATGAGACTGCAAAGTGGGTTGCCCAAAGCCTTGTGGGCACATGCAGTAAGCACGGCGGTTTACCTCATTAACCGCGGACCCTCAGTGCCCCTAGAAAGGAGGATTCCCGAGGAAGTGTGGATAGGAGAGCCTATCTCGTATGAACACTTGCGAGTGTTCGGTTGTCTGTCATATACCCATGTCGACATAAATGAACGTACCAAGCTTGACTCGAAATCCAAAGTGTGTTACTTTGTAGGGTACGGTGGAGCTGAATTCGGATATCGCTTCTGGGATGGTCAAGCAAAGAGGATCATTCGCAGTAAGGATGTCATCTTCAACGAAAGCATTTTGTACAAAGATCGTCAAAATGTAGTGGTGGAAGAAGATGCGCTCCCGTCCGAGGAAAGTGGTATGGTCGACATGAATGCGTTTCCAAGAATGTTGGAAAATGACATTGAAAATGAGCCAGTGGTGCTCGACAACCGACCAGCAGATGCTGAAGAGGCCGAGGAGCTGCCCCAAACTCCCCGACCTGAATTGGGCCGAGGTCATCGCGTGAGGAGACCTCCTGCCCGATACTCTCCTTCCCTGCATTACATATTGCTCAGTGATGCAGGAGAGCCCGAAAGTAGAGAAGAAGCTCTGGAGTTGAAAGAGTCGAGCAAGTGGGAGCTCGCGATGAAGGATGAGATGAAGTCACTTGAGAAGAATGTGACTTGGCAGTTAGCCGAACTGCCCAAGGGGAAGAGGGCACTGAGCAATAAATGGGTGTTCCGACTGAAGGAGGAACAAGACGGCACGAAACGGTATAAGGCACGCCTAGTAGTCAAAGGGTTCCAGCAAAAGGCAGGAATTGACTACACCGAGATCTTTTCACCAGTCGTTAAGATGACGACTATTCGGCTATTGTTGAGCATTGTTGTAAATGCGAATCTTCATCTTGAGCAGTTAGATGTGAAAACTGCCTTTCTCCATGGAGATCTTGATGAGGAAATTTACATGCTCCAACCTGAAGGGTTTGCCGAAAAGGGAAAAGAGAAACTGGTCTGCAAACTGAGGAAGAGCTTGTACGGGCTAAAACAAGCACCACAGCAGTGGTATAAGAAGTTTGACAGTTTCATGGCGGATACCGGGTTTGAAAGAAGTGATAGTGATCACTGCTGTTTCGTGAAGAGATTTGCGAACTCTTCGTACATCATACTACTTTTGTATGTAGATGACATGTTGCTCGCCGGGTTGAGCCTTGTTGAGATTAACAAGGTGAAGCAACAGTTGGCGAAACAGTTCGAGATGAAGGATTTGGGTGCCGCAAATCATATCCTTGGTATGAGGATATCCCGAGGAAGGGATGGGTCCCTGTTTCTGTCGCAAGCCGAGTATGTGAAGAAAGTGTTGGCACGGTTCAGCATGAGTGATGCCAAAGCTGTAGGCTCACCGCTAGCCGCACACTTTAGCTTGTCGAAGAAACAATCACCCTCAGACGAGGAAGGAAAGGATCGTATGTCGAACATACCCTACGCTTCAGCAATTGGTAGCTTGATGTACGCTATGGTGTGTACAAGACCGGACATTGCCCATGCAGTGGGAGTTGTCAGTCGTTACATGAGTAACTCAGGAAAGCACCATTGGGAAGCTGTGAAGTGGATATTGAGATATCTCTCGGGTACCGTGAGTTTGGCATTATGTTTCCGAAAGACCTCGGAAGGCCTGCACGGCTATGTGGATGCTGACATGGCCGGTGATCTGGACAGCCGAAAGAGCACAACGGGATGTGTTTGTACCTTCGGTGGTACTGCTGTGAGTTGGACATCTAAGTTGCAAAAGATTGTTGCATTGTCGACCACAGAGGCTGAGTACGTCGCGGTGACGGAAGCAAGCAAAGAGATGATTTGGTTGCAAGGTTTCTTAAGGGAGCTCGGTCAGAAAACCGACAAGGGAGTTCTGCACTGTGATAGTCAAAGTGCAGTTCAGCTAGCTAAGAATCCTGTATTTCATTCACGCACAAAGCACATACAGATTCGTTACCATTTTATCCGGGCTGTTATAGAAGAAGGAATCTTCGCGCTAGAAAAGATTGAGGGCGCTAAGAACCCCGCCGATATGCTAACGAAGACTGTTACAATCGACAAACTGAGGCTGTGTGCAACCTCAGTAGGACTCCGAGCATGAGGGTCAGGGTCGCCGCTACACTAGAAGAATGAGTAACTCGCCGATGACGGCAGAGTATCAATTACTATACAACGATACCGATGGGAGCATTCTGCTCGGAGGAGCACAGTGAGTTCGGTGGTCGGGGATATCTGAAGTTCTTTTGAAGCACTCGACATTTGACTCCAAGTGGGAGATTGTTGAGTTGTGGAGCCAAATGAAGTTTGGCCATGTCTTCTTTCTATCCCACATCGCCTGGAATTGTAATATGACCCATGTTGGGTTCTATTTATATGCCCCAATATCTTGTATTTTAATTACACCTACACAAATACCTCTATATTATAAAGAGAGAGTTCTAGTTGCGAGAGAACCATAGCTTTGTGTTTAGCTAGATTACAATTGTAATCCTCTTTTAATATATATATATAAAGTGCCACGTGTAGCGGCCCGGAGACGTAGCCAATTTGGGTGAACTCCGTTATCAAAGAGTGTGTGCTCGGTTTAAGTTTTCTGTCTTTCTTTGTGTTCGCCTGTATCGACCCTAACAGTTACACCGTACACGTCTTAATGTTTGCCTATATACTGTTCCTATCCTTAATGTTTGATTCATATAAACTTACCTACATTACATATAAATAAAATTAGATCTAATTAGTACTATTACATATAAACTTGTATAAGTATAGTAGAAACCACCTTTAATGTTCATGCTGTTCTAGATTAGAATATGGTAAAAGTATCACGTTGGTGATGGATTAAGACAATAAAAATCTTAAACTCTTGGCGTTTTAAGTTTTTATCCCGAACTAGTTTATAAATAGGGCCGGCATGCTTTACATTCGACCACCACTACGGGCTACACTATATTGCCACATGCACCATCTTTAAAGTTTGTAGACAATCTATATGGCGAGCGTAATTTTTTATTACACTCGACTTGTTAATTTAATAGTAAAGAACACACACAAGCACACGATAAGTATATATATATATATATATATATATATATATATATATATATATAAATGTAATTCCGAATGTAAAGACAAGATAATGTAGCAGATGGGTGCTCTCTTATTAATATGGAGATTGTTATAATTTACAAGTGTTTAGTTTGCTATCCCGTATTAGTGTTACAAGTATTATGTTTAATTTATCTCAGATTTCTAGAGAGAGATGCTCTCAAGTCTTTTATGGTGATCTCCTTTTTTTTTCCTCATTTTTAAAGTTATTGATGCTCTATTTATAATGTTCATTTTTAATTATCAGCCTTTGAATCATATCTGACATACTTTTTCATCTTACGGTCATCCGCATATCTCGGTCTGCCAACATTATGGTAGACACGTGGCAGTTCACTAGTGGCTAGGGTAGCGTGTCGCATGGGGTTTTGGCGCCAACTCTGTTATGACTTTGTCGCCGCTTTCAATAGGATTTCCGTACGATACATGATGGAATGGGGACAAGGCCGTGGTCCGAGGTAGAGCGCCTAGGTGTGGCGTGACTTGCCAAAGTTGGAGAACCGAGATGGTCGTATCTTGCTGGCCTAGTTAGTTGGGAGTTTCCATAGTTGGGGCATGACTTGCCCGAGGTGGATAACCCAGATGATCGCATCTTGTTGTCCTAGGTAGTTGGGAGTTCCCCTAGGTGCGGCATGACTTGCCCGTAGCAGGGCATGACTTTCCCGGGGTGGGCATGACTTGTCCGAGGTGCAGAGCTCGGATGATTGTGTTTTGTTGGCCTAGGTAGTTGAGAGTTTCCGTAGGTGGGACATGACTTTCCCGGGGTGGGACATGACTTTCCCTGGGTGGAGAGCTCAGATGATTGCGTCTTGTTGGCCTAGTTAGTTAGGAGTTTCCCTAGCTGGGGCATGACTTGTCCGAGGTAGATAACTCAAATGACTGCATCTTGTTGTCCTATGTATTCGGCAGTTATCTGGTATTCATGTATCGACGTCCGTTCTTCGGAGCGGTACAAATATTCCTTCGTCACTATATGTTATCAAAACCCATAATTTTCTCAAACTAAAACATTTTATATGTAGCTTTCCGGTTTACAAAAATTGCAAACAAGTATATACTCACGGTTAAAAAATAAAGAATATTTCGGTATCCTCACTGGCGGAACTGTAATGGGACAAGTGGGGTCAGCTGACCCCCTCTGACTTTTATATAAAATTTATCAAAATATCCATGGGGTGTTAAATTAATTACAAAATTAGCATTTCATTTAAATAGAGAGTTTGTATTATACATACTCAAAATTCTATTCCATCCGTTCCCATTTAATTATCCACTACGAAATTACGTGCAATTTTGACCGGCTTACAACTTGTATCAAAATTGTCAAAATGATTTTTTTTTAAATCTAATCATAAAATTTAACATTTGAACTATATGATTAACTTTTGAAAATTTTCATTTCGACAATTTTGATACAAGTTTTTGGCCGATTAAAATTGTACGTAGTTTTGTAGTGGACAATTAAATGGGAACTGAGGGAGTATATATATATAAGTGATGACTTTAACACTAACAAATCACAAACTCAATCCATTATTCGATGACCAGTCATACCTGTTATTTCCAACACAAGTTAATTTGGAGTCACAACTATTTTTTCCCTTTTTTTTAGTTTTTTTTTTATCCTAACTATTTAACTAGTTTGCAAAATTAATAATTTATCGTAGTTTATTGATTATATCCTTATTTGCTTAACAATTATTGATTACTTAAAAAAGTTAGAGTAATTTTTAATAGCTTTTTATAGAAAAAGCTACGTACTATATAAATTTGGGAAAATTTTAGTTAATTTTTTATTAAGATAAATTCTTAATGGAACATGTATAAATCAATTGTGCCGTTTAAATTAGTTAGTTGTTTAGTAGGTTGCTTACAGAATGTCTAACTTGTTATTTACACGTATAAATTAAGTTGGGTAAACTTACTGTTTGACTTATTTTAGTTTATTTCGAATAAAATTGTTGTTTCACTTTGTAACTTACTTAACTAGTTAACTTCATTAGGTTTTTTTTTTGTTTATATGATTTAGTAGTTTATATTGAAAAGAATATATTTGAAAGTTTGTTGAACGATGTTATTATGCATCGTTTTCGAGATATGAGTGACCGTATGAGTCGATTGTAAATTAAGTAACAATGTTTGACCTTTTACGGTTTCGTTTTTTTTAATTTGAACTTTTTTTAATTTTATCAATATATTTTGACCCTCCAGTTTTAAAGTTCTGGCTCTGCCACTGGATATCCTAATAAGATCAACTTTTAAGAAGTATTTGTACTCAGCACTTTCATCCTCTTTTAACTGGTCGTATCACGTTATACTTAACCAGAATGTTAGAAATAGTAGTAATTTCTCCCAAGTTTAAAGACTCCTATATGTTCACAGAGTTATTGTTTGCAGATATCCACATATCTTTTCCCATATATGAGAAACATTCATAGGAAAACTGAAACAAGTGTTAAAAACTTATTTATTTCGGTAGCAAAGCTGTGCTTAAAGACCATATAAACATACGAATTAATCCTGAAATTCTTATGATAGAAATATGTAGAACAAGTTTGACTTTAATAAAATATGCCAACCAAACTTGACTTTCTAATCTTAAACGCCGTTTGTAAGAATTACTTCAACAAAAACCAAGATTTCCAGAATAATCTTGATGCCCAAGGATTAATTCTAGAAGCTAATTACTTTTTTTGAATTACTAATTTTCATTTCCTATATCTCAATAAGTTTTAGTATTCATTAATCATTAGCAACTCTATTAACCAATACAAACAAAATATGTCAGTATATTCTCAAAATGTTTGTTTTTAAAGTGAGAGTCGTTAAATTTAACAATATAATAGCATCAACATATTTTGTTGCTGTAATATTGTTAAATTTAACGACACTCATTGTACCGGAATAGCAACAAAATGTCTCTCGTTATTCTCACATTTATTGTAATGTGCTTTTACATATCAAATTTAGGCCCGGTCTTGGTGGCAGTCAAATCGGCCAGTAGCTTAAGCACTGATGCGCAAAAAGTTAAAAAATTAAATTAATAAACAATGACTTTGGGTTAAAATCCCAAAACATGACAAACATACGCACAACGCCTCTGTGATATAGAACTTACGGGAAGGTAAAAATCGGATTTGTGTTTGGTTGCAAAAATTATTCGTACTTCTGTTGTATGACATGACTTTTTTTTATTTTATGTTAAAATTGAAAAAAAAAAAAAAAAACTAAAGTATTGTGCATTTTAGGTGTCAATGGAAGCCGTACCGGCCTGCCAAATTTCAAAGGACCTAGGAATAATATCTCAAATAAAATACAAAATCAGACATTAATGCCTGCTTCCTTAATTTTCGTACTACTCGTCTTTTTTGGTTTAATTTTTTATTACTAAATTAAGTGTAATTTTAATCGGTTTATAACTTGTATTAAAATTGTATGAGTAATTTATTTTTTTAAATCTAATCATAAAATTTAATACTTGAAGTATATGATCAATTTTTTAAAATTTTTATTACGATAATTTTAATACTAGTTCTTGACCGATCAAAATTGCACGTAGTTTTATAATACACAATTAAATAAGAACGGATGGAGTATTTATTAGGAGTCAATCATTCACAAATTTTTGATAATAGTATTATATTATCACTGCAAAATAATGTTTGATTTAGTGATAGTTAAAAGTTGTCATAAGTCTGTCACTAATTTAAAAAAATGTCACAAATCTGTCGTAAATTGACTAAATTGTCACAAAGCCGTCACAAAAACCGTCGTTAATAAGCTCGTAACAAAAAATACCATCACTAATTCCGTCGTTATTTGAGTATTTTTTTTGTAATGTATACTCATAAATTATTAAATTTTAAAATGATATATTGTGATGGGAAACCATTTTTCTTAAAAAGGGTATCATCTAACCTGGATGAAAAATAACATTAAACAAAATTTATGTAATAGAGCGATCAATATCCTTAAAAATATACATGTACGTTAGTACGTAGCATCATAAAACTCTTACTACATGGAACCGTACCAAATAACTTTTTAATTTTCTGGTAAAGTTCTTTCTATTTTATTGCATGGATTTATCATTTTAGTTTTTACAAAGTACTTTTATTATCAAGAAAATTTTAAAATTTACTCTTTGAATTTATCGTGCTTAAGTAATTACTAAATAACTTAAACAAAATAGAAGTATCTCTTAAAGCCTAACTAAAAGCTCTCATCATATTGTAATCCTTGAATATACGAGCTTAGTGGACCATATTATCAAATACCCATATTTCATATATATATATATATATGCACCATTCTCATGAACTTGAAATAATAAATAACTCTGTTAAGAGTTATTTTAGGTTTAGTGTTAAAAAAGTTACTTATCACGCAGCAGAGAAAGTTGATCATTAGTCAAGTATTTATGTAACATAATTTTGTACTAATATATCTCAGTAATGCAAACATCGTGCATGCTTTTATATTTGAAGAAGGTAAGAAATACTTCCACACAAAAAAAAAAAAAAAAAATCCAAACTACTTTCTGGCAGTTTATACTCTAAGAAAATAAAATACTATGAAGTACAAATAATGTGTAAATAAATACCTTAAAGCTTCCCAAATGTTTCCATGGCCAATCAGTGAGTAGTCCTGGTCTAGAAGCCATGGTTGCTTCTCTTTCTCCTCTCTTTCTCACACTTATATATATCGTTCTTATTATTTATGTTCAACTACAAAGTCACAGAATATATAGGAAGGGCAATAAATGTTTTGTCTAACACCCCCATATACCCGTCCTTAGTTACAGAAATTGTGACGTCTTTTTTTTTTAGTAACTTACTCTTTATGGTTTTTATTACGGAGTTATGACAGAATAGTCAATTTGTGACAGTTTTGTAACAGGATAATTTACAATTTGTAACAAGTTTATAACATATATATGTTATGTTTTACTCTTACAAAATCAATATTATGTACTGTTGCATTGAAAATATTTACTTCAACAGTTAAGTTGTGTAAAAAGATCGTGGAAATGATGAATGTAAAGAGTGTCAGTTATGCTGTTACGTGTAACTTATGTTAGGGACAAATATCATGATACATATTGAGAAATATACTAATTGTATACGGCTACTCTTTGTCCAAGTTCAGTACAAAATTAGGTGACATATTTATTGTCGCAAACTGCTCCGAAATATATCCAAGTATACCGGTAACATATATAAAACCAAAACAAATAATACCCGAAATTATTTGATAGGGTAATTTTAGTCTGTTAAAATTTAGGAGATCCATCATTTCAGTTTCTAGTCTAGGACTTAATTCTAATTATAACATCAAATTATTGAAAATAAATTTACTTTTATTAACTCGCCTATCAACATTACCCATAAATTGTGATTATCCATCATAACATAAGTAAAGTGACACATAAAGTGTATGTGCACTTTCGTAGAAATCAAATAGTCTCCGTAAATTTTAATTTGTACGTATACGTAACTGAACAAACACCGTACATACGACATAATGGTGTCACGTACGTTGTCATAATATTTTAATGATATGTGTTTAATTACTTTATAGTACAGTTTTAAAAGTCCATTTCGAAGTGAAAATGTAATATTATTTGACTAAGTCTCGTTTTCCTGCTTTTTAATTATGACGATAAATCTAAGATGTTTGTGCTTATAACTTACCTACTACTTAAAACGTTTTAATTTCGTTTTTGCTTGCTTTATATTGAGTGTGAAAGGATTAATCTTCGCCAGTAGAAGTAGATTCACCTGATCATCCACATATGGACTAGTTTTTAGTACGTTCTACAACTTTAGTGACTTTGTCCATCCGTTCCCATTGCATGAGTCTGTTACAAGAAAATTTCCGTGCATGAGACTTTTGTTTCCATGTAGCTTTTTAACACTTTATTGCCTCGTTTGCTTACACTATTACTAGTCACGGGACTATTGATACATTCGGACAATGATAAGATTGCAAAAGAAAGCAAACATACATGTAATACCAATGAAGTGTTTGTTTGATTTTTATTGTGATTAGACTATTTTACAAATTTACTTTTTTATATCTTATAATTTGTAAACTAGCAAAATACAATGAATGAAACAAATTATTTCCATTATATATTCCATTAGAATTGAAACTTTTGATTTAAGTTCAATTTTTCTTTTTGTAGAGGTGAGAAAAAACTAAAAAATTAAGGAAAAATCTAAATGAAAATAAGAATTAAGTTGAATGTGTACCGTGAAAAACTAAGCGTGTAATGTGAATTGGTTTTGGGTATTTGTTAATACTACTGAACAGATTTACCTGGAGGCCAAATATTTGTACAACAGAAAGGGATGTATTGGATAAAAAAATTAAGGTAAAACAAATACCACCCCATGTGTTATTATTATACATACACTCCAAACTTAAAGTGCCACACCAAACGCAACATAATGCTACCCTTGTGAGCTAGCTTGTAGCTTGTAATACATCAAACAAAAAGGCCCTTGGTGTAGTACTTATGAAAATAAAAGTGATGCTTTGTGTAATAAGTTCAAATTATTAAATACTAAACTGGAAATTACATGTAATACTTAAATCCATTAATTTCATTAAAAAAATTGGATTTGTTATTAAACCAAAAACTTTTATGTCTTTATCTCAGTGAAAGGATTAAATACTGAATTTATTTATTTTAGAGTATTCAACAAAATTAGAATAGATTTAAATAGATATGGAAGATCATAAGAATGGTCGAAATTTCATTCTTTTTGTTTTGACATTCTATGCAAAATCCCATAACATAATAAATCTAAGTGGCAGAACTCTTTTTCAGGGCATATTTTACCGATAGATATATTGATGTGGAGTAATTTAAACTAGAAGAGTATCTAGCTTAACCATTTTCTCAAACCTAACACATTTTATACCTTTTAAGGAATCGTTTACATTTACATAAAATTTCAGCTTACTTATTAATTTACTTATAATAACCCTACATTATTATTATTTTTTATTATCTTTTAATAATCATAACAATATTACAGCTGTTGAACGATGTTCTTCTAATCGATTATTTTAATGATAACAAAATTTGTAAAACATGATAAAAGCTCGTTTTGCGTACTAATCATTTATCTAGCTTGTTAAAGGTTCAAAATGATAGAATATTGAAATACAAAGCCAACGGGTCAAGCGGAACCTCAATCGGACTTAAAACGAACAAGTTACAAGCTTTCGAAGTATAACGAGAAAACCGAGAAACTGCCAGACAAAATGACCGATCGTTTTGGACAAACGACCGATCGTTATTTGTCCAAATTGTTCCAGTGAGGTCGTCTGAAAAACGACCGATCGAAATGGCAGAAATGACCGATCGTTTCTGGTCCAAAATGTTCCAGTGAGTTCATCATAAAAACGACCGATCGTTTTTCAGAAAACGACCGATCGTTTTCTGGGAAAATTTAAAAAGTGCTTTTTGGCTTATTCTGGGAAATTGGAAAACTGCTGAAAACTATTAGATAAAAGCATAACACTTCATACAACGGTAACAAGCCAATTTCTCCTTCAAATAGCACCCAAATTCATTGTTGAAGATAACCCAAAAATTCACACAACAATTAAGCTATTCCTATACAAGAAATTCTTCAAGTTTATACTACATAATTCTCTCACTTGTATTCATGCATATTCTTGAGTGTAATATTATTGTAATCTTATAAACACCAAGATATTATTTGTTAGTGAGTGATTCATTTCAAATTCAAACTTGTAAGAGTGAATTATAAACTCATTTGTGAGCGAGTGATCGGGCAGAGGATTTATAAGCAAGTGTAGCTTAAAAGCTCTAGGTCTTTTCATTTGGGATACTCATAGAGTGAGGGGGAGCTTAATCGGTCGATTAGCTCGTTAGGGTGTAATCTTGGGAAGAAAATTCTAGTGAAACACTCGATAGTGTGAATACCGAGGAGAGGACGTAGACGCGTTTTGCTGAACCTCTATAACTCTTGTGTTATTTCTATTCCCTTAACTTTTACTTTTTGCACTTATTTATTGCTTATTTTGTTTGCTTGGATAGCTTAAAATAGCATTAATAGTTAACATAAGTGTTTAGTTATAAAATTCTACTAATTAACATAGTTAATAACTCAAAGTTTTTATTCCGCGAAAATCATACGAAAACCTTATTCACCCCCTCTAAGGTTTATACATTTACGGACCAACAACAACCATAAAAATATGGACCTCATGATAGTTTATTACTATTATACTCTCTCCGTCCCTTAACAAATATCACATACGAAAATACATTCAATTTTGACCATCAAAATTTTCATATCAAAATTACCGAAATGAAAAAATTGAAAATTTAATCATATAGTTCTAACCATAAATTACGTGATTGACTTTTGAAATAATTTTTTCCGGCAATCTAAATATGAAAAAATTATCGGTCAAAATTGTACGTATTTTCGTAGGGAACATTTGTTTAGCGACGGATGGAGTATTAATCTAGGAAATTATATGCATTCCTCATATACGATGTGAATTTTCTGTTTCCTTAAATTTAGGGAATTTATAGGATTCCGAGCATCCTCATCTGGTTCCTCAAAACATATTTTTTCCTAAAATTTGATGATTATGGTATAAAAAGTGGCATGCATAAAAAATTCTATAAATTCTCTAAATTTAAAGGAAAACAAAAATCAGCTCATATATGAGGAATGCATATGATTTACTAGATTAATACTCCCTCCGTTCCTAAACAAATGTCCCCTATGAAAATACGTATAATTTTGACTGATAATTTTTTCATATTTAGATTACCGGAAAAAATTATTTTAAAAGTTAATCACGTAGTTTATTGTTAGAACTATATGATAAAATTTTTAATTTTTTTCATTTCGATAATTTTGATATGAAAATTTTGATGGTGAAAGTTATACCTATTTTCGTAGAGGATATTTGTTTAGGGACGGATGGAGTATAATAGTAACAAACTATCATGGGGTCCATATTTTTGTGGTTGTAATATTGTTATGATTATTAAAAGATACTAAACAAATAAATAAAAAAATGTAGGGTTATTATAAGGAAATTAATAAGAAAGCTGAAATTTTGTTTAAATGTAAACGATTCCTTAAAAAGTATAAGATGTGTTAGGTTTGAGAAAATGATTGAGATAGCTGGTGCGGATGACATGTCATTTTTTATACCATAATCATCAAAAAAAATTTAAAAAATATGCTTTAAGTAAATAGATGCGGATGCTCTTACTCAGGGTTCCATAGTTAAAAGGTCCAATTAACGGTTATATTAATGTATGGATGTATATTGCATTTCCACTAAAAGTGATAGAACATAAAAATCATACCCGAATATTCTATTTGGGTAATAATCAACCCACCTTATAAATGGGTATCCAATGCTTAAATGGGTCGTCTCATACTTTTTATAGGAATTGAGGTTTTACTATTAAAAGCCCAAGCCCAATCAAAGGGGGACCCATGTCTGAAAAATCCCTGGGATGAAGACATTTGTCAATATCCTAGAAGGCGCAGTTGCCTATAAATAGCCAACTACCCCTCCTAGAAAAGGACCAGAAAATCTATCCAAAAAATATAGAGAGAAGTTAAGAAAAGAGAGAAACTAACCAAAGCATATCACTTCGAGAAATAAACCGAGAAAAGACAGCCGAGCACCGAATAAAAGGGGAGAAAGATCAAGACGAGAGATTAAATAGTCATATCAAGCACAATTGCAAAACCGAAATACTAATCCGAGCAAATGTAATAGTCCGAACAAGGACAATAATCCGAGCAATAATAAAGATCAGGAAGTGTCCTTTATTCACGGTTGATTTACCATTATATCATTGTTGAAAAGCCTAACGCGACCGACCAAAGTTATGGCTTTATCAAATGGTGCCGTCTCCGGGAATCATCTAGTTCCCAACTAGCTTAGAATTCGAATACCAATACTCTGCCAGACGAGCGACAATGGTTACCAATGTAGAGGAAACCCATCCCGAGATAGTAGAAACCAATAACCAAAACACGCAAATTAGCCAACAAGACCTCGACGATCTACTCGCTATCCGCGACAGATATGAAGTTATCCAATCCGGAAACCAACCAACAACCTCCTACGTCAACCAAGAACAACCGGTCGAACCACCCCGACATTTCATCGAAGAGATTGTCGACGAACACCTTTCGTCCTCGGAGGACGAACAAGACGTGCCCGTATTAAGGCGTGCACGAAGACGCTTAACCGGGTCCCAAGCAGGGCCGAGCTCAAGAGTCCCTTTGCCTACAGCCTCGGTCAACTCCGGTGCTCGTTTACAAACGGACGAAGCTCATCAGTTTGGCATGCCCGAGGATCATGTACTCGGACAGTCGCCCCGACTACCGACTAATTCTCCGAGGATGATTACACCACCCACGGTGGAGGTACAACATGTTGTTCCGTTAGCCGATGAAAGGAACTACGCCCAGCTACAAGCTCAGCTGGCGGCATGCATGACGGCCATGACAGCGGCCGGCATCGTATTACCAGTTATCCAACCCGACAAAGACCCACGCCATGAAGTGGAAGATTCTGCCTACAGGGCCGCCCTGGAGGCAGCGGGTCGGCGACCCGATACAAGAGTCCCCCACCAAGGGGGCAATGTCCCAATAACTATCGTCCATCCGAACACTCATATGGAACGTGTCCACACAAACACGAAGGACGGAAGATATCCCGAATACAGGATCGGGGAAGGATATGGCCCATCACCACATCAGGGAGGATACTCTCCCCCCTACCAAGTCACGGATGACGCGTTCCAACAGGCTTGGAACGTATGCCAAGAAACCCCGTGTGCTGAACAGATCATGCGGTACCACAATCCTATGGGATTCGTCATCCCCGAATTCAGGCTCTATGATGGGAAGAGTTGCCCTATCGACCATCTGAGGCACTACAAGACGAAGATGGAACTGTGGAGTGATGACCATGCGCTGATGTGCAAATTTTTCAAAAACAGCTTGGGTCAAGAGGCTTCGTCATGGTATCATAACTTACCACGGGGCTCCATTAGAAACTGGGCAGAATTGCTAAGAGCATACTCCACCCGATACGCTGCTCATCGGAAAAAGAAGGTTAGTATCGAAACCCTTCTTAAAATGGCGATGATGCCAAATGAAAGGCTCAACGATTACTGCATACGTTTTATCGACGTAGCAAACCAGATTCCACGATATGCCAATAATATAGCCATCCAAAACTTTATCAATTCCATCCCTAATGGCTATTGGGCGAGAAGGAAGTTCATAGGCAAAAACTTCCCGACCACTGATTCCCTGCTAGCCTATTGTACCCACCTCACCGATAAAAACGACGAACTGCGCTTCCTCAACCGAACTCTACCGAGAAGAGAGTCGGTCCGCGAGGCACAAGTGGGTCGCAAAAGAGTTAGGAATAACCAGGAAGAAGCATTCCAACCGACCAGAAAGGGCAAAGAGCCCGAGGTCCATAGCAGGGTAGAGCGACCACGAGCACTAGAGCCCAAACTGCTCCAGATCACATACCCAACACCGACCAACGAACATAAACCGCTCCAGCTCACCTACCCGATGCCACCCAAGCCATTTCAACAAGTTCGGCCCCAAGAGAGGGAACACCGAAACACTTTCGGACCGGTCGAGCTGCGATACACTTTCAACCTATCTGCTGAAGATATCCTCAAGGATATATGCAGGGAAAGTTGGTATTCCCGACCACAACCGATCATCTCTCCCCCCAATCAGAGAGATTCCAAGCTCTTCTGCGCATATCACGAGGATCACAGCCATCTCACTGAGCATTGCCGTAACCTGCGATGGAGAATGAACCAGTGGGGCGATGCAGGATACCTAGCCAAGTTCATCAAAGGAGCTGGGAATAAAGGCAAACAACTGGCCATCGAAGGATCCGACAACCGGCAAGGCAAAACGATCAACGTCGTTCATATGACAAGACCCAAGGGTCCAGGCGGGGAACGATCTCGACAACGGCAGCTGGCCCACTTTGGCCAAGTATCCAAGGCATCACAGGCGTCGACCTCTAAACGACAATGCACACAACGACGACTTCCGCCCATTTCTTTCTCGGATCTTGACGAAGAAGGGGTGATTTATCCCCATGGAGACGCCATTAACCTTCGAGTTCAAATTGGCCTAGACACGGTCGGCAGGGTACTTGTCGACCAAGGAGCCTCTTGTGATATCATGTACAGGGAGCTCTTCGACAAAATGGAACTCAAGCTGCAAGATCTACGGCCTATTGACGTCACACTGATCGGATTCATCTCCGAAACGACTAAACCGTTGGGTAAGATCGTCCTCAGTGTCACAACCGGGTCCGTGTCGGTTCCCGTGGAGTTCTTAGTGGTTAATGACCACTCCGGTCACAATGCAATATTGGGCCGACCTTGGTTACATGCCATGAAGGCCATACCCTCGACCTATTACCAAAAGGTCAAATACCCAAATGACAGGGGAGAGATCGAGACAGCCAGAGGATGTCAAGAGGATTCAAGACACTGCGAGGAAATCACCGCGACTCTCCAAAAACAACGAAGCATGGTGGAACAACCCACCAGCACTAAGAAGCTGATCAACCAAATATCCAAAGCCGAAAGGGTTGTCGAAGAACAAGTAGGAGAGACACTCAGGAAGGTGTATATACCAGATATGGACGAGGAGCATTACTTCCTCCTCGGCGACAACCTTCCAAAACAGGAATCCGAAGAGTTGAAAGCATTCCTTCTCAGCAACACTGATAAATTCGCCTGGAGCCCTAAAGATATGCCGGGCCTAGACCCCAATACAGCATGCCACCACCTAAGTGTAAACACCGAGTACAAGCCGATAGCACAGAGGAGCAGGAAAGTGTCTGTACAGCATAGAGCAGCTATAATCGCTGAAGTACAAAAGTTATTGGAGGCTGGAGCCATAAGAGAGGTTTACTATCCAAAATGGTTGTCCAACCCGGTCGTCGTCCCTAAGAAGAACGGAAAGGAGAGAGTATGTATAGACTTCACAAACCTCAACAAAGCCTGTCCGAGGGACCACTTTCCCCTTCCAAGGATTGATCAACTGGTGGACGCAACTGCGGGGGCAGAACGGATGACCTTCCTTGACGCATATTCAGGATACCATCAAATTCCCCTCGCCCGCGAAGATCAAGAAAAGACTTCGTTTATATCACCTTTGGGAAATTATTGCTATACGGTAATGCCGTTCGGCCTACGCAATGCGGGAGCAACATACCAAAGGATGATAACAAGGGTATGTCGAGATCATATAGGGAAGACGATGGAGGTATACATAGACGACATGGTCGTCAAGAGCGAAAAAGCCACATCCCACCTTCAAGATATCAGCGACGTTTTCCGAACGCTGGGCGAGCACAAACTGAAACTCAATGCGAGCAAGTGTGCATTTGGCGTCAGCAAAGGGAAATTCTTGGGGCATATGGTTAGCCGACGAGGAATAGAGGCTAATCCCGATCAAATAACGGCTCTACGAAACCTAGCAGCTCCCAAGAATAAGAAACAGGTACAAGAGCTTACGGGAATGATGGCCGCGCTGAGCAGGTTCATTAGCCGATCCGCAGATAAGGGACGGCCATTTTTCGAATCACTCAAGAAGGATAGAAAATTCGTCTAGGACCCGGAATGTGAAGTCTCATTCAACAATCTCAAAGAGTACTTGAGGACACTGCCACTGCTAGTAAGGCCGAACAAAGGAGACATTCTGGCATGCTACCTAGCAGTTTCCACTACAGCTGTGAGCGCAGTTATCCTAAGAGAAGAAGGTCGCGAACAATTTCCGATCTACTTCGTCAGCAAGACTCTGGTCGAAGCCGAAACACGTTATCTATCCTTGGAAAAGCTGTGTCTGGCATTGGTCGTCGCAACCAGAAAGTTGCCACACTATTTCATAGCTCATCAGGTCCGGGTATACACAAAATTTCATATTAAAGAGTCACTTCGACGGACGGACATTAGCGGCCGAGTTGCCGCCTGGGGGGTCGAGCTATCCCAATTTCATATCGAGTTCGCACCCCGCCATGCCATAAAGGGACAAGTCCTGGCCGATTTCGTCGCAGAATTCACCGAAGGCTATGACGAGCCTTTGGCACTCTCTCCACAATCACACTGGCAGATACATGTTGACGGATCAGCCACCAAGGACGGATCAGGAACAGGGATCGTCCTGAAGTCTAGAGAGGGAGCAATCATCGAAAAAAGCATAAAACTGGGCTTCCGAGCTACCAACAATGAGGCAGAATACGAGGCCAAGATAAATGGCATGCTTATTGCCCGGTCCCTCGGATGCTCCCACTTAATTGCAAGCTCAGACTCCATGCTCATCGTCAATCAAGCCATCGGCGAGTACCAAGCAAAAGATGATAGAATGATCCTCTACCAAGAGAAAGTCCAAAGCTTGATGGCAACCTTCGAACAGTGCGAGTTAGTAAGAATCAATCGCACCGAGAATGCACATGTCGATGCATTGGCCACCCTAGCCTCGACATTAACATTGACCGACACCCGGTCGATCACAGTGGAACTACTGCCGACCCCGAGCATAATAAAAAGGGTAAACCGGGTGACATCGATACAGTACGAACTAGGTTGGATGGAGGACATGACCCATTATCTGCGAAGTGGAATGCTTCCGGTCGACAAGATAAAAGCGCTGAAAATTACAAGAAAAGCTCCTCGCTTCTGGTTATCCGAGGACGATAAACTATACAAATCCAGTTACCGGGGACCACATCTACTGTGCGTCCCGACCGAGCTACAACTGCCGGTCTTGGAGGAAATCCACGAAGGATCTTGCGGAGCACACATCAAAGGGCGATCCCTTGCAAACAAGGCAGTGACCCAAGGATATTGGTGGCCCTATATCAAGCGAGACGCCGATGCATACGTCCAACGATGCGACAAGTGCCAACGATTCGCCAAGATACCACGGCTCCCTTCATCTATGATGACCCCGGTATCAGCACCATGGCCGTTCGCTCAATGGGCAATTGATTTGGTCGGTAAACTCCCAAGAGCACCTGGGAATGTGGAATATCTGATCGTTGCGACTGATTATTTCACCAAATGGGTCGAAGCTAAACCCCTCCGAGAAATCAAAGCCAGCAACGTCAAACAATTCATTTGGGAATACATCATAACTAGGTTCGGTATACCGTACGCTATAGTCACCGACAATGGAACCCAGTTCAAAGATGCCAATTTACAGCTGTGGTACGAGGAACTCGGTATCCGAAAATTCTATTCGACGCCGACATACCCACAAGGAAACGGGCAAGCCGAAGTGTCAAACCGAACAATATTAGACGGCATCAAGACCACCCTTGAACAAGCAAAGGGGAGGTGGCCCGAGCGGCTACTCAACGTTTTATGGTCGTGCCGAACTACACCCAAGACGGGCACCAAGGAAACCCCGTTTAGCCTAGCATACGGTGTTGAGGCCATCATACCGACAAAGATCGGGCTACCCACGCTCCGAACGACGTTGGTCGAGCAGGGAAATAATGAACAAAGAATGAGAGAAGAGCTCGACATGATAGACGAGAAACGAGAGATAGCGGCCCTTACCCTAGCTAAGTATCAACAAAGCGTGAAGCAAACCTATGACAAGAGAGTAAAAGGGTCTAAAGAATTCATGGTAGGAGAACTGGTGCTGCGACGAGTGACGGTCTATACCCGCAACAAAATACATAGCAAACTAAGCCCTACCTGGGAAGGCCCATACGAAATCGTCAAGCAAACAAGTCCAGTCTCTTACAAAATCAAAAGCGTCCTGTTCGCCAACAGCCGAGGGGAAAAGAATTCTTGGAATGTGGCTAACTTAAAGAAGTACTACGTATAGGCAATGCTCCGAATACAAGTACAAGTACAAGTACAGGTGCTACCTTACCCTTCTTGCTTAATGGCATTATCTTTCTTCTTTTGAATGAATAAAATATATTATTATGCTGTCTACTAATACTATGAAATTCCGTAAATGGCGTGTTACCGAAGGAATGTCTAGGAATACTATGAAATTCTCAACATGGCCGAAGTGCCTAGGAATACTATGAAATTCAGTAAATGGCGTGTTACCGAAGGAACGTCTAGGAATACTATGAAATTCTCAACATGGCCGAAGTGCCTAGGAATACTATGAAATTCCGTAAATGGCGTGTTACCGAAGGAACGTCTAGGAATACTATGAAATTCCCAACATGGCCGAAGTGCCTAGGAAGACTATGAAATTCCGTAAATGGCGTGTTACCGAAGGAACGTCTAGGAATACTATGAAATTCCCAACATGGCCGAAGTGCCTAGGAAGACTATGAAATTCCGTAAATGGCGTGTTACCGAAGGAACGTCTAGGAATACTATGAAATTCCCAACATGGCCGAAGTGCCTAGGAAGACTATGAAATTCCGTAAATGGCGTGTTACCGAAGGAACGTCTAGGAATACTATGAAATTCCCAACATGGCGTGTTACCGAAGGAACGCCTAGGAATATTATGAAATTCCCAACATGGCCGAAGTGCCTAGGAATACTATGAAATTCCCAACATGGCGTGTTACCGAAGGAACGCCTAGGAATACTATGAAATTTATATGCAGGTACAATGCAAGGAATTATTCAGGTCCACATTACGGCGGCGATGCAATATAAATTGGCTAAAACAATGAAGGAGAATCAATCTAAACAACAAAATATCAACAAGAAGCATCTCCAAAACAGGAATAACGAAATAACAAATGATTTAGCAAGGAAAAATCGATCCAATCAATTAAATAGCAATACGGCAATGGAAAGGTACAAAACAGGAATAAAGAAATAACATAAATAGTCCTCGCCCGCATTACGGAGGCAACAAGAAGATCATCGACACTAAAGGGATTCATTTAAGAAGAGCTACTGCAGGAGGAGCACGACGGTAATTGACCGAGCTCAATCTCTTCGTCATCCGTCGTTGTGTACCCATCAGACTCATCACTATCAAAACGCTCCTCAGAAATGAGGGCATCAAAATTGGTCGTATGAGCCCCAACACAAGTCAGCGTCTGAAGCCGCGCGTTGAACTCGGCTTCTTTCGCGAACTCGTGAGCATCCGAGGCCGCTTTACGGCGATCATCGTCAAAGGAGAGGTTACGGCGAGCTTCGATCATAGCTGCGGAAGCATCGTATCTGGCACGGGACAAACGGAAATACTTCACCAACACGTTGGCCTTGGTCACAAGCAACTTTAATTTGCCGAAGTACTCGTCCTTTGCACGCCAATATCGATCCAAACGATGCTCCTGAACCTCAACAGCATGCTCGGCACGGCGAACGTATTCTCGAAAAGAGGCCGCCTGGGTTTTCAGCTTGGTCCGCAGTCGAGCACATTGGTCGGTCAATTTGACATTTTTGCTCATCAAAACAATGTAGGGCCACCTGTCAGGCATCTCACTAGCCGCACCAGATGAGACCTCGTCCCGGGCAGCACCAGTAGGTCCTAACCCCGGGTCAACTAGGCATGGAGAACCAGCCTGGTGCGACATAGTAGCATGTGCCTATATATAAAAAAAAAAAAAGGGGGGGGGAGAAGAACGAGAAGAGATGAATATACAAAAAAAAAAGAGAAAAAAAAAAAAAAAAAAAAAGAAGCTACACAAAAAAAAAAAAAAAAAGAAGAGAAGAGAGAATTTTTTTTTTTATACAAGCTACAAAGAAAACGACAAAACAAGCTACTTTATTAATCCGACAACCCCTCAACAGACGCCGAAGTCTCTACTACATCGGCAAAATGACTATCTCGCAATGAATTAATTTGCGTCCCCAAACGCTCACGAATGACCGCCTCGATTCGGTTCAAGGCGACAGTGGTTTCAGTTACCCCGGCCTTCGCATTAACCATGCGCTCTGCCCGGGATACACCACTCATTCCTTTTATAAGCTCAAGCACCTCTAAAGCGCGAGCTCGGGCCCAATACGCTTTGGCAAAGGATAGCAGCAGGTTCGCGTCCTCGAAAACGGCCCCAAGGACCAAGTTCAAGCTCGTCACACGACCTCGGGCTTCATCACGAGAATGTCGTAGGGCACCGAGAAGTTCCTTCGCTTTACCCTTGTTTGCCGTATAATGGGCGGTCTTTTTACTAAATTTCTCTCCCAAATCACGTAACCGAATCGCCAAGTTGGAAATATGAATATTCAGACCCTCGATTTCCTGATACGCACAAGTCAATTTCGCGGTCAGGGACGCGTTAGATCTTTCCAAATCTTCCATTACGTCACCTACACTACGACTAGGCGAGGTCCAGACCACCATGGCAAGGGGGTTATTTGGTACCTGACAATATTTTGTTTTCACATCCTTCAAAATATGACGACCATCAAAAGAAATTAACCCAAGAAAACCCAACAGAAAGAAACCACAGCACCTATATTATCACTTCCCCAAAAGAATCTGTTTCTAGATACACAAGAGACCAAAAAAAAAAAAAAAAAAAAAAAAAACATACTGCTAGGAAGATAGTCAAGGTTCCACCTGAGGAGATACTGGTGGGGGCACAACAGTAGCATCCGGTCGAGGAGTGGACGGGGCCGACATAGAGTGAGGACGCAGCGCTGTCGAAATTGTCTGTCCCGGTAGCCGAGGAAGCTCTTCTTCACGAAGATTCGCCCAGTCCAAGGGTTTCGGCGGTGCACCATGCGGACACGGATACACCAACTCCGACCACGCCCTATCCGACAAAGGAACATTCGTGAAATTGAGCGCCCGCACATGAGCACAGTATACAGAGAAGTTGGCCATCATAGCTAACTTTGTCCGCTCCTCCGCATGTGCCGTTTTCAGGGCAGACACCTTAGCCTTTTCGGCTTCCACGTCCTCTGCCAGGAGCAAGTTCTCTTCCTCTAGTTCGCCGTACTTAACGACCATGCTCTCTTTTTCCGCCTTCAATTTCTCGCCATCCTCGGTCAGGTGCAGAAAGTCCACCGACAGCTTGTCATAATTCTCGCCCAGGCTTTTCTTCTCGGCGACCAATTTCTCCTTCTCGGCCACCAACTTCTCTTTCTCAGCCCCTAGAGCTCCAAGCTGATCCCGTAGCGCCACGGTACTCACAGCAATCTGCACTTCAACACATTAGATTCCAAACAGAATACAAGTACCAGACCTATATAGCGAAATACGAGCCCCACGTACCCTCAGCGCATCCGCGTGGGCCTGCTCTATAACCGACATTGTAGGTTGGGCAGATAGTCTTTCTGCATCCTTGAACACAAGGGGTTTCAGAGCCGTATACCCCATCTTCAAGGTTCGCGGTTGCTCCAGCAGTTCACCCCTACATCGGTCAATGTAACGGGTCATTGCAACCCCATCAACCAACACCTTCTCGGATCCGTCGAGAGCCTCATCCTCGACACCCGTCACAACATCCCCGGCATTCTCTTCGCTGCCTTCCATTTCCACCCCCACGTCCTCCTCCAACTGATCAATCTCAGGGGCCCTATGATCGATCTCTTCCTCAGTACGGAGGGGCGAGCAAACGGGCAAATCTATCGGATCCTCGGTGGGGATAGGCGAGATGACAGGCAACGTCATCGTACCCTCTCCCATGTTAGTCAAGAGGTTCATATGTCCGAATACATCGTCGATCGACCCCTGAAACACAATAATACCCATAGACCGGGCAAGAGCGAGGGTAACCAATGGAGAAGTCAGTAGCTGAAACAAGATGACTAATAAAGCAAAGCACTAGCGAACAAAATGACAAACCAAAAGACAAGAAAATCATAATACATATACACATACCTCACCCGGCGCAGAGGCATCCTCGGCGGTATCCCCTTCGGCGGCAGCCACCGCCCCCTCGCCCGAGCCAACGATATCAGCCTCCTCGGTAACCGATGTATCGGTTCCCCTGGCCCTCTTCGTTACTCCACCAACAGGGTCAGACGCATGACGCTTAGACCGAACGAGCTTCTTCCCGAGCCGAGCAGCACTTCGAGCCCGGACCACTTTCAAGAACTCTTCCTCGGGCTCTTTGGGGATCTTGGGCGCAGGATTCCCCTTGGTCACCGACCCCATCGGGTACCCGAGCAGCATCGGGGCACTACGACTCGCCGGATCCGGCGTCGGTCCCGGCCCCCACCATTTCCAAAGAGCTAACAGAGCCTCTACATTGGGAGCGCCGAGGTCTGGCATAGTGGGAGCATTGGTAGCCGGCCCAGGGATCTGGTGTCCCGGACAAGCCCATTCACCAGACGCAATAACAATACCAAGATTGCGCTCTTTGTTGATATCCGGCAAACCGATAACGAGCCGGCAAAAGGAACGCAAGGTTTTCAGATACGAGCTGCGCCGCTCAAAGCTCAAACTATAGACTCCGAAGACATCCTTCAGTTCAATCGGTATTCCGGACAGCTCCGATAACCTTTGGATACCATTCAGCGTACGGTAACCATTTAGGGCCAGTTGGGCCGGAGCAATCTGGACGGCCTCAAAGAACGAAGCCACCCAGTTTGTAAAGGGCAGTCGAAGACCCCCAGTGAAGAATGCCGAAGAGCGCACAGCCACCTCGCCGGCAGGAACAAATCCCAGCACCTCCTCGTCAGAAATAGGAAGTCGGATATGTATGTTGTCAGGTATTCCGGCAAGCTCCTTAAAATCCTTTTCTACGAATGTGCCAATTTGTGCCACACTTTGACTCAGAATTTCCTATCCAAACATCATCAAAAGTCCATCAATATACTAACCAAATACACAAACAAGAACCACATCAATATAACGAGAGCCACCACCCCCCCCCCCCCCACACACACACATTAACCAGATACATAAGAATCATCAGACATATATAGATAACCTGAACCATATACCAACGACACACCTATGACCACAACGACAAATCAAATACAACTCCTAAAAGAGGGAAGGGGGGAGAACGAATAATCACTTACAGTAATCATTATGAGCAAGCAAGCGCGAACAGCAGCAAGTCTTCCAACAAAACCACGAAACCCTAGATCAAGCGGCCGAACTCTTTTCCTTTTTGGCGGGAAGAATATGCTTTAGAGAGAGAGATATTTTCTTCAGCAAATTCTGTGATAAAAATAAACAAGATTACTTGGCACAATAGAAAGGAGTGGAGTCACAAAAGGAATAAAATAATAACCGTCCTTTCATGTAACAGAGGTTTACCTTTTTTCCAACCATACAAAAGTCAACAACCGCTGCTCTTTTTAACATATAAACGCTCCAGATTTCGCCACGTCAGCGCGTATCCCACTACCCAAGGCAGTTCACATCATTAGACCTAAATAAACGGCCAGTGGACTCTACCACGAAAAGCTTCCCACATATGCTACCACTACTATCACACCGAGAATATCCCCCGATTAAAGTTCCTCGACTCCCAACCAATCCTTACCAAAAGGGCACACCGAACAAGGTGGACGAAGACCGTTCCTAGCTTGATGGCAGGGAGCATCAAGTCTAACAACGCTCTCCGGGGGGATAACCGGGCATATTATTCGGTGTATGCTCAGAAACATAAAAGAGAAGCAAACAGGAAATAAAATAGGACAGAATCAAGTGCAAGACAAGTTTTATTCATCCACAAAGGGGGAAACACAAACAATACAACAGAAAAAGAAAATACACCCATCCTACTTTTTCGAACTATCCCCCATAACAACATCCCTCTTCGCCAAAAGTTCCTCCAGACGCTCCTTCTCCCTAACCAAACGAGAAATCGCCATCTCAGCCTGTTTCAAGGCGTAAGACTGAGACTCGCATTTTTGCTCGGCCTTGAAACGAGCAGTGCCCTCCTCGTCCCAATATTGTTTAAACCTCCTCGCTTCAGTCCGAGCACACATGAGATCATGTTTCAGCCATGACATCTCAATTTCTTTTAGTTGAAGATTAGTCAAATCCTCCTCCCCAAAGCCAGGGGGACGAGGTAGCAAAAAGGTAGGCTCCTCTTCCATAAGGGCTTTCTTTTTGGAGGCAGACCTAGTGATGGGAGCCATCTCACGCAAAAGCAAGTTAGAAGCAAATTATAAAACAAGAGAGAGGTAGAAATTGGTAATGAGATATAGGCAATAGGGAGCATTTATAGAGAATCAAAAGGCACAAAGTACGAAGCGTTACAATGGTTCACAAGACAGGCACGAGATACGAAAAGATACAACTGATTCATCAAATACAGAAGATAAAACACAAATGGCAAAAGGGGAAATACATAAGAAAACCAGCCCAATCTAAGGATCAATGGGTGGAAAAACCGAACTGCCAGACCGAGAGAAAGCAAAACGAGCAGAACAATTCAACCGAGCTTGGTAGGAATCGTTCATGGCAACCAAATTGTCATTCTCCGAGGAGAGCCTGTTGTTTTCCGTAGTAAGAACCCTGACGCGCTCCACGAGCCGAGCATTCTTTACCATTATGCTAGCTAGGCCTTGAGGAGAGTTGTCAAACTCATCTTGAGAATGGTCCCAAATTTCCTCGGCATCATACCAGGAGTTGGCCAGATGGTTTCTCTGTAACAACAAGTGATCGAGCTGGCGACTCAGTGCCGAGATCTCGGTCCACTTCACCGTCTCTTCGGGATAAGAGCCGAACAAGCTCAAGGCCAAAACGCCATACTCTTTCTCAAGCCTTGCCATCCGACGGCGGACCCGAGATACCTCAGTGTCCAAGCCCTTCATCTGAGCATGATATCTCACCACAGGTCCAGACATTCTGGGAAATTGTTATAGTACGGAAGAAAATAAAGGGCTGAGGAAGAGAGAAGCAAAAAGAAAAAAGAGATGATAAACTATCAAAGAAAAGAGAAGTACTTATAGAACGGAGAGTATGATATTTTATGACCTTGCTTGGGAAATTGCATATTTCCTGACATGCTTGGGGGCATGCACATTTCCTGACCTACTCGGGAGCATGCACATATGTTTGACAGTGATTGGGACATCTACTGACATCTGAGACTACAGTGCAGAAGAAATAAAGACGAGATATTCAAAGATCTAGATTCCAGACAAACAACAAACCACAGGTGCAATATAAAAAGAAATGCAAAAATAAAAGGACAAAAATACTTTTCATTAATGAAGATGGAATACATCATTGATCATTACATCAAAAGACAATATTACATCGAGGTCTGTTACATCAAGGTCTATTACATCCGAGATAAAAACCTATTACATCCGAAAAGATCTATTACATCCGAGAAGAGCTAGTACAGAAGATCAGGCAAAGGATCAACTATATCAGCTGACCAAGTGAGCAGGAGACGCCAAAAAGAAAAAGTAAGAAGAAAGAGAAAGGAAAAGCAAGAAGAGGAAAAGAAGAAGAGTGCAAGAAAAGAAGAAGTGATAAGAAAGAAGAGTCAAAAAAAAATAAAAAATGACAAACCCTAAATGTAACACAAAACCCTTTGGATCACAGGGCTGATTGTTACATCGTAGTGGTGCAGAAAAAGAAGAAAAAAGAAAAAGAGTGATGGGAGAGAAGATGAAGAAAAAGAAAGAGGAGGCACATAAGAAAAACAGATGAGAATAAGATAAAGAAATGAAGGAGACAGACAACTAAAAAGGAAGTCAATGAAACAAAAAAGAAAGGGGAAAAGAAAAGAATAAAAAGTACGAGAGAACAGAGTATAAAAAAAAACACAAGAGAGGAAGAGGAAAAAATGAGGGAAACTGAGAAATAAAGAGAAGAAAAAGAAAGAGATGGGAAAAGATGGGGAAAAGCAGAGAAAAATAAAAAAAAAAAAAAAGAAGGGGGAAGGTTAGGGGGAAGTCGATCGGTATCGATGAGAGGGCCCGGCAGAGACATCCCTGTCCCTCAGTGTCGGGTTCCCCCTTAGCATCTCATTCTCTTCGACTAGAGCCTGACGAGCACGTCGGCAGTAAGCCAGTTCGGATCTTAGCCAAGTTAATTCCCGAACCATCTCGGTATGGTGATAACGCATCACCTTCAATTCCTCCTCGGCATCCCTCAACAGCCTTTGTACATGGTTATAGGAGGCTTCAAAGGCCTCCACTTGCAAAGCTAATGCTGATTGGGTGAAAGGACCAGACATCTTAGGGAAATTATAAGATGAGGGTCTATATATGGGGGAAAATAATATGATGAGAATTGTGGATGTAACCATGCTGTAAGCAGGTATTTATAGATCAATTAGATGAGGGCTGGTATTGAGAGTCGCAACCGTTCGCCAATGGGTACTAAGAAGCGATGGCAATTAAGAGATGTCTGTTCAAGAAAGAACGTTTGGATTCCCCAAAGGTTCTAAAGAAGCGTGAGTAATTAAAAGCCACTCTTGTTCACAAAACGCTTGGATTCTTACCAATATTTAAAGAGGGCAAGTAATAACGGCATTGAAACACGCGTCATTTCTGGGGAAAGGCATTAGGTTCAAATAAATATCCCAGATCTTTTGCACAAAACTCAAGAAAACTCTGGTGAATAAGATTTTTTATGCACAAGGCTCAAGAAATCCTATTGGTCCCCAGATATAAAGAGTAAGAAGGTCCAATGGATAAGATCAAACGCAAGGCCCAAAAAAAGCATTAATGAGGCCACAAGCATGCGCAGTCAAAATAAATTGCATTGGGAAAGTAATTCAGATATAAACAAGAAAAAGAAGTCTTTATTGATTGGTTGATACTTCGTTACAGAAGAAGCACAAAGAGGAAATACAATGAAAACAATAAAATCATTTCATAGAAGGGCCCGCTTCGTCATTCGGCTTCCTTTTCGACCGAGCATACACTTCCTTAAGGGCCAATTTGTAAGCCCTCTTGGAAGCAAGCTGCCTATCTCTGGAGGCCTCGAGCTCTTTGATCCGGGCACGAGCACGAATACTATCGAGCAAAGACCTCTGGTGTTCCTTCTCCAGGGCATCCAATCGCTCGTCTAGTTCGGCGGCCCGACGAGCTTCCACCAACAGCCGGGCAACCCTCTTCTCGAGATAACGCACCTTCTGAACTTCCTCTTCCAGACGGGCAACGTATTCAGGAAGGTTGTCACCACAGTTTTCAAGAGGAGAAGCCATTTGTTCGTTAATAAAGAATGAACTGCATAAAGAATACTGGGACAGTCCCCTTTTATAAGAAGAAACAAGGAGTAGATCAAAGGTCATCTCGAATAAATACAACCTCTTGAACTTCCCAAGAGCATTTACGGCGAATTAACCACAGTTCCAAATCTAATTAAAGTCATCCAAAAAGACATCAAGAAGATAAACAGACAAGAACAAGGAAAGGGAAATATTTTATTAATTTCAAAAACTTCGATTACAACTGAGGAGAAGACACCCCATTCAAGAGAAATTACGGCAGAAATTACAAAAGACTAATTATTTCGAGGAAGAGCCTTCTTCATCGTCATCCGAACTCGGTTTAGACCGAGCATGCAACTCCTTGAAGGCAAGCTTATAGGCCCTCTTTGCTGCCTTCTGCTTAGCCAGATTAGCCTCGAGCTTCTTTATATGCTCGTAGGCCCAATCCCGATCGGCCATCGTCACATGATGATCAGAATCCATGTCAGACAACCTTTTCTTGTAGTCTGAAACCTTGGCCACGAGTTTCTTATTCGCGGTACGAGATTTCTTGATTTCCGTTTCTAAATATGAAATATAATTAAAGGAGCTCTCACCAGTAGAACCAGAAGAAGCCATTATGTCACGGGCAAATTAGTAGTAAAATGCCTAATTATGGAGGGAGCACACCCCTTTATAGGAGTTTTCCTCGAAGAAAGATATTAGGATAGGAAACATTAAATGTGCCCCCCCCTGGGAACCGTCACGAGTCTATTGCGTTTCTCGATGAAGCATTGGGAAAAATAAGACCGAAGTAACGTTCTCGACAAACCGAACATGACTCCCCCGACATGGAAACCACGCCGAGGAAGTCAGGGAGCACTTGATAGAACATAAAAATCAGACCCGAATATTCTATTTGGGTAATAATCAACCCACCTTATAAATGGGTATCCAATGCTTAAATGGGTCGTCTCATACTTTTTATAGGAATTGAGGTTTTACTATTAAAAGCCCAAGCCCAATCAAAGGGGGACCCATGTCTGAAAAATCCCTGGGATGAAGACATTTGTCAATATCCTAGAAGGTGCAGTTGCCTATAAATAGCCAACTACCCCTCCTAGAAAAGGACCAGAAAATCTATCCAAAAAATATAGACAGAAGTTAAGAAAAGAGAGAAACTAACCAAAGCATATCACTTCGAGAAATAAACCGAGAAAAGACAGCCGAGCACCGAATAAAAGGGGAGAAAGATCAAGACGAGAGATTAAATAGTCATATCAAGCTCAATTGCAAAACCGAAATACTAATCCGAGCAAATGAAATAGTCCGAACAAGGACAATAATCCGAGCAATAATAAAGATCAGAAAGTGTCCTTTATTCACGGTTGATTTACCATTATATCATTGTTGAAAAGCCTAACGCGACCGACCAAAGTTATGGCTTTATCAAAAAGGTCCTACGATATAAAAGAGCATACTTATTATAATAATTATTAAACTACATGTTTAATAGATATATTGAGATAATTCAAACTTTAATAATTTAGAAAGATACTATCGCGATCGAACACTTCAGAAATACGTTGAGACGGCCAATCTCTCAAAAATATGTCATAAAGTGACAAAAGTCGTAATAAAATTAAAATATGTCGCTATTCCGTCTGCAATGAGGCATTGGGAAAGATATTTGTCACAAATTTCATTTCTCTTGTTCCAATTGCAAAATCTAGTCTAAGCTCCACAGTTAATCTGCAATTCTTTGAATTTCAAGCTTAGCAAACAGGAATATTTTAATTAATAGCTAAACCTTTTTATCAATAATAATAATAATAATAATAATAAACCTCGTCCAATATTAGTAATGACAAGAGACAGTACGTAATAATGAACATAAAATAATAAACTATATATATTAAAACATATTTGGTGTTTTTTTCACAGGTTCTATATATTTAGATGCGAAGCAATAAGCCAATAACCTTTTTGACATGTTTTTTTCTCAGATTTATTTTCTCCAAATAAACATAACAATAAAATGCATGCATGGCTCTAAATAAATAATCTTATAAAGCTAAACCGTAAATCTAGCATAAATTAGTAAATCTGGTTTGTAGAAAATAATACAAATGAAAGCTCGTGACTGTATATCACAGTGTTATTAGCTATATATATATATATTCTTAGATATTTAATTAGACTCTGCCTAACACTAGTTCACATTTATTGTTGGTCAAGTTAAGTATAAGTTATAACAGATCCCTACTTTTTTAGCTAATTAATATGATAACGATACAACACTAATAGAAGTATATAAAGAACTAGTTCACCTAAATTAAAGACACCGCTTTTAATAATTTTTAGCTAGCTAGCGCACATGTAAGTCATTTTGCGCCAGCATTTAGTAACATTTACGTGTTACAACAATAAATATGTATAGACAATATGGTGGATAGTGTGGCTCATTTCCGATAATAACAAGGTCCTACTTTTTTGTAAAATTTCAATGACACTAAATGTACATTTTATTTTTCTATCATCTACTTGTCCTCTATGGCTCTATATATACTTTTTTTTTATTATTATTATTATGTACGTATACAATGATATAAACAAAAAGCTTGATTCACATAAACTAAATGGAGGAGTAAAAACTTTTAAAAAACAAATATAAGAAAATGGTTGTTAATGCAATTATTGGCATTTACATATAGACGATGGATAAATAATTAAATATTGATATAAAATGCTAACAAGATCACTAGTGCTTTTTGCCTTATTATGTAGAATAATGAACGCATACATAAAATAAGTTATCTACCTTAGTATTATTTTGTCTCTCGCTTTATATCAATAAAGAAACTATAATGCAGTTATAATACTCATCTTAAATGGTGTTGTCTCTTATAATCTTATTGTGGGCATAGAATGAGGCTTCCTTGTTGGCCTCATTATGTAGCTTCAGCTCCGAGACAAAAGCATATTTTATTTTCGTTAATTACGTTTTTGTTTATTTCAACATGGCGTTTCGGAAAGCTTGACTCATTCTTGTATTCAATGAATCAATTTCTAGATTTTACAAGAAAAATACTCATTCGGAAAAAAAGGATTTTATCAGAAAATTTGCTATAGGCGTGAAGTACTACTAGACTTACAATATATCAAAGCTCAAATGACTCATGATTAACTATTATATGTGTAACCAAGCAAAAAGTAGAACACGAGATTAGTTATTTGTTCATCGATACTCTACTTACTTTTTCATTGCGAGTTTCGACTGATAGTGATATTCGTGCTCCTAACATATCTTACTTTATAGCATGTCTACATAGCAGTTAGGAACTCCTTTTTTAACTCGATGATGAAGGTCAGAAAAAGGAGCAACACCCGGAACATCAAACAAAATAGTATAACCCAGAAATACTAAAATGAATGATAATATGGCTGCCAGTGACGAAGCCATGAATCGCATATGAAGGGTGCAAAGATAATCAGGGGTGGAACCACATAGGGTCCAGATTAGTCACATCACCTCCCTAAAATTCTAGGAATAAAATAGTATTATAGCCCTGTACTTTGTAGATTTAGTTGTGGTTTAAAAATGGTGATCAGATACGAATGTGGGAGATAGATTGGTCTCATAGTTTTTACGATAAACTACAAAAAGGTCTCATAGTTACAGTTTAAGTTCTTCTTTTTAGTCTTTCTATTTTTAATTTTACAAAAGTAGCCTCTACCATTTAAGAGTGTTATAGTTTTGTCATCCACTTATGTAATTTTGATATCAACGAAGATGATAAAATTGATTGTAGTGTATCTAAATAAAAAAAATGTAACCATAAAAATGACTTGAAGCCCAAATATGTCACTAATGCTTAAATTGATTATACCGTATCCATATTGTTGGTCTATCTATCGCTATAAGTTTTCGAACCTTTACTTGATTCTATGTCGCCTTGGTTTATTTTAATTTGAAATTTTGCCCTTACTGACACAAACCCCTGGCTCCGCCATTGAAGACAATAAGAAATATTAAACATAATTATATACTCCATAACTAAGTTTTAGAGGAGAAAATAGCTAGTAGTATCGTGGTAATAGATAGGTGGTCGATTTTTTTTATCGGGTGTACCAATCAATTGTATAGTAATAGAATAGAATTTGTACTAAAGAGATAGTGGGACGGGAAGTTTGCATATGTGTAGGGAGGATGTCATGACACAAGGACCAAATTCTCAAAGAGCCTAACATCATTGTCGGATTGTTGAATCCAAATAGGAAAAAAGCTAAAAGTGAGCCGAAATTATCAGAATATGGATAGTATGATTATTGGAAGACCGGCCTTCAAGATCTGAGATCAAAGTGTCATACCTCATGACCCAATCATGTTTACTGTTAGGCTAAACCTTGAGGCATCGATCCACGACACAAGCTTATTTCAGTTGTAGATTCTATATAATTAGGCGTATGTGGTTGAAGCTTTTATGCAAATGAGCTATAGCTTGTTCAAGGCTAAAGAAAAGCAGGAACTAAAACTTAAAATATTTTCAGGCTACAATGACAAACGAATTCAACTTTGAAGCTGGCAAAGAAAAAACAGCTTAACTTAAAATAATAGACAGCTCAAAAAGCGACCACCAAGCGAGACAAAATACTGCTAGCGACAAGCTAATAAGAAAACTCATGCATCTAATTAAGTCATTATTCAACAAAAAGATGTTGCTAGAGCAAGTCTGACAATACTACTACAGACTGAAAATGAAGAAAATCCAAGTGTAGGGCATTGCCGTTTTTTTTTTTCGAAGATTGACATTGACGGTTATTTGCATTGGAAGAGCTTTGCTCTAAAATAAAGCAACATAACCATATTATCTAGATGAAGCGGTATCATTGTTGATTCTGCAACAGATGAATGACAAAAAATATTGACCAAGATGTCAAAGACCAAACAGTCCTTACATTGCCCACAAAATCTATTGCTAAGGACAGTTTTTACTGTATTTTAACAACAGTAAGCGCAATATTTATTTTATATTATAGACATTATTTGGAGCATGTTTCAGCTCTTCTTTTATGAGAGTCGTATTGGTGCTTGTTCTGCAGGATCTATTTTCAAATATTCCTTCAATTCATCAGTTCTCTTCTAAAACACATGATAACTTGCATAATGTATTCTCCAAGACTTTTTTTCTCATTTTCTATGTAAAAGGCGATACTTTCTAGGTGACCTATGAAACAGAGAAAATAAATATACACAAAAAAGATGGAAAGTAATGAAACGGTGTGCTTGTTTGGATAGTAAAAAACAACCAGATCTCAACATTTTTCGATGTTTAGTTGGAATTATTCGGAACAACAAAAACAGAAAGGTTCTTTTACTCCCAACTGGAATAATATATAGCCGATACAAAAAGGATACATTTTCCTACAAGCAAATATGTATCCTTTTCAGGATAATTTTTCCACTTACAACTAGAGCTAGAAAGAAAATTTACAGAGGCAGTGAATAATTCAAGAAGTAACACCAAAAGGCAGAAGTGCAGCAGCCACTATCCTGCCTTCCTCATTCAATATGTTGTATGTTGATGACGCGTTTCTCTGCATCCAATAAAAAATCAAAATAATCCTCAATTAGATCAGATTTCGGTTTAACTTTTAACTTTTTTATAGCTTCCAATATCTAAAATTGTACATTTCAAAACGGCATGGAACTTTATCTACTTAACCAAGTGATCTAAAAGATATAATTTCCTCTTTACTGAATCAAATCTGATAACATCTGTTGCTATAGGTTTCAATTTAACCAATCCGTTTTCGTCTGACATGTGACATGCTTGATAATATTCGATTTCTCCTCCTGTCTTAATTTAAGTAGTATGCAGGAATAAGAAGATTCAGTTTCAGATAAGATAATACTTGTATCAAAGGATGATTTACTTCAATAAGAAGCTTCTGGAAGTTATATTTGATTAACATTTAATTATCTAAACTCTAAAGCATACCGAGTCTAGAGCTTCAAGCTTCATGCCAGTTGACAACACAAAGCGACGGAGTTCTGGAGGTACTTGTTGAATGTACTTCCCACAGCCAATTATCAAAATTTCTACAAGAAAGCAAATAAATCAAAAATGGATAGAAGTTGGCTAGCTAATATTCTTGTAGCAGCGTCCAGATATAGAGACAGGTTAATAACTAGCCTTGTGAATAGAAACCTCGGTTTTAGCTTTAGGTTATCTGCTTTAAATATTGTAATTCACATACCCAAGTAGATGAAACTATGGGGGGCAAAAAGATGCGTTGACGCTATTTAGCTAACGCTCCTCATTCAGAATTCTGCCCCATTTATGTCCACAGTTTCATATTTTCAATGAGTTTAAACAACCCGCAAGCTTGTCAGATTTTTTCTATAGCTAAACACACATTCTATCAGGTTAAAACCAGAAACGATCTCAACCCAAGAAAAACACTGCTTCTTAAAATTCAACAAAGACTAGACAAATAAAAGTACCTTACCTGGTATGGGCCGGATTATTTGGAACATGGATAAGCTGCATCATAAGAAAAAAATATGAAATGAGAATCAAAAAATGCATTTTTTTAAGGGGGAGGATATATGAACATCACCAAAAACATTAAACTTGACAATAAAATCTTAGCCGTTAATTTAATGGTTGAGATCTAGTCTTTTGCATTAATTTTTTTTTGGTAATTCAACTCTCCCTCTCCCATTCATCAAGATACTTTCCTGTGTAACAATGAAACGATCTCAACCAATCCCTCACCGTCGAAACACTTAAATACAATTTAAGGCCTCTATTTCCCCATTTCTCTCAGAAAATCCAATTGCGCAATTTCTAGAACGACAATTTGTTGTAAAATCTATAAAGATCTGCAATTTCACATAAGGTTTCTCCCATTTTGCCAATAGTTGAATCAACAGATCAAGCAGTAAAACATAAAATAAATCTAACTAATCCATTGATGGGTCTACTACTGTTTTCCTAAAATATTTCTTAAAAAAAAACGTAATTTTAATGAACAGAGTTATCAATTTTGAATGGAAAGTCAAAGACGAAAAACCAAACTAAGTGACTTAGTCAAGATTTTATTCCTACTGTTTGTATAATTTCTTTGGGTGAATGAGTTAAAGATAAAGGGAAAGGAAATAAGGAATGCTATGTGAAAGATTAGATTAGGGAGATGAAGTATACAGTCAAATGAACAAGCGGGAGAGATGCTAAGTTTTTTTGTTAAGCATTGGTTAATCCTGAGCCCTTAAATTCAACGGCTAAGATTTCAGTGTCAAGTTTAATGTTTTTGGTGATGTTCATATATCCACCCCTTTTTTTAATGTAACCGCATAAATTGGTATGCACATATCTATGAGAGAGGAAAACCATATTCATATGCAATAAGTCGATATAGGTGTTTGACCACTAAAACAGAACCACCAATATATACCATCTGCAACACCATTAGTAACAACTTTCAATAGGAAGAAAAATTATACCTATCTGCAGTAATATCCGAAAATGTTGTGGGATGCCAGGACGTTATCAAGTTCCCCACACAAAGCACACTACCTTCATAAGCAACTCCATTCACTGTGAATCCATCATCAGTATACCTAGAAAAAGTAAAGCATTAGTGGTTCAAACATCGTCCGTCGCCTTTCGAGTATGAGTGCGTTTAGAGTATAAATTCCACAAATTGGACCTTAACTATCTCACAGTAAGCATTACAGTGATCACTCGAATTAGACAATACACAAGTTCCCTCAACAAATTAAGCAACTGATGTCCTATGTGACAAACTTATCTCAATCTATAATTTTTATGAGCAATTTAAGGTTTATCTAGTGATTTAAGCATTATCACATCGAAGTTCCACCTTGAACAAGCATATCTATAAGACAACGAGCTTCAGCTTCCAAAGTAAAATATACTTATTTTCACTCAAAAAGTATTCCTGTGAAAAATGCAGCAAGTAAAAGCAAGTTCATATAAATTTTCAAGACAAAACTAAACTTTCATTATGCCTATCGATCCATATTTTCTAAAATAAAATAAAATTATATAAGTTCAAGGACAGTCATTTTGACAAACACAAACAACAGTTTATTTTTAGTTTACGTGTACATATATCGATTCAGCATATCCTAGGGACAAAAAACAGTCACTTCTTCTAAAGAATAGACTATAGAGCGTAATTTCCAATTCTTCTCTCCAAATTTATAATCCATCTCCTATTTTTTTCACTTCTATCAACTTAATCTAACATTTTTACGACATGTAACAGAAAAAACTTTATAATTATCTCACTTTCTTATCATAACAGACCTATAAGAAGACTCATAAATATCAAAAGCACATACACATCCCTGCATCTACAGAAATATATTTTCTACTTTCTAACATTTTACACACTTCTGATGATAAATCTTGACATACAAATTCTTAAACAGAAAACAGAAATTGGGATTTTTGATAATTAAGTCCGAACATATGTACACTAAACATCAACTTTCCCCAAATAATAGCTTGGTGACGAAATAAAATGAAGCATCAAATAACGTCTCAAAATAAGTAGGTGTCCACTTTCCTTTTCTTAATAAATTTTCTCTTTTTCTTATTTTCTGAAATACTCCTATTAGGTAGCAAAATTATATCAAATTACACTCATAACCTCACATCCAAAGAAAGAAACGGTCAATTTGTAGTTTTTCTACATTTTGATTGTTTTGAACTGTTCTGTATTACGATGCTTTCTTGTTGAGCTCTAAGTAAAATTGTTTCAAGTCATTAAATAGCACCGTTTTCAAACATGGCACTTATTTAGACACGGACGAATAAACAGACGGAGTATACATACATACATATATTTTTAACAATTTACACAATTCTGAATTTCTGATGATAAATCTTGACATACAAATTCTTAAACAAAACAAAAAAACAAATTGCGATTTTTGTAAAATAACATTTACAACGTCACGTTTTAATTAAGAAGATGTCTTGCTCCGAAAACTTTGATGTTTTAATGCGTTTTTGTTGAGTACCAAGTGATATTCTATCAAATCATTAAGTATCAATGTTTTTAAAGCTCTACACTCACCAAGGGACAGAGAGATTATATATATAGATAGATATAGACAAATAGACCTAAAATAATCCATAAATACTCATATCATATCAAAAGCACATTTACATAGTATAATCCATCTCCTATTTTCTCAGTAGTATCAACTTAATTTAACATTTAACTACACATTGCAAAAAAAAAAAAAAAAACCTTATAAACCATCTCACTTTGTTATCATAACAGACCTAAAAGACTCATAAATAACAAAAGCAGATTAACATCCCTGCATCCACCGAAGAAGCGCAATTGGTCATCGGGGAGCTTAATAAGTAATAAAGTGAAATTGTTTCAATTAACTACTATTAAACAGCAATGTTTCAGGAATAGATAGATAATCAAATAATCCGCTATTTAAGATATAAATACATATATATAGAGAGAGAGAGAAAGAGAGAAATTACCCTTGGAAGCGTAATTGGTCCTCGGGGACTTGATCGATTAGGTTGATCTGATCGTAGAGAGAGAAAGCTCTTCTCAACGAGGGTAGAGGTTGTTGTTGTTTATTCGCCGTCGGTGATTGGGTTTTTCTTAGCGTTCTCATTAGCATCGGTAACGCCGCCACCGCTCTCTGCCGAGCCGCCATCTCTCTCTCTCTCCGGAGAAATAGTACTACTCTGCAATTAACCCCTCATGTTTCTGTTTCGCCCAGTGTTTTGTTTTTGGGGCAAAGTAAGTGTGCTATCGCTACTAGTCGGGTAAATGTGAACGGGTTTAGTTAGTTGTTCGACAGTTTAACTGAAATGCGTTGGGGCCTAGATAGACGATAGAGGGTTACGAAAAATGATAGTCGGTAACATCGTTACTGTTCACTGTCGCGTTACCAATTGCATCTTTCTCGGATACAACAATGTTACTATAGCGTTGTGATTTACTTTGCGGTTAACCCACTCGTGTTTGTTTATTATGAATGCCCCCTTATGTTTCTATTTTAATATTTTATTCGTGTAGACGGGTTTTTTTGTGTGAAATTAGAGTGTTACCAGTTTGTGTCGGTCGTTATTTACGGGTTTAGAAGACGATAGTCAAACTGAAAAGTGTTGGGGTTGTTGATAGTTTAACTGAAATGCGTTCGGGCCTTATATAGACGATAGAGGGTTAGGAAAAATGATAGTCGGTAACATCGTCACTGTTCACTGTCGCGTTACCAATTGCATCTCTCTCGGATAGAACAATGTTACTATAGAGTTGTGATTTACTTTGCGGTTAACCCACTCGTGTTTGTTTATTATGAAAGCCCCTTTGTGTTTCTATTTTAATATTTTATCCGTGTAGACGGGTTTTTTTGAGTGAAATTAGAGTGTTACCAGTTTGTGTCGGTCGTTATTTACGAGTTTAGAACACGATAGTCAAACTGAAAAGTGTTGGGGTTGTTGATAGTTTAACTGAAATGCGTTCGGGCCTTATATAGACGATAGAGGGGTAGGAAAAATGATAGTCGGTAACATCGTCACTGCTCAATGTTGCGCCGCCAATTGCATCTCTCTCGGATAGAACAATGTTATTATAGCGTTGTAATTTACTTTGCGGTTAACCCACTTGTGTTTGTTTATTATGAAAGCCCCTTTGTGTTTCTATTTTAATATTTTATTCGTGTAGACAGGTTTTTTTGGGATGAAATTAGAGTGTTACCAGTTTGTGCCGGTCGTTGTTTACAGGTTTAGAAGACGATAGTTAGACTGAAAAGTGTTGGGGCCTAGGTAGATACTAGCAGGGTCGGAGCAGGAAAAACGATAGTTGGAAGTTGGTAACGCAGCCACTGCTCTCTGCCTCGCCACCATCTCTCTCTCCCCCTCTCTTATCTTCGGGATGGAGCAAAATTATTATAGCGTTGGGATTTACTTTGCCCTTAGCCCCCTCATGTTTGTGTTGATTATGAAATTCAACCCATGTTTCTATTTTAATACTAGCATCCTCTCCCATTTTGTTTGGGTAATTTATTGGGTGGCTTACCTAAATAAGTAAAAAAAGAATTATTAGACTTACCAAATTATCCTTCTTTTCGATATATAATAAGCAAGACAACAACCCTAATAATTTAGGACGGATGGAGTATTTTTTTACTTGTTCATTAGATCCTAGACGGGTTTAAAAGTCGATAGTACGACTCAAGGCGTTGCGGCATAGCGCCTTGCGGCATAGATGGCCGTTAACGAGGCCTGGACAAGAAATATGGTTAGCGAATTCAAAAGTCGATAGGTTTACCCCAAGACACTTGGGGGCCTAGGAAGCGGATAGTAGGGGTGGGTTAGGGTCGCGACCCGGCCTATAAACGTTCAACCCGTATCCCGACCCGATTACTTTTGAAAGTGAAAAAAAAAATTCGATCCCGACCCGACAAAAGTCGAATTTTCGGGATTCCGTAGGGTCGGGATAGGTTTATCCCGAATCTCCCGACATTTTTATTTTATTTTATGACGATTCCATTTTTTATTAACAATTTTCACTTGAGAAGTCTGAACATGTTATTAACACGAAATATAATCCTATTTTAAAAATAACATTCCTAATAAATGAAAAAAGAAATTAACATGTAATAGAAAAAATAGTATGAAACTACAAATAATGGAGTAGATAAAAAAATTGATACGTTTTTATCAGATTCTTTTATTATTTAGTTTATTCACACAAGCAATAATTGTCATATTAAATGAGATACATTATGATTATAATTTTTATAATCGGAAAATAATAATCATTTATCTTTCTTGAAAATAACAATATAATTTTTTAATTTAAGTATATTTTTTTATTTTAATAGTTTCATATATTCAAAACTACAAATGTATATTATACTTATATAATTATAACTAATATATAAATAAAAAAGGATTGTACCTCATATGGTAGACTGCTTACATTATATGTTAAAGGTTTAAGGTTTGATTCTTATCATTTGCATTTGATATAAATTAATTTATATTTTTATATAAAATATAAATTAATTAAAAAATCGGGTCGGGTCGGGACAGCCGACGAAATCAAAATTGTCACCCGATCCCGAAATTTGTCGGGTCGGAACAAAGCCCGATATTTTCGGGTCAGGATTTCGGGATTTTTTTTCCAGCCCTAGCGGATAGTGCTATGGGTGGACAAAAAATCCATAAACTCAACTCGTACGGAATGAGACGGGTTGAGTGTCCAAGAAAATCAATCTGCCCCTATCCCAATCCGGTATATATTTTGCGGGTTGGGTTATGGTTGAAGTTTTCAAATCACGAGTTAATCCGCCCCAAACCGTTTCAACCCGTAATATATATATATATATATAATTATAAATATGTATATACATTGTGTATATTTCAATATACTAAACTTCTATTTTTGTTATATTTTAGTTTTATTATCTGTTTACGAATGTTCTAAACATATTTTGATTTGTTTTAATTTATATTTCTTTTTAAAAAGTTCAATTTATGTTAAAATTTAGATTAATTATACAAACTATGAAAAATAAATGACCAAAATAAAAATTTAAAAATCAATTCCAACCCAACCCATAATTTATTTAGCGGGTTGGGTTGGATTGGATTGGTGTTTTAATTGTAACGGATTGGGTTGGGTTGGGTTGGGTTGGGTTGGGTTGACATTTAAATTTTATCAACCCGTCCCAATCCGCCGGCCATTTATTTTGTGGGTTGAATTATGATCAATGCGCCTCAATCCGCCCCTTGCCGATCCGTAGGAGATAGTTTTTGAGATAAACAAAATATTATTGCTGATTTAATCATCACTTATTTGGCTACGAAGTCGAGTCTTTTGACCATTGTATTTAAACAAAAAAGAAACTGTTGTGTGACATATTAGCTCACATATATATGTATATAGATATAGAGAGAATATAGAGAGAGACAACAACATGGTCTTTATTAATCAGAATGTATATGAATGAATGTGAAATACAACACCCCTAACCCTCTTTATATAGATAGAGGGGTAGGGTTACAAGCTCACTTGGGCCCATAAAGTAAAAGCCCAATAGTCCAATAATATCCTACAACACAACCCCTTTGGACGTCTTGAATTCTCCGTCTTCATGCAGTCGATCTGAGTCGAGTTCATTCGCAGTGTTAAACACATAGAAACCTTAGGGACGGAAAACCCAGTGTGGGACATAACCGGTACCTAGGAGAAGCTGTGTAGCCGAATGATATAGGCCGAAATATCATGTAAGTAACTAACCACAAAACAGTGTGGCTCATCAAAACCTTGTCAGAGCAAACCCAATAGAAAAATCTCTGATCGAAGGAAAAAAGAGTACAACAATGGTAGTAGTAGGGATCAACCACAAAACAGGTGTCTCATCAAAACCTTGCTAGAGTAAACCCAGTGAGAAAAACCTCTAGTCGAAGGACAAAAGAGTACACAGTGGTAAGAAGTATACAACAGGATACTCACCATAATTTCGGCAATTTTAAGTGAGATATGATGGGAACGTGTCTCGCTAAAAACCTTGCCAAGGAAAAACCAGTGGGAAAAAAATCTTGGTCTAAGGACAAAAAGAGTACACGAGTATGCGACTGGATGCTCCCCCTCACTTGCACACGACAGGGTGCGAGAATTTCGACTAAGTAGTAATTAGTGCAATAAGCATTTACCTGGATGCTCCCCCTCACTTGCACACGACTGGGTGCAAAGATTTCATATTCCAAGAAAGAGTACGAGCATTCGACTGGATGCCTCATTTACTTACACACGACTGTATGCAAGAAAATATAATGTGGAATAAACCGAGTATTCGACAGGATGCTCTTTAACTTCATATGTGAAGATTTATTTCGGTGAAAAATGCTAAATAGCACAATCTAGTCATGTCTCTCTTGATCGATAACAACAAGTAGTCCTCAAATAAGACAAGTGTTTTATCTGGATCGTGAGACAGAGCATATTTAATTCAAATATGGCTAATATTAGCTCGAAGCCATATACACTCTCTAGTCGTCTCATAGAGCACGCGCAGATCATAGTGATTCGTTTGGAGTCATTGCAAGACCTCCAAGATATCGCCTTATTCCTAATGATAAAGACATACCATGTTAGAAATATCCCTTATGCGGGTCTGATAAGTAACCAGCATCGGTATAACCGAAAAAGGGTTGCGTTAATTCGAGTACCGAAGGGCGTAGGTACACTCGATGACGCAAAATGCGATAAGACAGGCCCTCATCCGCAATTAACTTAAGGTATTGGGAAAATATCTTTTATCCATTTTGTTGGCCCGTGTGCTAACCTTAGAGAGAGAGGGGGGGGGGGGGGGGTGAATAAGGTTTATGGCGATTTTCGCCTAATTAAAATTCTATGCAACTAACCACCCAACTTATGCAAATTCTAAACTTAAGCGTTTAATAAACTTAATGAAATGCTAGAAATCATAAACGCAAGCAAGAATATAAGCAATAATAAAGTTGCGGAAAGTAAAAGTTTAGGGAAAGAAGATGACACCAAGATTTATAGAGGTTCGGCAAACGGCCTACGTCCTCTCCTCGGTACTACCGAGTATTTCACTAAAAAATCTTCTTACGGATATTACAATCCTATCGAGCTAATCAACCGATTAAGCTCCCCCTCACTTTATGAGTGTCCCGAAATGAAAAGACCTAGAGCTTTTAAGCTTCACTTGCTTACAAAGCCTCTACCCGATCACTCGCTCACAAAAATGAGTTTATAAAATACTCGTTACAATTTTATCGAAAATTGAAACAACACCCACAATCGATTGCTTCTAAAATAAGCTAATATGTGGTTTCGATGATGTTTGATCTTTGTTGGAGCTTGTATCTCTTTATCTACAATTTTCCCTCTTTTGAGTATATACACCAAAATGGTGATATTTAGGGTTTTGTATATAGGGATTGAAGGATGATAATTAGTGTGTTGATTGGTGAGTTTGGAGAGAGATTTGAGGTGGTATATATAACAGCAAAGTCTGTTTTTCTGGGTTATGACCGTTGAGGGTTTTAACAGCTATTTTCCAGAATAAGCTGAAAAGCTGTTTTCGAAAACTACAGAAAACGATCGGTCGTTTTCTACAGTCGATCGGTCGTTTTCCAGAAAATGATCGGTCGTTTCTGAAAAACGATCGGTCGTATATTCGACCTGCTCACTGGAAGAAATCTGTACAAAAACGATCGGTCATTTTTGTACAGTCGATCGGTCGACTGTTCTTCTGGCAGTTTTTCCGGTCTTCTTCGAAAGCCCATAACTTCTTCGTTTTAGCTCCGATTCTGGTTCCGTTTGAACCTGTGGCTTCGTTTTCCCAAGCTCTATCTTTCTGGCGTGCTGCAATTTACAAATTCTCTTTTTGGAAAAAACAAGCATTATATCATCGAAATAGAGAAATCGTAAAATCATTAAAAACATAATCAAAGTTATAATCAAAATCAATTATTGAACCCCATGGTTCAACACATTTCGATGGCAGCGTGTTAGCGCAATGTTGTGTCGAGCTATACCATTCACAACATACGAGATGTTCGTCCTAGCACATTAGACCAAGTGCAATGATGCGCTTATTGTACTTAGATATGAACATGATGGTTCAATATCTCTTCATCGTCTCATCAGGGACGAACTGAGTCTATATCAATGTCTAGTGATCGAACGATCATGGGATAATCTAACGACTCAGCGTCATGATGACTAAAACGTCATAACACCTTCTAGGTGTACTCTGAATCATAGACTTAGATTCAATCTTTACGGGACTCGATCATCGGGCCGAGTCACTACCGTGTCTTTCCAAGATCCTTCATTTCGAAGGCAAATCCAAAAATGGATCGCGTAATAAAACACGTAAGGGCATAATACTTGTTCAAGAATCCTATATAAGTCAAGAATTTAGGGGTGGCATCGGTTCAGTACCAAACTTTTTGACTACATACCGATACCGTACCAAACTTGTTTGCTTTAAAAAAATTTATACCATTACCGGACCAAAAAATTCGGTATACCGAACTTTCGGTATACCAAACTATTCGGTTGGTTCGGTTCGGTTCGGTTCAGTTTCGATTTTATACCAAACTTTAGAGTTTACAAGTGATGATAGAAAAATGGTGCGATTTGGGAAAAAAAACATAGTATAAAATTTTAAAAATAGCAGATTAAAAAAATATATTTATTTATATTATTGTTACATTTATTATTATTTTTGCATAAAAGAGTAAATACTACTAGATATTTCTATTAAAATTTATAAATAAATAAAAATATTATAAGTATTCACTAGAAAAAGTAATATAATTATATTATAACAACGTTAATAATTAAATTTATATAAGTGTTTTATTTTATTTGTCTATATAGTATATTTTAATATTTCTGTTTGAATCGGTATCATACCGAACTTACCAAACGAATACTGAAACCGAACCGACTTTCAAAGATCGGTTCGGTTGTACCGTACCGTAATGTTGGTTCGTACAAGTCGGTAAAAAATATCACCCCTAATAATTTTTAGGGGCAATTAACAAAAACATACCATATCCCTATTATATTAACAAAAACATAGCATAATAATTTGAATTATCAAAAACATACCTATATATACTTATTATTTCTTAATCTAATCTCTCTCTCTAACCTAACATATATCTTTCTCACCTAGCATCTCTCTCTAATCTAACATCTCTTTCTAACCTAACATATCTCTCTCTAATCGCACATATGTCTCTCTAATCGCACATATCTCTCTAACACACGATAATCGCACATCTTTTTAACACGTGCTAATCACCCATCTCTCTCTAAAAATGATTAAAAACTCACAAAATATGCATATGCTAATTGTAAAACGTCATACCATAATTTTAAAACTTTATACTCTAATTTCAAAACTTCATAACCTAATTTCAAAAACTTCATACCTTAATTTCAAAACTTTATATTCTAATTTTAAAACTTCATATTTTAATTTCAAAACTTAATACCCTAATTTCAAAATTTCATACCGTAATTTCAAAACTTCATACCCTAATTTTAAAACTTCATACCCTACATATGAATTTCTCTCAATATTGTACATATGGATTCTTCTCTTTCAACTTGAAACCCCCAATGTTTACAATAGTCTCAAAACTCAATAAATAGAAAACAATCTCATAAATTGCATATATTTTTCATATATTACGGGATATCAAATAGTGTAATATTTGTGTATTACGTATGTACATATCTGTATTTATATGTATATGTATATCTATATAATCTAGATGGTGTTCGGTAGTTAGTGACGGGTTTTCGTGATGGAGTAAGGGAGAGAGATAGAGTGAGATATTAAATAAATATATATAGAAGAATGTAGGAGAGAGAGAGTAAAATCAGAGAGAAATAAATAGAAAAATTGATAAGAGAGAGTAATGAAAAGATACATAGAAGAATTGGTAATAAAGAAAAATGAGGGAGAGAGAGAGTAACATGAGAGAGAGATAAAGAAAATAATAAACAGCATTAAATTTAAATTTGTTTGGTATGTTTTTGATAATGAAAAGTTTTTGGGTATGTTTTTGTTAATTTAGTTTAAAAATTAGTATGTTTTGTTAATTTATCCTATTAACTTCAACTTGGAGGAAATTAAGCATTGATCTATTAAAACAAAACTATTTAATAATTGGTCATCATACCAAATTAATTAAAAATTGGTCTATTATTTGTAAAACTAATTAAGAATTTATCACTCATCTAATTACCCAATAAAAATAAAAATAAAATGGAAAAAATAGAAAAAACTTAAAAAATAAAAAATAAAACCAGAAAAATCAGAAAAAAAAACTAAAAAAAAACTAAAATCCAAAAAAAAAGCTTTTAAAAATCCGAGAACCCGAAAAAATGCTTAAAAAACCAAGAAAATTCCAAAAAAAAATGAAAAAAAGTTCAAAAAAATCGGGAACCCGAAAAAACCCAAAATTGGTAAAAAAAAATTTAAAAAAACGCTAAAAATTAAAAAAATCCAAAATCACAAAACAATGAAAAAACGTTAAAAAAAAGTCAGGAACCAAAAAAAACCCGAAAAATGATAAAAAAAAATCAAAAAAAATAGGAAGAAAAACCCAAAATCAGAAGAAAAAAAATGAAAAAACGTTCAAAAGAGCCGGGAACCCGAAAAGAATTGGAAAAATGGTAAAAAAAAATTAAATAAATCAAGAAAAATAAAAAAAATCCAAAATCACAAAAAAAATGAAAAAAAGTCGGAAAAAATCGAAAAGTCCAAAAAATGTTAAAAACTTTATGTTGAACGTCGTTCTTCTAATCGATTATTTTGATGATAACAATATTTGTAAAACATGATAAAAGCTCGTTTTGCGTACTAATCATTTATTGAGTGTGTTAAAGGTTCAAAATGATAGAATGCGTAATTACGAAGCAAATGGTTCAAGCGGAACCTCAATCGGGTTTGAAACGAATTAGTTACGGAGTTTCGAAGTTTGTCGAGAAAACCGAAACATTCCCAGAAACAAAAAAATGACTGTTTAAAGCTAAAACGATCGATCATTTACGAACTGATTTCTTCCAGTGAGCAAAGAACAAAAACGACCGATCGCCAGCATCAACGACCGATCGTTTCAGTGCGAAATTCTTCCAGTGAGCACAGATGAAAAACGACCGATCGTTTTACAGAAACGACCGATCGTTTCTGTAGAATTTCAAATTCCATCTTTTAAGCTTTTCCTGAAAATTGGGCAAACTGCTGAAAAAACCAGCATTTAATTCAGCCAACAACCAGCAACGGTCATGAATTAAATGAGAGACCTTTTGGCTCTACTTATAAGCCATAAATCCATTGAAGAAGACACACATCTTTACTCAACATTTCAAGCAATTACACAAAGAAATTCTTCAAGCTTATACTACTCATTTCTCACTTATTATTCATAAATTATTCTCGATTATATTCTCATTGTAATCTTATAAACATCGATATAATATTTGTTAGTGAGTGATTCATTCAATTCAAACTTGTAAAAGAGTATTTCTATAAACTCATTTGTGAGCGAGTGATCGGGTAGAGGCGTTTAAGCAAGTGTAGCTTAAAAGCTCTAGCCTTTTCATTTCGGGATACTCATAAAGTGAGGGGGAGCTTAATCGGTTGATTAAGCTCGTTAGGTTGTAACCTTGGAACGAGATTCTAGTGAAACACTCGGTAGTGAAAATACCAAGGAGAGGACGTAGGCGCGTTTTGCCGAACCTCTATAAATCTTGCGTTATTTCTTTCCCTTAACTTTTACTTTTCGCATTTATTCATCGCTTATATTTATTGCTTGCTTAGAGTAATTTAGCAATAATTTGTTAACGATAGAGTTTAAGCTATAAAAACCACTAATTCGCTTAGTTAATAACCCATAGATTTCATTCCGCGAAAAACGTACGAAAATCTTATTCACCCCCCCCCCCCCCTCTAAGGTTTAGACACCTACGGACTAACACTTTAAAATATCTTTCAATTGTTTTCAAATGACTTCAAAATGACTTAGACTATTTTTAAAATTATTTGAGCTGATTTTTAAAATGATTCAAACTGTTTTTAAACTTATCGAAAATGACTCATATTGTTTTTCAAATGATTTAAATATGACTCAGACTGTTTTTAAAATAACTCAGAATAACTCAGATTGTTTTTAAAATTACTCACATTGTTTCTAAATTACTCAGACTATTTTTTAAATGACTCGGACTATTTTTAAAATGACTGAAAATGACTTAGACTATTTTTAAAATGACTTAAAAATTACTCAGACTATTTTTAAAATGATTTAAAATGACTCAGTCTGTTTTTAAAATTACTCAGACTGTTTTTAAAATAACTTAAAATGACTTAGTCTGTTTTAAAAATGAATTAAAATGACTCGGGCTGTTTTTTAAAATGACTCAGACTGTTTATAAAAATGACTAAAAACGACTCAGACTATTTTTAAAATGACTTAAAATGACTCAAATTGTTTTTAAAATTACTCAGACAGTTTTTAAAATGACTTAAAACGACTCATACTGCTTTTAAAATGACTTAATACGACCCAAACTATTTTTAAAATGACTTAAACGACCCAGACTATTTTTAAAATGACTTAAACGACTCAGACTATTTTTAAAATGACTTTAAACGTCTCGGATTGTTTTTAAAATGACTTAAAATGGCTTGGACTGTTTTTAAAATTACTCAGACTATTTTTAAAATGACTTAAAAAGACTCGGACTGTTTTTAAAATGACTCAAACTGTTTTTAAAATGACTCAAAGCGACTTAAACTGTTTTTAAATGAATTGAAACGAATTGCATTTTTTTTAAAATGACTTAAAACGACTTGAACTATTTTTAAAATTACATAAAACGACTCGGACTGCTTTTAAAATGACTCAGACTATTTTTAAAATAACTTAAAACAAGTAAAAATATTTTTCAAATGACTCAGACTATTTTTAAAATGACTTAAAAATGACTAAAACTGTTTTTAAAATGAATTAAGATGACTCATACTATTATTTTTTTACTTTTTGGATTTTTATTGAATTTAGATTTTTTGGGATTTGTTTTTCATTTTTTGGGATTTTTAAAATTTTATTCATGATTTTTCGTGGTTTTGGCTCTTTAAAGTTTATTTATTTATTTTTCCAGATTTTTTCGTACTTTTTCATTTTTTCATTTTTATTTTCTGGATTTTTTTTATTTTTTACATTTTTATTGGTTAGTTAAGAAAAATTGACCAATCCTTAATTAGTTTCAGTTTCATGGACCAATCCTTAATTAAGTTGTAGATAAATTAACAATCCAAAATTTACCCCCAAATTCATACTAATATTTATGTGAAGAGGGCTTACGAAGACTTGAAATAATTATTCACAAAAAAAAGCCTTAATAGTTTAAAAAAAAAATTTTTAAAAATCAGCAGCTATTTAATTTAAAAAAACTCAACTGCCGTATAAAAGTTGCAACCACCCTACACTTATTCATCCGTTTATTTTTGAAAGTTTTAGGGGAGTTGGTCTCATCTCTCTCTCCCTCCTTGAAAATTAAGCAACATTTATCTTAATTAAGTCTGATAACGTACACAATTGTCAGGTTAGCATTCCTTTTTATCATTTTGTTGCATTAATTTCAATTATTTGATTTTACTTATTAACTTTAAATTATTATTTTTCTTTTTTCTTAACTAATATTCGAAATAAAATACAAATACACGCGTAACACCACGCATGCGAGCACGACGGCTATATCTATAGCACATGTCACACACATCATATACAATACAATCGCATATGTATTTTTAAAATTCAGATTTTATAAAATTAGGTCTATAAAAAAGCAACTGGCAGTCGATAAGTAAATAAGAATTTGTATTTTCTAAAAATTTCAACATATTGATACTCCAGATTGACGATATCTATCAAAAAAATAATAGGCATACAAATAAAACATCTTCCAAAAGTAAGTTAAAGCTAACAGAGTTTCGTATATTCACATGCTAAACATAAATATTTGGAAACAAACGAAAAAAACAAGATCAAAAAATGTGAGAACCCAGCGAGATGTGCAAGTAATATGAATATTTCTAAAGTAAAAGATAGCTAAATACATGGGTACACTTGTTTATAATTACGAAATAGCAAAGATTAAGATTATGTTTGGTAACAAATTTTTTGGTCTAAAAACAATTTTAAAAATCTGTTTTGATAATCCACGGGTTTTGTAATGTTTTGTATCATGAGTTTTGCCATTTTTCAGTTTTGTGCCCTCAATTCTTATTTTTTCATTTTTCTATCCCATATTTCCACTTTTTTCTATTTTCTGAACTTTTCCGTCCAAAACTTGAATGGGGAAACCAGTCATGTGCACATCACATGATCACTTACCATTAAAATTAAGGGTATTATGGTCCTTTTCACATTAGTATTCAATTTGAATAGTTGGATCATAACATAATGATCCTATGGCTCATAATTTTTTGCATATGAAATAATTTATTTACTTTAACTTATAGATATAGATATATATCATAGTACTATTAATATAAGTCAACCCAAGCATTTTAAGGCTGTCAAATTTTATCTAAATTTTTTAAAAATACTCTCACTCTAATATTGTAATTACTCTCACTCTAATTACTCTTAAATGCCATCACTCAATTCAAATACATAAATAACTTTAAAAATATTATTTTACACACATATTTATATTTCAAACAAAATCGTTATGTATTTTTTATAAGAGTAAAACATTATGTTACTCTTTTAGATTGTTAATTAATTATATTTAATCATTCGATATTTAAATTTTTAAAAAAATATTAAATTTATTTATCGGGATCATATTTATGTCACTACGTATCGCACCCGATGCATGAGTAACTATTACTAGTGTGTATATATCTATACTATTATAATAAGTCAACCCAAGATTTTTTGAGTCTGCCAAATTTTATCATTTTTTTTCAAAAATAGCCTTACACTTTTTTATTAATTACCACAATACCATATTCTCATAAAAAATAGGGAAAAAGTAATAACTAATAACACTTTTTATCCCTATTTAAGCTCTCAAAATTCTTTTGAGTCTTCTCATCTTATACTCTTATATTTTTTTTATTCTCCAAATATTTGTATCATAACTACACTTATTTTCTAAATTTTATCGCATTACGCGTCTCACACGCAAAGCGTGGGGCACGATTACTAGTATATATATACTAGCGCACCTCGCCCACGCGATGCGTGGTGTAACGCGTGGATTAGTGATAAACTTTTCGCATAACAAATGTTTATTCTACTGGAAAAACTCAAATTATAGTAAATTTTTGATAAAAAAAAATACAAATTACTACTAATAAAAATTACCTGTAAATTACTACCAGAACCAAGTAAGTGTTAGTAAAAAATTAAAAACATGTAGACCCAAATAATATACCTGGAGAAAAAGAGAAAACGCAGATAAAAAGGTTGAAGAATAAGAGAAAACATAAATAAAGTGATTGGTTTAGTATCTGGAGAGAGAGAGGGAGGCTATGTTTTAAATAGAACATGGTGGTAGCAGTTATAGGAGTTAGAAGAAATGGAACGTGCAGTTAGATGTTAGTTTTCTTTTTCTCATCAATATGTCCTGTTAACTTTGTGTGTGTTATTTTGTAATTTATGTAAACTTGTAAGATTGTTTGACAAATAGTTGTTTCAAGACTTAAGAGTAAATAAAAAACAATATATATAGCATCGGGAACATCCCTCCACCCATGCCGTAACACGTGCTCCTCCTCCGCCTCCTTACCACCCCCTAACCCTCCCCTTACACACACACACACACACACATATATATATATATATATATATATATATATATATATATATATATATATATACAAATATAGATATAGATATATATATATATATACATACATATATATATATATATATATAACTCCGCCGCACCACCTGCTCCTCTGTCTACGCGGCACCTCACTCATCCACTCCCCGCCGCCATCAACAGATCCACTGCATCCGTATAGACTATATATATATATATATATATATGTAATTGTGTATGTATATGTGTATATAAATATATGTATTTGTATATGTTTTCATATATATATATATATGTATATATCTTTGTATATGGAAATTTTGTAGGTTTTGATTATTATTTATAGATAATTTTTAATCCACTTGAAAATTTGTGATTATTTATTATATATAATTTTTCTCATATTTATTGTGTTCTTTATATGTTTTTATGTTATTATATTATAGTTATATAAGATAAAAAAAAACTTTATTTAGTTATGTAATTATAGATATATTTATATATTTTGTTAATATATATTTATATATTTATTTATTACTTTTGTATAAAAAATAAAAAAAGTATTATTTTTTTTTTAATTAATGAGTATTATTATTTTCCTAAAAATATTTATTTATTTACTTAATAACTTAATTTAAGTAACCATTATTAAAGTAAATAGTCTAACACTCAAAAACAGACATGTGCATGGCGCACACGACCACTAATTAGACGAAAAATCTCAAAAAACCGAAAAAGCATAAATATGGGATGAAAAAAATGAAAAAAAATAAGAGTTGAGAGTACAAAAATCAAAAATGGCCAGACTCGGGTATAAAACATCATAAAACTTATAATCCACTGAAAAACTGTATTAAAATGGCAAGACTCGGGTATAAAACATCATAAAACTCATAATCCATTGAAAACCTGTATTTTAAAATTCTGAATTTTTTAGATTTTTCAGTCTAAAAATCAGATTTTTAAAAGTTAAATAATTTGACTTGTCAAACACTAATATATTTTTAAGATGTTATAATCTATGAGGTCATCATTCTGTACATTAATCCAAATTAAGCTATATAATTAAGATCATAGGAAAAACATATAAAAAATTAAAACACACACAGAGTTAATTAGCTAGTACATGCTAAAACATACGAATTAATGATTGGACTATGAGTTAAACTAAATAGGTGTATCATGTTAAAAACCTGTATTCACCATGAAAAAAAGACCAATCTCACTCGTTAATTGAGGCATCATATGTAAGGACAACCTGTTTACTCATATCTACAATCTTGATAATATAACTAAACAATTGCTGTGGATCATGTCACTTGTAAGGCAAAATATATAAGGACAACCTGCTTAATTTTTTTATTTACTGTCTTGAGAATATTACTATATAACTGAAGAACTGACATATGGGCCATGGTTGAGGGTTAAAAGGCAAAAAACTGGACGTCCAAATATTTGATAGAATCATAGTATTTACATAACAATTAGTAGTAACAAAATATCAAAACCTGGTTTTCAGCCAACATAAAAAACCTATATCCAGCATAAAAAGAGACAGAAAATAAAAGGACAAACCTGCTTAATTCAGTCTTGAGAGTATTACTAGAATAACAAAAGAACTGGTATCTGGACAATGGTTAAGGGTTAAAAAGCAAAAAACAGTCCATCCAAATATTTGATAGCAAGTCGTAGTAAAAAAGATCAAGACCTGATTTTCAGCCAACATCAACCATGGGCGCGGGAGAAAGAGGTAAGTCCAAGTTCTGTTCAGCCACAACGTGTCTACACGAGGAACAAACTCCGGCAAAAACAACCAAAGTTTTCAAAAGAACACCCACGATCACATATCAAATGCAACATCTCAGGTAACAGCTCTGCTCAATTCCTCATTTTGTACGGTCAATGAGTTAAACTGTACCATGCCCAGCTACCTTTACAACCATTAGATTAAAAAATATAGGGTTAGATAATACATTTTCAATAACTAATTTAATTTTTCAAATTTTGACTAATAATTAAATTTATGTTATTATCCACTAGGGTTCTATATTTAGGAGCGATCTAGTTAACTGCTAAACCGCCTTCCAGATTCATTTATTTCGAAAATTTAAAAATTGATGTTAACTTCTCCCTCTCTACTTCTCTACAAATTAGAAAAACATTGAAATGGAGTAAACTTTTTAACAGTCTCTCCCTCCGTTAAGAAAGTACACTTATGTTGTCAAATTATATTCATAACTTGTGAGTATGTGTGTTGTTCCTTTTTCTTTTTTGGATTTATTTTTCTGAAGATCTTGGTATATGCTTATTAATTTGATTTATTCTTCAAATTAATATTATAAATTTATTCTTCAAACATTTATGCATATACAAATTCACGCGTTACACCACGCATCGCGTGGATATGTTAGCTAGTATAATAAATACTCGCATCATTTGTAGTTTACCTTAAATGATTGCAATCAAAAAAAGCTTGTGATAGTTCTCTAAAACTATCCCCAAAAAAACATGAAACGATATCGCTCATTAATCAAGTATCCAGTGCATGTTTTTGAGATGTAAAGACGGTATTATTATTATATGGTGATATCAATTCCATCCATTAATTTTTTTTAACAAGCAAACAAGCGCAATAACCAATTAATCAAAGAGGCCGATGGACTTGTGTTAAGTACAAGTTGTTAACTAAAGAAAACGTATAAAAGTAGTCCACATCCCTTAATCGTTGCCTAATATTTTGGTCCGGATTATGAGCAGCTTTTGAAAAGAGGGTTGTACTATCAGTTCTGATTGAAGTCGTATCTGAAACTGCAAAATCGTGTCTCAACGGTTTGGTCTCCATATTCACTTCACTATAATCATCTTGATCTCTCCCATTTTATTTTGGAAATGGTATTTGATCGGCTTCCAAACCATTTTGGAGTAGTTCGGTGTCATATCAAGCTTTAAGCCTGATTGGATCCTAACTGAACTTTTCTGAATACATAAATTTTGTTGTTCATCCACATAAAAGAGTCTACAGTCAATTGTTTTTAAAGTCTCTTGGATCGAAGTTTCCACTATACAAGGTTGTTACAACCCGTCTATAATTAAGTGTAAATTGTACATTGTTATGGTTTCCACTATACAAGGTTGTCACAACCTATCTATATGTTATCCTGCCAGTTTTTTGTTTTATTTATTAAAAAACATTTTCCAAAATTTGAATGGTGTATTTTATATAAGCACACAGCGGTGTAATAGTTAGTATGCGACGGAACTAATGTAGGATTCAGATTTTATTAACTTTAGGACAGTTGGGTGATTGTGTCAAAAATTAATAGTAGATTTCTTACTTGAAAGAACTCCAGTCCAATGACTAAAAATGACAGATAACTTTAGTCACCTGTGGTCCCTAATTTGAAACATGTAACTGTTTCAACCTTAATTAAGAAAATCTCATGCACACCCAATTTTGTAGCATGTGCCTGTTTTCAACCTTGAAAAAATCTCACTCCCAACTTTCCATTCGTGTATTTTAAAGTACAATTGTTGCAAATCTCAGTAAACAGCCCCATAAAGCAAACACCATCAAATTACAACCAATACAAGGGCACTTCAAAGCGTGACTCAAATGTAGCTTACCAATCAGTCAATCACATAGGAATAAGTATGAAACTATGAAAGGTATTAGCATATTTCTAATTACCAGTATTTCCGATTTTGAAACATTAGCTCTCGACCTATTGGCGTTTTTTGAAATGGAAGTCAAGGAACTAAACAATGATAGAACACACCTTTCTTCCGTGTTACTTTTTCTTCCTCGGATTTCACTTCAAGCAATTTTCTAAATAAACGATGAAAATACACCTTTCTTAAGTTCTTAACATTATCCAAAACTTTTCCATACAAAGACCATTAGTCTAAAGTTATCATGAATATAAAAGCCTTGGATGTTAGAAATGTTGTGCATGAACTAGATAGTTAAGAGGATCTCAAACTTCTTAACTACAGAAATCCTACTTGGCATCTTAATTTCAAACCTCAAAATGATTGGTTGCCATGACAATAATAGATGAGCTACATATTCCCCCTACTATAACAAGCTTTATACATTTCTCTGTATTGAACTAATTCCGTTCTACAACAGAAGAAGGGTACACTAAAAAAGACAACATTTAATCATACCAGATATTTCGCCCGCCACAGATACAACAACAAGAAGATCGCTCTCAGCTAATAAACATAAATAATAACATCTCATCTGCTGGACGACGAGACTTAAAAATAAGTTAAACGTATAGCTGTTAATTGCGCCAGCTGTTGAGTTTCCTAGACTCGAAGGAGGCTCCGTCGTTGAGCATGTCTTGAGCATCTGTTTCCATACCCAGTTTCGATAGGGCTAAGGCTTGCATGTAGAAAGCTGTGGGCCACTCTGGCAAGCAAACTTGGGCTTGCATTGCGTCTCTTAGGGCAAGCTCTGGTTGCTCAATCATCAAGTAAGAGAGGGCACGTCGAACAAAGATTGTTCCCGAAGGAACCGACATCATTGAAACCAACTGCATTTAGTCCAAAAAGGTGAATTGGCTTGTTTAGTGGTGGTATGCAGACAAATAAATTGCCCACTGCTGGAAGATAATATAACCACATGGCTTCGTGTATAGTTCTATACGACTATACATAAAATCATCATCATTCTAAGCCTTAATCTTATCATACTAAGCATTAATCAAACAAATTTGGGTTGGCTAAACTGTACAAGTACATAACGATGGGGTTTCTTAAGGTTTAGTACACTCAACTATGAAGTAGTTTTTTGTACACGGAACTATGAAAACATAGCAGTAGCATACGAAATAACTAGATTGTTGTAATTCAATACCCTGCCATCGATAATGTACCCCCAGGCCCCAGCATACATATTTTTCAACTTTGTACACTAAACTACTGCTAATTGTTCAACAATGATCGACATCAATTAGAATTTGATTATCAGTACACGTGCAAAACTACAAAAAAGTTCTGAGTGTATAAAAACCTCAAATTAACCACAATTATTAAGTGACAGCGTCAATCTGGCAACTCTAAGATGGTATGAAGGGTACTTCCGCTGTGCGAAAGTGATTCTGGAATTACATATTGCAACTACGACATAATTTAGTATTATCCAAATTTAAACTAGTAATTTTTTATGAGCAATTTTTCTTGTTTTTGGAAAAGAACAAAAACAACAGTAAAACAAATCTTTATTTTTGATACCTTGGTGTAACGGACCAGATCACCAGATTATGAAGAAAAAACATACTAAGATTTAAGGAAATCGGAACTTTAAAACTCGTAACAGTAAAGCAAATCTACGAGTCCTAAATATCAAAAAAGAAATCAATACCTTTGAATAGTACTCGATGGCATTTTTGAAATCTTTGTCTCTGAATGCAATATCCCCAAATTTCTTGGTATTCAACATATCTTGTACTTGCTGAGTCCATTCCTGGAATGATAGCTACAAAAAAAACAGCCAATGTGGTTTAAAGTCGCACAAAATCTGATCAAGATTCTGGCTTTTATTAAGGATATTCATCCTTTGCTTCAAAATCAATAAACCAAGTATAGAGTGAGGAAAAATCATTAGTACCTCATTTTCTGCACCTTCCTCGTCCTTATAACCAGTTTTAAGAAATATATCATGAACTGCCGTAAGGTCCATTCTCGCACAGGCCTTTCCTAGTGGAGATAGCATAGGTGGCAGCACCACTGGAGTTTTGCTTGTCAGACCAATCAAAGCATGTGATGAAACCTAAAAAAAAGTACACCCCCCAGAAAAATATAAGGTATTCAGAAACACAGCAATAAAGTCGCTGAAGCATGCACTGTTTAGTTGCAGATTTTAAGCTCAGAATAAAGTGGTTGCGGCTTTTAAGCTGGAGTGCAGACTTGATTTGGTCGACAACTTAAAAAATTGAGCCTTCCTAGATTTTCAGCTTGAAAGAAACTAGAAGCTTTGAGATGGGCAAACCTACCTTTTTACTCAGGCTTTGATTGGTTGCAGCTTTATAGCTCAACATTGGAGTTTTTTCTGCTTAAAGGTTGGACTGTATTTGGTTTGATCATATTGAAAACTGAGTTTTATTTTTCGGTTTTTTGCCTGAATAGTCAGAATTTTTAGCCGCAAGAGCCTACTTTTTCAATTCTCTCAATTAAAAATCCAGCTTACTTGCTTAAAATGTGCAATCAAAAAATCCCTATATGTGAGAAGATAGTGAACAATATATACCTCTTTTTGTTTTTGAAGGGGTAATACTGCTGCAATAAGAAACTTAATATCAGGTCGTTCTCTGGGTTCGTATTGAAGGCATTTTGAAGCAAGTTCAACCAAAGTGGTTGCATCTTCTTTAGCATATTGCCCTTCCAGAGATGAATCCGTAAGTAGCAAAACATTTTTACCCCTTATCAGATCCAATGCCTAGATATATAGCAAAACAAGGAATCAAATTAAATAAGCGCACGAGTTCCTTAATTAGCGAACTAAGAGCACTGATATATCAAGCAAAAAAAACAGAAAGTACCCCAAAGGGACCTTTTAAGTAATATCAGATTACACCTATAGTCCCTGGTACTCTCTGGGTAATTTTCAGTGCAAGTAGCATTGTCCTTGAACTAATGCAAAATATTCTGTCAACTAAACAGATCTGCTATGTTGTAAACTGGTAAAAAGAGTATATGCAGTTTAAATTGTGCAAAAACACAGACTTGGCCTATTGGAAAGAGCATAAATCTAAGTTGTTTCAGAACATCCTTTGTTGAAAATTAAGGTATCAGGTATACAGTTTTCTCGTGATTTACCATAACCCCAGTCAGTAGGATCTAAGCTCTATCATTGACCCCATAAGTGATACCTTTTCTCTACATGTATCTATGAAACTTGCAAATCTCGTTTTAGTAAATGTTTTAGGCAAAGTAAATCTTCTTAAAGAGTTTTATGAGCATAATGTCAGAATGTAGCCTTAAAGAACAGAGATGACAAATGTAACAAAATCAACATACATGGCTAGGAGGAATATGCTTTCCACTGAGAAGGTCCAATAACACCGTCCCATAGCTGTATACAACACTCTCTGCAATGACTCTACCTGCAAAAAAAGGCCGCAATTACTTTATACGAACTGCGAAAAGATGAGAATGGATGCAGCTTTGAAGCTCAATTACTAGCTACTTTGAACTTGTTGTGCAGTTGGCGTTTGGTTTTTAAATGAGTTCTCAACATTTCTGCCTGAAGTAAGCTAGAAGAACTGAACTCGATTTCGCACAGCCTTTTCTTGGTAAGTTCTCTAGCTTATTTGTTATAAGCCGCACCTAATAGATCACTAATTAACTGAAAAACACACGAAATATCCTTAATAAACTAAAAGAAAGAGTTTTACTACGTCGCAAAACTCAACGACTCTAGGCTCTAGTTTTCTCTATAAAACCCATTACTGGAAATAAAAATGGTTTCATTGAAGGATGAGGTGCAAATGGAATAAGAATATAAAATTCTAACAGACATTACATTTTTCAAACAGGCTCTAAAATCAAACACATTTTTTGTTGTAGTTGATCAACCACATGAAGACCTATTTGCAAAAAACTATACTATGTCACATCCACACGCAGCATTCGGATATGCAGAAAAGAATGGAATGTTAAGATATATAGAATCCTACAAAGTGAAAACATAGAGATATATTTACCTGTACGTAAAAACTCTGGTGGAGTATAAGCCAGATTTGTGCTATAACTCTTCCCATCTCGGCTATTTTTTATAAGACCAAAACTTGACAACCGTGGATCACCTTCCTAGCACGATAACAGAAAAGGAAGCATAATGTGATTTACTCTTTATCTGAAATAAATGGTAACTAAAATATCACCATGAAAGCAAATCTATTTCCTAAACAGTAGCATGCTAAAACGTACCTCATCAAAAAGAACCCGATAGGCATTTAAATCGTGATAAATTTTCCTGTTTTCAGTGCTGCAATGATCAAGAGCCTGTGCAATATAACATGCAACTCTGACACGCATTTCCCATGGCAAAGGTTGTTTTTCCCCTAAAAGAAATAAAAACCAATAATATCTCAGAAATAGATCCTCTACAAAAAAAACTGTATATAGCAACAAGTTTCATACCGGAAGAAATCCAGTAAGAAAAAGATCAGCCAGCAGCTGAAATTGATCATGTTTCTTGACTATGTTACAGAGCCAAATGGCTCAAACTAATTACACAAAAACAGTTTTCCCAGGAGGAATTAACTTGTGTACAAACAGGTTTACAGCACTTACAGAGTTACAGTACAGCGATACAACTCCTTTGGCCCAAAAAGTTGGTATGTTTTCAAACACATCTAAGAGTCTAGCAAGGGATATCATTTTCAAATAAGTGAAACTCACAAATGAGGTAAAAAAACATATGAATAATTTTTTATATTTCTAATCACAGGTTCTTATTCATCATACCAGTTAGTCATAAATCAGAACCAAACAGAGGATATCTTAAGTAACATCAGATTAAGAAATAAAATTCTTACAGTGAAATAGATGTTTTGATAGCGTATCATGAGGCATATATTCTGCCACCAAGAGGCGCTCATCTCCCTCAGCACAGCAACCAATTAGGTTCACTAATCTTCTATGCCGAACCTTGCCCACTCCAGCAGCTTCCACCTGAAAAGCATTACATATAAATGGTAAGCTCCTCTAACATATTCAACAACCTTATAAAAGTCAAAATAAAATTATTTTAAGAAAATACCGATAAGAAGACATCGTTGCATCAGTATTTAGAAATTTGAAAATATGGTTTCTGAAAGTATTTCGGATTGTGAACTGTTGTGATGCCACAAATAACAACAGAAAATGGAAAATTTGTTACTAAAAAAAATCAATATCATCATTTGCATGATACCAAATATCTCACAAGACGGCCAACTAAGAAAAATCTTAAGCCTCGGTAATATGTAATTGCACAACACACATTAATCTTTGATACCCTTGCAAATCTTGTCATATCCCAGAAGGTTTTTTTAGCAAAACATCCCAGAAGGTTTTTTTTTAGCAAGACAAGTCACTGCTCACTGGGTGCATTTGTACACTTTAACCTTGGTATAACAATCGTGGGTAAGTGAACCAAAATGCATAAAAAATTTGACTTTCCCAGACGGCAATGGTTAGACTAATGGAACAAAAAGGCACCAGTTATTAACTCACAAGACTTTTCTTAATAAACTAATATAGTCATGGTCTACTATTGTGAAACTATCCCCACGGCAGGACCTTATCTCCCCATTATTATACAAGAGTGGGAGAAGGGCCTTAAATCTTCTTCCACAACTTAAAGGATTCGAATAAAACAATATGACCTAAATTTATTACCCCTGGAAGAGGATCACTAGTCAAACCAGGAACAAAGGCACAACAGCTAATAAACTGATCAAAACATCAGTTTGCAGGACAATATGGATAGATTAGAAAAATGAAAAAGGCTGATAAATTACCACAAACTGTTGAGGATCAGGCCATGATTGCTTAGAAAAACGCTTAATGGCAACGAATTGATTGTTCTTAAGCTTGCCTCTGTATACGACATTTGGTGCTTTCTCTCCACTTTCTGACACTATTATTTCGCTATTAAACCCATTCGTAGCAGCTCTTAACTCAGAAAGAGCAAATTCTTTAAAAGCAGGCACTTTGTCTTGATCCACTTGATCCTCGTTGTCTTCAAAAAAAATTAAATTTAGAATGCAAAAGTCCCTAAATTTTCAGAATAATGTGTCTTTGTGCGTAATGTACACAGATGTATGCACATGTAATCTTGTATCAAAATACTACTGCTGAAGGTACCACATTCAACTCACTTTGCAAAGGTCTGAAGTTTTAAAGCAATAATGTATGTAACACTAATATTGTATAAATCACACAAAATCTTCAATCTTTTTTTGGTTGAAGATTCTCAAAAATAAAATAAAAATATTAACCATGCAAAAAAGATCCTCAGTTCTGTGAACAATAAACTGCACATTTAAAATTAGCAGTACTTCACAGTCCTTTTACAGTAGTGGAATATACATACACACATAGACTACAGCGGACAGACTCATTTCAACACCAATTTAAAGTCCAAAAACATTCATGCATATATGTGTCTGGTCATATAACATTGCATCTAAACCTTTTCAGAAATCTTATTTCTTAATCACTAATTTACCAATACCCTAAAAAAATCACACGCATAATTCACCTATCTTGGAGTAAAAATCATTAAAACCCCTTAGAGGTCTTGTTAAGTCTAAGTTGCATACATATTAATACCTACCAAATACCAATACCCAAATAAAGTACAAACACAAAGCTTCCAACCTTTCTAAGGAAAATTCTAAGTTGCATATTTCTCAACCAAACTTGTACCTTTTTTCGGCTTCCTAATCATTGATTTACCAATACCCTAATAAAATCCCACACAAAAGCTTCAACCTTTCTCACTCACAAAAAATACAACAGAAATTAGGGAATGTTGGGGTGCGGCTTTAAGCAAAGAAACTGGTTTTTAACCTTTTACTAGTTTGAGAAAAGCCTAGGTTCATCCAGCTTAAAGCTTCTAGCTTTTCCAGGCCAAGAAACCCAGAAAAGTTCGCTTTTAAGCAATGCCCAAATACAATCCCACAAAAAAGGTTCAACCTTTCTCATTGATGGAAAAAATCCAACAATTGATAGTAATATTTGGTTGCAGCTTTTAAGCGAATAACCTGTTTTCTAGATTGAGAAAAGTCTAGGTTTATCACTTCAAGCTTCTAGCTTTTTCATGCCAAGAAACCAGTAATAGAAAACTCTTTTAAGTTAGTCAACCAAACACAGTCTAGCTTTTAAGCAAAAAAAAAACTACCTTCAAACAAATGGTAGGAAAGGTTTGGTTGCGGCTTTTAAGCAAATAAACTGATTTCTAGATGGAAAAAAGTCTAGGTCCATCACTTGAAGCTTCTAGCTTTTTTATGCCAAGAAAACCTATCATATATAATCAATCAATAACTTACAAGCTTTTCATTACACACACACACACACACACACACACACACATATATATATATATGTATGTAAGAAATGAGTAAAAATGATTAAGAATGAATTTAAAACCTGGATCTGGTTTGGGGTCAATAGGTTTTTGGTCAGGTGACTGAACATTCACTGTTTTGGACTGAAAACAGCCCATCTTTAATTCTCTTTTACATAGACAGTAAAAAAAAACTATCTATGTGTGTGTGTGTGTAATTATTTAGAACTATGTTATCTAAATATTGAAAAGAGGGGTTTGAAAGAGAGAGAGAGAGAGAGAGAAGGAGATGATTGGAGCAATGAACGAGCAGAAAGGTCACATGAATTGAATAGAGAATTAGATAGATAGAGTGATGATGATGCACGTGAAGTGGGAGATTTTGTTACATAAAAGCCTTTTATCTTTTTTTCAACTTTTTTTTATTATTATTATCTCACTTTTACTTGGGTTAATGAATAAAATCATAATTCACAAAATATGATATTTTCACCTTTTTATTATTATCTCACTTTTACTTGGGTTATTTTATGAAGAAAATCATAATTCACAAAATATGACACTATCTGTATTTTACTATTTTACAATGTACAAAATAGTAGAGGTTTCTCTAGGTAAGAAAATATTTTGTATTTTGAAGTTTGGGGAAAACTGAAAAACATCTACTCCACTTTACTATTTTGTTTTTTGTGTAAATTATTTGACTCTTGGAATAAAGTAAGTGAAAAAAAATGTACTTTACTAGTATTTTATTTTGGTGTAAATTATTTGACTCTTGGAATAAATTAAGTGAAAAAAATGTACTTCACTAGTATTTTTTTGGTGTAAACTATTTGACCCTGGAATAAATGAAGTGGAAATTATGTGTATTTTGGAAAAGTAAAAGAAGATGTTACACGCTAAGAGCTATGTATATTGGTTTGCATTTGAGATATTGCATAATATTGAGTAGCTATATATAACCAACCTTGTTTGTTTACCATTTAATAATATTGCGATTGGACTACAATAGATATGGTCCCTACATATATCATGTTTGGCTAATGCAATTAAGATAGTATTACTAATGAAGATTGTATTATAAATGATGTCAAATGGATCATTTCTATATTAGTCAAATTGTATTATAAATGATATGGTGGTATTAGAAAATCAAAGATTAAAACTAATATAGCAAAAGACAAACATGACCTTTTATTAATATATCATGGTATGGTCTTTGACACTTTTAAGCATAATTATATATATCTAATAACTTATATATCTAAAATCACAATTATATATAACATTTCTCATATATATATATATATATATCATTCTATTATAATAAGTCAACCCAAGAAATTGAATCTGTCCAATTTTACCCATTTTTTCTGAAAATACCCATGGTTCTTTTTGCAATTTACATTGTTGCATGCACACTAGGTTTACGTACAAACATTTCCATATAAGATTTTGCACCTCTTTTCATTCCACGCTCCTCTTTTTTCTCCCTCTTTCATGTTCATAAAAATCTGCTCAATATAAAGAGCACACCCACTGCTCGACATAAAGAGCACGCCACTAGATTTAGTTAGTTTTATTTTATATTTTGGTGAATTCAATTTTTCTACAACTACATTTTTTTATAAACGTGTGTATTGGTTCCTTCATATATTTTGGTGAATTCAATTTTCGTACAACCACATTTTTTTATAAACTTCTGTATTGGTTCGTTCCTTCATATGCATGACTTATTCCCATACTTTTTTTTATCGAAATCTCTCAGGAATTGGTTTAGTACGTACGACTAGCATATAAATTTTATTTGTTGTGTCAATCTATTTTCAGGCACATGGAACCTGTGTGTAACTCAAATACGGCCATCGATACCAATAAAGATGAGCTACAATCTTCTTTGCAAAGCGACAGAAACCGAACTAATTATCGTAGTTGGAGACAAAATATTAGCTAAGAACTAGCAACTCAACGTAAACTACGACATCGTCAACGACAACAAGTACGTATACAAAATCTGAACGAACAAGAAAGGAATGCTAGACTCGAGCATCGTCGTACTACACAACGTCAAATAAGAACACAACGTCAAACAGACTTGGGACGACCAAAAGTATATCGTTGTGTAAGAATTTATTCTCAAAATCATCATGTAGATAAATTGCTCTTGCACCCAACTGTAATTGTCAATATTGTAATGCAACATTATTCCAGCGTGAAACTACCTCGATGTGCTGCAATAATGGGAAAATCATATTGGAACCAATCATATCATCAGCTGAGATGTTCTATTTATTTGCAGATCAGTCACAAACAGGATACCGCTTTAGACATTACATTCGTGCATATAACCATATATTTTCTTTCACATCTATGGGGGTTCATGTCGATGAAGAGGTAAAAGGACAAGGCATATACACATTTCGAGCGCAACGAGCTATTTATCACAAAATAGGTAATCTACTACCGAATGGTAATGACATATCACAATTCCTGCAACTATATATTTTTGTTACAGACAACGAAATGCAGAACAGATTGAATGAGAACAATACTCTTCAGAATGAAATTATTCAGAGTATCACAACAGTATTTGACTTATACAATCCGTTTGTTTATACCTTTCGCCATATGGCTCACCGTCCAGACTTGCTCGAGTGTAAACTACAAATCAAAGAACTACCGCCTAATCGTCGACAATATGACCTTATAAGTGCTTCAGAAGTTGCTGCAGTTTTAGTTGGCGGTGAAGAAGCAGGGAATATTGATGCAAGAGACATTGTAATTCAATCGATCGGAGGGGACTTCACTTTTCTCTTAGATACTACAGGCTATTATGATCATTTACAGTATCCACTTCTACTGCCTTACGGGACTTACGGTTGAACCCCGAATTGTTCGACTTTAGAAAGACGCAATATCCCATGTTGTGAATTTTATTCCTATACGTTACAGGTATATCATGTTATGATTTTTTATTCCTATATGCTACAGGTTTTCTTATATGTACTATTTTAAAATTTATCGTGTCTGTTAACTTTAACAATTATAGATTCAACCCAACGAACGTTCGGTTTTATTACGGGCTGGACGACTTATTCAACAATATGTTGTGGACAATTATGTTAAAATTGAGCCAAACAATCTTCGATGGAGATGTTTTTGAAATTGCACCATAAACTCAAGTTTTTTAGTTGGTGTTTTAACTTTGGTTTTTAAATGGAGTACTACGTTTTAAAATTATGTGGCCACGTTTTGAAGTTTTAAAATTTCTCTACCGTCTTCTTTTTGACAACTTATTTGTTTCCAATTCGTTTTTATCCCGAATAGTTCCAGTATATAATATGAATCGAGAATATTGGGTTTATGGAATGCTCTTATGCGCGTCGCGCACGCAACGCGTGAGACACGGTTACTAGTATATATATATATTATGTATTTTACTAGTTTACTTATTATAGATATAAATGTAATTTTGTAAAATAGTACGATCCAAATAAAAAGCAAACAAACATTTCATTTATATTACTATTAATTCCGTCTTGATTTCTTATCGCGTCATAATCTGAATGTATTACTAGCGTATGTACTGTTAATACTGCAAACAAAGCGAGACCTATATGTACAAAATAAAATAGTGTCACTGTTTAGCAATAAGGCATACCCACCTTTATACTCATTTCATATCATGAATAAATAACACCTCACCGTTTTCTATTTCATGAATTGATAAATGTAAATTACCCAAAAATTTGAGTATAATTGATTAGCTATCTAAGAGACCAAGCTTGCAAATGCGAAATCCAATAAAATCCACTGATGGAAATGAGTGTGCCGATCTCATATCAAAACGAAAATCCAGTAATGATGTAAAGAGCAGGTCACGCTAGAGTAACATTCCACTGTAATTGTTTTCTTCTTGAGTGATGTATGTACATGTCTTTGTTAGAGTCGGGTTAGTAAGATTATATTTAAGTTTTTTTTTTCCTTCTTGTTTCCTCGTCACACATACAAAAACTAAAAATTGGAGAAACATACCCTTCGGGCACATTCTATAACTCGTTTTCTTTTTTCGTTTATCCGTCACCATTGCAAAAACCACCATCAATCATTGCAATTTGTGCCTTTAGACATCTGTTTAACCACTTTCCGATGACTTTTTTTGGCAATCTTTGATTAAAGAAGCTATCAAGACCAACCACCACAATCGAATTTACTTCTGCAGTGTCGTTGCGACAACCTCCTTTCTCCTTTTAAAAACTTATTCTTTTTTAGGTGAAAGCTTAAGAAGTTGGCACTTGACATACTTGGATAAAGTTTATCAAACAATTCCTCCCATCAAATTTTTGGATGAAAATTGTTAAAATAAAAAAGTTCTAAACATTTACATTCCAGCTCTCATATTTTAGAAATTTGCATTCCAGTCACTAAATTGATGAAAATGACAAAATAAAAAAAAAAGCACATTTTCAATTCCTAAACTTTTTCCGGGAAAAGGCGAATTTTCAATGATTTTTTCAAAAAAAACGTTAGTTTATGATCAAAAAAGGTACTGAATTGTTTTTCCTTTTACCAATACATTGTTTACTTGAGCAATATTTTTTATAGGGATTGTTTACTTAAGAGAAATTTACCAAAGAATCAAACGACTTTGAAAAGAACTTTGTTTTTCAGGATTTTTTTTTTTCCTTTAAATAAAACAACCTTTTCTGAGAACTTGATTTATTTTGGAAAGAGATTTACATACTAAGTAAATTTTTTGAAGAAAAAACCTTTCTTTAAAAAGCGATACTATTATTAAAAAAAAATCTTTTGAAGATTAATATTATTTCTTACTCATTATATTTAAAATTTGTTTTTTCTAAAAATTAGTAATTAAAAAAAAAAACTTGTATGACATATTTTTCACATTTCGGCAAAAATAATTAATAAAAATACATATTTTACAAACTTTTGAATCATAGAGATTTTATTTATTGTGTTAAAAAAATTAAGTCGAAGTAATATAATTTATTTTTTCGAACTGAAATCTATCTATTATAATTTTAAGCTTATATTATAAAGTTATCAAACTATACGAACTAAATTGGTAATTTATAAACTTATTGTATCCAAATTAGTTGACAAGAGGTTATTAAATCATTAATACAGAGGTTATTAAATCAATTTTTTTAAAACCGAGGTCACCAAGTCGATATTGATCTGAAACATAGGTCAAATTAACCCTAAGATGTAAAAACAAAATGAAAATCCCAATTGTTTGTTTTCAAAGACCACTACTAACTACAAACATCAGTTGGTTATGTCTATTCGACTATCGCCATTTTTTCTGAATTTTGTAGTCCATATGGAGTCGTATTTGTCTAACTTTCTTTAGGTTCTTATACGTGGCTCACTGGAATTATTATTTTTTAGCATTTTATCTGATTTTTACTGCTTCGATAATATTAGGTATAAACATTTATTATAATATCACTGATTGACCATAATTTTTTTTTGGGTGCAAATTGACTATAATATTATGTACAATATAGTTTGAGTAATGATAAACCACGTTATAAATAAATCTTACGTATAAGAGACTTGAACAAATTACATCAAACATATTTTAGTGGTTAAGGAGTTTGCATGCTATAATTTGTCTCACATTGTGAGGACTAATTATACTACTTTAGTGTCATAAATTCGGTTTAGTGTACTGATTTTCTAAAATGTTAATTTAGTGTATCAAACTTCACAAATACGTTGATTTAGTGAGCTCCTCAACTTCACGGATTTTAAACAATTACAATTCAACCCACTTATTTAAGAAATTAATATAACTATATAGCCACTGATTTGTTGAAAGTGACAAAATTAACTATTTTATATTTTTTTAAAATACGTGTTTTTAAATAAGCAACTTTTCTTTATAAAATAATCCCAATAGATTGGGACTTTCTCAAAACAAGAGTTATTTTTCAGACTAAAAAAAAGTAACCGTTTTTTCCTCATTTCCTTTTTTTCTGATTTAAATATGCATATTTACAATTCAATCTAGTCCGAAGAGTTCAAAATTGTAAAGATGCATATTTAAATTGCAAAACATTAAAGTTATAATACTTCCAACTTAAATATTTTAGCATAATAAAAATTGGAAATTGTCCGAGTGATTCAAAAGCTTGTAAAAAGTTTATTTTTATTTAATATTTTTAAAAAGATGTGAAATATAATGATTAGTTTTTAAAATAACTACTAGTTTTTATAAACACTACATGTAATTTTTTTTATTTTCATAAATGTTTTAATTCGTAAAATTTTTGTTTAATACAGAATTTATTTGCAAAATATTTTAAATTTCCAAAAAAACCTTGCTTTCTCCAGGAAAAAAAAATCAAGGAAAAAATTGTCTTCAAAGTCGTTCTTCTTTTGTATATTAAAATTTCTCATAAGTAAACAATTTAAAAAAGTATGTTTAAAATTGTATTTATTTTTAAAAAAAGTTTGCTTATTGGAAACGTGTCTTTTACAAAAATTATAAAATTAAAGAGTTACTTTTGTCACTTTCAACAAATGGGTATCTAGTTTATTAATTTTTAAACTAAATGGGCTGTATTGCGATTGTTTAAAACTTATGAAGTTAAGTAGAACACTAAATCAAGTATTTATGAAGTTTGGTATACTAAATCAACATTTTAGAAAACCAGTACACTAAATCAAATTCATGACAAAATACAGGTACTAAAATGATATTAGCCCCACATTGTGACAATGAATGCGTTAATTGTGAATGTATATCTTACCTGCAATAATATACTTCCAGGCAATAAAGATTACAGATTCTCTAGATTTTGTTTCTTCATATAGAAAAAAGACCAAAATGTTCATTATGTTGATAATTGGAAAGTAAATAAATAAGAATGACAAAGTGATAAACCTTACCTTAAAAAGTGACCTTGACCTAGATAGGTTTAGCCCGAAAACCAGTACAATAAATCAAATTCATTAGGTTCATTATCCCGAATGAGAAAGAGATCCCGTAGGGTCGGGATAAATTTATCACGAATTTTTCGACATATTTTTTTAATTGTACGACGTTATTTTTTATTAACAATTTTTATTTAAGAAGTTTAAACATGTTATTAACACGAAACATAATCATAGTTTAAAAATAACATTTCTAATAAATGAAAAAATAACACGTAGTAGCAAAAATAGTGTGAAACTTCAAATAATGGAGTAGATTAAAAAATTGATACGTTTTTTATTAGATTATTGTTGTAAGATATTATTGGACTATTGGGCCTTACTCATAGTGGGCCTAAGTTGGGCTTTCTATCTTGTATAACCCTAACCTCTAGTATATAAAGAAGGTTAGGGTCCCCTTTTATTAATACATTCTAATTAATAAAGACTCTATTGTTGTCTCTCTCATATCTCTCTCTATATCTATACATATCTCTATATATATCTATAACGAGCTAATATGTTACACAACACGTTATCGGCACTTTGCTCGCGAATAATAGGATATACGCTCACGGATATTGGAGATTTTTGGTAAACGGTCTGATATTGGGTATTTATAAACCTTGAGGTTTATCCGGATTTTTAGGGTTTTGCTATATCGACCTTCATCAACATACCGTGCGTAAGGTACCGAATTCAAAACTTAATTTATTCCATATATGTGATCGCACGTATTATTTTATGGATAACTAAAACATGATAAATATCTCGTAGTATATAATCCATGTGTATTAAGGTTTGTTACTTGTATGGATAACTATATATGATCGTAACACACATATTGTTGATTATAAAATCATATTTGTTGATAAGATCATACAAAATAACCCAAATCATGTAATTGTAAAACATGTATTAATCTGTCGGATTAAATCTGCAACAAACTGAAACGTATGTACTGATTTGTAATTCTTTGAAAGCTGTAAACTATTCTGGAAATTACTCAAGGACTAAACTGAAACTTGTCTGAAATTATGGACTGAAGCAGTAATAATGCTGTAAATAGATATATAGTTTGCTGAAATTACACGGATAGTCCCTGTAGTATATTACATATATAAAAACAGTATATATGTGTTATAAAAGTCAATATTCGGTCTAAATATTCACCCACATGCATATATATATTTATTAAAAGGCAAGCGAATAAAAATTGCATGTTAATTGAATAAATTGATATGTTTCCATGTAAATTTAACCCATTTGCATGTTAAAATATTTTTTTACCATATATAGAATTGATTGGTAATTAAAAATATATTGTTTGCTTGCATGTTAAAACTACCATGTATAGAATTATTAATATGGCGATAAACATAGATAATTGATTGATATCTTGTTAGCATAATCATATCTTTTGATATTATCATATATATAAATATCACATATGCCAGTAAATTATTGGATTAGATCTGATTGATAATCTTAAATTGATTTGATTTGATATGTTAGAATCTTTATAGATTGATTGATAATCTTAAATTGATTTGTTTATAACACCAAATCTACTGCATGATTAGATAGATCCTAAAATATATTTACTGCCTGTTTATATATTGTGGTTAATCTAGATAGATATTCTCTATGCTGTTAATATTATTGCCATATATAAAATGCGAAAATCATATATATTCACATTTAAGTTGGAAAAATTATGAATCTTCCCTAAATAGGCTCACCTATTTGGATACGATGTCTAGGAAAGATATAGGCAGAAGTCGATATCCTAATGAGGTCGGGTTTTAAGTGGCATTCGTGCCCTCCACCCTCACCGTCTTTCCTGGTTGTTTTTCAAGTAGAGCTACCGAAAGGGGTTGACTAAATAATAATTTCCCCGAGTGTGTTTATATAGTGATGTATGTTTCGCCGAATTGTTGTTTCAGTATCGACCCGTCGTTCGATCAATGAAAACCGATTCACATGAGAAGCAAAACTAATGTTTTCGAACCTGTCGTTTCGAAAAAAAGTTTGTGCTTGTGCAAACCATAAACATATAAACCAGTCGTTTTATATGATAAATAATCCAGAACTCCCAACACATGTTGGATGCCATCTATGATGAGAAAAATCGTAAAAACATACTTGCGAAATGACCGTTTAAACGTTGATTTTAATCCGTCACCACATGTTACTCACCCTGATGTGTGAAAATGTGATGCCCCATTTTTTTTGGATGCCATCTTTTATGAGTAGAACACGAGTTTGTTGTTACCCTCATGATGAATGCTAAGGCGTTGATTTTATTCCGCCGCCACATTTGAGACGTGATGACGTCTATGGTGAACAAATGTCTGAAATTGACATATTGGAGCAATCCTTCACCAAAATACTAGCTTGGAAATCGTATTCCATAAGTAGTATCATGAATTTATATTCATCATGTTCCTTTATCGCCCATGTGTTATTGGATAAGAAAATTACCCTGGTGAGTAGTTTTAATCCTATTGGGTCAATGGCGAATTGTTTGCCTTGTATTAATGCTCTTCGTGTACATTTTTTTTCCACGAATCGAGAACCGAGACAAGTGTTATTTGTCTCGAACTGTCGCAATCCCGATGAATTGCCTAGCCAAGCGAGATTTTAGACAATCGTCAAAATCGAAAACCTGTGGCTTCAAGACAGTAATTGAAAGGAACAATATGGCCCGTTGTCACAAAGTAAGAGATAATGCTCAATGAGCCAACTCTATGCTATAAAGACAAAGGTCATGCACGGTTACTCCTTAAATAGTTCACAACTATTATAAAGGTGGAAAAACCAATGCTAATGTGGTTAAAGTTAATTGAAAGGAAACTATTGAGACCCCCGATTTTGTGGCTCAAATGAGTTTGATACCTTTCTTTATTGATTTTGATAAATCATTGAGCCATTTTTTCGCTCATCTGGATTATGTTTTCCATTTGGATTATTATTTTTCCATTTGGACCATATTTTTGGATTATGGTTTGCCTGTTTACGAAATTTCTCGAAATAATTTAAAGTGTTTTTTGAGCAAATTCTTTTGACAAATGTGACCAAACTTTAAATTATGAAATTTTAGGCAATACTTGTGGTGTAGTTGGTTTTCTGGAAATAGTGGGTAACAGTGTACCACATAATTTCATCAACTACTTGCCTAAAAGTGTACTCAGTGACAACGATTTTGGACCTGTCGTTCCAAATCGAAATCTTTGGTAAAGCCAAATTGATTTGTCAAATATGAGGTGTTATACTCCTATAGGTCCTGTCGTACCTTGTTGAGTTATAAAATATTCGAGAAAACCAGTGTTACCTGGTAATAGCTCATGAAAGAATTGAAATTTTTTTACGTAGTCTCCATTCAATACGACCAAAAGCGTATTTTATAGGAGTTGAAATGTCTTTCAAGTGGTTGCTACCACATTCTTTAAAGTATTTAAAGTTACCTTATCATTTCGCCTGTCGTCGAAATGATAAATGATTTAGATGCTAAGACATGATTGTCTGTACTATCATTCGCCTGTCGTCGATTGATAAGAGCATTTTGATATTGTGGCATTGACCGGATGAGATATTCCCGGGTCAAAAGACGATGCTTGATTTATAATCGCATCGCATTTGGATTCTATCTGAGAATATATTTCGCGATTAATCCGAAATTCATGCCATTAATGCTCACTTTGAAAGACCAGTATGTGTAAAGATCACGAAATGAACTCGTAGAATTCTTGTAAAGAATTGAAGGAGTTATTGTGGACTTATCCAACCATAAGACGGACCATAAATATAAATGGTTATGGTTGATGCATCGACAATAGGTCACATGATTATTGTTGTCCACAGAAATGCAGTATTTTCCAAACTTTTAGCCCTATCATTAAGTTGATGGCCCATGATCCGGATTATCCTGAAAAGTCTAGCCGACTTGATAATTCCGAAGAGTAATAATCGAAATTTCGATTTGAATTACTTGAGTTTGGAAATTGAAATTGAACATCCTGTCGATTATGTTCACACCCAAATGGACTCACGGAAAGTTTGATGATGCGACTGCAAATGATTGCACGCATTTCTTGGTCTTGCGCACCAAGATTTATATTTCCGTGTGGGGTTATGATATTTTGCTGCATTGGTCCGTTATGAGGCCCATAGACACTCAAACACCATATGCGTACCAGCTGGTTACTGGTTATGAGCCAGAAGTCTCATATTAACGCGTGTTTGGAGTGCTTAATTAATATTTTGATTGAGCCGCTATAGCGTTCAAAATATGGACCTCTGAAGGGGACATAAGTCGATTATGAATCTCCTGCCTATCATTTGATAGAGTAACCTTGGCAAGCGATCTCTTTACCGCATGATATGCGAAAGTGACATCGCTAAGACTGTTCTCCCCGTCGTTAGGGGGAGATTTGCACGTTACCGTTGATAAGGAACGACGTGAAGTAACGTGGCATAACCCACTCAGTCTTAGCTTGATCCCAAAACTGCACTTAGTGATAAGTAAGTGCATAGACTCCCTCAAGTCTAACTAAATGCCAGACGCATTTAATGACTTTATGAGATGTCACGAGATCATTTATACCTGCTGTAAAATGCTTGCAAGGATAGACGTCCCTGTCGGACGCCGTGTTCCTGTCGTAACACGTTGCTTTGGCCGAACCCGCCAAGCAAAGGACGCTGTCGTCGGCCGTCAGTCTGTCGTCCTTCCCAAGATATGAGGAAGTTGACCGGTTCTTAATTCGTTCAGCCCCAGAGGTGGTGAACTGAAACTCGTTTGTTGCACGAGATTATAAAGGATCAACGAGATGTGTGATTTCCTCCTCATCTTAAGAATCTTGAAATATCTGTCGATCATGATATCTTAGACGATATTGAAGCGAAACGAGACTGTCATTGATTACTTGTTCATATATTCGGTGACGACTGATAATATGAACAAATTATGACAGAGAACCATGTACCGTTGCCTGAAGTCAACGTAGAATAGACTGTACTAATGGAAACTTGCAATCCAAGTAGACTCCTTAGCGAAAGTGTGTTCGGACCTGTAGTTCCAACACCACCAATGTTAAACGAGTTCGTTTATTTGGTTATTCGTAAGGAAAAGTGATGAGAATAATGAGATTGTAGAATGCTCGCCTAGTAGCGCAAGGCTTCTCTCACACCTTGGAATTGATTACGAGATGGTTGATTTACTCGTAATGGACATTATAACAGTCCCCTACTTTACCAGTTTAGTAGTTTCCGAAAAACTGAGTATGCAGCCATGAATGTGGTCACAGTTTTATCTCTATGGGGATTTAGACAAAGCGATATAGATGAAGGTCCCTGTGTGACTTCATAATGCTTAAATCAAGTAGTTTATGACCACGGAACACGATCTCAATTGACTGAGACGTTCACTATATGGATTAATATAATCCGAGCGGATGTGGTATACCGCCTAAGTGAGTACTTGATTAGCTTGGGATACTTGAACAAGTATTATGCCCTTGCGTGTTTTATTACGCGATCCATTTTTGGATTTGCCTTCGAGATGAAGGATCTTGGGAAGACACGGTAGTGACTCAACCTGATGATTGAGTCCCGTAAATATTGAATCTAAGTCCATGATTCAGACTACACCCAGAAGGTGTTATGACGTTTTAGTCATCATGACGCTAAGTCGTCAGATTCTCCCATGATCGTTCGATCACTAGACATTGATATAGACCCAGTCCGTCCCTGATGAGACGATGAAGAGATATTGAACCATAATGTTCATATCTAAGTACAATAAGCGCATCATTGTACTTGGTCTAATGTGCTAGGACGAACATCTCGTCTGTTGTGAATGGTATAGCTCGACACAACATCGCGCTAACACGCTGCCATCGAAATGGCACTAAAGACACATTCCCTTACCTTATGGTAATTTTGAAAGTGGGCTAGTTTATCCCATTTGCGTCATCGAGTGTACCTACCCCCTTCGGTACTCGAATTAATGCAACCCTTTTTCGGTTATACCGATGCCGGTTACTTATCAGACCCGCATAAGGGATATTCCTAACATGGTATGTCTTTACCATTAGGAATAAGACGACATCTTGGAGGTCCTGGAATGACTCCAAGTGAATCACTCTGATCTATTCGTGCTCTATGAGACGACTAGAGAGTGTATATGGCTTCGAACTAGTATTAGTCATATTTGAATTACATATGTTCTGTCTCACGATCCAGATAAAACACTTGTCATAGAAGACAACTTGTTGTTATTGATCAAGAGAGACATGACTACATTATGCTATTTAGCATTTCTCGCCGAAATTAATCTTCACAAATGAAGTTTAAGAGCATCCAGTTGAATGCTCGTTCTATTCCATGTTAGATTTTCTTGCATCCAGTCGTATGTAAGTAAATGAGGCATCCAGTCGAATGCTCGTACTCTTTCTTGGAATATGAAATCTTTGCACCCAGTCGTGTGCAAGTGAGGGGGAGCATCCAGGTGAATGCTTATTGCACTAATTACTACTTAGTCGAAATCTTCGCACCATGTCGTGTGCAAGTGAGGGGGAGCATCCAGTCGCATGCTCGTGTACTCTTTTTGTCCTTAGACCAAGGTTTTTTCCCACTGGGTTTTCCTTAGCAAGGTTTTTAGCGAGACACGTTCCCATCATATCTCACTTAAGATTGTCGAAATTAGGGGGAGTATCCGGTTGTATACTTCTTACCACTGTGTACTCTTTTGTCCTTCGACTAGAGGTTTTTCCCACTGGGTTTACTCTAGCAAGGTTTTGATGAGGCACCTGTTTTGTGGTTGATCCCCTACTACTACCACTGTTGCACTCTTTTTCATTCAATCAGAGATTTTCCCATTGGGTTTGCTCTTGCAAGGTTTTGATGAGGCACACTGTTTTGTGGTTAGTTACTTACATGATATTTCGGCCTATATCATTCGGCTACACAGTTTCTCCTAGGTACCGGTTTTGTCCCACACTGGGTTTTCCGTCCCTAAGGTTTTTATGTGTTTAGCACTGCGAATGAACTCGACTCAGATCGAATGCATGAAGACGAAAAATTCAAGACGTACAAAGGGGGAGTGTTGTAAGATATTATTGGACTATTGAGCCTTACTCATAGTGGGCCTAAGTTGGCCTTTCTATCTTGTATAACCCTAACCTCTAGTATATAAAGAAGGTTAGGGTCCCCTTTTATTAATACATTCTGATTAATAAAGACTCTATTGTTGTCTCTCTCATATCTCTCTCTATATCTATACATATCTCTATATATATCTATAACGACCTAATATGTTACACAACAATTATTTTATTATTTAGTTTTATTCACACAAGTAACAATTATCATACTAAATGAGATACATTATCATTATAATTTTTAAAATCGGAAAATAATGATCATTTATCTTTTTTGAACTAACAATATAACTTTTTAATTTAAGTATATTTTTTATTTTAATAGTTTCACATATTCAAAAGTACAAATATATATTATACTTATGTAATTATAACTAATATATGAAATAAAACGAATTGTAACTCATATTGTAGAGTGATTACATTATATGATAGAGGTACAAGATTCGATTATCATCACTTGCAATTTGATATAAATTCATTTACATTTTAGTGTTGAAATAAAAAAAATCATGTTATATAATATAAAATATAAATTAATTAAACAGTCGGGTCGGGTCGGGACACCCGACGGAATCAAATTGTTATCCGATCCCGAAGTTTATCGGATTGGAACAAAACCCGACGTTTTTGGGTCGAGTGCGGGTCGGGTCGGTATTTCGGGATTTTTTTCTCAGCTCTAACATAATGTCTCATTAGGCAGAAGCAGAAAGATGGCACGACAAATAGTGTTTAAAGATTACTGTTTAACAATCAACTCATCTATTAACTTTAGTACTGCTTTCGGTATATCTACAATGTCTTGGGTTACGATTTGTTTTTTATGTTAACATATTTGCTGAAATTTTTGTTGTTGTTTTCTTCATGTATTTTATGTAGAAATTATTTTGTTTCAGAACATGTTACCCAACAGTTAGTTTCGGCTTCAATACTTCTACAGCATCACTATTCATATAGTTTTATTGTGGAGGACACTTATAGCTGCGAGGTCCGCCAAATATCGAAGCCTTATACAGGGTTTTTCTGTTCCTCTTTTTTACGATACCCGTCTTGTATGTTTTGTAGGAACCATTTATTTTCAATATTGGATGTTTTCCTGCAGCTATTTATTTTTGTTTAATTCTTAATGATCTCTCACTAATAAGGTGTAACTTGCGGTTAAGTAACGACATATTTGATTCCGAGTTATGATTCCTACAAGTGCCCGACCGACTCTAAATATGCAAATTCTGTTTTGATTGTATATTCACCTTGTTAAATTTACGGATCGATCATTTGGCTGTGTGCGATAATTATGTATTGATCTCCCAAGTTTCAATAAAATATAGTTGTTTGAATATTATCCAAACAAGGTCAGCATACATAATTGTCAAAACTAAAGTTAAGAAATTCCTGTGATGTAAGACCTAATTTATCTTTTAAGTAAATGACAACGCAGAAAATAAATATATATATTATCAGCAACTAGTAACAATTTTTCGTGAAATGTCAGAGATATATATAATTCCGACATTATTCACAATATCAATAAATTTTTTAATACATTTAGAAGGAAAAAAAAGGGTCCTCAATATCTTCTATCTACCTTATTCTACATTTTAATTGTTTTAACCGAAACACTAAAAATAACATGGGTCATTTACAATCCTTCACCGCCACGGCCCCGGTCATCCATGAAGGCCGATGGATCCGCCATCGTCACACTACCTTCGTCCATCACCGAACAACAAAGACAGTATATTTTGATAGATTTTCTTTTATATAATTTATGTTAACAAACGAAAAATAATGTGGATGAATAGTGTTATGCACATAAAATATAGTACAACAATGTTCATTTCCACTAAATAGGTTGAAATTGCATTACTTTAGTGCTATGTTAAAGCACCATTTGATGCGAAAATACATCAAATATGTCGCGATGGTGTTTTGTCGCTCCGCTTGGAGATGGTCTGATTGCACCTATTATTTAGACAAGACTAACATGATCATTATTTTGATAATTGGGAATGAAACAAATAAGAATGACAGCGATAAACCTTTCTTGACCTTGACCTGATCATGAAATTCAGCATAGTACATATTCTATAAATTATGTCCAGAAAGAATCTTTGATTGGTATGCAAATTGCAAATAAGAAAGGAAGAGTTCCATTTAAGGTGCAAATCATAACTAAATTTCCTTGATTTAATGATTGATATTTCGCAGTTTATACGCTCTCTTAAAGATATATCAGTATACGTGCTCACGCGATGCATGGTGTAACGCGTAGAAATGTATAATACAAAATATACGTAAATTGTTATTAAAGTAAAAAAAATAGCGAAGCTAAACTCAATTTTTGAAAAAAAAAACTCCTAATCTTAAAAGAAGAAATTATAATACGTGAAGGAGAGGAGAGCAAGTGCAGAGAAGAGAGAGGGAGAGAGGAGTTTCACGTTGAAACAAATAACCGTTCCTTATTTTGTGAGCAATTATTTATCAGCAGTTTTTTTTTATAGTAATTACTATATTAACTTAAAAGATTTTTGGTAATTATTTGTTTCAAAATCTTATAAGTGCCCTTCACATCAACTATTAGCGTAGATTCAGGTAAATAGTTAAAAATATTACTTTTTATTTTTATCATAAAATGAAAATAAAATAAATAAACACTGAGATATGCTTTATCACGATTGAATCGTTACAGTACAGAGTCCCATTATAAACTAATAAAGACTTATAGCAGATAAATTTATAATGATAGATACAAAAACTCTATCATTAAATTATGGATAAATTAACAAAACATATTACTTTTTAAACTAAATTACAAAAAACATACTCTTACAATTTTTCATTATAAAAAACATATCAAACAAATTTAAATTTAATGTTGTTTATTTTTTTTTTATCTCTCTCTCATCTTACTCTCTCTCTCCTCCATTCTTCTTTCTCACTAATTTTTCTATGTATCTCTTCATTCTTGTCTTTCACCAATTTTTCTCTTTATCTCTCTCTGATCTTACTCACTCTCTCCTCCATTCTTATATGTATATTTCTTTAATATCTCACTCTATCTTTCTCCCTTCCTCCACCACGAAAACCCATCACTAATTAACGAACACCATCTAGATTATATAGATATCCATATATATATAAATACATATATATGCATACGTAATACACAAATATTACACTATTTGATACCCCATAATATATAAAAAATATATGGAATTGCTGAGATTGTTTTATATTTATTGAGTTTTGAGACTATTGTAAACATTGTGGTTTTAAGTTGAAAGAGAAAATCCATATGTACAATATTTTTGAGAAATTCATATGTAGTGTATGAAGTTTTGAAATTAGGGTATCAAGTTTTGAAATTAGGGTATGAAGTTTTAAAATTAGTGTATGAAGTTTTGAAATTAGGATATGAAGTTTTGAAATTAGGGTATGAAGTTTTTGAAATTAGGGTATGAAATTTTGAAATCAGGGTATGAAGTTTTAAAATTAGGGTATGACGTTTTATAATTAGCATATGCATATTTTGTGAGTTTTTAATCATTTTTAGAGAGAGATGGGTGATTAACACGTGTTAGAAAGAGCTACGATTATCGTGTGTTAGAGAGATAGGTGCGATTAGAGAGAAATATGTTAGGTTAGAGAGAGATGTTAGATTAGAGAGAGATGTCAGGTGAGAGATATATATTAAGTTAGAGATAGATTAGATTAAGAAATAATAAATATATATATGTATCTTTTTGGTAATTTAAATTATTAGGGTATGTTTTTTGTAATATAACAGAGGTAGGGTATGTTTTTGTTAATTGTCACTTAAATTATATTAACATATGAAAGTCAAAAGAATGGATGAGTGGGGAAAGATGGTCCCTGACCTGTTAATCTTGATTGCCTCTCGCCAACACTTGCTGCGTGATTTCCTAGCTTTTCGAGGTGTGTGCACGTCGTGGCGAAGATTAGCCACTAAACAATATTTCTCAAACAGATTTTCCGGCCATCCCCCGTTATTTATGCAAGCCGCATACAAACATAATGATAAGCCGGGCTGTACGTTACTTATACTGCCCCGCGACCAAAAGGCAACACCGCGCAACTTTTACAAAAGTATTCAGAAAACAAAGCATTTTTTAAACCCTAGGATGGTGGGTGATGCAAGAAAAGATAATCGGGTACATGGAGTTGTTTCAACCTTTTTCTGGGGTTCAGTTCCCTCTTCCAAGCATATACTCATCTCGTGATCAATCACCACTACTCGTACACAAGGCGGTTTTATCACCAAGTCCTTCTTTCACCCAAAACTACACGCGTGTGGTCATATGTGGCGAAGGACGTCGCCTAATGTTCTGGAGACCAGAAAACGAGACATGGAACCAATTAAGAACCACCGTTACAGATTTCAAGGATGTCCTTTTCTATAAAGACCAATTCCTCGCTGTAGATCAGAGAGGCGATGTTTACGTATTGGAATTTGACTTAGATGGCTTCGCTGGTACGGTCAAACTTTGTGTTGCTTGGGAACCATCGTTCTACAATTTATCTAGAATATACCTTGTTGAATCTAATGGCGCGTTATTGATAGTTATATTCTATTCGACCTTATTAGAGTAAAAGTATATGAAATCGATATAAATTAATTGGCTTTCAAAAGGGTTCTAAATTTGGGCAGTAGAGCACTCTTTGTTGGTCGAGGTACTCCTTCCTCAATTGATGTTGACAGTTTTCCAGCTATCAAGCCTAGTTGTATATATTTCAGTAATCGAACTTTACGTCCGCGCACCCGTGATATGAACAGATACAACCTCACAACCCACGAATGGGAAGTCTACTACAAAGATCAATTTTCCTCCGGTCTTGATTTCAGGCCTATCTGGTTTACCCCGTCTTTATAGTCTCTTTATGTCTCCATTCTGCACAGTAATTGATTAATTAGAATCAACTTAATACTCCACGACATACTATTTAGAGGTTCACGAGATCTTGTTCCCATTTGCCAGCGTGCTAACAAGTGTATGATACAATTCAATTAGTTTCCGCTTCAATACTTCTACAGCTTCACAATTCATATATTTTCACTGTGGAGGACACTTATAGCCGAGGACACTTAGTGTCAAAGCCTTATGTAAGATCTTCTGTTCCTCTTTTTGATGATACAGTTCATATAGTTAATTTTGTTCATTTAATTCATAATGATCACACACTAAAATGGTGTAGCTTGCGGGCAAATTTTATTTCTAGTTATGAATCCTACCAGTGTCCAGACTCTAAATATGCATGTTCTGTTTGATGGTATGCACACCTTGTAACCAAGTAACATTTTGGATTGGTTGTGTGCGATAATCGTATTGATCTCCCAAGTTTCAATCAAATATAATCAAGAAGACCAGTATACTTGTGACAACTAAAGTTAAGAAATTTCTTTGATGTAAGATACCAAGTTATCTTTTTTCATGAAGTCGAACTTCGAAATGTGGCCCCTCGGATTCCACTTCGAATGGCAAAGAAAATATTATAAATAAATATTATCAGCTATTATTAGTAGGACCGGTTTTTCTTGGAATGTCAGATACAGTATATAATTTCGCCATTACTATGCTTACTCAGCCACTTCTTCAATTTTTTGTTTATCTCAAAATTGTAAGAAGCATAGCCGTAAAGGTCTTATATGACGAAAAGCAGCTTTAAAGCGGTGCGGCTTTCCTGCTTAATGTAATTTCAATCATATTCCACTTAGTTTGTTAATGTTTCATTTGGTTCTCATAGCTAGAGTTTATTTATCAGTAACTCTTACGTGTTAAAAAGGGACATAAAGTCTGTTATTTTTATTTTACTGATATACGAATGAATGCTGTATGTCGACGGGTGGTTCTTCCTTCATTAGAAGCGGTGAGTGTTGCTTATAGATCACCAAGTTTTTGCCCATTTTCATTCATGATCCTTTTAATTTCTGTGATATAAATTTGGTACCTCTTATGCTGCGTTTACCAAGTGTTGCACGAAATTGTAGTTTTTATCTTCTACTGATTAAAGAATATTACATGTATTACAACTTTCTGTTGCATATGTGGAGATTATAAAACTACTTGATATATACTGAAGTGTAAATTTGACCTTTTACTTTGTTTTGTTGGATATATTGTCTTTGGGGGGAAACTTCTCAAGATCGGATTCCCCAGACTTTATGTTTATGTTCACGCTTCTGGGTAACATATGGAAAGGATCGAGTATTGTTATTTATGAAAGGTTACTTATCAAATAAAAGCAGACTCCCATTAGATCAAGAAGATCACATAGATTTTCTAACCCGATGCCGTAACATATTCCAATTTCAAGAGCTTGTTCTTTGGGAATCAGTCCATGCTGTTGAATGTTTGTTTTTGTAACAGAAAAATTGTTTGGTTATGTGTATGGTAATGTTCATAACATGCCAGTTTGATTTAGATAATCTTTTTGATAGTTAAGTTTATTTTGTTTCCCTTGAAAACCTATTTAGCAAATGCTTGTTACAACTGAATGAACAGAATAGACTTAAAAAAATTTAAGTGATTTTTTTCTTAGTACTGCTATTATTTTTATTCAACTCAAACAAGCCCAAAATTTTCCCTTGAAAGTTCTACATGAATATGCTATATACAGAAAAATAGTATCAGCTTTAGTAAGATGTTAATATCCTTTGTGGTTAAACTTCATATATATATAGATATTGACTTGATAATATTTTTACGATATGTATTATTGTGCAATCATGTCAGGCTTGATTTTACGAAAGACTGCATTAGTGAAACATTGTAATGCAAATATGCAATGCTTTTGGCTTCCCTGATTTACTCCCGGAATATTCTTCTATTCGATATCGCGAAGCTACTTTAACTTCAAAGAAGTAACTAAATCGTTTCTTATTGGCGATACTTCTTCATTTGGATAAGAGTCTAATGAGTATTATGGTTATATGATAAATACTAGCTACACTAGATCTATACTATCTAATTAAAATTAGTAAAGTTGGTGATTCTACCATTCACATATTACACACAAAAAGTTATGATTTTACATTTTTTGTCTTACTGTGGACATTATTGTAACTTCACACACAATCTATTAAATTTCACACTCTCACAAAAATATCTTATTTAACTTAGGTGTAGCATTGTGGAAAAAAAAGGTGTAGTACATTGGCTTTAATGCCCAACTAATAAAGATACGCTTAGCAAATGCTCCGTGCAGTGTTACTAATTTGTTCACCACAATTGAAGAGAACATCCGAGGAGAGAAAAAGGGAAGCACAATGTGGAAAACAGAGTCATCTCACGAGTCAGGAGACACGACGGTAAAACCGTATCATTGATGAGGAAAGTTTTGATAGTGAAAATGTACTTATATATAAGTCCATGGGTGGTTGACCTATCACGTCTAAACTATCATGTGTGACTACGTCTGTTCAAAAATTTTAGACCCATGAAAAAATAAAGAGGGACGACTAATTAGGAAAGGAACTAGTAGGGTAGTCGGAGGCCGCAGGCCCCTCATTTTAATTTTTTTTTTACCGAAAAAGTAAAATATTTTTATGTATTTTAATCAAAATATTTTTTTAAAAAAAAACTTTCGGCCCCCTCATATTTCGAAAAAAATACACTTTGATTTTTTTATATAGAATTTCGGTCCCTTCCGTTTTGAGTTTCTATTTCCGTCAATGCAACTAATCATCGATTACGAATGTCAGACTATGTTTATTATTCTTTACAGGTTTTTTGGTCCCCTCATATTTCGAAAAAAATACACATATATGGTATGATTTTTTTATATAGAATTTCGACCCCTCCCGTTTTGAGTTTCTGTTTCCGTCAATGCAACTAATCATCGATTACGAATATCAGACTACGTTTATTATTCTTTACAGGTTCCATGTATTAAAATTTTGGTGATGGACAAATCAACTAACGCATTGCGTGGTCTACCAAGGTAGTTCCATATAAATATCATATATGCATTTACGGATTGCTGACTTAGTATGAGTTTATTCTCATTGATTAGTACATTAAGAAACAAAATTTATGAATTCACTTGAAATAACAAGACAATTAAACATATTTCATGTCATTCATGAGAATAATGAAACTAAAATGGAAAACGTTATTTATTTTAAATCATACGGTCTCCCGTCTGGGACTTTCTTGCTAGTATATATAGAAAAAAATGGGTCATCAATATCTCGCTTTACATTTGTTCTACATTCAAATTGTTTTAAAATAATCAAACATAAAAAGATATGGGTCATTTATAATCCTCTGCTGCCACAGACTCCACCAATCCACAATCGCTACACTACCATCGGCCATCATCGATTAACGCATACAGTGTGACAAACAACTTTAATTAACTCGATATAAATGATATAAAAAAAACCTAAAAGAAATACGTCGATCGTTAGCGATAAAATAGTTGTGTGGTTGGTGGCGTAGAACAGATGAAAACTAGTCGTAGCAACATTATCGTGGTGGTAGGTGCGGTGGTGTTGTGGTGTCTGGTCGTGACAACAGTGTTGAACAATATACAATTATACGTCTATACAAATTGCACAATTTCTTAAAAAAACACTTTTATTTTATCAATTTACATTTAAATAAATTGGGCACTCAACCCGCCTCATATAAATTTACTAATTATATTTTTTTAGACGAAATAGTTAATTTTTTAACCAAAAAATAATTTTCATATTTTTAGATGAAATAGCTATATATACCTTTAACAGAAGAAGAGATTTTATTTAATTTATAAACTGGACTTACAAAAGTGAAAATTTCGTGAAAATTTCTTTACAAAATTTGGTCATCCATGGTATTATTCATCTTATCCAGGCACGTCAAAGTGGTAGCTAAAACAGTATTAATCTAACTAATACAGTATTAAGATTCAAAATTAAATAAATACTGTACTGAAATTATTTAAAAGGGTAAAATACAAAACACCCCTATAACTATGGGTCTTTTGCAAATAACCCACCAAAACTATTAATTCTTTCAATTAATTCTGCATAAACCTCCAAAATTTTGCAATTAACCCCCAATACCATCTTTTAAATGATAATATAACTTTATGTTCGATGAACCGTTTTGGTTGTTTATTTATTTATTTATATTCATTTATTTGATATTCATACATGTTAAGTCAAAAAAATAGTTTTTTTCTCTAAAATAATATTTTTTTTATATAAAACCTATTGTTATACTCTATCCGTCCCAAAATAATTGTCAGTTACGAAACAACGTTTACATTTGACTAGAAAAAATCTCGTATTTAACTTTCCAAAATCTATAATTTCAAAAGCTAATTATATAGTTTAATGTTTAAACTATGAGACTATATTTTGAATTTTTTTATTTCGGTTACTGAGATACGAGATTTTTGCTAGTTAAATAATGAACAATTATTTAGAAACGGATGAGTTTTTAACGTATGTGTCTTGACAAACCAGATATATTAAACAAATAATTTTATAAAATGAAAAAATGTATAAAAGTTGTGTCATATTATTAAAAATGAACTTGGGGTTTAATTAAAAAAGTTGGATAATTTATGGGGGGAAGTTTATGGGGATTATGTGCAAATGTCCCATAGGTTTAGAGGGTTATTTGCATTTTAACACCTTTTTTATTTCTTTATTGAGCAACAAAATCTCGCGAAATCCTAAAGAAACAGAAGATTTCTCTCTCTCTCTCTCTCTCTCTCTCTAGAATCTTCCCCTCTCTCTTCGGATTTCATCTCTTAGGTTTGCCCTTAATTTCATTCTTCTTCTTTTTATTATTATTTAATTGTTCTGTTTCTTAACTTGATTGTTTTTTTTTTGATCTGGGATCATTTGAAATAAATTTAATTGGGTTGTGTTTTTTTTTATTTTTTGCATCTGCTTTTATATATGTTATTGGGTAGGTTTTGAATATATTTAGGAGTATCTGGTTATTATCTTAAAGAAATTTGGGATGATAAATCATTAATTATATTGAATCCAAATTTTAATATTTTTTGTGTGTTTGTTTTATTTTAATCAAGGAATAGCTATGTTTTAGTTGATAAGTGCATGGGTCAATCCATCTTAATGGTTTTAGTTTCTTAGAAAGAAAATTACTTTTTTATCACCAAAAATTGTTACCTAAAAACTACTTGTACCAATCATCTATTTCTTATTTTTGAAAATCAATGTACAGTTAATATATTATTGGTTGACCGCTATCGGGTAAGATTTTTTGGTTGATATAGTAATACTCTATTATAATATCCGAGGTAAAAATATATAAGGGTATTTTTAAAAACAAATAAACGGATAAAATATCTGCAGCCCTTTCAAACAAGCCCGGAATATTCGGCAACATAATTGTTAGCTGTTAGGAATTTACATTAAGTTAAGCTTCCAAACAATTAAACCTGTTTTTTTTTGAGCTGATGGATCAATGTTAGTGTTGGATCTGCTGTTGTTAAACACTAGACAACGGGTGCAAAACAACAGAAACCTAGTTAAAACTGCAGCGAAAGAAAGAGTTCATATGTATGGATAAAACATTTAGTCATTTAAATTTTAATGTAATATATTTGTTTTAAAACATGGGAAAATATCGCTTGAAACTACAGAGCACCCTTTGCATCATAACTTTGTTACGCTACCATTTTTTTTTTGTAAGACTGTTATTGTTCAAGTTTACTAGAGCCGAGTGTATATGATTTGAAGTGTGCTAAGATATCTATACAAATGTTCTAATTGTAGATTTACTTACATCAGGATAAAGTAGATGTATTTATTTGAATTGTTGGAAATTATGTATACTTTTTCTCATAGCATCGAGAAAGAGTGTGTAACTAAGATAGGCTGTATGAGGGAGGTGGTTAAAGAGTTTTTTATCAAGTTAAAGAGGATGAGATATGGGTAAAGCTTTTAAGTTTTCAAAATCGAGGCTTGTATATGATTCATTTTCAGTTTGTAAGTCAAATGGAGCTGTTTCTTTTCATAATCATAAATCTGTTATTGATCAATTGCTACCACTTTTTGTTTTTCTATTCTTGTATTCTTATCAGCTCTAACAAACTTTCTTAATTATATTATAGCAACAGTATGTTTCATAGCTGTATTCAGATGGCTCATCTGTTGAACCAGTGACTTGAATTTGAATACTTTGTCGTGATAACTGATAAGTAGTCAGACATATTAGCTTCACCGTCTGTCATAACTTGCGAATTTATAATTAAAGGATGTACTTGATCTAAACTATAGTTTCTCTCTTTGTATCTATGGTCTTGTTTCATTTGGTTGATCATTTTAAAAACTGAGCCTTTTTTTTTTTTTTTTGAAGAATGATAGAAGTTTTAAGCTGGATAAACCCAACCTTTTCTGTCAACCTCAAAATTCCATCTAATTTTTTTAAAGCATGCATCAAGAGAATCTTTGTTTGTATCTATGGTCTTGTTTTTCTGAAAGCTTGAAAGCCGAGCCTTTCAATGATAATAGAAACTTTAACCTGGATAATCCCAACTTTTCCGCCAACCTCAAAGAGTCCATCTTATTTTATTAAAGCACAAGACAACCTCTATATAATGTCATCTCAAGCATTCAATAGATTTCAAAATAATATGTCGGATATCTGCAGACACGCATAGTCATTGTATGGATAAAAACGTGCCTGGGAAGCCGGAGGTTGATGACAAAACTCGCGAGTCACTTATTGCCATATCATACAAATTACCTGATAACAATCTCGACCTGAATACCTGTCCCAAAAATGCGAGTAATGAAAATAGGCCCGATGATCTAAGTGGTGATGGAGCGGAGAAATATCGGTCTAAGCTGATCTCCATTTCCTACTCCGAGTCACCAGATAGTGAAGCTGTACCTGTCTCGGGTGAATATAAAGGCGTGTCTTGAAAATTGCAGGCTGTCTGTGTTGTTGTGCCGTATTGTATAAACAATTTCTGCTTTGTTTTATAATGGTTTGTTGTGGTTTAAATGCTTATATAGGGGCTTCGTGGTTTTGTGAATGAAACTATAACATGGTCAACATGGAAATAAAAATAACCAAAAGCATTTCGGAATTATTCTGTTTTAGTTTTGTTGTCTTCTCTTACTGGTCTTTGCAATATTTTATTTTTCAAGAAGCTACATGATCAAGTTTGTCATATTAACTTTTTATCGTGTAATGCACACTGATGCATTATATTTGAGTTAGGATTTTCTCTTTAAAGTGTATGTGCGCATAAGAGTATTCTGTTAGGACCGATCAAGTCGAACAAGATGAAAAAATGAAAGACAGAAACTCAAACCGAGTACACACACGCTTTGATAACGGAGTTCACCCAAATTGGATACGTCTCCGGACCGCTACACGTGCCACTTAATATATATATATATAGAGGATTACAAACGTAATCTAGCTAAACACAAAACTATGGTTCTCTCGCAAATAGAACTCTCTCTTTATAATATAGAGGTGTTTGTGTAGGTGTAATTAAAATACAGGATAATGAGACATAAATAGAACCCTTGGTGGGTCATATTACAATTCCAAGCGATGTGGGATAATAGAAAACATGACCAAACCTCATTTGGCTCCACAACTCAACAATCTCCCACTTGAGTCAAATGTCGAGTGCTTCAAAAGAATTCTGATTATCCCCGACCACCGAACTCACTGTGTTCCACCGAGCAGAATGCTCCCATCGGTATTCTTGTATAGTAATTGTTACTCTTCAGAGTTGCACAATTCTTCATGTAGCGGCGACCCTAAGTCTCAAGCTCGGAGTCCTACTGAGGTTGCACACAGCCTCAGTTTGTCGATTGTAACAGCCTTCGTTAGCATATCGGCGGGGTTCTTAACTCTCTCAATCTTTTCTAGCGCGAAGATTCCATCTTCTAGAACAGTCTGGATAAAATGGTAACGAATCTGTATGTGTTTTGTGCGTGAATGGAATACAGGGTTCTTAGCCAGCTGAACTGCACTTTGACTATCACAGTACAGAACTCACTTGTCGGTTTTCTGACCGAGCTCCTCTAAGAAACCTTGCAACCAAATCATCTCTTTGCTTGCTTCCGTCATCGCGACGTACTCAGCCTCTGTGGTCGACAATGCAACAATCTTTTGCAACTTAGATGTCCAACTCACAGCAGTACCACCGTAGGTACAAACACATCCCGTTGTGCTCTTTCGGCTATCCAGATCACCGGCCATGTCAGCATCCACATAGCTGTGCAAGCCTATCGAGTTCTTTCGGAAACATAATGCCGAACTCACAATACCCGAGAGATATCTCAATATCCACTTCACAGCTTTCCAATGGTGCTTGCCCGGGTTACCCATGTAACGACTGACAACTCCCACTGCATGGGCAATGTCCGGTCTTGTACACACCATAGCATACATGAGGCTACCAATTGCTGAAGCGTAGGGTATGTTCGACATACGATCCTTTCCTTCCTCGTCCGAGGGTGATTGTTTATTCGACAAGTTAAAGTGTGCGGCTAGCGGTGAGCCTACAGCCTTGACATCACTCATGCTAAACCGAGCCAACACTTTCTTCACATACTCGGCTTGCGACAGAAACAAAGACCCATCCCTTTCTCGGGAAATCCTCATACGAGGATCTGATTTGCAGCACCCAAATCTTTCATCTCGAACTGTTTCGCCAACTGTTGCTTGACCTTGTTAATCTTCACAAGGCTTGTCCCGACAAGCAACATGTCATCTACATACAACAGTAGTATGACATACGAAGAGTTCGCAAATCTCTTCACGAAACAGCAGTGATCGCTATCACTTCTTTCGAACCCGGTATCCACCATGAAACTGTCAAACTTCTTATACCACTGCCGTGGTGCTTGTTTTAGCCCGTACAAGCTTTTCTTCAGTTTGCAGACCAGTTTCTCTTTTTCCTTTTCGGCAAACCCTTCAGGTTGGAGCATGTAAATTTCTTCTTCTAGATCTCCATGGAGAAATGCAGTTTTCACATCTAATTGCTCAAGATGAAGATTCGCATTTACAACAATGCTCAACAATAGCCGAATAGTCGTCATCTTTGCGACTGGTGAAAAGATCTCGGTGTAGTCAATTCCTGCCTTTTGCTGGAACCCTTTGACTACTAATCGTGCCTTATACCGTTTTGAGCCATCTTGTTCCTCCTTTAGATGGAACACCCATTTGTTGCTCAGTGCCCTTTTTCCCTTGGGCAGTTCGGCTAACTGCCAAGTCACATTCTTCTCAAGTGACTTCATCTCATCCTTCATCGCGAGCTCCCACTTGCTCGAGTCTTTCAGCTCCAGAGCTTCCTCTCTACTTTCGGGCTCGCCTGCATCACTGAGCAATATGTAATGCAGGGAAGGTGAGTATCGGGCAGGAGGTCTCCTCTCGCGATGACCTCGACCCAATTCAGGTCAGGGAGTTTGGGGCTCCTCCTCGTCCTCTTCAGCACTTCCTGGAGGGTTGTCGAGCACCACTGGCTCATCTTCAGTGTCATTTTCCAACTCTCTTGGAAACACATTCATGTCGACCATACCACTTTCTTCGGACGGGAGCGCATCTTCTTCCTCCACTGCATTTTGTCGATCTTTGTACAAAATGCCTTCGTTGAAGATGACATCCTTACTGCAAATTATCTTCTTTGTTTGACCATCCCAGAAGCGATATCCGAACTCAGCTCCACCGTACCCCACAAAGTAACAAACTTTGGACTTCAAGTCAATCTTGGTGCGCTCGTTTATGTCGACATGGATATATGACAGACAACCGAACACTCGCAAGTGTTCATACGAGATAAGCTTTCCTATCCAGACTTCCTCGGAAATTCTCTTTTCCATTGGCACTGAGGGTCCGCGGTTAATGAGGTAAACCGCCGTGCTTACTGCATGTCCCCACAAGGCTTTGGGCAACCCACTTTGCAGTCTCATACTTCTAGCACGCTCATTGATTGTTCGGTTCATTCGCTCGGCCACGCCATTCTGCTGTGGTGTTCTTCGGATGGTCTTCTCCATTCGAATGCCTCTTTGAACACAGAACTTTATGAACTTCGCATCAATGTACTCTCCGCCGTTATCGGACCTCAAACACTTGAGTTTATTCCCGGTCTCTAGTTCGACCATGGCCTTCCATTCTTGAAATTTCTTAAACACCTCAGACTTGTGTTTCAAGAAGTAGACCCATGTTTTCCTTGTCGAATCATCGATGAAGGTCACATAGTACTGAGATCCTCCCAGTGAGGTAACTGGAGATGGTCCCCATACATCTGAGTGGACCAGTGCTAGCTTCTCCTCCTTTGGAGCTTTTCCACCTTTTCGGAAGCTCACTTTCTTCTGCTTCCCGAAGATGCAACCTTCGCACATGTCAAGGTTGACAGACTTCAAGCCTGGAAGTTTACTGTCCTTCGCTAACACCTTCATCCCCTTCTCACTCATGTGACCCAACCGTCGATGCCACAGTTCCGAGCAGTTTTGCAACACAGCTGCCGCAATTGTACGCTCCTCATCGGTCGTCATGTACAATGTACCGACCTTACTCCCTCGGGCTATCACCATAGCTCCTCGTGAAACTTTCCAAGCTCCACAGCTAAACGAAATGGAGTGCCTTTCGGCATCGAGTTGACCTACTGAAATCAGATTCTTGGTCAACCTCGGGACATGCCTCACTTTCGTTAGCTTCCATACCGACTTGTTTGGAATGCGAATTTTCACATCGCCCATTCCAACAACATCCAACGCTTCTCCGTCGGCTAGATACACTTTACTGAAATTACCCGCAATGTAATTTTCGAGTAAATCTTTCTGAGCAGTCGTGTGAAATGATGCCCCAGAGTCTAGAATCCACGAATCTATATCTCTCTGCACGACAAGCATTAGACAGTCACCCGAATCCTCGTCGCTCGCAATATTAGCCCCGTGATCACGGCCGGTACTCTTCTTCGGCTGCTTGCACTCATGACTGAAGTGCCCCATACCCTGGTAGTTATAGCACCGAAGATTCTTCTTACTTCGGTCGCTATATTTGCCTCCTCGGCTTAGCCCTCTTCTACCTCGGGATTGTGAACGTCCTCTAACGTCCCATACACTGGCTTTACCCCGGTCTCTTGAACCCATGTTCAAGGCTGCTCCATTATTTGAGCATTCACCCATATCTAATCTCCTAAGTTCCTCAGCGAGTATTTGATCTCGGATGCCGTTGTAAGTCAGTTTCTCCTTTCCAATTGAGTTGCTAACAGCAGCTCGCATGAATTCCCAACTGTTCGGTAGAGATGCTAGCAGTATAAGGGCTCTCACTTCGTCTTCAAAAGTTATCTCCACCGCATCCAACTGATTTACGGTATCGATGAATTTGTTCACGTGACTCGCGACAGGTGTCCCCTCAGCCATGCGTAGGTTGAACAACTTACGCATGAGATGTACCTTGTTGTTCGCGGATGGTTTCTCATACATGTCGGTGAGGACATTCATCATCCCCATCGTCGTCATCTCTCTTGCGACGTTATGTGCGACACTCTCAGATAGTGTTAGGCGGATCACTCCCAACACTTGACGGTCTAAGAGTTTCCACGCTTCCTCGGTGGTCGTGGTCGGCCTTTCCTCAAGGAGAAGTGGCTGATGCATCTTCCTCCCGTAGAGGTAGTCCTCTATCTGTATTCTCCAGAATGCGAAGTCCTTTCCGTCGAACTTCTCGATCCCGTGTGCGGTCCTGTCTTCTTTCGCCATCGATCTTCCTCTCGGTCTTCGGCCTTAGTTCTGCAAACCTTGGGCTCTGATACCACTTGTTAGGACCGATCAAGTCGAACAAGATGAAAAAAGGAAAGACAGAAACTCAAACCGAGCACACACACGCTTTGATAACGGAGTTCACCCAAATTGGCTACGTCTCCGGGCCGCTACACGTGGCACTTAATATATATATATATATATATATAGAGGATTACAAACGTAATCTAGCTAAACACAAAGATATGGTTCTCTCGTAAATAGAACTCTCTCTTTATAATATAGAGGTGTTTGTGTATGTGTAATTAAAATACAGGATATTGGGACATATAAATAGAACCCTTGGTGGGTCATATTACAATTCCAAGCGATGTGGGATAATAGAAAACATGACCAAACCTCATTTGGCTCCACAACTCAACATATTCATCCTAGGCCTCGTTTGGCTGCAGCTAAGATTCAATTTCTTGGCTTATTATTCGTATTTCCTGCAAACTTCGACACAAAATGATGTATATCAAATGTGGTGGTTAGTTCAATATCTAAAAAAATTGAGCAACACTTGGTGCATGTTTAGCAGGTGGCCGATGTTTTTTTCTTAGTTCTTTGCTTAAAAATCACTTATGGTATTTGTTTTCAAACATTGCACTGCACTGCAACATTTTTTGAATCAAATCTTTTTTATCAGTCTTTTTTCTGATAAACTTTTGGACCACAAATTCTGATGCGAAACACGGCCTTAGTTATCAGGTGGATTGCATAATCAAGATGTTTTTAATTACAACAGTACCACATCGTCGTAAGCTTAAGCTTAACTAAAAGAAGTTAACTTAGCATTACAACCACGGAAAACCCTAATAAGTTAATTCCCAATCATCAAATTCTAAAATGTTGCGCCATCTAAAATAAAATAGCGATTTCCGCACTATCCACTAATTCATCTCCAATACAAATACACCAAACATCACACTTTTAAGTTACCTTTTACTTAGAAAGATTAATTTTGTTGAACCATGAGTTAAATAATTGATTTTGATTATAAGTGTAATTATAATTTCATGATTTTACAATTCGATGATATAATGCTTGATTTTTAAAAAAAATAGAAAATGTATTTTTCAGGCTTTAAAATGATAGATCATTTAATATCGAAGTTAACGGCTCAAACAGAACTCATTTGGAGTTCGGATGAATAAGTTATAAGAGTTTCGGTTAACTAAGTTATCAGATTTTTCGACATGTCAAAGTCCAATAAAAAAGTGTAAAAGTTGGGCAGTGAGCTCCCCAGATTTTCCGACATGTCGAAAATGGAGTTCGACCGATCGAAAAATCTGCTGTTTTGAATTAAGCCACTTTTACTTGATTTAAGTGTGTCTTTTAACCAATAGATAAACCACCAAACCAATAAAAACGGTAACTTATGGACCAATGAATATTTTGGATCTATAAAACCTCCTAATCCATCTCTAAAACAAATCAATCATCAACCAATACATCCCACTTAACCTTCCTCAATTTCAAAACAGTTAAAATCATCATTGTTGAGAAAAAGCTCAAAAAGAGAGGTATTGGGTGGAGAGTATGTTGGTTTTATGTCCAAGAAGGATTTATGACCATTTGGGTCAAATCACTTACTTTAAAGTGTAGATCCATGAATTTGGGTAAGTTGTCTTTTAAAATTTGCAGAATGAGCAACCCGTTGCTAAAATAAAAAAACTTGTTGCTAAAATGAGCAACTCATTGCTCAAGTGCTCTCGTCTCTTAAGTGCTAAATGTGCATAACTTGCTCGTTTGGATTCCGAATCACCTTCTGTTTAAACTGTTGGCTTCATTATTAAATGCTCTATCATTTTAATCCCTGAAAATATACATTTTGTCATTTTGAAAAGAAATCATAAAATTATTAAATTATAATCACACTTATAATAAAAATTAATTATTGAACCTATGGTTCAACAGTCGGTATTTAAACCCTATATAACTTACCATTAAAATGTCTCATAATGATAAAGGTGGATAACTTTTTATAAACCACATGCTGAATCGATATATAGTCGATGTGGGATAATATACTCTAACACTCCACACATCGCTCGTGGCCCGACATTTCAAGGGTTATAGGAGCGGACATATTAAACGGGTGAAGGTTATTCCAACATCGCTAGACCCGCCCTGATACCATGTATAAACCACATATACATTACCATTATAAAAGACATTATAATGGTAATAATGGTTAACTATTTATAAAACACATGCTAAATCGATATATAATCGATGTGAGATAATATACTCTAACAGTCGGAAAGATTGTTTATGAAAAAAATACGTAGTTTAGTAATTAAATTGTTAATATTGATAGTTTGGTATATTTTTTTGTTAACGTATGGTAATTGAGCGTATTAAATGTAATTTTTTTTCCATTTTACTTGTACGAATATCTTAGCTCATGATTTTACATGCAAATGTTTATTTTACATATTTTTTTGTAATCGATTATTTTACATTTTCTTGAATGTGCTGAATGTTGATATTCACTATAAATACGTTTTTAAATTTTTCTTAAAACCAATGGAGCGTAAACTGAACAACGATAATGTTAAGACTTAAGACTAATATTAAGAAACAAGTACTAAAACAATTTGGTTACTTTTGAATAAATTTTCGGTTAAGATTGTTGGGTTTTGGTGTACGTAAAAACAATAATTTAAAGTGCAAGGACTAAAAAGAAATAAACAATTTTATTTCAATAATGGAATGTGACTCTATTACAAATTACGACACTTGTAGAAAGTAGATGTAATTAATTAAAATTCCAGACAGAATAATATAAGTTATTAAACTGCTGGACTGGTTTGTAATTAAACAAAACTGTCAGACAGAATAGTATAAAACTAAACTGCTGGACTGTTTGTTAATAAAAATAAACTGCTAGACATAATAGTATAATTACTTAACTGCTGGACTATTTCTGTAAATAAATTACAGGACTGAAATAAAACTAATCTAATTACAGAATTTAAATTACAGAATTGAAACAGTACTTTAAATAAATTACAGAAAGGTAAAACAGAATTTAAATGTTACAGCTAAGGACATGAAATTGAAATACTTAAATAAAATTACAGAAATGAAATGAAATAAAAAAGGGACATAAAATAAATAGACGAGTCTACCGTTTAACAGTATGCCCTTAACCGATATTCGCCTAACCACCTTTGAGGTTTCTGGTTGTGTTTGGCGCTTCGATCCCAAGGTACAACGTCTCGGATGACTCGCCGGAAACTGGTGCACTTTTCCCGAACAGGAACGCTTTTTCCTGAACAGAACACTTTTCCCGAGCAGGAGCACTTTTCCAGCATTAAGAGTTTTCCTCTTTCTCAACCCCATTCTTTGATGACAATTTCCATTCACTCCCATTCTCCGAATAGGTCATGTGACATACCGTTACGAACATTGTCATACCATCTACTCAACCGTCTTGAGTATGGTGCCAAAAGTCAACGGCTGTCACTTGGAATCTTGACTCAAAGATGGTCTCGTGACCATTCGGAAACTACCATGTTAAACATGGTTTTTCCAACAATCCCCCACATGAATGCAATTGGCTTAAAAGCCCATGTCCTAAAATGCAAACAAGACAACCGCAAAAGTTCACTGCCTAAGGTTAGGTAGCGCACGCCTTGAACCTGCCGTAGCGGAGTACCACCCTGAATACTGCTATTAGGTAGCTGTAAAGCCTTGAACCATTAAGTTTTGTGTATCCCAGAATGGCACCCGCACAGTGTCTTCTCTACCCACGTACTAAGCCCTTTAGTTGTTGTCCATATTTGGCCTGGACTGCCTTGGCACGTTCAACTGAGTGCTCTAGTGATTTTGCCCACGTTCATCAAATGGTACCGACCTTACACACTCGTTATAGGTGGTTCCAAGTACAAGGTGTCCCGACTCACCTTACTCGACCTTCGAGATACTTGGTTCATTAAGAGCCACATGCTCACCCTTACTATGGTATAAGTCTATCACTCTGTCATCGCAAAACTGGGCTGGGAACTACAGGTTCCCGAGTTCTTTATTCGGCTGCCCCCACAGTTCAGTTTCCCATTGAACCCAGCAGGTAAATCCCATTTGGGTTGGGTTGCCTATGGGGAGGCTACCAATTTAATGGGCTTCAATCCCATTCCGTTCGATGACGCTTCAACTCTCTCTTGAGTCAAGCCCTTTGTAAATGGATCCGAAATGTTATCCTTTGATCTCACAAAATCTAAGGATACAACACTGTTAGCTAACAATTCTCTTACGGATTTATGTCTCCGACGTATATGTCGAGACTTTCCATTATACATATGGTCCTGAGGCCGCGTAATAGCTGATTGACTATCGCAATGCATACTTATCGCGGGAACAGGTTTTGGCCACATTGGAATCACTTCCAAGAAGCTTCTTAGCCAGTCTGCCTCTTCAGTCGCCAGGTCTAAAGCTATGAATTCTGATTCCATAGTTGACCTTGCGATGCAAGTTTATTTGGAGGATCTCCAAGACACGGCAACACCTCCCATTACAAACACATATCCACTTGTGGATCTTATGCTGTTGGAGTCTGATACCCAGTTGGCATCTGAATACCCTTCCAGTACCACTGGATATCTTGTATAGTACAGCCCATAATCGGCTGTATATCTCATATACCTGAGAAGCTTTATTATGGCCTTCCAGTGCTCCTCATTCGGATTACTGGTATACCTGCTTAGTTTGCTTACTAAGTTGGCTATATCAGGTCTAGTATAGTTCATCACATACATGAGACTGCCTATGATCCTCGAGAATTCCAATTGTCTCGCACTTTTACCGAAATTCTTTTTCAGGCTACAGTTGAACTCAATTGGAGTTCTTGACATTGCCTTACTACCACTGTCAAATTTGTCAAGTGTTTTTCTAACATACTGACCTTGCGACAAGGCATACCCCTCTGACATTTTGGTGATTTTCATACCAAGTATAATGTCAGCTAAACCCAGGTCTTTCATATCGAAATGATGCGACAACATTTTCTTAGTGGAGTTGATCTTATCAGTACTCCCTATTATAATCATGTCATCCACATAAAGGCAAACTACTACACAGTCTTTTTCACTTTCTTTCATGTAGACACATTTGTCACACTCATTTATGCGAAAGCCATTTGATAGCATGATTCTATCAAACTTCTCGTGCCATTGCTTGGGTGCTTGTTTGAGTCCATACAGAGACTTTACAAGTTTGCACACCATGTGCTCTTTCCCTGGAACCACAAACCCTTCAGGTTGTTCCATATAAATTTCCTCTTCTAATTCTCCATTTAGAAAAGCCGTTTTTACATCCATCTGATGTATTTCCAGATCAAACAATTCCGCGAGAGCAATGACGATCCGAATCAACGTTTTCCTGGAGACAGGAGCGTATGTGTTGAAATAATCGACACCTTCAGTTTGCCTGAAGCCTTTGACTACAAGTCTTGCCTTGTACTTCTCGATCGTACCATCAACCTTTAACTTCCTCTTGAAGATCCACTTGTGACCTAGGGGCTTGCATCCTTGTGGAAGATCCACCACTTCTCAAGTGTGGTTTTGCATAATCGATTCAATCTCATAATTGATTGCTTCTTCCCAATATTGTGAATCCGGTGTTGACATAGCCTGTTGATATGTCACCGGTTCACCTTCTATCATGAAGGTTACGAAATCAAACCCAAAGTAAGTTTCCTTCCTCGCCCTTTTGCTTCGTCGAGGCTCTTCCTCTTCTTCTTTCTCTGAGGGTTCACTTGCCCCCACATTTCCATCATTGTTCAACTCTAGAGTCTGTACAGGTGTTGGCATTCTGCGGGGGAAGATGTCCTCAAAGAAAGAAGCCTCTCGGCTTTCAATTATCGTATCTACGTGCACATCGGGATTTTCTGACTTTTGTACGGGAACCGATATGCACAGCTATTTTGTGCATATCCAATGTACAAGCAGTCCACTCTCTTCAGACCAATTCTCATCCTTTTAGGAGCGGAGATTAGGACCTTAGCGAGACATCCCCAAACCCTCAAGTTCTTATAGCTAGATTGATGACCTTTCCATAATTCGTATGGTGGTTTGTCTCGCTTCTTATGTGGTAACTTGTTTAAAACATAGTTTGCAGAAAGCAATGCTTCCCCCCCACATGTTCTGTGGTAATCCAGAACTTATCAACATCGCATTCATCATTTCCTTGAGCATTCTATTTTTACGCTCCGCAGCTCCATTTTGCTCCGGGGAGTATGGAGCTGTGATTTGATGAATGATGCCATTTTCCGCACATATTTGTGCGAACGGCGCTTCATATTCGCCGCCTCTATCACTCCTCAATAATTTAATCTTTTTATTGAGTTGATTTTCTACTTCAGTTTTATATAGAGTGAACATATCTACTGCATCGCTTTTACTTTCCATTAAGTAAACGTAACAGTATCTAGTACAATCATCTATAAAAGTTATGAAGTATATTTCACCTCCTCTTGTTTGAATAAATTTCAAATCACACACATCTGTGTGAATCAAACCAAGAGTTTCACTATCTCGTTCAACATGTTAAAACGACGATTTCGTTAACTTTGCTTCTACACATATTTCACATTTATGTTGTTTATTAAAGACAAAGTTTGGTATTAGTTGCAGTGATATCAATTTCTTCAGAGAATTAAAATTCACATGCCCTAATCTACCATTCCACAAATGAAATGACACAAAAATATAAGCAGAATCTGAAATATTATTATTGGCCAACTTGGCAACAGTCATTACATTACTGGTACTGGCCTCAGCCTTAGCACTTTTATTAGCGAACTCAGCCTTAGGAGCTGGAGTTCCTACATTTAACTTAAACATGTCGTTGGTCATATAGCCACGGCCTACATAAATACCATTCTTGGTGATTACAACTTTATCGGATTGAAAAACTAGTTTAAAACCCTTCTTCACCATAACCGAGCCTGAAACCAGAATCTTGCGAATATCTGGTACATGGAGCAACCCAGTCAGTGTGAGCTCTTTTCCTGAGGTCAGGTTCATCACCATAGTCCCCTTTCCTTCCACCTTGGAAGTCGTAAAATTTCCCATAAAGCAGGTCTCACCAAGCACCGCCTCGTAGGTCTTGAACATCCACTTGTTGGAGGAGATGTGGCTCGTGGCGCCGGTATATAACCACCATTCCTTGGGGTTGCTTCCCACAAGGTTCACTTCGGAGACCACTACAAAGAGATGCATGCCATCCTCTACTCCCTCGGCCACATTGGCCTGAGCTGGAGCCCTCATCTTTCCCTTGCCCTTATAGTTCCTCGGTGGGGGTTTGGGCTTAGCAATGCGTTTATTGTCATAACAGTCCGCGACACGATGACCGGTCTTGTTACACACAAAGCAGGTTCCCGCAAATTTCTTTACAGCAACAGCACTGCCTGCATTGTCAAGGCATTTCCGCTTGACACGCGTGGCCTCAATCACATGGGCATTTACCACCGAGCTACTAGCAATACCACATTTCTTTCCAGAACGGCGGTTGCTCTGCTCGATATTCAACCTCTCTATGAGCCCGTCCAGACTCATTGCCTTCCGCTTGTGCTTCAGATAGTTCTGAAACTCCTTCCATGACGGTGACAATTTCTCAATCATGAGAGCCACTTGGAAGGGTTCATTGATAACTAGCCCTTTAGCATCAAGCCGATGGTATATGAGCTGTAGCTCCTCAACCTGCTCAATGACACTCCTATTATCAGTAATCATGTACTCGTGAAAGTCTGTGATGACAAATTTCTTTGCGTCAGCGTTATTCACCTTGTACTTCTTTTCGAGAGTCTCCCAAAGCTCCTTTGCAGTTGCTTTGGGCTCGAAGACACTGAATAGGGTGTCATCTAGAGCACACAGGATATAGTTCCGGCATAGGTAGTCGGCATGTCTCCATGCCTCAACCGCCGAGAACGAGTGCTCGTCCAGATCGTCCTCTCTTAGGACGGGAGCTGTCTCCTTAAGAAACCGGGTTAAGTTTAGGGTGGTTAAATAAAATAGCATCTTTTGCTGCCAACGTTTGAAGTTGTCACCCCTAAACTTTTCCGGCTTCTCCAGATGAGAGGTCGGCAAAACAGGCATAGCTGAACGCATCGATGCCTTGCCCTTGGCCGCAGCCATAGCCTTGGCCGCAGCCGCAGCTGCAACCTTGGCCGTTGCCGCAGCTTTGGCCGTAGCATTAGCTTGGGCCACAGCCGCAGCGGCCGCAGTCGCCGTAGCATGCGCCTGAGCGTCATCCTCCACATTTGCATCGCCCGTAGTGTTATGGACATTCCCACCAACCACTACGTCATGCGAACTCACCGAAAGGACAATAGGATCAGAGATGTTTTCGTTCGTCATCTTTCGGTTTCTGAAAAGACAACCAAAAGACTATAAGATACGCGTATTTGAATATTCTTGAACAAAACACCAAGTATAGAAAACTTGGTTTATGTAAAAGAATTAATATACAAAATAAATTAATTCAAGCTAATACCAAACTGGTTGGTATTTTCTCGAGAACGGTACAAATACCAAAATCAGAATAAAACAATTCTAGGAATTTTTCTTTGCTACAAATATTCTAAAAACATAATTGTAGCGGAAGAATCACTATTCCTTTTAATTTAAAAATTAAAATAAAACAGTACACAAACCAAAAATTAGATATCGGTTAAGATTGTTGGGTTTTGGTGTACGTAAAAGCAATAATTTAAAGTCCAAGGACTAAAAAGAAATAAATAATTTTATTTCAATAATGGAATGTGACTCTATTACAAGTTCCGACACTTGCAGAAAGTAGATGTAATTAATTAAAATTTCAGACAGAATAATATAAGTTATTAAACTGCTGGACTGGTTTGTAATTAAACGAAACTGTCAGACAGAATAGTATAAAACTAAACTGCTGGACTGTTTGTTAATAAAAAGAAACTGCCAGACAGAATAGTATAATTACTTAACTGCTGGACTATTTCTGTAAATAAATTACAGGATTGAAATGAAACTAATCTAATTACAGAATTTAAATTACAGAATTGAAACAATACTTTAAATAAATTACAGAAAGGTAAAACAGAATTTAAATGTTACAGCTAAGGACATGAAATTGAAATACTGAAATTAAATTACAGAAATGAAATGAAATGAAATAAAAAAGGGACAGAAAATAAATAGACGAGGTTACTATTTAACAGTATGCCCTTAACCGATATTCGCCTAACCACATTTGAGGTTTCTGGTTATGTTTGACGCTTCGATCTCAAGGTACAACGTCTCGGATGACTCGCCGGAAACTGCCGACGAGTCAAGGTCGAGCTGTTGGTGGGTGGCTCTCTCTGACTAAAAATGTAATGCTTATTTTTGAGAGATGATATATGCTGTTGTGTTTGATTGCACAATGTTGTATTTTTGACATGTGGAGGGTCTGCCTATTTATAGGCTTGCTGAGTATCTCAGCCATTAAAGTCATTTTACTACTGTCAGTTTTCGAAATTCGAAACTGCAGTATTAACTTTGTAATGAATTCATATTTATTGCAACGGTTACAGCTTTGCTGGAAGCTTTTCCCGAACAGGCGCACTTTTTCCGAACAGGAACGCTTTTTCCCGAACAGGAACACTTTTCCCGAGCAGGAGCACTTTTCCAGCATTAAGAGTTTTCCTCTTTCTCAACCCCATTTTTTGATGTCAATTTCCATTCACTCCCATTCTCCGAATAGGTCATGTGACATACCGTTACGAACTTGTCATACCATCTACTCAACCATCTTGAGTATGCTGCCAAAAGGCAACGACTGTCACTTGGAATCTTGACTCAAAGATGGTCTCGTGACTATTCGGAAACTAACATGTTAAACATGGTTTTTCCAACATATTATGTATAACTGTTTGGGGAGAGCTTTCCGAAAACACGACCTAACTATCTCATAGTGGTAACACACTAATTCATAAAATAAAAAAACATGTATAACCCCAAATACAGCTATATATATAGCTACTCTATTGTACTAAATTTAACACAAGCTCTCAAGCATTCGAAAGCATAGGTAATAAGTATACGTTACGAAACTATTTCTCTGCTTATATAAGTTCAAAAAAAAAGCAGTTAGAAGTAATCGATCTCATGCATAAACGCAAACATTTTAAGGAATTCACCATTCTTAAATTGCAATAAATTAACATGCAAAAACTTCGAAAAGTGCTACTCTTTAGAACACTGATATCTACGGCAACGCAACCTTTAAACCCTAATATGCAATAACAGGCAGACCATACTGAAATAAAGATTACCTTCCAAATAACCATCACGAAAAAATATCTGTAATGTGGCCAAAAAAACAAAATACGTGCTTTATATATTAACAGTGTGGTTCCCAAATGACAAGCATGCACTCGTGAAATTATCACTTTGACTATAACTCTTAACTTGTCTACAGATTTATTGGCACGGCTAAGAATAGTCAAATTTTTCTGGTGGATATTTCTCAAAAATGAATCACATTAAAAAAATAGTTGTTAGACCCGATGATAAACTCAAGGGGTGAAAAGATTTGACTGCATTTAAAAAAAAAATCATTCAGTTATTAAATCAGTGGATTAGGCTTGATTATACTTAATGAATTAAGTATTAAGTAAAGTTAATAGGCGGAATATAATATATGTGTAAATGTATTACTTATTAACAACCAAGCAATATTATCACGGTTATAACTATCTCAATAAGTACAGTTTAATTCAACTATCACACAGATATTTTATCAACTATTGTTGACGTTTAAATGTTTTCTAACTTGTACAACTATGACCAAGTGAATTTATAAACTCAAAAGTTTAATTCAACTTGTTTGCTTCGTACTATCTAACTATCGATAAACAGATCTCGTCAGCGAGAGTTTGATCTAGTTTGTTTGCTTCGGATATTAGTCAGCACTTCAGTCAATATGCAATTCTAAGCACACATATAACAATATGTTTAATTACCAAGTTGTTCAAATGATATAACAATTATAATAACTTGATAAATAAAGTAAAGGGATAGAAAGTACTTGACACGACGATTTATCCTGGTTCGGCTACGTCCAGTCCCAAGTCCAAACATGACCTTAAACTTTTTATATTAGCGCACGTACTTCCTTTAGGGCAGTGTACCTTTTGCAACACTTTTCTTTTAGGAAAGAGCTACCATTTACACTACTATTTTTTAGGGGAAGAGATACCCACGAACTCGCTTCTCTTTTACGGGCAAAGCTACCCAAAACTATCATTTTTTCTTAACGGACAAAGCGATCAAAAACTATGGTCTCAAAGTGAGACTTTGGATCTAAGATCCAAACAAGTTTTTCTATTCTGAGGTTGTACACAATTTATACAATCAATAAGATCAAAACTAACTTTGTTTAAAGTCAATATATCGATGTGATCGATGGTTTAAACATGAAGAAATCACACACACTCTAAACAAGAATATTGTTTACAAATAAATCTCACAAACTATAAACTCTCTTCTCTCAATATAATATGAATAAGGTACTGATCTTGTAGAGTTGTGAGACTTGATTGAATGATCGACGATGTCGTTTGAGTATATAAACTGGAATGGTTTCGTTATCGATTGAAATGAGGTAACAAAACCTTTGTATTTGTGTTTGTGGCAGTGTGGTGTGTCTCTTTTGACGTTTTGAGTTTTATTTATAGTGTTGGAGTTGGTCATAGCCATTGTAGAAGATTTTCCATTTTAATTTCAAAATTCAGTGTAATCCAATCGGTTGTGTTGTGTAAATTTGGTCCAACGGACAGTCATTTTAAAATCCAAATATCTCACGTGTTATTACTCTTTAACGCGTATTATCTTCTATTGAATGCTCTTGTGATCATATAGAATATCTCCAACGTTCCTTTTAGTATTTGAAAATGATTTGAATACATTTTCAAGACCTTCAAAAACGTATATGGACTTTCTATAACACTGTATCCAATCGATCGATTGGAATTATCTGTACAGAAAATAGACAATTTCATACAAGTGTTGTTAATTTTATAAATTAACTTATTAGTCATTGTTTTGTTTTGTTTAACATTTATGGTCCATTTTTTGAGTTTTACTTCTTTTGCAATGTGGTCTAAATACATGTAGCTATCTGAAATATACTCGTTTAAATTATTAGTACTATGACACATTATTGTGTATCTAAAATTTCTATTTTGTTATCATCAAAATATAATTAAATATCGTAAAATTGAAAATTGGTTCAACAATAGTATTAATTCCTTAAAAATTAAGCTAATTAATACCATTTACCTAATAAGTAAGCAGAGCACATTATTGACACGACTACCTTAAAATTGTCTCGAGATACAATAGTCACACCATGTGAGTTTATTATTAGTACTAGCTATCTAAAATATACTCGTTGAAATTATTAGTACAATAACATTTTGTTGTGTATATAAAATTATTATTTTATTATCATCAAATTATAATTAAATATCGTAGAATTAAAGATTCGTTCAACAATAGTCACACCATGTGAATTTAGCATTACCAAAAGTTGACGGACCAAAAGGGCACTAAGTTTTGCTTTAATTAATACTTAACAGAGAAGAAACTTGGTTGAAAAAATTAAATGACAAAAAGAGAATGCGCCTAGGAAATTCGTATGGACAACAAAGAGACGTTTTTATCACATTGATTCCCTAAATACTAAACTTTTCCTCTTCTGTGATCATTTTTCTACATGCATCTATATAGTTAGATACTTGAATATAATTATGTTTGTCGGGGCTATGAGGTAAAGTAGCCATGGGGTGTCATATGAGCTTGTTGTGTCTCACAGTACAATAGTCACACCATGTGTGTTTATTATTAGTACTAACTATCTGAAATATACTCGTTGAAATTATTAGTACTATGATACTTTTTGTTGTGTATAAAAAATTCTTATTTTATTATTATCAAATTATAATTCAATATGGTAGAATTAAACATTGGCTCAACAATAGTCACACCATGTGAGAGTTTAGCATTACCAAAAGTTGACGGACAAAAGGGCACTGAGTTTTGCTTTAATTAATACTTAACAGAGAAGAAACTTGGTTGAAAAATTAAATGACAAAAAGAGAATGCGCCTAGGAAATTCGTATGGACAATAAATAGACGTTTTTATCACATTGATTCCCTAAACACTAAACTTTTCCTCTTCTGTGATCATTTTTCTACATGCATTTATGTTAACAAACTAAATACTCATTATATTATAGTACTCTTACTAAAACCAAAAGCTTATGTATAATAGTGAGAAAAAGATGAGGGGTGGAGTGGGTAAAGGTAGAGGATTAACTGATTTGATGTTTTCATGGTCACTAGATGATATTTTAAATGATTCTCTTTACTCAAATCAGGTAGTAGTTTTTTTGTTACTATAACTCTGTACTCTTTCATTTTTTGTTTTATATTATTTCCATCTTTTAAGTGATGTTCTGGAATTTAACATGAAAGTATGTTGTTTTGGAGTTTGTGTTTGGTTTTATATTTTAAGCTGATGATTATATTCAAGCAAAATCAGTGTCGAGACATTTTCAGAAATCTAGAATTTATTTGTTCCTTAACTTTTGGCAAAGTGTTGTCCTTAGAAATTTAAGTAAATTACATGGCGTGAAAGGTTTTTTTTTTTTCTTGACCTGCTCCAGAAGATGTGGCTAAAGTAGTCTTTTTGTTACTCTCATCTTCACTTTAATACGGATATGTATTTTGTGGAGTAGCAAATACGTACAAAAAATAATAGTGACCGTTAGTATTCTTGATTTCCTTTGTACTATCCGTTCCTATTACCTAACTTTCCAGGTCTCGGTTCTGAGAAAGCAAGTGTTTATAGTTTCTTAGAACTTTTTTTTATTGTATCGTGAACGATTACGTTTTTATTTTGTCAAAAGGATCAGCGTCAGAATTCTAGTGATACTTATTTATAAATGCTAGACACAAATCAATCAGAGAAGTTTAGTAAGTAATTATGACTACTTTAATTATATATATACTTATTTATCTATGTTTTTTTTATAGCTAATTTAACTGTCTTATTAGATTATAATTATTTGCCAGACTGTATATACAGAAACGTCTACTCAGATTCTAGTTTTGGTTTCTGCTTTTATAGTCACTTTGAAAAGATCATTCAGTAATAATAATCTAATACCACCTGTCGGTTGTCACAGGTAGAAATTCTTTGTGTTAGTGTTTAGATTCCAAATAATTTTCTTTGCTTTTGATATCTTCTCATTCGCTAGATTAACTTTGCCTACAAACATCATTTTTCCTTAATTAAAGTTGCTAGTGTTTTTATTGTTGTGCCTAGCTTACCGTTTGCTCCTCTTGTGTCTTTGTTCATTGCTATAATTGGACTAACGGACCATTTAAGAAATGATGTCAGGGTATAATTTACTGTAGTATTACTTGTAATAATGCTTGAAGTAATGTTGGTTGCCCTTTCTATTGTTTAGGTTGAAAGAATACCCGACAAATTTGAATCGGTGCCACATTATTTTGGGTCCTATATTTTTCCTCTATTGGAGGAAACAAGGGCAGAGTTGGCTTCAAGTTTGGAGACTATTTCAGGAGCACCATGTGCCGAAGTAACTTCAATTTCGGAGTCTACACACAAAGGAACATTCGTTTATAATATTAGTGTTGATAGTTGGAGAAACAGGTTCAGCGATAGGGGGAAAGAGCCTTACCAAACTTTACCTGGAGATGTTTTCATTATTTCTGATTCAAAACCGACAGCTGTTTCTGATTTAAAAAGAGTTGGATGCACTTGGACATTTGCATCTGTTACTCAAATCAAAGATGATGAAACTGATACTGAATATCTCGTCACTGGAAAACATAAGGATATCAAGAAAAGTTTAGAAAATGATATTTCGGCTACTCATTTTAAAGTCAAGCCAGCAAATAATATTGATGTTAAAGAAGAGAGGCAGAAGTCGTTTTATGTGATTTTCTTAATCAATATTACGACCGGAAAAAGAATTTGGGATTCACTACACCTGTTTCAGAATTTGAATATCATTGACAAAGTGATCTTCCCTGATTATGAGGTGGTAATTATTTCGGTCTTCATTATTTTATCTTCTTGGCGTTATTTGACAGAATGAAATGATTTTGGTTTTAAAAACGACATAAAATTGGCATGACTGTGCATACACACATCATTCTAATAATTTTGCTTGTATGAAGTATCTTATATGAATTGATTCTTTTGCATTGTCTTAGTTGTGTGCTTCTAAGCACTTGGCAAATTAAACAATCTGAAGCTGTATATGTCTTTCTATAGCTTATTTTAGACTGTGCCATCTTTTTTCCATAATTTTAACTTTTTACATTCTTACCTTCTTGATTCGTTTCTATGGTTGTTGTAGTCTTATAGACTCCTCTTACAAGCCAGTTTTATAGCTTGTGTGAAAGCTTCATTCTTTATTTATGAAATTTAATTATATCTGGAGTTCTGAGATCCAAATTTCTGCTGGTGGTGTTTTTTGATCTCACTGATTTTTGTTTTACTTTGAATCTTGTGGGTATCTACAGTTGGTTTATGGAACAATTCTACTTCTAACTCGTATAAAATTGTTAGTCATTTAAATTCCTTACTAGATTTTTTTCTTTCGGGCGTTAAATTAAACTATTGCTGGATTTTATCGGGTATCTGGTTTTTGTGATACAGGTAGCTGAAGATCTTCAAATGTGCTGTTTACAGAGGAAGATCCAGTTGGCAGAAGTTGGCAAAAATCTTTTGTGTGAGCTGAACGAATCACAAAGCGAAGCAATCATGGCAGTTCTTTGTAAATTGAAATGCGATCACAAGCCTATCATAGAGCTTATATGGGGCCCACCTGGGACGGGTAAAACTAAAACCATAAGTGTGCTGCTCTTTATTCTTCTACAGATGAACATCAGGACTCTTGTTTGTGCACCAACAAATATTGCTGTTAACGAAGTGGCTTCAAGGGTTTTGAAACTAGTGAGGGAGAGTGAAAATGATGCTTTGTTTTGCAACATCGGAGATATTCTATTATTTGGGAACAGAAGGAGGCTAAAAGTAAACCCCGTAACTGAAGACATTTATTTGGATAATCGTGTGGACGAGCTTACTGATAGCTTAGGACCACTTGGATGGAGGCATTGTGTTATAACCATGATAGATTTTCTCGAAAACTGTGCTTCTCAATATGATGTGTATGTGGAAAATGAAACGATGAAAGAAAAAGAAGATAGCCAACAAGATAATGCACATATGAAGCGAAAAAAAGAGAGACGCAATGAGAAGCAAAACAAAATCACCAGTCGAGATGAGTTTGTTAAGCTAGAGCGTAAATCTTTTCTAAAATTTGCGAAAGACAGGTTTAAATTAACTGTGTCACCCTTGAAGAGATGCATGTTAATACTTTGCACTCATATACCAACGTCTTATTTTCCGGACGAAAATCTGGAAAATATCGAAAGCCTTCTTCTTCATTTCGATTATCTGGAAAAGTTGTTCAATGACGCTCTGGAGTCCGAGGAGTTGGAAGAAACTTTTACACGCCCGGTTTTAAGTGAAGATGTTTCAGATACCCTTTTGGATACCTCATCTTTACTCTATGCACGGAGCAAGTGCATTTCTGTTCTAAAAAAGCTCCGTGATTCACTTCAGTCTATCAATTTCCCAAAATATCTGGACAGAGGTGCTATGAAGGATTTCTGTTATCAAAATGCTTCATTAATATTGTGCACTGCTAATAGTTCTTTTAATCTGCACTTTGTAACCATGAAGCCTATGAACTTGCTAGTTATTGACGAAGCTGCACAGCTAAAAGAATGTGAATCATCCATACCCCTTCAACTACCAGGTTGTTTATCTTACTTTTCAACTTATGTAAAGGAGTTTTCAGTTTTTTTTTTACACCTACCTACGTCTGAGCTAACCCATTTTGTCTTTCAATCTTCAGGTTTGAGTCATGTCATTCTTGTGGGTGACGAGTGCCAGTTACCCGCTATGGTTTCTAGTAAAGTAAGTCAGTCATACCAGTTAAGTTACACATAGTTTTTACACGTCTTGATTTATTTGAATTAGTTCAATGCTCTTCAACAGAAATCACGGATATATGTAAAAATAGACATTTCATGAGTACAAACATTTTGCATGTACTTGTTTTGTTGCCTTTCCATCCTAACCTGAAAAATTCTAAATTACACAAGGATTTTGGTGCCTTTTCAGCTAAACATTCCAATTTAGGTCTTATGTGTGGGATGGTTCTAGAAAACTTACTTTACTTTGCATTGGTGTACAACTTTCTGCATGTGTTGCCTTTCCTGGCTAGTTCAAAATTATGCTTTTTAGGTCTTATGCTTTGAGTTCCGCTTCAGATTGCAGACTATTAAGTTGTTTGGCAGAGCCATACATTGATCTTAAACGCAATTTTTCTTTGGGTATCTTGTATTTTTCTATGCAGTATCCTGTCCCTTTGTACACACTACCAGTTCAATCGTCTTTTTAATTGTACTTTCACTTCTCAATGCCATTTTATTATGTAGGTTTCTAGCGAATCTGGCTTCGGTAAAAGCTTATTCGAAAGACTGAGCATGTTGGGTCATCCTAAGCACCTACTTGATGTGCAATACAGAATGCATCCTTCAATAAGTTTTTTTCCAAATTCAAAATTCTACTCCAACAGAATTCAGGATGCTCCGCTTGTTCAAGAGAAGTCATACGAAATAAAATATCTTAATGGAAAAATGTTCGCTCCATATTGTTTTTTAAATGTCATAGACGGCAAAGAAGAGATGGATGATTACAACCACAGCAGAAGGAATATGGTAGAGGTAGCTCTTGTAGTGAAGTTGGTTCATAACTTATTCAAAGGTATGTGCCATATCAATTTTTTTTAACAAAGGCTTGGTTAGCTGTTTGTTTTATTCATAACTTCAAATGAGCAGACAACAAATAAGTATTGAGAAACAAAACGGCGTAGGCCAATTATCTATAAATAAACGGCGTAGCCTGGTACTAGGCTTCCTTCACCGATCATGAATAAATGTATAAATAGATAATTAAAACAAACTAAAAGATAAATTACATATAAACGGCGTAGCCTGGTACTAGGCTTCCTCCACCGATCATGAATAAATGTTTAAATAGATAATTAAAACAAAGTAAAAGATAAATTACATATTGTCATAATTCTGTATGCACAATAACTGTTAATTTTGTTTTTGAACTGTCATAATGTTTTTGGAACTTCATTAGGGTATCTACGATTGTTTAATGTAATCATTTGTTTTTCTTTTGAAGTGTGGGATGGTTCTAGAAAACTTAGCGTTGGTGTAATTTCTCCATATGCTGCTCAAGTGGTGGCTATTCAAGACAGGATTGGACGTAAATATGAGAAAATCGAGGGATTAACTGTGAAGGTAAAGTCAGTAGATGGATTTCAGGGTGGTGAAGAAGACATTATTATCATTTCTACAGTAAGGTCCAACCAGAATGGTGCTATTGGTTTCTTAGCAAGTCCTCAAAGAACTAATGTTGCATTGACACGAGCTCGGTATGTATACTAAAAGATCTTATTGCTGCTTTTTAATATTTTGTTGACTAAGCTTTCCCTCGTTTCATTTTGTAGGCACTGTCTCTTGATTTTGGGAAATGAAAAGAGTTTGGTTCGGAGTAAATCTATTTGGAAAGAGCTAATTCTTGATGCTAAGGACCGTGAATGTTTTTTTAATGCTGACGAAGACGAAGACTTGGCGAAAACTATAATACACGTAAAGAAAGAGCTCGATCAACTCGATGATTTGTTGAACCAGAATAGTGTACTCTTTAAATACGCTATTTGGAAGGTATGAGAGTTTTAGTGATTCGCTTTTGTTATCACCAACATCGACACAAGCATCATTTGGTTTACATACACTTTTATCCTGTTGCCCACTATACAGGTTTTCTTCAGTGATAACTTCTTGAAATCATTTGCAAAAGTTAGCTTATTGCAGAAGAAGGCGGTTATAAATCTTTTACTGAGACTCTCAAATGGTTGGCGACCAAGAAATGTGAATGTGGACTCTGATTTTGAGAATTCTTCACAGATATTGAAACAATTTAAGTCTGGTAGCCTATATGTTGTATGTACAATCGACATTAAAAAAGAGTCGAGCTACTTTCAAGTTCTGAAGGCATGGGATTTGCTGCCTTTGGAGGAGATCCCAAAATTGATGAAAAGGCTAGAAGGAATTTTTGCTATGTACAGTGATACTTATATCAATAGTTGCAAAAAGAAATGCCTCGAAGGGTATGATGTTTCACTTTTTTCCACGGAATTGATACTTCACACTTGTATAATATATAATGATTTTGTTTCTTACCCCTGATCGTTTTCTTTTTCAGTAGGGTGAGATTTACTGACACCGTATTAGGATTAGAAAATAGCTACATTTTGGTATATATATTAGTCTGAATTTGATGTTTTACGCTTTTCTTCGTTTGTAGGTATAATGAAATTCCAATGACTTGGGCCGCATCTGCAAATGTTGTCCAGTTTAAAGATCTCAAAACCAATAGCTTAAGTGATGAATCAAGCGAAGGTGGTTCTCAAAAAAGAAGATATGTTGAGAATTCAAGAGCAAGTGAAAGCTTGAAACTTATGAAGTTTTACTCATTATCTCCTGTTATGGTAAACCACTTGCTTTCTGATCGTGGAGGTGAACAAATGGACCTTCCCTTTGAAGTTACAGATGAGCAGTGGGAAATAATACTAATTCCTACAAGCACCTTTATACTAGGACGTTCTGGTACTGGTAAAACAACTATTCTGGCGATGAAATTGTTTCAAAGGGAGCAACTCTATTATGAGGCATCTAAAGAGATTTCAGCTGAAAGATTTGCCATCAGCGACGGAGAAATTGTTGATGAAATAGATGTTGAGAATAAGGAAAGTAAACCTAATGCGGATAATAATGAAAGTCCGTTACGACAACTTTTTGTTACCGTTAGTCCAAAATTGTGTCATGCCGTAAAACATCATGTTTCTGGGCTTAAAAGGTTCGTACTAGAGCTTCTTTGTGTGTCTGACGTTAAATGAATATTGTTATGAGATCTTAGATTAATGGGTATTTTTATAAAATTTGGTTATACATTGATGCATTTTTCCTTAGTGTTTATTTTTTAATTAATGGTGGGGGAAACCCCACTCTTTGTTTTATTGAACCACCCCCCCCCCCCCCCCCCCCCAAAAGACTACAACTACAAGGTATCAAATAAGAAGTACAAGGTTTAAAGCAGAACTAATAGAAACTTAGGGATTAAGCTCCAGGTTTACTTTTAAACAATATTTCTCTAAAGGAAATATACCGTTTAGCTCTTACTAAGAATCTCTGATACTTAATGAATGTGATGAAATTGATCCGTACTAGTCGGGAATTTGCCATGAAAATCATGTGTATGCCTTTTTTCGGATAGTTTGCTGCAAACCTTGCTAGTTAATGATTGATATTATGATTTTATCCTTGGACTTCATATTTGCCTGTAATATTCTTTTTTTTGCTCCGGAGGGCCCTATCTTAGAGCTTTTAGGTCTATTGTAATTTGAGAATTTCTGATAAAATTTTGTTATATCTTGATCCATTTTTTTCCGATAACCCTTGGGCTTCAGCTTTAGCTTGTAAATAAATTTTCTGTAAAAAATATATTTTTGAGCACTTTGATAATTTATGAAATGTTTAGTTATACGTGGATGCATATTTCTGACCCATGTTGCGTCTCTGTTAGTTAGTGATTTATATTTTAGCTCTAATCCTTGTGCTTCAGGTTTGCTAGCAACAATATTATCTCGTAACGTAAGATATTGTGAAATGCTAGATGCATTTTTCAGGTTACCTTACTGCATCTATACTAATTGGAATTGATACTTTTTTTATTTGTTCTGAAGTTTTGCTTTATAAAGAAAAAATGTCTGAAACATTTAGATTCTTTGGTACTCAAAAAGTGAAAACTTGTGATAATATTCGGTTTACCTGGGTGTTTCGTTGAATACACAAGGCTGCATCTGTCAATTTATTATTATTATTTTTAATTATCCTTATCTTGATTCAATCCTTATGTTTCAGGTTTGCTTGCAATGAAAAGTTTTCTAAAGCAAACACATCGATCAACATGGAGGATACTGCACTATTTGATGAAGATTTACCTGATTCTTTTATCAGCGTTTCTTGTAACAAATATCCTCTTGTGATTACATTTCACAAGTTTCTAATGATGCTTGACGGAACCGTTGGAAATTCATTTTTCGAAAGATTCCCTGGTGTAAAGGAATATTTGAGCTCTAAAACAATAACTTCAAGATCAGTTGCATTTGAGTCATTTCTTAGGACAAAGGAGGTTACATACGATAGATTCTCTTCACTCTACTGGGTTCATTTCAATTCTCAATTAAAGAAAAAGCTTGATCCTTCTAGAATATTCACAGAGATTATTTCTCATATAAAAGGTGGATTGAAAGATGGGAAGGTTTGCAAAGGTAAGCTTAGAAGAGAGGAGTATGTTATCTTATCCGATGGTAAGGTTTCCACATTGTCAGAGCAGACTCGAGAGAAAATTTACGACATATTTGAAGATTATGAAAAGCTGAAGATGGAGAGAGGAGAATTTGATTTATCTGACTTGGTGAACGATCTTCATCAACGACTTAAAAGTACAAATTTTGCGGGTGATAAAATGGATTATGTTTATATCGACGAAGTGCAAGACCTCACAATGAGGCAAATTGCTTTACTCAAATATATATGTGGAAATGTGGAGGAAGGTTTTGTTTTTGCTGGTGATACAGCTCAAACTATTGCTAGGGGTATTGATTTTAGGTTTCAAGACATTCGATCCTTATTTTACAATGAGTTTTTGATGGATTCAAATCCTGAAAGGCACGGCGGCAATGAAAAAGGGCATATTTCACCGATTCTTAACCTTAAAGAGAACTTTCGTACTCACGATGGTGTGCTTAAATTAGCGCAGAGTGTAATTGATCTTCTATGTCATTTTTTTAGACATTTTGTTGATATACTTGAACCTGAAAAGAGTCTTATATGTGGTGAAGATCCAATACTTCTGGAATCTGGTGATGACGAAAACGCAATTGTGACTATATTCGGAAAGGGTGTTAGTGAAAATGTTACAGGGAATCTTGTCGGTTTTGGCGCTGAGCAAGTAATTCTAGTGAGAGATGATTGTGCTAGAAAGGAAATTTCTTCCTATGTTGGCAAGCAAGCTCTTGTTTTGACAATTGTTGAGTGCAAAGGTCTAGAGTTTCAGGTGACTTCCAACATCTTTCAAACTAAAATAACAAATCACGCTCTTCAAAATACTTTTTGATTCTTGATGATACAATTTGTCCCGAATTTATATATTTTTCAAATTGTATCTTGTTTTTCTCTTGTTAATTATACTATTATAATATTACTTTTTAGTTGTTGAAGTTTTATTTCTGTCACAGGATGTTCTTCTGTTCAACTTTTTTGGTTCTTCACCGCTCAAGAACCAGTGGAGAGTAGTATATGAGTACATGGATGAGCATGATATGCTTGATGAAAATTCTTTATCATATCCAAGTTTCGATCATGGTAGACATAATATTCTTTGCTCTGAGCTTAAACAGCTATATGTGGCGATAACTCGAACAAGGCAAAGATTATGGATCTGTGAAAACTCAAAGGACTTGTCAAAACCGATGTTTGACTATTGGAAGAAAAAGTCATTTGTCCAAGTTAAGAAACTCGATGATTCACTTGCACAAGCGATGCAAGTTGCAAGCAGCCCAGAGGAGTGGAAGGCCCGGGGTATCAAGGTATGTTGGTTTCTCAAATTCATTTTAAGTAGATTTACTCTGAATTTCTATATAAAGAAATATATGGATGTAAGAATTTTATACTCCCCTCAAGTTGTTTTGATAATTATTGTGGTTTAGTGGAAATTCCACCACAGTTTTTTATACTCCCTCTCTCCCAAATTGTTTTGCTTATGTGAAACCTTGTGCAACTTTGACTCGCTAAAAACTCATATATAAATTGCGTAATTGAAAATCATCAAATGTTAATTCATATTAATCGTATGTTAAAAAAGTTATTTTTTTTCCTGACAATTTAGATAAGAGTTTTTTTCTGGTCACAGTTACACGTTGTACCTTATAAGCCAAACAATTTGGACGAGGAAGTATTAGATAATAGTATGATTCCTTATTTACGGGGTACAATTTCAGTTGTTTATTAGTTAACTACATGAGATGTCAACATTATATTGCCCGACCGTTTATTATTTTTTGAGAGGCATCCTGATTAGCATTTTTATAAACTAATTCGAGCCATAAGATATATTTTTGTTAAATGTTAATCCTTTAAGAATTAAGTTTAAATCTGTGATACATTTGAATGGGAAGGTGGACCCTTGTTACTCATCTTACTCTTCTGATAATACGATTAATTGTTGTTTAAAGTTTTAATTCATATTTTTGGATAACAGTGTTAATGCAGCATGACTAGTAAGTCGTTTGATGTTTTATGATACTCAATGCAATTGTTTTCAACTAAATCCTGAAATCTTATTTAGTAGACACTTTCTTTTTTGTTTTTTACCACCTTTTCTTGCACAAAAACTATTTCTGTGCTTCCACATATTGTCCATTAAGAATATTGATGTTACATATTTGAAACATCACACATTAGTTGTTTTACATCAGAATATATGTCCTTACATGTTATATGATGAAAATTTCAGCTTTTTCAAGAGGATAACTATGAGATGGCAACCATGTGCTTTGAAAGGGCTGGAGATATGACATGGGAAAAATGGGCTAAAGCTTCTGGTATGAAAGCAAGGGCTGATCGTATGCATGTTTTAAATCCAGAAGCGTCTCGAGTTATCCTTTTGCAAGCCGCTGAGATATTTGATTCTATTGGAAAGGCAGACTCTGCGGCTGCATGTTTTTTTGAATCAAGAGAATATGAAAAAGCAGGTATTTACTTTTCCTTTAAGTTACACTTCAGTATCGCTTTAGGGTTGTTGAATTTTAAGTCATATAAAGATTGTATCTTCAATAAATAGTCATTATTGTAAACCTTTTCAGAGGTTTCCACCTTAGGAGCCATTTTGGGAATAATTATTCCGTTTATTGGAAATGAAATTTGTTACATTTTCTCCGGACCTATCTCTTCCAATGCTTGGTGTTCTACTGTTCCATCTAGGTATTAGCTACCCAAAATTTGTTGGTTAAGTTCTTCCTCCATTCCATTCATTCTTGGTTTTTTTTTATGAATTCATAACAGTATTTGTGCAGAATTACATTGTATGATATAATCTAATTTCAGATTTATTAATATTTGTTATCGTAGTAATAAATTATAGTCCGACTTGATGGTATCAACTATCAAGAAACTGCGTTTTGATCCTGGAATTTAATTTTTAACGAACAACTCATTCTATCAAGAAATTAATAGTCTGACTTGATATAATCTAATATCAGATTTATTAATATTTGTTATCGTAGTAATAAATTATAGTCCGACTAGATGGTATTAACTATCCAGAAACTGCGTTTTGAGCCTGGAATCTAATTTATTTTTTAACGAACAACAGATTCTAATTGGAATTATTGATACCTTTAATTTTTCATTTTTCCCCCTGTTTTATATATTTATCCCTTTTAGGAAGTCAGGATTTTTTATTGTTACTTTTAGATGCACTTTGATATATTGGTATTTTTTGTTTTAAGTCGGTGTTTAATTCTGGAACATTGCAGGGAGAATTTACTTGGACAAATGTGGCGAAAATAAGCTGAATAAAGCTGGGGAATGCTTTTATCTGGCTGGTAGGTATGATATAGCTGCTGAGGTGTATGCCAAGGGGCATTATTTTACTGAGTGCTTGTTGGTTTGCTCGAGACGAAAACTCTTTGAAAAAGGATTGCAATTTATACGGGGATGGAAACAACTTGACCAAAACGATTACTTCATTTCCCATGAAGGTGAAGTATTAGGCGAAATTGAACAGTCTTTTCTTGAGAGATGTGCAAATCATTATTATGAACTTAAAGATATCAATTCCATGATGAAGTTTGTTAAAGTCTTTTGCACGATTGATTCAATCCGCACCTTTTTGAAGAAGCTTAATTGTTTTGATGAGCTTCTTTTGGTGGAAGTAGAATATGGAAACTTTGCAGAGGCTTTAAAAATAGCTCAGAGTAAAGGAGATGTTCCACTTGAAGCTGAACTACTAGGAAAATCGGGTCAGATTAAAGAGGCTTCTATTCTAATGCTCTGGTATGTTCTTGCTACTTCTTTCTGGGTATCTAATAATAGAGGCTGGCCACCAAAGCATTTCCCTGACGAAGAACATATTTTAGAAAAGGCCAAATCTTTGGCTATTAAAGAATCAAATACCTTCTTTGAGTTTGTTAGTACCGAGGTTGATATTATAAGGCATAGAGAAAACAACTTGTCCCAGTTAATCTGTAATTTTAAGGCTTCACGGATCAATCAAAGCCTAAGAGGTGAAGTTTTATCTGTTCGTAGAATCCTAGATATTCATCTGCACAAAAGTGGATTGAAGTATGAGTGGGAAGATGAATTTTCTAAAGAATATTCCGAAAAGCATTGCGAAGAATTCTTTTCAGGTAATAGTGTTACCATTGGGACTTTGACTTTCTTTTGGAGTCTTTGGAACGAGAAAATCAAAAATTTATTCAAATATCTGATTTTGTTTGAAACTGAAGATACAAATGAGTGCATTGTATATCGTGACTTTTGCTTAAATTGCTTTGGTCTGAGGAGGCCAATGGAAGGCGTAAATGTCAATTATCTTCTTGTGAATCCTGATGCATCCTGGGTGAGAGACATCAAGGAAGGATTTCTAGTAAGGAAGGGAAATCTGGTGTATCTTAGTATCCAACAGTGTCTTAATGCCATGCAAACTTATTTTCGGTTAGAATTGATGAATGTTGGTCTCCAGCTGTTGAATACTCTCCAATCACTTCATAATATATCTGTTAAGGAGTCCATGTCATCGTTTCGTCAAAGTATGCCTCTAATTCATATCTTTGAGGTAGCCAAGTATCTCTTGGGATCAACCAAACTCCTTGAAATCGAACGTCAGGATGTTAGGAAGTTGCAGAATTTTTTACATACATCCTCTGTGTATTTTGAGCACGTGTTTCCTTTGGACTGGAGGATAACATTGGATGAAAATTTAATTTCTTTGAGGAGGAGTGATTTATCAAATAGTATACTTGAGGAGATCATTCTTGTAAATCTGAGGTATAGGGGTACTTGGACATTTGGACAAATAGGAAGGGTCGTAATGATATTGCTTGGTTCTCAGAAACTTGGTGTGGAGTTGTATACGATGATTTTGAAGAAATTCGAATTGGTAACCTATTGGTACGATTTCATCAAGAAAATTACTGATTCAGACTGTTCAGGGAATTCTTCTTCCATTCAGGATTCTTCTATATTCAAACTTTTTGAAGCTTTACGATATACCTATAATGCCAACTGCAGAGTAAAGGAATTTATATCCCCTCATTGCTTCTTCTATCTAGTCGACCGCCTCCTTCTGTGGGAATCTTTTACCAAGGAAATATTTTTCACAACTAAATCTTCTCTTGTTGAAGAAATTATTTCTGGCGATTCAAATTTCAAGGGTCGAACAATTTGCAAAGCTGGCTATGATATTTTAAGGCGTGACATTGTTGATTTTGTGGGAATGTTAATTGAAGAATTCCTTTTCAATAAGTCCATCACAACTCAATGGATAAATAATTCGGATATCAATTCGGTTAAATATTTTCCACTCTTTTTGTTGAGGTTCGTTGTCAGTCTGTGCTTGCTTTACCTGAACTATGGTCAGCACTTTAAATTACTTTATCACTTGTTTCAGAGGAATGACATTACTTCATATCTGCCAAGGGATTTTATTGGTATTCTTAAGAGAAAAAGGGGAAATAACTATAATGTCACTGCAAGTACAATCGCAGAGGCCTTTAAAGAAATCGGTGACCCACTCATTGTTGTAAGTTTAAAAGGAAACCGACCAAATTTTCCATGTGGAGAAGCTCTTTTTGTAAATCTGAATGCCAACTCAGGTACAGATGATATTTTGAGATCTTTATTCCCAATAAAAGAAAGTATTATTTCTCTAGGGCAAGGTGTAAAAATTGAAGATGCAAAACTGCGAAACAATAATAGCCAGCTCAGCATAAATACATCTTCAAATTTGACTTCCATCGCTGGCCAGAATATTGAGAATAGAATCGAAAATCAGAGCAACATAGAAAACAATTTGGAGACTCGTGAGGTAATTTTGAATGCTTGGGACTCGTTGACAAGTAAAGGTACTGAAGACTGTTTGACATTTATGCTTCGTGCCTCAGAGATTAAGGTACTTGATTTTTTTCCCGAGAGCTTTATAGTTGACTTTGTCTACTTAATTTTCTGAAAAACTTGTATATTCTTGTAGATATATCTGCCCGTTTCATCTTTTAAACATGTACATATTCTGTTCTCGTGTACAAAAAAGACAAGTCACGCATTAAGATCCACAGTACGTTAGGGTACCCTTTCATATGTAAAGGTTAACTTGTGCTGTGAATCATAGTCATATATGGTTTATAAAGCCATGGAGTTGGATATTTTATGTCCTTTTCAGGTGAAAGTGGAGAATCTCATAAACTTGCTACTTGCTACAATGACCGATATCTTAGGAGACTATACAGATGGAGGTTTTGTTGAAGGAGACAAAATGCTCGAAGAATTGCGACAACTATCTTCTGCACTGGATGTGATGTATGTTCTTGCTTTCATTATTACATTTTGACTTGGTGTACTTTTTATGGAAGTTTTATTTGATGGCGATCCAATAGTGATTTGTACATGTTTGTTTATTTAAATAATTCCAAACGTCTATTCTTGAGTTGCATCATCAATGGGCTGTGGTTACCATGATGTATGGAACTACGTTTCTGCAAACAAATTGTGATTCTTTCCCGTTGATAGCTTATACATATTTGTTAAATTAGTATTTTGTCCACATTGATCCGAATTTCGTTTAACCTTCGCTTTAAAATGAGTCTCTCTTTCCTAGTATGAGACCTTTAGATGTGCATGGGCTTTAACAAGATTTATTCTATGATTTTATCAACATGGCATCTAAAATGATCCTTTTTTTTCTTATGTACTTGCAGCTTCATAGTTATTCTAGTGTTTGAATTACAAATTTTCCTATTTTGTGTTCTTTTTGACAGGGATGGAAATGCTACAGTAACTACAGAATTTTTGGGGCGCTTAGTGTTTGCAAAGTCCATGCTTGATACTGTGTTGGACATATTGTTGATGAAGGGTGATACAAATGCCGATGATGAGGCAAGGAAAACCACTTCAAGTGACAAGGATGGAAATCAAAGAAGCACTGAGAAACCTGGTAATTCTGATAAAGTCATTGCATTGCGAAGTGAAATTGATTCCGGAACTAAAAACAGAGGTAATACAGCCGATTCACAACACAAAGCTAAAGGCAAAACAAAGTCTAAAAAGGCAAAAAAAAGAAAAGGTGGAAAAAAGAAATGAAGAGGCAAAAAGAATCCTTCTTTTTTTCTACTTGCAAGTCGACATACTTTAATGTGTTAAAGTGTGTAGTTTTTCGGTGAATCTTTTCTACGATTCATGTTTTGATTTTTATTTTGTTAGTCGAAGCGGGTGGGATAGGAAAAGGTTAAAAAAGTGATGTAGATTTGCTGTGAGTCCAGATATTTTGTTTACGTAAGTATGTAATTTTTGGTGAAACATTTCTGCAATCTTTTGTTCATACGCAGCTGATGAGGTTTTGTATTGTGCTATTGTCTAAGAGATTGATGTCCTCTTTTTTTGAATCATTGGTTAAAAATTTGATGTTGTTATATAATATTGCTTTTTATAACTTGTCATTTTTCAAGTTTGTCAACTTCTTTTCACGGAATTCTATCAATGTATATGTTTTATTTTGACTATACTAATGCTATCAAGTAAAATTTGCATTCGCTCCCCTCAGAATAAAAAAAAAAAACTCATATTGGCTTCTCTAATTTACATTTCCTGGTTCGTCACTGATTGAAGCAATTTGTAAGGATGTTTTTTTTGCTCTATGTGAGATATTTTTATCATCCATGAACAATGTTATGTAATCATACAGTTCTGCTTCTAAGATCATTATCGGTTATACAATGATTGTATTATTTGGACTACCATAAAAAAGTGTGCGATGAAAAGGATATTTTTGTCCCTTTTTTTTCGGATTTCTCTCCTAGTCTCAATTTGATAATTTCTGAACACTTTTTTCTTCTGGTTCTTCGATTACTCACATTGATGTTGTGTTAGGCACTATTTCCTTGGACTTTATGCCAAACTCACATCATGGATGTATTCATAAAGTGGATAGGTATATGTTTGTTTGGTTTCTTTTATTGATTTTATAAAATAAAGGATAGAACTGGAACAAACTCGAAATCTCGTATTGTCATTATTCAACGAATGGTGTGGCGGAATACAAAAAAAAAAAAAAAAACTATGTTGAACTATTTATTTACATGTTATATAACCGGGTAAAATTTAGTTTGTATTGGTTCTTTAATGTAATTAACCTATAAGAAACCAAAAATTTAGTTAATAGCATTTGCTTGAAAACACATTTTTACCATCTTCCCCGTTACCATAATTTTGTAGTGTATAAAAACAAATATACTCAAAGCATAATCGATCTTTTATTACTTTCACAAATATTTACCGAATATATTTTTCTCATAGATGAGGACGTTGAGGTCGGTTCATCCACCAATCCATTCGCAAATGATAGAATATTTAAGCGCATACAAAGCCTATAAAATCAACCTATGAAGATGTCCTTATGAATTAAGAAAATTGTATCCTATAGACCTTTTTCAGATGGATTTTTTTGTAGTCTGTACAAGATTTTTGGCTACTTGTTTGATAGTACGCCATAGCACAGGTCACTGATTGTTTTCACTGATGTCTTCCAAAATACGTGGGTTTGTTTGTCGACTTACTTTCTCACATGCAATGCCTCAAACTAGGATTCAATTCTTGAACAGGTCGTTAAAGTTTTTTTTTCCTCAGTACAATAATTCTACAAACAACCAAAGAAACCAGAGCTTAAAAGCTCAGTTGACTAGTCCATTGATCCAAAATTTTCAAAAGACACCGAAAAACTGATTTCAAATACGAGTTATATATAGTTTAATTTTTATAATATGACTATGAAACTACCGCCCCTGTCCACATGATTCTTGATACTTCCCATAGGAACTTAGCTTGTAGGAGTTTTAATCTTTTACATATAACTATATAAGTATTGTATCAGAACTTGGAAAATATAGTAACTTCATTCATAATGATAAACCACACTTCTGCAAATTTAAGTACTGCTTTATATAATGTTTAAGTATCATAAATGAGTGTATTAGTTTTCCGATTTGGTTACACCAATAATACGTATACTATCGTTAACAACATTGCTGAATTGAAAATTTTCTATTTAGTCACCGGAATGGATTGCTTCGAGACACCGAATGTGGTCTTGAATTACGCAGAATCATTAGGTGAAAAAGTAAGAAAGCCAATCCATCGGTCTTTCCAAATCCATTCGTGTTGAATACGTAGAAATTTGTCCATAGAAATTCTGGTTCATCCATCTCTAATTCATGTATAATACTGTCGTCAAAATCATTGGCGCTACCTATCATCAGCGGTAGTATTTGTTGAACTTGTATGGTTATACTCCCTCCATTTTAATGAATTTTCCATTAAGAAACCACGTGCAATTTTAATTTGTAAAAATCTTGAATCAAGCTGCTTGAAACGAAAAGTTTCAGAAGTTGATCACATTATTTTGCAAGTCCAAAAACGCCCATAGTTTCGTAAGGCGCAACTGAATTGGGTCGTGGATGCTTAAACAGATTATCGCGTACATTTCAGCCTTTCTGGAAAGCTACAAAATGTTTTCTTACGTTTTTTGGACCTTCTGGAGAAGGTTGCATCCGAGTAATCTTAAGCATTCCAAAAAAATTGAAGAGAACCAAATGTAATAACCTACTCCTTTTGTTTTCTTCTCATGTATTTTTTGTATAATACAAATGTCTAATATTCATAGGATGTGACTTCCTAATACTCCACACAACTGCGTATATCCAACAAAAAAAGGTATGCGTGCTCTAAATATCTCTTCATCATTTTCTAAAATTTTGTATCTTTAGAAGTGGACAACTTTGAGTTCTTTCAGTCAAAAGTTCAAATAGATCCCAATTGTAATTGGCGGTGGATTTCTCAAGATTCCGATTTTGGTACTACTAGCAAAGAAGCCTGGGCCTTGCCCCGGTTTTTTTTTTATGAATTTAAATTATTTTCATCAAATTTGTTGTAATCATAATTGATATTGGTTGTTATTAAATTATATACATGTCTTTATACACTGTGTATGAGTTTGCTTAGTGGTTAAATCATTTTAAAATTTCTCGTTAAAACTTTTTTCACATAATATAATCTAAATTTTAACTAAGTCAATTATTATACTATAGATTTATTAATTTATATATATATATATATATATAATATACTAGCTATAGATTTATTATTACAAACATATTATATATATATATATATTTAATATTAGATTATGTGAAAAATGTTTTAACGAGCAATTTTAAAATGATTTAACCACTAAGCAAACTCATACACAATCTATAAAGACATATATATAATTTAATTACAACAAATGTCAATTCTGATTACAACAAATTTGTTGAAAATAATTTAAATTCATAAAAAAAAAAAACGGGCAAGGCCCAGGCTTCTTTGCTAGTAGTATCAAAATCGAAATCTTGACAAATCCACCGCCAAGTAATAATTTAGTAATAAGTCGTATAGTATCATACAAACTATTACTATCATGATATATTTTTTTAGTGTATAAATCTATATATACAAATCCTGTATAAATTCTCAATTCGACATTTTCTTTTTTCACAATACTTTTAAAGATAGATAATTTGGCAGTAAAAAGTCATTTTTTACTTGTAGTACCAAAATCTAAATCTTGACAAATCCACCGCCAATTATAATTGGGATCTATTTGAAGTATTGACTGAAAGAACTCAAAGTTGTCCAGTTCTAAAGATACAAAATTTTGGGAAATGATGAAGAGATATTTATAGCACGCATACTTTTTTTGTTGTATACACGCAGTTGTGTGGAGTATTAGGAAGTCACATCCTATGAATATTAGACATTTGTATTATACATAAAAATACATCAAAAGAAAACAAAAGGAGACCAAGAAAATGGTTAGTATATTTGATTATTCAATTTTTGGAATAGCTTAATATATAGGATTCCTCCATATGCAACTTTCTCCAGAAGGGCAAGAAAAACGTAAGAAAACATTTTGTAGCTCTCCACAAAAACTGAAACGTACGTGAGAATTTGTTTTAGCGTCCATTAGGGTTGTGAAGGATGCGATAATTTCATTTACGTTTAGTTAAGATCTCGTCTCGTTTTCGTCAATTACTAAATGAAATGATAATGAAATAAAATATACATTGCGTTTAGTAAAAATGGGATGATAATGATTATAGATTTGTTCGTTTCGTTAAATTTCGTTTTCGTCTAATATTAAATAAATAAATAAATATATATATATATAATATGTTTGTAATAATAAATCTATAGCTAGTATATTATATTATATAAATATATATAAATTAATAAATCTATAGTATAAAAATTGATTCACGAAACGAAATTTAATTTTCATATCTTTAACGAAATAAAACGAAACGAAACGAAAACTTCTGCTTCGTCATGAAAAAGAAACGATAACGAAAACCTCAAAATTAAACGAAACGAAAACAAAATAGACGGTTTTCATCTTGTTTCGTATCATTATATCAGCCCTAGCTTCACAATATGTTATAGCCTCCGTATATCAATTTGCTTAAGTTCTAATTCGGTTGTGTCTTAGGAAACTATGTATTATATGTACGTAGACTTTTGACTTGTAAAATATTAAAATTTAATTAACTTCTGAAAATTCTCATTTCAAGCTACTTAATCACGATATTTTAAAGTTAAAAGGGTATGTTCACTGCAAGAAAATGACAAAACACTAACTAAAAAAATAATTGGTAAACCTCTAAATCAGTTAGTAAAACCAATTTAGTAACTGATTTCTTAACTAACCAATCAGTTAGTAAAAGTGTGGTTAGTATGTTATACCAACTAAATAATTGGCAATTATTATTTAGTAAGTGAATTAGCAAGTGATTTCATTAGTTACAATTTACTACCAACTGATTTTATCGGTTACAACTTACTACCAACTGATTTTAATCGGTTACAACTTACTACAACTATATTATGTAACAATGACATGGTAATTTTATCATACTAATTAAGATTTAAAACCATAGTCTAAATGAAACTAATTAAAAAAATATAAATTATATACATGATTTTAACGGCTAAATGAAACTAACCTCCTAAAAAAATATTTAATCTACCGAAATAAAGATAGTTTGTGTTTAATTAGCACTAATTTTGATTATTATTTATATTTCCGTACTAACGAAATTTTAAACCCTTCAATGTAATTTAAAAACATACAAAGTATCGATGCGTTATTTTTACGGCTAAATAAAACTAACCTACTAAAAATCAATTTAAACTAGCAGAATTATAATATAATTTTTTTATAACAAAATTTAGAAAACTAACCTTACACGGTGCAAAGACCTTTATAAATTTTCGGTAAGTGTATAAATTTTTATAAATAGGTATTCTTTTTATATATATTGTATGTGATAGTATTTTTTAGTGGTTGGGTTATGTGAAAATGTTGACATATATATGAGTGAAAAGTAGATAAGGAATATGTTTGTTGTAAGAAAAAGACGATTTTTTTTGGATAAGACAGTAGATTTTATATTTATGAAAAAAGAAATAGAAAAAAAAATTATATTTGAGTCGGTATATAGTAACTACTAAAATTAGTTACTAAATTCTAAGTGCAAGAGCAAAAGTTGCTAATATAGTTGGTATTTACCTACTAAAATTTGGTAGTCAGTAATCAGTTACTCACTCCGTTTCTATTTAATTATTTATTACGAAATTACGTACAATTTTAACCGGCCAAGAACTCATATTAAAATTGTTAGAATAAAAAATTTCAAAACTTGATCATATAGTTCAAATGTTAAATTTTATGATTATATTTTTAAAAAATTCATTTCGATAATTTTGATACAAGTTATAAACCGGTTAAAATTGCACGTAGTTTCGTAATAGACAATTAAATGGGAACGGATGGAGTAATATTTAGCAACTGATAAAATAGTAGTAATTAATTAGTTGATAAATTACTAATTGCCGAAATTTAAGTTATTCAGTTACTACTTACCAACTGAAAAGTGTAAGTTACAGTTTAGTTATTATTTAGCAACTAATAATATGGTGGTTACAAATTAGATACGGCAACTCATAAAAATATGAAATTTTAGTTAGAGATTCCGTTATGATCGGTAACTACCAAATAAGTTGGAATTTTAAGTTAATAGAGGGCCATTTTCTTGTAACGGTTGTTTTTCGATAAAAGACTATATTAGAATATTTTAGGGAGTATATATTGCACAAGTCACCTATCAATGACGCAAACAAGGATAGGATAACACGGGTTGGAGCTTACGATTTTGCTTAAATACCTGATGGAGACCAAAACTATTAAGAGATATTTGGTGAGAAAAATAGAGAATCAACACACAATATAGAGGAAAAAGGAGAAATTATAGAAAAAAAGTGAGAAAATATGAATTGAGGCAAAAGAGGGTGAGAGAAAAGTGTCTCTTACTGCATAATGACTTCTCCAAAACCTAGAGAAATCATAATAGAAACCAAAATATTTCGTAGTAATCCAACAATTTGAAAGAAAATACTATCTAGTCTAATGAATAAAAGTAACGGCATAAATAATACTTTCTCTCATAAAACAATAAAGACAAAAAATAAATAGATCAAGTGATGAAGTCCTCAAGCCGAGTAGATCGTCGCGAGACTCGTGCAGTGCATCAGGGCTGGTCTTCATCACTCGCCCCCCCTTTAAAATAAACCTTGACCTCAAGGTTTAGGTCAGGAAACTGTCCCCAAAGTAACTCTACAGGCTCCCATGTCGCATCCTCATCCGCTAAACCCTTCCACGAAACCAAGGCCTCTCGTATAGTCCCCTCACGACTCGGCACCCAACGATAATTAAGGACCTCATCCGCAATAAGCTCCGGAACTTCATCCCCCAAATACGGTGGTAATGTGGGCGCAGACACGTGCCCCTCCCCCAACTGTTTTCGAAGCAAGGAAACATGAAACACTGGGTGTATCCTCGACCCCTCGGGAAACTCTAAACGGTACGGAACCCAACCAATCTTCTCCTTAACTTTCGAAGCAAAGGCCCAAAACAATGACTCGACAACTTCGGGGGATAAGGCTGTAACTTAAAATAGACCAAATCCCCTTCCTCAAACTGGACCTTCCTCCGACCCTTGTCCGCCTCTTGTTTCATTTTATTAACTGCCCCATGCAATTTGTCCTTCAACTGGCGAATAATCTCGTCGCGTGTCCAAAGCTCCCTATCAACCTCATCAACAAACGACCCTCCCTCATAAGCCCATAAGGCCGGCGGCGGCCGCCCGTACAATGCCTCAAAAGGCGTCATCCCAGTAATCCGATGATAAGTAGTGTTGTACTAGTACTCCGCCCAAGCTAGATAATGTTCCCACTTCTTCGGCTCACGATAAACAAAACAATGCAGATACTGCTCAAGACACTTGCTCACTATTTCTGTTTGTCCATCGGTCTGTGGATGGTAGGACGAACCTGTCTTTAATCGCGTCCCTTGCAGCTTAAACAACTCCTTCCAGAACCCGCTAGTAAATACCCCGATCACAGTCGCTAAGTATCGATTTCGGAATCCCATGTAGCTGCACTACCCCCCTCACAAACGCATGTGCTACCCCCTTTGCCGAAAAAGGGTGTCGCAACGGAATAAAATGAGCATACTTCGTAAGTCGATCAACCACCACCATGATAACGTCACATCCCCCAGATAATGGTAACCCCTCTATAAAATCCATCGAAATCTCACAACATACCGCCTCTGGAATCGATAGTGGCTCTAACAACCCTAGTGGTTTCCTTGAATCTGACTTATTTTGCTAACACGAGTCGCACTGTTGTACAAACCTAATGATATCCTTTTTCATCCCCGGCCAATAGAACATCCGACCTGCACGCATAAGTGTACCATAATATCCCGAATGTCCACCGCTAAAAGTATCATGGAATTTGTGCATAATCTGAGCACGAAGCCCCTCATCAGCCGGCACCACCACTCGTCCATCCCTAACCAAACACCCGTCTCTAACCGAATACCCCACGACACTACCATCTCCCTTCCGGATACTCTCAACTAACGTCACCAACGACGGATTCTTCGCAACAGCCTCCCTAATAGAAATCCACAAATCCCGCTGGAGACCAGAAACTGCACGACACGTTGCCTCAGTCACAACCATAGAAGCACAAGATCCCACTATCTGTCCTATAGGGGTCGGCCCCTCCGGTGGTCCCCCCTTTTCTGAATGAGGTGGGGTCCGAAAGACTCCCTCCCCTTGCCACCATTGCCCAATAATCGAATTAAAAGCCGCCTTCTTCGGTACATTTGGGTCCACCGCCCTCAAAACTATTTTTTGCTCTCCCAACTTAAGCGGCAATGTCATAATTTCAAAATCAGAGGTTACCTGTCCCAACTCATGCAACCAATGCATGCCTAATATCCCGTCAATACCTGCCAGCTGTAATGACCAAAAGTAGCAGGAAACCTATATCCCAGAACAGTCAGGGGTACTTGATCATATCGTACACTACAACCCAACTTTTCGCCACTTGCTACTCGTACCACAAATGGTGTCATAGAGCTACCACATAATCCCAAGCTAGAAATAATATCATTGCTAATAAAATAATGGGTAGAACCAGTATCAACTAGAAAACATATCAGACGACCAGCTTTATGGCCGTCAAACTGCATGGTGCGTGACCCATAACCGTAGCTGAGGGCAGCTAACGAAATTTCGGCCGTCTAGCTATCCCCACTTCGAGCCATCGAACGGGTGACTGTCGGCTTCCACCTGAGACCCCTCTCCCCAACGATTAACCCCTCGGTGGGTGGCTTTCTCGCCGCCCTAGGTGGCCGTTTGGTTTCTGCCACCCTCTTCCCGAAGTGCCTCGTAAGTGGCTCCACAAAATTTTTCCACGACGTCATCTTTTCCCCTTCTTCCTTCCAATAATCCACAAACCAATCCCAAGCATCGCCTCTAAAACCGACCAAAACCACCCCAATTTTAAGAGCTCCCGCATGAATACCCCTTTCTGGTAGATACAACGTCAAATCGCGAACCCACAAGTCCGGCTCCTCCCCCGAAAAACTTGGTAGTTCCCACATAGTCATAGTCGAAGCTATTCTCATTGTCGGAATCGTACCCAACACAGTATTTTGCTCTTTTTTTGTCACCGGTGTTGAAATCGGCAATGTCACATTCCTCCCGTTCGTGAAACCCGGCGGTGGGTCCCACACCCACGCCGCCTGTGGTCCCACGGGTTCAGCTCATGTAGCCCCTGCTCCTTCCGTTTGTTGGCCCATGGGCTCGGCCCATCCTGCCCCTCTCCCCTTCGGCCCACCAGCCCCATGGCCCACAAGTTTAGCCCGTGTAGGGTCCCCCACCCTTGGCCCAACAGTGGCCTTAGTGGCTGTTAGCGACGGGAAGTCGGCCTCCCTAGCCGCCATCTCCCTCTCGGCCTCAAGCCTTGCCACCATCATCTTCAAAAACTTTAACAACCCCGATTGCTTTTCGAGCATCTTCAAGACTATATCACTTTTCATAAACTCGATTTGATCAAAACCCAATTTAAAAGACATGTTAATCACACAAAAAACCCTAGCTTTTGACTTCGACGGTACGCAAGCAGGGGCGGAATCATAGTATAACCGGGGGTTAGCACCGCAACCTCACAATTTTTAATAATTTAATTTTTTTTATAGTGTTTTTCAGAGTAACTTGTAGATAAAATATTTTGACAACCTCTTAAATTTTATTTTCAACAACCCTTTCAAAATTATATATTATTTTTGTAATTACATACTACTATATTTCGTACATATCACTATATAAAAATAAACAATTATAAATCAATATCAAAAGCTTTATTTTCTAAATTAGTCAAATCATTGTTACAAAAACTAGTCAAATCATTTTTGTATTTATTCCAAGAATTATTTAAGTAACAAAATCATGTTTTTTTTTTAATTTAGAGAAAATGATAAACTTGTTCAGTATGTTGTTCATAAACTATGAAATTTGTCAAAAATAATTTATAAAATTCCGTAAATATTTCTTTAAAATCTTACAATTTGAGAGAATATAGACAAATAATAATAACATTGTAACTTTATGTACACTATATTTTAAAACTTAAGCATTAAATACTGCTAAGTTTTACTATTAACGTTCTCTTTATTAAATATATTGTTGATCTCTTTTTTTCTAGTTTATCAACAAAGGAAATACGCTATTTTTTTTTGCGAAACCGACTCATTAGCTAACCAAAAAACTCGGTCATATAGATGATGGTCTAAAAATATATTTATTTTGAAGAAAAAAAACACTACAAAAAATGGTGATTTTGTTTTTGTAAGAGTGTTAATTTGTAACCGACCATAATTTGAGGAAATTTGGATTGACGGTTTTTTTTTTAGCAATCCCAAAATTATTGTTCAGGTTCCGTCCCTGTTAAGAATGATGGCTGTATTACCAAATGATGGACACCAAAACTATTAAGAGGTATTTGGTGAGAAAAATAGAGAATCAGCACAAAGTATATAGGAAAAATGAGAGAATTATAGAAGAAAAGTGAGAAAATATGAGGTGAGGCAAAAAGATGGTGAAAGAACAGTGTCTGCTTTATTCTTACTTAGATAGTATTTACTTTCAAATTGTTGGATTACTACGAGATATTTTGGTTCATAAATGATTTATTTAGGTTTTGGAGAAGTCATTATGCAGTAAGAATAAAGCAGACACTTTTATCTCATAAAACAATAAAGCCATAAAATAAATAGATCAAGTGATGAAGTCCTCAACGCGAGTAGATCGTCGCGAGACTCGTGCAGTGTGGCGGGGCTGGTCTTCATCAGTACCATCTGCTAGTTTGATTCTCCAAAGATGAATAACCTGGCTGTTCATCTCTAGGTGGACTTGGCACTGTGTGAAAAGCTCCATCCAAAAATATCGATAAAAATTCAGCCATGGAGGCTTGCTAACCGAGACGTGGCTTGAAATACGATAGATCATACAAATTAAAACATTCTCAAACATGACTTCGTCTTTCCACAAAACCGGTCAACATCGTGATTCTACATAACCATGTTGCTCAACATGACACCAAAATAAAAAATAAATTGAAAAATGACGGTGTCACACAAAAAGCATTTATAAATTTTTTGAACAACTTTTTCAGTCTTTACTCTTCGAATAACATTTTCCAAATCATTGATGTTTCTACTGATTAATGATACAGTGATTAGGAAATATAAGCATAATATACTTAGGCTGTTCTTCCATGCCGATAAGGCCCTGAGATTCTGTTAATTCTTGTTTGCCCACAACCCATTCTTTTAGATGAATTTGCGATTAATTTGGTGGACTTAAGGTTTACTATAATTCATGTACATCAGTACATGAGTACTTAATTATATTCACCTTTTTGCCGTCTGCATCAATTAATAAATGTATTATAATAGTATCTTTATAAAAAAAATGAGTGTCATTAAATTTAGTAACAATTTTTGTTGCTAAACTATTTCTAAAATTTAGCGTCACTCACTTTATTAACAATTTTAAAAAAGTAAACTGTTTTTATCTTAACTTTTTCTTGTAACGTATGTTTTACTTGTTTTTTACAAGTTTATTCATGCATCATCTTATCAGTATAGTATATTAATTAGGGGCGGCCCGAGCACTCATGATACCTTAGCAGAGTCGAAATTGCATCCTATTTAACTTTATTAGAAGCCGTAAATAAGGTTTTACTTTTAAAAGGTATATCAAATTTTGTAAAATAATTGTAGGAAAATTTGACATTTTAAAACTTATTAATTGTGAGTAAATAAATTAAGAATGGGGAAAACCCCACAGAGCGAAATAAATATGTAGTAAAAGTTCGGTGAAATGATAAATTAAGTATAAACTTTTAAGAACTTGAAAAAAAGAAATAACTAGCTATAGATAACGTTAGAGTAATACTATTTCCTTCGTTTCTATTTAATTGTCCATTACGAAATTACGTATAATTTTGACCCGCCAACAATTTGTATCAAAATTGTTAGAATGAAAATTTTTAAAATTTGATCATATAATTCAAATGTTAAGTTATAACCCGATTAAAATTGCACGTAGTTTCATAGAGTATAATTAAATGAGAATGGATGGAGTAATATATAGTGATTGACGTTTCTACTACCCTTACATTTTTCTACTTCACAGTCAATTAAATAGGAATAGATGGAATAATATATAGTGATTGAGGTGTTTACTACCCCTACCTTTTTCTACTTCACACTCACATGATCACATTGGTTGTTCCATTATATATAAAACTTACGATATCTATTAATATAGTAAGTGAAATAAAATATAGGGTCCAAAATAGTCCATAAACTTACAGCATCTATGGGTATATTTATACATTCATTTCTTGATTGGAATGATATAACGATAAGCCTATAATATAGACACTACACATCTTTATGAATTTGTCCGATTGCACTCTGTTCCAGTAGTTGCCTTTTATCACTCTGTTACTGTCGTATAACTGCAGCTTTTGGTGAAGATAATTTGATGGGAGGAGGTGTCCCAGACTATACATTTAGTATAGTCTGAAAAACTCTCTTTGTAACACCATTGGATCAAACAGTCTGTGGACCCTACTATTGATCCAATGGTGACACAGAGGATAGTTTTCCAGACTATACTAAATGTATAGTCTGGCTCTCCCTCTGCAATTTGATGAATTCCGTATGAATCTCGAAAGTTTAAATTTGCCATATATTGCAGGTGTACAGCTAGTTTTTCTCATTTATATTAATTAATAATTACTGTAAGTCTATCACTCTATATTGGTTTGGCTAACGAGTACTCATGGATCGTTGTCTAGGACTTTCCAAATTCAAGTTACAATAAGTTCAAATATATTTGCATTTATACCCTAACAATTAATTACCAAATTTAAATATTTGATATACTTAAGTTATGAAAATTTTATTATTGAATTGAGGTGCTCTCAATACACTACAAAATTTCTGTTTTTACGCAGAGACCGTAGATTTAATCTACGGTCTTTATCATTTAATACAAACCGTAGATTAAATCTACGGTTTGGATTAAATGATACAGACCGTAGATTAAATCTACGGTCTGTGTAATTTTTTTCAAAATTACACAGTCAGTCCCTGCTTTTCAAAATTACACAGTCAGTCCCTGCGCGAATATTACACAGACAGTCCCTGGAAAAAACAGAAACTTTCGTTTTTTTTTAAAAAAAATAAAATTTTATTCTACACTCTCTCTCTTTCTCTCAAAAAACCCCAATTTTCAACCCAAAAAATCACCCAAATCAATCAACCACATTAACTATCAAATTTATTAACAAAAAACCCCAAATCATCAATCAAACTTATCCATAATTGAAGGTATATCTTTTATTCTCTAATTTATTATGTATTTTGTGTAATTTAAATTTGTAAAATAGGAAAAAATATATAAAATATGCAAATCCATAATTCACTTAGCTATATATAATTGTTTGTTGTTTGTTTATATTAATTATAGAAATTTTAATAATTGTTGATATTTGTCCCATTTTTGCATGTTTTTTTATTTTTTGTAATTTTAATTTGTAAAATAGGAAAAAATATATAAAATATGCAAAACCATAATTCACTTAGCTATATATAATTGTTTGTTGTTTGTTTATATTAATTATAGAAATTTTAATAATTGTTGATATTTGTCCCATTTTTGCATGTTTTTTTTATTTTGTTTGGTTAATTTGAATTGTTGATAATGTGTTTGGTTATGATTAAAAAATTGAGTTATTATTGTTTGGTTTATGATTAAATGTGTTTGGTTATGATTAAAAAATTGAATTATTATTGTTTGGTTTATGATTAAATGTGTGTTTGGTTATGATTAAAAAATTGAATTATTATTGTTTGGTTTATGAAAAAATGTGTGTTTGGTTATGATTAAAAAATTGAATTATTATTGTTTGGTTTATGAAAAAATGTGTGTTTGGTTATGATTAAAAAATTGAATTATTATTGTTTGGTTTATGAAAAAATGTGTGTTTGGTTATGATTAAAAAATTGAATTATTATTGTTTGGTTTATGAAAAAATGTGTGTTTGGTTATGATTAAAAAATTGAATTATTATTGTTTGGTTTATGAAAAAATGTGTGTTTGGTTATGATTAAAAAATTGAATTATTATTGTTTGGTTTATGAAAAAATGATTGTTTGGTTATCATTGTTTTGTTATCATTAATTGGTTATAATTGAGTTATCATTGTTTGGTTATCATTAATTGGTTATCATTGAGTTATCATTGTTTGGTTATCATTAATTGGTTATCATTAATTGGTTATCATTGAGTTATCATTGTTTGGTTATCATTAATTGGTTATCATTGAGTTATCATTGTTTGGTTATCATTAATTGGTTATGTTATCATTTTTTGGTTATCATTAATTGAGTTATATTTGGTTATCATAGTTAGGATGGCAGACCCAGGTCCACATATTAAAGGGAGGTTGGGTATTTTACGACAGACTGGTCACATTTCTAATCAGACTTGGGATGCTGGCAGAGAAGCGGGTAGAGGAGATGCCAATAAGATTAGGGTTTATAATTATAGTTGGCAGATACCGACGCCTGAAAGGGTAGTTCAAAATATCATTAGGGCTGGTTTTTATGGTATTTACAGTATAGGTAATTATACCGTAGACCGAGGGTTGATTACAGCCTTAGTTGATAGGTGGCGTGATGAGTCGCACACGTTCCATTTTGTCGGGGGAGAGTTGGGGATATCTTTACAGGATGTAGAGATTATGCTTGGTCTGAGGGTGGATGGTCTTGCTGTGACCCGGTCGGAGCGGAATGACACGAAGGCGAGCAGGTTGGCTATGATGGAGAGTTTGTTGGGTGTTAGGCCGGCTGACAATCAAGTCGATCTAAACTGTCTGACAGTTAGACTTGATTGGATGTTACAGACCTTCGGTGAATTACCTCCCAACCCTAGTGAGGAGCGTTTACTATATCAGTCTAGGGTTGCCATGCTATTATTACTGGCTGCACATGTGTTTTCGGATAAGAGCAGTGATCAGATTCCACTCTGGCCTCTGCCATTTCTGGAGGATTTTGACACATGTGCTGAGTATAGTTGGGGATCAGCTCTTCTGGCCTGGTTAGAGGCTAATCTATGCAGGGTGGTACGTTGTAAGACAACCGGAGTAAGCGGGGCGGTGATGTTTCTGGATATGTGGGCGATTACCAGACTACTGCCGGTTAGACCGTGTGAAGAGCTGCCGGAAGATGTCGAGCCACCGGAGGGCTTGCCTAGGTTCCCCCTCGGTTACAGGTATGATATTTATTTAGTTTTTGAATTGGATTTGCTTTTTTATATTATTGTGTCATCTATCATTTACTTAGCTGCCGGTTATATTTATTGTTTATCGGTTTTTGTTTGTATATTACAGATGGAAGATGTGGAGACAAACTAACCTTACGCCATATGTCTACGGACATAATGTGGTCCACATACGTGACCAGTTTGACAATATGTCGCCTGAACAGGTAAATTTTAATTTTCGTATTATATGTAACTTACGTATTATATGTTGTATATGTTTGCATTTGTCTTATGTTCGCAGAATTTATTACTCGTCTATTTTTAAACCATTGTTTATATATTCTAATTTGATGATTACAGATAGTGTGGCAACCTTACGGGGATCTCAATCAGTATCCGGAATACTGCACGCGGGGCCGTTATATGTGGCATTGTTCTGTGCCTCTCATTTGTAATGAGAAGATTGAGTACCACCCCGCGGACAGGTTCATGAGACAGTTCGGTTTTGTGCAGCGGGTCCCTACATATATTTGGAAACCCAGACATGGTCACGGCAAGGATAGAAGATATGGGATTGGGCAAAAACACGACTGGCCTTTACTAACCGGAGAATTTATAGCCGTGTGGAATGACCGCCACACCCGTCTTATTAACGGCGAATATGGCACGGGGACGTCACCGGATTACATGAAATGGTATAGAGAGCGGACCCGCATCTTCATAAACCCACCTGAACTTGCCCCGCCATCTCACGGTTTCCGGGAGCATACAGGGTTGTTCAGTAAAATGGTAACAACTAATTAAAGTTCATTAATATTTGATTGTTATTTTTCTGTTTGTATATTTCAATACTTATAAAATCGTTTTTGATTGGTTTTTTTTTTCAGAAAGCGGTATTGCGTCGAAATTTCAAATCTTTCAAACAGCATAAATTGAAAACGGAAGTGGACTTACTACGAAAGGACTTCGCTGAAATGGGATTGAATCCGTACGGGTCAGCTGATGAACAGTCGGATGGGGAGGATGACGATGACGACGACGACGACGACGATGGTGATGACGACCTACGTTACGACCCAAGAAATTACACTAGGTCGGCAAGTTGTCGGCGTCCCGACGAAAGAGGCAGAGGGGAAGGCGAATCTAGTAGCGGCGGTAGAAGAACCAGTGGAGGTCGACCCCCGACTACAGATCAGGGTCCGGGTCCGAGTTCAAGCGGTCATGGTCGTCGTGCTTCTTTTGCTGGGTCGGGCTACGTTCAGGATGATGTCCCGTTCGATCATCATAGACAATCATTTGGGTCGTACGAGCATCATCCTAGTCATCAGTCAACCGACAGTTGGAGTCGAGGGTTGACAGTTACATCCCACGAGCGTGCGCCGCATCCAGAATCGCAGCAGCGACAAAGACGGCGTACAGAGCTAAACGAAATCGAAGAGTCTGCTGAGCCGTCATCCGATAGATTAACATCGGCGGGAAAGATGCTCCCTATGTCCAACTTTAAAACATTTAGTCGTTACAAAAAAAAATAAATGCACTGTTTTTGTATTTGATTTCTATGTTTGATTTGTCAGTTTTATTCTTAGCTAGGGTTGGAATATTATAAATACGTAGGTTCAATTTGATTTCTATGTTTGATTTGTACGTTATAATTTCGTAAGTTTAATTTGATTCGTATGTTTGATTTGTATGTTTTAGGGTAAAAAATATTCTGTATTTTAATTGATAGGACCAATATTGAGTTTTTACAAACCCTAAACCCTAAACCCTAAACCCTAAATTACAAACCCTAACCCCTAAACCTTAAACATTAAACCCTAAATTACAAACCCTAAACCCTAAACCCTAAACCCTAAACCCTAAACCCTAAATTACAAACCCTAAACCATAAACCATAAACCCTAAACCCTAAACCCTAAACCCTAAACCCTAAACCCTAAACCCTAAACCCTAAACCCTAAACCCTAAAACCTAAACCCTAAATTACAAACCCTAAACCCTAAACCCTAAACCCTAAATTCTAAACCCTAAACCCTAAACCCTAATTTACAAACCCTAACCCCTAAACCCTAAACCCTAAATTACAAACCATAAACCCTAAACCCTAAACCCTAAACCCTAAATTACAAACCCTAACCCCTAAACCCTAAATTACAAACCCTAAACCCTAAACCCTAAACCCTAAACCCCTAAAAACTAAATATTCTGAAATATACATACAAACCGTACATTTAATGTACGGTTTGTATAGATTTCATACAAACCGTACATTAAATGTACAGTTTGCATGTTTTATGTGCAAACCGTAAAAGTAATGTACGGTTTGCACCCCTGATTTGAGCAGCGACGTTTTACGAATGTACTTTTTACACGGAATCACCGTTAATAACGTAAAAAAAAAATAAACTACAAACCGTAAAAGTAATATACGGTTTGTAGTGTAAATTACATTGGATACCATATCTATCAAAATAATTCCGACAACACATTATCACTTTTGAATTATTATGACTTGACAACCCTATCCGAAAATGACTACTCAATGCATTATTAAAGTTTCGAAATGACTACTCCAAAAAAAACACTACAACCCGTAAAAGTAATATACGGTTTGTAGTGTAAATTACATTGGATACCATATCTATCAAAATAATTCCGACAACACCTTATCACTTTTGAATTATTATGATTTGACAACCCTATCCGAAAATGACTACTCAATGCATTATTAAAGTTTCGAAATGACTACACCAAAAATTCACTACAAACCGTAAAAGTAATCTACGGTTTGTAGTGTAAACTTACCCTATAAATATGACTCAATTTTGCCAATTCTAACAAACCATAAAATCAAACACAAACACATTTCGGAAATCTCTAAAAAAATCCTCATTTCTCCCCAATAAAATATACAAACAAACACTTTTCGAAAATGAATTACAACTATGGTTATGACAACAACCAATGGAATAACAACAACAATGCGAATTCATCCAGTGGCTCAAACGATGAGCTAACTGATTATTCGGAGCACTTTGAAGTTGATGAATTGACTTGGGAAACAAGGGATGAAATGCTTGCTGATCTTGCTGATGTGGCTGGAAATTGGGGTTTCATTCTTACGATTCATAGGTCTGGAGGGGGTGATGGGAGCAGAACACCATATGTTGATATTGTGTGTGATAAATCGGGGGTTTACGAAAAAAAGAAACCATCTTCCGTAAAATCAGGTACAAAGAAAAAAGACTGTCCATTTTTCATTAAAGGTTACGTAGTTAATGGTGAATGGATGTGTCACGTAGAAAATGGACAACATAACCACCCACCTCCAACTTACCTCCAAGGGCAAGCACGACGTGCTCGTTTAACCCAAGATGAAAAAGAAATTGTTAAAACTTTAAGGCAAAGTAGTTTTAAAGTTGGTGCAATATTAGAGGCCATTAAAAATCGAAATCCTGACAATGTATCAAACACTAAAACGATACATAATTTTTTGGCCGGACTGAAATTTAAAGAAGGAGATGGTAGAAACCCGACACAGGAACTTTTTAATTTGTTGGATAGACATCGCTACACATTCTACTATAATATGAACCCATCAACCCATTGCCTTGAGAACTTGTTTTTTGCACACCCCGATTCTATAAGGATGTTCAAAGCTTTTCCTGATGTCTTGTTAATGGATTGTACATATAGGACAAACCGTTTTAATATGTCATTTCTAGAAGTCGTAGGAATGACATCAACGAACCAAACATATTGTTTAGGTTTTGTTTTCATGAGTGACGAGACACAAGAAAGTTATATATGGGCATTGGAAAAATTTAAAGTTACATTGGAGGGGTGTATACTACCTAGGGTGTTTGTAACCGACAGGGAAATGGCCTTATCAAATGCTTTATCCGTTGTTTTTCCCGATTCTCATCATATTTTGTGCACTTTTCATATTGCAAAAAATGTTTTGAAAAACTGCCGTAAAAAGATCCCTGACGAGGAGTGACAAACGTTTCTAGATGATTGGGGTTTATTGGTTGATTCTGAGTCTATAGATGAGTACAATTATAACCGAACTAATTTCAATTCCTCTTACAAATCGTACCATGCTGTGATTAAGTATGTAGACAAGCTTTTAAATGATTATGCTGAAAAGTTTGTTGCATGCTATACCAACCACACAACACATCTAGGTAACAGAACTAGCAATCGAGCCGAACAACAACATGCTAAGCTGAAAAGATCCCTTTCCACAAATACTGGCACGCTTGAAACTGTTTGGGTAGAGGTGAATAGAATTCTAGAAAAACAGTTTGAGGATATTAAGACGAAGTTGGATAACTGCAAGTCTTATTTTCCACATTCTGAAAAAACGCCTCTATTTATAAATCTTAGGTCGTATATCACACACTATGCCTTTGATTTATTATTCCAAGAACACAAAAAATGTAGTGGCCAGGCTGATGAGAATTGTTCTTGCGGTTTTAAATTGTCTCACGGTTTACCTTGTCATCATATTATGAGTGAACATATTTTATTCGGGAAGCCTCTTCCTCTAGAATATATTCATCCATTCTGGAAAAAATTAGACGTAATTGATGATAATGGGAACACCGATGATTATGGGGTAGAGGGTGATCTAGAAGAGTTTAAAAGTGTTTATGCTAGCAAAACGAATGTTGAAAAACGGCGTATGAAAACACAACTCCGAGAGATAACCGTACCAGCCAGAACATCCGTCAGTGACCCCGAAGTGAGAGCAAATAAGGGGAGACCTAGAAAAGGCGACAAATCTAGTAAGAGGGATAAGTCGGGATGGGAGTATGTGGAGGAACAGAGTGCTGGTGCTAGTAGGGATAAGGGTAAAGGCAAGGCGGATGAAACACCGGAGGTAAGGGTAAACCCAACTAGGAAGCCGCAAAACCAGAACCCTAAACCCACCCCCAATAGGCCAACCTTCCTGTACAGTGACCAAATATGGGTCATGTTACATAGTTACATCGAAACAGTTTATGATGTGCGTGGGGATGGTAACTGTGGGTTCCGGGTACTTGCAAATGCGACGGGTAAACAGAATGGGGAAGATGATTGGTACGCGATAAGATCTGAGTTGTTTCAAGAGCTGCAGCAAATGAAAGGTGTTTATTATGAGCTGTTTGAGAATCTTGACTTTGAAGCTTACCAGTATGATTACATTTTATCAAGTTTAAATTTTTATCATCCTACAGATCCCGCACCTATTGACAAATGGATGAGATTTCCGTCTTATGGGTTTTTAATTGCTTCTCATTACAATATGCCAATTGTATTGTTGTCCTTATGGGAAAATCAAAATGGAGGGGTAAACGTGTGGAACAGTACTTTTTTACCGCTTTATACTGGTCCGCCTCAGGGAACGACATATTACATCCCGACTGTAATGGTGTTCGTCAACAGTTGTCACTATGCTCAGGTTATTCCTAAAGAAGGGATCTTCCCAATGCCAGGAATTATAGCACGGTGGGAACAAACACGCACTGAGGCAGTTGCGCCATGGAAGAAACTTTTTCGACCAAATTTCAAATTATATATGGCGCTGGAAAAGCAATCGGGAAAGAAAAAAGCAAATGAAGAACCTATAGACCTAAGTCCATAATCGGTTTTTTATTTTTAATTTTATGTAAATTACTATTTTTTCCAATTTTTTGTAAATTTATATGATGTAAACAAATGTTTAATAAATTTGTTTTATGAAATTTAGTTCTATGAAATTTTGTTGTAAATTTTGTTTAATTTTGTTGTAAATTTTGTTTAATAAATTTGTTTTATGAAATTTATAAGTTGATATTCATGTTTGCATATTGACTTAATTTCTTTTATGAATTTTATATAATTTATGATTGTTTCATTCAAGAAAATTGACGATTGACACCAAATTCACGACTTAGTTAATGTTTCATATTGCGTTATACAAGTGTTAAAAACAAACCAAATGTACTTCACAAAAATTGACGATTTAGTTAATGATTCAATAAATATCAACTTATAAACTTGACAAAAATATAACATCAACCAAAAACATAAAATTTATCAAATCAACTTTTTTTGTGTAAATTTGTGTAAATTTTGTGTTTATTTTGAGAGATTGTTAGAATATTGGTAATTTATTTTATGTAAAATTTTAAAAATAAGTCATTTTGTTTTTTAATTTGAAAAAAACAAAATGCCTTATTTGAAAAAAATATCAACTTATACACTTGAAAAAAATATCAACTTATACACTTGAAAAAAATATCAAATTATACACTTGAAAAAAATATCAAATTTTAAACATAAGGCATTTTTATGTAAAAAAAAAATCATGTTTAATTTGAAAAAAATATTCAGTATTTTAATTTTAATTATTAGAATTTTAATTTTAATTTTTAATTTCAAAAAATCTGTGAAAACACACAGACCGTAGATTTAATCTACGGTTTACAGTGATTGGCTGTAAACCGTAGATTAAATCTACGGTTTACAGTGAATCACTGTAGACCGTAGATTAAATCTACGGTCTGTGCGTTTTTAAAGAAATTATGCAGTGTATTAAGCCCACCTCTATTGAATTACTATAAAAAAAAAAAAAAGTACAACAAATACAATAAATGCTTAACCAAGACATAGGAGTATTGGTTGGCTTTTCCCTTCATATATATGTCTTGAGTTTAAAACCAATGCATGTCTGAAGGTTTGTCCCACAGAGTTATCTTGTTAAATTTTGTAACGAGACACATTTATAATTCCGTTTTCTCTCAATATTGCCGAAATCGAAGTAAGTATCCCAACGTATATTGCTAACCATTACACACTACCTTTTTTTTCGATCAGAGTTTTTTTTTGCTATGTTTACTCTAACAAGATTTTAATAACACATTTGATATAAGGTTAGTTCCTTTAATACTCTTGGTTGTCATTTACCTTTTTTCTCCTTATATGAATGTTTTTTCTTCACTGGGTTTATTTGGTAAGGTTGTATGTTGCACAAACTATATAGTTAGTTTATATGCGCATTTATGTTAAATAGTGCTCCAACCATTATCATTTGACAACACCATTTTTTTTTCTAAGTTCCAATTATTGTCGCATATTGGATTTTCCATAGGTAAATATGTTATGTGTTGGCATTAGCGAATATACATGTATTTCGACTCGACTGAGTTGATTATTTGCATACGAAGATACTCAGATGTCAATAGCGATCAACCACTATAAAATAATGTTTGATTTAGTGAGAGTCAAAAGCTGTCACAAGACTGTCGCTAATTTAAAAAGTTGTTACAAATCTGTCACAAATTGACTAAACTGTCACAAAACCGTCATAAAAATCGTCGCTAATAAACTCGTAACAAAAAATATCGTCACTAATCCCGTCGTTATTTGGGTTTTTTTTTTTTTTTTTATAATGGACATAAAAGGCAAAGTGTTGTAATTTTTTATTTTTTTTTTATCGTGTATGGCTATGTTTATAACTAACTTATTGTCAAAGATACGTGTATCTTGGGCACAAAATCACGTCATCACCCACTCCGCTAGATAAATAGCTTGAGGGTTAACATTATATACAAGTCATATATGAATAAAGCTCTTATTCTTTATACTCCTGTCAAGATATTTGGCTTAACTAAGTCTCACAACACTTTTATATATGTAAGTAACGACTACACGAAACCAATATGCAAGCCATTCTTTTGTTCGTCTTTTATATTTTATTCAGTACAAAAAAATTATCGGGATAGCAACATACAACTTTTTTAAATAATAGGCTACTTTTCTAAATACTCAGCATATACAACTTTTTTTTAATATTGTTGTTAAAGTAAACGTAACTAAATTTTAGCAGTAGTATTAGTTGCTAGCGACACTCAATTCATCAACAGTTTTTCAAAAAATAATATATGTTTCCTGTCAATTCATAATGCATTTTCAGAATTGTAAAGAGTAATAAAGTTGACTCTTAGAAAATGGACGCTGCTATTGCTTCAGATATAGCACTGTTTGTTATAGTTATGCTATAATACTCGTAAAGTGAGTGAGAGTTGAGATTTTTATTGTCTGAATTCACTTTATGAAAATCCTCCTTTTTGGTGGACAAGCAGTGCCACACTATACAAAATGTATAATCTGGCTCCCTCTCTTACCTTTTGGTAGGAGTGCAAGTCTTCTGCATATATTCTCTATCAACTTCATTACTTATTTTGTTCAAAAATTTTTTTAAAAAAAATTGAAAAAAATTATACAATTATTATAAGACATGTATCAATACATTCCAATAATTATTTTTAAAATAAAATTCACACGCAATTTATTTTGGAATAAATGTATAAATTAGTGTAAATTAAACATTAAATCTTAGAAAAATTGTCTAAAACAATATTATGTCCAAATATTTTAAAATTTGAATATAATATAATATAAAAACTTATAAATTTGTGAAATAAATTGTGAAATTTTAAAATTTACGAAACAAATTGTAAAAATTTAAATAAAAATAAATAAATGCAAACGAAAAAGAGAGGTAAAGAAAATGAGTAAAGCTTTTGGTGGAGATGTGATTGTGGAGTTCCGGAGAATCTAATGTTTAGAATAAGATAGAATAGCGTCTTACTTTACGCAACCCCTTCTATGGATTTTATCATATTGTAACTTATCATTTATGCAATCTCAACTATCTATAGGGGGAATTTCACCATATTTCAGTTTTCACTTTGATACAGTGTTCGAAATTTATTTAGCAAAAACTTGGGTAAACATTTTTATTTGAGTTTTATCACTTAAATTACAAAAATCAAGAACTTAACTTCATAATATATTTGAGTCAAATATTGTTTGAAATTTATATGTTGTGGGAATTGTTCTAGATAATTGTCACACATGACTACATGCATTGGGAGACAAATAATACAATCCTATCACATAAATGTTATATCCCATCACATATACATGTTAGTACAATATTGGTAGAAGTTGTCTTATCTTATTAATAGATAAGTGGAGAAAATAAGCTGACATGCTACCGTATAGCATCCGTGAGACATAAAATAAACGCACTTGAAACTTATCGACTACACTTGACACTTATTTAAACTCTAATATATGCACTTAAAAGTAACTCTTCAAACCGAAATGGCGCGTCTCTATCATGGAAGCCCATCGATCAATTATAAATACATGATTTTGCATTGGCATCTCTGAGACTTGATGTTCAAACCGAAAACAAATGCTCCACTGGATTTGCTTTTGGATCAGTCATTACCCCGCTTGTTTATAACTATACTAGTAATCGTGTTTTACGCGTTGCGTATGCGGTGCGTAATACAATAAAAATATAAAAAATATGTATAATTATAATATAAATATGTGGATAATACAAAAACAAAAAAAACATAGTTTAAGATTTAAAATAATATTTGGTTGTTAAACAGTGATAAATAATTTATTAGTTTTTAGTTTTTAGTTTTTATATTTTTATGTGAGTATGATATAATTGTAATTAATATAAAGGTGTAGTGGTATTTTTGAAAAAAATTTGGCTAAATTGGACAGAATTATTTGACTTGTGTTGAGTTATTATAATATAATGATATTTTGTATCATATATAAGTATATAACTAATTTTATTTTTTTTGTTTCAACGGAAATAAAAAAAAAATTAACAAAACACGCGAAACACTATCACTCGTGTCTTCTAACAACAGATTTGTCAAACTTCTAGGGGTCTCTTCGTAGATTCGAATTTTTTTGATAATGACCCTTCCGCTTTTGCACAACTGATCCGCACACATATTCTCTTTAAAAGGAACATACGTAATGAGAGCATCACATTTAATTGGTATAAATTTTATATCCACGAACACTGATAAGAAATAAGTATATATATAACTGATGCAAGTAATTTCACCACTACTTTTTTTTTTTCCATAATTTCGTTGGCTTGGTTGGATCGGGGGACAATTTGTGACCCCTATATTTTTAGTATTTTATTAAGGCTAAGTATCACAAAAAAGATCTCTTATTAAGTTTCACCCACTTTTCTCTTCCAGAACCAATGGAGTTTACATCCTTTTACACTAAATTTGTTATTTTTCTTTATTTTTTAATAAATAATCACTACTTTTAATGGTTTGATTTATATTTTTTAGTCAAAAATCACCTTACATTAACGGAAAGCTACTAAGCACAAATTTTTTTTATAGAAAATATGGGCATGTATCTCCTATTTTAGGTTTATTCACTTTTAATACCTTCGTTTTTTTTTTCCCGTTTTATACACTATTTTCTTGATTTTTTTTCCATGGTTTATACTTTTATTTCATTTATGTACATTTGTTTCTTAATGTTTCTTTTTTGTACATTGATTTTTACTTTCTTTTCATTTTTATACCCGAGTTTTAGCGGTAGAAAATTGATTAAAAAATAAATAATATATATATAAACCATGGTAAAAAAAAGAAAAAAATAAGAAACAAAGGTAAAAAAGAAAATAAAAGTCGAAACCAGTATATAAAAAAAAAAAATAAGAAACCAAGAAAAAACTATATAAATAAAAAGATATAACTCAATTGCTCGATATGTAGAACCTCTCTACGTAAATAACTTCGTGACTGGGAGAAAGTATTTTTATAAGTGATTTATTTCTAAGTAGAGGTTCATGTATAAAAAAATACTTAAATAAATATTTCGGATAATAAAAGGTATATGTCTACCTAATTTAACCAATTAGCACAAATATTCAATATATTGTCGATATTGATTAAGTACATATAACAAATGAAATTGATCAAGAGAATCAACATATATTTATGGAATTAAGCAATCAGGTTAAGCAACTTCACTATAATAACCAAAAGAATATGAAAGTTTTTGTTAATTATACAAATAAACAAGAAGTTGTGTATACGTTGACGGACGAAAAAATTGCTGATGGAATTAGATAATAGGCAGAGTGAGATAATCCGGATGATGATAGTTCAGAAATACAAAAAGTTTCATGTCAAGAGCGTAATCATGCTTGACAATTTGGAATTATTTTGGCTTAAACAAGAAAATGTTCACGTGCACAAGCTATTACGTACCCGCAAGTTAAAGGATATGGTGACAACCCAAAAAATCAAGACAATATCACAGAATACATTAGATAAATATTTTAAATCATCTTAAGTTTAATGTAACGATATATATATAATTTTACACATTTATGTAACTTATTTCTATATTGAGGTAAACATGTTAAGACGGACCATAGAAAATCATGCAATATTACAATATGAAATTTATTCTTATTTTGAACTGGTTCGAGTTGGGACCGAACATTTTTATTCATATATGGAGTTTATTTCTATATAGAGTATTACTATAGAGAGGTTCTACTATATATATATATATATATATATATATATATATATATATATATATATATATCCTAAACTTAATTTATTAATTAAAAAAGGAAATATTGTTAATTTTTTTAACCTTCTAATCCAATAAAAACCCAAATAAAAATGAATAACCCTATTTGTTACTATCATAAACTTAATTTATTAATTGAAAAAAATCATTATTAATTTTTTTTAACCTTCTAATCTAATAAAATTCAAATAAAAATGAAGAATCCTAGTTGGTACTACCCTAAACTTAATTTATTAATTAAAAAAAATCATTATTATATTTTTAAACCTTGCAAACAAATAAAAACCAAAATAAAAATGAATTAGAATCCTAGTTGGTATTGTACCGCCCTAAAATTAATTATCAATTAAAACAAAAATTAAATCATTATTAATTTTAAAAATCCATTCAATCTTATTATTGAAAACTTTTTATCAAATATTATGGAATTTTATAATCTCAGGGTGGGGACAAGAGGAGTTTGAGTACTATTGATGAGTCTGGCCCTCCTTTTTGGGCATTTGTGGTCACACAAACTTACAGACACATATTTCTATGTACATGTTAACAGTTCAATGTTTTTCTATAACACAATTTTCTATGTTTTAATTTATCAACGAGATTCCAATTCTGAATTTTACAAACAATTGAGTGACAAGTTTATTTAAAGCAAAGTTTCTATTTGTGAGTCAAGTCAAAGGATTTTTAAAAAAGGAGAGGTCCACGAGAAAAGCAACTTATCGTGTTTTGTTAGGATTATATATAAATGTACATACCCACCCACCCATCTAGTCAGAACTCACCACATTGTAAGCTGGAATGCAAGATTATGCATGATTTGAGTGAGGGGATATGAACTAGTATATGTCTCCAAATTTGTTATCACTTTTAAGTAACATGCAGCTTATTTTGTTAAATCCTATGACTGCCCTGTTTACTCATTGTTTAATACTTACTGTTACTATTTAATTTTAATCGGTCAACAACTTATATCAAAATTATCGGAATGAAATTTTTTAAAAGTTAATCATATACTTCAAATGTTAAATTTTATGATTAGATTTAAAAAAAAAATCATTTCGACAATTTTGATACAAGTTATAAGTCGGTTAAAATTATACGTAGTTTCTTAATAAACAAATAGATGGGAAGTATGACTAATATTATGGACCAGATAAGCACAGAATTTTGTTAAATCCAGAATTTGTTCAAGGGATGGCAAATTTTCTTTAGAGGGTGACTTTTTAAACTTTAAAAAGTCTGAAAATACTCTCAGACCGTAGATTAAATCTACGGTCTGTATTGATTCAACACAGACCGTAGATTTAATCTACGGTTTACAGACATTTGCTGCAAACCGTAGATTAAATCTACGGTCTGTGTTGAATCAATGCAGACCGTAGATTTAATCTACGGTTTGCAGCAAATGTCTGTAAATTACACAGTCAGTCCCTGATTTTCAGAATTACACAGTCAGTCCCTGCGCCAAAATTACACAGAAGGTCCCTGAAAAACAGAAACTTACGTTTTTTTTAAAAAAAAAACATTTTTTATACTACATTCTCTCTCTTTCTCTCAAAAACCCCCAATTTTCAACCCAAAAAATCACCCAAATCAATCAACCACATTAACTATCAACTTTATTAACAAAAAACCCCAAATCATCAATCAAACTTATCCATAATTCAAGTGTATATCTTTTATTCTCTAATTTATTATGTTTTTTGTGTAATTTAAATTTGTAAAAAAGGAAAAAATATATAAAATATGCAAATCCATAATTCACTTAGCTATATATCATTGTTTGTTGTTTGTTTATATTAATTATAGAAATTTTAATAATTGTTGATATTTGTCCCATTTTTGCATGTTTTTTTATTTTTTGTAATTTTAATTTGTAAAATAGGAAAAAATATATAAAATATGCAAAACCATAATTCACTTAGCTATATATAATTGTTTGTTGTTTGTTTATATTAATTATAGAAATTTTAATAATTGTTGATATTTGTCCCATTTTTGCATGTTTTTTTATTTTGTTTGGTTAATTTGAATTGTTGAGAATGTGTTTGGTTATGATTAAAAAATTGAATTATTATTGTTTGGTTTATGAAAAAATGTGTGTTTGGTTATGATTAAAAAATTGAATTATTATTGTTTGGTTTATGAAAAAATGTGTGTTTGGTTATCATTAAAAATTTTAATTATTATTGTTTGGTTTATGAAAAAATGTGTGTTTGGTTATCATTAAAAAATTGAATTATTATTGTTTGGTTTATGAAAAAATGTGTGTTTGGTTATGATTAAAAAATTGAATTATTATTGTTTGGTTTATGAAAAAATGTGTGTTTGGTTATGATTAAAAAATTGAATTATTATTGTTTGGTTTATGAAAAAATGTGTGTTTGGTTATGATTAAAAAATTGAATTATTATTGTTTGGTTTATGAAAAAATGTGTGTTTGGTTATCATTAAAAAATTTAATTATTATTGTTTTGTTTATGAAAAAATGTGTGTTTGGTTATCATTAAAAAATTTAATTATTATTGTTTGGTTTATGAAAAAATGTGTGTTTGGTTATCATTAAAAAATTTAATTATTATTGTTTGGTTTATGAAAAAATGTGTGTTTGGTTATCATTAAAAAATTGAATTATTATTGTTTGGTTTATGAAAAAATGTGTGTTTGGTTATGATTAAAAAAATGAATTATTATTGTTTGGTTTATGAAAAAATGTGTGTTTGGTTATGATTAAAAAATTGAATTATTATTGTTTGGTTTATGAAAAAATGTGTGTTTGGTTATCATTAAAAAATTGAATTATTATTGTTTGGTTTATGAAAAAATGTGTGTTTGGTTATGATTAAAAAATTGAATTATTATTGTTTGGTTTATGAAAAAATGTGTGTTTGGTTATCATTAAAAAATTGAATTATTATTGTTTGGTTTATGAAAAAATGTGTGTTTGGTTATGATTAAAAAATTGAATTATTATTGTTTGGTTTATGAAAAAATGTGTGTTTGGTTATCATTAAAAAATTGAATTATTATTGTTTGGTTTATGAAAAAATGTGTGTTTGGTTATGATTAAAAAATTGAATTATTATTGTTTGGTTTATGAAAAAATGTGTGTTTGGTTATCATTAAAAAATTTAATTATTATTGTTTGGTTTATGAAAAAATGTGTGTTTGGTTATCATTAAAAAATTTAATTATTATTGTTTGGTTTATGAAAAAATGTGTGTTTGGTTATGATTAAAAAATTGAATTATTATTGTTTGGTTTATGAAAAAATGTGTGTTTGGTTATCATTAAAAAATTTAATTATTATTGTTTGGTTTATGAAAAAATGTGTGTTTGGTTATGATTAAAAAATTGAATTATTATTGTTTGGTTTATGAAAAAATGTGTGTTTGGTTATCATTAAAAAATTTAATTATTATTGTTTGGTTTATGAAAAAATGTGTGTTTGGTTATGATTAAAAAATTGAATTATTATTGTTTGGTTTATGAAAAAATGTGTGTTTGGTTATCATTAAAAAATTTAATTATTATTGTTTGGTTTATGAAAAAATGTGTGTTTGGTTATCATTAAAAAATTTAATTATTATTGTTTTGTTTATGAAAAAATGTGTGTTTGGTTATCATTAAAAAATTTAATTATTATTGTTTGGTTTATGAAAAAATGTGTGTTTGGTTATGATTAAAAAATTGAATTATTATTGTTTGGTTTATGAAAAAATGTGTGTTTGGTTATCATTAAAAAATTGAATTATTATTGTTTGGTTTATGAAAAAATGTGTGTTTGGTTATCATTAATTGGTTATAATTGAGTTATCATTGTTTGGTTATCATTGAATTATCATTGTTTGGTTATCATTAATTGGTTATGTTATCATTTTTTTGGTTATCATTAATTGAGTTATATTTGGTTATCATAGTTAGGATGACAGACCCAGGTCCACAGATTAAAGGGAGGTTGGGTATTTTACGACAGACCGGTCACATTTCTAATCAGACTTGGGATGCTGGCAGAGAAGCGGGTAGAGGAGATGCCAATAAGATTAGGGTTTATAATTATAGTTGGCAGATACCGACGCCTGAAAGGGTAGTTCATAATATCATTAGGGCTGGTTTTTACGGTATTTACAGTATAGGTAATTATACCGTAGACCGAGGGTTGATTACAGCCTTAGTTGATAGGTGGCGTGATGAGTCGCACACGTTCCATTTTGTCGGGAGAGAGTTGGGGATATCTTTACAGGATGTAGAGATTATGCTCGGTCTGAGGGTGGATGGTCTTGCTGTGACCCGGTCGGAGCGGAATGACACGAAGGCGAGCAGGTTGGCTATGATGGAGAGTTTGTTGGGTGTTAGGCCGGCTGACAATCAAGTCGATCAAAACTGTCTGACAGTTAGACTTGATTGGATGTTACAGACCTTCGGTGAATTACCCCCCAACCCTAGTGAGGAGCGTTTACTATATCAGTCTAGGGCTGCCATGCTATTATTACTGGCTGCACATGTGTTTTCGGATAAGAGCAGTGATCAGATTCCACTCTGGCCTCTGCCATTTCTGGAGGATTTTGACACATGTGCTGAGTATAGTTGGGGATCAGCTCTTCTGGCCTGGTTAGAGGCTAATCTATGCAGGGTGGTACGTTGTAAGACAACCGGAGTAAGCGGGGCGGTTATGTTTCTGGATATGTGGGCGATTACCAGACTACTGCCGGTTAGACCGTGTGAAGAGCTGCCGGAAGATGTCGAGCCACCGGAGGGCTTGCCTAGGTTCCCCCTCGGTTACAGGTATGATATTTATTTAGTTTTTGAATTGGATTTGCTTTTTTATATTATTGTGTCATCTATCATTTACTTAGCTGCCGGTTATATTTATTGTTTATCGGTTTTTGTTTGTATATTACAGATGGAAGATGTGGCGGCAAACTAACCTTACGCCATATGTCTACGGACATAATGTGGTCCACATACGTGACCAGTTTGACAATATGTCGCCTGAACAGGTAAATTATAATTTTCGTATTATATGTAACTTACGTATTATATGTTGTATATGTTTGCATTGGTCTTATCTTCGCAGAATTTATTACTCGTCTATTTTTAAACCATTGTTTATATATTCTAATTTGATGATTACAGATAGTGTGGCAAACTTACGGGGATCTTAATCAGTATCCGGAATACTGCACGCGGGGCCGGTATATGTGGCATTGTTCTGTGCCTCTCATTTGTAATGAGAAGATTGAGTACCACCCCGCGGACAGGTTCATGAGGCAGTTCGGTTTTGTGCAGCGGGTCCCTACGTATATCTGGAAACCAAGACAGGGTCACGACAAGGATAGAAGATATGGGATTGGGCAAAAACACGACTGGCCTTTACTAACCGGAGAATTTATAGTCGTGTGGAATGACCGCCACACCCGTCTTATTAACGGCGAATATGGCACGGGGACGTCACCGGGTTACATGAAATGGTATAGAGAGCGGACCCGCATCTTCATAAACCCACCTGAACTTGCCCCGCCCCCTCACGGTTTCCGGGAGAATACGGGTGTCTTCAATAAAATGGTAACTACTAAATCGTTTTTTACTAATAAATCGTTACTTCTTTTTATGTATATTTCAATACTAATAAATCGTTTTTTATTGTTTTTTTTTTTACAGAAAGCGATGTTGCGCCGCAGTTTCAAATCGTTCAAACGGGCGAAAATGAAAACGGACGTGGACTTACTACGTAAGGAGTTCGCTGAAATGGGTATGAATCCGTATGGGTCAGCTGATGAACAGTCGGAGGGGGAGGATGACGATGACGACGACGACGACGACGATGGTGATGACGACCTACGTTACGACCCAAGAAATTACACTAGGTCGGCAAGTTGTCGGCGTCCCGACGAAAGAGGCAGAGGGGAAGGCGAATCTAGTAGCGGCGGTAGAAGAACCAGTGGAGGTCGACCCCCGACTACAGATCAGGGTCCGGGTCCGAGTTCAAGCGGTCATGGTCGTCGTGCTTCTTTTGCTGGGTCGGGCTACGTTCAGGATGATGTCCCGTTCGAGCATCATCCTAGTCATCAGTCAACCGACAGTTGGAGTCGAGGGTTGACAGTTACATCCCACGAGCGTGCGCCGCATCCAGAATCGCAGCAGCGACAAAGACGGCGTACGGAGCTAAACGAAATCGAAGAGTCTGCTGAGCCGTCATCCGATAGATTAATATCGGCGGGAAAGATGCTCCCTATGTCCAACTTTAAAACATTTAGTCGTTACAAAAAAAAATAAATGCACTGTTTTTGTATTTGATTTCTATGTTTGATTTGTCAGTTTTATTATTAGCTAGGGTTGGAATATTATAAATTCGTAGGTTTAATTTGATTTCTATGTTTGATTTGTACGTTATAAATTCGTAAGTTTAATTTGATTCGTATGTTTGATTTGTATGTTTTAGGGTAAAAAATATTCTGTATTTTAATTGATAGGACCAATATTGAGTTTTTACAAACCCTAAACCCTAAACCCTAAACCCCGAACCCTAAACCCTAAATTACAAACCCTAAACCCTAAACCCTAAATTACAAACCCTAAAACCTAAACCCTAAATTACAAACCCTAACCCTAAACCCTAAACCCTAAATTACAAACCACCCTAAACCCTAAAAGCTAAACTGTAAACCCTAAACCCTAATTTACAAACCCTAACCCCTAAACCCTAAACCCTAAATTACAAACCATAAACCCTAAACCCTAAATTACAAACCCTAAACCCTAAACCCTATATTAAAAACCCTAAACCCTAAACCCTAAATTACAAACCCTAAACCCTAAACCCTAAACCCTAAACCCTAAACCCTAAACCCTAAACCCTAAACTCTAAAAAACCCTAAATATTCTGAAATACATACAAACCGTACATTTAATGTACGGTTTGTACAGATTTCATACAAACCGTACATTAAATGTACGGTTTGCATGTATTTTGTGCAAACCGTAAAAGTAATGTACGGTTTGTACCCCTGATTTGAGCAGCGACGTTTTACGAATGTACTTTTTGCACTGAATCACCGTAAACAACGTAAAAAAAAAAAAACTACAAACCGTAAAAGTAATATACGGTTTGTAGTGTAAATTACATTGGATACCATATCTATCAAAATAATTCCGACAACACATTATCACTTTTGAATTATTATGACTTGACAACCCTATCCGAAAATGACTACTCAATGCATTATTAAAGTTTCGAAATGACTACACCAAAAATTCACTACAAACCGTAAAAGTAATCTACGGTTTGTAGTGTAAACTACATTGGATACCATATCTATCAAAATAATTCCGACAACACCTTATCACTTTTGAATTATTATGATTTGACAACCCTATCCGAAAATGACTACTCAATGCATTATTAAAGTTTCGAAATGACTACACCAAAAATTCACTACAAACCGTAAAAGTAATCTACGGTTTGTAGTGTAAACTTACCCTATAAATATGACTCAATTTTGCCAATTCTAACAAACCATAAAATCAAACACAAACACATTTCGGAAATCTCTAAAAAAATCCTCATTTCTCCCCAATAAAATATACAAACAAACACTTTTTCGAAAATGAATTACAACTATGGTTATGACAACAACCAATGGAATAACAACAACAATGCGAATTCATCCAGTGGCTCAAACGATGAGCTAACTGATTATTCGGAGCACTTTGAAGTTGATGAATTGACTTGGGAAACAAGGGATGAAATGCTTGCTGATCTTGCTGATGTGGCTGGAAATTGGGGTTTCATCCTTACGATTCGTAGGTCTGGAGGGGGTGATGGGAGCAGAACACCGTATGTTGATATTGTGTGTGATAAATCGGGGGTTTACGAAAAAAAGAAACCATCTTCCGTAAAATCAGGTACAAAGAAAAAAGATTGCCCATTTTTCATTAAAGGTTACGTAGTTAATGGTGAATGGATGTGTCACGTAGAAAATGGACAACATAACCACCCACCTCCAACTTACCTCCAAGGGCAAGCACGACGTGCTCGTTTAACCCAAGATGAAAAAGAAATTGTTAAAACTTTAAGGCAAAGTAGTTTTAAAGTTGGTGCAATATTAGAGGCCATTAAAAATAGAAATCCTGACAATGTATCAAACACTAAAACGATACATAATTTTTTGGCCGGACTGAAATTTAAAGAACGAGATGGTAGAAACCCGATACAGGAACTGTTTAATTTGTTGGATAGCCATCGCTACACGTTCTACTATAATATGAACCCATCAACCCATTCCCTTGAGAACTTGTTTTTTGCACACCCCGATTCTATAAGGATGTTCAAAGCTTTTCCTGATGTCTTGTTAATGGATTGTACATATAGGACAAACCGTTTTAATATGTCATTTCTAGAAGTCGTAGGAATGACATCAACGAACCAAACATATTGTTTAGGTTTTGTTTTCATGAGTGACGAGACACAAGAAAGTTATATATGGGCATTGGAAAAATTTAAAGTTACATTGGAGGGGTGTATACTACCTAGGGTGTTTGTAACCGACAGGGAAATGGCCTTATCAAATGCTTTATCCGTTGTTTTTCCCGATTCTCATCATATTTTGTGCACTTTTCATATTGCAAAAAATGTTTTGAAAAACTGCCGTAAAAAGATCCCTGACGAGGAGTGGCAAACGTTTTTAGATGATTGGGGTTTATTGGTTGATTCTGAGTCGATAGAGGAGTACAATTATAACCGAACTAATTTCAATACCTCTTACAAATCGTACCCTGCTGTGATTAAGTATGTAGACAAGCTTTTAAATGATTATGCTGAAAAGTTTGTTGCATGCTATACCAACCACACAACACATCTAGGTAACAGAACTAGCAATCGAGCCGAACAACAACATGCTAAGCTGAAAAGATCCCTTTCCACTAATACTGGCACGCTTGAAACTGTTTGGGTAGAGGTGAATAGAATTCTAGAAAAACAGTTTGAGGATATTAAGACGAAGTTGGATAAATGCAAGTCTTATTTTCCACATTCTGAAAAAACGCCTCTATTTATAAATCTTAGGTCGTATATCACACACTATGCCTTTGATTTATTATTCCAAGAACACAGAAAATGTAGTGGCCAGGCTGATGAGAATTGTTCTTGCGGTTTTAAATTGTCTCACGGTTTACCTTGTCATCATATTATGAGTGAACATATTTTATTCGGGAAGCCTCTTCCTCTAGAATATATTCATCCATTCTGGAAAAAATTAGACGTAATTGATGATAATGGGAACACCGATGATTATGGGGTAGAGGGTGATCTAGAAGAGTTTAAAAGTGTTTATGCTAGCAAAACGAATGTTGAAAAACGGCGTATGAAAACACAACTCCGAGAGATAACCGTACCAGCCAGAACATCCGTCAGTGACCCCGAAGTGAGAGCAAATAGGGGGAGACCTAGAAAAGGCGACAAATCTAGTAAGAGGGATAAGTCGGGATGGGAGTATGTGGAGGAACAGAGTGCTGGTGCTAGTAGGGACAAGGGTAAAGGCAAGGCGGATGAAACACCGGAGGTAAGGGTAAACCCAACTAGGAGGCCGCGAAACCAGAACCCTAAACCCACCCCCAATAGGCCAACCTTCCTGTACAGTGACCAAATATGGTTCATGTTACATAGTTACATCGAAACGGTTTATGATGTGCGTGGGGATGGTAACTGTGGGTTCCGGGTAGTTGCAAATGCGACGGGTAAACAACATGGGGAAGATGATTGGTACGCGGTAAGATGTGAATTGTTTCAAGAGCTGCAGCAAATGAAAGGTGTTTATTATGAGCTGTTTGAGAATCTTGACTTTGAAGCTTACCGGTATGATTACATTTTATCTAGTTTAAATTTTTATCATGCTACAAATCCCGCACCTTCTGAGAAATGGATGAGATTTCCGTCGTATGGTTTTTTAATTGCTTCTCATTACAATATGCCAATTGTATTGTTGTCCTTATGAGAAAATCAAAATGGAGAGGTAAACGTGTGGAACTCTACTTTTTTACCTCTTTATACTGGTCCGCCTCAGGGAACGACATATTGGATCCCGACTGTAATGGTGTTCGTCAACAGTTGTCACTATGCTCAGGTTATTCCTAAAGAAGGGATCTTCCCAATGCCAGGAATTATAGCACGGTGGGAACAAACACGCACTGAGGCAGCTGCGCCATGGAAGGAACTTTTTCGACCAAATTTCAAATTATATATGGCGCTGGAAAAGCAATCGGGGAAGAAAAAAGCAAATGAAGAACCTATAGACCTAAGTCCATAATCGGTTTTTTATTTTTAATTTTATGTAAATTACTATTTTTTCCAATTTGTTGTAAATTTATATGATGTAAACAAATGTTTAATAAATTTGTTTTATGAAATTTAGTTCTATGAAATTTTGTTGTAAATTTTGTTTAATTTTGTTGTAAATTTTGTTGTAAATTTTGTTTAATAAATTTGTTTTATGAAATTTATAAGTTTATATTCATGTTTGCATATTGCGTTATACAAGTGTTAAATACAAACCAAAAAAACTTCACAAAAATTGACGATTTAGTTAATGATTCAATAAATATCAACTTATACACTTGACAAAAATATAACATGAACCAAAAACATAAAATTTATCAAATCAACTTTTTTTGTGTAAATTTGTATAAATTTTGTGTTTATTTTTACAGATTGTTAGAATATTCGTAATTTATTTTATGTAAAATTTAAAAAATAAGTCATTTTGTTTTTAAATTTGAAAAAAACAAAATGTCTTATTTGAAAAAAATATCAACTTATACACTTGAAAAAAATCAACTTATACACTTGAAAAAAATATCAAATTATACACTTGAAAAAAATATCAAATTTTAAATATAAGGCATTTTTATGTAAAAAAAAAAATCATGTTTAATTTGAAAAAAATATTCAGTATTTTAATTTTAATTATTAGAATTTTAATTTTAATTTTTATTTTCAAAAAATCTGTGAAATTACACAGACCGTAGATTTAATCTACGGTTTGCATTAAATCAATACAAACCGTAGATTAAATCTACGGTTTACAGTGGATCACTGTAAACCGTAGATTTAATCTACGGTTCACGCGTTTTTTCAGAAATTATGTAGTGTAATAAGTGCACCTCTTTTCTTTACACTCAAAATTTTAAAATTGATTTGTTTGAAAAATACTATAGAATAATATACTATTGTTAGTCTTGAAAATTTTCTAATAAATACATTTAATTAAAATGATCAAATGGGATTTCAAATTATATACTAGGGAGTAAAATCAAATCACTTGATAATTATAATATTTCATGATTATGATAAGAGGATTTGAACTTATTGGTGACACGGATAAAAGAACAAAACACACAAAATACAAATCAACGTAAAGATTGAAAAATATGAGTCAAATACTATACTACCAAATAAATCATAATACATTTCAATCCTTTGCAAGCACTGGCTTAACTTAGATTATGAATAATTTGAACTATAAGGCACACATTTGTTATTTTATTAGAATTGAGTAGTCAATCTTTGTTTCATAAAACCAAACAAAAAAACATCGTCGGTACATTGTAGACTAGTTAAGATTAAGTGGAAAGTTTGAAATGTTCTTAGCAAAAAGCGATAATTTAGTGTGGTGAGAGCTTTTCCCAGTATGCACATTCAAATATCAAAAGGGTAGGAAACATACATAGGATATCAAATATCCTTTCAAACATGAGTAAGGGCAATGCAGTAATTTTTATATTTTCAAAAGTAAGGGTGGGCTTGCCTGAGCTGCAAATGAACGGGGTCGTATTCGGCTAGTTAAACGTTCGGCTCGTGTTCGTTTGAAAATGAATTAGGATACTTGAATAGTTTCAGACTCGTTTGAAAACTCGTTTAATTATTTTATTTATTTTTGGCGAGAGAATGTCAGCATCCCCTCGTCCGGGCCCATACCGTCCCAGAAACAGTGTGTCCGGACCCTTGCCACCCATGAATGACATACCACCCCGGACACCGAGAGGCCGAGGTGTGACTACACCGGCCTAGGAAGCGTCTCAAGTACGCTTCCCCAATTAATGTTGCTGCTCCCTTAGGGGACCCCTCAACATTTCATCGACGTGGCTCAATCACAGGCCATCAACTGTGGGCCTCGGAAAAGGAATGTACCCTTGTCAGAGTCATAAATGACCTAACGCCGTTGGATTAGTACCTGACAATACAGTGATCCAAGGGCTAATACACCTCTGGATCACACTATAAATACCCCCACTAATACTGCTTAGAGGGGGACACACAGAAAAAGAGTGAGAAGAGAGATAAAGCTGAAACAACCCGGGCTGCTAGAACACAACATGTCGAATCTGATACCACGCTTCGTAACTGGAACGATCCCTCTTACCCTTCAACTACATATTCCTTTCTAGTCGCGGATTATATTGACTTGATCGTTGGAGAGAGAAAACCTGGTACCAACCCCGGGCCCCTGTTTGTTTCTTGTGCAGGCACGAGAACGGACCCCGTCACCGAAGCTGACCACCTTGTACGGAGCTGGCGCGTGCTGTTGATTAAGCCGAGCCTAGAAAGAAAACGAGGCTCGCCAATTGGCGCCGTCTGTGGGAAAGTGTAAAGACCGCGTTAGCTCTGACAATCCGTCCCCGAGAAAGCATGTCTGATAATAACCAGTACGACACCCCGTCGTCCCGACGTACCCCGACATTTGGGATGCCGAGGACCCTATCCCTCGACACCCCTCCGAGAACTACGCCCGTTAGGGAACCAATCCCCCTAACGGTAGTACCCGAAACACCCCGGTCACGCGACGAGCTGGCTCGCATGATGCTCGAGATCCACGAAAAGGAGCTCGTTGCGTTAGCAGCACAAAGAGCATTGATAACCACGATGATGACACCGGAGTCCGAACCCGTCACGAGTAGTGCGGCACGACCGGAGCCCGTTCCTGCCAAAAGCGTGATGTCACGCTTGGGACCTCCGAGACGACCCCCCCTAGATGCTCCTGACGAGCCATATAGGGGAGAGGAGTCGAGGCGTTCCCACGAAGGGAATTCCCGCCACGACGACGAGTGAAGCGTGCACTCGCGGCTCCGCTGGCCGGATGACGACCACGACTCATGACCGGGGTCGAGTCGTGCCCGAACTGACAAGCCTCCTCGAACGCAAAGGCACCGCCTCCGTGGCCGAAACGATGCAGCCGATGAGGCAGCATTGAAAATTGTGGCCTCCACCCGCAGCACCCCGTTCTCAGACGAGATAGAATACAACGCTCCCCCCGAAAACTTAACCGCCCCCGTTCTCCAAGTCTTCAACGCGGATTCCGACCCAGAAGCTCACCTCCGACACTATTGATACCAGATGAATCACTGGTCTCACCTCGACCAGCTTATGTGCAAATGTTTTCCCGCCAGCCTGGGGAGGTTGGCTAGTAAATGGTTCCAGTCCCTGCCCGCCAACTCTATCCACTGTTGGAACGACATTGCCTAAGACTTTGCACATCGATTCATCAACCTGAAGGAAAGGGTTGCCCAGCCGGAGCAACTGTATCAAGTGAGGGCCCAACCCAAAGAGACCCTTGAGAGCTACGACAATCGTTTCTGGCTCAAGCATGCAGAATGCGCCGACTCTACCACCATAGCAGCTTTCAGACAGAACATGGTCGTGGGCAGCAGGATCCGCAACGAAATGATCGCGACCCCTCCTAGCACGGTTTCTCAACTCAGGTCGCTGATAAAGCAACATGTCGATATTGAGAAAGACATGAGATCTGCCGGGGCGACCACTTCGGTTGCCAGTATCAAACAGCCCCGTGAAAGGGCCGTTATTAGGAGCCCTAGGAGAAACTGGCCCATAAGTGAAAGGATGTAACATCCTCGGACTGGGAGGAATCCACTACCGGCCCCCAAGAGAAGAAAAGAAGACCCCCGTCGGACTATCCCTTCGGGGTCGGGCACCGCGTACTCCACCACCTTTCGCCTTCCACTGATCGACCTCCTTGGCGAAATAGAGAACGAGCCGTTCTTCACCTGGCCTCTCGCTCTCTGGAACGAAGTGGCCCATGGGCCCAACGATAAAATCTGTGACTATCACAGAGGTCGTGGCCATCATACCAATGAATGTCATGGTCTGAAGGTGAGGATCGAAGGATGGGTCCAAGATGGCTTAATGGATAAATATATCAAGTCACGAAGGGACCCCAATCGAGACAGAGCAGGGGCCGATGAAGAACAACGAGACCTCCCCCCACCGGTGATGACATGTCAGATTATCCATTCTGGACCGAAAAAACCAAAGCCGAGTGGAGCAGAGAGAACTGAGGCCCGCGAGGCAGCGATGAAACAGCACGTTTGTCTCGCAGAAAGTTCAAGTCCCCAAAAGAAGTACAAGCTCGACGTCAGGCCAGACCTGACCTTCACCGACTTCGATCTAGTGGGAGTGGACATGCCCCACTATGACGCCCTTGTCGTCTCCGCCCAAGTTGGCCATTGTGCCGTAGGACGGATCCTAGTCGATCAAGGGGTGTCGGTGAATATACTCTTTGGAGACCTCTTCAACAAAATGGGGCTTAAAGTTGAGCATCTAGAAACCAAGGTCCCTCCCCTGTACGGTTTTAGCTCCGAGGCGGTTTAGCCTAAAGGGAACATAACCTTGCCCGTCAAGACAGGGACAAAGGTTATGAATGTGGAGTTCACAGTAGTGGATGTCCCCTCCGTCTACAATATCATTCTAGGGCGTGCATGGCTTCACGAGATAGAAGGCGTCTCCTCTACTCTGCACCAAAAGGTCAAGTACCCAACTGTGGCTGGAGTAGAGACCATCTCGGGAAACCAAAAAGTCTCACGAAGCTGCGCCATGGCCGTGTACTCCGGTGAAAAACCGATACCGGTCCTGAGTGCCATGAATATAGAGGCGGAGAACCCTAAGCTGCTGAGGGAACTAAACGAAAAGATGGGACCGAAGGCTGAGGACAATGTAGAAAGAGGATTGCTGAAGATCTAGATCCCTGGGTATGACGAGGACCACTTTTTTATGGTGGGTGCGAAGCTAGGCGAGCCCGAGATAACCGATCTCGTTGAGCTCCTGCTCCAGTACCTCGACATCTTTGCATGATCCCCGAGCGAGATGCCGGGCATTAGTCCAGACCTTGCCTGCCAACATTTGAATGTCAACCCGGACGCGAAGCCTATGATGCAAAAAGGGCGCCGCGTAATTCCAGAGCATTCTGATGCCATAAAAGAGGAGGTACAGAAGCTCTTGTTGGCCGGAGCCATCCGGGAAATCTATTACCCCCGATGGCTCGCAAACCCCGTGGTAGTTCCTAAAAAGAACGGAAAGCTGCCCCAAGGATCCTTTCCCCTTGCCCAAAATCGACCAAATAGTGGACTCCATAGCCGGAGCTGCCAGAATGAGCTTCTTGGATGTCTGCGCCGGCTACCATCAAATACCTATGTCGGAGGCTGACCAAGAAAAAACTTCATTCACAACCCCAAGGGGAAATTACTGCTACAAAGTGATGCCATTCGGGCTCAAGAACGCCAGGGCAACGTATCAGAGAATGGCCACCAAGATATTCTCTGAGAATATAGGCCGGACCATGGAGGTCTATATTGATGACATGGTGGTAAAAAGCGTCCAAAAGGGGGACCATCTGTCTGACCTAAGAGAGGTGTTCGAAACAATCCGAAGGCATGGCCTGAAGCTGAATGCATCCAAATGCGCCTTCGGGGTAGGGGCCAACAAGTTTCTAGGATTCATGGTAACTCACCGAGGCATAGAGGCAAACCTGGACCAAATCTCTGCCTTGAAGAATTTGAGAACCCCTGAAAAGAGAAAGGACATACAAAAGCTAGCCGGAATGGTTGCCGCCCTCAACCGGTTCATTGCCCGGTTCGGGGACCGCTGCAAGCCATTCTTTACGGCTCTGAAGGCTCAGAAGAAGTTCGAATAGAACGATGAATGCCGGAGTGCGTTCACGGAGCTCACAGACTACCTCGGAAGCGTGCCCCTATTGACCAAGCCAGACACCGGCGACGTCCTTGCCCTATACCTGGCCGTGTCTGAGATAGCTGTCAGCGCCGTCCTTATCAAGGAGCTCGGCAGGGAGCAAAGGCCCATCTATTATGTGAGCAAGACCCTCCTTGATGCCGAGGCTAGGTATATGTCCCTGGAAAAGCTCGTCCTAGCCCTCGTAATGGCCTCGCAAAAGCTAGCTCACTACTTCTCGGCACACAGCATCGTGGTTTATACCGATCAGCCCGTTCAAGAAATAATTCAAAAAGGGGATCTGTCTCGACGGATGACGAAGTGGGCCTGCCACCTGAACGCGTACGACATCCGCTATGAGCCACGAACGTCCGTCAAAGGGCAAGCCTTAGCCGACTTCGTGGCAGAGTTCACCATTGCTGACGTGGCGACCATGTGTCCTGGTACAGAGGAACGTGCCCAGGAGACATGGATCTTGCATGCCGACGGAGCCGCCAATAAAAAAGGATCCGGCCTCAGCGTTGTACTCCGGTCTCCATAGGGCGACATAATCAAGAAGTCAATTCAACTCGGTTTCCGAGCTACCAATAACAAGGTAGAGTACGAGGCTGTCATCGCTGGTCTGAAGATGGCGCGAAGCCTTGGGGTCAGGAAAATACTGGTAAACACCGACTCCTAATTAGTCAGCAGTCAAATTAGTGGAGAGTTCTAAATGAAGGATGAAAGAATCGCAAGCTACGTAGCCATCGCCTCTGGGATACTCCAAAACTTCGACTATCAAAAGATCATCAACATCAACAGGAACGAGAACTCTCATGCCGATGCCCTAGCAACCCTGGTCTCGGTGATAAGTGACAAACGGGAAAGAGTCATCACCATAGAGTATGTCCCCTCACCCAGCATCGACGTCAAGTCAAAGATCAACGTGGTGACCGACCTCTCGTCGGAGCAAAGTTGGATGGACCCTATAATCGTATACCACAACTCCGACGACCTGCCCGATGATAAAAAGGAAGCTGAAAAAATAAAGAGGAAGGACCTTGGATTCTTGCTGGCTCTGAACGAAAAGCTTTACAAGAGGTCGTTCTCCGGCCCCTACCTGCTCTGCGTTCACCCCGACATGGTTCTAAAAGTCATGGAAGAAATACATGAGGGGACATGTGGAAGCCATACCGGGGGGGAGATCACTGGCCAACCGAGCCCTAACCCACGGTTACTGGTGGCCCCTCATGCAAAAGGATTCAAAAGCATTCGTGCTCAGATATGAGAAGTGCCAGAAATACGCACCCATACCTCGAGCTCCGGCACAAAAAATGAGCAGCGTGACCTCGCCTTGGCCATTTGCACAATGGGGAATGGACATCGTCGGACCATTCCCTAGGGCCCCGGGGGGAAAAAGTTACTCCTCATGGTCACCGACTACTTCTCAAAGTGGGTAGAGGCCGTGGCGTTAGCAAAGATAACGGAGGCTGAGGTGATTAGGTTCATATGGAGAGACGTGATCACAAGGTTTGGGATCCCTTACTCGATAGTCGCGGATAATGGGGGCCAGTTCACCGGGGCCAAATTGAAAGCGATGTATGCTAAGTATCACATTAGGAACTATTACTCGACCCCATCGTACCCCCAATGCAACGGACAAACAGAGGTGTCGAATAAAACCATGCTTGATAGGATCAAGAAGGGGCTAGACGAGTCCAAAGGACGATGGGCCAAGGAACTACAACACGTCCTGTGGGCTTACCGAACGACGAGACGACGGGGCACTCAACAGACGCCCTATAGCCTAACCTACGGGATGGAAGCTATCATCACGTTAGAAATCAGCCTCCCCTCCCTGAAAACCGACATGGTGGAGAATGGGTTGAACGAAAGAATGATGGGTCTCGAGCTCGATTTTGCTGAAGAAAGAAGAGAAGTTGCGGCCATCCGTAACGCCGAGTACAAGAATGAACTGAGACGTTCCTACAACAAAAGAGTGAACGCCAGACATTTTCAAGACGAAGATCTCGTGATACGGAAAGTGAACAACAACACAAGAGTGCATTCCGACGGCAAGCTGGGCCCCAACTGGGAAGGCCCCTATCGAATCCTCGGTGCAATAGGGAACGGGGCCTATCTGTTGGGTCGCCTTCCCGATGATGTTCCGATGGATCGACCTTGGAAAGTCAACAACCTTAGGAAGTACTATCAGTAAAATGACTTGTCTTCTATGTTTTGATGTAAATATGTCTGAGGGCCTTATGAATAAAACCGTGATTCTTTCAGAATTGGCTCCGGCTTAAATTTCTGTCATTTTTTAAGTGTTTCAGAACACCCGAGCCTATACGGCACCCCGACTTAAATTTCTGTAATTTTTTTTAAGTGTTTCAGAACACCCGAGCCTATACGGCACCCCGGCTTAAATTTCTGTAATTTTTTAAGTGTTTCAGAACACCCGAGCCTATACGGCACCCCGGCTTAAATTTCTATAATTTTTTAAGTGTCTCAGAACACCCGAGCCTATACGGCACTCTGTTTTCAATTCCTATTAATTCTAAGTGTTTACAGAACACCCGAGCCTGAAGGGCATCCGTCCGTCCCAAGAGGGTTTTGGCCCTCAGAGGACCCCAGTTTAAATTCAGATTATGTGTTGTTTAAGAAAGAAGTGGACCCTATGTCGAAGCATACTGGTCCACTCCTTGGGAGCACACCGGAAACACAATAATAAAGTGAAAACAGGAAAATAAGCACAAGTCCAAAGGCCAAAACTGTTCTTTTATTTCATTCCATAAAAAGCTATTACAAGCTAAGCAGAAAAAGGAGATTACATCAAAAACAAAAAACAAAACTAAAACTACTCCAGCCCTAGCTGGCCTCGTCTTCATCTTCCTCTTCGTCCGAAAGAGCTCGAGGAGTTAAGGGAACCACATCGGGAATGGGAGCTGAGGGGACGGGAACGATGATATTCTCCATGTTCCACACCGGGTGTTCAGGTCCCGCCCTCATGAAAGCAGCCGCCTCGGACCAGCCTTCGACGTAGAAGGAGTTGAAATCCTTCTGCGTCTTAAGGGCCAGAGCAGCACCCATCTCGGCCTTGGCGGACTAAACCGCGGCCCTCACCTTCTCGGCCACGGCCGCCTCAACTTCTTTCAAAGCCTCGACTGCAGCTCATGCTCGTTCTTCAGCCGCAGCTTTAGCCTGCATGGCCTCAGCCCTTCGAGCTTCCACCGAGGTGTTAAGGCCCTAGGCCTTCTCCACCCTAGTTCGGGCTTCCTTCACCCTTTCTTGGGCCTCTTCCGCCTGCTTGGCGCTGGCCTCGGCCTTCGTGGCCCATGACCTCACCAGTTGGCCCTGATGATACATGTACTGGTTCATTATGAGATAGTCCTACGAGAGATAAACAAACACTTAGCAAAAAATTAATCAATCAAATGAAAACACATGAAACAACACTACGAAAAACAGCTACATACCTAAGGAATCATGGCCATAGCCGACTCTATGGAAGAGGCGAGATCACGACCGCGGTGGTCGGCCTCAACGCTTTGTTGTTGAAGCGCAACCAAAGCAAGCAGCCCGGCGGAGGGGTGATCCTCCATAATGCTTCTCACCCCTGTAGCCGCCTTCACATCTTCGGGTGTTTGTATGGGCATCCTGTGGGTCGGGGAGGCGGAGGAAGAGCTCGAGCCTTGTGTGGAAGCGCTCGGCAACGGACCCTTCACCCGAAGGGTGTCCGACACCACTCGCTCCTCCACGACAACAACAGGTCGGTCTGAGGCCACGACCTCAGACGGGTTACTCCCCCCGATCTTGGCCTTCTTCCCCTCTCGAAGAGACTTCGCCCCCTCCACCTTCCTCTTTCCAACCTGGGCCTTGCAAGCCATCCGGTCAAGCCTGGCCTGAGCCACCAAATCCTCCAAGGCCTCCAAAGCCTTTGCCGCAGCGTCGGCATCAGCGGGAGCCATGACAGCCTCTTCCTCATCCCCTGCCTCGACCGCCACCTCATCATCCCCTGCCTCGACCGCCTCCTCCTCCGCCTCGACGGCCTCTTCCTCAGCCCCTTCTTCCTCGGCACCATCCTCCTCGCCGACACCATCTCCTTCCCCCTCCTCCTCATCAGAATGGACCACCTACACAGTCAAAATCCATGAAATGGGAGTTAGAAAGAGTTGAAATAAAATTGCTAAGTGTAAAACTGCAATCAAAGGACAACAAAAGGTGACTTACCCTGGTCCGTGAGGTGCCCAGGCTAGGCCCGGTAGGGTGTGCCTCGGGTGAGCTATCCTCTAAGCGAAGAGGGCTCCTCACGACGGGCTCCCTAAAGCTCAGGGGAAGGACCTCCGGCAGAGGCTTCCCCCACCGATCTCTATAGCTGTGGGTACCGTCTTGCCCCTCCCTATAGTGGAGGACGGTACCATCAGGTCGAGTCTCCCAAAGAACCCCGGCCGTTGCAGCAGCAAAAGCTCTCCCTGGCACGGCCTTCGCCCTGCTGCTTGGCTTCGACTTTATCGTCTTCGCCGTCTTCACCACTTTTTCAGAAGGCCCCGTAACGGCCTCGTGTTCTTTGGGGGCCTTAGGGGGGAGTGTGGACTCCAACCCCTGCTCCTTCTCCCACCTTTCCCGGGAGTACCCCCACAGGACAAAAGGTCCTGTAGGGCCACTTAAAATCGTTCCCCTTACAGGTGGTAGGGGAACCGCAAGTCAGTAGGCGCTCCGCGTCGCGCGCACCGACATCGGTCCCGTCCGTACCCCACCAATTGAGGGCCACCTCCAGTGACCCGACATTGGCCTCAACAAGCCCCCTCAGCTTCGAGGCCACTGTGACCTTGTTTTCCTTGGTGCTAAGCACCCTCCCCGCCCTGTTTGGGAGAACCAGGTCATCTCGGCGGAGCCAGTCGCCCTCCACCACGACCACGTCTTGAGTGTAACCCCGATTCGAATCGGAGTTACCTATGATCAGTTGATTGTAGGCCCGACACCACAGATAGGGTTGCCTGCTTTTGGCCTGAGAGCTCGGCTCACTCTGCAGAAACTCGTAGCAAGCCAAGAGCTCCTTTAGCCCCAACGGTTCTGGCAGGGCCGAGCCCAGTAGAACGTTGAGGGCCTCCATCTCGGCGTAGACGTGGTGCGCCTGCAACGGCCACTGGCAGTGGAGAGTCTGCGTCCAAACGCACAACTATCTGCCAGCAGCTCCGGAATGGGGAGGTAGGTACCCCCATATAAAAGAGTAGAGAGGGAAAGAGTCGCCATACTCTTGGGATCGACGATGATCCCGTTCACCTCATCTGTGCTCTGATACTTTCGGAACCGGAACTCATTGCCGATCCCGCATAGCTGCTGGAACTCGGGTAGGTCGGCACCATGCATCCTTACCATGATGCTTTGGTCGTTGACGTCCATGGTCAGGGCCGGATCAACGACCATGGCCCGGAATGGTAAGGCATTCGCCATTACTGCCAGGCGCTTTGGTCTCGGGGCGACCATTGGGCCTTTTCCAGCTCCGTGAACTATGACCATTTTGGCTAAGTTGGTTTGCTGTATGTGCTAAGTATGGGAAGAGGGAGAGAGAGTTTGCTATGAAATTCTAGAGAGAGAAGAAGAAAGTGAAAATGAATTTTCACTGAGGGTATTTATAGACCCCCACTGGAAGATGAAAAGACATTTAACAGAAGGTGAAAAGACAGCAACGGCCCATTGCACGAACTCCCACAAATAACCGCCACCACGCAATTGACACGCTTTACGTGTACAGCAGGTAGAGGCCATCTGCCAAATGTCACTCAACAGCCATTTGACTTTAATGGCATTAATGACGTTGGTGAAATCGAAGAGACAGAGGCGGCGCCTCATAAAAGCAAGCTAGGCGTGCTCCACGTGTAAGAAATCTGTGCCGACTGGACACGTGTCTAGAAGACAGGCCATGTGGGGGCATCAACGTACCTCAGAAAGCTCGAAAATGACCGGAGCCCCCGTAAAGAATGATGACCCTTGCCGAACCTCGTCCTTTAACGACTACTCCGAACAGGGAGCTGTTGGCAAGGGAATGTCAGCATCCCCTCGTCCGGGCCCATACCGTCCCAGAAACAGTGTGTCCGGACCCCTGCCACCCATGAATGACATACCACCCCGGACACCGAGGGGCCGAGGTGTGACTACACCGGCCTACGAAGCGTGTCAAGTACGCTTCCCCAATTAATGATGCTGCTCCATTGGGGGACCCCTCAGCATTTCATCGACGTGGCCCAATCACAGGCCATCAACTGTGGGCCTCGGAAAAGGAATGTACCCTTGTCAGAGTCATAAATGACCTGACGCCGTTGGATTAGTACCTGACAGTACAGTGATCCAAGGGCTAATACACCTCTGGATCACACTATAAATACCCCCACTAATACTGCTTAGAGGGGGACACACAGAAAAAGAGTGAGAAGAGAGATAAAGCTGAAACAATCCGGGCTGCTAGAACACAACCTGTCGAATCTGATACCACGCTTCGTAACTGGAACGATCCCTCTTACCCTTCAACTACATATTCCTTTCTAGTCGCGGACTATACTGACTTGATCGTTGGAGAGGGAAAACCTGGTACCAACCCCGGGCCCCTATTTGTTCCTTGTGCAGGCACGAGAACGGACCCCGTCACCGAAGCTGACCACCTTGTACGGAGCCGACGCGTGCTGTTGATTAAGCCGAGCCTAGGAAGAAAATTAGGCTCGCCAATTTTCATATATATTCTTACTTATATACGTAAAATTTATCAAATATAATGTTAATGGTCCAATCTTCAATTTATGTAATAGATTTATATATTTTAAAACTAAATCTAATTAAAACTAAAACTCACATTAATTAAATGTATTGTTACTTATTTTAACTTTGATTTTAGCTTCTCCTCTTGTTTCGGCTAGTATTGAAGACTTTCTCAAATAGATTAACGGTCTACTGATGGACAAAAACGAAGTACCCAATTTTTGGCTCGATTGGGAAGATATGGGTAGAGATCGTAATCGCCTTATTGAATCGTTAATCTATGAGAGAGAAGGGCTTGCGGCGAGAAGTCAAATGAACAGTTTGACTCTTGAAGATTACAAGTACAAAGAAGTACATGCCCTGGAACTTATTTAAAGTTGTGTTCAGTTTAGTCATTCAAGTTAGGGTTGGAAAAAATTCTCGAAATCCCGATCCGACATCCGATCCAGTCTTGATCCGAATTTTTCCGACCTGATGTTGTCCTGATCGGAAAGGTCGGATTTTTGTCCCGTCCCGAACTAATTCGGTTTGGGATCGGGTTTTTATATTCAATCCCGATGAATTTCCCGACCTGACCCGGTAGAATTAATATACATTAAAAAATATATTTAATTTTTTTTTCTTATTATGAATAGTAACGGTTTATATTTATTAAAAAAATTGAACTTAGTCTCATATCTACTCTATTTACCAAGTAATACAGTTCTATTCCCCCATATAAATATATATATATATATATATATATATATAAATGTATATTTATTAATTTAATTGCTAATTACCGTTCATCTTATATAATATGTTATTCATTTTATTTGCTTTTATGTTTCGTATGTGTTTCTTGTTACATATATTTTGTATCCGTCTTAATTTTTAATAACTAAAATTATAACATTTAGTTCGTTCTTTTAGTTTGAATAATGTTATTGTTTATTTTTTGTTAAAATAATAATAATTAGTTGGTTTGTTTAATAATCAATCTTATAAACGAATACAATATCAACATAGTATTGTCTCAATTTTTGATTTTGTTTAAATTTAAGGAACTTTTTACCAAAATTGCAAGTTATGTTGTAACTTTCTAACAAATTTTTTTAGAAGTACAAAGTATCGAAAAATCCTGTCCCAACCTTTCGGGATCCCGAACTATCGGAAATCCGTATTATCGGGATTCGACCATTTTCGGGTCGGAATCGGGACTTTGTAATGGCATCCGAAAACTATCGGATCGATACACGGATTTAAACTTCTCGGTTCGGGTTCGGTACGGATTCCACCCCTAATTCAAGTTTATTGTTTTAATATTTTAAGTGTTGATTCATCGGATATAACGTTTCTGGTTTTTCGCAACTCTTTTGTAGTGGTTTTCCCCCGTATTTTATTCATCCCTTGTTAATAAACATAAAATATGGGTTTTCAGTTTTCCCCACAATTAATTAAAGAAAACTGTGATTTTAGCCAAATCACAAAGTTAATTTAAGGGGAAAAAAATGCTAAACTTGTCCGAAAACGTATTCAGGACTCGTGAACAGGCTTGGCTTGAACTCGTCTGTAAACTAGCCGAGTCAGAACAAAATTTTAGGATTCGTTTAGTAAATAAGACGAGTTTAAACAGAAATAAACTCGACTCGATTCATTTCCAGCCCTACCTTGCCTAATGCTTAGATTTGCCCGTGAATCAAGTTTTCTTTTATTTGTGCCTATACGTCCATTTTGGAGTCCATATTTAAAATTGATTTAGGAACTTAATTAAAACACACAGAAAAATTCTTTTAAGAGTGAAATAGAACAGATATTGCGTGAAATAATAGTTCTTATGTGGTAGGCAGGTTTAGGCTAATACAATAAAATAATTAGAATACAAAATCAAGCCTGATTATTTCCAATAATTAAAATTCTAATAAGGAAGTCAAGATGTTCAAATTATATATGTAGATATATATTATTTGAAGGTTCTTAATACGATCTTGTCTTATCGTTCTTAAAATGTCAACACAAAAGAGCAATTTCTTAAATAAGATATCAACTTTTTTTTCAATCCACTAAATTATTTAATAAATCCCAATATATGTTTTAAAAAAATTGACTCAAACAATTTGAGAATCTAAAACAATCAAATGAATACCCAAAAACGCGAGCCAGACCCCTCAATTCGATAAAATATAATATGTTAGGGTTGTCCATCCGAATGGTCTATCTCTAACAATGCCGACAATTTCACACCGTAAAAGATAAGCGTACTTCAATATGAGATGATGATGATCCCGAACTACCTGAAGTTTAGTCTCTTCATATTTGACAAAAAAGGATTTTGAAGTGCAATATAAGGCCGAAAATGATGTAAACACATGACAACTATAACTTGAACGGAAAAAGTTAAAAAAAAAATAGGGATTCTCCGGTTATTTTATTTTTTTAATTTTTTTTTTTTAATGCGGACATGTGTAGATATATAGTTTTTTTACATGTTTGTATGATTGCATGATATTTTTTTACATTTAAAAAGCAATGCAAATTAAAGTACATGATATAACCCATATCTAGCGAGCACAAGATGATGGTCCTAAAAAGGAGTAGACCACTACTCCATATTAACTTGTCCTTTAACTCAAAAAGTCTCAACACATTTATGGGACCTTCCACAAGATGGTGCGTTTTGGTGTTAATAAATGGATCCTGCATTGTCATTCGGTGATCCTTCAAATGATTCTAGTAAAATTAGTTTTTCACAACTAGAAACATATCTTATCATTTATTTTGTTCTTTACCAACTAGTGATAATAAAGAAAAAAGTAGCAGGCATAAAAATGTTTGAGCAAGTACCACAGCCTTTAAACTCTATTCTAAAACTGATAAAGAACAAAACACACGAAATTGTTGAAACAGAAAAAAAGGTTTGAACAATTGCTGTTGTTTGGAAGTAACGATAATGAATAACTTAAAATAAACAAAAATGGAAAGGTAGGTTAAGTAGGCTATTCACACAAGTCAGACTCACACTCACAGTGAAATACTAGATCTCGTTGCAAGATAATAGTAATAAAATAAGCAGATTTCAGGATCCTTTTTTAAACATGAAGAAAAAAATTCATTTTCCAGTAAAACATATGTACAATCATATTATTGGAACCATAAGAAATTATTACTATATAAATGGCATTTTTAAATGAAGGTTACATATAAAAAAAAAAAATTTTAAATAAATTAATATAAGATATATCTACAACATTAAAATAAACAAAACGTGAAATGAACAAAATTTAGTTTTAAACTTCTTAGAAAAGAAAACAAATACATGTATATAAACATGTGTAACTATGCTAATGGATCCGAAATATGATCATATATAAACAAAATATTTCATGTGAAAAAGATTCAACTATGCCTGTTAATATTAGTATTGAGTTGCAATATGTTTCCATATATATGAGATATTGCGTATGTACAAATTATAAGATATGATAGTAACGAAAACATTAAATTACCGTCATTCGTCACAAACAACTTAACATAAGTATTTTAAATTATTGCTATAAAGAGGTGAATTTATTACTAACGGAAACACAAAAATTTACGAAATATGACAATAGAGAATTTATTGCTATTTATAATTGGCCCGAGTTGTGACCGAGATTTTTTATAACTATAAAGAGCTTATTCATGTATGGAGTATTGTTACACAGAGGTTTTGTTGGGAAAAAACATGTTTATGGTATTTTTCGAATTGGTCACGAGTCCAAAAATTTGGTCAAATTTCATGAGAAGAATCTAAAGTTTAGACTCCGTACCCAAATGGTTTGAGTAGCTTGTCTGACGAGCTTTGAAACGGTATATCGCATGGCCTATTCGGTGAATGATTGTGAATGAAAATTGGCTCCAAAGTTGGACCATGGAGAGAAAAAATCTGAAATTTGGAAAGAGAGAGTGGGAAAACAAATGGATGGGGAACCCACCCAAATGTTTATCCCACATTAAAGAGGAAAAACTATTTTGATTAATTTATATACATAGTCACCACTAGATCGTGGTAATAATGTGTAGCCTCATAGGTGCGTGTAGACAAGAGTATCACACACGCGCGTGCTTGCTCGGTCTCGGTTACGGTTACAAGTAGTTTCGATTGCTGAATTAAGTGACCATTATGGTTGAGATTTCAGCTCAGCCTATAAGTAGGCAGCTCTCCCCCACTCTCTAAACACGTTTTTTAGGCGAATATCGGTTAATGGCAGATTGTCTAACAGTCGTCTCGTCTTTTATTTCTGTCCTTTAAATACTGTAATTTATATTCTGTCCTTTCAATTATGCAATTTTATTTAAGTATTTTAATTTACTGTATTTAGCTGTAATTTTCAATTTTGTCCTTTATATTTCTGTAATTTCCTTAAAATACTGTTTCAGTTCTGTAATTTAATTTATGTAATTTGAATAGTTTTAATTCAGTCATGTAATTTAATTTTCAATCAGAACAGTCCGGCTGTTAACTTTATACTTTCCAATCCGGTAGTTTCTATTTATTACAATTCAATACATGAGATTATTAATTAATAATAATCTGACTAACATTTGTTTTAATTACTATTCAGTCCATACATGTTGTAATCTGTAATTTCAGTTTCAATTTTGAATTAATAAAGATTACACTGGTTTTTTGTTTATTCTTTTTATTTTTTTATTATTTGTTAATTATTATTTCGTACACGAAAATCAACGGGTTTTACAGTAAATCCTCAACAATGCCTTATGCCAAGAACGTTTTCATCATTTATTAGGCATGCAAAACTCCTTTTGATCTGGTGAGATTGTTTATATTCTGCTTTCTGTGTGTTTTGCATAATTGCCTTGACAGTTTTTGTTTTTGTTTTTTGTGATCGATTTGAGAGATCAATCTACACTGTTCAATCAACACTTACTACGGGCCGCCGCACATGATATTTGTACTAGAACTACAACATAATCTAGTTTAATCACACAAAATCTATGAAACTTTAACAATTCATATCAGACTCAGTCCAATATAAATATTTGAACGCAAATATATAATCAAAATGAGGTCAATAGTATATCTTATCCATGTGACAATTCACATGTGAACAATTTTAACACATCTCAACTGCATGTAATATCGAATTTTGGGTATGACTAAACTTGGAGATCATTCGTGCTTTTTTTTTTCAAAATATTAACGCGCGTATAACGTAAATTTGTAATATTTCCATCATAACACACTAAAAAAATGTTAGGATATCATCAGAATAATTATTGCTAAATTGAGTGTTGTTAAATTTAATAATAAAATATTAACATAACAACAACAGATTATGTTGTTACGTACACTATTGCTAAATTTAGCGACACACGTTTTATCGAGAATAATAACAAAACATATTTTGATAGACTTTTCTTTCAGTGAGGTGAGATTAATTGCCATGAAAATTACTGTTCGTATTGTTTTGTAGGTAGCGCGAATTCCAACATTAAGTGATATTAAACCACTATCTACTAATGATATGTTTGTATGTATACGTTTATTGTCCCCAAATAAACTTTGGAATCAAAGATATTTTCCATTTTACAATGAATAAATTTGTGATACCATTTTTCAGGTGTCTTCTAAATTCTAATCAACATGAAGACTAGTTGTGTGCACCTGCGTTATTAATGAACCAGACAATAATTGTTTTTTAATACTGATATCAAGTGACGATCGGTAATGAGAATATATTTGGCATAAAAGCTATACATAATTAATTTCCAATGAAAAGGATACACACAAAAACACAAAATACATGTTTATATAGGCCGGCCAAGTCGAGCCTTCCTCTAAACTTTTAAATCTTTTTCAACTCAAATAATTTAATCTCAATTTTACACTAGTCACATCCCATGTTAATTAATTTATATTTATCTTGCCAAAACTCTATACTCAAGTATAAAACAGGCCATGTTAAAAAAAAAGGTACTAAAACAGGCCATTTCTCATGTCTATGAACTATTGACATGTGTCAAGATTAGCGAGAGTCACACATCCTTACATACTTTTTATTATCGTTAATTTACCGCACCTGCAATTACGGTGATTATTGACAACTTCATTATTGTGTTTTAAGGAGTAATTTATTTTGTTTAGTGTTCGTTCCTCTATAAATTTATGAACAAAATTTATAATTCATATATTCTTGTATCGGATAATAAGATGTGCACTTAAAACACTACAGTTTTTCTTTAAAAACGCGTAAACCGTAGATTAAATCTACGGTTTACAGTGATTAACTGTAAACCGTAGATTTAATCTACGGTTTGTATTCATTTGATCCAAACCGTAGATTAAATCTACGGTTTACAGTGAATCTACGGTCTGTGTGTTTTTCAGATTATTTGCTTTAAAAATTAAAATTAAAAATCTAATAATTAAAATTAAAATACTGAATGCCTTATTAAAATATTTTTTTCAAATTAAATATGATTTTTTTAATAAAAAAACTAAATGTCTTATTTTTAAAATTTTACATAAATAAATTACCAATATTCTAACAAACTCTCAAAATTTACACAAAATTTACCAAAAAAAGTTGTTTTGATAAATTTTACAATTTTGGTTCATGTTATATTTTTGTCAATTGTATAAGTTTATATTTATTGAATGATTAACTAAATTGTCAATTTTTGAGAAGTTTTTTTGTTTGGTTTTAAACACTTGTATAACGCAATATGAAACATTAACTAAGTCGTCAATTTGGAGTCAATAATCAGTTTTTTATTTTTAATTTTATGTAAATTACTCTTTTTACATAAATTAAAATTCTAATAATTAAAATTAAAATACTGAATATTTTTTTTCAAATTAAACATGATTTTTTTTTAATAAAAAAACTAAATGCCTTCTTTTTAAAATTATACATAAAATAAATTACCAATATTCTAACAATCTCTCAAAAAAAACACAAAATTTACACAAATTTACACAAAAAAAATTGATTTGATAAATTTTATGTTTTTTGTTCATGTTATATTTAAGTGTATAAGTTGATATTTATTGAATGATTAACTAAATCGTCAATTTTTGTGAATTTTTTTGTTTTGTTTTTAACACTTGTATAACGCAATATGAAACATAACTAAGTCGTCAATTTGGTGTCAATCGACAATTTTCTTGAATGAAACAATCATAAATTATATAAATTTCATAAAAGAAATTAACCCAATATGCAAACATGAACTAAATTACATGAACTAAATTTCATAAAACAAATTTATTAAACATTTGTTTACATCATATAAATTTACAACAACTTGAAAAAAATAGTATTTTACATAAAATAAAAAACTGATTATGGACTTAGATCTATAGGTTCTTCTTGATTTGCTTTTTGCTTTCCCGATTGCTTTTCCAGCGCCATATATAACTTGAAATTTGGTCGAAAAAGTTCCTTCCATGGTGCAGCTGTCTCAGTGCGTGTTTGTTCCCACCGTGCTATAATTCCTGGCATTGGGAAGATCCCTTCTTCTTTAGGAATAACCTGAGCATAGTGACAACTGTTGACGAACACCATTACAGTCGGGATGTAATTTGTCGTTCCCCGAGACGGACCAGTATAAAGAGGTAAAAAAGTACTGTTCCACACGTTTACCCCTCCATCATTATTTTCCCATGAGGACAACAATACAATTGGAATATTGTAATGAGAAGCAATTAAAAACCCATAAGACGGAAATCTCATCCATTTGTCAATAGGTGCGGGATTTGTAGGATGATAAAAATTTAAACTTGATAAAATATAATCATACCGGTAAGCTTCAAAGCCAACATTCTCAAACAGCTCATAGTAAACACCTTTCATTTGCTGCAGCTCTTGAAACAACTCACATCTTACCGCATACCAATCATCTTCCCCATGCTGTTTACCCGTCGCATTTGCAAGTACCCGGAACCCACAGTTACCATCCCCACGCACATCATAAACTGTTTCGATGTAACTATGTAACATGACCCATATTTGGTCACTGTACAGGAAGGTTGGCCTATTGGGGGTGGGTTTAGGATTCTGGTTTCGCGGCCTCCTAGTTGGGTTTACCCTTACCTCCGGTGTTTCATCCGCCTTGCCTTTACCCTTGTCCCTACTAGCACCAGCACTCTGTTCCTCCACATACTCCCATCCCGACTTATCCCTCTTACTAGATTTGTCGCCTTTTCTAGGTCTCCCCCTATTTGCTCTCACTTCGGGGTCACTGATGGATGTTCTGGCTGGTACGGTTATCTCTCGGAGTTGTGTTTTCATACGCCGTTTTTCAACATTAGTTTTGCTAGCATAAACACTTTTAAACTCTTCTAGATCACCCTCTACCCCATAATCATCGGTGTTCCCATTATCATCAATTACGTCTAATTTTTTCCAGAATGGATGAATATATTCTAGAGGAAGAGGCTTCCCGAATAAAATATGTTCACTCATAATATGATGACAAGGTAAACCGTGAGACAATTTGAAACCGCAAGAACAATTCTCATCAGCCTGGCCACTACATTTTTTGTGTTCTTGGAATAATAAATCAAAGGCATAGTGTGTGATATACGACCTAAGATTTATAAACAGAGGTGTTCGTTCAGAATGTGGAAAATAAGACTTGCATTTATCCAACTTCATCTTAATATCCTCAAACTGTTTTTATAGAATTCTATTGACCTCTACCCAAACGGTTTCAATCGTGCCAGTATTTGTGGAAAGGGATCTTTTCAGCTTAGCATGTTGTTGTTCGGCTCGATTGCTAATTCTGTTACCTAGATGTGTTGTGTGGTTGGTATAGCATGCAATAAACTTTTCAGCATAATCATTTAAAAGCTTGTCTACATACTTAATCACAGCAGGGTACGATTTGTAAAAGAAATTGAAATTAGTTCGGTTATAATTGTACTCCTCTATCGACTCAGAATCAACCAATAAACCCCAATCATCTAGAAACGTTTGCCACTCCTCGTCAGGGATCTTTTTACGGCAGTTTTTCAAAACATTTTTTGCAATATGAAAAGTGCACAAAATATGATGCGAATCGGGAAAAACAACGGATAAAGCATTTGATAAGGCCATTTCCCTGTCGGTTACAAACACTCTAGGTAGTATACACCCCTCCAATGTAACTTTAAATTTTTCCAATGCCCATATATAACTTTCCTTTGTCTCGTCACTCATGAAAACAAAACCTAAACAATATGTTTGGTTCGTTGATGTCATTCCTACGACTTCTAGAAATGACATATTAAAACGGTTTGTCCTATATGTACAATCCATTAACAAGACATCAGGAAAAGCTTTGAACATCCTTATAGAATCGGGGTGTGCAAAAAACAAGTTCTCAAGGCAATGAGTTGATGGGTTCATATTATAGTAGATTGTGTAGCGATGTCTATCCAACAAATTAAAAAGTTCATGTATCGGGTTTCTACCATCGCGTTCTTTAAATTTCAGTCCGGTCAAAAAATTATGTATCGTTTTAGTGTTTGATACATTGTCAGGATTTCGATTTTTAATGGCCTCTAATATAGCACCAACTTTAAAACTACTTTGCCTTAAAGTTTTAACAATTTCTTTTTCATCTTGGGTTAAACGAGCACGTCGTGCTTGCCCTTGGAGGTAAGTTGGAGGTGGGTGGTTATGTTGTCCATTTTCTATGTGACACATCCATTCACCATTAACTACGTAACCTTTAATGAAAAATGGACAGTCTTTTTTCTTTGTACCTGATTTTACGGAAGATGGTTTCTTTTTTTCGTAAACCCCCGATTTATCACACACAATATCAACATACGGTGTTCTGCTCCCATCACCCCCTCCAGACCTACGAATCGTAAGGATGAAACCCCAATTCCCAGCCACATCAGCAAGATCAGCAAGCATTTCATCCCTTGTTTCCCAAGTCAATTCATCAACTTCAAAGTGCTCTGAATAATCAGTTAGCTCATCGTTTGAGCCACTTGATGAATTCGCATTGTTGTTGTTATTCCATTGGTTGTTGTCATAACCATAGTTGTAATTCATTTTCGAAAAGTGGTTGTTTATATATTTTATTGGGGAGAAATGAGGATTTTTTTAGAGATTTCCGAAATGTGTTTGTGTTTGATTTTATGGTTTGTTAGAATTGGCAAAATGGAGTCATATTTATAGTGTTAATTTACACTACAAACCGTAGATTACTTTTACGGTTTGTAGTGAATTTTTGGTGTAGTCATTTCCAAACTTTAATAATGCATTGAGTAGTCATTTTCGGATAGGGTTGTCAAATCATAATAATTCAAAAGTGATAAGGTCTTGTCGGAATTATTTTGATAGATATGGTATCCAATGTCATTTACACTACAAACCGTAGATTACTTTTACGTTTTGTAGTTTTTTTTTTGGTGTAGTCATTTCCAAACTTTAATAATGCATTGAGTAGTCATTTTCGGATAGGGTTGTCAAATCATAATAATTCAAAAGTAAGGTCTTGTCGGAATTATTTTGATAGATATGGTATCCAATGTCATTTACACTACAAAACGTAGATTATTTTTACGGTTTGTAGTTTTTTTTTTTTTTTTACGTTATTAACGGTGATTCAGTGCAAAAAGTACATTCATAAAATGACGCTGCTCAAATCAGGGGTACAAACCATACATTTAATGTACGGTTTGTACAGAATACATACAAACCGTACATTTAATGTATAGTTTGTATGAAATCTGTACAAACCGTACATTAAATGTACGGTTTGCATGTATATTTCAGAATATTTAGGGTTTAGGGTTTAGGGTTTAGGATTTAGGGTTTAGGGTTTAGAGTTTGTAATTTAGGGTTTGTAATTTGTAATTTAGGGTTTAGGGTTTAGGGTTTAGGATTTAGGGTTTAGGGTTTGTAATTTAGGGTTTAAGGTTTAGGGTTTGTAATTTTGGGTTTAGGGTTTAGGGTTTGTAATTTAGGGTTTAGGGTTTAGGGTTTGTAATTTGGGTTTAGGGTTTGTAATTTAGGGTTTAGGGTTTGTAAAAACTCAATATTGGTCATATCAATTAAAATACAGAATATTTTTTAGAAACATACAAATCAAACATACGACTCAAATTAAACTTACGAATTTATAATATTCCAACTCAGCTAAGAATAAAACTTACAAATCAAACATAGAAATCAAATACAAAAAACATTTACAAAAAACACAAATGTGCATTTTTTTTTTTTGTAACGACTAAATGATTTAAAGTTGGACATAGGGAGCATCTTTCCGGCCGATGTTAACCTATCCGATGACGGCTCAGCAGACTCTTCGATTTCGTTTAGCTCCGTACGCCGTCTCTGTCGATGCTGCGATTCTGGATACGGAGCACGCTCGTGGGATGTAAGTGCTAATCCGCGACTCCAACTGTCGGTTGAATGCTGACTATGATAATCGAACGGAACATCATCCTGAACGTACTCCGACCCAGCAAAAGAAGCACGACGACCATGACCGCTTGAACTCGGACCCGGACCCTGATCTGTAGTCGGGGGTCGACCTCCAGGCGATCTTCTACCCCAGCTACTAGATTCGCCTTCCCCTCTGCCTCTTTCGTCGGGACGCCGACAACTTGAAGCCCTAGTGAACGTTCTTGGGTCGTAACGTAGGTCGTCATCACCATCGTCGTCGTCGTCGTCATCGTCATCCTCCTCATCCGACTGTTCATCAGCTGACCCATACGGATTCAATCCCATTTCAGCGAAATCCTTTCGTAGTAAGTCCACTTCCATTTTCAATTTATGTTGTTTGAACGATTTGAAATTTCGGCGCAATACCGCTTTCTGAAGAAAAAAACCCAATCAAAAACGATTTATAAGTATTGAAATATACAAACATAAAAATAACAATCAAATATTAATGAACTTTAATTAGTTGTTGCCATTTTACTGAACAACCCTGTATGCTCCCGGAAACCGTGAGATGGCGGGGCAAGTTCAGGTGGGTTTATGAAGATGCGGGTCCTCTCTCTATACCATCTCATGTAATCCGGTGACGTCCCCGTACCAAATTCGCCATTCACAAGCCGGTTGTGGCGGTCATTCCACACGATAATAAACTCTGCAAAAAGTGCAGGCCAATCGTGTTTTTGCCCAATCCCAAATCTTCTATCCTTGCCGTGACCATTTCTGGGTTTCCAAATATATGTAGGGACCTGCTGAACAAAACCAAACTGTCTCATGAACCTGTCCGCGGGATGGAACTCAATCTTCTCATTACAAATGAGAGGCACAGAACAATGCCACATATAACGGCCCCGCGTGCAGTATTCCGGATACTGATTGAGATTCCCGTAAGGTTGCCACACTATCTGTAATCAGCAAAATTAGAATATATAAACAAGGGTTTAAAAATACTAGTAATAAATTCTGTGAACATAAGACCAATGCAAACATATAATACGTAAGTTACATATAATACGAAAGTTAAAATTTACCTGTTCAGGCGACATATTGTCAAACTGGTCACGTATGTGGACCACATTATGTCCGTAGACATATGGCGTAAGGTTAGTTTGCCTCCAAATCTTCCATCTGTAATATACAAACAAAACCCGATAAACAATAAATATAACCGGCAGCTAAGTAAATGATAGATGACGCAATAAAAAAAAAACCACAAATCCAAGACACAAAAACTAAATAATATCATACCTGTAACCGAGGGGGAACCTAGGCAAGCCCTCAGGTGGCTCGATATCTTCCGGCAGCTCTTCACATGGTCTAACCGGCAATAGTCTGGTAATCGCCCACATATCCAGAAACATCACCGCCCCGCTTACTCCGTTTGTCTTACAACGTACCACCCTGCATAGATTAGCCTCTAACCAGGCCAGAAGAGCTGATCCCCAACTATACTCAGCACACGTGCCAAAATCTTCCAGAAATGGCAGAGGCCAGAGTGGAATCTGATCACTGCTCTTATCTGAAAATACATGTGCCGCCAGTAATAACAACATGGCAGCCCTAGACTGATATAGCAAACGCTCCTCACTAGGGTTGGGGGGTAATTCACCAAACGTGTGTAACATCCAATCAAGTCTAACTGTCAGACATTTTTTATCCACTTGATTGTCAGCCGGTCTAACACCCAACAAACTCTCTACCATATCTAACCTGCTCGCCCTGTTATCATTCCGCTCCGACCGGGTAACAGCAAGACCATCCACCCTGAGACCAAGCATAATCTCTACATCCTGTAAAGATATCCCCAACTCTCCACCGACAAAATGGAACGTGTGCGACTCATCACGCCACCTATCAACTAAGGCTGTAAGCAAGCCTCGGTCTACGGTATAATTACCTATACTGTGAATACCGTAAAAACCAGCCCTAATCATATTTTGAACTACCCTTTCAGGCGTCGGTATCTGCCAACTATAATTATAAACCCTAATCTTATTGGCATCTCCTCTACCCGCTTCTCTTCCAGCATCCCAAGTCTGATTAGAAATGTGACCGGTCTATCGTAAAATACCCAACTTGCCTTTAATATGTGGACCTGGATCTGCCATTCTAACTGTGATAACCAAATATAACTCGGTTAATGATAACCAAACAATGATAAAATAACCAATTAATAACCAATTAATGATAACCAAACAATGATAACCAATTAATGATAACCAAACAATCATAACCAATTAATGATAACCAAACAATGATAACTCAATTATAACCAATTAATGATAACCAAAACAATGATAACCAAACAATTATAACCAAACAATCATAATCAAACAATAATAACTCAATTTTTTAATCATAACCAAACACATTTAATCATAAACCAAACAATAATAATCAAACAATAATAACTCAATTTTTTAATCATAACCAAACACATTTAATCATAAAACCAAACAATAATAACTCAATTTTTTAATCATAACCAAACACACATTTAATCATAAACCAAACAATAATAATTCAATTTTTTAATCATAAACAAACACACATTTAATCATAAACCAAACAATAATAACTCAATTTTTTAATCATAACCAAACACATTTAATCATAAAACCAAACAATAATAACTCAATTTTTTAATCATAACCAAACACACATTTAATCATAAACCAAATAATAATAATTCAATTTTTTAATCATAACCAAACACACATTTAATCATAAACCAAACAATAATAACTCAATTTTTTAATCATAACCAAACAATAATAACTCAATTTTTTAATCATAACCAAACACACATTTAATCATAAACCAAACAATAATAATTCAATTTTTTAATCATAACCAAACACACATTTAATCATAAACCAAACAATAATAACTCAATTTTTTAATCATAATCAAACACATTTAATCATAAAACCAAACAATAATAACTCAATTTTTTAATCATAACCAAACACACATTTAATCATAAACCAAACAATAATAATTCAATTTTTTAATCATAACCAAACACACATTTAATCATAAACCAAACAATAATAACTCAATTTTTTAATCATAACCAAACACATTTAATCATAAAACCAAATAATAATAACTCAATTTTTTAATCATAACCAAACACACATTTAATCATAAACCAAACAATAATAATTCAATTTTTTAATCATAACCAAACACACATTTAATCATAAACCAAACAATAATAACTCCATTTTTTAATCATAACCAAACACATTTAATCATCAAAACAAACAATAATAATTCAATTTTTTAATCATAACCAAACACACATTTAATCATAAACCAAACAATCATAACTCAATTTTTTAATCATAACCAAACACATTATCAACAATTGAAATTAACCAAACACAAAATAAAAAAACATGCAAAAATGAGACAAATATCAACAATTATTATAATTTCTATAATTAATATAAACAAACAACAAACAATTATATATAGCTAAGTGAATTATGGTTTTGCATATTTTATATATTTTTTCCTAGTTTACAAATTAAAATTACACAAAAAAAAAAACATGCAAAAATGGGATAAATATCAACAATTATTATAATTTCTATAATTAATATAAACAAACAACAAACAATTATATATAGCTAAGTGAATTATCAATTTGCATATTTTATATATTTTTTCCTATTTTACAAATTGAAATTACACAATATAAATAATAAATTAGAGAATAAAAGATATACTCTTGAATTATGGATAAATTTGATTGATGATTTGGGGTTTTTTTGTTAATTAATTTGATAGGTAATGTGTTTGATTGATTTGGGTGGTTTTTTGGGATGAAAATTGGGGGTTTTTGAGAGAAAGAGAGAGAGTATAGTATAAAAGTTTATTTTTTTAAAAAAAAAACGTGAAATTCTGTTTTCAAGGGACTGTCTGTGTAATTTTCGCGCATGGACTGACTGTGTAATTTTGAAAAGCAGGGACTGACTGTGTAATTTACAGACATTTGCTGCAAACCGTAGATTAAATCTACAGTCTGCATTGATTCAATACAGACCGTAGATTTAATTTACGGTTTGCAGCAAATGTCTGTAAACCGTAGATTAAATCTACGGTCTGTATTGAATCAATACAGACCGTAGATTTAATCTACGGTTTCAGCGTATTTTCAAAAAAAATGAAGTTTAAAAATACAACCTCCGATAATTAACTTGGCAAAATGCAATGGTAGACGTGGATGGTCCCACCATAGACACTGCAAAATATTCACTGTATACTACTTTTTTGGAAGAATGTATATAAAAAACATATTTAACTTTTAAAAATTTAAATTTTTAAAAATATTAATTATGATTCGATACATATAATGTACCATCATGCAACATTAAAATTGAAAATAAATAATAAAAATGTATAACATCATGTAGCATCATGTAACATATGTATTAATGTTTAAAAAAAATTTAACATATGTATTTTTTTATAATTAAGTAACATTTCATATGTATTTTTTCATCATTGATCCGACCACAATCATTAACCATATGACGCTTGGAAATCATTTTAACTTTCAAATTTTTACTAGCGTGTTAATAAACAAATTCCACGCTGCATGACACATTCAAGTAAATACTCCCTCCTTTTCCACTTTTTGCAAGGTTATAGAAAAGCTAAAAATCAATTCTTACCTTCTAATAACTAAATTATGATATTTTTGTTACTGCTACAAATTGCATATTAAAACTTAAAAGTGAGTTATTTAGTAAACTAAACACGTTAGGTAAGTTTTTTTTTATAAGTAAGATACATGGATACGTTTTTTAATTTTTATGGTCTAGTTCTTCCACAGCCACAACCACAACCACTCTTTTATCTATCTCTATATATATGAGGACAACATAGGTTCCATACCATTTTGGAAAGGGACTCATCAACAATATAACATCTTCACTTCTCTCTCCTTAATTTTATCTTGAGTTGGAATATGGGCTCAAGTTGGTTAGTAGTATCATTGGGGATTATTGGTGGGATAACAATATTGATAAAGTTTGTAATATTGAGTGTAAATTATTTGGTATATGAATATTATAAACTAGGGTCAAAACGTTACACTTTGCCCCCGGGACATATGGGGTGGCCTTTGATTGGGAATATGTGGTCCTTTCTTCGAGCTTTCAAGTCTTCTAACCCTGATTCTTTCATCTCCTCTTTTGTCTCCAGGTCCCCCCCTCCCTTTCTCTTTTCTATTTCTTTTTTATCTATATCTATGTAGTATTTTTTTTTTGAAAGATATATGTATTATATATAGTATATACATGCCTATTTATAATATTGTTTGTTTCTAAATTTCCAAGATAATTTAATTAAACTAGCCAGTGTTTAGATAATTAAAGAGGTTTTAGTTTTCCAATTAGCAAGAATATTATAACCATTCAATATTTACTTTATGAAAAGTTCATATTAGTAACGACTAAAGTCTATCGGAAAGTCGTCCCTTAACTGATAAAAACGATGTGTCACCAAAACTGAAATCGGCCTTCTTCCTCAAGAAACATGGCTCTACGAAATTTCCGCCTTATTCTGAAGTTCATCTCGTTGTGTTCTCTAACCCTTATTTTAGCGATTATAATGGTCGAGATTCTATTTTCATATCTGTTTAATTTGCTGGAGCAATATTGGTAGAGTATAAATAAATTTAATCTTTTTGTTGGGCTGTTGCATCAAAATGTACTTCTACGTACTTAAATAGATAGAGTACTTATTTTGGCGACTAGCTCTATCAAACACACAAAATAAGATGCCATAAGGAAATTAAGTTTATGTATTCAACGGGATATTTCTAGTTACGAAAAATAACGTTATCCATTTTATCATTTCTATTAATTCTGTATATTGGCCTACGTTTTGGATGGAAAATGTCATTATTTCAGCTATATACTTAGTCTATTATCAGAATTTATTTTACTCATTTAAAATCTGTTAAATCCAAGCTTGCGTTTGCGATGTGTCATTGTACTATTTTAGGTTTAGTTCAAAGGCACCTTTTCTGATCAAAGAGATCTATATTGTCCTATTAAATTAAATGTTGCTTTAGTATAGTATGCCTTACCAAAGTGTTAGCTAAACCGTTGATTTATATTCATTCCAATATTTGATACAAAAGAGGCACTATTTTTCTTCAAATTAAGAATACTTCTATTATAATAAAATAACTCAAGTCAAATGAGACTGACCAATTTAGTAATTTTTTTACAAAAATACTTTTACACCTTTATATTAATTACAATAATATCATACTTTCGTAAAAATATAAAAAGTAAAAACTAATAAAACTATTTATCACTCTTTAACAACCAAACATTTTTTAAAATATTAAAGCATGTTTTTTTTTGTATTATCCACATATTTATATCATAACTGTACATATTTTCTATATTTTTATTGCATTACACGCCGCAAACTCAACGTGTATGGCTAGATTACTAGTATTAATATATGTTGCGTTAGTAATATGACTTTAAATTCTCAATACCCAAAATGTCTAGTGCCCGTCGTCTCAATTCCCATAACCACATAAGTAGATTTAAAGTTTTATTTCGAAGAATCTTTCACTTTTATATTAATATTATTTATTTGTTCTATGAAAATATAAAACATTATCAAAGACCTGATGGAGCAACTTTTGTAAAGCAACTATTCTTCATCTAAAAAGAGCTAAGCTAGGTTCATCCTATTCAAACTTTTTATCCTTTTTTTTATATATATATATATTTGATGCTAATTTTTGTGAACGAATGAGGTGGTCATGATGGATCTTCTGTGGGGCAAAATATGATGTTACTTTAGAGGAATTCTGTTTTTATTTTTAAAAGGGAAAAAAAAAAAAAAAAAAAGACCTTCAAATTTGGCATATGGCACCTGCTTGTTTCCTTTTATGTTTTTTTCAAATTTGATGGAATCATGAAAGGCCAACTTCCAAACAATTCATTTAAGCTCAGATGATTTTTGTCATTTATCACTTGTCTACTTTGTGATCTTTATATCTAATAATTGGTTAATATTAAAATGTATATGCAGTACAAAATGAAATTTGTATATGGGTGACGAAAAATGAAATTTGTATATGGGTGACGAAAGAAAGTGTTAAATTATTTGAAGGGTTTCTGCTAAACAATTACCAGGACATTGTTTAAGAAAAAAAAATGATAATATGCAAATTTATCAAGAAAAAAGTGGAAAATATTTCAAAATCGATGATAATCTTTATAAGACGGAATCTGCTCATGAACGTGATCATAGCTCTAAATCATAAAGCTCCGGAGAATGTTCATGATATTGGAAATTCAATTAAACGTTTAATTTAGAAATTACTTCTGTTATTGTTTTTCGAGTTTGGAAATGAAGGGACAACTAAAACCTTAACCATTTCTATAAAAAAATTAGAATATAGACAGACCAGTGTTTTTTTTTTTATATATAAAAAGATATAAATAAATAAGTACTCTCTATAGTTATTCTTTGTTAAAATAGAAACAAACTTAGCGGTAAAATATTTTTCTGATTCATCTTCCACTTGTAAATATATAAAATCCCATCAGCGATATGCATTTTGTCCTTATTATAGTTGTTCAACTATAAGCATCATTTTGAAACCAAAAGGTAACAACTTGCAAAATGCTCTCAATTGACAAGTTACAACATAATAAGTACTTCATTTCAATAGCAAAAAAAAAAAACATAATAAGTACTTAGTAATTAAGAAGTTTCAAATTCTTCCTTTATTCCCTGTTTCTTTATTATTTTCGCTGATCATAATTGTACACTGCCTAGTCCCATACAATATAAAATAGAGCAATCATCACCAGCTCTAAATTTAAGAATCACTTTATTTTATCCGAAATTGTTCATCTCCACAAAATCCTGCTATTTATACTTGGTGTAATCAATGAATGAACTGAACTCAAATTAAATTTAGACAATTCTGTTTACTATGTCACCTTCCAAGGACGGAAATTGACCAATTTAATTGGAATACGGAGACTATTTTTGTAGTTATCTAAATATTAGTACCTAATAGAGTTAAAATGTTAAACACACGACAAACCCACAAAAGACAATATTAGTTCTCTTTCTAGCACTTTTGAATTTGTAGTAAACGCCAAAGCATGACTAAAAGGAAAAGGTAGACCAAATGAAAATTTAGTAATTGATCAAGCGGTTAAAATTATAAATACTGTAAACGAATTGTCCTTCATTTTTAGATTATGTGAAAGATTACTACTGATTTATTATAGTATAATTTAAACTTAAAAGTAATGTCCAATGATCCACAAGTTTTTTTTTTTATTTGCTTTTTTGTAGGGGTGGGTGGAACTAAAATGAAATATTAACTGCAAGAAAATATGATGATAGTAAAGTGATTGTAGTCAAATTATGTTACTCTACTGTTGCCAAATGTCAAGATACTCATTTTACCATTGGATAGTAATAATGTGTCTCATAGTATCCCGACATTATTTATGTATAGCGCTTGTGACTTGAATAATACCATGACTACGGCCTTGTTTGATTGCATCATGTTAATGTTAAGATTAGACTTGAATAATACCATGACTTATAAGTAATGTGTTTGGTCGCATAAATTGCGCGAAATTAATAGCACATACAAATATTACATTTTTGGCGTATTTGCAATACTATGGGAAGTGTGTCATTAGATTAGTCATATTTCATACGGATTACTAATCCAACCTTCATTTCCAATTCTGTTCACAATTCGGACCGTAAAATTGTTGATCATGGGCTACTAATTATTCAAACCAAGCGGCGCCTACCTATTCGTGCTCAGTGTCCAAACTATACGCTTCGTACGTACTATGATGGATATCTCAAAACAGGCGTCTTTGGAAAGACATACATGAGTGATAATCATGATTACGCAAGTGTCTTTTGTAATCTCGAACATTATCCGACTAGAATTCATAGACCCCAAAATTTGAGACTATAAATCCTGCAACAAAATAAGATGGTAGTGATGTGGAATATGTATTTTCATTTAACTACCCCAGGCAACCTATTCCTGTTTGGTTGCTCAGGTTATTTATTCATTGTTTTTAAATATGAAGTGTCTCTGTTTTGTAACTCTTTTAAGTTTTAACAAAATATGAGAGCTGAGAGAATCCTTTTTTTTCTTAAATGATACTTTGCAACAGTTGACAATGATGGATGGATCGATGAGTTAGGAGAATGGTGGCAGAGACTGCGACGTCACATTATTATTATAAAAAAACATTGTCATGATAAATAACACTTTTACATCCAAAAAAAAAAAATAAAAAAATTAGACTTTTTCCAACCCTTCAAATATCGGAATATCATCGAAGTAACGCGTAAAGTACAAATTGTCATGATAAATAACACTTTTACATCATTTTCATAGCATCCTACTTCGTGAGTTTAATTTGAGGAAAACCATAGTCTTACATTATTACCTTTTTTTAAAATGTATGCAGATATGGGCATACAGGGTTATACAAGGCATTCATGTTTGGTAACCCTAGCATAATCGTCACCACACCGGAAGCATGTAAGAGAATTTTAAACGACGATGATAATTTCAAACCAGGTTGGCCCGTCTCTACACTGAAACTTATTGGTAGAAAATCATTTATTGGTAGTATTACATATGAAGAACATAAACGTCTTCGTCGCTTAACCGCTGCATCAGTGAATGGTCCCGAGGCATTGTCGTTGTACTTGAAATATATCGAAGAAAATGTGGTATCAACATTAAACAAATGGGCCAATATGGGACAGATTGAGTTCTTGACTGAACTTCGGAAACTCACTTTTCGGATCATTATGTATATATTTCTAAGTTCGGAGAGCGAGCAAGTGATGGAAGCCTTGGAGAAGGAATATACGACACTTAACTATGGAGTTAGAGCTATGGCCATTAACATCCCTGGTTTTGCTTATCATAAAGCACTTAAGGTATCTTTCTCTTCTTCTAACAAATAAGAATATAAGATTAAGATATCTTCAAAATAAAATAAATAAATAAGATTAAGACTCTTTTAAGCATCAATCCTGTGGACATACATTTCTGTGTATATATTTGTGATGTAGGATACGATATTAAGCCGTGTAAATTTGTATGGCACACCACAAATTTGTGTACATTTTTTTTTCAAATTTGTGTACATATTTGTATAAATATCCATGTGAATACGATCTTTAATTTCTTTGATTACCAAGTCCGTGGCCGATTTCTTTAATGTTCCCTCAATACCAATAACAAAGTTTTTATTTTCGATTTATGCAGGCACGGAAAAATCTGGTGGCTATATTTCAAATTATAGTGAACGAGCGAAGGGAGAAGAGGAAGAACAATCCACCGTCTTCAAAGAAAGACATGATGGATGCTTTATTAGAGGTTGAAGATGAAAGTGGAAGAAAACTAGATGACGAAGAAATAATTGATGTTTTGGTAATGTATCTAAATGCTGGCCATGAATCATCTGGTCACCTCACTATGTGGACTACCATTTTCTTGCAAGCAAACCCTCATGTATTCGAAAGAGCCAAGGTAACTGGAATTTTACTTTATATACGCCTTTACTTTTATATTGTGATGTCAAGTGCATCGTGAAGATTACTTATTATACAACATCAACAGGTTATTTTGCTGACAGGCGACCAATTATGTCCTTGAATTCCGATTTGATACTTGTAGTTGCTATTATGCAACTCTTAATGGGATTTTCTAAAAAATATTTTAAAAAAAGTATGCAAAGTGATTTTCCGGTATCATTTCAGCAAGCATCAGTTTAGATTCTCCGTCATATCGATTTACACACTCGGTGGAAGACTAACAAATTTTGTGAATTTCAGGCAGAGCAAGAAGAGATAGTAAGAAACAGGCCACCAACACAGAATGGTTTGACATTAAAAGATATACGGAAAATGAAATATCTATCTCAAGTAACTTTCTTTTTTTAAAGCCTTTACGAAATTGATGTGTTAACAAATAAAATTCAACTGTTTTGACTTATCATTTCTGCCCTTTTCCATTTTCAAGGTGATAGATGAAACAATGCGCATAGTGACTTTCTCATTCGTTGTTTTCCGGGAGGCAAAAGAAGATGTGAATATAACTGGTTAGTAACTTGAGCTCTTGGATAAACGTCTCTCGTTTTAAGTCGGTATTAATTCGTTCAGAACATTGTGCTAATTAGTTACTACTGTCATTCACCATATATTGATTTGTATTAAGTTTTGAATTCACTTTTGTTTTAGGTTATCTAATTCCCAAGGGGTGGAAAATTTTAGTATGGTTTAGGAGTGTTCATTTTGATCCAGAAGCATTCCCTGATCCAAAGGAATTTAACCCCTCCAGATGGGAAGTAAGTCTTAATTAACAATTTATTTGTTAGTCATATATACCTACTTTTAATATATATTTATTTAACGGTCCCGCTATACTTTTGTGTATTCACAGGGATTCACCCCTAAAGCAGGATCGTTTCTTCCATTTGGAGCAGGAAGTAGAACCTGTCCTGGAAATGACCTCGCAAAGCTAGAAATTTCAATATTTTTACATCATTTTCTTCTTGGATATGAGTAAGTTTTCATGTGGCTTCATATAATATGTTTAACAGCAAATCTTCTTTCAAAATCGATATGCTTACTTAAATTTCATTTTCATGACCAATTTTGCAGGCTCGAACGTGAAAACCCTGACTGTCCAACGATGTTCTTACCGCATCAAAGACCCAAAGACAATTGTCTGGGGAGAATAAAAAGAACCACCCAGATCTAATGACTAAATAAACAATGAAACATTTTTTTTTATCATTCTTTTGAATTAATACAAGATTGATTTTGAGTAACATCTCTTCGTCCTTCAAGTTGTATGAGGATGATGATACTTGGATGTTGATCTTATATGCTCCATTTTAATTTATGGCTGAATTTTGTAGTAATGAAATAAAGAGAGAATATTTATTTTCAGATTTTCATCTATTGAATTTCAATTTATATATAAAAATAACCGGGTCCAGTTTTTTTCTTAAAATCAGTACCTACAAGTTAAATTTCCCAACGTAGTCAGCTCCCCAACTGTTCTGGACAGTGGACACACATTAACTAATAACTAAAAGTGGACTTTTTACCATATCCAAGCAAATTAAATGCACTCCGAACAGGAAAATTAAGGTCCGGAACTTGGGTCACTGATAGCTCAGTATGGTACACCTCTATCAAGTTTTGTATAGTGGTACAATGGCGGTTTGCAAAATATTTAGTTAGGTCCATACCGATTGATGACATGAAACATAAAATTGAAGTATGATGTTGCAAGTGTAACGTTTGACCTTGTGTGTTTCTTCCAAATTTAAGTTCAATGCTTTAAGTTGGTTTATTATGCTGGTATAAAAGACCTGAACAACTTATTGACCACAAAATCAAATTGAAACTTAAACACAGCCCTTAGTTGGAGTTTTATACAACTCTGTTTTTTATTAAAAAATTTGTTAATTGTATGATCTATTTGGTACTAGTATGTTAATTTCATATCTTGTAACGGTTTAAGGTTTTGTCTTAACACTGCTATTTACAACTAATTAGTTGTTATGTTTCCATATCTCAGTCGAATATGTTAGACGAGTAACTGTAGGATACTTTTAATTTTGTTCTGATACTCGGCATATATAAAACTGGAAAGAGGACCCTTCCAACCGAAACAATTGGTGTAGTGTACCGGATGTTAGTATACTGACGTTTTGGCTGGCCATAGTATCATTTTTTCCAAACCAGACTTCTTCAGTTTCAAAGTGGTATCTGGTCTTTCTTTCCAAATCGTATTTATGATCCTGACTTCGGAGAGTGGAGTATTCTCAACATTCTACAAAGGCCAAAACTTAGTAGCTAGGTACAAAATTGGTAAGGTAATTATGTGAAAACTGAATAATATAGAGAATGATTGGCAATTTGAGAGAAGTATAAAATGAGAACATGGCTGTAGTAAATTTCATTGGTTTCGGGGAAGTCAAGAATCGCATTATTTGTACCTGGACTCGTACTGAAGAATATTTTACTAATTAAGAACACCGTCTCCCCTTCTCGCATGACAAAGGCCATCATAGCTTTCAGTAGGAGTCGTACTCCTCGTGACTCAAATTTGAAAAAGTTTCACAATTGTTACCCAAGATTTAGAAGTGAATCAAGTGAAACTGTTGCCCGAATTGCTGACTCAAATTTGAGGAAAGTTTCACAGTTGTTACCCTAAGTACGTTGATTACTGATTAGCGACAGATGAGAAAATTCTGCAGCATGTCATGGGTGTGCCATTTTACACAAGAAAAAGTATGCATTTGTCATGTTTCTATCTAACAAAGGTTAATAGCAATTAAAATGTGTGATTCAATCCTGTTTCGGGCGACAAAGTTGTATGCAACAGTTGATTATCACCCGACTCTAGTAAAAAATTCTTAGCGTTGTTCCAAAACGTGCATCTATGAGATGCATCATCATTTCATTTGATGACATGGCTATCATGTAATTCTTTGAAAATCATGTCTATATGAAACGATGAGAAGCCACCAAAAAAAGTTGATATCACTGTATGGTAGATTAATGTTCACAAAGCCTCATATTAAGTGGAATTCCCTAAATGTCAAATATGTGAATTTCAAATCTTGAGGAGCAATTTTGATGCTACGTCAAAGTATACTACCACCATAAAAGCATCAAATAAATCCCCACAGGGATAGAAATGTAACAAGGAAGTCAAATTTTAGACACATGGTAAGTTTACCTATTCGACGCATAATGTAGCCATACATGGAAATTTCAGAGAATAATGCAACAGACTAGACGCTCAAAAAAATGTTATTCAATAGTTAAAAAGAATAATATCTACAAATTCTGTTATATCAAAACACTCCTTTAAAGACTGGTAGATGAAATTGCGTTATATTACACCAACTAAGATTCGATAACAGATATTGCAAATTTCTACTCATAATTTCTTTTCCCTCTTCATGCTCCAATTTCCTTGAAGTCATGGCTATATCATCACAGTCCTTTGAAATCATAATTTTGATTACCTCTTCCTCATGAAACTCCTTGAAATGAGCCACTTTCCCCAACTCCTCAACTTCTTCGATCACATGGTCGAGCCTAGCGACAGCTTCGATGAGTAGAGACACAAAAGCAGCAAAAGGAAGTGCTTCGGAGAAATCAAGGCAAGTGATCACAGCCTTGTTAGTAGTTCTACTAACAATTTTCTCTCCCTCTTCTTTTGTTTGATCGTTCTTCTTAGTCTGACACTGAAGAAACTCTTTAAGAGCTTCCATTTTCTGTGAGGGATTAGAAGTGAGAAAAAGCTGTGGCTGAGCTTTAATGGAGGTATCGAGTTCTTCTAGAGCTTCGTGAAGGTGATCGGATACGTGGGTTGAGAATAGGTGATGGGTTTTTATTGCTTCTGCGAGTTCCAAGAGGACTTTTACTATCTCCTTTGCCAAATGCTCGCATGGTTCTTTGAACAAAGCTCGGACAGATTTAGGCGCCTAGGACATTAAAATGAAGAATTTCATATATACGATCTACGTATTCAAATTACTTCCAATTTTATCCAAATACTATTCAACTATTATTTACCAGATTGAAGACTTTAAGTACTTTAAAGCATTTTGAAATTCCAGAGTGTTGGAAACTTGTATCTAATGCCTGCGATCCTTAATTATTTCAAATGTATCTTTTGAACGTTTGAGATCTTGAAACTACTTTGGGATAATTGAAAGTTTACACTTGCCAGAATGAGGTAAATTTTGAAACTAAAATTTCAATACCAGGATCACAGAATTCGTAAATCATGAACACTATAAATACTCAAAATGTAATTTCCCTCTAGTTCAAACAAGTGAAGTGTGATAACTTAAAGAGCCAACTTATAGACATCACACATAAACGAATTTACCAACACATGATAAATAAGATTCTGTTTTTTAAGTTAATCATAAGAAAATCCATTTAGACCTTAATCCAAATAAACAATATAGGAATACATTCTATTTGTAGGTTGAAGGTTATGAAAGTACCTGAATGTGAGAATCTATACAACCATGTAAAGCAAAAGCAGTGTAGGCTAGATGCCGAAGAACGACCCCCAGATGGACATATTGCTTCCACGGATAACAATATTTTGAATGACGTGGCTCCCAGCTAGCAAATGTAGCCTGTTTAATTCAAAAGAAAACAGAAAACACAATCAGACAGACCAGAAGAGCAAATACATGACATTTTTATGACTTTCATTTACAAAGAGCAAAAACGTAGAAGAGGCATACCAACGACTCCTCAGCAACATCAAGATGAAATAAATCTTCATAAGTATCCTCCAATGATGTATCTTCAGAAGATTTTCCCAAGTCCTTCAAGTTAGGTTCTTGAAAATAATCGTCAACACATGCTGATACAAATACACTGTAAATCAGTACCCATAAACTACAAACTAAAAAACCTTGGTCGCAGATATCCTCTTACCATACTCGTAGTTCAAGTGTCAACTAGACCTTGGTCAAGTGAGTGAATCAGATAATGTAGGTGAAAATATTTCATGTTTCACAGTGAACGAGAAAGTGAAGAAGTAATTTGAAGGAATAAATAAATTCTATATGTAATTATAGTAAATAAATAAAATATGAAATATGGCGAGGCTACATTGTTTCAGTGTAATTTCAACAATAGCTGAATATCAACTCGAAAGTGGAAGCTTTTAATTTATGGATCGAGTACCTGTGCTGTTGTCAGCAGGGACCACCAAATGACACTTTCATCCTGTAGACTTTATGAGCCATGAAAATATTCTAAATCATGTTAAATATACATGTAAAGAAAAGCATCTTGAATAAGGGTAAGAAGCTTCGCCAAGTTTACACAGGGGATCCTAATATTTGAACCAAAGGGCAAATAAGATCCCAGAAGCAATTTCCAGGTACAAGGTTAGATAAGTAGAGCTAGTTATAGTTTCCTTGTCAATTACTAAATTCTGGTTTATGTTTGAAGTTTCTCAATGTAATTGTGGGAATAAAATATGGCCAGGCTCGGATGCGGGATGAACGGCAGTACTTCCTTCTAAGTTCTCCTACTTCAACCAAGCCCCAAAAATTAATTCCAGATCAACAAAAAGATGCATAATGCGAAGATTCAAATGATTATTACTATAAAACTGGAAGGAGAAAAGACATAAAGAGGGTTCGAGTATGAAGGTAAAGAACGATTCCTTACCATGCTAGCCAATAGTTTGCTTCCACTAACTGAAAAAAGAAACTATGGGAAAGTAAAGAAAGTTGAAGTCTGGACTATATTTTCTTCCAACAAGATAACTCATCTTCAGAAAGGGAAAAAATTAATTAAAACAAAAGAAAATCTGATTGAGACAGATACACCAAATGAAGCTAATAACTGCCAAAAGAAAAAGAAAAACGAAGAACTATGGAATGTATTTTGTGTGTATGACTTTGGTTTTCCAGCATCATAGTCATGGACTTGCGTGCCACGTGATGCGTTTGTTTAGTATGTTGGTGAATGGTGATATTAATATTGCTATTTCAATCTTGAACAAGTACAACTCGTGGGGACATTTAACATAACAACATAATGATAGCATACCTTGGATCAACTTTGCCAAATCCTCGAACTTATGAGTGATTGATTGATGAAGATCTTCACCAGCCCAGATAGGGAGAATCAATAGACTGGCGAAGATGCATATAACACATCCAATAGCAATTGTGTATATCCGCTCAATCGACGTGTGGAACAAATTTTGATCATAATAAGAACCCACAGTAATCAAGACAAATGTCAGAAGAAATATCATTACTCCAAAATCATAATGTTTCTTGATTGTAGGGATGAACCTCATATACGTTACACATGTACCTGCAAACTTGGAAGTTAGTATACAGTGGAAATATAATATTTAATTACCCTATCTTCTCTTTATAAGAGTCTCCTGACATTGCATGTAAGGGCACACTTGAATCAATTTGTCAAAACTTGCCCCAACACCAACAAATACTTATTTAATTTGAATGACAAAATCAAAATGTTTTTTGCAAGCAAGATGGCAGTCTATGACGCTATTCTATTATAAGAAATAACACTATTTTCTGTAACCAAAGGTGACTAATCCAGATAATCACAATACTTACCAATGATAAATACCCAAAAACTAATCCATATGGCTCGACCAAGGTGTCCCATGTGGTGAGCAACAATCTGAGTAAGAAATGCAAATCCCACAGCTGCAAGTGTACCCATTCCTCTGTTGAACCCTTTGTACAAAGTGGCACCTAATTCACCAAAGAGTAGGAATTAGGTACAACTACACACTTGAGGGCATAATTTTGCCATTTAACTTTTATATAATTGAGTTTATAGAAGAGTAAGAAAGATTAAAATCTACATTGAACTACAATTACATCTGCATCAAGTGGTTGTATATCTTATAAGTTGCTTCTCTACCTTAATTTAACTTTGTCAACTGCAATATATGAAATTAAAGTTTTGGATCCTGTACTATTTCTGGGTGTTTTTGTTGATTTCAATATCTACACATCTCTGTATTTAGAATGTTCGAGAGTTTCCGTCAATAATCAGTAAAACAAAAGCAAGAATAAAGTTCTTTTACAACACAATTATTTGCAGATAAGTTTCCATAGTGCAATTAAATAAAACCAAAATTTCAAAATATTACCTTTTTGATTTTATTTTTTCTGGAGATTCTTTCTGTATCTTTTTTTTCAATCAAGCTGAAACTAACAAATTTAAGCTATCATTATCTTTCTATCACATTACCTTCATATCAATTCAAGAAAACAAAAAGTCCAATTCATACACACAAAAATATCAAATACTTTTTTATTAATTCAACATTATACAAAATAAGTACATGTATGTATATGGATACTGTTGGTGATTTTAGTATCATCAATGTATTTTAGTAGTAATGTGATTTATTATAGGCCGATGCAATAATGCGTTAAACTCGGAAACGAGTTAGGGAAGTGCGGAGTGCACGCTCGTCGAGCCAACGTATAATTGAATATGAATAATTGAAACGGGGTTCCAAGGGGCAGAGCCCCTGGCGGGGTCCTAGGGGCGAGAGCCCCTGGCTGGGGTCCCGCTGCCAGGACAGCGGGCGGGGTGCGGGGCAGCGCCCCGAGCGAAAAATTTTCCGAACAGTTGCTTCCTTTCCAGAAAATTTTGAATAGTTGGACCCTTTCCCAACCGACATAACCGGTTTTTCCGAACAGTTGCTTGCTTTCAGTTTCGGTTATTGATCTCCTATATAAGAAGTCATTTGGCCTCGGTTTTGGAGACAGAAACATATAAGAAAATTCTCTCTACATTTCCTAATCTATTCTCCTTGCCAGAAACAGATTATTCTTCAAGAATTATCCCCACAAATATTTCGTGAACCCAGGCAATAATAGGGTCGAAATACTTTGTTCGGAAAGTGTACGAACACGATTCTTCGAAGTTATCCAGGATTATCATACCCTAAATTTCTAACAAACGAACAAAGTAATTTCTGATAATCATGGCTGGAGGAAGCACCGTCAAGGAGATGACTACAAATTTCGGAAAATTGGACAAGTTTCAAGGACAAGACTTCAGGCGTTGGCAGAAGAAGATGCATTTCATGTTGACAACGTTAAAGGTGGTGCACGTCCTGTCTACACCGATTCCAGAATTTGTAGAGGATGACACGGTTGAAAATCTAAGACGCAGATCAAAGTGGGAGAACGACGACTACATTTGCAGAGGGCACATTCTTAATGGTATGTCTGATCCCTTATTTGATATTTACCAAAACGTGGAATCTGCAAAGGAATTGTGGGATTGTCTCGAATCCAAGTACATGGCAGAGGACTCATCCAGTAAAAAGTTCCTGGTAACCGATTTCAACAATTACAAAATGGTTGAATCGAGGTCTGTCATGGAACAATTCAATGAACTCCTCCGAATCCTTGGACAATTCACACAACACGGATTGAAGATGGATGAAACAATATCTGTCTCAAGCATCATAGACAAGTTGCCTCCTTCGTGGAAGGATTTCAAACACAATCTGAAACATGGAAAAGACGAACTGTCTTTGATCCAACTTGGAAGTCACTTGCGCATAGAAGAATCTCTAAGAGCGCAGGAGGATGACAAAGGAAAGGGCAAACAAATTGCTGGACCCTTGGTTAATATGGTTGAAGAGGGTGGTAAGAACGATAACAACAAAAACAAAGGAAAGAAGCGTGCTTTCAAGAACAATAAGGGCAGTTTCGGTGCTAACAAGAAACCGAAACTAGAATGCTGGAAGTGTGGCAAAACAGGCCACTTCAAGAGGGATTGCCGTTTCGGCAAAAAGCACGACAACGCGAATGCAAGTGGTTCAGGAAAAGGGTCTAAGGACCAATCCGAAAACCAAGGTCAGAAATCAATTCGTGATTTGAATAGTTTGATTAAACATTCAGTTTCACTAAATTCTGAAGCATTTTATGTGCAGGATGATGCTATCGCGTGGTGGATTGATTCTGGCGCCACAACACATGTTTGCAAGGATCGTTTCTGGTTCAAGAATTTTGTTCCAGTGGAAGATGGTTCTGTCCTCTACATGGGAGATGATCACTTTGCTCCCGTTGAAGGCAAAGGAAACGTGGTGCTAGAATTCAGTTCTGGAAAGACTATTACTTTGTTTAATGGTTTGTATGTTCCTAAATTACGTAAGAATTTAATTTCTGGTCCTGTATTAAATAAGCTTGGATACAAGAAGTGTGTGAATCCGATAAATATGTTTTATCGAAATCTGGTGTGTTTGTAGGATTTGGATATTATAATAATGGTATGTTTATGATGAATTTGAATGGAGTTCCTAATGATTCTGGTTCTGTATTTATGTCTTCTTCGAATGTTATCAATTTCTCGTTATGGCATGCTCGTCTAGGACATGTACATTATAAAAGAATGCATGAAATGTCTAAAGATGATTTAATTCCTGTTTTTAATGAAAATGTAGAAAAATGTAAAACTTGCATGTTAACAAAGATCACTAGGCAACCTTTTAAAAGTATAACAAGGAAATCTGTCATTCTTGAATTAATACATAGTGATTTATGTGATTTGCATGCTACTCCATCATTAGGGCATAAAAAATATTTTATCACTTTCATAGATGATGCATCTAGATTCTGCTATGTCTTTTTGTTGCACGCTAAGGACGAAGCCTTAGATAAATTCAAAATTTATAAAACTGAAGTTGAAGTGCAACAGAATGTGTTGATTAAAACATTGCGTACAGATAGAGGTGGTGAATATTATGATCCTGTATTTTTCCAATCCGTAGGAATCATTCATGAGACTACGGCACCTTATACACCTCAACAAAATGGTGTGGCTGAAAGGAAAAATAGAGTTCTTAAAGAAATGGTGAATGTCATGTTATCTTACTCTGGTTTAAGTGAAGGATTTTGGGGAGAAGCTATGTTAACGGCTTGCTATTTGTTAAATAGGGTTCCTAATAAAAGGAACAAGACTACCCCATATGAACTTTGGTATAAGAAACGACCAAACTTAACATTTTTACGTGTTTGGGGTTGTAGGGCCGTGGTTAGACTCCCGGACCCAAAAAGGAAAACTTTGGGTGAAAAGGGTATAGCTTGCATCTTTGTTGGATATGCTGAGCACTCCAAGGCCTATAGGTTTTATGTTATAGAATCTAATGACTCGATTTCTATTAACACGATTATAGAATCGAGAGATGCCATATTTGATGAGAATTGTTTCTCTTTTATACCTAGACCAAAGGACTCTATACCTAATTCAGATGAATCTCTAAGGGATGATCATTCAATTGATGTGCCAAGTGAGACACTTGAACCCCGTAGGAGCAAAAGAGCTAGAAAATCTAGATCTTATGGATATGATTTTCAACTATATTTAGTTGAGGGATCAAGAGATCAGATTGGTACTCAATACTATTATTGTTATAGTATAGAGGAGGATCCAAGAACGTATGATGAAGCTGTGAAATCTCGAGATTCTGTTTTTTGGAAAGAAGCAATTGATGAAGAGATTGGTTCTATCATGGAAAATAATACTTGGGTATTATCTGATTTACCACCAGGTTGCAAACCATTGGGTTGCAAATGGATCTTCAAAAGGAAGATGAAAGTCGATGGTACAATTGACAAGTTTAAAGCTAGATTAGTAATCCAAGACTTCAGACAAAAGGAAGGGATTGATTATTTCGATACCTATGCTCCAGTTGCCCGTATCACTACTATTAGATTGTTGATTGCCTTGGCGGCTATTCATAATCTAGTGATTCATCAAATGGATGTCAAAACAGCATTTCTGAATGGTGATTTGGAAGAAGAAGTGTATATGAAGCAACCTGAAGGATTTGTAATGCCTGGTAATGAGCATAAAGTGTGTAAGCTAGTTAAGTCGCTGTATGGGCTGAAACAAGCTCCGAAGCAGTGGCATCAAAAGTTTGATGAAGTTGTTTTGTCTAATGGTTTCATTCTAAACCAAGCAGACAAATGTGTATATAGCAAATTTAATACATCCGGTAAAGGAGTTTTCATTTGTCTATATGTTGATGACATGCTAATCTTTGGCACCGACCAAAATCAAGTTGATAAAACGAAGAATTTCTTGTCATCAAAGTTCTCCATGAAAGATATGGGAGAAGCGGACGTTATTCTTGGTATTAAGATTAAACGGGAGAATAAGGGGATTGTAATTACGCAATCTCATTACATTGAGAAAATACTCAAGAAGTTCAATTATGAAAGTTGTTCTCCAGTAAGTACTCCCATGGATCCGGGAGAAAAGCTTATGCCAAATACAGGTAAACCTGTGGATCAACTTGAATACTCAAGAGCTATAGGCTCTTTGATGTATGCTATGATTAGCACTAGACCGGATATTGCTTATGCGGTTGGAAAGTTGAGCAGATTTACTAGTAATCCTAGTATACATCATTGGCATGCGATAACTAGGGTATTCAAGTACTTGAAGGGTACTATGAATTATGAATTGGCATATATGGGATTTCCTTTGGTGTTAGAGGGTTATTCGGATGCTAGTTGGATAAATAATGCCGAAGACTCATCCTCTACAAGTGGATGGGTGTTCTTGCTTGGGGGAGGTGCCATCTCATGGGCTTCCAAGAAGCAAACATGTATAACTGGTTCCACAATGGAATCTGAGTTTGTAGCATTAGCAGCTGCTGGTAAAGAAGCGGAATGGCTCAGGAACTTGGTATATGAGATTCCGATATGGCCTAAACCGATATCACCAATTTCTATCCGTTGTGATAGTACTGCCACACTGGCTAAAGCTTATAGTCAAATATACAATGGAAAGTCTAGACATTTGGGTGTTAGACATAGTATGATTAGGGAATTAATCATGAATGGGGTGATATCTATTGATTTTGTTCGGTCGCAACAAAACTTAGCTGACCACTTGACGAAGGGGTTAGCTAGAGACTTAGTGAATAAGTCGGTAATTGGGATGGGATTAAAGTCCATTTAAATCTATTAGCTGTGGTATACCCAATTCCCTTCGAATACAACGTTAGAAGCAGAATTCAATGTGGAAAGATCATAGTTAGAGATTGGAGCAATTGTGTTTATCTTCCCAAGGTATGTGCTCAGACCTGCAAGTGATGGCTAGGTTGAAGTATATCTTCTTAATGGTTCTTTTGAAAAATTGCAAATGCAGGTGCAAGATTAAAAGGACCACCTATGTGAGCATGAAGTTTTGCCGCTTCAAGAAGCTTGGACTTGGCTTTCTATATGCTTATTAATGGATAAGGACACATGGCTTGTAAAGTGTCAAGTATGAATAGTAGAGTATTGTAAAAAACATATGTGTACTATATCTTCAGATATTCAAATGGATTGACGGGTTCAATCGTTATGACACCCAGATTTTCGAGTATTTGGAATGTGTATTTGTACTAAGATGAAAATTCAATCGTAAGACATTTTCATCTATGCATTTGTTTGATTGTTATACCTGTGTGTTATACCCTTGTATATATTATTGTATATACTGAGTAAATCAAGGATTACACTAAAATGGGGGGGATTTGTTGGTGATTTTAATATCATCAATGTATTTTAGTAGTAATGTGATTTATTATAGGCCGATGCAATAATGCGTTAAACTCGGAAACGAGTTAGGGAAGTGCGGAGTGCACGCTCGTCGAGCCAACGTATAATTGAATATGAATAATTGAAACGGGGTTCCAAGGGGCAGAGCCCCTGGCTGGGGTCCCGCTGCCAGGACAGCGGGCGGGGTGCGGGGCAGCGCCCCGAGCGAAAAATTTTCCGAACAGTTGCTTCCTTTCCGGAAAATTTTGAATAGTTGGACCCTTTCCCAACCGACATAACCGGTTTTTCCGAACAGTTGCTTGCTTTCAGTTTCGGTTATTGATCTCCTATATAAGAAGTCATTTGGCCTCGGTTTTGGAGACAGAAACATATAAGAAAATTCTCTCTACATTTCCTAATCTATTCTCCTTGCCAGAAACAGATTGTTCTTCAAGAATTATCCCCACAAATATTTCGTGAACCCAGGCAATAATAGGGTCGAAATACTTTGTTCGGAAAGTGTACGAACACGATTCTTCGAAGTTATACAGGATTATCATACCCTAAATTTCTAACAGATACTAATATACTATATAGCCCAGCAGTCATGAATTGAACGAGAATAACATCTGGGACACTGCAGAAAAGAAGTTCTTCCCAAATTGGTGAAACAACGTTAACTCAGCATAAGAATATAATCCAAATGAAATGAAGGTACATAATAATTGAATTAACAGATATTCTATAGTTACGCATCAATCCGGTTCTGTATCAACTCACACATTGACTATTTCATTCGTATTAATACTTTTGTGTTAATTCTCTTCCCGTAGCTAATTATCTTATGCCGAAAAAGCACCAATATTTCATCAACTATTTAACATCATGTACATAAAAGTAAGTACACGTGTTTTTCGTTCTTCATAATAATTCCATTTCAAATCTCTTCCCATAGCTAGATTTATCCCAATATTTCTTCAATAATTCAGCAGTAAATCAACAAAGAAAGAGGTATCCATGTATGTATATATGTATGCATATAGAAATAAATAGTGGGATATGAACAGTTTAATGCATGTACTTCACCAAAAATTTAAATTTCCCTCGTCTACTCTATTTTGTTCATTTTAGAGCCTTGTACAATGTCAATCCATCCAATTTTGTACCTCATACGTCAATTTCTTCACAAAATGGACGACACGTGCCTGCACGCGACTAACTTTTGCTGTTTTTATAAGTTAGATTTATGTTTGGTAAGAATTGGGTTGAACCGAATATCGAAAAATGTATTATTATGTCTCTTGTCTTTATTTTATTTTTATTTTTTATTTTTTTTATTGTACTTATGTTATAAATGACCAAAATGCTTTTGTCGTTAAAATAAGTGAATTTAGTCACGTACAGGAACGTGTCGTCCATTTTGTAAATAAATTGACGGATGATGTACAAAATTGAATAGATTGATATTGTACATGACCCTAAAATGAATAAAGTAGAGTTGAGAAAAAAAAATTGAATTTTTGGTAAAATACAAGGTAGTAAACTGTTCATATCCCAATAAATAGGTATATAACATATATCATACTATTATTTATGTGAATAGGGCTTATAAAGCCTTAAATAATTATTTATAAAAAAATCTTATTAATTTATAAAATTACAAAATAGTAGTAAACACTTTTACGCCGGAATTAAAAGAAAAATAACTGCCATCAAATTTCCCTTCTCTCTCCCTCAAACATAATTGTCTCTCTCTTCATCGAAGATTCTAACATAACGGATTACAGATTTTTTATTGAATTAACACCTATCGGGTGGGCAGGTCCGCTAATATCATATATGTATACCAATCCCCACATTTTACCAGCAGTGAATTCGAGAGAAAGAAAGCTACCATATCATCTACTTTCTGTTTTTTAACATTTCTGTTCTACCTAAAGCCCAGCATTTCCCCCCCATTAAAGAGAAATAAAATTTTCAATAAAACACAAAAAAATAAAATTAGTTGTCTGAAAACTCAATATTACATACAAAGAAACTATATCCATATGTAAGTATATATATACCAGCAGCGATTTCAGTAAAACATTGATTCCGTTCTTTATTAACTTACAAATTATCTTGTTTCATTCTCTTTTAATATTTCCATTCCAATTAATTAAATCTATCCCAGGCCAGATAATCAACATTATTTTATTTCGGTCAGGTATTCAACAGTTAAACAGTAAATCTAAGAAAAACAGGTATACAAGTATGCAAAGGTGGCCCTGGTATAAACCAGCCCTTGAGCTTAGAGCTTAGGTGCCGACGTACCGAAAGGCGGTGCAATAAAAAATTCAAATATATTCTTTTATTTTATTTTTACGTTTTTTAATAACTATAAATAACTCTTTTTCCTTATAGTTTGGTTCTGTATCATGTGTGAAAACAATATTACGTTATATTACGAGCAATGTTACAATTTTTCTTTGTATATTTGTGATTTTTTTTTCTGAAGAAATTTTATATTATTTTCTCCATAAGGTTAGATAGGTGTAAAATTCCTAGTGCGGATTCTGAATATGTATGAATATAGAAACAAATATGTATATTACATAGATTTTACCCATAACCTAGAAAGAAGAAAAAAAAGATACCAGCAGTGAATTCAAGGACGATGACATCGATGATGAGAACAGCCCAGATAGAGTTCTTTCCCATCCCGGGCTCAAACAAATACAGCAACGACGCTGTCACCCCTACCTTAGTGGAATGCACCACCTTTCTCCGATCATCTTTCCCCTGCGCCAACACCTCCCTCATCGCCCCCAATCATATATATAATATTTGTGTGTGTGACAGGTTTGCACAGTTTTTTACTAATTCTGGTGATTAATAAGGATTAAATTAGATTAGTTTCCTTCTTTCACCCGTTTCTTGTAAATTAGATTAAGGTTATATACATTTTTACACACGCTTATGTATAGTGACTTGTAATACTGGCCGGAAAATCACCAATATTTAATCAACAGTTTTTTTCCGCGTAAATGTATTCAACAATTCAACAGAAAATCTTAAAAAAGAAGAAGAGATATACGCGTATATGTATATCTATGTATATAGAAACCAATATGTATAGTATTATATTCAAATCCCAAGATTTTACCCATATATATATATACCCCTAAAAGAAGAGATACCAACCATAAACACGAAGATAAAAAAATAATTCCCTAACAATTCAACAATAAATAAACAAGAAAGACAGGCATAGAAATATATACATGCAAGCACAGACATATACGTACATTTATATATATATATATATATATAAATAAAAAGATACCAGCAGTGAATTCGAGGACGATGACGACGGTGAGAACGGCCCAGATAGAATTCTTTCCCATCCCCGGCTCAAACAAATACAACAATGACGCCACAGTTAACGCTGCTCCTACCTTAGCGGAATGCACCACCTTTCTCCGGTCATCCTTTCCCGGCGCCAACATCTCCGTACACACTTTTCTCATCGCCTCCATCTTATATATATATATTTATATACGTATCTATTTATTTGTATATGTATATATGTATAATGTATGGATCTCTGTTTTACGTATACGTAATGTATGGGGATTTTTGTTGTTGTTGTTTGTTTTTATTTCCGAGAATCGAGGTGGTGGTAGGGGTTTATTATATAGGGGGTTTGTTTGTGACAGCTGTGTACAGTGTATGTAGTAACTGATTTTTAGCTCGTAAATTATGTACCGTTTTCGTTTTTATTTAATTTTTCATTACGAAACTATTTACGATTAAATAAAAACGGAGTAAGTAGTTTCTGGACGTTCATTTTTACATTAAAGATCGATGATATATGTAAAAAATATTTACGAATGCAAATAAAAAAAAACAATTGCATAACGTTACAAACATGATCAAGTGTATCACTATTCTAATGATTCATGACTTATTTAGATTAGTTTCTTTCTTTCACCCATATTTTATGATAAGTAAAAAATATTTATGAATGCGTATAAAGAAAAACGATTGCATAACCTATGACTAAATATTGTATCACTATTCTAATGAATCATGACTAATTTAGATTAGTTTCTTTCTTTCACCCATTTCTTAGAAGTAGTACGGGATCTTCATTCTGATTTACGAATACATATGAAAAAACGATTGCATAACTTTACAAACATGATCAAGTGTATCACTATTCTAATGATTCGGGATTAATTTAGATTAGTTTCTTTCTTTCACCCATTTCTTGGAACTAGGGGATGTTCATTCTGATTAAAGATCAATGATAAGTAAAAAAAAATTGTTTATTTGTGATGTGTTTTGATCAAAATTTTATAAAATTAGATTTCATCTTCCATTTTAGTATGAAAAAAATTCAAAATGAGGTGTGCTAAATATCGATTTTAACATACATACCTTAATTCTTGGGGGTGCCGTCGCCCGCAATGCTCGGTACTTAGCTTCCCGCTGGTTGTGATATGAGAATTGCTTGCACAGAAGTTCTGAAATTTTAGACAAAGAAAGGCCGCAAGTGAAAGGAGCGAGAAAATTTGAAATGGAATTTTGTTTTATGATTAGTTTTATTTTTATTTTTATCAATATAGTACTTTTCCAAAATTCATTATAAATACTAAATGCGTTTCATTTCGTCTACTCTCTCTATATAGTGTCTCATTTTATGTCATCTTGAACCTGTTTATATTGAAATAAATTATGACCATTTAGTGTTTTGTTTTGATAGTTTAAAACTTTTTGCAATATATTTTTCACGAATTTAATATTTTATGAACATTTATTTATATATGTATATTATATATTATTCTGTGCTTAAAACGATCGAAACTAAATGTATCGACCTTTTTATTTAAGATTAGTATTTATTACCGACTCTTGCTTCTGGTGCTATCAAATGTTTTTTTTTGCGTAATGAAAGCAGGCCAAGTCTGTTTGCATAGTTGAAAATCTTCAACATACCTTTGTATTTACCAACGATTCAATTGATGTTTCGTAAATGGGAAAGCAATGCCTGTATACAAATACACTAATCATCTTATTTTAAATCGTCCTCAATTTCTGATATTCTCCAATTCTAAAAGACTTAAAATAGCTATAATTATAATTATCAATCTGTACAAATGTAGCTCGATCAGTGCCATCTGCCACTCCTTTTGGACTTCATGCTTACCATTAATCGTCTGGGCGCTGTTGAAATAACAATTGAACAAAATCAATTTCTTTGAAAGAGTACATGCAATTTTGATTAAAAAAAAAACATTATAACATGATAAATATATGTTCAAAGCTAATTTTTTTGCTTGTTGGAACACATTTTTAATAAGTGAAATAATTAAATTTTTCAGTGGATTTATGACTTGTTTGACTGCAACTTCATTTTAAGGTTAATTAACATGATTTCCTATAACGTCAGCACTAAGTATTTAGTGCAGACCTACCAAGTATACTTAGTAAAACTGAAGTAAAAAAACCCGTGATTCAAATGTGTAAGCTAGTGTGAAGTCGAAAATAAAAAGTACCATGCTTTTATTTTTTGCTCCGTGTAATGTGTATTAATTTGTGTGTGGCGCGAAAAGAATGCGAGGGTATCACTGGGAGACATCACTAAATACATTGATATTGTTTTATAGCGTGGATGGATAGGGTACTTCGAAGTTTGTAAATATTGCGAGATAAATATTAAATAACCTGTCTGCAAAATGAGTATAACCAATTCCAAATCTTCCAGAGTTTATGTTGAATTCATGAAAGGGAGTCCTGATTTAAGTTTTATGCAAATCAACGTTTACCTTTATGGGGAAAAAAACATTATACTATATTTAACATTCAAGTTCTAGCGGTGATATGCGTAATTTATTTCAAGATTATGTAAGTGATCCAATAGGAAAATTGGACAGAGAAAAGGAACTCACATGGTGAAAAAACTCTTTTGTAATTCGATGAGCTCCCCAAAGCGAAGACTGGATTAACTCTCCGAGAAAGAAACCTCGTTGTGGGGATTCAGGTGGCTCTGGCTTTGGACAATCCGTGAAAGTTGTACATCTATGACCAAACGGATGAGATATCTTTTTTGTATCCTTTCGCGATCTAGTACCCTTATTGTTGTTGGATTCGGTACTTTCTTGTTGGGACTCATTTTTGTGACAATTTTTAACCAATATCAAGATTGCAACAATTGTAAATATCACTATACCTATAGCTATCCAATGATTAGAATGTGTATCTTGTTGTGGAAAGGGTGGTGAAGGTAAAGGAGAATACGACGTTGACATTTTGGGAGACGTAGAAGATGGTTAATTTACGTACATGATTTATGCATGATTATAATTAATATACTATAGCACTAAATGCGGGCATGTCTTTTTACGAAACATTTATTCTTGATATTGTTATTAATAATTTTGGAGCAACAACATAACTATAAAGGTCATTAACGGTTTTACCTTTGCTTTTATTATATTAGATATTATGGCATGACAAATTACCCAGAATTGCATGAGAATTAGGGACATTGCCTGTTTGTCCTTAACAAACAAGAGTGATTTTATCAAACGTAAAATGAACTTTTTGTATGCATGATGCAAATGTTGTTCTTTAATTATTCCCACGATACTAATTAGACATAGCCAAACACTGAACTTATTGATGAGAGGCGTATTTTGTGAGTTTCTTAATTCTTTTAGCGTAAATCCATTTTATATTATCGTGAACGATAAAATTCATCCCTCTCAAATGTTAGACTTTCAATAAATGACATTTTCAGCATATTTACTCAAATACACTTATATAGTAATAGCAAATAAATAAATCAACATTAATGATGAACTGATTTCGATCAAAACAAGAATATATAGAGAAAGAGTGAACTAACTAAGATATTAAGGATAATGATAACTAACTAAGATATTAAGGATAATGATATACTCACAGACATAGCTACAGATTCAAGCATAGAGCACGGTCATTTTTTTCGCTTAATTTTTTTTTGCCAAATACCTAGATAGTGTTTTATTGCATTTATTTAATCATTGGCATGTAATTTTGCTTGTGAACTTCTAGCCTGATTGAAGCTTAATTTAGTGATGGTGAAATTTATCTTGTTGTTCACTCTTATAAAGTCAGACAGCTTTGGTTTTCAATACTGTGTTTGCTTTATGATATTGTGATTAGCTGAACTCGGATTTGCAAATTGAAATTGCTAGGCTAGTTTCTCTAGAACTATATTGGGATTCATAGTTTTCCTTGAAATTGTGTTGGATTTTCTTAAGAAATGCAAGTCAGGGGTGGCCATGAGAAGTTGCAGGAGGTGCGATCACACCAGATTTTACTATTCCGGCGAACCTTTTAGAGTCCCACGATACCGACAAAAAAATAATTATATATGTATACACAAATTATACGTGTAAATATATGCTAGAAAAAAAAATACAAGTAATTAAATAAAAGAGTACAATTTAATCTTTTTATATTAATGATTATTTTTGTTTGATAGTTAAGTTTTGATTTTTGTACTATTAATATATATTATTAAGAAACTAATTCATACTGTAACGACAATTGAAAAAAAGGCCCAAGTATTTTTCAGCATCAGGAAACAAAAATATTAAAGCCGCATGCAAGCAATCTGTTACTGTTTTTTTTATCGATCCGTACACAAAAATGGCAAATTAGGAACACTAAGGATTTTAATTTAGGAACAGATTTCTAAAGTGCCAAACCCTTGGAATAGAACATGTATGTGCCAAAAGACGAAGACCGTTCCTAATATTTTTGATTTAATTTTATAAGAAAAATATAAACTTAGACACATGAATATGCCGTTCCTAAATTAAGTCGACACTCACGCGACCAATGAAAGGAACGTTCCTTAATTATCGATTAGTGAAGATTAAAAAAGTCAGTGGAATATTCAATATTTATTAATTGAAGGGAGGTTTTCGTGAAGCGATAGCTTACAAATGTTTAGGTCAAAAGACTAATTTGTTACCAATGCTAACTTGACATACTATGATGTAATTGGAAATAAAACTTAATTAGAACCCATTCCTTATTTATAAGACTAAAGCTAACTATAAAACGTTACAGTTAACACGCCATCATATATTTGGAAGTAAACTTAATTAGGACTAGTCATTCTTTATTTATAAGAATTAAACTAGCCATGCTTAAATATCTCATTATTTTTAGTCTATAAATAATTAAGGAAGGTTAGAAGATCTTCAAGTCGGGTTTGACCTCGATTACCAAATCCTATTATGTCCTTATAAATTTATTCTTTGCACCTGATCTAGTTTTTGATGAGTAAGTTTTTGTAACAGTTATTTTAACCACCGTTAAATTAAAAAATGGATAATTAGATAATGTTTTTCAATAAATAATTTTTTTTTAATATTTTTAACAAATTAGAAATTGATAAATTAAAAACAAATTGTACAGCACACTAAAAACAAAATAAAAATATAGAACCCTAGGGGGGCCTACACTAAACTTAAATATTAATCAAAATTTAATTTTTTAATCCATTTGACATATTTTAATGAAAAAATATTGTGAACCAGTCATATAGGATGACAATTCCCTAATAATTTCCGTTTTTGAGTATTATATATATATATGTGCATACTTTCTGTTTCTCTATTGTTTTCTATTTAGTACCTTTACTACGTTGTAGTAGATGTAGTTCTAAAACGACCTTTCTACTAAACCTAGCCAGACACGAAGGAATCAGGCGCTTAAATGTTACTGTGAATTTTAATGTATCAGTTTACTTTTTTTTATTTGTTTTGAGTTCTTTAAATGTACAAACTGCTACGTAGGTAACAGGTCGTTTTTTTTTTTATATTTGAAAGCTATCCTCGTATAAGATATTGCATGACCGCGAGCATGAGTAGTTATACATTCATACTTTGTATCACCGAAAACCCGTAAAATAAACTGATGCAGAATATGTTATTGCTAAATTATACATACACATAAAAATCATAAAGATTCTGCACTACAAAAATCGTTAACATTATCACACTTCGAAGCGCACACACAGAACTGTGTGTTGTCGTGATTCTGACTGAACAGATAATTTATAGTATTTAGAATTAAATGTTTTCAAACATTATTATCTTGTCATAAACTCTTTTCTTGTTTTATAAGATAATCTGTTTTAAGATAATGTCAGTGAACAAAAATTAACCATGGCATTTATTATAATTTTTTTCCATATAGGGTTACTTAATAAAACAGCATGTATGCCTACACAAAACAAATCACTAAGGTAATTGGCAATTAACATGTTACATGCTTAGGAGAGTATTAAGTAGTATCATCCCATACGCACTTTTAAATGGTGCCCCCATTTTTTTAAAAGTGTGACTATTATCTTTTATGAACACTATCTTGTTAATAATTAGGTAATGATATGATGAAGGGTACTATTTTTCATAATATGAGAACAAATAAATAGAAACTACCATGCACATAACAGCTAATGATTAATCAACTGTACGTCGCACTTACCACACCACCAATGAATTGCCACACTATGTCAGACTTACCTTTGAATTTTTGGTATTAGTACATGATTCCTAGGTTATTTGATTCCTCTCCCAATATTTTTGAATGTAACCGCTAAGTAATTGAACAAAAAATAACTGCTATTTAAAAAATAATTCCTACTGTTATTATATATATATCATTCCATTATAATAAATCAACCCAAAATCAAATGAGCCTGTCTAATTTAGCAACTTTTTTAAAAAAATACTCATACACCTTTATATTAATTACAGTAATATCATCGTCCCATAAAAATATAAAAAATAAAATCTAATAAAACTATTTATGCATCTTTAACAACCAAACATTTTTTTAAATTTTAAACTATATTTTTTTTTGTATCATACACCTATCATTCTATTACAATAAGTCAACCCAAAGTCAAATGAGCCTACCCAATTTAACCATTTTTTTTCCAAAAATACCCCTACACCTAACTATAGCTATTTTATATATTTTTATTATATAACGCGCCGCACACGCAATGCGTGGGGGCACGATTACTAGTATATACATATATATACTATTAATCATGACCCACTCGTTGGGTGTGCTGCGCGTAAAGCAATAAAAATATAGAAAATATGTATAATTATGATATAAATATGTGGATAATAAAAAAAACATAGTTTAAGATTTAAAATAATGTTTGGTTGTTAAAAAGTGATAAATAGTTTTATTAGTTTTTACTTTTTATATTTTTATGGGAGTATGATATTATTGTAATTAATATAAAGATGTATGAGTATTTTTGAAAAAAAAATGGCTAAATTGGACAGAATCATTTGACTTGAGTTGACTTATTATAAAAAATGATATAGGGCTGGGAAAAGTTTCCGAAATTTCGACCTGATTTTTTCCTTACCCGATGCTGTCCCGGTTCGAAAGATTGGATTTTTGTCCCGTTCCGAAGTAATTCGTTTTGGGATTGAATTTTTATTTTCAATCCCGATGGATTTCCCGACCCGACCCGATAGAATTAATATACATTAAATTTTTTTTTTCTTTTAAAATGAATAGTAACAGTTTATATTTATTAAAAAAAAAATAAAGTTACTCTCACATCTACTCTATTTACTAAATAACACACTTTTATTTTCTTTTTTTTTACACATGTGTATTTATTTTAATCTTGAATAACTAAAATTATAACATTTGGTTCATGTTTTTATTTTGAATTATATTATTGTTTATTTTTCTTAAAAATAATTATAATTAGTTGTCTTGTTTGATAATCAATCTTATAAACGAATACAATATCAACAAAGTATTGTCTCACTTTTTGATTTTGCTTAAATCTAACAAATTTTTTAACAAAATTGCTAGTTCTGTTGTAACTTTTTAATAATTTTTTTGTAGGAGTATGAAGTATCGGGAAATCCCATGCCGATCTTTCGGGATCCCGAATTATCGGTAATCGATATTATCGGGACCTGAAAACCCGACCATTTTCGGGTCGGGATCATGACTTTTAAATGACATCCGAAAATCGGATCAGAACACGGGTTTATAAGCTTTTCGGATAGGTCCTGTCCCGATTCCACCCCTAACTGTATATAGAGGTAGCTGGGCAACGTATAGTTTGCATCACTAGTCCGTTATGTTTATGTTAATATTAAGGGTGTTATAATTAAGCTAGTTTTTTTTGTTGAAGATTTATAATTAAGCTAGATATTTAAGGACAATTAGACTTAAGCTCCTTCATGTTCTATTTTCTTTCGCTATAGTAGTATATCACTATATTTCTTGGTAAAAAAAGTTTAAGAAACGGCATGTTAAATCAACTAAAGGTCGGAATAGATAAACAGACAACTCATGGTGTTATGCAAACTACCTTTCTTAACCAATTAGAGAATCAAAGAAACAGAGTTAACAATTACTGCACAAGCGTAGCAAACCTTTAATTAGCAATTTCAAGTGTGTTGAGTTAGGGTAAATGATTAGATCACGAAATGGTATAATTATACAAGTTTTGACTCTATTATTATATAATTAATTCAGGATTATTTGGTGAAAAGGTACACAAATTTGCAATTGTTTGCATTTTTTTAGAAAAAAACGAGACCCGGACAAAGCGTCCTAGCCAAAGTGGACTAAACTGAAAAAATGAGATCAAGAAGAGTCAAAATCAGACCAATTACTCAAGAAAAATTAATGGCCTTGAATCCCAATTCGAAAAAACTTATAGTATAAGCAATAAAAGGTAGCTCCTCAATTCACTGTTTATTTTTCCTAATTTTTTTATGGTTTATTTTCGCGAACCTAACCGACATAACAAATTAGATCCGCAAGCTGTTATGTCTGTTATGTTCTATCTATTATATGAGTAGTGTTTTTTTTTTTATTAAAACTAAAGCTAAACAAGAAACAATATGATAATTTGTTACTAATATGGTGGTGTAATATGTTAATTAAACAATTTTAAATTCAAATCTACTTATTATTAATAACTCTTTTTGAATCTTTACTTATATTATTTCTTGCTAAAAAATATTATAATCTTACCATAAATCAGTATATGCTAGATTATGGAATAAGTAGGCAACCGATAAGATTATTGTAGTTTTAAAAAATTAGGCACGTGACACCTACAATATAATTTCCAAATGTGTAGAAGTGGTTATATTCAATAGCGGATGTGAACTTTTACTAAAAGAATTTCCTTTTTGGGAAAGACGTGGGTGGACCTTTGCCTCCTTACATTAGCAACAGAAAAAAATGTACCCTTGTATTATTGAAATAAAGAGGAGTAATGTATTTTTCTACTTCATGGGATAATTTAATTTTTGTTATTCCAAACAGTTTTAATTAGGATATCTATTAATTTAATTTGATTATTATAATAAGTTTACTCTCTACTCAACCTATTTTATCATTCATACATTATTAAACTCATCTCTTTAAGTAGTTATTAATACCTTCCAATAGTGAAATTACTAAATACGGACAAGAAGTAAACCTATTTACTTTTAGATTAGTTATATCAAAAAACAAATTTTCTACAACCCCAAATAAATATATTACCTATCTCTAAAGGTCACAAAAAACATGATTTCACAATTTGAACATTGAGAATAATTTACTAAGTGAGAAATAAAATGAGATACTAATATTTAGGAGTTCAAAAGGGCTTACGATTACATACAAATTCGAATTCCACTTACTTCTTTTCAGTTTTATATAAAAATATGCATATCTTTTACACTTATAATGAAAAGTCTGCGGATGCCCCCAATTTCTTAATAAGTAAATAAGATTATTATCTTATATCACTATAAAAAAATTTTGGTAGTAGGACATAATTCCTAGGTTATTTGCTTCATGATTGTATAATATTCTCTGAATATTAGTGACGGCTAACTAATTGACCAAAGGACATGTGTTACAATCTCATGCTTCTTGATGCGATAAAGAAAAAAAATCCGCATACTATTGGAACAAAAATTACTGCTATTTAAAATAAAATAAAATAAATCCCTATGTTACTATGGAGCTATCATGTGCAATTGTAAAATTTGCAGCACTAGTCCTTTATAATTATTATAGTAGTAATTTTTAGGGGTGTTAATTAAGCAAGTTATGCAATGTAAGTACAATTAGACATATACATACTCCTTCCTGTTTCTAGTTTCTTTCGCGATAAGAGTATATTCCTATTTTTCTTAGTTGAAAAAGTTTAAGAAAAGGAATGCTAAATCAATTTAAGGTGGAAATAGATAAACAAACAACTTGCGGTGTTACGCAAAAACTACCTTGTTTCCAAATTTCGATTGCTTTTTTTTTTCTTGGAAACCAATCATAGGAGTCAAACAGAGTTAACAATTATACTACAAGCATAGCAAAGCTTTAGTAGTTTGAAGTGTGTCGAGTTATTTTGTATATATAAGATTTCAAATGTGTTAAGTTAATGTAAATATGTAAAAATGTTAAACCAACACTCCTTTCTAATTCCATAGTTTGTTTATTAGATCATGTTCTTTATACTCTTATAAAAATGTTCATTTTACATTTCCCTCTCACACCTTACGACTTTACGAATTAGGACAGTTTCTTATATATAACCTAAAGAAGGTACCATTTCCACCATTTCCCCACAATTGAAAGGGCCTGCCATAAGCTTTTTTATGCTATAAAATAGTGACTTCTCATCAAAATTAGTTCACGCCTCGGGATTGCGAACGTCCTCTAACGTCCCATACCCTGGCCTTACCCCGGTCTCTTGAACCCATGTTCAAGGCTGCTCTATCATTTGAGCATTCACCCATATCCAATCTCCTGAGTTCCTCAGCGAGTATTTGATCTCGGATGCCGTTGTAAGTCAGTTTCTCCTTTCCAATTGAGTTGCTAATAGCAGCTCGCATGAATTCCCAACTGTTCGGTAGAGATGCTAGCAGTATAAGGGCTCTCACTTCGTCTTCAAAAGTTATCTCCACCGCATCCAACTGATTTACGGTGTCGATGAACTTGTTCACGTGACTCGCGACAGGTGTCCCCTCAGCCATGCGTAGGTTGAACAACTTACGCATGAGATGTGCCTTGTTGTTCGCGGATGGTTTCTCATACATGTCGGTGAGAACCTTCATCATCCCCATCGTCGTCGTCTCTCTTGCGACGTTATGTGCGACACTCCTAGATAGTGTTAGGCGGATCACTCCCAACACTTGTCGGTCTAAGAGTTTCCACGCCTCCTCGGTGGTCGTGGTCGGCCTTTCCTCAAGGAGAAGTGGCTGATGCATCTTCCTCCCGTACAGGTAGTCCTCTATTTGCATTCTCCAGAATGCGAAGTCCTTCCCGTCGAACTTCTCGATCCCGTGTGCGGTTCTGTCTTCTTTCGCCATCGATCTTCCTCAGCTCTGATACCACTTGTTAGGGTCGATACAGGCGAACACAAAGAAAGACAGAAAACTTAAACCGAGCACACACTCTTTGATAACGGAGTTCACCCAAATTGGCTACGTCTCCGGACCGCTACACGTGGCACTTTATATATATATATTAAAAGAGGATTACAATTGTAATCTAGCTAAACACAAATCTATGGTTCTCTCGCAAGTAGAACTCTCTCTTTATAATATAGAGGTGTTTGTGTAGGTGTAATTAAAATACAAGATATTGGGGCATATAAATAGAACCCAACATGGGTCATATTACAATTCCAGGCGATGTGGGATAGAAACAAGACATGGCCAAACCTCATTTGGCTCCACAACTCAACAATCTCCCACTTGGAGTCAAATGTCGAGTGCTTCAAAAGAACTTCAGATATCCCCGACCACCGAACTCACTGTGCTCCTCCGAGCAGAATGCTCCCATCGGTATCGTTGTATAGTAATTGATACTCTGCCGTCATCGGCGAGTTACTCATTCTTCTAGTGTAGCGGCGACCCTGAGCCTCATGCTCGGAGTGCTACTGAGGTTGCACACAGCCTCAGTTTGTCGATTGTAACAGTCTTCGTTAGCATATCGGCGGGGTTCTTAGCGCCCTCAATCTTTTCTAGCGCGAAGATTCCTTCTTCTAGAACAGCCCGGATAAAATGGTAACGAATCTGTATGTGCTTTGTGCGTGAATGGAATACAGGATTCTTAGCTAGCTGAACTGCACTTTGACTATCACAGTGCAGAACTCCCTTGTCGGTTTTCTGACCGAGCTCCCTTAAGAAACCTTGCAACCAAATCATCTCTTTGCTTGCTTCCGTCACCGCGACGTACTCAGCCTCTGTGGTCGACAATGCAACAATCTTTTGCAACTTAGATGTCCAACTCACAGCAGTACCATCGAAGGTACAAACACATCCCGTTGTGCTCTTTCGGCTGTCCAGATCACCGGCCATGTCAGCATCCACATAGCCGTGCAGGCCTTCCGAGGTCTTTCGGAAACATAATGCCAAACTCACGGTACCCGAGAGATATCTCAATATCCACTTCACAGCTTCCCAATGGTGCTTTCCTGGGTTACTCATGTAACGACTGACAACTCCCACTGCATGGGCAATGTCCGGTCTTGTACACACCATAGCATACATCAAGCTACCAATTGCTGAAGCGTAGGGTATGTTCGACATACGATCCTTTCCTTCCTCGTCTGAGGGTGATTGTTTCTTCGACAAGCTAAAGTGTGCGGCTAGCGGTGAGCCTACAGCTTTGGCATCACTCATGCTGAACCGTGCCAACACTTTCTTCACATACTCGGCTTGCGACAGAAACAGGGACCCATCCCTTCCTCGGGATATCCTCATACCAAGGATATGATTTGCGGCACCCAAATCCTTCATCTCGAACTGTTTTGCCAACTGTTGCTTCACCTTGTTAATCTCAACAAGGCTCGACCCGGCGAGCAACATGTCATCTACATACAAAAGTAGTATGATGTACGAAGAGTTCGCAAATCTCTTCACGAAACAGCAGTGATCACTATCACTTCTTTCAAACCCGGTATCCGCCATGAAACTGTCAAACTTCTTATACCACTGCCGTGGTGCTTGTTTTAGCCCGTACAAACTCTTCCTCAGTTTGCAGACCAGTTTCTCTTTTCCCTTTTCGGCAAACCCTTCAGGTTGGAGCATGTAAATTTCCTCATCAAGATCTCCATGGAGAAAGGCAGTTTTCACATCTAACTGCTCAAGATGAAGATTCGCATTTACAACAATGCTCAACAATAGCCGAATAGTCATCATCTTAACGACTGGTGAAAAGATCTCGGTGTAGTCAATTCCTGCCTTTTGCTGGAACCCTTTGACTACTAGGCGTGCCTTATACCGTTTCGTGCCGTCTTGTTCCTCCTTCAGTCGGAACACCCATTTATTGCTCAGTTCCCTCTTCCCCTTGGGCAGTTCGGCTAACTGCCAAGTCACATTCTTCTCAAGTGACTTCATCTCATCTTTCATCGCGAGCTCCCACTTGCTTGACTCTTTCAACTCCAGAGCTTCTTCTCTACTTTCGGGCTCTCCTGCATCACTGAGCAATATGTAATGCAGGGAAGGAGAGTATCGGGCAGGAGGTTTCCTCACGCGATGACCTCGGCCCAATTCAGGTCGGGGAGTTTGGGGCAGCTCCTCGGCCTCTTCAGCATCTGCTAGTCGGTTGTCGAGCACCACTGGCTCATCTTCAATGTCATTTTCCAACATTCTTGGAAACGCATTCATGTCGACCATACCACTTTCCTCGGACGGGAGCGCATCTTCTTCCACCACTACATTTTGACGATCTTTGTACAAAATGCTTTCGTTGAAGATGACATCCTTACTGCGAATGATCCTCTTTGCTTGACCATCCCAGAAGCGATATCCGAATTCAGCTCCACCGTACCCTACAAAGTAACACACTTTGGATTTCGAGTCAAGCTTGGTACGTTCATTTATGTCGACATGGGTATATGACAGACAACCGAACACTCGCAAGTGTTCATACGAGATAGGCTCTCCTATCCACACTTCCTCGGGAATCCTCCTTTCTAGGGGCACTGAGGGTCCGCGGTTAATGAGGTAAACCGCCGTGCTTACTTCATGTGCCCACAAGGCTTTGGGCAACCCACTTTGCAGTCTCATACTCCTAGCACGCTCATTGATTGTTCGGTTCATTCGCTCGGCCACGCCATTCTGGTGTGGCGTTCTTCGGATGGTCTTCTCCATTCGAATGCCTATCTGAGCACAGAACTCTACGAACTTCGCATCAATGTACTCTCCGCCGTTATCGGACCTCAAACACTTGAGTTTATTCCCGGTCTCTAGTTCGACCATGGCCTTCCATTCTTGGAATTTCTTAAACACCTCAGACTTGTGTTTCAAGAAGTAGACCCATGTTTTCCTCATCGAATCATCGATGAAGGTCACATAGTACCGAGCTCCTCCCAGTGAGGTTACTGGAGATGGTCCCCATACGTCTGAGTGGACCAGTGCTAGGTTCTCCTCCTTGGGAGCTTTTCCACCTTTCCGGAAGCTCACTTTCTTCTGCTTTCCGAAGATGCAACCTTCACACATATCGAGGTTGACAGACTTCAAGCCTGGAAGTTTGCTGTCCTTTGCTAACACCTTCATCCCCTTCTCACTCATGTAACCCAACCGTCGATGCCACAGTTCCGAGCAGTTCTGCGACACAGCTGTCGCAATTGTACGCTCATCATCGGTCGTCATGTACAATGTACCGACCTTACTCCCTCGGGCTATCACCATAGCTTCTCGTGAAACTTTCCAAGTTCCACTGCTGAACGAAATGGAGTGCCTTTCGGCATCGAGTTGACCTACTGAGATCAGATTCTTGGTCAACCTCGGGACATGCCTCACTTTCGTTAGCTTCCATACAGACCCATTTGGAATGCGAATCTTCACATCGCCAGTTCCAACAACATCCAACGCTTCTCCGTCGGCTAGATACACTTTACCGAAATTACCCGCATGGTAATTTTCGAATAAATCCTTCTGAGCGGTCGTGTGAAATGATGCCCCAGAGTCTAGAATCCACGAATCTATGTCTCTCTGTACGGCAAGCATTAAACAGTCATCCGAATCCTCGTCGCTCGCAACATTAGCCCCGTGATCACGGCCGGTACTCTTCTTCGGCTGCTTGCACTCATGACTGAAGTGCCCCATACCCTGGCAGTTATAGCACCGAAGATTTTTCTTACTTCGGTCGCTATCTTTACCTCCTCGGCTAAGCCCTCTTCTACCTCGGGATTGCGAACGTCCTCTAACGTCCCATACCCTGGCCTTACCCCGGTCTCTTGAACCCATGTTCAAGGCTGCTCCATCATTTGAGCATTCACCCATATCCAATCTCCTGAGTTCCTCAGCGAGTATTTGATCTCGGATGCCGTTGTAAGTCAGTTTCTCCTTTCCAATTGAGTTGCTAACAGCAGCTCGCATGAATTCTCAACTGTTCGGTAGAGATGCTAGCAGTATAAGGGCTCTCACTTCGTCTTCAAAAGTTATCTCCACCGCATCCAACTGATTTACGGTGTCGATGAACTTGTTCACGTGACTCGCGACAGGTGTCCCCTCAGCCATGCGTAGGTTGAACAACTTACGCATGAGATGTACCTTGTTGTTCGCGGATGGTTTCTCATACATGTCGGTGAGGACTTTCATCATCCCCATCGTCGTCGTCTCTCTTGCGACGTTATGTGCGACACTCCTAGATAGTGTTAGGCGGATCACTCCCGACACTTGTCGGTCTAAGAGTTTCCATGCCTTCTCGGTGGTCGTGGTCGGCCTTTCCTCAAGGAGAAGTGGCTGATGCATCTTTCTCCCGTACAGGTAGTCCTCTATTTGCATTCTCCAAAATGCGAAGTCCTTCCCGTCGAACTTCTTGATCCCGTGTGCGGTTCTGTCTTCTTTCGCCATCGATCTTCCTCAGCTCTGATACCACTTGTTAGGGTCGATACAGGCGAACACAAAAAAAGACAGAAAACTTAAACCGAGCACACACTCTTTGATAACGGAGTTCACCCAAATTGGCTACGTCTCCGGGCCGCTACACGTGGCACTTTATATATATATATATATATTAAAAGAGGATTACAATTGTAATCTTACTAACCACAAAGTTATGGTTCTCTCGCAACTAGAACTCTCTCTTTATAATATAGAAGTGTTTGTGTATGTGTAATTAAAATACAAGATATTGGGGCATATAAATAGAACCCAACATGGGTCATATTACAATTCCAGGCGATGTGGGATAGAAAGAAGACATGGCCAAAACTCATTTGGCTCCACAACTCAACAGTGAGTAATCTTAGTTTGTGTTTTTCTATGAAAAAAATGCCTTTTTTTACTTCAGACTGATGAAGATTAGAAGTACGAAGTCCCAAAAAGTGACAAGATGAAGAAAGAGTGTTGATAACGTCCTCTAAGAAGAATGTGGTGTTCTCTCTATATATTCACACGTTCAATTATATAAACTTATATATAACATATTATTGAATGTTGTGGTATAATTAACATATTATTGAATGTTGTGATCTTATGTGAGTTAATTTAATTGCTTAAAATTTAATCATTATTTTGAAAATAGTGAGATTTGAGTTTGGATGTAGATGGTTTTAGATGTTTCTTATATTAAATATATTAGTTATGGCTTTAGTATGTTGTGACTTGCGATTATGTAATGCCCCCTTTAGAAATATGGATGGCACTGTGTTGGTAACCTAATTAGTAATTTCGGATTATGTTTGATAATTGCTACGAAATTGTTGTTTCTGCCATGAATTTTAGTTGTTATTAATTGTTGTTCCTCACATGGAATGCTTCCGGGCCAACTGCATCAGTAATTTTAACCATTTCGTCAAATCTAACACATTTTATATTTTTTAAGTTACCGTTTACATTTACACAAAAAATTTCAGATTTCTTATCCCTATATTATTTCTTTTTATTTGTTTATTATCCTTTAATAATTATAACAATATTTCAATCACAAAAATATGGACCCCATAATAGTTTTTTACTATTATATTTATCTACGAAATCATATACATTTCTCATATATAAGGTGAATTTTGTGTTCTCTGCAATTTAGAGAATTTATATGGTTCCTGATGAATGTCACTTTTTATACCATAATTATTAAATTTTAGAAAAAAAAACATGTTTTATGATACCAGATACGGATGCTCTTATAATATTAATCATTTTAGTTATGGCTTTAATATGTTGTGATTATGTAATGCTCCCTTTAGAAAAATATGAATGACACTCTGTGTTCCTATTTTAATTAGTAATTTCGGATTATGTTTGCTAATTACTATGAAATGTTGTCCTTTAGTTTCTGCCATGAATTTTAGCTGTTATAATATTGTTGTTTGTCACATGGAATTTTAGTTTTTATTCCGGATTATGTTCTATGAAATGTTGTCCGTTAATTGTTCTTTTTTACTATTGAATTAATAATTAACTTCATAATATTGTTGTTGGTGTAGTCAAGTAGAAATATCATATCGTATCTTTTGAAAGTGAAAGGTACTGTTATAGCAGTAGCTTTTATTATAGCGATAATATTAATGGTTATAAGAAAATAAAATAAATCGGTATCAACTCTGAAGAAATTTTCTTATAATGTCAATGAGAGTAGAGCTTTTCAACTCTGAACAAATGCCACATGTTTCTAGTTCTACTCGGTCTGAAATATATATCAATTGTGTCCCAAATATGATCAGATCAACTATAATTAAATTTGAAAAGTACATATATAACCACTATTTTGGCTTTTACTTGTAAATTTATCATCGTTAATAAATTTTGGCATATCCAAAACTTTCGGCCTTTTCGTGAATCATTTTGTTGAAATAAATATCATTACGAAACTTATAAGTTCAAATACTTTTTTTTATTGGAAATTTATTTTTGTCACCAAATTTGGAGTGATTATGAAAAAAAGGAGTAAAGCCTAGATATGCCCTTTACAATATTTATTATTATTATTATTATCATTATTAAAATTTTGTTATAATTATTTGATAATTCTTGCAGTAGTGTTAACCTAGATATTATATTACCCGTGCGTCAAGCTAATTTTTGAGATATTAAATAAGATATTTTCCGAGAATATAAGCAGACGTCTATACAAAGCACTCATGAGGCAAAAACCTCAAAGCACGAACAATACAATTTAGTTAGCTGCCACCGTTGAGGAAATAGGGGTTTTGTGACTTTTATCTCCAAGCATCTCTAATAGATCGTATTCGTACACAAATTTTTAGCGTTATCATATCTATTCAAACTATTTACCGCAACAAAATTAGCTAACTTGAATTCAGGACTCGGGCAAGTGCTCTATGCCCCAGTAAATTCAATATTTCCGTTCGATTGACAGAGAGACCTTTATTTGCAAAACAACAATTTCATATTTATCACATAATTAATTACAGTATTTGCTATAATCAAACTAAAAACCAAACACAGTGTTTGCTCAACCCAAGAGAGGAAACTGCATGGGAATTTGTAATGTTTAAAACAAGATCATTTGTGGTGTTATAGACTTATAGTTTTATGCTTTAGAAATGCATATTTACGACAATTTATAACCTTTACTGCACAAAAAGAAAAGAAGGCTTTTAGAGCATGATTTTTGCACAACCAAAAGACGGAAAACAATCTAGTTTGTGAAATAAATAATGTTAAAACAAATGTCAGCTGTAACAGACTTATGGTTAATTTCTCAGAGACATAATTAAATATAAACTTACTATGAAGGTAACATCTTATATCTTGAAACATACGTCAATACGTTGCCTAGACCATAATTCATAACTGCTGTTTTAGCCTCTATGTATGCATCTCCCAACTCGCTTTTATAAAGATCTAAATGATTTAAATGGGGTGGAAAACTGTGATATCTCCCTTCAAACCACATTTTAGACATCACTTCAGCTAAGCCTTCCTCCACTGTCATCTGTAATTTATCACCCAACCCTGCACACATAGAATTAAATGACAAAATTTCAAAAAGTATTTGATTAGTATTAATATACTCTTATTCGTAGTACTTAAATTCAGTAATGCTAACATATTTTCAGTGGTTTTGACATTTTTTTTTATTTCTTTTTTTTTTTTGCGGAAAGATTTTTGATCAATATCATTGTCATTTCATTCTGATTATGGATGTAAAAAACGTGGCTACGCAAAGACGGATGCGTTTTCACATTTGAGTAAATTCAATTTTGAAGTCATGAAGTATAATGATTGAAATTAAATAAATTGAACTTCCAGAGCACCTTGTGAATTCAACCAGACATGCATCATCTCGTGTGCCAATACTGGTTTTTCAACAATGATTATTAAATTAGACAAGAAAATTGCCCACAAAACCAAGATATAACCACATAGTTTGTCAAACTAAATCAATTTGAAAGGTGATAAAAGTAAATAAATAAATAAAAATACGTACCTATACATGAATAAACGGTGATGGGTGATCAGGAAGAATAGAGGTTAGATGATTGTGGTGATAGAAAATGGATGATCTGTTTGAATATACAAAATATGTTATAATTAAGCCTCTACTTAATTTTTTTAATCCATCTCTGATAAAATAATGAATAATAATGATATTCCTAGGATAAGCCAACTCTTTGCAATTAATGGAGGGTGTCCTTAGTAAAACGAAACTAACTATTACAATATTAAAAAAATATTTAATTTATATAAAATTAATGAATACCTATACTATAAATAACTTTTATTCTATATCTTTATATCAAATTCGATCACCTAAAATAAACAAAAATAATATCTAGAAGAAACCATAGAATTTATACATACATATAAAAATAGTACATTTTACAAAAAAAAAAAAAGTAAGATAAGCGAAAACCATAAATTTTAGTTGTTTTTATAATTTGAAGTTGTATCACCAACTTTAATTTTTAAGTGAGTAAACTTGAATTTACTTTGATAGTTATTTATTTGAATGTCTAGATGTTATTAACGTAAAAATATTTTCATCATCCAAATTTACAAGATTGAGTTAAAAAATTAGTTTACTTCTCGTGTAAGATATATGTGTAAGATTTATTACTAAATAATTATATGAAAATATTATCTCTCTTATACATTATCCTGTTAGTTATAAAAATATTATAATTAAATTTAATCCTCTATCATGATCTCATTAGTAATTATCTTTTCATATATTAATGATTACAATTGGACCTCATGATAGTATACACCATGTATATAGCCAAATCAAATTCAATTTTTAACCCAAACAATACCTCACCCAACGAAATATGTCTCAGGCTATTTGTTGGCTTGCAATTGTTTTTTTTAGACCGACAAAACACGAGAAATTCGTTGGTGGGAATTGACGCGACAAAAGTAATTCGTCGCCGTTTCGTCGGCAGTAGTTTACCCCACTCCACAATTTCGTGTCAAGATTTTTCCCGAAAAAATATTTACATTCGTCGGGTTAAATTGATTTTTACCGACAAATTTTTGTTTCGTCGCCAATAAGACAAATCTTCCTGTAGTGTATAAATCCATTCTTGTAAATTATGTAGTGTATAAATCCATTCTTGTAAATAATTTTCATAAATCACCCTTCCATATAGAAGTGAAATTCATTATTTAAGAAGAAATAACAAAACTTGACAAGACCATAACATCTATAATATAATATCAACTGTTCCTTATCAAAAACATCGCCAATCATACTAATTAATAACCTGTATCTTTTTTATATTTTTGCATTTGTGGCCATGCACAGACCACGACTACTTAATTTTGCCCCATAATGAAAGGTTATCAGGAGTAATAAATTCATAACAGCATTGCAAATACTGACTATATATACAAAATGATATATTCTTGAAATTCTAAGGCGTATCATTCCATGGCTTTACAATATTTTTTATTGATGGTGATTAGAATTATGACGTAAAAATATTCCAAGTAGAGAGAGTCCAAATCTTCTACCCCTATTATCTATAAATTCCGTATCTCCTAAACGTACTTAAAATTGATGACATGATAATATTACTAGGTATAATTGCTTTTTTGTGGAAAGTGAAAGTCTTTTTAGGGTAAGTGAAAGTGAAAGTCATATCAACTGAAACAATTATGCTAAAAAGAAAAGAAAAAAAACACTAAAAAGTCTTCTAAAAGGCCATGGCGTATATTAATAATGTACAGTATACTGCACGTACTAGTCTTCTTTTACATTATTGTTTTTTTCTTTGAACGTTGAATAAACTTAGACTCTATTAATCTTATGATATTAATTATAGGAGCTTGTGAAATAAGTAGGTTCTAATTCTTTGTAATTTATTATTCGCTGACTATTACAAATTTCATAAAATTTCTATTGAGGTGCTTCCCACCAACTTAATTCTCCTCTACAAAAAGTAAAGTTCATAAGATTTATATATTATGTGTGATAAATAAAGCTCTATATAGGATTATTGTAGTTTTAAATAATTAGGCATGTGACACGTACGATTTGATTTCCGGACCTAACAATTGGTTATATTCAATAGCGGCCGTGTAACTGTTACTAAAGATTTTCCTTTTGGGGGATAAGACGTGGACCTTTGCCTCCTTACATTAAACTCGAAGCAAAAAAACAAAAAAAATGTACTGCAATAAACACAGATTTATACATTTTCCCTACTTCATGGTGCTGATAATTTATTTATTTTTATTCCAAACAACCTTAAGATCTACTAATTTAACCTATTTTTTATGATTCACAAATTACTCCTTAATAGTTTTAACCTTCCAACTTTGAATCAACTAAATGCGGAGTTACGGACATCAAGTAAACCAATACTTTTAGATTACTTATCAAAAAACCAAATTGTCTACAAAATCAAATATATATATATATATACATATATACATATATATATTACCTATCTCTCTTTTTTTAATAATTAATAACACTCTCTTTTGGAGGTAATCCAACTTTGAATCTACTAATCCGATTTGTGTACACCAGTGATCGAACTCTGATGGTGAGTGTGAGTATACCAGGATATCAAACATTTGTACTAACCACCTTGCTCATATATTACCTATCTCTAAAAGTCAAAAAAAAAAATGATTTCACAATGAGCATAATTTACTAAGTAAGAAATAAAATGAGATTCCAATATTTGACTAGGAGTTCAAAATGGCATATGGTTATTATTGATGTTTACTATTTAGAGAGTTTTGTCTGTTATTTGTTACTTTATAAAAAACATAGGTCAATTTGTAATTCGCACTAAACTAGTTAGTTATGAGAGGTGACAATTTGTTATGCAATCACGTTTCAGTCTCTGTACACTACAAGAAAACAGCCAAATAACAACTGAATATTCGGTTGGAAAATAATAAAGTCAGTTGGTAAACTCAGTTTACCAACTGATCTGCCGTCTGTATATTCGGTTGGGAAAAAGCTAGTTGCTAACATTTTACCAACTGAATTATGTGTCAGTTGGTAATTTACCAACTGAATGGTATATCAGTTGCTATTTACCAACTGATTGTGTCAGTTAGTAAATAGCAACTGATTGTGTCAGTTAGTAAATAGCAACTGATTGTGTCAGTTAGTAAATAGCAACTGATTATGTCAGTTAGTAAATAGCAACTGAAATTTCAGTTAGTAAATAGCAACTGAAATTTCAGTTAGTAAAATAGCAACTGAAATTTCAGTTAGTAAATAGCAACTGAAATTTCAGTTAGTAAAATAGCAACTGAAATTTCAGTTAGTAAATAGCAACTGAAATTTCAGTTAGTAAATATTTAGCAACTGAAATTTCATATAGTTAGAAATTAGTATATATATACTAATCGACTATATTAATATATATATATATATATATATATATATATATATATATATATATTATTAATTATTAATATATTAATAATATATATATATATTAATATATTAATATATATACATATATTCATAAATTCATATAATTTCATATTCAAAATGTAAGCAATTGTCATATGGATAAAAATATTTATGTTCAACTAAGCAAATCGAGATTTAATATAATAATTGCTACAATAAGATATCAAATCGAGATTAAAGTACAATTCAAAATATAATCCTAATTAAACCTACATAGAAATTAATCTAGGTCATTGTGCTTGTCGTCATCGACATTAAAATACCGAGTCGAGATTTAATTACAATCCAAAAGATAATCGATCCATAGATACGTAGAAAATTAATTTAAGTCAGTTTGCTTGTCATTAACATTTTCAGAATCTTCACGAGCCAATCTTGTCGATGTGTTTGTAAATATTTCAAACATCCCTTGCATCTGGCATATCTGTTGTTGCATTACCCGAGTCTCCTCATCCCTTTGAAGCCTTTCTTCCTCCCTTAAAATACCGAGTCGAGATTTAATTACAATCCACGGCCGCTACCTATTGCTGCAAAGCCTCCAAGGCCACTACTGTCTGTTAAAAAGCCTCCTCGACTGCCGCCAAACGATGCATAACCTCCACGCCTAGAGGGTTCAACTCTGCCATTGTTAGCTGATCCTTGAGGACTTTTACTATAGCTGCGTCCCGCCATCTTAAAACTCAAACAAAATTAAATGATTAAGGTTAACCCTTGTCATCATGTATACTTTTTTTAAAAACCAAACTTACTATAAAACAGTCTAAAAAGAAGCAACAAAACAGTGTATACAATTATTTTTTATAAGCGTTATACTTATTATCTGTAGTATTCGCATTGAAAATCTCGTTAATATCATTGAATGGTTTTGATTGTAAATAAAAAAAACAGACTATCATATATAAAATCCTAAATATTTTAGGTTTGTTTTATATATTTATACTTAAATCTTCGCCATTCAAACTTAATCAATCCAATTGTCATAACAAGCCCTAAATAAGCAGTAAAATATGAACCAAACAAGCCCTAAATAAGCTATGAACCAAACAAGCCCCTAAATAAGCTATGAACCAAACAAGCCCTAAATAAGCTATGAACCAAACAAGTCCTAAATAAGCTATGAACCAAACAAGCCCTAAATAAGCTATGAACCAAACAAGCCCCTAAATAAGCTATGAACCAAACAAGCCCCTAAATAAGCTATGAACCAAACAAGCCCCTAAATAAGCTATGAACCAAACAAGCCCTAAATAAGCTATGAACCAAACAAGCCCCTAAATAAGCTATGAACCAAACAAGCCCTAAATAAGCTATGAACCAAACAAGCCCTAAATAAGCTATGAACCAAACAAGCCCTAAATAAACAGTAAGCTATGAACCAAACAAGCCCTAAATCAACCAAACGAGATATGTAGATATATATAGAGATAGACTTACTGTGTTAGCTAGGGCGGAGGAATGACGGAGAAGGAGGCTATATATATATATATGTAGATATGTAGATATATGTATATATATGTAGATATATAAATATATGTATATTAAGACACACAGAGAGAGAGAGGGGGGTAGATAGAGCGTAATCAAAGTGAGTCAGTAATGTCTGGGAATTATTATAAGTGTTGGGTTTGAAAGTTTGGTTTGAATTTTTGACAATTTACCCAAAAAATATTGGAGGCAAAATATGTGCCTTTCAAAATTTTTGATCAATTTTACAATGTGGGAAAAGCAACGTAACATAACATTTACATGTTTTTTTATCATCATCTTATAAAATTGTTAGTTAGGTAAATATTTAAACATTTAATAAAACAACAATCAACAAAATTTTTTTTACACGAAATATTAATTTCCACGTGACTTACACAGTAACATTGGATGCCTCAAAATACCAAAACATATAGTGAATGTCGTTGCAGATCCATTTTAAAATAAACTTGCATATTAAATATAAATAAATAAACGAAACAATGATTGCTGAATTTGCTATAATTATATTGTATTTCATATGTTGTAATGTTGAGCGAAACCATATATATGAAATTCCGTATAATACTATATAATTATATATATTTTTTTATCATCTGTTAAAGGAAAAAACAAATAGTCTAAAAGCCACGAAGGCTAATTAACCCATAAAACAGCTTTGCAACTGCTGAATGGTAAACAAACGCAAGGACGTGGCAGAATAGAAGAATATGATTTAGGGTTTAGGGTTTATGATTAATTGTAATTAATCATAATAAATGTTTGTAATTAATCATAATAAATATTTGTATTGTAAGATCAAAACAACAATTTCATGTGTTATCTAATATGAACGAGTTTTACAAAATTCACTACTTAATTCATGTATAATACATGTTAACCATTTACATTTCAAAATATAACCTATTTGTATTATTATAAATATCTAATAAAATCATTTTGAATCTTGTTAGTATGAAATTTTGTTACGGTTTGTTAATAATCTGTATAAAATTGAGTCAAAATCCGTAAATAATTGCATTACATACATTTTTTAAAATACAGAATAACGATTTGCAGCGGAAATGTTATGACAAAAATAGTGACGTGTCAATTTACACTGTTCAGACCACCATTTACATGTTTTTTTGATCACCATCTTATAAAATTGTTAGTTAGGTAAATATTTAAACATTTAATAAAACAACATTTACATGTTATTCGATCGATCGGTGTAAATCTCGATTGATCGAGATTTTACACTGTGAGCTTGGATTTTTTTTCTTCTCTATTTCACACTCTCTCTTTATACCCAATCTCAGCCGCCCCTTCTCTCTTTAACTTGTCGGTTATTATATTTTGTCAATATGTTATTGCACATTTGTTTTGTGAGCAAAAAAGTTCTAGTGAATCTCGATCCATCGAGATATAGGCCGATCGATCGAAAAAGCCCTAAAAAAGTTCCAGTGAATCTCGATCCATCGAGATATAGACCGATCGATCGAAAATGGTCCAAAAACTTTCAGTGAATCTCGATCCATCGAGATATAGTCCGATAGATCGAAAATGGTCCAAAAAGTTCCAGTGAATCTCGATCCATCGAGATATAGTCCGATCGATCGAAAATGGTCCAAAAAGTTTCCAGTGAATCTCGATCAATCGAGATGCTATTTACTAACTGAAATTTCAGTTGCTATTTTACTAACTGAAATTTCAGTTGCTATTTACTAACTGAAATTTCAGTTGCTATTTACTAACTGAAATTTCAGTTGCTATTTACTAACTGACACAATCAGTTGCTATTTACTAACTGAAATTTCAGTTGCTATTTACTAACTGAAATTTCAGTTGCTATTTACTAACTGACACAATCAGTTGCTATTTACTAACTGACACAATCAGTTGCTATTTACTAACTGACACAATCAGTTGGTAAATTGTCTTAGTTACTAAACAGTTGCTATATAGCAACTGAAATTGTCTTAGTTACTAAACAGTTGCTATATAGCAACTGAAATTGTCTTAGTTACTAAACAGTTGCTATATAGCAACTGACAATATTTCAGTTACAAATCAGTTGGTATTGTTTAATAACAAAAGCTTTAGTTGGTATTTCGGTTACAATTCTTTAACTACCGGATCAGTTGCTAAATAGAGTTACTATTTGGCTGTTTTCTTGTAGTTGTATATATCACTCTCTCTGTGATCTGCAATCCTTTAACCAATATATAAAATTTCGGTCATTTTCTCTTTCTATATTCGCTTCTAATGACGACGTGCTTATAGTTCAATATGGTATCAAGTACAATCATATTTAGAATTCTTATTGTTACTTTGAAACCTTAATATATTAGATATCAGTACCTAATATATACTAATCAAGCTCTAATGTCGTCCTCACTTTAAAAGAAATCAATCAACAATAGTCAATAATGGATAGCCCTCAATATCCATTCTAACCGTCGTCAAACTACCAACTATTAGCACAACTAATCTATGATATAAAACTTATAAGTTAGAATCAAGTTAAAAAATAGAAACCCCAACAACAATAAATAATAATCAAAGGCGTTTACTAAAATCAAAGAAGTAATATAACCGTTCCATTACAAGTAAAACTCAAAACTATTCTAAAGCTCTCAATCGACATCCGGTCTAGTATATAGCACTGATGGTATATAATGAATCACCTCAAAGAAGCAAAACCTCAATGGTGAAGTATCGATCCTAAATTCTCCTCTCACAATGGAAAGGTATGGAGCTTCATAGAGGGGAAGTGTAAGTTACGGCTCAACAATAAACTTAGAATGAGTGTTTTATAGAATCAATATCATCAATGGGATAATAATTTGGGTTTTCGGGATAAAAGATTCACGGGACGGCCACGAGATAACACAGTGAAGATGATTTTATTGGGGTAGAGCATGGAAGCAAAGGAGTCCTAACTCCACTCTCGCTAAACTTCTTCTTATATGGACACTAGACGACAATGAGGACACAAACACAAGATGACAATATCATGAAAAATTATAAACATACATTTTTTACCTTTCTCTGAACAATCCTTATGAGTGGAGAAATAAAAATGTAGTTTTGTTCTGTAAGATATTTCATCGCCACTCCTCTCATAAGAGATGAATTATGAGAGGAGCAAGAAGAGGTATAAGTGTCCTATGAATATCATTGCACCAAAATTGAATTTAATGTCACGACTATCCTCTCGAAAAAGAAGTCTAAGAGAATTTAAAACATCTTAATTACTCAAATACAGTAGAACTTTTCTACTCTTATATCCTTAAAACCATAGAGAGGTTATGTCAAAATAGAATTTAAGTAGAAAAACATTATAATTTCCAAAAGTTGAATATATACACACAATATATGTACAAAGTTTATGTAAAACAAACACATAAATACATGAGAGTTTACTTAAATACAACAGGCTTTGTATCAAAAAACGTTAAGCATCATAATTGACTAGTTAGATATATATTTTGATTTCAACAATAATGTGTTTATGCGAAGGAAATAATTAGTAAGTATATATTGACAACCCATAAAATTAAGTCATTATCGTAAAAAAAATAAAAAAGTAAATTGAATGTAAGGGATATATAATGTTACAATAACTTTTGTTACTATCAGGATTTAGAACATCTTACAGACAAATGATTTCCTTGCCTAATGCCTCTACCCCTTTTGAAAAGCCTTTCAAACGTCCAAAACTCTGCCAATATGGCCACATAGCCACCAGATGAACTCCATGCCGGCACATCTTCTCCAACCATGCACACTAAGCGAAGACGAGAAACTGAATATTTAAGGTATCTATTAGTAAATATTAAAAAAGACAATGGATTTAATATTTATTAATTGAAGGGAGGTTTTTGTGAAGCGATAGCTTACAAATGTTTAGGGTGATGATCATGATCATCTAATTACGAGGTCAAAAGACCAATTTATTGAGCTTTCATAATGTCCCAAATATATCCAATATATCCCAAATAAAATCCCAACTTATAGAGTCCAAATCTTTTATAATGTGGCCATTTTTAGTTGAGCTCCATATTTGTGGTAATTCTTCAATAATTCTTAAGCAAGAAAAATATTTCCACTTATCAATCTTTCTTTTACAAAAGTTGATTGATTTTCAGCAGTAATATCCTGCATAATGTATTTTTTGATAATATATTTTGATTAATTGTATGTTTTGACCATTACTCCCTATAAAAGATTGTATTTCCTTTCATAAATAGGTCCAAACACCCGGCATCATTGGTGTTTGTGCCACATCATGATTTTTTTTTTTGAGAAGTTAATGGGATATAAAGACTATCAAAATATAAAGAGTGAGTAGAACATTACGGTATATGATTCACTGTATCGAGATGATTTTGAAAAAAATTGATACAACTCTATTCAAAAATATAATCTAGAATGTAACACTTGGTTGGGAGGACTTATGGAGAAAAAAACAGATGGGTGTTAGGTTTTTTAAATGAAGCATTGTGCAGGTATATATGTCAACAAACCAAAAAAGTGACCGTATAAATGTGATTATAATAAAAAGTTCATTTAACAATAGTTTATTTTTTGAAAACTGTTGGTAAATTGAGTGTCGCTAAATTTTAACAACAGTTTAACAACATAATTAGTTACTATTATGTTGCTAAAATTTAGCGACACTCAATTTAGCTACAGTTTTCAAAAAGTAAACCGATGATAGATTAACTTTATTTTATTTTATTTTTATTTTATTTTTGGGTGGTAGCATGCATTCTGACAAGTATGTTTGTTCTACAACCTCACTTAAGGAATTTGTAGAACATTATGAGGTTGGTTTCCTTAGGTAAGAATGTGCAAAATGAAGAAGAAGATCGTTGCATGAGTGTCGAGTATTTTGACATGTTACGCTTTTTTGGTATTTTGCTGCAAAATGGAACTTTGTTTTTTTGGCCGAGTGATGGTTTTTGGATTTATTTGTTAAACGAAGTGTGTATATTTTATTGCGGTTTATATGTTTATAATTGTTTTAGTAAACATACGTAATTTTTATAACAAACTGATGCAAGCCTGTTTAAAAAGGAGCTTTTTTCCTATGATCTTCAAATTTATAAACTCGAGTTATCATAATACATTAAAAAAGTAAATTATTTTTTCAATAAAATTACTGAAATACTAAACTCAAGTTATTTATTCTTGTCAGACCTAAATTATAAACTAGTTCAAAGAAGAACAGATTTTTATTTTTTTGGTAAAGTCAGAAAACAATTTGTTTTTATTATGAAAAATTATTGTGTTTTGGTTGTGACTTTAGCTTGGCAGGTGAAATTCTACTAATTACATATCTTTACTCGAAATAGAATAGTAATGAATCTATCAGTAGGGATTAAAAATTTGGAAGTGAAATATTAATTGAAGGAAGGTTTTCGTGAAGCGATAGCCAGACAAACTTTTACATACAACTTGCCCCCTTATCAAAACCAATTTGTTACCAATGTTAAGTAATTGACATATATACCATCATATCTTTAGAAATAGAAACTAATTTGAATTTTGAAGTACGCATTCTTTGTTTATAAGACTAAAGCTAATAATAACGTGTAATTAATTAACATACCATCGTATCTTTGGAAATAAACTTAATTAGGACTCATTCCTTATTTATATATAATTAAGGAAGGATAGAAGATCTTCAAGTCGGGTTTGACCTCGATTACCAAATCTTATTTTGTCCTTATAAATTGTTTATTAATTTGCACCAGATCTTGTTTGGAGTATTATATATATATATATATATATATATTAAGATTTGAGCGTTGTGTTTTTTTAAGGAGTATATATATTTATATATATATATATGCATACTTTCTCTTTCTCTATTGTTTTCTATTAGTATACTTTTACCAGGTTGTAGTATAGATGTGGTGCTAAAACGACCTTTCTACTAATCCTAGACAGACGTTACACGAAGGGATCCGGCTTAAACTATTGTGAGTTTTTTAACGTCTCAATTTAGTTTTTGTTTGTTTTGAGTTCTTTGTACAAACTGCTATGCACGTTTTCTAAATTTAAAAGCGATCCTCATATAGGATCTTGCATGAGTAGTTAGTTGATCAGACTTTATATCGCCGAAAACACAAATTAAAGTGATCCAAAACCATTATGTTATTGTTAACTTTTTACTTACACATTACAATTACGAATATTCTGCACTAAAAAAAAGTGTCTACATTAATCAGTTTATCACACTCCACACTCGCGCGCACACAAAAGAATTATAATGGCATCATATAAACAAAGAGATCATAAATAATATTTAGAATCAAATATTTTCAAACATTGTTGTCTAATGTTCATTCAAACCCTCGAGTCTATCATGTAACTGAGGAGTTGTATATGAGTTGTTATTATTATATATACTTGGAATAAAACTGTTAAATCTGGTCTAAGCATATATTAACAAGATAAGTAAAATAATATAGACCTATGATCAAGGATCAAGAGAAACCCGAGTAGGCAAGGAAGGGCAGAGAAATATTGGAGTCTGGAGTGGCCATAAAAAGTTAATTAGTAACTATACCAATTTATACATATATATAATTATATAGAACAAGCTTAAAACGGCTAGTCTTGTCATAAACTCTTTTCTTGCTTTTTGCTGGCATGATCATGTCAGTGAACAAAAATTAACCATGGCATTTATTATAATTTTTTTCTATCTAGGGTTACTACATAAAACAGCATGCATGCCTAAACAAAACAAATCACTAAGGTAATTGGCAATTAACATGTTACATGCTTAGGAGAGTATTAAATAGTATCGGACAGCCCATACGTACTTTTATATACCAAACTCTTGATATTTGAAAAAGAAACACTTACAGATTAGTATAATAAAAAAACAGCCCTTGCCTGTATGCGGTCTTTATGGCAATTCCATATATGAGATTATTTATTTTATGAAGACTGCCATGACATTTTATTTCCATTTTAGTTTAATCATCTAATAGATTGGTCTCTATTATGATTATAAGTATGATCTTTCTCATGTTTTCCTCATCATCAGGAAATATACCAAAGTAAAAAAATAGCTCGCGCTAAGATGGGAGCATGCCTTGCTACTGATCACAAAGGTGATGAGGTCGAAAGTGTTGGTAATTGGGAAACGAGTCCAGCTGCAAATTACTCAGTTAAGGCTTATTAATTTCTTTACAAACCCATATTTTTCCAATTAAAGTAAACTTTTGAAAGAAGAATTATTTCAATGATTTTGGACGTTTCTAATATTCAGAAGAAAACATCACAAGTTTCTTGACTTCCTTAACAAAAGAACCTTATGGCCGGAACTTTTTTATAAGAACAAAAGCATCTAAAAAATTAATAGGAGAAAGGCAATTAGCTACCTTCCTAATTATTTATAGCAAATTTATTCTCAAAAACTATATTTGTAAACAAAGGTGATAAATTTAATAGTTAGAGACTTTTAGACACACCCTCCAGCAACTCGCGTTTTATTAATGTTTATAAAAGCATATCAATGGAGGTCAATCATGAGTGTAAGAGAATTTATCAAAAAATAATCTGTCAACTTATATAATTACCTTTTTTTTTGAAATTTATATCATTACCTTATCTCCAAGAAAAATCCCGAAATTACACTATGATAAAGAAGATGGGTGGACTGTAGCTAATAATAAGAAAAAAAAAAAATGTAAAGGGATTGAAGTTTAGAGGTAAAAATCTAACAGAGAGTGCTTCGTTTTGCTAGGAAATACTATTAGCTAGTTTCCCTTTGCGTTTATTTGTTTTTTTTTATTTCAGATTTATGGTGTAATTAATAAGGTCTTTACGTTTTTATTTATGAATTAGTGCGTTATTCCCCAATTTACTAAAAAAAAAAACTTATATCATCACCCTATTATATGTTTTCTTATTTTTATTTTGCGCATAATCAAGAGTTGGTGCGAACTTTTGTCATTACCATTCTAGAAATTACAAACCTGACAAATTATTCTACATTGTCTCTAAAACGATAATAAATTCGTTAATGATTGATAACAAAAAATACACTCTCGTGATCTCATCTTTGACCATTTACAATTATGTTTTTCCCCTTATGTACAGTACAATGCCAGTCCACATTATGGGAATTATCAAGACGATTTTAGTTCCAGGTGTATGATTTGCTCGAGTGGGGTAAATAAATTTGATCTTCTTTTTCGACTTTAGGTTATATTAAATATGTTTTGTTTTTAACTTATAAAATATTCCCAGAAATTAAAATTTCGATACATACTTTTACGTATTTTATTTTTTGGTTTTCCTTTTTGTTACTTGTTCGAATTATATTGTCTTCTTGAGTAAAAAATTGTTTTTTTAACAATTGTTAATTTATATCAATCTTATATATGATCAGATGAGCTAATTTTTAACAAATGACATGACAATACCAATGCAGATTCTCAAAAAATATGCAGTATATATATATGGTGAATGATTTCTCATTTATTTAATCTGAATTTAGGTGAGTGTTATCCACAACAGATTGATTTTTGGTTAACAGATTATCCCTAAAAAATTGATCCTAATTCATAATAATTTGTATCTTAATAATAATTATAAATTTCTTGGTCATACGTCTAAGGTTAAACACGATAGGGTACTCAGGAGATTTTAAAGCTGTATTCATGAGATAAAGGATAAAAGAAAGTGTTTACTAATAGTCCTTAGTTCCAGACTCATATATATAAGCTTCCTCAAATAATTCAAATTGTTGCATCGCTGTTTTGTTTCAATTTCAGGTGGAAAATATTGGACTTGGCGATGGTCGAAAACTTTGCCGCAATTGCCTTTCCAGTTCAATCATGAGTCGGGAAGAATTAGAACCTATTATTGAGAGTATTCTTGAATTTTTTGAAGATAAAAACCTCATGGTTAAGAAGAGTACCCCGGTTTTCTTGGTTACGAAAGATGATATTGTAAGGATTTGTACAGAAGGAGTTCGACAAGAAGGAACTATCCCGGTACATCCCAAATCCAAAAGTCTATAACTACATATCTTTAGGACGTATATAAATACACGTATCAATAACAAAGTATGCTTTATTAACTTACGTTTTGAACTAATTAATTGCATTAGTTTCGTGTAGTCCTCTCACAATCTTTATTTTAGGAAGCATTACGGCGTTTCCTCAGTCATTACTTTTAGTTCTAGCAACAAGAGCATGACTTCGAAAACCCTTACTTTGAATCCGCCTATAGAGATAGTTTAGGAAACATAAGGGAAAAGGGGAAGCAAGAAATATCGTTATAATTATTCATAGTATGTGGAAAACGGGCGATTTGATAAGTTATCGAATAAAAAAATGCAAATATCTTGTAAGACAATAGAATAAGGTCAAACATTTTTTTTATATAACTTTATTCATAGATTAGATTGTGGAAAATAAAAAGTGGGATAATACCCCCATACTTTAGTATCACAAAAAGGGAGCACAAATGGGAGCGGGAGCGTGGGAGCAGCTGATAATAAAATTATAGAAATCGCTATCGAGAATTTCTAGTTATCATTGTAGGCTATTCCTATCAATAAGTGATATTTAAAAAGTAAACTTGTAACTTGGTATAAAGTTTCATTGGTATACGTAAATTTTAAGTTAAATCTAAACGATATAATAGGCTAATGTAAAGTTTCCATAACAAACACTAGTAGATAGAGTCATAGACCAACATTTAGTATTCAACAATTCTCCAGTATAATTTGCCATAAACGTGCTTTATTTGGGAAAATTATTTGGTGTTTTAAAAAAGCTTGGGTTATTTGGTAATTGTATCACTTTCTAAACCTATTCGGCTACTACTTTGATTGGAATAGTTTCCTGACGTAGGGAATGCGTTCCCAATAACGGGAACGCCTTGTTTCTAGGAGTTTGCTGACTTAGAGAATGTGTTCCCAATAACGGGAACGCCTTGGATATAGGAGTTTCTTACACCTAACCCCGACACGGTCTAAGAATTGTAACATATAAATACGACAATTTATCTTAGAGCAAAAGAATAATATTCATATATATCATAGTAAATTAGCAAGTTTAAAACTTTTCGGTAGGCACCGGAAGAACGAGTATCCCTGAACGTCAGTATTTCAGAACTGCACTCCCATGAAGTTTCTCATACCGGATATAATTTCCTACTAACTATGCAGTAGAATGTGAAAAATACGTTTAGTGTACTATACTACTAGTGGTTAACGATTTAGATACCAGACTACCACTTTTAACAATTGAGTTACCGAACTACGAAATTTCGTCTAATTAAGGGACTAACAGTGTAAATTGACGAAATTGCAGTCTTATATCTCACATTTAGGGATATGTTTTTTTACGAATGTTGACAGAATTCCAGTCACCATATGATAGGTAAGAGCACTTGAGTGGGAATTGATCATCTTGTTTAACGATATGTCTTCAATTGTGACAAATTTCGTATAGTAACTCAATTGTTAAAATTGTTAGTTTAGTACCTAAATCGTTAAACATTGATAGTAGACTATACTAAATGTATTTTTTTCCCACAGTGAAACTGTGACGGAAGCAGAAATTCCAAATGTTACGGGTCGAAATCCTATAAAAAACAATTATACTGTTTATAAGTATTTTTTTTCACGTAGTGGGTGTATTTGTTTTTCAAAACAAGGGCGAGTAACTGAGGTAATTGTTGTATTTTGATTTTACTTATAAAACAATGAGCTGCTATACTTAAATAACGGTGTCAAATGTTTGTGAAGATCTTTTTCTACCTCGATTGTGTCTGCTTGTGAAAAAATTCCACATAATCTCCCTGGCTATTTCTTCGAGAAAGCTAAATGTTGTCTAGTGATAGCTAACATTTAGCTTTCTCAAAAAAATCGAAAGGGGTGGTTGTTGAGATCCTGTACCATGCATGAAAGTGGCTTACTTAGTTACTAAAAGAAAAAAACGAAATATAATGGTATTCTATTTTTATAATAAATAAAAAAAATCAATGTACTTAACAATGGAATGGATGACTTTCAACTTCACATTTTTTTTTTTGTTTGACTAGGTGGATCCTTCCGATATGTCAACAATCCCTTATGGCTTGACAACAAGGAACAAATGGGAAATAAGCAATGTAATTATCATAATTATCTGCAGTATGAATTTATTTATTTTTTAAAATTCCTTCTTGTGAAATTATATATCAATCCTAATATAACCGAAATTGGACATTCCATGCTCAGGTCATTAGTTGTTCACAAAGAGGGAATTCAATGGAAGTTACCAAACACTTCAAAAGAACTTCTGGTAAAGGATCCTCGGTCCTAATCTTGTATGGTTTGCCCAGGTAACTCTCTCGCTACATATATAGTTTGTCGGTGCCTTTTCTCCGGAAAAACTCCTAAATCAGTATGTTTAATTTGTAAAACAAAGAATCCTTGCTTAAATGAAAGAACTTTCTTCTAGCTGGTGTGTTATATGTATAACTTATATCAAGAGCAACAGTTCTTCTCACGAAGAAATGATTATTTTTTCTTTGTACAGTAAGCGCATATTACTAAAGCTTAAAATGTCCGAATCGATCTTCCCATAGAAATTGGGAGTCTAGATGCCACTCTATCTTAATAAAACTATTTCTAGCATTACATCCAACGTCTCTAAACTTATTGAGGCTAAATCCTGATCCTTGACACTCTTTCAAGGGAACGCGTGTATTGGTAATTATTAGGTTATCGATGTAATAATTTCACTCTTATTGAGTTGAAATTTAGCACAAATTTTAAATGCAAATCAAATCTCTGTATAAGATTAAATTACTACCTTATTAATGTTGCATACACGATTATAATTAAGCCATATTCAGTATGATAAATCTATATGGTGAACTTGAAGCTGGCTCGACAATAGGCAATCAGTGTTCGGAGAGCATTTATATAGAGATAGATTTACAGACTATATTTTCTTGTCCTTAAATACTTGGGAACAAAATTAAATAAATTTTGTCTCCAACTACAATATTTTCCAGCACAACTTCACATATTGCTGGCAAAAAAAAAAATGCATAGTCTCCTTATGTTGGTATAAAATCGTAATTGTCGCCAATATTTATTTTAAGTTGGTTTCTAAATAACAAATTTAAGGATACAGTAACTATTCTGATTTCTTATCTTAATTCAATTTAACATTTGAAGATAAATGATAGATTGCCTGTAAATAAATGTTCTACAAATCACTAGTTTCATGTGCGTAGTTTTTTCAAAAAAATGTTCTATATTATTCATTTCGTTGTATGTACGTTTCTTGCAAAATGAACACTTTCAGGGTTTGATATTTATTCCTTGTATAATTATGCTTTTACAGGGTGTTTATGGAACAAGTATTGGCACACGAGATGATGCATGTCTGGTTGAATTCACAAGGTGCTCTGGAAGTTCAATTTATTTAATTTCAATCATTATACTTCATGACTTCAAAATTGAATTTACTCAAATGTGAAAACGCATCCGTCTTTGCGTAGCCACGTTTTTTACATCCATAATCAGAATGAAATGACAATGATATTGATCAAAAATCTTTCCGCAAAAAAAAAAAAGAAATAAAAAAAAATGTCAAAACCACCGAAAATATGTTAGCATTACTGAATTTAAGTACTACGAATAAGAGTATATTAATACTAATCAAATACTTTTTGAAATTTTGTCATTTAATTCTATGTGTGCAGGGTTGGGTGATAAATTACAGATGGAAGTGGAGGAAGGCTTAGCTGAAGTGATGTCTAAAATGTGGTTGGAAGAGAGATATCACAGTTTTCCACCCCATTTAAATCATTTAGATCTTTATAAAAGCGAGTTGGGAGATGCATACATAGAGGCTAAAACAGCAGTTATGAATTATGGTCTAGGCAACGTATTGACGTATGTTTCAAGATATAAGATGTTACCTTCATAGTAAGTTTATATTTAATTATGTCTCTGAGAAATTAACCATAAGTCTGTTACAGCTGACATTTGTTTTAACATTATTTATTTCACAAACTAGATTGTTTTCCGTCTTTTGGTTGTGCAAAAATCATGCTCTAAAAGCCTTCTTTTCTTTTTGTGCAGTAAAGGTTATAAATTGTCGTAAATATGCATTTCTAAAGCATAAAACTATAAGTCTATAACACCACAAATGATCTTGTTTTAAACATTACAAATTCCCATGCAGTTTCCTCTCTTGGGTTGAGCAAACACTGTGTTTGGTTTTTAGTTTGATTATAGCAAATACTGTAATTAATTATGTGATAAATATGAAATTGTTGTTTTGCAAATAAAGGTCTCTCTGTCAATCGAACGGAAATATTGAATTTACTGGGGCATAGAGCACTTGCCCGAGTCCTGAATTCAAGTTAGCTAATTTTGTTGCGGTAAATAGTTTGAATAGATATGATAACGCTAAAAATTTGTGTACGAATACGATCTATTAGAGATGTTTGGAGATAAAAGTCACAAAACCCCTATTTCCTCAACGGTGGCAGCTAACTAAATTGTATTGTTCGTGCTTTGAGGTTTTTGCCTCATGAGTGCTTTGTATAGACGTCTGCTTATATTCTCGGAAAATATCTTATTTAATATCTCAAAAATTAGCTTGACGCACGGGTAATATAATATCTAGGTTAACACTACTGCAAGAATTATCAAATAATTATAACAAAATTTTAATAATGATAATAATAATAATAATAAATATTGTAAAGGGCATATCTAGGCTTTACTCCTTTTTTTCATAATCACTCCAAATTTGGTGACAAAAATAAATTTCCAATAAAAAAAGTATTTGAACTTATAAGTTTCGTAATGATATTTATTTCAACAAAATGATTCACGAAAAGGCCGAAAGTTTTGGATATGCCAAAATTTATTAACGATGATAAATTTACAAGTAAAAGCCAAAATAGTGGTTATATATGTACTTTTCAAATTTAATTATAGTTGATCTGATCATATTTGGGACACAATTGATATATATTTCAGACCGAGTAGAACTAGAAACATGTGGCATTTGTTCAGAGTTGAAAAGCTCTACTCTCATTGACATTATAAGAAAATTTCTTCAGAGTTGATACCGATTTATTTTATTTTCTTATAACCATTAATATTATCGCTATAATAAAAGCTACTGCTATAACAGTACCTTTCACTTTCAAAAGATACGATATGATATTTCTACTTGACTACACCAACAACAATATTATGAAGTTAATTATTAATTCAATAGTAAAAAAGAACAATTAACGGACAACATTTCATAGAACATAATCCGGAATAAAAACTAAAATTCCATGTGACAAACAACAATATTATAACAGCTAAAATTCATGGCAGAAACTAAAGGACAACATTTCATAGTAATTAGCAAACATAATCCGAAATTACTAATTAAAATAGGAACACAGAGTGTCATTCATATTTTTCTAAAGGGAGCATTACATAATCACAACATATTAAAGCCATAACTAAAATGATTAATATTATAAGAGCATCCGTATCTGGTATCATAAAACATGTTTTTTTTTCTAAAATTTAATAATTATGGTATAAAAAGTGACATTCATCAGGAACCATATAAATTCTCTAAATTGCAGAGAACACAAAATTCACCTTATATATGAGAAATGTATATAATTTCGTAGATGAATATAATAGTAAAAAACTATTATGGGGTACACATTTTTGTGGTTGAAATATTGTTATAATTATTAAAGGATAATAAACAAATAAAAAGAAATAATATAGGGATAAGAAATCTGAAATTTTTTGTGTAAATATAAACGGTAACTTAAAAAATATAAAATGTGTTAGATTTGACGAAATGGTTAAAATTAGTGATGCAGTTGGCCCGGAAGCATTCCATGTGAGGAACAACAATTAATAACAACTAAAATTCATGGCAGAAACAACAATTTCGTAGCAATTATCAAACATAATCCGAAATTACTAATTAGGTTACCAACACAGTGCCATCCATATTTCTAAAGGGGGCATTACATAATCGCAAGTCACAACATACTAAAGCCATAACTAATATATTTAATATAAGAAACATCTAAAACCATCTACATCCAAACTCAAATCTCACTATTTTCAAAATAATGATTAAATTTTAAGCAATTAAATTAACTCACATAAGATCACAACATTCAATAATATGTTAATTATACCACAACATTCAATAATATGTTATATATAAGTTTATATAATTGAACGTGTGAATATATAGAGAGAACACCACATTCTTCTTAGAGGACGTTATCAACACTCTTTCTTCATCTTGTCACTTTTTGGGACTTCGTACTTCTAATCTTCATCAGTCTGAAGTAAAAAAAGGCATTTTTTTCATAGAAAAACACAAACTAAGATTACTCACTGTTGAGTTGTGGAGCCAAATGAGGTTTGACCATGTCTTCTTTCTATCCCACATCGCCTGGAATTGTAATATGACCCATGTTGGGTTCTATTTATATGCCCCAATATCTTGTATTTTAATTACACCTACACAAACACCTCTATATTATAAAGAGAGAGTTCTAGTTGCGAGAGAACCATAACTTTGTGTTTAGCTAGATTACAATTGTAATCCTCTTTTAATATATATATATATAAAGTGCGACGTGTAGCGGCCCGGAGACGTAGCCAATTTGGGTGAACTCCGTTATCAAAGAGTGTGTGCTCGGTTTAAGTTTTATGTCTTTTTTTGTGTTCGCCTGTATCGACCCTAACAAGTGGTATCAGAGCTGAGGAAGATCGATGGCGAAAGAAGACAGAATCGCACACGGGATCGAGAAGTTCGACGGGAAGGACTTCGCATTCTGGAGAATGCAAATAGAGGACTACCTGTACGGGAGGAAGATGCATCAGCCACTTCTCCTTGAGGAAAGGCCGACCACGACCACCGAGAAGGCGTGGAAACTCTTAGACCGACAAGTGTTGGGAGTGATCCGCCTAACACTATCTAGGAGTGTCGCATATAACGTCGCAAGAGAGACGACGACGATGGGGATGATGAAGGTCCTCACCGACATGTATGAGAAACCATCCGCGAACAACAAGGTACATCTCATGCGTAAGTTGTTCAACCTACGCATGGCTGAGGGGACACCTGTCGCGAGTCACGTGAACAAGTTCATCGACACCGTAAATCAGTTGGATGCGGTGGAGATAACTTTTGAAGACGAAGTAAGAGCCCTTATACTGCTAGCATCTCTACCGAACAGTTGGGAATTCATGCGAGCTGCTGTTAGCAACTCAATTGGAAAGGAGAAACTGACTTACAACGGCATCCGAGATCAAATACTCGCTGAGGAACTCAGGAGATTGGATATGGGTGAATGCTCAAATGATGGAGCAGCCTTGAATATGGGTTCAAGAGACCGGGGTAAGGCCAGGGTATGGGACGTTAGAGGACGTTCGCAATCCCGAGGTAGAAGAGGGCTTAGCCGAGGAGGTAAAGATAGCGACCGAAGTAAGAAGAATCTTCGGTGCTATAACTGCCAGGGTATGGGGCACTTCAGTCATGAGTGCAAGCAGCCGAAGAAGAGTACCGGCCGTGATCACGGGGCTAATGTTGCGAGCGACGAGGATTCGGATGACTGTTTAATGCTTGCCGTACAGAGAGACATAGATTCGTGGATTCTAGACTCTGGGGCATCATTTCACACGACCGCTCAGAAGGATTTATTCGAAAATTACCATGCGGGTAATTTCGGTAAAGTGTATCTAGCCGACGGAGAAGCGTTGGATGTTGTTGGAACTGGCGATGTGAAGATTCGCATTCCAAATGGGTCGGTATGGAAGCTAACGAAAGTGAGGCATGTCCCGAGGTTGACCAAGAATCTGATCTCAGTAGGTCAACTCGATGCCGAAAGGCACTCCATTTCGTTCAGCAGTGGAGCTTGGAAAGTTTCACGAGGAGCTATGGTGATAGCCCGAGGGAGTAAGGTCGGTACATTGTACATGACGACCGATGATGAGCGTACAATTGCGACAGCTGTGTCGCAGAACTGCTCGGAACTGTGGCATCGACGGTTGGGTCACATGAGTGAGAAGGGGATGAAGGTGTTAGCGAAGGACAGCAAACTTCCAGGCTTGAAGTCTGTCAACCTCGATATGTGTGAAGGTTGCATCTTCGGAAAGCAGAAGAAAGTGAGCTTCCGGAAAGGTGGAAAAGCTCCCAAGGAGGAGAAGCTAGCACTAGTCCACTCAGATGTATGGGGACCATCTCCAGTAACCTCACTGGGAGGAGCTCGGTACTATGTGACCTTCATCGATGATTCGACGAGGAAAACATGGGTCTACTTCTTGAAACACAAGTCTGAGGTGTTTAAGAAATTCCAAGAATGGAAGGCCATGGTCGAACTAGAGACCGGGAATAAACTCAAGTGTTTGAGGTCCGATAACGGCGGAGAGTACATTGATGCGAAGTTCGTAGAGTTCTGTGCTCAGAGAGGCATTCGAATGGAGAAGACCATCCGAAGAACGCCACAGCAGAATGGCGTGGCCGAGCGAATGAACCGAACAATCAATGAGCGTGCTAGGAGTATGAGACTGCAAAGTGGGTTGCCCAAAGCCTTGTGGGCACATGCAGTAAGCACGGCGGTTTACCTCATTAACCGCGGACCCTCAGTGCCCCTAGAAAGGAGGATTCCCGAGGAAGTGTGGATAGGAGAGCCTATCTCGTATGAACACTTGCGAGTGTTCGGTTGTCTGTCATATACCCATGTCGACATAAATGAACGTACCAAGCTTGACTCGAAATCCAAAGTGTGTTACTTTGTAGGGTACGGTGGAGCTGAATTCGGATATCGCTTCTGGGATGGTCAAGCAAAGAGGATCATTCGCAGTAAGGATGTCATCTTCAACGAAAGCATTTTGTACAAAGATCGTCAAAATGTAGTGGTGGAAGAAGATGCGCTCCCGTCCGAGGAAAGTGGTATGGTCGACATGAATGCGTTTCCAAGAATGTTGGAAAATGACATTGAAGATGAGCCAGTGGTGCTCGACAACCGACCAGCAGATGCTGAAGAGGCCGAGGAGCTGCCCCAAACTCCCCGACCTGAATTGGGCCGAGGTCATCGCGTGAGGAAACCTCCTGCCCGATACTCTCCTTCCCTGCATTACATATTGCTCAGTGATGCAGGAGAGCCCGAAAGTAGAGAAGAAGCTCTGGAGTTGAAAGAGTCGAGCAAGTGGGAGCTCGCGATGAAGGATGAGATGAAGTCACTTGAGAAGAATGTGACTTGGCAGTTAGCCGAACTGCCCAAGGGGAAGAGGGCACTGAGCAATAAATGGGTGTTCCGACTGAAGGAGGAACAAGACGGCACGAAACGGTATAAGGCACGCCTAGTAGTCAAAGGGTTCCAGCAAAAGGCAGGAATTGACTACACCGAGATCTTTTCACCAGTCGTTAAGATGACGACTATTCGGCTATTGTTGAGCATTGTTGTAAATGCGAATCTTCATCTTGAGCAGTTAGATATGAAAACTGCCTTTCTCCATGGAGATCTTGATGAGGAAATTTACATGCTCCAACCTGAAGGGTTTGCCGAAAAGGGAAAAGAGAAACTGGTCTGCAAACTGAGGAAGAGTTTGTACGGGCTAAAACAAGCACCACGGCAGTGGTATAAGAAGTTTGACAGTTTCATGGCGGATACCGGGTTTGAAAGAAGTGATAGTGATCACTGCTGTTTCGTGAAGAGATTTGCGAACTCTTCGTACATCATACTACTTTTGTATGTAGATGACATGTTGCTCGCCGGGTCGAGCCTTGTTGAGATTAACAAGGTGAAGCAACAGTTGGCGAAACAGTTCGAGATGAAGGATTTGGGTGCCGCAAATCATATCCTTGGTATGAGGATATCCCGAGGAAGGGATGGGTCCATGTTTCTGTCGCAAGCCGAGTATGTGAAGAAAGTGTTGGCACGGTTCAGCATGAGTGATGCCAAAGCTGTAGGCTCACCGCTAGCCGCACACTTTAGCTTGTCGAAGAAACAATCACCCTCAGACGAGAAAGGAAATGATCGTATGTCGAACATACCCTACGCTTCAGCAATTGGTAGCTTGATGTACGCTATGGTGTGTACAAGACCGGACATTGCCCATGCAGTGGGAGTTGTCAGTCGTTACATGAGTAACCCAGGAAAGCACCATTGGGAAGCTGTGAAGTGGATATTGAGATATCTCTCGGGTACCGTGAGTTTGGCATTATGTTTCCGAAAGACCTCGGAAGGCCTGCACGGCTATGTGGATGCTGACATGGCCGGTGATCTGGACAGCCGAAAGAGCACAACGGGATGTGTTTGTACCTTCGGTGGTACTGCTGTGAGTTGGACATCTAAGTTGCAAAAGATTGTTGCATTGTCGACCACAAAGGCTGAGTACGTCGCGGTGACGGAAGCAAGCAAAGAGATGATTTGGTTGCAAGGTTTCTGAAGGGAGCTCGGTCAGAAAACCGACAAGGGAGTTCTGCACTGTGATAGTCAAAGTGCAGTTCAGCTAGCTAAGAATCCTGTATTCCATTCACGCACAAAGCACATACAGATTCGTTACCATTTTATCCGGGCTGTTCTAGAAGAAGGAATCTTCGCGCTAGAAAAGATTGAGGGCGCTAAGAACCCCGCCGATATGCTAACGAAGACTGTTACAATCGACAAACTGAGGCTGTGTGCAACCTCAGTAGGACTCCGAGCATGAGGCTCAGGGTCGCCGCTACACTAGAAGAATGAGTAACTCGCCGATGACGGCAGAGTATCAATTACTATACAACGATACCGATGGGAGCATTCTGCTCGGAGGAGCACAGTGAGTTCGGTGGTCGGGGATATCTGAAGTTCTTTTGAAGCACTCGACATTTGACTCCAAGTGGGAGATTGTTGAGTTGTGGAGCCAAATGAGGTTTGGCCATGTCTTCTTTCTATCCCACATCGCCTGGAATTGTAATATGACCCATGTTGGGTTCTATTTATATGCCCCAATATCTTGTATTTTAATTACACCTACACAAACACCTCTATATTATAAAGAGAGAGTTCTAGTTGCGAGAGAACCATAGATTTGTGTTTAGCTAGATTACAATTGTAATCCTCTTTTAATATATATATATATAAAGTGCCACGTGTAGCGGCCCGAAGACGTAGCCAATTTGGGTGAACTCCGTTATCAAAGAGTGTGTGCTCGGTTTAAGTTTTCTGTCTTTCTTTGTGTTCGCCTGTATCGACCCTAACACTCACATTATAAACATATACTGTATATACTAATTTAATGTATATAAAGATGTCAAAATTAATAACGTACCTGAGCAGACAAGTCTCTACCAATTTGACCAAATAACCACCACAAGGACCCAAGAGCCTCCCAAACCACAGTGGTCACTGGTGGTGGTGGTGGTGGCGGTGGTGGCTGATCACATCCACACAAAACAGCAAGCTTAGTATTACATGGCGGTGGTGGGGTTGAATGACGTGGCAGGCAATCATGTTCGAGATACAAGGGTTTCTTTTTCTTCTTGCAAAGTACAATGAGCAAGCAAAAGAAAGCTGCAACGCCAAGAATAATGCCACCAATGATCAAGATGGTTTTGAGGTTGGAGGGTGGTGGTGGTGGGGGAACCAAGAGATAAGGGTTTGAGTACTGCATATCACTCATTTTAGGAAAATGAAATGTTTAGTGTGAGAGAAAAATGTAACAATGAAAGGCGTGAACTAATTTTGATGAGAAGTCACTATTTTATAGCATAAAAAAGCTTATGGCAGGCCCTTTCAATTGTGGGGAAATGGTGGAAATGGTACCTTCTTTAGGTTATATATAAGAAACGGTCCTAATTCGTAAAGTCGTAAGGTGTGAGAGGGAAATGTAAAATGAACATTTTTATAAGAGTATAAAGAACATGATCTAATAAACAAACTATGGAATAGAAAGGAGTGTTGGTTTGACATTTTTACATTTTTTTTTTTTTTTTTAAATAAGGTTGTGGGAAAATACCCACGTTTTTATTAATATAAAATCCAAGTACCATTACAAAACTTGACACTAAAATTAACAGAAATGAAGCTTAGAGTAGCAAATAAATGAACATTACAACTTGACAAACTACTATGTAATTAAATAAAACTTCAAGGACCAGTTTAAACCTAGTCTGTGTAAATATACAGACTATGTTAATACGTGTAGGAAGATCCCCAATTCATTTCATTCGCAACTAAACCGTCACAGTGAGGAGAGAGACACTCCTCATCTTCGCCAATCCTTCATCTCTATTTCTCACCATTTCTCCCATCAAACCCTAATATTTGGGAGCCCTTTGGATTCTAAATCAATAATATTCTTCAATTTTTACGACAAATCAACCTTTTTGTAGAACTCCTTGAAGCCTTCTATACATCCATCATTTGCTAAAGCATCTGCTGCACCATTGGCCTCTCTAACTACGTGCTCCACTTGGTAATTCCTTCCCTTTAATATATTTTTGATCTCCTCTGTAACCACTTTAATATGCCAAGGGGCAGATAATTTATTATTTAAAATGTTTACCATTTGTAGAGAGTCAGTTTCCAATATAATAGACCTTTTATTTGTTAATTGAAGCATGAATAGAATAGTTTTTGCTTCAGCTTCTATAGCTGAATTACTAATCACCATTGCTTGATACCCATATACAAAATTACCTTTAGGTCCTCTTATTAAGCCACCCACACCACTAGTATTCGAGGAGGATTTGTAGCACCCATCAGTGTTTATCTTTTCATACCCCACTGGTGGATTTAACCATTTTACTATAGTGGCTTTCTTTAGTTTAACAGCCTTCTCTGTTGTGAATATGTCATTTATGTTCCAGATAGTAGGGAAAATCTTGTTATTCTTGGAACATACCTTTAAAATATCAGTAGCTTGAAGGCAAATAGAACTTACTGTCATCTCCATATTGTTGAATTTGTAGTTGCACCTAGCTTTCCAAATCTCCCACACAATAATAGAGGGTAAAACCTTGAGCATAAAAGATTCAATACTGTTTTTAACTTTTCTAGATGTAGACCACCATGTTAAAAATCTTCCTTTAATACTGATATTAGTATTGATAATACCCAACAAACCATCAAAATAGGACCACACTTCTTTTGCTATCTTCCCTGAACTGAATAGATGCTCACTATTTTCTTCTTTTTTACCACAGCACTCACATTTTGAAGCTAATTGTATCCCAAATTTTCTAACTGTAGAGTCTAGGGGTAAAGATTTATTGAACATTTTCCACACAAAACAGGTTATTTTCAAAGGTAGAGCTTTGTCCCATTTGTACTTATTAAACCAGACTTCTTCATACTTTTCTCTGATATTTTCCCAAGCTGTCTTGAAAGAAAACTTCCCCAGAACCTCTTTGTTCCATATAATTTCATCTTTTCCAAACATATTAGCTTTAAAATCTTCTTTAAACAACTGTCTAAGATGAAGAGGAATTAACTCATTTATAATTTGGCTGTCCCACATACCATTTAGCATCAAATCTTTAACCAGTAGACTATTTGGAATGTTTTCATCATTTATTTTACCAGTGCCCAACCAATTGTCTAAATTTACAGAGATATTTCCATCTCCCACAATCCATTGTATACTTTCTTCTACCTTTTCTCTAACTAGCAGCATTTTAGACCATGAATTATTCCCTTTTCTAGCTTTTGCCTCAACAGGGTGTGCTTTTTTACAATATTTAGCTATCATAAAATTAGCCCACAAGGAGTTAGAAGTTCTGAGTTTCCACCACAGCTTCATAGAATAAGCAGCAACAATATCTTTCATACTTCTTAATCCCAAACCATCTTCTTCCTCTTTTCTGCATATATTTTTCCATTTTACCCAGTGATGCTTAATTTTTCCATCTTTTTCCCCCCATAGAAAGTTTGCCATAATTTTTTCAATCTCCTTTATAACCTGTTTTGGAGGATCCATAGCTGCTAATGTATATATAGGAATGGAATTTAGGACATGCTTAATAAGAATCAACTTTCCCCCCATATTTAGATACTGAACTTTCCACCCAGACAGCTTCTTTCTGACTTTTAGTATCAATTCATGAAAATTAATACATTTTTTCCTTCCAGAATAAATTTTGCAACCCAGATAAGTAAAAGGAGGTTTTTTACACCTTATACTTAACAACTTGCTCACTATTTCTTTCTGAACTTTACTTACACCTTTAGAAATATAGACAAAACTCTTATCAATACTAATTTCTTGGTCAGAGTCATTATTATACAAGTCCAGGACACTTTTCACACATTTTACTGAACTTGTATTTGCAGCTGAAAAAATTATAAAATCATCTGCAAATGCTAAGTGAGTAATAATAGGGCTACCAACTGGAGCTTTAAATCCCTTCCACCATCTATTTTGTACTAACCCATTTAAATTTCTTGACAGAACTTCAGAACAAATAATAAAGAGACTTGAAGATAGGGGATCACCTTGCCTCAGACCATTTGATGGAGAAAAATAACCTGTTGTTGCTCCATTTACCAGAACAGTCACACCATTTTCTGAGATAAGTCTCCATACTCTATCTATCCAAATTTCTGAGAAACCCATTTTTCTAAGAGTAGAAATTAAGAAATGCCATGAAATCTTATCATAAGCTTTTTTCATGTCTAGCTTTAAAGCTAAACTGCTTCCACTGCTTTTATTATCCAAATTACAAATAAGTACTTGAGATAAAAGAATATTATCTATTATATCCCTTTTATTCACAAACCCACTTTGATTTTCTGAAATAATCAAAGGCAGAATTTTAGAAAGTCTAGTACACATAATTTTGGAAATAACTTTGTTGAAGAAGGTACACAAACTTATAGGTCTGAAATCAGCAAAAGAAGTAGGAGTAACAGTCTTTGGGATCAGGACTATAACTGTGGTAGTCATAGCTTTAGGCAAAGTTGCACCTGAGAAAAATTGTAAAACTGCTTGAAATAGATCTTTACTAATAATATCCCAACAAACTGTGAAGAAATGACCATTAAAGCCATCAATACCAGGAGCACTACTCTTGTTTAACTCCCAAATAGCACTTTTTACTTCATCAAAAGTAGGATCTTTAGTAAGATTATCATTGTCTTCATCAGTAATTACCCTTGTAACACACTCTAAACTTATATAATTGAAACTCTTAGGGGTAGAATTTGCAGCAAGAAGGCTTTTGAAAAAGCTTACTGCTTCATCTTGAATATCATTTTTTCCTGTCAATAGAGTACCTTGAGAATTTGAAATGGAGGTGATTATACTTTTATATCTTCTTTTTTTGACAACTCCATGAAAATTTTTTGTATTTGCATCACCTTCTTTAGCCCATCTAAGATTGGCTTTTTGAGCCCAGAAATCTTCTTCAATTTTTACCCTGTAATTTAGCTGTGCTTTAGCTTTCATTAACACCTCTCTATTTGCAGGGCTTGGATCATCTTCAAATATATTTTCCACTCTTAAAGCCTCATCTTCAGCTTCTATCACCTCTTGAAAAATATTCCCAAAGGTACGTTTATTCCAATCAATAAGTTCTTTTTTCAGTAGTTTGAGATTATTGACCAAAGAGTATAAAGCATTCCCTTTATAAAACACTTTCCAATTATTTCTGACTATCTTGAGAAAATCATGATGTTTAGTCCAGAACTTTTGAAAAATAAACCTTCTAGGATTCATATCTATCTCTGTTTTCATAGTAAGAAGAAGTGGACTATGATCAGAGTTTGTTTTACTCAAATGCTCCAAAGAAACAGTACTAAAAAGATTAACCCCAGCAATATTAAGGCATACTTTATCAATTCTCTCAAAAATAGTACCATTTCCACTTCTTTTGTTCCACCAAGTAAATTTAGATCCCCTAGCTTTTATTTCTGACATCCCAATACCATCTATACAATTTAGATAATCATTAGCAGCTCTCATATTTATAGGTAAACCACCTACTTTATCTTCTTCTTTAGAAACTGTATTGAAATCCCCAGTAACAAACCATGGCTTTAGAGTAAAATTTTGTTTCAGAAAGTCCCACAAAGCCACCCTTTCTCCCATAGTACACTTGGCATACACCACAGATAGAAAAATAGAACTGCCTTGCCATTTAATTTCCAGATGCATACATTGATCTATTTGCCTCACTATTTTCATCTCAGTTTCTTCATTGAAAAATAACCAAATTTTATTCTCCTCATGACCCATAGCTTTGTCAAAACCAAACTTTATTCTGTACCTTTCCAACTTATCACTACCCACCATAGGTTCTATACAAATAAGTAGCTTTATCTTATTTACCAAACAGAGTTTTTTAATTCTTCTTGAAGTAGCTCCATTGCCTAACCCTCTAACATTCCATATTAATGATGTAATCATTTATTATACCTTTTTCTTTCCCCCACATTAGAGGATGATCTTAAACCCATATGTTTTCCTTGTTTTTTTGAATTTTCTTCTTTTTTATTTAGTTTCTTTTTCTGGCTTTTGGATAAATTTACTTCCCATTTTCCTTCAGTTTCTTCATTCTCTTTTGTTGGTCTAGGAATTTCTTCTCTTTCTTCTTCATACTCTTCAATTTCAGAGATTTCCATAATTTTACTTAACAGTTTGGTCTTGTCATTATAAAAACAGACCATAGAAAGCTCTTTTACATACTGATTGGTGCAGAGATTTTCTTCTTCTTTGTCCTCAAGATTGATAATTTTTTCCAAAGTATCACAAATTATTTCTTCATCTATTGTTTCTTCTTTATTGTCACCCTCACTAATATACACAACTTCTCTTGTAGGAACTGCTGTTTTGGAAGACGGAGCATTGCTTAAACCTCCATTAGCTTCTTTTGGCTCTACTTTGCTTTTTTGAAATGCTCTTGCTACCCAGTCTTTGGTACTTTCCTTCTTTCTATAGCTCATATTGTTCAATTTGTCACCAGTTTTTTTGCTTTTTTTCTCATTGATCACATTTGCTTCATCAGTCTTGTCTTCTTTTTTAGCATACTTAAATTTGCATACGTTAATGGTGTGACCTTGTTTGTAGCAAAAACTGCAATAAGTAGGTAATTCTTCATATTCACAATATTGCCAAAACTCCACATCATTATCATCACCATAACCAATTCTTACTCTTTCAACTAGCTTCACACTAAGATCAACCTCAACACATATCCTTGCTAAGCTAGGCCTTGTAAGTTTTGAAGTAGGTTCATCTACTCTTAACGGATTTCCAAAAGCCCTAGCTATAGAAAAAATACTGGTATTATTATATAAATGAATGGGCAGTTTTGGTAAATTGATCCAAACAGGGGCTACCGGTGTCTCAAACTCTGGATCGAAATCATAGGTCCACTTAAAAACACGCATTGGAAAATTTTCTATATACCAGATTTTTTTTAACCAAATTCTCGTAAAATCTTCTTCGTGAAAGCATCGAATCAATATATGTTTATGGTCTAAAACACCTATATTATAATTTGATTTTAAGTCAAGCTTTCCGAATAATTTCCTTATCATCTCCACTTCCGGTCTACCATGTGTAAACTTTCCTACTAGAGTATACTTAAAAGGTTCCGATAGCTGTTTTACATCTTCCATAGAGAAATTTATTAATGGTTCACCTTTATAACACCCTACATCTTTTAATGTTATTTTAGGTTTCTTTGGCTGCATACTTACAATTGCTGCAAAGGACTTCATAGGAGGAGGATCCGGAGACATACATTGGGGATTACGTTTTATTATGGTGGGTTTATCTCTGACCGGAGAGGATTCAGCGGCAGACATCGGCGGCTAGGGTTTTTTACCCTAGTCGTCTCTCTCTTTCTCTCTCTAGCGATATGTAGTTCAAACTCTTCTATTTTTATCCGACATTTTTACATATTTACATTAACTTAACACATTTGAAATCTTATATATACACAATAACTCGACACACTTCAAACTACTAAAGCTTTGCTATGCTTGTAGTATAATTGTTAACTCTGTTTGACTCCTATGATTGGTTTCCAAGAAAAAAAAAAGCAATCGAAATTTGGAAACAAGGTAGTTTTTGCGTAACACCGCAAGTTGTTTGTTTATCTATTTCCACCTTAAATTGATTTAGCATTCCTTTTCTTAAACTTTTTCAACTAAGAAAAATAGGAATATACTCTTATCGCGAAAGAAACTAGAAACAGGAAGGAGTATGTATATGTCTAATTGTACTTACATTACATAACTTGCTTAATTAACACCCCTAAAAATTACTACTATAATAATTATAAAGGACCAGTGCTGCAAATTTTACATTTGCACATGATAGCTCCATAGTAACATAGGGATTTATTTTATTTTATTTTAAATAGCAGTAATTTTTGTTCCAATAGTATGCGGATTTTTTTTCTTTATCGCATCAAGAAGCATGAGATTGTAACACATGTCCTTTGGTCAATTAGTTAGCCGTCACTAATATTCAGAGAATATTATACAATCATGAAGCAAATAACCTAGGAATTATGTCCTACTACCAAAAATTCAAAGCTAGCGCACTTAATTATGTTGTAAGAGTGACAGTTGACTCGTCATTAACAATCAATGGTAATTTCTAGTATTATGAAAAATAGTACGTACACTTCATATATCGCAGTAAGATAGTTTAGTAAGGTCAAATCAGTTAGAAATCCGTTGATAAATGATTATTTATCAGTAAAATTGAAATCTATCTTCGTATCCGATTAGTGCGTTAGAAACCAAAATTTATCATTAATTCCGTCTGTGATCTAATTTTTTTTATAGTGATATAAGATAATAATCTTATTTACTTATTAAGAAATTGGGGGCATCCGCAGACTTTTCATTATAAGTGTAAAAAATATGCATATTTTTATATAAAACTGAAAAGAAGTAAGTGGAATTCGAATTTGTATGTAATCGTAAGCCCTTTTGAACTCCTAAATATTAGTATCTCATTTTATTTCTCACTTAGTAAATTATTCTCAATGTTCAAATTGTGAAATCATGTTTTTTGTGACCTTTAGAGATAGGTAATATATTTATTTGGGGTTGTAGAAAATTTGTTTTTTGATATAACTAATCTAAAAGTAAATAGGTTTACTTCTTGTCCGTATTTAGTAATTTCACTATTGGAAGGTATTAATAACTACTTAAAGAGATGAGTTTAATAATGTATGAATGATAAAATAGGTTGAGTAGAGAGTAAACTTATTATAATAATCAAATTAAATTAATAGATATCCTAATTAAAACTGTTTGGAATAACAAAAATTAAATTATCCCATGAAGTAGAAAAATACATTACTCCTCTTTATTTCAATAATACAAGGGTACATTTTTTTCTGTTGCTAATGTAAGGAGGCAAAGGTCCACCCACGTCTTTCCCAAAAAGGAAATTCTTTTAGTAAAAGTTCACATCCGCTATTGAATATAACCACTTCTACACATTTGGAAATTATATCGTAGGTGTCACGTGCCTAATTTTTTAAAACTACAATAATCTTATCGGTTGCCTACTTATTCCATAATCTAGCATATACTGATTTATGGTAAGATTATAATATTTTTTAGCAAGAAATAATATAAGTAAAGATTCAAAAAGAGTTATTAATAATAAGTACATTTGAATTTAAAATTGTTTAATTAACATATTACACCACCATATTAGTAACAAATTATCATATTGTTTCTTGTTTAGCTTTAGTTTTAATTAAAAAAAACACTACTCATATAATAGATAGAACATAACAGACATAACAGCTTGCGGATCTAATTTGTTATGTCTGTTAGGTTCGCGAAAATAAACCATAAAAAAATTAGGGAAAATAAACAGTGAATTGAGTAGCTACCTTTTATTGCTTATACTATAAGTTTTTTCGAATTGGGATTCAAAGCCATTAATTTTTCTTGAGTAATTGGTCTGATTTTGACTCTTCTTGATCTCATTTTTTCAGTTTAGTCCACTTTGGCTAGGACGCTTTGTCCGGGTCTCGTTTTTTTCTAAAAAAATGCAAACAATTGCAAATTTGTGTACCTAAGAAAATACATATTTCACCAAATAATCCTGAATTAATTATATAATAATTGAGTCAAAACTTGTCTAATTATACCATTTCATGATCTAATCATTTACCCTAACTCAACACACTTGAAATTGCTAATTAAAGGTTTGCTACGCTTGTGCAGTAATTGTTAACTCTGTTTCTTTGATTCTCTAATTGGTTAAGAAAGGTAGTTTGCATAACACCATGAGTTGTCTGTTTATCTATTCCGACCTTAATTTAGTTGATTTAACATGCCGTTTCTTAAACTTTTTTTACCAAGAAATATAGTGATATACTACTATAGCGAAAGAAAATAGAACATGAAGGAGCTTAAGTCTAATTGTCCTTAAATATCTAGCTTAATTATAAATCTTCAACAAAAAAAACTAGCTTAATTATAACACCCTTAATATTAACATAAACATAACGGACTAGTGATGCAAACTATATGTTGCCCAGCTACCTCTATATATAGTTAGGGGTGGAATCGGGACAGGACCTATCTGAAAAGCTTATAAACCCGTGTTCTGATCCGATTTTCGGATGTCATTTAAAAGTCATGATCCCGACCCGAAAATGGTCGGGTCTTCGGGTCCCGATAATATCGATTACCGATAATTCGGGATCCCGAAAGATCGGGATGGGATTTCCCGATACTTCATACTCCTACAAAAAAATTATTAAAAAGTTACAACAGAAGTAGCAATTTTGTTAAAAAGTTTGTTAGATTTAAGCAAAATCAAAAAGTGGGACAATACTTTGTTGATATTGTATTCGTTTATAAAATTGATTATCAAACAAGACAACTAATTATAATTATTTTTAAGAAAAATAAACAATAATATAATTCAAAATAAAAACATGAACCAAATGTTATAATTTTAGTTATTCAAGATTAAAATAAATACACATGTGTAAAAAAAAGAAAATAAAAGTGTGTTATTTAGTAAATAGAGTAGATGTGAGAGTAACTTTATTTTTTTTTTAATAAATATAAACTGTTACTATTCATTTTTAAAAAAAAAATTAATGTATATTAATTCTATCGGGTCGGGTCGGGAAATCCATCGGGATTGAAAATAAAAATTCAATCCCAAAACGAATTACTTCGGAACGGGACAAAAATCCAATCTTTCGAACCGGGACAGCATCGGGTAAGGAAAAAATCAGGTCGGAATTTCGGAAACTTTTCCCAGCTCTATATCATTCTTTATAATAAGTCAACTCAAGTCAAATGAGTCTGTCCAATTTAGCCATTTTTTTTTCAAAAATACTCATACATCTTTATATTAATTACAATAATATCATACTCCCATAAAAATATAAAAAGTAAAAACTAATAAAACTATTTATCCCTTTTTAACAACCAAACATTATTTTAAATCTTAAACTATGTTTTTTTTATTATCCACATATTTATATCATAATTATACATATTTTCTATATTTTTATTGCTTTACGCGCAGCACACGCAACGAGTGGGTCATGATTAATAGTATATATATGTATATACTAGTAATCGTGCCCCCACGCATTGCGTGTGCGGCGCGTTATATAATAAAAATATAGAAAATAGCTATAGTTAGGTGTAGGGGTATTTTTGGAAAAAAATGGCTAAATTGGGTAGGCTCATTTGACTTTGGGTTGACTTATTGTAATAGAATGATAGGTGGATAATACAAAAAAAAAAATATAGTTTAAGATTTAAAAAAATGTTTGGTTGTTAAAGATGCATAAATAGTTTTATTAGATTTTACTTTTTATATTTTTATGGGAGGATGATATTACTGTAATTAATATAAATGTGTATGAGTATTTTTAAAAAAAAGTTGCTAAATTGGACAGGCTCATTTGATTTTGGGTTGATTTATTATAATAGAATGATATATATATATATATAATAACAGTAGGAATTATTTTTTAAATAGCAGTTATTTTTTGTTCAATTACTTAGCGGTTACATTCAAAAATATTGGGAGAGGAATCAAATAACCTAGGAATCATGTACTAATACCAAAAATTCAAAGGTAAGTCTGACATAGTGTGGCAATTCATTGGTGGTGTGGTAAGTGCGACGTACAGTTGATTAATCATTAGCTGTTATGTGCATGGTAGTTTCTATTTACTTGTTCTCATATTATGAAAAATAGTACCCTTCATCATATCATTACCTAATTATTAACAAGATAGTGTTCATAAAAGATAATAGTCACACTTTTAAAAAAATGGGGGCACCATTTAAAAGTGCGTATGGGATGATACTACTTAATACTCTCCTAAGCATGTAACATGTTAATTGCCAATTACCTTAGTGATTTGTTTTGTTTAGGCATGCATGCTGTTTTATTAAGTAACCCTATATGGAAAAAAATTATAATAAATGCCATGGTTAATTTTTGTTCACTGACATTATCTTAAAACAGATTATCTTATAAAACAAGAAAAGAGTTTATGACAAGATTATCTGTTTTAAGCTTGTTCTATATAATTATATGCATGTATAGTTACTAATTACGCAACTTTTTATGGCTATTCTAGTATTTCTGTGCCCTTACTTGCGTACTCGGATTTCTCTTAATCCTTAATTGATCATAGTTCTATATTAATTATTTTAGTTTTTCTTGTATATGCTTAAACCATATTTATCAGTAATTCCCTGTATATTAATATGCGACTCCTCAGTTACATGCTTGACTCGATGCGGATGGTTTGGATGATCTATTAGACAATAATGTTTGAAAACATTTAATTCTAAATACTATAAATTATCTGTTCAGTCAGAATCACGACAACACACAGTTCTGTGTGTGCGCTTCGAAGTGTGATAATGTTAACGATTTTTGTAGTGCAGAATCTTTATGATTTTTATGTGTATGTATAATTTAGCAATAACATATTCTGCATCAGTTTATTTTACGGGTTTTCGGTGATACAAAGTATGAATGTATAACTACTCATGCTCGCGGTCATGCAATATCTTATACGAGGATAGCCTTCAAATATATATATAAAAAAAAAAAGGCCTGTTACCTACGTAGCAGTTTGTACATTTAAAGAACTCAAAACAAATAAAAAAAAGTAAACTGATACATTAAAATTCACAGTAACATTTAAGCGCCTGATTCCTTCGTGTCTGGCTAGGTTTAGTAGAAAGGTCGTTTTAGAACTACATCTACTACAACGTAGTAAAGGTACTAAATAGAAAACAATAGAGAAACAGAAAGTATGCACGTATATATATAATACTCAAAAACGGAAATTACTCATTCTATATGACTGGTTTACAACATTTTTTCATAAAAATATGCCAAATGGATTAAAAAATTAAATTTTGATTAATATTTAAATTTAGTGTAGGTCCCCTTAGGGTTCTATATTTTTATTTAGTGTGTTTTTAAAATTTGATAAATTAAAAACAAGGTAAATTTGGGATTGGTACCTTATCTATAAATTAATTAAGTATTGGTCCATGAAATAAAAACTAATTAAAAATTGATCCATTTCAACGACACACATTCAGAGAGCAACACGTGTCAAAAAAAAATTACAAAACGAAAAAAAAAACTCCGAACCCTTTTAAAAACAGTCTGAACCCTTTTGAACTTTTTTGAAAAGAGTCTGAACCCTTTTGAACCATTTTTAAAAAGAGTCTGAACCCTTTTGAACGTTTTTAAAAGAGTCTGAGCCCTTTTGAACGTTTTTAAAAAGAGTCTGAACCCTTTTAAAAAGAGTTTGAGTTTTTTTTTTTTTTAGAGAGAGTGATAAATTAGATAAATAGAATTGAGAGATCTTTTATATTTAATGAGTAATGGACCAATTCTTAATTAGTTTTAGAAATAATGGGCCAATCTTTAATTAAATTTTATAGCCGGACCAATTTCTTAAATAGTTTTGTTTTCATGGTTCAATCCTTAATTAACTCTAATAGTTATTGAAAAACATTATAATCATCCATTTTTTAATTTAACGATGGCTAAGATAACTGTATTATAAACAGTCAAATAAGATAACTGTTACAAAAAGTTACTCATCAAAAACTAGATCAGGTGCAAAGAATAAATTTATAAGGACATAATAGGATTTGGTAATCGAGGTCAAACCCGACTTGAAGATCTTCTAACCTTCTTCCTTAGTTATTTATAGACTAAAAATCATGAGATATTTAAGCATGGCTAGTTTAATTCTTATAAATAAAGGATGACTAGTCCTAATTAAGTTTACTTCCAAATATATGATGGCGTGTTAACTGTAACGTTTTATAGTTAGCTTTAGTCTTATAAATAAGGAATGGGTTCTAATTGAGTTTTATTTCCAATTACATCATAGTATGTCAAGTTAGCATTGGTAACAAATTGGTCTTTTGACCTAAACATTTGTAAGCTATCGCTTCACGAAAACCTCCCTTCAATTAATAAATATTAAATATTCCACTGACTTTTTTAATCTTCACTAATCGATACGTTGAATATTCAATTTCTCGTCTTCGGAGAAGATGTGCTGGCGATTTGGCCATCTTGGCAGAGTTACTGGACCTACATTGTAAAATAATGTTTGATTTATTGAGAGTCAAAAGCTGTTACAAGCCTGTCACTAATTTAAAAAGTTGTCATAAATCTGTCACAAATTGACTAAATTGTCACAAAACCGTCACAAAACCGTCGCTAATAAGGGGGGTCTATCCCTGACTTTACTCACCTAGTTCTTTCCGTGTATATGATGCTACTACGTATGTTAGCAGTGCTATATTTTTTTATATTATATTATATGTATCAAATTTTAAATAAGACTTAAAAAATGTGAATTCGTATAAATTAATTATCTTTATATGCAATGATCATGAATAATTCTCCCTTACAAGTATAAATTTATTCCTATTTTTTGCTGAGACCGTTGATTTTGCTACCATATTCTTTAGATGATCACCTGTATAGAGAAAAGAAATAATTAATTATATATTTGGTCTTTTTTTATGCTCCTGAGCAAAATTTAAAGATATACATCGATAAATCTATTATCATCTACTACCATTTTTTAATTATTTAGTTTATTTACTAAATGGTCATACAAACCAAAATATAATATACATATTTTATCTCTCTACAAACCCCAAAAAAATAGTTTTAAATTACAACAAAATTCTATAAAACCAAAAAAAAATTGCAAAAAATTGAAAAAAATCACAAAATTTATAAAAAAAAATCATAAAAAATTATAAAAAAAAATGACAAAAACTTATAAAAAATAACAAAATAATTATAAAAAATTATTAAAAAAAATCAAAAAATCAAAAAATCAAAAAATTCAAAAAATCAAAAAAATATAAAAATTGAAAAAAATCACAAAAATAAAATAAAATCACAACATTATAAAAAAATAACAAATATTACAAAAAATTATAAAAATTATAAAAATTATAAAAAAATCACCAAAAAAAACGAATTATAAAAAAATGAAAAAATCATAAACTTTTTAAAAAATTATAAAAAATATATAATTTTTTTTGTCAATATAACAATTTTTATACGGAAAAGTGAATTTTTTTTTATACAAAAAAATGGTTTTTCCATAAAAACGTGCATTTTTTTAATCTAAATAAGCTGAAAGTGCATCTAGTTCAGTCAAAAATACATATAGTTCAGTCAAAAGCGTATATAGTTTAATAAAAGTGCATATAGTTCGGTCAGAAGTGTATATATTTAGTCAAAAATACATAAAATTGAGTCGAAATTGCATTCAATTCAGCTGAAAGTAGATCTAGTTCCGTTGAAAGTGCATACAATTCAGTCGAAAGTAAATATAGTTCAATGAAAGTGAGTATGCATATAGTTCAGCTAAAAGTGCATATGGTTCAGCTGAAAGTACATCTGGTTCAGCTTAAATTGCATCTGGTTTTGTGGAAAGTACATATCGTTAAGTCAAAAGTGCATGCAGTCTAGTCGAAAATGAATATAATACAGTCGAAAGTGCATATAGTTCTGTTAAAAATGCATCTGATTCAACTAAAAGTGCATCTGGTTCAACTGAAAGTGCATATGGTTCAGCTTAAAGTGCATCTGGTTCAGCTGAAAGTGCATATGGTTCAGACAAAAGTGTATCTAGTTCCATAAAAATGCATATCGTTCTGTAAATTTTGCATCTGGTTCAACTAAAAGTGCATCTGGTTCAGCTGAAAGTGCATATAGTTCATCTAAAAGTGCATCTGGTTCAATCGAAAGTGCATCTAGTACAGTCGAAAGTTCATAAAGTTCAATAAAAAAGATTTTTTTTTTTGATTTTTTTTTTATAATTTTGTGATTTTTTTGATTTTTTTGATAATTTTTTATGATATTTTATAAATTTTTTATTTTTTTTTTATATTTTTATAATATTTTGTGATTGTTTTCATTTTTTATAATTTTATGTGATTTTTTTCATTTTGTATAATTTTTTTTATTTTTTTTTGTAATTTTTAAAAAATTTTGTGATTTTGTGATTTTTTATAATTTTTTGTGATTTTTGTGATTTTTTTTTTATTTTTTTTCATTTATTTTGAGATTTTTGCATTTTATATAATTTTATGTGTTTTTTTTCTATTTTTTGTGAAATATGTGTATGACGTTTTGGTAAATAAAGTAAATAATTAAAAAAAGCTATCTATAGGGAATATGAACTTATGAAGGTAGCTAAGAGTGATATAAGTTTAAAAGTGATACATATTGAGCATTATTTGTTAATTCTATTTACGTAAGTCTTTATTTTACATTTAAAGAATATGAAGTCTATGAGTTTTATCAATTAAAAAAGTTTCTTCTTTTAACCTACCCAAATATAAGTATAGTCATCTAACGCATTACATAACGGATTGGTTTTGTCCGTTAAAAATTCAATCCAGCATGTTTTGAATTTCCAAGACAGCAAAACAAATCCCGTTTAGATATATTTAGTATATTTTTTTATTCATTAATAATTGTTAGGTTTTTAGTATGTGACACAACCAAAATAATAGTGTATTAGATTCACGATAGTCTTAATCGTTCGTTGTTCATTCCAAAATACACTATAATTTAGGCTGTGCCAACCTATAGTATTTTTTAGTTTTAATTTTAAATTAATTTTAGGATAGATATTTTTGTTTTCATTAACATGTGTTACGTTTTTAGTATTTTTTATTTTTAATTTTTAATTAATTTTAGGATATTTATTTTTGGGTTCATTAATATGTGTTAAGTTTTAAGTATGCGACACACCCTAAATAATAATAGACTAGATTCACGATAATGTTATTCCGAAACATTAAAACAAAAATGTAACATACAAAATTACATTATTAAGAAAAACTAACAAAAAAAAAAAGTTCACCATTTAAATATTAAGATAACTTTTCTTAAGAAAAAGTCTGGTTTGTGGAGTTCCAGAATCCTTTTTATAATGATCATCTGGTTTTATTCAATAAGAAAGAACATCCATGCTCAGATTGTATTTTCTTATATGAGTATATTTTTTTACTATATCCATAATGATATGTACAATTATGGACGTCCGGCAATCTTTAGGCTCACATGATGATTAGAAACCTCACTAGTACCCTTAGAATCGAAAGTCGCATCCTCCGGAGCATATGTGGTTAACTTTATATTATCCTCCGCATGATTGTCAAGAACTAAGATAAAAGCACGGCTCCCATCGACATGTTGTGTATATGTATTAGCATCATCTGCAAACTTCCAACATAAATTGTAGTGCCCATCATCCCAGATCAACATTATGAGTTTACTTGCAAACCTTCCATCTGGTAACTGGCCGAGATAATTAACATGTACCGGATATTCCCTGTAGCCAAGCCACATAGCCCCTAATTGCTCATCAGTCCCAACAAGATTATACTCTTTATCATTTAAATTATCCTTATTACTCACCTTTACATAACCAGGCCAGTTAGATACCACCTTTCTTAGATTCAACACCATCCTTGGCAAGCTAGAGATAAAGCTAAAAACAAGTTTATAGATTTTGCAAATAGTATATCTGTATATGTATATAACTTATTTCACGTCTTTCATTTCTTTGTCTCACTAGTGTCTTTGGATCAAAATGTATGCAAGAGCAAGACTTTGGAGATGTGATCGTTGGGCAATCACTACTATAACAACAAAAATAATATATTTGAAGTTTCCTAGCAAGTGTCTTTGGATCAAAATGTATGCAAGAGCAAGACTTATTAATATGCAAAGACTTCGGAGATGTGATCGTTGGGCAATCACTACTATAACAACAAAAATAATATATTTGAAGTTTCCAAGCAAGTGCTATAGACCAATCTATCATTAATCTAATACGAATTACTAACAACTGGGAATTCACTATATACTATCCGACCTAGGCTCGTACGTCATACCTAGCTATTATTTTACCAATAAAGGTTTTTATTGTTCAATTTTTTGTTGTCTTCCCTAATTCTTTTTCCCTATCTCAATAAGTGTCCAAATAATTATATGAAAATTAGGTACAACTTTGATCATCAAAATTTTTATATCTAAATTGTTAAAAAAATTATTTCAAAAGTCAATCACATAGTTCATGATTAAAACTATATGACGGAATTTTTATATTTTCTATTTCGGCAAGTTAGATATGAAAAATTGGATGGTTATAGCTGCACTTATTTTCGTATGTGATAATTATTTAGGGATGGATGAAGTATTAATTACCGAGACAAATATGTTTTAAGACTCGTTAAACATTGATTAGGTTGATGAAGTAGTTTAGGAGCACAAGTTATTGGAAATTAGTGAATGCTTTGTTTAATAGTGTGATAGTAGACGTTTAAGTGCAATTGGTTATCAGCAATATCATTGACTCTAAATTACATTGACTATTTAAATAATATTCAAATAATGTCATATAAATAACACTTTTGAACTTATATTCACATAAAATAACTAAAATAAGTTACATTCCTTTTAAGTACCACTTTTGAAAAATATATAAAGTTTATTTAATTTAATTAACTCTCATCTGTTTTTCCTATCTCATTCTATCGATCTATTCTATCTCTCTAACTCAATCAATCAATCATGTCGCCGAATAAAGGTTTTTAACCGGATCGGTCTACCACCACCACCTCCTCCGTCGTCGATCATGTCGCCGAAAATATAGGTCTTAATCGGATCTCCGAATCAAATACTGAATTCGATTATGGTTTTGGCTCCGATTCAACCATACGTATGGTTCAGTGATTTAGTTTTTCAGGTTAGTGTAGTTTGATGATTTTTATTACATCTTCAATTTTTTGTTTTATTATATATGTTGAGTTTAATTTTTTCTATTTATATATGTATATATATGTGTGTGTGTGTGCACGCGCCTGTGTGTTTATTTATCTCGAATTAAAAGCATTGGATATGATATCTGCTTTTAAGGTTATGCATCACAATCGAGGTCATGACTATCTTCTAATCTTTTTATTCTTTGATGTGATTTGATGAATTTGAATTATTAATTTGGGAATTAGGATTTTGATTAGTAATTGAGAACTTTTTGCAACGATTTGTAAGCAATCAGAATAAAACTTATTTGAAAAGGTAAGACAATACTCAAGTATCAGCTAATACTCAACGATTTGTGAGAAATTTTATGTTGAGTTTTTATTTTCGAGTTTGGATGTTTTGGTGCCGAAATGAGACGCGTTTTAGGGCTGATTTGCTGTTTGTTTTGGTGCCTAATCAAGCCGGAATTGGGCTGATTTTGAGGCTGAAACAATCCCTTTTTATGCTGATTTGGGGTCTATTTTGGTGCCAAATCGAGTACATTTTAGGGTCGAATTGGAGTCTGTTTCGGGGATGAATCGGACTTCGGTTCGAGGCTGAAACATATTCCGATTCAAGGATAAAACAGACTCTTAGTTCAAGAGTCATTTGGCAGGTTGTATTCAACCATGTGTCGAGTTATGTTTTCACCAATTTGTACCCTTAAAGTGTTCTATAAAATGTCCGAGTTCTGTGGGATAGATTTCTGCCAATATATATGATATTGCTACTTTAACTATAATTTGTTTTCTGACCTAGAAGAACAACAAATATCTATTTGTTACATTTCTATTGTATTCGGACCGTATGCTTTTTGTTTATAGAATTTTCTTGTAATTTATTAATTTTTTGTTGGATTGATTAACTGTGATTTATAGTTCAGTTGGGAATTGGGATAATTACTGGATTGTTTTTTTTATTTCAACGTTATTGGGACAGTTTTGAAGTGGTTTTAGGAACGATTTTGGATGGTTTTGGGTGTTTCAAGTTTATTTGAACAAGAGCAATGGCAGAACTCGTTTCTGGGTTGAGACGGGGTCTAATTTGGGGCAGAAACGAACTCATTTTGGGACTGAAACGGAGCTCATTTTGGGACTAAAATGAGCTCGTTTTGGAGCTGAAGCGTTCGGGACTAAAATGAGCTCGTTTTGGAGCTGAAGCGTAGCCCGTTTTGGGGCAAAAACGAGCTTGTTTTGGGACTGAAGCGCATCTCATATTGGGACTGAAATGGAGCTTGTCTTGCGGCTGAAACATAGCACGTTTCGGGACTGAGACGAGCTTGTTTTGGGACTGAAATATAGCTCGTTTTGTGGCTGAAACGCATGTCATTTCGGGACTGAAACGAGCTCATTTTGGTGCTAAAGCGCATCTTTTTTTTTAGGTGTACATGTTTGTATGGTTTTGTTTAGTGACTATAAATATCCGTAAGCTCAAAATGGTAAGAGCGTTTACACCAACACTGAGGTTCAAGAGTTTGATGGTTAAAATCCATCCGGATTTTTAATTTTTTATTAATATTAAAGTAAAATATATGCAATATGTGGTGAATTATATTGTGTTTATATCAAACATTATGCAATTTCGACTGAACTAGATAAACTTTCAACTGAACTAGATGCATTTTTAACTGAATTAAATACACTTTCAGTTGAATCACATGCACTTTCTGCTGAACTAGATGTACTTTCAGCTAAAGTGTATTCTGTTCAGCTGAAAGTGCATGTAATTCACCTGAAAGTGCATGTGGTTTACCTGAAAATGCATGTGGTTCAGCTGAAAATGCTTGTGTTTCAGCTGAAAATGCTTGTGTTTCAGCTGAAAATGCTTGTGTTTCAGCTGAAAATGCTTGTGGTTCAATTGAAAGTGCATCTAGTTCAGATGAAAGTACATCTAGTTCAGATGAAAGTGCATCTAGTTTGGCCTTGGCAGTCGAAAGTGTATCTAGTTCAATAAAATTGCATATAGTTCAGCAGAAAGTGCATGTGATTCAGCTGAAATTGCATCTCGTGCAGCTGAAAGTGCATTTAGTTCAGCTGAAATGGAATCTATTTCAATCGGAAGTGCATATTGTTTAATCGAAAGTGCATCTAATGCATATAGTTCAGTTGAAAGTACATATAATTTGGGTTTTTTTATGAATTCTTTTCGATATTTGTATTTTTTTCATTTTTTATAATTTTTTGTGTATTTTTTATAATTTTTAGTGCATAAAGTTCAATAAAACTGCACATAGAACAGCACAAAAAATGCATATATTTTACTTTAAAGTTAAAAAAAACTGGTGGATTCGAACCATCAAGCTCTTAAATATCGGTGTTGGGTGCAAGCACTCTTACCAATTTGAGCTTATGGATTTAAAATTAGTTAATAAAATTAGTTGATAAAAAGGAAATTCAAACTTTAACAAGTATTGAAATGAGTCAAACGAGGGTTAAATACATAAAATTCACTTTTTGATGAAAAACTGTTTTTTTTATGAAAAAATAACTTTTCCGGTGTAAAAAGTGGTATATTGACAAAAAAAAATTATATTTTTTTTGTAATTTTTAAAAAAATTTGTGAATTTTTTTATTTTTTATAATTTTTTGTGATTTTTGTGATTTTTTATAATTTTTTTCATTTTTTGTTATTTTTTATCATTTTTTAGAATTGTTTTCATTTATGAGGGAGAAGAGAGATATTTTATGTTTTTTTATGAAATTAAAATTATTTTAGTTTATATAGTATGAAAAAGTGATATCTAAGAGGAATACAAATTATAATAGTTATCTAGTGAGAATTAAAGTTTAAAAGTGTTACCTATGACGTATTAATCCAAATAATAAATATTGTGGACTACTCATAGAGTTGGAATTGATCGGGGCAGAGAAATTTAATTACTGATTTGGTGCATAATAATTGATATACTTTTCTTTTTCTTTTTCTTTTTTTGATAATTGGTATACATAATATTTCCGTTATCTTTTACAGATAATATTATATAAATTTTCAACCAACGTTGTTAATTTTTTAATATAGACCAGGACAATTACATTTGAGAAATTAGGCTCAACCACTAATTGGGGAGTCAAAGATGCTAGTACCGTAAAAGGTATATAAATTAATAATGTTGTTACCATGAAATTTTATTAATTTAGAGAGATATTAATTAACCGATAAATTAATAATTATTATTTTAAAGATGTTTTATCAATTAATTCAATAAATATACTCGTTCATAACATAAATCAACTCATTATAAATTACTAAGAATTCTCGTTAAATTCGTTAGTTAAGACTAATACACTATTTCAATTACTAATAATATAAGTATAAATTTTGTTATATCTTAAAACATGGATATTAGATACATTAAATAAGTCCGGTCGATTTCATATACATTGAGCATCATTTGAATAAATAAGTACAACTCATTGTTTAATCGCGTATAGAATTTCATATTTTTTTGGTGCAGTCCATAAACACAACACGAGCTTTTAGTCGCAATAATAAAAGTTAGAGATTAGATCTAAATAGATTTAAATTAAAAAGAAATCAAATAATTATAGTCATATTTCACTAAATCATTATACTACTGTATTAGCAAATTGATCAGATGATTTTAATTAACTTACTAGTGAAGTAGATGACTTCGATGGAGGTGCCTATTAATTTAGATGATTGTGTAGTTTTGAGGTGCTTATTAATTTAGATGATTGTGTAGTCTCTAGGAATTGCAAACATTGTTGAGAAATGAAAGGGAAAACAATGAGCAGATTCTCAGGCCTTACATTTATACTAGGGATGGGAAACGATGAAAACCTATGTATATGTAATCAGTGATGGAATCATAAATTTAAAATGCAAGAAGCCGATCTTGGTATAATTTTTTTTTTAACCCTTTATATGTATTTTTTTCGTAATATATACGAGGATGAAGATTTTGATCAACATAAAAAAAAAAATACATTTTCATTATTTTTTTTTCAAAATATGGGGTCTATCACTTACTGTACTCACTTAGTTCTTTTCCCGTATATGATGCTACTACGTATGTTAGTAGTGTTACATTTTTTTTATACTATATTATATGTACCAAATTTTAAATAAGACTTAAAAAATGTGAATTCGTATAAATTAATTATCTTTATATGCAATGATCACGAATAATTCTCCCTTACAAGTATAAATTTATTCCTATTTTTTGATGAGACCGTTGATTTTGCTACCATATTCTTTAGATGATCACCTGTATAGAGAAAAGAAATAATTAATTATATATTTGGTCTTTTTTTATGCTCCTGAGCAAAATTTAAAAAGATACATCCATAAATCTATTATCGTCTACTCCCTCCATTCCCAATTAATTGTATATTATGAAATTAAGTGTAATTTTGATCGCCCCATAACTTGTATCAAAATTGTCAGAATGAAAAGTTAATCATAGCTCAAACATTAAATTATATGATTTAGTTTTAAATTTTTTTATTTCGATAATTTTGATACATGTTATAATCCGATCAAAATTAGACGTAATTTCGTAGATAATGATTAATGGAAACTTACCGAGTACCTATTTAGAAATGATCTCATACGAGACGGTTATTGTCATCTAAATCAACGTTTTATGATCATGAACACTTGTAGTAATTGTTTTGTATTTGAGTAGTTAGTTTGAACTTGGAACTAACAAAATATTGGTCATTGAACTTGCAAGACGGTGATCATGAATTCATATTAATTCTATTTGCGTAAGTCTTTATTTTACATTTAAAGAATATGAAGTCCATGAGTTTTATCAATTAAAAAATTTCTTCTTTTAACCTACCCAAATATAAGTATAGTCATCTAACGCATTACAAAACGGATTGGTTTTGGCTGTTAAAAATTTAATCTTGTTTTGAATTTTTAAGACAGCAAAACAAATTCGGTTCGAATATATTTAGTATATTTTTTTATTCATTAATAAGTATTAGGTTTTAATATCTGACACAACCAAAATAATAGTGTACTAGATTCACGATAATTTTAATCGTTTGTTGTTCATTCCAAAATACACTATAATTTAGGATGTGCCAACCAATAGTATTTTTTTGTTTTAATTTTAAATTAATTTTAGAGTAGATATTTTTGGTTTCATTAACATGCGTTACGTTTTTATTATTTTTTAGTTTTAATTTTTAATTAATTTTAGGATAGATATTTTTGGTTTCATTAATATGTGTTAAGTTTTTAGTATGCGACACATCTTAAATAATAATAGACTAGATTCACGGTATTGTTATTCCAAAACATTAAAACAAAAATATAACATACAAAATTCTATTATTTTAAAAAAAAAAATACTAAATTATACATTTTTATGGATTCTTACAAAATACTCCTAAAAGCTGATGAAAAACAGTGATAAAAGGAGTTGACTTGACCCAGTTTTATGTGTACTTGTTCTCCATACATCACTGTCATATGCTGTTCAAGTGGTGTTGTTCAACACATTAAATTAAAAACCTAAACAACAAATTTGAACGTAATGTCAGATTTCACCGCCGATCCCTTCAACATTGAAGGCCAACACTGGGAAAGTTACAGGCGCTTCATCTGCCGGTTACGAAATCAAGTGGCAGTAAGCTTTTCACATAATCATCCTGTTACCCCTGTTGAGGTAAATCCACCAACTAGTTTTTTCGACATTGTTTTGCAAACCAACGATCATAATATCAGGCTGCGGTTCCGAAGAGACAACCTCTACTTAGTCGGCTACCAAATGCAAGACTCTAACCAGTGGTTGGAGTTAAGGTACGACCACAATAATGAGCGACATCGAATCGCCAACTCCACTTTTCTGAGTTTCGGTGACACATACGATAACCTCTTTGCTGCTGCTGGTGTACAAACTCTGAGTGGAATACAAGCGGGCAGGCAGGAACTCATTGATGCTGTAAATTTGCTAGCTAACTCCAGGTAAAGGTTTTAGTTTCGAATCGGTTTAGTTTGGAGAAGACTTGCAGTCAAAACAAAACCAACTATCATTGGTTTCGTTATGTTCACTACAAAAAAAAAAAAAAAAAAAAACTGCTTGGGACGGTCCAATTGGTTATATAGCTATTGCAAATTGACAAAGTCAGTCAGCAAAATTTATAAATAATTTGGCCAATAAACATGTTGAATAATTATCAATCAAGATTTGCACTTCAAATTTGTTTTTGAATACATCATTATGTTTAAGTTCGACCGTTCATATATTGTTATCATAGTTTCTATCGATTTCTTCATAGTATACTAATAAATTAATAGTGTATATATGTTTAAGTAAACTTATTAGTTGGAGTATATTTGCAACATATCAATGGAGAATTCGGGAAATCCCAAAAATTTCAAAATATGAAAATATAACAATATATTAAACCTTTAGACACCTTAGAGCTCGCTTTAGGACAAGACTTAGAGAAAAATTGTTGACTTTCAAAAAAAGCGCAAAAAACTCTGAAAACACGCCTTAGTAAGGCTGTAAATGAGGTGACGAAACGAGAAAGCTCTTGTTCGTATTCGTGTTCGGTTCGTTAGGTTTGTAGCCTTGTTCATTTTCGTCTCGTGATCGTGACGAACAATTAGATAGACGTTCATGTTCGGCTCGTAAAAAATTGAAAAAGTTCGGCTCGTGTTCAGTTCGTTTCGTGAACTCTTAATGAGTCGAATGTGATTTATAAATGCTCGTTTAAGTTTGGCTCGGGTTCAGTTCGTTTCGTACTTTGTAAGAGTATAAATTAAAAAATATATATATATATATATATATAAACGAGCACGAGCATAAACGAAACGAACAAAGTTATGTTCATGTTCAGTTCATTTATCAGACGAACATTGTATTCTAGTTCATTATCAGTTCATTTATATATGAACGAATATGAACCTAGCATTAGCCGACATGAACACGAAGTTTTTCATGAACAACTTATCTCATTTACAGCCATACGCCTTAATACTTAAATAACTCTTAATATTGATTAAAACTCGTGTTGTGTGTCATTGGACCAAAATGGACTTACAAATTAAAGTGCAAAACAAATCAATTACCCATTTTTTAATAGGATATTGTCTATATTTTCTTTAATTGATAGCAATGAGTTTCTATAAGTCCTTAAATATGAAAGAAATGAGATATGTTTGAATGATACTCGATGTGAGACACTGAATTAGTATAATTTTCATTTATATTCATTCTGTTTACCAATATATAATTTTCATTTATATTCATTCTGTTTACCAATATAAGCTTTGTCATTAAACATTGATATACATATAAAATTGAAATAGATATAAATAAAAACATTAGTAAAATTTAACCTTTCGGCGTTCGTTAAATCTCATAAAAAACGTTTGACTAACGCTTTAGCGATTTAATACACTGAAAATATAGCATTTTTGCTCAGACACTCCTTATTCACTTACGCCATTGGACCCCACCTCCCGCATTTAATCCAGTCTATCTACTTTTGAAACCCTGTATCCAACAAAAAGTTTTAGTTCTTTTCCGTTAAATATAACTATAGGAATCAAAATCTAATCAACTTGCATGGTTTGTTTTTTGATCGGGTTGTTCTGTTCATGGGACTTTTCGGGTTTATGTAAAACACATACCTACAGGAATGATGAGACCAGGGCGCGTTCACTGCTAGTCGTGATTGTCATGATCATCGAATCACTTAGGTTTGATAGGATCACGATGTATTTCGGTACGGAAGGTAGGACACGTTCGCCAATCCCTGCTTGGATTCAGGATTTTGTGCGCGGTTGGGGAGGCCTCTCTGCCGCATTGCTCCATCATGATGCAGATAATAGTTTCCAACTTCCGCCTATGAACAACTTTGGTTATCTCCGCGACGTTGCAGCGGCGGTTGCCATAATTGGAATCATGAAGGGCTACCTTTTCGGTCCTGGTGGGCATAGGCTACACAAGCGATCGGAATTTTTTTCAGATGAAGGATATAATATCATTGAACACTACCCAGCAGGACGACCGCTGGTGGAATTTTTTTCGGTGATAATTAACCACGTACATGAAAATCCACACATTTATTGCGATATCTATGGCATGATCAAAGTTGATGACGGACTGGGTCATGAATACGTGTACAATCGAGATACAAATAGTTCTGAACTTATTCGGGCTGGTGAAACTATTTCTCTAAGTGGCCCTGCTCGATGCATCACAGCATACGGTAGTGTTAAATTAATAATTGCAGCAAAATCTCGTATTTTTCTTTAGTCATCTATGTTCTAATCCAACACTTGTGACCCGAGTCCGTGACTCATTTTAAAGCAAACCATTTTTCAGAGGCTTTGCACATGTATATTCAAAAAAAAACTTTTATTTCTTTTATCATTATGAATTTTGATGAAGTGCTGTTTTTGAAGTCATCTTATTTGAAGAGACTCTTGATTACAAAAACAAAACAAAAAACGTAGAATCAACTCTTCAGTCATTTTGTATTATTCTCCAACAGATAGCTTCACCGTCAATCTGGCTCTCATGAGTAGGGAGGGCTTATCCGAGGATCACGAAATCAGCAACGGGCAGATATCATGGGAAGTTACCTACATCAGTGTCAATAAGTTTGACACGCTCTTGTTTAAGCAAATCGAGGGCAGATTTGGTTCGGCCACACTGTGCTATGCAGTTCTAAGCGATGCAGTAGAGGCATTGATAGACGTTATGCTAATTAAAAATGGAGATCCGTGTGATGTTTATGGACTGCTTACATGTCACAACGCCAATCTCAACAGTGAAAATGTTCTTTTCCGGAAGAGACACAGAAAGTTTGTAAATGTAAAGCCTGGGGAACTCATTCCTTTGACGAGATCAGTAGTAGCTGTGCCTTTGAACTCCGACTTCATAATTTGCGCTGATCTCAAGGGATCCAACTATTTTTCTTCGGATGATAAGATTGCAAATGGAACTGCAACTTTCGCTCCTCAACTCGATGGTGCAGATGAGCAGATTATTCATGGTAACAATGGCAGTTATATCCGAATCAAGGTCTCTTGGTCTTGGAACGTCTGACCGTGACTGGAGGAGAAGAATATTTTTGCTGTGTGTTTATACGTTTTGTATATAATGTATGTCGGATGAAGAGCACTGAAAATCAAAATTTGATCTTCAATATCCATGGAAATAAAATTTTCTAACCAATGATGCTGTTTAAAACTCATCATTGTAAAAATAATAAATACATACTTTTCTAAGGCTTATTTGGTTGCCCACTAAATCAAAGTTGCTGTATAATTTTCTAAGGCTTATTTGGTTGCCCGGTAAATACTAAATACATATATCGAAAGATAACAAGCCTAAATCTATTATAGACTCTGGTGAAAGCGTGAAACTCTCATAATGCACCACTGAAACATGGCCAAAATAATTTAATTTCAAGACGACTCATCAAGAATTGAGTTTTGTTTAGAATTTGGCTAGAACCCTTCAAGAATAACAAATCCGACTAGTTATTATACTCCTTAGGAACAACTATTAAGGGTTTGAGAACACGTTTACCAGATAGGCCAATCCTATCCAAACTGTGTACAAATACAACAAATTGTTTTTAGCGGACAAGAGAACCAAGTTATTTTGAGTTTTGACTTCCGTTGGACAACCTCGAGTCCGGGATTACAGCTGTTCTAAAAAACTGTACACGTTGAAAATGTGTTTTCATCCATTGTGTGAAATTTGAAGTGAGAAACCGAAATGGGTTTATGCAAAAGAGAGGAGATTATTTGATGATCAACTCAGCCGACTCACTTCATCGGATGGCTGACAACACAACTTCTATGAGTTGCAAATTTTTGTAACTGCTGCAACCCAATTTTGCAATTCGTATTCTTGTTTCATATTTCTTAAGAAAATTTGGTTCCGAAATTAGCGGAACCGGAATTTCCCTTACAAAAATAAAATAAAATAAAGGGAAATAAGATTAAAAAAAACATGAACTGAAATTACAGAAAAATCAACAATTTTCACCAACTCTATAAAAGCAAAAAAAAGGTACGACAAAAGGCAAAGAAAGTTAAAAGATGTACAAGGTTTGCGAAACTATACAACATTGGTGAATCAAATGATGAATGATGATTTCTGAGCACTAGGAAGAAACTGAAAACATGCTTACACTGTCCTTAACCAAACCTCGAATATTAATTTTATGTTATAACACCAAATGATAATATGACATGCAGACGCAAACCATATCGGTCATATGAGCTCGTTTAGATACATAAACAGTTGCCTATTAAAGCGAAGAGTGGGGTTTTAGGGTAGAAGAGATGTCGGAGAGGGCTTGAACAAGCAATGACATTGAGTAAACAGCAACGTTTAACACTTCTTTTGAGCATCCAGGCACAACAATTTTCTCTACCTACATTATAAACAAAACATTAACATAAAACGCTTAGTCATAATTTTGCGAGACTAAAATTATGGCCGTGATAATTTTGTGAGACTGAAATTATGGGAAATTGCTCAGTGATAAGTTTTTGCTTAGTGATAAGACAATTAATGAATTGGTCCACCAAAGTTTTTGCTTCTAAATTTAAACCATGATAGTAAAATTAGATTTCTATCATGAACCTAATTACAAAGCTTTAAAATAGATTCAATATGCAGTCTACCAGACACGAAGTTTTCAAATCTACACTCTGGGTTACTTTGAGTTACAACTATATATACTAAGCACCGATGAAATAGGCCTATAACAATTAATAATAAATAAAGGACTAAACATTAATTAAATAAAACCAGTGTAATCTTTATTAATTTCCAAATGAAATGCAATAAACTGATTACAACATGTAGGTACTGAATCGTAAATAAAGCAAACGTTATCAGATTATTATTAATTAATAATCTGATGTACTGATTTGCAATTAAAAAAAACTGCCGGACTGGAAAGTAAAACTTAACAGCCGGACTGTTCTGTTATGAATTGAAAATACAGGACTGAATTGAAACTATACTAATTACAGAATTAAATTACAGAAATGTAATTACAGCAATAAAACAGAACTTTAAACTAATTACAGAATAGTACAAACAGAATATAAAAGCTACAGCTAATGACAGAATATTAGAAAACTGAAATTTAAATACTGAATTGGGAAAAACAGAATGTAAGTGCGGGAAATAAACGGACAGAATGTAAAAAATAAACGGACGAGGCTACTGTTAACAGTATGCCCTTAACCGATATTCGCCCAACCACCTTAAGGTTTCTGGTTGCGTTGGCGCTTCGATCCCAAGGTACAACGTCTCTCGGAAGACTCGCCGGAAACTGGCGACGAGTCTAAGTCGAGCTTTTAGTGGGTGGTTCTCTCTGGTTCTAAGATGCTATGAATAAAAATATATGCAGGCTTTTAGAGAGAAGATAGACTGATTTGAATGTGTGAAATGTGAAGGGATGGCTGCCTCTTTATAGAGGATTCTGAAACCGCATAATTAAATGTGGTCATTAACTTCTGGGAGTTACATCCCCAGAATCCGCCTCCAATCACTGCTGGAGTTTCAAACCTTTTGGAACTCTAGGGACTGCTCTTGCAAATATGCAAAAGTCCCTTTTCAGATTTAGTACAAGACCCAAGACCCAAGACCCAAGACCACCCGAGACCCGAGACATTCCCCAAATCCCGAATCCCGAGTCCCGAGTCCCGAGCGAGCGCGTGTGTGGTACACACTAACCCACTCATGGGTATGCGGACTTTATTAGTTTACCAACTACATGCGATGGACTTGTATATATAGAGTAAAAAACAACCTTGTTTTTCCAATGTGGGATAACCCTCATGGTTTATTCCTACTCTCTACTCCACTTTCCAGATTTCGGTTTTTCCCTCTTTCGAGTACCAACATTCGAGTCCAATTATCATTCACACCATTCCTCCGAATAGGTCATGCGATATACCGTTGCGAAGCTCGTCGCACGAGCTACTCAAACGCATAGAGTAAGGCCTCAGAAAAACTGAGGAGTCGCATTAAAAATTGACTCAAAGTTGGTCCCTGACCACTTTGGAAAAACATGTTTAAACTACATGTTTTCCTATTTTTTCCAACAATCCCCCACATGAATGCAATTGGCTCGAAAGCCCATGTCCTAAATGCAAATCAAGATAACCGCTAAAGTTCACTGCCTAAGGTCAGGTAGCGCGCGCCTTGAACCTGCCGTAGCGGAGTACCACTCAGAATACTGCTATTAGGTAGCTGTAAAGCTTTGAACCATCAAGCTTTGTGTATCCCAGAATGGCACCCGCACAGTGCCCTCTCTACCCACGTACTAGGCCCTTTAGTTGTTGTCCATATTTGGCCTGGACTGCCTTGGCAACTTCAACTCAGTGCTCTAGTGAATTTGCCCAAGCTCATCACATGGTACCGGCCTTACACACTAGTTATAGGTGTTCCAAGTCGAAAGTGTCCTGACTCACTTTACTCGACCGTCGAGTTACTTGGATCATTAAGAGCCTCAAGCTCACCCTTACAATGGTACAGGTCTATCACTTTGTCATCGCGGAGATGGGCTGGGAACTCCAGGTTCCCGAGTGCTTTGTTCGGTTGCCCCCACAGTTCAGTTTCCCTTTGAACCTATCAGGAAAGATTCCGTTTAGGTTGGGTTGCCTATGGGGGGGCCACCAATTTAATGGGCTTTAATCCCATTCCGTTCGATGACGTCTCGACTCCCACTTGAGTCAAGCCTTTAGTTAATGGATCCGCTATGTTTTCCTTTGATCTTACAAAATCTAAGGATACCACACCATTGGATAACAATTCCCTTACGGATTTATGTCTCTGACGTATATGTCGAGACTTTCCATTATACATATGATCCTGAGCACGCGCAATAGCTGATTGACTATCACAATGCATGCTTATTGCGGGAACAGGTTTCGGCCACATTGGAATTCCTTCCAATAGACTTCTCAGCCAGTCTGCCTCTTCGGTTGCTAAGTCCAACGCTATGAATTCTGATTCCATAGTTGACCTTGCAATACATGTCTGTTTGGAGGATCTCCAAGACACAGCAGCTCCTCCCATTATAAACACATATCCACTCGTGGATCTTGTGCTATTGGAGTCTGATATCCAGTTGGCATCTGATTACCCTTCCAGTACCGCTGGATATCTGGTATAGTGCACCCGTAATCGGCTGAAAACCTCATATACCTGAGAAGTTTCATTATGGCCTTCCAGTGTTCCTCATTTGGATTACTGGTGTACCTGCTCAGTCTACTCACTGAGTTTGCTATGTCTGGTCTAGTGCAATTCATTATATACATGAGACTGCCTATGACTCGAGAGAACTCCAATTGATTCACACTTTTACCGAATTTTTTTTTCAGGTTACAGTTGAACTCAATTGGAGTTCTTGACATAGCTTTACTGTCCTTGTCAAACTTGTCTAAAACTTGTTTAACATAGTGACCTTGGGACAAGGCATACCCTTCTGATGTTTTGGTAATCTTCATACCAAGTATTACATCAGCTATACCCAGGTCCTTCATATCGAAGTGTTGTGATAACATTTTCTTTGTGGAGCTGATTCTATCATTACTCCCAATTATGATCATGTCATCCACATAGAGACAGACTACAACACAGTCTCTTCCACTTCCTTTAGAGTAGACACATTTATCACACTCATTAATATGAAAACCGTTTGATAGCATAATTCTATCAAACTTCTCGTGCCATTGCTTTGGCGCTTGTTTGAGTCCATATAGAGACTTTACAAGTTTGCACACTTGGTGCTCTTTACCAGGAACTACAAACCCTTCTGGTTGTTCCATGTAAATCTCTTCTTCCAGTTCTCCATTTAGAAACGCCGTCTTTACATCCATTTGATGTATTTCCATATCAAACAAAGCTGCGAGTGCAATGACGATTCGGATAGACGTTTTCCTGGAGACAGGGGCATATGTGTCAAAATAATCGACACCTTCCGTTTGCCTGAAGCCTTTTACTACAAGTCTCGCCTTGTATTTCTCAATCGTGCCGTCAACCTTTAACTTCCTCTTGAAGATCCACTTGTGACCTAGGGGCTTGCATCCTTTCGGAAGATCCACTAGTTCCCAAGTGTGGTTTTGCATGATTGATTCAATTTCATTTTGAATAGCTTCTTCCCGATATTGGGAATCCGGTGTTGACATAGCTTGTTTATATGTCGCCGGTTCGCCTTCAACCATGAAGGTTAGGAAATCAGGTCCAAAGGAAGTTTCCTTCCTTGCCCTTTTGCTGCGCCGAGGCTCTTCCTCTTCCTCTGTCGGTTCACTTGCCCCCACATTTCCTTCACTGTTCAACTCTTCAGTTGGTACAGATGTAGGTAATTTCCGGGGAAAGATATTTTCAAAGAAAGAGGCCTCTCGGCTTTCCATATACGTATCTACGTGCACATCGGGATTGTCCGACTTGTGCACGAGAAACCGATATGCACTACTATTCTGTGCATATCCGATGAACACACAGTCCACCGTCTTAGAATCAATTCTCATCCTCTTAGGAGTGGGAACTAGGACCTTTGCGAGGCAACCCCAAACCCGCAGGTTCTTATAACTGGGTTGATGACCTTTCCATAATTCATATGGGGTCTTTTCTCGCTTCTTATGTGATAACTCGTTTAAAACATAGTTAGCGGAAAGTATCGCTTCCCCCCACATGTTATGGGGTAACCCAGAACTGATTAGCATAGCATTCATCATTTCCTTTAGCGTTCTATTTTTACGCTCAGCAACCCCATTTTGCTCGGGAGTGTATGGGGCTGTGGTTTGATGTATAATGCCGCTTTCAGCGCATATCTGTTCAAACGGTGATTCATATTCACCGCCTCTATCACTTCTCAATGTTTTAATCTTCCTATTGAGTTGATTTTCCACTTCGGTCTTATATAGAGCGAATTTCTCTACTGCTTCGTCTTTACTTCTCATTAAGTAAACGTAGCAGTATCTAGTACAATCATCTATAAAGGTGATAAAGTACTTTTTCCCTCCTCGCGTTTGTATAAACTTTAAGTCGCATACATCCGTGTGTATTAGACCGAGAGGTTCACTTTCTCGTTCAACATGTTGAAACGATGATTTCGTTAATTTTGCTTCTACACAAATCTCACATTTGTGTTGCTTATCAAAAACGAAATTTGGTATTAGTTTTAGTGAAATTAATTTCTTTAAAGAATTATAATTCACGTGACCTAATCTACCATGCCACAAATGAAATGACTCAAATAAATAATTAAACTCAGAATTTTTATTGGCCTCTTGGGCAACAGTCATTACAGTACTTGTGCTAGCCTCAGCTTTAGCACCTTTATTGGGAGCAGGTGTCCCTACGTTCAACTTAAACATGTCGTTGGTCATATAGCCACGGCCTACATAGACACCATTTTTTGTGATTACAATTTTATCGGATTCTAAAACTATCTTGAACCCGTTCTTCACCATCACCGAACCAGATACCAGATTCTTGCGGATATCTGGAACATGAAGCACATTTGTCAACCTCAGCTCTTTTCCCGAGGTCATCTTCATCACGACCATTCCTTTTCCTTCCACCTTGTAAGTAGCAGAATTTCCCATGAAGCAGCTTTCTCCCTCTACCGCTTCGTAGGTCTTAAACATCCACCTTGTTGAGCAGATGTGGCTTGTGGCGCCAGTATCCAGCCACCACTCTTTGGGGTTGCTCCCCACGAGATTGACCTCAAAGACCACAGCAGTAAAGTGGTCGTCATCTCGTCCTCCCTCAGCCAGATGAGCCTGAGCTGGAGCTTTCCTCTTCCCTTTGCCCTTAAAGTTCCTCGGGGGGGGCTTAGGCTTAGCAGCGCCTTTATTGTCATAACAGTCCGCGGCACGATGGCCGGTCCTGTTACACACAAAGCAGATTCCCGCAAATTTCTTTGCGACAACAGCACTGCCTCCGGTGTCGAAACGTTTCCGTTTGACGTTGGAGCTTTCGACCACATTGGCCTTTGTCATCGGGATGACAGCACCACCGACTCTCCTCACGGAGCGACGGTTGCTCACCTCGATATTGAGCTTCTCAATGAGCCCCTCCAACCTCATTTCCTTCCGCTTGTGCTTCAGGTAGTTTTGAAAGTCTTTCCAAGACGGTGGCAATTTCTCAATCATGAGTGCCACCTGGAAAGGCTCATTAATAACTAGCCCCTCAGCCTCAAGGCGGTGATAAATCAGTTGGAGCTCCTCAACTTGCTCCATGACACCCCTGCTGTCAGTCATACGGTACTCGTGAAAGTCCGTGATAACAAATCTCTTTGTGCCAGCGTTATTCACCTTGTACTTATTTTCGAGAGTCTCCCACAGCTCCTTTGCAGTAGCTTTGGGCTCGAAAACACTAAACAGCGTGTCATCTAGAGCACACAGGATATAGTTCTTGCATAGGTAGTCGGCATGTCTCCATGCCTCAACCGCAGAGAACGACTGCTCGTCCAGATCGTCCTCGCTTAGGACGGGAGCAGTCTCCTTAAGAAACCTGGTCAAATTCAGAGTGGTGGGATAAAACAGCATCTTTTGATGCCAACGTTTGAAGTTGTCACCCCTGAATTTTTCCGGTTTCTCCAGATGAGAAGTCGGCAAAGTAGGCACTGCCGAATACATCGGTGCCTTGCCCTTGGCCGCAGCCTTGGCTCTTGCCGCAGCCTTAGCTGCAGCCTTGGCCGTGGCCGCTGCTTCGACCGCAGCCTCAGATTTGGCCGTAGCATCCGCCATAGCGGCAGCCGCGGCGGCCTCAGCCGCTGCAACTGCGTCATCGGCGTTAGCCCCCACAATCGCATCGCCCCCAGTGTTATGGACATCTCCACCAACCACTGGGTCATGCTCACTTCCGATAGGCAACTCAATAGGCGACGTGTTTGTCATCTGAAACGACAAGACAAGACGTATGAGATACGCATACAATAAATTCTATAAACAAACACCAAAACTGATATTTGGGTTTGTAAAAGAATTATCAAACAAAATAAAATAAACTCTTTATCCTTTTGAATATCAATACGGTTGATATTAAAAGGATTAAAATAATTCTTATTGAATACCAATACGGTTGGTATCAACAAGAAAATAAAATTAAAATAAAACTGTTTGGAATTTATTCTTTGTAATTCAATTTCTAATATAATTTAGAATTGAAAACAAGAAAGCATTATTCCTTATAAAAAATAAATAATTGTATTAATCAATATACGAAAGAAACAACAGAATATCGGCTAAGATTGTTGGTTTCCGTGTACGAAATAACAATTAATAATAAATAAAGGACTAAACAGTAATTAAATAAAACCAGTGTAATCTTTATTAATTTCCAAATGAAATACAATAAACTGATTACAACATGTAGGTACTGAATCGTAAATAAAGCAAACGTTATCAGATTATTATTAATTAATAATCTGATGTACTGATTTGCAATTAAAAGAAACTGCCGGACTGGAAAGTAAAACTTAACAGCCGGACTGTTCTGTTATGAATTGAAAATACAGGACTGAATTGAAACTATACTAATTACAGAATTAAATTACAGAAATGTAATTACAGCAATAAAACAGAACTTTAAACTAATTACAGAATAGTACAAACAGAATATAAAAGCTACAGCTAATGACAGAATATTAGAAAACTGAAATTTAAATACTGAATTGGGAAAAACAGAATGTAAGTGCGGGAAATAAACGGACAGAATGTAAAAAATAAACGGACGAGGCTACTGTTAACAGTATGCCCTTAACCGATATTCTCCCAACCACCTTAAGGTTTCTGGTTGCGTTGGCGCTTCGATCCCAAGGTACAACGTCTCTCGGAAGACTCGCCGGAAACTGGCGACGAGTTTAAGTCGAGCTTTTAGTGGGTGGTTCTCTCTGGTTCTAAGATGCTATGAATAAAAATATATGCAGGCTTTTAGAGAGAAGATAGACTGATTTGAATGTGTGAAATGTGAAGGGATGGCTGCCTCTTTATAGAGGATTCTGAAACCGCATAATTAAATGTGGTCATTAACTTCTGGGAGTTACATCCCCAGAATCCGCCTCCAATCACTGCTGGAGTTTCAAACCTTTTGGAACTCTAGGGACTGCTCTTGCAAATATGCAAAAGTCCCTTTTCAGATTTAGTACAAGACCCAAGACCACCCGAGACCCGAGACATCCCCAAATCCCGAGTCCCGAGACCCGAGTCCCGAGACCCGAGCGAGCGAGTGTGTGGTACACACTAACCCACTCATGGGCATGCGAACTTTATTAGTTTACCAACTACATGGGATGAACTTGTATATATAGAGTAAAAAACAACCTGGTTTTTCCAATGTGAGATAACCCTCATGGTTTATTCCCACTCTCTACTCCACTTTCCAGATTTTGGTTTTTCCCTCTTTCGAGTATCAACATTCGAGTCCAATTATCATTCACACCATTCCTCCGAATAGGTCATGCGATATACCGTTGCGAAGCTCGTCGCACGAGCTACTCAAACGCATAGAGTATGGCCTCAGAAAAACTAAGGAGTCGCATTAAAAATTGACTCAAAGTTGGTCCCTGACCACTTTGGAAAAACATGTTTAAACTACATGTTTTCCTATTTTTTCCAACACAAAGATAATATAGTTCACTATTATGAGTCTGGATCTTCTACTCTCTTTTGCTCCCCCCTCCCGTGACTCTTCTTATTTTAACCCAGAATATTTATTCAAAAAAAATACGACAATTACGATTAGACATAAATCAATCTATTTCAATTGCTTTTTCTTACAAGAAAGTCGTACATTATTTAATTTGGAATAAAAATAAGAAATAGTGTAAAATAAACCATACCTTTTCAAAGTAAGCTTGAACATTAATTGTGTTCTCAACATATTCGTGGTCTATCCGACAAAACGTAGTAGCATTTCCATCCAGAATTGTTTCAAACTGAAAAAGACCTGAACTCTGCCAAATGATACATCAATAATTCTCTTGTCATTGATTTCAGATCACTGATGAAATGAAAAGTTCCATTGGCAACAGCAGAATTATGCACGAAAAGCAACATACGAGTTTATTTTACAATGATAGGTAACTTCGAACATACACAAATTTTCCAAAATCAATCATCTCACCAAGCTATGAATGAGTTTCCAAAAGAAGCTAACAAGTGAAGGGTCAGAGAATTTGAATAGCTGAATCAGTATGTATAGCAAGGTCATAGAAGGGGTACCATTTTGAAAAAAAATCTAATCGTAAAGTTATAATTTTAAGAGTTGGTAAATGGTAATTAGGCTCCAATGTAACTCTCTTACTGTGCACTTACGAGCTACCTTTTCTAATTGACCAAACACCAAACACACAACAAAATGGCAAAAAAGATTTAGACTCTATATTTTTTATATTTGCATTTGGGACAAATACTACAAATAAGGAATTAGGTGCCTTTTTAGGGGTATGACTTCTTTCGGGGTTGGCTGCCGTTTTTGAGGTTCAGAAAAGCAGGGTTGATCTAGCCTAAAGCTTTTACCCTTTAAGGAAAAATATCGTAAAAACTCAAATATTTATCTTAGCTTTTGAGTTAAAAGGAAAAGGCGAAACAGAACTGAGCTTAAAAGTTGCAACAAAACAAGGCCTTACGGAGGGAAGTCCTTGCCAACAACTTCATTTGGCCGTTCACAAAAACAATTGTTTTAAATTTCTCCATTCGCGAGCATAAAAAATGTTACATGAATCAAGTTTGGTTCCTAAGTTCTGGAAATTTATTTCAGTCCAGCTAACATTTCTCCATACTTCAAGAGTGATAAAGTTTCTACTCAGACTCAATACTCAATTAAGTCAAATTTCACTGAGTAAAAAGCTTCAATAAATAAATAAAACTACTGCACTATTTAGAAATATATTGCTAGACCAGTACAATAAGGCCTTGTTTGGTTGCAGCCTTTAAGCTTTCATTTTTCTCAAAATCTTAGTAACATTTGGTTGAAAAGATAAAAAGACATATTTTCTTGGCCTGGAAAAGGCAGAACATTTAAGCTTATTTCCTCAAAAGCTGCAACCAAATAAGCTCTAACTCTAATATGGTACATACGCAGTTAAAAGCTTTGCAAAATATGCTAAGAAGAAATTTATTGATTGCCTTAACCTTACCATGTTTTTATCTTATTTTTTTTTTGGATTTAATGATTGAAAAATGAATTAAGCAAAAGGGTATAAAAGAGCTCACAAAATAAAGTAAGAAAAAAAAAAGGGATGAAGTTTGCAACAGTTAAGTTTCGGCTACAAGAGTGGGACACAATAATACACTGAGAGAGTGTGTTTTTGATCAAATAAAATTGGGGCTAACAATGGTTGAAAACTATTTCAAACTAAAGAGTGGGACACACGGTACATGACAAATATGTTGTATCCTACACGGTTTATCTCGGATCCAATTTTGGTGAGCTGATATTTTTTTTTAGTTTGGCCTATTTATGCATCATGTTATAAAAGAACAATTCAACCTATCCTCAATAAAAAGTATGAAAAAAAAAATTAGGTAAAAAAATTTTGATCTGATTACGGATCCGATACTTTTTCGTTACGGTCGATAAATTTGATTTTTATTTCTAACATAACGTAATGTATTTGAAATACATCCGATACCTTTTCGGTACGGTTGATAAATTTTTAAATTTTTTTTACAGTATAATTTAGGATGTGCACACAAATAAAATATTTTAATTTTAATTTTAGTGTAGTAGTTATTTTGGATTAATTTATAAATGTTGGGTTTTTAATAGGTGACACACTTTTATCGGGTTTACAGTAATATTATTCTAAAATAACGTACCGTAATCACATTAGAAACCTTTTTTTTAACTATTTGTGTTACCGAACGGTGTATGTAGCCAATTTTACATAATAATATTTTCATAACTTTTGTTGAATCTTTGATGGGATTGTTTTTGATCGAATGATTTCTAAAAAAACTAGGATATGCTATCTAAAAAAATCAGAGCAGCAAAATAGATTTATTTATTTATCACTAGTCCGGTACGGTTTAAAATTACAAGACACCATTAATTTTGAAAAACAAATTAAATTTGATAAATTTTTAACATAGGAAATTAGGCTCTATCTAAAGTTCTTTGTAGATTATAGCCTAATAGCGTTTACAATTTTTTTTGTCAATTTATATGGTTTATAACAATTGGATGGAAATAATACAATTATCGAGTTTATACCATTATTATAATACCACGATTATCAGCTTCATAAAAAAAATATCTCACACATATATGACAAAAATGGTAGTTGTTTGTTTAATTAGAAAAATATGTTGTATAGGAAAAAATATATAATAAAAAATATTATAAAATTATATGAAAAAGGAAAAAATATAATTGACATGTATTGACCGAGTTGTGTCCTATGACAAATTTTTCGTTTTGATGTGTCCTACCTCACAACCGCACACGTATTCGTGCATCATATGTCATAAAACTTGGATATAATTATATTTTTATTTTGTTTACCAAAAACATTATTACATTGTGATTTTAAAAGTTAAATGTACTGACCTTACCTCATTATTGTCTCATTTTCAAAAGGCATAAGCTTAAAAGAAAAGTGTGATGGGTATACTAATATTCTACAAATTATTGTAAAAATATTAATATATTAAGTATTAAATCTTAAAAATGAAACTTTAAAAGTTGCTTCTAATATTAACAAGTAGTAACTTTTAGGCTTCAACTATATTTTGACAGAGTACTATTTTTGTTCAATACTATTTTAAGAAAAGTTATTCTAACATGGTGCATTTGCTATGGTGTTCCTAAATCCTAATCTTATTTAGTAGGGGGAAATTTTTTAAAACGGTATCTAACCTATCATTTTTTAATGATTTGGTATTTAACCTAACATTTTTTTAATCTGATATCCAACCTATATGTTTTGTTCTAATTTGATATCCAACCTATATGTTTTGTTCTAATTTGGTATCCAACCAAACATATTTTCTAATTTGGTAGGCAACCTATACGTATTCAGTCCAATTAATGGATTCAAATCGTCTCCAGTTATCGGTTTTTAACGCATAATAAAGTTCAACTCTTATATTAAAGAATTTAAAATAAAATCACTACTTAAAATGCTTGAGTTAATAAGGTTGAAATGACGGGATGAACTGAGCCCTCTAATTATAACGAAAATGTATAGGTTGCGTACCAAATTAGAAACTGTGTTAGGTTGAATACCAAATCACTAAAATCTGATAGTTTAGGTACCATTTTATCATTTTTTCCATTTAGTAAGTAGTACCGTATTACTTCTTATTTTTAAAAGGTGACTGTAAAGTGTAATCTATAAAATAACCAAATCCAAAATAAAATAAAAACGAAAAAAATATAAAAATGACAATTTAGTATATATTTAAAAACTTATTTACAAAAACCCGGTTGCTTTTAACTTGATAACCCTTTTACAAAAAAATACATATTTTGTGAACTTATTTACAAATAGTTATATGTCATTAAAAAATCTAAAAAAATATTTAAAAATAAAAAAAATAAAAAATAAAAATTTTAGAAAATACATTTTTTATACAAAAAAAATACCTGTGATCATGTCTAATACTGTTCAATCCTGTATGTCTAATTCTCTTTAATCCTGTCCAATATTTTATGTTTAATTCTGTTTAGTCCTATCTAATCATATCGAATTATGTTTGATATTATGTACAATTTTTTTGTTTTTTTAATATGTTTTTCAATTTTTTTTTATATATATTTTTTTATGACATATGTAACTAATTATACATAAATATATGTATCTAATTGTAAAGAAATATACGTAAATATATTTTATACAATTAATTTGATTGATATCCAACTATTTGTAAGTCTCCATACCACTTTAAAAAAAAACCACCTCTCTTTCTCTTTCTCCTCGACTAAATTAAATTTAGTTTCTTAAATAATCTGTTATATATTTTTTTTAATTATTATATATTTTTTCGGTTTCTATTTAATTATCCACTTTGAAACTACGTGCATGATTGGTTTATAACTTGTATAAAAATTAAATTTTAAAAAAAATCTAATTATAAAATTTAACATTTAAAATATATAATTAATTTTTAATTTTTTAATTTTAACAATTTTAATACAGCAGCAGTGCATACCTCTTTTCTTTCTTTCACACCCCTTGACTCTTTTTCTCAAGACTTTTCCATTGACTTTTTAATTAAATAAATAAAATCATAAAACCCTTTTTTTTTTTCATTTCAATTTCCAATGTTTACCCTTTTCCACACTCTTATTATTTCCTCTTCAATTTTTGGATCTGTCATTTAGGTAACCTCCTAACTTGTTTCTATAATCATTTTTTGAATTTTTTAAATATTGTTTTCTTCCTTATATTATTATTAAATTGTATGTTATTAGGATTTTAGTTACATTTTTGCTGAATGATATGTTTATCAAGTTCAAATCTTTCAGCTATTCGGGTTTTGAGGGAATTTTTTTATGTTGAATGATATGTTTAAAGTTTGGAAATTTTTATTATTGTTATCTTCCTTTAATTATTATTGAATTGTATGTTATTAGGATTTTAGTTACATTTATGCTGAATGATATGTTTATCAAGTTCAAATCTTTCAGCTATTCGGGTTTTGAGGGAATTTTTTGTGTTGAATGATATGTTTAAAGTTTGGAAATTTTTATTATTTGGCTTTTGGTAACATTTTTTGTTGAATTATATGCTGATTAAGGTTGAATCTTTTAGTAGTTAGAAGTGTAATAATTTGTTGATCAAGTTTTATACTCCCTCCGTCCTAAAATAAGTGTCCACTTTCCTTTTTTAATAAATTTTCTCTTTTTTATTTTTTGAAATATCTCGTTTTGGTAGTTAAATCATATCAAATATACAACTATAATCTCATATTATAAGTAAGAAATAGTTTTTGCTTGAAAATTTTGATTTTGTTATGCTTTTTGTTGAATTTTAAGTGAAATTGGTTCAAATCCTTAAATAGCACAGTTTCTAGGACACTTATATTGGGACGGAGGGAGTAGCTAATACTGAGATAATTTAACATATGTTATTAGGAATTTAGTTACATTATACGCAATGATATGTTTATCAAGTTAAAATCTTTCAGTTTTTGGGGGGTTTTGAAGGTATTTTTTTTATGCTCTGAATGATATGAAAAAAGTTTGGAATTTTTTATTATTTGGCTTTTGGTAATTTTTTATTGTTGAATTATATGCTGATCAAGTTTGAATCTTTTTGATACTTAGAAGTGTATATAATTTGTTGACCAATTGGAATCTTTTTAGCTGGGCAAAATTCATTTGTCCTTTTTACTAACTTTTGTTGTTTATATTGAGATAATTTAGCATCTGGGTATAGCTTATCTTCACTATATCAATTTTTCTCATGTCTATATATTCTGCTTTTGCCCGTATGCCGTATTGCATTGGGATTTTTAGTTACAATTATGCTGATTTATTTGTTGATCATTGGAGAGTTTTTACTGTGCTCAAACTTATTTTTCCATTTTACTATTTCCGTTGTTTATATTAACATAATTTGGCAAGATTATTTAAGGTGTGTTTAGTTTTCATTTCTGTTTATCCTGCTTCAGTTTGTAATGAAATACCCCATTTGTGTACTTCATTTAAGCTTAATCAAGGTGTGTGTTGTACTTTATTTATGTTTTTCCCATCTACTTAACATGTCTTTTATTTATATAATTACTACCAGCGCGAGGCTGGTGTAGAATATCGTGATGGTTTACTTAGCTATACTATGATAAAATATATACACCTTCACATAATTAATACACGGAAGTGCATAAACCTTAAATTAGTCTCTGTCTTTCGGCAATCCTAAATTTAATCTATCTACATTTCGGGTCTAATTGATGTTTTGTCATAATTAGAAGTAGACCCTTCCTTGTGAACCTTGATCGTAATTATCCTGTGTAAATTCTAAAATTATAGGTTTTTCTCTGTTGTTCAGTACTAATATTATCTATCTCCTAATCTTTCGTGTTTCTATACTCTGTTTTGCAACAGGATATTTTTTGCGTTGATACCTGTAATTAGGCGTAGTGATCGTATGAAAGGTACACGTGATGCGGTAACGGACAATGAAATGCGCGGTTCAGCTGGTTATAATGGAGCGAATTTGCTGTAAATTTACTAAATATACCCACAAAATAACTTCGAACTGTCGAATCAATGTCTCTCAATAAGGCCTATATGAATGGCCTTCCGGATTATCAAAGGGTTCAGTCTCAAGATTCTCATCCAACCAGGTAATGTTTTTGTTAACTATAATGGGTTCCTTAGAGTTTGTTTGGTTCTGTTTAAATATTTGTAGTTGTTCATCAATTCTGTAGTTTCAGGACAAAAATAGTGAAACTCCTAAGAAGCGCTTTTTCTTCATGTTACTGGTTCCGTGCCCGAGAAAAAGTAAAGGCATTGAAAACAGAAAAAAGTACTTAATTTGAAAATATTGTATGTTTCGAGGACAATTGTTTAGATATAAAGATTTGTTTGGTTACAGCTGCTCAGTTTTTTGCTTGTTCTTTAAAGCTGGACTTTATTTGGTTGACTAGTTTAAGTATATATCTTTTTCTGCTTTGTTGACCTGAATAAGCTAGAAACTTTAGGCTGGAAAACCTTAGTTTTCTTAACTCAAAAAACTCGGCTCATTTGCTTAAATTCTGCTACTAAACAAGCCTAGCTTTGAAATCAATTCACCAAAATGTGTTTCTTGCGGTATATTTTATCTGTAAATGGGATATTTCAAGCACTTCTTTCTTTTTATTTGCCAGGCCACAGATTGAAACTGATTTTGTCCCAAGGAGTTTGGGGAAAAACATAAATCAGGACCAAATGAATGAACCTGAGACAACGGTATCAAAGTTTTCAATCTCTTCTATGTAAAGGATGTAGCATTGTCATTAAGTGTATTAATAATACTTTCCTTTTGCTTCAAATTGCTGTTTATTAAGTTTTCAACTTGTAATGTTTAGGAACTTTACACGAGGGTTAGAGCACAAAAAGAGGAGATTGTTTTCCTTCGCCAGCAAATTGCTGTTGCATGTGTGAAGGTACCTTCCTCACAAAAGTCATTGCTAAGAGCCTAAGATATGTACATATAATATTATGTATATTTAAATTTATACTGACACTCAGCTGTGCTCTTTGTGTTATCAGGAGATGAAACTGTTAAATGAGAAGTATGCTATGGAGAAACAATTATCTGAGTTACGAATGGTTTGTCTCTTATTAATCTCATTTTTTTTCTTATGATCAGTTGTGGTTTTATTTGGACCTTTATTTGCTTGCTAATAGAATTAGTTGTTAACTTTACATGTCGCTAACTTGAGTGATAGGCTGTAGATGAAAAACAGAATGAGGTCATGTCATCTGCCATGGATGAAATTGCTCGCAGAAAATCCCTCCTTGAAGAAAATTTGAAATTGACTCATGAATTGAAGGTCAGTTATATTTGGGGTTTATTAAGGTTTAGTACACTAACCACCATGCAGTTCCAGTGATGTAAAAATTGGATTTTGTTTATTGAGAAACAATATTTGTTGATTAAGTACTCTGCCACGTATCTTCAATTGATATGATTTTCCAATTTAGTACATTTTTTGATAGATGGCATAAGTACCCCTAGAATTGAAAAATCATGTAAGCTGAGAATACAGAATTGACTACAGTCGACGGTCCACAAAATCGATAAAGAAGTGTCAAAAAAAAAATATAGTTGAGGAAACTTAATTGTGGTTTGTACTTCATAATTTAGTTTACAAAAGCTTAAGTATCTCGTTATAGTTGCGAAAACCAACCTCTTCAAGAACATGTCTTCGCCCTTTTTTTTCCATTTTGGTGACTTCCTCCTGTCTTTACACGCATTGGAAAATACATTTTTTATATTAATTTCAGGCTGCAGAAGATGAAAAATCTGTGTTTGCGTCATCCATGTTAGGGCTATTGGACGAATATGGTGTTTGGCCTCATGTTGTTAATGCTTCTTCTCTTTCAAACAACGTAAAGGTATAAATCATATTTTAGATAAATTTTCTTTTAAGACTTATAGTGTGATTTTTGGGCCGGTGATGCATATTGATCGCCTGCGATTAAGATCTTGCTTGGTTGCAGCTTTTAAGCTCAACTCTTTTGAATTGTAGCTTATAGTCTGGACTCTGGAGACTTTTTGGTTGATCTGTCCTTAGAAGCTTGAAGCTGTAAGTTGGATGAACCCAGTTTTTTATTAACATAAAAGAGTCCAGCTTATTTTCTTAAAAGATGCAATCAAACAACTCTGAAGTATTCAAAATATGTTTTGGCTTGTTTGGTTGCTTAGATTTAAAATCCCTAGTTCCAAAAATTTAGTTCTCTGATGTTTCTGGAAAGAGAAGCTTGATTTATTGTTTCACCTGCCTGTAAACCTAACTATCTAATGTCAAAATAAGGTTCTTCTAAAAAGTACTTGCTTTGTTGGTATTTTGCAGCTTCTACATGATCAATTGCAATCTAAGATCAGAAGTTCACATGTATGATCAACTCTTGTACTTTTTTTATGAGTATATTTTGCTTTAAGCTTATACAAATTATTTTATTCTGATCACATTCTTATTAAAAATTTATTTAACTTTTGATTGGCAGGCTAGAATTGGAGAGATAACAGGTGTAACAGGAAATGCAAGGACTAGTTGGTTTGATGAGGATAGCCATGGTCCAAGTTCTGGTCGCGGTTTCTCAAATGAACCTAATTCTTACACACCCACAGTACGTTGAGACAATATTTCGTGTGTTTTTCTTCAGAATAATGATTTATGATTGCCCTACTTTTTTCAGGGTGTTCCGAAACTGACTAAACCAAACAAACTAAGTCAAATAGACCAAATACCAATCCGAAGAGATAAAACTATTGATTTAATTTGGTTTTAGAAAAATAAAGACCAACTGAACTGGGATGGTTGTGGTTTCATTCATTTCGAAACCAATCAAGCCGATCAAATATAAACTTAATATATTAATATTTAGTTGTATTTATAACCAAACCAAAGAGGCAATGATTGGTTTGGTTTTGATTTATAGTTAAGTCTCAGATTAAATAAGAGTTCATCCTTTGGTTATCAATGGGTTTAGTTTATTTTGTTCTTTGAAGATAGAAATGAATCGAATTGGGAACACCTCTACTTTTTTCCTCGAATTGATTTTGTTTTTGTTTTTGTAAACAGGTGCCACAGTCTCCGGTCTCTAATCATTACGTACATGAACAACAAAACATATCAAGAAATTTGCATCAAAATGATCCGACCGTGATGAAGAACTTATCGCAAAATGTTGGGATGTTACAGATTTTCGATAAACCAAATTATCCAATGGCTTCCCCCGGTACAAATAGGTTAGCAAAAAACTTTATATTGTTGTTGGGATGAACTGTTTTTTTTTTTAAATATGTACGTTCTCAAAGAGTGGTTTCTAGAAATTTTCTAAAAGCACCATTGTTTTAATAACGGTTTTTTTTTTGCAGTTTACTAGACCAAGTTATCCATGTTTTTGATATTGTGCATCAACTTACTGTTTTCCCTAATTTTGCACTCATTCATAGGGTTGTTATCTCTTTTGTACAATTCCCTTTTTCTCTAGGGAAAAAAATGACATCAGCTATATGATTATAAGTATTTTCTGTACACGAATAGGTTTATTATCACTTTTCTACACTGGCCTATAGGTTTATTATCACCTTTTTTTTTCCAGTGGAAGTAAGAAACTAAATTTTAAAAAAAAATTAAGGTTGCTCTACAAAATTGAAAATGTTGATAGGAAGGTGTACTGAACCGCAAAAAAAATCCCTTTTTAGTTCTTATTTTTTTCTTAGTGAGAAATTGCGGACAACTAATGGATTGAATTTTAATAGTTCAATATCAGCCTCTAGAGTGAAAACTGAATCACAGCTAACAATTTATGCAGGGATGCTGAGGGCCTTATTAGTAATGAATCATTTGGTAGAAGTGGTATTGAGTTAAGATCAGACTCACCTGGGACTCATAAATCGTCATTTCGTTTTCGCACTGACCATGAAGGAGCTGGTTATTTTTCAGAAGGTAGCAAAATTGATTAATATTGCGATTTATATTATGGTAATTAAATAAGTCTGAAGACAATTGCTTGTTATTTGAAGAGTGGCCCGGAATTGAGGATTTTCAGATTATCGGTGAAGCAATCCCGGGAGGCAAAATTCAAGGTTGTGGTTATCCTGTTCGTGGAACCTCTGTTTGTATGTTTCAGGTAAAATATAATTACTTTTACAGTGCTTCTCCTTATATATTAGATTTTCTCTTCGAGGAGTTTCTTTTTAGGGCATTTCACATAAAGTGTTATATTTTGGTCTTTTTTCCCATTAAGCACCATAGGAAACTTTTCATTCCCATTTAGTTATATTGCATTTATTCTGTATTCATTTCTAAACCCAGATCTTTTAAGTGTATGCCCATTAAAGTGAAAATCACTTGATTGAACTGTCTGTCAATCAACAGTCAGTTTATTGAAGTATATGCTTATAAAATGTACTACCAAATGAGGACACGTTTTCGTTGCGAGAAAATAGAAATTAAGCCTTCCATTAGGCACTTAATGGTAGTTTTCTATTGTGGCTACTACTTTTCTAGAATGATTAATCCGGGACTGACACTAAGTTAACTGCTCTTTCTCACTAATAATTTTTTATTCCATGTCAGTGGGTTCGTCATCTTCAGGATGGGACTCGGCAGTACATAGAAGGTAAATATCGTCACGGTCTTTAATTCGTAAACATGGACCTTTTCGGATTTACTTACATGGCTTAAAGTTTTTATAATTAATTAAGCTAGGATAAAAATTTATTTGGTATTTTTGCGCACAGGAGCCACAAATCCTGAATATGTTGTCACTGCCGATGATGTCGACAAACTTATAGCTGTGGAGTGTATACCAATGGATGATCAAGGCCGTCAGGTTTATTTAACAATACTTACTTAAGACACAATGTTTAATTATCGAGATTACTTAGTACAGAGTATTAATTTGTGTAATCTTATTAGGGGGAACTTGTGAGGCATATTGCAAATGATCAAGGCAAGATTACTTGTGGTAAGTCTTTTGTTTGGAGGTTCCTTTGTTCATACAGTAACTTTGTTCTATGTATTAATGGTTAAGGATTTGTAACACTGTAATAAAAACTTGGTATATTCAGATCCAGATATGCAAATGGAGATCGATACCCATCTATCAAATGGACAAGCCACTTTTGGTGTTCTTCTGCTTGTAGGTTTCATTTGCTTTTATCTTTACGGGTCATAGATGAATATTTTTTCTTTATACTATTACTTTATTTCTGTATGAAGTTGTTTTCTGATGATAAAATAACCCAAGAAAAAAATGAAAAAATCCACAGAAAATGCTAATGAATTTCGAATGAATTGACAGCTGTTGAGAAGCCCCCTGAGTATTTATAATCTACGTGAACTTGTTGAAACATTTTATGGAAGCGAAAGCAGTAGTCGTTTGATTAAATATTTGTTATATTAGTTCTTGAGGAGTTCATTTGTTATGTACAGATGGATTCTTCTGAGAATTGGGAAGCAGCGACTATTAATCTAAATAGATTAAGCTACCAAGTTAACCTCAACAGAAACCAATCACTTGTAATTGCGGAAAAGTTTTCAAAGGACTTATCGGTATGTGTCTCGCTTTTAGGGTGTGTTTTGGCTTTAGGTGAAGCCAACACAGAATATATGTCGTATTTATCACTTACATTTTCGCTTTGTTTAAATATGAGCAGATCAAAATTCCTGGTGGGCTCACTTCTCAATTTGTCTTAACATGTTCGGATGGATCTTCGCATCCGTTTAGCACACACGATGATGTTAGGTAATATTTTCCAGCAGTGTAAATACTAAATACCAAATAATCTATCGCGAAATCGGATAAAGATATTGTTGTACCGATTATATTGTGCCTTATCTTATTCTTTTATAATATTTTCCCTGCAGAATGCGTGATACACTTGTTTTGACCATGAGGATGTTTCAAAGCAAGGTACGTTTTGTACATAATCAGCACATGAATATTTCGGTTAATTTTGGTGCTGATCTTTTAAAATCTTTCAGTTATAAGAGGGTATATTTTCTATAGAATGACCATCAGGCATCAGCATTCCATTTTGAGATACGATTCTTGCACCTTATTTTTACCCTGAATTGGTCCACTCCATGCTGTGGCAGTGGTTGAAGAGTGGTATTTGTGTAATGGTTGAAAAGCTTAGAGACTAAGATGCAATGTTCCATTTTATTTATTGATGGAGCGCATGAGTTCGGGGTAATTAGTGGGTGCAAATATCAATGCTCTTCCATTTTTATACTGTATTTCGGTTAATTTCCGTAGATCCTATCCAAAACATAAATTAATAAAATATGATAGAAATTGATCATGCGTCTAAGTGAGAGCTTCATATTTGCCAGCTAGAATTTGGCATTTAAAGTTGAGAACTTATAACTCAACCAGGTACAAGACCAAACCGATGCCAGTTTGACTTCGTATCTCGAAATTGTAGAACCAACCCAAGCCGAGTAGGGTGTATTTTTTGTTCAAGCTTAAAAAGCACGGAACTTGAAAGAAAAGAGAAACTGATTTGGCCTTAAGCTGGAAACATGTAATAATTTTTGTGTGGGAATAATGAAAAGGCATAGAGTTGAAATAATCCAAAAAAAAACTGAACACACCCAAATCAAACCAAACCGGTTCAATTACTTTCAGTTTCAAACCAAATGTTGCAAAACTGGTTCAAACTGAACCATAAAATAAAGTTATCTGTTTCAATTTTTTTGACAGCAAAACGAACGGTATTCAACCCAAACTGCAGCATTATCTTTTATTTGACACAGTTGTATACTTAATTAGTTTCTCTTAATGGTCTCAGGCATTTGTGTTAGTTTAAGGGATTTTGATACTTATGCATAATCATTTAGATTCTTTATGCATCTGCTTTAATGAACTGTATTTCACTTCAACCCATGTGACACAATAATTTGCTTTCATTTTTAATTTGTTTTCTTTTTTATTTTATTCTCTGAAACAGGCTTTGGATGAGAGGAAAAAAGGAAGAGCATAAATTTGGTGCTTCATCAGATAAAAGTATATCTTCTAGACCCTTTGGACAAATACAGTTATTAAGTTTTTATTTATTCTTTGTAGGCAGTGAAGAGAAAAAACAGCAACTCATCATAGGGTTCATAGTGTTTACTAGCTAGCAATGAAAAACTTGCATGTAATTTTTTTTCGTCCGTTCTCTCATTGGTGTAATTTTGATATAGTGCATTTTCTCTAAGTCTATACCAGGGTTAAAGTCTAAACGATGTATTGGATTGTAAATTTTTAGAAGATTTTGAATTAGGCAAATTCATGTTATAATATTTTTGACAGAATGAATAAAGTCACAAATCTTTACTATTTTTTAATTTTGAATGAATGTGACAGTGACTAATAATGTAGAAGTGTTTAGGTGATGTGCTTATCTGGCCGTTTTATATATACTTTTTGGTTCTTAAAGTCAGAGAAGGAATGGGACAGGGAATCATTCTGGTTCGATTTTGGTGAAAATTTGTCCACGTTAGGTATTTTAATTGGATTTGATTTCCTTCTTAGTATTCCTCAGTACCTCCACTTTTAGAATTCAAGTATCAAATAAAAGTTTCTGTATGAACATATAAATCTAGTAAAAACAAAAACAAATCGATAAGTTGAATTCATGAAAACCAAAAATAAGAAGCTCAAGTTCGGAGCTGCAAGCAAACAAGCCGAGAGAACTCAAACATGACATAATTTCCTGGTTGCTTGTAGTTTTGTTAGATTAGAGACAGTTTTTTATTTCAAGATTATTATTTCAAAGACAATTGTGTATATACTGATTTAGCATCTTTCTATATACACTAATTTAAAAAATTATAGATTTGTTGTGTGACATATTAGCTCACATATATATGCATATAGATATGAGGAGAGAATATAGAGAGAGACAATAAGGGAGACTTTATTAATCAGAATGTATATGAATGAATGTGAAATAAAAGACCCTAACCCTCTTTATATAGATAGAGGGGTAGGGTTATAAGCCCACTTGGGCCCATAAAGTGCAAGCCCAATAGTCCAATAATATCCTACAACACTCCCCCTTTGGACGTATTGAATTCTTCGTCTTCATGCAGTCGAGTTCATTCGCAGTGCTAAACACATAAAAACCTTAGGGACGAAAAACCTAGTGTGGGACAAAACCGGTACCTAGGAGAAACTGTGTAGCCGAATGATATAGGCCGAAATATCATGTAAGTAACTAACCACAAAACAGTGTGCTTCATCAAAACCTTGCCAGAGCAAACCCAATGGGAAAATCTCTGATCGAAGGAAAAAGAGTGCAACAATGGTAGTAGTAGGGATCAACCACAAAACAGGTGCCTCATCAAAACCTTGGTAGAGTAAACCCAGTGGGAAAAACCTCTAGTCGAAGGACAAAAGAGTACACAGTGGTAAGAAGTATACAACAGGATACTCCCCCTAATTTCGGCAATCTAAAGTGAGATATGATGGGAACGTGTCTCGCTAAAAACCTTGTCAAGGAAAACCCAGTGGGAAAAAACCTTGGTCTAAGGACAAAAAGAGTACACGGGCATGCGACTGGATGCTCCCCCTCACTTGCACACGACAGGGTGCGAGGATTTCGACTAAGTAGTAATTAGTGTAATAAGCATTCACCTGGATGCTCCCCCTCACTTGCACACGACTAAGTGCAATGATTTCATATTCGAATAAAGAGTACGAGCATTCGACTGGATGCCTCATTTACTTACATACGACTGGATGCAAGAAAATCTAACGTGGAATAGAACGAGCATTCAACTGGATGCTCTTAAACTTCATTTGTGAAGATTAATTTCGGCGAGAAATGCTAAATAGCATAATGTAGTCATGTCTCTCTTGATCAATAACAACAAGTTGTCCTCAAATAAGACAAGTGTTTTATCTGTATCGTGAGACAGAGCATATGTAATTCAAATATGGCTACTACTAGCTCGAAGCCATATACACTCTCTAGTCGTCTCATAGAGCACGAGATCAGAGTGATTCGTTTGGAGTCATTCCAAGACCTCCAAGATATCGCCTTATTCCTAATGGCAAAGACATACCATGTTAGGAATATCACTTATGCGGGTCTGATAACTAACCAGCATCGGTATAACCGAAAAAGGGTTGCGTTAATTCGAGTACCGAAGGGGGTAGGTACACTCGATGACGCAAAATGGGATAAGACAAGCCCTCATCCACAGTTACCTTAAGGTAATGGGAAAATGTCTTTTATGCCATTTCGATGGCAGTGTGTTAGCGCAATGTTGTGTCGAGCTATACCATTCACAACATACGAGATGTTCGTCATAGCACATTAGACCAAGTACAATGATGCGCTTATTGTACTTAGATATGAACATGATGGTTCAATATCTCTTCATCGTCTCATCAGGGACGGACTGGGTCTATATCAATGTCTAGTGATCGAACGATCATGGGAGAATCTGACGACTTAGCGTCATGATGACTAAAACGTTATAACACCTTCTGGGTGTAGTCTGAATCATGGACTTAGATTCAATCTTTACGGGACTCGATCATCGGGCCGAGTCACTACCGTGTCTTCCCAAGATCTTTCATCTCGAAGGCAAATCCAAAAATGGATCGCGTAATAAAACACGCAAGGGCATAATACTTGTTCAAGTATCCTAAGCTGATCAAGTACTCACTTAGGCGGTATACCACATCCGCTCGGATTATATTAATCCATATAGTGAACGTATCAGTCAATTGAGATCGTGTTCCATGGTCAGGAACTACTTGATTTAAGCACATGAAGTCACACAGGGACCTTCATCTATATCTCTTTGTCTAAATCCCCATAGAGATAAACCGTGACCACATTCATGGCTACATACTCAGTTTTTCGGAAACTACTAAACTGGTAAAGTAGGGGACTATTATAATGTCCATTACGAGTAAATCAACCATCTCGTAATCAATTCCAAGGTGTGAAAGAAGCCTTGCGCTACTAGGCGAGCATTCTACAATCTCATTATTCTCATCACTTTTCCTTACGAATAACCAAATAAACGAACTCGTTTAACATTGGTGGTGTTGGAACTACAGGTCCGAACACACTTTCGCTAAGGAGTCTACTTGGATTGCAAGTTTCCATTAGTACAGTCTATTCTACGTTGACTTCAGGCAACGGTACATGGTTCTCTGTCATAATTTGTTCATATTATCAGTCGTCACCGAATATATGAACAAGTAATCAATGACAGTCTCGTTTCGCTTCAATATCGTCTAAGATATCATGATCGACAGATATTTCAAGATTTTAGGATGAGGAGGAAATCACACATCTCCTTGATCCTTTATAATCTCGTGCGACAAACGAGTTTCAGTTCAGTACCTTTGGGGCTGAACGAATTAAGAACCTGTCAACTTCCTCATATCTTGGGAAGGACGACAGACTGACGGCCGACGACAGCGTCATTTACTTGGCGGGTTCGGCCAAAGCAACGTGTTACGACAGGAACACGGCGTCCGACAGGGACGTCTATCCTTGCAAGCATTTTGCAGTAGGTATAAATGATCTCGTGACATCTCATAAAGTCATTAAATGCATCTGGCATTTAGTTAGACTTGAGGGAGTCTATGCACTTACTTATCACTAAGTGCAGTTTTGGGGATCAAGCTAAGACTGAGTGGGTTATGCCACGTTACTTCATGTCGTTCCTTATCAACGGTAATGTGCAAATCTCCCCCTAACGACGGGGAGAACAGTCTTAGCGATGTCACTTTCGCATATCATGCGGTAAAGAGATCGCTTGCCAAGGTTACTCTATCAAATGATAGGCAGGAGATTCATAATCGACTTATGTCCCCTTCAGAGGTCCATATTTTGAACGCTATAGCGGCTCAATCAAAATATTAATTAAGCATTCCAAACACGCGTTAATATGAGACTTCTGGCTCATAACCAGTAACCAGCTGGTACGCATATGGTGTTTGAGTGTCTATGGGCCTCATGACAGACCAATGCAGCAAAATAGCATAACCTCACACGGAAAAATAAATCTTGGTGTGCAAGACCAAGAAATGCGTGCAATCATTTGCAGCCGCATCATCAAACTTTCCGTGAGTCCATTTGGGTCTGAACATAATCGACAGGATGTTCAATTTCCAAACTCAAGTAATTCAAATCGAAATTTCGATTCTTACTCTTCGGTATTATCAAGTCGACTAGACTTTTCAGGATAATCCGGATCATGAGCCATCAACTTAATGATAGGGCTAGAAGTTTAGGAAATGCTGCATTTCTGTGGACAACAATAATCATGTGACCTTATTGTCGATGCATCAACCATAACCATTTATATTTATGGTCCGTCTTATGGTTGGATAAGTCCACAATAACTCCTTCAATTCTTTACAATAATTCTACGAGTTCTTTTCGTGATCTTTACACATACTAGTCTTTCAAAGTGAGCATTAATGGCATGAATTTCGGATTAATCACGAAATATATTCTCAGAGAGAATCCAAATGCGATGCGATTATAAATCAAGCATCGTCTTTTGACCCGGGAATATCTCATCCGGTCAATGCCACAATATCAAAATGCTCTTATCAATCGATGACAGGCGAATGATAATACAGACAATCATGTCTTAACATCTAAATCATTTATCATTCGACGACAGGCGAAATGATAAGGTAACTTTAAATGCTTTAAAGAATGTGGTAGCAACCACTTGAAAGACATTTCAACTCCTCTAAAATACGCTTTTGGTCGTATTGAATGGAGGCTATGTAAAAAAAATTTAATTCTTTCATGAGCTATTACCAGATAACACTGGTTTTCTCGAATATTTTATAACTCAACAAGGTACGACAGGACCTATAGGAGTATAACGCCTCATATTTGACAAATCAATTTGGGTTTACCAAAGATTTCGATTTGGAACGACAGGTCCAGAATCGTTGTCACTGAGTACTCTTTTAGGCAAGTAGTTGGTGAAATTATGTGGTACACTGTTACCCACTATTTTCAAAAAAATCAACTATCCCACAAGTATTGCCTAAAATTTCATAATTTAAAGTTTGGTCACATTTGTCAAAGGAATTTTCTCAAAACACTTTAAATTATTTCGAGAAATTTTGTAAACAGGCAAACCATAATCCAAAAGTATGGTCCAAATGGAAAAATAATAATCCAAATGGAAAACATAATCCAGATGAGCGAAAAAATGGCTCAATGATTTATCAAAATCAATAAAGAAAGGTCCCAAACTCATTTGAGACACAAAACCGGGGGTCTCAAGAGTTTCCTTTCAGTTAGCTTTAACCACATTAGCATCGATTTTTGCACCTTTGTAATAGTTTTGAACTATTTAAGGAGTAACCGTGCATGACCTTTGTCTTTATAGCATAGAGTTGCCTCATTGAGCATTATCTCTTGCTTTGTGACAACGGGTCATATTGTTCCTTTCAATTACTATCTTGGAGCCACATGTTTTCGATTTTGACGATTGTCTAAAATCTCGCTTGGCTAGGCGATTCATCGGGATCGCGACAGTTTGAGACAAATAACACTTGTCTCGGTTCTCGATTCGTGGAAAAAAATATACACGAAGAGCATTAATATCAGGCAAACAATTCGCCATTGACCCAATAGGATTAAAACTACTCATCGAGGTAATTTTCTTATCCAATAACAGATGGGCGATAAAGGAACGTGGTGAATATAAATTCACGATACTGCTTATGGAATACAATTTCCAAGCTAGTATTTTGGTGAAGGATAGCTCCAATATGTCAATTTCAGACATTTGTTCACCATAGACGTCATCACGTCTCAAATGTGGCGACGGAATAAAATCAACGCCTTAGAATTCATCTCGAGGGTAACAACAAACTCGTGTTTTACTCATCAAAGATGGCATCCAAAAAAAAATTGGGCATCACATTTTCACACATCAGGGTGAGTAACATGTGGTGACGGATTAAAATCAACGTTTATACAGTCATTTCGCAAGTATGTTTTACGATTTTTCTCATCATAGATGGCATCCAACATGTGTTGGGAGTTCTGGATTATTTATCATATAAAACGACTGGTTTATATGTTTATGGTTTGCACAAGTATAAACGTTTTTTCGAAACGACAGGTTCGAAAACATTAGTTTTGCTTTTCATGTGAATCGGTTCTCATTGATCGAACGACGGGTCGATACTGAAACACCAATTCAGCGAAACATATATCACTATATAAACACACTCGGGGAAATTATTATTTAGTCAACCCCTTTCGGTAGCTCTATTTGAACACGACCAGGAAAAACGGTGAGGGGGGTGGGCACGAATGCCTCTTAAAAACCGACCTCATTAGGAGAACGACTTCCGCCTTTATCTTTCCTAGACATCGTATCCAAATAGGTGAGCCTATTTGGGGAAGATTCATAATTTTTCCAACTTAAATGTGAATATATACGATTTTCGCATTTTATATATGGCAATAATATTAAACAGCATAGAGAATATCTATTTAGATTAACCACACATATATAAACAGGCAGTAAATATATTTTATAATCTATCTAATCATGCAGTAGATTTGGTGTTATAAACAAATCAATTTAAGATTATCAATCAATCCATGAAGATTCTAACATATCAAGTCAAATCAATTTAAGATTATCAATCAATTCATGAAGATTCTAACATATCAAATCAAATCAATTTAGGATTATCAATCAATTCATGAAGATTCTAACATATCAAGTCAAATCAATTTAAGATTATCAATTAATCGATGAAGATTCTAACATATCAAATCAAATCAATTTAGGATTATCAATCAATTCATGAACATTCTAACATATCAAGTCAAATCAATTTTAAGATTATCAATCAATCCATGAAGATTCTAACATATCAAATCAAATCAATTTAGTATTATCAATCAATTCATGAAGATTCTAACAAATCAAATCAATTTATATGCATATTATTATTTTTTTCGTTTGCCTTTTAATAAAAAAAAATTATATGCATGTGTGTGTATATTTACTAAATATTGTATCTTTATCAACCATATGTACTGTTTTCGTATAAGTATTATGCTACAGGACCATGCGTGTAATTTCAACAAACTATATATTTATTTACAGTAGTACACATAATTGTGAATAACATAGTAATCATGGCAGTAATCATGGCAAGTTTTAATAACATAGGAGTAGTATAATCACAGTACTAGTAACATGGCAGTAGCATAATGTTTTTTTTTTTTTTTTAAAACCTACGCAGGCTGGAATTGTAATCATGCAATTGCTGTAGTAACATACAAACATGCGTTGTAATCATGCAAGACAGTACTAACATACAAACAGTACAGTAACATACAAACAGTACGTGTTGTAATATGTAACGTGTACGGTATAAACAAAAATTATATCCGGGTACCTTACGCACGGTATGTTGGTGAATGTCGATATAGCAAAATCAGGTTTATTGAATCTATAATCCGTACTTCGATCTCCGAGAGCAGTGCTGATAACGTATTGTGTGACATATTAGCTCACATATATATGCATATAGATATGAGGAGAGAATATAGAGAGAGACAATAAGGGAGACTTTATTAATCAGAATGTATATGAATGAATGTGAAATACAAGACCCTAACCTTCTTTATATAGATAGAGGGGTAGGGTTATAAGCCCACTTGGGCCCATAAAGTACAAGCTCAATAGTCCAATAATATCCTACAACAAGATTTATTTTGTGTGTGTTTTTAAGTCTCAAATAATAATAAAAATATCCACGTGGCTTCTAAGAGCAAGATTACAGGACATTATTCGGAAGGAACGAATCATGTCGGAATTGTGGTTGAAGAGGAGAGATGAATACCGTGAATTGACAGGAACAAGAAAGATGTGATTGAGAATCGAAGGCAGGTTCTGAGAGAAAATAAAAGAGAAAAACAAACAGAAAATAGGGAAAAAATGACTTTTATTATTTGCTATTATGGACGTTTTTCTTTCCCCCTAACTATAACCTTGCCATGATTGATTTTTTTTTGTTAGCTCCTGGTAGGTGTAACGGTGTAAGTGTAATTAACGGACCGAAGTTGTCTATCAACTTATATATTTTTTAACCATCTATAACTACTTTTGCATATATCAAATAATATCTCAACTCGGGTTGTCTATTTAATTTTCTTCACTTGAATATGCACTTGATGTGGATACTCCAACGTCTATACTAACTCGTGGCTAATACGACTTTGCCACCTTATATGTAATTCAACTGTCTGAAAATATGTACTTTCACTTACAAAATAATCTCCATTTCAGTTTGACAAAACGAAATATCACAACTTCTACCTTGATAATTACATCTTTTCAGAACACGAATAGGCCTTCTCATATAACAATTATAGTGATAATAATAATTATTACAGTGATGATAATAATAATAATAATAATAAAAAAAAAAGTACTTTCCTTTTGCTTGCAAGTGTATAAGAACATTGACAGGATAGCAAATGTGGTCTCCCCACCAGTTTTTATTCAAGTCTTTGAAGGGAAATAGAGAAACTACTAAGCAAAAGCTCCAATCTAAATTGTTGTGTAAGCAATTCATTAGACATGAAGGTCCCAATACATAAAGGTCCAATCTCACCTGCCAGTTACTTTATAATTGCCCCATCTTTATTCTACGAAAATCAATATAACCCAAAAGACATGTAACACTGTAAGACGAGATTAATCATGATTTTTCTTCTTTAAGTTGCATTATAGGTTTTAATTAAATTATTTCACCTTACAACTTAAGATATGAAAACACCTATCGATATTATTCGACATATTATCAATATTATTTACGTTGTAATTGAGATGCGGCTTGCCTATTCGGGAAAATATTGCTTACGTCGGACAACTTATTTCCTCATGGCAAGATCAAGTCTGTTTGAAAATATGTTTTTGAATTATTTGTCTATGAGACATTATATGCTTGTTTTTCATTAATTATTTGCAATTGAATCGCCATTGGAGTATATAGTACTGTATGCCATCTTTATATATTCTTTCATGTACATCGATGCCAATGTTGTCATAATTTCACTTGTGCATTAAGTTAACAAGCTTATTAAAATTCAATTTTCTCTGGAATTTTTTTATTTTAGAAAAGGTATAAAAGTTTAAATTAGTTAAACAAACATTAGTTTTACAGAGACTCAAATAAGACGTTGCTTCAAAACTGGAACCAAACAAGCATTAATCACCAAACATTTATAGTTTTATTACTCCATAAAATTCTTAAAACAAATAAAAGATAAAAACTTGCACATTGGTCAACAACCCATCACCCATAATTGAAATAAAACCAAAGGGACTCGAGAAAAAAAAGAAGATAAGAAACATAAAGTAATACCAAAAGGCAACAAGAGAACATGAAGATGCCAGATCAAAAATAACCATCAACCTCTTCTTCTTCTTCCCCACATTCTCACTCCCCCTCTAAAACAAAAAAAAAATGGGCTCCATGAACTCCCCAAACTCATACTACACATATAGAGATTGTTCACAAGGCATTTGTAGCATATATTGTCCACAATGGTGTTACCTTGTTTATCCTCCACCTCCTCCTTTCTCTTTAATTAATGATGATGATGACTACCCTTTCAACTTCTCCCCTCTCATCATTGCGGTTATCGGTATCTTGTCAAGCGCTATCCTCTTGATTGCGTACTACGCGGTCCTATCCAAGTATTGTAGAAGAAGAGCAACATCAAGTGATGCAAACCAGGTTTCAAGTTTTGAAACTAATCAAGTTACTCATCATGATCATTACCAAGCTAGTTCAGTCGGGTTAGACGAGCGGACTATTAAGTCTATCGCTGTTTTTAAATATAAGAATGGAGAAGGGTCGGTTGATGGGACGGAATGTTCCGTTTGTTTAAGTGAATTTCAAGAAAATGAGAATTTGAGATTGTTGCCTAAATGTAACCATTCTTTTCATGTAGTGTGTATAGATACTTGGTTGAAGTCTCACTCTAACTGCCCTTTGTGTAGAGCTAATGTTGTTTCCAGTAATCCGGTTACAATTGCTCAAAATTCTTTAGATGTTAGTGAGTCTACAGTTCAAGTTCGTCGCGGTGATAATGTACCTTTGGTTGAGGCAAATGGTCACGAGAGAACAGAAGATGATGGTGTCAATGTTGAGAATCGAGAAGTAGAGAGACCGAGTTCTCTTTCGGTGGCTGATATTTTACAAATTAGAGACGATGATGATGATATTGAGATGGGAATAACACGGTTTTGTTCAGGGGTTGGATCTTCGGAAAGAGATGATATGACGAAAAATGGTTGAAATGAAGAGATCATTTTCTCCCAGCTGAATTTTCCTTTTAGGTACTTCTTGTGCATAATACAAACGTTTTGTATCTGATTTAGATAAAAAAAAAACAGCTGCTGAATCTATCATATACACAATGAAATATTTATCAACTTTAATCTTACCTCGCAATACTTAATACCGTTTTTGCTCAATTATGATTGGTTCAGGCAACTTTAATAGGTCCAATTGAGAACCCGCCGATGGCCAACTAAGAGATGAAGAAATAATAAATATTATTATTGTTACACAATGGTCGATTGTAGGAACATACGTAAGAGACATTTTTGAGATTAGCTGCATTAGCATCATATCAATAATCGATCGGGTTGATTTTATTTTTTCCGTATGGTTACATAATTAAGTCATCACAGGCTAATATGCTTTAATTTCTATGGTCCAGATGTTCCAACTTAGCACGAACATCGTTTTATGCAATGTCTTGGGATGCCTTCTATCAAACTGTTGACATCAACAGAAAACTTCCTATATTACTTTAGTCATTGTCAGGCAATCTATTAAGCTTGCCAGAAATTGTATTTAGGGCAAAAAAGTAGTGTATGTAAGAAAAACACTCAAAACACTCGCTCGATAAAAAAAAGAAAAAGGAATCGAAATCGAAGGCATATATTGCTTTGCTAAACAGCGCAGATAACTCAGGGTTGTCGTTGAAATTTGTCTGTACTCCTTCCTGTACGGTATAGATGCTGAGACATGTGACGGCGAACTTGAACGTTTAATTGAAAGAAAATAAGTAACTGCCTCATTTAGATGTGCCAAACTACGTCTCTTTGGTGTGTGTATGTGGTGTAAGTGACAATCTTCCATGTTAAATACAGGAAGTAATAAGATCATAATCCAGCTTCTGATAAACTCTATAAGTAATAATGCTAGTACATGAATATGAGGACTAAAGATCGGGGTCCTGTTTATATATATATATCATGAAAATAAAACCCACTAGAATTGTATCAAGAAGTATTGACTATTTGTAATATGCTCTCATACTAAAATCAAGAGAAATATTGTGCAAAGGGAAACTGATGCTCTTCTAGAATAGCTAACGAGATTAATCTTTATATAGAGGGGCAGCTTCAAGATATAGGGTCTTTAAGTTTTTATAAATTCGAGTGTCCGTTAGCTAAGTTCAAATTGAATTACAAAGTAGATATTTCTTCTTATATTTCTATATCATAAACGATGAAAATGTATAAAATTGTATCGACTCCTTTTCTTTGTAGACTCGCTGCGCATGCAACAGGTTGATGCTTTGTTTGAAAACAAACACTGCTGCTTGAGTAAAGCAAATAAGAAAATTTAACCCCGATTGAAAATTTATCTTCTGATCGTTAGCTATTAATAATTGTGTTGTTATGGCCTTGTTATATTAAGGCAATACACAAACGTTAAGCTAATTAAAAGTTATGTGTTAATCACTTGATATTGTAGATTGTGCTTGATTGCATTCGAAAGATTGTCCGATAAGTTCCAAGATGGTATATTCACATGTCCAAATCAATGGGTAAAGTGAATTTAATTCGACTTTAAAGTAAGATACTTGGAAGAGCCTTGTGGGGGTGTATTTCACATCGAAGAGACATGAGTCTTATTCATCAGTATATATAAGTATGTGTAACTAGCATTGACAGCCACGGTCATGTGTAATTTAATACATCGAAGGCATGCAAGAGTACGAGTATTTAAAATCCAAGAAGTATGGAATCAAATCCACGAGGAACGGTTCATTTTATGCAAAGATATGCTCTTTAGAGCTCTTTTAAAGGCTTTTAACTTCTAAATCTAAGCAGGAAGACATTAGTTGCTGGAGTTTTTTCCTCGGACGATTCGATTTTCTCTAAGAGATGATGAATTTTTTTGTGATTGTTGTGAGCTTTTGTTACAAAAACTACTAAATTACTAGTTCGTCAATCCTGTATGCAACTATATATTCATATAAGATATAAATTTAACGTTTCTAACCTACTAATAAACTGACTCAAGTAATCAGTATTTCAAAAAACAGTAAGAAAGAGCAGTATAACATAGCAACGAGTAATAATAATGGATTAAAATAAGTCAATATATCGAATTGTGAGCAAAAGCGAGGCCTTAGTCGCTACGAGGAATAATAATGGTTAATGGATTAAAACACACTCTCCCTCCAGGGGCGGACCCGGCGGAGCCAGGATTAATCATAAAGGCTGTACAAATCAAAGTGTTATTTTACGGGGTTGCAATTTTTTAAAATTTCTTATAGAAAAACTGAGAATTTCGTAAATTGTGGGGGTGCAATAGATCCGCCCCGTTCTCCCTCTCTAAATTTCGAATCATAAAATTGAACACTAGTAAAGAGTGACCTTGCTGGAGGTGTATATGCTAAATTGCTAATATACAAGATAATGATAAACTTACCCTATCAAAATTTTAATTTTAACCTCAAAATTCTGTTTTGATAGCCCGTTAGCTAGCATCACCGTTTAGACGTTGTTACCGGTTAGTATAACGGGTTAGGTTCTTGTAAGTTTGGACCTCTTCACTCATTTTGAGCCTTGGTCTTCTTCAACTTTCGGTCTAACACCAAGCACTTCGTATTTCTTCTATTTTTGGGCCTTCAAAACCTTTAGTTTTTCGAGGTCGTTTTATATGAGCGTTCTTCTCGTTCAGCTCTCGTTTCTCTATCAAATAACCGTGTTTGAGTAAATAAATATAAATTTCCCTCTAGGTGTGATAATAATAAACATGGGTAATTTTTATATGTTAAAGATGGGAGATTATTAATCAAAAGATAAAACCAATTCATCGTTGCATCTTCTAATTTATTCTGAAATGAGTATTAATGATGCATACACATCAACTTATAAATGACACACATTTCTGCATAAACAGAATTAGAGCCTTTATTCGACATGTCCTAATGGATTCATTTAAGCGCTCTAGTTTATTTATATATAAAAAGTGCGTTATCTATTCTTTGCATGGATCGATATAGATCATTATTACTCTTTAAAGAAATATATAGAGCATTATTTAACAATATGTGAACGAATGAGCAGAAATAAAAAAATGGGAATAGAGAACATAGACCGTGGAACATCAAGTACGCCAAAACAAAATTAAATATAAAAAAAAAACTAGAAAATAGAAATGAAACACAAACAAACATGTACATAAACCATAAGCAATTCAAATGAAAGCTGTTAGGACCAGATTTCTGGTCTAAATACTGTTGATTGTCTATTGGTTTTTACTAAATAAATCCTAACTGTTATTAAGAACTAAGACAGGATTGACAGGTTCCAAGTACCAGTTGCAACCTCAGTTGCAACCTCTACTGACAGGTTCCAAGTACCAGTTGCAACCTAAGTTGCAACCTATGCTGACAGGTTTCAAGTACCAGTTGCAACCTCAGTTGCAACCTCAGTTCAAACCTGTTGTTCAGCAGAATTCTGTTTAGTTCCATTTATCTGCATAACTATTCTTTAATATTATTACTTGTTTTAAAGTATGCAGGATATATTCTCATAAGGTCTTAAACGTTTTATATGTGTTTATTGAGAATATCAAAATGTTAAGGAAAGATGTCTTATTAAAGATATAAAGAGATTAGTTTATAAGGTTGTTTCCTTTTGAATATGATCTCTTCTCTTATGATTATCCTTATCACTTGTTTCAATCTTTGTTCCCTATCAAATCAGTATGATATGTTTAAGATTGAATAAAATTAGGAGTTAATGTCTTACATGAATATCTAAAAGATATTATCTTGCCAAGATATGATCTTTTTATATGTTTCCTTGTTATAGGAAAATACTAACTCCTACAATCAAGCTTGTTATTTAACAGGTATCAACCAATCATGATTGAAGTCTATTCACGCTGAAGAATCACGTATTACATGGAAAGACAAAAGCCAATCATTAAAGTCAAAAGCAATCACAAAAGACCTTCAAAGATAGAAGATTGTTTTTGCTTATATATAGTTGATAACTAAGCTTGTAAATGTGTGTGTTCTAAATTATAAAGAACTTATTTTATAGAGAGAATACACGTGAGCTTTAAAAAGAAAACAATGATGGGATGCCATTGATTTATAAGTGATAGTTATAGAGTAGGAGCAATATAGTGATAGGCAGAAAAACCTAGAGGGAGTCTAAGTTTTTCATTAAGACTTGAGTCATATATTGTAAGCTTTTTATAATATCATAATCTGGGTAAGTGCCCCGGAGACGTAGCCTAGTTAGGTGAACTCCGTTGTTAAATGTGCGTGTGAATTATTTTCAAGTACATTTAATTTTAAAACAGTTCTGTCCATTAATACACTTGGTTCCAACATCACTTGGAACCTTATACACTTGGTTCCAACTGCAGTTCCAACCCCACTTGGAACCTTACTGCAAAACTGCATCTAGAACAGCGGATAGGAATTTCAAAAGCACTCCAATTTGTTTTATAAAAAAATATTTCTTTAAAAAAAAGGAGTTTCAGTTTTATTTACCTCGCATTGAGAATTCAATAAAAACTATTAAAATTTTACTATTAATTACTTGTTAACATTTGCATAGAATAAATTAGGAAAAAAACAATTTATACTTTATTGAATGGCTGAAATCTAGGTTGTAACAACTCGTTTATTAGGTCCATGCATTTTGTTAATAGAATCTAATCGGTTTGTCGGATTTTTTATTCATAAAAGGTAATTATAGGACCCGGAAATTCATTGACAAATAAATGAACTCATCAGTAATGTAAATTACTATCGTGATACCAACAAAAAGGATTATTGGCATCCTGCTTAAAATTAGCCCATCATATTAGCATATAATGCATTGCTAAATCATCGATCACAATTTTCATGGAAAATTCTTCACAATTTCTGTTTTTTTTCTTGGGAAATGGTCAACAACGTCACTTTTAAATGCTGGCATGGTATGGAAAATTCTTCAAATTTCTATATTTTTCTTGTCGAAAGGGGTCAATAACAACCCCACATATCAAATGTTAATTTGTTTAGTGTCCAAATAACTAACAGTCTTGTCTTCGAATTATATTAGAATTAAAGAGACACTTTTGTTTGTGTATTAAGAACGGCCGGTGCCATGGAACTAGCTAGAGAATCTAAATAGGAGGATGACTTATATTTATGATTTTTTTCACTCTAATATTTAAAGTTTTTAATCAAAATAAACAGGAAAACTTGTTATTTCGTCAATTTTTAGTAAGAAGAAAGGCTAATACTCACTAAATAACATGCATTAAGATAGAAAAATACTGTTCTTGGCAAAAACAATTCTTAAATAAATTCTACACCTCTTTCAACATTTGCCGAAGTTCTGAGCATTTAAGTCCAATATTTGTAGATTATGTCAGTCTAACTTCTTCTTCTTTTTTATCTTAAACTATTACTCAATTTAACAGCCCGCAGCTATCAAAGCATAGTTAAAATGTCAGCTTAAAAATAAATATAGAATTTAACTTTCATTGATCAATCGAAAACACCCATCCATTACGTAAAATAAGTATCTGTTTTTTTCCAAAACTGCATAAAGATTTGCCTAAAAGTGGAAGTCGAAAATAGTCAGGTAATATTTCTCACTACCATATACCAAGTTTTTGGTGAAGAATGGTATTCAACATTTGTCGTAGGAAACCGAGACTCTTGAGCTAATGGGTATTAAGCCAAAAATAAAAACATTCACCTAAAAATCTAATGTACACAAATATACGTACGTAGGGCCTCAAAAATGAAGAAGGGACACTTTTTCATCCAAGGCAAAGCCATTTTCAAGGACAAAATGAGAGGGACAAGAAGTTTAGAAAATTCCAAAATAAATTGACGTGGACTTCTAAGGTCTTATGTAACCTGTGGTACCCTTATTTATTCACGGAATCAGAACATTAATTTTGAGTTTATTAAAAAAAATATCGGCACTAACTTTGTTCAATTTAATATGCACTCAAATTTTTTTACTTTTACCCAAAAAGATTACCCTTCTGTATAAATTTTTTAAAATAAAATATTTTCAAAGGATCACTAGGCTAGCCGACTGTTTTGGCTAGTTAAAGACATTTGACTTTAGTTTTTTCATAAATTAAATTTAAAAAAAACCCATCTAGAACAATAATTTACTAGAGAACAAAAAGTTTTTTTTTTAATATTCAAGTTCTCGAAATATCAAGTATATAAATTTATGACATATATTGTTTTTATTTCCTTTTCTAATTTTTGAAGAAATATTTATAATTTATTTTTGAGGAATTTCATAATTTATGGACAACATATTGACTAAAATATAGAATTTTTACATTTATAACTTAATTGCTTTCTCTAAATTTAAATATGCCTGATTTCTTTACAAATAAATGTTTTGTAATAAATAGAAAAATATTTAATCTTAATTTTGAGAGTTATTTTGTAATTTGTGTAATAATAATTTGATTAATTAGAGCTTAGAGCTTAGAGCTTAGAGCTTAGATAATGGTACAATAAAAAGTATATAAGCATCCGGAATCGGTATAAATTAGTGTATGTGGAAATGGTAGTCAATAACACATTCATATAGTTAGTTTTTATTGTAATTAAAGTCAATATAATCACTTTTCATTTTTATTTTCTGTAACCTTTTCAGATTTTTGATAAACAATTTATAATTTTGAAAAGAACTGCCAGAAATAAAATTTGAATAATTATTGAAATGTTTTATTTTGAAATTACTCTGAAAAACATTAAAAAAAATTATTGAAAATTGTAGGGTTGTTATGGCAACCCGGGTCATTGCAAGTTCCGTCACTTATTTATTTCTATCTAATAACTAGTGTACTTTGAGTATTAAATTTCGATTAGGGTCATCCAAGTCAGGGGGAAGCGAAGTGGGGACGATCGGGTGCCACGGCACCCCTCATAATTTTAGAAATCTCAAGTGACGCAATTTTTTTTTAGTACAATTTCTTTTTAGGTGTAGATTTGGCACCCCATAAAAATATGTTACTTGTACATATATTTTGGCACCCCTCATTTACACATCCTGGCTTCGCCCCAAGTTGGTTATTTTCTGACGGAATAGAAAATCATGAAGATTAAACAATTGTATCCTGCCTATAACTTTAATTTGTTTTTAGAACAGAGATAATATAAGCAAAAGAGTTTCATTTCTAAGATTTTGAAGATTTGCTTAAGGTATATTAATCTTTAGAGAGGCTTTGAACCGGAACATTCAAAATTAACACGTGATCGAAGCATAGAGAGATCTATATATTCTATGGTATATACAGTTTGTTTGTTTGTCCTTTCTAATGTTTAGTTTAGACAATTATTAACGATATTGGAATTTATCACGACTCAATTGCAGTTCTATATATTGTCATGTTAGAACTTAAAAAGATAAATAAATAACACACGATAAACGGAGCGAAAAATGTTACAAGTGTTTACAATACTCTCTTTATTGTATTTCCTTTCCCGTTCCCGTTGTGGTGATTGAAACCCTTCAGCAATATTCCTTTATATGGGCATTCCATGCCATGTGAACACTAGGAAATCAAATCCATTTTGGTCTGTGGACGTTGAACGTCATACCTACAATAACAACACATTTCCAAGAATATCATGTTGAATGTCTATTACCATGGCCCTTATCTTGCTTGACTTTGTTTCACCACATATATTATGCATATTACCGTCTATATTTATAACAATAACCCAATGCAACAATTTTATTAATTGAATAATTAATGTTCACCCAACCACAATAATAAATTATTTTCGACACTGCAAAATTCGTTCGGTCAATGAAATTTCAATTAACAGATGAAGCCACTATTGAGAAAAATATTTATGAACTTCAAAAAATAATTGATGGTCTCGGTTATCAAAATAAAACGGATATCAATGGGTTGTTGGATTACTCAGATAAAAATGATACATGTTCAGAGGCCAAAAGCTTAAAAGAAATTATAATTATTGTATTTGATAACAATAAAAATGATGAAGTTGAAGATAATACTTGAAGATAAAACTACACATTTGGAACTAATCACGTGAAACTAAACATTTATCGCGTCTATAATTCTTTTTGGGTACAGTTCGAAAAGACTATATCAAAACTTTTGAATGCAATTAGAAAAATTAGAGATGAGATTCAAGTAGATTTAAATTTTACGAAAAAACAAACGACTATAGAATCATAGTTCACTAATCCGTCGTAGTAATGTTTGTCATTTTGAAAAATTATTAATTTATAATTTTATCGGAACCAATATTTATATAACGATTTTCAAAAAAATTATTATTTTATTAATTTATCGAAATTGCTGATATTTTATACCGGTTCAAGTCGGGACCAAAAAAATTATTATTTTAAAAAGTTTATTAATTTATCGAGTATTAATTTAGGGAGATTGTACCGTATATTCATAGAATTCATATAATTGAATTACTTTTGAAATGGTTGCGGCTTACAAAGTGAAAGACCGAAAGGTGGTGATCCACGTAATATTGCTATATAAGTTGACTAATATTTCTGCACATATGTATATAAATTATCCAGGAGAGTAGTCGAGGTATAGAGAGAAATCAGAGAAAGAGAGAAAAATGGAAAAAGTTCCAGTGATCTCATTAAACTCGGGTGACAAATCTATTCCGGCGATAGGGTTTGGCACAGCCTATCAACAGTCTGATCTCTCCAAGGAGACTGTTAAAGAGTCGATTTTGCAAGCCATACTTGTCGGTTATAGGCATTTCGATACTGCTATATTGTATGGTTTATCTGAGGTAGCCCTCGGTGAAGCAATAGCCGACGCTTTACACCTTGGTTACATCACTTCTCGTGACCAACTATTCATCACTTCTAAACTCTGGTCCAGCTACGCCTACCGGGAACATGTGCTAACTGGCCTGAAAAAGACTCTCAAGTTAGGAAACACCCCCTATATCCCTCTTTAACAATTCATTATTATTATTATTGTTGATATTGATGTTTTCCAAATTTTCTTCAAGAGTTTTTTTATATAATTGGTGGTGTAAGGGATTACCACATAATTTCCCATAAACCATTAATTAATGTACTATATGATTCACGAATCACAATTAACCTTTTGATGTTAGCATGTCGATTGATTTGACTTTTTATTAGACTAAGTGCATGGTTAATCCATAAATATTCGAATCTAGACAGATCCGATTCAACCCAAATGTTCTTGGACCGGCCCGACTCCTTTTTTACATCTTTAGACTTTAACTGTGCTTTTTCAATTTTATCTCATAAAAAAAATTCATACTATACTCAGCCAAAAAGTTCCAGAGAAAATAAATAATAAAACAGAAATTTGTTTTTGCCTTTAACTCTAAAACGACGTCATTTTATAAAAAGAAAAATTACTGTGAGGTTGTTTTGGCTGCCACCAGGGCTGGCCTTGCCGGTTTGGTTTCAGGATTCTATACCCCATAACCCACCTAAAGTTTTACTTTGCAATTTGAGATTTTCACAAGCCTCGTTATGAACATGAACATGAACACGACACAAATGTTAATTTACATCTATTTCCTTAATATATTTTTAATAGAAACCTCGGATTGGAGTACCTTGATCTGTATCTGATTCATTGGCCAGTATGCGCCAAACATGGTACGTATGTGTTCCCTTTCAAGAAGGGAGAGACGTACCCCATAGACTATCCGTCAGTGTGGGAAGCCATGGAGGAGTGCCAAAATCTTGGCCTTACCAAATCCATTGGAGTCAGTAATTTCTCAACCAAGAAGCTTGAAACGATACTCGCAACTGCGAAGATCCCTCCCGCTGTCAACCAAGTACCTCATCAAATCTTCTTTAATTATATAAATTTCTACAAATGATTTCTCTTTTCTTCCTTGTATTTTTTTTATACGAAATTTCAAATTGATTTTCAGAACAGAATTTATTTAAACCAGTATATAGTGTGACAATATTTGTCTCTTAATAAATTTAAAATTGTGCATGGTGGCTTTAACTATAACCATACCAAAAGTCACACTGAGAGTACCAAATGCTAGCTGCAAACCTTTTATAGTATACTCCATTTCAACACTAAAAGTAACATATAAAAAGCTATTGTTAAGTGATGGTAACTAATTTGGTGCAAGGTTGAGATGAGCCCGTGTTGGCAGCAAAACAAGCTACGAGGGTACTGTAACAGAAAGGGTATTCATATCACAGCTTACTCTCCTTTGGGCGCGGACGGAGCTTTTTGGGGAATGAGAAGTGTAATGGACTGCGAAACGCTCAAAGAGATCGCCCTAGCCAAAGGAAAATCTCTTCCACAGGTACTTTTTTGTAATTGGTTTATAAACTTCCTTAATCAAAATTTAAGCATATTACAATATAGTACTGGAATCTTAGTGATTAAGATCAACAATGGAAGCTAATCTATTTTTTTTTTTTTATTATTCAATATCCGGTCCATTTTATTAATAAAATCGCAAAACTATTCTTTCATGAGTCACGCCCCCATGATAGCGTTTTCAATCAAAATACATTAACGGGAAATGATGGCATTGCGACCTACAATCAAAAGACAACCAATGCTAATGAACCTATTTTACTAAGTACATGGCGAAAAACAACAAAATTAACACTTTTAATCTCGACTTTTCAAAGCAAAAAAAAAATTCTGATGACTTGCTATTTACTCCTTATGTCCCCTATCCTTATATCTGTTATACATGGAAGATAATCTATTTTATTTGGCAGAATTAAGTTTCCACTATCTCTCTCAAATGTGTTCATTGCGAATAGGTTATAAAAAGAGAAAATGAATACTGGTACACAAAAGTCGTCATGATTGGAATACACATATGGTTAATACAACAAGATCAGAATCATTTAAAAATTTCTCTAACCAAAAATAAAAGAACAGCACTTTTTCGTCCCTGGGTAAATAATAAAATTTTGTGAACCTGTAATTTTTTCGATATTGCTGTATAAAAAACTATTTTAGTTGTTAAGTTGCTAAAAGTTTCATTTCCCTCTACCAAATGATTAAACATTCGTTACACTTTTGTGGTATGTGAAACTGCTTTGAGTTTTTCTTTTTTTTTTTGCTTGTTTCAACAAATACAAACTCAATTTTTATGTCTATAGTCTTGGCCCTTGGGTCCAAAAAACGGATCAAACGAAAGACAACTTAATACCATTTTTCTCTTTTTGACACGTGCGTGTATATGTATTTTCTGATCACTCTTACAATTTGGTGTGAAAGCAGTACCCTCTAGGGGTTTCAAACGGAAAACTTAAGTAAAGATCACATACAATCATCCGAATCCTCTTTGTATAAAATGACTTAATGAATTTTCATAATATAAGCCTAGATATCATCACTGTTTTAAAAAGACGGCTTTGTAGTGACAAATTTCGATTCAAAGTATGTTAATGCCTCCATTCAGAGCTTAATAAGGGGTTAAAAAGCTTGTTTTCCCATTTAAAGTAGCTTTTGCAAAAAACGCTCTAGCTAAGTTTTGCGTTTAAAACACTGGTTGTTGACATTTGCAAATTTCTGAATGAAAGGTTTGTCTGAGATGGGTTATTGAGCAAGGAGTGAGTGTTCTTGTGAAGAGCTTTAACAAGGAAAGAATGAAAGAGAACCTTGATATCTTTGATTGGAATTTAAGCTCAGAGGAGATAGAGAAGATAAGCCAAATTCCACAAGAGAAAGGATGTTTGGGAATTGAATTAGTCACAGATGAAGGACCTTTCCACTCATTGAAGGATCTCTGGGATGATGACTTCGAATAAATCTAAAAGTATTACCAAATAAATTAACATTGTTGGTTTCGTACGCGTTGTTCTTGGTTTTTGCTTTCACTGTTGAGTGTTTCTAATTTATCTTTGTTCTAATTGTATCTTTTACTACAAAAGAAGTCCTTTCTACTCAATGCCAGGTTTCAAGATCTAGACTGTAGAATTATTCATAAGCATTGAGAAGTTACTTCAGGGGCATACATAGGAGTATATAGTTGTTAAACTATGTACTAAATGTTGGTTTCCGTGTACGAAATAACAATTAATAATAAATAAAGGACTAAACAAAAATTAAATAAAACCAGTGTAATCTTTATTAATTTCCAAATGGAATACAATAAACTGATTTCAGAATGTTGTATATCTCTTTTGACATGTGGGGGGTCTGCCTATTTATAGGCTTGCTGAGTATCTCAGCCATTAAAGTCACTTTACTACTGTCAGTTTTCGAAATTCGAAACTGCAGTATTAACTTTGCAATGAATTCATTTATTGCAACAGTTACAGCTTTGCTGGAATCTTTTTTCCGAACATGCGCACTTTTCCCGAACAGGCACGCTTTTCCCGAACAGGCGCGTTTTTCCCGAACAGGAACAGTTTTCCCGAACAGAAACAGGCGTACTTTTCCCGTTGAGCTAAAAACCCAACGAGCAAGCCCGCCCGACGAGCAAGCCCGCCCGACGAGCAAGTGCATGTGTGGTACACAATACACACATGTGTATGTGGACACACTACTTAATATCCATATGGGATACCTTAGTATATATATTGTAAAAATCACTCATGATTTTCCAATGTGGGATAACCCTCATGGGTTAAATCCCATTTCTTTTCTCATTTTCCAGCATTGGCTTTATTGCCTCTTTCGAGTACCAACCTTCGAGTCCAATTATCATTCACACCCTTCCTCCGAATAGGTCATGCGATATACCGTTGCGAAGCTCGTCGTACGAGCTACTCAAACGCTTTGAGTATGGCCTTAGAAAAACTGAGTAGTCGCATCGAAAATTGACTCAAAGATGGTCCGTGACCACTTGGAACAACCATGTTTAAAAACATGTTTTCCTACAATTTTTCCAACAATCCCCCACATGAATGCAATTGGCTCGAAAGCCCATGTCCTAAATGCAAATCAAGATAACCGCAAAAGTTCACTGCCTAAGGTCAGGTAGCGCGCGCCTTGAACCTGCCGTAGCGGAGTACCACCCAGAATACTGCTATTAGGTAGCTGTAAAGCTTTGAACCATCAAGCTTTGTGTATCCCAGAATGGCACCCGCACAGTGCCCTCTCTACCCACGTACTAGGCCCTTTAGTTGTTGTCCATATTTGGCCTGGACTGCCTTGGCAACTTCAACTGAGTGCTCTAGTGAATTAGCCCAAGCTCATCACATGGTACCGGCCTTACACACTCGTTATAGGTGTTCCAAGTCGAAAGTGTCCTGACTCACTTTACTCGACCGTCGAGTTACTTGGATCATTAAGAGCCTCAAGCTCACCCTTACAATGGTACAGGTCTATCACTCTGTCATCGCGGAAATGGGCTGGGAACTCCAGGTTCCCGAGTGCTTTGTTCGGTTGCCCCCACAGTTCAGTTTCCCTTTGAACCTATCAGGAAAGATTCCGTTTAGGTTGGGTTGCCTATTGGGCGGCCACCAATTTAATGGGCTTTAATCCCATTCCGTTCGATGACGTCTCGACTCCCACTTGAGTCAAGCCTTTAGTTAATGGATCCGCTATGTTTTCCTTTGATCTCACAAAATCTAAGGATACCACACCGTTGGATAACAATTCTCTTACGGATTTATGTCTCCGACGTATATGTCGAGACTTTCCATTATACATATGATCCTGAGCCCGCGCAATAGCTGATTGACTATCACAATGCATGCTTATTGCGGGAACAGGTTTTGGTCACATTGGAATTCCTTCCAATAGACTTCTCAGCCAGTCTGCCTCTTCGGTTGCTAAGTCCAACGCTATGAATTCAGATTCCATAGTTAACCTTACAATACATGTCTGTTTAGAGGATCTTCAAGACACAGCAGCTCCTCCCATTATAAACACATATCCACTCGTGGACCTTGTGCTATTGGAGTCTGATATCCAGTTGGCATCTGAATACCCTTCCAGTACCGCTGGATATCTGGTATAGTGCAGCCCGTAATCGGCTGAAAACCTCATATACCTGAGAAGTTTCATTATGGCCTTCCAGTGTTCCTCATTCGGATTGCTGGTGTACCTGCTCAGTCTACTCACTGAGTTTGCTATGTCTGGTCTAGTGCAATTTATTATATACATGAGACTGCCTATGACTCGAGAGAACTCCAATTGATTCACACTCTTACCGGAATTCTTTTTCAGGTTACAGTTGAACTCAATTGGGGTACTAGACATTGTTTTACTGCCCTTGTCAAACTTGTCTAATACTTGTTTAACATAGTGACTTTGGGACAAGGCATATCCTTCTGATGTTTTGGTAATCTTCATACCAAGTATTACATCAGCTATACCCAGATCCTTCATATCGAAGTGTTGTGACAACATTTTCTTTGTGGAGCTGATTCTATCATTACTCCCAATTATAATCATGTCATCCACATAGAGACAGACTACGACACAGTCTCTTCCACTTCCTTTAGAGTAGACACATTTATCACGCTCATTAATGTGAAAACCGTTTGATAGCATAATTCTATCAAACTTCTCGTGCCATTGCTTTGGCGCTTGTTTGAGTCCATATAGAGACTTTACAAGTTTGCACACTTGGTGCTCTTTACCAGGAACTACAAACCCTTCCGGTTGTTCCATGTAAATCTCTTCTTCCAGTTCTCCATTCAGAAATGCTGTCTTTACATCCATTTGATGTATTTCCATATCAAACAAAGCTGCGAGAGCAATGACGATTCGGATGGACGTTTTCCTGGAGACAGGAGCATAAGTGTCAAAATAATCGACACCTTCCGTTTGCCTGAAGCCTTTCACTACAAGTCTCGCCTTGTATTTCTCAATCGTGCCGTCAACCTTTAACTTCCTCTTGAAGATCCACTTGTGACCTAGGGGCTTGCATCCTTTCGGAAGATCCACTAGTTCCCAAGTGTGGTTTTGCATGATTGATTCAATTTCATTTTGAATAGCTTCTTCCCAATATTGGGAATCCGGTGTTGACATAGCTTGTTTATATGTCGCCGGTTCGCCTTCGACCATGAAGGTTAGGAAATCAGGTCCAAAGGAAGTTTCCTTCCTTGCCCTTTTGCTGCGCCGAGGCTCTTCCTCTTCCTCTTCTTCTGTCGGTTCACTTGCCCCCACATTTCCTTCACTGTTCAACTCTTCAGTTGGTACAGATGTAGGTAATTTCTGGGGAAAGATATCTTCAAAGAAAGAGGCCTCTCGGCTTTCCATATACGTATCTACATGCACATCGGGATTGTCCGACTTGTGCACGAGAAACCGATATGCACTACTATTTTGTGCATATCCGATGAACACACAGTCCACCGTCTTAGGACCAATTCTCATCCTCTTAGGAGTGGGAACTAGGACCTTTGCGAGACAACCCCAAACCCGCAGGTTCTTATAACTGGGTTGATGACCTTTCCATAATTCATATGGAGTCTTTTCTCGCTTCTTATGTGGTAACTTGTTTAAAACATAGTTTGCGGAAAGTATCGCTTCCCCCCACATGTTCTGGGGTAACCCAGAACTGATTAGCATAGCATTCATCATTTCTTTTAGCATTCTATTTTTACGCTCAGCAGCCCCATTTTGCTCGGGAGTGTATGGGGCTGTGGTTTGATGTATAATGCCGCTTTCAGCGCATATCTGTTCAAACGGTGATTCATATTCACCGCCTCTATCACTTCTCAATGTTTTAATTTTCTTATTGAGTTGATTTTCAACTTCGGTCTTATAAAGAGCGAATTTCTCTACTGCTTCGTCTTTACTTCTCATTAAGTAAACGTAACAGTATCTAGTACAATCATCTATAAAGGTGATAAAGTACTTTTTTCCTCCTCGCGTTTGTATAAACTTTAAGTCGCATACATCCGTGTGTATTAGACCGAGAGGTTCACTTTCTCGTTCAACATGTTGAAACGATGATTTCGTTAATTTTGCCTCTACACAAATCTCACATTTGTGTTGCTTATTAAAAACGAAATTTGGTATTAGTTTTAGTGATATTAATTTCTTTAAAGAATTATAATTCACGTGACCTAATCTACCATGCCACAAATGAAATGACTCAAATAAATACTCAAAATTAGAATTTTTATTGGCCTCTTGGGCAACAGTCATTACATCACTAGTGCTAGCCTCAGCTTTAACACCTTTATTGGGAGCTGGTGTCCCTACGTTTAACTTAAATATGCCGTTGGTCATATAGCCACGGCCTACATAGACACCATTTTTGGTGATTACAATTTTATCGGATTCTAAGACTAGCTTGAACCCGTTCTTCACCATCACTGATCCGGATACCATATTCTTACGGATATCCGGAACATGGAGCACATTGGTCAACCTCAGCTCTTTTCCCGAGGTCATCTTCATCACCACCATTCCTTTTCCTTCCACCTTGGAAGTAGCAGAATTTCCCATGAAGCAGCTTTCTCCCTCTACCGCCTCATAGGTCTTAAACATCCACCTTGTTGAGCAGATGTGGCTCGTGGCGCCGGTATCCAGCCACCACTCTTTGGGATTGCTCCCCACGAGATTCACCTCAGAGACCACAGCAGTAAAGTGGTCATCATCTCGTCCTCCCTCGGCCAGATGTGCCTGAGCTGGAGCTTTCCATTTCCCTTTGCCCTTGAAGTTTCTCGGGGGGGGGGGGGGGGGGGGTTAGGCTTAACAGCGCCTTTAATGTCATAACAGTCCGCGGCACGATGGCCGGTCCTGTTACACACAAAGCAGGTTCCCACAAATTTCTTTGCGACAACAGCACTGCCTCCGGTGTCAAAACGTTTCCGTTTGACGTTGGAGCTTTCAACCACATTGGCCTTTGCCATCGGGATGACAGCACCACCGACTCTCCTCACGGAGCGACGGTTGCTCACCTCGATATTGAGTTTCTCAATGAGCCCCTCCAACCTCATTTCCTTCCGCTTGGGCTTCAGGTAGTTTTGAAAGTCTTTCCAAGACGGCAGCAATTTCTCAATCATGAGTGCCACCTGGAAAGGTTCATTAATAACTAGCCCCTCAGCCTTAAGGCGGTGATAAATCAGTTGGAGCTCCTCAACTTGCTCCATGACACCCCTGCTGTCAGTCATACGGTACTCATGAAAATCCATGACAACAAATCTCTTTGTGCCAGCGTTATTCACTTTGTACTTATTTTCGAGAGTTTCCCACAGCTCCTTTGCAGTAGCTTTGGGCTCGAAAACACTGAATAACGTGTCATCTAGAGCACACAGGATATAGTTCTTGCATAGGTAGTCGGCATGTCTCCATGCCTCAACCGCAGAGAACGACTGCTCGTCCAGATCATCCTCGCTTAGGACGGGAGCAGTCTCCTTAAGAAACCTGGTCAGATTCAGGGTCGTGAGATAAAATTGCTGCCAACGTTTGAAGTTGTCTCCCCTGAATTTTTCCGGTTTCTCCAGATGAGAAGTCGGCAAAGTAGGCACAGCCGAATACATCGGTGCCTTGCCCTTGGCCGCAGCATTGGCTCTTGCCGCAGCCTTAGCTGCGGCCTTGGCCGTGGCCGCTGCTTCGGCCGCAGCCTCAGCTTTGGCCGTAGCATCCGCCATGGCCGCAGCCGCGGCGGCCTCAGCCGCTGCAGCTACGTCATCGGCGGTAGCCCCCACAATCGCATCGCCCCCAGTGTTATGGACATCTCCACCAACCACTGGGTCATGCTCACTTCCGATAGGCAACTGAATAGGCGACGTGTTTGTCATCTGAAACGACAACACAAAACGTATGAGATACGTGTACAATAAATTCTATAAACAAACACCAAAACTGATATTTGGGTTTGTAAAAGAATTATTAAACAAATAATAAAATTAAACTTTTATCCTTTTAAATATCAATACGGTTGATATTAAAAGGATTGAACGAATCTTATTGAATACCAATACGGTTGGTATCAACAAGAAAATAAAATAAAATTAAAACTGTTTGGAATTTTTCCTTGAAATCAAACACCAATAGCATATATCATCTCTCCAAAAAAATTAGCATTACATTTTAGAACCAGAGAGAACCACCCACCAACAGCTCGACCTTGACTCGTCGCCAGTTTCCGGCGAGTCATCCGAGACGTTGTACCTTGGGATCGAAGCGCCAACGCAACCAGAAACAATCAAGGTGGTTGGGCGAATATCGGTTAAGATTGTTGGTTTCCGTGTACGAAATAACAATTAATAATAAATAAAGGACTAAACAAGAATTAAATAAAACCAGTGTAATCTTTATTAATTTCCAAATGGAATACAATAAACTGATTTCAGAATGTTGTATATCTCTTTTGACATGTGGGGGGTCTGCCGATTTATAGGCTTGCTGAGTATCTCAGCCATTAAAGTCACTTTACTACTGTCAGTTTTCGAAATTCGAAACTGCAGTATTAACTTTGCAATGAATTCATTTATTGCAACAGTTACAGCTTTGCTGGAAGCTTTTTCCCGAACAGGCGCACTTTTCCCGAACAGAAACAGACGTACTTTTCCCGTTGAGCTAAAAGCCCGCCCGACGAGCAAGCCCGCCCGACGAGCAAGTGCATGTGTGGTACACGACACACACATGTGTATGTCGACACACACATGTGTATGCGGACACACTACTTAATATCTACATGGGATACCTTAGTATATATATTGTAAAAATCACTCATGATTTTCCAATGTGGGATAACCCTCATGGGTTAAATCCCATTTCTTTTCTTATTTTTCAGCATTGGCTTTATTGCCTCTTTCGAGTACCAACCTTCGAGTCCAATTATCATTCACACCCTTCCTCCGAATAGGTCATGCGATATACCGTTGCGAAGCTCGTCGTATGAGCTAATCAAACGCTTTGAGTATGGCCTCAGAAAAACTGAGTAGTCGCATCGAAAATTGACTCAAAGATGGTCCGTGACCACTTGGAACAACCATGTTTAAAAACATGTTTTTCTACAATTTTTCCAACACTAAACGACCATTTTTCCTTTCTTAAAATTCCTAGCAAAGCGGTGAATGGTAAGTCAAAGACGGCCATTATTTACAAAAGGAGGTTAAGGGGCAATTCACTTTTAATACATAAAAATTAACTTAATTCCTTTTGATACTACTCCAAATAATTAATTAAAGTATCTCATTCATATCGTGAATATAAAATAAAAAATATATATATAGAAATAATAAATCCAAAACATATTTAAAAACGAAAGAAATTCAAAATAAAAATAATAAAACACATTCACCTCAATATTTTGAAGTGAATGCATCAAATAAAATCTCGTTCACTTTAAAAAACCAAACAAAAACTCATTCACTTCAATTGGTTTTACATATTTTACATATTTGTTGATGCATTTCTACATTTTTCTAGGATTTGGAGTCATTGTTTGTGAAAGAACTATTGTTGCACCGCATGCATTAAATCCACTAATATTCATCAACATAATGTGATTATTCTTCTCATTTTGTTCTAGCACGAACCTCTTCACTATCAACATAACTTTTTTTCTCTTCCATGGCTTATCAACTTTTTCCATGTTCTCGATGCAGTGTTGTTTTCTTTCTCCTTTTAAATTAGATACAACTATCTCAAACAAAGCAGGTTTTTCTTCTTTATATTTTCTTTTCATTTCATTCGCCTTTAGAGGTTCATTGCCGGTGGTCGTTCGCATTAATCCGGGTTTGTCGTAATTTAGTCTTCTGTGTGAATAGTTCCCGGGGTTGTTTGGGAATCAATTACCATTACTTTTCGTCCTTATCTGTTCTTTTTGCAAAATTCATTTCGGTTACTTTCATTACAAATTCCAACAATAGTCGAATATGAAATCGTTGCCCAAGTGTCTTTGTAGATTATCTTGGTCATTTTTTAATCTGCTATGACAACAATGAGACTTGATAAAATTAGAAAAAGAACTATCAAATAAATTCATTTTCCTTTTGTTTGTGTACATTTTCACAAACAGTTCTGTTTCTGTATCAGTTTTCACAAACAACTATATGGAAGACATTTTCACAAATTAACAACTCTGTTTGTATATAAAATTTCTAATTGCTAACTTAAGCGAATCGTAAGACTATTTTCATAAAACATCCACAAAGCCATAAATAAAAACATTATTTCATAAATAACCATAAGACCCATAAGACCACAACCATTCTTTTTTTATCATATCAACTATATAAATACCCATATATAAGACCATTCTTTTTTATCATATCACCTTATACCCGACCACAACCATTCTTTTTTGATCATATCACCTTATACCCGCCGAATACGAAAAAATATAAACACAATTCTTTTTTTATCATATCAACTATACTTATAAGCCCACAACCAAGTAACATCATATTTAATCCAAAGAAAAAATCAACAACAATCAGAAAACACTATCATAAGACAAACCCACGCATTTGAGCAACGAAAAAACAATATCTTAAAGCTATATTTCCAATAACCGAATTCTAAAGATAAATTTGCCTTATTTGCTTCACCGCAACCACTTGGATTCATATGTTCAATTTTAGCCAAGCACGCACAGAACTTGTTTACTAATTGTCGACCAACGATTACTTAAGGAATGTTTTGTTCGTTCAGCATGATTAGGCTTCTTACACTTATGGTAATATCCGTGAATCCTATCCCAAAGTTTACTAAACTTCTTCTCAGTTCGAACAATTCCATCTAGCCTTATACAAAGTCAACCATTCACTAGAATTATGTCTTCATCATAGGTGTAATTGTCACCTCAAGATTTTTTAGTAAACATCGTGGCGGCTGTTTGGACTAGCGGGCAAGTTAAAATGAGACCAGTTATCGCGGAATCGGTATTTAGCACTTGCAGGGGCGGACCCAGAGGGTGGATGGGAATGGCCACTCCCGGCGACCCCGACGGCGATTTTCAATTTTTTTTTATTTTTTTTATGTGTGTAATTTAAAATTTTCTAAAATATATACATTGATGGTCGCTCTAATTAAACAAAATAGTTGTTGGTGTAGTGGTAAAATTGGCTTTAAGGTAGTGGAAGGTTAGAAGTTCAAATCATGTTAGTTGTTTTTTTATAAAAAATTCTGTTTTTTAACTTGAAATTATCAAATTTCGTAAATGACCATTCTATTTTTCCAAATAAAGATTACTAAAAAAAAAATTATTGTCCAATACCCTTTGCCTTAATTTCATATTTATTTTATTTTATGTTAAAGCTAGAAAAAATTCTTTATTTTTGTATTAGATCTTATTTATTTTATACTTTATTCGATATATTTTTACATCACGGTTCCCCAAAAAAAAATATCATGGTTCCGCCCCTGAATACTTGACTCTGTACAAATCGTTTTGAAGATCCATAACCTAGACCAATATAAAATATTACAAAATTAGGGGAGACAACCGGGTACAATTTGTTGTTTATTTCTTAAATAAAAACAAGTTACTAACAACAATAAAAGTTGTTTACAATTAGCTTTTTTGTTGATAGCGCCGCTGTTTATAAAATCTACTATTCAACAGTAGAAAGTTTCCGGTGCTCCATTTACATATTTGCTTCTACTTCAGTATAAATTTGTTTGCTTGGTATGATAATCATTTCGTATTTCAAGTAAATCTAATCAAACCTCTTATAGTTGTTATCGTTTGTGTTTAAGAGGGTTCTGTGATTTGATAAAATCTTAGAAAATTGCCACTAATATTATAAACGATCGAATGGATGATACATTAGAAGAGGAACTAAAGCAATGAATAAATGTAAAAAAAGTTTAGAGACCAAAAAAAAGTAATAGATCGTTTGGATGTTTGAAATAGATATAAATAAGCAGTTTACTCCTTTTTTTTGGTAAATACAAAGAAACAAATTCGATTTTCTCTCTTATTTACTACGTCGACTAAGAATCAAATTATCGCTATATTTATTTATTTTCCTACTTTTTCTTCCAAGTGCAGAATACCCCCAAGGGGTTGTGGGTTCTTTTATACCAATTGGGGCTCTTAACCTTGTAGTAATATAAATACCAACATCGATCACTGGTTAAAATTCTTGTACAAAAAATAGTTCATTGACTAGAGTAATAAGGGGGGATTTAATCTTCCACATGTAATTAACAAGACTGTTCGGAGACCAGTTCAACTTTAAAATCTCATTCCATTTCAACTAAAATAAAACTTGTCACAGAAATATAGAACTACTTCTAAACTGGAGCCACCAAATGGACAACAACATGTAAAAACAAGCGAATTTTTCTTGATGAGACGGTATGTTTGGATTTGATTGATCCAAAATTTCGTAGCTATTTCAATTAGTGAATATTGATGAATCATATGAACAATACAATAATAAGATAGATGAAGTGGTAAGTTATCCGAGTATGTTTGAGATCATATTAATTCTGATCGTTGTATATATAGAGAGAGGAGGCGGCTGGAGAGGGTTCTTTTTCAAGAAAGGTTGAGGCCTCGAGGGTCACATTATCATATAAGCGGGAAGGGGAAAAATAGCATTATATTTTATCATTAGGCAAGGGAAAGTTTCTGGAAAGTTTTACACGAATGCTAATCTTAAGGATTGGCAGGGTAACAGATTCGTGCATATTTTCTCTAATAGTCTCTTGAAATAAGGAACATAATTGACTTAAATAAACTGATTCAACTGCTTTTAAGAGCTGCATATGCAACTGGCTATTTTTATATATATTAAAGATAATGATAAAGATTATATTCAGATCTGGACGGCCTCATCGAAATATTCCACATATGGGTAAATAAATAAGTTATTTATTCTGATCTGAACACCACCATCGAAATATTCCGCACATGTATACTATTATAAATTTATCCAGGAGAGTGGTGGAGGTAGAGAAAAAGAGAAAAAGATGGAAAAAGTTCCAATGATATCATTAAACTCGGGTGACAAATCCATTCCTGCAGTAGGGTTTGGGACAGCCTATCAACCATCTGCTGGCGGGTTTAACGCAGCCAATGAACAGTCTGATATCACCAAAGAGACGGTTAAAGAGTCGATGTTACAAGCCATAATTGCTGGTTATAGGCATTTCGATACGGCTAGGTTGTATGGTATTTCTGAGGAAGCCCTTGGCGAAGCAATAACTGACGCTTTGCGCCTTGGTTACATCGCTTCTCGTGACGAACTCTTCATCACTTCTAAACTCTGGGCCAGCGATGCGTACGGGGACTGTGTTGTAGCTGCCCTCAAAAAGACTCTCAAGTTAGGAACACACACACCTCTCCTTCTTTCAATATTCTGATTTTTTATAATAATTAAAAAAAATCATACGATATGCAACAAAAAAAATTTGGAGAAAAATGTAATAAAAATAAAATATTATCTTTTGCACGAAACAAAATAAAACTATCAAATAATTAATAAAACACAAACTTGTTTTATCGTTTAACACTAAAAGGGATGCCGTTTTGTAAAGAAAAATTACTGCCACCAGGGCTAGCCTTGTCGATTTTGTTTCAGGATTCTTTGGTTGGGTGTACACCTCCTGTCCCGTCTTAGATTTTACTTTGCCATTTGAGATTTTCACAAACCTGACTCTAGACACAACACAAATGTTAACTTATATGTATTTCCTTAATAATTTTTATATAGAAACCTCGGATTGGAGTACCTTGATCTGTATCTGATTCATTGGCCAGCATGTGCCAAACGTGGTACGTCTGTGTTCCCATTCAAGAAGGGAGAGACGTACCCCTTAGACTATCCGTCTGTATGGGAAGCCATGGAGAAGTGCCAAAATCTCGGCCTTACTAAATCCATCGGAGTTAGTAATTTCTCGACCAAGAAGCTTGACACAATACTCGCAACTGCAAAGATCCCTCCAGCTGTCAATCAAGTACTTGAAATCTTCTTTAATTTAATTTTTAATGTTCACTCTTTTTCTCCTTGCGTGTTATCTTATTTCAAAATTTCAAATTGATCTTCAGGATAAATTGTACATACTTTTTTTAATCCGTTTTATAATGTGACAATCTTTGTCTCTTAATCCAAGATATCCACAGTGGTCACTTTAATTATAAGTTTATAACCATACCAAAAATCACATTGAAAGTACCAAATGCTAACTGAAAACCTTTTACTTGGTACATTCCATTTTTCAACACTAAAATTAACATACGAAAAGCTATTGTTAAGTGATGGTATTGATTTGGTGCAAGGTTGAGATGAACCCATGTTGGCAACAAAACAAGTTACGAGAGTACTGTAACAGAAAGGGTATTCATGTCACAGCTTACTCTCCTTTGGGTGCGTACGGAACTATTTGGGGAATGAAGAGTGTAATGGAGTGCGATACGCTTAAAGAGATTGCCCTAGCCAAAAGGAAATCTCTTGCACAGGTACTTTTTTTCTGTCGGTAAACAACTCCCTTAATTGTAATTTAAGCATAGTACAATATAGGATTAAAATCTTAGAGATCATGAGATTAACAATGGAAGCAATTTATCTTGGCAAAATTAAGTTTCCAGTTTCCACCACCTCTCTTGAAATATGTTGGATAGAGACATAGAGTTACAATATATAGGTCCCAAAAAGAGAATATGTAGTAATGATTGGAATATACATATAACCAATTAATACAACAACCCAACGCTTCAAAAAGTCTCTTATAAAAAATAAGAGCACAGCACTTTTTTTAGTCCCTGGGTAAATGATAAAGTTTGTTAACTTGTCATCTTTTCTGTATTGCTGTAGAAAAAATTTTCATTCCTCTTCCAAATGATTAAAATTATCTTACACTTTTGTAGTACGTGAAATTCATTCAAGTTTTGGGTTTAAGGAAATACAAGTCAATTCATGTATACTAGCTTTTGGTCGAATGAACGGATCAAAATGAGAGCCAACTTTATACTATATTTTCTCTTTTTTGCATATGTACACTGTACATGCCTTTTCCGATCATTCGTACAATTTGGATGTAAAAATATTACCCTCTGGTGGTTTTAGACGAAAAACTTGAGGAAAAATCATACAACGACATAGAAATCGTCTTTGTTTAACATTACACGATGAATTCCGATATAATAAGTCTTGATATTATTGACATCTGGAAATTTCCGAATGAAAGGTTTGTCTGAGGTGGGTTTTTGAGCAAGGAGTGAGTGTTCTAGTGAAGAGCTTTAACAAGCAAAGAATGAATGAGAACCTTGATATCTTTGATTGGAATTTAAGCTCAGAGGAGATAAAGAAAATAAGTCAGATTCCACAGATAAAAGGATGTTTGGCAATTGACTTAGTCACAGATGAAGGACCATTCAACTCGTTGAAGGATCTCTGGGATGATGACTACGAATAAATCTACAAGTATTGCCAAATAAATATTGTTTTGATCGTTTTTGTTTTTGCTCCTACTGTTGAGTGTTTCTTATCTTTGTTCTAATCTAATAACATCTGCTTGTATCTTTAATCTTTATTAAAAAAAGTCCTTTCGGCACAATGCCAGTTTTTGTGTGTGGTCATTATACGTAAAAGAAGAAAAATACAACCACCACCAATACTAAATCATCGCCAATCAACCAATACCTTCTTTCAGAGCAACATTCATGAGAATTTTTTGTAATTGTACCGGAATAGAGTATGACCATTTCGGAGGGAGAGAGTCTTGCTTCGCCTTTATAGCTATCAAGATCTAGACAGAGTTATTCATTAGCATCGAGAAGTTAACACCTCTACAAATGCAACCAATAAAAGAACATGCTAGTCAGTTCAGGGTATAGTACTTGTGCGTAAAAAAAAAGTCTCATTTATCAATGTAATAACTGGGGAGTTGAGACAAATTCGCCGCTGACTAATTTCCAAAAGTTTATTTGGTGCAATAACAAAAACCTACTTTTTCTTTTTTTTTAATTATTGGTGGGGAAAATCCACTCCTTTATTTATAATAAAATGGATGAAAAACCCCACAAGATAGAACAAAGTAACAATTGAAACAATTCTTAAAAATTACAGTATTTGATAATATAAAATGAGAACTCTCAGAGTAAAAGTGAAATTCTTAAAGCTTAATAACTAAAATAGCATTGCTCTTCAAAGGTGAGGGATCAATGTTGTAATTGACCAAAAGGCCACCTCTTCATCTGGTCCACTCATTCATTCGGTTCATCCATCTTCTTCCTTGATAGAGAGAGAGAGTCACAGTCTCTTAATCTTTCAAGCTTTTTCTTCATTTCTTAATAGAAGATATGAAAGACCTTTCTCTTCCAATTTCAAAATGCTTCTTAATTTACTGGGAAAATCAAGGATGTTTTCTGAGATTAAAAGATCATATGTACATCCCAAATTTGCCAGTAGATCCGCTCCTGAATTAGCTTCTCTTTTGACATAATTCAACAGATAAGTACCCTTCTTCATTTTCTCCTTTATATTGTTAATTAATTTTTTGATTTTCCAAGGACTTTTGCTTCTATCAGTCAAGATATTAATAATTTGTAGGCAATCATTTTCTATAATGATATTCGTAAAGATTACCACAGTAAGTCCTTGTAAAATAGCTCTTGCTTCTGCTTCTACCCCAGAGTTGGTAATGATTTTACCATAAAAACCTTGTAGAAATTTACATTTATGATCCCTTAGAATACCACCAACACCACTTGAATTTGGGAAGCTTTTAAAACAGCCATCTGTATTCAATTTCATAAATCCACTTGGTGGATTTTCCCACTTTACAACCCTGGCCTTTTTTCCATTCTTTACTGATTTTAACAAACTTATTTCCTCCCAAGTCCACTTTTTAGGAAAACTTTTATCTATTTGAGTATAGTTCTGGATTAATCTAATTATATCCAAAATAATATTTTGAGCCTCCATTCTTTTATTGTCAAATTTACTAGCACATTTATCTTTTCAAATGGACCAAATAATGTACACAGGAAGAGCCTTTATAATTTTTTTTCTGGCTGGAAACTTTTGCTATCATGTAGCCACCAAGAGATGAATCTCCATTTTACTGTCAAAACATTATGTTATATCATGAGTGGTATAATATAACTCTCAAGGCATAATGCTTGATTATCGATCAAGTAGGATTAGCTTTTTATTCTAATTTTTAAATGTAAGATTACGAATTTAAAAGGCATGTTGTTGGGGATTATTGGGGCTGATTACGTATATAAAACTCGCATCCCCTAACGAAAAGATAAATTTGATTTTAGTCGGGCCTTGTATTGAGAAATTTCAAATTATTTCATGGAAAATCCAAGTGTGTTTTTGGGTATTGAAGAACAAAGGGCGGAAGTACAAAGTTTCGGTGCCATGGACATGCTCAAAGAGGCTAAGCAAAATAAATAATAAAAACAAGAAAGGTGTTCAAAAGTCTACCAACTCCAGAAAATCCATAAGACTCGTCCTATTCTAGAGAGACGATATATTTGAAACAAAAAGACATAAAATATAAACATAAAAAAATCCCATCTATTTCCATAACGATCATTGAAATATCTTCGGGTGTGCGAAATGAAGTAAGGATAGTAAAATAAAGTCGCAATTGAAAGGCATCGTATAGCATAATCGCAATAAGGAGACCAAAAGAAAATCTTCCGCCAATTCATATTAGCACCATTGGGGTGGCTCTATACTAGTAAAGCAGATTTGAAGAGCCCTATCAACTATTGTGGCATAAAAAACTAATGGCTTATCCCCACGTTTAAAATAGTCTAAGCTAGTCACTCAATTGCAAGTTTTGAAAACAACAATCCAACGATAGCACTACATGGACAAGCTCTGTCAATATTCATGCATCGATAGTCAACATATAATCACATCACATAAAACGTCAAATAAGTAACAAAAAAAATCATTTACGAGTCCGACACAGGCAAAACTACCCTTCCTAGAATAAGCCACAAATGCAAACTCACACTAAGGTATAAGAGACGTAAACATGCGACATTCCAGACCGTGAGAAAATAGAGGCAACGAATCTTAGAGAGTATCACAACTAATCTGCCACTCTAGTTGCGTCTGAGGTGCCAACACGCTTCCCTTACCATAGCTTATTCATCGAGAAACCCAAAAGCGGCACATGCCTATGCGAAAACTCATGATGGATTTACCCTTATCGACTCTATCTACGACTGAGTGTGCAAACGTGCTACCACCACTTAAGACAAACATCTAATACTTAGGTTGGTGATTAGAGAGCGAGAAAGAGAGAAAGTAGCGACGCAATAAAAAGGGGTTTAAATAGGTGAAGAAGAGTGTGAAAGAGAGAAAATATCGAATTGGATGAATTTTTTTTTGTTCATTCATTTTAAGAACTTGAGTGAATGAGATTTTTTTTGGTGCATTCGAATGGACTTTTTGTTTGATATTTTGAAGTTAATAATATTTTGTTTGATCCATTTACTTTAAAATTTTGAATTGAATGATATTTTTTTTATGTTTTTTTTAAGTGAATGAGCTTTTTTTGATACATTCACTTTAAAATCTTGAACTGAATGAACTTTTTTTTTTTTTTCATTTTAAAAATATTTTTTTTCATTATATTTTATATATTTTAAAAAAATTATGTATTTTTTTTCTTTTTTCTTTTTATTTTCTTATATTTTTTTATATTCACGAAATGAATGAGATACTAACGAAGTGAATATTGAAAGAAAAATTATAGTAAAAAAGAATTACTTTTTTGAACTAAAACTAGAAGGGAATTAAGGTTTTTTTTTTTACTAAAAGGGAATTGCCCTTATATTTTTCTATTTACTATAGATAAAGCTTCAATATTTGGCAACAAGTCTATATATATACCAAACCCAGAAATAAAACCATAACCAAAACTTGCATCCACCAAATTCATTTTGTAATCTAATCTAATTAACATCTCAAAGTTAGGAAGCTCAGTAACGCAGCAAAAAATACTTTAGTTTACTGTACTATATATTTTTAACGATTTAGCTATTAGACTATCAAAGTTAACAATTGACGTACTAAATTATCATAATATTCATAATTCAGGTACTGCCGTTAATTTAGTTAGATGAAATTTAGTTTCACTTTTCATTTTGATCATATTCTTTGTAATTTGTATAAATTTAATCATGTCTTTTCGAAACATTACAATTTACAATTTTTCTACTAAAACGCATACATATACATACATAATAAGTATCCCATTTTAAAAAACATATTATTTGACTAGATTTTTTTTGATTTTTTTTTTTTTTTTTCTAAAATAAAAAAATAAGATTTTTTTTTACACTTTTTCTAAAACAAAAATAAAGCAAGTTTTAGATTTATGACATTCGAGAAAAAATTATTTAAAACCATATCACTATTTGAATACTTTCATGAAAAAACAGCAAGAAAATTGTTATATTTTTCAAAAAAGTATTCATTTTTTGTAAATATAATATATTTGTTAAGTATTTATAATTTATTTTTATACATAAAAATCATCTAGAATATATATTATTTGCAATAATATATACATGCATTATATTATATATATTTTTATACATACATTAATATAACATATATATATATATATATGTGTGTGTGTGTGTGTGTGTGTGTGTGTGTGTATTATATACATATATATATATATATATATGATATAATTATATATTTTTTAATTTATATTAAAATGAGACATTTCAGAAAATTAAGTGTTAGATTTATACAAGTTAAAAAGAATATGACCAAAATAATTCAGGTACTGCCGTTAATTTAGTTAGATGAAATTTAGTTTCACTTTTCATTTTGATCATATTCTTTGTAATTTGTATAAATTTAATCATGTCTTTTCGAAACATTACAATTTACAATTTTTCTACTAAAACGCATACATATACATACATAATAAGTATCCCATTTTAAAAAACATATTATTTGACTAGATTTTTTTTGATTTTTATTTTTATTTTTTTTCTAAAATAAAAAAATAAGATTTTTTTTTACACTTTTTCTAAAACAAAAATAAAGCAAGTTTTAGATTTATGACATTCGAGAAAAAATTATTTAAAACCATATCACTACACTACAACAAAAATGGCCTTTTGCAGCGCGCAAAAAGCCTATTTGCAGCGCGAAAAGTTGTACTGAAAAGTTAAGTGCTGCCTTAAGTTGATATCATTGGCAGCGCACATTGCAAGCTGCAAAAGAAATCTATTAGCAGCGCGCATTGCATGCTGCAAAAGAAAGCAATTAGCAGCACGCATTGCAAGCTGCAAAAGAAAGCTATTAGCAGCGCACATTGCAAGCTGCCAATACATGGTTTTAACAGCTCACATTGTATGCTGCGAATGAAAGATTATTAACGGCGCTCATTGCACGCTGTTGATACTCTTTTTAAAATATATATATATATATATATATTTACTGTATATAACAAAACATACCAATATACTATTATCACCAAAACAATAAAAATCAATAACTATTTCATCCAAAACAAAATAATGTCATAATTTACATATGCGACACTACACCGAAAAATTACAAAATTGTGTATTAATAACCGTTACACCTCTCTTTAATACTTAGTAAACTATAGAACCGGTATGTGTATCAAAACAGCCTCTGCAAACTGCGTTCACGTTCCCCGGTTCATATATGCTCAATTTTTTTTACCTGAACAGAAACAAGCATAAATTAGGAGCAAATTTCACACAAATGCTAAAACTACCAACAACCAACAAACATCAACTAGAGAGAAAAAAAAACATTGCATATAATGCAGTGTTTTAAATAGCGTTATCGCTACCGTAGCGTTTTTTCGAGAGAAACGCTAAAAGCGCAAATAGCGTTGCTACATAGCCCTTTGCGGTGTACTTTTTTTTTGTCTAAATATATAACAATATAGTATTAGAAAACATATTTAGTACACTGTAAAATAAAGGCTGAGTTGAATGATTATTTGAGTTTCCCTTTTTCCAAATTAAGTTCTTGTCTGGCTGAAGCTTTTAAGCCAAACGTAATTATTATTTTAATATACCCATTTTACAATAATTTGTACTCTTGACCAGCTTAAAGTTGATCACTTTTACTTTCAGAAAACTCAGCCTTTTTTCCTTAGCTAAATAAATCCTTATTAAATTCAACTACTTTATCACCATCAACTAGCTTGAAAGTTAAAACTAATACATAAAATAGGAAGAAGTTCCTCAATTGTTTTGCACACAAAAGTTTTAAAGAGTGCGAGAGCCAAGGATGCTTGTCAATTGCTTCAAGATAAGAGTATGTTTTAATTAATCTTGCTCACGAACACGCAAGTATAACCTAAACACCAAAACCAATTCCCAATTAAAAGCACAGCAGTATTCATGCGTTTATGTAGTCAGAGTTACTCGTTCACGAGTACTTGTCAGGAAAAAGTTGCTGCGCATAACAATTCTGAAGGATAAAATAACACAAATGAAAGCGAGCACAATTTAGAAGCAAAAAAGGTTCTAATCTACTAGCAATCAACAGTTCCATCTTCTCACTTTCACTATTTTAGTAACTTCAAATGCATTAATTATGAAAATGGTTGCTTTTTATGTTTTTCCATGTCATTTCAATCTGCTAGAAACAGCAAAAAGTAACATCCAGCAGGCTTCTAATTTTGAAATCTTTTCAGATAATAAAAGCAGATTGTGAAAAAGTTTGCCAAGTGTGTTTACTGCAGTTTTATGACCAAAACCGAGAAATGGATTTCAAAAAGACACCCAAATATCTTTTGAAGCAATTTTACCTTGAAACTGATTATGGCAATTCCTCTAAATTTCCCACTCTCGGGAAACATCATACAATCTATCTCAGTTATTGTTCCACAGCTGTCAAAGAAACTTCGGATATCATCTTCGGAGGAGTAATACGGAATACCCCCTACATAAACTTTCATAGCAGCCTCCCCATTATCCTGGCTGTAAAAAGTAATATCACTGAGATTTTTTTTAATCCAATATTTTTACAAACTAAGGCAATTTAGTACACCAATTAAAGTGATGAAGATATACAAGCATACAACATAAATCGACTCAAAATGTATGAAAGGTGTGGATATAGAAGTATCTGAACCATACATAGCTTCTTTTCTCAGCCTATATAATATTTTTCTTTAAGCAACTTAACGTAGCTTACAAAGATTAAATGAAGAAATGAAGCACACCATCACAACAGAGAGCACTTTCCAGCCACTAGTTTGGTTGCAGCTTTTTTGCCTATGAGGTGTGTCACATTTGGATGTCTAGTCTAGCTTAAAATCTTTAGTTTTTTTTTTTTTGTTTCCTGGCCTAAGTATTTATAAAAGAACTTAGAAGTTTCTGGAAGGATGGACCGAGTTTTTTTCCCTCAAAACTGTCTTAATTGTTAGCTACAGCCAAATAAGTACAGCTAAACAAATCATGCAGCATCAAATGACAACATAACGATGATGAATCATAACAGAAAAACCACACAAAGATGACATCAAAACCCAAAAGACACCGTCTTTCTTTGCAGTTTAAGCAAAAAATTGGATTCTTGAGGTTGAGAAATAGCTGTGCTCATCCACCTCAAGACTCCAAGCTTTTCCGGGTCAAACCCCCATAAAATCTCAGCTTCTGAGAAGTTTTACCAAGCGCGGTCTAACTTTAATCAGCAAAACAAGAAAGCCCGGCATAAAAGCCTCAATAAAACAATACTTACGTCAAATAGTATCATTCAAAAGGCATATATAACAAAAATACATTTCACTTATTTCATAGATAAAACGTCATATATTAATTTTTAATATTCCTCCATAAACGTATCCGTAGCGGTGCTACACATGAATTTAGCCAAACAATGTACAATTAATAAGCAAAATAAAAACACACCCATCATTGGTATAATCCGCCTCTATCATACATTTCAATTATTTCATAGATAACATGTATCACGATTTGTAATAGTCCCAATTAAAAACGTATCCGTAGCGGTACTACACATGAATTTAGCCAAACAATGTACAATTCATAAGCAAAATTAAAACATACCCATCACTGGTATAATCCGCCTCTATCATACATTTCAAATTTTCAATTATTTCAGAGATAACACATCATACCACGATTTTTAATATTCCCCCATAAAAGCGTATCCGTAAGAGTGCTAAATATGAACTTGACCAAACATGCCCATCATCGGTATAATCCCCCTCACATTTCAAATATTTGATAGATAACATGTCATATCACGATACCAAAAATTCCCCTATAAACGTATCCGTAGCGGTGTTACACATGAACTTAGCCAAACAATGTACAAATGAAATCATACTATCTACAATTAATAAGCAAAACAAAAACATACCCGTTTCCGGTACAATCCGCCTCTATCTTTAATGTCCCAAGCTCTCTAATTACCCTATTTTCATTGTTTTCAACATTTCCACTCTCGTTTTTCACCGAAATCTCTTCCTTTTTCTCACTCTTCTTATTCTTCTTCTTCTTCTTCTTCTTTATCTTTTTCTTCTTAATATTACTATTCTTAACACCAACAATCTCATCACCCACCTCCACACTCTCTCTCTTCCTCTTCTTCTTCACCTTCTCACTCAAACCCTCTTTTTTCTCATCTTTATCATTTTCCAAATCAAGGGTTTTAGATTTATAAGCTAGGGTTTTGGAAACTAGGGTCTCCTTACGCTTCTCTCGCCTCCGGAGCTTCGATTTAATAACAGCGGGTTCGAGTAAGGCTTTGATTGAGTCTCGGGTCGGGTTTGATTCGGGTTTTGATTGATCCGAAGAAGTGAGAGATTCAGTTACAGCTTATCGAAGCTTCTGTTTTAGCTTCTTATTTGATAGGACCATTTTTTCTGGGTTACATAATCAGAATGAAGATTTAGTTATAATATATGTATGTGTGTGTGTGTGTGTGTGTGTGTGTGTGGGTGTACAACAGCACTTATAAATAAATGCCCTAGAATTCGTGGAACAAAAAATTGGGTTTTACAATTTGAGTACAGACAAACACGAAAAAAAAACTTAAATTAAACAATTTACCTGTGGAGATTGAAAAGAGAAAATCCGATAGCTGAAGATAATTGTAAGTCAGTATCAATTGAAGAGAGAGAGAGAGTGTGTGTGTGAGAGAGAGAGAAACGAATAGAGGGAGAGAGGAACAGTTACAGAAATATCAAAATTGGGGGTGAGGGGAAATTTAGTCTTTGAAAGGTTTTTTTTTTTTTGGTACATAACATCCGCAGCGCACAGGACACGCTGTATATGTTGTGGTTTCCACAGCTCACAATACACGCTGTAAAATATAGGTTTTCGTAGCGCGCAGTCTGTACACGCTGCTGTTTATATTTGTTAAAGAGCTACCGCAGTGTACTTTTGAAATCACGCTGTAATTGTTGTCATTTACAGCGTGCTTTTCATGTACGCTGTTAATACCAAGCTGCTAAAAGCCAATTTTGTTGTAGTGCTATTTGAATACTTTCATGAAAAAACAGCAAGAAAATTGTTATATTTTTCAAAAAAGTATTCATTTTTTGTAAATATAATATATTTGTTAAGTATTTATAATTTATTTTTATACACAAAAATCATCTAGAATATATATTATTTGCAATAATATATACATGCATTATATTATATATATTTTTATACATACATTAATATAACATATATATATATATATATGTGTGTGTGTGTGTGTGTGTATTATATACATATATATATATATATATATATGATATAATTATATATTTTTTAATTTATACTAAAATGAGACATTTCAGAAAATTAAGTGTTAGATTTATACAAGTTAAAAAGAATATGACCAAAATAAAAAATGAAACTAACTTCCATCCAACTAATTTAACAGCGGTACCTGAATTGTGAACATTATGATAATTCAGTACGTCAATTGTTACCTTTGGTAATATGCTACCTAAATCATGAACATCAACTATTAATTATAGTACAATAAATGTATTTTTTTCCCTAATAACACCCAATTTAAATGAAACCTCATTCCCAGATGGCCAAAAGGTGTAAATTTTAACCCATGAAAACAAAGACAAAAATCTGAATGATCTCACAGTCGAATAGAAATGCAAGAGTAAAACTCGTCTATAAATACGAATTGAAAAACCTAGGGCATGAGTACCGCCAAACGAGCCACGAGCTTGCTACCTAAAGCCCCACAACCACCACAACCTAATCATATTTTTTTTTTTAAGTTTATTAGATAAGGTACGCATTGGCAATAAATAAACAATCCCAAACTATTTCATGTTGGAGAATATACGTACCTGTGTTATCTAGACTCTGTATATTTTGCTACATTGCCTTTTCTATCAAGTAAAAGCTCTATTATTGTTATACTATATAGTATATAACATTATTCATATTGCAGTTGTTTAGTTGGTACAACCTCTTTTAAAAAATTATACTGATACCTGACGTACATTCATAATTCTATTTCGTGTTAAACCCAGAAAGGAGTAATGACAGACAAAGCTATAATTTTCAAGCCAACTTGAACATGTATCTAACTACAAAAATTTCAAAATACTATGTAGTTCTTAGTTGTGCAGTTAATAATGGTAGATCATGATAGGTCTTACTAAAAAAAAAAAGTTAAAAAGTTAGATCGCATACGGAATCAGTGACATATTTTGCTTTCCAACGCCCTAATCGGGGACGGCATGACGACGGATTTTAATTTTATTGACATGTATTGTAATTTATCGAAAGATTTTTAACAGATTTGACTGTCCCTAAATAAAATATTTTCTTGCATAGTATCTTAAAATTTTCATGTTATATTTATTTTGGTATATCCTCCCCATTAAAGTTATTTTGAGGAGCTTAATTTCAACATAACATATTTTTAAGGCTTCAAGAAAATAATGGATCAAATTTTATATTTACTACATGTAATGATAAGAGTGCAAAATAATGAAATATTGTAGCAGGTAATCGATTGATGATATATACTAACTAGCATTTGCTGTTTTGTATGTATTTAATTATAGACATTATTACTGCATCAAGACCAAAGAGTGGAGAAAAAATGGGTTAAATGCCAGTTGTTACTCTAGTATAGTACTCATGAGTAGTTCACCCTTAATTATAAGTTATTAGAAGCTCCCATACAAGCTATTACAAAACATACCTGTCAGCACAAATAACGCATTCGTTATATATTACATGGTTCATCCTAACATGTGGACAGATTGTAGTCCTTTCTATTCAATATTCAACATTTTCACAATTTACCCACACAAAAAAAAAAACATTTTCACAAACCATATATAATTGCATTCAAACTCCCATATCATTGCGTTTCTAATTCAATGCTTTTCTTTATAGTTTTTATTATTGTACTATTGAATATCGACTATTGTTACATTAATCATCCATTAATATTATATAAACTGTATTATATATCTGTGAAAAGATAATCTAGTAACTAATATGCTCGGTACTTTTCAGAATGATATAAGCTGAAGCGAATTATATATATATATATATATATAATTAAGCAGAGAAATAATTAGGTTGATGTAAGGTTTTTTTTTTTTGGTAATATCAAACTATTCCATGCACTAGTAAAACTTTGATTTGTACTAAAAAAAAAAAACGAATAAGCATAGATAGATAGCTTCGGCATCGCTCCACACCAGAACACATGTTCTTCACACCATCAATATAAGTACTCAATCAGAATCTGGTTTCCCAAGTATTTGTGTTTCTTGTTTTCCATTTTATTCCCATTTCTAGTTATTTATATAAAGTGTTAATTTAAATATCCGCTATCCGGGTCCGTTTTTCATAGCGACAAGCAGTGAGAGGCTAAGTGCACATTATCGGGGCCATGACACTCTACAAGCCTTAAAATTAAATTTTTTTATTTTTTAACATGCATTTTTACTATATTATCTCAAAATTAATCATATGACACCTTCGTATTTCTATTACTTGTACTCACTAACTTCGCTCCTTGTGACAAGTACAGGTAAACCAACAAACTCATTAACAATTCATAAGACTATGATTTATTATTTTCATTTTATTTCAGTTTCACATATTTTAGAATTTACTTTAAAGTGGTGAGACAATTTATTTTATAAGAAAGCTACCGTATGTTATATATGAAATATAAGTATAGTACGCTTACATCATACCAGTATATTTAAGTTCATTATTTCGAGATGATACTTTGGTGTGCTAAATTACGAATATAAGGTTGCTTATCATTCATTTTTTTAATTGTTAAGGACAATGACATTAACATATACATACTATATTAATGAGGAACGTCACTCGCAGAATAATATTTATTAGTCACGTATATAAATTAGCCACGTAAAATAACTACTCATATATCTCATTAATCAAGGATACGTATACAAGTACCCACCACCATCAAGATTACTATTGATCAAACTACATATGTGCCCCCCTAGTCATTTATTAATCATGTATTTTATTTGTTGTACTTATTTTTTATAGTAATTCAATAATAAATTTCTATAACTTGAGTAAATTAAATTTATAAATTTAGTAAAACAATAATGTTAAAGTTTAAATACAACAATATTTATATTTAATGTAACTTGATTTTGGAAAGTCATTAAATACTTAAACGGTGTCACGGGTCATTCATTAGCCAAACCGTTTTATCATATATATATAATACGTTGGTAAAGCAACGTCCTTTCTTTGATTTCGTTCTAATTAAAAAGCTATTGATAATCCTAAAAATTGCCAATTATATTACAACTCTAGATATAGTTTCAAGAGTATCCTTTAGTGAGCAATAGGAAGCTATTGATAATCCTAAAAATTGCCAATTATATTACAACTCTAGATATAGTTTCAAGAGTATCCTTTAGTAAACAATAGGGTGATGTAAATGAGTCAGTGCAACTCTGTTTAAGATTGACTCATTTACTAAACGAGTCCTAAATTCATGTTTACGCGGCCAATTTGAACCCGTTTCCAGACACTTTTCACATAGTTTCGTTTAAAAATCTTTTTACTTAGCAAAAATATTTTCTAAGATAATCAATAAACTAATTTACTTGGGATTTTTTATGTTTTTGTAGTCTCTATTTGAAGCTCATTTCGATTTATTACCTTCTACAAAAGATTTACTTGATAAATTTTACGGTTTTGTACCGTACGTTAATTGTTGAATGGAATAATGGCGTCACAATAGAAAAAATTACTAAAATACCCCTCTATCTAGCAGATGTGGGTGAAGTGGCGGTAATGATGCCACCAACACATCATCACTTCATCCAAAAATTAAAGATAGGGTATAAAATCGTGAAATTGTTGAAGTATAGGGTAATAAAAAGAAATTTGGTAGTAAATTACACTAAAGCGAAATGCACTCAAAGTAGAGGGTACAAAAACATCCCGATTTAGTCTTAAATCCCCATTTTATTATATAAAGTGAAGAGTACTATTTGTCGATTCTCTATATTAAATTTTATATTTTTTACATTTTTATATAAGTATGATTAAAAATGTAAAAAAAAAAATTACATTTTTATAATTATATATATATATATGAAAAAAATATATAATAATTAAATGAGTCCAAACCTGAACACGAGCTTGTTGAACGATTCGGTTCATTTACACCCAAAGTGAATTACTCTAGCCTTACAATAGCTTTTTTCACCGAACTCTGTTAGTAATGGTTTAAACTTTATTATATCATTCCCACTATCAGGGTCACAAAGTATGTTACATTGAAATTGAGAATTACTGATTATAAAAAAAAAAAAATATAACGTGACATCATTAATACGTCACTTTTTGTTAAGCGATTAGCGGAGAGGGTAAATAAATTGAATGATTTTGAGAGTTGAAGCTATAAAATTGGACTTTCTCTGAAAAATGTGTATTGTACACTATAAACTATTTAATGTGTAGAATTATCTAGAAAACATAATTATTCAATTGATTATTAAAAAAACATAATTATTTAATTCAGTGTTTATTATACAATTTTACTGTAATAATAATACTAATTTATTTCCTATGACACCGTTCGTACCGGTTTACTGGAAACTCATCCATTTTTGTTTCTGTTTAATGGTTGTTTGATCAAAGTAAGACAAATATTTTTATATCATCAACGAAAATTCAAGCAAAGGCATATATTGCAAAGAAGGTTAACAAAATATCCGACAAAGACAGAGTAGAAAAACCAAATGATTTGTTAAAAGAGGTTGTACCGAATGATTACTCTGTCCTATTATTGATCCCCTTAATCCTAATCCATTTCTTGCTATACTTAATTTATCCAATCACCCTTGACCAAAATAAGAACCTTAACAAAACCATTTAACTTATTATTTAATCTTTTTTTAAAAAAAATGACGACAATCAATAACCAAGCCATTCAAACAAAGTAGATTAACTTGAGAACTCAGAAGAGTACAACAATATCACCAACATTACAGCTATTATCAGGATACTATAACGATTAATGAAGAATAGTATGGATCAAGAAATTATACTGAAAGCGTTATCGTTTAATGTCTAAAATAAAAGTAAAAATGCTATATAAAAGCTTATATTATAATCAACATCTTGCAATATATCAAAAAACACAAACCCAATATCATCTCTTGTGGATCGGACTTTTTGGGTTATGTTTGCTCTCGAGGTTGGCGGTGGGAAAGATATGAAGGTTGGCAGGGGGAAAGCTGTCAAAGATGTGGCTTGGCTCGATTAGGGTTTGAGTCACGGCCTCCTCCTTGTTTTTTGTTTAAACCAACTTCAATCTCACCGTTGTTTGCCCAATACCATAAGCTTCTTTGCATCATCCAATAAAATTCTTTAATTGTTCAAATTGAATATTCAAGCGATACACAACCTTATCTTGCATTTTTCTTTGTATATATATAGTATAACGATTTATTGATAAGAGTGGTTAAATTTTAAGAAGAAAAAGTGATAGAAAAAAAATCTTCAAGTCTCAAAAATTGGCCAAAAATTGACTGTTGTAGTACTAATAATAAATACATGGTATCTAATGTTGGTGTCATGTAAACCGGTAAAAAAAAATTCTTAGGTAATAAACCGGCATTATAACGGTATAAAACATACACTTAGAGATCAATTAAGTATGATGTTATTTACATAATTTTCTACACATTCAATACATATGGTATACCTATATTGACACATATAAACTAACCCTAAATTACTCCTAGTATATATTAATAATATTATTGCATTACTCAAAATAAATTGAGCGTTAAAGAAATACATAGCTTAAAACTGTCATTGGATCAATCAATAAAGAAAACAATTTTGAAGGTCTAGTCGATTTCTCGAAATTTGTCCTTAAGATCTTATTGCACGTACCTTATCGCTGTTCAATGTTTGTGCACGTTGATCTACAAAAATAAAAGGACTATACTATGATTTGTGGAAGAAGACAAGTAATGATTCCCCACACCTAAACTCTTGAATGGGGAGAGTTTCTCTCGTAAGAAACTGTTAGGACCAGATTTCTGGTCTAAATATTGTTAATTGTCTATTGGTTTTTACTAAATAAATCCTAACTGTTATTAATAACTAAGACAGGATTGACAGGTTCCAAGTACCAGTTGCAACCTCAGTTACAACCTACTAAGTTAGTAGTATTAGGTTTCAAGTACTGGTTGCAACCTAAGTTACAACCTGTGGTGACAGGTTTCAAGTACCAGTTGCAACCTCAGTTGCAACCACAGTTCAACCTGCTGTTAAAACAGAATTCTGTCTTGTTTCATTATTCTACATTACTACTTGTTTAATGTTAATCATTTGTTTTAAAGTATGTAGGATATATTCTCATAAGGTCTTAAACGTGTATATGTGGTTATTGAGAATATTAATGTGTTAAGGAAAGATGTTTTATAAAAGATATAAAGAGATTAGTTTATAAGGTTATGTTTCCTTTTAATATATATATCTCTATTCTTATGCTTGTCCTTATCACTTGTTTCAATCTTTTGATCCTTATAATATTCAGTAAAGATATGTTTAAAGATTGATTGATATGTGGAGTTAAATGTTTCATATGTTTATGAAAAGATATTATCTTTAAGAGATCATATCTTTATATGTTTCCTTTCAAAGGAAAAGATTAACTCCTACTTTCAAGTGTGTTACTAAACAGGTATTAATCAAAGATGATTAGAGTCAATCCATGCTGAAGAATCTCGTGATACTTGGAGAGATTGAAGCTAATCAACCAAGTCAAAAGCAATCAAAAGATATTGAAGATAGAAGATTGTTTTTACTTGTTTATATACTTAGTAACTTAAGCTTGTAAAAGTGTGTGTTCTAAATTATAAAGAACTCATTTTCTAGAGAGAATACACGTGAGCTTCAAAAAGAAAAACAATGGTGGGATGCCATTGATTTATAAGTGATAGTTATAGAGTAGGAGCAATATAGTGATAGGCAGAAAAACATAGAGGGAGTCTAAGTTTTTCATTAAGACTTGAGTCATATATTGTAAGCTTTTTATAATATCATAATCTGGGTAAGTGCCCCGGAGACGTAGCCTAGTTAGGTGAACTCCGTTGTTAAATGTGCGTGTGAATTATTTTCAAGTACATTTAATTTTAAAACAGTTCTGTCCATTAATACACTTGGTTCCAACTGCAGTTCCAACATTACTTGGAACCTTATACACCTGGTTCCAACTGCAGTTCCAACCCCACTTGGAACCTTACTGCAAAACTGCATCTAGAACAGCGGATAGGAATTTCAGAAACTACTAAAAAAGCCTAACGAATTCTAAGAAGGAGAAGTGATTCCGAATTCGGAATGGGATGAATCAAATCAGAATGGTAGGGTACTTTATATAGGAAACGAATGGACGCAGAAAGGGTTGAAAATATTCACGATTTTAGCCAAAATTGTGATTTTTTAGACTAAAATTTGTGAGTGACAGGTTTTCAATTTGCAAAAATTTCCAAGAGAGAGGTGGTAGCTATTAGGTAAAATTAGTTCGTTTTGATGGGATTTTTTCCAGGATAACCAAAGGACGCTATGTGACGAGCTCACACATACGCACATCCACACCGCAACCACGACCATGAGGCACAAGTCCAGGATTCGGGCTCAGACACGGTCGCCGGTCATGGGCCCCGTTGGCACAACACTTGTGACGGGACCGAGACAAGAATTGTCAAACTAAGTCTTACCCAAACTTGCATGAAAACAAAGGAAAAAGAATCTAAGAAATGGAACAAAGAGTGTCACTTCTGTAACCTCATGTTAAGTAGTGGAGTCAAATGAATTTTGACTATATTTTCTATTTATCGCACATCACTTGAAATTGTAATATGACCCACTAAATGTTCTATTTATATGCCCCAATATCTTTTATTTTTAATTACAGCTACACAAACAACTTTTACATATTATAAGTGAGAGAGTTCTATTTGCGAGAGAACCATAGCTTGTGATTGAGCTAGATTACGATTGTAATCATTATTATAATAATATTAAGTGCTACGTGTAGCGGCCCGGAGACGTATCCAATTTGAGTGAACTCCGTTATCAAAGAGTGTGTGCTCGGTTTCAGTTTTCTATCTTTCTCATTGTTCGCCTGATCGGCCCAACAAGTGGTATCAGAGCTCGGAAGATCGATGGCGAAAGAAGAGAGAACCGTACATGGGATTGAGAAGTTCGACGGGAAGGATTTCGCATTCTGGAGAATGCAAATAGAGGACTACCTTTACGGGAGGAAGATGCATCAGCCACTTCTCCTTGAGAAAAGGCCGACCACGACCACCGAGAAGGCATGAAAACTTTTAGACCGACAAGTGTTGGGAGTGATCCGCCTAACACTATCTAGGAGTATAGCACATAACGTCGTAAGAGAGACGACGACGATGGGGATGATGAAGGTCCTCACCGACATGTATGAGAAACCATCCGCGAACAATAAGTTACATCTCATGTGTAAGTTGTTCAACCTATGCATGGCTGAGGACACACCTGTCGCAAATCACGTGAACAAGTTTATCGACACCGTAAATCATTTGGATGCGGTGGAGATAACTTTTGAAGATGAAGTGAGAGCCCTTATACTGCTAGCATCTTTACCGAACAGTTGGAAATTCATGCGAGCTGCTGTTAGCAACTCAATTGGAAAGGAGAAACTCACTTACAACGGCATCCGAGATCAAATACTCGCTGAGGAACTCAGAAGATTAGACATGGGTGAATGCTCAAATGATGGAGCAGCCTTGAACGTGGGTTCAAGAGACCGGGGTAAGGCCAGGATATGGGACGTTAGAGGACGTTTGCAAACCCGAGGTAGAATAGGGCAAAGCCGAGGCGGCAAAGATAGCGATCGAAGTAAGAAGAATCTTCGATGCTATAACTGTCAGGGTATGGGGCACTTCAGTCATGAGTGCAAGCAGCCGAAGAAGGGTACCGGCCGTGATCACGTGGTTAATGTTGCGAGCGACAAGGATTCAGATGACTGTTTATTGCTTGCTGAAGAGAGAAATATAGAATCGTGGATTCTAGACTCCGGGGCATCATTTCACATAACCCCTCAGAAGGATTTATTCGAAAATTACACTGCGGATAATTTCAGTAAAGTGTATCTAACCGACGGAGAAGCGTTGGATGTTGTTGCAATGGGCGATGTGAAAATTCGCATTCCAAACGGGTCGGTATGAAAGCTAATGAAAGTGAGGCAAGTTCCGAGGTTGACCAAGAATCTGATTTCAGTAGGTCAACTCGATGCCAAAAGACACTTCATTTCGTTTAGCTGTGGAGCTTGGAAAGTTTCACGGGGAACTATGGTGATAGCCCGAGGGAGCAAGGTCGGTACACTGTACATGACGACCGATGAGGAGCGTACAATTGCGGCAGCTGTATCGCAAGACTGCTCGGAACTGTGGCACCGACGGTTGGGTCACATAAGTGAGAAGGGGATGAGGGTGTTAGCAAAAGACGGGAAGCTACCGGGCTTGAAGTCTGTCAATCTCGACATGTGCGAATGTAGCATCTTCGGAAAGCAGAAGAAAGTGAGCTTCCGGAAAGGTGGAAAAGCTCCCAAGGAGGAGAAGCTAGCACTGGTCCACTCAGATGTATGGGGACCATCTACAGTAACCTCCCTGAGATAATCTCAGTACTATGTGACCTTCATCGATGATTCGATGAGGAAAACATGAGTCTATTTCTTGAAACACAAGTCTGATGTGTTTAAGAAATTTCAAGAATGGAAGGCCATGGTCGAACTAGAGACCGGGAATAAACTCAAATGTTTGAGGTCCGATAACGGCGGAGAGTACATTGATGCGAAGTTCATAGAGTTCTGTGCTCAAAGAGGCATTCGGATGGAGAAGACCATCCGAAGAACGCCGCAACAAAATGGTGTGGCCGAGCGAATGAACCGAACAATCAATGAGCGTGCTAGAAGTATGAGACTGCAAAGTGGGTTGCCCAAAGCCTTGTGGGCACATACAGTAAGCACGGCGGTTTACCTCATTAACCGCGGATCCTCGGTGCCATTAGAAAGGAGAATTCCCGAAGAAGAGTGGATAGGAAAGCCTATCTCTTATGAACACTTGAGAGTGTTCGGTTGTCTGTCATATATTCACGTCGACATAAACCAGTGTACCAAGCTTGACTCGAAATCCAAAGTTTGTTACTTTATGGGGTACGGTGGAGCTGAGTTCGGATATCGCTTCTGGGATGGTCAAACAAAGAGGATCATTCGTAGCAAGGATGTCATCTTCAACGAAAGCATTTTGTATAAAGATCGACAAAATGCGGTGGTGGAAGAAGATGCGCTCCCGTTCGAGGAAGGTGGTATGGTCAACATGAATGCGTTTCCAAGAATGTTGGAAAATGACACTGAAGATGAGCCAGTGGTGCTCGACAACCTACCAGCACATGCTGAAGAGGACGAGGAGCTGCCCCAAACTCCTCGACCTGAATTGGGCCGAGGTCATCGCGAGAGGAGACCTCCTGCCCGATACTCTCCTTCCCTGCATTACATATTACTCAATGATGTAGGTGAGCCCAAAAGTATAGAGGAAGCTCTAGAGCTGAAAGACTCGAGCAAGTGGGAGCTCGTGATGAAGGATGAGATGAAATCACTTAAGAAGAATGTGACTTGGCAGTTAGCCGAACTGCCCAAGGGGAAAAGGGCACTGAGCAACAAATGGGTGTTCCGACTAAAGAAGGAACAAGATGGGTCGAAACGGTATAAGGCACGATTAGTAGTCAAAGGGTTTCAGCAAAAGGCAGGAATTGACTACACCGAGATCTTTTCACCAGTCGTAAAGTTAACGACTATTTGGCTATTGTTGAGCATTGTTGTAAATGCGAATATTCATCTTGAGCAGTTAGATGTGAAAACTGCCTTTCTCCATGGAGATCTTGAAGAAGAAATTTACATGCTCTGAAGGGTTCGCCGAAAAGAAAAAAGAGAAACTGGTCTGCAAACTGAGGAAGAGCTTGTACGGGCTAAAACAAGCACCACGACAGTGGTATAAGAAGTTTGACAGTTTCATGGTGGATACCGGGTTCGAAAGAAGTGATAGTGATCACTGCTGTTTCGTGAAGAGATTCGAGAACTCTTCGTACGTCATACTACTTTTGTACGTAGATGACATGTTGCTTGCCGGGTCAAGCCTTGTGGAGATTAACAAGGTGAAGCAACAGTTGGCAAAATAGTTTGAGATGAAAGATTTGGGAGCCGCAAATCAGATTCTCGGTATGAGAATTTTCCGAGGAAGGGATGGGTGTTTGTGTTTGTCACAAGCCGAATATGTGAAGAAAGTGTTGGCACGGTTTAGCATGAGTGATGCCAAGGCTGTAGGCTCACCGCTAGCCGCACACTTTAGCTTGTCGAAGAAACAATCACTCTCAGGCGAGGAAGGAAAGGATCGTATGTCGAACATACCCTACGCTTCAGCAATTGGTAGCTTGATGTACGCTATGATGTGTACAAGACCGGACATTGCCCATGCAGTGGGAGTTGTCAGTCGTTACATGAGTAACCCAGGAAAGCACCATTGGGAAGCTGTGAAGTGGATATTGAGATATCTCTCGGGTACAGTGAGTTCGGCATTATGTTTCCGAAAGATCTCGGAAGGCCTGCACGGCTATGTGGATGTTGACATGGCCGGTGATCTGGACAGCCGAAAGAGCACAACGGAATGTGTTTGTATCTATGGTGGTACTGCTGTGAGTTGGATATTTAAGTTGCAAAATATTGTTGCATTGTCGACCACAGAGGCTGAGTACGTCGCGGTGACGGAAGCAAGCAAATAGATGATTTGGTTGCAAGGTTTCTTAAAGGAGCTCGGTCAGAAAACCGACAAGGAAGTTCTGCACTGTGATAGTCAAAGTGGAGTTCAGCTAGCTAAGAATCCTGTATTCCATTCACGCACCAAGCACATACAGATTCGTTACCATTTTATCCGGGACGTTCTAGAAGATGGAATCTTCGCGCTAGAAAAGATTGAGGGCTCTAAGAACCCCGCCGATATGCTAACGAAGACTGTTACAATCGACAAACTGAGGCTGTGTGCAACCTAAGTAGGACTCCGAGCTTGAGACTCAGGGTCGTTGCTACACTGGAAGAATGGGTAACTCGCCGATGACGGAAGAGTATCAATTACTATACAAGGATACCGATGGGAGCATTCTGCTCGGTGGAGCACAGTGAGTTCAGTGGTCGGGGATAATCAGAATTCTTTTGAATCACTTGACATTTGACTCCAAGTGGAAGATTGTTAAGTAGTGGAGCCAAATGAGTTTTGGCCATATTTTCTATTTATCTCACATCACTTGAAATTGTAATATGACTCACTAAGGGTTCTATTTATATGCCCCAATATCTTGTATTTTTAATTACACCTACACAAACACCTTTTACATATTATAAGTGAGAGAGTTCTATTTGCGAGAGAAACATAGATTGTGATTGAGCTAGATTACGATTGTAATCCTCATTATAATAATATTAATTGCCACGTGTAGCGGCCCGCAGACGTAGCCAATTTGGGTGAACTCCGTTATCAAAGAGTGTGTGTCGGTTTCAGTTTTCTATCTTTCTCATTGTTCGCCTGATCGGGCCAACACCTCACACCTCAGTCAACATAGTTTTTCGATGTTTGGAAATTTAAGTGTTCTCTACCCCTACAATTATAACATATTGTGGTCCAAACCGAAAATAACAATATATTTTGTATAAAACAAAATAATATAAGTCTATGGACAAAACTAACGCAACTAAACAAAACGAATTCAAAACTGCTATTATAAGCCACAAATAACCAAAGTGACAGAGATAAATAATAAGTCTAAATAGGCCGGAATAAGGCGTTTTCATCCTATTGTGACTCATCAAAAAATTGATGGGGTGATCAAAATGCTACTTTGTACCATTGTCGTACTTGGAATAATTACTGGACAAATTGAAAGGCCAATATCGAGCCACTCTTAGCTCTCACGCAGATGAACAACCGGAAAAGTCACTGGAAAAAAAGTAGAAGGATTCAAAGAAAAAAGAGGATGACATGAAACAATAAGCTCAAACAAATTACATCTGTTTATGAACATGTCACACCTACGAAATCACATATAGCATTGACCTTCTATTTTTTTTTTTTATAAAACCCATGGCAGTACAATCATACTAAATTCTAGTATCATATATCACAGACTTTTCTCAGTGGGTATTCGATTAGATGATATAGTATAATTAAATAAAAAATATTTCATAATATGTTAACAATAGCTCTCTCATAGTATCACAGAGTTTCAAATACTATTTAAAAGAAAAAAGTACATTTACAAACTAGTTCTCTTTCTTCTTAAGGATATTCTACTTTTTATCTTTTTAGAGCTCTAAAAGTTTTTCAATTGGCTCATTTTTTAATAGGTAATATTCCCTAGTCGACATACATAATATACAATTTATAATAATTTCACCCCACTTTCCTCCAAGGCATATAAATAGAGTCGTGGACAAAAGGTAATAGAGCTCACAAAAACAAACAATAACAAAATGGAAACTCATAAACATTCTCTCTCTAAAAGGATAGCATGTTTCTCTCTTCTTTTTCATATATTTTTCTCAGCTGTTTTAGCTGACTTTGATGTAACCACTATTCCATTCAACAAAGGGTTTAGTTCTCTATTTGGTCATGACAACATAGTCCGATCACGGGATGATAAAAGTGTCGATCTTCAGCTGAATAAATACACAGGTGAAATAAAATAAAGCAAACTACATATAATCATATATGTATATTTAGTTTCTATGTTTCTTGATAATTATTAATTATGGTTTTTCATCTGGTTAAATGTTCATGTGTTGTGTTAAATGGTTGGTTGAAACTTGAAACTAATGATATTTGACCAGGTTTAATTAGATCAACTATAAAGAAAACAAACTACGTATATTAATTTGTGTATATTTAGTTTCTATGTTACAATCATGGTTTTTCATCTAGTTAAATGTTCATATGTTGTATTACATGGTTAGTTAAAACTATATATATTTGACCAGGTTTAGATAAACTAAAAAGTTTAGCTGGACTAACCAGTTTTTCTATGAGTACTAGCTAGAGAAAGTTAAATTTATATATTTTTTTAATTAAAAGAACAAGCGTTTATTTGTTTAATGGTTAAACTGATTTATTTTCTTTGGGATATTAATTGTAGGTTCTGGGTTTATGTCATCTGATTCATACAGTCATGGTTTCTTCAGCGCGAAAATAAAGTTACCATCCGATTATACTGCAGGAATAGTTGTGGCTTTTTATGTAAATTCCTTGCTCTCTTTTTTTTATAAATTTTGTTTAACTGGTTATTGCATGTGTTTATCAGCTTATCTATTTGGACTAAGTTTTTGTTGGTGAAGTAAAATATATTGGAAACGGTTGTTTTTCATAAAATGGAGAAGGAAATACAACCAGGGCGAAGCTAAGTGGGGACGATCGGGTGCCATGGCACCCCCCATAATTTTAGAAATCACAAGTGACGTAATTTTTTTTTAGTACAATTTCTTTTTAGGTGTAGATTTGGCACCCCCATAAAAATATGTTACTTGTACATATATTTTGGCACCCCCATTTACACATTCTGGCTTCGCCCCTGAATACAACTAGCCTTTAAAAAATGGTACTTTATTTTGTTTTGCTCTATAAACACGATAAAAGCCTAATTAAAACGGAAACGTTTTTCTTTTAGATTGTGGTAGTACAAAACGTCAGAGTTGCTTAATAATACACCCTACTAAAAAGTCTACAAATTAGACTTTTGACCTTCACCTTGCTATCCGTTTTTTTGGCCAAATAAGGACTAGGTCATAACTGATACTAATACCTACTTTTTTGACTAACAAATATTCTGGTAGTAACCTTCATATGTTGCATTATAAAAAACACATGTTATTTATTACCATATCTATACACATATATTCTCTTTATCGCACTATATATAAAAAAACCACTTATGATTTTTTTTTTGTTTAATTGGTTGTCTTTTGCGAGTTTCTAAAACCTAAAATACCAAAATAAAACAACAAATAATTTTTAAAAGATAAAAATACTAGTCTCTGAGTAGTGTGTATATTTTGTTTGATTTAAAGAAAAATAATAAAACTAACAATTTTATGGGCATAAAAGCTTGGAGGGTTCGAATAACAATCAATTTAGAAGTGTTAACCGCTAACCCCCATTATTCCCATATGTAGTTAGTTAATCTGAAATCAACACTCCTAATAATCTTAGAAAAGTGATAATTTTCCCAATATTTTAAGCAAATTATAGAAGCGATACTTTTACTTTCTTTCCTTTTTACTGTAATATTTAGAAATTGATTTTTTTTAACATGGCCATAATTTAAAATGTCACGAAAAAAAAGGACCTTTTTAATGACTTTTATTTTCATAATCACTAATAATTAAAAAAAATTACTTTCTATATCGTGGGACCATAACTACTAAAATTACAATTAAAGGGATCAATTTGAGATCATTGTTATGTAATTAATAAGTATATTGGTTTGTCTTGGATTTTGTAGACATCAAATGGCGATGTGTTCGAGAAAACACACGATGAGTTGGATTTCGAGTTTTTGGGAAATATTCGTGGGAAAAGGTGGAAATTTCAGACAAATTTATATGGAAATGGAAGCACAAATAGAGGGAGGGAAGAAAGATATTACTTGGGTTTTGACCCATCAAAAGAGTTCCACCGTTACAGCATCTTATGGACCACCAAAAATATCATGTGAGTTCTTAGTCACACCACCAAATTAATACAATAATTATTTATTGATCAAGAATTTGCTACTTAATTTGATCTCTATGGTTTGACTTCAATATCAAATCATTTTATCAACGTTCTCATGTCTAAAGTATCATGCATGTACATGATTGTTGAGCAAATGATTATCCAACTTGATGGGCTAATGAACATGACCGAAAGATCTTAGTGTTCATAATTTAATTTAAAAGTGTAAATCGATTACTATCTGACTTCAAAGAGAGATTTATTAAATAAATGAACTACTGGAAGAGGATGGTTGAGGTTTTAATCAATAATCATGTACTATAGTATATACCACTAAAAACAATTATTACTAGATGCTAATAATTGTTGTCATTTTATTTCTATATTTGACTTCTTCCAAAGCATTTGAACGTTTTCTTGTTCACGGCATCATGTTTTAACACATGCGTGTTGAATAAATCATGGTGAAATAATGCGTGTTGAACATCTTACTATAAACAACTCGAGTGAATCTGACCAAAGATCTTACTGCAAATACTTTGAAATATATGTTATTTAATAATTAGTAAAAAAATAATATATATATATATATATATATATATATATGTTATTTAATAATTTTACATAAAATGATAACACGCTTGATTATAATTTGGTAATCTGTTCTCAATGTTGCATTTGTTTTCCAGCTTTTACATAGATCAAATTCCGATCCGTGAGATTGTACGAAGCGAGGCCATGGGCAGTGACTATCCCTCGAAGCCTATGTCCTTGTACGCCACCATATGGGACGCTTCGGATTGGGCTACATCCGGTGGTAAATACAAAGTAAATTACAAATACGCCCCCTTTGTGACCCAATTCACTGATTTCACCCTTGAAGGATATCCTGTTGATCCAATTCAAGAAGTGTTGGCCGCTAGTGGCTCTCAAGAGGACGGTAAATTGGAGAAAATGAACTTTTCTCGTGTCACGACAAAGCAACGTTTGGCCATGAAAAGGTTTCGTCATAAATACATGTATTACTCATACTGCTATGATACAGTTCGGTATTCTATTCCACCACCCGAATGTGTTATTGATCCATTATTGAGAATGCAATTTAAAGAAACCGGAAGGTTGAAGTTTGATGAAAGGCACCATAAGCGTTCGAAGAGAAGAAACGAAGTCTCAAGTGTGAAGAACTATGGAGAACAAGATGATGATTGATTCGGCAGGATTTAGATACTTGGGATGTTTTGTGTTTCATAACATTTATAGTCAACGTGTGTGTACAAAATCGTCCATGTGACAAATTTTTGGAATTCAAGGGATTTTTTTGAATTCAAGTGATGTTGTTTCACTTTCGTCTGTGTAAAGCGAAATAATCGAAGAAATTGGAATTGTTTGTGACCTACAGTCTACAGTATCTGTTATGGTAGTTCTTTTCCTTTAGCCAAGATATGCAGCATTGAGTTATTGATTACTAAGAAGCCTACTCATTAGTTTCAGTATTCTAAAAAGTGATAAATTTGCTAAACTGTTTTGGCAAGGGCTGTGCTAAAAGCGTAATTATCGAAGTAAAAAAAGCAGAAAAACGAGCATTTTCTTGTTTTCTTAAACATTAAAATAAACCTTTATCGGACTTTTTAAAACATGGCTCATAATCCATCTCAAATCAATTATAATCCATCTCAAATACGCAGCGGACGTAGCTACGAATCGGTAATGGCCACTAAACAATTGAAGAGGACGAAGTGACAAACACACACAAGAATAGATAATTACCTACTATCATAATTGCCATGCGTAAATGGTCATTACTTATGTTGGCTACGGGAAATAACCGTCGATAAACCTGTCGGTATAGAGCTTTTCGCTAATATTTACCTATAAGAAAATATATGAATGCATGCACCAAAAGCACCAAAAAAATCATTTAAACTTGTTAGTTGTTCAATCTACCTTCAAAACAACAAGATTGCATGCGTTTGTGTCTCAGGGTGGATCCAGAATTTTTATTTCGGAAGGGCCCACAATATTGATATGAAAAAATCTAACGTCAGGCCTTAATAAAGTTGCAAATATTTAAAAACTTGAATAACTTAATATAATCTCATAATATTTAAAAATGTATGTTTGTTTTACTTTAGAATGTAGATTTTCAAGCATGAAAAAACATGTAGCATCATCCCTTAATAATTTTGTAGAAAATAGTAAAAGAATTGAATAAAAGAGATGAATACTTTATACTTATAAACCACGAGTAAAATGAAAATCAAGTTTTCCAACTTAAGTTACATGTTACATGGAGTTTCATTCCAAAAAATCAAAACAATAGTACTTAGTTACTAACATTTTGTAATACAAACTTATGGTAGTTTTGTAATATAGTTAATTATACAAGAGTATTTTAGTCAGAACTGAAAATAATAGGGGCATATGCCATCCCATACCTCTATCCGGATCCGCCTATGGTTTGTGCGAAAGCTACTGCAATGTACCATATCAAATCTTCATATGACTTGTCATCGTCACCAAGACCTTATTGTTGGTCGTTAACAAATGCCTTATAAGGTCTTCTTGTCCCATATTTATCAAACACATGATCCATAATGTCGCTGCAGTAATTGTCCACTCCCTTGTTTGTCTTCTATTAGATCAGCAATAATGAACAATCATGAACATTGTTCTATTTTCGTATCACAAATACTTGGCTCAATGGATGCAGATTGAGACCACTAATTAACAATTAAAACTTAATTACCTCTCATTTTGTCCCTTTCTTCAAATGCATTCTTACAAATTTTGACCAATCTGTAATCATACCTACATTGAGCACAATCTTTCTTCAAAATTGTTAAACTCATCAATCCCATCATAGAATTTCTGCCCACAAAATTTTAGACCAACACGCTTAACCATCAATATTTTGATAGTTAGATTGATAGAACTTGTCAAACTTCAATATGGCACATCAAGACCTTGGTTCTATAATTTTCTTGGATTTTGTTGTGTTTTGAGATATTTTTAAAACTCAAAATGTCAAAAAAAATATAAAAACAATATGTTTTTCAAAACTAAAAATATTAACGTATAACTTGCGTATTTATAGTATGGTTTGATAAAAAAAAAAATAGAAAAAAACTATTTTTACATGAGCTTAAAAGCTTGAAGTGTCACGTGACACTATGTTTTGGGGGTGTTAGCCCCCTCTTTCTCCATATGTACAGAGAAGGGGCACCTGACCCTCCGTCCTTTCAGAGGAAATCAACGTGACACCCTATTCGCTGTCAAATTTGGAGCTATTTTTTCTATTACGTTTTATTAATTTGAATGAACATTTTGTTTTATTTGTAAAGTGTTCGTTAAAAAAACTGTAAAATTTAAACTTTTATAAAAAACACCAAAAAATATATAAAATAATAAAATTTATAGATTTTTTTCAACGAACAGTCTACACATAAAATAAAACATTAATTAAAAAAATAACCAAAAAAACAGCTCCGAATACGAAAACGATGAGGTGTCACGGTGACCAGACCCGATTTTAGCCTAAGGCCCCGCCAAAAACCTATTTTTTTAGAGCCCCAATTTTTATATATGAATTTACTATTATACCCTTCATATTTATTAATAAAAAATAATAACAGTAATAAAAATACTTCATACACGCCACAGACAAGCATCGAATTTGGGTAAGTTAAGAATTGGTCCATAAAAATAAAATTATTTAAGCATTGGTCACCCTATAAAATTTAATTAAGGATTGGTCCACCCACCTAATTACCCAATAAAAAGAAAAAAAAACGAAAAAACTGAAAAAACCTTTAAAAAAGTCGGAAACCCAAAAAAATGGTAAAAATATCAAGAAAAATCCAAAAAACCAAAATCACAAATAAAAATGAAAATGAAAAAAAATTCAAAAAAATCAGGAATCCGAAAAAACCCAAAATTGGTAATGAAAAATTAAAAAAAAACCCTAAAAATCCAAAATCGCAAAACAATGAAAAAACGTTCAAAAAAGTCGGAAAACCGAAAAAAACTAAGAAAAATCCAAAATCACAAAAAAATTAAAAAACGTTCAAAAAAGTCGGGAACCCGAAAAAAATCCCAAAAATGGTAAAAAAAATTAAAAAAACCAAGAAAAATCCAAAAAAATCCAAAATCACAAAAAAAAAAATTAAAAAAAGTTTGAAAAAGTCAGAAAAAGTCGGAAAGTCCAATTCTTGAAACTAGTAGTAGTGCCGTATCATACCGAAACATTTTACATAGTAATTAAATTTATCGTTTTTGTGTGCTACATATTTTGCTTTTTATTATTTTTATTATATTTGATTAATAAAAAAAACCTCAATTTTCTGATGGCGGCCTCCGGCCCCCGTATAGCAGGAAATGGCCCGACGGTGACTCCCTCAATATGGTGATGGTGAGTCTGGTCCTCTTCTACCAATTTAACACATCCAAGCAAACAAACACAGTCTATTGTTTCATACCCAAACAAAACAAACCCCTAACTTTATGAACTGACAAAATTACCCGGACTAGATGGTAAAAACTAGGTGACATCAACCTTTTTTTGTCAATATGAAAGGACCAAATTGGTCTGATTTTAAGTATAAAATACTTAAACAAGGAATTTTCAAACTAGAAAGTACCGTCTGTTAGGTCATGTTTTGTTACATCACTCCTTACCGGAGATTGGACTATTAATTCGATGGACTCCATAAATGTTATGTTTAGCAAGACCAACTATGCGCCATTTATTATCAAAACTAACTAGTCGGCTACCGATGATTTCATAACAAATATATGAACTGTAACTATATATATTTACTTTTGTTATAAAATTTGAAATTAATTGGAGTACCGTACAACTTTATAAAAAAATTTAGGTTTTAGTACCATCAATCTTTTTAATTAGCATAAAATACTATTTACAAATATTTTAATTTGTTTTTGGTAGCAGCTAAACTAAATATAAAATAGGTCCACATTCTATTTGGATTCATTAACACATAATACTTTATCTCTCTAAAATAAGAAGCATCACCCTCACCACGACTTGACCGGAGCTTCGGTCATAATACTTTCCCCATCCCTACCACATCAAACGTCTCCGACAGCTCCGTCATGATCTCCCATAGCTCTGGCGAGATCGCTGCAAACCCGGTGAACGTTATCTATGACAGCTCCGTCGTTTCTCTCTCCGATCTGACACAGATCCGACCTCTCTCTCCTCTGATAGGGACGGAGTTGGCGGCGATGACCGAGTCTGGATATGGCGGCGGTTGTTGGTTTTCAAGCCCTAACTGCTGGCTTTTTAGTTCAGAGACTAAATTTATAAATTTAATAAAATTGTACAGTTCTTCGTATATACCAGTACTAATGACGCATCATCTGATGGGTAATAAACTAATAATACTACATGATATGCATCATTTGATGGGTAATAAACTAATAATACGACATGGCATTGTTGTGAATTTAAAGGAAGTCAATTATATATTTTCAAAGGTAGCTCATTTTATAAGATTATAAAAAAAATTGTATATTAGATTGTTTAAAATTAGATTATCAAAAATTTGAATCTGATTGTTAAACGTTTTGTATTAGATTGTCAAAATATTTGAATTACATTGCCAGATTTTTTGGTATTATACTATAAATTTTTTTGTATTAGATCGTCAATTTTTTTTATTATATTGTCAAAATTTTGGTATTAGATTGTCAACTTTTTTGTATTAGATTGTCAAAAATGTTGTATTAGATTTCAATAAAATTGTATTAGATTGCCAATAAAATTGTAATTGATTCTCAAAAAAAAATTCAAAAAAATCATATTACATTGTCAAATTTTTTGCATTAGATTTCCGAAAAAATTGAATTATATTATCAAAAAAAATTGTATTAGATTGGAAAAAAAATATTAGATTGTCAACGAATTTGTAATAAATTGCCAAAAAAAATTGGATTGTAAAAAACATTGTATTAGATTGTAAAAAAAATTGTATTAGATTGTAAAAAAAATGATAACAATATTTGTATAACTTTCTATTAGATTGTTAAGTAAATTATATTAGATTGTCAAAAAAATTGTATTAGATTGCAAAAAAATTTATCAGACAATCCAAAAAATTGTATTAGATTTTCATATAAATTATTTTAGATTGTCACAAAAATTGCATTACATTGTCTATTAGATTGTCAATTTTTTTGTATTAGATTGACGAAAAATTGAATTATATTATAAAAAAAACTGAATTAGATTGGCAAAAAAAGTATTAGATTGTCAACAAATTTGTAATAAATTGCCAAAAAAAAAAACTTACATTTAAAACTTGTATGTCTATTATATTGTCAAACATTTTGCATTAGATTTTAAAAAAATTATATTAGATTTTCAAGAAAATTGTAGTAGACTGTCACAAAAATTGCATTAGACTGTATATTAAATTGTCAAAAAATTGTATTAGATTGTCAAAAAAAATCCATTAGATTGTAAAAAATGTTGTATTAGATTGTCAAGAAAATTGTAATAGATTGTCAAAAAAATTATATTATATTTTATAAAAAAAAAACGTATTAGATTGTCCAAAAAATCATATGAGATTGTCAAAAATTATTGTATTAGATTATCAAATTTTTTGTATTAGATTATCAAAAATTTTGTATTAGATTGTCAAGAAAATTGTAATAGATTTTAAAAAAAACGTATTAGATTGTCAAAAAATTTGTATTAGATTGGATTTTTTTTTCATTTTTTCATTTTTTTTACGTTGGAGATCGACGGTCAAAAATTGTATTAAATTGTCAAATTTTATTTTATTTTTGGAATTTTATAATCTACAACGAGAAAGATATCAAAGTGCAAAAAAACAACTTAAAACTTATTGTGTAACATATTAGCTCGATATATGTATAGATATAGAAAGAACATAGATAGATGTGGAACAATATTGTATTAATCAGTGGTAGGGTTACAAGATCACTTGAGCTCAACTAAAGCTCATAAGCTCAATAGTCTAATAATATACTACAACATTTCCTTTTGGACGTTTTGAGTTCTTCGTCTTCATGCAGTCGATTTGAGTCGAGTTCATTTGCAGTGCTAAACACATAAAAACCTTAGGGCCAGAAAACCCAGTGTGGGACAAAACCGGTACCTAGGAGAAACTGTGTAGCCGAATGATATAGGCCGAAATTCCATGTAATTAACTAACCATAAATAGTGTGTCTCATCAAAACCTTGTCAGAGCAAACTGAATGAGAAAATCTGGAAAAATCTCTGATCGAAGGAGAAAGAGTGCAACATTGGTAGTAGTAGGGGATCAACCACAAAACAGGTGCCTCATCAAAACCTCTAATCGAAGCACAAAAGAATACACAGTGGTAAGAAGTATACAACGGATACTCTCCATAATTTCGGCAATTTTAAGTGACATATGATATATGTATATATATGAGATATATATAGATATACAGAGAACGTAGAGAGATGAGTAACAGTATTGAATGTTTTTGTATACAAGGTATTAGATACAGTGGTAGGGTCACAAGCTCACTTGAGCCCAACTAAAGCCCATAGAGTATAAGTCCAATACTCCAATAACATCCTACAACAAAACTGTTTTTTTAGCTTTTTTTTTATAGTTTTTTTTTAGTGTTTGTTTGAATTATTAAGTAAAAAAAAAAAACTAAAAAGTTACGATTTTTTTTTTATCACTTGTAAGATGAGTTAGACTTAAAAATTTTGTGAGAGTAGTGAATTAAAAACAAAAATATTTTTAAAAGATAACTTGCCACCAAAGAGTCCTAAAAAAAAACAAACATAAAGTGTCCCTCCAATCAGACACCAAATTTTGTTGGTAACATGGTTAAATTAGGAATTTTCAAAGTAGAGAGTACCAATGGGGTTACAAGTTTATAGTAATTTTGTATACTGTATATAAAAAAACCAACAAAACAAAATCAGTAGAAATAATTGCTTTTCCCACTGCATAAGCTTTGATTTTACACATCCAAACAAACTCACAACTCTCTCCCTCTGATCACAAACACTATGGCGGAGTTTCTAGAACTTGAATCCCAAGACGGAGTCCGAATGCCTTGGAACGTAATCCCCGGTACCAAAACCGACGCCACAAACTCTGTAATCCCCGTTTCCGCTATCTACACCCCTCTCAAACAACCCTCTCTTCAATCCCCTCCCCCTCTCCTCCCTTACGCCCCTCTTCGGTGCCGTAACTGCCGCTCCGTTCTCAACCCCTTCTCCTTAGTCGACTACGTCTCTAAAATCTGGATCTGCCCCTTCTGTCTCCAACGTAACCAGTTTCCGATCCATTACTCTTCGATCTCGGATGAGAATATGCCTGCCGAGCTTTTCCCTCAGTATACCACGATTGAATACGAGTCCGGAGGAGAGGGAGGGGGTGGAGTGAATAATGTTGCGCCGGTTTTTATGGTTGTGATTGACACGTGTCTTATTGAGGAGGAGCTCGGGTTACTTAAGTCTGCACTCTCTCAGGTTAGTATACCCCTTTTTTCAGTTTATATGATAGCCATGTGTTACAATTAGGAATGCATGGGTCTAAAGTGTTGTTTATATAAGTATGAGGGACCATTTTGTAATTCCCATAAAAAAAAACACTCATGGGAGTACCAAATACAAAGTTTGTTTGATTTATTACTCGTATTAGTTATACCTCCTTATTAGTATAAAATGTAATATAATTAGTCCATGTTTGTTTCTACTATAGTATAATAGGGTACAATTTGTAACTATTTACTACGAGCGGTGTTATTTGTTATACCACTTATTAGTATAAAATGTAGTACAATTAGTGTTATGCTCCATCATCCCCGTCTCCGCTATCTACACCCCTCTAAAACAACCCTCTCCTCAAACCACTCCCCCTCTCCTCCCATACACCCCTCTTTGGTGCTGTAACTGCCGCTCCGTTCTCAACCCCTTTTCACTCGTTGATTACGTCTCCAAGATCTGGATCTGCCCCTTCTGTCTTCAACGTAACCAGTTTCCGGTTCATTACTCTTCGATCTCGGATCAGAATATGCCTGTCGAGCTTTTCCCTCAGTATACCACGATCGAGTATGAGAGTGGTGGAGAGGGGGGGAGGGAATGCTACTGTTGCACCAGTTTTTATGGTTGTGGTGGATACATGTCTTATTGAGGAGGAGCTTGGGTTACTTAAATCTGCACTTTCTCAGGTACGCTCCCCCTTTTCTGTTTATATATCAGCCATGTGTCACAATTAAGAATGCAGAGGTCTAAAGTGTTATTTATATAAATATGAGGGTCCATTTTGTAATTCCCATAAAAAAACACGGATGGGAGTAGCAGTATTTGTTTGTTTGCAGAATAGTATGGACTGGTATAATTTGTTATTAGTTATACCTTCTTATTAGCATAAAATGTAGTAATATGCCATGTTTGTTTGCATGTATTATGAGTGGTGTTATTAGTTATAACCTTATTAGTAGTACAATTAGTATTATATCCCGTTCAATACTTATTACAAATTGTGTAAACAAATATGAAATAAGGTGGGTCCCACAATACAATTAGTACTATACTCAATATAGTACCAACTATATTAAAAATCTTATAATGTGAGGCAGAACAAAAGAAGATATAGAGTTTGATTTATTTTAACATTGGTCCCTGCATGTAGGTTTTTTAGTTCATGGGGGGTTATTGAGTAGTTCAGTGATTGTCAACATAGATTAAACTTCATTTCATTTCAATGCCACATAGGATTTATAGGGTCATGAGAGTTTATTAGGTAGTTCAGTGGTGTCAGTGGCGGCCCTGGGGTGTCAGCACCTCAGTTTCCAAAAAAAAATTGCGAAAAAAAATTGCGCCCCAATTTTTTTTTTCCTTCATTAGCAAAAATAAATAATTACTTAAATAACAATAAATAAAATGATTTGGTTAATATGTTCAAGATAAGTTTTGCACACAATAAAAACAACAATTAGCATCAAATGATGTACTAATTTTGTAGTAAAAACAAAATATAATCTTCAACTTTTATATTACTCAAAAAAGAGACAAATTGTTCAATTGAAAAAATATGATACCAATATAGCTTTTTTTAAACCTTTTAGACCAAAAGACCTTCAATAATAACATTTATGGCCAAAAAGAACTACTTATCAAAATATATGGTAAATAATATTATTTATGAAAGAAGCAACCCTTCTTCCCCAGTTATATCATCTCTCCTCTGTTACAACAAACAAGAAAAAGTAAAACCCACTTACGTCGATTCCTTCTTCTATATCGAATAATTACGTCTAAATATTTCATATTAGCTGGTCCTATTTGAAATTCGCTCTAATATTAACTGATTTCATCATTTTTTTTTTATAGAATTCCATAAATAAATAAAAATCGTTTTTTTCCTGCTCCGCCCAAATCGCACCTAATTGGACTGCGCCTTAGAAGATTGTCTGATTTGTCTAGCCACAGAACCACCCCTGAGTGGTGTCAACCAAGATAAGAATTGATTTTATTTCATTCTTGCCACATAGGGTTTTTTTGTGTATGAGTGGTTTATTAGGATTTTAGTGGTTGCCAGTGTAGGACTTCATTACCGCAACATACTAATTACAGTGTACGAGAGTTTATTAGGGAGCGTACGAGGTTCAAATGCATCTGTGTTTGTTTTAGTTTATGCTGAATTAGCTAAGTTTTATGCAGTGAACTGGGAAATGAAATGGTTTTGAATAGAACTACAATTTAAAGAATTGAGATCAATATTTATGATGCATGCATTGTATTGTATGTTTATGTAAAAACCAATATTTGGAAACACTTTAAAATTTCCTCTTTAACTTTCATATCTCCCCAAATTGTGCCATATCCGACAATTTCAAGCATCAAGTAGCAACCAGTAATTGCCTAAGCTGCTCTGCTGCTGCCTATGAGCACATGTGTACATAACCTAGTAAATTTTCTTTATCAGTATGTATTTCGACTTGCGCGAATAGGAAATTGGTGTTTCAACTCAGAAATTTTGCATTCGTGTTAAATCTATGTATTGTTTACAAGTTATGCCAAATCACAAGCGCAAGTCACGGACTTGTTTACATTTTAAAGGGAAATTTCAAATTTAGCCTTTGGATCTGTCATGGATCAGTTTCTTGTTGATATTTGATGAATATTGGTGTGAAATTGATTTATTGATAATTTCCACCGTATGGTTGGTAAGGGAGATGGCAGTGGCATCATTGTTAACAAAAAAAGGTGTCTACTGGGCTGAAAGCAGTATCTTCCTCTCCTTATAGATTGTTTGTAGTACTTATGACATGAATGTTTAAGTCACGAAATTCATATTTAATGCAGTGCAGTTGCACTCTTGCAGACACATAATTTTACTGCAGTAAATTATAACTTGCAAGACATTACACATTATTGATAATAAAAGCATATATTGGTGGTATGTCGTAACTGAAACTCTGGAAGTTCTTTAAACCTCGTAAGGGCTTTCTGGAATTCTAATTTTAGTTTTCTGAATGGTATCTGCTATTTTGGCTCATTTTTCTGCAAATATGTTACTCGTTGGACACTGGTTTAGTTTGATACTATTGCAACGTCCTGGGTTTGGTCATGTATTATGATATTGTTCTGCAACTGGAAAAAAAACCTTTAGTTAAGTTATTTTCCATACCTTGTGGAGTACTGCATGTAAACATTGTAGCACATCTGAAACAAATTTTCAGTCTTGAAATTGAATTCATAAGCTAATTAAGCCGGATTTGCCGCAAAGACTATGGCAGTGATATTTTTACATGTAAATGAAGGTCTTGGTTTGAAAACATAGGTTTTCTGCACCATTGTTATGCATCTCGCTGTAATAGGTTTGACAATCTGCATTGCCAATCCGGGTTCAGTAATTGTGGTATGTTTTGGTGATGTAAAAATGAGATTTTGTAATCTGAAATTGGCTCTTTTACAGGCAGTGGGGCTTCTTCCAGAAAATTCTCTGGTGGGATTAATCACGTACGGTACCTATGTGCATGTTCATGAGCTTGGCTTTGGGCAGATCCCAAAGGTGTATGTGTTTAAAGGATCAAAAGAGGTGACAAAGGATCAAATTTTGGAACAAATGAACTTCTTCTCAAAGAGGCCAAAGCCTACAGTTGGCGTGATTGCAGGCGTGAAAGACGGGCTTTCGCAGGAGAGTATTTCACGATTTTTGTTGCCCGCCTCCGAGTGCGAGTTCACTATCAACACGGTATTCTCTTGTGCTTCTATATCTTTTAGGCGACTATACGGCTTATTTTGTTCGGTAGATTTGGAGAACTACACTTTTGAGTATTTTGTTTAAAGTATGTTTGTAAAAATGAAGTCATATTTTTTTGTATTGGAAATATTTTTTGAGTCACTTAATTGTAGTGTAGACAAACAATTCTAAGTGATTATTTAATGGATTCGCGGTTGTCTTTGCCGTGTGACCTAGAGGGTGAGCCTTGATAATGGTAAAGTTTTTGCCATGTGACCTGGAGGTCACGAATTCGTTTCGTGAAAGCAGCCTCTTGCAGAAATGCAAGGGAAGACTGTCTACGTTCGACTTAAAGTGTCCCGATGCCTCCCCAGAACCCGGATAGCGGGAGCTTTAGCATCGGGTTTGCCCTTATTCACGGTTGTTATTACGGCTGTAATGTATATATTGAATCCCAAATGCTTCTGAATTTAGCTTAAGAATAAAAGATGCAAGAAGCATTGGTTTAGAAAGCTTCTTCAATTTTTCTTTAGAATGATGTGTCTTGCATTTTTTACCAAGCAATGTGTTCCAATTTGTAGTATCAGCTCCTATTTCTTTGTAGTTTTGTTTTATTCAAAAATTTGAGTTTTACTTGTATGTAATTAGTTGCATCTATGTTTTTTTTTATCTGTTAATTAGATATTAGAAGAGCTTCAGAAAGATCCATGGCCAAATCCGGCTGATCAGAGGGCAGCTAGATGTACCGGCACCGCGTTGAGTGTTGCTGCACATTTGTTGGGGTCATGTGTTCCAGGTTCTGGGGCGAGAATTATGGCTTTTGTAGGTGGGCCCACAACAGAAGGTCCTGGTGCAGTAAGTGTTTTAATTCTCAAGTTTCTAGTTGATGTCTTGATTTTTAGGTGACATGATGTAATATTTCAAATTTTTTTCACCAACTATGCAGCTGGAGACGGTTATTAAATTGCCTAATACTTCAGGCTACTTGTTGAGATCCTGATGGCATCAGTGTTTTTCTTTTTCTTCTTTTTTTTAAATAAAGAGGGAGAGTACCCTCTGAACTTAAGATAATTATTCCAAATGAGAAGGTCTCATCCATGCCCTTACAAAGAGCTAAAACAAAGAACATTGTGAATGAACTTGATGTAAAAGTTCATACCAGAATTTACTGAAATGCCAGGAGAAAAGTAGGAAAAGTGAAAAACACTGTTAAGTAGTAGCGAATCTGAAATATGTAAAACTACTTCTTTCCATGGCAACAATGGGCATAAGCCTCTTGTTGAGAACAATTCCCATTGGACCAATGTTCTTAATGCCCCATTTAATAGCAAGAATTGCTTCAAAAGCGCAAGGTTTCAGCTATTAGAGTGAAGATTTTCTAAATTCGGGTTCACAAGGGGACTTGTCAGGGAACATAAGTTAATACAACAAAGGCTTTATGTGAACCTGTAAGGTCTCCCAAAGACCTGGACAAAGATTCATCTGATTCAATAAAATAACAATCAATATCCTGAGAAAATTTCTGTTATGTGCTTGCAGATCGTGTCAAAGGCTTTATCTGAACCAGTAAGGTCTCACAAAGACCTGGATAAGGATTCTGCTCCATACTATCATAAAGCGGTTAAGTTCTATGAAGGGCTTGCAAAGCAGCTTGTGCATCAAGGGCATGTACTTGATCTTTTTGCTTGTGCCCTTGATCAGGTACTTCTTTTAAATCTAGCGTTTTTCATTTGACATCTGCTTCATGACAAATCTTGTTCAATAACAGATCTTTGTACTACCTATTTCATTAGTTTTGTGCTTTAGATAGCACAGATGTGTAAAACACAAATGAATATCAAGTGTCAAAACTCATGTGGTCTCCAGGCATACACAGTCATGAGACTAAAAGGTGAAACCTTAGGATACACAGATGAATGTAAGGGGTTTATTTCAGGAAATATTAGGGAGGACAGTAAGAACGGAGAAAGAGAGAAAAACGGATTTGCAATTTTTAATTCTTAATTCGTCAAAGTCTAATTACGGCCTTTACAGTCGTCCTTTTAAAAGACAATTTTTGGAACAACTCTTAGCTTATCTTCTTATTCTGTATTTGTTTTAACAATAAAGCTGGGACCCTTCAGCTTCTTATTGTGAGTACTTTTGAAATTGTAATATAATTAGACTCTTTATTTTCTCCTTCTCAGCGTCTCCATAAAACACTCCTTGCAGTCGAACTTGAGGGCTGTGCGTTTGAGTTAAATATGTCAAGCTCCTCAACCTTTTCTGCTATTGAAACTTTAGCAGAATTAGTTAAAACATAGGCACTATAATCAGAAGTTCATCTACAAATTCATATCATGTCCATTCAGGGCTGTGCGTTCTATTTGCACCATGTCCATCCATGGAGTTTTTGTTTCTGACATTTTTTTGTTGACATTATTGCATGTTTACCATTTTGCGCCTCTTTTATACGGAAAACTGATATTATTCTGTTTCATTTTCATCGTGTTAGGTTGGGGTTGCAGAACTTAAAGTGGCAGTAGAAAGAACTGGAGGACTTGTGGTGCTTGCAGAAAGTTTTGGCCATTTGGTTTTCAAGGATTCTCTCAAGCACGTTTTTCAGTCGGGTGATTATGATCTTGGTCTATCATCAAAGTAAGCCTGGTAGGATGTAATATAAGTTACTGGGTACAAGTTATATTGATTTTATAGCACCCACTACTTCCATATTCTTGAAAATTTGTGATAAAATCCTACTCTCATTTTTGCATCACATCAGATTCCCCATCAATTTCCTTAGATTCATTTTTATATTTACAATGTATCTCTGTCGTCAAATAATTTTGAGTATCTATAATGTCATTTCTTATATTTTATATTTAAGTATGTGAGAGATGAGAGAGAGTAGAAAAGAGAGAGGACTCAAAATTTGACTAGCCAATATAATTACGGCAACTCTGAGGAACTTATAAAGGAGCTGCTACTGGAAAAAAAATGAGGTTCATTTGGTTGACTTCCCTAAGCATATAGTAAATGTTTAAGTTTGAGAACCTACAGTTGGTGCTCTTAAAAAATGTGATGTTCATGTTCAAGAATTTTCTTTGTCCTTGTATTTTTTCCTTCGATCTTTCGGGGATTAGCTCGTTTGATATGATGTTTTAATGAATACTGCAGTGGTATATTTGAGCTCAATTGCTCTAAGGACATTAAAGTTCAAGGTGTCATTGGTCCTTGTGCATCCCTTGAAAAGGTAGGTTCTAACTTCCAAGTTGTGGAAGGTTATTTCTTTTTAACCTCTTAACAAGATTTTCAAAATTTTACTAATTGCCCAGAACATGTTTTTTGCAGAAAGGTCCTTTATGCTCCGAAACTGTCGTAGGTCAGGGAAATACAACAGCATGGAAGATGTGTAGCCTGGATAAGTCGACATCCATATGCATCGTGTTTGATATTGCTAAGAAGGACATCCCAGAAGTTATTGGTCAAGCAGCAAATAATCAGTTTTACTTCCAGTTTTTAACTTAGTATGGAACCTCAGCTTGCGCGCGCCTTTTTGTGATTATCATCACCATAGAAAGCCCAAACTAAATGCTACTTTTTTGTTTCAGTTATCAGCACAGTAATGGACAAATGAGACTCCGTGTAACTACACTGTCTAGAAGATGGGTTGCTGGACCTGGAAGTGTACAGGCAAGATCTATCCTATATTAGAACTTTTGGTTTGTGTTTTTTAATAACCCTGTGGCCATAAGCTCTTTATGGTATTAACTCGTTAATATTAGTGCCATCTTACGTTTAGATATTGCTCTATATGTCAAGAGATATCGAGTCTGGGGGTTGAATGTGATTAGAGGTAGTTGATAACAGCATTGGTATTTTGCAACATTTTCCAGTATATATCAAATATAGTTGGTTTGTTGAAGTCAAGTACTTTGACTTTCTGTCCTTAAAAATGAAAAAGGAAACTTCTATATTTATCTCAGCATCAAAGGCACATGGACTATCAAATATGTTTCGCCCATGTTCCTATTTGGTTTACTGTATTGGAATAAGTAAATCCTCTGTGATCTGTGAGTAGAGCATGACTAAACTTAAAGGGAGTCCTTAGGCTTGCTAAATGTTAAAACTACTTTATTACTGTTAAAGGATGAGTGCTAAGTTGGCCCCATCCTGATATCCTTTTAAATTTGGAGTCCTAATTAAATTGATTCGCGTACACATAGTGGGCACTGTGGAGGACAGCTATCCTGCGTTAACCACGTATGTTTTTTTCAAAATATCTCATATCCTTTTTGTCAAAAGTCACCTCTTTAAAAAGGAGTGTAACCTTGCATGATAATCTTACAGCTTCTATATCGTGAACAATTACAATTATTTTTGTGCCCAATATGTACAATTAGTACGTACCTTGAGAAATGGAGGCTTGTTTATAATTAGTCCTCGCTTGGTGAATACTAGCTGGCATGGATCTTTTTATTCAAAAACTGCAATATTAATATACTGTTCTGCACTTTACTACTCCCTTCGTTCCCATTTAATTGTCCACTACGAAACTACGTGCAATTTTGACCGGCTTATAACTTGTATCAAAATAGTCGGAATGAATTTTTTTAAAATCTAATCATAAAATTTAACATTTGAACTATATGATCAACTTTTGAATTTTTTTTGAAAATTTTCATTCTGACAATTTTAATACAAGTTCTTAGCCGGTCAAAATTGCACGTAATTTCGTAGTGGACAATTAAATAGGAACGGAGGGAGTATTATTTAAACTATGAATTTATTATCTTAAATTGTTTTTCCCAGGAATTGGTTGCTGGATTCGATCAAGAGGCAGCTGCTGCGGTTTTAGCACGATTAGTTTCTTTCAAAATGGAGACTGAGGTAACAGCCTCGTATTACAAAACTTGTCAATTTGTTGAGTAACTATTTAACCAGTTTAATGTAATATGCAGGCTGAATTCGACCCTATGAGGTGGCTGGATAAGTCACTGATTACCATATGTTCACGGTTTGGTGATTTCCAGAAGGAATGTCCTTCGTCTTTCAATTTATCACCGCGATTCTCGATATTTCCCCAATTTATCTTCCATTTACGGCGTTCTCAATTTGTTCAGGTAAGATAGTTTTGTTTTCTTTTCCCCTCCCCCATCTCTAACTATTTGCATTACTCCGTTTGTTTCATAGTAAAAGTTTTACAGAGGGGAAATATTTTCATGGTAAAGTTTTACACTGAAAACTTTTGTTTGCCTTTCATTTACAGGCGATCGGTGCACAAAAAGTTTCCACCTAAAATTTTATATAAACTCAATATTTTTTAACAACTTTTTTTTTTAACAAATAAGTCGTTTAGTAAAAGTCTCAACGTGTATAGAAAACCTTAGATGAACACATATTTTCTTTCATAGACACTTGTAATAACTTATAGATTTTTAACTTATAAGAGCATCTACAATGGACATTGTAAATTTTACATGTTATAAGACGCCACATAAGCAAAAAATCAACTTTTTATTTTTTTTAACACATGCTAACTTAACAAGTAGTATGTCTCCACAATGGACACTATAATTCTAACACCTTATTGATACATAGGACCCCACATGGACATAAGAAGTCAAAGAACAAAATAAAAATAGTGATAAAAATGTATAATGTTAAATAAAACAATGAATTAAAACATTAAAAAGTACATGGACCCCACATAGCACTTGTTAAAACTCTTGCTACAGTTAATATAAAAGTTAACATATGACACAAAAATGTTGGTGATGTGGCAATACTAAAAGGACCAATGTAGTTCTAAAACTCTTCCATCTAGGCATCTACCATAGCTTACACTAACATAGAAAATAAATGAACCATTGGAGATGCTCTAAACTCATAAGTATAGAATTATTATAAATTATTTTCAATAAGATAGATATATAGGTAAAATAATATTGACTTTTTTTTAGCTTTTTCGGGTTTTTTGTTGAGTTTTTTAGATTTTTCGGAATTTTTTTGTTGTTATTTTTTTGATTTTCCCTATGTTTTTTATTTTTATTGGATAATAATTAAATAGTTTTGAAAGAGTAGACCTAAAATTAATTATAGTTACAACACTAGTATTAGAAAAAATATAGAGAGGGGCTCCGTAAACCGTTTACAACTTTATTTGCGAGGGAATCGTTTCTTCCAATTTTACTGCATATGTGGGAAACGTTTTCAAAAAAAAAAAATGTTTTACGGTAAACCAATCACCTGTAAAATCTATTTTACCCGTAAACATTATTTAGAGTTTTGCAACTATGATTAGGGGAATAAAGCACTTTTGTACACTGACTTATTCGCTTCTGATAATTAGTAGACAACCTATCAGTATTTACATCCTTGTTACCAATCTACACAAAAAACACCAACATTTTTTGTACTTCTGACCTATCAAACTTGCAATTTCGATTACTAATTTACAATCAGTACTCCAACCTTCAGATTTAGAGTTTTAATATTTGAGATCTTGAGCATGGTATACTAATTGGTAATTCCTGTTTTATACACTAAACTATGACGAAAAATCAATTTAGTACCTTCAACTAATTTAGCGCTGTAAACTAGCAAAACTGAAACATCTTGTATGAGACTCACATGAAATATCAGATGATAAGTTATCATACGAATTAAAAATATATTAAAAAATTGCAGTAAAAGTAAAGATTTAGAAAATAGAAATTACATGTTCTTTGGAATTGAGTGAAATACATCCTTACCCTTCTGTTTTACAGAAGTGATGTGGGGCTGTAATGACGTAACTGCCATGTCACCTTCCATCCAACATTTAATGGAAGGAGTACAAAGTTAATCAAATTTTCTGTAGTTGGGAATACTAATTGATTTTTCATTATAGCTTAGGGTACAAAGCAGGAATTAACCCTGCACTAGTTGTTTGATTTTTTTATATGGGTCCTCCGTACATCAGCGCAATTGATATGTAACTGGTGCTTTTGAGCTGAAATTGTAATGCATGTGTGCTGATTGTTTCATTTTTTAGAGATCGATGCATTTACTATGAATTTAGGAAATTTGATAATTTTCCTGGTCATTGTTATATTTTCAATTCTTTTTCGGAATGGGCTAATCGCCTTTTGGGTGTTTCAGGTTTTTAACAACAGCCCAGATGAGACAGCTTATTTTCGAATGATTCTGAACCGGGAGAATGTTGCGAATTCAGTTGTGATGATTCAACCATCTTTAATTTCTTACTCTTTTCATTCAAGCCCTGAGCCAGCACTTCTTGATGTTTCTTCAATTTCTGCCGATAGGATCCTACTTTTAGATTCATACTTTACTGTTGTTATATTTCATGGAGCTACAATTGCTCAATGGAGAAAGGCTGGATATCAAACTCAACCTGAACATGTGGTAAGCTATATTTTATACCTAATAGTGACATTCCAGGGTAAATAACCCATTTAGACCAACTTGAAGCTTATCTTTTAAAATGCCAATTTAGTGTTTAGTTTGAACTTGGACTTGGTCCATTATATATTGACTGCAAATCAGTAAAGCTGTGATGAGGAATATGTGGCTACTTTTACATATCAATTGTTGTTTTGTTTTCTATCCTGGAGTTGAAATTGAGAAATGTTATCTTTTAGAAATCTATTTCAAATGCCTTTCTATCAAGGACAAAAGAGGGCAGAGAGTACCCAGAGATTAGAACTTTTTTCTTTTAAGCAATCAACTCATCTGCATCAAGACCTATCTCTTTTTGTATATTTATTTATAATCCTTTTCACCCTTTTGTAGGAAACATAAAACTATATATATAGCTTGTTCAGGTTCTTCCAACAGATTTCACCTCAGATTTGGACCACATCAATCATTATTGATTTATCTGACATGAGTTTTTGTATCAGTTTATTTCTGTGTGTATTCTGAACTTTGTTAAGCTAAGTTCAGAATACACAGAGAAATAGACTTGCTTTGTTCTCTATGTTTGCTGCACTTGCAAGTCAATTTTTTTTTCTTTTTTTGCGCTGTTTATTCTATATATGATTGATGCTGCCAAGGACCTTTATTTGTTTTGAGTATTCAGCAAGGACATGTCAACATTCTACCACGTGAAGAACTAAATAAAAATCTAAAACAATCATTATGTACAGAGGATGAAAATATCACTACTGTTGAAAAGGCCCTATGATGTTTTGTCACCTTTCCATGCGATGTACCAATCTCTTTCTTTACTGAGTAGATACTTGATCCATGTTACGCCACGAAGGACTTACCTGATGATCAATTCTTTCTTTCTTAGACAACCTTTGGCTAAAAAGAAAACAAAATCAAGACGGGGTCATGAGTTCATACAATTTGAAATGGATTGTCTTTAACTTGCTTTATGAGAAAATAATTAGTACAGTTGCATATTCAGCTTGGCCAACTTATGATTTACCTATGCTATTTTTGCCTGAACAATATTTTTAGGTGTTCGGCCAGTTGCTGCAAGCTCCTCAAGAGGAAGCAAATGCAATTATCAAAGAGAGATTTCCAGTGCCTCGCTTAGTTGTTTGTGATCAACATGGTTCCCAAGTGAGTACTTCAGTACAAATTGTTGCACCAAAGTAATAAGTTTATGCTTACATTTTGGTTGCTTGTATATTTACCTAAACTTTCATAAATAGTTTAAAGAATTGAATATCTTGATCACTTTGTTTTTGTCATTTAGTGTATTTGTTGGCAGACACTTTCAGAAGTGTTAAACATAACTGAGTCTCATGTTCTTAACCATATGAAATCATACTGGCCAAGCGTGGAATCCATGTAGGTTGTGTTACAGTTATCTAATTACCGTAGCACCTATCCCATTCACGCCCTATATAAAGCTAATCAAATTCCATAGGAAGGACTGTCCATTTTGATTACTGACCTATTATTTCCAATACAGGTGTAATGACAATGGTATTGATAATCTTTGTTTGTGTGTTGTGCAGGCTCGTTTCCTTCTGGCAAAACTGAATCCTTCTGCTACATATAATTCGGATATTCCTTCTCCAGAAAGGGAAATTATATTTACTGATGATGTTAGCTTTGAGGTCTTTTTGGATCATCTGCAGAGGTTGGCAGTTCAATAAAATCTGCCACTCTTCACATTCAGAGGTTAGAAGTTCTATACAATTTTAGGCATCCAATTTTGTAATATTTGCTATCTTTATTGGTTGTATAGAAGTGCATGTTTCAATGCAAGATTGTCTTCTGTTCTGTTTTTAATGTTGCATTTTGATTGTAGTATCAATGATAGTTTCTCAAAAGGAACATGTTGCAATCTTTGTTTTACTCTCTTGTCTTTTTAAGTGAAGATACTCTGAATTTATATTTTAGTTTTTTTTAACTGTTAAACTGTTTCTTAACAGCAACCTTGTATCATTCTTCTTGTGGTTGGCTTTCTCTTCAAAGCAACATTTGGCTTGGTTACTTGATTTATCATGAACCTTCTTAGCATCCTAGTCCCTTTTTCTTTATTTTCTGTTGATTACTATATATTGCCAAAAAAAAAAACTGTTCTATCAGAAAGAATTCAAATTAGGTCATTTTCATAATGCACCGAACAATGGTTAAGAGTTCTTGCTTGTCACCTTGGTTATCTGGCTGCGATGTGATCGTGTGAAAATATTGGTAACAGAAACAAGAGGTTTAAGTTTAAAGGAACGTGTTTAATGATGCTGAATGTCATCCAACTAAATAAGTAGCAACTAAAACTAAAGCGAATGAATTCATGATTTGATATGACTCACCTTTTACTATTACAAATCCAGTCTCATGGGGAGAATGTATGGGAAATTGAGTTATTATGACCTCTCGCAAGTTCGGTCTTTTTAAGGAAAACATCTAGGGATTTCGTCCTGCATGTATAGAAAATCGTACTTTTGAATTTCCAAGTTTCCACTTTATGTGCTGATTCTTTCAACAACCCTTTCACATGGTCATGTTCAGTTGTTACTAGTTAAAATACAAAACTTCATGAATGTAATAGCAAATAAACGATTATTGTTGGAAGGCAAGTTCAAAAATTTACCTTTTCACCATTTAAACTTAATCTTCTTGGTGAATGAAAATTTGTATAACTCAAAAGTGGACCCCTGGCATGAGCAGAAATGTTCTAACAAGGGTTTTTGCTTGATAGATAGGTTGTTGAATAGTAAATGCATGGGATTAAAGGAAACATATTATCCATAGGATGCCTATAGGCTAAATGGCCTGCATATAGCATAGAATGTTACGTAAAGACAAGATGTATAGATGTCTTGAGAAAAAATGAAATTCCTGTCTGAAGAAGTTGTCTCCTTTTGTATATATTCTTATTCAATATAATACATGAAATTCATCATATCCTTGACTTTCTTGAGTGGAAAGTGTGCTTTTAGTGTCAAACTTATTCTTCGGAGCTCATGAAATCCCTTGATTACATGCTTGCACAAATTCCCCTTCCACTTTGGCAAGTCACAAGCTCTTTGGATACAAATTTTTACAACTTGGCTAAAAGTATTAGCCCATTTTTGTTTGACCAACTGTAAGGGGTAATGTGGAGGAGACTAAAAAAATTTGTGACCCAAAAGACAACATAGCAACTAATCATCGGATTTAAATGATATGTTCCATAGGATGGAAGATGCTTGTCAAAAACGACACAAGTCATTAAATCATTTTCATCCAATGTGTTATTCGTATGCTCTATCTGTGGCCACTGAAATTATAGTTTCCCATGCACTCCCTGCTTTTATTTAGATCACCAATATGATCGATTTTATTGCTAAAAAGTTAAAAGCTTGAGCCAGTAGGCTCAGTGAAGAAGGGAATCATTTGTCTTTTCTTGATAGATGTCTTGTAGCAGCTCATGAATTTTGCTATAAACTCTGCAGTAGAAAACAATAAATAACTTTTTTAAGTTCTGGACGAAATTTTTAAAGTTGAGTACAATATGGGAATCTGTAGAACATTGACCCGGGTGCTTGTAAAATCTTATGCTTGGTTTTGAAAAATGAGGAGTTGGTGTTTATTTAGAGATAAAATATAAGACAGTATAACTTTTCGGTTTCCAGCACTGAGATGTGAAGTGGAAATGGCTAATTTGTGTATAATATTTACCTTCAAGATTCATATATTGTTGGAGGTTCTTCTTCTCTGGGTGTCTGTTTGGCGCAGTGTTCTGGTTTGCAAAGCAAAAAAGCCTTTAATGATCATGCTTCTATTCTAACACGATGGAGACAATCAAATTTCAAGTAATAAGGCTTTTGTAGTTAACTGTTTGTACCTTGTATTTTTTATATAGAGTGTTTATCTGTGGATGAAAGTCCTCGCTAGTGCATTTCTTTAGTTCTTCCATTAACCCCTGTATTTGAAAAATCATTAGGGAAACTTTGTGTGCTTACCCAATGTAATCATACACATAATAGCCAGAAAGAGGAAGAGTATGAGATAATTCCTACTTCAAATATAAAATCAGGACAAAGGTTGTGCTCAATAAGATTTTGAAGTTTCCTACGCACATTGTAGAGTCTGCAAAAAGTAATCAACTCTTGTTAAATTTGCTTCTTTGACAGTAAAAAATGCATTCTGAAAAGGGAAATTCAAATATATATATAAAGAAAAAATAAAAAAATAGGAGAAGCATCTTACTGTCTAGGGCTTTGCTCTTTTACTATGCTTTTCGCACACTTCAATATATCATCTTCCCAGCCAGATGAGATAATTTGATCTTCTTTCAAGGTATAACTGCATATATTAAGTAGCGAGTCATGTTAAAAGTGCACAAATAGGAAAGCTTATTGTGCTTCAAACTTAATTGCTTATCTATTGTAGCTAGGCAATGTACATCCTATATTACTTGTGGTCACAGGTCGCCTCAAAAGATCGTATAGCTTGTCTTAGGTTGTTCTTGGATTTGTTGGCAATCATCACAGCCAATTTGTCGGGTAAATCTATTCCTTCTTGTTCTGCTATGAACTTTAGTACATTGACAATCTGAAAATAAAATTAGCTTAACTTTAATATTTGGACAGAAATTTGAGGTAGAACACTATAATTTGTTAGTTTTAAGTGGTGCTCACTTCCTCATTGGATGGTGGAAGTAACTGAACCACGTTGCAGAGAGAGATTATTGGCTGAAGTTTTGAGGCATCTGTGCAGCAGAAGAATACTTTTCTGCATCCCTTATATTTTTCTAATTGCCACTTGATATATGACAAAGTATCTGTAGATAACTTGTCTGTGTCATATAGAATGATGACTGCCACAGAAAGTTGCTCATTTTGTTAGCAGTTCGATTATAGGCATATTTTTACATATATACAAGTGAGGGGACAGACCTCGGCAGTTTTCTTTGTTGCACTTCAAAGCTTTGTTTGAACTTCTGGTTATTGTTTCTTGGATAAGTTCAACGATGACATGCTTCTCGTAGCCTTTTACTTCTGAGAGGCTTATCTCAACATGTTGTAAAGATATTTTTACTATAACTTTGATACTCCCTACAGCTTCATCCTGCAACAAGTAAAAAGTTTCAAGGTCTTTATTTCTAAATAGCTTGATTGCATGCAAGTGTAGAACGCTGCTTTATTAGAGTTTGTTAATGTTCCCCTCTTGCCTGTGTAGCTTGTAATATAGTTCCTACCTATCTTGTGAACAGGTCCATTGGTAGCAAGTACCTGGACTTCAAATATGGCGAGAACTTGGTTCAGAATGAATGTGGGACAGCTAACAAACTCAAGCAAAGCTGGAGACTTGTCTGGGCATTTACTCCCAAAGCAGATAATGGTTATGTATAGAAGTACATATTACTATTATTAAGAAATATTATAAAGGAGGCTGTTATATTGGAAGAAGGTTAGGAAGAGTAAGGTTGGGGATTGGGTTGGTGGTTAGTTTACACTCTGCAGTCTGCAAGATTATGCAACTAAATTTTGGTGATAAATATTATATTGTCTTTATGACTTGATATAAATTGTGGATTGGATTTTTATAAATTTTGTTTCTATCAGTTGAGCTAATTAGAGATCAGACTTGCGCCATTTGAGTGGATTGTGAATGAAGCAAACTAAGTCATATAAACGGGAAGATCAAAATGCCTCAATCAGTAAACAATTCATACTAATGGTTCTGAGGGAAATCAACATGCACCGTAAATGGAACAGCACATTTAAAAATTACGACACAGCTGTCCTTTACGGAGGCTAAAACTTAAGACTATTTGGAATCTTATTACCTGCAAGACGAATTGCTTCATCTCTTCCCTGGTCTGCAAGATTAAGCAAAATCATCATCAGAACCAGGAGATGGCCATTTAAAACTTTTTAAATCTTCAGATGTACTGAATCTTTTCTTTTTATATTCTGCTCTAATTTAAACTCTTACTGAAATATCTTTGAGTTTAACTTCATACCTGAACCCTATCTGCTCCAAAAGCTTCGCGAAGCAAAGCCCAGATCATAGTTCTTTTCCCCACCCCTGTGGGCCCTTCGAAAATAAAATGACCACAATATTCTCCTGATTGTACCTGTATATATAGATATTACAAGACTATCATTAGATATTCACTTCTTTTTGAAAATAAATTTATTGAAATGACGGATGATAATTTTTCTTAGCTACCTTTGCCTGAAGCTCACGTGCCTTGTCCTTGTTGCAGATGAAGTCTTTTAGAGCTGCAGGTCGATATCTGTCTGCAAAAACATAATATTTATCTTTTTTTATACTGTATGTGCCGTCTTCTTTGGTTTTATTGGTAGATGATCCTTCTGGTTGTGTTGGAGATAATAATGTTTGTAGAGGTGGTGATGGTGACGACACTTGTTGTTTTGATTGTGGCGGCGGTGATGATTTTTCTGGTAGCAGTGATTGTTTTGGTGAAGGGGGTGATTGTTTTAGTGGTGGTGTTGATGGTTTCGATGATGGTTTTGGTGGTGATTGGGTGTTTGAATCTCTCTCCCTCAATGGCTTCTTCTTAAGTAACAAAAAATCCTGGTTTATGGTTGTATCAACTTTCATAGCTTTTCCTTCCAAGCCCATTTCTTTTCCCAACGTCGTGAACGTTGTTTCGTTGGGAGTTTTTCTCTGTTTCTGATGTTTTTTTTCCAAAGGGGCAAGCGTGTCTTTTACTTGACCTGTGCTGAAACATGACGAGCTTAGCCCCTGCATCTTTACGATGAAACTTGATATAGAGCTTGAAGCAACTGATGCCACATCACTCTCTCTTCCAGGGCTTGATGGACCTGACAGTTTCTGTCGGTTGAGAAACAGTGACGAGTCTGTTAATCCTTTATAGTATGGGCTTTTGCCTGTAGAAGTGAAGGACTTTCTGTGCTCATACAAGATTTCATTTATTCTGTTGAATTCTTCGAGATTTTCTTCCGTAAGATCAGGGTTACTTGTTCCACCTCTTTTTAAGTAGCTTTTGACTTTTTTTGGCCATGCGGTTTTCTTTGAGCCGTCTGAAATTGCAGACTGAAAGTTGTTTGTTTTGGGGTTTGATGCGGAGCTTATTATCGGTGGGCTTGCCATTGATATTTACTGCTTGGCTCTGCTTTATTTTTTTCTTTATTTTTCTTTATGAAAGAGGGCAAAAGGTAGATCAAGCAAGTGTATAAAGAAAAATCTTGGTGAAAATTGTGAAATTTTGTGACAGTGATGTTTCCTATTAGGAGTGTGGCATCCAGAAGGTGGTGATATAAACAAGAAGATGGTAGAAAATGATGAACTGGACGTGAGGAACTAAGGAGAGATTTTTATTTATTTTTGGTACATAGGAGAGATTTTATTGGTTAATAGCATATATTTTTTCAATTGGCTTTCAATTGGCTAATATAGTTTTGTAATGATACCCAACGATGGACTATATATGGTAGGAGAGAATGTAGATTGATGTTATTGTTATAGGTTAGTAGTATCTCTAAATTAGTCGTGTCGGTCTACGCAAGCTGAAGCGGCTTGGTTTATTTATTTATCAAGGACTCCCAAGCACACGAATTTTTATAAATAGAAATAAAAAATATACGACTTGTGATGAGCCCACCAACTTCCCGGTAAGATGGCTACGGTTAAAAAGCACCAACATGGTTTAAGGATTCCTAAGATAAAAATAGTATCGAACCATAGCTCGAAATGTGTAGAGTAGCTAATATGTTAAAAACTTGCATCATCAACGTAATGTGTACATGTTAGTTTATTCTTAAATTATAGTTTACTATTTTCTTTTGGTACTTCTTGCGTGTGGAGGAAAGAGACCGTGAAGAGTTATGTTAATTTGGACAAAAGGAAATATGGTGGGCGGAATTATAATTCGGACAAAATAAATTGGCTTCAAAGTTGACGTGGTAAAATTGGTGATATTTTTAATCCAAATAACTAATATCATCAATGAGTCACTTTTCATAATAGTTCATGGGCGATACAATCTTGCAAACAGGATCTTCTACCTCATTCATTTGTACACTGGTTTAAGCCTCAATGACTATTTTTTGTGAAATTTTGATCTTTTACAACTCGGTTTGTAAATTAATAAACTTTGGAATGTAATCCTGACCGAAATTTTATCGTTTTGACATCATATTGATCGAAATGTTTGTTTCATAGATTTAATGGTTATACTACATTTACTTTATATTTGTAAGTTAAATAATGTATGGGTTTCTTTTAAAAATAATCATTGGAGTAGACTGAATATTAAAAAAAAAAACAGAAGAAAAAAAATCCGATTTTTTTAATATGTATTTTGGACTAAAGTAAATATGGCATGTAAATAAGAGATAAAAGATCTGGACTCCATAAGTTGCGGTCGATCTATTAGCATGTTATTTACGAGTGATATATATAATTTGGCTCGGAACCTCGTTTAATTTAGCACAGAAATGCTAAAAGTAAAGGGATCCCCAACCAAATATTGTTACTTAACACAAAAAACGTACTTAGAACAAGCCTCTTGCAGCTTTAAACTCGAAGCATTGATAAGCTACCAAATAAACTGGAGTTTTATTTTCCTTGAAAGTAAATTGAACATGAAAATACAAACTCAAAACCAAATATTTTAATTCGATCAACTATTTCCGCTTTAATATTTGACACACATTTGTTACTTTAGATTATACGAGTAATATCGTGAAATTTAACTGTTTTTCGTGTAGCTGATCAAGTACTAGAAGATGCTACTAGACAGAAAAATAATTTAACAAATTTGAAAGCTTCGATCAACAAGCATAAGGTCATGAAAAATCAAGAAAGCAGAAAACACATATAGTATTAAATGTTAAAGCATTGGCAATGTACCTTATTAAATAGAGTGTACTGAAATTAGTGAAACAAAAAATTCAAAGTCGAACCACACATTCTATCTTTAAACTCGAAATCAACTACTTCTTTCACAACATAGTTTTGTAACTATTAAGTCCTATATATATATGTCTGAGAGTGTGAGACTATATGTTAGTGTAACATAATATAAATTATATTTCTATAGCTGTCGATTTTCTTGTTGCCCAAATTAATACTAGAAACTGTTTCCTGGTTAAGTTGCCGCATACTGTTTGTCCACAACTTCAATAATTTTATTTGCAATGGCACTGGCATAGACACAAGACCCCTCACATATCTGCAAAAGGTTATAATAAATATAACTCATTAAAATAACTTATTAGTGTTTCTGGAAAAAAGTTGTAAACATAGACACAAGACGCCTTACTTTCTGTTTCTCGGAATTAAAATAAATATCCCATGATTTTTCGGGTATGTGCTGACTTGTAAACAACCATGTAACTGCACCAAAACCTAGCAAACTCTCGTAAGGGTTGTTTGGTTGCAACTTTTTAGCTCAGTTTTTTGAAAAAAAAAATTGCGACATTTCTGTATTTGCTTGGCGCTTCCAAATTTTTGGTCTGAATAGAAGCTTAAATTTTTTATATGTTGACTGATCCATCTCTTTTCCTGAACTCAAGCTGCCTATTTGCTTAAAAGTTAAAGCAGAAATTAAAGTTTCTTTATCATATTCTGATAGAAGATATTGTCACAGTATAATGTTTCATTTCCTTTCCAACCAAAAGCACCCTTTCCAAAAGGAAAAAAAGGAAAAGGTACTAAATTTCAAACAGTTTAATTGGTTAAGGCACATGACTTTTAAAGACAATGTTGACAGTTTTCTACGTTGCTGTTTAAACCAGATTCACCATTTCAATAAATTTTAAAAAACAAATAAATAGACATAATTTTCTGAATCGCCAAATATACGGAGAAAGAAATTTCAAACCTTGGTGTTGAAGAGAAAACTAAAGTTATCACCAACAAGCCCACCAGCAACATGATGGATGTCAAGCTGAAGTTCATTGAGAGCCTTCGAAACAATAAGCAAGCAATTTGTTTTCTTTTTCTGAGCCAATTTTATAGTCACATCGTCATCGACAATCCTCACATCAACCTCAATTTCTTTCAATTTCTTTTGCAACCACGAGCTCCTCAATGTTGATGATCTGTCATGGAGCTCGAGTTTGATGTTGTAGCTTTCATCTTCTGCGTCGTGTGTTTTTTTCTGTCTCTTGTTTTTCTCTCGGCTGTGTATTTTTTGCTCCAACAGGAGTCTGAGTTCACTTTTTGTTCTAAGGAGCTCCTTGATGTGGTCGATTGTTTCACCTATTATCGATGCTTTGTCGCTCTTGAATGCGTGCAGACCCCCAAAATATGAAACAAAGTTGGGATTTGTTGAGAAAAAGTTAGATACAGAACATAAAAGTTGGTATTATTGTATAGGGTGATAAATTAAGGCCATTGTTACCGAGGAAAAAGGAGGTGATTTATGCTTAAAAACTATTTTTCTGTCAAGAAGTTCTACTCAATCGATTCACATCCAAATGCCAATGAACTGGAATACACACAGTTAGGCAACTTTTCTATATAAAAGAGGTGATGACAGGTTTGTTTACAAATGCTCTCAAATAAAGGAATATATAACTTCAGAGACGTCGTATGTAGCTTCTTTGAGAATACGGTTTTATAGGCAATACAAATGACAGCAATATAAATAATTAAGTTATTCTAGCAATTATCAAAATTTGAAGTTATTCTAGCAATGGTAAGACATATACTACCATAAAACTTACATATTCACCTAGTGTAAGCTTGCTAGATATTTATTAAAATTGGGGAATTTTCTATCAAATAAATATTCAGCAATTTCTTTAATTTCAAATTCAGAATACCAGTTACCAAACATACACCACGTGTGATCTGAAATTCTGAATAGTAAGTAAAGTATCTATTTTCTTAACAGTTTCCCTACCACAATGATTTCGTGGTAATTTAGAGAAAAAATTGTCCAACAATGGTAGATCACACAGAAATTGAAAATAATTTATGGAGTCTAAACCGTGGAAACACAGCGCGTTAATTAATCCAACGGCAATTTAAATTTTTCCTAACCAATTAAATCTTAAGAAAGCTCGTATTCCCAAATTAAGTCACTTGACATGAAAAACTTGCAACTTATCAGACAAGCATTGCAATTCTTAGAAGTTTAAAAAGAAGAACCAAAAAAAAAAAAAAAGGATAGAAAATAGAAAACAAGATGTTACCTTGTCAGGATTAGGAAGCAAGTTCCTCAAAGCTTTGTACTTATCATTATTTTGTTCTCTCCTAATTTTCTCCTTAGTCTTAGTAATAATACCTTTTCCTTTAGAACCAACCTTATTACTCCCTTCACCGATCTCGTACTCCCACACATCTCTCTCCGCCCCCCTTCCAATCAAAGAAGAACCATTCCCATAGACGTTCGATTCCAAAAACTCGCTCCCCAACATCAAGTTCTCAGGATTTAGTTGTTGGTTCATAAAGGGCGACGCCGACTTGGTAAGAAGTGATTGAGGGTATATGCTCATGAACTCGGACAATGAGGCGGCGTTGAGATACGAATGGTGTCCGTTTTGCATGTCGATGAATTGCAAGTTTTCTTCTTGGGAGTTGGTATTTTGTGTACTAAAACTAGTGTAAGGCATTTCATAAGGCAAGGAATTGTTTAGATCATGACCCATTTCTTGTATGTATTGTGTTGGTATATGACTACTCAAATTGTCAATGTTGAGACCCAATTGTTCTATTCCCATGGAGAAGTTGCTTGGACTGAAACTAGGATGAGCTTGCGAAAACTCATTTTCGGAAACGCTTTCTCCATTTTCATACATCTTTTTTTTTTTGGGTCTAAACAAAGCTTCTTTCTTTGGCTCCTATTTATTTGGTTTTAGATTTGTAGTCTTTAGCTCAAGTCTTAGTAAATAAGAGCAATATTGGGAAATGGGAGAAAAGGGTACAAATAACTCACTGAAAACTCATTAAAATGAAGGAAAGAAAAACAAAGTCTAATTACTTTGCAAAGTTGCAAGCTTTTGAGTATAAAAGGTAAAACTAGCAGCAGTTTTGGATCAAAAGATTGATATTTTAAAAAAAAAACAAAAATTTAAGAGGTTATGAACACAAGAAATAACCAACTTATAAAGGACTGAAATGAGAAAGCAGCTGTTGCATAATAACAGAAGATATATAAATAAATAAATATATAGAGAGAGAGAGAGAGAGAAAGAGAAGGGGTAGGTTGAGGACTGGAAATATTTATTCTTATTTTTTTTTAATCCTGATTTTTCAGTTTGGTTATTGCAGGAAAAGTTTGTTACTGAAGATTCCATAGAGTGGGGTCCACAAATGATCTTCTAATTTGTGATGACTAACTGCCACACCAATGATTTGCAGTTATTTTTTCACTTGTTTTCTATTATTTCCCTTTTTTATTTTTTTACTTTTTTTTTTTCTACTCTTCCTCCTTCTTTAGTTATCGGATTTGGTAATGAGATTGGACTTCAAATATTGTGTGTTTCACAAAATCCGTGTTTGGTTCAGTAATATACCTTGAGACTATAAATGATGTCGCGACTTCAAATGATCCAAATTGGATATATTTGGAATGTGATGTGGGTGTAGTATTATTAGTTCCGGAACTAATAATCCGACAATCTTTTCAAAAGCCACACATATTCGGATGAGATTGTTAATCACGGGACGAATAGTCATGTAACCAAACGAGACCTTTAAGTATTAAGTACTACTATTGTATTATATCTCGGCTCGTGTCTAGTCGATTATAAATAAGCTGTCTCGTGTACTCTTGTGTCCTGGAAGTTGTCTTAGTTTAACTATAGTAAAGTAATTGGTGTTTTTTAAGACAAATTATTAAGCATATATGGATCATCTACTTTTTTTTTTTGCACTAATTTTGTTTTTTACAATTTTTTTCGTATATTTGTAAACCTCTACAACATATTCTAGAAAAAATACATAATTTTTTGACATAATATATTGATTGAAATAATTTTTCTCCAAATTTAATGATTTTTGATTTTACACTAATTTTTAAAAAAAATTCCAAATTAAAAATATATGACTTTTGCCTAAGAAACAAATGTTGTAATGTATTGGTAGATGTATGATCGTAATTGTAGTATTTTTTTAAAAAAATTCCGCGTAACTATTTTTAGTTTATAAGGCAAAGAGGCAAGAAAGGGGATACAAAAGAAGATGTACATATCGGACTCGTAGTAACCCCGGCATAAGTTTAAATTGTAATAAACAAAATGTGTTCCTTCAGGTTTATTGATCAGAGACGGCCATTTGGCTAGCCAAAACAGACCGTTGGCTCGATGACGCCCCATAATTAAGTATTTTGTTTCTTTTGAGAAAAATTAACAAAAGCGTGAATTTTTTTTCATCAAGCAAAAATTTAGAGTAAATTTTTTTTTGTCCAGATTAAGGTGGCACGAACATTTTGGCCGCACTTTGATCATTGTTGTTGTTTAAAATGCCTTCTATTTTTAACCCCATTGAAGATTAATTGTCATGCTATTATTTCCAGTGCAACAGATATTGTTTCCACCTCAATTTATCAAACATAGTTCTAGAGATTGAAAAAAATTCGTCAACCAATATTACCTTTTAATTGTTTAATTTATTATATTACCCGTTTAATTGTTTAATTTCGTCAACCAAAATTGATATTCGAGGCTTCGAATTGTACAAATTTGATTTGTAACAGAGTCAATTGGTTTCGACCAAGTACTTCCATTTTTATTGGTGACATAATTAAAGTGTTGCCATGATCTTCTTATACTTATTTTCCTACTTAAATCAATAAATCAAGTGATTTGAATACTTACACCGTGTTTATCATTTAAATATGTGTCGTAGATAGCATGAAACACTTGTGAATACTTTTTGTTACAATTACATATGAGTGCAAATTCACATGTCCATGGCCACGGGTTCCCAATTCTTTTACACTGAGTGTTAAAATTATTTACGAGCTAATACTTATTATTACCAATCTGCCAAATTTAGAGTAAATTTTTTTGAAAAGAATTGATAATTTACTCTCTCAGAATAGTAATTTTATTAGTATCAAGGTTGCCCCAATTGAAAAGAATGACTCAAGTGATCAAATAAATCAGTACATAATGAGAAATTGAGAATATCAGTTTTTTGTTTGCATATATATGTTATCAGAAATTCTAAAAGTTTTCTGTCAAGACTAACCTCTTTATATATTGATGATTGATAAGAAAATGTAGGTAACACACAATAACTAGTATTGCATCCCGATAGAACTTTTGTAAGCACATAATGTATTTAAATACTATAGATCAAAAATGTATTTAAATACTTATTTTGGATTTATTGAACTACTGCATATAAATATGTAGAAATAGAAAAGGACAAGTAAATCAGAGAAAACATTCTCTTTTTTGTACACTAAAAGCTGTATGTTGGTGGTACTACAGCGTATTGTTTAACCCAAAACCTAAATTGATCTTGTCGACAATTGCACTTGCAAATTATGCATATTTATTCTATTATAAGAAGTGAAGGTAGAAAAAGTTAGTTACTTTTGAGGCGGACAAATTTAGTCAATTTTTTTTAAATAAAAAACCCTAAAACTTTTCGTCAATTACCCCCACAAAAACTCTATTTATTTACGTAACTCCTCTCCATCCGCAAATACTGTATATATACGTAACTCCGCTCTTTCCATCTATTTGAAAAAAACGGTTACATAAAAAAGAAACTGATCCTCCACCCCTTCTCTTTCCCATCACTTTATACTGGATTTTGATTTGGAAGATGTTTTGACGAGTTCTAAATAATTTATTAAAATCCATCTCCAATCTTTAATTTTCATTCTCTTTTGTGTATTATTTGCTTATAGTTATTCTGGTTTTTTTATTGCAATTTACATAAACTTATATCAAGGACGTCAACTGCTCGACAGAAAAGACTTAATCGATATTTTGGAGTAAGATTTAGTCATTTTGTGTGTGTGTGTACTCAATGTTATAGCTGTTTGATTTACTTCGGTTAATTTAATAATACAAAATCAGATGTTTGTATTCAACTTTACACTGTTGGTTTTGTACTTTCGTTTCAATATGTGATACAAAACGAGAATATTGAGTTCGTTGTAAAACATAGTTAAGAGTTTCATGCCACACGCAACGCGTGTGCCACGGTCACTAGTGTATTAGTACGACTCCCCCGGAAATGTGCACAATTTAATATTCAAAGCATTAATAAAAATACAATGAAATGAAATAATGTCAAGAAAAAAATTCCTTTCAAACGCTAGCCTGATAGCTAGGATTATTACTTTTAAGTATTCCTATACATATTTTAGAGTCGCATACCTACTATAACAAGGACAAGAGAAAATCAGGACACACAGTACCGAATCACAGCTGAATCCTGCTTCCGTTCTTTGTACTTGGGGTCCGTTTGGTTTCATATATTTTTGAGTGATTTTCGGATATTTTGATTTTGAAAATCCATTGGTGTTTAGGATTTTTTTGATTTTAAAATTCCAGATTATAATCCAACTATTTGATGATTTATTTTTTCCACCATTTATCGGGGGTTAAATGAAATATACACGGACAGACAAAAATATCTCTGCTATTTTGAACAAATTACATTATTATTTCTTAGAAGATGCTGAATTTTTCCACTGTAAAATATCTGTTTTTATGCGTAAACCGTAAAAAAAAAATATGAATCGTAAATCTGACCGTAAAATCGTAAATTTGACTTACGGTTTATGTAAAAGGTCAAACTGTAAGTTAAATTTACGGTTTGTAAGTCAGATTTACGATTTGACTGTAAAATTATCAAAATGCATCTGCATTAAAAATTAACAGATTTTCCAGAACATTTGGCCGATCGATTGGCTGTGAACTCTGATCGATCGGCCAAGCTGTCTGCAACACAATTACAATGTTTATCTGATCGATCGGCTGTGAACCCCGATCGATCGGCTGAATACTGTTTTACTATATCACCACTCTCCCACCCTCCCACTCTCTTACTTAACATATAACTTTAAAAAAAAACTCAAATCATCATACTTATCAAATTTATATACTATTCACTACGGCGGAATACGACGACAGCCACTATTGGAACTATAATTATTTTGCTTGTTCAAGTAGCTCAAATGTGGAACAAACCGATTATACAAATTTTTTCGATGTTGATGATTTGTATTGGGATAGTAGGGATGACATGATTAAAGATCTTTCTGACATGGCTGAAAATTGGGGTTTTATTCTTTCGATTCGTAGATCATGAGGGGTTTACGGTACAAGAGTACCGTATGTTGAGATATGTTGTGATAGGTCGAGTGTTTACCAGGAAAAGAAGGTGTCTTCCACTGATTTAGAAGCCAAAAAAACAGGCTGTCCATTTTCTATTAAGGGTTTTTTGATTAATAATGAATAGAGATGTCGTGTGAAAAATGAAAACCATAATCATAAACCCCACACTTACTTGCAAGTGGAAGCACGGCGCGCTCGTTTATAGAAACCCGAAAAGGAATTGTCTAGGTCATTAAGGCAAAATACTTTTAAAGTTAGTGTCATATTAGAGACTCTAAAAGTTCGAAACCCTGACAATGTGTCAAACGCAAAAATATTACATAATTTTTTTGCTTCTATTAAATTTAAAAAGCGAGATGGTAGGACCCCGACACAAGAACTGTTTAATTTGTTGGACAAATATCATTATACTTTCATTTATGAAGCAAACCCAACCACCCATCATCTACAAGACTTATTTTTTACCCACCCCGATTCTATAAGACTGTTCAAAGCCTTTTCTGATGTATTATTAATGTACTGTACATGTAGGACAAACCGTTTTAATATGTCATTTGTAGAAGTTGTGGAGATGACTTCGACAAACCAAACATATTACTTAGGTTTGTTTTTATACGGAAAGAGTCAGAACAAAGTTATATTTGGTCTTTACAAAAATTAAAAGATACATTGGGGGGTGTACACTACCCAGAGTTTTTATAACCGACGGAGAGATGGCCTGATGAATGCGTTGTGTGCTATTTTTCCTGATTTTTATCATTTGTTATGCACTTTTCACATTTCAAAAAACGTTTTGAAATAGTGTAAACCAAAAATCCCTTCGGAAAATTGATAAAAGTTTCTAGATGATTGGAGTTTAGTGGTTGATGCTGAAACGATAGAGGACTACGATTATAGCGTAGCTACCTTCATGTTCTCCTATGATTCATATCCGGATTTTGTTAATTATATAACCAACTTGTTAAGTGAATACTCCACCAAGTTTGTTGCATGTTATACCAACCCTTCAACATATATACGTAATAGAACTAGTAATCGGGCTGAACAACAACACTTGAAGATAAAATCACACTTTTCAGCAATTATGACACACTTGAAAATGTTGAGGTCATAGTGCATTAGTGCATAAGATTCTTAGTAAGCAGTTCGATGATATCTTAATAAACTTGGAAAGAACCAAATCTTATTTTTCTCATGCAGAACGGAGACCTATCTTTACACGTCTTAGATCTTATATCTCACACCATGCGTTTGATTTGTTAGTTGAAAAACATAAAAATGTGATGGGCAGTCTGCTACAGATTGTGATTGTGGTATAAAATTGTCGCATGTGCTACCTTGTCATCATGTTATGAGTAAGCATTATTTATTTGGCAAGATTCTTTTACGAGGAGATATTCATAAATTCTGGAAAAAAGTAGATGTAATTGATGATAATGGGTCAAACGATAATTATGGGGTTGACGCTGATTTGGACGAGTTTAAAAGTGTTTATTCTACAAAAACTTCTGTTGAAAAACGACGCATGAAAACACAACTCCGAGAGATAATTTTACCCTCTAGAACATCAATGAATGATCCTGAAGTGAAAAAAAGTAGGGGGAGACTCAGAAAAGAACACACTTCTAGTAACAGGGATATGTCGGGCTGGAGTATGTGGACGAATAACTTGCTAGTAGAGATAAAGGAAAAATCAAAAAACTTGCTAGTAAAGATAAATGGAAAGTGAAAGCCAAAAAATTTACAAGTAGAGATAAAGGGAAAGGGAAAGCCAAAGAAATACCAGGTCAGCCAAGTAGTATGACGACAAATAACCCCACCACTAAGCAAACCTTGAAGTACAGTGAACAAATATGGCCAATGTTACATAATTTCATTGATACGGTAAATGATGTGCGGGTGATGGTAACTGTGGCTTTCGAGTAATTGAAAAAGTGTTGGGTAAAAATGGAGGGGAAGAAAATTGGTTCGAAGTTAGATAGGAATTGTATCAAGAACTTTGACGAATTAGAGGTGTTTATTATAATATGTTTCAAAACTTAAATCCATAACGTTTTAATTATGATTATATTTTATCTAGTTTGGATTATATCAATACTCAAAAAGATGTCCATATCGATAAATGGATTAGATTTCCGGCATGTGCTTTTCTAATTGCATCTTGTTATAATATACCACTTGTAGTATTGGAAAATATTAATATCGGTCGGGGTGTAGTTTGTCGGAACACCACCTATTTACCTCTTTACACTGCACCTCCTAAATTGACACATTACATCCCTGCTGTAATGGTGTTTGTCAACGGAGGACATTATGCTGAAATTGTTCCTAAAGACGGGAATTTCCCGATTCCAGCTATTATAGGTTGGTGGGAAGAAAAACACACTGCAGATGCTGATCCGTGTAAACAAATATTTTGACCAAATTTCAACTTTTACATAGCGTTGTAAAGGCAAAATGGAAAAGAAATCGATACTGAAAAAATATACAACTGCGATCCATATTAGTTATTTTTCCAACTTTTTATAACTTATTGTAATAAGGCCGAAGTTAAATTATGTAATGTTTCTTAATAATTTTCTCCGATTTAACAAATTCTTGTGTGGTTAATATAGTTGTTTTTATCTTTCAAGTTTCACTTTAAGAAAAATTTACTCAGAAGTTCCAGAGAGTTGGTCCGATCGATTGGCCATGGCCCCTGATCGATCGGTGTTTCAGTTTTGATTGAAAATTTCAGAAAGGTAGTCGATCGATCGGTCATGACCCCCGATCGATTGGATTGTTTCAGTTTTGGCTGAAAATTCCAGAGAAGTAGTCCGATCGATCGACCTTGACCCCCGATCGATCGGACTGTTTCAGTATTGACTGAAAATTCCATAGAAATAGTCTGATCGATCGATCCTGACCTCCGATCGATCGGACTGTTTCAGTTTTGTTTTGAAAATTCCAGAGAGTGTGGCCGATCAATCGGCCATGACCCCCGATCGATCGGCCAGTGGCGAATTTTAACAAATCTGTTGCATTGCATATACATACATAACATATATATCTATATCTCTCTCTATATATACAACCCTAAATCACCAATTTCATATAAATCTATCAAATCTTCATCAAAATATTTTTTTTTTGTCAAAACCCCTAATTTCCAAGACCTTAATACACATATTTCACATCAATTCAATCTTAAATCCATTTATTAACCCTAAATCAATTTGGTATATTTTTATACACCCTAATTTTAAAAAAATCCAAATTTGTCTAGTTTGTGAAAATGGTTCGTAAGTCAAGCTCTTCTCAAAAAATCAGCTCATCCGCTCCTCATTCGGGTAATATTTCAAAATCTAAATACGATTATCCTATCGCTAGTAGGAAAATCGTAAATCGTGTTTCTATTCTTAAGTTATTTCTTGATAAATTTCCTCTCCTTGAAGAGAATATAACATTTCAAAAATGGGATTTTATTATTTCTCTAGATTATGATATATATATATATATATCGACGAAACATATCAATTTTATGAAAATCTCATAGTTGACACAAATAAGCTTGGTGTCCTTAAACTTAAATCCAAGTTTAACAAAAAAAGCTATTGTGTTAACCGTCGCTCAACTTTGCGACCTTTTAGGATTAGGGCAATGTGGCGTTTCAAAAAGCGAAGAGGTTATGAATATCTATAATGTAGGTAAACTTATTGAGGTCAGTCAAGCCGTTTTTCACCCGTAACATATTGGAGAACCAAAAGCTAATAGTCTCCATTTTCAAAACAAAATTGCTTTCTTTGTTCTCGCGAAATTATTTTTTCCCATAGCTCAAATTTCAGTGATGTTTCGGAAGAAAACATTGTCGATCTTGCTTGTATGCAAAGACAAATAAAATTAGATAATGCCACCCTAATTTTTAAGAAAATGATATATGCGAAAAACAAAACAAAACACTCTCTTCCGTATGGCTCTCTTATTAGCGGTATTCGTGAATATTTCAAAATTTCCACAAAATACAAAATTCTCAACACTGTGATTGAGATTTTCTCAAGTAATCTTTCTCAAATGAGAATTCATGATAAAGATAATGGTATTCTAACTTGGTACGCATGCCAAGTTATGGGAAAATGATATAAACTGCTTTCTCTTCATTTAGAGCCATATGTAGGCGTTAAAGCCGAGTTTTGTGTTGCGGATTGGGAACCGGAGGGTCTTTCTGATCCTATTCATTCTTCCGATCCGATTCCTCTTACCGACCCATTCCCTCGTCCTCGCGTCGAGAGAAGGGAAAAGGAATAGCGGAATCCTCCTCTATTCCACCTATTCAAGCCTCTCGTCCTCCTACTACTCAAGATGCTCGCTTCTCCTTTCCTTGTAACGATCATTGGCCACCCGCCACCGGAAATTTTTATTCCGAAAAAATGACGATGGATTACGAATTTCATCTATGCAACGTCAACAATACCGTGAATATAGAATTCACAAGGGTGAGAATTATGGAGAAATCAATGCGTATAGTGAAGAAGAGTATAAGTATTATCGTGCATACTTTCCGAACTATCGTCGCCTACTCTATGATGATAGATACCGAGGATGATGCTAATTCGAAACAACATGACTAGCATTTGTAATTTTTTCTATGTTTCGATGTCATTTCTATTTGTTTTTCTTCGAACAGTATGTAATTTTATTTTATTTATTTTGTTAAACCGTGGCTACTTTGGGATTCGTTGTATTATAATCGTTAATGTTTATTTTTCTTTATTATTTTATCATATGTTTAAATAGTTTGTGCAATTGGTTAATGGTGTTTGTATTACGTGTTATTATTGTGGTGTTGGTCATATTACATGTTATTATTGTGGTGTTGGTGTTGTTTGTTGGAATTACATGTAAATTATTATTGGGTTGTTTATTTTATTAATTTTATTTGTGGTGATGCTTCAATTTTAAGCAAAACTATGGCGAATTTTTCATTTACAAGTATGGCGTTTACAAGTATTTAGGACGTCATGCCAGTTTAAATAATACTTGAAAATCATGAATTTTCATTTACATAAGCAGTTTTACGGCCGTTGCAGTATGTTTTTACAAAATTAACCAAAATAACTGATTTATACTATTTTTACTCAGCTAATAGTACGACATATAAAAACGATAACGGAAAATAAAGAAAATAAATTATAGCTACACAATATTCAATATGGAAACAAAATATGGATCAAATAAAATTACAGCAACTCATTTTCTCATTTTCGAACGACTAAAGTTCTTAAAGTACGACATAGGAAGCTGGTTTCCCGCCAAACTATCATTTGATGGCTCACTCGACTCTTCTATATTATTAAGGTCCCGACGACGTCTATCTCTAACATGCGATTCTGGTAACGGAGTACGCTCGTAGGAAAGAGTTGGCACTCCTCGTAACCAAGGGGTGTTTGTGGAATTCTGACTAAAAAGATGCTCATAAGACCCAACCGACTATCTATGTCCGTAAAGGGTGTGGTAAGAGATCTCTATATCCATTTGAATATTCTCAAATCATTCCGAAGCAGCACGACGATGATCACCGGTCTCTGTGCAACTATTCTCACATCTACCCATACGCCCTCCTCCACTTGTACGCCTACTCCAAGTACGACCACCACTGCTAGACTCACCTTCACCTCTACTTCTTTCCATACGTGTACCTCCACTACGACCTCTGTTACTAGATTCACTTTGCCCTCTATCAGTGTGTGTATAACTTCTCGGCATATACTCGTAATCGCGATCCTCACGATCATTGTAAACCTCGTAGTCAGGCTCATCGTCATCCCGATTATCGTCATCCTGGTTGTCGACATTCTCCTCAAACGATTCATCACTCGACCATTTTCGATCAATGCCCAATTCAACCATACCCGTGGCTAAATATTGCACCTCGTGTTTAACTTTGAGTCGTTTAAAAGTTTTGTAACTATAGCGTAACAAATTTTTCTAAAAAAAATTAAAAATTCAAATATAATTTAGTAATAAATATTAAATTTATGAAATAAAAAATATTATTAGTTTACTAAATTTGTTTTTTACCATTTTAGTAATCAAACCCGCTGTCTATTATCATTTATCTCCGACCGGGTTATAGGCAGACCATCCACCCTCAATCCTAACGTAATCTCTACATCTTATAAAGATATCCCCAACTCGCCACTGGAAAAATGAAACGTATGGGTTTCATCATGCCACATGTCCAGTAATGATGTAAGCAATCCTCGATCTGCATTGTAACTTTTTATGACATATACACCGTAAAAGCATGCTCTAATAATATTTTGCATTACTGTTGGGTGCGAACCTATCTCCCAACTGTAATTGTATAACCGCATCTTATTCTCATCCGCTCTGCCTGCCTCTCTACCATGCGTCCAAATATTTTCTGATATATTATCGGACTGTCGTAAAATGCCCTGATTGCCTTTAAGAAGGGGTCCTAGATGAGCTGGATCACACACACACACACACACACACACACACACACAGAGATAAATATATATATATATATATATATATATATTCTTATTTATGCAATAATTACATAAAAACAATTACTAATTACCAAATAAATAAAATCAAAACCAATTAATGACAACTAAGCAATTATTATAAATCAAGAAAATTGCATAAAAACATAATTAAAAACGGGTAATATATGAAAAAACATAACTTAGTCAAATTTATTATAGTAAAAACAAGATAAACATATACAATCAAATGTAGCTAAACAATTAGTGTTAATTATCTAAATCAATAAATTTACTCAAACTCCGTAATTTTAATGAAAAGGGACAAATGTGTGTAAAATTGATATAGTTTCTATGATTTGTTCATAAATTGGTATATTTTCTATGTTTTTTTTTTATAAATTACAAATTTAAACTATATAAAATATAGAATAAAGAAATACCTTGAACTGGTCTATGTGATTCAGAGTAAAAGCAATAAAGTTGGGTTAATCGGAGTCAAAAACTTATTAAGTGCTTGTAATTTGGGAGATTTTTCAAAGACATGGAGGAGGTGGGAGTAATTTTAAAAATGTAGCTGTTTTTTTCTCACTTAAATGTGTATGTATATGTCTGTAATTTCTCAGCCGATCGATCGGCGTCGGCCAAGTATTCTGAAAAATCTGTTAATTTTCAACGCATGTGTATTTTGGTAATTTTACAGTCAAACCGTAAATCTGACTTATAAACCGTAAATTTGACTTAAGTCAAATTCACGGTTTGTAACTCAGATTTACGTTTCATAATTTTTTTTTTACAGTTGGATGAAAAACAGATATTTTGCCTCTTTCTCAGAAATAAATAGAAGAGAGAAAATAGGAGAGAGGTAAGGGGAGGAGAGTAGAGTTTTCAAGAGAAATAAAAAGTACGAATTACAATTTTTAACGGTGCAAGAGCTCTTCTTCATTCCATTACTTGGACTATGGATCCATAAAACCCATTTTGAGTTTAAAACCCCATCTTATTTGAAAACTTTACTTTTAAAGATTTATTGGAAAACCCTTATTTTGTTCAAATCTCATGGTCAGATCTCAAATTTAATTGAAAAACTACAACTTCTTTTTATTTTATAAGTTTATAACCATTAATTTGTTTTTTTAAGGACCTATTTCAGGCCTACACCAATCATCGTGGAGTTTGTTTTTGTTTGGAAGATCCAAAGAAATCCTTAAATATTTCAAATTGAAGGCTTTGTTTTTAATTCCAATTCTATTTTTAGTAAAAATCTAAAATCAAAAAATTTAAAACCCAACACAGATTTAAATAAAATCTAGATTTTTGTATTTGTAGCCAAACACGGGTGTAAATTTTAAAAATCCAGAATTTTTGCCCCAAAGATTTTTGACTGAAAAATCTGTAACCAAACGGACCCTAATATAAATATTACCCTGGCAAAGTGTAAAAGCCGGTTACATTTCTAAAAGGGATTTGATAATGTTATCCTACAACCTCAAAATAATGAAATGGGACACGTCTCGCTTTTATTTTGGAAAATATTCTTCCCTCGAGTAAAACTGAATTAAGCAACCTTGATTTCCAAAATATATCATTTTTATACGTTTTTTTTTCTTTTGCAGTGCTTTAGCTGTACCTTTAACCAAGTTTTTCGAAATTAATATAAATAGCGACTCAGTTAAGTATAGTCTGTTATATGATCAAACAGTTTCTGCAAAGAGTAACTGAGGCAAGGAGATCTAGTGGGAAAAAGGTTGCCATCGCAAGGACACAATTTCCAAAATATATGTATTTTTCCTGTACATTTTTGCAAATATATTTCAGACAAAAGTGTTTCACAAGGAGTATTTTGTACCATGAAAGTAGCTAAAAATAGATATCCAGTCTCAGTATCATTTGCTTACTTCCTCATGGATATACACTGGTATCGTCTCACTGATTTTACCTTGTCCACATTTCATGCTCGTCTTATAATGTACAGCCTGTGTGCGTGAACATAATGTATTTTCCAACAGAAAAGTTAAACACACCCAGTTCAAAAACCTGATAAGGGAACATGTATTGTTGATTTTGCAACAAGAAAAAGGACAAAAATAGAACGAGTACACTATATATTCACAGGTGTTGATGAATTTGAGCGAAGTTTCCTAAAACTGCATTGGAAGCTCCAAGTTTTATTTATACGAACTTGTTTTTAGTAGTATCCGTTCCCTGAAAAACTAGTTTCTGTAGCCACTTTTCAATTAGTCCCGAAGGAACAGAGAGGTAACAACGCATTAGTTATTGACATAAATTTTATTCACCCACAACTTAAGAAGTTCTCATAAGAAAACATTTTTCTCAAAGTGATCAACTAAGCTATTAACTAAAAGATGCATACAGAAAAGAACACATTTGCTTTTCTCAAACACTTCCACAAACAAGTTGGTAAAACACAACTCCTACATGAAAGTAATACCGATACTATCCCTTTACTTGATTCTCATTGTATGTATTTCGGTATTTCTCCTTTTCTCAATAGGGAGAGAGCGTAGTCACCAACATCCATAAGGTCTTTGATGTTATGAATGGATGTTTCTTCGGCACCCAACATGAATATGGCACGAACCTCGGCCTTTTTCGCCAACCTGGCAGCTAAGTTGAGAGGCAAGTCAGGGGAGTTAAGGCTCCGCAATATTTGTCGATATTGAGAAATGACTCGCCCTCTATTCCTGGCTAAATCCTCTGCTGTTGCCCAAATCAACCCTTTTGCCATTGTTACTGCATTAATAGCATTTTAATTAAGAATAGTTGAAAATGTTGTACAACAAAAACATTATCTTACATAGAAAATGATTTTTGAAGATTGGAACACTAAGATTGCCACTCAAGAATAACTGAATCGCTAGAAGAAATGGGTTTAAACTTTAAAGCAGGAATACTAAACATTTAGATATTTGGCATACTAGGATAATAAAGAACAGAAAGATGGTTTACGATTCTGGTTAGGAACAATAGAAACTAAAATGATACCAAGAAAGGCACAAGCAACTGGATACAAATTAGAGCATAGGAATCATAAAGCTAAATACTACGCAATAGAAAGAATAAGATAGACATTACAAATTACAGAATTTGCCGCACTCCAGTAGCCGAGATATAACAACTTGGAAAGTGAAAACAATACTAAAAAAATCAGCAGGTTTTCAAAGCGAACCTGGATGAGGTAATTAGCTAGAAATAATGTTTCTTTTTGGAAATATAGCTTGTGAGCCACTCTTTTACACATTACCCACGAAAGGCTATTCGACATCTACAGCGTCTTTTTTCTTCTGAAAAAGTCTTATAGGCAACATATTTTTATGGTAAAATATCAGCTTCAAAAAAAGCTGTTTCAAAAATCTAGCAAAAATTCAATTTTATTTATTTATTTGAGGTTCTCTTTTTAAAAAGCTAAATAATCTAACAGTCCAAACACCCCGTGATTTTCAAAATATAAAATCTAAACATTAGCCCAAAAATTCTACGACCAAACAAAGCCTTATTCGACTGATAACTTGAATCTCAAATAAAACATATCAAAATTACATTGAAACGACCTACATCCGATTCATTATGGGATTGTTTTGTTGCATCTCTAGGCTATGCTTTTTTTTTTGGTTGATTTTTGTCCTAAAAGAGTAAATTTGCGTACTGTTTATTCTCATAGCTATAATGTTACTTCTCATGAGCATTTTATCAAACACTTGGTGAGTACAAAGATATTAACAAAAACTAATACAGTAAATGATCTAAACAGTCAAATAGTAATTTTATCTGTGTAAATTAATATAAAATAAGCTCGACCCAACAAAATCAAGCCTTCATAATAACTAAATAAATTAAATGGGAGCTGAAATACTTACAAGAAATAGGAGAAATTTCTGGTTTCTCTTTTTTCGTCTCTGAGCAGAGTGAATTAAATCCGTATTTAGTATTTAGGCACATTTTTGTTTTTCTGTTTGTTTATAAATGGTCCTGAAGTTTTGGTCAAATTACTATTTGGTTCTGTTTATTACTTTGGAACATAATTTTTTTTTTTTTATAAGTTGATGGGAGATCCCACTATTTAATTAATTAAGAATAATGATTGGTCGAAACGATCTTATTATAACAGAATTGGAAACATAAGTAGACTGTAATTTGATTTAACATTTGATCTCTTTGGTAGGGAGAAGGTAAATTGGTAGATTAAGGAACGATATTGGATCAAAGGTTTGATGGGTAAACACGATTTTATTCAAACGGTCTCTTTTAGTTATAACCTTTAATAAAGATAACTTATGATGATAATTGAGAAGAAAATCGATTAAAGGATTAAAGAAAGATAGACTTGCATAGATCTTAATAATTAATATCATGTCATTATAGCAAAATTATTCACCTAGACCATCTACAATAGTGTTGTTATCTCTATTATTAACTAAAAATGTTAGCTAACAATGCAATTTTGTCTCTCCATTAGTTGTGTTAAAGTGTGTTAATTTTATAGATGTTAAAAACATCGTTAAAGATAACCATATTTTTAATTGTTATTACTTGATAACATGACAAAAAAGTCTATCCACATCCATAATTAACCGTGTTTAACTTAAGATATCTATGTGTCATTTAATAACTATTTAAATGATGATGTATCACTAATTAACAATAAAAAGTGAACAAAACTATTGTGAATGCTCTTAGTTACTACGTAGTAAGTAAATGGTCTTGAAATTTTAATCAAATTATTATTTAGTTCTCTTTATTACTTTGGATACACAAATAGACTATAACTTGAAAGAAGAGTTATTTTGGCCCCAAATGAGATACATTTGATCTCTTTTGCAGTGAGACGATAAATTGGTAAATTAAAGAACGATCATAGATCAAACATTTGACGTGTGAACACGGTTTAATTCGAACTGTCTCTTTTAGTTACAACCTTCAATAAAGACAAGCTATGATAATGATATAGAAGAAAATCATTTAGTTAGTTACTGAAGTATATAGCAAAAACAATTTTGATATCAAATTAGGACACAGTACAACACTGTAATGCTGTGTAAGTACATAAATCCCTCGTAAAACTGTTAATTTATGTAACGAACCAAACTATTATGGAATCAAATAGAGTTTTGCTCATGATCGGTTCATTCAACGTTCACTAGTCGATCTTTATAGTATTTCTTAAGATGTCTCCTCTAGTTCCTTATTATCAAGGGTGAAATTAGATTAGAACCCCCCCAAATATTATGTTTGTTTACACATTACCAGACTATTTGTCCAATTGGAGGCGTGCTGCATAATAAAATATTTTGGAGTTGTACAAATCAAAATGTTATTTTACGGGGTTGTTAGACTTATTGTTTTGAAATTTTCTATAGAAAAACTGACAATTTCGTTAATCGTGGGAATGCGAGTGTAGCCATTTGTCACACTATACATCCTCTCTCCATTCAAACACCAAATAACACAGAAATAGTTTATTTACAGTATCGATTGTGATCATATTAGTAGTCTCCGAGACTATAACTCAAAGGGTCACTCGTAGTGCTGAGACTAGTCTCGTCTATATTAATAGTCCTGATACTACGAATTCCGGGATCAAACAATGTCAAACGGTATTATTTTTAATTTTTAATTAAACTAGCCTATCCCAAAAAAGTAAACCATTGCGCAATATGTACGTATACTAGTTGTGTGACTAGGGCTGCAAATGAGTCGATAATTAAATAAAATATACATTTTGTTTAGTAAACGGAGTGATAATGAAATGATAATAAAATAAAAGTAAACCGTTTTCGTTTCGTTAAGAGCTCTTATCGTTTTCGTTCAATACCAGATGAAATGATAATGAAATAAAATATACATTTCGTTTAGTAAACGAGATGATAATGATCAGAGGCCTTTTCGTTTCGTTAAATTTCGTTTCGTCAAAAAATAAATTTTATATATAGAGGAGCGTTCAATGGACACTTTTATGCAAATGCGTTCCAAATCAAGATTTGATTAATGTAAATCTTCACGATTTCACGACGGGAAAACAAATATACGTTTTTTTTCGAGACGTATAATTGCATGTTTTGGAAATTAAGATATAATTTAAAAATTCAATACATGCAATTATACATCTCGAAAAAAAAAGACGCATATTTATTTTGTTATCGTGAAACTGTGGAGATTTAGATTAATCCAATCTTGATTTAAAGTTTTTTTTTTTTTTTTTGCATAAAAGTGTCTATAAAAGTGTCATTTGAACACTCCCCATATATATATATACTAGTAATTGTGATATATATATATATAACATATATATACATGTGTATTTGTACCAATAAAAGTATAGTTAAAATACTCCATTAGTAATATGAATTTAAAACTCATTATATAAAAATATAGACCGTGGGGTTTAAATATTATTACGTGTAAGTTGTAACATAGCATTCACGTAATATGATTACTGTGAATACGACGGAAATTTAGTTATCGTTTCGTTTCGTTTCCGTATTCCCGTTTTCGTTTATTAGTATATGATTACTAAACCATAAGGAAAAACTAAAAAAGTAAACAAATTTACGTGGGTTTGGTTTCATTACGACCCATAGGTGTGACTCTGTCCAAGTCAATGTGAAAAAACAAAAGAAAATAAAAAATAAAAAAACAGAAATGAGATATTTTGGGTGAGGAACCGATGGCCGTTGAAGAAGTATAAGATAAATCACACGGAAATTCCTCAAATGAAAATATTCTTTTATTAACAAAGTTTCCAAATATAAATCTGACATTTGTGAAATGAATCGATTTGCATAATAAAAATAATAATAAAAATAAAAATAAAAATAAACCACTCACTCATTTTAGAAGCTCTCAGCCATGGGTCAAATTCTCGACAAATTGCAAGGTCTTTCTCTCTCTCTCTCTCTCTCTCTCTATATATATATATATATACATATATTATTTTATTTTTCATGTATAGAATAATTAATTTTAGGCACCCGCTCACTCTGCTCATTCTTATTACTAATCTTTTGACTTTTGCACTGATTTTTTACCACTGGATATTAAATTAACAAACATAAAGTTTTTTTTTATATTTTTTTCTAATCTCTGAAAATTTAACTTGAATACATAGATCAATATATAATAACTTAAATTATAGCTCTTTCTTTGGTATTTTGATATATAGGAGATATTTATACCCAGTGATATATATACAATTCTTAGGGTGGTTTTGTAAATGACCTTAGTTTGTGCTAAATAAATGATAGTATGAGGTAAAAAAATCAAAAAAAAAAGAAGTAATAGTTAGTGATACAAAAGTAAGCAAAACAGCTTGCCAAACCAGTGAAATTTGTCTATGGAATGTCGTGAAACTATATTACGGAGTAATTTTAAATAAGAATATTACATTGGCTTGACCCACTATTTTCAAACATATATCATATTCGTGGAATACGTGTCCGGGATTTATGTATCCAACTTTTTTTTTATTATAATGTTCTACAATAGAATGATTTCAACTAAAAGGGAAAAATCATTTGGGTACAAGATACATGTTGCAAAAGTCCATTTTTCATTTATTAAAATGGTGTTTGGGGGTGGTTTTCCTCCACATTTCTGCGTGTATGTGTATGTTCGAGCAATACTTCTGCCATTTTGATCCATTTTCATGTTGTTTTTAGAAAGTAATTGTTGGAGTGTTTTCTGTGTAACTTATGTATGTATATCTATGATATGGCAATGATGGTAAATTTGATTGCCCGTTGCAGTCTTTATCCGATTCATAGGTGTCAATCTATGTATCATGGATACGGATACGGGTATCGTATCCGATACGGATACGCGGATACGGATTTTTTGAAAATTTAGGATACGATACGGCTAGGATACGTCAATCATTAAAATATTAATATATTTTATATATAATAAAAAGTAGCTAAAAAACATTCAAACCAAAAATTAGTATTTAGTTACACTTGAAACTTTAGCCGAACATAACAATTGTCCATCCTTTCTCTATATTAGTGTATAGGTACATATATCTGTTGAGTAAACAAGTGAAGTAAAAATCAAAGTAGATCTAAAAGTAAATTTATCCCTTTATCTTTATTACATGTGTGACCCTTTTATGTTTTACTCTTTTTCCCCCCCAATTTTTTTTTTTAAAATATTATTTTTCAACCCGCCGTATCCAAAACATATCCACGCCGTATCCTAACCGTAACCAAACGTATCCATGCCGTATCCAAACTGGTCAAACCTCAAAATAGTCAACGATACTCCAATCCCCGTATCGGATACCGTATCCCTGTATCGGGGGGGGGGGGGGGATCCGTATCCGTATCCGATACTTAAAAATAAATAAATCAAAATATCCATGCTACATAGGTGTCAATTGATTAGGTGGATTAGTTACGAACAACTATATTTATTTTCGGTAGTGATATAATAGTGGCAGTTATGTAGGTTTGAGTTATCTGTTTTCAGTTCCGAGCTATTGTCATCATGCTTTCAAATTTGAGTGTGGTTGCAACTGCATTATGTATGCCAATTTTATAAAATTCATGGTTCTTTCTCTATAAGTAAAGTTTTCATTGATTGATAACTACATTATGAAATGCATATCTGTGTATCAGTGTATGTGTAGCACTACTCTAGTCTATATATAAATCCTAGAAACACTGTTTTTCCATTTCATTTCATTTTTTTCTTTGTTATGCACTGCCACATCACACTGTATTCAACTCTAAAGTGATTGTCGAATGTTTAAGAATGAAACTTAACCATCTTTAAAAGGTTACGGTTTTCATCTGATTTCAAATTTTTCTACGAAGAAGTTATTTGGACACAGCACAAAGTTGACTTTTAAGTTATTACAATTTGGTTGTTTTGCGAAATGAGGGTAATTCTTTCATAACTAATTCTGCAACCAATTCATTGCTCCCAGGGAACAGTGTTCAGATACATGATCAACCCTAGCTTATCCTCTCGAGCCTTGTTATTTCTGTTCTTTTTACCTGGCTGGGAACATTTGAAAGAAAACTGTATCGATCTTGAGGCAACTATTTTTCCAACAATTCAAAATAACATAACCTATTAAAAGCTTTTCAAACTGTTTAATACTCCTGCAAGCAACTAATAACTGTTATGCTATTCAAAGAGATGAAAACTAGCCTGAATTCCATTCTGCAGGTAAGGAATGGAGGCGTAAGCAAGTGAGGAAGATCACTGATTGTGTCTTTGAGCACTTTAAAAATGATAATGGAAAGGTCACTTTGTCATTTGAAGATCTGTACATTGCTGTGCTACTTGTGTATAAGTAGGACTCTTTCCTTTTTACTGTACTCTACATTTGTCGCAATACCTTTCTCAATATTTTATGTGTGTATATATATTTGTCCTAAGATTCTTCACCATTTTTTACTTTTTTTTGCTTAGTGACATCAACAAGCGCTTACCTGGGCCTCATTTCGATCCCCCCACCAAGGAGCAAATCAGGGTCATGGTCGCGGTACACTTTCCTGATCCTTTACTTTTAAATTTTAACGTCGTAGTCACTACTCTTTGTTATCAAATCTTAGGAATAGCTCATAAGTGATGATCACTAGTTAATATAGCCTGTTTTATATACTGAACTTTGTTACATGACTGGGTTATTCATCCTTCTGATTAGTGGTGTGTATGTATAGGTTATTCATCCTTCTGATTAGTGGTGTGTATGTATATCCTAAAGTAATTTGCTTGCCAGAAGAAGTACATATTTGCGAATATGGGTGAGGTGGCAAGAAGTGTTCCTGTACTTTTAATATCGGTCTTGGCCTGAAAGGAACCTAATATTAATATCCAGGGTTCATTTATGATTTACCCCACAACTATAAAAATCTTACATACCAAGTTGTATTTTAATGCTAATTTTTCAGCCATGGGTAATCCGTCCCCATAAAAAATAGCACTTGGTAATGAATCACATCCCTTTTTCAAGCAGTTCTGGTTATTGTGGTTTTCCCCAATTTTTCATTTATGAAACTATGATGTTTAATAATTCAGAAGAATCTGTGGGGGGTGCGCTTGGTAGATTTCCCTAGCAGTTCATGTTTCCCATTAGTTTTAGATTTCTTTTTCAGGAGAAATACTCTTGACAGATTCTTAGTCCGTCGGTTTTGGACAATTTAATGTAGAGAACATCTTTGCATAGGTAAATATGGGTTTCTTCGACTAATTTTGTTGGACCGTGGAAAAACATATTCAGAAGCCAATTATCTTGGCAATCCATTAAATTTTCAAAACTTCTGAGATTTTAGTCAATTATTTTATAAATACTTCTCTTAGTCTACTAATATAGCTCACAGTTATTTTCCTGACCTTTTCAGGAATTTGATATCAATTTCGACCAGGAAATTGACCACGAAGAGTTTGTGAAATTCATCCAGAAGTTAACAGCAGATACATTCATAACTATTAGTCAAGGACTAATCATCACACTAGCTGTTGCCCCAACTGTGGCATTAGTGACCAAACGGGCCACAGAGGGAGTTCCTGGTGTCGGCAAAGTGGTGCAAAAGATACCCAATTCGATTTATGCTTCTCTTGTGACTTTGGCAGTTGTCATGTTCCAAAATTCTGTCCGCGAGATGGATTAGAAATCTTTTGTATGCTTGTGTACGTAACACTTGGTATAAGCATCTGGTACCTATCTTGCGTATTGTGACGATGCAAAGCGTATTTAGTTAAGCTGTTTAGAGAATAAGTGTTAAATTTGGTTGCAAGGAGATGATGCTTGTTTGGCTATTTGTGAATTTGGCAATGCTATGAATATGGAGTACTATTTATTCTCAGTGAATCTTATATACTTTACTTTCATGTGGTTTTATTAGTATGGTTTTACTGATTTAGAGCTTGTCTGGTTGCATCTTCTAAGCAAATATGCTGGCTTGTCTAGAGATGAGAATATGTTTGAACCTTTTCGTGTTCATAAATCCGAAAAACTAATTTAAAGTGGTCACACAAAAGCAATGCAACATAGAAGCATTTAAAGAAATAAGTTGAGCTTAAAAGCTACAAGGCAAACCCATGTTTTTTAAAGCTACTAGGGAGGAACTTATGAATTTGACTAGGAAATCACTGTAATGAATTTTGCAACTTATCATGAAGTTAATGGTCGCCATTTCTTTTCACTTAATAATTATACCCTTTCCATTGTTTTGTTTTGATGTACTCAAGTGTGAAGAGACGGTTAAAAGCTTCCTAAGAATTGTTAAGTTGCATTTTTTAAGCTCGGTTTTTGTGCTTCTTTTTTCTTTCAAGCTGCAGTGCATTGTGCACATGTTGGAGCTCATAAGCCAATTTTTTGTTCTTTTTTAAGCTTGACACATCATAAATTTGACATTGAACAAGCCTGCTACATCGTTACGTCTGTATAATGTTATTTGATTAGAAGCATATTGCAAAAATGTCCTGATGGATGTCAAATCTGACTCATACAGGAGATGAACTTACTTTTTGAATGGGATTGGTGTTCGTTCACATAAGCTCTTCATGTAGTTATGATTCGTGTAGTCTGGGTCACAAATGTGCTTAATCTGAATCAGATAGATCAGGATATGGGTTATTGTAAATCGACAGAATCCTGGACTAGGCGTTTCATCCTAGGCAATGTCATTGTTGCTTATGTTACCCATTCATTAACAAACACCTCACTAAGAAAAGTCTCAGTTCATATCACTTGTCACTAAATGGCGTTCAAAGGCGGTAATAATATTGGAGCTTTACTATAGCACCGAAATTAACTACTAATCATAGGTTTTTTTTTGTCTTCTGAAGTCCCTAAATCTGCGTATACTGGGCAGTTATTAACATGCAAAAATGACAAATGCCAGGCATTTTTTATTCATACAAGAAATAACTGAATTATATTAACTAGGTTAGGGAGTATGAGGAGGTTTATGACATGACAAAGCCCAACTAAAGGAAAACGAAATAAATAAGATGAGGAGAAGGAAGGGGAGGAGATCTGTTCTCACAATTGTGATTACATCAAGAAAATCAATCGATCCCGAACGACAATAACTTCATATAAACGGAGTAATTTGTAACATGTCCAAAGCATCTCTCCTAAAACATGCTATCTGGTAATATACTCAAAAAACAAGTGTTCGAGAAAGCATTACTCTACCGAAATCAAGCCAAGGTTGACCTCTCTAATGTTACTTTAGCAGCATCAAGTTGCCCTGGCATGAAAGTAGCAAATAAGAGCGGAAAAATATATAAACGTAAAATGAACAAAATAAGATCAGTTTCTTGGAAAAAGGTAAAAAGTGGAGAACAAATTCTCACTTTGTTCAAATGTGGTCGCTTTCTCCAGACTGGTTTTGAAGAAGATGTTCCCATTTTTCTGATATACAACCTGTCATAAATCGTAATCAATAAATTCAAAACAAGCAGCAAGGAGATAAGGCAGTATCAAATGTTAAAGATAAGAACTTAAGAAACAGTCATCCTGAGAAGCACTACTTTGAGGCAAAAGGTTATGCCTTAATGTATTTGGTCCAAGTGGCAAAAGAAATAATTTTTTTTTTTTTAAAGTGTCAAAATCAGGTATTTTCCATTAGAGTTGCGAGAATTCATGTATAAAATGATATTTTCTGTAGGGGTGCGAGACTACAGTAGTTTACGATATGCCTTAAAAGTTAAAACGCAACTCGGTAAGTATATTTTATAGTCATGACCTCACCCAATTGTTAGTACCTAGTTACTACACTGCTATTAAGAGTAAAAGTTTCAGACATTTCAGGTAAGGGCTAACTACATACTGTTGAAAAGAAAATATAACTTCAAAACCCTTTCGCATCTTCTCTTTTGCATAAGATATTTGTACCGAACATCTCTATTAAAGTGATCCATCACAAAAGGTGGAAGTTTATTAATAGATGAAACTTTTCCATTGATTTTGCAAACAAGCACGAAACTGCGAAGTTGTAAGTATTGTTTTCTGTAAGGTTAGGTGAAAACAGAGGAAGAAGAGTTCTCAAGACTTCAACTTGATCATGACCAGCACATTTAAAACTCGTTTTGTTGCAGGTTTTAGAAAATAAACTGATGTATTTGAGGCTAACAAAAAAAATTGTAAATCCAGCTTAAAGCTTTTAGCTTTAAGGTTAGAAAACCAAAATGGAAATTAAGGTTCTAAGCAGCTTTTAAGCAGCTAACCATATCTAAAACAAGAAAAGTAATTAAAAAAAACCCAGCAAACCACTTGCTGCAATCAAGCAAGCCTCACGAATCTTAGGCTCTAATTTCACAAAATGATCTCAGAATATCAATATTCATACTCCCAAGATTCTCACATTACGAAGTTGCAAATCAATGAATCATATTAGGCCTATATTCCTATTTTATAATTAAGAAAAAACTGAAAGTAGGTCACATAAGTCATAATGGATTCACACAATTTTCTATACATATACTGTATTTATTACGCACCCATCTAAGGGCTTGTTTGGTGGAAGACTTTAACAAATAAGCGAAATCTTCTAAAGTTGAAAAGAACTATACTCAACCGGCTTCAAGGTTCCAGCTTTTTCAACCTAAAATAAGCAGAAACTTAAGTATAATTCAGGCAATGCATTAACCTTAAAATAGTATGTTAAATGTTCAATACAAGTATCGAGCTAAGATCAACAACTTTTTAGTGACCAATGTATATCCAAAGATCCAATTTTTAAAATATTGGTGTATTTATTTCTCATCCCGAGCCCTATTACAATTTCTTGCCAAACTAAATATAAAAGTATAAATGTCGATCACTATATATACATATATATATATAGGGGAGTATATATAGACATCAACTTGGACACTTTTATGCAAAAACGCTCAAAATCAAGATTTGATTAATGCAAATCTCCACGGTTTCATGACGGAAACACAAATATGTGTCTTGTTTTTTTTTCCGAGATGTATAATGACATGTTTTGAAAATTAAAGTAAAATTTAAAAAGATCTAATATTTAAATATTGGTTTATTTATTTCTCATTCTGATCCCCATTGCAATTCCAATTCTCTATTGCTCAACTAATCACAAAAGTATAAATGTCTGCCACTATATATATAAAAGATCCAAATTTTAAATATTGGTGTATTTATTTCTCATTCCGGGCCCTATAATAATTCCAATTCTATCTTGTTCAACTAAACATAAAAGTATATATGTATATCACTATATTATAAATAATATATATCATAATTATATATATATATATATATATATATACAAACCCTAGAAGTAGGTAGGCTCTTGAGCTCTCCAACAGCAACCTCATGTCTCTTCATCTGAAAATAAAATTAAAAATTAAAAATTAAATTTATAAGTATATAAATATATATATATATGAACATATAAAAGAGATATAAATATAAATATATTATATATTGTACCTGCTTGACGAGCTCAGCAGTTGAATTAGACGCCATTTTAATTTCTCGCTCCTAAATTTGCTTTATTTAGCTTATAATCTCCAAACCTCTAGCCTATATAAAGAGCTTATGGGTATGGAGTTTGGTACACCAACAACACACTTGAATACATATATTTTGGCCCTCATTATCTCTCTTTCTCTTACATATATTATTGAGCTAATTTGGCGTAAAACACGTTATCGGCACTTTCCTTCACGACGGAATAGAGAAATAGCTAGATAGTTTCATTAGAAGTGAGTATACGGATCTATTTCTTCTTCGAAGAGTTAGGAAGAGGTTTTATTGGGTTGTTAGATTACATATCGATCATACTTTCGCATTTCCGAATTAAGGTACATATATTTCTACTTGTAATAAAACATAGAAATTGCATGATTAATCAATAATAAAACCGGAAATCTCAAGTTTAGGATGTATATCACATGATAGATGGTTTATTTTGATAAACAATGGCTATTATAACCCATGTATATCACTTATAAAACAAGTTAAAACTTGTATGTGAATCTGTCCGACCAAAACTGTCACTTTTAGAACACTGCAGGACCATTCTGAAATTTTCTGAAACTATAATACTTCGCTGTAACTCTCTGTAAACTATAGGACCAGAGCTGTAATTACCCTTAAAATGCATATAGTTTCCTGTATTTACACTCTTAGTCCCTGAAGTTACTCCTTATACACAGAATAGTATATATGTATGAGTTTACCCATTGTTTAGTCCGAAAATACTTATTTACATGCAAATGATGTAAGATTTAATTGCTACAACTTCTAAAATTTATAGAAATCTTGTAGAAAATACCTCTTGCATGATAGTATTAATTGCTTGTGTGTCATTAACTAAATTTAGCCTCTTAGCATGCCACAATTTATTGCCTACGAATTGATATAACATATGCGATGTATTATTTACACATAGAAAATGGCAAAAGTCACACTTTAGTGTTGGATTTAATAATAACCCATGTGTTTTAATATTACTACTCCATGTTAGGACTAGTTTACATGAGTATGGCATGCTCTTTTATACTATGATATTGTTAAGGTGCAAATATATGTGAGCTTAAATTTTTTTTTGTGAAAAATTTGCGAAACCGGTATATATTCACATTTAAGTTGGAATAATTATGAATCTTCCCCAAATAGGCTCACCTATTTGGATACGATGTCTAGGAAAGATAAAGGCGGAAGTCGCTCTCCTAATGAGGTCGGTTTTTAAGAGGCATTCGTGCCCACCCCCCTCACCGTCTTTCCTGGTCGTGTCCGAATAGAGCTACCGAAAGGGGTTGAGTAAATAATAAGTTCCCCGAATGTGTCTATATAGGTGTATTTTCGCTGAATTGGTGTCTCAGTATCGGCCCGTAGTTCGATTAAAGAGAACCTATTCAATTGAAAGCAAAACTAGTATTTTTCGAACCTGTCGATTCGAAACAAGTTTGTGCTTAGGCAAACCATAAACATATAAACCTGTTGATTTATATGATAACTAATCCAATATTTTTCTCCCGTTGTAGAAAAATGTCAATCAAACTTGACTTTCCGATCCTCGATGCCGCTGGCAAGAACTATTTGGACTGGACTCAAGATATCCAGAACCATCTAGATGCCCAAGGCTTGTTGGACGTCATCTACGCTGAGGATGAACGTGAAGTGGAAGTGTCGCGTGAAATGAATGCGAGGGCGATGATTCTGTTCCGCCGCCACTTATCAGATGCAATGAAGTCTGAGTTCATAGCGATCACCTCACCGAAGATGTTGTGGGACTCTCTCAGAGAGCGCTTCGACCACCAAAAGACCATATGGCTTCCTGAAGCCCGCCATGATTGGCTGAATCTGCGATTTCAGGACTTCGAGAGCGTTACGAAATATAATGCTGAAGTATGCAGGATTTGTGCTCTTCTCCAGTATTGTGGTGAAACATTAACCGACAATGACTTGCTGGAGAAAACCTACACCACATTTCCTACCTCTGACAACTTGCTCCAAAAGCAATATCGTCAGTCTAAGTATACCAAGTTCCCTGAGCTCATCACCCAGCTGTTATTGGACGAGAAAAATAGCCTCGTTTTAATGAGGAACAACAATTCTCGTCCTGCTAGGACAAAGGCTATTCCAAGGCCTGATGCTTATACTGTTCGTGGACCACCTCCACGATATGGGAACCGAGACAAGGGCCAGTCGTCCCGTCAGCCAAGGAATCATGGGGAGCGTAATGCTCGCCCAGCCAAGCGAGGTTTGGATAAACGTCCGAACCGAAGACCTTTGGCTCCTAGGCAGTCTCGTGGTAGGAAAAACAACAACAGGGCCAGTCGTCCCAAAGCAACAGAAAATGCTCAAGCGCAAATTCTATGCTACAAATGTGGTGTTTATGGTCATATGCAAAGGACCTGCAAGGCAACTCCCCAAGAAGTTCAAAACTATCATAGAGGTAGAAATACCGAAGCAAATATGGTTGAAGCGAGCGGAAAGCAAATTCTTGAGACCCCGGACTTCGTGGCTCAAATGGAAGAATAAAAAAAAAATTCTTCATTTTTCGTTAATAATTGAGCACTTGTTTAGCTCTTGGATTATGTTTTTAATTTCCATTCGGATTATGCTTTTTCCTTGGATTTTGTTTCTTTTGGATTATGTGGCTTTGCATTATGAATAAATTTTTCTCGCAATAATTTAAAGTTATTTCGTTAAGCGATTCCTTTATTAGTGTGACCAACTTTAAATTATTTTTACTTTTAGGCATGAATTGTGGGGCAGTTGATTGTCTGGCTGATAGTGGTACTACACACACTATCTTAAAAGATAAATGCTATTTTATCAACTTTACGCCTAAAGTAACCTCAGTGACAACAATTTCGGGCCCGTCGACCCTTGTTGAAGGCTTTGGTAAAGCCCAAGTCTTGTTGTCAAATGGTACTCTTTTGACCATATCTGAGGCCTTATATTCTCCGAGGTCCAGTCGAACCTTGTTGAGTTTTAAGGATATCCGAGAAAACAAGTTTCATATTGAAACTGCTCGTGAAAATGGTATTGAATACCTTTACATCACCTCCACTCAATACGACCAAAAGCGTATTTTGGAGAAGTTGAGATGTCTTTCATGTGGTTTGTATGTTACCACGATACGAAACATTGAAAGCAATCTAATCATTCGGCGGGCGCCGATTGATGAGAGCATTTATATGTTATGGCATGACCGGCTGGGACACCCGGGTCAAAATACGATGCTTCGAACGATGAACGCATCACATGGGCATCCTCTTGGAGGAAAAAATTTCGTGATCAATCCGAAAAGCCTATACCAAGCATGCTCTATTGGAAAGATAAATCTCAAACCAATTCACGTGAAGCCTACAAAATTGGTTTCCCAATTCCTTGAACGAATTCAAGGAGATATTTGTGGACCAATCCAACCAACATGCGGACCATTTAAATATTTCATGGTTTTGGTTGATGCATCGACAAGATGGTCACACGTAGCTTTGTTGTCCACAAGAAACGCAGCGTTTCCTAAACTCCTTGCCCAGATCATTAAGTTGAGGGCTCACCATCCGGATTATCCAATAAAGTCTATTAGACTTGATAATGCCGCGGAGTTCACATCGAAAACTTTCGATGATTATTGCATGACGTTGGGAATTGATCTTGAACATCCAGTTGCTTATGTTCACACCCAAAATGGTCTTGCAGAAGCTTTCATTAAGCGTTTGCAAATGATTGCGCGAACTTTGGTAATGCGCACCAAACTTCCAATTTCTGCATGGGGCTATGCAATTTTGCATGCTGTTGCGTTGGTCCGTCTGAGGCCCATGGCCACCCAACCACTATCTGCGTACCAGTTGGTAACTGGATATGAGCCCGATGTCTCACATTTACGCGTGTTTGGGTGCTTAGTCAATGTTCCAATTGAGCCGCCAAAGCGTTCAAAATTTGGACCTCAGAAACGACGGGGAATATATGTCGGTTATGAATCCCCGTCCATAATACGCTATTTAGAGCCCTTGACAGGCGATCTCTTTACCGCTAGACATGCGGATTGTGACTTTGATGAGACACTCTTCCCGTCGTTAGGGGGAGAAATGCACGTTAACGTTGATAAGGAACGACGTGAATTAACGTGGCATGTACCCACTATGTCTCATCTAGATCCCCCAACTGCACATAGTGATAAGGAAGTGCAGAGAATCCTAGGTCTGCAAAATATTACAAATCAAATGCCAGACGCATTTAATGACCTAGCGAATGTCACGAGATCACATATACCTGCTGCAAATGTGCCTGCAAGGATAGACGTTCCTGTGAGACGCCATGTTCATGTTGAACATGTTGCTCCGGTTGTACCCACCGAGCAAAGGACGCTGCCGTCGGCCGTCCAGTCCGCCGCTCTTCCCAAGAAAAGAGGAAGACCGGTTGGTTCCAAGGATGTTCTGCCTCGGAGGAGGAGAAATCCTGTTGCATCCGTTTTGCCACATGAGATCATTAAGGATCACGGTGATGTATTAGAGGAGCGTGTTCCTGATGTAACACCAGTTCCTAATCATCCCGATAACCTCGAAATATCTGTCGAGTATACTAGTTTAGATGATATTTTGAAGCGAAACGAAACTGTCATCGATGATGTGTTTATATACGCAGTGGCCACTGACATTATGAGTAATGATGACATGGAACCACGTACCGTTGCTGATTGTCAGCGAAGAACGGACTGGCCTCAATGGAAATAAGCAATCCAGGCTGAATTGGATTCCTTCACGAAACGAAGAGTGTTTGGACCTGTCGTTCCAACACCACCCAATGTTAAACCAGTTGGTTATAAATGGGTTTTCGTAAGGAAGCGTAATGAGAGTAATGAGATTGTTAGATACAAAGCTCGCCTAGTGGCGCAAGGCTTCTCTCAACGCCCTGGAATTGATTATGAGGAGATGTATTCTCCCGTAATGGACGTTATAACGTTCCGCTACTTAATCAGTTTAGTAGTTTCCGAAAAACTGAATATGCAGCTCATGGATGTGGTCACAGCTTATCTCTACGGGAATCTGGACACAGAGATATACATGAAAGTCCCTGAAGGACTTAAGTTGCCTGAATCAAGTAGTTTCCGGCCACAGAACACATTCTCTATTAGGCTGAGACGTTCACTATATGGATTGAAACAATCCGGACGGATGTGGTATAACCGTCTAAGTGAATACTTGATCGGCTTGGGATATGTTAATGATGAATTATGCCCATGCGTGTTCATAAAGAAATCCACTTCAGGATACGCTATTATCGCAGTCTATGTAGATGATATGAATCTCATAGGAACCTCGAAAGAGTTGTTCGAAACTGCCGAACTCCTGAAAAAGGAATTCGAGATGAAAGATCTTGGGAAGACACGGTATTGCCTCGGCCTGCAGATCGAGCACCGTAAAGATGGAATTTTAGTCCATCAAGAAAATTACACCCAGAAGGTGTTGAGACGGTTTAGTCATCACGACGCAAAACCGTCATCCACTCTCATGGTCGTCCGCTCTCTAGACATTAATAAGGACCCCTTCCGTCCAAAGGAGGACGATGAAGAGATATTGAGTCCTGAGTGCTCATATCTGGGTGCAATAGGCGCACTATTGTACTTGGCTCAATGTACTAGACCGGACATCTCGTTTGCTGTGAATTGTCTAGCTCGACACAGCACCGCGCCAACACGCCGCCACTGGAATGGCATTAAAGACGTCTTCCGTTACCTTAAGGGTACTACGGATATGGGTTTGTTCTATCCCTACATGTCAACGAGTGAGTCCAACCCCCTTGGCACTCGAAATAACGCGACCCTTGTCGGTTACGCCGATGCGGGTTACTTATCAGACCCACACAAGAGACGTTCCCAATCTGGTTATGTCTTTACCATTGGGAACACGGCGATATCGTGGAGGTCTCGTAAACAGACCTTGGTGGCTACTTCGACGAACCACTCTGAGCTACTCGCGCTCTATGAGGCGACTAGAGAGTGTGTATGGCTTCGAGCAGTTATTGGCCATATTCGAAGTACGTGTGACCTAGCTTATGATCCTGATGAACCAGTTGTTATTTATGAGGACAACACCGCTGTTATTGATCAAGCAAAACATGGTTACATCAAAGGTGATGCCACCAAACATATCTCGCCAAAGTTGTTCTTTACACATGAGCAACAAGCGCTTCAAAAGATTGAAGTTAAGCATATTGGATCAGAGAATAATCACGCAGACTTGTTGACTAAGTCACTGCCAAAGTATTCATTTCAGAAACATGTCAAAGCAATTGGTCTTAGGAAGATTTCTGAGCTATCCTAAAGTGACATGTCCTTGCACCCTGTCGTGTGCAAGTGAGGGGGAGCATCCTGATGTATGCTCGATTTCTCAGACACTAAATCGAGAAAATCCTCACTAATGATGGCCTAAATCAGGGGGAGTATCCAGTCGAATACTTCTAATCACAGTGTACTTTTTTTCCTCGATCAGAGGTTTTTCCCATTGGGTTTACTCTGACAAGGTTTTGATGAGGCACTTTATGTATGTGATTACCCCTATTGTTCTAACCAAATCGTACTATTTTTGTCCTTCGCCTAGAGGTTTTTTCCCAATGGGTTTTCTCTTGCAAGGTTTTAACGAGGCGTTTGTTAGTGGTTAGTTCGTACCAACAAGCTACAAAACAGAGGAGCTCAAATGTGATTAAATATATTTTTGGACATCCAAGGGGGAGTGTTGTAAATATTGGATAGTCAATTAGTTTAAGAGTTACATATCATTTAGTATGAGCATTTGCTCCTTTGTATGTTACAACCTTTGAGTTTCTTATCATTAACATTTAGCTTGTAACCTCCAAACCTCTAGCCTATATAAAGAGCTTATGGGTATGGAGTTTGGTACACCAACAACACACTTGAATACATATGTTTTGGCCCTCATTATCTCTCTTTCTCTTACATATATTATTGAGCTAATTTGGCGTAAAACACAGATATTATTATAGTTATGGACATTAAAACGAATTGTAATTAATTTAGGATATATCCGTAATTAGAAAAATATAATGGGAATAAATAGTTAATTAATTAGATTATGTATATTGGTAATTAGTAAAAAAGAGTGGGGATATTTTTGGAAAAAATGGCCAAAATTTGGCAGCCTCACTTTTTCTTGTGTTGACTTATATTAATAAGATATATATATAGTTGGCGTGTTGCGTGGATGAAAAAATAAATTTAATATATTTTTTTTAACGGGAGCAATTAACAAAAACATATCTTATCCCTATTATATTAACAAAAACATACCATTTAAAGTTATATTATCAAAAACATACCTTTAATAAAAAAAAAAAGTATATGAAATTGAAAAAAAGGTATGAATTCAAAAAAAAAAGGGTATGAAATCTCAAAAAATGAAGGTATGAAATCGGAAAAAAAATTGGTATAAAAAAAAATATTTGTTCGAAAATGAAAAGAAAAAGAGGGTATTAAATCGGAAAAAATGGTATAAACTCGAAAAAAACGGGATATAATTTTAAAAATTAGGGTATGACTTTAAAAATTACGGTGTGACTTTAAAAATTGGGATATGACTTTAAAAATTGATATATGAATTTTAAAATTTGGGTTATGAACTTAAAAATCGGGATATAAAGTTTAAAAATCGGAGTATGAACTTAAAAATTGGGGTATGAAGTTTAAAAATCGGGGTATAAACTTTAAAAACAAGGGTATGAACTTTAAAATTGGAGTATGGACTTTAAAAATAAGAGTTTGAACTTTTAAAATTGAAATATGAACTTAAAATAAGGGTATGAACACGAAAAACGGGAGTACGAACTTTAAAAATTGAGATGTGAATTTTAAAAATTGAGGTATGAACTTAAAAATCGGAGTATGAACTTTAAAAATCGGGGTATGAACTTTAAAAACAAGGGTATGAACTTTAAAATTGGGGTATAAACTTTAAAATAAGGGTATAAACTTTTAAAATTGAAATATGAACTTAAAATAAGGGTATGAACACGAAAAACGGAAGTACAAGCTCAATTTTTTTCATAATATTAAGAAGAAGTCAAATGATAGGTTTTAAAGCCTTTTTTTTTTTTAATAAAAATGCATAATAAAAAAGTTACTTTTTCTTTGTTTTTGTCTTCCATTTTCTTTCTTAATACAAAAGACAACAAACAAATGAATAGAATATCAAACTATATATACTACTCTTATCAGGTACATATGCTATTAAACCAAATTTATCTCAATTCACACTTTCAATTCCCAAACTCAATCATAAAATTTTCCAATTCACATATACATACATAAATACATATTCACACACTCCGATTCAAATCATGGAAGGATGAGGACGACACCGACGACGATGGTGCCACCATCAGAAAAAAAAAAAAAGACCGATGTCGATTTTATCAATGACGTAACGGATAACGACGATGGATTTTAGACAGTATAAAGATGGGGCGGAGATATATAGAGACTGGAGGAGAGAGAATAATCTTAGATGATAGAGAGGGGGAGAAGAGAGTGTTACGGGAAGAGAGAGAAAGAGAAAATTAGTTTTAGAAAATAGATATAAAAAAATTAAAGTGGTACATTAGTATTAATATGGTATGCTTTTGATAACAAAACTTTTGAAAGTATGTTTTTGTTAATTTAGTTTCAAAAGTAGTATGTTTTGTTAATTTTTCTTTTTTTAAAATTTAAATTGAATAATTAAATATAATTAATTAAGGTCCTATATAAATGGTAACATAATGTTTTATTATTATACAAAATACACAACGATTTTGTTTGGAATATAATAAGATTTTTTAATTTATTTATGTATTTGAATTAATTGATGATATTTAAAAGTAATTACAATACGAGAGTAAGAGTATTTTTAAAAAATTTAGATAAAATTTGACAGTCTCAAAATGCTTGGGTTGGTTTATATTAATAGCATGATACTATGAGTTAAGTACTCAAATGGTCCAATAGTTTTTTAAGTATTCTATTTTCTAAATACTAATATTCACTCCAGTTTGAAAAGTTACTCCATTCGTTCATATTTAATTATCAACTACAAAACTACGTGTAATTTTGACCGGAATGAAAATTTCCAAAAATTTATCATATAGTTCAAATGCTAATTTTTTTTTTTAGATTTAAAAATATTCGATAATTTTGATACATGTTATAAGCCGATCAAAATTATACGTACTTTCGTAATCAACAATTAAATGGGAACGGAGGAAGTATGAAATTGGGTTACAATAAATAATAGTATGTGACTTATCTACCTCTGCCTTTTTTTTTAATAAAAAAATAAGTAAACATAAGAAATCAGGAAAAAAAAAAAAACAATGGTTGTAATTGGACCAATTTAGATGTTATTCATTTTTTATCGAGTTATTGGCCACAATAGGGATGAATTGAATAGATTGAGCATTGAAATTGGGAATTGGGATGGATAGCTCGGAACTTTTTCTACATTGCGTTTAAATTCAGATTTCTTGTTTATGTAAATAACTAACTCATGCTTACAGGTTGATCTTTTCAATTATTTTACAACTAAAGAGTTTCTCTATTATTAATTTTATATTCTTGCCCCTGTTAAATCCTCGATTTGCCTTATGCTTATAAACCCACTCGGGTTTATGAAATGAGTGTCGAGGATCGGGCATTTCTTACTTAGACCACCACAAGGATTACAACAATAACAAGTTAATTGAAAAAACAACACAGAGTCCAAGATTCACAGATACAAGGAATTTAAAATATACTCGGACGGAAACATAGACAAAACATACGATATTGTTAACGAGATTCATGCAACAATGACGATGTATTCTCTGTTGTCGTTAACTTTTATATTTTAATCAAAATAAGATAAGTACAGTACATGAAGCGTTGGTGCTCTCTTTCTCTTGAAGCAGTTGCATCAATATAGGTATATAGCATAGTTTCCTTTTTTTTTTTTCTTTTTTTTTTGAAAGGTAGCATAGTTTCCTTATTCTATGGATCTTTTTACAAAATAACACCTTGCATCAATTACTCGAAGTATACTTATATTAATTTTATTCAAAACTATCCTTGTATATAGGGGAAGTAATAGCTCTATGTATCAACTAGATAATAATAAAGTATATGGGGAGAAAAGTTTGTTAGGTATTATTTTATTAAAAATAATATTGCAAGAGATTGTTAATAAAATAGGATAAAATATTATGAAAAATTATAATAGAGATGTTAAAATAAGGGAATTGATATGGGTATAAAGTTAAATTGTTACCTTCAAAGTGTAATTTAATAAAAAAAATGTAAAGTGATTGATGCGGTTAGAGGTGGGCAAAAACACCGGAAAACCGAACCGAATCAGAACCGAACCGATCATTTCAGTTTTAAATTTACAATGTAGTGAATCGAACCGGAAACGGTACCATAATTCGGTTCGGTTTCAGTTCTCTGAAAATAAATCGAAAGCCGAACTGAAACCACAAGTTAAAACCGAAAACGAAATGTAAAACCGAACCGGATTTAAAACCGATCTTATATGAGTATCTATAGACTAGATAATTACTTTAGTTATATTGTACTCCCTCCGTTCCAATTTATCATGGGAGTGTTACTTTTTTGGCTGTCCAATTTATTGGTATATCTTTGCAAAATAGAAACTAATTTTTTGTTATTTTTCATCTTTTACCGTTTTGCAAACATAAAATAAAAAGAATGAAACAATAAACAAGGGTAAATAAGTCAATTTAAACAAAAAAGCAATGTAATCAATAATCATGATGTTCGGTTAATATTTGTTAATCCCCGTAGTGCCCCAATAAAATGGGACGGAGAGAGTATAATATTACTATACTATATACACTATGGAAACTCAAATGTTACTATTTATGTAAATGTGATTTTTAAATATTTTATATAGTTTTTATCTTGTTTAAACAGGCAAGAAAATAAAAGTATCAAACATAAACCGAAACCATTGAACCGAATCAAATCTTTGATCTGAAACACAAGTCTGAACCGAACCGAAATTTTGAAATGAACCAGAATCGTTAACCGGACCGAAATAGAACGGTTTTGGTCCGATTCGGTTTCTATTTCCAAAACATGAAAACCGAACCGACTAAAATTTCGGTATTGGTTTCGGTTTATCCAAAAACCAAATCGGACCGAAACAGACCCACCCCTAGATGCGGTTGCTTTTAAAGGCTCTCCCACTCAAAATCAACTCTCAGTTTGTGGTATAAAAAGTATAAAAGCCTATGTATCTATAAATACACGCTCCATCATGAACATCTTTCCTTTTTCCTAGTCGACGTTGGGTTAACGAAAACAAGTCAAATTGTTTTTGTTTTGCTCCATAATTTATATTTGGAAACAAATCCCCATTTCATTACATGAAGTCAATATGACACATCGAACTCACTATACAACCGAGCTTAACATAACTCACTCTCAATGCAACAACAATCCAGAAGTTTTGGAGTCTAACCAAGGCAAGGCATCTCTCGACTTTTGCTCATATCATAAATCAAATTCGCTTTTATGTCGGTGCATCTTTTTCACTCGAGACACACAAATCAACTTTCTCACCGGCTCCTTGTCAGCATTCTTCACTCTTGGCTTATTTGTCAGCATAGAAATATGTTGCACCTTCTCCAACATTTGAACACATTTATTTGAAATTTGAATCTTCACATTATACACACACACAACATTTGGGCCTTTTCATTACCGGTAAACCTTCACAGATTTACCCATCCATCAACCTTCGAACGACTGGCGTTTTGAGTCATAAATAATGAAAGTTCTATAGAAGTTTTGTATATATCTAAATTTTTTACTATACATGTGTTTTTTTTAATTTCACATAAAACTTTATGTTACGTTTTCCCATTTATTTTCTCGAATCGTATCATATTTCCGTTTCGTGAGTTGTCAACTCCGGTAGAGGGGTTATGTAATATATTAGGATGATGTACCCAAAAAAATTAAATATTACAATGCACTTAGTTTATATATGTGTGCTAAATTTTGTGTCACCATCCCTATAGTTTTGCTTTATTTATGAAGCAATTAATTAACCAATTTTATTTAATGATTTCCCAATTACTCGGTGTACATACTGTATAAGCCAACCATCCATTTTCAACGCTCTATTTTTGCTTCCCTTTTGGAATTGGTCCAACACATCCATGCATGTTTATGGCATTCTTTTTCTCTAACATCGAGAAATAAACAAAAATCAACAATTAAGGGAAATAAGAGCCAAAAAGGCATGCATGGAAAAAATGGTGATACACATATGTACATGATACATCTTGTATTTGAATCTCTTCAAGAAAGAGAGATCTAGGGAGAGGATGAATACGGGGAAAGAGCGAGAAAGCGATTGTAGGGTGCCATTGCTTTCGGGATTGTTCTTCATTTGTTGTTTGGTTGGTGGAATTCTATTAACTTTGTGGCTCATTGATGCAAAGGGCTCACAACCTTGGTTCCCGGTCCTCGCATTAGTTTTGATAGGTTTTCCTTGGTTCTTTTGGGTCCTTATTTGTTGTTATTCCATGAATAAAAAATGCTTGACAGGCGGGGGCGGAGATGCTGGTGGGCCCCGCATGGTCTCCAACCGTATGAGACCCGAACAGGCTAACAATGCAAACCTTGGGTCCCGCAAAAATGAGCCTGTAATTGTTGTAGATAATGGCGAATCATTAGTCGGGTCTGATAAGGAATCCGAATTGCCTTTAAACAAATCGATCCCATCTTGACACTAAATGTGGTTGCAAGTAAGTTGATGACACAAATTATTTACATATATGGAAGGAACTAGGTAGAGACAATCGGGGGCTGCAGCCTCCCTCCTTCATTTTGAAAAAAATTGACGAAAAAATAGATTTTGTCTATGTATTTTGATCGAAACATTTAAATTTTAGTGTTTCAGCACTCAATTCCCTAAAATAACTTCATATAAGGTATACATTTTTATTATATAGAAAATCATCCACCTTTATTTATCATTTCTGGTTCCGCCACTATTTACAGACGAACTACATATATAAACTCACATTTCAAATTTATTTCTGTGCAGCTTCGGATTTGAAGGCTGGTTTTTTAGTTAGACCGCATTTGTTTGCCATCTTATAATGTCAAGTTTTTCTGGTTAAACTTTAAGCTCGACGTAGTCTATTGTATGATTTTTTATCCAGTGCATGCAATGCGGTTTTCCTACATAACAATGACTAAACTATGTATTATTTTGAGTGTATAGCCTTTTCCCTAAAATATTTGGTCAATTCTTTTACATGCAGCTTGTTAATAGAGATGATATGGGTATAAAGTGGTTACGGAACGAAACACAGCACCACACTTGGTAAAACTTTGGTGTATGTAAAGTCGTAAAGATCATCGGGAAGACGAGGATACGTACGGGTAGCATTTTAGAGATTTTTTAAACCTGGCTTGTATGATGGTTAAAAAGAATTCATCAGTAGTCAAAATTTTGTCATTTATCAAATGAAAAGAGATAATCTATGCATATGTAATTAAAAAAAGGTTTCGTGTAGAAGATACTGTATATAGGAGAAGAGCAAGCTTATGGAAGAATCCCAAGTTTAAGGGCAATATATGGACCAAAAGCTACTTTTAAGCAATATTACATATTAATGTCATCTCATTTACATCATTTCGCATCTCACTTGCCCAAATTTGATTGATTGGTTTAGAATGATTCGATTCGATTCGGTTTGTTCAATATCAACACGCCAAAGTTTGAAGTTGAAATATCTCCTTCATTTAGCGAACAGATGTAACATGAATTCCAAATGTCATATTCGATGATTTTGTATAGCAGGTTAACGATTTAGATCATTATATCTAGTTTGTTGATGACATAAACAACAGTCTAAATGTGTCAAACAAGTATGTACAACAAAGTAACTTATTAGACTGTTAATAAGATTCAACATCGTGCACTACCTTTAATATTAAACTAATTTCAAGGGTGAACCGAGTAAAATAATTTTGCGATTATTCTTGCAGTTTGTCGATGACAAACCCAAGTAATGAAATCACTTCCAGATTGAGCTCTTCTACATTGTTTTGAAAAAAAATAGAGCATAAAAATGACCACACCAAGAATCAATAGTTCAATACACCACCTCACAATCTAACTTGTTTCATTTGAGACTTAGGGTTAGACCTATAAACTCAGTTGTTTTGCTCTTTCTTTTATGCTTAAGAAAGATCCATCTAACATTTCTTTTGGTTGAAAAAGCTAGTTTTCATCTTAATTCCAAACATGTGATGAACAACGGTAGGATTAAGTGTTGGAAAAGTTGGAAAATATGTAGTTTAAACATATTTGTTCCAAGTGGTCAGAGACCACTTTTGAGTCAATTTTTAATGCGACTCCTCAGTTTTTCTGAGGCCATACTCTATGCGTTTGAGTAGCTCGTGCGACGAGCTTCGCAACGGTATATCGCATGACCAATTCGGAGGAATGGTGTGAATGATAATTGGACTCGAATGTTGGTACTCGAAAGAGGGAAAAACCGAAATCTGGAAAATGGAGTAGAGAGTGGGAATAAACCATGAGGGTTATCCCACATTGGAAAATCAAGTTTGATTTTCACTCTATATATACAAACTCATCCCATGTAGTTGGTAAACTAATAAAGTCCGCATACCCATGAGTGGGTTAGTGTGTACCACGCGCGCGCTCGCTCGGGTCTCGGGTCACGGGACTCGGGCCTCGGGACTCGGGACGCGGGATTTGCGAAATGTCTCGGGTCTTGGGTCTTGGGTCTTGTACTAAATCTGAAAAGGGGAGCAGTCCGTAGAGTTCCAGAAGGTTTGAAACTCCAGCAGTAATTGGAGGCGGATTCTGGGGATGTAACTCCCAGAATTAAATGACCAATAAATTCTGCGGTTTCAGAATTTTCTCTATAAAGAGGCAGCCATCCCCTCACATTCTAAAAAAAAAACATTAAAATCAGTATCTTCTCTCTAACCAAAAGCTGCATATATTTTTTTCATAGCACTTAGAAACCAGAGAGAACCACCCACTAAAAGCTCGACTTAGACTCGTCGCCAGTTTCCGGCGAGTCTTCCGAGAGACGTTGTACCTTGGGATCGAAGCGCCAACGCAACCAGAAACCTTAAGGTGGTTGGGCGAATATCGGTTAAGGGCATACTGTTAACAGTAGCCTCGTCCGTTTAATTTTACATTCTGTCCGTTTTAATTTTTCGCATTTAAATTCAGTTTTACATTCTGTCCTTTCAATTCAGTATTTTAATTCAGTATTTAAATATTCTGTCCTTAGCTGTAGCTTTTATATTCTGTATTTACTTTTCTGTAATTAGTTTAAAGTACTGTTTCTATTCTGTAATTTCATTTCTATATTTTAATTCTGTAATTAGATTAGTTTCTATTCAGTCCTGTAATTTAAATTCATAACAGAACAGTCCGGCTGTTAAGTCTATACTTTCCAGTCCGGCAGTTTCTTTTAATTGCAAATCAGTACATCAGATTATTAATTAATAATAATCTGATTACGTTTGTTTCTATTTACAATTCAGTACCTACATGTTGTAATCAGTTTATTGTATTTCATTTGGAAATTAATAAAGATTACACTGGTTTTATTTAATTATTGTTTAGTTCTTTATTTATTATTAATTGTTATTTCGTACAAGGAAACCAACATTAAGTGGTGTAGAAAAAGTATATTGTGGAATTGATCTTAGGAGACCTTATATTAGGTCAAAATGATTAACTGATGCATCAAAGTTTCGCAGAGTACTTGTAATTTGTAAATCCCTCTCACGTTTATGTAGTTTTGCTAGAATTATATTTCAATTCAGACCTTACAGACTTACAGTTGCAATCATAGCCGTCAGATTAAGACAAATTTTCTAACAGTCAGAGACAAACCTTTTCTAAACCAAAAGAGACAATAACCTTTTCTAAACAGTTTAGATCAAAACTTTTCAGATGATCAAGTGAATCCTTACTCTACCAGTTTAGATCAGAACTTTTCAGATGATCAAGTGATTAAGAAAAGTTAGTCAACTTGATAAGCTTGTTCTATAGTTCAAAACAAATTGTTAAAGGTACTCATGTCTGGAGGGGAGGAGATAGGCGGAGGGTGGCAAGTGCTACTTCCCCATATTTTAAAAAAAAAGTTTTACGGTGCAATTTGTTTGTAACGAAAAATAGCTATTTAACCTCCCATATTGGAAATTTAAAATTCAACCCCATTTACTAATCATGACTCCGCCACTGCAGGCCTGTAATGCAAGTCAACCACTTTCGATTTTGGATCCAAAATAAAACCAAACATTGCAGATCGGTACACGCTAGAGGCTTATGCATAAATTTAAGTGAATTATCCTCAGAAAAGAAGCCTGCAGATATAACTAACAAAGAATTGTATAAAACCAAACTCTAACAATATAAGTAGAAATGACAATTTTACGGGTTTCAACCCGACCCGACTCGCCGTAGGTCGGTTAAAAGTGCAATTCTATTCGGATCGGGGTCGGGTTTAAATAGGTAAAAGTGGAATTAAAAAGTGTAATTAACACTCTCTCTGCTATAATAACTGAGAACATACATTTCAAGGGATAAAAATGCAACTTAAAAAGTAAAATTTAAAGAATTCTCTCTGCTCTCTCTCGTATACATTAAACTCTCTCTTATATAGTAATACATAAGATACATTTCGGTGGTTTTCTTAAAAAAAATCTTATATACAATCTTAAATGTGAATGAAATCTATTCATGTTAATTAATGACTCATATCTTATTGCCTTTATTTATAGAATGATTTACGGTAAACCAAATCATCGTATCAATTATATACATTTATATTACATTTTTACATGTTGCAATGTTTTAATTCACGAAATTAATGAGCCGGAAGTAATTCAATAAACATGGAAATGTCAAACAAAATAATGCAAAATTTAAATCCGTAAATTGATTTTAAAAGATATTTAATGTCACGTTAGTATTTTTATATTATATTTCTAAATTAAATGATTTTTTACTCTAGCTTTGAAATCTTTGACATTTATAAGATTTATTTTTTAAAAAGGGAAAAAATGTATTTTTAAAAAACGGGTCAAATGGGTAAAAATATGAGTTTGTACTCCGGTAAGGTCGGGTTGAAATTCGCAAAATTGTCATCCCGGGATATATAAGCCTGGTGAGAGAGACTAGCTATGAATAATTATAAGAAAATATAAGTGTATAAATGGGAACAGTATTATATTTCTGATAGCAGGATAACTAACAGGAACAAAAGCACGAAATATAAAGCGTCTCTAAGCTCCGCCACACTCTGTGCGCTTGAAAGACACGGTTCTCTGATTGAGATCAAAACCAATCAAGAAGTTCGCTTGCGCTATATTACCGAATAAAGACAAAGAAGTCGTTTTCGATACAGCGACTGATGGCGCCATAGCCAAGCACACTAAGTTATCACTCACTTGTACAAATGTATTTATTGGGCTCAATATCACATCTGCACTGGTAAAGTGTGCTATGATATTGGGAAAGGAGGGATTGTCACTCACTTTATAGCACAATGAGTAAAGATTTTGAGGATCATGTACCGGTGTGGTTTTGATTGCGTTGATGACCAATAATCTTACACGGTTAAACATATCCGTAGGAAGGTAAGTCAAAGTCGTGCCCGAATCTATGATAATGTTTCCAATAGGTTCTGGAGGATTAACATTTGAACTTGATAAAGAATTGAAATACTCAACTCTACTGTCCCCTATAGTCATTCCTTCTAGTGTCAAAAAATAGAATGGCATATTTGGTTTAAGAAAAAGGGGAGTTTTCAATACCCCGAGGCCCAAAACCTGCGCATTATCACCAAAGTTCAATCGGCTCGAAACACCAACTCTGTAAAGCGGTACCAAGCAGTGAGAAAATTTTCCATTTATGGAATTTTTCAACTGGGAAATAAGGCTAAGGGGTCCCACGCCAAGACCAACAATACCAGAAACATGTTCGTTCACCGATTTACCAGCATTGTCAAAACCACAACCAAAATTAATACCAGGAAAGACAGCCTTATTTTATTACCAGCTGACATATCGAAGGTGAAAGTATCAGAAGAGAAAATACCATTGCTATGGGTACCATCAACATAGGAAACGTTATATCTACAGATATCTTTACCACCACAATATAGTATATTGTAAGTAGATGAACGTTCCGGATTAAAAATAGGGTAATCTTGTCTAAAACAGTTTTTGCAAGGTAAGCATTGCGACCAAATTATATTGCTCCCAGTGTCTGCCATGGCTGTGATTGTAACAGGTGGCGAGCCAATTGTGAACTTCATTAGGTAGTTATAAGAAACCGGAGATAAAGGGCTTGACAACGAGTTTTTTTGCTCATAAACTGCATTCAAATGCTTTACACGTTCATGTGAACGTTCTATATTGTTTTTTAGGTGTTCGAAAGGAGATAACGAAGAATTGTAAAAGGGAGATGCTGGTGAGTCTCTGTGGGTTAAATCCATGCTAAATCCGAGACCGACAGCACCATTGATAAAAAGTAGAACCAGAGATATTATGTAGCGATAAGAATGGAATATAGCACATTGGGTAGCCATGCCTGTGTTCTAAGATGAACGTGACAAATGCCTACATATGTATTATATAGGAAGCAATTAGAAAAAGGTGTAAATTTGCAAATTCTGTGCCATTTATGAATCTATTGAAATTATTAAGGAAAATATCAAATATGTCAATATTTGATTGATTGCCAATATCCATTTAGGCGAAATCAAAAATTGGTCCATGCAAACAAAACTATTTAAGCATTGGTCATACTACAAAATTCAATTAATCATTGATCCATCTATCTAATTACCCAATAAAAATAATAAAAAAAATGAAAAAAATAGGAAAAATTCAAAAAATAAAGAATAAAATCAGAAAAAAAGGAAAAAATAAAAAAAAAAAATGAAAAAAAAACTTTAAAAAAGTCGGAAACCCGAAAAAATGCTAAAATCCAAGAAAATTCCAAAAAACAAAAAAAAAATATGAAAAATAGTTTACAAAAATCAAAAACCCGAAAAAACCCAAAATTTGTAAAAAATTAAAAAAATAACCCTAAAAATTTTAAAAAAATCCAAACTCACAAAACAATGAAAAAACGTTCAAAAAAGTCGAAAACCCAAAAAATGGTAAACAAAAAAATAAAAAATAAAAACCAAGAAAAATCCAAAATCACAAAAATAATGAAAATACGTTAAAAAAAGTCGGAAACCCGAAAAGTGGGAAAAATTTAGAAAAAACTAAGAAAAATCCAAAATCACAAAAAAATGAAAAAACATTTAAAAAAAGCCGGGAAGCCGAAAAAAATCCGAAAAATGGTAAAAAAAAATTAAAAAACCAAGAAAAATCCAAAATAAAAAAAAATGAAAAAAAGTTCAAAAAAATCGGAAAAAGCCGGAAAGTCCAAAAAATGTTAAAAACTTTAAAATAACTTGCAATTGTTTTCAAATGACTCAAAATGACTTCAAATGACTTAAAAACGACTCACACTATTTTTAAAATTATTAGAGCCGATTTTTAAAATGACTCAAACTGTTTTAATTAAGCTTACCGAAAATGTTAAAATTACTTAAAATGACTCAGACTGCTTTTAAAATGACTCAGACTGTTTTTAAAATGAATTAAAATGACTAATACTGTTTTTCAAATAATTTAAAATGACTTAAAATGACTCAGAATGTTTTTAAAATAAATTAAGATGACTCATACTGTTTTTATTTTTTGCTTTTTGGATTTTTGTTGATTTTAGATTTTTTGGGATTTTTAAAATTTTATTCATGCTTTTTGGGGGTTTTGCCTCTTTAAAATTTTATTTTTATTTTTTCATTTTTCCATTTTTGTTTACTGTAATTTTTCATTTTTTTCTTATTTTTTACATTTTTATTGGTTAGTTAGGAAAAATGGACCAATGTTTAATTAATTTAAGTTTCATGGAGAAATTCTTAATTAAGTTGTAGATAACAAAAATTTTACCTCATAAATTGTATTGGTGCATGATTATCATTAAGTGTCATAAGAATAGTTATATATATTTTCCATATAGAGAGATTTTATTTATTTGAGATTATGTATGATTTTATTTATGGCCATGGGACGTTGGCTATATAAAGCCGGTGTAATCGTGTAGTCTTTTATTCAAGATAATATAGTAAATATATTTATCTTTATTTCTCTTATTTTATATTTTAACAGAAATGGAAAGTGAATTTATGTATCTATGTATAATATATCTTCTCCCCACGTATATTGATAGTTATGTTCAAATAATCAAATGCAAATAACATGGTAATTAATTGATGCCATTTATATGGAAAGGGTTAATATATATGTTATATAAACAGAGATATTGTTGATTAGGATATCACTAAATTTAATTCTGTTATAATATATTATTGGACTATTGGTCTTAATCAGTGGGCCTAAGTTAGGCTTTCTATCTTGTATAACTCTAACCTCTTCTATATAAAAAAGGTTAGAGTCCTCTTGTATTGATACATCCTAATTAATAAAGATCTCTATACATATATATATATATATATATATATATGTGAGCTAATATCTACAGTCATGTGCAAGTAAATGAGGCATCTAGTCGAATGCTCGTACTCTTTATTCGAATATTAAATCATTGCATCCAGTCGTGTGCAAGTGAGGGGGAGCATTCAGTTGAATGTTTATTGCACTAATTACTACTTAGTCGAAATTCTCGCACCCTGTCGTGTGCAAGTGAGCGAGAGCATTCAGTCGCATGCTAGTGTACTCTTTTTTGTCCTTAAACCAAAGTTTTTTCCCACTGGATTTTTCCTTGGCAAGCTTTTTAGCGAGACACGTTTCTATCATACCTCACTTAATATTGCTGAAATTAGGAGGAGTATCCTGTTGTATACTTCTTACCATTGTGTACTCTTTTGTCATTCTACTAGAGGTTTTTTCCACTGGATTTACTCTAGCAAAGTTTTGATGAGGCAACTGTTTTGTGGTTGATCCCCTACTACTATCAATGTTGCACTCTTTTTCCTTCGATCAGAGATTTTCCCATTGGGTTTGCTTTCCTATTGGGTTTGCTCCGGCAAGGTTTTGATGAGACACACTGTTTTGTAGTTATTTAATTACATAGAATTTCGGCTTATATCATTCGGCTACACAGTTTCTCATAGGTACCGATTTTGTCCCACACTGAATTTTCTGTCCCTAAGGTTTTTATGTGTTTGGCACTGCGAATGAACTCGACCCAGATCGACTGCATGAAGACGAAGAATTCAAGACGTCCAAATGGGAAGTGTTGTAGAATATTATTGGACTATTGGGGCTTACTCATAGTGAGGCTAAGTTGAGCTTTCTAGCTTGTATAACCATAAGCTCTTCTATATAAAGAAGGTTAAGGTCCACTTGTATTGATACATTCTGATTAATAAAGATCATGTTGTTGTCTGTCTCTGTATTCTCTCTCTATATCTATATACATATATATGTGAGCTAATATGTCACACAAGAACTTCCAAGCTATTTGGTTCAATGATATATCTTGTTAGTCCTTTCAATCAATTGTAATCAATCAGACAATCAAATAATAAAACCGGTATTTATTCTATATATCTTACCATACTTCAAACAAGGAGCGTTTATTCACTAAATTTGTAAATAAAGTAGTTACTGTTGTAGGATATTATTGGACTATTAGGCTTGTACTTTATGGGCCCAAGTGAGCTTATAACCCTACCCCTCTATCTATATAAAGAGGCTTAGGGGTCTTGTATTTTACATTCATTCATATACATTCTGATTAATAAAGACTATATTGTTGTCTCTCTCATATCTCTCTCTATATTTATACATATCTCTATATATATCTATAACGAGCTAATATGTTACACAACACGTTATCGGCACTTTGCTCGCGAAGAATAGAATATACGCTCACGGATATTGGAGATTTTTGGTAAACGGATGGATATTGGGTATTTATAAACCTTGAGGTTTATCCGGGTTTTTAGGGTTTTGCTATATCGACCTTCATCGACATACCGTGCGTAAGGTACCGAATTCAAAACTTAATTTATTTCATATATGTGATCGCACGTATTATTTTATGGATAACTAAAACATGATAAATATCCCGTAGTATATAATCCATGTGTATTAGAGTTTGTTACTTGTATGGATAACTATATATGATCGTAACACACATATTGTTGATTATAAAATCATATTTGTTGATAAGATCATACAAAATAACCCAAATCATGTAATTGTAAAACATGTATTAATCTGTCGGATTAAATCTGCAACAAACTGAAACGTATGTACTGATTTGTAATTCTCTGAAAGCTGTAAACTATTCTGGAAATTACTCAAGGACTAAACTGAAACTTGTCTGAAATTATGGACTGAAGCAGTAATAATGCTGTAAATATATATATAGTTTGCTGAAATTACACGGATAGTCCCTGTAGTATATTACATGTATAAAAACAGTATATATGTGTTATAAAAGTCAATATTCGGTCTAAATATTCACCCACATGCATATATATATATTTATTAAAAGGCAAGCGAATAAAAATTGCATGTTAATTGAATAAATTGATATGTTTTCATGTATATTTAACCACTTTGCATGTTAAAAATTACCATATATAGAATTAATTGGTAATTAAAAATATATTGTTTTGCTTGCATGTTAAAACTAACATGTATAGAATTATTCATATGGCGATAAACATAGATAATTGATTGATATCTTGTTAGCGTAATCATATATAAATATCACATATGCCAGTAAATTATTGGATTGGATCTAATTGATTTGATTTAATATGTTAGAATCTTTATGGATTGATTGATAATCTTAAATTGATTTGTTTATAACACCAAATCTCCTGCATGATTAGATAGATCCTAAAATATATTTACTGCCTGTTTATATATATGTGGTTAATCTAGATAGATATTCTCTATGCTGTTAATATTATTGCCATATATAAAATGCGAAAATCGTATATATTCACATTTAAGTTGGAAAAATTATGAATCTTCCCCAAATAGGCTCACCTATTTGGATACGATGTCTAGGAAAGATAAAGGCGGAAGTCGTTCTCCTAATGAGGTCGGTTTTTAAGAGGCATTCGTGCCCACCCCCCTCACCGTCTTTCCTGGTCGTGTTCAAATAGAGCTACCGAAAGGGGTTGACTAAATAATAATTTTCCCGAGTGTGTTTATATAGTGATGTATGTTTCGCCGAATTGGTGTTTCAGTATCGACCCGTCGTTCGATCAATGAGAACCGATTCACATGAGAAGCAAAACTAATGTTTTCGAACCTGTCGTTTCGGAAAAAAAGTTTGTGCTTGTGCAAACCATAAACATATAAACCAGTCGTTTTATATGAAAAATAATCCAGAACTTCCAACACATGTTGGATGCCATCTATGATGAGAAAAATCGCAAAACATACTTGCGAAATGACTGTTTAGACGTTGATGTTATTCCGTCACCACATGTTAGTCACCCTGATGTGTGAAAATGTGATGCCCAAATTTTTTTTTGGATGCCATCTTTGATGAGTAAAACACGAGTTTGTTGTTACCCTCAGGATGAATGCTAAGGCGTTGATTTTATTCCGCCGCCACATTTGAGACGTGATGACGTCTATGGTGAACAAATGTCTGAAATTGACATATTGGAGCAATCCTTCACCAAAATACTAGCTTGGAAATCGTATTCCATAAGCAGTATCGTGAATTTATATTCACCATGTTCCTTTATCGCCCATTTGTTATTGGATAAGAAAATTACCCCGGTGAGTAGTTTTAATCCTATTGGGTCAATGGCGAATTGTTTGCCTGATATTAATGCTCTTCGTGTATATTTTTTTTCCACGAATCGAGAACCGTGACAAGTGTTATTTGTCTCGAACTGTCGCGATCCCGATGAATCGCCTAGCCAAGCGAGATTTTAGACAATCGTCAAAATCTAAAACCTGTGGCTCCAAGACAGTAATTGAAAGGAACAATATGGCCCGTTGTCACAAAGCAAGAGATAATGCTCAATGAGGCAACTCTATGCTATAAACACAAAGGTCATGCACGGTTACTCCTTAAATAGTTCAAAACTATTACAAAGGTGCAAAAACCGATGCTAATGTGGTTAAAGCTAACTGAAAGGAAACTCTTGAGACCCCCGGTTTTGTGGCTCAAATGAGTTTGGGACCTTTCTTTATTGATTTTGATAAATCATTGAGCCATTTTTTTGCTCATCTGGATTATGTTTTTCCATTTGGATTATGATTTTTCCATTTGGACATACTTTTGGATTATGGTTTGCCTGTTTACGAAATTTCTCGAAATAATTTAAAGTGTTTTGAGCAAACTCATTTGAAAAATGTGACCAAACTTTAAATTATGAAATTTTAGGCAATACTTGTGGGATAGTTTTTTTTTTTGGAAATAGTGGGTAACAGTGTACCACATAATTTCACCAACTATTTGCCTAAAAGAGTACTCAGTGACAACGATTCTGGACCTGTTGTTCCAAAATCAAAATCTTTGGTAAAACCAAATTGATTTGTCAAATATGAACTCTTATACTCATGTAGGTCCTGCCGTACCTTGTTGAGTTATAAAATATTCGAGAAAACCAGTGTTATCTGGTAATAGCTCATGAAAGAATTAAAATTTTTTTACATAGCCTCCATTCAATACGATCAAAAGCGTATTTTAGAGGAGTTGAAATGTCTTTCAAGTGGTTGCTACCACATTCTTTAAAGCATTTAAAGTTACCTTATCATTTCGCCTGTCGTCGAATGATAAATGATTTAGATGCTAAGACATGATTGTCTATACTATCATTCGCCTGTCGTCGATTGATTAGAGCATTTTGATATTGTGGCATTGACCGGATGAGATATTCCCGGATCAAAAGACGATGCTTAATTTATAATCGCATCGCATTTGGATTCTATCTGAGAATATATTTCGCGATTAATCCGAAATTCATGCCATTAATGCTCACTTTGAAAGACTAGTATGTGTAAAGATCACGAAATGAACTCGTAGAATTCTTGTAAAGAATTGAAGGAGTTATTGTGGACTTATCCAACCATAAGACGGACTATAAATATAAATGGTTATGGTTGATGCATCGACAATATGGTCACATTTTAATGTTGTCCACATAAATGCAGCACTTTCCAAACCTTTAGCCCTATCATTAAGTTGATGGCTCATGATCCGGATTATCCTGAAAAGTCTAGTTGACTTGATAATTCCGAAGTGTAAAAAAATCAAAATTTCGATTTGAATTACTTGAGTTTGGAAATTCAAATTGAACATCCTGTCGATTATGTTCAGACCCAAATGGACTCACGGAAAGTTTGATGATGCGACTGCAAATGATTGCACGCATTTCTTGGTCTTGCGCACCAAGATTTATATTTTCGTGTGGGGTTATGCTATTTTGCTGCATTGGTCCGTTATGAGGCCCATAGACACTCAAACACCATATGCGTACCAGCTGGTTACTGGTTATGAGACAGAAGTCTCATATTAACGCGTGTTTAGAGTGATTAATTAATATTTTGATTGAGCCGTTCTAGAGTTCAAAATATGGACCTCTGAAGGGGACATAAGTCGATTATGAATCTCCTGCCTATCATTTGATAGAGTAACCTTGGCAAGCGATCTCTTTACCGCATGATATGCGAAAGTGACATCGCTAAGACTGTTCTCCCCGTCGTTAGGGGGAGATTTGCACGTTACCGTTGATAAGGAACGACGTGAAGTAACGTGGCATAACCCACTCAGTCTTAGCTTGATCCCCAAAACTGCACTTAGTGATAAGTAAGTGCATAGACTCCCTCAAGTCTAACTAAATGCCAGACGCATTTAATGACTTTATGAGATGTCACGAGATCATTTATACCTGCTGCAAAATGCTTGCAAGGATAGACGTCCCTGTCGGACGCCGTCTTCCTGTCGTAACACGTTGCTTTGGCCGAACCCACCAAGCAAATTACGCTGCCGTCGGCCGTCAGTCTATCGTCCTTCCTAATATATGAGGAAGTTGACCAGTTCTTAATTCGTTCAGCCCCAGAGGTGGTGAACTGAAACTCGTTTGTCGCACGAGATTACAAAGGATCTAGGAGATGTGTGATTCCTCCTCATCCTGAGAATCTTGAAATATCTGTCGATCATGATATCTTAGACGATATTGAAGCGAAATGAGACTGTCATTGATTACTTATTCATATATTCGGTGACGACTGATAATATGAGCAAATTATGACAGAGAACCATGTACCGTTGCCTGAAGTCAACGGAGAATAGACTGTACTAATGGAAACTTAAAATCCAAGCAGACTCCTTAGCGAAAGTGTGTTCGGACCTGTAGATCCAACACCACCAATGTTAAACGAGTTCGTTTATTTGGTTATTCGTAAGGAAAAGTGATGAGAATAATGAGATTGTAGAATGCTCGCCTAGTAGCGCAAGGCTTCTCTCACACCTTGGAATTGATTACGAGATGGTTGATTTCCTCGTAATGGACATTATAACAATCCCCTACTTTACCAGTTTAGTAGTTTCCGAAAAACTGAGTATGCAGCCATGAATGTGGTCACAATTTTATCTCTATGGGGATTTAGACAAAGCGATACAGATGAAGGTCCCTGTGTGACTTCATAATGCTTGAATCAAGTAGTTCCTGACCACGGAACACGATCTCAATTAAATGAGACGTTCTCTATATGGATTAATATAATCCGAGCGGATGTGGTATACCCGCCTAAGTGAGTACTTGATTAGCTTGGGATACTTGAACAAGTATTATGCCCTTGCGTGTTTTATTACGCGATCCATTTTTGGATTTGCCTTCGAGATGAAGGATTTTGGGAAGACACGGTAGTGACTCAACCTGATGATTGAGTCCCGTAAATATTGAATCTAAGTCCATGATTCAGACTACACCCAGAAGGTGTTATGACGTTTTAGTCATCATGACGCTAAGTCGTCAGATTCTTCCATGATCGTTCGATCACTAGACATTGATATAGACCCAGTCCGTCCCTGATGAGACGATGAAGAGATATTGAACAATAATGTTCATATCTACGTACAATAAGCGCATCATTGTACTTGGTTTAATGTGCTAGGACGAACATCTCGTCTGTTGTGAATGGTATAGCTCGACACAACATCGCGCTAACACGCTGCCATCGAAATGGCACTAAAGACACATTCCCTTACCTTATGGTAATTTTGGAAGTGGGCTAGTTTATCCCATTTGCGTCATCGAGTGTACCTACCCCCTTCGGTACTCGAATTAACGCAACCCTTTTTCGGTTATACCGATGCCTGTTACTTATCAGACCCGCATAAGGGATATTCCTAACATGGTATGTCTTTACCATTAGGAATAAGGCGACATCTTGGAGGTCTTGGAATGACTCCAAGTGAATCACTCTGATCTATTCGTGCTCTATGAGACGACTAGAGAGTGTATATGGCTTCGAGCTAGTATTAGTAATATTTGAATTACATATGTTCTGTCTCACGATCCAGATAAAACACTTGTCATAGAAGACAACTTGTTGTTATTGATCAAGAGAGACATGACTACATTATGCTATTTAGCATTTCTTGCCGAAATTAATCTTCACAAATGAAGTTTAAGAGCATCCAGTTGAATGCTCGTTCTATTCCACGTTAGATTTTCTTGCATCCAGTCGTATGTAAGTAAATGAGGCATCCAGTCGAATGCTCGTACTCTTTCTTGGAATATGAAATCTTTGCACCCAGTTGTGTGCAAGTGAGGGGGAGCATCCAGGTGAATGCTTATTGCACTAATTACTACTTAGTCGAAATCTTCGCACCCTGTCGTGTGCAAGTGAGGGGGAGCATCCAGTCGCATGCTCGTGTACTCTTTTTGTCCTTAGACCAAGGTTTTTTCCCACTGGGTTTTCCTTGGCAAGGTTTTTAGCGAGACACGTTCCCATCATACCTCACTTAAGATTGCCGAAATTAGGGGGAATATCCTGTTGTATACTTCTTACCACTGTGTACTTTTTTGTCCTTCGACTAGAGATTTTTTCCCACTGGGTTTACTCTAGCAAGGTTTTGATGAGGCAGCTGTTTTGTGGTTGATCCATACTACTACAATTGTTGCACTCTTTTTCCTTCGATAAGAGATTTTCCCATTGGGTTTGCTCTGACAAGGTTTTGATGAGGCACACTGTTTTGTGGTTAGTTAATTACATGGAATTTCGGCCTATATCATTCGGCTACACAGTTTCTCCTAGGTACCGGTTTTGTCCCACACTGGGTTTTCCGTCCCTAAGGTTTTTATGTGTTTAACATTGCGAATGAACTCGACTCAGATCGACTGCATGAAGACGAAGAATTCAAGACGTCCAAAGGGGGAGTGTTGTAGGATATTATTGGACTATTAGGCTTGTACTTTATGGGCCCAAGTGAGCTTATAACCCTACCCCTCTATCTATATAAAGAGGCTTAGGGGTCTTGTATTTTACATTCATTCATATACATTCTGATTAATAAAGACTATATTGTTGTCTCTCTCATATCTCTCTCTATATTTATACATATCTCTATATATATCTATAACGAGCTAATATGTTACACAACAGTTACAATACAATAAACGGTTCTGTTAACCAAGTTATATCATATATGACAATAGTTATTGACATCATAGTATCATTTAATAACAACTATCTAACTAATATTTGAAAGATTATAAAATTAAACTATATTAGGAAAGACAAATGCCAAAAAAATAATACTTTTCAAAACTTATTCTAAAAAACAAACCCATTTCATTTAGATGCTAATTTCTCTCTGCTCAACTCTCTCCATCTTATTATACTAATAAACGATACTCACGCGTTGCGTCTGATATGCTATAAATTATGACAATAATACAATTGTAGAGTAAAAAAAAAAAAAAAATGATATAAATTATGATGATAATGGAAATATTTAGACAAAAAAATATAGGATATAAGAAATTTTGTATGGTTAAGGAGAGAGAAATAGTGCAATTAGTTTTTATTTTTTATAAAAATAGTTATTATATGAATTAATAAAAAAAAGTATAGGGTTATTTTTTTTAAAAAAATGGTCAAATTGGGCAGCCGGATTTGACTTGGTTTGACTTATTATAATAGAATGATAAAGATCACCACACTTCATTTCAACTCTCTCTTTTCTCAACTAAAATTTATATCTATAATCCGACCCAGCACTTGCCCATGGGTTGAAGGCGACGGTGATAGTCCGTTTGAGCTCCGACGAGCCTCCGCGGCCAACGCCAACCATCACTCAAAAAAATAAAAAAATCACTTTGCATTGTATTTGCACTTTTTTTTTTATTGTTTATTCACTTTTTGTATTTTGTATGCACTTTTTTGTATTTTTTATGCACTTTTTTGTATTGTATATACACTTTTCTCGATTGTGTATGCATTTTTTTTGATTTTTTATTCTTTTTTTTATTGTGTATGCAATTTTTTTTATTGGTTATACACTTTTCTCGATTGTGTTTACATTTTTCAAAATGTGTATACACTTTTCTGGATTTTTATGCATTTTTTCTCAATTGTGTATGCGATATTCTGTATTGTGTATGCATTTTTTTTTTGGATTTGTATACACTTTTCTAATTGTTTATACACTTTTTTCGATTATATATGCACTTTTTCCGATTATATATGCACTCTTTCTACTGTGTACAATTTTCACGATTGTGTATTCAACTTTTTTTTGGGATTGTTTATGCATATTTTTCACGGTTGTGTATGTATATTTTTTGGATTGTGGATGAACTTCTTTCATGATTGTGTATACACATTTTTAGGATTGTTTATACACGTTTTCGCGATTGTGTATGCATTTTTTTTAGTCTGTGCATGCACTTTTCTCGTTTTCTTTATTTCGACTTGTTTTTTGATTTTTTTTGAATTTTTCAATAAGTTTTTTTTTTTGTTATTTTTTGAATTTTTAAATTTTTAGATTTTTTTAAAGATTTTTAGAATTTCTTTTTGAATTTTTTTGAGTGGAGGTTGGCGACGGTGGTTCAGGCGACGACGGTTCATCGGAGCTCCCACGACCTTGTCGGAGTTTCGACAAACCACCACCGTTGCCGCCAACCCATGGGCAAGCGGTGAGTAAGATTATAGGTACAAACTCTATTTGATGAGAAAGAGAGAGCTGGAGTGAACTGTGGTGGGTTTTAGATGGAGAGAGAGAGCCAATAATAGAAAGTATAGCCAAAAATACAAAGTTGTATTTAAATGGAATAAAAAATTTGAGATAGTAATTTTTAGGGATATTTGACCTTTTTTGAGACTTTTTGGGCATTGGCCCTATTAGGAATTAGAGTTAATGCTTAAGGAAAAGTAATTAAATTTCAAATGAAAGGTTGGATGAGCATTTTTTCATAGTTAATTTTTTTTTTACCTTTTTAATTAGTTAAAAGACAAATAATGATTTGATAAAATTAAAAGTCATTTTGTGTTGGTATAAAATTGCCATTCATGGTCAATTAACTTTTTATTGGATCCTAAGTATGCGTTTTTTCTTCTTAAACCTCAATCTATATTTAGAGATACAATTAGGACTGGGAATGTATCAAAAATTGTAAATCGAAGAATAGTTTGCATGATTAGGGAAATAAATTAGCTCGTGATGACCATTCTTGTATTTGACGCATTGTAATTTTATTTTGAATTATAAGAAAGTATGTTTTACATAATCTAATGAAAAAGAAATCTACTAAGTACTATAACTACATAATTCTTGAAAATAATCCGATGATTGTGGACTTTTCCAACCAGCATACGGAGCGTTAAACATTTCATGGCTAAGGTTGATTTATCGACAAAATGGTCACATTTTTATAAATGTCTACAAGAACTACACCATTTCTCAAACTCGTAGCTTAATCGTTTGATTGATGACCCATCCTTCGGATTATCGTGATATATAGAGTATACAGGACTTGGTAATGTCGTGGAGTTTACATCGAAACTTGATTTTCTTAAATGACTTTGGGAATTAATATCGAATATGGAGTTGACTCAGTTCTCCCTAAAATGGACTTACATAAACCTTTATTAAGCAATTGCAAATTATTTCACGCATGTTTTGGTTTTGCGCACCAAATTTATGTTTACGTGTAGGGTTATGATGTAATTCATACTGCTGCATTGGTCCGTCTAAGGCCCATAGCCGCACAAACACCGATTGCGTGCCAGTTGGTTACTGATTATGAGTCATTCGTCTCATATGAATGCATGTTTGAGTACTTAAATAATCTTTGCTAAGCTACCATAGCGTTCAAATTTTGGAACTCAGAAAGTGTGGGGACATGTCGATTATGAATCCCTCACCTATCATTTCATAGAATGACCTTGGCAAATGATCTATTTATCGCATGACATGCGATGTGACATTGATGAAACTGTCCTCCCCGTCGTTAGGGGGAGATTTGCATGTTAACGTTGATAAGGAATGACGTGAAATAACGTGGCGTATACCCACTCAGTCTCACCCTGATTCCCTATGATGCACAAAATGATAAGTTATGCAGTGACTCCCCTGAGTCTAAATGCTAGACGTATTTAATGACTAATGAAATGTCACAAGATCAAACATACCTGATGCATATATTATTGCAAGGAAAGTCGTCCATGTGGGATGTCGTATTCCAGTTGAACATGTTGGTTAGGCCGAACCCACTAAGCAAATGACGCTATTATTGGCTGTCCATTCTGCCCCCTTCCCTATAAATGGGAAGGATGGATGTTCCATGTATGTTCCGTCGGGTAAGCGAAGAACTCATCACTCATTTGTCATACGAGATCATCAAGGATCAAGAAGAGGTATGAATTTCTTCTCATCCTGATAATCTCGAAATATCTGTCAATCATGCTAGCTTAGAAGATATTGAAAACGAGACGGTCATCTATGACTTGCTCATACATTCAGTGACTACTGATATTATGACCAAATGATGGCATGGAACCACATATTGTTACTGAATGTGAATGAAGTGCGGACTGAATAGGAAACAACCAGTACAGGTTGAATTGTATTTCTTAGCAAAACAAAGCGTGTTTGGACGAGTCAATCCAACCCGCCCAATGATAAACAGATTTGTCATAAATGAGTATTCGTAAGAAAGCGTGATGAGAATAATGAAATGGAACAGATTTCGCCTAGTGGCGCTAGGCTTCTCTCACACTCTGGAATTGAGTACGGGATGACTGATTCTCTCGTATTGACGTCATAATGTTCCACTATTTTATCAGTTTAGTAGTTTCCGAAAAAGTGAATATGCAGTCCTTTGGTATGGTCATAACTTATCTTATGGGGATATAAACACGGAGATATAAATGAAGCTACATGTTGGACTTTAGTTGGTTGAATCAAATAGTTTCTGACCACAGAACACGTTTCCGGTTATACTAAGACGTTCACTATATGGATTACACCGATCCAGGTGGATGTGGTATTCCCATCTAAGTGAATACTTGATCAGTTTGGGATATGCGTATATTGATATACGCCCTTACGTGTTTATTAAACAATCCACTTTATGATTTGTCCTTCGGGATGAAGGATTTTGGAAAGACACGTTGTTGTCTTGACCTGTTGTTCGAGCACCGTAATCATTTTCCATGATTCACATTACACCTGAAAGATGGTGTGACCCTTTAGTCATTTTGATGTTAAGCTGTCTGATTCCCCATGATCGTTCGATCACTAGACATTAATTTTGATCCATTCCGTCAGAGAAGTGACGTCGAAGAGTTACTAAACTATGTGTGTTCATATCTAGGTACAATAAGCACATCATTACACTTGATCATTGAACAGTAGCTCAACGTACCAGATATGTATATATTTATACTTATATAACTATAAGTAAATTTGATTTATCTAAGAACTATAATAGTATGTAGATGGAATTAAGTAATGGAGAAGGAAGTTTAAGTGAGTAAACACTATCTCCATTAAATCACCACAAGATAGTGTCTCTCTCTATAGTCCATTTTTCTTGTGCTAAGCTGCTGAACCTTGCAGCTACTCTAACTTAAGGAGGCTAAGGAGATTGATGCAATGATGTTTTTAGGGTTTAATCTCTAGTTTTAATGAGTATTGATGGTTTGAGAGAATTGATACACATGCTCTTGGTACATGGAGTCATGAACCTTAGTGACATGGATTTGTGTGGGTGATTTTAATGAATATTACATTTGATGGAGTTTTTTATAATTAAGTATTTGTATTTTGACACCGTTTTCTTTTGATACCATCTACTTACATTTGACCGTTTGGTTACAATCTCTCACTTTCATTTCTCTGTCCCTTAATTGCCTAACAGAAAAGTGCCCACTTTCATTTCTATGTCCCTTAATTGCCTAACAGAAAAGTGCCCACGTGAGTCGTGACTAACTTCTGTTAACATCAAGGTACTTTAGTCGTTTTACCTATTAATTAACTCTAAATTTTAAAAAAACATCTAAAGAAAAAAGGCAACTTAAAGTTACACACACGCCCTCTCTCTCGTTTATATGTAACTGTATATCTACATATTTATGTATCGATATTTATACGTATTCCTCTTTAATATCTTTCTTTCATTCATTCATTCAGTAACGTTTCAAAAGAAAGGAAACCATGCTCATCTTGAGCCATATGTGTGGACGTAGGAACGAATAGGCATGCATGCAACCTTGCACTATACTGGAATTATGCCCCGCCCTTATGATTGAGCTTTGCTCTGCTCTAAACGGTTTACCTCCTTCTTATATTGGAGAGGTCAACCTTATTGTTGATGTACTGTACTAGGCAGTAATTTAACGAATTCTGGGAAAAAAGAAACAAATCGATTGTAAATTGTAATTGAACATTTGAACTTATAAAACAAAATACTTTGTACAATCTGCAGATACTTATACTATTCTGCAATTATTCAAAATTACAATAAGTAACTTGCAGTTACTAAACTGCCCTAATATCCACCGTTGATGTCATAGAGGTGTCATCATCGGGTTTTTTGCACTTTTCTACACCATACTATTGACATTTTTACGATTTTATATACTATACTACAATATTATTTAATTAGTACACCATACTACCGCTTCTTACTGATTTTATACATTTCCATCCAATAAATAAAAAATTCTGACCAATAAGAATTTGTAATAAAATTTTTTTTCATCATTTGCCCAAAAATTCAACGTAAAACTTGAAACTTTAAACAGATTCTACATAATTATTTAGTGGTCTGAAATATGCATTATAAGTTTGAGGTGGGTAGCGTTCATGTATCAACTTATGAACGTGCCACTGCTGTTATAACCAGAACCAAAAATAGATTCAGGAAAAATATTTTTCTCACCCAATATGAGGGTTTCCAAACCTACGTTATTAGCGTTTTTTAGCGTATCTCTCATAAAAACACTTTGGTTATCTTACCGCTTTTTAAAATACTGGTTCAGTAGCTCCTAAGAAAGCATCGCATGCAGGTAGTAAAAATGTCTTTGAACAGTAAAACTTACAATGGAAAGTCTAGGCATATAAGCCTAAGACATGGTCTACGATATGGCAATTACTCATAAACAGGGTAATCACATTTGATTATGTGCAAACGAACAAGAATTTAGCAGATCCGCTTACTAAAGGTCTTGTTAGAGAATTGATTTATATCACTTCAAAAGGTATGGGAATTAGGTCTATAAAGTAAATCAACTAACTCTGATGGGAACCGAACTTATGTTTTGAAATTATAGACAAAGTTCATTGTGGTACAAACAAGTTAAGAGTGTAGTTTAGAAGAGCACTAAATACATTTTTGTTTAGGTTCCATTCCTACAGGTAGTGTTGGTTCTACATGTGGGAGGTTTGAAATTGGTTCATTAATAAATCGAATAAGGGTGACTCGCAGAATCACTCAAGTAGATTTACCTATATAAGTGTCGAAAATGTGGCCGCTTTCTATGGAAACTTAGATCGATCCTAGAGCACTCACAAAATTCAGGATATGCACAAGGCCTTTTGAATGTGCATGCTTACATAACACTTTTCTTACATATGAATCAGTATGCGTGGTAATTCCATCTTATCGCTAAAGGGTCCTTGGTTCAAGATATTTTTTCACCACAGCACCATGCATTTAATACAATTAAACTATATTGGCCTTGTTTGGTGAATCATGTTTTTTACTTAATAATACTTTTTGTTTGGTTGTTCTTTTTAAGTTTACTTTTATCAAAAGTAAACCATTAAGTATGTTTTTTGCTTTACTTTTACTTTTACTTATATTTAATTTGTTTGGATGTCATCTCATAAGTATACTTTTGGTGAAAAGTAAATGTCTATAATTAGACTTTTTAAAAGTAGTTTTGATGATACTTTTTAAAAGTAAGTTTGATGATACTTTTACTTTTGATGATATTTTTAAGTAAGTTTTAATCTGAATGTGCTTTTAAAATACAGTTAAAAATCTAGTTCATATCATCATTATATTTTACTAATTTTGTATTTTTTAATCTTTAAATAATAAAATCTTTAATCACAAAAAAAATAAAAAATAACAAAAAAAATAAAAAATTATAAGAAAATTCACAAAAAATCACAAAAAATCAAAAAAATTATAAAAAATCACCAAAAATCACCAAAAATTAAAAAAAAATCACCAAAAATCACCAAAAATTATTAAAAAATACAAAAATCACAAAAAAATAATAAAAATTATAAAAAATTTAAAAAATTACAAAAAATACAAAAAATGAAAAAAATCACAAACTTTTAAAAAAAATTTAAAAAAATATATATTTGAATAAACAATTCATTTTCACTAAAAAAATATATAACACTTTTTATACCGAAAAATCAAAAAAAATGTAAAAAATGACAAAAACTTATAAAAAATCACAAAAGATTAAAAAAAATTAAAAAAAATTTTTTGTAATTTTTTTAAAATCTTGTGATTTTTTGTGATTTTTTGTGATTTTTTCATTTTTTATAATTTTTTTGTGATTTTTTTTATTTCATTTTCATTTTTTTTTTTCATTTTTGTGATTTTTTTCATTTTTTATAAATTTTTTATTTTTTTTAATATTTTGTGATTTTTGTGATTTTTTCATTTTTTATAATTTTTTTGTGATTTTTTTATTTTCTTTGTGATTTTTTTTATTTATTTTTCATTTTTTGAGTTTTTATTTTATTTTTTATGAAATATGTATATGACGTTTTGGTAAATAAAGTAAATAATTAAAAAATTGTACCTATAGGGAATATGAACGTATGGAGGTACCTATGAGTAATATAAGTTCAAAAATGGTACCTATTGTGCATTATTTGAATAAACAATTCATTTTCACTCAAAAAGTAAAAGTAAACATATTTTACCAAACAACATTTTTAATGAAAAGTATACTTTTACGGTGTTCACCAAACAGCATTTACTTACTAAAAAGTAAAATAAAAAGTATACTTTTCAACCCACTTACAAAAAGTATACTTTTGAAAATAAAAGACGCGACCAAACGAGGCCATTGTCTTTTAGTTGATATACAAGAACTCCGATCATGAAATACTTTACATGCACTTGAAGTGCAAGGAATCATGACTTTGTAAGAAGATGATAATTTAGGATCTAAAAGATAGGCTGTTTGCTCGAAGCAATGGGTGCAAGGCTCACATTAAGTCCATGGGTGTTGTTTGATTTTTTTATTTTTTATTTTTTACATTTTATATATCTTTATATATATATATATGTTTTAAATATTTTATGTATATTTTTTTTAATTTATATATATATATTTTGGTTTTCTTATACTACCTCCGTCCATTTTTAAGTGTCCCCCTTATAAATTGCTACTTTTTTAAGTATATTAAATTTTGATACATAAATTATCAATATTATCCTTGTAAATATCATAATTAAAGTTAATGTACGTATGTAACTTTTTTACTAAAAAATATTATTGTTGTAGTTATAAATTGTAAGTATATAAATGGTAAAAGGGTAAATTTGTTATATTAGAATTACCATATTGAAAACGCGGACAATTATTTTGGGACAACCCAATATAGAATAGTGGACACTTAATTAGGGACGGGTGAGTATTTTCTTGTATATTCACCAAGTGAGATACTAGCGAAGTAAATACGAAAAAAAGTTACACCAAAACATAATTAATTTTTGAGTAATGTTAGAGCATTCACATCAAACTTTTTACATGTAAAAAAACCATTCACATCAGGTTCAAATGAAACTCTCTATTTTAGAAGAGTATCACTGTCACTAATTATAAATTAAGAGTATGATTCTCCTCTTCAACCTACAAAAATAATATTATTTTGGCTCTCACTTTCATCCATGTATTCTTTGAACACAAATAATAAATTAAATATTAACAGATAATACAAAAGATAATAAAATATTAATAGAGAGAATGATTTGAATGGATTGAAAAACCAAGTAAAAGCCAAGTGACTTTTTAAACATCGAAAATTATGCTTTTTACTCCTTATTTGACCATAATTTTGAACATATTGATGTACATGCTTAGACACACAAATTGCACACAACTCACACACTCCATACATATATATTAATATTTATTTTGTTAGAAAATATATATTAATCCCTCCAAAAAGACATAAAATACAATTTATAATTTGATAAACCAAAATATAAATATCCAGCATAATAAAAATTCAACCTACTAAAAACTCAAATAAAAATATACTAGAATCCTATTTGAGCCTAGCATAAATTTAAATATTAATTAAAAATAAGAAAAATTATTAAATTTAGTATTACTAATATATATATATATATATATATATATATGTGTGTGTGTTTTTTTTTTTCTATGTATAAATATATTATATTGGTTAGTTTTAAATGAAGTATTAGGAAATAGAAAAAAAATAGACTAAACAATATATTTTGAAAGTTTGTTACGATTAACAAGTTTGATAAATCGAAATTCAAATGTTAAAAAATAAATTAGAACTCAAATTTCAAGTTATTTTTCTCTTACAAATTAATTCCTCAATTTCTCTTAGTGTGATATGTAGTGCGGCGGTTGTCGTAATATATTTTTCCTTAGTTTTTTGGATGAGAATTAAAATACAATACAGTTTACAAGAGTATTAATTTTTTAATTCAAAAAAAATTAGCAGAGCAAGTTATTTATATGTAGCTGTAATCTTTTTAACGTTGATAAAATAATACTCCATTTTAAATATATATATATATTAAACTTATTAAACGGTCCTCACTCCTCACTTCACTCAATGAGTCAATAGATTCAGTTTCATAGCCATCACACAAAACCTCTGCAATATATATACATCTAAACACACATATATATATATATAAACATATATATATATATATATATAATGCTTACTCTCAATCTCCTTCCAACCTCAAGGATCACTCTCACCAAACCCACAAATAAATATTCCCAAAAACTCCAAATCACTACCAAATCCCTGTTTTTCCCCAACTCAAACCCTAATTTCCTCCCACAAAATCTCAAAATTACTCCTTTTTCAAAACCCATTTCCCAAATCCACTCATACCCTCTTCGGTCCCCTCTTAGGGCATCCTCTGGTGATCTTATCGAGCCCTCGAAACCCAAAAACCCTAATAAAACCCTCCGTCTAGCGCTGGTCTTCGGCTTCTGGTATTTTCACAATATTGTGTTTAATATTTATAACAAAAAGGCATTAAATATATTCCCATTTCCTTGGCTTTTAGCCTCTTTTCAGCTCCTTGTGGGGTCTGTTTGGATGTTGGTTTTATGGTCACTAAAGATCCAACCTTGTCCCCAAATATCGAAACCGTTTATTTTTGCGCTCTTATTCCCTGCCCTTTTTCACACCATTGGTCATATATCGGCTTGTGTTTCGTTCTCGAAAGTAGCAGTTTCGTTTACACATGTTATAAAATCCTCTGAGCCTGTTTTTTCGGTTGTTTTCTCGTCGTTTTTGGGCGATAAGTACCCTTTAAGTGTGTGGTTATCGATTGTTCCGATAGTTTTAGGTTGCTCTCTAGCAGCTATAACCGAGGTTTCTTTTAACTTCCAAGGTCTTTGGGGGGCTTTGATAAGCAATGTCGGGTTTGTCCTTCGTAACATTTACTCGAAAAAGAGCTTACAGAGCTTCAAAGAGGTGAACGGGTTGAATTTGTATGGTTGGATTAGTATAATCTCGTTTATGTATCTATTTCCCGTGGCGATTTTCGTTGAAGGCTCTCAATGGGTTGGTGGGTACCATAAGGCTATCGAAACTATCGGAAAGCCAATGACTTTTTACTCTTGGGTTATGATATCGGGCATTTTTTACCATCTGTATAATCAAGCCTCGTACGAGGCATTGGATGAGATTAGCCCACTTACGTTCTCGGTTAGCAATACGATGAAAAGGATTGTGGTGATTGTATCGACCATTATCGTGTTTAGGAACCCTGTGAGGCCTTTGAACGCGATAGGATCAGCTATCGCGATATTGGGTACTTTCTTGTATACTCAAGCCTCGTCGAAAAAAGCTGCAAAGAAACTCGAAGGCGAAAAGAAGGATTAGAGAAAGGTTTTAGTTGATTATCATTTCTATGTCTCTAATTTCTTTTAGTTTTGTTTTCTGTCAGTTGTATTCTAATTCCATTTATTTCCAGATTTTCAATGTTGTATGATTGTATCGTCATTACAATAATACTTGGGCTTTTTTTTCTTCATGATCGTCATGTTAATGTTTGATGCTTTACTTTATGCTAGGAACTTGAATATTGGTAAATCCTGGTAGTGATCATTTATTATGCATCTTAGAAAAAGGCTGCCTAAAAAGGTGAAATAAAAAACGTGGGATTATCATGGGGTCTTAGTTGGGTTTATTGTTTAGTTTCTGAACTTCATAATTTTGATAGGGTTTATTGTTTAGTTTCTGAACTTCATAATTTTGATAATTGGCTGTTGTGGTTTCCTTTTATCCAGCCTTCTAATTTGTAGCAGGAATTTATTCAGTATTGAGCTGCTTTCGTCTATAACATCATGCTTGAGTTTGATCCATATATTTATATAGTGAATTTGAGTTTATATTGATTAGTCTAGATATACATAAACTACCATGACAATAGTGCGTAGTTTCTAATATATGGTAGGCTTTGTTCGAGAATGGCTGCTAAGTAACATTAAGGCAGTCGTAGTTGAGTTCGTTGTTAGTTTCTGAAGTCTAAACTTCGTTACTTTGATAATTGGCTGTTCTAGTTCCTTTTTTTCCATCCTTTTAATTTCTAACAGGAATTCAGTATTGAGCTTCTTGTCTTTGAAGTCCTTGTGCCTGAGTTTTATCCATTTTCTCTAATCCCTCTGAGTTTGTCCCGGTTGATCTTTGATAGTGAATAACTACATAACTTTCTTTTATAAGCAGGCATGTTCTAGAAGTAGAAAGGCTGCTGCTAAGTAACATGAAAGCAGTCGTAGTTGGGTTCAGTATTCAGCTTCTATACTTTTTTGTTTAAATAGTATCAATACTATTTTCATTATTGGCCTGTTATTTTTTATCACGGTCATGAACAAATTTGATGGTTTTCTTTATGATAAGATCCTGAGAAAGATTAACACTGTTTATTGGTGCGAAAAAAAGGTCCATGTATCAACTAATTGTTGAGTACCCTTGGGGTAATTTTTATCGTATGAAATGTGATTGGCATTCATATTGCAGTATCACTCCTGAACTGTGGTTTAGACTTTTAGTTTTAGCGCTTTTATGAGGAAAGAGGCGGAAATTAGATTTTTTTTTTATAAAAAAAGACCAAAAAATAAATGTTACCACCTAGTCACTTACTTTCTCCCAAGTCCTAGCAACATCCGCAACATCCGCAACAACCAGACCTTCCATTGCAAGATAGAGCAATGTGTCATAACCCACAGTGTTGCTCGTTAAGAGGCCAATTTGCTCTCCAATGGTGCCACTCCGTTGAGAATCTAAACCGGTGAGTATCTGCAGCTGAGTAAAAAATACATGGAGAAACTTATGCCAATAACATAAGGAAAGGGAACAATATGCGGTTAGTTAATATGCCCTACCTAAACTAACACTGTACAAGAAGAAATAAAGAATGAGACAGGATATAAATAAGCATAAATGGCCCTGGGTTTTTGGATGGTTATAATCTCTTCTAACGCCAGATACTTTGATGTTTTCCAAAGAAATAGTATATGAAAATAATTTGAATTAGGATACTTCAAATGTTTGGGTGCCATCTAAACTTAGAGACCCGGGTTGAAAATGAGGTTGAAATTTGAACTTTTGTATGAGACTGTGAACGTGAACACTAGGCAGTGAACGGGTGAACTGCCATCCTCTGTTTCTCCCGTAATTGCAAAAATTTCTTCGTTTCCTGATCTTGACGGTGCTATAGATGCTGTTCAAATCAATTGAAGTTTAATGAATATCCCTCTTGAGTGGAATTGTCCCCAAACATTCAGCATTTGAGGGAACGGTTCTCAGCCTTTCACTTAGCAATGGCCTTGTATTATGAAGTTTTAAGAGGTTCAATGATGGTGTTTTGTTTCCAGAATCCAATTCTGTAAAATAGAAAATCTCCAGAATAGCTCAAGTTATATATATAAAGAATGCTGTTTATCTTCCCCGTCTATCTATGCTTTTGTTATGCTTGGCATCATGACATTCCATATTATTAAGGCTGAAATTGTGAAGGATAGTGTGGTCAGAACAGGACGTTGCTATTGTGAATATCCTCAATATTGCGATTCACGGAGATAAAGTGATTTTTATCAGTATTTTCAAATTCCAAAACTAGAATGAAGATGAAACAAGCTTTTGTTGAATTATTTTAGTAGTAGAACTTTTTCTATTTATAACTTCAGGACTGTCAAGATGATGCTATCTATATACATACTTGGATAAGATGGCTAATTTTGTATTCAGAGAACATTCATTAAAAAAAAAATGGAGTTGAAATATTAAGCTACCAACCAGTTGAGTGACAAATAAACATCTCAATAATATGGAGAAAACACAGAAACAGAGAATTTCTAGTTGATAGACGGAACCTATTATAAACTTAGTTTGGAATTTGAGAACTGAGAAGAAGTTTCTCAAAACCATTTGAGGTTAGGCATAAAGTGGAATAAGTGAACAAAAATTTGGAAAGTTTATGATTACATGTTCAGAATCAATTATTTTTGCTTTTTTGATCAATTATTAAAAAGTTTATGATTACATGTTCAGAATCAAAAGCTTAAAAAGACTTGAGAAATGAACGAAAGTAGAAGGGGCTTAAAGAAGGTAAACGAAAGTAAATGGATGTAAAACTAATTCCAATTTTATTTAAAAATGAAATTTAAGTTTGGAAATCCAATTAGTAAAATCCATATAATAAAGGACGATGTGACAGTTTCATATCATCATCTTCAGTAAAAGGTCATAAATTTAAATATGAGGGATTAAAAATAACCTTTCACCATCTTATAGGGACTCAGTAATAACAGTAAACAGTATGCAGTAATAAATAATTAAAATTAGAAAAAGATTAAAAAAAAGAAAAAAAACACAAAACCCCATAAATTCGGTGATTCGGACAGTCAAAGATATTCAACCCAGGTAATATTTTTTTCTGGGTAATTCTCAATTGTACGTATTTTGATTTAATAGTTTATTATTTCAATAAAGATTTCATTTTTATGTAGATGGTAGTCTTTCTTTTTGTCCATGCTTGGGTTTGATGATAGCATATAGCCAATATATAGTATCAAAAACAAATATGAAAAAACATTATATTGGTATAAATATTAAATAATAAATGAATATACATTGTTCCCACATGCATGTATTATTGGTATTTGTATATGAGTTTATTTCTGGTTCTTGATGGAAGAAGTAGTTGTTTGTTCTGTGGCTACTAATTGTTTTAAGGAAAAAAAGAAATTAGGGAGATTTTTTTTTTGTTATCATTATTTCTTCATCTAGTGTCTCTGTTATGTCACTGTATTGCAATATTTCTATCTATTATTTTGGAGATTTATAATTCTTCCGTTTTATTGGATGGAATTTCAATGAATTAGATCTATTAAGAACTGGCCAGTCCTATCTTTCAATATATACTATTTGTTTTTTTTTCTCTTTTATATTTAATTTATGTAATTAAAGTTTTATTGCAATTCTAAAAGTTTGTTTGCTTTTCATGTTTGCCCACAAATTCCTTTCCTGTATTAATAGGATTTAGGAATATTGTTTTTACTGATTTTTTATTGTAAAAAAAAAAAAAAAAAAGGGAATCATCGAAGGGGTACATTTTTTTATGAGGCTGAACATACCACCAATGGAGCCTGTAATAACTACCTAGTTATTATAGGAGTATTAAATATTTCTTGTTATCTGTTATTTGTGCCTAAATATTTTTAGTTTTAGTAGTCTGATCCGCCCCAGTAGAAATTTTGTCTTCAAATAAAAGGTGGCACTCGATGTATAAAAGTAATGGGGAATACGTTGATCAACTACTGTCACTGCCAAATTTGGAGTATTTTTTTGTGTAAATCCGAATCCATAGATTTACTGATTATATAACCCTTATGTTTTCCTTTGTGTGGGAAAGGGAAGTGTAGTACTAACTAGGGGTCTTTTGTTACGTTAAGCCTAGTTATTGTGATTCTAGTAATCTGGCCCCCTACATAAAAAACACTTCTTATGTTTAACTCCTCCTCGAGCTATCCATGGGTCCGACTCCGGATACAGTTTCTTTTTCTTGACGACCTTAAAAGTGCATGTTTAACTCGTCTAAATATTATATTTCCTTCACCCTTACTATCTGAACACAGCTGTTTTTTTATTCTTGGAAGGTGGTATCAGTAAAAATCCGTTTTCAATTTAGGTTGCATAAACTTCGTTTATTCTCTGTAGATGGATCCATCAAGTGGTAATCAAGAAGAAGACGAGTCTTGGCCACTCTCTGGTGAGGAGCCTTATTTTAGTGTCATCCTCTGCCCAACTCATATCAAGCCTAAATATCAAATGGTAATAAATTACTCTGCTTGCCATCATGTATTCTTATTAGTATGGGGAAGGAATAACCAACAAGAGGGCAAAAAAGCTGAGTCCTTCGAGATAATCTTGCCAATTTCTTTCCTCTTCTTTTTGAAGTTATAGCACTTAACACAGATATAAGCCATGATTGATACTGAATTGGTCAGTTATATGTTCCTGATAGAATGGACTGATTTATGGAATACCTTTAAGTTAAAATTGTGGAGCTATTATGCTGAAGAAACTCGTACCAATCTTGACCTGATCATTTTTTCAAAATTTTATCCTTGAGATTTATCATGTCATCCTGTCTTTGAAACTTAAGAGATTTGTCTACAATTTTCCAATCATACTGCGCCTTAACTAACCAAAAATACAATAATTGAAAGTTCTCAACCATTCTTCAAATTTACTACTGTGATAGTAATAGATAAGATGTCTATTTTACATGATATTGTACTACTTCCCATTGCCGGATACTGAAATCTCTGTGTTAAAAGCTGTTTTATTTTGGAGGGGGGGTAAAACGCTATCATAGTACAACTGGAAAAGTACTACTCTGTCATTTTTGGGCAAAATGGGAGGGGGTTATAGACCACTTCTTTCTCGACCTGGTTTCTCCTCCCATGGTGATACACTTTACCCCCTACCTCTTTGATCTTCAACTTCTAAGCCTGCTTAAACAGTGATAGTACGGAAAACACCTTTGCTTATTTGTGAATTTCCATTTGAGTTTGCAGTTTCTTCCGTCAAAAATCCATCAAGAAATTCCTAGGAATCCGTGCCCCGTGGTGCTCACACACGGTGGCAAAAAATGGAATATGACTTTTTCGAATAGAAGGTTCGACGCAAAATGGAAACATTTTGTAATTGACAACAATCTGAACGCTGGAGATGCTTGCGTTTTCGAAATCACCAAGCGAAGCAAAACACTGGCTGAGTTTAGAGTTCAAATTCTTAGAGATGGCATTCCATCTGAATTCTTAGAGATAGGAGACGGTAGCAACGCAGATACTCCTATTACAATCGAATAGGGGTTAACTTTTTTCTTAAGCTGTCCTATGTACTATTTAAACGCATAGTATGCATTAAAAGCTGTACCACTGGATATTGTTACTGTATGTATGAATACTTTAATCCTCGACATGCTATAATCTGCGCAAAGATTCAGTTTTTTGGATTGTTTTTCTCCTTCCTCTTAAAAGATTGATCTCCTCATGCGTATGGTTTTGGATTGTTTAGTTGCAGCTTTTAGGCAAAGAAGCTGGATTTGTGAGGTTAAAAACTTCTAGTGTTTTCGTGCAAGAAACTAGAAAACTACAGCTATTAAGCATAAAGCTCGGATTTCTTGATGCTGAGGATTAAGTTTCGTTGGTTCATCTTAATGCTTCCATTTTTTTATGTTAACAAAGAAACTTAAATCTTATGAGCTGATTTACCAAATGCGGTTCAGTTATGAAGAAAATAGAAAAGTGGGCTTAAAAGCTTTGACCAAACAAAGCAACTATGTCCTACTGAGCAAAGTCATGTATGTAGATTGGTACTCCATTGTATAATCTCCACTGCCGAACTATTATGGTGTTTGTTATCGAAAGTGTAGGAGTCTCTTGTGTACTGTTGTGCGGAACAATAAGCAAGAAAAAGGTCACAAGGTTTTGCTAGATTTTTTATCCTCAGAAATTACTAACCTTGTTTTGTTGTTCTTGTTCATGTTCTTACTAATGATATAACATCAAATAGAGGATGGGAACCTATTAAGTTTATTTTGTTTAAGTGGCGTCTATTTTCCTGTCAAGTTGTTTAGAGGCACCAAGGAAATAATGGAGACTGATTCCTACGAAAATAAGCATATTGATCCTATATCGACAAAACTGTCAACAGATTTGTTATTTCTCTCATCTTGATTGTAAATGAATATATAATGACAGTATTGATCCTATATCCACAAAACTGTCAACAGAGAAGTGACACCGTCTAATACGGGAAAAACCCTTATGCGACCATTAAGATTTTGGAAATCAGCATGCATTATCATACAGTCGTACTGGACATTTGTTCGTGTTTTGAGTGTATTACACTCGATTACTACCCTCGAGTGTCAAGATAAATAACACCTCATCAGAACTTCTTAACTGCAAAAGTTGTACATGCACTAATTAAAATATCTGGAATTGATTAAAAGAATAAACTCAAAGTCGCAGACATGATGTATAATATCACAGTACGGTGTTGAAACAATTAAGGAACCTAGCTTTAATCCAAGAACTCGCAATCTTACTTAGTTTCAACTAATAATAGGTGAAATCGTAGAGTCGACATAGTCACAACTCACAAACAACCATATACACAAAAATGTACATTCTATGATCCATCTAGTATATTTCTAGATTGGCAAGAGAACGCAGAACTCCAATTATGCAAAGTATATTAGAACAGTACTCAGATATGCAGTACGACGCAATTATAGCACCACGCTATAATGTATAATGATTATTATCTGTAACAACTGAAAACTGGTTAGGGGAAAAAATAGAAAGAACAGACAGTAAAACACTAATCGATTTCATGAGAGAGAAGCATAAATAACTTCAAAAGTTAACTATTGACAAAAATATTATCACACATACAGAAATTTATAACTAAAAGACTTATAATAATAGGTTTCAAGATTTTAGAGAAAAATATGAAAAGAAAGAGAATCGGCAAAAAGCTGTTAAAACACTGTAATTTTAATTATGAAAAGCTTGTTTCCAAAAATAATTATTGCATCCCAATTCCACAAGCATCACATGCAAGATGCAACCCATAGTCTACTAACTAGTGTATACTTTAACAACTAGTACTATACAATTTTGGTATCTCCAAAATAAGTAACGACATTCTCATATTGGTTGTTAAAATCCTAGTAGTATATCATTCCAAGATATCCATCATCAAATACAGTAGCACATAAAAATGAGAGATTTGGTTTCTTTTTTATAACAATAATTCCAATTTTTAAATCCATATTATGGCCAGGGTTCAGAATATAATAGTACTAATTATTTGCAAATGATTTTTACGGCTTGCAGATAGTTTTACCAAGACCCGATGTAGTTCATTTTTCACAAATAAAGTCGCAAACAAGCTGGGAGTGGCATAGTTAAACTCACCATTCAAGGGGTGTTGGAGATTAATGAAAAACATTTGTGTAGTGATTGAGATTTAGTTGGAGAACAATTTAGCAAAATTTGGTATACATCTTTTGTATACCAAACATTCATCACATGTATTATGTACACCAAGTCCTCTATTAATTCACAAGATGAATCAGCAAAATGTTTTGAATTCTTTCTGTTTGTATTTTCATGCCTTCTAGTTTCTAACAATTCAGGGCCTCTGAATTCTGATAATGCTTGAAAACAGCTTAGATTTGCTTATCATAGCAAAGAAGACTCCTACTGACAACAAGGATAATATTGCAAAACAAATCCGTCTGCCACATAAGCAAAGCTTGACCATTTGGAAAGGTTGTGAGAAGAGTTACCAAAAGTAATAAGTATCAATATGGCATATGTACGATCTTCCGCAAATTAAGAAGCAACTAACACTCAGAGTCAGCTAATATGAAAGACGGATCCATGATACTACTCAGAAGCCAATATTTGAAACAAAGTTACCTACAGTCTTGGATTCCAAATTTTAACCCAGAAAAAAAAAACTTTTACATTTTGTTAAAAGTTACATCCTAAACCACCACATAAAAACAAGAAAAATTATAGGGTACAACATTTTCACCAAGAATGGCGTTTTTTTCTCATAAGCCTTCTCCGGAAAGGCCTGCAAGCCTCTAAACTGAGATCGACAGCGGCAGCAAGAGCCATGAAAATGGCTGCATCTTCAACACAAGTAACATGGCGCATGGCGAGTTGTACCAGAGGTTTGCTTCTCTTACCTGTTTAGAGAAATAAAAGTAAATAAGATGGTATATGTTAAGATTATAAAGGAACTAGGTTCATAACTCTTAAAAGTTAAACATGTAAATTTTTAATCCAATCGCTATTAGCAAGAAGAACTCTGGTTCAAAGTTGACTAACTAAATGTATTGCTGTTTAGAAACAGAATAAAATAAAATAAACCATGCGTAGAAGCTACAACCAGTCAAGCTCATGGAAAATAAAGTTGAGAGACTGTCCAATGGCGCGCATTCAGATGCACATGGTCAGAAGCCTAAAAAACTAAATCGAGTTGAGACTTGTATTTTTCAGAGGGTTAAGAATGGAAAATTCGGTTTATTTGAGACTAATGAAAAAGATATTGGGCTAAAAACTCCTATCTTTTCAGCCAAATTTTCTTAAAACAAAGTCAATTTTCTAATTGACTAACCAAATGCAGGGCAGCTTAGAAGCAATCAAACAAAAACCTTGAGCTTAAAAGCAACAACCGAACAGTCCCACTGTAGTCTCAATAGCTAAGAGAAATATAACTTCCCCTTGCACTCAATAATTCATCACGACCCGCCAAAAGAAGGTACAAAAATGAAAAAGTAACTAGCTTGTAGTTTGACTAATTAAATGCACTGCAGCTTATAAAGGATCAAAACAATTAACTGATCTTAGAAGCAGCCGCAAACAAGCCTACAAAAACTCATATAGCTGAGGTCAAAGGGTTTCCAGAGGCACATTGTCAAAGACTGAAAACAATTTTACTACGAACATCAAAGTATTTAATGGAACTCTTCCAAGATGTCGATCAAATTCTTCCGAGTGTTGACGGGTTTATTTGGTAGCAAGCAAATTAACTGGATTTCTTCTAGCTTGAGGAAAATAACTGTACATCCAGCTTATTGATTTTAAAATTTTCGAGCCAAACATCTTTTAAGCTGGTCAACAAAATGTAATTTTCCTTGAAGTAAAAAAAATACTTTAAAATATACAGACAAACTGCACATATATACATGAAGAAATAAGTCACAGCAAAATGTTGAAATTTAAAAAAATTAAGCTGAGCATTACCTTCCCCTTGCACTCGGCAACTCATCACAAACCCGCCAACAACAGGACTAAGAGCAGTAAAATCCCCGCTACTTTGTGGGCTAGGCACCGGTGTAGAACCCGTTTGTACATGCCTATTTGTATCTATAAAAAACTCGCCGCCTTTTTCCGCATTAAGAAAAATCTCTGACATTAAAAGCTCTCCACCCTCAGGAATATCCGACAATAAATGAAAACGGCAACAAACTGAATCTCTTACAGCGCCACGTTCACGCCAAGCCTCGAGCTTTCCCCAAGGTTGCCAGGTGTCGGACCGGTACGGATCGGGTCGTACTATAAGCCAAGATCCAGGGTTGGATCTGGCAACCCAATCACAGCCGCTGGATGGGACAAAGGGAGTTGTTATAAAAGCAGCTGCTACAGCTGAGCCGGAAAGATCATGGATTTTCACTTTCCACCCCTTTCTCTCCCTACGATCTGCGTCGAGGTCAGAACCGTCAGCTGAAGCTGAGTGATAGTTGTTCAGTGAGTCGGCTTGAGACGTCCTATTTTCCAAAAAATATGATGAATACAAGTTAAACAAACAGCTTGAATTTTTTTAGCAGTAGGACAAACAACGAAAATGTTGCAGTTCATTTATACTATATAACTAGTGACTTCTTCCCAAGAAACCGAAGTGAAGACTATACATTGGAAGATAAAAGCTGACATTTTTCTTGTAAAACAAAGAAAGGTCTAGGTACGTTTCTTGTATTTGAATTTTGAATGTATTTTAATATACTTCTTGCAGATCCAATTTATCTATTTTAAGTTTTAACAGCTTAAGAAACTTCATACGTAGCCCCTGCCTTAGGTATCATCAGAGTGGGTTAAACATAGTTCCGATTATGGTGGGAAAAGGTTAATCGGAAATCCCAAGCAAATTTACAGTGGCATCCTTGAAGGGCTGGTTTGTTTGCACCTTTACGCACAGTTTAGTTTTTTACTAATAATCTGCAATGCCTTTAGTTGGCCAGCTTAAAAGCTAGATTTTTTTTTTTGTTTTCTAATAGAATAGGTCAAAAAATGTTAAGCAGGATGTAACCAGTTTTTTTTCCACCTCAAATAAACCAACTTATTTGCTTAAAAGTTACAGCCGAACAAGTCCAAAATTCTAAGAGCCCAAGACCCCTCAAAAAGATTTGATTTAAATTGATAATTTATATTCCATAAAAAAATTAGACTTTTTTTATGGAGTATAAATTATCAATTTTAAATCAAATCTTTTTTGGGGGTCTTGGGCTCTCAGAACATTTTATTTTACAAAATTACGTTCTACATTTGTACCTGTCTCTATGGAACTCGCAACTGAAGATAGGCTGCTTGCTATTCCCTTGAACTTGAACAATCTGAGGACTCAATTTCATCTCATCCTCAAAACGAAAAACGTATCTGGGATCTGGATCAAGCTTAACTCTCAAATTAAGCTCAAACCCCGTTTTCCCATTCTCATTCTTACCCTTCCCTATCCCAATCCACCCATTGACAAGTGATACCGGTTTCCCCTCTCTCCACTCGGGCCCCACCACTAACCGAAAAGTCCCAATTTGTTGTTGCCTTTTCATCCCAACACCACAATGGTTACCCTTTTTCCCTGAAAAAACGACAATCTCGAGACTATTTTGAGACCCATAGAAACAGCTAGGTTTTAATAATGTTTTTATATCAGTTTCTTCGAGATAAAAGGTTGAGCAAACACTTTGAGGGTCAGGTACTAGGTCAGAAGAGGTGATTATGGGAATACAGCTTGTCTGTATGGGGAAGCCACGTAGGCGGATTTCGCAAGAACATGGAGAAGTTAATAATTGGGTTTTTGGAATAGTTAATGATGTTTTCGAAACTCTTATACCGAGGCAACTTATTGATAGCCTGATAAAAGATTGAGGATCCATTAGGGTCACAAGTGCTCCATTAGTTAGAAAGTATTATCCCGCGTCAAAAATAAATCCTGCGGTTTAACAAAAGTAACTGATTCTTATAGTAGCATTAAAAGATCATTTACTTCTATCGAAGTTGCAATAAGGAGAAAATGGAATCAAGAGAAGATTTAGAGATCAGACTCTGACAACGTAGTATCACACTATCAAATCCATAATACCACATAGTAAAACCCAAGTTAAAGGAAAGGCATAACGGAAATGGATAGATAGCATCATAATATTGGCATTTGATTGCGATATCCAACAAATCCTATCTTGTCTAATACTATACAAAATGGGAAAACAAATTACTATCAGTAAAAACAAAGGTAAGCTACAAACTTCGGCAACTATACATTCCACAAGCACAACTAGATTATTATATTTTTCTTATCAGATCACTTTCACAAAATAGTTCTATACCCATCGAGAAGCTTCAAGCAACTGATCTTGTAACATTAAAAACACAAGAATACATAACAAAGACTTTGAACTACAGTCTCAGGAAAATCTTTCCATATTTGGACCAATATCACAAAGTATTACCCATATAAGAGTACATCAACAGAATTGTAAAAAGGCAGTCAAAAGAACAGCCTTCCTAGAAGAGCTCATAAATAGCATCTGTGTCTACTTTTTCTTTTACGATCAAAGCTAGTGGAAACATCTACAACAGCATGGGAACACAAAGAAAATTTTGAGATGAGGACACTACTGAGGAACTGTAAACTAACTTTAGATATCAATTTACACCATCTTATATCACATTGGGAAACAAAGCTTCCAATGAGATCTCTTCATTTTTTTCCTTTTTCCAACATGATTGTGAATTAGAATTATGTCCCTTCAAGTTAAAACGACAAGCTTCGAGCAAAGAAAGTTTGGCAACAACAGTAAATGCTAAATAACCAAAAAAAAAGTATTGGTTACTAGAGATCAACTTCATTACACGACAAAAACGCGTGTTTTCCGATTTGGTTTTTTTGTCTTATACATTTCAAACACGACAGAAGAAAATACTCCTTTAGTGTCGGCTCATTATTAGTTCACTCGCATTTATATCACAAGAAAACAAAAGAAACAAAAGAAGATACTAAAACAAAGAAACAAAGGAAGCCCATTTAAGCTCTATTTAGCATATTCTTTACTTTGTAGCTTGTAGTGATCTTTACTACAATCAAATGAGGAAAGAGATTAACAAAGTAATCCCCTCTAAACACTCAGAAAATTTTCGGCTACAAATAAAAAAAGAAAAACAAAGTTAAAACTTAAAAGCAATCACGCTTCTAAGTCTATACATATGAGAAATGTTAATTTGTCAGTCGTCTATCTTCTTCCACACCTCCTTGCTCAAAAAGGAACTATAAATTCTAAGCTGGATGATTAATGTATGAGTTTCTTTTTACCATTTTGATCACCCTTCCATAAAAGATATTTTCTGACATAAATGAAGCTCCACATGAAGATTTCAATTGAACTAACAAAACATCTTGTCAAAAATTTAGCTAAGATGTTGTACTAATTTTTTTGAAAGGGGATATCTTTAACAAATTATTGATGTAGGATATCTCAAGACATGCAGTTCTGTAATTACAGCTAGTCCAGAAAAATGTATGAATGGACTTAATTAGAAACCCCAGTTAAAATTTCAAACACCAAAAGATACCAAAATCCACAACAACCAGACTTTCACAAACCAAATAACATACTAATTTTGCATACAAAGCAATACAACCTAAATAAAGGCAGAGTCAAAACCTTTAATAGACTCAAAAACTTACAAGCACACAACTAACAGCAAACTCAAAGCTACTACTATATAAACTTTATTAAGCACTTTTAATCTAAACTACTGGAGAAAATCATTACTATGACTCTTTAATCAAAACCAAAACACCAAAAAAGGACCTTTCTTTTAAAGGTAAATTGTACAAAAACAACAAAACAGTGTGAAAGAACAACCTTTTTCAATCAACAAACCAATTACAAATGCTAAAGCTTTTTTTGTACTAAAACATCAATGATACACTTAATATACTAAAGCAAAAAGTTACCAAACTGCCACTTCTTTCAAAGCCAAACTGTGCATAAAAACAACAAGATTATAGAAAATCAATTACTACTAATTCTACAAGAATAACCCAATTAGAAATGTTAATAAAAACCCAAGTCAAACCATTTTGGTATACTCAAGAAAGATACTTATTTTAAAACCCATAACACATAAAGTCATATAACTGATCATAATTTTTAAATTTTGAAAATAATAATTGCTACAAATTTTACAAGAATATCCCAATGACAAATGTTAATAATGACCCAAGTCAAACCCTTTTATTATACTCAAGAAAGATAGTACTTTTTTTAAAACCCATAACACATAAAGTCATAAACTGATCATAATTTTTTTTTAGGTGAAAAAACCATCTTTACTATGAAGCTTTATCTATCTCCAAAGCCCCAAAAAATTCACTTATTTCAAAGCCAAACTGTGCATTGGTGCATAAAATCAACAAAATTTTAGAACTACTAATTCTACAATAATAACCCAATTACAAATGTTAATAATAACCTTTTAGTACACTCAAGAAAGATACATTAAAACCCATAACACTTAAAAATCATAAACTGGTCATAATTTTAAAAGAAAAATGAAAAAAACACCTCTACTATGAAGTTTTATCAATATCCAAAGCAGCAAAAAAGCCACCTTTTTGAAAGCTAAACTCACTCCAACTATAAACCCTCATCACTTTCTCTCACTAGATCTCTATATACTGATAATAGTATACAACACATGATCAAACTAAATAAAACACCTCTTTCAGTTTTATTTAAATAGAAAATGAGTTGCACAGATCACAAGAAAATACTTTTTTTATTTATATATATATATATATATACACATATATCCACTTTTTAACTCTGTATGAATATATGTTATTTGTATATTTTATGTGAGAGTTGAAAAATAACGAATTAGACGGAGAAAGTAAGGGTGGAATGTAAGTTCTATTTACTCAAATGGGTTTTTAAGTTTTTATTCAACTCTATTTACTCATTTTGTTTTTAATTAGGATTGTAAATGAATCTGAACAAAATGCTCTTTTACAATTTTGACATAAATTTTAGAACCACCTCCAAGTAAAGAGTTTTAGATTATTATTAAGAAAATGCTTTCGATCGCTAAATTTTGATCCAATAATTTTACATGCTGATGTGACAAATACATGTGTACAAACCGTTTTTGTTGTGTTTTGAACGATATAATAATATTCATTTAATATATAATTGGTCCACTTAAACCGTCATATCTATCTATGGGTAAGGTTTTCGGATAACTTTTGTCATGGGGTAAATTAATTTGATTGTGGTGTTTCCATACAATTTAGATAAGTTATGGTTACAAATTCACAAACTTGAAAAATTCTTTCTAAAAAGGAACCTCACCTTCTCGCATAATCATCCATGGTGTACAACCACCTCGGATAACCTCCACCGGTAATGATCCCATCTCTCATGACTCAAGTTGCCTAAGAGATTTGACCGCATCTTTTAAGTATATAGTTCATCGAATAAGTTGGACTCAGTTTGCATCTTTTTGTTCTTCCGGGCATATGATGGCAGTGTCGTCAAACTTGGGTGATAGTGTAGATCGTTTTTTGGAAGGATTGGATGAGATGGCATTTTTTATATGTTTTTTGTTGATTTTTTTAGTGGTCATACATTGTGTCGTTGGATATTGGGATGTCTCGTCAGAGCGAGTTAATAAATATGCTGGTTAGAGGTCTTATTTTTGTATATTATAAATGTTAATGAACCGAGACAAGAATAATAACTTTGGTGATTGTTAAGCATTGTGTATAACGCAAAGGCATAATTGGTTCATTTTCAGGCATAATTGGTTCATTTTCGTTTACAACTAAGCAAAATAACAATAAAGGAAAATGGTACAGAGTCCTTTTTCGTTTTTTTTTCGGGAATGACATGCTCGATAAATATAAACATTAGTCTTAATGAAGCTAACATCTCAAGATAAAAAAAAAACTATATGATTTTATTATTTTGTAGCTACATTTATATATTTGTGTTATTAACCATGTTCATGAATTGTTTGGTTTATTTACAAGTCTAATTTCTATCGGAGAACTATATATATAATATAAACCATAAAAATGTGAGTTATATCTAGAATTTATAAAATTGTGATAAATCTAGTAGTAATTTTATAGTTTGGGACCCATAGTTTAATCTAGTAGTAATTTATATTGTGTTGTAGAGGGGATTGTACAAAATGCCAAATTAAATTACACAAGGGTCGTCCTTGTGGTTTCGTCGCTGAAAACCTCTTATTGTAATCTCCAAGATAACCTTAATTTAAATTTTTTTGGTACAACCTTATTTGATTTTTTAATAGCATGATAATGCCCTCTTTTTTATATAATTTGACTGAAATGTGGATTTCTCGGGTCCATCTATAGGGACTAAGTTTTATTTTTCGCAAAAGTTGGGACCATTACTATTTAAATTAGGAAGTACTATGTCAAATAAATTACTCTTAAACTATGGGGTAATTACTGCGATTGACTTTAATAAATTCGGCAAAAAATTGACCTGACCAATGAGAAAAGGAACTGAATAGAGTTGGCAGGGGAAGAAGTAGGAGAGAGGGGACCATAACGCGATCAAATTCCCTCCGTTACCGATTAATTTTATTTTATGTCAAAATTACGTCTAATTTTAATCTATTTATAATATGTAATAAGATTTAAAATGAAAATTTTAAAAACTAAATCATACATTTAATATTTGAATTATTTGATTAACTTTTAAAAAAATTTATTCCGATAATTTTAATACAAGTTATTGGACGGTCAAAATTATACGTAATTTCATAATGAACAGTTAATTAGGAAATAAAAGAGGAACAAAGAATGAAATAATTATTAATCTTATAGTACTAAATAATACTACTATTAAATAATGTGATATTCCTTAATTTTATGTATGTAACAGATATTGTCCATTAGTTTTTTTTTTTCTTTTAAATCTTATTTTACACTTACTTCTGTTAACAAGACTCGAATCTTGCACCTATTATTTGATAATCTTGCACCTCTTATTTGATAGTGCGTGTTCTAGGACACTAGGCTATTTCTAGTGAGTTTATTGTCCACCAGTTTGTTCGAACGGGTGTTACTCTAATTATGGAGATATTTCCATTCCTTATTCAGATGTTTTTTTCATTACTAATAATATGAAGAGTCGAGATGACCCTAAAGCATCTACAATAGTTATATTATCTCAATTGTTATATAAAATTAGGATGTTCAAAAAAATCGTGAAGCGGTGAACCCGGACCGATCCGTTGGTTAGGTCTAGTTTGAGTTTTTAACCTATATGGTCTGTGCTTGGGTTAGGAAAATTCAAAACCGTTATTAATGGTCTGGGGTAGGATTAATTAATCAAAATACAGATCATACAAAACCGGATCAAACCGATGTTGGCCCGTTAAAACCGAACCGTGAAAATCATTTATCCCACTAAAACCATTTAAGTATAAATATTAGATCAAATAAATAAGTAGTAAGTATGTACTATATGAAATATAGTAAATATAGATCAATCCCATCCATTAATTATTAACCCTAATTAAGAAATAAATAATGACTATTAAATAATACTACAACAACTTATAAATTGTTTTTTAATTGTAACTATGACATTTGTTTGAGTTTTATTGGATTTTATTCCGAGTCTATCATTTTCGGATACAATTTGTTATGTTGTATTTATTGTAAAGCCGCGACAATCCGGGACTCAACCCGAAATCCAATCCAAAACCGAATCGGACCGTTGTTCTGGTCTGATTTGGGTTTTAGAGTTGCATTGGTCCGGTCCGAGTTATATTTTCCCAGCCCATTCTAGCATGGTACGAGCTTTGGTTTGGCCATAACCGTTGGAATTGTTATTCCATACTTTTTATGTCTTGTGTCAGCCTTTGTTGATATCGCCAATACATTGACGAACCTTTATTTGAGTGTACGTAACTAACAATTCTTGAAACGTTAATTTACTTTAGCTAGAATAGAACAACGGAACACCTTAAATATCCAATTAGTATGAGTGCATGTAAGCTCCATGTGTTAAATATTAATGTAGTACTTCATTTGTTTCAAAATTTAACTTCAGTATATTATTTTAGGCTCTTCCACAATATAAGTCTATTTTCTCAAAATAGAAAAAAATCTTGTATAAAATTAAATGTTTGCCCATAATTTGAAATTTGTAGGAGAATGTGTATTAATAAAAATGAGGATAAAAGTGGAAAGAAATTAAGTGTAAAAAAGTTGTAATAATTACGTTTTCTTAATAATTTGGATTTTCCGTAATGAACTTATATTATGAAATTGATGGAATAGTATTAATAATGCGAGTGTTATTTAAGTTAGAAAAGGAAAAACCTTATTACTATTACCTTTCTATACTTTCACATTAGAAAAAGTCATTTTAGTATCTTGCATTACATCAATACTTGATCACATTAGTCTCCTATATATAGTACTATACTTATTTGTTAAATGTAGTACCATGTCGTTATATGAAAACCACTATAGTTGTGTCACACAGGTCCATACCTTTTCTAACATTCTAATTCCGAACCTAAACTACACTTTTACAAGTGTTTGTTCAATTTTACTTGTTCCACGATAATGAGAAATACGTATACTAGAGAGTAAAGAGTAACACATTAAATTACTTGTCGTCCTGTTAGTGATAAAATGTACAAAATCTCAATAGTTCATTAGAAATGAAATTGAATATACTTTGTTAACAGTCTCCGTATATGGTCAATTTGTGTTCATATTGTACAATTAGATCAGCCCATGACGTATCATATTTATAATTATCAGATATATTAATTCATATATAGTTGATTAAAAATTTAACAAGTTTATAACAATCTTTCTCTAAGCCCTCATTGTATGGATTAACAAACATATCATATCATGTATGTTAGACGAGTCACTATTAGAACAGTACATTTTTTTTTATAGTAAAATTGTAGTCCAAGGGTTTCCTTTTTTATAACCCCAAATTTTACATGATCTTAAATCTTCCTCAAATCAAGAGAACAAAAACTTTACTCATATTTTATTTATGATAGTTTTGGGCCTCTTTTTCTACTTGATCTATTTACTTTTGTTAATAGACCGGATTTTTTCATTACAATTTTTCTGAATTCATACACAAACCGTAGATTAAATTTATGCATCGTAACTTTCATTTAGAGTTTGACCAGAGTTGATTTTTTTTTTTTTTGATTTTATGGATTTTTTTGAAGAAACAAAATTTATAAACAAATCCAGAAAATTCATAAATAATTAAAACTTGGTTATATTCGTCAGAATCCAGAGAGATTGATTATAAACAAATAAATCCAGAGAGAGTGATTATAAACAAATAAATATAAAATAATAAGGAATTTAAATAAGGAAGCTAATTTTATGTTAAGTGTAAAAGTGTAATGTAAAAATGAAAAAAATATCAAAATTTTCTTCAATGTAAGGAAATTTTTGGAGAAGATGTACGTAGTGCTTCTATACAGTAGATTAGCAATGATTTGTACTACAATTATTTAGAGTGTACATTTATGGATAAAAAAAAAACGTATATATATTTTGTTTTATAATTTGGGGTAGAATGCTATTCCAATATTAGTAGATAAACAAAAGGTTGGTAGTAATTGAAACTGTTAGAATTATTGATAAAGTTATCAAAATTTGAGGATATTTGGTGTAGGTTTTTTGTTTCCAAATAATAAATATACTCTTACTAAATTAGTATAATCCATATATCGTCATATATACCCTATATTGTAAGTCAGAGGTTGGAATGGGAAACAGCTGTAATCAACAGACAACAATATAACATTATCATCATATTTATATTACTGGTCGTCGTTTTTATAAACTGAGGGCGACTACATCATCTCCCAACTGTTTTCTTTTCTTTTATAATATTATAATTTTTAGTTTCATTTTATTTTTACAATATTCTTTTTAAAAATTATTTGTACTAATCGAGCATGATGTATTCTATAAAAAAAAACAAAGAATAATAATAAACTACTATACAAAATTGACGTCACAACATGGCGAATTAATAGCTAGTGCTTCTCTTGGAGTCTCATTCAACCATTTTTCTACTTGTTATCATCCCTATTAATTCTTACGTTGTTTTTACAAATTTATACGCTGTATTTAAAACATACTAAGATAAAGCGCACTCCCTACCACGTTCAGTGTACATTTAGTCAAGTTAACTACATAATTATTTTTTAATTATATTTTTTACAACGTTCTATTTTATTTATGAAGTGTTTGTTTAAAAAATACTAGTAAAAGTTACTAACGCATTGCGTGTAACACGCGTAATGATATAAATATCGTAATATATTTTATTTTTAACATAATATTCAGATTTGGTATCATTTATTATAGTTATGAAGCTTAAAACAAATTGTTAATTAATTTAGGCTACATCCGTAATTAGAAAAATATAATGAGAACAAATAGCTAATTAATTAGATTATGTATATTGGTAATTGTTAAAATAGAGTGAAAGCATTTTAAAAAAAATTAGGCAAAATTGGACAGACTCAATTTTTTTTGGGTTTGCTTCTATTAATAATATGATGATATGTAAATCTCTATTTTTTACATTTAACTATCTAATTAAGTAAACAGTACAAAATTTAAGCTTTAGTATCAATCTACTCATATTACTTTTCTACATCTATTAATTAGTTTGGTATCAACATAAAATTATAACATCACTTTGAAGTTTGAACATACAAAGACATTATATTGAGTGATAAAAAAGCAAATAAAATTTATAATTAAATAACTTGTTTCCCCATACTAAAGGTGAAGATAAAATGATCCATAAGAGATTTGTAATAAGAGAAACTGATGCAACAAGTATTTTGACCAATTCCTGCTCACACTAGTAAAGTAACTAATGTTGTTGCTCTACTATGGGATTGGTAATACATCAAAATTGTTTTGTTTTGATATACCAGTGCTTCCTTTTATTTTCACTTACCCATATTTGATTTGATCTATTTGAGTTTAGTTACGTATATCTTGCTTTTAAGTGCATCTCCTAAACTTTGTTTCGATCGTTCATCTTTGACTGATTATGATAGGGGTCCGTCTAATTGTTATCATTAATACTAAAGCGTTTATATTAGAAGGAAAAGCAATTCAGGATAAATGTTTAAATTTGTTTTCTAAGTGTGAGTTCACTTGCTCCCAAAGTTGGTGTTTCATCAATAGCTTGATTGACGGTGAATTAGATTGGACGAAACCAGAACAATAATTTTGGGGTTGTCAAAAAAAAAACCGTCAATCTAAATTTTCTCAAATTATGGTTGGTTGAAAATTCTCACTCTTACAAAAATGAAATCACCATTTTTTATAGTGTTTTTTTTTTTCAAATTAAATATATTTTTAGACCGTCACTTATATGACCGAATTTTTTGCTTAGCTAACGAGTCGGTTCCGCCAAAAAGAATAGCCTATTTCTTTTGTTGATAAAGTAGAAAAAAACGAGATCAACAATATATTTAATAAAGAGAACATTAAGAGTCAAAATTAGTAGTATTTAATGCTTAAATTTTAAAATATCGTATACATATAAAGTTACAATATTATCATTATTTGTCTATACTCTCTCAAATTGTAAAGATTTTAAAGAAATGTTTACGGAATTTTATAAATTATTCTTGGCAAATTTCATATTTTAGTTTACGAACAACATACTGAACAACTTTATCATTTTCTCTAAATTAAAAAAAACATGATTTTGTTACATAAATAATTGTTGAAATAAATAAAAAAATACTTAATCTTAATTTTGAGAGTTTTATTTTCTTTTCTAATTTTGTAACAATAATTTAACTAGTTTTTGTAACAATGATTTGACTAATTTAGAAAATAAAGTTTTGATATTGATTTATAATTGTTTATTTTTATATAGTGATCTGTACGAAATATAGTAGTATGTAATTACAAAAATAATATATAATTTTGAAAGGGGTTGTTGAAAATAAAATTTAAGGGGTTGCCGTAATGCTCTATCTACAAATTACTCAGAAAAACACTAAAAAAAAATTAAATTATTAAAAATTGTGAGACTGCGGTGGCAACCCTTGGTCATATTATGGTTCCGCCCGTGGTTAGATTAACAATAGATAAATAAATAATATAAAGCTAAAATTTGATTTACTTATAAATGCAAATAATACTTTCTTATTATTAGGAGTATTAATTTTTCAAACAAGAATAATTTATATAACCTGATTTAGCATCACAGTTAGTCTCATACTTGGCATCATTTCACAACAGTGTTTTAAAAGGCGCAAAGGCCGAAATTAGGTAGAGCACAGAAGGCTAACAAATTAGACGGATTAGGCGCTAGACGACCAATTTCTACCTAAATTCCGCTTTGCTTCTTTTAAAAAATTGGTTCACAAAATGGATAGTATACTCCACATCACATGTGGAAAAATGTTGGGGTTAGCACTGCTAAAATCTACAGGACATACTGTAATATATATACTGATATTCACTTAACTCTCATAAATTATGTCTCTGTGTATATTGTATAATGTACATTGCATTCACAAGGTTCCAGTCTTCTAGATATGATTAAATCCCAGTACTCTGAAAAAATTACTACACAGACAGAAGTTGTACTTGGTGGGATTTAATACAATCTGTACCTTGAGCTACAATTCTTCATGTAAGTAGTATTCATGCACAAGGACCAAAAAGAGAAGAAAATAGATATTCATGCATATTGATATTGATATTGATATTAAAAAAGGAACAAATTTTTGGGGAGTGAGAATGAGAATTGGTCACAACAAACGAGAGAAATGGAGGCAATAATGTAGCCAACCTATGAATATGTGCATGTGGAGAGTGCGGCGTTTGTCGCCTTCCTTTGTTAAAAAACCACTCTTTTTGTCCAAGCATCAAATGGCACATTGGTAAGTTTCATTATTGGAATAGATTCCTCGATAACCATAACCAACCATTTTAGGATTATGTCATGTCCATGAATTCTATTTTTGTAAGTAGGTAACCAGTATATATATGTTTCATTTATATTCCAAATATTACTTTTATCAAATACTTTTATGTAGTAGCAAGATATGTTCTGGTACAAAGTAAAATGTACTCCATAAAATTATATGTATTTCTATGTATAGGTTCAGTGTGATTTTTTTTTATAGAACGTGGAGAATTTGCAAACCTAAAAGAACGCCACTAGGCAGTTCTAGTGTTCGTAGTGCCGACAGAACCATCATTTGGGTGTGAGTGAGGCTGAATTTTATATGCGTTCTATTTCTAATTATGAACTTGCTGAACTATTATAATTGTCAACTTTAATTTCACCAAAATAAATGAAAAAAATAGGTTTTTTTTTTTCCATATGGGGACGTTTGTAGTTACTTTTAGCGTACACCTAGTTTCTATTGAATGTTCACCAAAGAAGTAATTAAGCATTTTAAATCCTCGGAGTCACCTTAAGACCGATCAAGTATCAACTGAAAAAAGAACAAGTCTAGGAGCGGTAAGAGCAAGTGCCCATCAAAATTTTAAGGAAATTTATTCAAATACATGTATCTTTTACAAGACCAAAACGCCTACTGTTGGCTATTTTGAAATCATAAGAATGTGAACAGTTACTTAACAAAAAACTATAGACAAAATATTTAAGAAAATTAAGCGGGAAAGTATATAGACAAAAAGAAAAGAATTGTACAGTAACAGAAAGAAAAATATGGAGAAAATATAGATATATATCCAGAGAGAGAGAGAGAGAGAGAGAGAGAGAGAGAGAATTAGTAGATTTTCATAGACAAGAGAAAGTGGGAAAGTATTGTGCTTTCTTTATCTGAAAAGGAGTTTAATACGTACACTACATACATATGAAAATCTTGATATAACTTCTCATGATATGGGCCTGTCAATTAGGTGATTGTTTCCATAAAACAGATGTAAAATATTGATATAACTTCTCATGATAAATTCTGCTACAATGTATTAAAATAATTCTCTTTATTACTCCGTGTGTTGGGCTTTCGTGCCCGTGTCGGTGTGCCCAAATTATGGTCCGGGTACTATCGTTGTAAGCTTGACTTATTTTATCTTTTGGAGTTGCTCGTCAATTGTTCGACAAAATGCCTATGTTGTCGTTTGGCCTTCTTTTTTCATCCTTTCCGTCCCTTACATTGTTGTTGGTGTTTTAGTTTGAATTTTGTGCTATGACACACGCGGGAGATAGTTTTGGTAGGGTAAAGAATAATAGAAGTGGGACGTCTTGTCGTCATCACCGTCATGGTGAATTGAGTGAATCTTTCGGGGTTCGTAATTTTGGTGAGAACGTTCCCGTTGTGACCAATCGCTTAAAAGTTATAGAAGATTACGGAGTCGTTATAGCTAGAGCGGAGGATAATGCGGATATAGGTTCCGTGGAAGACTACGAACGGTATAGTGTCTTGCCTATGTTGGAAGTTGCCGATTCTATGAGTTTGGAAATTCCTACCTCAAACGGTTTGCGGTGCCCCTTTCCTTTTTGCCCTTTAGACGAACGTCTGTATGCTAGGTCCCGCTCGCTCACGTCTCACGTTATGAGCCATGTTCTTCACCTTAAAGATGTTTGTTTGGTAGGCGACCTAGTGCTTTTCGTCTCTCATATTCGGTCACTTGATTTTTTGTTCTGTTCGAAGTGTGTAAAATCTTATAATATAAGTGGGCTTGCTCTTGTAATAAGAGGTTCCATGGCGGTGAGTCTCCTATCTAGTAGATCCGGAATTTCCGCTTCCGATTAATAGACTTAATTCTGAAATTGAAACTGAAGCGAGAGAGTTATTTCTTCCGTTTTCTGAGGAGCCAGACATTTTTGCGATGTTGAGAGTGGTTTCTAGGCTAAACTTAGAGTTCGTTCTGAAGACTTGTCGTCGTTGATTTGATCGTATTCTTGCTGCTGTTATACAAGATGTTCTTGATGCTCATAATAACTTAGATAATTGGGTTATTTTGTATATTTTTTCGGTATGCATTCTTCGGGTAACCCAACCAGATAGAAATAAGGTATCCAGAGGTAAAACGGTAGGGAGAAGATTGCTGCGTTGGGAGGAGGGTCCTAGTACGAGAGCCATGTGACTTGAAGTGGTTAATCTCCCACAACAACGCCGAGTTGTTAAAAAGTCGAATTTGGTTAAGGAAATAAAAAAAAGGCTAATCTTGTTCGGTGTCGTAAGTTGGTGGCTCAAGGCTAAGCTACACGAGCTCTAGTGAGTCATGACATATGCGAATTTTCTGAAAAAGTGTTATCAGATCTCTGAGAGAAGCACCCTCTCGAAATTGGTCGTGATCACCGGCAGAGCCCGCGCCACGCCAGAGGCTCTTAAGCTAGATTGGATTTCTATTTTTGTTGTCTTACGTACGTTCGTTCCCCCATGGTTCTTCTGAAGGTCGAGGCGGTCTTAAACCGCAATATTTATTGGATGCCGTGGTTGGAGCTATGGAACACATGGAAAAGTATTCTTTGCATAGAGGTATGTCCATTTTTCTCGACGGCGGAGTTCCATCTTTTCTAGTTCAATGGGTAGCTAATGCTCCTATTATCCCTCTTGCAAAGAAAAATTATTCTTATAGGCTATTGCCGTGGGTGAAGTGTGGAGGAGTCTCTCTAGTAAAATTGCCATGTCGACTTCTAAGATTGCTTCTATAAATTTGTTAGCTGCTCTTCAAATAGGAGTGAGACTCAAAACAGGTGCAGAAAGTCTCGTCCATGCAATTAATCGATCTATTAGTGCTATTATTGACGAGAAGAACTTTGGTCTTCTCAAGATTGATCTTCGTAACGCCTTCAATCTCGTCTCGCGCCCAAAACTTTTTGAGTCTGTTCGTTCTTTGTTGCCCGGTAGTGTCAGGTGGGTAGAATTTTGCTATATCCAGAGCCCGTTTTTGTACGCGGGGGGCTTTGTTTTTCATAGTGAGTGTGGTGTACATCAATGTGATCTTTTGGACCCTTTCTTGTTTGCAATTGTCATTTATCTAATTTTAGCTAAAATCAATGCAACATGCCCTAAGTTGGCAGTTAATGGTTGGTATCTAAACGACGGGATTTTGTTAGGTGATAAGGACGACATCCGGCATACTTTTAAGATTATCTTGGACGAAAGCCCATAATTTGGCATGTATGTTAACGCGTCCTAGTGGGAAGCGTGGTGGCGTATTGGGGAGTATAGATAGTTGGGCATTCTGGAGGGTGTTTTTTTTTGTTCTGACCAGTGTACATTGTTTTTGGGCAACACTATCTATTTCTCGGGAGAGGGGGCCGATGCTTTCATTCGGAAAAGAGTTGATAAAATTGGTGAAAGTTTGTCTATGTTGACACTATTTCAGGACCCGCAGATACAACTTCTCTTAGTTCGCGCTTGTTGTGGGTTCTCTAAGACCTAGGGGTGGCCTTTTTGTACCGACGTGTACCAACCGACCGCTTTTCGAACCGAACCAATCAAGTCGGTATCAAAAATTTGATATACCGACATTACGGTACGGTACAACCAAATCAATATTTGAAAGTCGGTTCGGTTTTGGTATTCGTTTTGTGAGTTCAGTATGTTACCGATTCAAACCGAAATATTAAAATATACTATATAGACAAATAAACTAAAAGAAATATATACACTTAATTATTAACATTGTTATAATATACTTATATTATTTTTTCTAGTAAATACTTATAACATTTTTTTTTTATAGCTTTTACTAGAAAAGTCTAGTAGTGTTTACTCTTTTATGCAAAGAAACAAGAAATGTAACAATAATATAAATAAATATATATTTTTAATATATTACTTTTAAAACTTTATACTACGTTTTTTTTTCTAATACGCACCATTTTTCTATCATCACTTGTAAACTCTAAAGTTTGGTATAAAAACGAAACCGAACCGAACCAACCAAATAGATTGGTATACTGAAAGTTCGGTATACCGAATTTTTTGGTTCAGTAATGATATAAAAATTCTCAAATCAAACTAGTTTGTTATGGTATCGGTATGTAGTCAAAAAGTTTGGTATCGAACCGATGCCACCCCTACTAAGACCTGTTATGTTTTGCGTTCTAGTCTCCCTTATGGATTAAAGGAGCTAGTGATAGTTTTAATGCTATTATAGACGGGGCTTTAAGGAACATTTGGAATGCAGGGTTCATCGACAGTCAAAGAGTTCTTGTGAGTCTGTCGGTAAAACTCGGGGGGTTGGGCATACCAATTGCTAAGGTGGAAGCTTATCCAGCTGTTATTGCTTCAATGGTTCGGTCTAAAGAACTGCAAAGAAAACTGGTTATGGCTGATGTTGATCTGTTAAGGAAGGCAATTGGGTTACTTTCCGAGTGAAATTTCGCATCAGGAGAGTCTGAGAAAGTGACCACTGATAAACTACGAAAAATAGCTAAACCGCAACAATGGCTCACTGAGAAGGGTTGTTTGATACAGCGTGAGTTGCTTGTGGCCCAAGGGGATGCTCGTTTTAAAACTCTCGTTAATGCCTGCTCTGCTCCTATTAGTGGTAGCTGGATGTCTGCTTTACCGTCGCCTTTTTATGTGACTTTCATGTCTCTGACGGCTTATAGGTGTGCGCTCAAATATCGCATTGTACACCCCGTTTTCTCGAGCTCCACTATTTGCTTTTTTTATAAGCAGCGTGTTTCAGATGCTGCTGGTGATCATGACTCCTTCTGCCAAGGAGGAGGACGCCTTATTCGAAGGGATAACTTTGTCCGGGACAAAGTTTTCGCATTGACTCGATAGGCATGATTGACCCCTCGTTTGGAGGAGGGTTATTTTTTAGGCGATGGTGCTTTGAAACCAGCTGATATTCTTTTACCATCATGAGATCGAAGCCGTGATCTACGCTTAGACGTATCTATTCTCTCTCCCTTTTCGTTCTTGCCTTCTGTATCCGAAATTGGCGAGGCAGCGCATAAAAACAAGGATCGGAAGGTGGCTAAATACGAAAGGTATTGCGTATCAAACGGCCTCTTTTTTGCCCTTTTATCTTGGAGTCGATGAGAGTTTTGTTTCGCGCACTACAGAGATTTTAGACAGACTGTCAGTCGAGTTGGCGTCGGTTAGGGGACTGTCACCAGTTAAGGCTCTAGCCTATATTAGACAGTAACCCTCTTTCACTACCCAAAAAGCTATGACTAACGGTTTTTTAATGCGCTCTAACGGATGATTTAGAAATTATATAAATTTATAAATGTGTAACTGGTTTTAACGTTTATTTTGTTGCTGTAATATTGCTTTTTATCGGTTATAACGAAAGTTTTATATCATATAAAGGATCACATGCCATGATCTACAAGTAAATTCATTTGAAGTGCCATGTTCTCATTTCCCCTCAACAAAAAGAGTATGTTCATTGGTCGGCTTAGATGGAAGTTTAAATAAACATCATATAGTTTTGATAGATAAGTTAGTCAATTTGAAATTTCAAGGTGGGTGTTACTTCTCTATTCTTTCCCATGTTCTCATTTGAATCAACTAGTGCCAACTTGCCGCAGTAGTCATAATCATTTACAGGCTATCTTCGATATAGACACATAAGTTTATCCAACAATAGTCTCACTCTCAACTTCCCAAGTCTAGAGACATTCAAGAAAGATGCTTTTTGTTATGGTCATATATTGTCATAGACTTCAAAAAATATATATCTATCAATCAAACATTATTTTCCACATAATTCTCATTAAAGAAAATACAAATACAATATCCATTCAGGAATTATTTCAGATTATTTCAACATACCATTAATGAGCTTGTTGATATTGCTACCAAAATGTATCTATAATGTCGTTAAGATCATTTTTGTTTAATGAAATAGTCGGTTACCCCACCAATTTATATAAAAAAAATGTAAGTATCTATAAGGTTTGAAATGGAGAACAAAATTAAAGCAGGTGTTTGTTTAACTTTATACAACGAAGACAATATACGGGATATGAAAAGAGTGAGATCCCGGATGAAGAGTAGACTGAATCAGAACTCCTTAGGGTTTATTTAAGGTCAAATCTTCTGATATCCTATAATTAGATCTTGGCACTTCATTTTCGTAAATGATCCTCTTATGATCAAATTAAAATAATTTAGACTAATTGCTGATAAATATTGCACCAACCATACAGAAAACACGTAGAAAGGTAAAAGTAAAACCAATCTCAATAGCGAGTATATTCAACTATACTCCAAATTTTCAATATCAATAGCTAAACTTGGTCTAATAAATTTCAAGGTACTTTCTAACTATCATTTCAGCTTTCACCATTTATGAAAAGGTACAAAAGCTGTTGTTCTAGAAATAAGACCAAATCCATTATCATTCAATAAGACATGCCAAGTTCATACCCAAAGCAGTACGGTTGCAATAAGTTCACAAATTCTTTCCCATAAGAACCTGGACATGTTTGGTTGAAAGTTTGCAACTCTTAAGCAAGCAAATTATGATTTTGTTAGGCTAAGTAAGAAGCTAGTTTCATCCATGCTTTTTTTTGCTCCAAGTTTTTCCAGACTAAAGAAACAAGTAAAGCTCAAGTTAAGCTGGTCAAGCCAATGCAGTCTCCTCATAAGAGAAAAAAAATAGAGTTTTAAAGCTGGAACCAAATAAGGCCTGATATAGCACACAATATGAAAAGGCAAACGACATTGTATTTACATATACATCAGCATCGACGTACATAATCGGTCATAAGAAGAATATTATGATCATTCCAAGCCTTAAAAAATCCGAAAAGTACCGGGCACGCATAGTACTAGTAAGGTGTTATACTAAAGGGACAAACATATTAGTAGCACACAATAGAACCGTTTGTAAAGAAAAAGTTATCACTTCCACTTCTTAAACTTGTGCTTTCCGAACATTCCGTGCTTGCCTCTCTTCCAGCGTTTCCCAAACTTCCCGTGCTTGAATTTACCATGCTTGAACCTACCATGGTGACCACCATACATCCCCCCATGTCCATAGTGTCCATAGTGTCCATGAGTCATGTGGTGGGCCCCATAAGCAGCTGCAGCAGCGGCAGCACCCCCTGCTAGTAGTCCGCCCATGCCACCCATACCAGGTCCATGTCCTATATATATAAGCACAAATGGTTAAGTAAGATATGCCATAAGAAAAGGCAAGTGCAGAATCTAAGCGAGTACCAAACATCCACATAAGCAGCTTCTATATCCCCCTCTATATATTTAACATAAAAATGACACTTTATCAGCTTTAGCTGTTCGCTTTATAGTTCACAATATTCAAGCTCCCTATGTATGATACTACTATTTACTATTATCTGCTATAGTTTCTAATATCACTAGTAAGTTGTAACATTTCAAAATAAGGGATACGAAACAAAAGTTTGTTAGTAAAACAGGGTCAGCTAGGAGGTTGTGGATGTAATTCTTTCTGGCTTAGGAGTAAATTGTGATATCCTCTTATTAAAGATTAAATATTGGCTCCTCGGATTGAAAGAGGGAGGGCGGGGGATTGGAGTGCTCTTTTGAAATTTAGCAAAGATGATGGAGAGGCTGATGGGGATACTTTTTAAATATGAAGTATAAACTCAATAAATGTGGGTGCTCTAATGCCTGACGAAACACGCCTCTGTTAGATATTTCTCGTTACGAGGTTCTTACATCCAATAAAACGTACAATGTGAAATTGAGACAGACAAAGAGAAACAAAAACAGATAATCCTAACAATAACAGGGTGGTGTAAGTTTAGGCTTACAAACACTAAAACCTGTCCCAATCTGACACAAATAAGTTTTTGGCAGTGTGAGTTAGAGATTTCAAATAATAGATTGGGCACTAGAAGAAAAACAAACGCAAGGTGTAAGCAGTTTGTTTGGAACTTTGGTTAGGTACTAGAGGGAAGGGGAGGATGTAAAATAGAAAAATAAGCGAATAATATTAAAAACGCTAACAAATGGAAACAAAAGCAGAAAAAAAAACTGAAAGATGAAAGGAGTGGCGAATATAAAGTCTCACATAGAGCAAAAAACCATTTGAATCTGATACCGGAAGCATAAATAATAATTAGAAAATGAAAGTTGTTTTCTTAAAAAGTTAAAACCCTTCTAGATTAATAGAAACTACCAACGATATTATTGTTATTGGTATATGTATATTGTACTCCGGACACTTGCAACAAATAAAAGCAACTACACGTTGCTTGTTTTGTTAGACAAGTGACAATCAGTACTGGTATGTTCAGCGTTGATAAACAGACAACATTTTGTTAGCCAAGTGACATAACTTACACTACATTTTGTACAATGTATGTTCAGCATTGACAAATAGACTAAAGATTCTGCTTCTTTAAAAAATATTTGGCGTTCCTAATAAGACTAGTTCAGCTCTCATGAGTACCAAAAAGTCGCTGAAAAAAAACAACCAGTTGCAATGTGGAGCATAACCGTATAATATAAAGGGTTAACTCCTTACTTGCAACTATCATCCACATTTAGAAACATCAAGATTTGGAGATATAAAAATGTATTTTATCTAAAAACCTAACAAATTAAGGAGCGCTCAAGGCCTTTTACAAGTTAATCTGTTAAAGCAACGAATCATAACAAACAACACATTTCAACAATAACAATAGTCGTCACACCTTAGCAACTTGATCTTATAATATGTTGGTATAGCTTCTTCAGGTCAAAGCTTTCTTAAATAAACTTATAAGTAACTTGGATCACCCTTAAGTATAGAAAAGTACTGTTTATACCTTGTAAAATAAACTAATTTCCAAGAGGAAAAAAACATATTTAGAAAACACACCTGGGTAATGGGGAGCTGATGGGCCTGGATATCCAGCAGGTGGGTACCCGCCATGGGGAGGATAGCCACCTGGTGGAGGATATCCAGCTGGAGGGTACCCTCCATGAGGAGGGTATCCAGATGGCGGATAGGCACCTGGCGCCGGTGGGTAAGCTTGAGGAGGATAACCATGAGGAGGTGGATATGCTTGAGGAGGGTACCCACCATGGCCATAGTGGTGTTGTCCAGCAGCATAGCCAGCTAGAGATGAAAAGATCCCTTTGTCACTTGATTCACCATTGTTGTTGTTCGGATCACCGCCACCCATGTTTCTTTAATCTGAAAAAATAATAATATCAATATATGGAAGAAGGGTATCCCAAAGAAAGTGGGGGTGCTTAACAGCACTTTAAGGTTACTATGAACAAGTAGATAAATAGACGCAATAGAAATGAAAAGGATGTGATCCAAATAGATAAAAATACACATATTGACAAATTAACAGTGTTCTGATCACCAATACCCAAATTTCTTCAATCTGAGAAAAACGATCACTTTGCATGTATGTCAAAAAAGGGTCGTGACGCGAAAAAGGTGATCTAAGTGACGCGGGGTGTTTAGTTAAACAGAATTGGATGTTATCACAAATAGGATTAAGATCTCATATCTGGTTTTTACAGAAACAAAACTTTAAGCAAGAGACTTCCTAAAAAGTTATTTTCCTAGACGAAACCATGTGTTGCTCGAAGGAGGGGACTAAAATTCATACTTGAGACGAAAATAACTGAAAATATTTTGCTAAGTATTTTTTATAGTTACGAGAAAATTTTGACCGCCCTCTGTCAGCCGGTTACCAACTTGTTCCTCAACTGGCTTCACCAACAAAAAAACAGAATACGATATAGATAGAAATGGAATAGAGCTGGTCCAAACAAAGCGAGATTGTTTAACAGCACTTTAAAGCTGCTAAGAACAAGTAGATAAATAGACTCTTATTGACAAATTAAACAGTGTTTCTGATCACCACTCGCCACATTTCTTTAATTTGATAAAACATTCACTATGCATGTATGACAAAAAAAGATTGCAACAAAAAGATGGTCATCTAAGTGATGTGGGGTGTTCAGTTTAACTGAATTGAAGGTTGTCACGAATAGGATTGTAATCTCATATCTGGTTTCTACAGAAAATAAAATTTAAAGAAACCGAGTCATTTCCCTAGACGAACCCATGTTTTGCTCGAAAGAGGGACTGAAATTTATACTTGGCTAAAATAATTGAGAATATTTTACTTAAATACAAGGTTAAAAAATAGGAACTTTTTATTTATAATTACGAGAAGATTTAGGCCATCTACTGTCAGTCTATTACTAAATTGTTCCTCTACTGGGTATCTTATAACTTATTTTATGATATATCAGGCTCACAAACAAACAATCATAACATATTATACATAGAAATGGAAAGGAGGTGATCCAAACGAAGGGAGGATGTTAAACAGAATAGACAAATTGGATTGCAAATCATAACGAATTCTCTAATATTATCTTGAAATTTTTAAAAGAAAGGGAACTTTAGCCTATAGGCGCGGATTTCCATAATCTCATAACTGATACCTATGTTCGATTTTAAAGAAAACGGTCCAAAAGTGAAAGTTCATGCGACTCTACAATAATAATGCAAGAAAAATTACATGAATACCAGGACACAAATTCATCACATATTTGTAAATTTACCCAAGCATCAGGCAACTATACGTTCTTGTTTCCATAATCAAGATGAAAAGATAAATCTGGGTTGGAAATAAAATTACAAGAAACATCATAAAGGGAAAAATTGGGACTGCTTAATTAAAATGATAGGATAAAAATAAGATCAGCTATCATGACTCTTGAGCTATAGTTGTCTTGCAACTCACCGATCATGCACTTAATTTTTTTTACAAAAAAACCCTAGAGTATCATACAACTTTTGAAATCAAACAATTCGGCATAATTTTATGCTTTCTTGAGTACACAATTTTTTAAATTCGTGTAGTTTTCCAAGATCTACGCACATATAAATAAATCATACTGCAAAGTTTCTAAGAATCTAATAGACCATGAAACAATCTGTTTTGCATGCATTTTTTTTAATTCATGTAATTGTTCGAGATCTATCAAAACATACCTAATCAACCCATGAACTAGTATTTATTTTTATTTTTATTATACGAAAAATCTTCCAAGAAGAACATAAAAATAAAATCTTTACTAAACCAAAGAACAAATCACCATAATCTAATTCCAACACGATATATCTCAACAAAGTACAAAAATTCCGATTAAAAAAGGCGAATTTTACATGGTGTTCATTGAAATAACACAAATTCATCACAATATAAATTCATCACAATCCAATAACAGCAAAAGAATTCACAAACATCCCAATACAAGCAAAACATACGAAAAATAAAACAAACAAACACCCATAATAAATAAATAAAAAGATAATATAAAATTTTCCCAATATCTATACGTGTAAGCAAGATACATGCATGCCCAAAATTTGACCTATATACATATATATATATATATAAATATATATAGATAGAGAGAGAGAGAGAGAGAGCTGACCAAATTGGAATAGAGATTTCTTTGAAATTGAATTGAAGAGAAAAAAAGAAGGAATAGAAACAACAGAAATAATTTGAGGCTTTATTATTTGCCTTTGATTTGATAGATATTAGTATTTGTGTATATATATAAGTAATAGAGAACCAGACACGTATGCGCGTTAAATATTATGAGCATTTAATTAAGTTTACGCGTTTGCTCTTTATCATAAAGTTCCAACAGTTTTCTTTAGTTTAGTACACGTGACCATTATCTCATTATAGTTTTTATTTGGAAAAATAATAATTTACTGTATATTTATAAGCTTATTTAAAAAAAAACCTGTTTGTTTTGAACTTAGTAGTTTTTTACAAAAAATTATATATTTTATAAATTTATTTACAAATAGGTACATATGTCATTAAAAAATTGAACAAAAAATTAAAAAATTAAAAATCAAAATTAAAAAAACTAAAATTTTAGAAAATACATTTTTCATACAAAAAATGTGTGATCATGTGTGATACTGTCTAATACTGTTCAATCATGTATGTCTAATCCTGTTTGATCCTGTCTAATCATATCCAATATTTTATGTCTAATTCGGTTTAATGCTATCTAATCATGTCAAATCTTGTTTGATACTATGTACATTTTTTTTTGGATTTTTTGAAATATCTTTTTTGAATTTTTTATTTATTGATTTTTTTGTTGTATATTTTGCTATTTTGTATGACATATGTACCTAATTGTAAATAAACATATGTAGCTAATTATAAAAAATACACATAAATTGATTTTTTATAATTAAATTGATTGATATGTATATAATTGTAAATCTCTATTTTTATTTGATCAGTAAGGGGAAATTCTAGTCCTTATCATAAGGTCCTGTTTTTTTTTTAATATGGAAAACTTAACCAATGCCCCATAGTTATTGGTATAATATTTGTTACAATTTGTTATTTGTAAGATATATGTTTGGTAACTTCAAAATTTATGATAGAAAAACAACAATATTTATACTAAATGTAACTTGACTTTAGAAATATATTTAATATTTAAACCATATATCGGGACACTCAATCGATAAACATGAGCTATTGTTTGTTTATTAGTAAGATCATCATTTCATATTAATAGAAATAAAATGACGCGTTTGCTTATCATAAAATTCAGAGGCTTTCTTAATTTAGTAACACGTGAGCGTTATCTGATTAAAGTTGTTGTATTATTTGGGGAAATTCTAGTCCTTTTTGTAAGGTCGTATTTGTTTATCAGTAAGTACATCTTTCATATTTAATAGAAATAAGTTTACGTGTTGCTTATCATAGAGTTCAGAGTTTTCTTATTAGTACACGTGAGCATTATCTGATTAGAAATTTTATTTTATTATTAAGAGAAATTCATGTTTATTGATTGGAAACTGAAAAATGCTTCATTCACAATACAGTTGAGCTAATTACATACTGTCAGTACTTTTGGACTTGCTTAGTTGCTTCCTCAATAAGACAATAAGTAAGATGCAAAAGGGTAATAATAATAACGTGATGAATAATTGACATTTTGCAACCAACTCCATACACTTACAATTGACAAAAAGCAACCTATCATTTTTTTTTATCATCTTATTTGTATCTAATACATTATTTATGACTTTAACTAGTTTTACAAATTTTCAGCTTCTCTATCAATTACCTTATCATAATTTTTTATTATTTACTTTTGCATATTGCCATATTTAGAGAGAAAGGTAAGATTAAAGTATTTGTTTTGTATGATTGAACTGAAAACAAAATATAAGATAAAGAATAATTAAATATTGTTTTTGTTTTAAAGAGACATGAGCTCTCTATTTATATATACATGAGATGTTGAACAAAGTTAATTTTGAGTTTAGGCAAACAGTAATCGACATGGATCATATTTTATGATGAAACCTTATAATTTAAGGAAACTAAGTAGATACAAAAATGTAAATGTTATTCAAGGTGTCGTGTAAAATGTTACATTGTAAGTCTTATCTTATAACTTACCGGGAAAAAAAAGGTGTCATTGGCTGTAAATGTTATTATTAGACCAACTGCATTTGGTTCAAACCGTCCCTTATATTGCATCAACTCCCCTATATTATACCTCACATCAAAAGAATATCTCTCTATCACCTTAAAAATAAAGGATTATGGGTCCCCTCAAACGTAATAATATTATTTTTTAATCTCTTTTCATTTATGATATCGTACAACAAATAATTTTAAAACATACTGTATGGAAAGAAAAAAATATTTAAATAATATGAATAAAGAATATGCTAGGGAAGCTAAAAAAATATATACAAATTTAACTTCTTCCTTAAAAGTAGTATAAATATATTTATCATCCCAAATTCCGATAAGTGTTTTTAGTAACTGATGCGGTTGTTCTTACTCTTTAATATGAAAATGAGAAAAAAAGTTGAATTGTGTACCACTAATTAGAAATTAGCTTAGCCTACTTATGTTTTTCTTAATAAATCCACAAATTATACCTTCACTTAATTTTCCCCTAATTTATTTTTTTTTGTTTATGCGTTGAAAAGGAAATTGAATATTGTTCAACCCACTCTTTGAAATTAAAGGTGAAACTTTTGGAATTGGATTCTAGTTAAATAGTGCATAACCAACCACACACATAGAGCAAATTCCATTCCTGAAACGTCAAATACACAAATACGCAAATCAATCTCACACCTTAATAATTTATTTATTTTGAGGGTGACCTTAATATTCTTTGGTTTTGCTTTCCATACCATTAGATGCTTTTAGCAATTTAAACACTGGAATTAATTTGGAAGAGAAAGGAAATTGGTAGTTTTAACTGAACTGAATATGATAAAATTGAGCAACACTTAACTGTTTGAATTAATGTTAGGAAATTAACGAACGGAAAACCTAAAGAAAATAGAACGCTCACAAAAACGAATGTAAAACTTTTAACTTATAATGTAACTTTTATTATTATTTCCATATCATTTTTCGAATAATCCGATCAACAAACACACTTCATATAGTGTTAGACATTAACACTATATATGCATGGTATCCTAGTGTACCCACTTGCCTTTCAAATTTGTTAAAGTTTTGAACTGCATGTTACCCACACATATAGTGGTGGAACGAGAATTTCAATGCGGGTGAGGTTGAATTTGATGTTTATATATATATATTTAATTATATAGGGTGCTGAAAGACTATAATCGTCAACTTTTAAGCAAAATATATGGATTTTTTTTTTCAACAATTGGGGTGTTTTACATTTTTTTAGCCTGTATCTTAGTTCATCCCCTGCACACATATACTCGAAATAAGTGGACAAAAACGATGAAGGACGGATTTCAAGATCGTATTGAATGCATGCAACGGTGCATGTCTTATTTAATCAGAAACCAGAATTGCATTAAAATGTGTGCCTTGCTCACAATCCTATTCGTGCGTGTCTACTGAAAATAGTATTGATGTGATGAAAAGGAAGATTGAATATTTTCCAACCCACCCCTTGAAACGAAACTTTTGGAATCAGATTCTGAATAGAGCATAACCACACATATGGACGAATGGAAGAACTAATGAGAATCGAACATTCACAAAGCTAAGCATAAGCTGTAACTTAATAAGGCAAGTATACTTGGTTTTCGTTATCATTTTTCCAATGATAACGATCAACAAATAACGACGAACACACTTTAAGTTAAGATACATTAACCCTATGGTATCCGCAAGTTTTCCAAATATGCTAGGGTGAGAATTGTTACCCACATATGCTTCAAAATTGCGAATAAATGACTACTATGAAGTCATTTCAACAAAAAAAAAAAAAACTACTATGAAGGATTCAAGATTGTATGTCGTTGAGTGCATGTATGTATGTCTTATTTAAGTAGAATCAGAAACTGCATGCAAAACGGGTGCTTAATCTCTTGGGAGAATCATTGATTACTTAATTTCTAAAAATCCGGATTTTCAATTATTGTTTTAGATTTGGTACATATCCAGTAGCATCAAAGTTACTCACTCTTACTACTAGACACGGATCCTTGAAGACTCTGGATTAGGTGCCGAGAAAGAGCGGAAAGGAGATCTGCTACGCACAGAAGATGAGATCGAGGAGAGAGAACGTGTTTTCCCTTTTTCTAGAATTGCATTTCTCGTTAATTTGATAGAAGGTTGTTACATTTTTAGGAACTACTGACAGATAGAAACAGATTTACCAACGTACGAGACAGATAACCGGTAATAACTCTATTCTAGGAAGATATAACTACTAAGATGAAACCGAAATAACAACTAAAGACAAGGAAAACATTATTGAAAGGTATACTGGATCAAGTCAATCAATTCTAACTCACAAAGGCCTTTCTATCACCACGATTACATTGTTCCACAAGGCATGCATTGCACCCTCGCTTAAATGGTATGCATGCTTTGATATTTACAGTCTGTCAAAAAATTCCCGAAAACATTTCCCAGTAGTAGTTGTACGCTATTTCCAATCTTTGCGGATTAATAGTAGTTTTTGAACCAAATTTAACAATTATAAAGGTCAATTATGGGGAAGTTCTCAAGATCCAAAGTCTAAACAATTGAAGAGCACTTAATTACCTGGGGTTGTAAATTGGGCCAACCTTGTTGGCATATAAAGGAATCGAGTCGTTGACAGAATAGCGATGATTCGAATCATGCGAAACTGCTTGATTAGGAAATCAAAAAACAAGAAATATAACAAAGGTAGTCGCTGAAGATACAAGCATTTTCCTACATATTCAAGAAATTAACAGTAACTCAATTCATAAAGGCCTCGCTCGGTTCATATATATACTTGGGAGAAGTACATATAGTTGAATACCTTTGAATTGAACTGGATCCTGAATAAATAAACCTATGAATATAATTAAATTACCTGGAAAGAAACTGATGGAAAGAATTCACCCTTAATTGCCGATTTTCACGATATCATCCATTCGATATATCAATCATAGTATTTCAAGAATTTTGGTCTAACTGATTAGTTGCTCCTCTAACTCGATGCAGCTCAGCTTTTTAAATCACCATAAACAAAAAATCTTGTTAATTCTAGTTAAACATTTGAACTAGTGAAGAAAAACGGTGATATATACTTTTCTCGTATTTTGCCAGTTGCCACATTTTGTTGAAAGCAAGAAGATGCTAAATCGCCGTTAAAAATATATACTCGGTAAAGGCAATCAATTAAAATAAAAAAGTTGTAGCTAACTAAAACTTCTGAGGATTTTATTTATCCTTATGTTGAACACAAAATAATATTCCCTCACACCTGAACAAGTGAACATTCAAATTAGGAGAGAGATGTGTACCACAGAATTTCTTGAACAAATTTTATTTTTCCTTAGAGTGTATGAGCATGGCGGAAACAAGATGATTTTTGTGGGACCGTGGTGTAAAAAATATGTCGAATAGAAGATAAAATAAATAATATCTAATACAAAAATAATACAAAAATAAAGAATTTTTTCTATATTTAACATAACATAAAATAAATATGAATATAAGACAAATGGTATTGGACAATAAAATATTTTTTTTAGTAATATTTGTTTGAGAAAATATAATGGCCATTTACGAAATTTGGTAATTTTAAGGGAAAAAACATAAACTTTTAGAAAAAAATAAGTAACATGATTTGAACTCCTAAACTTCCACTATCTTAAAACCAATTTTACCACTATACCAACAACTATTTTATTTAATTAGCGGGACCATCAATGTATATATGCTAATTTTTTTTAAATTACACGTATAAAAAAAATAAAAAAAAATTAAAAATCGCCGTCGGGGATGGCCACGGCCACCCCCAGCCACCCTCTAGGTCCGCCCTTGTGTATGAGTATTAATAGTGTTCAAATGTTTTTACAAGACACTAATAGCATCATGTTAACGATCTCATGTAGAAATAGTCTCTTTAACCAAGTCCAAGTCAAATCAGCTTATAGTTAATATAGATCTAAGACAATTTTGATTAACACGAATATTTTAAAGTTTTTTTTAATAACCAGTTTTAACATCGAGGCAGTATTATTTTCGCCTTCACCGTGTCATATGAGTGTACTTCAAGTAAGTCCATTTCCGGGAAACTACATACAAAAGAAAGTTCATTTACAAATGATACATACAAATGAGCTACAAAGCTGCAAATTGTTTGTGAAACATTCTTCTTTTATAATCGCAAGCGTTCATTACACTAATCTAATTTTGACCGTCAAATACATATAAGCTTGCTTGATTTCACATTTTTTTTTAATAAGATGTCATTTTCAATTGCAGAACATTTACTTTTCATAATTTAAACACTAGTTGCAAGTAATGACGTTTTGGAAATGTTTTTTTTTTTTTTTTTTTCGGTGAGGTCGAATACTGATAATTACTACTCCTGTAACAGTATAAAATAGGAGTAAAATGAAGGAGTTTCAAGTCTTCCCAATTTTCCTAAAAAGATCTGCTTTTGAATAAGACAAAATATCACTCATCTTTGTTGTGACCGGTTTATACCTTGGTGGATGTACTAATTTTCAGTATACTGCATCTAGCCCACTGAGCTGTGTGTACATCGACATTAATAAGTAAAAAAAGTGTAAAGATACTCAAAAAGACCAATGGAGTAACTTCCCAGCTAGGCAAGTAGCAATTTCACCCAACATAAGAGAATAACCACATAAGCAACTTCAACTTCATTTGATAGCGTTACATTCACAATTGCACATATTAATCCGTAACTCGATACTTCTTCTGGATCTGAACCTTAGGGTGTTATTGAGAAGAAAAATATATATATACTTACAGTAGAACATAATGAGAACATGATTTCTTTTGACTTCCTGTACTGTGATTTTTCTCTTTCCCCTTCCATGGTAGATGTAAAAAATAAGAAAGAGCAAGTTTGTGTTTGTTACTTCGAAAACGGAAACGCGTCCTAATTATAGTTTATGATTTACGAAACTGAAGCACGAAGCCACACGAAAACTAGAAATGTGAAACACGACAAAAATGAAAGAAAAAACAGAAAACTGAACCGGGAAGAGAGAAAAGCGTTTTTTGATAGGGGAAATGATTTTCCAGTAACAATGACTTTAACTTTACAGAACTGTTTTAGACGAAACTTATTCCAACATTATTCAAGGGAGGGGTATTTCTTCAGTTGTCGCATAGAAACTTATGAATGTCTTTAACAAGAAGTAAAATAGATAGATTTATTTTACTGGAATGAAAATTGCATATTAACATCAGAGACGATAAATCTTCAATATCTTAAAGGAATGTTCACAAGAGAGAGAACTCAAGGGAAGACATTTTTGCATAAGGCAGTAACAACTTATGGTGGTGTAACCGGGGATAACCGGATAGGCAGAAATTCACAGATTTTGTTAACAAGGGGGGGATGAATGTAAGTAAAATTGTAACATTTTAACAAAAAAAAACATGGTCAAAATAGGACGTTTACATAAACGGGGGCTATACAAAATTGTACTCAGGTTGGTTTCTCCCACTACAGCTAAAACCTTTATAAATTGGTGCTTAAGTTGGCAACATTCAATGAAACATTATGTATGTGTCGTAATACAACAACTCACAAGTAGATTGTAGGGGGAAAAGTCATAATCTCTTTTGGTATAACCGTCTATAAATTTTAGCACCCTCCAGTTCTGCGTGGATTTCTCTTTCAGTTCTTATTCCCATTGGATTACCTAGTAACCACCCATCTTTATCACAGGGAAAACAAGGGCCAATTTCGTCAATGTGTACAAGGTCGTGTGAAGCAGCATCAAACTTTTCTCTCATCTCCAGTGCCACTTCAAGCACATCAGACTGAATAAATACCTGCTAACAGTTCCATGAAACAAGAAAAAAAATCAAAAACTACTTGTACAGTTATATAAGGTACACAAACTTAAGACAGTACAGAATGATGTTTTAACACTTGGGTGGATATTTAGCCACCCTGTATAACACAAAATATAAGCACATTGTGAGCATAATGATATACCTGTCCTCCGGGCATGACTCTCTCCACAATAGACTCCACCAAAGGCGATTGCAGCACCCTTCTTTTGTGATGTCTTTTCTTGAAATAAGGGTCTGGACACTAAATAAAGAAAAAAAATCAAACTTAGCATCCTTCATTAAAACTGAAAGTGCATCTTCAAACAACGAAAAGTAAAATTCAAAAGATTACGGGTTGGACTCACCAAGATAGAAACCAGCATTATAGGCCCAGGGTACGTGGCAAGAAGTTGTTTAAAGGAAATAGTGGCATTCGCAAATATGAAATGCCTATTAAGAAAATATTATTCAAATTCTTTCTCAATTTGGAAACAAGACAGTATTCAAACTTTGAAAACCTTACGTATTGCACAACGCCAGCTCCTCAACCCAGTACTGAGCTCGCTTGACTAACTGCAAAATAGGATAAAATTCATCAGAGCTCTTATATAGAAGTTAGCCGGTGGTCTTGTTACGTTGCAGCTTTCCGACTCAGTTTTTTCGCATCTCCTCCCCCCTTTAACATGTGGACTACATTTTGTTGATCAGCTTAAAACACTAGATTTTTTGGGTTCTTTAGCCTGGAAAAGCTATAAGCTTGCAAGTTTCAGTTTTCTTTTCATTCTTGCATTGCTTTTGTTTGGAATATCAGTTACCACGCCAATAAACCAGACATTCTAGGAGTTGCAGTAATGTCATTAGTACAACAGTTTAATTGGTTTTGCCTTTTTGTTTTGTGCTAAATCGATTAAACCCTACTTAATTCATTACACTACAAGATCGTAACTTTTTTCTCGACCCAAAAGATGGAACTTATTTACTTAGAAGCTACAACCAAACAAGCCCTGTTACAGTAAAAAACCCACTCAATATGATATATTCATGTACCTTTTGGCGTATTTCCAGACCCAAATAGTTATTGGAAGTCGGATTTTGTTTTGCAAGCCACAAAATAAACCTGCCACTACCTGCGATAGTGTTCGTAATTAGAAGCGATTCAAATACTATATACAGTCAACCTCTACCAAACTACACATTGTAACACCTCAAGGAAAGAGAAAAAAATGCACAACATCATAAGCAAAGTTGTTTCTCTCACCACTTCCTACATCCACCATAAGTGGCAATCTCGGATCCTTGTAAACCTCATTCCAATTCGGCACGGGTGTCGGCTCCTAGCCAAAATAAGAGGGAATATACATACATCTTCGGTTAGCAAGCTTTTCTTTGCCAAGCAAAAAGAAGCTAGCTACATTCGGCAAAAATACAATCCACGTAACAGAAAAAAATGATAATGAAAGGAGATAAAAGAGACAGAACTCTGAATTGGTCACTAAGAGGATTGACATGCTGACGTATTCGAACATGACCCAAATCCTGCAACAAACAAACACTAATCATTTCATGCACAAGCCACATTATTTTGTCAAATGAAGGTATCAGGAACCAAAAAATATAGGGAGTAAAAAGTTAAAAGGATTTGGGCACCTGCTAAAGAATCGAAGCTACTACATTGAAGGAGGAACACAATGGGCTATTACTTGATTCCGTATAAATTGTTTTTTTTTTTGGAGCTACTTAATTTAAACAATTTTTTTTACATTATAGTTAATTTAGTGCCATTCTTTTTATTCATTTCTTCCAAACATCAATCATCTTCTCTAGATTATCAGTATTGACTTAAACCAATGCACTCGTAAGAAAAACCGAAAAAAGATGTTTACTGCCAATGAGACCTTTGGATCTTTGTGGTTTTGACCCAACACGTTCACAAGTAATCACAAATTTAAGCTTGAGCTAATTGCAAAGATAGTAACAATAATTTCGAAACAAGGACTTTCATGAACAATAACGGGAGTCGCGTTTCAGTTTCTTTCCGGTACCCATCGAACCTATCATCATAATTTCCAACCAATAAATAACAATTGTGAGTGTTTTCTATTTGGAGGTTTACTGGTTTAGCCAATTTAAGAAAACTCGAAAAAACTTTGTTTTGTACTGTATAAGAAATCGTCTTAAAAAGATCCAGGCCTAAAACATCATACCCATTAAGTTGTGGTTGTCGACTTGTTTCGCAAACACACAAGGTAATTGTACCTTTTTATGCTTTATTCATTTAAGTAACAAAAAAAAAAAAAAACTCGATACGCCTTGAATATACTTGCGAACTTCACCAGGAAAAAAACCCCGTAACTTACTAAATGCTACTACCATTGAGAAATGCACAAGAAAATATATATTGGATAAAATTAGGCTATGTTTGGTAACAGATTTGTTGGTCCAAAATCAGATTTTAAAAATCTGTTTTGAGAATCCATTTAAAAGCTTGATTTTAAAAATCTGGATTTTAAAGATTTTCAGAAGCTGAATAATCTGACTTGCCAAACACCCAAACAGACTAAAAAAATCTAAAATCCAAAAATCTACTAAAAAAATCTGTTGCCAAACGGACTTTTAATCATATCCCAAACATTACCTGGAATACATAGACAAATATGGACTAAATTACCTGGTAAATTAATATAATTTTAATGAACTAAATTATATGGTAAGTTGCAGTATATTTTGAACATATGAATTAAATTACATGGTAAATTGATATAGGGAGTATAATTTTAATATATGAACTAAATTATATGGTAAATCGTAGCATATTTTTAACATATGAACTAAAATACAATGATACATGGTAAATTGGAGTATATTTTTAACATATAAACAAAAATACAATGATACAAGATAAATTGGAGTATAATTCTTTTATTCCAGCACTTCATATACTTATACTCACCAACTACTATAATCTATAGATGCATAAAAAAATTAAAATAATACTAAAAAAAAAAAAACAAAAAAAATTAGTACCTCTGAGGTTTTGTCAGAGAGATTAAGTTCAGCATATTCTAAGGCGACGAGCTCGGGGCTACTTAGAGAAACTTTTTGCTCCCCTTTAGCGACGGAAAACGCTATTTGGTCACTAAATCGGCGACGAAACTGAGATATAGAGTAAATGGGAAAGGGTTTAGCGACGAAACGAGAGGAGAAGATTAAACAAAGGGTCTCTCGCGCCATTATATATATATATATATATATATATGTATGTATATTTATTTAAGTCTGTATTTCTTAAACCTTTGAGAGCTTTGAGGGAGAATATATAATTTCTAATTTAGACCTTATGTTTTGAAAAGTAACTTATAGGGTGTGTTTGACAACAAATTTTTTTTTAGCTCATTTTTGGTTTTTAGATTTTAAAGAACACATGAGTGTTTGGACAATCATAATATTTAGCTTTTGAAAAGAATATTTTTAGCCTAAAAAGGCTAAAAAATACAAAATCTAGATTTTGTCTGAATTTTTTAAACAGATTTTTAAAATATGATTTTTGACCAAATAATCTGTTGATAAGATCTACAAACGCTTCAACACATTTGCTCGTCAATTTTGCTCGGTCTAATGGAAGTAACACTGCTCTAGTAGACACGCCTAACCAACTACGGTATATTATTTTTTGTCAAATTCTTTAACTTCAAATTTGTTTATTATAAAATAAATAAATTACTTGCCAAACGATGGCTTTTTAGGGAGAAAATATTATTTCCAATTTAGACCCTATGTTTTGGAAAGTAACTTATAATACCGGCCTTTTTCGTGTTTTAGATCCTAAACTTACGGCAACTTTTTCTTCTTCTTCTGATTTTGTTTATTTAGTAGTAGAATGTTGAAATTAGGAATAAGTTTCTTCAGACATTCATCCAAGCGTAATCCGGTTTGGGAAAGTGAAATAACCTGGGATTTACGAGAAAGCTTGAGACGTTACATTGTTATACTTTTTAGTTTTTGTGCTTGTTTAAATGTGTGGATGTGTTCTGCAAGTTGTTACATTGTTTTGAAACATTTCAATGATCCCAGACTCCATATACATTGTTTCGCAAAAGATAAGAATTAAGAAGGGTGTGACAAGTAGTCCAGTACCACTCAAAAGCTTCTGCCATGTTAGCTCCGACTTCAAATTTTCATCCACTTTCATTGGACAAGAAAATATCAACTTTTAATCATTTTTGCCCCCAAAATAATATTTTCAGACCGTCAACCGAGTCTCAACCCGCTTTTTTGGCTAGCCAAAGGATCGGGTGTGACCTCACACAAGAGTTTCGTTTCTTTGTTTGTGCATAGGTGTTTTAATTCATTTTCTTTGGCTAATTGGGGGCTAAAACTCTGGAAAAAGAAAAGCCGAATCGGAAAAATAAGTGATGTTGGAAGTTGAGTATTTTTGAAAGTATTGTGGAGCTGATATCTCCTATCCTGTCATGTTCTTTTGGGAAACATTACGTAATGGATATTAAGCTTAAAAGCTTGATCCACAACTCACTATTTCTATCAACAAGTTGTATGTCACTCAAAACGTTTCATTATTCTAAAAAAAGCTAAATAGTATGATATATACGATCTCTTGGCGGCTATAGATTCGTTTATGTCAAAAGGCGTTTTACAGTTGCATGTATGAGCAACTTTATTTGGTAAGGAGTACAAAGATATGTAGATTGGAAACACTTGATATTCGTGTAATCCAAAGGTTTCAACTCCCAAACACATGTTTATGTGAAAAACATGCATATGTACACTTCAAGAAACTTTACATTTAGACACAAATTATTTGGACACGATCAAAATTTGTCTCCAAATAATAATTTTTAGGGGCAAAAATAATTGTTTAGAGTTGAAAATATTTTTTTGGTTCTAAAATGTAATATTTAGAGATCAAAATTAGAAAAATAATTGTCTCAAAATATAATAAGGCCCCTCAACTACATTAGCCCTAGGTAGCCACGGATACAAACAAATTTACTGCGAATTAGACTAACACAGCAAACATCTAATGGAGAAAAAAAATCAAGGGGGGCCTAATTATAAAAACGCTAATATTCCTACAAAATTTCTTAAGTCAATGATTTCAACATTTTATTATTAATTACTTGAAAAAAATGATTTCCGTGTTTTATAAATTTTTGGGAATTTAATTGTTTATTTGGCGTTATTTGGCATTTTAAAGAGAGATAATTCAAAAATATAAATGTTTACTTTTTTCAAAAAAAAAGTTATAAATAATTAAAATCAGTGATTATTAAAAAAATGATAAAAAAAAATCAATGATTTATTAACAAAACAATGTAGCTAGTGTTTGGCACGTCATTTTTAATAATTCCGTCATGAAATTTAATATATACTTCTCCATTGATGGATGAAATTCCTTGACTACTTTAGTGAGACATTGATTAGTACCTCATCTGCTTCGAAGAGTCCCACTGATTGTGTGAAATCGGATGCCTTCGAACTTCGATGCCGAATGCACTTTATAGTATTAATTGCAATTTTTAAGAAGATAACCAAAAGAATCCTATAATAGGAAAAAGGGATAAATAACAACTATACAAAACGGAGGTAGCAGTATACATAAAGGAAACAACACACCAAAAGAAAAGGGAAATACTAACATTGGAAAATATGATTACATTTTTCCAACTCCAAGGCCATTCTCAAGAATCTCAACACCAATCATGTAGCAGCTGATTGATACGTGTGCTTGATCACTCATGCCCTTTTTATTTTATTTTTTTGGTAAGTAGGTTACTCACACTTGATCGTCCGATATATGTAATGAACAAAGAATAACGACGTATAGACATGTTTGATAGTTGATAGAAGTAATATACGCAGTACCCGAAAATAATCAAGACACATGTTCCGCCATTAATAAACGATCTGTAAAACAGACATACTAGTTAGCTAAAACTAAGTAAAGACATTGCCACGGGGATTTTATAGGTTTTACATTAGTAATATCGACCCCAAAATGAATCGAAAATACATCTAAGATACTTGAAGTCATTAGTTGGATGTGCAAACCATGTTTTGAAAATTTGCTTCATATCCCTTCAATGCTTGCTTTTGCTCTTAGGCCAAAGAAAAAAATTGTTTTTGAAAAGCTCAAAACGTGTATGGGTTTGTTTATGTACATGACTGTTTACACTCCAAAAAAAACAACAAAACTCAAAGCTTATGTCTTGGTGAATCTATTGCACAAACACTTGGTTACGCTTTTGAAATTTAAAAAACTTTTTGTATTCTAAATAAGTGTCTACTGCAACTTAGACTTGCAAAACTCGTTTATCTAAATTGACTAAACGGGTATTTTTGAAACTTAATCATATAATTTAAGATTTAAAAATTTGATTTTGGCAATTTAGATACTTGATTTTTGCAAGTTAAAGTTGCACGCAGTTTCGTAGTGGACATTTATTGAGGGATAGAGGGAGTATATATTAATGTTAGCATCATACCCAATTAGTCCCTTCGAGCTGGCTGTATAAAGAAATTGCTGAATAACCTGCAATGCCTGATGTAATTACATATAAGACAACCATTGTAGTGGTGAAAGCTCCTCGGCTATAAGGATGAACTATTCCTAATACTGCGAGTATTATGATGAGTAACAAACTGCATTGATAAAAATAAACATGGAAATAAGTCTCACCGTTATTTTTTTCACATGCTTATGTAGGAATTAGAAGAATCTGAAAAGAACATACGTACAGAACAACTAATTGCGTTCCACAGCCAACAACAGCAGCCAGCAGAGACTTATACATTGGATAGCAAAAAACATCACCATGGAGGCTTTTCCATCCCTTTGCCTCCTGATTTTCACCAAATTCTGCATCTTTGGCATGCCTTTATGAAAGAAAAGAAAAGGTAAACAGGAGAAATTATAAAACTTATGGAATAGAGTATTTGCCAATTTATAATAAGTCCGTAGTTGGCTTACTTGTTGATATCATTTTTGAGCGTCTGTATACAAAGTTTCATCCCATAAGCAAATAATATGGGAAGAGGTAAAAAAGAAGCAATAAGAGAAAACCACTGAGGTTTAAGACGATTCGGGGACAGTGCATTTTCCATCCTCTTATTGAATGTAACATTTGTATCTATCCAATCTACACTATACCCAAATTTTACTTCAACCTCTTTATCTTCTGTTAAGTCCACAAATACAAATTTGTTTGGATGAGCATGGATCTCGATAACATGATCTTTATTGTAAGATACTGTAAAATATATATGATCAATGAGTAGGTATCTTTTGTTGATTTTTTCACCGAATAAGATCCATACTGGTAAATCGTCATAGTAAAGTTGAATGTAGTAGTTTTGCGCAACTGCTATTCGGAACTTCTTAACTTCTTTTATGGTTAGATTTCTTGAACATGCAACGTCATAAAATTTGTCTACACGGAAGTCGAGTTTATATGGAGATGGAAAAAGGCGATCTCCATTTAATGTTTCACTGAAAGATTGCTTCTTCTCTTTCTCATGATCTGGCGGATTGAAACAATGCAGAAATTAATACTCCTAACTCGGTAATAATCATTGAAAAATAATTTTTTTAAGAGTGTTGGCAAAGAAGAGACCTGAGTAACAGAATTGGTAATCGTAATATGTGTATGTTTCACTGCATAGTAGATCAAGAGAGAGAAAAATTATAACACTTGACTAAATTTATGTTAATCAATCATAAACATGAATCTTAAGAAAAAGGTATCTAGATCAGTGTTTTAAATAGCGTTGCTATATAGCGATTTGCGGTGTATTTTTTTTGCCTAAATATGCACTAAACTTTAGAATATATAACAAAAAAAAAAAAGAAATGTATAGTTATATTAGATAGTAATAAAATAAAATCAAAAAAAAAATTATTGTTGGTGAGTTGGTCTGCTGAAAATTACAGCACTGTCTTAACCATCTAGACTGCAGACACTTTTATGAAAATTGCACAATATATATTAATTATTTAGATCCGCTGTTTTTTTTTTAACTCGCTATTTACGCTTTTGGTCCAGAATTTCGCGCTTTTTGCGTTTTTGGTCCCCTATAGCGCGATTTTAGCGCAATTTCACCCAAAATCGTGATTTTTCGTTGCGTTTTTTACCAAAAAAACGCTATTTCGCGCTACGTAGCGCTATGTAGCGCGAATTTTAAAACAGAGATCTAGATGATATATAATAACCAGAAAAACAGGTATCTAGGTGATTTATAAGAGCAAACTTCTAGAAATAGGGATTCTTTTTAATTCAATGTGTAAGACTTTAATTAAACAATCCAATACCTAGAAAAAAAAATGTTTCAATCCTTTTGGATACGAGTTAAAGATTCTTCCGTTTAAGAAAAACATGGTTTTCGTCCTGTGAACTAAAAGTGCCTCATGTAAATTTTGGATTTACAACAATATTGTTTGGTTGCAGCTTTTAAGCACAACGTTTTTTGTTCTACTTTGCTCATAAGCTGAAAATAGTTGACAGTCTTAACTTTTTCTGACCAGAGTCCAGAGTGATCCAAAAAGTTAATTAGACTTGGTAAACAAATCATATTTCCTAAACAAAAAACAGCAGCAAATTAAGCCCATAGTATATTCACAAGTCGGATCGCCAATATATTGCTCACATGGAATGTCTATATATACTGCCCAAATTATTCCTAAAGACATGAATGGAGTGAAAATGAAAAATGACAAAGAAGAACAAGCTGCATAAGTATACAATCTATCCATTCACGAAAGAAAAACGAATAAACTGGACTAGTTATAACAGTCTGTTGAAAACTATCATCAAATCTCCCAGTAGTAATTGCAAGCGATCTCCAATCTCTGCAGATTGAAGTTGGTCTTTGAACCTAATCTAGCAATTCCCAGAAATTTAAATCATCCTTTTTAGAGAAAGTGCTCAAGAAATCAAGATCGGAAGTCTAAACAATTGAAACATTTAAGTACCTTGGGTTGTAAATCGGGCCAACCTTGTTACCATATAAAGGAATCGAGTCGTTCAAAGAATAGCGATGATCTGAATCGTGCGAAATTACTTGATTTGGACACCATAAAATAAAAAATAAAACAAGGGCAGTCACTGAAGATTCGCCCATTTTCCTATCCATTAATAAAACAAACCATAGGTTAAATTATAGAAGTCCCAACTCCCAAGCTATTGGTTCCAACTTGCAGAAGTAATTAACTTGAATGCCATTTTATTGAACTAAACTACTAAAAAATAATTATAATATGAATGAAGTTAGGTGCAATATTAAATAAAATTAACCAGATGGACCGATGGAGAACCATTCACCGTTAATTATAGATTCACATCAACTCATACAATTACTCACAGTATGTCATCATTTTGGGGCTAACTGCATTAGTTTTTTCTCCAAGTTTATGCAACTCAGTGTTGAATTGTGTATCCAAATGTATTTTGGCCATGTTCACTAAATTATCCCACATCACTAAAAATTATAATAAGACCCACTATGGGTTCTATATATGCCCCACCTATCTTATATTTTAATTATCACATATTTGAAAGAGAATATTATAGCGAGAGAGTTTTATTTGTGACAGAACCATAGATTTGTGATCAAGGCAGATTACGTTTATAATCCTCCTTATAATATATATAAACGCCACGTGCAGCGGCCCGGAGACGTAGTCATTGTTGGGTGAACTCCGTTATCAAATTGAGTGTGTGCGGTTTGTATTTCTTTCTTTCTTTAAGCTCGCCTGATTTTCTAACAAATGGTATCAGAGCCCGAGGTTTGCAGAACTAAGGTCGAAGATCGAAAGGAAGATCGATGGCGAAAGAAGACAGAACCGCACATGGGATCGAGAAATTCGACGGAAAGGACTTCGCATTTGGAGAATGCAAATAGAGGATTATCTGTACGGGAGGAAGATGCATCAGCCACTTCTTCTCGAGGAAAGGCCGACCACGACCACCGAGGAGGCGTGAAAACTCTTAGACCGACAAGTGTTGGGAGTGATCCGACTAACACTATCTAAGAGCGTGGCACATAACGTCGCAAGAGAGACGATGACGATGGAGATGATGAAGGTCCTCACCGACATGTATGAAAAACCATCCGCAAACAACAAGATACATCTCATGCGTAAGTTGTTCAACCTACGCATGGCTGAGAACACACCTGTCGCAAACCATGTGAATAAATTCATCGACACCGTAAATTAGTTGAATGCGGTCGAGATACATTTTTAAGACGAGGTAAGAGCCCTAATACTGCTAGCCTCTCTACCGAACAGTTGGGAGTTCATACGAGCTACTGTCAGCAACTCAATTGGAAAGGAGAAACTGACTTACAACGGCATCCGAGATCAAATACTCGCTGAGGAACTCAGAAGACAAGATATGGGTGAATGCTCAAATGATGGAGCAGCCTTGAACGTCGGTTCAAGTTACCGGGGTAAGGACAGATTGGACAAAATAAGTCGTTCGAAATCGAGAGGTAGAAGAGGGCAAATTCGAGGTGGCAAAAATAGCGATCGAAGCAAGAAGAATCTCCGATGCTATAACTGCCAGGGTATGGGGCACTTCGCCCATGAGTGCAAGCAGCCGAAGAAGGAAACCGGCAGATGTCATGTGGAAAATGTTGCGAGCGACGAGGATTTGGGTGACTATTTAATGCTTGCCGTACAGAGAAATATAGATTCGTGGATTCTAGACTATGGGACATCATTTCACACGACCTCTCAGAATGATTTATTCAAAAATTACATTACGGGTAATTTCGGTAAAGTGTATCTAGCCGACGGAGAAGCATTGGATGTTGTTGGAATGAGCAATGTGAAGATTCGCATTCCAAACGGGTCAGTATGGAAGCTGGCGAAAGTGAGCCATGTTCCGAGGTTGACCAAGAATATGATTTTAGTACGACAACTCGATATAGAGGGACACTCCATTTCGTTTAGCAGTGAAGCTTGGTAAGTTTCACTAGGAGCTATGGTGATAGCACGAGGGAGCAAAGCCAGTACATTGTACATGACGACCGATGATGAATGTATAATTGCGGCAGCTATGTCGCAAAATTGCTCTGAAATGTGGCATAAATGTTTAGGTCATATAAGTGAGAAGGGGATGCATGTGTTAGCAAAAGACAGTAAACTTGCAGGCTTGAAGTCTATCAACCTCAACATATGTGAAGGTTGCATCTTTGGGAAGCAAAAGAAGGTAAGCTTCCAGAAAGGTGGAAAAGCTCATAGGGAGGAAAAGCTAACACTTGTCCACTCCGATGTATGGGGGCCATCTCCGGTAACCTCACTAGGAGGATCTCAGTACTATGTGACCTTCATCGATAATTCGATGAGGAACACATGGATCTACTTCTTGAAACACATGTCTGAAGTGTTTAAGAAATTTCAAGAATGGAAGGCCATGGTCGAAATAGAGACCAGGAATAAACTGAAATGTTTGAGGTCCGATAACGACGGAGAGTACATTGATGCGAATTTCATAGAGTTCTGTGTACAAAGAGGCATTCGAATGGACAAGATCATCCGAAGAACGCCACAACAAAATGGTATGGCCGAGAGAATGAACCAAATAATCAATGAGCATGCTAGGAGTATGTGGCTGTAAAGTGGGCTACCCAAAGCCTTATGGGCATATGCAGTAAGCACAGTGGTTATCTCATTAACCACGTGCCCTCAATGTCATTAGAAAACAGAATTCCCGAGGAAGTCTGGATAGGAAAGCCTATCTCTTATGAACACCTGCGAGTGTTTGGTTGTCTGTCATATATCCATGTCTATATAAACGAGCGTACCAAACTTGACTCGAAATCCAAAGTTTGTTACTTTGTGGGGTACGGTGGAGCTGAGTTCGGATATCGCTTCTGGGATGGTCAAACAAAGAAGATCATTCGCAGTAAGGATGTCATCTTCAACGAAAGCATTTTGTACAAAGATCGACAAAATGTGATGGTGGAAGAACACGCGCTCCCGTCCGAGGAAAGTGGTATAGTCGACATGAATGCATTTCCAAGAATGGAGTTGGAAGATAACGCTGAAGATGAGCCAGTGGTGCTCGACAACCTACCAGCACATGCTGAAGAGGACGAGGAGTTACCCCAAACTACTCAACCTGAATTGGGCCGAGGTCATCGCGAAAGGAGACCTACTGTCCGATAATCTCCTTCCATGCATTTCATACTACTCAATGATGCAGGCGAGCCCGAGAGTAGAGAGGAAGCCCTGAAGCTGAAAGACTCGAGCAAGTGGGAGCTCACCATGAAGGATGAGATGAAGTCACTAAAAGAGAATGTGACTTGGTAGTTAGCCGAACTTTTCAATGGGAAAAAGGGCACTTAGTAACAAATGGGTGTTCCGACTAAAGGAAGAACAAGATAACTCGAAACGGTACAAGGCACGATTAGTAGTCAAAGGGTTTCAGCAAACGGAAAGATTTGACTACACTGAGATCTTTTTTCCGGTCATAAAGTTGATGACTGTTCGGCTATTGTTGAGCATTGTTTTAAATGAGAATCTTCATCTTGAACAGTTAGATGTGAAAACTGCTTTTCTCTATGGAGATCTTGAAGAAGAAATTTACATGCTACAACCTGAAGGTTTTGCCAAAAAGGGAAAAGAGAGTTTGGTCTGTAAACTAAAGAAGAGCTTGTACGAGTTAAAACAAGCACCACGGCAGTGGTATAAAGAGTTTGACAGTTTCATGGTGGGTACCGGTTTTGAAAGAAGTGATAGTGATCACTGCTGTTTCGTGAAGAGATTTGAGATTTCTTCATGCGTCATTCTACTTCTGTATGTAGATGACATGTTGCTCGCCGGGTCGAGCCTTGTAGAAATTAACAAGGTGAAGCAACAGTTGACGAAAAACTTTGAGATGAAGGATTTGGGTGCCGCAAATCAGATCCTCGGTATGAGGATTTCCCAAGGAAGGGATGAGTCTTTGTTTCTATCTCAAGCCGAGTATGTGAAGAAAGTGTTGGCTCAGTTTAGCATGAGTGATGCCAAGACTGTAGGCACACCCCTAACCGCACACTTGAACTTGTCGAAGGAACAATCACCCTCGAAAGAGGAAGGAAAGGATAGTATGTCGAACATACCCTACGTTTCAGCAATTGGTAGCTTGATGTACGCTATGATGTGTACAAGACCGGACATTGCCCACGCAGTGGGAGTTGTCAGTCTTACATGAGTAAACCGGACAAGCACCATTAGAAAGCTGTGAAGTGGATATTGAGATATCTCCCGGGTACTGTGAGTTCAACATTATGTTTCTGAAAGACCTCGGTAGGCCTGCACGACTATGTTGATGCTGACATGGCTGGTGATCTCGATATCCGAAAGAGCACAACGGGATGTGTTTGTACCTACGGTGGTACTGCTATGAGTTGAACATCTAAGATGCAAAAGATCGTTGCACTGTCAACCACAGAGGCTGAGTACGTCGCGATGACGGAAGCAAGCAAAGGGATGATTTGGTTGCAAGGTTTCTTAGAGGAGCTCGGTCAGAAAACCGACAAGGGAGTTCTGCACTGTGATAGTCAAAGTGCAGTTCAGATAGCTAAGAATCCTGTATTCCATTCATGCACCAAACACATACAGATCCGTTACCATTTTATCCGGGTTGTTCTAGAAGATGGAATTTTCGTGCTAGAAAAGATTGAGTGCGCTAAGAACCCCGCCGATATGCTAACTAATGCTGTTACAATCGACAAACTGAGGTTATGTACGACCTTAGTAGGACTCCGAGCTTGAGACTCAGGGTTGCCACTACACTGGAAGTATGGGTAACTCGCTGACGATGGAAGAGTACTAATTACTATACAAGGATACCGATGGGAGCATTCTGCTCGGGAGAGTACAGTGAGTTTGATGGTCGGGGATAATCACAGTTCTTTTGAAGCACTCGACATTTGACTCCAAGTGGGAGATTGTTGAGTTGTGGAGCCAAATGTGTTTTGGCCATGTTCACTAGATTATCCCACATCACTAAAAATTGTAATAAGACCCACTATGTGTTCTATACATGTCTCACCTATCTTGTATTTTAATTATCACATATTTGAGAGAGAATATTATAGCGAGAGAGTTCTAGTTATGAGAGAAACATATCTTTGTGATCAACCTAGATTACACTTATAATCCTCCTTATAACATATATAAGCATCACGTGTAGCGGTCTAGAGACGTAGCCATTGTGTTGGAAAAATTGTAGGAAAACATGTTTTTAAACATGGTTGTTCCAAGTGGTCAGCGACCATCTTTGAGTCAATTTTCGATGTGACTACTCAGTTTTTCTGAGTCCATACTCAAAGCGTTTGAGTAGCTCGTACGACGAGCTTCGCAACGGTATATCGCATGACCTATTCGGAGGAAGGGTGTGAATGATAATTGGACTCGAAGGTTGGTACTCGAAAGAGGAAATAAAGTCAATGCTGGAAAATGAGAAAAGAAATGAGATTTAACCCATGAGGGTTATCCCACATTGGAAAATCATGAGTGATTTTTACAATATATATATACTAAGGTATCCCATGTGGATATTAAGTAGTGTGTCCACATACACATGTGTGTATTGTGTACCACACATGGGCTTGCTCGACGGGCGGGCTTGCTCGACGGGAGGGCTTGCTCGACGGGAGGGCTTGCTCGTTGGGTTTCTAGCTCAACGGAAAAAGTGCGCCTGTTCGGGTTTCACCTGTTCGGGAAAAGCGTGCCTGTTCGGGAAAAGTGCGCATGTTCGGGAAAAAGTTTCCAGCAAAGCTGTAACTGTTGCAATAAATATGAATTCATTGCAAAGTTAATACTGCAGTTTCGAATTTCGAAAACTGACAGTAGTAAAGTGACTTTAATGGCTGAGATACTCAGCAAGCCTATAAATAGGCAGACCCCCCACATGTCAAAGAAAACATTCATAACATTCTGAAATCAAACACAGCAGCATATATCATCTCTCAAAAATCAGCATTACATTTTAGAACCAGAGAGAATCACCCACCAACAGCTCGACCTTGACTCGTCGCCAGTTTCCGGCGAGTCATCCGAGACGTTTTACCTTGAGATCGAAGCGCCAACGCAACCAGAAACATCAAGATGGTTGGGCGAATATTGGTTAAGGGCATACTGTTAACAGTAGTCTCGTCTAATTGTTTATTTCTATTCTGTCCATTTATTTTTCGCACTTAAATTCTGGTTTTTATATTATGTCCTTTCAATTCAGTATTTTAATTTCAGTATTTTAATTTTATGTACTTAGCTGTAGCTTTTCTATGCTGTTGTACCTTTCTGTAATTAGTTTAAAGTTCTTTTTTTGTTGTAATTACTATTCTGTAATTTATTTCAGTAATTAGAATAGTTTCAATTCAGTCCTGTTATTTCAATTTAAAACAGAACAGTCCGGCTGTTAAGTTTATACTTTCCAGTCCGGCAGTTTCTATTAATTGCAAATCAATACATCAGATTATTAATTAATAATAATCTGAATAACGTTTGCTTTTATTTATATTCAGTACCTACATGTTGTAATCAGTTTATTCTATTCCAATTGGAAATTAATAAAGATTACACTGGCTTTGTTTAATTATTGTTTAGTCATTTAATTATTGTTAATTGTTATTTCGTACACGGAAACCAACAATCTTAACCGATAGTCTGTTGTTTCTTTCGTGTATTAATTAATACAATTATTTAGTTTAAAAGGAATAATGCTTGTTTGTTTTCAATTCTAAATTATATTAGAAATTGAATACAAAGAAAAATTCCAAACAATTTTAATTTTTATTTTTTGAATCTTGTTGATACCAACCGTATTGGTATTCAATAAGAATCGTTTAATCCTTTTAATATCAACCGTATTGATATTCAAAAGGATAAAAAGTTTATTTTATTATTTGTTTGATAATTCTTTTACAAACCCAAATATCAGTTTTGGTGTTTGTTTATAGAATTTATTTGTACACGTATCTCATACGTATTGTATTGTCGTTTCAGATGACAAACACGTCGCCTATTCAGTTGCCTATCAGAAGTGAGCATGACCCAGTGGTTGGTGGAGATGTCCATAACACTGGGGGCGATGCGATTGTGGGGGCTATCGTCGATGACGTAGCTGCAGCGGCTGAGGCCGCCGCGGCTGCGGCCATGGCGGATGCTACGGCCAAAGCTGAGGCTGCGGACGAAGCAGCGGCCACGGCCAAGGCCACAGCTAAGGCTGCGGCCAGAGCCAAGGCTGCGGCTAAGGGCAAGGCACCGATGTATTCGGCTGTTCCTACTTTTCCGACTTCTGATCTGGAGAAACCGGAAAAATTCAGGGGAGACAACTTTAAACGTTGGCAGCAAAAGATGCTGTTTTATCTCACGACCCTGAATCTGACCAGGTTTCTCAAGGAGACTGCTCTCGTCCTAAGCGAGGACGATCTGGACGAGCAGTCGTTCTCTGCGGTTGAGGCATGGAGACATGCCGACTACCTATGCAAGAACTATATCCTGTGTGCTCTAGATGACACGCTGTTCAGTGTTTTCGAGCCCAAAGCTACTGCAAATGAGCTGTGGGAAACTCTCGAAAACAAGTACAAAGTGAATAACGCTGGCACAAAGAGATTTGTTGTCACGGACTTTCATGAGTACCGTATGACTGACAGCAGGGGTGTCATGGAGCAAGTTGAGGAGCTCTAACTGATTTATCACCGCCTTGAAACTTGAGGGGATCATTGAGAAGCTCAATATCGAGGTGAGTAACCGTCGCTTCATGAGGAGAGTCAGTGGTGCTAACATCCCGATGGCAAAGGCCAATGTGGTCGAAAGCTCCAATGTCAAACGGAAACGTTTTGACAACGGAGGCAGTGCTGTTGTCGCAAAGAAATTTGCGGGAACCTACTTTGTGTGTAACAGGACCGGCCATCGTGCCGCGGACTGTTATGACAATAAATGCGCTGTTAAGCCCAAGCCCCTCCCAAGGAACTTCAAAGGTAAGGGGAAGAGGAAAGCTCCAGCTCAGGCACATCTGGCCAAGGGAGGACGAGATGATGACCACTTTACTGCTGTGGTCTCTGAGGTGAATCTCGTGGGGAGCAATCCCAAAGAGTGGTGGCTGGATACCGGTGCCACAAGCCACATCTGCTCAACAAGATGGATGTTTAAGACCTACGAAGCGGTAGAGGGAGAAAGCTGCTTTATGGGAAATTCTGCTACTTCCAAGGTGGAAGGAAAAGGAATGGTCGTGATGAAGATGACCTCGGGAAAAGAGCTGAGGTTGACCAATGTGCTCCATGTTCCGGATATCCGTAAGAATCTGGTATCCGGATCAGTGATGGTGAAGAACGGGTTCAAGCTAGTCTTAGAATCCGATAAAATTGTAATCACCAAAAATGGTGTCTATGTAGGCCGTGGCTATATGAACAACGGCATGTTTAAGTTAAACGTAGGGACACCTGCTCCCAATAAAGGTGCTAAAGCTGAGGCTAGCACTAGCAATGTAATGACTGTTGCCCAAGAGGCCAATAAAAATTCTGAGTTTAATTATTTATTTGAGTCATTTCATTTGTGGCATGGTAGATTAGGTCACGTGAATTATATAATTCTTTAAAGAAATTAATATCACTAAAACTAATACCAAATTTCGTTTTTAATAAGCAACACAAATGTGAGATTTGTGTAGAGGCAAAATTAACAAAATCATCGTTTCAACATGTTGAACGAGAAAGTGAACCTCTCGGTCTAATATACAAGGATGTATGCGACTTAAAGTTTATACAAACGCGAGGAGGGAAAAAGTACTTTATCACTTTTATAGATGATTGTACTAGATACTGCTATGTTTACTTAATGAGAAGTAAAGACGAAGCAGTTGAGAAATTCGCTCTTTATAAGACCGAAGTTGAAAATCAACTCAATAGAAAAATTAAAACATTGAGAAGTGATAGAGGCGGTGAATTTGAATCACCGTTTGAGCAGATATGCGCAGAAAGCGGCATTATACATCAAACCACAGCCCCATACACTCCCGAGCAAAATGGGGTTGCTGAGCGTAAAAATAGAACGCTAAAGGAAATGATGAATGCTATGCTAATCAGTTCTGGGTTACCCCAAAACATGTGGGGGAAAGCGATACTTTCTGCAAACTATGTTTTAAACAAGTTACCACATAAAAAGCGAGAAAAGACTCCATATGAATTATGGAAAGGTCATCAACCCAGTTATAAGAACCTGCGGGTTTGGGGTTGTCTCGCGAAGGTCCTAGTTCCCACTCCTAAGAGGATGAGAATTGGTCCTAAAACGGTGGACTGTGTGTTCATCGGATATGCACATAATAGTAGTGCATATCGGTTTCTCGTACACAAATCGAACAAATCGGTTTCTTTGAGGATATCTTTCCCCGTAAATTACCTACATCTGTACCAACTGAAGAGTTGAACAGTGAAGGAAATGTGGGGCCAAGTGAACCGACAGAGGAAGAGAAAGAGCCTCGACGCAGCAAAAGGGCAAGGAAGGAAACTTCCTTTGGACCTGATTTCCTAACCTTCATGGTAGAAGGCGAACCGGTGACATATAAACAAGCTATGTCAACACCGGATTGCCAATATTGGGAAGAAGCTATTCAAAATGAGATTGAATCAATCATGCAAAACCACACTTGGGAACTAGTGGATCTTCCGAAAGGATGTAAGCCCCTAGGTCACAAGAGGATCTTCAAGAGGAAGTTAAGGGTTGACAGCACGATTGAGAAATACAAGGGAAGACTTGTAGTAAAAGGCTTCAGGCAAACGGAAGGTGTCGATTATTTTGACACGTATGCTCCTGTCTCCAGGAAAACGTCAATCCGAATCGTCATTGCTCTCGCAGCTTTGTTTGATATGGAAATACATCAAATGGATGTAAATACGGCGTTTCTAAATGGAGAACTGGAAGAAGAGATTTACATGGAATAACCGGAAGGGTTTGTAGTTCCTGGTAAAGAGCACCAAGTGTGCAAACTTGTAAAGTCTCTATATGGACTCAAACAAGCGCCAAAGCAATGGCACGAGAAGTTTGATAGAATTATGCTATCAAACGGTTTTCACATTAATGAGTGTGATAAATGTGTCTACTCTAAAGGAAGTGGAAGAGACTGTGTTGTAGTCTGTCTCTATGTGGATGACATGATCATAATTGGGAGTAATGATAGAATCAGCTCCATAAAGAAAATGTTATCACAACACTTCGATATGAAGGACCTGAGTATAGCTGATGTAATACTTGGTATGAAGATTACCAAAACATTAGAAGGGTATGCCTTGTCCCAAAGTCACTATGTTAAACAAGTATTAGACAAGTATGACAAAGGCAGTAAGGCAATGTCTAGAACCCCAATTGAGTTCAACTGCAACCTGAAAAAGAATTTCGGTAAAAGTGTGAATCAATTGGAGTTCTCTTGAGTCATAGGAAGTCTCATGTATATAATGAATTGCACTAGACCAGACATAGCAAACTCAGTGAGTAGACTGAGCAGGTACACCAGCAATCCGAATGAGGAACACTGGAAGGCCATAATGAAACTTCTTAGGTATATGAGGTTTTCAGCCGATTACGGGCTGCACTATACCAGATATCGAGCGGTACTGGAAGGGTATTCAGATGCCAACTGGATATCAGACTCCAATAGCACAAGGTCCACGAGTGGATATGTGTTTATAATGGGAGGAGCTGCTGTGTCTTGGAGATCCTCCAAACAAACATGTATTGCAAGGTCTACTATGGAATTAGAATTCATAGCGTTAGACTTAGCAACCGAAGAGGCAGACTGGCTGAGAAGTCTATTGGAAGGAATTCCAATGTGGCCAAAACCTGTTCCCGCAATAAGCATGCATTGTGATAGTCAATCAGCTATTGCGCGGGCTCAGGATCATATGTATAATGGAAAGTCTCGACATATACGTCGGAGACATAAATCCGTAAGGGAATTGTTATCCAACAGTGTGGTATCCTTAGATTTTGTGAGATCAAAGGAAAACATAGCGGATCCATTAACAAAAGGCTTGACTCAAGTGGGAGTCGAGACGTCATTGAACGGAATGGGATTAAAGCCCATTAAATTGGTGGCCTCCCCATAGGCAACCCAACCTAAACGGAATATTTCCTGATAGGTTCAAAGGGAAACTGAACTGTGGGGGCAACCGAACAAAGCACTCGGGAACCTGGAGTTCCCAGCCCATTTCCGCAATGACAGAGTGAGAGACATGTACCATTGTAAGGGTGAGCTTGAGGCTCTTAATGATCCAAGTAACTCGACGGTCGAGTAAAGTGAGTCAGGACACTTTCGACTTGGAACACCTATAACGAGTGTGTAAGGCCGGTACCATGTGATGAGCTTGGGCTAATTCACTAGAGCACTCAGTTGAAGTTGCCAAGGCAGTCCAGGCCAAATATGAAGAACAACTAAAGGGCCTAGTACGTGGGTAGAGAGGGCACTGTGCGGGTGCCATTCTGGGATACACAAAGCTTGATGGTTCAAAGCTTTACAGCTACCTAATAGCAGTATTCTGGGTGGTACTCCGCTACGGCAGGTTCAAGGCGCGCTACCTGACCTTAGGCAGTGAACTTTTGCGGTTCTCTTGATTTGCATTTAGGACATGGGCTTTCGAGCCAATTGCATTCATGTGGGGGATTGTTGGAAAAATTGTAGGAAAACATGTTTTTAAACATGGTTGTTCCAAGTGGTCAGGGACCATCTTTGAGTCAATTTTCGATGCGACTACTCTGTTTTTCTGAGGCCATACTCAAAGCGCTTGAGTAGCTCGTACGACGAGCTTCGCAACGGTATATCGCATGACCTATTCGGAGGAAGGGTGTGAATGATAATTGGACTCGAATGTTGGTACTCGAAAGAGGAAATAAAGTCAATGCTGGAAAATGAGAAAAGAAATGGAATTTAACCCATGAGGGTTATCCCACATTGGAAAATCATGAGTGATTTTTACAATATATATATATATACTAAGGTATCCCATGTGGATATTAAGTAGTGTGTCCACATACACATGTGTGTATTGTGTACCACACGTGGGCTTGCTCGACGGGCGGACTTGCTCGACGGGCGGGCTTGCTCGATGGGAGGGCTTGCTCGTTGGGTTTCTAGCTCAACGGGAAAAGTGCGCCTGTTCGGGTTTCACCTGTTCGGGAAAAGCGTGCCTGTTCGGGAAAAGTGCGCCTGTTCGGGAAAAAGCTTACAGCAAAGCTGTAACTGTTGCAATAAATATGAATTCATTGCAAAGTTAATACTGCAGTTTCGAATTTCGAAAACTGACAGTAGTAAAGTGACTTTAATGGCTGAGATACTTAGCAAGCCTATAAATAGGCAGACCCCCCACATGTCAAAGAAAACATTCATAACATTCTGAAATCAAACATAGCAGCATATATCATCTCTCAAAAAATCAGCATTACATTTTAGAACCAGAGAGAACTACCCACCAACAGCTCGACCTTGACTCGTCGCCAGTTTCCGGCGAGTCATCCGAGACGTTGTACCTTGGGATCGAAGCGCCAACGCAACCAGAAACATCAAGGTGGTTGGGCAAATATCGGTTAAGGGCATACTGTTAACAGTAACCTCGTCTAATTGTTTATTTCTATTCTGTCCATTTATTTTTCGCACTTAAATTCTGGTTTTTACATTCTGTCCTTTCAATTCAGTATTTTAATTTCAGTATTTTAATTTTATGTACTTAGCTGTAGCTTTTCTATGCTGTTGTACCTTTCTGTAATTAGTTTAAAGTTATGTTTTTTGCTGTAATTACTATTCTGTAATTTATTTCAGTAATTAGAATAGTTTCAATTCAGTCATGTTATTTCAATTTAAAACAGAACAGTCCGGCTGTTAAGTTTATACTTTCCAGTCCGGCAGTTTCTATTAATTGCAAATCAGTACATCAGATTATTAATTAATAATAATCTGAATAACGTTTGCTTTTATTTATATTCAGTACCTACATGTTGTAATCAGTTTATTCTATTCCAATTGGAAATTAATAAAGATTACAATGGTTTTGTTTAATTATTGTTTAGTCCTTTAATTATTGTTAATTGTTATTTCGTACACGGAAACCAACACTTTGTTAGGTGAACTCCGTTATCAAATTGAGTGTGTGCGGTTTGTATTTCTGTATTTTTTTAAGCTTGCCTGATTTCCTAACACTCAGTTCATTAGTCATTCCAAGAAAACAAAAGCCGCATGTTAACTAATAAAAAAATTGAACTTGTGAAGGAAAATTGTGGCACGTATCTCGTATTCGCCACATTACTTCAAAACAAAAGGAGGCTAAACTGTGTTTGAAAAGCTCACAAAATTGACTGAATCGACTGGTCCTAGGGATTATGAAGAATGAAGGATACAACTGAAGCTAATGATAAAAAATCAAAAAGGGGAATTGCTCAAGAGTGGGAAAATGTAAAAATATATAAAACTGGTGATCTAAACAACATATATTAGGTAAACAAGACTTTTAAGTATGATTAATAGTTCTTTTAGGAACACAAAAATAACTAGTTCTTATAAAACTCTACATAAGGGAAATTAAAGGTATGTACCAGAGGGTTGTCTGACCAAATTTTCTTCTATCTTGCAGTGAATGGGTGATAATGTATTCGAATATTTTCACAAGATACTAATATAACCTCAACTCAGTGACCCATGTTCAAATATTCTCTCTAATCAAGTCCAAGTCAAACCAGCTTTGTTTATATAGATTTAAGAAAATTTTGATTAACGTGAATAAACAATAAACTATTTTATAACCTAACACCTATAAAATAACTGTATGCAGGGGCGAATCCAGGATGTGTAAATGGGGGGTGCCAAAATATACCAAAAAAAAAAAAGCAACTTAAAATAATAATTTTTCATACTCACCCATAATCTATATACCCCATTTAAGTGTTGTTGAACAAATACCAAAGCATAAACACAAAAATTATTGCAAATAACTAACATGATACCTGATAAAATCAAAATAAATGAACCCGACGGCTGCTCGCATTCGCAAATGCATCAATGATAGTTTCCGTGCTAAATTTTGAAGCAATATCTTTCTCAATATACATCATCATACAATCTTCAAGATAATCGGCTTCCATTTTATTACGAATACTAGTTTTGATGATATTCATAGCTGAAAATGATCTTTCTGCGGTGGCGGTAGAAACGGGAAGAGTAAGCACGAGAACCACAATTCCATAAACAAGCTGATATGTTGTAGACCATTTTGTTTCTACCAACTATTGACAAAGCTCGGAAATCGATGATAAATTCTTGTATTCAGGAAGAGAAATAACACAATTCTCGTAATGTCGAAGTTCTAATTTCAAGTTACTTTTCTCAAACTCCGTAAAGTCCTCCGGATAAAATTTGTCAACAAGTAGACAAATATCATCAATTTTGAATATTGAAGAGTGACAATTAGGATTCAAAGTAGAACTAAGAACTAACAATTCCATTACTTGCTCATCAAAGCGACGATTTAGTTCTTGAATTTGAGAATCTATAGCACGATAGAAAATATCAACTCTATAGCGGTCAAGTACTGAAAAGTTATAACGAGTGGGATCATACCTCGAAGAATATTTTGCATTCAAGTTTGGGATATCAATGTTGCGTGATTCACAAAAGAGTTTGACGGTAACAACCAAATCATCGAATTCATCATCTCTAAGATTTTGAAGAAGGCTTTTAGTAGATAAAACCATTGAAGTAGCCTTAAGAATGTCTTGAGTTTTAGATTGCAAAGCTAGACAAAGAGAATTCGTGATTCCTAACATTGACTTCATAAGATGAAGTATAAAGACAAATTCAAAGGAAGTTAATGCCTTATGTGTTGAACGAGCTTCTCCCTTTAGAGAAGTAGGTCCATCTTCATAAATATTAAGTAAAACCATGCAAGTAGCACTATACATTTTTATCAAGCTAGAAACAGACTTTAGGTGAGAACTCCAGCGAGTATCACCAGGTCGTTGCAGATTACCAATTTGATTTAATACTCTTCTAGTCTCAAGCTCTTCAATGGAAATTAAGAAAGCAATATCATCGGCATGGGCAGCTTTAAAGTCATCATTTCTCTTGCATGATGCACTAACAATATTCACGATCCGAAGCAATTTAGCAAAAAATCGGTCGACTGGAAGCACTTCTTTTGCTGATGCCACTAATGCTAATTGTAATCGATGTGCGAAGCAGTGAACATAATAAGCATATGGGCAATCACTTAATATCAAAGCTTGTAGTCCATGAAACTCACCCCGCATGTTACTTGCACCGTCAAATCCTTGTCCCCGAATATTCCGAATATCGAGATTGTGGTGATTGAGAACTGAGCATATGCTATCTTTTAGTGTCACTGCCATAGTGTTGGGAACATGAACAATAACAAAAAAACGCTCCCGTAAAACACCATTTTTATCAACAAATCTTATAACTACTGCCATCTGCTCCTTTTTTGACGCATCTCGAGCTTCGTCCACTATAATGCAGAATTTAGCATGTCCAATTTCTTCTCGAATCGCCTCTTTCACTTTTATAGAAAAGATATGTAAAATTTCTTTTTGAATATCAGACGACTTGTAAGTGGCATTCTTTGGAACATTTATCAATGCTTTGGTGGCTTCTTCATTATATGATGCTAATAAATCATAAAACTCAAGGAAATTACCACGGTTGTTTGATGTTGATTTCTCATCATGCCCTCTGAAAGGCATAGCTTGAAAGGCCAATCTTAGAACCAAGTCAATAGAAATTTTTAAGCGAATGCGATTGTTAAAAACTTGTTCAGCAGAAAATTTTACAATCACCCTTTCAATATTTTGAGTTGGGTTTTGTATTTCCTTCCATTTATGTTCAGCGGTTCGATGACAAGAATCGGAATTAACACCTTCATGGAAACGAAAAGAACAAGTTTTCCCGCTATTGACCTTCCTCCAACCATCAAAACCTTCAACAACAAATGCACTATGTCCTGCAAAACTAGACCCATCCGGAGGCGCAAAAAGAAAACAAGGAAAACAGAAAGCCTTGTTCTTGGCCACTGAATATTCCAACCACGAAAATAAAGCAAACCACGGAGCTTGAAATCTTCGAGGACGAGCCTTGGCGGATGCAAGAGTATACGGATATTTTTTTCCTAAATCGGGACGATTTGGACCATGTAGAGTTATGTACGCCCTACGAACTTCGTCACGCCTATTAACAGGATACTCCCAAATTTTTTTACGTAATCCAGGATCACGCTCTAGCGAATTAATATCAAATTCTACTGTGTCGATTCTTTGAATTTTTGTTGGATGACTAGGCGTATCGATTGTCACGTGATCAACACTACTACCAACATTCTCTTCCATCGGAGAAACATTAGCTCTCTTAAAGAACAAATTTATTTTAGGTGTCTTTCCCATTTTATACTCGATAAAAATATTAGCGATGCCAGATCTGCAGATTAAAACTCTAAGAGTTAATAGCCTATTTTTTTTTCCCTTTGAGTATTTTAATCAAACACCTATGGTGCAACATAACATCAATACATATAATAAAAAGAAGCATATTAAAGGAAAAAATAAATAGAAGAGTATACCTTGCCGAGCCAGAAGGATAGAATTGTTGATGTTTTTTTAATTAAATCTAACCCCAATCAATGCGGTGCACAGCAGCACAGAGGAGTGGAGTTTTTCTTTTTTCAACTTTGTTTTTTATTTTGATACACACGCTGACACGCACGAAGAGAAGTGTTGTTGATGTTATTTTTTTTTTAATTAAATCTTAAAGAGTCCAATATCAAAGAAAAATATAATTGGGTCTTTCGGCCCAAATTTAATTATTGTGTTTTGGGTTCAAACATTAGCTATAAATATATGTACAAGTAACATATTTTTATGGGGGGTGCCAAATCTACACCTAAAAAGAAATTGTACTAAAAAAAAATTGCGTCACTTAGGATTTCTAAAATTATGGGGGGTGCCGTGGCACCCGATCGTCCCCACTTAATTTCCCCCTGACTGTATGAGTGTACTTCAATTAAATCTACTTCCAGGAAACTACGTACCAAAGAAAGTTCATTTACAAATGGTTTTTATGTGTGCACCTCAAGTAAAGAAGAAATCCCGTTTTTGACATGGACGTAATACTCATATAAAATAATTGTATTTTTGAAATACAATAAATAATTGTTTTTTAACGTCATACTCATATGATCATATCTTTACTTTCACCATTCGATCTCCACAAGGGAGAGGTACTTAAGAGCTAATATACAAAACGATACATATACCACACCAACTCGAGAAAATTAAATAGCAATTTCACATAAGCAACTATTCAACTACACGAAACGGTCACATTCACATTTACACTTTAATCTATAATCCAAAACTTTCTCGATTATTAAACATTTGGATCCAGTAGAGGAGTCCGAAACCACAGTCTCCTCTTTCGTGCCCTCTTTCCTGCCTTTTTCGCAAAAAAAATCATTTTTTTACAACTTGTTCGTACATGTATAAACTTTTAAAATATATTGTGTAGCCAGATTAGATAAAAATTTACATAAGATGGAGCATGGGGAAGACATGATTTCTTTTGCCTTTGTAGACTATGAATTTTCTCTTTTACGGTTTTACCCGTCCAAGAGAAGGAGAAAGAGTTTCGTGCTGAATTTGAAAGTTTAAAGAGTTATTGTCAAGGGTTAGAGGATAAAATAAACAATAAAGAAAACACCATCCAAAAGTCTCCGGCCAGAAAATCAGTAGAGAGGGAGGTACAACAAAACCAAAATACTGGCGAAACCATTCGTAAGTCTCCAATCAAGAAATCTCTGTCCAGAAAATCAGTAGAGAGGAAAGTACAACAAAACCAAAATACCGGCGAAACCATTCGTAAGTCTCCAATCAAGAAATCTCTGTCCAGGAAATCAGTAAAGAGGAAAGTACAACAAACCCAAAATACAGGGGAAACCATCCCTAAATATCCGGTCAAGAAATCTCTGGCCAGGAAATCACTAGTGTTAGAGGGAGATTAGACAAAATCATATCAAAGTCGCCGGACAGGAAACCTTTTGCCAGGAAATCAGTAAAGATACAAGGGATAAAATCCATAATGCAGGTAAAACCATCCCTAAGTCTAGGAAATCTTCGGCAGTAAAATCTTGGTTCAAGAAATCTCCAGTCAAGAAATCATTAGAGTCGGAGGTAATTAACTATATCTGTTAGGGTTTTTTTATCATGATACGCGTGTACTCAACATATAGTTATTGTATTATACCAACTCTCACCTATTTAATTAATATAGGTACCCAATTGTGGGATAATGTGTCTTTGTCTTTCATTTAATTTTCTCGTTTTAGTTGCTCCGGTATTATATTTTGATGGAAATGTTAGCTTGGATATTAACATTTGATGACAAAGTATGATTTGCAGGAAATGTCGGATGCCGAAAGCTCTCATCAAAAGATAGCTCCTACAAAAACCTTTTATGAGGTACATAATTAATATTTGAGTTTATTCGGTTTATGTTTATAGAGCAGTTATGATGTTTTATATTTTCTTGATACCTTAGTAGAGCATGTCACAAAATGGTGAATTTGTAGACAAGTATAGATTGACAGATTTTGAGAACAAAGTCGGGGTTGAACTAATAAATTGTCCATAACTACAAAGTCTATATTTCGAGGGAATGTAGAAATTTTGTAATGCCGAATTGTAACATAAAAGTAGTCTGATGGTAATGAATATGTTAAATTATGTTAAAAATAAAAATAATGTAGGAGTTTTAACATAAAAGTTGAAACATTTCTTTCGCTCTCATTCTCATATGTTTAATACCATATATTTATTTCCATACAACAAGTTATGATGCTGCTAGAATATTTCTAAAAGTTTTTATTTATTTATGTAAATACAGGTCGGAAGTGATGTTCAACTTCTTAACATTGATGATTACCCAAAACAAGTTGTCGGGTATGACACTATCATTTCTAAAGACCCTCTTAGATGGAAAACAAATAGGAATAAATGGATTCTTGGTGGTGTTAATAACTGAAGTGAAGTTTGCTCGTGTAAATTTGTTGATCCCTCGTGGTTGTACATGCACAGTTGGACAAACTTTTGAGAAAAAACAAAGTGTCTTTTAGAGTGCCATCGATGTAAGTAAAATTGAATACATATGTAAATTTTTTAAAGGAACTTTTAAACATAAAAGTTTCCTACATTAACATTCTTCATCGTAATCACTTTCATTACAAAAAACTGGTTTTTATTCTATTTATAATATAGTTTTGTCGTTGTTGTTTAATTTCCATCTCATTCGTTATATTACAATATACTAACTTAATTATATATATGTGCGATTTTCATTTTTGTGCAGATAAAGAAAAAGTAGGTGAACTGAAGTAGATGAATTGTGCATACATGCTTAGCTATGTGGAGGGCAAATTATAAATTTGTTTTAAATATTTCAATCTACTTCTTTGAGTCAACGTTCGTACCCGACATTTTGTTGAGGGCGTATGATATTTATCTTTTTACCATTTCAGACTATTTCTTTTATTAACATATTTTAGTCTGTGTCCGTATCCCGCTATTATTTTAAGGATTGATAGTTTGTTTATGATGATTGGTTTATGTTTATCCAATGAAACATTGTATTTGGTATTTGAGAAGACATTGTTGGTTTTGGCTGTTATTTGGTTTTTAATATTTAAAATTTTGTTTATGTTGAAGTTTTGAATACAAATATTCTATATAATAAAAACCATCATGAAAAAACAAAAAGTGCATGGCTACATAGAAATGCAAATTAGTCGATTCTCCAGAGCCTACGACGGCGGTAATCAAACGCCATTATCAATTTGCGGTACCCACGAAGGCGGTAAATAAGCGCATTTAAAACTATAAAACCGTCTTATTTGAAGTACCTATTGAGGTGGTTAAAGAGCGTCTTTAAAAGTAGACCCAACCGCCTTATTTGAAACACCTATTAAGGCGCTAAAAAAATACCTTTAAAAGAAGTCATAACCGCCTTCTTCTTTCGAGGCGCTTTGTAACCGCCTCAAGGGCTTTTGCAACGCAGGCATTCACGACGCTTTACAAACCGTCCCGTGAAGCGCCTCAAAAGGCTTTAGATGCGCTTATATAGCATTTTAAGGTGCTTTACAAGCGCATTAATTGACTTATTTTATGATCATATCTTTACTTTCACCATTCGATCTCCACAAAGGGAGAGGTACTTAAGAGCTAATATACAAAACAATACATATACCACATCAACTCGAGAAAATTAAATAGCAATTTCACATAAGCAACTATTCAACTCCATGAAACGGTCACATTCACATTTACACTTTAATCTATAACCCAAAACTTCCTCGATCATTAAACATGTGGATCTGATAGAGGAGTCCGAATCCCAGTCCCTTCTTTCGTGCCCCCTTTCCGGCCTCTTAAGCTTTTTTCGCAAAAAAATCATTTTTTTACAACTTTTTCGTACATGTATAAACTTTTAAAATATATTGTGTAGACAGATTTGATAAAAATTTACATAAGATGGAGCATGGGGAGAGACATGATTTCTTTTGCCTTTATAGATTATGAATTTTCTCTTTTACGGTTTTACCCGTCCATGGTAGATGTTGTAACAGATAACAATAGAGTACAACCATAAAAATCTAGAATAGTGTTTAGTAAATAGAAGAGGGGGTCGATACGGGAAACTGAAACGTCAGATAGAGATACGGGGGAGAAATAGAGAGACCGCTCTAACCCTAGACGCAACAGTCACCAGATCACTCACCCCAACTGGGGCCCATAATGCCTACAGCTCCACGCCTGCCACATTAAACGGCAATGAGACGATATACCGTACCGCTAGGGTACTGACGTCATTGGCAGTGGAGTATAGTGCCAGTTTTCCGATGGTGGCGGTTTTCCGCTGGTCGAAAACTATAGAGAGAAAAAGGGATATTTGAGGAAATAAAAATTTTGGCTTTTATATTTAATGAAACTATATAAACTTAAATAAGCTTTGTCAAACTGGCCTATTTATTAAACAGTTTCGTTTTTTCGACCCAGGACAAAATCTTTTCCCCTAAACTATAATACATAAATGTACTATTACTCTTCTTAATTTTAAACATTGGTTTAAAACTTCTATATGGAACGTTAATACCATTATGACAAGGACGAAAAGGCTGTACGTACACACTACACTAGAAAATGTTTTTAGAGATACTATGATAAACGTTTGGAAGGTAGCATAAAGGACTGTGCCAATCTATTTGTTAGGAAGCACTTAAACTTCATAATTCAAATTGTAACTGTAGGTAGAGAATCATACATATATGTGCGCAAAATCATCTCAATTCTTAGTACCTTTGTGAATAATATTTCGCTGTATTCATCGGGATATCAGATTACAACGTTATCTCCCAGAGTTACTAGAGGTTAATTTACTATTGTCCACGTAAAAGTAACTGAATTCTCAAACCTAGCTGTTTTAATATTATAATTGTTGTGTCTAAAACAGTATGATAATTTCCAACTGTATATAGTATGATAATTATTTTGTTACTAGAGATTTTTTTATATCAATAGCATCTTTCCTTTTGTGAAAGCAAACAATAAGTTTGTGAAGAAAATTTTCAAGCAAAAGTAATTTGTGATTCCCCAGGCAAACACTGTTTAATATATGGGATTTCTTGAAAATTGATTGTTCGATTTATCATTAAATATCATGGAATCTATGACGATTGAACTTATTATACTTTTATAATAAGTCAACTCAAGATTTTTAAAACTGACAATTTTTTTCACTTTTTTTCAAAAATATCTGTACATTTTTTTATTAATTACCATAATATCATACCCTCATAATAAATAGAAAAATTAAAAAATAATAACACTCTTTCTACCTCTTTAACCACCCAAAATTATTTTAAATTTTCTCATCTTATATTCTATCTTTTCTTTTATTGGCCACATATTTGTATTATAACGACACTTATTTTCTATATATTTGTCCTATCACGCGTCGCACACGCAACGCGTGAACATTATTACTAGTTTATTAAATAAAAAAATACTCACACTTTAGAAATATAGGTCTTTCTCTAAAAAAACATATAAATTACACAGCACTCAAGTGCGAGTTCCTTTCCCACTATATTTAGAATAATTTTTGATGTATAAAGAACTACCATAAAGAGTTGAACTTTTTCAAAATCACCCATTCCATAAATTGAAATCGATAAGACTGCATTTTCTAATAAGGGGAGGATATATGAACATCATGAAAAACACCCAACTAGACACCTTTTCGTAAAAACGCTCAGAAACCGTCTAGTTGGGTGTTTTTCATGATGTTCATATATCCTCCCCATATATATATATATATATTATTTTAAATTTCTATATCTTAAATTTCTATATCTATATATATATTATTTTAAGTTTGACACCAACTGTTTTGTAAATAATTCCAGTTTCCTCGTTAATAAAGATCTCTGTGTAGAACTGCTATAGATGTCTTTTTTTTATTCATCTACTTTTTTTAAAAAAATAAGTAGGTTTCGCCAAAACGCATAGATCAAGCAAATGTTTAAGTAAAACAAAAGAATGATACAGAATCACGCCTTTAACAAGGAACATGAGTTTGATTGCAAAAATTATATATGTAATGCAAGATTTTATTACAAAAATTGGAAGATTTTAAGTTCCGCACGCACTTCAACTCCAGAACGAGGCTAATCGAGTTTGAGAAGTCGAACCAACTGGACTCGACCTATTGTGTATCCTAAATAACTAAATCTCTGCAAATTAGGGTCCAATTTACAAGAGCTTAAACACTCAATATAGTTTTACATACTCCATAATTAATAAATAATAAATTAAAACTGGAAAAAAATGTTTTATCAAGTGGACTATTTTACACATAAGAAATATGTCCATTTTTTAATTAGTGGACAAAGGTACTATTCATCAATAAAGTTGATTTTCTTATTTTTCCAAAAACGTTACTCCTACTCAGACAATTAAACACAGAGCTACCTAGCGTTTGATTGATACCAATTTGGCAATTTATTGTAAGTTTAGGTACCTAGTTGGCCAACATAGAATTTTAGGGATTTCAATAGACAAGAATCAAACTTCAGGAATAGTGAGTGATAATAACTCCATTTATATCCCCCCACCCCAACACCAAAATAAATAATCATATATCTCTCTTTCCATATCTTATGTATTTTTCGACTGCAAAATGTCTGTTTTCACGTTAAAACCGTAAATCTGAATTATAAACCATAATTCGGATTTACGGTTTACCCGTGTAAACCGAATTGTTGCAGCCGAAAAATCCAGCATCTTCTATTATATGCATGCCTTCTTTCTCTCTCTATATACTCCATGCTTCCATTTTTAAGTGTCCCCCTTATAAATTGCTATTTTTTAAAAATACTAAATTTTGATACATAAATTACCAATATTGTCCTTATAAATATCATAATTAAAGTTAATGCGGGTAACTTCTTTGCTAAAAATTATTGTTTTTGTAGTTATAAATGGTAAGTATATAAAGGGTAAGAGAATAAATTTGTTGCATTATAATTAACATATTGAAAACGCGCAGGGCCTGCCCAAACCCAAGCCAATCGATTTTTTGGGAGGCAACTCCACGATGGCCGAATATAATTTTATTTTAAATTATTATAGATATTTAAAAGCAAATCTCTGTCAAATGAAATGTGTAGACGAGTGGTTAAGCTTATTTAACTATTTTGATAGCTTTTACATTGGTTTAAGGTTCAAAACCGTTAACTAACATTTTTATTTAACCTTTTTTTTTATTTCCCCCTCTATCATGGGCAAAAAATAAATTATAAGCCTCGGGCAACAATAAATACAGGGCCGCCCCTGAAAACGCTGACATTTATTTTGAAACAACCCAATATAAAATAGTGGACACTTAATTAGGGACGGAATGAGTATTTATCTATGCATATTTTTCTATAAACTAATGGTATAGATACCTATATCTATATTTACCTCCCTATCTACTTAAAAGCTGTAAATTTAATAATGTGGAACACAATTTAAATTTAGGGTTTAGTAGTTTCAGGAAAAAACCAGGTATGTTTTGGTGTAGGGTTTTGATGACACTAAAATAATTCATCATCTAAACTTTGTTCTGGTTGTATATATGAAGTTCATTGTGGTTTCATTGAAAAAAAGACATGTTCATATATGCAAATGTGATTTTCGAGACAAAGTTTGGGGAAAAAATAGATTTAGTGATCCAAACTATTATACATTAACAAAATGTCTACCAAACTACCTACTAACATTAACAATTGAGACACCGAACTATATGCATTTTTTAAAAATTGGCGACCTCCGTCAATTTAATTGGACGGAAGTTAAGTTTAAATTATATTTCAGTCCTAAATTTTATAAAAGAAATGAATTTAACCCGAAAAGTTTATGATTTAATATTTTTAACATACCCATAAACAAATAGTTACATATACATACTCATACATATACATAAAAAAAAGTACACAATTTATATATATATATAACGATATAGAAAAAAAATCAATTTTTTTTTGAATAAAAAATATATATATTTGAAAAAATTAACTTATTTTTGGAAAAAATTAACTTTTTTAAAAAAAAAACAACTTTTTTTAAAAATATTAACTTTAAAAAAAATTGTTTGTATAAAAAAAGTTAATTATTTTTTAAAAAAAGACACTTCAAAAAGTGCATACCTTTTAAAAAATATATTTAATTTTAAAAATATTAAAAAAAAATTAGTTTTTTTTTTTTTTTATAAAACGTTATATTTATATATATATATATGCATATATATATATATTTATAAATTGTGAATTTTTATATTTTTTTTTGTATTTTATGTATAGAGCATGTATATGTAACTATTTGTTAATGGGTATGTTAAAAATGTAAATTTATAAACTTTTCGGGTTAAATTCCTATGTTTTATAAAATTTGGGACTGAAATGGAATTTAAACTTAACTTCCGTCCAATTAAATTGACGAAGGTCCCAAATTTAGGAAAAAATATATAGTTCGGTGCCTCAATTGTTAATGTCAGTAGTTTGGTCCCTATTTTTTTTCTCCAAAGTTTGTGGACGGTGTTTCTACTGTGCAGAAAATAATAAACGCTACCTTTTAGTTATGTAATGTTCCTAAATTAAAATCCATTGGTTTTTGTTATCTTTTAAATCTTTAAATCTTGAAACCGACCTATGAAGGCACGGGGAGCTGCCAATTTTAGACGAAATTTTGAGGTTACAATGCCTTGTTCCTTCAGGAAAGCTCAAAATCTCTTTTCAAAAAATGATGCTTTCTTATACTCACAGAAGCATTGAAATGAAATTTTCCAACTTTATTAATAGGAAACCCCACTTACTTTTAAACATTTGGTGCATCTGTATTATTTATGTGAGTTATGAGAACTGTTTGTTCTTAATCTATGTTTGAAGTGATCATGTTAGCACATAACCAAACAATTGGGATTATTAGAAATATGGGGAGGATATATGAACATCGTGAAAAACACCCAACTAGACACTTTTTCGTAAAAACGCTCCAAATCAAGATTTGGTTAATGCAAATCTCAACGGTTTCACGACGGGAACACAAATATGCGTCTTGTTTTTTTTTTTTTCTGAGATGTATAATGACATGTTTTCGAAATTATGGTAAAAACATGTCATTATACATCTCAGAAAAAAAAAACAAGACGCATATTTGTGTTCCCGTCGTGAAACCATTGAGATTTGCATTAACCAAATCTTGATTTGGAGCGTTTTTACGAAAAAGTGTCTAGTTGGGTGTTTTTCATGATGTTTATATAACATTTTCCTATATATATATATATATATATATATATGTATATATATATATGTTGTAACTTGTACAGAACAGACAATCGAACATAAAAGTAAGTCATTGTAAATATAGGTTTTATGCATGCATGATAATGTGCAACAATGTGTGTCAAATAGTGTATGATTATATCATCACTCATTTTTTAATGATACCGTGTAAATATTGTTGCGTATTTCTGTGTATTATGAGGTGGTATATACACACAAAAGTTAATCTAACTAAATACATCGGTATTCCAAATTGAACTAATCTTACTAAACTAACTAAAGTATTCATCTAAAGTTTAAAAAATGTATTTGAAAGAAACTATTGCCTAAGTTTTAAGGTACAGTTATGCTTCAATACAAAAAAATGAATAAACAAAACTGAAAATACGATTTTAATTATGAAGCTCGATCTAGTGCTACATCTACGTCTCCGAGGCATTCAATCAGTGATTTATTGATATGTCAAGAACAATAATAGATTTTGAAACTTACAACACTTTGAGACACTCAAGTATTTGCCTAACCTAATAGCTCACAATTTAAACACTATCAATCTCTCGAGACCTAAGTCTATGATTATTTTTCTGAATATCACTCGTGTGTTTTTCCTTTCTCTCTATAATAAGATGTCTAATCTTTTCTAGAGAGGTAAGTAAAAACTATAATTGTACTCCGTTTATATAATACGGTTATAAGACTAAATAAAATATCAATGAAATCTTCTTTCTTGAATCTTCAATCTTTTAATTGATTTGATATTTCATTTGTTGATCTTGTTATCAATCAAGTACTGATCTTCTTTATTTCAAAATTCATCGGTATATTTTATTTACATGTATTCAAGATATTTCCCTTTGTCTTCAAAAATATTTCATTATTTATCTTCATAGATCTTCCTTTTTCCTTTTTCCTTTTGCTCTTTTATTGTAGATTGATTTGACTTTCCTATTTTTTAGAGAATATCTTCTTATTTAATTTAATTGTTTCTACTAATACCATGAACAAATATTTAATCATAAGAATTCGAAAATTTATGTTGACAGAATCTTCATAATTAAATTCGCCATTAACTCAGTTATATGTGAGTTATAACTGAACGTGTAATATGTTTTTACCAGTTGAGTTGAAAGTTCAGTTGTAACTGAAATAACTTAGTAACCTATAAACTCACATAAAATTAAACAATTAAACGCACCAATTTATATCAGATTAAAGTCAATAAAACAATCATATTAATGACAAATAAGTTAGCCAATTTTTACACCTAATTGTAGCAATAAATTGATTTTTCCATGCTGACAAAGTATTATCCTTTGCTCTTTTGGATTGTGGATATGAGTCCTAATTGTACCAATCTGTTGCATGTTGCTATAGGAATTAAGTGAGGGGAGCAAAAGCAATGCCTGTCTTATGGAACGATGTAATGGTAATGGTACTAAAAAGTTTTGCTTTAAAGTTACTGACTTGCTCCATTATATTGTAATCCATTATATTTCCAATAAAATTCCTAGTAAGTTATTCAACACAACTTATACTTTATTACCGTTAACGGTTGATGTTTTACCATTTAGTATCGTAAACTACAAGTTTTACATTTAGTTCCATCAACTATACATTCTGTCTTGATAAAAAGACAATAAATATATAAAAGGATGGTATTATCAAGTAACAACTATACGCTCTTATAGTACCATCAACTAGCAGCTATACATCTTTTTAATGTCATTAACTATCAAGTATGCACCATTTTGTTTACGCTTTCCGTTTGATACATTTGGATTTTAGCTACTGAGCTTGTTGAGCCTCTTAGGAGAGTGCAGAAAGTTATTAACATAAATGTATTGACTGCAAGTTCGGCTGAACATGTGTTTAGAAGGTTATGATTTATTATTTAAAGAGGACTAGCGGCGCAGCTTGTTGTCCGCTTATCTCAAACTCATATATAATAATTTTACTCTACTCAGTTTTATTAAAAAAAATAAATGAAAATGGAATAATAAAATAGAACACGGAAAGTTGTATAAATGACAAGCTAAAACTCCATGTAAATTCACTTGATGAACACATAAAATTCAAAGTTGCGAAACTAATAGCATATTTAAACGCATAAACTACAATTTAAGAATGGGAAAAAATATATTTAATGTACTGTACTACCCGCTGTTAACGATTTATGTACTAGACTACGGGAATTAACAATTGAGGTACTCATTTATCAAAATTTTCATAATTCAGCTACCGCCGTTAATTTGATTGGATGGAAGTTACTTTCATTTTGGTCATATTCTTTGTAAATTGTATAAATTTAATCATATTTTTTTAAAAAAGTTACAATTTACAATGTTTATGCTAAAACATCTAAATATGCACACATATTAAATATCTCAATTTAAAAAAAAAAAATATTATTTGACTAAATTTTATTTGAAAAAAATTATTTTTCTTAGAATCCATTTTTTTATATAAAAAATATATAACACTTTCTTTAAAATGAAGATAGCGTGAGTTTTAGAAGTGACATTTGGAAAAAAACGATTTCAAGCCACATATTATTCGAATACTTTCATGGAAAAACGGCAGGAAAATTATTATTTTTTTAATTATTTAAATATATAATATTTTTGAAGTATTTATAATTTAATTTGTATACACACACATCGTTTATCTAGGAAGAAAATGTTAATATGGAATTTATATTATTTGCAATAATATATATATATATATATATATATATATATATATATATATATATGCATAATATTATATGTATTTATACATGTATATATGTACGTTTATACACATACATACATAGATATTTGTATGTTTGTGTGTGTGTGTGTTAATATATATAATGAATATGTATTTATGAATTTATACTAAAATGAGACATTTTAGAAAATTCGGGGTTAAATTTAGGCATATTATAAACAATATGACCAAATTAAAATTTCAAACTAACTTACATCCATTTCAATTAACGGCAGTACCTAAATTGTGAAGGTTTTGATATATGAGTATTTCAATTGTGAATTCCCGTGGTCTATTAATTAAATCATTAATAACAGAGAGTACAATACACTAAATATATTTTTTCCCATTTAAAAATAGATAGCACAAATACAATTTAAGCAAGTACACGATGAATCTGATGGGCATACAAGGCTAACCTAAAAAGTAAGAACATAAATTACAATTTTAATACTCTTACTTAACACTTAATCGTAATTCAATATGTTGAATTAGAAATGTAGGTATATATATATATATATATATATATATATATATATAATATTAATAGTTAATATTAAATATATTAATTATATTTCGGTTACCCGATGATATTAAAAATCAAACCGATCCTGAAAGTGATCCGGACGGGGATTACTTGAAGGGGTCAGGTCGGGGTTTGTTTTGGTCGGAAAAGTTGCAGGTCAGGATCAGGTCTGGTATTTGGAATTCTCTCTGACCCTAGTTCAAAGTACTAAACGGGAAATACGCCATAGTTTATAATATTAAATCATAATAATCTTTATCCCCACAAAGATACCCTATAGTTGGAACTTTTTAATTGTTCACCTTATTGTTTACAAGTTTGCCATTAATAAATTCAAAACACATTACACCGCTACTTTCTTTTTCTATAAACAAAAAATTAGTATTAAATATAAAAAATCACTAAAATATTCCATAAAAATCGTTAAATAAAAAAAATGCAAAAAATGGAAAAAACAAAAACAGCGTTAAATCCAAAAATAAAGTAAAAATATGAAGAAAAAAAATATGTTTTGTCAAAGAGCGGATCTTTTCATCTAAAAACAGTCCCTCATTTTTACCATAAGCGTGGTTTTCACCTTAATATGCCATTTTCAACAAAAAAACGTTTTTTTTTACACCTAGTACCAGCTTTTTCACTTAAGTATGCCTTTTTTTCACCTTAAAGCGCCTTACTTCACCAGGCAACGCCGTTAATCAACAAAAAAAATTACACTTCATATAAAAACCCAGCTTTTATCACCAAAACGACGTCTTCTTCCACGACTTGTTTCCACATATGACAACCTTTTTTTATGGTAAATCAACTATATGACGGATCTTTTCACCATAAAACGTGGAGTTTTCCCCGAAAATGCAATCTTTTTCCAAAGTTTTTTTACTTATAAGTGGCTTTTAAACGAAAAGTGGGTTTTTCCATTGAAATACGACTTTTCTCGCAAAAGAACCTTTTTCAAAAATTTCATTTAAATATTGCAAATTATTGCATATAATAAACTCAAAAGTGCATATAGTTCAGTTTAAAGTTGAGTTTTTTGCTGAAATGGTACAGTAGCTCAGTCAAATTCCCAGAATGGGCTACCTTTCTGAAATATTCCCAAAATAGTCTACTTTCGAAAAACGACCGATCGAAATGATTAAAACGACCGGTCGTTTTATTATTGAACTCTCTGGAACAATTTGGACAATAAACGATCGGTCGAATTGGACAATACGACCGGTCGTTTTTCAGACAAAAACGATCGGTCGTTATGTACATTTCGATCGGTCGTTTTTCAGAAATACTTGTACTTAAAAAACTCATCTCATTTCCCCAGACCACTGTACTCATCTCATTTCCCAGACCACTGTAAAAATAAAAAAAACAGAGCTCTTAGATCATTTTAGGGCAAATCTCAGATATCTTCCAAAACAGGTAAAAGCTCAATATTTTGTGTTGTTGGAGTATTATTTGAGTAAAATTGTTAATTTTACCGTGTGGTTATCGAAATGAAAAATCCTACAATTATGTGTTATTGGGGAGGTACGATAATGGAAACTATTAGCGAGGGGTTATCTTATGATATTTCTTATAAATTTTTTCTTAAGGTATCTAGAAACACGACATACGACCAATTTTTGGAAAAATTGTTTAAGGTACTTGATGTATCATCGACTTCAAATCGTTTGAGTTTAACATGTCGTTATCCATATCTGACTACACTTACTGAGTTTAAATATATGCGATTGGCTGTTGATGATAATGATTCGTTGGAAACCATGCTTGAGTTAATAGAAGAAAATGGAAGAACGTTTATAGAGTTATATGTTGAAATTGAGCAAGTTTACTCTTCTGATCAAGATTACGGGTTGTATTATAATATTCTTTCCACTAATGAAATCGGTACATCAAGTGGAACACCCATTCGACAAGAGCCAATGCATGAAATCGGTACATCAAGTAGAACACCCATTCGACAAGAGCCAATGCTAGAGGTATATTCTGAGAACAACGAACCAGATTTGACACATTTGGATGCAGTGTGTCGATTGGCAGATAATATTGGTTGGTCGATAGAACTTGGGGATGAACCAGAGGATGAAGATCCGGACTTCAATATTAGCGAAAACGAGTCTGACGATGACGAAGAAAATGTACAAGAAGTTGAGTACGAAGAATTATCATCTGAAATGGGCTTGTATATGGATGAGGATGAAAACGACCAATCAAGTGGGTCACAATTGGCGAATAATACTATTCCCGATGAAATTCCTATGCATCAACCAATGTCAAGTTTGTTTAATGAACCGTTCGACACTCAAGAAAATTATAGTAACCAGAGACGAAATTATATGATGTATCCTGGATTTTGGGATCCTCAAGTTAATGATCCTTTTATTGGTCTTTTATTTAGGGATAAAGAAATGTTGAAAAAGGGAATAAAACTTTGGTCAATCAAACATAACATCCATTTTTCCACTAAAAGTTTGAAGGCAAAATTTTGGGAAATTCGTTGTAAACTGGCCGAAACTCAACAATGCAAATGGAAACTACGAGCTTCACTAAGAAAGAAACATGGATTTTTTGAAGTGTCGGTGTACAACGGTCCTCATACATGCATTCATGACGAGCTTACAACTGATCATCCACAGTTAGATTCCAATCTTGTTGCCCAAACCATTCGAAATGCCATCACAACTAATCCTATGATGAAGATTTCATTAGTTAAAGAGATTGTGAATGCCCGCTTTGAAATGTCAGTTTCATAAAAAAAAGCTTATTTGGGTAAACAAAAAGCAATCGCAGAGATATTTGGTAATTGGGAAGACTCGTATAAGGTTTTACCTAAATTTATGAAAGCGCTTCAAAAGTATAATCCCGGTACCGTTGCTTCTTATGAGACCACGCCAGTTTACGATGTGGTAGGAAATCCAGTGGGTGAGGTATTGAACAGATTTTTCTTCACATTTAAGGCCGTTATTGATGCATTTCAGTATTGTAGGCCAGTTATCGCTATTGATGCTACTCACTTATATGGGAAGTATAAAGGTAAGATTTTGTTGGTCATGGCATCGGATGCAGATAATCATGTTTTTCCCATTGGTTGTGCATTTGTTGCTGAGGAGAGTACAATTTCGTGGAGCTATTTTCTTTCTAACATTATGCGACATGTGATTAAAGAGCGTGTGAATATTTGTCTAATTTCAAATAGACATGCTGGTATTCTAAGTGCAGTGAGAGGAGTTTGGCGTGGTCAAGGTTTTGTTCATCGATATTGTTCAAATCATTTTTTGGATAATTTTAAGAAAGATTTCAAAGGAGATCCTGACTTACACAAGTTAGCGGAGAACGCCATTTGGGAATTACAAGAAAGAAAATTGAAAAGAATCATGGAAGCAATAAAAGTCATGAATCCTCAAGCATATCAATGGTTGATAAGAGAGCCTGCGGAAAAATGGTCATATTTTCATGATAAAGGGAGGCGACATGGTAACATGACCACAAACATGGCTGAAATTTTCAATAATGTTTTAAAAGCTGCTCGTAATTTACCAATCACTGCTGCTGTGCAGCTTATTTTCTATAAGTTGGTACACTATTTTTGCGAGCGGAAAAAGATAGTAATCGGAATGAGAAACAGCGGCACAAGATATGGTCCCAATATCCTTAAAATTTTAGAGAAACGTAGGTCGGACATTGGTCATACCAATGTTACTTTCGATTATGAAAGAGGGGTTTATTCCGTGTGTACAAGTTCAAGAAATTCCAGGGGAGGCAATACTCAAGTTGTCGACTTTTCACTTTGGCAATGCGATTGCGGTAAGTGGCAGAGTGATGGAATCCTTGTTCACATGTGTTTTCCGTATGCGCTGCAAACCGTCTTGATTGGGAAGCTTACATAGTAAAATATTACAGTCTTGAATCATACGAAGGTACGTACTCGGCGCAATTTTGTCCTCTTCGGCACCAAGACTATTGGGATTCATGTGATAGATTATTTCTTCCGGATGTTACTCTTTTAAGAGAAAGGGGTCGTCCAAGATCTACTCGTATTCATAATGGTATGGATCAGTCGGAGAGACGAGCACCTATGAGATGTTCTAGTTGTCAAGGGCGAGGACATGATTGTCGTAAGTGTCCGTATCCAATACGTGCTCGACGCTTATGATTTTAGCTGTAGCTTAAACGAGACAATATGTATCTTGTTCTATTTTAATTTTCCGCTTGTAATTGTCTTTTTTAAGATGAAATATCTATATTTATTCTCAGTGTTTTTTCATACTGTTTTTTGAGAAGATAAACTGGTTTGTTAAGTATGAGAGTAAATAAATAAGTGCAATTAACATAAAAAGTAGAATGAACAACATAAATAAATAAGTGCAATTAACATGAATATATATATATTTGATTGATTTTATATATAATTTAGTATTTTTATATATTTTTCTTGCGAAATCAGTGTCGAAAAGTGCAAACGACCGATCATAATTCCAAAAACGACCGATCGTTTTTTAAATGTGCTCACTGGAAGAATTTTGTCCAAAAACGACCGATCGATTACGAAAACGACCGATCGTTTTTCTGTATTTCAGCCATTTAATTGTTTCAAAAGCAATTCTGTAACCCATGTACAGTCGACCGATCGTATTTCAAAACGACCGATCGTTGTGAAACAGACGACCGATCGTTCCAAACTAAACGACCGATCGTTTTTTTGGTGTACTCACTGGAATAATTTTGTCCAAAAACGACCGATCGAAACAAAAAACGACCGATCGTTTTTCTGTTTCCCAGTGTTATAACATGTTTCAAAACCCTAATTTCGTTACACATTCCCAAATTACTCTCTCTCTCTTATAAAAATTCGCCCCCTCCTTCTCCAAATCACCCAAAAATCCCAATTTTTTATCCAAAATCAATCAAAAATTGTTCGTACTAAGAGAGCCTCACTCAACCTCGCCGATGAACATGAGGACGAGATCGTGGCTCCGCCCCCTCGCCGTCCGGCTATTCCTCGCGCTCGGCGCACCGGCTCCTCCTCCGCTCCCGGTGCCTCTTCCGACCCTCTTCCTCCTCTCTATCCTCCTTCGATGGAAAAACGAGGTATATTGTCTAACTTCACACTCGACATGCCTCTATTCCGTGAACGATTTCCCGCTCTTATGATAGATTTAAGCTTTTACAAACTCGATACTATTCTTACTCTCAAAGAGCCATTTTACAAAGAAAACGTTTACGAATTCTACCATCACCTAGTGCTTGATAGGGATCATGATGACGTACTTCGCTTGCGTTCATCGTTTAACGGACAACCCTTCGTCTACGGTATAGATCGTTTACGAAATATCTTACGGCTAGATAGCGCCGGTGTCCATGAGTCTAGTGATGAACTTTGTGAGACTCTCGGGATCGATAACTTCAACGATCTCAAAGATGAAATTTTTCATCCCGACCATAATAATCGCTCCAACAAAGCCCATGGCCTTCTCTTTCACAACAAACTAGCCTACCACATCCTCTCTCACATAGTCCTCCCTCATACCTCCAACTTCACGGATGTTACTAATGAGTACATCTTCCTTCTTGGGTGCATCCATCGCCGAGTCAAACTTGACTTTGCGACACTCATTCTCTTTAAGATGGATTCGTTAAAAACGAAATCCAAGAATGGGCTACCTTACGGTGCCTTGATTTCGGCCATCTTAAAGGACCTCAATCTCGTTCCCGGTGGAACGTTGTTCAAAAACAAGGACAAACATATTTGGGACACTTCCTATCTTTCCCAAATGTCCATAAAATTCCATAATACCGACAAGTCTATAACTTGGTCCGGTAAGCGGGTGTCCGGCCCCGACTATACCCCTCTTAGCCCCGCAGAGGAAGAGTATGTCGGCCCTAAGCCAACACCGCGAGATTCTCATGAGGACGTAGCTATCTCCTCCGATTCCATCCCCCCAACCAATATCCCTTCCTCCTCTCGACGTCAAGGAAAAGCTCCCGTGGGATCTTCCTCTCGTGTCCCGCGCTCCGATAAGTTCTACGATGATCTCTTCATCAACCAATATCGGAATGCACAAATGACTCGTCGGATGTTTCGTTTCTTGCAACCGGGACAAGAAGAGCTCGACCAACTAGATCGCGAAAGCGCCGAGCAAAGGGCGCAATTCCACGGCTATTTTCCCGACTTTGCCGGGCCCCCAGACGACAACGAAGACGAAGAGGATGATGCGACCTCCCACCGCGACTAGGCGGATATCGTTTTTTTTTTTTATGATGTCAAAGGGGAAGAAATACCCTCTCTTTTGTTTTTGTGTTGTATTTCTCATTTCTTTCGATTTCGAACAACGTTGGTTTTTGATGTAATAAGTAGCAAACGCTTTATTTTATGAATCATTATTATGTTGCTTATGCGTTGTGAGTTTGTGCACTTATAGTATGTTTTTAATGATGTTAAAGGGGGAGAAATACCCTCTTTTATTTTGCGTTGTATTTCCTTTGTTTTTCATTTTCTTTCGAACTACGTTGTTTTTGATGTAATAAGTAGCAAACGTTTTGCATTTATGTTATGAATCTTTTTTATGTTGCTATTTATCATTACGTGTTAAATTGTATGACGTTGTGAGATTGCGTATTTATAATTCCAGAAATGCGATTTTGATGTTATTATAACTTGTGCGTATATATATCTATAGTTGATTGGGTTATTTGTGTTGTTTTTCATTTGTGGCGATTGACCGTTTTTAGGCAAAACTATGGCCAATTTTTCGCTTGCATTTGATCGTTCGTTTTCCTTAATCGTTTAGCTTTGTTTAATTTCGTTTTAAATCGGATGTTGTTACATTTACTTGTTTTAAATCGGATGTTTAGTAAAACGTCACCTACACATCTTGTACTAAACATATTAATTTACAACATCATTTTTTAAGGGATCATGTTGAAAAAGGGGATCATGTTTTTATATATTTTTTGCCAAATCAGTGTCAAAAAGTGCCAAAAATTATTTGTTCTGTAAATTGTTTACAGTCGATCGGTCGACTGTGAAAAACGACCGATCGTTTTTTCACAAACGACCGATCGTTCTGAAAAAACGATCGATCTAATAAATACAAATTTCTTCCAGAGAGTTCACAAGAAAAACGACCGATCGTTTTTCAGAAACGACCGATCGTTTTAGGTATGATTTCTTCCAGTGAGTTCAGACCAAAAACGACCGATCGAAATGTACAGAACGACCGATCGTTTTTGGTCTGAAAAACGACCGATCGAATTGGACAAAACGACCGATCGTTTTTGGTCCAAATTGTTCAAGAGAGTTCATGATAAAAACGACCGGTCGTTTTTATCATTTCGATCGGTCGTTTTTCGAAAGTAGACCATTTTGGGAATATTACAGACAGGTAGCCCATTCTGGGAATTTGTGTGGTCCACTGGACCATTTTGGCAAAAAACTCTTTAAAGTTCATACAACTTAGTCGAAACTTCTGTTGAAAGTGCACACGTTTTTTGTTTGAAGTGCATACATTTCCGTTAAAAGTGCATATGGTTCAGCTGAAAGTGTATCTAGTTAAACACAAACTAAATATAATTCATCTCAAAGTGCATACCGTACTGTCGAATGAATATGCATTTTTTGAGTCGAAATTGTATATGTTTCAGTCGAAGTGCATATAGTTCACAACAATTAAAATTGATGTTAAATTTAGTTACAGAAAATATCGCAAAGCTTTTACAAAAATTTAAATCACCGTTCATTTATCAATAAGGAGACAAGTCGATGACAACTTTCTTGGTAGAGTTCTTTTCTTTATTTCTTTATCGGGTTGATGATTAGCCGGATTCCGGTTTATCAACCCCTCCCTTTCGATCACACTTCAACGGAGTACTATATATATAAAAAAAAACAAGCATTTTGTCCTTTGTAATTTTATTGTGGAGCCATTTTTTCCCCTTAGACAATCGGAATCTTGATCGAGTGTTAGTTTCTATCTCGTTGAAGGAGAAACACTAATACAACTTTCGAAATAATAAATGACAAAGTGTATCCAAGGTACAGATCCTAAGATAATCCTTTCGTGAGAAACGTAAAGAAATTTATCAATTGGGATATCGGTCTGTGAATGTGTCTGAAACAATCAGTTCAGAATTAGAGTAGTAGTAGTACCATTGTGTTTTTTTTTAGATGAAAAGTGCCAATGTTTTATTTAACTTTTTTTGAATTATTTTTTGAACTAGAGTTCTATAGTTAGTGGTTAGCACTCTGGACTTTGAATCCAGCAACCTGGGTTCGACTCCCGGTAGGACCTTAATTTATATTTATGTTATTATGTTACTTGTTACAAGTATACTTATAACTCAAAATCAGATTTATATATTGAAGAATAATTAGATAATAAAGATATGTTCAACTTTTTTTTTAGTTTGTTTATATTAATAGTATGATGATTGAGATCAATCATATTGATTTAAAAGATATTATCTATAAAAATATTATCTCATGTTTTTTAAATAGCAACAATATCTCTTTGTTTACTTGCAAGAGTGACTTTTTGAAACAGTCATCTTATTTGACGGCTTACGGTACAATCACTTTAAGCACCGTTAGGTTAGATAATGGTTTTGAATAACTAATTTATTTTTCTAATTTCTATAAATTAGAATTTGATAAATTAAAAACAAATTGTATAACACACTAGAAATCCAAATAAAAATATAGATATCTAGTGGGGCCTACTTTAAACTTAAATATTAATCAATTTTTTTTTTATCCATTTAACACATTTTTATGCAAACGGACCGTGAACCAGTCATATAAGGTGAGACATGAAGATTGGATCAAATCTTGATTTAAGGAGATCGGATCAAATCTAAATCTACTATAACTCGTGTGAGACAAGAAGATTTAGATTAATCTAAAGATATAAGAATGAAAATAAAGATCATATGAATAAGATTTTGAAGATTTTTTTGTGTGTGTGTATAAATAGATAATAGTATTGCTCGTAAAAGGCTTGTTTTTTAAACTATAAAAACTCTACCTCAAGACACACGAGTGAAGTAAAAAAGTGATAAAAAATGGTGGGATGCTATTGACTTGAAATAATGGTGGGATGTCATGAGTGATAATTATATAGTATGAGCAACCTAAAGATATGCAGAAAAAGTTTGAGCGAGTCGGTAAGTTTTTTATAAGTATTGAGTCATGTATTTTAGACTTTTATAATATCACTAATCTCTGTGAGTGTCCCGGAGATGTAACCCATGAATTGGATGAACTCCGTTGTTAAACGTGCGTGTAAATTTAATTTCAAATATGTTTAATTTTTGTCCGGTCCTTGTGTAGTTGTAACCAAATAGGTTAACAACAACTAAAATAACGGATAGAAATTTCAGTCGTGATCCTTACCAGCTCTCATAGGTTTATCGTTCATTTTCCATTCATATTTAGGTTAGTTTCATAACTACTCTAATCGATTTATAATTGTAATGTCACATTTGTCGTGTTCCGGCTCTCATAGGTTTATTGTAATAACCCGCATTTTCGTAGGAAAATACCGTGGTAAACAGAAATGAGCTATCACACATCGTCTAGATATGTAGTACATATATGGTATATAAGGTAGGAGTATTCTCCTTCCTATCATTAAGACATTTTAAAGTCGTGCGACCCAAGAAGCGAGGACGAAATCAGGGCAAAACGGACATTATTTGTGGAAGGAAGCAGATGGTGACGGTCTGGTCAGAGGACCGGGTCGTTACAATTGGTATAAGAGCCGTTGTCTAGTCGATGAAGGCACTGACAATCCCAGAAGAACGGCGTGCCCGATGAGAACGTCGTGCCTAAAGGGGGGAAGAGTGTAAGAAACCGGATTTTCGTAGGAAAATACCGTGGTAAATAGAAGTGAGCTATCACACATCGTCTAGATATGTAGTACATATCATTCTATTATAATAAGCCAACTCAAGTCAAATGAGCCTGTCCAATTTAACCATTTTTTTTTCCAAAAATACACATATACTTTTATATTAATTACAATAATATCATACTCACATAAAAATATAAAAAGTAAAAACTAATAAAACTATTTACCGCTCTTTAATAATAAAACATTCTTTTAAATTTTAAATTATATATTTTATATTTTTTGTATTATTCAGGTATTTATATTATAAGTATAACTATTTTATATATTTTTATTGCATTACGCGAACGATTACTAGTATGATATATAAGGTAGGAGTATCCTCCTTTCTATCACCAAGGTCTTTTAAAACTGTGCAGTCCGAGAAACGAGGACGAAATCGGGACAAAACAGACAGTATTAGTGGTAGAAAGCAGATGGTGACGGTATGTGTTACATTTATCGTTCATTTTCCATTTTTGGTTTTGTAGTTTCTTCACCCTCCCTTTCATTTTTTGCTCGGTCATGCCTTGCTACATTTATTTATTCAGGTTTTATCCATTTTATCTTCAGTTGGATTCGTAATTACTTACATGAAGAACCCATCACCCAACTCCTAGATTATATTCAAGTTCCTGGAAATTGTTTAAAACTCGTCTATGTTGAATATACGTTCTGATACTTTATGGATGTATAGTTGAGTATGAATCCCTCACTTTATGAATGATTTTTTGTGTACGCATCACTTTGCAAAAGCAATTCGTGGTTCAATGATGAAACCATTTCGTCGTCCTAAATTTACTAGATCAACATCTCTTGTTTGTCTGTAAATATTTTATTCTTCATATGTGTTCAGGCACGTCAAACGCCAAACTCAAAACATTGATTTTTTATTTTATTTTTGATAGAAAAAACATTGACTTCTTTGTTTACCTCAAAATTGTTGGGTACGTTGTAAATAAACACAATAATTTCTATGGAAAAGAAATGAACAAATAAACAGAAAATGGTTTCCTCAAATATATAAATATCAATTACAAGATTTAACATAAAATAAAATAAATGATACCGAAATGGACTAAAGTCCGAGACGAGTTAACTGCAAGCAGTTTTCCTTAAACTATATTTGCCCCGCCACCTCTGCTTCTGGCTAAATGGGGCACTTCGTTCCCAAGGTACAACGTCTATCACATGTGACTCGGCAGAAACGGTACCGAGTCACGGTCGGGCCGTTGGTGGTGCGGTACTCTCTCTCTATATGTATGCATATGTGTTTGTGTGTGAATATGTATGTTATGACATGTATGAGACTTGTCTTGAAAAAGTCTCTAAAAAAATGGACCAAGACCATCATATTTTAAATATTTTTCTTTGTAACTCATTTTACAAATAAAGACCCACATTAATGGGGAGAATGAATGGTTTTGTAACCACTAAAAATAAAATAGCATTCACTCAATAAAAACCACTAGTTTTTCCAACAATCCCCCACATGAATGCGATCTAAAACATGCAACGTGCAACTAAATGCAATCGAGAGAACCACGAGAATTCACTACATAAGGACAGGTAGCGCGCCTTGAACCTGCCATAGTGATGTAAAATCTGATATGCTACTATTGGGTAGCCTTAAAGCCTTGAACCCTTTAGCGTTTGTGCATACCAGGGTAATACTCACACAATGTCCTCTCTACACCACTTACTAAGCCCTTTGGTTGTTGTTCATATTTGGCCCTGGACTGCCTTGGCAAATTCAACCGAGTGCTCTAGCGATTTAGCCCTAACTCATCACATAGTATCGACCATATACACTCGTTATAGGTGATTTTCAAGTCAAAGGTGTCCTGACTCACCCCACTCGACCTTCGAGATACTTGATTCATTAAGAGCCTCATGCTCACCCTTAAAATGGTACAGGTCTATCACTCTTTCATCATAGAAATGGGCTGAGAACTTATGTTCTCGAGTGCTTTGTTCGGTAACCCGCACAGTTCAGTTTTCCCATTGAACCTGAGACTGAAATTTCCAGTACAGGTTGCGTAGCTTATGTGAAGGTTTCCAATTTATTGGGCTTCAACCCACATTTCCCTCGATGATGCTCTGACTCCTCCACGAGTCAAGCATTTTGTATATGGATCCGCATTATTATCCTTAGACCTTGCAAAGTCTAGGGATACCACAATTTTTGCTAGCAATTCCTCTTACGGATTTGTGTCTCTGACGAATATGTCATGACTTAGTCGGGACTTTCCATTATACAAATTATTCTGATCTCATTTAATAACTGACTGACTGCAGCAGTGCACGTTTATTGCGGGAACAGATTTTGGCCACTTGGAATACCTCCCAAGACTTCTCAGCCAATCTACCTCTTCTGTAGCTTGATTCAACGTTATGAATTCTAACTCTACAGTTTCTCCAACTATGTAGGTCTATTTTACAGACCTCCATAAGACTGCAACCTCTTTAAGTACAAACATATCCACTAATGGACTTTGTACTGTTAAAGTTCGAGATACACTTGGTATCTAAATACCCTCCAAACATTTTGGACATCTCGTATAATGCAGTTCATGATTGGCAGTATACCTCATGTATCTGAGAAGCCTCATTGGCAAACCTACTCGGTATGCTCACTGAGTTGGCTATATCTGGTCTAATACAGTTCTTGACGCACAAGAGACTACATATGATAAGTTAGGTGTTTGTTTTAGTCCATATAGTGACTTAATAAGTTTTTGCACCTTGGCTTACTTTACACGGAACCACGACCCAATGGGTTGTTCCTAATTCTCTAGATCTCCATTTATAAAACACATGTTCTCATTAATTAATGATGCGTCTTTTCATAGAGATTAGAATATAGACATTAAAATTATCAAAACCGTCAGTTTACTTAAAGTAATTGACTTTATTTCTCATGTGCCTATCAACCTCATTGTTGATGGCATCTTTCCATATACACATTATATGGATAACATTGATTATTTCAATATCGTCGATTCACCTTCACTCATGAAGGTCAAGGGACAAAAGAAGTTTTATTACTTACCCTTTTACCATGCCGAGGCACTTTATCTTTCTTACAAGATTCACTTTCCCACTTTTCCAGCACCGTTTGAGTGTTCACATGTCTTGGGTAGCGTAATGCTTTGAACCCTCAACGTATTGATCACACTTGCCAGGCGTTAGAGTTTTTGCGGAAAAATTTCTCTTTTAGAAAATATGCTTCTCGGGCATAGAACAATGTTCTATATGCACTTTAAAACCATGTGCCTTATGCACTAGAAACCGATCAGCACTATATTTTGTGCTTATCCGATGAACACACAATCTACCGTTTTCGATCCTATCCAAATCCTTCAAGGAACAAGATTGAGACCTTTCTTAGGTAGCACCAAACTTTCACGAACTTATAGTCAGACACCATGCCTTATATAATTCTGACTGTTTGGTCCAACTTCCTAAGCGATAGTTTGTTCAACACATAGCTTGCGGAAAGCTCACTTCCCGTACAAATTCAGAGTTTAATCCTGAACTTATCAACATGATATTCATCGTTTAAGAACTACATTTTTGCTCGAGATCATAATAAGTCGTTCTTTAACGATTGGTGTCATTCCATCAACACAATTATGTGAATGGTGTCTCATATTCACCGTTTCAATCACACTGATCATGTATTCATATCCATGTGAATATACCATTTCGGAACTAGTTAGACAATATCTAACACTTCCAAAAATAGTCTATCATTGAATGATTAACACTTAATCATTGGATTAAAGTTGGTAGATTAACACAACAGAACACCCATGATTAAACATGTTTTCTGACAAGTCTTAATCCTCAACAATAGAATTCACGTATTCATTCTTACTTGAATGAATATCTTGGCTGATTTATCTTTACTTCTCATCAAGTAGACATATCAGTGTTTAATACATCCATCAATAAATTGAGGAAATATATTTTAAACCCTTCTTGGTTTTGCACTCATCTCAAATGCATCGAACCATTTGGTTATGTACTCCGTTCGAAACTTCGAACTGAAGACTTAGCAATACATTGCTTCAAACACAAACTCATATTTGTGTTTCAATTTAAATAATAGATTTAGAAAAATAAAACATTTAAACTTTTATATTTTCATCACCTACTATATTATGTCAAATCAGTGACTTGGTTGAATAATTCAACATGTCATTATTGACCACAAGAGTATCGACTAAAATGCTCATTTTGAACAAATAGTCACTCATGTATTGCCACAAACAAGCAAACTTATCACAATTTGATCCTAGTGTTTTGGCTACCGAAAGGCTACTGCCCTTTAGGTTTCAAAAACCGCTAGTCATGATTCAGATTTATATGCTTGCACTTGTTAGTGGATTTCCAAATGTTTCCACACATTAACGTCCCCACAGTTCGTGCATTCCCTTTTTCCTCAATCAGAACATGCACACTGTTATAGAGAAACTTAATCGGTTTCAAGATGGTAAATGAACAATATCATTTATTTTAGACGTTTTAAATCCATACCAATAAACCGTTAGATATTCTCCCACTCACCCGCAGACGTTATGTGGTACGTTTAGATTCTCGATCTACAGGATCAACGGGTTACCCCACATTTGTGGGACCCTTAGGGTTCTTCCCCAATAATAGTAATATAATATTACTAAATTACTATTCTCAATAATAGCAAGCTCAACATATTCACAATATGTTTTACTAACAAATTAATAATATGTTATTTCAACAAATTATTAAATGCTTTTCCAACAAATAAATAAGATGTTAATTTCAACAAATTATTAAATGTTCCTTCAGCAAATTAATAAGATAATATTTCAAAAAATAATAAATTAGCCGATATTTGTTTATTGTTAAAATAAAACTCAACGACCATTTATAATTTGTTTAATCATCAAATTATTTGCTCTTGGATGAACAAAGTTGGTTATTAAATAACCTTTCATCCAAATAAGTAACCGACTCGTCATTGCAATTCGTAGTTAGCTAATAAAGCTCTCCATAAATGTCAACAATAACTGTCGTTACAATAATTTATAACTCTCCAAATTAAATTACGATTAATCACAATTAATAAAAAGTTATAAATACTCGTCATTAATCTCATTAATGATTACCGTTACAAATTTTGTAACCCTCCAAATTAAATTGCAATAAATCACAATTAATAAAGACACCAACCATTATATCACCACATTAGTGTTTTTTTAATAATGGTGATTTCGAATTTGTAACCTCCGTCATTAATATGCACTCATGCAAAATTAATAGGATTTACACCGGCACCCATAATGTTCTGGTCAGTTCCAGCACCCACTGTGTTTCGGACATTTCCCGCAGGAAACTGTTTGTTATCTCAAATAACAAACACGCACAATCTAATTTTGAAAAATGAAACTAAAACTCCTCCTTCGCAAATACCAAATTTCTATAACCACGCATGGTTTCAAGAAACTGATTTTGCAAGAGTATTCTAGTTCATTCCCGAAAAAGATTATCAAATTCTGAAAGATTTATTCAGCCGTAAACACCAGATAAATCTGATTTTACACAGAACAATCTCAGAATTCAACCAGTTCTGTCGTAAGCCCCAAATTCTGAAAATCAGAAAATACTTTTACAAGAACTATTTCGAAACCAGTTCTATCGTAATCCCCAATTTAATGGCTTTTACTAGAACTGTTTCGAATAACTTTTGTTTCACAAACCAAAATTTGATTTCAGAAACACACAACACCACCATAATACTTTGTAGCCAATAAGCTCATACGTTTCGTACCAAAAACAGTGGTTCTTATAATTTCCTTCCATTACACAAGAATATATAACATGTATATAAACAATTAAAGGAAATCGGGTATAACACCCACGTAGTGAAACTGCAACTTTCAAGTTACATATTACACCCATTAATATACCACATAATATAATTATGTATAATATCACACGACACATGGTACTAAACCAGTCTTGCTATATGCAATTCATGTTTATACACTAAAACAATTGCAAACCAATAATTCAACACAATTAAATACAAGTCACTGACTACTAGTTTTATTTTGAATTACTGTTCTTAAACATGCTACTAGAAAATTGTCAAACACCCATTTATGTATTAAAATGTGGCCTTCTAGACAAACTTGTTACAGCAGTAAGATTGCTACAAAGCAATTACTAATGTCAAAAGAGAAAAAATCTTTCAACTCATGCAAGGAGTCATGTACAGAATTTAGTACAATATTTTGTAGCCCAAAGGTTTAACAAGTACAAATACATGTCATTTTACTACACAAGTAACTCATGCATTTACCATCCAATGCCAAACAAATCCATTTAGAATAGTAATCATAAACATAATTACCTAATCTCAAAAATTAATTCTGTCAACCAAACATGGACACTCAACATTACTATAGCAACATACATACAAAACTACATATCCATTGACACATGCACATGACTTTACTAGCTACAAAAATTAGTCCATAGTTGACTGCAAACAATCAATACCAGTATAACTACGGATGAAAGCTAAAATCCAATTTTAATTAATAACGTAGAAAACCCCCGTATGTCAAAACATGCCAATAACGAAATATTAACAAAATGAATCATGTGAAGAGACAAATATTAACACATGTTGCCACCAAAAACATCACTAAATATGCTTGTACACAAATATACATAAAAATGCATACACACTACACATAAGAGATGGTTTAAAAACCGGAAACAAGGATATTCACATAACCCAAAAAATAAATTAATTATCAAACGAAAAACGTTTTCGACAATTCAATCGGAAATACCAATTTCTTAAAACCAAGGTTTGTCATAAAATGATTTTCCAAAGAATTTATCAAAAAACCATGCATCAAAATAAAAATATGATATAGCAATCCGAAACCATTACAACCATAAACATCAAATTCCCGAAATCGAATATTAAGAGAAAATGATTTTACTAAGAACGATTACGGAGAAAGAAATAATTTTCTGTATAATCCATACACCGAAATTATTGTATCAACGTACAAAACATAAGAATATCGTTTAAGATTGTTGGGTACGTTGTAAATAAACACAATAATTTCTATGGAAAAGAAATGGACAAATAAATAGAAAATGGTTTCCTCAAATATATAAATATCAATTACAAGATTTAACATAAAATAAAGTAAATGATAACGAAATGGACTAAAGTCCGAGACGAGGTAACTACAAGCAGTTTTTCTTAAACGATATTTGCCCCGCCACCTTTGCTTCTGGCTAAATGGGGCACTTCGTTCCCAAGGTACAACGCCTATCACATGTGACTCGGCGGAAACGGCACCGAGCCACGGTCGGGCCGTTGGTGGTGCGGTACTCTCTCTCTATATGTATGCATATGTGTTTGTGTGTGAATGTGTATGTTATGACATGCATGAGACTTGTCTTCAAAAAGTCTCTAAAAAAATGGACCAAGACCATCATATTTTAAACATTTTTCTTTGTAACTCATTTTACAAATAAAGACCCACATTAATGGGGAGAATGAATGGTTTTGTAACCACTAAAAATAAAATAGCATTCACTCAATAAAAATCACTAGTTTTTCCAACAAAAAATTAGCTCTTACTTTACTGTGCAACATAAGAGTAGATAAATGTAATGTATCTAAAAATGAATAGTGAGAAAGGACATTCTATTGTCAATGGAAGTCAAAATATGCCTTGATAGTGTCGCCTACCTTTCTTTCTTTTTTTTCCTTTTTCTAAGTAGTGTTAAGAATAGCGTTTAGAGGAAAATTGCGTTCATTTGGTTTAAACTCGAAGGGGCTTTGTTCTGCTGTTCCAGTAAATCTTATTTCCAGGGGCTAAGTCTGGAACCATATATATGGGGATGCCGAATTTGCATTATAAGCAATGTTAATTGAAATTATAAATCATGCCGGTACCAAATGATCAATTTTAACAAATTTAAAAATACATGATACAAAATTTAAAAAATCATAAATTTTGGAACTATGGGTGTAAAATCCGGTATTTTTTTTTATGTTTTAGATAGTTATAGTAATTAATTAGAATTACAAGGTTTTCTCTTGTGATTAGCATTAATATTATTTTGGCATGTTGTTTGTTAAAAATATAAATTTATTGTAATCAAATAGGCTGTATAGTTTATATATAGTTGCACGTTACCAAGATACAAGTTGAAAAAAAATGATTCAATGTCATTTAGTAACATGATCGGGTATAACTTATAAGAGAATAAATGATTATGTAATTTAATTCTTTAATTAATAGGTTAGGAATATTGTTTTTTTTTTTTTAGTTTTGAAATATCAATATCAATATCAACTTTACTGCTAATAGTACTAATTAATGTAACCTATGGAATTTGGAATGGTGAGCTTTGTTTGTTTTTACATGAAATTATGCCAAGGAAGTAGATTTATTAAAGGATAATGAGGTTACATTGGAATTAATGAGCCTAAGTTAATATTAATTGTATCAGTAATGATGTAAGTTATAGAATTTGAAAGGTGAGTTAAAGGATCCGTTATAGATTGCCTTGATTTTGTTTACGTGAACTTATGCTACTGTTATTTATAAAGATGAAATTTTGTTAGAAGTTAATGTATAAAACGTAAGGTTTGATGAGAGCATTTAACATGGTTGAGATACTATTGCACCCGTTTGCATTATGTAATTATATATATACCACGTAGCTACAGAATAAAAACTTAAATTTTAGTCTTTATATTTAGTCTCAAACTTCTATTACAAATTTCAAACGTACGCATATAGGAAACTAGTGCTACATTCTTGTCCAAGTTAGTAAATACATGTTACTATATACTAAATACGGTAGAAACTCGTTACAGTCATACCTTTGTAACCATACTAAAAGTATGACTATAATGAGTTTATTCTTAAGTTGACTTTTACATGGAAAATATCAAAAGAGTTATGTATGTATATAAAGAAGATACATGTACCAGTTTAGAACAAATAGATGTATTTTGGAGAACAAATACATGTATTTTGAAAGTTGTAAATTCATCAAGTTTCTTGTATGTTTTCTTTACATTTATAAATACTATATACTTTTTGTTATCTTCAAACAAGTCAATAATGACACGCAAAGTTGATAAACGAACTCAAATCACTGAAAAAATACACGTCGATTTGTGCAAAATGAAAGAATCAAATCCGAGTTGGACGCAAAAAGAACTTGCCAAGTGGTTAGAAGATACTTATGGGGTTACGTTATCATAATCAGCAATATCCAAGACCATCAAGCGATCAATTGACCACAAGCAAGAAGTAATTTCGAATCCAAATGCAAAACGTTTAAAACAAGTAACGTACCCTTTAATGGAGTTCGCGCTCTATGAGTTGTTTGTATGCAACCAAGAGCATGCAAATATTAGTGGTGAATTACTAAAAGAAAAGGGGAGCATATTCTTAAAATAACTCTATACAGCACCTAACTCATTTGAATGTTCAAATGGGTGGCTGGGAAATTTCAAGCAAAGACATGCAATTCATTCCCTTCGACGTTTTGGGGAGAGTGGTTCAGTTAATATGGAGAAAATTGAAGCTAATTTGCCGTCAATAAGAGAAGAATTAGACAAATGGGCTTGGAAGGACATCTACAATATGGATAAAACTGGTCTATTTTATCGAATGCAAGCTGATAATTCTCTTCCAAGAAGCAGCTGGAGGGACGAAAGCAAAACAAAGAGAGAATCACGATTGTTGTTTGTTGCAATGGCGATGGCTCTGACAAAGTTCTTCTATGGGTTATTAGAAAATTTCTTAATCCTAAATGCTTTAAAAATGTTAACCGTGCTACACTCAACTGTACTTATCGAGCGAATTCAAATGCGTGGATGACATCCTTACTCTTCCTGGAATGCGTAAAGTGGTTTGATTGCCGTCTGACCAGAAATGTTTTGCTTGTTATGGACAATTGTAGTGCACATGGCAAAAAGGAGAATATTCCCCCTCTTCGTCACACGACTATAATGTTCTTACCACCAAATAGTACTTCCAAAATTCAGCCATGTGATGAAGGCATCATTAGAAATTTTAAAGGTTATTATCGTCGTCGGTTTAATCGTCTGCTTTTGAAACGAATTAAAGATCATGTTATGGAACTAGAAAAAATATCCATCCTTGATGGAATTGTAAATGCAGTTGCCACATGGTCGATGAATGTGAAGCCACATACAATTACGAATTGCTTTAAACATTGCAAAATTCGGACCCCAGGTGTTGATGAATTACAAGTTACAAATGAAATGGATGAAGAAAATCAAAGGATACTTACAGATTTGAGTAATCAGGTTAAAGAACTTCACTACACTACACTAACCAAATGGATATGGATGTCTTTCTTAATCATCCAAGTGAGAAACAAGTCACGCACGCTTTAACCGAAAAAGAAATCATTACATCAATTAGGCAAGAAGCGGAGGAAGATAATCCGGAGGATAATAGTATAGAAATATCAAAAGTTTCGTGTCAAGAAGTTTTAAGAATGCTTGACAAGTTTGAAATATTTTGGCTTCAAAAAGAAGGAGTTCATGCAGGTGAGTTATTATGTACGCGAAATTTGAAGGATGTAGTAACTACCAACAAAATCAAGTCAATGTCGCAAACAACAATAGATAAATATTTTGCAAAATGTTAAACTTAATGTAACGAAATATATATATATATATATATATTCAATATAATGTATGACTTATTACAATGTGGAGTTTATTCTGATTTATAACTGGTTCCAAGTCGGGAACATGAATTTTTATTCTTATAAGAAGTTTATTCCTATAGAGAGTATTATTATAAAGAGTTTCTACTGCATATGGGTATACGATAGTTTCAGTGAGCTACGAGAGAATTCATAAGTTTTGGGACAGCCAGCAGAAAGGTTTAATGGAGAAAACTCATTCATTTGTCGTAGCTTATTTGTAGTAAAAATGCCTCTTTTTCAGATCCGTATATAAGTGAGTGTTTTTACTTTTGCTTTAATTAAAATATCTCATTTCATGTTTTGATAAATATTTACAGGTTCAAATTATATCTTGAAAGTATCAAAAATATATATGTATATATTATTGCAAAGATTACAGGTGATGAAATGAGAATTATATATGGATATGTTGATGAACGTGAAATGTTTTAATGCATGAAAGGTTTTAAAGAAATTTTGTCGTTTTAAAAGTGATCTTTACTTTATTATAATTGTGAATTAAGTCTATAGAAAGATACTTGAGAAGTCCAAGTACACAGAATAAAGAATAAATAGAATCAGGAAGTCTGATTCATAAAGAGAACCAAGAAGTCTGGGTCCAACAGAATAAAGAGATTCAGGAAGTCTGAATCCAGCTTAATTTCTCATTATATTTATCGTTTTGATCACACCTTTTAAAATGTTTGAAAGTTTTATTTGTTCGACAAGTTTTCAATTTTCAAGAAACGTTTTATATTAACTATGAATTTTGTCAAGTTCAAAATATTGATTTTTCGAGGAAAAATAATAAAATGATAAAACCTATTTTTGACCCTATATTATATTGCAAGTTTTATCAATTACTAAACTCGTTTAGCTTACCCCTCGATTTTATAATGTTTTTAGGAGATCGAGTTAGTCGGGACCAGATATATCTTATAGGCTTTAGTATTTATTTCCGCTGCGTTTGTATATCAGTTTAGCTTGTAATATTTTTAATACTTCTCCATGTTGTTATTAATGAACTATTTGATTATTTGAGTACTTTTAGTGTGTATTTTATTAGCGTTTAAGTTAGGCTTTGTCTACCACGTGCCGCCACACGTGTTATTTGGCTGTGTGACTTCCTATTGGGTCAGGGATGTTACAATGGGGGGTGTCGTGAATTCCAATGGTCTCTCCACTTACCTTCGACCCTGCTTGTTTCTGTAATAATTATCTACTTTACCCTGTTTTCGCAATCCACTCTCAATGTTCATGCTCTAGTTAATTAGCTTGTAACTTTGGATGTAGGTTACTGCTTTGGATCTTCGTAAAGCTCCAGTGCAATAATTCATGGATGAATGACTATATTCGACATTAAGATACATACATGCTTACATTTTACACCTTTTTTGATTTGTCTCGTAAATAGGTCTTTTGAAGTTTTTACATGTTCCTTGGCATATAATTTAGGTACTACAGTGTAAATATTATTATTGCTGTATGCGCAATCAAGTTACTTAAGTGATTTCGTTCCTTACCCCTTCCTATACAAATATAACCAAATTCATAAACGTAGGATGGTGATAAGAAAGGATTATATTGCGATTTTTGAGGAGTTGGAATTTTTAGCTTGGAAAGCCTTGATTAACAGCTTTAAAGCCAGAAGATTACTTGAAAGCTAACTCACAACTAAATAGTAAACCTAGTATTCTAGTTTGGGCAAGTTACTAAAGACTGACATTTTATTTAGGCAAATTACAAGCCATCACCCAGTCATTTTGTTTAAACAAATGGAAAGTATACCCCCATACCAACTATGCAGTATTTTGTCATCCTCTTTTTACGATCTTCATCGAAATAGACAAATAGTTTTATGGTATTTACATTACAGAATGACATGAAAGTGGTATTTGAAGGGAATTATTCATGAGCTAACCTAAAAGAGAGAGATGACAGCTAAAATGAACATCTTTTCAAGCTTAGTGCCACCAACTGCTATAATTAATCAGGTCGAACAAAAGGCTTGTTTGGCATCGAAAGCACATGATAGATCCCAAGTCACAAGCATAGAGATTGAACATTAGCAAATTAGTCTGAACCACTGTTTTAAAAAGCGCACTTTAACGGTTTTCGAAAAAAAATGCATATGCTAAAAACGCTATTTGGGTGGAATTGCGCAAAAAACGCGCTATTGGGTCCAAAAGCGAAAAAACGCGATATTCTGGACTAAAAGTGTAAATAGCTGAGTATTTTAAAAAGAAAAGAAAAACCATGTACTAAACTACGTCGTTTCAGCTTGTGATTAGATAAACGCCCAAATTAATAGACAGAGAAACATAAACTTCACTTCCCCTCTCCAATTAACACCAACTCCGACGTTCGCCGCCGCCTAACAGAGTTTAATAATGGAAGAGTCGTATCTTTTTCCCTTCTTAATTAATATTAGCCAATTAAGGCATAAATCTAATTCTGAATATATAAACATATTTATTATGTATTTGGATTTTGGATTATGAGATCTTTTTGTTTCATTGTTCTATATATGAAATTTCTAATTTGTAGGGGAGGTGATTGGATACTAAATATATATAATTTCTGCGGTGTGTTTTTTTTAGGGATTATTTTGGTGGGATTGGAGTAAATATGTAGTGCACATATATAATGTGTTTGGTGTGTTAATTGAGGCTAGGAGTCCAATGCACACAAAATCCCACGAAATGACATCATTTTGAAATATCATATATATATATATATATAAAATGTAATATGAACATCAACTTGAATACTTTTTCGTAAAAACGCTATTGGTTAATGCAAATCTCCACGATTTCATGACGGGAACACAAATATGCGTCTTGTTTTTTTTTTTTTCCGAGATGTATAATGACATGTTTTCGAAATTATGGTAAAATTTTAAAAAAAACAAGACGCATATTTGTGTTCCCATCGTGAAACCGTGAAGATTTGCATGAATCAAATCTTGATTTGGAGCGTTTTTAAAAAAAAGTGTACATTTGAGTGTTTTTCATGGTGTCCATATATCCTCTTCCATATATATATATATATAGGGGTAATTCTCTATAAGTAAGCAACTTATATTCATACTAAATATCATGATAAGTTCACATTACTCATAGGTACAACTTTTTAATTATTTAGTTTATTTACTAAATTGTCATACAAACCAAAATATAATATACATATTTTATCTTTCTACAAACCCAAAAAAATAGTTTTAAATTACAACAAAATAAATAAAAACACAAAAAAATTATAAAAATGAAAAAAATCACAAAAAATATAAAAAAAACAAAAAAAACAAAAAATTATAAAAAAAATCACAAAAATCACAAAAAATCATAAAAAATTAAAAAAATTACAAAAAATCACAAAAAATCACAAAAATCACAAAAATCACAAACTTTTTAAAAAATTACAAAAAAATATATAATTTTTTTGTCAATATAACACTTTTTATACCGAAAAATCAAAAAAAATTACAAAAAAAAAAAAAATCACAAAAAATTATAAAAAAAATAACAAAAATCACAAAAAAAAATTATAAAAATGATAAAAAATGAAAAAAAATCACAAAAAAAATTATAAAAAAAATTAAAAAATCATAAACTTTTTAAAAAATTACAAAAAATATATAAATTTTTTTTTGTCAATATAACACTTTTTATACCGAAAAGTGATTTTTTTTTATACAAAAAAATGGTTTTTCCATGATAAATGTGCATTTTTTTAATCTAAATGAGCTGAAAGTGCATCTAGTTCAGTCAAAAATACATATAATTCAGTCAAAAGCGTATATAGTTCAATAAAAGTGCATATAGTTCAGTCGAAAGTGTATATAGTTAGTCAAAAATGTATAAATTTGAGTCGAAATTGCATTCAATTCAGCTGAAAGTACATCTAGTTCCGTTGAAAGTGCATACAATTCAGTCGAAAGTAAATATAGTTCAATAAAAGTGAGTATGCATATAATTTAGCTAAAAGTACATCTGGTTCAGCTTAAAGTGCATCTAATTTAGTGGAAAGTACATATAGTTAAGTCAAAAGTGCATATAGTGTAGTCGAAAGTGCATATAGTTCTGTTAAAAATGCATCTGATTCAACTAAAAGTGCATCTGGTACAACTGAAAGTGCATATGGTTCAGCTAAAAATGCATATAGTTCAGACAAAAGTGCATCTAGTTCAATAAAAGTGCATATCGTTATGTTAAACCTGCATCTGGTTCAACTTAAAGTGCATCTGGTTTAGCTGAAAGTGCATATAGTTCAGCCAAAAGTGCATCTGGTTCAGTCGAAAGTGCATTTAGTATAGTCGAAAGTGCATAAAGTTCAATAAAAGTGATTTTTTTATGATTTTTTTCAATTTTTTTTATTATTTTGTGATTTGTTTTCATTTTTTTCATAATTTTTTGTGATTTTTTTTCATTTTTTATAAATTTTTCATTTTTTAAAATTTTTATAATATTTTGTGATTTTTTATAATTTTATGTGTTTTTTTTTCATTTTTTTCATCTTTTTTATTTTTTTTTATTTTCTGTGATTTTTTTTATTATTTTTTTCATTTTTTATGCTTTTTTGTGATTTTTGTGATTTTTTTATAATTTTTATAAATTTTTTTATATTTTTATAATATTTTGTGATTTTTTTCATTTTTTATATTTTTTTTGTAATTTTTTTAAAATTTTGTGATTTTTTATTTATTTTTTATTTATTTTATTTTTTTGTGATTTTTTTATTTTCTTTGTATTTTTTTATTTTCTTTGTGATTTTTTTTTTTTTTTTTTTTTTCATTTTTGTGATTTTTTTAAAAAAAATACATTTTTTTTTTTTAATTTATACAAATTTTTGTGATTTTTTTTTCATTTATTTTGAGATTTTTTGCATTTTATATAATTTTATGCGTTTTTTTTCCATTTTTTATGAAATATGTGTATGGCGTTTTGGTAAAAAAGTAAATAATTAAAAAGTGGTACCTATAGGGAATATGAACTTATGGAGGTAGATATGAGTAATATAAGTTCAAAAGTGCTACCTATTGGGCATTATTTGATATATATATAGGTGGTATTAGATTGTTGAGGATTGGACTTCAAACTCAAATGTCTTGTTAGAGTAGCCTAAAGTTTTATCTATAAAAATACTAATGCTACAAAACTAATTTAACATACATTACTTCTTTACAAAAAAGCTTGTTCAAACTTTACAGATTATTTTCCTAAAGTTTTAGTAGTTTTTTTTTTTTTTACTTCGGAAATTTCATAGAACCTGCTTTAACATATGTAAAATAATTTATACTTAACTCTTAATGGAGAAGTGAAAATACTTAAGGGTGTTAGAGTAATTGTTCCACATAGTCTAGATAATAATCCAGTCTGTGTTTTATAAAGAGATATCTATCATTACCATTACGAGGTTTTTTAATGATAAAGTAATATGGATTCTAACATGGTATCACAGAGTCACAGCAACTAACGTTGATTTTTCTACCTTCATTTTTCTCTTAATGGCTCCCGAACCCACTCCCACTGACACTACAACCGCGGACAGTACCGTCACAATTTCAATCCCATCCATATTCAAGTTGCATCATACAGTGACCATAAAGCTCGACCGTGACAATTACTTGCTATGGAAAACCCAGCTCGTCCCGTATCTCAAGGGACATAATATTTATGGTTACGTAGACGGAACCATCCCGTGTCCACCAACTACCATCCCAACACCAGTCTCTAGCTCGGCCATAGGCAGCCAGGTGAATCCGGCTTACGCTGTTTGGATTCAGCGGGATAAATTGATCCTGAGCACCATCATTTCGTCACTATCTGAGGAGTTACTTTCTCATATCGTTGGAGACTTTACCTCACATCAAGTCTGGAATATTCTTGAAGAATTGTTCCACTTTCACTCTCGAGCCCAATCTACGCAGCTAAAGTATGAACTTACCACCATAAAGAAGGGACACAAACCAGTTGACAAGTATTTCGACGAAATTAAGAAAATCTCAACCACCCTTGCGGCAATTGGCGAGCCCTTACGAGATTCGGATTATCTCGCATTTCTTCTTGCAGGATTGGACTCATCGTTCGACCATGTCATAATGTCAATCCACACCATGGTCTCTCAACCATCTCTTGCGGTAGTTTACGACCTCCTTAAACGACAAGAGAACCGAAATAAGTCAAATCAAATACCCATCGAAAATCCAAAAGCCAATCTTGTGACTAAACCTGACCCCCCTACCCATGCTCGGAGCCAACCTGCTTCTCGATATGGCAACCATAACAACCGAAACCAACCTGTCTCTCGATATGATAACTATAACAACCGCAGTCAAAGCCGCGGTTCTTACTGAGGAAACCGAGGAGGCCAGAATCGTAACCGTTACAATAATTCAGGAACCTACACGATGCCAGCTCTGTAAAGAATCTGGACACACTGTTATTCAATGCCAATTTCGCTATGATCAATCATATCAAGGTGGCATTCAACAACCATCTGTATTTACTGCCACACCATATTCCACCGGAGATCCTTGGTTTCATGACTCGGGGGCTACACACCACTTCACCGTTGACTTAAAAAACATGAGCGTAAACTCGGAGACATACAACGGAAATGAACAGCTCCAAGTTGGTAATGGTACAGGTTCAACTATAACTCACAGTGGCGACACCACCATTTCTACAAACTCAAATACTTTTAAATTAAATGATATTTGAGAGTTCCTTCAATTTGTAAAAACCTGATTTCTATTAGCAAGTTTTCGCTTGATAATAATATTTTTGTTGAATTTCATGCGTCTGATTTTTGTGTGAATGACGAAGTCACAGGGAAGGTGTTGCACCAGGGCAAATGTGAAGCCGGTCTTCACCCGTTCATACCAACCAAAACAAATTCCTCTTCAGCATTTTATGGTGTCCGCGTTCCCATTGATATTTTGCATTCCCGCTTTGGGCACTCTGCATATCCAACTACCGAGTCGATTGTCCGTCGTTTTTCTTTACCGTGCTTAAATAAAAGAGCGTTTAGTGTTTGTAATTCTTGTCAAAAAGCCAAAAGCAAACAACTACCGTTTCAACGCTCCGAGTCTGTCTCTTTAATTCCTTTAAATTTATTGTTTCTAGATTTGTGGGGGCCATCTCATTCACCAACTGTTAATGAAAAACGCTATTTTATGAATATTGTTGATCATTTTTCTCGATATGTATGAATTTTCCCTTTACAATACAAATCTGAAGCCTTTACTACATTCTTATACTTTCGAAAGCAAGTTGAAAGACAATTTGATCTTAAAATAAAAACTGTCCAAACTGATTGGGGGGTGTTGGGGGGGGGGGGGGGGGGGGGGGGTGGTGGTGGATGGATTTCGAACATTCACCAACTTTTTTCGTGAAAATGGTATAATACATCGACATCCTTGCCCACACACTCACCAACAAAACAGTATAGTCGAACGTAAATATAGACATGTAGTAGAATCTGGGCTCACTTTACTAGCTGAGTCCTTCCTTCCTCTTTACTATTGGGAAGAAGCTTTTAACACCGCATGTTTCGTTCTTAATCGTGTACCAACTCCTATCCTCAAAAATATTTCTCCATTTGAAAAGTTGTTTTCAAAACCCCCATATTATACAATATTACGAACTTGTGGATGTGCTTGTTGGCCCCACCTTTGACCATATAACCGTTTCAAACTAAGTTTTCGTTCAAAAATGTGTATATTTTAAGGATATAGTCTAATCACCGGGGATATAAATGTCTCGATCTTGACACAAATCGAACCTATATTTCTCGCCATGTTGTTTTTGATGAACGTAGATTTCCATTTGCCAATACTACTCCAACATCATCGCATGCTACACCAATTCCTCTCATTCCCTTACCCACTGATATACAAATTCATAACCCATTAGTACCATTGTTTCCACACCATACTACATACCAACCATTAAGTGAAAATAATCATCACATAACCAGCCTGCTGGCCGACCAACAACATACCCCAACCCGTAGCAATCAACCAAACCCATCGACAACCTCACCGACAACTCCACCTGCCAATCCAATTTAAAGCTCGCTTGACAGACCGACCTCTAGTTCATCTAATGTGCCTAGCCCTGCCAATCAACCAACAACCCCTGGCTTGCCCCTCGGTGCACCTTCCCCTAATGTGACGGAGTCTCAGCACCCGATGCGTACTCGCCTCAAAGATAATATTATCAAGTGTAAGAAACCAACCAACGGTACAATACGATATCCTTTGCCACGAGCATTAATTTCTACATGCAAATCGGAGTCCATTCAACCCACCTGCTACACACAAGTTGTACGTGATCCGGCTTGGCGTGAAGCGATGAACAATGAATTTGATGCCTTGATGCGAAACGGTAATTGGTCTTTGGTGCCCGCTCCTGCAAGACAGACTATTGTCGGTTGTAAATGGGTTTTTCGTGTTATTAGAATCCATATTCATTTACCATTAAAAGGCCTCGTAATGGTAATGATGTATATATCTTTATAAACCACAAGCTCGATTATTATCTAGACGATGTGAGATAATTACTCTAACACTCTCCCTCGCTCGTGGCCCGACATTACAAGGGTCTTACAAGCGGACATATTAAATGGGTGGAGGTGAGCCCAACATCGCTAGGCCCGCTCTGATACCATATTAAAGCCCCATATACCTTACCATTAAAAGGCCTCGTAATGATAAGAATGGATATCTCTTTATAAACCACATGCTCGATTATTATCTAGACGATGTGGGATAATTACTCTAACAATGGATATATTTTTATAAATCACACGCTCAATTATTATTTAAACGATGTGAGATAATTACTCCAACAAGCCAAAACTGGAAATTCACTAGTAGTGACCCCATTTGCCTATGTTTAACTCAATTTGAAACAAATGCATCATTCCTTATCCCATATAAAATAATTAGTGATGTGGTATTTCCAGTCCCGGTTGCATTTCTAATCCCATTGAAAATTATCCTGCCACCAAACAAGGCCTATCAGTTATTCTTACTGATTACCGATACAACTTTAAGTTAAAAAGTTGCTCGAAAGCAAAAAAGTTATTTGATTTCTTTTTTTATTTTTGTTTTTTGTAAATAAACTTATGAATGATATCATCACCTTGTTTAATAGAATTCAAAATAGATGAAGGTACCAATTTTTTAGAAATGGGCTGTTAAAATACCGGAATTTTTGGATTATAATTTTTTAACTTATTAAAGTGGAAACTATAAGTTAAAGAAGACATATTTAAACGAGAAACGCATGGGCAGACTCTAACTGAGTTGTGGGCTAAATGTTATTTAAACCTTGTAATACCAATGGTGATTCTTTGAAACACACCATCTCTAAGATCGTAACACAATGATAATTTCTTAGTAAAGGAAAACAAGAAGAAAAAGTCTCTAAATCCACAACCTCGTCCTCATCATAAAAAACTACACAATGATGCTGAAATTGTGGTTGCTTTTACAAACTCAATATCCGATCAAATCTGGATCTCCAGTATACTCCGCAAGTTGTTCGAAAGGCACATTAAGCATCGCATGAGTATCTGCATCTCGGACGACACCTCTCTCTCTCTCCGAATCTTTCTCTAACTAAGTTTCCATATGCACCCTTGTGCTTTCCAGACAACACCAAAACCGGACCCCCACAACGAGGAACTGCAGTCTCCAGAAACTCTTGGTCAACACCCTGAACTAGCTCCTTACTCTCATCCATACATACATCACATGTAGTAGGTCCAACCACATCCACAACCTCGCATTTCTTCAAATATAATCTCCCCCCTTTGAAGTCTTTACTAATTATACGTACACGTATGTGACTCCGTAAGCCAACAAACTTGAGACGTGGCTTTACTTTCTTTTATGTATTCACTTCTCCTCTCATCGTCTCTCTCACGTTTGCCTTCTCTTCTTTTCTCTCTACTTCTCTCTTTATTTTTCCTACTATCATCTTGCATTCTCAATTCTTTTAATTTCCTTAAACATCTGTCTTCTTCCACCGAACCTAGATCCGCAATATCGTTGATCTTCACTTTTAGCTCCTCTTCACTCCTAGAGAGCCTCAAAACCACTGAGTCACCACCACCCAAAATTTTCAATACTCTCCCTTTCAACCCAACCTCTCTTCCACTAATCACCCTCACATCTTTACCCACATGAAACCTCCCCACCTCCTTTGTCTCTCCTTCGCCTCTAACTTTATTTCCTATTTTCTCCTTCTTCTCGTTAACGCTAGGCATATCTTTAAACCCTAATCCTTCCTTAGCGGTCTTCCTCACATACTGAACAATCTTAACATCATTTTTCGCGCTCCGCCCTATCCCCATTCCCTCCTGCCAGCCGTACCCTGCCAGTAGGGCCGCCCCAAATCCCTCTACAGGCATCTCACTGTACTCATCCATCCCAGGATCGTCCGGCAAGTCTCTCAAATCTCGCTTCAGTTTTTGCAACAAACCGACATCTACGGGAACCCTAGACGTATCCGAGTTACCTGTTATAAAAGAAGCGCGCTTGATTAAGAGAAAAAAACAAGCATACAATTCTTTTTGACCTTTTTTTCCTTGATTTCAAAATTTCTCCTCACATATTGTTTATGTAATCTCAAGACTGAATCCAATTGGTTTTGATACGATATCTCAAATCAGCTATATGGGACCAGCAGACCTTTATGTGAATAAATTGTCACTATTATGTGGGATGATAAAACCTATAATCTGTATACTTTTCGGCAAAACACATAGTGAAAACCAAAACTTTTTCAAAATGGAGGAATGTTGTAGTCCCTTTTAGGCGTTGGCCAATAGATGAGATAAGTACCCATCCATATCCACACATATCATAATCAACAAACATCCACGCAACACAGCCTAAGACCTATGTAACAAGTACACTAGAAACAATAATTCTGGAGTGGCACACGACGATACGTGTAAGTAAACTACTAATAATTGGATGCTTCTATTCATATATTAATTAATGTACATGTAAATTTAATTGCGCAGTGTGTGTACCCGTTCTACATATACCAAGACTAATCACATCACATACAAAAACCCTAACTTTTTAATAAACAGATAACAGAATAAAAAAATAAAAAATAAGACTTACCCCGAATTCCGAATGTTGAGGCCATATGACATATTGGACTGATCGGCGGGTTTCTCAGCAGATTCGACCTCAAACTGGGTTTCCGTGGGACCGGATTGGTGTAGTGGGAGTTCGAGGTTCTTCATCTTCTTATAAGGATTGTACACGTTTGATAGAGGGGCGATTTTGGGCTTCTTTTCGGAATCTGTTAGGGTTTTGGTTGAATCAAATTCTGTGACGAATTCGAAGGAAGGTTGAGCTGCAGTTTCGTCATCGTTGGGAATTTTGGGGGTTTGTTTGGAAGCGGGTTTTTTGGATCGAGAGAAAGATAGCTTCATGACGATGAGAGAGGGGAATTTGCAGGACGTGTTTCACTACGGTGAAGAGTTATTTCATAAGAAAAAAATAGTAATGCTATACGACAACCCTGTTGTAGTAGTTTTGAATTTTCCGTTTCTGCCCTGAAAGTGTATCAGTGATATGAGTCAAATAAGGTTTTACTTGGAGGACTAATAAAATAACGAGATTAAACTAAATCTCTCAAAACTACCAATACCCAGATCAATTTACCTGGTTTTTCAATGAATTTGTAAAAGCTAAGGTGATATAAGCCATTTCGGGTGTTAGTTTTAAAAGCTTATAAAGACACTACTAAATTCAAGACTTAATTAAAGACACTACTAAATCTCCCAAACTTACCACTACCCAAATGACTTTTACTAGTTCTTCAATGAAATTATCACAGTTAAAAGTGATATGAGTCAATTTAGGTTTTTACATGGAAAAGCTAATAAATTGACAAGTCTTCAAAGTGTTAAGATCGGATGTATAAAACTAGTAGTAAACCCTACAACCAAAATTATTAAGACCCATATCAATTACTTGGTTTTTTCACTGAAACTGTAACAGAGCAGCCAGGGCTCGTATATAGGGATACTGGGATTCCCAAAAAAAAAAAAAAAACGAGATTTTGAAGTGATAAGATGGAATGTATGAAATTAACAACAACCCAAGGTTATTTAGTATAGCCAGATGACTTAGTTAAAGAAACTACTAAATCTCTTAAAACTACCAATACCCAGATGAATTTTACTAGGTTTATCAATGTAATTGTCACAGTTAAAGTGATTTGAGTTAATTTGGAATTTTACTAGGAAAAGCTAATATAATGACAAGTCTTCGAATAATTAAGATCGGATATATAAAACTAGTAGTAAACAAATCCTACTACAACCACAATTATCAATACCCAAATCAATTTACTTGGTTTTTTCACAGAAACTGTAACAGCTGCAGCACTGGTGGAGCTATATTTATAAATTTTAATATACACTGATTGGTAGAGCTTTTCATTCCCATATAAAGTAGTATGACTCAATTTGGGGTTTTACTTAAAGAATGATAATTAAACGATGAGATTCAACTAAATCTCCTGAAAATAACCAATACCCAGATGAATTTACTTTGTTTTTTTAAGGAATTTATATTTTGTCAGAGTGATATAAGTCGGTTAGGATTTTACTTAAAGGAGCAAATAAAAGGATAAAATTCAACTAAATCTCCCAAAAATAAACAATACCCAGATGAATTTACTTGGTTCTTTCAATGAATTTGTAACAATTAAAGTGATTTGGGTCAAAATAAGAAAACCCATTAATCCAAAGAATAAGCAAAGTTGAGAGTTTTAGGTTTTAGAAGGAGAAGATACAAAAAAGATGAGTTTTTTTTTATTGTAATCAAGATAATCAAAGATCATAGCAGAAAAGGTTAATTTGGACTATAAAAAAATTAACACAAAAAAGTGAAGAAAAAGGAAGAAAGAAATCAAATTAATACCTAAGGCGCACAATAATGGGTGTTTTTTCAACTTTATTGGACAAACAAATTCACATCATACCCACAAAAAGGAAACTCAGAAGAATTAAAAATTGTGGATTTATTGCAATAGTAAATCCTAAATAAGCTCTAATTAACAAACAAAAAAACAAGAAGCAACGAATAAAAACCTATTAACAAACAACAAGTAATAACAAAATAAGGCGTAAAGAAATAAAAAGATAATCAAGAGGTAGAGATGAACCTGGGTTAGAGTTGAAAAAGACTCAAAATTAAATTGATTAAATATTTATCAGGTGACTAGAGAGAGAGAGAGAGAGAGAGAGAGAGCAAAGTTTGATTTTCTTTTTCGTTCTAATTATTTTTTCCTCTATCAACTTAAAAACAAACGTTTAAATAGTCAAAATAGCATCAGTAAAAAATGGGAAAAAAATAACTTTAGTACTCGCAACCCAACCAACCGTTTAACGATTTAGTTAATAAACTATTAATTTTAATAATTAACATGTCGAACTATAAAATTTCATCTAATTAAGAGAATAACGACATAAATCGATAAAATTACAGTCGCTATATCTCATATTTGGAAATCTATTTTTTTTTTATCAATTCCCAAAACATACAATGTGTTATGAAATATTACCAAAACATACAACTCAAACAAATTATTTTCAAAATATACAATTAACCCAAAATAGAAAAAAATTTACATTTCTCCTCGCCTATCAAAAAATTTCTCTTTCTCCTCTCTCTCTCATCTCTCTTTCTAAATCATCATTTTTTTTCCCACAAAATACTATCTTACTTAATGTTAAAATGATTTCTAAACCGAAAATAATAAAATTACAACAAAAAATAAAAAAAATCCAAAAAAGTCGAGATGCCGAAAAAACCCAAAAAATGCTGGAAAAACCTTTAAAAAAGTCGGGAACCCGAAAAAATCCAAAAAAATGTTAAAAAATAAAAAAACCAATAAAAATTAAAATTCATAAAAAAATGAAAAAAGTTCAAAAAAGTCGAGAATCCGAAAAAACCCAAAAAAGGCTGGAAAAACCTTTTAAAAAGTCGGGAACCCGAAAAAACACAAAAAATGGTTAAAAAAAGTAAAAAAAAAACAAAGAAAAATCCAAAATCACAGAAAAAATGAAAAAAATTCACAAAAATCGAGAAGCCAAAAAACCAAAAAAGTGCTGAAAAAACCTTTAAAAAGTCGGGAACCCGAAAAAACTCTAAAAAATTGGCAAAAAATAAAAAAAAACCAAGAAAAATCCAAATTCACAAAAATAAATAAAAATAAAGTTCAGAAAAGTCGAGAACCCGAAAAAAGCCCAAAAATATTTTTAAAAACAAAAAAAAAACAAGAAAATTACAAAATTACAAAAAAAATAAAATGAAAAAAGTTCAAAAAAGTCGAGAATTCAAAAAAACCCAAAATATGCTGAAAAAACTTTTAAAAAAGTCGGTAACCGAAAAAACCCAAAAAATTGGTAAAAAAACCCAAAAAATATCCAAAATCACAAAAAGAATGAAAAAAGTTCACAAAAGTCGAGAAGCCGAAAAAACCAAAAAAGTGCTGAAAAAAACTTTAAAAAGTCGAAAACCCGAAAAATCTCCAAAAAAGTGGCAAAAAAACAAACCAAGAAAAATCCAAAATCACAAAAATATATAAAAATAATGTATTGTGTATGCTCGTATTAAAAAACATGTATGAATTATGTATTGTGTATGCCTGTATTAAAAAGCATGTATAAAAATTGTATTGTGTATGAATAATAAGAAAAAAAAAAATAGACAGTGTCAATGGATACAGAATGTATTGTGTATGACTGTATTAAAGAGCGTGTATAAACAATGTATTGTGTATGCCTGTATTAAAAAATATATATAAAATATGTATTGTGTATGCGTGTATTAAAGAGCATGTATAAATAGTGTATTGTGCATGCCCGTATTAAAAAAACATGTATAAACTGTCAATGAATACAAAATGTATTGTGTATGACTGTATTAAAAAGCGTATATAAACAATGTATTGTATATGCCTGTATTAAAAAGCATATATAAAACATGTATTGTGCATGCATGTATTAAAGAGCATGTATAAATAGTGTATTGTGTATGCCCGTATTAAAAAAACATGTATAAACTGTGTATTGTGTATGTTTGTATTAAATAGCATGTATAAATAATGTTTTGTGCATGCATGTATTAAAAAATATGTATAAACTGTGTATTGTGTATGCCTGTATTAAAGAGCATGTATAAAATATGTATTGTGTATGCATGTATAAATAGTGTATTTTGTATGTTCGTATTAAAAAACATGTATAAACTGTGTATTGTGTATGTCTGTATTAAAGATCATGCATAAATAACGTATTGTGTATGCTCGTATTAAAAAAACATGTATAAACTGTGTATTGTGTATACATGTATTAAATAGCATGTATAAAATATGTATTGTGTATGTCTGTATTAAAGAGATGTATAAAATATGTATTGTGTATGCCTGTATTAAAGAGCATGTATAAATAGTGTATTGTGTATGCCCGTATTAAAAAAACATATATAAATTGTGTATTGTGTATGCCTATATTAAAGAGCATGTATAAAAAGTGTATTGTGTATGCATGTATTAAAAAATATGTATAAACTGTGTATTGTGTATGCATGTATTAAAGAGCATGTATAAAATATGTATTGTGTATGCATGTATTAAAGAGCATGTATAAATAGTGTATTGTGTATGTCCGTATTAAAAAACATGTATAAACTGTGTATTGTGTATGCCTGTATTAAAGAGCATGCATAAAAAATATATTGTGTATGCCCGTATTAAAAAAAACATGTATAAATTGTGTATTGTGTATGACTGTATTAAATAGCATGTATAAAATATGTATTATGTATTACTGTATTAAAGAGCATGTATAAATAGATTGTGTATGCATGTATTAAAAAACATGTATAAATTGTGTATTGTGTATGTCTGTATTAAAGAGCATATACAAAAAGGGTATTGTGTATGCATGTATTAAAAAACATGTATAAAAAGTGTATTGTGTATGCCTGTATTTAATAGCATGTATAATTGTGTATTGTGTATGTCTTTTTTAAAGAGCATGTATAAAATATGTATTGTGTATGCATGTATTAAAGAGCATGTATAAATACTGTATTGTGTATGTCCGTATTAAAAAACATGTATAAACTGTGTATTGTGTATGTCTGTATTAAAGATCATGCATAAATAATGTATTGTGTATGCTCGTATTAAAAAAAACAGTATAAACTGTGTATTGTGTATGCATGTATTAAATATCATGTATAAAATATGTATTATGTATTACTGTATTAAAGAGCATGTATAAATAGTGTATTGTGTATGCATGTATAAATTGTGTATTGTATATGTCTGTATTAAAGAGCATGCACAAAAAGTGTATTATGTATGCTTGTATTAAAAAACATGTATAAAAAGTATATTGTGTATGCCTGTATTTAATAGCATATATAATTGTGTATTATGTATGCCTGTATTAAAAAGCATGCATAAACGATATATTGTGTATGAATAACAAAAACACAAATAAGTGAAAGTGTTAATGAATACAAAATATATTGTGTATGGTTAGGGTGGAAAATGAAAGCGATAAATTAATAATTATTTAATTACTTACCAATTATGCCTTAAAAATGAGCATTGTTCCGATCGAAGAAAAACAAAATCCTAATTCATATAAAAAAAATAAAAATAAAATTCTTGGGGGAATGAGTTTTGACCGGACGGTGGAGATTGAGGTTAAAATAGGAGTGTGGGGAAGATGGAGGGTTGTGATTTGAGGAGGTGGTGACGGGATCGGAGATGGAGGGAGGTGCGGCGGAAGGTGGTGGAGATAAGTGGCGGAGAGATGAGGGCGAATATTTTAGTTGTGTTGTAAGATAATTGGACTATTGGGCTTATACTTTATTAGCCCATGTAGGTCTTGTAACCCTACCCCTCTATCTATATAAAGAGGGCTAGGGGTCTTGTAATTTATCATTCATTCACACATTCATTCATTAATAAGACTATACTGTTCCCCTCTCTCTCTACTTCTGTCTCCCTAAATACATAGCTAATAGTGTATTACAACACGTTATCAGCACTGCTCTCGGAGATCGAAGTACGGATTATAGATTCAATAAACCTTGAGGTTTATCCGGGTTTTATTAGGATTTTGCTATATCAACCTTCACCAACATACCATGCGTAAGGTATCCGGATATAATTTTTTTAACTGTACAACTTTTACTTGTTAACGGTTGATAAAAATATATTGCTATGTAGTCACGGCTGTAAATTGGTACTGCTGTAATCACCATGTTATGTAATCACCATGTTACTGCTGCTACTTGTTATAACATGCTATGTAATCACCATGTTACTGCTGCTACTTGTTATAACATAACTTGGTACGTTACTGCTACTAAGTTACTGCTACCCATGTCATAACATAACTACTTCTTAATGGTACTAGGTTATATATATATATATATATATATGCTACTGTGATACGTCCATTGTTTACATATTAAATAATCATAAGACATATTATGATGGTTTGCTTTGGTCTGCTTGACTGTTTGCATGTTATATATATTTGTAGATTGCATCTAAAATTAGTATGTCGCATGTATAGTAACAAATATTAATATGAAGGATTAAATCTGCAACAAACTGAAACGTATGTACTGAATTGTAATTCTCTGAAAGCTGTAAAATTACTCAAGGACTAAACTGAAACTTGTCTGAAATTCTGGACTGTATATGTAATAATGCTGTAAATAGATATATAGTTTGCTGTAATTACACGCATGGTCCTGTAGTATAATACTTATACGAAAACAGTACATATGATTGATAAAGATACAATATTTGGTAAATATACACACACATGCATATAAATTTTTTTATTAAAAGGCAAGCGTATAAAAATTGCATGTTAATTGAATAAATTGATATGTTTCCATGTAAATTTAACCCATTTGCATGTTAAAATATTTTTTTTACCATATATAGAATTGATTGGTAAATTAAAAATATATTGTTTGCTTGCATGTTAAAACTACCATGTATAGAATTATTAATATGGCGATAAACATAGATAATTGATTTGATATGTTAGAATTTTCATGGATTAATTGATAATCTTAAATAGATTTGATTTGATATGTTAGAATCTTCATGAATTGATTGATAATATTAAATTGATTTGATTTGATATGTTAGAATCTTTATGAATTGATTGATAATCTTAAATAGATTTGATTTGATATGTTAGAATCTTTATAGATTGATTGATAATCTTAAATTGATAACACCAAATCTACTGCATGATTAAATAGATTCTAAAATATATTTACTGCATGTTTATATATGTGTAATTAATCTAGATAGATATTCTCTATGTTTAATATTATTGCCATATATAAAATGCGAAAATCGTATATATTCACATTTAAGTTGGAAAAATTATGAATCTTCCCCAAATAGGCTCACCTATTTGGATACGATGTCTAGGAAAGATAAAGGCGGAAGTCGTTCTCCTAATGAGGTCGGTTTTTAAGAGGCATTCGTGCCCACCCCCCTCACCGTCTTTCCTGGTCGTGCTCAAATAGAGCTACCGAAAGGGGTTGAGTAAATAATAATTTCCCCGAATGTGCCTATATAGATATGTATTCGCCGAATTGGTGTCTCAGGATCGACCTGTCGTTCGATCAAAGAGAACCTCTTCACTTAAAAGCAAAACTTGTTTTTCGAACCTGTCGTTTCGAAATAAAGTTTGTGCTTATACAAACCATAAACATATAAACCAATTGTTTTATATGATGACTAATCCAGTCTTTATTTTCTTTTCTCCTGTTGTAGAAAAATGTCAATCAAGCTTGACTTTCCAATTTTGGATGCTGCCGGCAAGAACTACTTGGATTGGAGTCAGGATATCCAAAACCATTTAGATGCCCAAGGCTTATTGGATGTCATATATGATGAGGAGGAGCGTGAAATGGAAGTAACGCGTGAAATGAGTGCTCGGGCGATGATTCTGTTTCGCCGCCACTTATCAAACGCCATGAAATCTGAGTTCATAGTGACCACCTCACCAAAGGCATTATGGGACTCTCTGAAAGAGCGTTTCGACCACCAAAAGACCATTTGGCTTCCTGAAGCCCGCCGTGATTGGCTGAATCTGCGATTTCAGGACTTTGAAAGCGTTGAAAAATATAACGCTGAAGTATGCAGAATTCGTGCTACTCTCCAATACTGTGGTGAAACGCTCACCGACAGTGACTTATTGGAGAAAACGTACACCACATTTCCTAGTTCTGACATCTTGCTCCAAAAGCAATATCGTCAGTCTAAATTCACCAAATTTCCTGAGCTCATCACCCAGTTGTTATTGGACGAGAAGAATAGTCTCATTTTAATGATGAACAGTAATTCTCGTCCTGCTGGTTCAAAGGCAATTCCAATGCCTGATGCTAATGCTGTTCGTGGACCTCGTCCACGATATGGGAAATGAGAAAAGGGCCAGTCGTCCCGTCAGCCAAGGAACATGGATGAGCGTAATGCTCGTCCAGCCAAGCGAGGTTTGGACAATCGTCCGAACCGAGGACCTGTGGCTCCTCCTAGGCAGTCTCGTGGTGGTAGGAACAATCGGGCCAGTCGTCCCAAAGCAAGAGATCCGGCCGCTATGCCAACTCTGTGCTATAAATGTGGTGGAAATGGTCATATGCAAAGGACTTGTAGGGCAACTCCCCAAGAAGTCGAAAACTACCACAAGGGTAGAAGGGTCGAAACCAACATGATTGAAGCTAGTGCAAAAGAAACTCTTGAGACCCCTGACTTTGAGGCTCACATAGAAGAATAAAGTTTTTTTTCTTCGTTTCTTTTAATAATTGAGCTGTTTTGCTCCTGGATTATGTTATTTCAATTCCATTTCGGATTATGTTTTTTCCTTTGGATATTGTTCATTTCTTTTGGATTATGGTTTGTTTTATGGATAATGTTTTGAACATTTCTCGTATAATTTAAAGTTATTTCATTGAGCAATTCCTTTTATTCGTGTGACCGACTTTAAATTATTTTACTTTTAGGCATGTATTGTGGGGCAGTTGATTGTCTGGTTGATAGTGGCACTACGCACACTATCTTAAAAGATAAATCATTTTTTATCAACTTTACGCCTAAAGTAACCTCAGTGACAACAATTTCGGGTCCGTCGACCCTTGTTGAAGGCTTTGGTAAAGCTAAATTCACGTTGTCAAATGGTACTCCTGTTGAAGTATCTGAGGCCTTATATTCTCCGAGGTCCAGTCGTACCTTGTTGAGCTTTAAGGATATACGAGAAAATAAGTTTCATCTTGAAACTGCTCGTGAAAATGGTATTGAATACCTTCACATTACCTCCACTCAATACGACCAAAAGCGTATTCTGGAGAAGTTGAGATGTCTTTCAAGTGGTTTGTATGTTACTACAATCCAAAACTTTGAAAGCAATCTAATCATTCGGCGGGCGCCGATTGATGAGAGCACTTTTATGCTATGGCATGACCGGCTGGGACACCCGGGTCAAAATACGATGCTTCGAACGATGAACGCATCTCATGGGCATCCTCTTGGAGGAAAGAATTTCGTGATTAATCCAAAAAGCCTATGCCAAGCATGCTCGATTGGAAAGACTAATCTCAAACCAATTCGTGTGAAACCTACGAAATTGGTTTCCCAATTCCTTGAAAGAATTCAAGGAGATATTTGTGGACCTATCCAACCAACTTGCGGACCATTTAAATATTTCATGGTTTTGGTTGATGCATCGACAAGATGGTCACACGTAGCTTTGTTGTCCACAAGAAACGCAGCGTTTCCAAAACTCCTAGCCCAGATCATTAAATTGAGGGCTCATCATCCGGATTATCCGATAAAGTCTATTAGACTTGATAATGCCGCGGAGTTTACATCGAAAACTTTCGATGACTATTGCATGACTTTGGGAATTAATCTTGAACACCCAGTTGCGTATGTTCATACCCAAAACGGCCTTGCAGAAGCTTTCATTAAGCGATTGCAAATGATTGCTAGGACTTTGGTTATGCGCACCAAACTTCCTATTTCTGCGTGGGGCTATGCCATTTTGCATGCTGCTGCGTTGGTCCGTCTGAGGCCCATGACCACCCAACCACTATCTGCGTACCAGTTGGTAACTGGATATGAGCCCGATGTCTCACATTTACGCGTGTTTGGGTGTTTAGTCAATATTCCAATTGAGCCGCCTAAGCGTTCCAAATTTGGACCTCAGAAACGACGGGGCATATATGTCGGTTATGAATCCCCGTCCATAATATGCTATTTAGAGCCCTTGACTGGCGATCTCTTTACCGCTAGACATGCGGATTGTGACTTTGATGAGACACTCTTCCCGTCGTTAGGGGGAGAAATGCACGGTAACGTTGATAAGGAACGACGTGAATTAACGTGGCATGTACCCACTATGTCTCATCTAGATCCCCCAACTGCACATAGTGATAAGGAAGTGCAGAGAATCCTAGGTCTGCAAAATGTTGCAAATCAAATGCCAGACGCATTTAATGACCTAGCGAATGTCACGAGATCACATATACCTGCTGCAAATGTGCCTGCAAGGATAGACGTCCCCGTGAGACGCCGTGTTCCGGTTGAACACGTTGCTCCGGTTTTACCCACCGAGCAAAGAACGCTGCCGTCGGCCATTCAGTCCGCCGCCCTTCCGAAAAAAAGAGGAAGGCCGTCCGGTTCCAAGGATGTTCTGCCTCGAAAGAGGAGAAATCCTGTCGCATCTGTTTTGCCACACGAGATCATTAAGGATCACGGTGATGTATTAGAGGAGCGTGTTCTAGATGAAACACTAGTTCCTAATCATCACGATAACCTCGAAATATCTGTCGATTATACTAGTTTAGACGATATTTTGAAGCGAAACGAGACTGTCATCGATGATGTGTTCATATACGCAGTGGCCACTGACATTATGAACAATGATGATATGGAACCTCGTACCGTTGCTGAGTGTCAGCGAAGAACGGACTGGCCTCAATGGAAACAAGCAATCCAGGCTGAATTGGATTCCTTAACGAAACGAAGCGTGTTTGGACCTGTCGCTCCAACACCGCCCAATGTTAGACCAGTTGGTCATAAATGGGTTTTCGTAAGGAAGCGTGATGAGAATAATGAGATTGTTAGATACAAAGCTCGCCTTGTGGTGCAAGGTTTCTCTCAACGCCCTGGAATTGATTACGATGAGACGTATTCTCCCGTAATGGACGTTATAACGTTCCGCTACTTAATCAGTTTAGTAGTTTCCGAAAAACTGAATATGCAGCTCATGGATGTGGTCACAACGTATCTCTACAGGGATCTGGACACAGAGATTTACATGAGAGTCCCTGATGGACTTAAGTTGCCTGAATCAAGTAGTTCCCGTCCACGGAACACGTTCTCGATTAGACTGAGACGATCACTATATGGATTGAAACAATCCGGACGGATGTGGTATAGCCGTCTAAGTGAATACTTGATCGGCGTGGGATATGTTAATAATGAACTATGCCCATGTGTGTTCATAAAGAAATCCACTTCAGGATATGCGATTATCGCAGTCTATGTAGATGATATGAATCTCATAGGAACCTCGAAAGAGTTGTTCGAAACTGCTGAAATCCTGAAGAAGGAGTTCGAGATGAAAGATCTTGGGAAGACACGGTATTGCCTCGGCCTGCAGATCGAGCACCGTACAGATGGAATTTTAGTCCATCAAGAAAACTACACCCAAAAGGTGTTGAGGCGCTTTAGTCATAGTGATGCTAAGCCGTCCTCTACTCCCATGGTCGTCCGCTCTCTAGACATTAATAAGGACCCTTTTCGTCCAAAGGAGGACGATGAAGAGATATTGAGCCCTGAGTGTTCATATCTGGGTGCAATAGGCGCACTATTGTACTTGGCCCAATGTACTAGACCGGACATCTCGTTTGCTGTGAATTGTCTAGCTCGACACAGCACTGCGCCAACACGCCGCCACTGGACTGGCATAAAAGACATTTTCCATTACCTTAGAGGTACTATGGACATGGGCTTATTCTATCCCTTTGCGTCGAGTGGATCTAGCTCCATTGATCCTCGAAATAACGCAACCCTTGTCGGCTATGCCGATGCTGGTTTCTTATCAGACCCACACAAGGGATGTTCCCAATATGGTTATGTCTTTACCATTGGGAACACGGCGATATCCTGGAGGTCTCGTAAACAGACTCTAGTGGCCATTTCGACTAACCACTCCGAGCTACTCGCGCTCTATGAGGCGACTAGAGAGTGTGTCTGGCTTCGAGCAGTTATTGGCCATATTCGAAGCACCTGTGATCTAGCTTACGATCATGATGAACCAGTTGTTATTTATGAGGACAACACCGCTGTGATTGATCAAGCGAAACATGGTTATATCAAAGGTGATGCCACTAAGCATATCTCGCCAAAATTGTTCTTCACACATGAACAACAAACGCTTCAAAAGATTGAAGTGAAGCATATTGGTTCAGAGAATAACCACGCTGACTTGTTCACCAAGTCATTGCCAAAGCATTCTTTTCAGAAGCACGTACAGGCGATTGGCCTACGTAGGCTATCTGAGCTACCTTAGAGCGACATTTTATGTCGGAGTCGAAATCCTCGCACCCTGTCGTGTGCGAGTGAGGGGGAGCATCCTGTTGTATGCATGTGTACTCTTTTTGTCCTTAGTACAAGGTTTTTCCCACTGGGTTTTCCTTGACAAGGTTTTTAGCGAGACACGTTCCCTGTTATATCACTAAGGATTGCCGAAATCATGGGGAGTATCCTGTCGTATACTTCTTACCACTGTGTACTCTTTTGTCCTTCGACCAGAGTTTTTTCCCACTGGGTTTACTCTGGCAAGGTTTTGATGAGGCACCTGTTTTGTGGTTGATCCCCTACTACTACCACTGTTGCACTCTTTTTCTTTCGATCAGAGATTTTCCCATTGGGTTTGCTCTGGCAAGGTTTTGATGAGGCTCACTGTTTTGTGGTTAGTTACTTACATGATATTTCGGCCTATATCATTCGGCTACACAATTTCTCCTAGGTACCGGTTTTGTCCCACACTGGGTTTTCCGGCCCTAAGGTTTTTATGTGTTTAGCACTACGAATGAACTCGACTCAGATCGACTGCATGAAGACGAAGAATTCAAGACGTCCAAAGGGGGAGTGTTGTAAGATAATTGGACTATTGGGCTTATACTTTATTAGCCCATGTAGGTCTTGTAACCCTATCCCTCTATCTATATAAAGAGGGCTAGGGGTCTTGTAATTTATCATTCATTCACACATTCATTCATTAATAAGACTATACTGTTCCCCTCTCTCTCTACTTCTGTCTCCCTAAATACATAGCTAATAGTGTATTACAACAAGTTGACATTTTTGTATATATATATATAGGGAGAGAGAGAGAGAGAGAACTGTTAAAAAAATATAAATTATTTATTATTTATAATTTTAATTAGTTGTATTTTTTGAGAATAAAGTGTTGGAGTGTAATTTTTTGGTAATTAGTTTAAAATAGTTGTATCTTTGGGTAATTTTTCCTTTTTTTTTTAGGGATATTGACAGAATTGCACTAACATGTGAGAACGTGAATGTAATTTTATCATTAAATTTGTAAATTAGTAGCTAAATTGTTAAAATGAATAGTACAATATATAAATCGTTAAATATTACCAGTACACTATTTTAAACGTATTTTTTTCTAAAAAAAATAGATTTATTATAGTTAGAGTTTATCAATTCCCCATAGGCTTTTTTTAACTTGATTCATGTATTTTCCCACCAAAAAGAGGATAAAGCGTGTAAAACTAAATTTTTTTGTATAACAAGACTAACACTACCTTGTTTTTTTAGTAAATCATTGATTTTTTTTAAAACTTATTTTAATAATCACTTATTTATTTATTTATTTATAATTTGAAACAAAAAAAAAGTGCAAAAAAAAAGCATTTATATTTTTTTTATGAATTATATCTTTTTAAAATGTCAAATAATGCTAAATAAACAATAACGTACCAAAAAAGTTATAAAAACATAAAAATTAACAAAATAGTGAAATCGATGACCCTCTCACATGTGGGACCATTTTTACTTCTCCACCCTCTCACACACATTTTTCTATCATGAGCCAGTATTTTTCTACTATAATTTTTTTGAAAAAACATACAAATCGTACATTTTTTTTACGAACCGTAGATTTTAAGTGCATAATGTAGATCATATCTACGGTTTGAATTTCAGTCAAAACCGTACATTAAATGTACAGATCGTAGATAATATGTACGGTTTGCCTTAATTACAGTACCAGTCTCTGCTTCTTTGTAAAAACTGAATATTGGTCACTATCACTAAAAATACTCTAATTTTAAAAATTAAACATGAATTTTTTTAAAACTAAACTTTAATTTTTTTATAAAAAACAAAATGTCCTATTCTTAAAAATATAGATAAACTAAAAATGAAATTTTTATAAAATACTAAATCTTTTAAACATGATTTTTTTTTTTTTATATAAAATTGGTCAATTCTAACAATTTCTCAAAATAAACACGAACGTATACTAACAAAAATTTACCAAAAAAAAGTTGATTTGATAAATTTCATTTTTATTTTAATTATAATTTATAAAATTTCATGTTTAGTTAATTTGACAAATTTTTTTAGTTTATTACAGTTGCAATATGGTAACTTGGACGGTTTTTCAAAAGTTGGTTAATCATGTTGGCTTTTTGTGAAGTGTATAATTTGTGATTTATTGATCATTTTAGTTTCATTATTTTTGCAAGTTTTAGTAGGTCAAGTAAGGAATATGAAACACTTGAAATCATGCATTTACATATAAATACGAGATAGTTATTAGATATGCAATATGGTACCTTGGTTTGTTTTTAAACATTTGGATGTTTTTTGTTTTTTTACAATTATTTTGTATTTTACAAGTATCTATAAGTTCATATATTAGAAATTAACTCAATATGAAATATTAACTAAATTGCCAATTTGGTGGCAATTGCCAATTTTTTTGAATGAAACACTGATACACTATATAAATTTCATAAAAGAAATTAACTCAATATGAAACATTAACTAAATTTCATAAAAGATATTTAACTAAACATGATACACCACATAATTTTATTTGAGCCTCATCAAAAGCAGTTTACAACAACTTGGAAAAAGAGTACCCTACATTAAAAAAAAAACTAATTATGGACTTTCTAAGTTTAAAACTTGTTATTCAGTTAGGATTTGCTTTCCCGATTGCCTTTTTAACTGTATAATTTGAAATTTGCTCGAAAAAGTTCATTCCATGACTCAGCAGGTTCAGTGCGCGTTTGTTCCCATTGCACTATAATACTTGACATTGGGAAGATCCATTCTTTTCTGCATAATGGCAATTGTTGACATACACCATTACACTAGGGATTTAATATGTCGTTGCACAAGGCGGTTCAGTATAAAAAGGTAAAAAAGTGGTGTTCCATATTTTTAATAATTCATTTTTGTCTGGCCATAATGACAACAATGCAATTGAGATATTATAATGAGATGTAATTAAAAAATCATAAGCCGAAAATCTCATCCATTTGTCCCAAATGGCAGAATCTATAGGATGATAATAATTCAAATTAGATAAAATATAATCATATTCAAAACATTCAAAATCGAGATTACCAAACAGATCATAATAAACACATTTCATTTGTTGAATCTCTTGAAACAACTCACATCTAACTGCGTACCAATCATTTATCCCATTTTGTTTACCCATAGTTACCATCCACACGCACATCATAAACCGTATCGATGTAATTATGTAACATGGGCCATATTTGTTCACTGTATTGAAAGGTTTGCCTAGTGGTGGTGGGGTTATTTGTCCGTTTTCGCGTCCTCTTAGTCGGGTTTACCTTTACCTCTGGTGTTTCTTTCGCTTTACCTTTGTCTTTATCTCTACTAGCACTAACACTCTTTTCCTCCACATACTCCCATCCTGACTTATCTCTATTACTGGAATTGTCTCCGTTTCCAGTTCTTCCCCTACTTTGTCGCACTTCAGAATCATTCATGAATGTTCTAGAGTGTAAAGTTATCTCTCAGATTTGTGTTTTCATGTGCCGTTTTTCAACATTAGTTTTGGTAGAATAAACACTTTTAAACTCTTCTAGATAACCCTCAACCCCATAATCATCGTTATACCAATTATCATCAATTACATCTAATTTTTTCCATAATCTATGGATATATTCTAGTGAAAGAGACTTGCCAAATAAAATATGCGCACTCATAATATGTGACAATGTAACCCGTGAGACAACTTTTTACCACAAGAACAATTCTCAGCAGACTATCCACTATAAGTTTTTTAATCTTCAAATAATAAATTAAAGTCATGGTGTGTGATATACGACCTAATATTTTTAAAGAGAGGTGTCCATTCTGGATGTTGAAAATAAGAATATTCATTTATCCAACTTTATCTTAATATCCTGAAAATGTTTATTAATAATTTTATTCACTACTATCCAAACATTTTCAAGCGTGCCAGTATTTGTGGAAAGATATCTTTTTAGCTTTGCGTATTGTTGTTCGGTCCGATTACTAGTTCTATTAACTAGATGTGTTGTATGGTTGTTATAGCATGCAACAAACTTATCGGCACAATCATGTAACAACTTGGCTATACACTTAAGCACATCAGGATACGATATATAGGAGGAATTGAAAGCAAATCGGTTAGTATTGTACTCCTCTATCGTCTCACTATCAACCACTAAACCCCAATTATTTAGAAACGTTCGCCACTCCTAGTCTGGTTTTTTATTTATTTTTTATACAGTTTTTCAAAGCATATTTTTTAATATGAAAAGTGCACAATATATGATAAGAATTAGGAAACATAACGGATAACGTATTTATTAAGGCCATTTCTCTATCAGTTACAAACACCCTAGGTAGTTTACAACCCTATAATGTTTCTTTAAATTTTTCCAAAGCCCATGTATAACTTTAGTGAGTCTCATCTCTCATGAAAACAAAACCTAAACAATATGTTTGGTTTGTTGATGTCATCCCTACGACTTCTAGAAATGACATATTAAAGTGGGTTGTCCGATGTGTACTGCCCATTAACAATACATCAGAAAAAGATTTGAACATCCTTATAGAATCAGGGTGGGCAAAAAACAAGTTCTCCAGGAAATGAGTTGTTGTGTCCATATTATGGAAGAAAGTATAACTATGCCTATCCAACAAATTAAACAGTTCTTGTATCGGGTTTCCACCACCTCGCTCTTTAACTTTCAGACTAGCCAAATAATTATGTATCATTTTAGTGTTCGATACATTGTCAGGGTTTTGATTTTTTATAGCCTCTAATATTGCACTAAGTTTAAAACTATTTTGCCTTAAAATCTTAACCATTTGTTTTTCCTCTTGTGTTAAATGAGAACGTCGTGTTTTCCCTTGAAGGTAAGTGGGAGGAGGATGGTTATGGTGTCCATTTTCTACATGACACGTCCATTCATTATTAATTACATAACCCTTAATGAAAAAGGGACAATCTATTTTTTTGGTACCTGAATTTGTGGAAGATGGTTTCTTTTTTCCATAAACCCCCAATTTATCGCACACAATATCAACATATGGTGCTCTTCTCCCATCACCACACCCACCCCCCTCCCAAGACCTATGAATCGTAAGAATAAAACCCCAATTTTCAGCCACATCACCAAAATTAGAAAGCATTTCATCCCTTGTAATACAAGTCAAATAATCAACTTCAAAATATTATGTATAGTCCGTTAGTTTCTCGTTTGAGCTAATGGAGGAATCAACATAATTGTAGACCCACTGGTTCATGTCATAACTATAGTCATAATCATTTTGAAAGAGTGTTTGTGTTTGTTTTGAGAAAGCAGTATTTTTAAAGGGTGAGTGTTTGTGTTTGATTTGAGAGATAGTTATGATTGGTAAGAATATACATTATTTATATTCAAATTCATAAAAAAAAGGTCATGTTTAGTCATTTTCAACCTTTAATCATGCATTGAGAACTCATTTTCGGATAGGGTTGTCATTTCATAATAAAGATGAGCTTGTGTGTTGTCAAATCAACCAAAATTTTCCAGAATTGTGTAAGTGTTGTTGGCGGATTTTTATGGATAGGGTATCCAAGGGTGTTTACACTGCAAACCATAGATCTGACTTACAGTTCGTATTTTTTCTTACAGTTCGTTATTTGTAAACAAAAGTTCATGTTTAGTCATTTTGAATCTTTAATCATGCATTGAGAAGTCATTTTCAGATAGGGTTGTCATTTCATAATAAAGACGAGCTTGTGTTTTGTCAAATAAACCAAAATTTTCCAGAATTGTGTAAGTGTTGTTGGCGGATTTTTATGGATAGTGTATCCAAGTGTATTTACACTGCAAACCGTAGATCCGACGTACCTAAGTCACCATTAATAAGTCGGTTGTGGCGGTCATTCCACACGGTTTATAAACTCGTTGAAAAGTTCAGGCGAATCGTGCTTTTAGTCAGATTTATTCTCATATATTCTATCCTTGTCGTGACCCTGATTGGGTTTCTAAATATTCGTAGGGACAACCTGAACAAAACCAAACTGCCTCCTGAACCTGTCTGCGGAATAGAACTCAATCTTCTCATTACAAATGAGTGGAACGCAGGAATGCCACATATCATGACCCCACATGCAATATTCCGGATAGTCATCGATGTTCCCGTAAGGCTGTCGGACTATCTGTAATCCGCAAAATTATTGTAAGAATATGTAAACATAAGTTAAAAAGCTATGTACAAAACAGCTTAAAAGCTCTGTTAAAAACAACTTAATAGCTGTTTAAAAAAAGTTGTTTAAGTTGTTTAAAAACAGCGTACAAGCTATTTAAAAACAGCTTAATAGATGTTTAAAAACAACTTAGTGGCTGTGTAAAAAACAGCTTAATAGCTGTGTAAAAAACAGCTTAAAAGATGTGTAAAAATAGCTTACAAGTTGTTTAAAAAAAATCTTAATAGCTGTGTAAAAAAAATAGCTTAATAGCTGTTTTAAAAACAACTTACAAGCTGTTTTTAAAAAGGAGCTGTTTAAAACCAGCTTAAAAGATGTGTAAAAAACTGCTTCAAAAATTAAATAATATCCAAGTATGTAATATCGAAATAAGACTAAGATGCAATCATATACAACATATAATATGTAGCAATTACAGGTAGAAAATAAGAAGGTGAAAATTTACTTGTCCATGCGATATCTGGTCAAAATGGTCCCGTAAATGGACCACATTATGGCCGGAGACATATAGTTTAGGATTAGCAAACCTCCACATTTTCCATCTGTAATATACAAGTTAAGTAGATAAACAACAAAAATAAACAAAATAACTAAATGATAAATACACAAAAAAATAATAGAAATCGAATACAAAATTAAATAATATCATATCTGTAGCCGATGGCATATCTAGGCAATCCATGAATAAATATTACATAGATATTGCGAATTTTCTTAGTTTGTAAAGTTGGTAAAGTATTAGTATTTTTTTTATATTATATTTAGACAATGAACTGCCTAATTTCATCTACTTAAAGGGAATGACGGTGGACAGAATGACAAAAGTGCCGGTTGGTCACGTTTGATCACATATTATATTATGGTGAGTGCAATTCTGTCGACTTTCGTTACAAGATCCTAAATGCGAGACATACGGAATGAAATTTCGTCGATTTATGGTTGTGGGACCCTTAATTGTATGGAAATTAGTTTGTTGCTAAGTTCATAAAACATAAATGTTGGTTACTAAAATTGTAAAAGCCAATAATACTCTTAAAGGCAGGCATAACATTTTTGTAATTTGAGTGTCAGGTTTGTTTACATGATAATATAATGGGAAAATTCTTAAAATGGTATCCAACCTATTAACTTTTAGTGATTTGGTACCCAACCTAACACACTTTCTAAATTGGTACCCAACCTATACATTTCGCTCTAATTTGGTACCCAAACTAACACTTTTTCTAATTTGGTACCCAACCTAACATTTTTTTCTAATTTGGTACCCAACCTATGCGTTAAAAACCGTTGATCGAAGACAGATTGAGTCCTTTAATTGGACTGTATACGTATAGGTTGGGTACCAAATTAGAGCGAAACATATACGTCGGGTACCGCGAATTGGAAAAAGTGTTAGGTTGGGTACCAAATTAGAGCGAAATGTATAGGTTAGGTACCAAATTAGAAAGTCTGTTAGGTTGGGTACCAGATCACTAAAAGCTGATAGGTTAGGTACCATTTTAGCATTTTTCCCATAATATAATAGGCTATAATTTATAACTAGTTACTATTGGGTATGTTGTAAATAAACACTATAATTTTTACGGAAAAAAAATTGACAAATAAACAGAAAATAAAATACTCAAATATAATATAAATATCAAATACAAGTTTTAACATAAAAGAATGTAAATGATACCGAAATAGACTAAAGTCCGAGACTAGTTAACTGCAAGCATTTTTCCTTAAACGATATTTGCCCCGCCACTTCTGTTTCTGGCTAAATGGTCACTTCGTTCTCAAGATACAACGTCTATCACATGTGACTCGGCGGAAACGGTACCGAGCCACGGTCGGGCCATTGGTGGTATGGTACTCTCTCTCTATGTATTCATATGTGAATGTGTGCATGTGTATATAATATGTATTTTTCTTGTCATCAATAGCTTAGAAAAATGATGAAAGACCATCATATTTATGCAAACTTTGTAACTCATGAAAGCCATCAATATGAGGATATAAAAGTTTTGAAACTCCTACAACGTAATTGCATTCAAAACAAAACAAAACCAATGGTTTTTCCAACAATCCCCCACATGAATGCAATCATTAAACATGCAAAGTGAAATTAAATGTAATCGAGAGAACCACGAGAATTCACTGCATAAGAACAGGTAGCGTGAGCCTTGAACCTGCCATAGCGAAATTCCTTTCGGATATAGTTGCCTTAGGTAGAGTAATGGTTTGAACCCTTAGCATTTTGTGTATACCAAAATAATAACCGCACAGTGCTTTCTCTATACCACTTACTAGACCCTTTAGTTGTTATCCATATTTGGTCCTGCACTGCCTTGGCAAATCATCCGAGTGCTCTAGTGATTTAGCCCTAGATCATCACATAGTATCGTCTATACACACTCGTTATAGGTGATTTCAAGTCAAAGGTGTCCTGACTCACCCTACTCGATCTTCGAGATACTTGATTCATTAAGAGCCTCATGCTCACCCTTAAAATGGTACAAGTCTATCACTATTTCATCATACAAATGGGGTGAGAACTTATGTTCTCGAGTGATTTTTTTGGTCATCCGCACAGTTCAGTTTTTCCATTGAACCTGAGACTGAAGTTTCCAGTACAGGTTGGGTAAGTTATGTGAAGGTTTTCAATTTATTAGGCTTCAACCCCCATTTTTCTCGATGATGGTTCGACTCCTCCGCGAGTCAAGCATTTTGTATATGGATTCACATTATTATCGTTAGGCTTTACAAAGTCTAAGGATACCACACTCTTTACTAGCAATTCCTTTTTGCGGACTTGTGTCTTTAACGACTATGTCATGACTTTATTGGGACTTACCATTATACAATTACTTTGATTATTTCAATGTCGCCGATTCTCCTTCACTCATGAAGGTCAAGGGTCGACAAAAGTTTCCTTTCTCACCCTTTTACTATGCCGAGTCACTTCATTTTTCTTATAAGATTCACTTGCCCACACATTTACAGCACCGTTTGAGTGTTTACTTGTCTTGGGTAGCATAATGATTTGAACCCTCAACGTATTGTGCACACTCGCGAGGCGTTAGAGTTTTGTGGAAAAGATTCTCTTAAAGAAAATATGTTTCTCAGGCATAGATCAATAATCTATATGCACTTTAAAAGTCATCCGACTTATGCACTAGAAACCGATTAACACTACCTTTAGTGCTTATCCGATGAACAACAATCTACCGTTTTCGGTTCTATCTAAGTCCTTCAAGGAATAAGAATTGAGATTTTTCTTAGGTAGAACCAAACTTTCACGAACTTATAGTCAGACACCATGCCTTCTATAATTCTAGTTGTTTGGTACAACTTCCTAAGCGGTAGTTTGTTCAACACATAGCTTGCGAAAAGCTCACTTCCTGCATAAATTCTGAGTTTATCAACATGACATTCATCCTTTAACAACTACATTTTTTTCTCGAGAGCATAATAAGTCGTTCTTTAATGATTAGTGTCATTCCAACAACACAATTGTGTGAATGGTGTCTCATGTTCACCGTTTCATTCACACTGACCATGTATTCATAACCATGTGAATATACCATTTCAGAACTAGTTAGACAATATCTAACACGTCCAAGAATAGTCTATAATTTAATGATTAACTCTTAATCATTGGGTTAAAGTTGGTAGATTAACACAAACAAAACACCCATGATTAAACCATGTTTTCTGACAAGCCTTAATGCTCAACAATAGGATTCTCGTATTCATTCTTACTTGAATGAATATCTCGACTGATTTGTCTTTATTTCTCATCAAGAAGACATATCAGTGTTTAGTACAACCATCAATAAATTGAGGAAATACTTTTTAACCCCTTCTTGGTTTGTACACATCTCAAATGCACCAAACCAGTAGATTATGTACTCCGTTCAAAACTTCGAACCGAAGACTTAGCAATACATTGCTTCAAACACAAACTTCTATTTATGTTTCAATTTAAAAAATAGATTTAGAAAAACAAAACCTTTATGGTTTTATATTTTTATGACCTACTATACCATGTCGAATCAGTAACTTAGTTGAATAACTCAACATGCCATTATTGACCACAAGAGTATCGACTAAAATGCTCATTTTGAACAAATAGTCCCTCATGTATTGCCACAAACAAGCAAACTTATGACAATCTTATCCTAGTGTTTTGGCTATCGAAAGGCTACTGCACTTAAGTTTCAAAACCACTAGTTATGATTTAGATTAGTATGCTTGCACTTGTTAGTGGAATTCCAAACATTTAAAACGTTTCCACACATCAACACCACCACAGTTCGTGCATTCCCTTTGTCCTCACTCAGGACATGCACGTTTTAATTGAGAAACTTAACCGGTTTCAAGGTGGTAAATGAATTGTATCATTTATTTCAGACGTTTAAGGTCTATACCACTGAACTATTAGGTATTATCCCACTCGCCCGCAGACACGTTGGGGCATGACTAGATTCTCGATGTACTGTATCGATAGGTTACCTCCACATTTGGGGACACTTGAGTTGTCCCATAATAATAGTAATATAATATTACTAAATTACTATTCTCAATAATAGCAAACTCAACATATTCAAAATATATTTTACTAACAAATTAATAATATATTATTTCAATAAATTTTTAAATGTTTTTTTCCAACAAATAAATAAGATGTTAATTTCAACAAATTATTAAATGTTGTTTAAGCAAATTAATAAAATGTTATTTCAACAAATAATAAAATAGCCGACATTTGTTTATTCTTAAAATAAAACTCAACGACCATTTATAATTTGTTTAATCATCAAATTATTTGATATTGGATGAACAAAGTTGGTTATTAAATAACTTTTCATCCAAATATATAACCGACTCGTCATTGTAATTCGTAGATAGCTTATAAAACTCTCCATAACTGCCAATAATAACTGTCGTTACAATACTTCATAACTCTCCAAATTAAATTGCCATTAATCACAATTAATAAGAAGTTATAAATACTCGTCATTAATCTCATTAATGATTACCGTTACAAATTTTGTAACCCTCCAAATTAAATTGCAATAGATCATAATTAATAAGGATACCACCCATTATATCACCACATTAGTGTCTTTAATAATGATGATTTTAAATTTGTAAACCCCGTCATTAATATGCACTAATGCAAAATTAATAGGAGTTACACCGGCACACATAATGTTCTGGTCAGTTCCAGCACCATTGTGTTCCGGACATTTCCAGTATAAAATTGTTGGTTATCTCAAATAACATACACGCACAATCTAATTTCGAAAAATGAAACTAAAACTCCTTCTTTGCAAACACCAAATTTCTATAACCACGCATGGTTTCAATAAATTGATTTTGCAAGATTATTCTAGTTCATTCCCGAAAAATATCATCAAATTCTGAAAGATTATTCAGCCGTAAACACCAGATAAATCTGATTTTACAAAGAACAGTCTCAGAATTCAAACTGTTCTCTCGTAAGCCCAAATTCTGAAAATCATAAAATGGTTTTACAAGAACTATTTCGAAACTAGTTCTTTCGTAAGCCCCAAATTAATGTTTTTACACGAACTATTTCGAAAACATTAATCCTCCGATTCGATTATATAGATCCATATGACTATACAAACACTTATTGGAAATTGTTAGTTCTTTTATTAATATGAAAACAATTAATATGTATAAACCCGCTAACAATATTATCTAGTTATCTAACCAGATTACTCATAAATAAATAAATGTAATAAGTCACTACTAAAAAAATCCACATGATTTATTATATAGTAAGTTAGTAACGTTCCAAAAGCGTTTTGAAACTTAAAAGCACATTAAATCAAAATCTAGCTTATACGTTTCAAATACCACAGACCAGACTCACACTACTGGTTTCTTACACATGATAATTTCTAGCCAAATAAGTATTGTACCTTACGTTACACTGGTCACTAATGTAATACTAAGCATTTGCTACAATTGAAATTAACATAAAGACAAAATCTAAGTCAATATCACATGTAAATCTACTACACAAGTTACGTGTACATATATTATTCAAAGCCAAACAAATCCACTAGGAGTAGTAATCATAAACATAATTACCTAAACTCAAAAAATTGATTCTGCCAACCAAATATGGATATTCAACGTTACTGGAGCAACATACATATACAAGACTACATATTCAATTTGTCATGAGAATAGAATTCCAATATATGAAATAAAGTAAATCCAATCATGCATGCAAAGCATTCTACGTGCATTAACAATATATATATATATATATATATATATATATATATATATATATATATATATATATATAGAGCAAACACCATATACTCTTGTTACATGCTTCTAACGTTGTAACATCCCGTATTTTTATAAATGGTTTTATTCATGATTTAATGTATCCAAAAACGTTTTATACAAATTTTACCAAAAACCGGTCACTCGACTAATTTTTAGCCAAAAACCGAAACTCTTCCGAAAAACTTTATTTTTAAAACCTGTTACTAATTTTATAAATAAAAAGGACCCAATAGTTTTGTTTCTAAAAATTTGTTATTTTTGAGTAATAAAATAATATTTTTGGATAATGAGTTAACTTTTAGAACTTTTGGGACCAAATAGTTCGCTTCCACAAACTTTCTCAAAACAGTTTTTATATCTTCAATTCCTTCTTTTAAAACAGTAACCTAAAACAAAGAGAAAAGAGAGAAAAAGAGAGAGAAGGGAGATTTCAAAACTTACGAAGAAGAAGAAGAAACCACTTTAGCTGGTTCTTACCGGAAGCATCTCCTCTACGCTTTAAGGTAACGGGGGTTATCCATTGCGACTAGACGAGGGTGTATGTTAGGATTAGGTTTTGTGTTTATTATAAATTGGGGTTTTTTGCCTTTTATATTAATTATATTTGTTAATTGAGGTTTATTTGTTGTACTTTTAATTCCATTATTTGAATTGTAGAAGTTGAGACTTGAGACATATTAATTTCGAATTAATGAGATTATGGATGGGTTTGCATGTTTTATGAGTTGATTATGTGATTATATAGTTGTCGATGAAATTGGGTAATTTTATGTTGAATAAAGAATAATTGTAGTTTATGCATATAAGGTGTTCGTTAATATGCCTGAATGAGTTTTTAAGTTGATTGGACTTGTTTGGCTAGTTGTGAATCTAGCACCTATGCTTATGGGTTATGTTGAATTACGTTAAGTGACGTATGAGAATGTGATAATTGAATGGTTTTATATTATTGGCCGAGACCTTGTGATTTAGATTAGTGGCAATGGTCTCTGTCTCTTCCTAATTCCGGGGACAATAGACGGCTGAGAGGATAGGGAATGACTCGTCTTACGGACTGGGGCGAGTGGAATGAGAGGTCATAGTGTACACTTTATTTATTTTTATGTTAGCAATGGTCTATGTCTCTTCCTAATTCCGGGGACATAAGACGGGCGAGGGGATAGGGAATGACTCGTCTTACGGACTGGGACGAGTGGCATGAGAGGTCCAAGTGCGCACTTTAAATCTACTTTTATGTTAGCAATGGTCTATGTCTCTTCCTAATTCCGGGGATAAGACGGCCGAGGGGATAGAAAATGACCTATCTTACGGACTGGGGTAGGTGGCGTGAGAGGTCCATGTTTGCTATAGATGTTTATTTAATTCCTTTCGTTGTACAATGTTATTATTAGTTCTTTTTATACGTTGATTATCGTAGTTGTTGTTTGTGAGTTCTTGCATTTATGAGATGGAGTGACGGTATTTTGTGGTGCCGTCCCGTCTATGTATGTGAGTGGGACTCACCGTTACAGTTTTGTTTTTCAGGTATAACTTAGGTTGAGGCGTTTGAATAGGAGCATTAGCGAGGTAGCGCATGGGTTGGACTTCTTGAATCGTTTTATTTCTTTAAACTATTTTTCGAGGATGTAGCCTACGGGCAAATTATTATTGTTTATTTTCTTTTAATAAAATTGTCAAAACTATCACGTCTTGTAGCCGCGTTTGGCAAACACTTTTAATCATTAGAACATCACTAAACAGATTTTAGATTTTCTCAAAATCCAAAAGATGATAAAATATATTCTAAAATCACAACCAAATATGATCTTTAGTACTACTAAACTAATATACATATGCTGAACATACATATGATACAATACACAAATGCATGCTAATAAATTCATGTTGTTCTGAGCTTATCAAAACAAACCATAACTCTTGCAACCATAAACAAATAAGTCATGTACGTGTATTTACATGCAACTTCATACCTGACACAAAAATATATCTAAGCATGCTTATACACAAGTATACACAAAATGCATCAAAACATATAATGTACGATTTTAATTCTACACATAGAACCAATAAATCCACAAGGGTTTATTACCAAATGCCGTTTCATATGTTACAAATAATTATTCACATGACAATAATTAATGCTGCCCATTACTTACTCGTTTCATATATTTAACAGATAAACATATTAATGGGCAAAACTCATACTTAATCATGCATGCACAGTGTACACAAGCAAAAAAATAGTCTAAACCAAATCACAAATTATACATGCTAATAAAGTGCGACTATACATATGTGACGGTATAAAACCGAACATAAGGATTTTCGCAAAACCCTCAAAAATTGTAAAACAAACAAAAACCGTTTTCGACAATTCAGTCGTAAACGCCAAATTCTTAAAACCAGTATTTGTTAGAAAATTATTTTCCAAACAACTGTCTTAGCCACGAAAATAATTTCTGTAAATCTATACACCGAAATTATTGTATTAACGTATCAAACATAAAAATATCGTTTAAGACTTTTGGCTATAATGTAAATAAACACAATAATTTCTATGGAAAAGAAATGGAAAAATAAACAGAAAATAAAATCCTCAAATATAATATAAATATCAAATAAAAGTTTTAACATAAAAGAAAGTAAATGATACCGAAATGGACTAAAATCCGAGACGAGATAACTGCAAGCAGTTTCGCTTAAACGATATTTCGACAATTCGCTTAAATGGATTAAATTTAGTCACCTCTGCTTCTGCCTAAGTGGGACACTTCATTTCCAAGGTACAACGTCTATCACATGTGACTCGGCGGAAATGACACCGAGCCACGGTCCGGCCGTTGGTGGTGAGATACTCTCTCTATATGTATGCATATGTGCATGTGTGCATGTGTATATGATATTTATTTTTCTTGTCATCAAAAGATTAGAAAAATGATGAAATACCATCATATTTATGCAAACTTTGTAACTCATGAAAGCCATCAATATGGGGATATAAAAGTTTTGAAACTCCTACAACTTAATTGCATTCAAAACAAAACAAAATAAAACCAAAGGTTTTTCCAACATGTACTATTAGTGTGATAAATAATACCTTCATATATGTGTTATTAGTTACCCTTTATTAACATAATTTGTATTATATTTTATATAACACCGAATGCAATTTGTGTAAACAATTTGTGTAAATAAACAATTCATATATATATAAGGTGTGTCTCACGATACTATTAATCCTATACCACCTTTTATACCGCAAACATGACAATTATGAAATATGTATACATTTGGTCCGAGGAAGATAATTAAGATACAAATTATTAGCCATCATAACTCTTCTAAGGTGAGATGACATCATTATCACAAGAATGTTTATAAAATATGTTAGAAAAGGTGGGAGATGTTTTTTAAATCCACAGTCATCTTAACTTCATTCTCCTTGCATTTTTTTGAAGAAAAAATCTTCGATCACGTAATCATATGCGTGCTTCGACACGCTAAAATATTTTAAGGCAAAAGCAAATAAGAATTATTATTTCTAAGATAGACTTCATCCCATAACAAATAGTATCACAGAGCCCAGGAAACAAAGTGAAGATGTGTAGAGGCAAAATACAATAAATTTGAATTCGGGACGATCTAAGACCGGAAGACTTAACTGATCTGACACACCCTTTCCAAGTGTGATTTCTTTGTTATGGTCATGCTTACTCCTTCCTTTTGATTATTTCGTGAGGCTTTGGTTACCGGCAAACGTTTCTAATGGCGTCAATGGTTGATCAAATTTGATAGATTCACTTTCGAAACACAAGAAGTTTCGGGCTTGGCGGTCTTAAATTGGTTTAGGTGGGGTGAAGTTTTTTTACTAGCATATATTTACACGTATATTTTTGTTATATATATATATATAAAAATGAAATTAATTATTTTTGTGACCTTCAGTCATTACGCCTAGAAAGTATTTGAAGTCGTGAGGCGAGAGGCGATTGCCCCTCCTACCGAAGAGGCCACCCTTGATTTGCTTGTATAAAATGATGCATTATACTCAATTTAAGGGTTTGCAGTATATTGTAGCTCTGCCAATGATTCAAAATGGGTGTAAGATTTTAGTAACTTAATGTTTATTTTTTTATCTAGTAATTTTAATTTTAGTAAAGACCCCGACCGCTTAATAAGGTAAACATTCGAAAAAAGAAGTAATTTAATCGAGTCGTTTAAGTGTTTTGTATTATTTTCTACTACACAAAATCATCTTCACATTAATACGTACATATAAATAATATGTACAACGTTATTCATAACCATTATGAAATTAATCAATAATTAAAAAATAAAAGTAACATTAAATTATTTATTTTAGACTAGAAACATTGTATCAATACGTAGTGAGTATTTAATGGAAAGAAAGGTATTCTCATTATACGTGGTTATTATTTTGACAAATCTACAGCTCACCACAACCAATCCATTTGTGACCGTTGTTGGGGCTTGAATATAATAAGTCGATTAACAAGAATTGTATCACATTCAACATAACTCTAATTCTGATGCGTCTACAAGAATGAAAAATGATGAGTACGGATCCTCTGTCTCCTATTTTCGTTATCTTTCGTGTTTCCTTGCTTATTTTTGTCCAAATTTTATATTTTTACAACTTGTTACACACTTTTATAGACTTTTATAATATATTCTATGCAAATTTCATAATATTTGGCTATAATTTTGCCCTAAACGATTTTTTTAATTTAACTAATTATTTTATACTACTTTTTACATTGTTGGAGTGTATCGATACATGTATAATAGTAATTGCATAAATTTTTTCAATCCTTTTTAACAAATATATTGGGTTAAAAAAGAAAGCGGGTACAGAGGATCCAGATTAGAAAATGATGTAGACATTGATGCAAATGTATGGCGATCATTATCTCTAAAAAACGGTAATCTTTCCCATTTACTCATATACAAAAAATGCATTATGTTATGAATTTTTATTTGTACCTTCTTTATAAACCAGTTAAATTCTTCATTCACTAGTATTTCTAAAGATATAAAGACGAACAAAGAGTTATTTTAGATGGTCTGTACTTTCTAGTTTCAACAATAAATTAGTTTTGAGAAATAACCATGAATCTTTGGGTTGTCATTATTCCTCAAGCTCTAATATATTGTTATTGTGTAAATGGTTAGGATTTAAACACGTTACGTGAAATCGTTTTCCAAAACCATTAGTGAACAATTTGGAAAACTTTGATCCAAACCTATTTGTCCTATTTTTCCATCGAAACCCAATCGAATCAACCGATGCATAAAATTTGGTTCGGTACAAAATTGTATATTTTGGCCACGTACACCATGTTTGATTCGGGTGAAACCATGCCTATTTTGTCCGTTCGTACTCCTAAACTACTAAAAATAACATTAATTCCAATTAACATTAAAAAGGAACGATCACACTTTCTCACATTTTAAGTTTTAACAAAATCAAAAGAAAACCATGCACAAGGGGGTACGAGAACAAAAAAAGCCGAACCAAGCGATCATAAACCAAACAAACCGGATTGTCTTTTGGGTTGGTTTGGTTTATAAATCCATAAATCGATCTAATCGGTTCGGTTAGTGGTTTTAGTGATTCGAAACCGAACCAAGTCAAAGCAAACCGATATAGTCAGTTTATAATGTACAAACTTTATAAGTTGTATCAAAAATGCAATTTAGTTTTATTTTGTGATAAAATAGTTATAAACTCATATCTTAGTGAAACTTTTACACACAGTATTTTTCTTCAAAATTAGTTAGGTTTTAATTATTATTTTGGTCAAAACAGAACCAAAACCAAACTGTTGACGATTAATTGGTTAGAAGGGTCAGGATAATGCTTGGACATAACATGAAAACAAATAGACTAAAATCTTATTAAGTTTGTTTTAGGATATTTTAGAAAGGCCAGGATAATGTCTGGACCAAATAGACGACTTACAAAAATCTTATAGTACGCTTTAAAAAGGCGCACAATTATTTCCATAAAAAAGACAATTTTTTTGTAGAATGTTCTAGAAGACTCTAGAAAGTTCTAGGGGAGTCTCTCTCGTTACTATTAGGGATCTTGCTTGGGTCCTAAATAAGGTTTGTAACCCTAACTTCTACCATATAAGAAGGGTTATGCGGTCGTATATCTCTAATTCATTCATTGATAATAATATTATATTGTCCCCTCTATCTCCCTTTACCTCTCCCTCCCTAAGCTATAGTTAATAAGTATTACAACTACGTTATCAGCACTGTTATTGAAGATTAGAGTACGCTTTAAATAGGCGCACAATTATTTCAATAAAAATACAAATTTTTGTAGAAGGTTTTGAAAGATTCTACAAAGTTCCAGGGGAGTGTTTCTCCTTACTATTGGGGATCTTGCTTTTGTAACCTCAACTTCTACTATATAAGAAGTGTTATGTGATCTTATATCTCTAATTCATTCATTGATAATAATATTATATTGTCCCCTCTCTCTCTCCACTTTTCTCTCTCTAACCTATAGCTAATAAGTATTACAAACATGTTATGAGCACTGTTATTGAAGATTATGGTACAACTAGTATTCTGGTTCTACAATATAAATTTTAAGTTTTATCCGGATTTATTGGTTTATTGCTATATCCACCTTTATTAACATATCAGAATTTTTTTATATTGTATACGTTACATGTCACATGTTATACGCATATTAATTGTATAAGCTAAATCAGATGTTACAGTCGTATGCATGCTATTTTGTTTGGTTATAGAATTTGCATGTGTAAGAATAAATCCACCTTCCATGTATAATAACTATTTCTTGCTTGAAGGCCATACGTTAATGTTAATAGCAAACAGAATATGTAATATATATGCTACTGGTTTTGTGTTTGTAACATGAATCTCTAAATATACCATGCATAGCAATTTGTTATCTTGCACCACGTCATGTGCAAATGAGCAGGAGCATGTTGTTGTGTGTTTGTATATTTTTTCGTGTGTTTAGTACAAGGTTTTTTCTAACTGGTTTTCTTTGGTAAAGTTTTTAACGAGACACGTTTCCTGTTATACCTTTCCGAAATCAGGTGGAGTATCATGTCGTATACTTCTTACCACTATTTACACTTTTGTCATTCGATAAGAGCTTTTTCCCATTGAGTTTATTCTGACAATATTTTGATGAGACATATGCTTTTTAGTTGAACCCCTACTCCTCTGTTACACTCTTTTTCCTTCGATCATATATTTTTTTATTGGGTTTGCTCTAGTTTTGAAAAGTAACACTATTTTGTGGTTAGTTACTTACATGTAATTTCGGCCTATATCATTCGGTTACACAGTTTCTCCTATGTACCGGTTTTTTCACATACTAGATTTTTCGTGTCACACCCCAAAATCCAAAAGACGAGGATATCGAGGCATGACCTTTTTAAATAAAAGGAAAACGAAACCTGTTGGTACAAAATTAAAATTTTTAAAAGAAAAGACTTGCGAGCTAAAGGAACAATTAAACAATAAATAAAAGTATTTGCCAAACGCGGCTACAAGACGAGATAAGATAAACGAATGTAAATTGCCCGTAGGCTACAACCTCAAAATAAAATATACATGAAAAGAAAGCAAAAGCCCGAACCCATGCAATACCGCGCTAATGCACCTAGCCAACGCCTCAAGCTAATTTGTACCTGAAAGACAAAAATTGTAACGGTGAGTCCCACGCACATAACTAGACGGGACGGCACCACAGATACCGTCACTCCATCCCATAAATGCTAGAACTCACAAATTCTACAACTACGATAAATGACGTATAAAAAGAAATATAATGACATTCTACAACTACGATAATCTACGAATAAAAAGAATATAACGACATTCCACAACTATGATAATTTAAATAAATTAACTAACATCAACACACATCTAAAGCATACATGGACCTCTCACGCCACCTACCCCGGTCCGTAAGGTAGGTCATTCCCTATCCCTTCGGCCGTCATATGTCCCCGAAATTAGGGAGAGACATAGACCATTGCAACATAAAAGTAGATTTATAGTGCGCACTTGGACCTCTCACGCCACTCGCCCCAGTCCGTAAGACGAGTCATTCCCTATCCCTTCGGCCGTCATATGTCCCCGGAATTAGGGAGAGACATAGACCATTGCTAACATAAAAGTAAATAGTGCACACTGGGACCTTTCACGCCACTCGCCCCGGTCCGTAAGACGAGTCATTCCCTATCCCCTCGGCCGTCTTCTGTCCCCGGAATTAGGGAGAGACAGAGACCATTGCCACTACAGCTAACACACAAGGCCTCGGCCAATAATATAAATCCACGCAAATAATACATTCTCATACGGCCTCGGCCAATAATATTATACCAATCAAATAACACCATCTCATACGTCACGTAACGTAATACAACATAACATATAACCACATGTACTAGATTCGCAACTAGCCAAACGACTTCAATAGCGTAAAATCCCATTCGGGCATTTTAACAAACACCTAGTATGCACCATCTAAAACTCATCTCTATTCAACAATATTTCATCCAATTCTATCAACAACCATAATAACATATATTTAACGCATAAAACACGCAAACCCATCAATATTCTCATCAATCCGAAATCAATACATCTAAGGTCTCAACCTCTACTATTCAAATAAATGAAATTAAAAGTGTAACAACTAACCCCAATTAACAATATAAGAACATAATTACTATAAAAGGTAAAACCCCCAATTTCTAATAAACGTAAAACCTAATCCTAACATACACCCTCGTCTAGTCGCAATGGATAACCCCCAATTTCTAATAAACGTAAAACCTAATCCTAACATACACCCTCGTCTAGTCGCAATGGATAACCCCCGTTACCTTAGTGCGTAGAGGAGATGCTTCCGGTATAAGCCCGCTAACGGTGGTTTCCTTTTCCTCTTCTTCTTCTTCTTCTTTTTCTCTCTTCTTCTCTCTCTCTCTTCTTCTCTCTTCTGTATTTTGCTGGTTTTTGCTTTTGAAAAGTGGCTGGAAGGTTTATAAAAAGCTGTTTTGATATAGTTTGAGGTAACGAACTATTTGGTCCCCAAAGTTCTAAAAGTTAACGCTTAATCCAAAAATATTGTTTTACTACTCAAAAATAACAAATCTTTAGAAACAAATCTATTGGGTCCTTTTTATTAGTAAAATTAGTAACCGGTTTTTAAAATAAAGTTTTTCGGAAGAGTTTCGGTTTTTGGCTAAAAATTAGTCGAGTGACCGGTTTTTGGTAAAATTTTGAAGAAAACGTTTTTGGATAAATTAAATCATAAATAAAACCATTTATAAAAATACGGGATGTTACAGCTAACCCTCCTTAAAAGAATTTCGTCCCGAAATTAGAAGGTATCTAAAGAAAAGTACCTAAAGAAAAGTCGAGATTAGGATATTTCCTCTTCATCTCATCCTCGCGTTCCCAAGTTGCCTCCTCGGCCCCGTGGTGTTTCCAAACCACCTTTACCAATCTAATTGTATTTCCTCGAAGTTCCTTCTCTTGCACATCGATAATCCTCATAGGTCCCACTTCGTAGGTCACATCCGCACTAACCTCAATGTCCTCAAAGTCCACCACATGTGAAGGGTCGTGATGATACTTTTTCAACATCGACACATGGAACACCGGGTGAACCCCCGCCAACTTTGGTGGCAAGTCCAACCGGTAAGCAACTTCTCCAACTCGGTCCACGATCTCAAATGGTCCGATAAATCTCGGGCTCAACTTCCCTTTAGAGCCAAACCTCATAATCCCCTTTCTGGGCGAAACTCGCAAAAATACTTGATCCCCCTTTTCGAACTCCAAAGGTCTCCTCCTCTTATCCGCATAACTCTTTTGCCTACTTCGGGCCGTCTCAAGCCTTTGCCGAATTAACTTAATCTTTTCTGTCGTTTCTTGAACCAATTGCGGTCCTAACATTTCCGCTTCTCCCACCTCGGTCCAACACACCGGAGACCTACACGGCCGCCCGTATAAAGCCTCGAAAGGTGCCATGCCAATACTAGCTTGAAAGCTATTATTATATGCAAACTCAACCAAGGGTAGATGGTTCTCCCAACCTCCCTTAAAGTCGTTCACACATGCGCGCAACATATCCTCTAGCACTTGGATAGTCCGCTCCGATTGTCCATCCGTTTGGGGATGAAACGCCGTACTCATTGTCAACTTGGTCCCTAAGGCATTTTGCAATGCACCCCAGAACCTCGACACAAACCTCGCGTCTCGATCCGATACTATTGAAATCGGTACCCCGTGAAGTCTAACAATTTCCTTAATATACTTCCGTCCCAAGATTTCCACCGAATTCGTCATCTTAATCGCAATGAAGTGTGCGGATTTGGTCAGACGGTCGACCACAACCCACACAGCGTCATTCCCACTTACCGATTTAGGTAAGTTGGTCACAAAATCCATTGCTATCCTTTCCCACTTCCATTCCGCCACCGGTAAAGGTTGGAGCATACCCGCCGGCCTTTGGTGTTCTGCCTTCACTTGCTGGCAAGTTAGGCACTTGCTAACATATGAAGCTACATTTCGTTTCATTCCGGGCCACCAAAATTGTCTCTTCACATCGTGATACATTTTCGTCCCGCCGGGATGAACGGCTAATCGGGAGTGATGAAACTCCTTTAATACCTCGTTCCTCATGTTCTCTGTCACATAAGTCCTTCCCTTAAAGCGTAGTCCTCCATCGGTTCCTTTCGTCCAACCCTCTAATCCTTCGCTAGAACCCATCTGGTTCTCATAGCTCTCCACTTTCTCGTTCCCATCTTGTGCTTCTAGAACCCTACTTAGAAGTTCCGGTTGTACCACTATTGTGTACAAAGTCCCCCCATTAACATGTCCCAACTCCAAGTCGAACTCGTTCACTTTTCCCATCATCCTCCATTCCTCGATCGCCACATGCGCTAAGGTCGCATGGGACTTTCGACTCAAAGCATCTGCCACTACATTGGCCTTTCCCGGATGATAGTGCAAGTCGTAGTCGTACTGTTCCAAATATTCCATCCATCGTCGTTGTCGCATATTTAGATCACGTTGAGTAAAGATATGCCCTAAGCTCTTATGATCCGAGAACACTTCGAACCTTTCTCCGAACAGATAATGCCTCCATATCTTCAACGCATGAACTATTGCCGCTAGCTCTATGTCATGAGTCGGATAGTTCTTTTCGTGAATCTTTAGTTGTCGCGAAGCATATGCGATAACCTTTCCGTCTTGCATCAAGACGCAACCCAAGCCTTCTTTCGATGCATCGCAATACACTTGATAACCCTTTCCTTGCTCGGGAATAACTAGTATGGGAGAACTAGTCAACCGCTTTTTGAGCTCTAGGAAAGCTTTCTCGCAAGCCTCACTCCACACGAACTTCACCCCTTTCTTGGTAAGGTAAGTCATTGGAGTTGCTAACTTAGAGAAATCCTTGACGAACCGTCGATAGTACCCCGCTAACCCCAAGAAACTTCGAATCTCAAACACATTCTTCGGTTGTGTCCAATTCGAAACCGCCTCAATTTTCGTCGCGTCCACCTTTACCCCTTCTTCCGAGATCACATGTCCAAGAAATTTCACCTCATTTAGCCAAAACTCACATTTGCTAAATTTTCCGTAAAGTTGGTGCTCCCTCAACGTGAGCAACGCTAAACGGAGATGCTCCTCGTGTTCCTCTCTTGAACTCGAGTAAATCAAAATATCGTCGACGAAGACCACCACGAACTTGTCGAGATACTCCTTAAAGATTCGGTTCATTAACTCCATAAATGCTGCCGGCGCATTAGTTAACCCAAACGGCATGACCACAAACTCATAGTGACCATACCGGGTCCTAAAGGCCGTTTTCGAAATATCCTCATCCTCCACCCTCAATTGGTGATAGCCTGATCGCAAGTCAATTTTTGAAAAGAACGTCGCTCCTTTCAGTTGGTCAAACAAATCGTCAATTCGAGGCAGTGGGTACTTATTCTTAACAGTCACCCTATTTAGCTTTCGATAGTCGATGCACATCCTCATCGATCCATCTTTCTTTTGCACAAATAAGGCCGGTGCCGCCCACGGTGACGTACTCCGCCTAATAAACCCCTTCTCTAGCAGTTCTTCTAACTGCTTACTTAACTCTTTCAACTCTGCTGGAGCCAAACGGTACGGGGAGATGGCTACGGGTGCCGTTCCCGGTACCAGGTCGATAGAAAAGTCTAACCCTCTCTTCGGTGGCAACCCCGGTAGATCCTTCGGAAACACATCTCGAAATTCGTCCACTACGCGTGGCCACATTTCCACTTCTTCGTCGTTATCCACTATCGAGAGATTAGCCAAAAGACAAGACAGGTTGCCCACAACCCGCTTGGAATAATATGGAATAGAAGAAAGGGTAGAGTCCCTTTCCCCTTGAAAGAACACCTCATCTCCAGATGAAGTTGTAAGGAAAACCTTTCGTCGAACACAATCGATGAAAGAGTTGAAATGAATCAACCAGTCCATTCCAAGAATCACGTCGAACCCCGACATCTCTATAACAATTAAATCAAATATAAACACGTGGTCCGCAACCACCATCTCACAAGACCGACACACTCGGTCCAACACAACTCGACCCCCAATAGGAGTCTCTACAACAATCGGGTTCTCTAGAACCCCAATTTATAACGACAAAGACGTAACTAGACTTCTAGATATAAAAGAACACGACGCCCCCGTATCGAAAAGAACATGTGCCCAAGATGAGCACACAAGAACCATACCTTGTACATTTGCCGGATCTCCTTGGTTTGGCAACTGTGGCAAGGCAAATAGACGAGCTTGAATTGGTGGGTTTCCTTGCGGTCCTCGATTTCCTCCATGATTTCCTCGATTTCCCGGGCCCTGATAGCCTCCTCGATAGTTCCCACGGTTTCCCCCTCCTTGGTAGTTACCTCGAGACCCTCCCCCTTGGTTCCCAGGTAATTGGTGTGGTGGTACGAATCCTGGTCCTCTTGGTGGTGGTGGTGGCAACCTAGGTTGGTTAAAGGGTCGGTTGGTGTCGATTCTTCCTTGTCCCCCGGGACAAACCCTTGCCGTATGTCCAAATCGGTTGCAAGTCCTACATTGGACCCTAGGGCACTCGAATTGTCGATGGCTCGCGTCTCCACAGTGGAAACATGCTCCCCTTATCATGACGTTTGTCGGCGGTGGGTTAAAACTCCTCTCTCCTCTTCCCGGTTGTTGAAATCGCGAATTATTCGCCACATCCCAAGTCCGCTTTTTATCTTCCCTCGGAGCATTTCCGGCTTTCGACTTCTCCGAGATTCGCTTGTTATGGAGTAGAGCTCCTTCCACAGCTTGGGCTGATTTTACCAATTCGTTATAGTTGACATGTCGAGCCGATGCCAATTGTAACGAGATGGTCGGATTCAACCCCTTCATGAATCTCCTACATCTTTCTGCACCCCCTATAACAGATTCTGGGGCATACCTCGAGAGTGAGGTAAACCTTAGCTGGTATGCTTGAACGGTCATACCCCCTTGATACAATTCCTCAAAACGCCTCCTCATTTCATCCTTATAGGAATCTGGAAGGAACTGTCGATTAAACAATTCGATGAACTCGTTCCATTCGAAGTTGCTTATGTCGTATGTATCCACAATTCCCAACCACCACTTCCGTGCTTCACCCTTTAGGTGAAACTGAGCCATATTCATCCTTTGCTCCCCATTTACTATTCCTGCAGCCGATAAATATTTCTCCATTTCATCCACCCATCCCTCAGCTATGGATGGTTCACCTAACCCATCGAAAGTCGGAGCCCCCAATCGGGTGAAGTTAAGCAATCCATTGTTGCTTGAACTCCCAGCTTGTGCATTCTGCACCATCATTTGCACCACCTTTTGAAGGTCGGTCATCACTTGATTAGCATTGACCGTTTCCGGTTCTGGTGCAGAGGTCTCTTCTTCTTCCACATTCACTTCCTCATCAACATTCTCAACCTCTACCTCCGCCTCGGGTTGCTCAGGTAGTAGGGCATTAGTGTTACCTCTTCCCCCACGACCTCTAGTAGCCCTTCTTCCTCGAGTTGTTCCCCGTCCCCTTGAAGCTCTTCCTCCTCTTACATTTGCTCCACCTCGGGTAGCCGCACCGCTTGATGGTGATGCGCCCCCGCGTGTAGCTGGTCTCCTTCCACCAGTCCTTGTAGTAATAGCCATTACTACATACATTTAAAACCGACAATTTAGTTGTTTTACTCGACACTACTACTCGTACATGTATATTCATACATGATAAAAGCTCGGTTTACAAATCAATCACTTTATCAAGCTTTCTAAGGTTCAAAAACTGATTTTACGAATTCTCAATTTCGACGATAAAACGCCTTGACTTTTCCAAAAATAGAAAACGAAAATTCTGAAACGCCAGAAAGATAGAGTACTGAAAAACGAAGCCAACGCTTCAAGCGGAATCAGAATCGGAGTTAAAACGAAGAAGTTATGAGCGTTTGAAGTATAACGAGAAAAATAGCAAAATAGCCAGAACACGACCGATCGTCTTGGACAAAACGACCGATCGTTTTGGATCAAGATTCTTCCAGTGAGATCACCAAAATTTCGACCGATCGTTTTGGGAAAACGATCGATCGTTTTTGGTAAGAATTCTTCCAGAGAGTCAGAAAAATTTCGACCGATCGTTTTGGGCAAACGACCGATCGTTTTTGGTGCAATTTCTTCCAGAGGGACAGAAAAATTTCGACCGATCGTTTTGGGCAAACGACCGATCGTTTTTCTGCAGAAAATAAAGATTCAAAAACGCAAAATTTCTCAACACTCGTAAAATCCTACATGGCATATATTACACAAATAAGCCATTTAAGTCCACAAACTTATTACGATCAACATCCATTCGCATAAAATGTACATTAACACACATGTTAATAATATGGAAACGCACTACGTAAAATCATCAACTTCACAATTTTCGCACTTTAATACACCGCTACTACTAGACATGTGAACTCACACCTCATACACACTATTTCAATCCACACACGCATACAAACAACACAAAAGAGCGAGGGATAACCCATCACGATACGTTATCCTAAAGCACCCGAGCGTCCTCGCATACTCTAGAATTCCACATCGCTAAGGTATTCCTTCACCCATACCGACGAAAGGTCTATTCACTAGTTCGGCGAGCCGGGATCAACAAGCGTCCTCACTGTCCCCAACTTGCCTCACATGTGAACTTTCCTTTCATCAACTACTACTAAATTCTAGCTACATGTCTTAAGCTAAATGCAACCCCCCGCTTTTAGAAAAGATAGAGTTTTTGGAAAAAGTTTTGTAAAATTTGATACAATGGATCTTGGTCCAATGGTTACTCATCTTCCCGTCGTCCCAAAGTATACAAGAACCTAGTTAGCTCTGATACCAACTTGTCACACCCCAAAATCCAAAAGACGAGGATATCGAGGCATGACCTTTTTAAATAAAAGGAAAACGAAACCTGTTGGTACAAAATTAAAATTTTTAAAAGAAAAGACTTGCGAGCTAAAGGAACAATTAAACAATAAATAAAAGTATTTGCCAAACGCGGCTACAAGACGAGATAAGATAAACGAATGTAAATTGCCCGTAGGCTACAACCTCAAAATAAAATATACATGAAAAGAAAGCAAAAGCCCGAACCCATGCAATACCGCGCTAATGCACCTAGCCAACGCCTCAAGCTAATTTGTACCTGAAAGACAAAAATTGTAACGGTGAGTCCCACGCACATAACTAGACGGGACGGCACCACAGATACCGTCACTCCATCCCATAAATGCTAGAACTCACAAATTCTACAACTACGATAAATGACGTATAAAAAGAAATATAATGACATTCTACAACTACGATAATCTACGAATAAAAAGAATATAACGACATTCCACAACTATGATAATTTAAATAAATTAACTAACATCAACACACATCTAAAGCATACATGGACCTCTCACGCCACCTACCCCGGTCCGTAAGGTAGGTCATTCCCTATCCCTTCGGCCGTCATATGTCCCCGGAATTAGGGAGAGACATAGACCATTGCAACATAAAAGTAGATTTATAGTGCGCACTTGGACCTCTCACGCCACTCGCCCCAGTCCGTAAGACGAGTCATTCCCTATCCCTTCGGCCGTCATATGTCCCCGGAATTAGGGAGAGACATAGACCATTGCTAACATAAAAGTAAATAGTGCACACTGGGACCTTTCACGCCACTCGCCCCGGTCCGTAAGACGAGTCATTCCCTATCCCCTCGGCCGTCTTCTGTCCCCGGAATTAGGGAGAGACAGAGACCATTGCCACTACAGCTAACACACAAGGCCTCGGCCAATAATATAAATCCACGCAAATAACACATTCTCATACGGCCTCGGCCAATAATATTATATCAATCAAATAACACCATCTCATACGTCACGTAACGTAATACAACATAACATATAACCACATGTACTAGATTCGCAACTAGCCAAACGACTTCAATAGCGTAAAATCCCATTCGGGCATTTTAACAAACACCTAGTATGCACCATCTAAAACTCATCTCTATTCAACAATATTTCATCCAATTCTATCAACAACCATAATAACATATATTTAACGCATAAAACACGCAAACCCATCAATATTCTCATCAATCCGAAATCAATACATCTAAGGTCTCAACCTCTACTATTCCAATAAATGAAATTAAAAGTGTAACAACTAACCCCAATTAACAATATAAGAACATAATTACTATAAAAGGTAAAACCCCCAATTTCTAATAAACGTAAAACCTAATCCTAACATACACCCTCGTCTAGTCGCAATGGATAACCCCCAATTTCTAATAAACGTAAAACCTAATCCTAACATACACCCTCGTCTAGTCGCAATGGATAACCCCCGTTACCTTAGTGCGTAGAGGAGATGCTTCCGGTATAAGCCCGCTAACGGTGGTTTCCTTTTCCTCTTCTTCTTCTTCTTCTTTTTCTCTCTTCTTCTCTCTCTCTCTTCTTCTCTCTTCTGTATTTTGCTGGTTTTTGCTTTTGAAAAGTGGCTGGAAGGTTTATAAAAAGCTGTTTTGATATAGTTTGAGGTAACGAACTATTTGGTCCCCAAAGTTCTAAAAGTTAACGCTTAATCCAAAAATATTGTTTTACTACTCAAAAATAACAAATCTTTAGAAACAAATCTATTGGGTCCTTTTTATTAGTAAAATTAGTAACCGGTTTTTAAAATAAAGTTTTTCGGAAGAGTTTCGGTTTTTGGCTAAAAATTAGTCGAGTGACCGGTTTTTGGTAAAATTTTGAAGAAAACGTTTTTGGATAAATTAAATCATAAATAAAACCATTTATAAAAATACGGGATGTTACATTTCGGCCCTAAGGTTTTTATGTATTTAGCACTGCGAATGAACTCGAATCAAATCGACTACATGAATACGAATAACTCAAGAGGTATAAGAAAGAGTGTTGTAGAAGATTTTAGAAAATTGTAAAAGGTTATAGTAGAGTCTTGCTCCTTACTATTAGGTATCTTGCTTAGGTAACCCTAGGATAATAATATTATATTGTTCCCTCTCACTCTTTCCGTCTTTCTTCCTAACCTATAACTAATAAGTATTATTACACAAATCTAGATAAATATTTTTCACAAAATTAGAAATAAATTAGCAATACTTACTTTTTTGTTTTCATATTCTAATTAATAGATGTAGTTTTTTTCTTTCCTTTTCGTTGATATTTATACGATATTCATACTAAAGAACCCCTTCATTAGAATTTGTATTCTTTCTTCTGGGTTAGTTATATTTTTTGCTGCTACAACTTTATATCAAGAACAATATATGTAGGTTTTTAGAGATATTTGAGATTATTTCTTAGTTCTTAGTTATAATTACCATAGGAGTATGTAACAAGAGTATTGTTAAGAAAACAGATTGGATCATAGAAACTCTCAATTAATTTAGGAGTGGGTGTAAAACCCGTCAACCCAAGGGATCTCGAGTGGTAGGAAAAATATTTTTTGGGTTCGAGTTGGGGGACCCAACCCACCCGAGATAGTTTGTTATTGTTTGTTTAAGTACACATGGACGAAACCAAAAAATTTAAAGGGTTACAGACTTTAAATTTTGGTAAATGGGGGGGTTGAAAAGCTAATATTTGAAGACTTTAATCAATATATATTGTAAAATTGTATATTTTCTTAATTTTTTTTTATCAAAATGAGGGCGGAGGAGGCTGCAGCTCCGACTATCTCCAGTGTTGGCCCGAGATGGCAAAACCTTAAATTGGGGGTGAATAAGTTTTTAAGCGCTTTTCCCTGAATTGAATTCTAAGCGTAATTAACAAGGCAACTAGCTCGATATCTACTTTCAATAATAAATATACGATGATAAACAATAAATAAGTTGAAGCAAACGACACAATCACAAATAAATAAGTTGAGGAAAGTAAAGAGTAAATGAAGAGAGATTGACACCTCGATATATAGAGGTCCGGCAAACCCGTTTACTTCCTCTTCTTGAAAATAAATTTATCGAGTATTTCACTATAATTTTCTTCCCAACATTACAAATCCTACCGAGCTAATCAATTGATTTTCTAACCCACTACCCGAGAATACAATCTTGATATAAGTGCAAGAGTATACAAAACCCCAACTTAATAGCTCCCTCTGAAACCTTGAGTAAACTCGAATGTTTAATCCAGAGCTTTAAGTCACAAATTAACTTTTAAGCCTATATCCAATCACTCTTTCAATTTTGAGCTTATAATTTGAGTTTTACCAATATTTTCAAATACTAGAACAACCCTCACTATTTGATTACTTCTAACTAAGCTAATTTGTGATATTTGATGGAGTTTGAGCCAAAGTTATGTTTTAATGGAAGTTAGGATTGATTCTTGGTGATATGGGAGAGAGATGAAGGTGTATATGTAGCCCAAAATAACCATTGGACACCATACGAGCATTTGGATTGGTTATATGTTATATCCAATAGATAAAACCCATTGTTCGAAAAATCTAAAAAGCTATTTTATGAATCTGTGTACTGGAGCACTAGTGCTTCAACTTGAAGCACCAGTGCGGCAGTGCTTGCTGGTGGGTTGGAGTTCCTGAAATCTAAAGCACCAGTGCTTTAACCATGAAGTACTAGTGCTTGGGCCTCTGGAACATTCTGTCAGTTTTCACCGTGTGAAGCACCAGTGCTTGCCTTGATAACACCAGTGCGTGCCTTATATTTTACGAAAATTCGTAACTTACTTGTCGAACTTCAAATCGACTTTCTCTTGAACCAGTGGCTTCGTTATCGAATGATCCATCATTTTAAGTTCTGAAATATAAATTTTCTCTTTTTGTAAAAGACCGAACATTATATCATCGAAAAGATAAATTGTAAAATCATTAAAATAGTATGGGTCAACCGAAACCCAACCCATTCACCACCTTTCAAATGATGAATCCAGATCTCTCTAGCTCCGGATTCTAGAAACTCAAAGCATAAAAGACTAGTAGCATTGATCACGAGTATGAAACATTTACATCTTCGAATCAAAATATTCCTGTTAGTAGGGTTCTAAGTCACAATTAACAAGCTCTAAATCATCAAGTACGTGGAACATCGGAAATGACAAAACATGTCTAGACAAAACACCGAAAGACACACGTCGAAGGTTTAAAGTCTTTAAACACGGAAGACATGAAGAATCCGGAATTTTAAGAAAAAGATTTCCATGAAGTTTCAAAACAGATAGCATTTCGCAAGAGAAAATCTCCCAAGTTAGAGTGTCAAGTGTAAGTCTATATTATAACTTATATAATTATGTTACAAACATAATAAGCTATGATCTTATTCCTACATGATGATCATACATTTAACGTTACGAAAAGTATGTCGAAAGGCATACTTTGAGCCATGGGAATGCTTGTGAGCTCGGGACTTGAACACGGACTTGATTGTTGAGTTTCTCCCCCTTACCTATGCTATTTCTTATATTTTTTGGTGTGTCTCAAAGTGATGGATTTGAGTCCTTTATATAGGTGGGGAGTGGACTCAACCTCATGAAAAGACTTTCCGATCTCAACTATCCATCATGGTAGGATCAATCTTGAGCATCCATAATGTCAAGAAATGAAAGGTTGTAACTCACCATTCATTACCACTAAGTCATAAACATTTTAACCTATGAATGTCAAAAGAACACACTAATGACCAAGAATTTATGTATTGTAACTCTTGGTTAGAGATTAATTCTTACATTCTCCCACTTGGTCTATTGAACATTTCATAAGCAATCATAAGAGCGCAATTATAATATGACATGCTTTCCTAAACAAATCGTCAGTAAGAGTCATGGCGGTTCCATACTACATCAAGAGTATGGTTCCTTCCATGTACTACTATACTAACAATTTATATTGAAAAACCTTTAATGTGAGTTATCTTGTAATAGTCCCATAATGTCTTTGAGGAAAGACTATTTCTGTCACATAAATAATACATGCATGTAAAACATAACGTTTAACAGAAATTATATTTATTCAGAAATTCAGTAATGATATCAAAATGTATCAAACATATAAGCACTAAGCAAAACCACCCATTAAACTTTAAATGCTACTACCAAGACCCATATCTTCAACATGTTTAATGAATGTCTTTGGTGGTAGGCCTTTTGTTAGTGGATCTGCTATATTAACACTTGTACCAATGTGTTCAATTGATACTTTTTTCTTCTGAACATCCTCCTTAACCGACAGATACTTCATATCAATGTGCTTTGCAACTTTTGAATATCTGTCATTCTTTGAAAAGAATACCGCAGCGGCGTTATCACAATAAATTTTCAGTGGCTTGGAGATGGAGTCAACCACTGCCAAGGCTGAAATAAAGTTACGCAGCCATAAACCATAATTTGAAGCTTCATAACAGGCTATAAACTCAGCCTCCATGGTGGATGTTGCTAGGGTACCTTCCTTAGCACTTTTCCATGAAATGGCTCCTCCGGCTAGACGGTAAATATAGCCAAAAGTGCTTACCCTAGTATCATAACAACCACCATAATCTGAATCTGTAAAGCCAACCACTTCAAGGTGATCGGTTTTTTTTATAAGTGAGCATGTGATCTTTGGTTCCTTGCAAGTACCTCAATACTTTCTTTGCATCTTTCCAATGATCTAGTCCCGGATTGCTTTGGTATCTTCCTAGCATCCCAACAGCAAAACTAATATCTGGTCTTGTACAGACCATAGCATACATTAAGCTCCCAACCACAGAGGCATAAGGAATGTTTTTCATACTGTTACGTTCGAGTTCATTTTGGGGACATTGACTTAAGCTGAACTTGTCTCCCTTTTGTATAGGAACAACAGTAGAACTACAATTCTGCATATTATATCTTTCTAGAACTTGAGTGATGTAGGATTTTTGAGACAATCCTAACAATCCACGTGATCTGTCACGGAATATTTCAATTCCTATCACGAAAGATGCCTCTCCCATATCTTTCATCTCAAAATTCTTAGAAAGAAAATTCTTAGTTTCGCGTAATAAACTAAGGTCACTGCTGGCTATAAGTAAATCATCGACGTATAGGACTAAAAACATAAACTTGCTCCCACTCGTCTTAAGATATATACACCGATCAACAGTGTTTTCTTTAAATCCAAAAGACGTGATGGTATCGTGAAACTTAAGATACCACTGGCGAGAAGCTTGTTTTAGTCCATAGATTGATTTCTTTAATAAACAGACCATGTTTTCCTTTCCTTCTTTTACGAAGCCTTCTGGCTGTGCCATATAAAATTCTTCTTCTAAACTCCCATTTATAAAAGCTGTTTTAATATCCATTTGATGTAACTCTAAATCAAAATGAGCTACCAAGGCTAAAATGATTCTCAACGAGTCTTTCTTTGAAACTGGAGCAAATGTCTCATTGTAATCAACACCTTCTCGTTGACTAAATCCTTTCGCAACAAGTCTAGCTTTATGTCGTTCTATATTGCCTTGTGAGTCACGTTTGGTTTTAAAAACCCATTTACAACCTACTCGTTTTTTCTCTTTTGGCAATTCGACCAACTCCCAGACTTTATTGCAGCGCCTGGATTCTATTTCATCTTTCATAGCATCCATCCATTTTGCAGATTCAGTACAACTAACAGCTTTAGTAAATGTAACTGGGTCATCTATATCTCCAATGTCTGTTTCTTGTAAATACACCTCATAGTCTTCGGAGATATCAGATCTCTTACTTCTTTGAGATCTTCTTAATTCTCCCCCTTGAGGTGTATTCTCAACAGTATCATTGGAAATTGTCACATTTTGTGGAATAACGAGTTGCTGATCATTTACTTGTCGTTCAATGTTGATTGGATCAACACGGTTAGGAACATCAAGTTCTTGATGAGATTCAGGTAACAAAATTGGTACCCTACTCTCTTGAATGATTGCATCGCTAACTTGAGTATTACTCCCACTGACTTCGCCGTTTTCAAGAAATTTGGTGTTTCCGGTTTCCATTATTCTTGTAGTTTGGTTAGGACAATAAAACCTATAACCTTTTGACTTTTCTGGATACCCAATAAAATAACAAGTTATTGTTCTTGGATCCAATTTATTTTCTTGTGGATTATAAAACCTTGCTTCTGCTGGGCATCCCCAAACACGTAAATGTTTTAGGGAAGGTTTCCAGCCTTTCCACAGTTCAAAAGGTGTTTTTGGAACTGCTTTGCTAGGAATCCTGTTTAAAACATACACAACGGTTTTAAGTGCATGCATCCATAAGTATACAGGCAAATTAGTATTACTAATCATACTCTTAACCATCTCTAATAAGGTACGGTTGCGCCTTTCAGCTACACCATTTTGCCAAGGTGATCCTGGGATTGTGTATTGTGCACATATACCTAATCGTTCAAGGAGTTTAGCAAAAGAACCGGGGTGTTGCCCCGTCTCGTCATATCGACTATAAAATTCACCACCTCTATCGGATCTTATTATTTTCACTTTTCTATCTAATTGCCTTTCTACCTCAGTAATAAATACTTTAACAACATTTATAGACTGAGATTTGTCATGCAATAAATAAAGATAGCAATAACGTGAAAAATCATCGATAAAAGTAATAAAATATTTTTTTCCACCAATAGATGGAATATCGAAAGGTCCACATATGTCTGTATGTATAATTTCAAGAAGCTGCGTACTTCTTGTGGCTCCTTTCTTGGTGTGTTTGGTTTGTTTACCCTTAATACATTCCACACACGCACCATAATCGGCCCAATCTAGATTTGGAAGAGTTTGATCTTTCACTAATCTTTCCAATCTATTTTTGGATATGTGCCCTAATCTTTTATGCCACAAGTAAGACGATTGCTCATTAGATGAGCTACGTTTAGTTCCAACATTATGATGCAAGGTAACAAGGGATTCCGAAAAAGAAGGTTCAAGATTTAGTTTGTATAATCCATTTGAGAGAAAACCATAGCCAATAGCGGAAGCATTATTAAATAAAGTGAAGCCATTTTTATTAAAATGAAAGGAAAAACCATCAACAGAGAGTTTCGATATTGAAATTAAATTGCGAGAAATTGAAGAACAATAAAGTGTTTCAGCTAAATCTAAACTGAAACCAGAATCTAAAATTAAACGAAAGGTTCCAATGGCTTCAATGGGGGCCTTTGCCTGGTTTCCCATGCATAAAAAGGCTTCATTTGGGTTTGTGTTCCGGGTTGTAAGGATTCCCTGCATCGTATTAGAAACATGAGTACTGGATCCAGAATCAATCCACCATGTATTAGAAGGAACATCAATTAAGTTTGATTCGAAACATACTAAGGCAAAATGTTTACCTTTGTTTTCAAACCAAGCCTTACGTTTCAGGCAGTCATTCTGAAAGTGCCCAATCTTTTTGCACCATCTGCACCTTTCATTTCTTTTGTCCTTCTTTTTGGATTGAGATGATCCATCAAATCTGGATTGGCCTTGCTTTTTGCCTTTTCCAAATTTGCTTTTACCAGCTCCTTTAGTGACAAAATGCGCCACATTAACATTCTGCTGCTTCAACCTACGCTCTTCTTCGACCAACATACTTTGCAGTTCATTTACATTCCACTTTTCCTTAATAGTGTTGTAATTGATCTAAAATGGTCCATATTGCGCAGGAAGCGAATTGAGGACAAGTTGGACGATAAGAGAATCATCCAAATTCATCCCCACGTTTCTTAATTTCGCAGCCAGATTTGTCATTTCAATGACATGGTTACTCATCGTTCGAGAACCATCAAAACGCATTGTCGTAATTTCAGCCAAAAGCTTTGAAGCAAGTGACTTATCAGCAGCCTTAAAACGTTCCTTAACATTGTTAAGATACTATTTGGCAGTGTTTGCCTCAGGTAAGGAAGTCTTAATGTTTGTGGCAACAGTCATGCGCAAGAACATCATACTTAGTCTGTTGGATCTAGACCATGCCTTATGAACTTCTTTCTTGGCCACACTACTAGTAGCCGTTATAGCAGTGGGCTCATCAACGAGAAGAGACATGTCAAGGTCTAGAACACCCAAACTGAACTGAACTTGCTCATTCCATTCGGAAAAGTTGGTGCCATCAAACAGGGGAATATTTGATGCTTGAGAGTGAAGGGCTAGTGGGACTGTGTTTGAAACTGCAATTTATTTTATAACATGCTCAAAATTAAAATTATGACACACAACATAAATGCAAGGAAAATTATATAAATGTTGGTATTAAACATAATGGGTTCTAACAGTTTTCCAAGAAATTAAATATGGCACATGTGGGTGACCTCTATCTTATTCCTACTTTTAAGGATCAACTAATTATTACCCCAATTATATTTATTTATTAATGCTACCGGACCTGTGGGCAACCTAGTAACAAAACTTAAATAAATGTTTTACATAATTACCAACAATTGAGCATTCACTATTTAAAATTTTGTACCTGTAGGCAACCAAAATCTACTTATATGAATGCTTGATAACATTTCGTTAATATTTATTCAATACGGATCAAAGCATGTGTTGTGTTTGATCTAACTTTTAAATATTAACAAACGAACATAAGTGTAGAAACACAAACGGGAAAACTATTTCATACTCTAACCCTTTAGGTAGCTCTAATATGATCCGACCAGGTAAGAGAGGGTGAGGGTTGGTGCAGCTAAGGCTGCTTAAAAACCGCCCTTACTAAGATACAAAGTATCAGCCGAAGTCTTGCCTTGCCATCGCATCATACTAGGTGAGCCTATTCGGAAAAGATTTATAATTTTCCAACCTTAATGTGAGTCTAAACTTGTTCGTAAACTTTTAACTACATTTACATAATTATAGTATTAACAATTTTCTTATATGCACATTTTAAATAAATGAGTTACATGCAAACCCATTTCGACAAATAAAACTTGTATTAAATATTCGTAACCTTCTATCTTAATGTTGTTTAAGCAACTAGAGAAGCATACAAAAAAACATTGTGTACTAAATATGTTTTCCATATTCAGCAAGGTAACGTCGTACAATTGAAATAATACTCAAACAAATATTAAAAATAACCTCTATTCACAAAATAACCTTTAACATATATGAACCATTTCTATTCACATAATAACTATGTAGAACATCATGCGAAATTAACCTAGGCTCTGATACCAAATGTAAGTCTATATTATAACTTATATAATTATGTTACAAACATAATAAGGTAGGATCTTATTCCTACATGATGATCATACATTTAACGTTACGAAAAGTATGTCGAAAGACATACCTTGAGCCATGGGAATGCTTGTGAGCTCGGGACTTGAACACGGACTTGATTGTTGAGTTTCTCCTCCTTACCTATGCTATTTCTTATATTTTTTGTTGTGTCTCAAAGTGATGGATTTGAGCCTTTATATAGGTGGGGAGAGGACTCAACCTCATGAAAAGACTTTCCGATCTCAACCATCCATCATGGTAGGATCAATCTTGACCATCCATAATGTCAATAAATGAAAGGTTGTAACTCACCATTCATTACCACTAAGTCATAAACATTTTAACCTATGAATGTCAAAAGACCACACTAATGACCAAGAATTTATGTATTGTAACTCTTGGTTAGAGATTAATTCAAACATCAAGTAGTCTAAAAAAATAAAAAATCAATTTCCTCACCACGTAATATCATGGAATTAATCCACGAAACAAGCCTATGATCTACAAAGATTCACGATGTAGTTTAAATGTATCCATTGGATTAACATTATAAAGTGAGAAGACAAGTGAGTGAGTGACACACTGAGATAATTTATGAAGTTGGTTTTATTAGCTCCAACATAACTTTGATGAGTAAAAAAGAAACAACAGAATAATTATGAAAGTGGTGAAAATCTACCAAGCTAGATTTAATAGTAACAACATTACTTTTATCAGGTGGAAAAATATCAAAATCGAGAAATGGAACGTAAATAAAGAGATACTTCCACCTGGTATAGAAAATGCTTGTATGGACCGAGTATTTAGTTGGGAGAAATGAGAGTGTAATGAATATTAGATCATCTGGTAAAGAAATTAGTTTGTCCATTTTCATAAACCCTAGATAATTCGCTAGATTTTTCGACGTTATATAATATGCATATATATTGGGGGAGAGAGAGAATGAGAGAGTGTATCTCATTCAAGTGTCTTTATATTGTCTCAACGGAATGAAGACATGTGTATTGTCATGTGTTTCACTCTGTTGAGGCAGTATAAACACACTTTAATCAGATACACTGTCTCATTCTTTTTCCCTCTAACTATGTATACATATTATATATCGGCGGAAATCTCGCCTATTATCTAGGCTTAACGAAAATGGACGGACTAAGTTCTCTACCAGATTATCTAATATTCGTTATACTCTCGTTTCTCCCAACTGAATACTCAGTACGTACAAGTATTCTCTCTACCAAGTGTATATATCTCTTTATTTACGTTCCCTTTCTCAAATTTGATATTTTCCCACCTTATAAAATGCTATTACTACTAAATCCACCTTGGTAGATTTTCCCCACTTTCATAATTCTCCTGCTGTTTCTTCTACCGATAAAACGTTGAAACTACTAAAACTAACTTCATAAGTTATGTCAGTTTGTTACGTGTGTCTTGGCACTTTATAATGTTAATCCAATTGATAAGTTTAGACTACATTGTGGCTCTGCTGTAGATCATAGGTTTAGTTCATGGATTAATTCAAGGATATTCCATGGTGTTAAGGAAATTGATGTTTTAGTTTTTTTAGACTATTTGAAACTCTAACTCGGGAGAATTTCTCTTACGAAATGCTATCTGTTTTGAAACTTCCTGAAAATCTGTTTCTTGAAATTCCTGATTCTGCATGTCTTCCGTGTTCAAAGACTTTGTATATGTAATAGTATCAATGAACCCGATTATTACAATTGCTCAGGATACCCTATTTTAGGTTCTAGGGTCTATTTCTTAGTTTAAGATCCTTTCACTAATTACTGGAATCAAATAATTCGTAAATCTGTTCCGTCCAAAACGGGAATGGGCTAGGGTTATGAACTTATAATCTAAAATCTGATGATCGAGTCGATTCCATGATTATAAGTTCATTCCATACCAGACCAGACCGAAATAGGGATATAAATTCTCATTATGAGAAGGGGTTATTCGAGCGTATCTACATAGATACTATGTTTACATATGAATCCTTACATTCCATTTAGGATTAGGAAGAGACGTAACCGGACTTGCTTTTTACATATGATCTCTCCTTATTTGGGACCCTATTCACCTCTTTGGGCTTATAGTGAATCGAGAAATAGGTTTGATTGTCCATCTTTTTTATATATTTGATATTTGATATATAAGCTTATATTAAAGCATATAACATTTCTTAGATTCGACTGTTTTTGCTGTTACTTGAGAACTCCACATTCCAAAACAAAAGTACTATACTACAGAAATTTCAATAAGAAAACAGTCCCCAGTTATCCACTTCCATATTTCTTTTCTCACCATGATTAACAAGAACTTAGATATAAGTACGTATTATAATCGAAATGAGTCGATTAAATTCTAATGACTATGATAATATACTGATATCTATTTTTTTCTTGTTTAGAAGTGGCAAGGATTCATCATGGCTACAAGGTTTGCAGAATTGCCTCTCCAAGCCTCTCGATATATTGGAGATACTGAAGTTGGACAGTATTAATTTGGAAGTTGATGAGTATGAAGTTTAAGCTCTTCAACAAGGATTAAAATCCTTACTTTCCCCTTTTCTATGTGATGAAGTTCTGTTTACCGAGTGAGTATACAAGTTTGTTTTTAACCTTTTATTTTTGTTCTTGGTTAATTTTCATACTGCCTTTCCATTGTAAATTTGAATCTATCTTTAATAAAACGTGATAGGGTTGCTTAGTTAAAAAGAAAAATATTTAGACTGTGATTTGACTAACAATCAATCAAATGGATTGACAAAACAAATGAATGAAATTAATAATTTTTTTTGATTCAGTGTTGAATCGGTAAAGTGAAAATTACTTTTGTAAATGTCCTAAAACTGGTAGATTTTATTATGCCCATTATTTGAGTTAGCATCCTCTACAACATTTGATCCTAGAATCTAACTGATATTCGCCAATAATTCTCATAGAAAAACGGAGCTATGAGGCTACCAGAACAAGAAATCTAATTTCCGATATTGATGGCCACACTTACTGGAAATTAAAAGGATATGCTGACGACTCCGACATTTTCCTTCGAAGTTATTTTTCTTTTTCTTTTTTTTTTGTCTTCTTACCGTGACTTCAATGCTTGTTACTTTTAAACGTATCGGAATATGTTTCTTCCAATTACAGATGTTGATAGCTGGGATTGGATCAATTTATAGCGAAATATGGTATGCCACTGATGTTGAACAGGCCAAAGAAGTTGAAGAACGCGTTCATTTTTTAAGGTATTTATAATTTTTTTTGACATGTTATCTTTGCATTGTGGTAGTACTAATTGCTGCTAATCGTATATGACAATCCGTACTGGTATCTAGTTCTGATGTTTCTAATAAGGTGAGCCTCAAATATCTTTTCAATGTGACAAATCTTAATTACTAGTGACATCTAAGAATTCAGATATCTTTGAGTGACAAAACATGAAAGCCTGGTAGAAATAGACATTTGAATAACTATTGTCAAGTGTTATAGCTACTTCAACTGCACTTTTGCGGAATATGTTTCAGTTTTCTTTGCTTATTCTAATTCTTGAGTCAAGTGTCGGTGGACTCTGAGGAATGACCCATGACTAAGGTTGAAATCTCGGGAAGAAGCAAAATCGACCTTTGACAAATAGGTCTATGGTTGATATGATCAGAATAAGCAGCATATAACTAAATCTACCATAGATATTTGCCAAAGCAGGCTTGGCCAAAATTGAGACAGGAACTTCCTCAAACACAGTGTTCAAAGGTTTTAGCTTTATGCTTAGCAGCCAACCTCAGTCACTGTCTGCGAAAGATTAGCTGCTAGGCTTAAAGCTAAAACCTTTGGGCACAGTGACTGAGGAAATTCCTGTCTCAATTTTGGACGAAGTTGCTTTGGCAAATATATTTCGTAGACTTAGTTATCTGCAGCCTAGTTTTGGAAAAATAAAAGGGAAGCATAGTGCTTTTATCGTCATGAAAAGATAGCAATACAAGTATTAGAGAAACTGGATAAAAACATGGTACGTTTAGGCATTAGGAAAAAAGGTATGAATGGGTGTAACTGTTTAGATGTCTTTTTGGCATGATTAATGCTATATATGATTTAAAGGTCTCATTTATCTCAGTCTTTTTCTGATTGTTATGTAAAGAGTGCTCTTTAAGTCAAGATTTGATTGCCATGTCCAATTTATTCAACCTAAACCACAATTACAATCGATTGCCATGTTTGTCGATTATATGTGGTGTATTAGTGTAACTTGTAGTCTGTTGCTTGTTCAACAAAATACGACTTCATCAAAACTTAAATTCCTGTAGCTGTCTTCTGTATTACACTACACAGATGATTTTATTGTTTGATTACTGTAGTTTGTGTTTTTCATTGCAAGATTCTTGACATGTAATTATCATTTTACAGTCAATCATAACTATTGAATCTATACCTTTTTATTAACCCAATTTCTTTTTCTATATCTGTCCGAGGCTTTGGTTGTCCGTAGTCTTGAGACAGGGCTAGTGTTTTTGTTCCCTGGGGCAAAAATATCAGGTCCCGTTTCTCGTTGTGCTCAATCTTTATATATTTAATATATCATTTGATACTTTTTTCTATTCATATTGTGTAATCATACTTTTTAATTGACATAAAATAATTATGTCATTTTACTTGTATGGAGTTTTTTTATTAGCAGATATTTCTGGGTATGACCTCCAAATCCAACTAGCTTGTTAGGTCTAATTCACAGAGCAAAAGACTCTATATCCTCGTCCATACCAGTCTCAAAATTGACTAAATCTCCATCTGTCCTATAGAACTCGTTGAATCTCCAATTATCTACGACCATACAGTATGGTTGCCATTGGAAATCTTCACCAGCCAAATTGAAGGCCTTGCTTAGATCGTCTGTTTTCAATGTTATTTGCTCTTACCACCTGGAAAATCTTGGCTCTCCAACTTGAATCAGATTAGGGTTGGCCTTAAAAGTTAAAAACCTGATCTCCCAAACCCAAATCTGCACCAATTGAAACGGTGCCCAAATGTTTGTTTTAGAACTAACCCCTTTTCTGTCTGATCCCTTCGAAGGAGATACTAACATATTCTTTATCGAACTCAAATCTTGGTAAACCACAGAAAGAACTGCTGGAGCAATAGCCAAACGAGTTCCATATAGAACATATCCAGATGAATGTTTTAAATAGCGTTATCGCTAACATAACGTTTTTTTAGGTGAATTTCGAACTTGGGTCTGTACGAACATAATGCACTGTCACAACCATCTGGACTACACACACTTTTATGAAAATTATACAACATATATTAATTATTTAGATCCGCTGTTTTTTTTCCTAACTCGCTATTTACGTTTTTGGTCCAAAATTTCGTGTCTTTTACGCTTTTGGTCCCAATAGCGCAAATTTAGTGTTTTTCCACCCAAATAGTATTTTAGTGTACGGAGTTTTTTTCCCAAAAGGACTATGTCGTGAAATGTTGCGCAATATAGCGTGCTTTTTAAAACAGTGATCCAGATAGAGACAAGTTTTTTCATTAAAATATAATAAAAGTGAATTAAATACGGTCTTTAGGCTAAAGTACAAGGGTCAGACTGATACCAGGTTTATCTAACAAGACTCTTCCTCTTCTCATCAGATAGATTAGATACATACATATATACTGTAATTAACAACAGAGGAATGGTTCTCAAAACAAAAATGGAGGAAACAACGAAAATGATCATGGAGCATAAAGAAGAGATGATGATGATGGATTCCGGGTCAAACTCGACCTGACGACCCGCTCATTTCCTCAAACCAATTCTCTCCTCCTCCAATCTTTCATTTACCACCTTCAACTCTCACCACAAAAACCTTCCTAGCCATGCGACATTCACTGGATGGAAAACCCCGCTTCGGAAATGGAACGAATGGGTCGACAAAATTCAACTTTTCCACAAGTCCACCTGGCACGAAACCCGTATCTATCATGCCATCATGGCTTCTAAAAACCAAATTAAACAAGATGTGAATATTGTTCTAGCGCTAGCCGAGAGGTGGTGCGACGCGACAAACACTTTTAATTTTTTGTGGGGAGAGACGAGTATTACGCTCGAAGATGTCTTTGTTCTTGGTGGGTATTTGATTCTTGGTGAATCCATTATATCTCTGATTGAAGACCATCATGAAGTTGAGTTTATCCGGATAAACGACAAATTAAACAAGGTAAGAGAAGAAATTAACAAGTCGAAATCTAAAAAAGTTGGTCAAGTGATGTGGATGGATCATTTTATGGGGAGTGGGGGTGAAGTTGACCACGAGACTTTTCTCCTTTTCTAGCTATCGTGATATGTGTTCCCGACTTCGTGTTCTCGAGAGACGTGGTTGGGAGACATCTGTTGGTTTTTGGTACTATTTCGAATACAATAATGAAAGGACAATAATATAAAAGACAGGAACGCAATGGAAATAACACTTTATTTCTCACAATTGGAATATGAATTACAATTCCTGACTCGTACAGAATTAAATTAAACTGCTGGACTGGTTTCAACAAATAAAAACTGCCGGACTGTTTTAACAAGAAAAAGAAACTGCCGGACTGTTTTAAACAAACTGCCGGACTGTTTTAACAAATAAAAAACTGCCGGACTGGTTTTAAACAAACTGCCGGACTGGTTTTAACAAATAAAAAACTGCCGGACTGTTTTAAACAAACTGCCGGACTGTTTTAACAAATAAAAAACTGCCGGACTGGTTTTAAACAAACTGCCGGACTGGTTTTAACAAATAAAAAACTGCCCGGACTGTTATTAAATAAACTGCCCGGACTGTTATGTAAATACTGGAAATTAAATTACAGGAAAGTAAATTACAGAATAGGAAAGACTGAAATGTAAATTACAGAAACTAAAGGTACTGGAAAGAAAAATACAAAAGGGAAACAGTACTGAAATTAAATGGACAGAATAATAAAGGACTGAAAAGTAAATAACAGAAATTAAAAGAAGAGGCAACTGCTGAGCAGTTTCCCTTAAACAATATTTCCCGAACCACTTTTAAAGGTTTCTGGTTTCGGGACTTTGTTCCCAAGGTACAACTTCTATCTCAGAGTGGCTCGTATGGAAACCGGCACCGAACCACAGGTCGAGCTGTTGGTGGTGCGGTTCTCTCTCACTAAGTGTATGCTTATGCTGTGAGTTGTGTGTATGAAGGTGTACTGAAATGAGAGGGGGATGGCTGCCTTTTATAGGCTCTACTGAAACCGCAACCATAAATGTTGGTCTTTAATTCTGGGAGTTACACCCCCAGAATCCGCTCAATCAATTCTGAAACCGCAGCATTTACTCTCATTCATTGCTGACGTTTCTCTTGCTGGAAACTCTAGGGACTCCTTTTGTATTTTATACAAAACTCCCTATTCGGGTTTGGACCCAAGACCCAAGACCCGAGACCCGAGACATTCCCCAAATCCCAAATCCCAAATCCCAAGCCCAAGCCCAAGCCCAAGCCCAAGCCCAAGCCCACGCCCACGCCCACGCCCACGCCCACGCCCGTGCCCGTGCCCGTGCCCGAGCCCGAGACCCGAGACCCGAGACCCGAGACCCGAGACACGAGACACGAGCGAGCGCGCGTGTGTGGTACACACTAATACTCTTAGGTGTATGTGGACATGTTAGTTTAATAACTACATGGGTTGGTATGGTATATATATTGTAAGATTAACTCTTAATCTTCCAATATGGGATTATACTAAATGGTTTTTCTCATTAACCATTTCGTTTTTCCAGATTTGAGCTTCCGAGGTACCAACTTTGAAGCCACTTTGTATTCACACCCATTCTCCGAATAGGTCATGTGATATACCGTTACGAAGCTCGTCACACGGGCTACTCAACCACGTTGATTACGGTATAAACAACTCAGCGCTGTTACACGAAATAATGACTCGAAGTTGGTCCAGTGACCATTCGGAAACACCCATGTTTTCACATGTTTTTCCAACAATCCCCCACATGAATGCAATTGGCTGAAAATAAAATGCTCCTAAATGCATACGAGAGAAAACCGCAAGAGTTCACTGCATAAGGACAGGTAGCGCGCGCCTTGAACCTGCCGTAGTGACGTAAAATCTGATATGCTACTATTGGGTAGCCTTTAAGCCTTGAACCCTTTAGCGTTTGTGCATACCAGGGTAATGCGCACACAGTGTCCCCTCTACACCACTTACTAAGCCCTTTGGTTGTTGTCCATATTTGGCCGTGGACTGCCTTGGCAAAGTTCAACCGAGTGCTCTAGTGATTTAGCCCATGGCTCATCACATAGTATCGGCCATACACACTCGTCATAGGTGATTTCAAGTCAAGGGTGTCCTGACTCACCCCTCTCGATCTTCGAGATACTTGTTTTCATTAAGAGCCTCATGCTCACCCTTAAGATGGTCTAGGTCTATCACTCTTTCATCCTAGAAATGGGCTGGGAACTTAAGTTCCCGAGTGCTTTGTTCGGTCACCCCCACAGTTCGGTTTTCCCGTTGAACCCGACGCTGGAGAATCCAGTTCGGGTTGGGTTGCCTCTGAGGAGGTTTCCAGTTTAATGGGCTTCAACCCCATTCCCCTCGATGAAACTTCAACTCCTACCTGAGTCAAGCCTTTTGTAAATGGATCCGCTATATTGTCTTTAGATCTCACAAAATCTAAGGACACCACACCGTTAGCTAACAATTCTCTTACGGATTTATGTCTCCGACGAATATGTCGGGACTTTCCATTATACATATGATCCTGCGCCCGTCCAATAGCCGACTGACTATCGCAGTGCATGCTTATTGCTGGGACAGGTTTCGGCCACATTGGAATTCCTTCCAGAAAGCTTCTCAGCCAATCAGCCTCTTCTGTTGCTAGATCCAACGCTATGAACTCAGATTCCATAGTTGATCTAGCTATGCACGTCTGCTTGGATGATCTCCATGAGACAGCTGCTCCTCCCATCACGAACACATATCCGCTAGTGGATCGTGTACTGTTGGAATCCGAGATCCAGTTTGCATCAGAATACCCTTCCAGTACAGCTGGATATCTGGTATAATGCAACCCTCGGTCTGCTGTGTATCTCATGTATCTGAGAAGTCTCATGATGGCCTTCCAGTGTTCCTCATTGGGATTACTGGTGTACCTACTCAGTCTACTCACTGAGTTGGCTATGTCTGGTCTAGTACAGTTCATGACGTACATCAGACTGCCTATTATTCGAGAATATTCCAATTGTCTCACACTCTCCCCAAAGTTCTTTTTCAGGGTGGTTGAGATCTCTATCGGAGTTCTGGATGTAGCTCTACTATCTTTATCAAATTTGTCAAGCATCTGTCTGACATAGTGAGTTTGAGATAGCGCATATCCGTCTGATGTCTTGGTAATTTTCATACCAAGTATAACATCAGCGACACCCAAGTCTTTCATCTCGAATTTTTGTGACAACATTTTCTTAGTGGAGTTGATGTTATCAATACTCCCTATTATAATCATGTCATCTACGTAGAGGCAGACTACCACGTAGTCCTTTTCATTTCCTTTTACGTAGACGCATTTGTCACATTCGTTTATCCGAAAACCGTTTGATAGCATCACTCTATCAAATTTTTCGTGCCATTGTTTAGGTGCTTGTTTAAGTCCATACAAGGACTTCACAAGTTTACACACCTTGTGAGCTTTACCTGGAACCACAAACCCTTCCGGTTGTTCCATGTAAATTTCCTCTTCCAACTCACCATTCAAGAACGCCGTTTTAACATCCATTTGATGTATTTCCAGATCGAACAGTGCTGCGAGAGCAATGACTATCCGGATTGACGTCTTCCTGGAGACAGGAGCATAGGTGTCGAAATAGTCGACACCTTCGGTTTGTCTAAAACCTTTCACTACAAGCCTAGCCTTGTATTTCTCGATTGTTCCATCGAGCTTTCTCTTCCTCTTGAAGATCCACTTGTGTCCTAGTGGCTTACACCCGGGTGGTAGATCCACTAGTTCCCAAGTGTGATTTTGTAATATCGATTCAACCTCATTGTTGATCGCTTCCTCCCAATATTGGGCTTCCGGGGATGACATTGCTTGTTTGAATGTCGCCGGTTCGCCTTCTATCATGAAGGTTACAAAATCTGGACCGAAAGTCGTTTCCTTTCTAGCCCTTTTACTACGTCGAGGCTCTTCTTCTTCTTCCTCCAACGGTTCACTTGCCCCCACATTTTCCTCACTGTTTGACTCCTCAGTCTCTACAGTTACGGAAGACTTGCGGGGAAAGATCTCCTCGAAGAAAGAAGCTTCTCGAGCTTCGATGATAGTATCTGCATGCACATCGGGATTATCCGACTTGTGCACGAGAAAACGATAAGCACTACTGTTTTGTGCATATCCTATGAACACACAGTCTACCGTCTTTGGCCCTATTCTCGTTCTTTTAGGAAGCGAGACAAGGACCTTCGCGAGACAACCCCAAACCCTTAAGAATTTATAGCTCGGCCTATGGCCTTTCCATAGTTCATAAGGTGGTTTATCACGTTTCTTATGTGGTAGCTTGTTCAATACATAGTTGGCGGAAAGCAGCGCTTCCCCCCACATGTTCTGGGGTAACCCAGAACTTATTAACATAGCATTCATCATTTCCTTGAGCGTCCTATTCTTACGCTCGGCAACCCCATTCTGCTCCGGAGAGTATGGGGCTGTCGTTTGATGTATAATGCCATTTTCTGCGCATATCTGCGCAAACGGTGCTTCGTATTCACCGCCTCTATCACTCCTCAATATTTTAATCTTTTTATTGAGTTGATTCTCTACTTCGGTCTTATAAAGAGCGAATTTCTCTACCGCTTCGTCTTTACTTCTCATTAAGTAGACATAGCAGTATCTAGTACAATCATCTATAAACGTGATGAAATACTTTTTCCCTCCTCGCGTTTGTATAAACTTTAAGTCGCATACATCCGTGTGTATTAGACCGAGAGGTTCAGTACTTCGTTCAATATGTTGATACGAAGACTTGGTTAATTTTGCTTCAACACAAACCTCACATTTATGTTGTTTATCAAATACAAAATTAGGTAGTAGATTCAGTGATATTAATTTCTTCATAGAATTAGCATTCACATGACCTAATCTACCATGCCATAAATTAAATGAATCGCAAGAATAAGCAAACGAAGTTTTATTGGCCACTTGGGCAACATTCACGATTACATTATTCTTGGTACTGGCCTCAGCCTTAGTACCCTCAATAGCTAACTCGGCTTTAGGAGCCGGAGTACCAACATTTAATTTAAACATGCCGTTGGTCATATAGCCACGGCCTACATACATTCCGTTTAAAGTGATTACAATTTTTGCAGATTCAAATACAAGTTTAAATCCTTTGTTCACCATCACGGACCCGGAAACCAGATTCTTGCGAATTTCTGGCACATGGAGCACGCCATTCAGTGTGAGCTCCTTTCCCGATGTCATCTTCAGCAGCACGGTTCCTTTTCCTTCCACCCTGGAAGTAGCCGAGTTCCCCATGAAGCAGCTCTCATTGTCCACGGCCGTATAGGTCTTGAACATCCATTTGCTGGCACAGATGTGACTAGTGGCGCCTGTGTCCAGCCACCATTCCTTTGGGTTGCTCCCCACCAGGTTCACTTCCGAGACCACAGCACTCAGGTGCATATAGTCCTGTCCAGCATCATCTCCTCCCTCAGCCACATTAGCTTGAGCAGGTGCCCTCTTCCTCCCTTTCCCTTGGAACTTCCTCTTTGGGGGGGGTTTGGGCTTGTCGGTGCGCATCTTACAATCCGCGGCACGATGGCCCGGTTTGTTGCACACAAAGCAGTCTCCCATGAATTTCTTCTTGAGAGAGGCACCGACTCCGCTGTCAAAGCGTTTCCGCTTAGACACAGCGTCCTCAACCACATGGGCCTTGGCAACCGCGTTGCCTGCTCCGCCACCGCCTTTCCTTCCGGATCGGCGGTTGCTTTGCTCAACATTGAGCCTCTCAATGAGTCCCTCCAAGGTCATAGCCTTTCGCTTGTGTTTCAGGTAGTTTTGAAACTCTTTCCAAGAAGGTGGCAGTTTCTCAATCATTAATGCCACTTGGAAAGGTTCGTTGATAACTAGCCCTTCAACCTCAAGCCTATGGTATATGAGTTGGAGTTCCTCAACCTGCTCGATAACACTCTTCCCATCAGTCATCATGTACTCGTGAAAGTCCGTGACGACAAATTTCTTTGCGCCAGCGTTATTCACTTTGTACTTTCGTTCGAGAGACTCCCAAAGCTCCTTTGCAGAAGCCTTGGGCTCGAATACACTGAAGAGAGTGTCATCCAGAGCACACAGGATGTAGTTCCGGCATAGGTAGTCGCCGTGTTTCCACGCTTCCACCGCCGAAACCGTCTGCACGTCCTCATCGTCCTCGCTTAGGACGGGTGCAGACTCCTTAAGAAACCGGGTCAGATTAAGGGCAGTTAAATAAAACAGCATCTTTTGCTGCCAACGTTTGAAGTTGTTGCCCCTAAACTTTTCCGGTCTCTCCAGTTGAGAGGTTGGCAACATTGGCATCGCCGGTGTTGCCGGAGCCTTGCCCTTTGCCCTGGCTGCAGCCACAAGCGCTGCCTTGGCCGCAGCCTTAGCAGCAGCCTGTGCTGCGGCCGCAGCCGCAGCCATAGCATCAGCCTCTGCCGCAGCAGCGTCGGCCGCAGCCTTTGCCGCAGCAGCTTCGGCCTCAGCCTGAGCCTGAGCCCCCCCACTCGCAGCGCTCGCATTGTTATGGCTACTGCCAATCACAAGTGCGCCCTGCACGTTTTCCGAAGAAACGGTGGGTATTTGATCCTCATTAGTCATCTGAAATGACAATATAAAACCGTTTAGTTTCTCGCAAGAAACCTAAATTCTTTATCGCAAATACTAATTATAACTTAATTAGATTGCTTTAAAAGAATAAAAACCAATGAAAGAGATTCTAGCGTGAAAATCAAATCACTTTTGATTTCACTAAGAATTCTTTATAGTATTCTAGAATAAAAGAGATTAAAACCCAATTCGGATTTATTCTATGTGCAAATTTCAATTTCTAGAAAACTAGCAATGATTTTGCGAGAATAAAAACCGAGACGTCAACAACAATAAAATAAAAAGAAAAGTCCTTTCTTATTTCGAAAATAGAAAAACCAAAAAATAATATTGTTTAAGATTGTTGGTTTTTGGTACTATTTCGAATACAATAATGAAAGGACAATAATATAAAAGACAGGAACGCAATGGAAATAACACTTTATTTCTCACAATTGGAATATGAATTACAATTCCTGACTCGTACAGAATTAAATTAAACTGCTGGACTGGTTTCAACAAATAAAAACTGCCGGACTGTTTTAACAAGAAAAAGAAACTGCCGGACTGTTTTAAACAAACTGCCGGACTGTTTTAACAAATAAAAAACTGCCGGACTGGTTTTAAACAAACTGCCGGACTGGTTTTAACAAATAAAAAACTGCCGGACTGTTTTAAACAAACTGCCGGACTGTTTTAACAAATAAAAAACTGCCGGACTGGTTTTAAACAAACTGCCGGACTGGTTTTAACAAATAAAAAACTGCCCGGACTGTTATTAAATAAACTGCCCGGACTGTTATGTAAATACTGGAAATTAAATTACAGGAAAGTAAATTACAGAATAGGAAAGACTGAAATGTAAATTACAGAAACTAAAGGTACTGGAAAGAAAAATACAAAAGGGAAACAGTACTGAAATTAAATGGACAGAATAATAAAGGACTGAAAAGTAAATAACAGAAATTAAAAGAAGAGACAACTGCTGAGCAGTTTCCCTTAAACAATATTTCCCGAACCACCTTTAAAGGTTTCTGGTTTCGGGACTTTGTTCCCAAGGTACAACTTCTATCTCAGAGTGGCTCAGAGTGGCTCGTATGGAAACCGGCACCGAACCACAGGTCGAGCTGTTGGTGGTGCGGTTCTCTCTCACTAAGTGTATGCTTATGCTGTGAGTTGTGTGTATGAAGGTGTACTGAAATGAGAGGGGGATGGCTGCCTTTTATAGGCTCTACTGAAACCGCAACCATAAATGTTGGTCTTTAATTCTGGGAGTTACACCCCCATCAATTCTGAAACCGCAGCATTTACTCTCATTCATTGCTGACGTTTCTCTTGCTGGAAACTCTAGGGACTCCTTTTGTATTTTATACAAAACTCCCTATTCGGGTTTGGACCCAAGACCCAAGACCCAAGACCCGAGACATTCCCCAAATCCCAAATCCCAAATCCCAAATCCCAGATCCCAAGCCCAAGCCCAAGCCCAAGCCCAAGCCCAAGCCCAAGCCCAAGCCCACGCCCACGCCCACGCCCGTGCCCGTGCCCGTGCCCGTGCCCGTGCCCGTGCCCGAGACCCGAGACCCGAGACCCGAGACACGAGACACGAGCGAGCGCGCGTGTGTGGTACACACTAATACTCTTAGGTGTATGTGGACATGTTAGTTTAATAACTACATGGGTTGGTATGGTATATATATTGTAAGATTAACTCTTAATCTTCCAATATGGGATTATACTAAATGGTTTTTCTCATTAACCATTTCGTTTTTCCAGATTTGAGCTTCCGAGGTACCAACTTTGAAGCCACTTTGTATTCACACCCATTCTCCGAATAGGTCATGTGATATACCGTTACGAAGCTCGTCACACGGGCTACTCAACCACGTTGATTACGGTATAAACAACTCAGCGCTGTTACACGAAATAATGACTCGAAGTTGGTCCAGTGACCATTCGGAAACACCCATGTTTTCACATGTTTTTCCAACAACATCTTCACAAGATTGCATTTGGGCTTGTCAGAGGGACGAGAGTGACACTTTCTCTGTTGTGCTAGCGTATCTTTACGAGGACTTGAGTTCCTTGAAGGAACAAATAGTTGTTTGTAGTGAAGAAAAGGCGATCAATGATAGACTTAATTTATGGTCACAAAATGCAGTTAGTTCAGATTTAAACTTGGGAAAGATTTTCTAATATTAGCCCACGGCATAATAATATCGGGGGGAGTGAGTTGAGAATAAGTTGTTGGAAGGATATTGGTACATTATCAGAGAGAGGGTGAGATTGGCAATCGACAATGGTGCTAAAGAGTTAGTTTGGAGGCCTTATATTACGTCGAGGAAGTACAATTTCTATGCGGAAAATGAAAATTGGATCTTTACTTTTTCAGGTATTCAAGATGATTATATGTCATTTGCTAAATTTATTAGGGTATCTAAATTGATAGGGCTAGATAGTATACTATCATATTCTCCACATCGTGTCTCGATGCAATTTGGGTTGGATCAGGATATCTTTGGGAAAGTGGCTTGCTTCGGCTGTACTTCTGAAATCGTTTGGAAAATTTTCAATAAGATAGTTGGAGATGAGAAATTGTATATACTGCCAAAAACATATGAATCTCCTATCACAAAATGGTACTTGAATTGGTGGAAAGACTCAAAGTTTGTCCAGAAAATTGTTGTTGAAGGCAATGATGTGGAGAATATGATTGTATACAATCTAGACTTACTAATTCAGATACCCTAATAAATTTAGCAAATGACATATAATCATCTTGCATACCTGAAAAGGTGGAGATCCATTTTTCATTTTCTGGATAGATACTTCCCGGCGTAGTGTAAGGCCTCCAAACGAACTCCTTACCACTATTGTCGATTGCCAATCTCACCCTCTCGACATCTAATCATGTACCAATATCTTTCCAACGACTCATTCTCAGCTCACCCTCCCCGATAATATTATGTTGTGAGCTAATATTATGAAATCTTTCCCAAACTTAAATCGGAACTAACTGCATTTGTGACCATAGATTAAGTCTATCATTGATCGCCTTTTCTTCACTACAAACAACTATTTGTTCCTTCAAGGAACTCAAGTCCCCGTAAAGATAAACAAGCACAATAGGAGCAAGCACCACTCTCATCCATCTGACAAGCCCAAACACAATCTTATGAAGATGTCTCCCAACCATATTTCTCGAGAACTGGATCATATATTGCAATAGCCAGAGAACAAGAAAGGCCTCATGCTCAACTTAACCCCCACTCCCCATTAATTGATCCATCCACATAACTTGACCAACTTTTTTAGATTTCGACTTGTTCATTTCTTCTCTCACATTGTTTAATTTCTCATCTATCCGGATAAACTCCACTTTATGACGGTCTTAATCGGAGATATAACTGGATTCACCAAGAACCGAATACCCACCTAGAACAAAAACATCTTCCAGCTTAACACTCGCCTCTCCCCAAGGAAATATAAAAGTATTCATCGCGTTGCACCACGTCTCGGCTAGCTCTAGAACAATATTCACATCTGATTTAATTTGATTTTTAGAGGCCATGATGGCATGATAGATACGGCTTCGTGCCAGGTGAACCAGTGGAGAGGTTGCATTTTGTCAACCCATTCGTTCCATTTCCGAAGCGGGCTTTTCCATCCAGTAAATGCCATGTGGCGAGGAAGGTTTTGGTGGTGAGAGTTTAAGGTGGTAAAAGGAAGGTTGGAGGAGGAGAGAATTGGGTTGAAGAAATGAGCGGGTCGTCGGGTCGGATTTGACCCGGAATTCATCATCATCATCTCTTCTTTATGCTTCATGATCATTTCTGTTGTTTCTTCCATTTTTTTTTAGAACTATTCCTCTATTTTTAATTACACTATATATGTATTTATCTAAATTCTAATGTATATGATGAGAAGAGGAAGAGTCTTGCTAGATACACCCGATGTCAGTCTGACACTTGCACTTGAGTCTAGGACCGTCTTTAATTCACTTTCATAATATTTTAATGAAAAAACTGTCTCTAGTTGGATATGTTCTTTACTGACACTTTTGAATAGCTGTAGTAATATTGAGTTTATTATGTACAAGATTTATATTTTTCAATACATTAGATTGCAGATTACAAACATCTTCTGTATGGGTCATAATTACTTAAAAATCATACAGAAAGGAAATTTAAGAAGTTTCTTTCAACTATTGATTTATTTTCACTCTAAATATTTGAATACGTTAACTTCCTGCTAACTACAAAGTATGTTTGTTGCTGAACTTGTCGAAACTTTTTCGGTCGAAACATGCAAGTCCGCAACAATAAGGCCTTATCCAAAGTAATTTAAATTTTAAATTTTAAAGATGTATCCGTTATATAAAAAAAATATTTCGTATGAGTTGCTTTCGCGCCACGTTTGAGGTTAATGAAAGCGTTATACCGTTATTCATTTTTTTTCCTTAGGCTGTGACATAAAGTTTTTATCGAGTCAAGATATTCCGTCCCTTATAAACATGTCGATTATTTTATAACATCTTGAAATAACATTTGCCTTAGTTTCAAGTGCAGTTACGCTTATCAGTTAAGCTATAGGTATAATCGGAGTTGTTACTGAATATGGAATCAATAACAAACTGTAATTAAATGACACCACAGTTTAATTACAGAGTTCGACCTAATTCTAATCTACGTTTTCGGGACACTCATCCTGTTTTATATTGATATTTTAAGGAACAAAGAATAGAGATGAGTCTTACAATACTAAGCTTCACTCACGTATATGCCTATCTACTCACTTCTAGGTTATCAACTATCAATCTCTCTATTATCTCATCCTATGAAGTGTTCTCTCAAAGTGTATAATTCATGAATCTTTCTTACAAAGATTCACGAATTATACCCTTTGAGAGAAAAGTGGTTCAACTTACAAAGATCATAAAAAGTACACTAAACGTATTTTTCCCCATAAATATATCACAGTAAATTATTACAGAGATGAAACTCACTGCAAAGGCAAAAGACTAGGTTTAAAAGCAAACAACTTTGGAGAAATCCATAGCTTATACGTGCAAAGATTCAAACGCTTAGTTGGTCTTGTAAAATATTGAGCTACAAGCTCTACCCTCAGATCTTGTACCGACTCATCCGAAAATCCAAGGTGGACCAAGTAGGGAAAAAATACGTTTAGTGTACTCTACTACCAGCGGTTAACAATTTAGGTATTCGAGTACTATTTTAACAACTGAGTTACTAATCTATAAATTTTGTCATAATTGAGGGCCCGATGTTAAACAAAATGACGAAATTGCACTAACATTCTCTCACCTATTAGATAATGATCATAATTTTGTCAACGTACTTCATAAATAGATCCCGAAATTTGAGATATAATGACATTAATTAATTTCCCCATTTTATTCTGTTAGGTTTTTAATTAGGCAAAAATTTGTAGCTTAATACAAAAATTGTTAAAAATGGTACTCTAGTACCTAAATTGTAACGATGTGGGATATCCCACTTATCTTTACCACGGTATTTTCCTACAAAAATCCTGGTTTTTAAAATCTGCCTCCCTTCAGACACGACGTCCTCGTCAGGCACGACATCCTTCCGAGATTGTTAGTGCCCACATCGGTTAGATAGCGGCTCTGATACCAATTGTAATGACCCAGTCCTCCGATCAGACCGCCACCATATGCTTCTTACCACCAATATTGTCCTCTTTGGCCCGATTTCGTCCTCGCTTCTCGGGCCGCATGACTTTAAAAGGACTTGGTGATAAGAAGGAGGATACTCCTACCTTATATACCATATAGGTACTATATATCTAGGCGATGTGGGATAGCTCACTTCTCTTTACCACAGTATTTTCTTACGAAAATTCGGATTCTTACATAAATTGTTAAACACTGTCCGTACACTACACTAAACGTATTTTTTCCCATCCAAGTACTTTACATTTTCTACCTGTGTGAGAACGTTGGACTTCACACACCCTGTCAAGTCACTTTGTTCTTAGTTATAATTACCATAGATGTAACAAGAGTATTGTTAAGAAAACAGATTGGATCATAGAAACTCTCAATTAATTTAGGAGTGGGTATAAAACCCGTCAACCCAAGGGATCTCGAGTGGTAGGAAAAATATTTGTTGGGTTCGAGTTGTGGGACCCAACCCACCCGAGATATTTTCTTATTGTTTGTTTAAGTACACATGGACGAAACAAAAAAATTTAAAGGGTTACAGACTTTAATTTTTGGTAAATGGGGGTTGAAAAGCTAATATTTGAAGACTTTAATCAATATATATTGTAAAATTGTATATTTTCTTAATTTTTTTTTTATGAAAATGAGGGCGGAGGAGGCTGCAGCTCCGACTATCTCCACTGTTGGCCTGAGATGGCAAACCCTTAAATTGGGGGTGAATAAGATTTTAAGCGTTTTTCACGGAATTGAATTCTAAGCGTAATTAACGAGGCAACTAGCTCGATATCTACTTTCAATAATAAATATACTATGATAAACAATAAATAAGTTGAAGCAAACGACACAATCATAAATAAATAAGTTGAGGAAAGTAAAGAGTAAATGAAGAGAGATTGACACCTCGATATATAGAGGTTCGGCTAACCCGCTTACGTCCTATTCTTGAAAATAAATTTACCGAGTATTTCACTATAATTTTCTTCACAACATTACAAATCCTACCGAGCTAATCAATTGATTTGCTAACCCTCTACCCGAGAATACAATCTTGATATAAGTGCAAGAGTATACAAAACCCCAACTTAAAAGCTCCCTCTGAAACCTTGAGTAAACTCGAATGTTTAATCCAGAGCTTTAAGTCACAAATTGACTTTTAAGCCTATATCCAATCACTTTTTCAATTTTGAGCTTATAATTTGTGTTTTACCAATATTGTCAAATACTAGAACAACCCTCACTATTTGATTACTTCTAACTAAGCTAATTTGTGATATTTGATGGAGTTTTGAGCCAAAGTTATGTTTCAATGGAAGTTAGGATTGATTCTTGGTGATTTGGGAGAGAGATGAAGGTGTATATGTAGCCCAAAATAACCATTGGACACCATACGACCATTTGGATTGGTTATATGTTATATCCAATAGATAAAACCCACTGTTCGAAAAATCTAAAAAGCTGTTTTATGAATCTGTGTACTGGAGCACTAGTGCTTCAACTTGAGGCACCAGTGCGGCAGCATTTGCTGGTGGGTTGGAGTTCCTGAAATCTAAAGCACCTGTGCTTTAACCATGAAGTACCAGTGCTTGGGCCTCTGGAACATTCTGTCAGTTTTCAACGTGTGAAGCACCAGTGTTTGCCTTGATAGCACCAGTGCCTGCCTTATATTTTACGAAAATTCATAACTTACTTGTTCGAACTTCAAATCGACCTTCTCTTGAACCAGTGGCTTCGTTATCGAATGATCCATCATTTTAAGTTCTCAAATATACATTTTCTCTTTTTATAAAAGACCGAACATTATATCATTGAAAAGATAAATTGTAAAATGATTAAAATAGTATGGGTCAACCGAAACCCAACCCATTCACCACCTTTCAAATGATCAATCCAGATCTCTCTAGCTCCGGATTCTAGAAACTCAAAGCACAAAAGACTAGGAGCATTGATCACCAGTATGAAACGTTTACATCTTCGAATCAAAATATTCATGTTAGTAGGGTTCTAAGTCACAATTAACAAGCTCTAAATCATCAAGTACGTGGAACATCGGAAATGATAAAACATGTCTAGAAAAAAACACCAAAAGACACACTTCGAAGGTTTAAAGTCTTTAAACACGGAAGACATGAAGAATCCGGAATTTTAAGAAAAAGATTTCCATGAAGTTTAAAAACATATAGCATTTCGCAAGAGAGAGTCTCCCAAGTTAGAGTGTCAAGTAGTTTAAAAAAATAAAAAATCAATTTCCTCACCACGTAATATCATGGAATTAATCCACCAAACATGCCAATGATCTACAAAGATTCACGATGTATTCTAAATGTATCCATTGGATTAACATTATAAAGTGAGAAGACACAGGTGAGTGAGTGACACACTGAGATAATTTATGAAGTTGGTTTTATTAGCTCCAACATAACTTTGATGAGTAAAAAAGAAACAATAGAAGAATTATGAAAGTGGTGAAAATCTACCAAGCTGGATTTAATAGTAACAACGTCACTTTTATCAGGTAGAAAAATATCAAAATCGAGAAATGGAACGTAAATAAAGAGATACTTCCACCTGGTATAGAAAATGCTTGTATGGACCGAGTATTTAGTTGAGAGAAATGAGAGTATAATGAATATTAGATCATCTGGTAAAGAACTTAGTTTGTCCATTTTCATAAACCCTAGATAATAGGCTAGATTTTTCGACATTATATAATATGCATATATATTGGGGGAGAGAGAGAATGAGAGAGTGTACCTCATTCAAGTGTCTTTATATTGTCTCAACGGAATGAAGACATGTGTATTGTCATGTGTTTCACTCTGTTGAGGCAGTATAAACACACTTTAATCAGATACACTGTCTCATTCTTTTTCCCTCTAACTATGTATACATATTATATATCGGCGGAAATCTCGCCTATTATTTAGGCTTAACGAAAATGGACGGACTAAGTTCTCTACCAGATTATCTAAGATTCGTTATACTCTCGTTTCTCCCAACTGAATACTCGGTCCGTACAAGTATTCTCTCTACCAGGTGTAAATATCTCTTTATTTACGTTCCCTTCCTCAAATTTGATATTTTCCCACCTTATAAAATGCTATTACTACTAAATCCACCTTGGTAGATTTCCCCACTTTCATAATTCTCCTGTTGTTTCTTCTACTGATAAAATGTTGAAACTACTAAAACTAACTTCATAAGTTATGTCAGTTTGTTACGTGTGTCTTGGCACTTTATAGTGTTAATCCAATTGATAAGTTTAGACTACATTGTGGCTCTGCTGTAGATCATAGGTTTAGTTCATGGATTAATTCAAGGATATTCCATGGTGTTAAAGAAATTGATGTTTTAGTTTTTTTAGACAATTTGAAACTCTAACTCGGGAGAATTTCTCTTACGAAATGCTATCTGTTTTGAAACTTCATGGAAATCTTTTTCTTGAAATTCCTGATTCTGCATGTCTTCCGTGTTCAAAGACTTTGCACCTTCGACGTGCATCTTTCGGTATTTTGTCTGGATTTTTTTTGTCATTTTCAATGTTCCCCGTACATGAGGATTTAGTGCTTGATAATTGTAAACTATAAAATGCTGATCGACGTCTCGCACCCTACTATTAGGGAGACTTGGATTAGAGGATGTAAGTGTTTCATACTGGTGATCAAAGCTCCTAGTCTTTTATGCTTTGGGTTTCTGGAATCCGAAGCTATAGGGAGATTTCCGGAAAAACTAAGTTGACATCATTGGTTAAGGCTTGTATTTCTTTGGGCTACAATTTCATTAATTAATCAGAATGATCCATTAACAACACCTCAGGTATATATGGTGCAAGGTGGCACTTTGAGAGGTCCTTCAAGAAGGTATACACCTCCGTCTCGATATCCTAGGCCGCCACCACAGGATAATACAGCTAGACCACCCGCGGTGGATCCTAATTTCAGAGCTTCACCCGAGATGACATTTAGAAGTTCGAATATCGAGTCTAGTTTTCCGAAACGAAGAGAGGGTGATTAGTAATCAGTCAAGTTGTGATGATAGTACTTGATATGTCACATGTTATGGATACCCAAAAAAAAAAACTTGTTCGTATTGGGCTCGACACTACCATCTATGTACGAAGACAGTTGATGCAAGTCTCTCTTGCCCTCGTAATTTTATTATTTATTTACACAATAATTCATCTATTTCATATTCTTGTTTTATCGTTGTCGGAATCAACTTTTTCTTACCTGTCTTTTAACGTTTCAAATTAGCTAATAATGAGCAGTTTTATAGGAATTAATTGGTTGTCATACACGTATGCGGAAACTGAAAACATACTCCTTTTGTGGATCAACAACAGCATTGAACAAAAATGTTAAACGTTCCTTTTCACTATCAACGTGGAAAAGGGATTTAGGAATTTAGGTCTAATTGCTTTCTTACTTTCTTTTTTGTGTACTTTGGTGTCTAGAATACTTTTCGAAATCCTTACAGTGAATTACCCACATTTTCGAATCTTGCCAGCTGCTTGAAGATTGGTTATGTCTCTAGGCCTCTTTTGCATCATTACCAGATCTTCTGAATGTGCCAACTCACCTGGAAGTTATCATTTTTACGGAGGTAAGTTAATGAAAGTCTAATTTTTTATGAGCATTTTTTCACCTGAATGATATTTATTCGCTTTATTAAATATCGGTTCGTTAATTGCCAGGGCTTTATCGCATCGGAATGGGAGAACACTAATCTTGTAAGGTTCACAAGTGTACGTTCTTGTTTGCCATTGTTCACAATGCATGCAAGAGTCTCGATTCAGGTTAGAAGGCAAGTATGTTTGAGTATTTTTTAAGAAATTGCCAATTTCTGGAGAAGTTGAAAATTCAATTCTATAAGTGTCGGATAGAAGAGGATGAGTTTACCGGGAAGTTGTTGAATTTCTCAAAATACTCGTGGACTCTCAGATCTTGATCGACTCCAACTATTCGACAAAAGAACGAAAGGCATTTTTGTCGTGTGAATTTGTATTTTTTTTTTTGTTTCTAAAAAAAAAGAACAAAAAATGGTAAGCTTGATACTCCTTTGTTTTTTTTTGTTTTTTTTTTATCTTAATCACTCCTTTGTTTTCATAACATTTGATACTCCTTTGTTCTTGCATTCTTGTTGCCTTAGGGGGTTAAATTTTATCAGCAATATAAATTATTTCAATTCTTGTAACTTGCAACCGAGGCAACAACTGACTATGTTGGACAGAATATGGAAAGATTCGGTCAAAGAGATTTTATGATGCAAAAAACGTGATGACCAAGTAAAAAGAAATCTGCAACAATTCTGGAAGGAATAAACAAAGAAAGAGATCTTTTACTAATTGGATTGAATACTAGAAGATATTCAAAGAAAAGACTTGTCAATCAAGTAAATATCAAGAAAGTAAATACTTCTTAGTTAGTCATGAATTAGGGGTTCTTTGTAAGGGCATAAATAAAGCCATTTAGACTCATTATTTCGTGGCTTTCTACCCCATAGAGTATACACCAAAGAGAGCGAAAGAAACCCATGAAATTATTGAGAAAAAAATTATTTTTAAGAGAAAAAAAACATGACGGGATGTCATGGTGAGATTGATAGTTGATTAGGTAGGAGCGAGAGTTTGATATGATTATACTAGTGAGGGATTCAGTAGGTATTGTAAGACTAAAGTCGACGATCGTAGGTTTTTCAATATCAATAAATACTGGGTGAGTGCCTCGAATACGTGGACTTTGTGAAATTGAACTTCGTTAAAAAATGCAACTGCGTTATTTACTTTTCTGTCAGTTACATACTCAGTTGCAACCGATACTGCAACCGACTCCAACTAAAACGCGTAATTGTATTCGGAACTTAGGCAAACGAAATTTCATTTCATAAACAAGACGTCTTATTGTCATCTTCAAAAATGTAGTTTCTTCATCTCGGTCAAAATATTATTAATAGGGGGTCTTCCTCCACTGGCTGATTTTTTTGGAAAACTCGTCTTCCTCCACTAGCTGGTTTTTCTATTTATTCTGGTGTGGATGGCAGGCAGGCCTATATTTCTTGGTTTTAGTAAGATTCCTTACAAGCTTTGTTTCTATCTATTATTATCTAAATTAATAAAGTTATTAATGACTGGACGAAACCAAGAAATAACCCCTTACGTGCGAAATTATAGAAGATAAGATCAAACAATTCCATCGAATTTAGTATGATTGTATATGTAATAGTATCTATGAACCCGATTATTACAATTGCTCAGGATACCCTATTTTAGGTTCTAGGGTCTATTTCTTAGTTTAAGATCCTTTCACTAATTACTGGAATCAAATAATTCGTAAATCTGTTCCGTCCAAAACGGGAATGGGCTAAGGTAATGAACTTATAATCTAAAATCTGATAATTGAGTCGATTCCATGATTATAAGTTCATTCCATACCAGACCAGACCGAAATAGGAATATACATTCTCATTATGAGAAGGGGTTATTCGAGCGTATCTAAATAGATACTATGTTTACATATGAATCCTTACATTCCATTTAGGATTAGGAAGAGACGTAATCGGACTTGCTTTTTACATATGATCTCTCCTTATTTGGGACCCTATTCACCTCTTTGGGCTTATAGTGAATCGAGAAATAGGTTTGATTGTCCATCTTTTTTATATATTTGATATTTGATATATAAGCTTATATTAAAGCATATAACATTTCTTAGATTCGACTGTTTTTTCTGTTACTTGAGAACTCCACATTGCAAAACAAAAGTACTATACTACAGAAATTTCACTAAGAAAACAGTCCCCAGTTATCCACTTCCATATTTCTTTTCTCACCATGATTAACAAAAACTTAGAAATAAGTACGTATTATAATTCGAAATCAGTCGATTAAATTCTAATGACTATGATAATATACTGATATCTATGTTTTTTCTTGTTTAGAAGTGGCAAGGATTCATCATGGCTACAAGCTTTGCAGAATTGCCTCTCCAAGCCTCTCGATATATTGGAGATACTGAAGTTGGACAGTATTAATTTGGAAGTTGATGAGTATGAAGTTTAAGCTCTTCAATAAGGATTAAAATACTTACTTTCCCCTTTTCTATGTGATGAAGTTTTGTGTACCAAGTGAGTATACAAGTTTGTTTTTAACCTTTTATTTTTGTTCTTGGTTAATTTTCATACTGCCTTTCCATTGTAAATTTGAATCTATCTTTAGTAAAACGTGATAGGGTTGCTTAGTTAAAAAGAAAAATATTTAGACTGTGATTTGACTAACAATCAATCAAATGGATTGACAAAATAAATGAATGAAATTAATAATTTTTTTTGATTCAGTGTTGAATCGGTAAAGTGAAAATTACTTTTGTAAATGTCCTAAAACTGGTAGATTTTATTATGCCCATTATTTGAGTTAGCATCCTCTACAACATTTGATCCTAGAATCTAACTGATATTCGCCAATAATTCTCATTGAAAAACGGAGCTATGAGGCTGCCAGAACAAGAAATCTAATTTCCGATACTGATGGCCACACTTACTGGAAATTAAAAGGATATGCTGACGACTCCGACATTTTCCTTCGAGGTTATTTTTTGAAATTCCGATCCGCTGTTCTAGTTGCTGTTATGCAGTTAGGTTCCAAGTGCAGTTGCAACTGAGGTTGGAACCTAAGTATAATGATGGACAGAACTTGTAAAGTTAAATGTACTTGAATTAAATCACACGAACATTTAACAACGGAGTTTACCCAACTAGGCTACGTCTCCGAGGCACTCACCCAGATTATGATATTATAAAAGCTTACAATATAGGATTTAAGTCTTAATGAAAAACTCTCAGACTCTCTCTAGATTTTTCTGCCTATCTCTATATTGCTCCTACCTTATAACTATCACTCAAAATATCAATGACATTCCACCATTGTTTTATTTTAAAAGCTCACTGTGTATTCTCTTAAGAATGAGTTTTTTATAATTTAGAACACACAATTTTACAAGCATAGTTATCAACTATTTAAAGGAGTAAAAACAATCTTTTTTCTTCAAGATCTTGTTGATTGCTTTTGACTCTTTTGATTGACTTCAATCTTTCCATATTGCACGAGATCCTTCAGCGTAGGATTGATCTCAATCTTCATAAGATAGTACCTGTTAATAACTAGCTTGGAAATAGGACTTAATCTTTTCCTAAAGCAAGTAACATATAAGATAGTATCTTTTAGAGATAAAATCTTTCTGAATATATATTTGAAACATTAACTCCATATTTCATTCAATCTAAAATTGATCATACTGATTTTGATAGGAAACATAGATTGAATTAAGTGATAAAGACTTGCATAAGAATAGAGATCTAGATTGCCTATTAAAAGGAAACATATCTTTATAAACTAATATCCTTATATCTTTTAGGAAATATCTTTCCTTATCACTTTAATATTCTCAATATACACAAACTAAATCTTTAAGAACATATGAGAATATATCCTGCATACTTTAAAAAAAATAATCATCATTAAAGAATAGTAATGCAGAAATACAGAACTGGACAGAATCCTGCAGAACAGCAGATTGGAACTGTGGTTGCAACTGAGGTTGCAACCTCACTTGAAACCAAAAAGCTGTCTCAATTCTTAACATCTTCCTAGAATTATTTAGTTCAAACCAATAGACAATAAACAGTATATGAGCCAGAAATCTGGTCCTAACAATCTCCCCCCCCCCCCTGTCATTGGTTTTGACAAATAATATAAGTTTATAAAAAGCATTCCACCTACAAATTTGTTATCAAACACAGTCTCTTTACTGCATATAATTTTTCAGTGCTTTTGTGTCAACTGTTTAAGCTCCCCCTGCAAGTTAGAGTAGCAGACATCATTTAAGCATAAATAAATATCCATTCACCAGAATTTCAGATCATATTCAAATTCCAAAAACAAACATAATTCATAAATAAATTGCAGAAAACATAAGGCCAAATACTGGCACAACATAGTCTTAATACAGAATTTGCAGATACAGAATTTGAAACTGAAATTGAAAATAAAAGCATAAACATGAACACATAAACTTCTTCATTCTCCTCCTATTTGGCAGAACCCAGACAAACTGGGATTTAAAGTGGCCTTCTGGAGTAAGGAGCTCTTTCTAAAAGAGCTGGATCTCTGATGATCTCTTCATCTTCCTCACTGCTGAGAGAGTAGCCACTGTCACTGTCACCTTCATCTTCACTTTCTGTGAGATTTTCTAGCAGTTTCTTTATCTCTTCATCTTCCTCACTGCTGAGAGAGTAGTCATCAGTATCTAGCTCAACCCTTCTCTCTTGATTGGTAGCCAGTTTTTGTAGGAGATACCGTCTAACTCCTTTCTTCTTAGAAGGGGCACTTGTTGTCTCCTTTTCTTTCCCTTTCTCACCAGTGATGTCATTCACATGTCCTTACTTTAGAAGCTTTGCAGAGATGTACAAGGGAGGAGGACACTTGGTAACTTTTTCAAATGAGTTAGGAGTGGATGGTTGGAAGATGTGGGCATTCCTTGAGACAGAAGTATGTCAGTGATCAAGCAAGGAAAGGGTAGCAGAATGGAAGGAGCTTTAACATCACAAAAATCTCTGATGAGATTGAACACATGATTACCAAAGTTAATTTGTATCTGTGACATGATTTTATAGATAAAGACTGCCATATCCTTGTTGACTCTAGAGGGTTGTTTGGTTGGAGTCCAATTAAACTTAGCAATCTTATGTAGCACATCAAAACTAAGAGTAAGTGAGGAAGTCTTAATGGAAGTGCCATCAAACCTGTTGGTCTTTCCTGTAATGACAAGAGCTACAACATGCATGTCATAATCACCACCACTCTCAGAGGGACTAGGAGAACCTAGAAATTTTTTTATCAACTCAGGGGTAAAATCTAAAGTGAGACCCCTCACATACACCCTCCCATAGGCTGTATCTCCCTCATCAAAGACACCAGCATTTAAATTTGCATAAAAATCCTTAACTAGTTCAGGAAAGTAGGAGTCAGGGTAGCTTATTGTTCTTTCTAAACCAACATCTTTTAACAATTTCTCAACATGCACCTGAATGTGCCTATAGATAGCCAAATTTAATTGCCTTTCAGCATGAATCTCCCTATTAGCAAGTGCACTGAACCTATCATACATAATCCTATTCTAGAATCTAGGATCTACCTCATTGAAGAGAGTATCATAAACATATTTAACAGAAATAGGATCATCTTGTAGGTTTCTACGAGGACGTTTCTTAGACCTACGTTTCTTAGAAGAAGACTCACTTAACTTAGCCTTAGAACCTGTACTGGTTTTGGATTGATTCATGAAGTCTCTAAGAGTGTTGTCATCTTCATAGTTGAGATTTGATTGATTGGGAGAGGTGGAAGACATGGTTTCAAGCTAGGTTGCAACTGGACTTGGAACTTCGAAGAATGGGTTTTTACAGAGAACCTAGGGTTTTTAATATTGAAAGAGAGAGAAAGTAATTCTGATTTGTTTAGTATTTTGGGATAGTAAAAAAATTAGTATTAATAGCAATTTAGCCCAAATCTTTTTACAATTAGAAAAGATACACCCAAATTTCTTTTTGAAACAGATTTCCTGAAAAATAGTAACTTACCTTGCAACAGATATGGAAAATTTGAACTTCAAATAAGTCAAGAAAGGATATTCATTTTTAGATATACATTCCAAAAGTAAACAGATTTATCCAATTATTTCAAAATTTGAAGTTTTGAAGATAATTTTGACTTGTTTCAAGATAAAGATAGCAATAATATTAAGATATAGAATTTTGAAAACAAGATTCTAGCCATTTATTGAAGAAGATATATTTATCATAGAATATCTTTAATAAAAATTAAGTCTTGGGAGCTTATATTGAGGAAATATGTTTTTCCTCTACACAAAAACTAGATTGATGACCTCAGCAAGGAAAGAGTATAAGTGATGTCAAAAAAAAAATCAAGACTTTGTCTTGGCCTTTTCATTTGTGTTATTTACTATGATTATTATCATAGGCAGCATGACAATCTTTAGACAATCACTGATCTGTTCTGTATCTGAGAATGTAGTTTCAACTGGGGTTGCAACTGAGCTTGCAACCTGCTTGTAAAATTTGCACTTTGTGTTTGCAACTCTATTACCAGAGAGGTTTTAAGACAAGTTATCCCACATCTGTTTTTGAGACACCAATTAGCGGCTTTTTCAAGACAAAAACTTCATAGCTCAATCAAAACTTACCTTAGAAATAAAATGTATTAAAGGTACTCAAAACAGACATACATAGCAAGAGTATTCAATTAGATCTATAGTGACATACCCCTATATCACTTCTTAAAGATTCAAATTTGTTTGTATCAAGGGGTTTTGTGAAGATATCCGCTAATTGTCTTTCAGTTGAAACATGTTCTAAAATTAAACTCTTTTCTTCAACTAGTTCTTTGATAAAATGGTGTCTCAGATCAATATGTTTAGTTCTGAAATGTTGAACTGGATTCTTTGCCAAATCTATAGCACTTTTGTTATCACAAAATAGAGTTAACACTTCTTGTTTAATATTATAATCATTTAACATTTGTTTCATCCAAATGAGTTGAGTGCATCCACTTCCAGCTGCAATATATTCTGCCTAAGCAGTATATAAAGAAATGCAGTTTTGTTTTTTACTAAACCATGAAACAAGATTATTCCCAAAATAAAAACAACCTCCAGAAGTACTTTTTCTATCATCTATATTACCAGCCCAATCTGCATCACAGTAACCAACAAGAAAGTGGTTTGTATCTTTAGAATACCATAGACCAAGGTGAATGGTGCCTTTTACATATCTTAAAATCCTTTTGACAGCTAGAAGGTGAGATTATAAAGGGTTTGCCTGATACCTGGCACATACTCCTACACTTAAGCAAAGATCTGGTCTACTAGCAGTTAAATAAAGAAGACTTCCAATCATGGATCTGTAAAGACTAGGACAGACTGTCACGCCCCGGATTTGGGTAAACCCAAGTCGTAAATATAAATTAAAATAAAAAAGGAAAAGTTTAAATAACGGAACATGCAGAATGTCATTAGATAATATGCCAATCAATAGAACCAAATAAATACTTCAGGCCATGCCGATAATCACATTTGATTCACTAAATTGGCCTAAGGGTAGCCAACGGTGTTCAAATGTGACAACACAAACAAAACAATACGTTTTAGGAAATTTCGGCATGAGCTTTGCGTATCTATGTGTTTCCAATAAATTAGACCTGCCTGAAACAACATATAACAAAATCGCAACGCGATTACCAAATAATCCAAAATCAAATCCAACCCAGCCGACATTCTATAAAATAGCGTAATCTAAAATATACAAGGGCACGAGATAAGTTACTCCAAGCAAAAGAAAATTAATCTCGCGTTAAACGCTTACTAGGCCAACAAGGCTCAAAATGAGATAATGCCAAAATGAACAAAAACAAGTCTAGCGTGCGCGCGATCACGTGTAATATGATAATGAGCTTCATGCAAGCACTCTAAACTTTGCCACCATCTATGTCAGCACCTGTACATCGATCGTGAACAAAATGTACAGAAAACAAAGAAAGGAGGTAAGAAAACAATCTCGCTTTAAGAACGGCGCGTGCTACTAAGCACGCACACACAATCCTAACATGGCAAATATGATATCTTGGCAAATAATGACAAAGGGCAATTGCACGAAAAACACATCAACAAATATAACTCGCAACACATGTAAATGAACATATAATCAAGATTAACTGAATTAATAATAAAACAAAATAAAATAAAACAAAACAAAATACAACAAGACTCAACGAAACACAAAGTCGGGATTGCCTCACATGTACCCACTTTTAGAGCCACTCTGCTCTAGGACCCAAAATGCAATGGTTCCCTCATCCATATTCTGACACTAACATGTGACCAAAAGATATGGGGTCGGCTTTAAGGGGACTAACCCTATGGTACCGATATACCTAATCCTTATGCAAGTTTCCGGGATCTCACCGTAAGCTGACACAGCTCCGCCTTAACACTTGGTACTGCAATCCCTAAAATAAATATAAAAGACTCCAAATATCAAACACGAAAACAGTAAACTCCAAAATAAAACATAAAACACACTTTATAATATTTGATATAATTAGATAAACACATCACCACAAAAGTCTACACGGTATCACCACAAGAGTATACATGATATCACAACTGACACACTTTCACCACTTTCACGTTTTTAAAAGATTTAATTAAATAACACATTTAAATCATTTTATTCTCCACAATTCATTATATAATAAAAATAGTAAAATCGCCATACACAATATAATCACCATAAAAATAACGATGCAATACACACTAACCATTTCACATAACCTAGCATACAACAAACAACACACAAAACCGTCTTTAAAGCGAAACCATATTCTTCCCGCTTACCTACACAAACGAGAGCTCGTTTGTCAAATACCTCCAAACTCAAGCCGAAACCCACTTAACGGTTAGAAACAGATCTGGACAGCCCAATAACGGTCCTTAAACAGTCCCTAAACGTAATTAAAACGAGCTAGATGTCATTATAATAATCCCTAATTCGGATTATAGCAAATATTCCCAAAAATGGGGTTTTGTAAAAGTTAAAATCAGATTAAACGGCTTACACGGATAGATAGCTCTCGAAAAATAGGCTAAGAAAACATATTTGATTGTCGAAACCGGACCCCCGATGACGTCGGAATCGGCTCCCAAAGTCGCTGCCCTAAAACCCTAAACCGCACCCACTACCGCCACCTACCACCACAACCTGACCTGGTCTAGTCACCGACCTCTCCTCTCGCCCTCACTTTGTCACAGGTCTCTCTCTCTCTAAAATCTCCGCTGGTTTCTCTCTCGGGAGATTTTTTTTGCATACTCTAATTACTCACCACTATAAGCGACGTGGGATTTCAGATCCAACGTCTATGTGGCTGCCGAATTTTTTTTTTTTTTCCTTTTTCTTATTTTTTTTTTGTTTTTGTATATAAAAAACGTTCTCAATTTTACCCAAAAACTTATCCAATTTTACCCGAAAAAAAACCCTAACCATCCACCATCAACCATCAAAATGCTTCTTATATCAAATTAATATATTTTTTTTATCAAATCAACATAACTCTACCACTACAATTATCCTCAATTTTACCAAAAAAAAAACCTCTCTCAATTTACCAAAAAAAAAAAACTTTTCCAATTTTACCAAAAAAAAACTCTAACCATCAACCATCAAACTCATTTATATATCAAATTAATATATTTTTTTATCAAATCAACTTCAATTTACCACTATAATTATTCCCAATTTTACCAAAAAAAAAAACTTATCCCAATTTACCAAAAAAAAAACTTTCCCAATTTTAACCAAAAAAACCCTAACCATCAACCATCAAACTCCTCGTATATCAAATTAATATTTTTTTTTTTATCAAATCAACATCACTCTACCACTACAATTATCCCCAATTTTACTAAAAAAAAAAAAAGATCTCCCAATTTACCCAAAAAAAACTTAAATTGGGGGAGGTTTTATTATGGTAAATTGGGAGAGGTTTTTTTATAGGTAAAATTGGGGATAAATGTAGTGGTAAAGTGATATTGATCTGAGAAAAAAATTTATTAATTTGATATACGAAAGAGTTTGATGGTTGATGGTTAGAGTTTTTTTTGGGTAAAATTGGGAAAGATTTTTTTTTTTTTGATAAATTGGGATATGCTTTTTTTTGGTAAAATTGAGGATAATTATAGTGGTAGAGTGATGTTGATTTGATAAAAAAAATATTAATTTGATACAGGAAGCAGTTTGATGGTTGATGGTTAGAGTTTTTTTTGGGTAAAATTGGGAAAGTTTTTTTTGGGTAAATTGGGAGAGGTTTTTTTTTTTGGTAAAATTGGGGATAATTGTAGTGATAGAGTGATGTTGATTTGATAAAAAAAAATATTAATTTGATATAGGAAGCATTTTGATGGTTGATAGTTAGGGTTTTTTTCGGATAAAATTGGAGAAGTTTTTGGATAAAATTGGGGAAGTTTTTTATATACGAAAACAAAAATAAAATAATAAAAACGAAAAAAAACAAAGAAAAAAAAAATTAAATTCGGCAGCCACGTAGACGTGGGATCTGAAATCCCACGTCCCTTATAGTGGTGAGTAATTAGAGTATGCAAAAAAGAATCTCCCCTATCTCTCCTTTCTATTCTCTCTCTCCTTATGTATGTATCTATGTATATGTATATAAGTAATATGTATATGTGTATATATGTAATATGTATATGTATTATCTATATATTTAGGTTATAGTAATTTACTAATTAGTCCACGTACTTATTACACGATACCAATCACCCCCACAACTATTATATACACCCAATTTCATATCACACGTATATTTCACACAAATACGTAATCACCCACAAAACTAAATATCTCTATCGTATTACTAAAATTAATAATAAAATACAAAATTTCCGAAACGTTATATTCTCCCCAACTTAAAAGAATTTCGTCCCGAAATTAAACACATACCCGAATCAATAAATAAGTTTGGATACTTAGCACGAATCTCTAGCTCACGTTCCCATGTTGCCTCTTCGGTCCCATGGTGACTCCATAATACTTTCACCAAAGGAATAACGCGCCTTCGTAGTACCTGCTCACGTCTATCAAGTATACGGACCGGACGAACCACATAAGAAATGTCCTCATGTACTCAAAGATCGGAAAAATTCAGAATATGAGATGGGTCTGGCTCGTACTTCCGGAGCATCGAAACATGAAACACTGGGTGTACATTCGCCAATTGCGGTGGCAAAGCTAACTGATAGGCCAGATCATCAATTCTCTCCAAAATCAAGAAAGGTCCAATAAACCGTGGTGACAACTTCCCACGCCTCCCAAAACGCATAATGCCCTTACGCGGCAATATTTTAAGGAACACATGATCACCCACCCCAAACTCCAACGGTCGCCTTCGTCTATCCACGTAACTCTTTTGACGGCTTCTTGCTGTCTCTAGCTTTTGCTTAATCAAAATAATCTTCTCTGTAGTCTCTCGAACCACATCTGGTCCTAACAATGACGATTCACCAGCCTCCGTCCAACACACAGGAGATCTACAAGGTCGCCCATATAGGGCCTCATAAGGGGCCATCTCAATGCTCGAATGATAACTATTATTATAAGCGAACTCAATCAACGCCACATGTTTCTCTCAACCCCCACCAAAATCAAGTGCACACGCACGAAGAATATCCTCCAAAGTTTGGATAGTCCTCTCCGACTGCCCATCGGTCTGAGGGTGATATGCCGTACTCAAATCTAGTTTCGTCCCTAACGCCTTCTGAAGGCTCTGCCAGAAACGAGACACAAAGCGAGGATCACGATCAGACACAATAGAAACTGGGACACCATGTAAGCGAACAATCTCATAGACATAAAGATCGCATAGTTGCTCGACTTTGTCGCTAACACGCATCGGGAGAAAGTGGGCCGATTTCGTCAACCGATCCACTACAACCCATATCGCATCTTTCCCCCTACTAGATCTCGGCAACCCCACTACAAAGTCCATAGTTATACGTTCCCACTTCCACTCGGGTATAGACAAAGGTTTAAGCAACCCTTCCGGCCTCTGATGTTCTATCTTCACCTGCTGACAGGTAAGACATTTACTAACAAACTCCGCCAGATCCTTTTTCATTCCACTCCAATAAAATTGTTGAGCTAGGTCGTGGTACATCTTGGTACCACCAGGATGAAATGCCAATCGAGAGTGGTGGAATTCTCTCATGACATCCACACGCATACTTAAAGGTACAAATAGACGTTCCATAAATCTCACCCCGCCATCTGAGCCCACCTTCCATTTGTCGAGTCCCAACTCACTCGAGATTTTAACGCGTACTTCCCTAGATTCCTCATCCCCTTGTTGGGCCTTAATTACTCCCGAGACTAATGACGGTTGCACCTTCACCGAGAACAACACAGCTGAATTTTCTTCTTCTCCTATCTCCAAGTCGAACTCGTTAAGAACATTTAGCATTCCCTATTCACGAATAGCGACGCATGCCAAAGAACACCTAGTCTTGCGAATCAAGGCGTCTGCCACCATATTTGCTTTACCAGGATAATACTGCAAGTAGAAGTCGTATTGCTCAAGATACTCCATCCACCTCCTTTGTCGTAAGTTTAGATCACGCTGTGTGAAAATATACTTGAGACTCTTGTGATCTGAAAACACGTTGAATCTCTCTCCAAACAAGTAGTGCCGCCAACACTTCAAAGAAAACACAACCGCGGCCAACTCGAGATCATGAGTGGGATAATTCTTCTCATGGACCTTTAACTGCCGAGAAGCATAAGCCACCACCTTGCCCTCTTGCATTAACACAGCGTAGAGGCCTTCCTTCGAGGCATCACAATAAACACAATACTCCACACCTCTCTCTGGGATAATGAGAATAGGAGCAGATGTCAAGCGACGCTTCAATTCTTAGAAAGAAAACTCACATTTCTCGTCCCATTCGAATTTAACACCTTTCTTCGTAAGCCGAGTTAGGGGACCCGCCAGACGAGAAAAATTTTGCACGAACCTTCGATAGTAACCTGCTAGTCCCAAGAAGCTACGGATCTCGAACACACTTTTTGGTTGCACCCAATCAGTTACCGCCTTGATCTTAGAAGGATCAACCGATACTCCACCTGCAGACACTACGTGGCCCAGAAACTTCACTTATGACATCCAAAACTCTCACTTGGAGAACTTAGCATACAGTTTATGCTTTCTTAAAAGATTAAGCACAACACGAAGGTGCTCGATGTGTTCTTCCTCCGATGAAGAGTACACCAGAATGTCGTCCACAAACACCACGACAAACTTGTCCAGAAAATCTCTAAAGACTTAGTTCATCAAGTCCATAAAAGCAGCAGGTGCATTTGTTAACCCGAATGGCATCACTAGAAACTCATAGTGACCATACCAAGTATGAAACGCAGTCTTAGGAATATCCACCTCACAAACTCGAAGTTGATGGTACCCTGAGCGAAGATCAATCTTTGAAAAACACTTCGACCCTTTTAGCTGATCGAAGAGGTCATCGATTCGTGGCAGGGGATACTTATTCTTTATCGTAACTCGATTCAGCCTACGATAATCAATACACATACGCATACCACCATCCTTCTTCTGGACAAATAATGTTGGTGCGCCCCATGGAGACACACTAGGACGTATAAAACCCTTACCTAACAGATCATCCAACTGTTCTTTTAACTCTTTCAACTCAGCTGGCGCTAAACGATAAACAGCCATAGCAATCGGAGCAGTCCCAGGTGCTAAATCTATGGAAAACTCTACCTCACCCTGAGGAGGAAGTTCGATAAGATCATTAGGAAACACCTCGGGAAACTCACACACCACCGGAGGTAGCTCAACGTCAGTAGACACTTCATCACTAACCGATAAGCTAGCTAATAAACCACCCAAATCATCAACCACGTTTCATGACGGGGAAAAATGAATACATCGGTTCCCAGAGAAAATAATACGATCACCAGAAGGGGTAATAAAAGATACACGTCGACGCTCACAATCGATAATGGCATGGAAGAAAGATAACCAGTCCATGCCAAGAATAACATCAAAGCTAGTTATATCAAGCACAAGAAAGTCGAACACAAAAGGGTGTTCAGAAATATAAAGCACACAGTCACGAGATATGCGATCAAGCGGAACACAACCATGAATAGGAGTTTCAACCAAAATAGTAGGATCCTGAATACTGAATAATAAACCCATAGATAAAGCAAAAAAAGAGGAAATAAATGAATGAGAAGCGCCAGTATCAAATAATACATTATCCCATGAAGAGCAAATGAGTAAGGTACCTCGAATAACTGAAGGTTCACCCCTGTCAGTATTAACTTGAGGCAGGGCGAACACACGAGCTTGAGTACCCTGAGAAGATTGAGAAGACTGGTGCTGCTGATAACCACCACGACTGGAACTCTGAAAACCACCGCGAGTTGCCATAGAATTATGAGGAATAGGAGCCTTAGAACCGGAATAAGAAGGCGCAGTCGAATAGTTCTGAGTAGATGGAATAGTACGAATAGGAGCTGAGGAAATGGCACTAGTTCCCCTAGACATGCACTTACTCTGAAGATGTCCTAAACCACCACACTTGTGACACTTAACCCTAGGACAGTCTCGAACCCTATGAGCCCGAGAACCACCTTAACACTTAAAAATGATACCATATACACACGGCATACAGGGTACAACGAAAACATGAAACAAACTAAACGCCTACAAATCCTACTTGTCTACACAAATATCAATCCTTTTTAACCCGTCGTAATTTAGTTTCAGTCACTAACAATCATAAAAACAATCCGTTGGAAGGCACCACCACAATCCTCGATCAATACATGTAGCACATAAAAAATATTCCTATATAATCACACCACGAGTAACACACAACTGGATACAAAATACGTCCACCAACTAAAACCGTTCACATTCAACAAACACGAAACCGTTTAACAAGAACCATATATACACCCATTAAAACGGATCAACTCACAATACAATATAAGTCAATCAAACTTGAATGTAAACAAACAACCAAATACACCACATGGATTTTGAAAAATGCAGATTTTCTTAAAATGTCTTACACCACCAAGTATCACCCATTCCAGTGTGTGCCTATCCTACCCAACAGACAACCTAATTAATCGGAACCCGGTTAGCTCTGATACCAAGCTGTCACGCCCCGGATTTGGATAAACCCAAGTCGTGAATATATATTAAAATAAAAAAGGAAAGTTTAAATAACGGAACATGCAGAATGTCATTCGATGATATGCCAATCAATAGAACCAAATAAATACTTCAGGCCATGCCGATAATCACATTTGATTCACTAAATTGGCCTAAGGGTAGCCAACGGTGTTCAAATGTGACAATACAAACAAAACAATACGTTTTAGAAAATTTCGGCATGAGTTTTGCGTATCTATGTGTTTCCAATAAATTAGACATGCCTGAAACAACATATAACAAAATCGCAACGCGATTACCAAATAATCCAAAATCAAATCCAACCCAGCCGACATTCTATAAAATAGCATAATCTAAAATATACAGGGGCACGAGATAAGTTACTCCAACCAAAAGAAAATTAATCTCGCGTTAAACGCTTACTAGGCCAACAAGGCTCAAAATGAGATAATGCCAAAATGAACAAAAACAAGTCTAGCGTGCATGCGATCACGTGTAATATGATAATGAGCTTCATGCAAGCACTCTAAACTTCGCCACCATCTATGTCAGCACCTGTACATCGATCGTGAACAAAATGTACAGAAAACAAAGAAAGGAGGTAAGAAAACAATCTCGCTTTAAGAACGGCGCGTGCTACTAAGCACGCACACACAATCCTAACATGGAAAATATGATATCTTGGCAAATAATGACAATGGGCAATTGCACGAAAAACACATCAACAAATATAACTCGCAACACAAGTAAATGAGCATATAATCAAGATTAACTGAATTAATAATAAAACAAAATAAAATAAAACAAAATAAAACAAGACTCAACGAAACACAAAGTCGGGATTGCCTCACATGTACCCACTTTTAGAGCCACTCTGCTCTAGGACCCAAAGTGCAATGGTTCCCTCACCCATATTCTGACACTAACATGTGACCAAAAGATATGGGGCCGGCTTTAAGGGGACTAATCCTATGGTACCGATATACCTAATCCTTACGCAAGTTTCCGGGATCTCACCGTAAGCTGACACAGCTCCGCCTTAACACTTGGTACTGTAATCCCTAAAATAAATATAAAAGACTCCAAATACCAAACACGAAAATAGTAAACTCCAAAATAAAACATAAAACACACTTCATAATATTTGATGTAATTAGATAAACACATCACCACAAAAGTCTACACGGTATCACCACAAGAGTATACACAATATCACAACTGACACACTTTCACCACTTTCACGTTTTTAAAAGATTTAATTAAATAACACATTTAAATCATTTTATTCTCCACAATTCATTTTATAATAAAAATAGTAAAATCGCCATACACAATATAATCACCATAAAAATAACGATGCAATACACACTAACCATTTCACATAACCTAGCATACAACAAACAACACACAAAACCACCTTTAAAGTGAAACCATATTCTTTCCCCTTACCTACACAAACGAGAGCTCGTTTGTCAAATACCTCCAAATTCAAGCCGAAACTCACTTAACGGTTAGAAACAGATCTGGACAGCCCAATAACGGTCCTTAAACAGTCCCTAAACGTAATTAAAACGAGCTAGATGTCATTATAATAATCCCTAATTCGGATTATAGCAAATATTCCCAAAAATGGGTTTTTATAAAAGTTAAAATCAGATGAAACAGCTTACACGGATAGATAACTCTCGAAAAATAGGCTACGAAAACATATTTGATTGTCGAAAATGGACCCCTGATGATGTCAGAATCGGCTCCCGAAGTCGCTGCCCTAAAACCCTAAACTGCACCCACTACCGCCACCTACCACCACAACCTGACCTGGTCTAGTCGCCAACCTCTCCTCTCGCCCTCACTTTGTCACAGGTCTCTCTCTCTCTAAAATCTCTGCTGGTCTCTCTCTCCTTTCTATTCTCTCTCTCCTTATGTATGTATCTATGTATATGTATATAAGTAATATGTATATGTATATATGTATTATCTATATATTTAGGTTATAGTAATTTACTAATTAGTCCACTTACTTATTACATGATACCAATCACCCCCACAACTATTATATACACCCAATTTCATATCACACGTATATTTCACACAAATACGTAATCACCCACAAAACTAAATATCTCTATTGTATTACTAAAATTAATAATAAAATACAAAATTTCCGAGACGTTACACAGACACTCTTACATTTATCATTCGTTAATAATTTCACAGTAGTACTCATAGGAGTTCTTTTCTCTTTACTATCACTTAAACCAAATTTCTTGACAAGATTATTAGCATACTTACTTTGGCATAGAAAAATGCCCTTTTCATTTTGTTTAACTTGCAATCTTAGGAAGTAAGTTAATTCTCCTCCACCACTCATTTCAAATTCATGCTTCATATCAGAGATAAATTCAACAATTCTATTATCAGATGTGGAGCCAAACACAATGTCATCAACATAAATTTGGGCAATGATGATATCTTTAGTAGTTTTCTTAGTGAATAGAGTTTTATCAACTCCCCCTCTGTTAAAACCTTTTTCAATTAAGAACTTGGTTAACCTGTCATACCAAGCTCTAGGAGCTTACTTTAAACCATACAAAACCTTTTTCAATAAATAGACATGTTCAGGAAATTTTGGATCTTCAAATCATTTGGGTTGACTAACATAGACTTCTTCTTGAATGTTACCATTTAAGAAGGCACTTTTAATATCAAGTTGAAACAGCTTAAAGTCATATAAGCAAGCAAGTGAGAGTAGCATTCTAATAGATTCTATTCTTGCTACAGGAGCAAAAGTTTCATCAAAATCTATTCCTTCTATTTGAGTATATCCTTGAGCTACAAGTCTAGCTTTATTCCTAACAATGATTCCATCTTCATTACTTTTATTCCTGAAGATCTATTTTGTACCTATAATATTTTTACTATAATACTTGGCATTGCACTATAATACTTGGCATTGGGAAGATCCCTTCTTTTCTGCATAATGACAATTGTTGACATACACCATTACACTAGGGATTTAATATGTCGTTGCACAAGGCGGTTCAGTATAAAGAGGTAAAAAAGTGGTGTTCCATATTTTTAATAATTCATTTTTGTCTGGCCATAATGACAACAATACAATTGAGATATTATAATGAGATGAAATTAAAAAATCATAAGCTGAAAATCTCATCCATTTGTCCCAAATGGCAGAATCTATAGGATGATAATAATTCAAATTAGATAAAATATAATCATATTCAAAACATTCAAAATCGAGATTACCAAACAGATCATAATAAACACATTTCATTTGTTGAATCTCTTGAAACAACTCACATCTAACTGCGTACCAATCATTTGTCCCATTTTGTTTACCCATAGTTACCATCCACACGCTCATCATAAACCGTATCGATGTAATTATGTAACATGGGCCATATTTGTTCACTGTATTAAAAGGTTTGCCTAGTGGTGGTGGGGTTATTTGTCCGTTTTCGCGTCCTCTTAGTCGGTTTTACCTTTACCTCTGGTGTTTCTTTCGCTTTACCTTTGTCTTTATCTCTACTAGCACTAACACTCACTTCCTCCACATACTCTCATCCTGACTTATCTCTATTACTGGAATTGTCTCTGTTTCCAGTTCTTCCCCTACTTTGTCGCACTTCAGGATCATTCATGAATGTTCTAGAGTGTAAAGTTATCTCTCAGATTTGTGTTTTCATGTGCCATTTTTCAACATTAGTTTTGGTAGAATAAACACTTTTAAACTCTTCTAGATAACCCTCAACCCCATAATCATCGTTATACCAATTATCATCAATTACATCTAATTTTTTCCCTAATCTATGGACATATTCTAGTGAAAGAGACTTGCCAAATAAAATATGCGCACTCATAATATGATGACAATGTAACCCGTGAGACAACTTTTTACCACAAGAACAATTCTCAGTAGACTGTCCACTATAAGTTTTTTAATCTTCAAATAATAAATTAAAGTCATGGTGTGTGATATACGACCTAATATTTTTAAAGAGAGGTGTCCATTCTGGATGTTGAAAATAAGAATATTCATTTATCCAACTTTATCTTAATATCCTGAAAATGTTTATTAATAATTTTATTCACTACTATCCAAACATTTTCAAGCGTGCCAATATTTGTGGAAAGATATCTTTTTAGCTTTGCGTATTGTTGTTCAGTCCGATTACTAGTTCTATTACCTAGATGTGTTGTATGGTTGGTATAGCATGCAACAAACTTATCGGCACAATCATGTAACAACTTGGCTATATACTTAAGCACATCAGGATACGATATATAGGAGGAATTGAAAGCAAATCGGTTAGTATTGTACTCCTCTATCGTCTTAGCATCAACCACTAAACCCCAATTATTTAGAAACGTTCGCCACTCCTAGTCTAGTTTTTTATTTATTTTTTATACAGTTTTTCAAAACATATTTTGTAATATGAAAAGTCCACAATATATGATAAGAATTAGGAAACATAAAGGATAACGTATTTATTAAGGCCATTTCTCTATCAGTTACAAACACCCTAGGTAGTTTACAACCCTATAATGTTTCTTTAAATTTTTTCAAAGCCCATGTATAACTTTAGTGAGACTCATCTCTCATGAAAACAAAACCTAAACAATATGTTTGGTTTGTTGATGTCATCCCTACGACTTCTAGAAATGACATATTAAAGCGGGTTGTCCGATGTGTACTGCCCATTAACAATACATCAGAAAAAGATTTGAACATCCTTATAGAATCAGGGTGGGCAAAAAACAAGTTCTCCAGGCAATGAGTTGTTGTGTCCATATTATGGAAGAAAGTATAACGATGTCTATCCAACAAATTAAACAGTTCTTGTATCGGGTTTCCACCATCTCGCTCTTTAACTTTCAGACCAGCCAAATAATTATGTATCGTTTTAGTGTTCGATACATTGTCAGGGTTTTGATTTTTTATAGCCTCTAATATTGCACTAAGTTTAAAACTATTTTGCCTTAAAATCTTAACCATTTGTTTTTCCTCTTGTGTTAAACGAGAACGTCGTGTTTTCCCTTGAAGATAAGTGGGACGAGGATGGTTATGGTGTCCATTTTCTACATGACACGTCCATTCATCATTAGTTACATAACCCTTAATGAAAAAGGGACAATCTATTTTTTTGGTACCTGAATTTGTGGAAGATGGTTTCTTTTTTCCATAAACCCCCAATTTATCACACACAATATCAACATATGGTGCTCTTCTCCCATCACCACACCCACCCCCCTCCCAAGACCTATGAATCGTAAGAATAAAACCCCAAATTTCAGTCACGTCACCAAAATTAGAAAGCATTTCATCCCTTGTAATACAAGTCAAATAATCAACTTCAAAATATTATGTATAGTCCGTTAGTTTCTCGTTTGAGCTAATGGAGGAATCAACATAATTGTAGACCCACTGGTTGATGTCATAACTATAGTCATAATCATTTTTGAAGAGTGTTTGTTTTGAGAAAGCAGTATTTTTAAAGGGTGAGTGTTTGTGTTTGATTTGAGAGATAGTTATGATTGGTAAGAATATACATTATTTATATTCAAATTCATAAAAAAAAAGTTCATGTTTAGTCATTTTCAACCTTTAATCATGCATTGAGAACTCATTTTCGAATAGGGTTGTCATTTTATAATAAAGATGAGCTTGTGTATTGTAAAATCAACCAAAATTTTCCATAATTGTGTAAGTGTTGTTGGCGGATTTTTATGGATAGGGTATCCAAGGGTATTTACACTGCAAACCATAGATCTGACTTACAGTTCGTATTTTTTCTTACAGTTCGTTATTTGTAAACAAAAGTTCATGTTTAGTCATTTTGAATCTTTAATCATGCATTGAGAAGTCATTTTCAGATAGGGTTGTCATTTCATAATAAAGACGAGCTTGTGTTTTGTCAAATCAACCAAAATTTTTCAGAATTGTGTAAGCGTTGTTGGCGGATTTTTATGGATAGTATATCCAAGTGTATTTACACTGCAAACCGTAGATCCGACATACCTAAGTCACCATTAATAAGTCGGTTGTGGCGGTCATTCCACACGGTTTATAAATTCGTTGAAAAGTTCAGGCGAATCGTGCTTTTAGTCAAATTTATTCTCATATCTTCTATCCTTGTCGTGACCCTGATTGGGTTTCTAAATATTCGTAGGGACAACCTGAACAAAACCAAACTGCCTCCTGAACCTATCTGCGGGATAGAACTCAATCTTCTCATTACAAATGAGTGGAACACAAGAATGCCACATATCATGACCCCGCATGCAATATTCCGGATAGTCATCGATGTTCCCGTAAGGCTGTCGGACTATCTGTAATCCGCAAAATTATTGTAAGAATATGTAAACATAAGTTAAAAAGCTATGTACAAAACAGCTTAAAAGCTCTGTTAAAAACAACTTAATAGCTGTTTAAACAAAGTTGTTTAAGCTGTTTAAAAACAGCGTACAAACTGTTTAAAAACAGCTTAATAGCTGTTTAAAAACAACTTAATGGCTGTGTAAAAAACAGCTTAATAGCTGTGTAAAAAACGGCTTATAAGATGTGTAAAAATAGCTTACAAGTTGTTTAAAAAAAATCTTAATAGCTGTGTAAAAAAACAACTTAATAGCTGTTTTAAAAACAACTTACAAGCTGTTTTTAAAAAGGAGCTGTTCAAAACCAGCTTAAAAGATGTGTAAAAAACTGCTTCAAAAATAAAATAATATCCAAGTATGTAATATCGAAATAAGACTAAGATGCAATCATATACAACATATAATATGTAGCAATTACAGGTAGAAAATAAGAAGGTGAAAATTTAATTGTCCAGGCGATATCTGGTCAAAATGGTCCCGTAAATGGACCACATTATGGCCGGAGACATATAGTTTAGGATTAGCAAACCTCCACATTTTCCATCTGTAATATACAAGTTAAGTAGATAAACAACAAAAATAAACAAAATAACTAAATGATAAATACACAAAAAAATAATAAAAATCGAATACAAAATTAAATAATATCATATCTGTAGCCGATGGCATATCTAGGCAATCCATGAATAAATATTACATAGATATTGCGAATTTTCTTAGTTTGTAAAGTTGGTAAAGTATTAGTATTTTTTTTATATTATATTTAGACAATGAACTGCCTAATTTCATCTACTTAAAGGGAATGATGGTGGACAGAATGACGAAAGTGCCGGTTGGTCACGTTTGATCACATATTATATTATAGTGAGTGCAATTCTGTCGACTTTCGTTACAAGATCCTAAATGCGAGACATACGGAATGAAATTTCATCGATTTATGGTTGTGGGACCCTTAATTGTATGGAAATTAGTTTGTTGCTAAGTTCATAAAACGTAAATGTTGGTTACTAAAATTGTAAAAGCCAATAATACTCTTAAAGGCAGGCATAACATTTTTGTAATTTGAGTGTCATGTTTGTTTACATGATAATATAATAGGCTATAATTTATAAGTAGTTACTATTGGGTACGTTGTAAATAAACACTATAATTTTTACGGAAAAGAAATTGACAAATAAACAGAAAATAAAATATAAATATCAAATACAAGTTTTAACATAAAAGAATGTAAATGATACCGAAATGGACTAAAGTCCGAGATGAGTTAACTGCAAGCATTTTTTCTTAAACGATATTTGCCCCGCCACTTCTGTTTCTGGCTAAATGGGTCACTTCGTTCTCAAGATACAACGTCTATCACATGTGACTCGGCGAAAACGGCACCGAGCCACGGTCGGGCCGTTGGTGGTATGGTACTCTCTCTCTATGTATTCATATGTGAATGTGTGCATGTGTATATGATATGTATTTTTCTTATCATCAATAGCTTAGAAAAATGATGAAAGACCATCATATTTATGCAAACTTTGTAACTCATGAAAGCCATCAATATGAGGATATACAAGTTTTGAAACTCCTACAACGTAATTGCATTCAAAACAAAACAAAACCAATGGTTTTTCCAACAATCCCCCACATGAATGCAATCATTAAACATGCAAAGTGAAATTAAATGTAATCGAGAGAACCACGAGAATTCACTGCATAAGAATAGGTAGCGTGAGCCTTGAACCTCCCATAGCGAAATTCCTTTCCGATATAGTTGCCTTAGGTAGAGTAATGGTTTGAACCCTTAGCGTTTTGTGTATACCAAAATAATAACCGCACAGTGCTTTCTCTATACCACTTACTAGACCCTTTAGTTGTTGTCCATATTTGGTCCTGCACTGCCTTGGCAAATCAACCGAGTGCTCTAGTGATTTATCCCTAGATCATCACATAGTATCGTCCATACACACTCGTTATAGGTGATTTCAATTCAAAGGTGTCCTGACTCACCCTACTCGATCTTCGAGATACTTGATTCATTAAGAGCCTCATGCTCACCCTTAAAATGGTACAAGTCTATCACTCTTTCGTCATACAAATGGGCTGAGAACTTATGTTCTCGAGTGATTTTTTTGGTCATCCGCACAGTTCAGTTTTTCCATTGAACCTGAGACTGGAGTTTCCAGTACAGGTTGGGTAAGTTATGTGAAGGTTTTCAATTTATTAGGCTTCAACCCCCATTTTTTTCGATGATGCTTCGACTCCTCCGCGAGTCAAGCATTTTGTATATGGATTCACATTATTATCGTTAGACCTTACAAAGTCTAAGGATACCACACTCTTTGCTAGCAATTCCTTTTTGTGGACTTGTGTCTTTAACGACTATGTCATGACTTTATCGGGACTTACCATTATACAATTACTTTGATTATTTCAATGTCGCCGATTCTCCTTCACTCATGAAGGTCAAGGGTCGACAAAAGTTTCCTTTCTCACCCTTTTACTATGCCGAGTCACTTCATCTTTCTTATAAGATTCACTTGCCCACACATTTACAGCACCGTTTGAGTGTTTACTTGTCTTGGGTAGCATAATGATTTGAACCCTCAACGTATTGTGCACACTCGCGAGGCGTTAGAGTTTTGTGGAAAAGATTCTCTTAGAGAAAATATGTTTCTCAGGCATAGATCAATAATCTATATGCACTTTAAAAGTCATCCGACTTATACACTAGAAACCGATCAACACTACCTTTAGTGCTTATCCGATGAACAACAATCTACCGTTTTCAGTTCTATCCAAGTCCTTCAAGGAATAAGAATTGAGATCTTTCTTAGGTAGAACCAAACTTTCACGAACTTATAGTCAGACACCATGCCTTCTATAATTCTAGTTGTTTGGTACAACTTCCTAAGCGGTAGTTTGTTCAACACATAGCTTGCGAAAAGCTCACTTACTGCATAAATTCTGAGTTTATCAACATGACATTCATCGTTTAACAACTACATTTTTTTCTCGAGAGCATAATAAGTCGTTCTTTAATGATTAGTGTCATTCCAACAACACAATTGTGTGAACAGTGTCTCATGTCCACCGTTTCATTCACACTGACTATGCATTCATAACCATGTGAATATACCATTTCAGAACTAGTTAGACAATATCTAACATGTCCAAGAATAGTCTATAATTTAATGATTAACTCTTAATCATTGGGTTAAAGTTGGTAGATTAACACAAAGAGAACACCCATGATTAAACCATGTTTTCTAACAAGCCTTAATGCTCAACAATAGGATTCTCGTATTCATTCTTACTTGAATGAATATCTCGACTGATTTGTCTTTATTTCTCATCAAGAAGACATATAAGTGTTTAGTACAACCATCAATAAATTGAGGAAATACCTTTTAACCCCTTCTTGGTTTGTACGCATCTCAAATGCACCAAACCATTAGATTATGTACTCCGTTCAAAACTTCGAACCGAAGACTTAGCAATACATTTCTTCAAACACAAACTCCTATTTATGTTTCAATTTAAAAAATAGATTTAGAAAAACAAAACCTTTATGGTTTTATATTTTTATGACCTACTATACCATGTAGAATCAGTAACTTATTTCAGACGTTTAAGGTCTATACCACTAAAATATTAGGTATTATCCCACTCGCCCGCAGACACGTTGGGGCATGACTAGATTCTCGATGTACTGTATCGATAGGTTACCTCCACATTTGGGGACACTTGAGTTGTCTCATAATAATAGTAATATAATATTACTAAATTACTATTCTCAATAATAGCAAACTCAACATATTCAAAATATATTTTACTAACAAATTAATAATATGTTATTTCAATAAATTTTTAAATGTTTTTTTCCAACAAATAAATAAGATGTTAATTTCAACAAATTATTAAATGTTGTTTAAGAAAATTAATAAAATGTTATTTCAACAAATAATAAAATAGCCGACATTTGTTTATTCTTAAAATAAAACTCAACGACCATTTATAATTTGTTTAATCATCAAATTATTTGATATTGGATGAACAAAGTTGGTTATTAAGTAACCCTCCAAATTAAATTGCAATAGATCATAATTAATAAGGATACCACCCATTATATCACCACATTAGTGTCTTTAATAATGATGATTTTAAATTTGTAACCCCCGTCATTAATATGCACTAATGCAAAATTAATAGGAGTTACATCGGCACCCACAATGTTCTAGTCAGTTCCAGCACCATTGTGTTCCGAACATTTCCAGTATGAAATTGTTGGTTATCTCAAATAACATACACGCACAATCTAATTTCGAAAAATGAAACTAAAACTCCTTCTTTGCAAACACCAAATTTTTATAACCACGCATTGTTTCAATAAATTGATTTTGCAAGATTATTCTAGTTCATTCCCGAAAAATATCATCAAATTCTGAAAGATTTATTCAGCCGTAAACACCAGATAAATCTGATTTTACAAAGAACAGTCTCAGAATTCAAACTGTTCTCTCGTAAGCCCCAAATTCTGAAAATCATAAAATGGTTTTACAAGAACTATTTCGAAACTAGTTCTTTCGTAAGCCCCAAATTAATGTTTTTACACGAACTATTTCGAAAACATTAATCCTCCGATTCGATTATATAGATCCATATTACTATACAAACACTTATTGGAAATTGTTAGTTCTTTTATTATTATGAAAACAATTAATATGTATAAACCCGCTAACAATATTATCTAGTTATCTAACCAGATTACTCATAAATAAATAAATGTAATAAGGCACTACTAAAAAAATCCACATGATTTATTATATAGTAAGTTAGTAACGTTCCAAAAACGGTTTGAAACTTAAAAGCACATTAAATCAAAATCTAGCTTATACGTTTCAAATACCACAGACCAGACTCACACTACTGGTTTCTTACACATGATAATTTCTAGCCAAATAAGTATAGTATCTTACGTTACACTGGTCACTAATGTAATACTAAGCATTTGCTACAATTGAAATTAACATAAAGACAAAATCTAAGTCAATATCACATGTAAATCTACTACACAAGTTATGTGTACATATATTATTCAAAGCCAAACAAATCCATTAAGAGTAGTAATCATAACCATAATTACCTAAACTGAAAAAATTGATTCTGCCAACCAAATATGGATATTCAACGTTACTGGAGCAACATACATATACAAGACTACATATTCAATTTGTCATGAGAATAGAATTCCAATATATGAAATAAAGTAAATTCAATCATGCATGCAAAGCATTCTACGTGCATTAACAATATATATATATATATATATATATATATATATAGAGAGAGAGAGAGAGAGAGAGCAAACACCATATACTCTTGTTACAGGCTTCTAACGCTGTAACATCCCGTATTTTTATAAATGGTTTTATTCATGATTTAATTTATCCAAAAACGTTTTATACAAATTTTACCAAAAACCGGTCACTCGACTAATTTTTAGCCAAAAACCGAAACTCTTCCGAAAAACTTTATTTTTAAAACCTGTTACTAATTTTATAAATAAAAAGGACCCAATAGTTTTATTTCTAAATTTTTATTTTTATTTTTGAGTAATAAAATAATATTTTTGGATCATGAGTTAAGTTTTAGAACTTTGGGGACCAAATAGTTCGCTTCCATAAACTTTCTCAAAACAGTTTTTACATCTTCAATTCCTTCTTTTAAAACAGTAACCTAAAACAAAGAGAAAAGAGAGAAAAAGAGAGAAAAGGGAGATTTCAAAGCTTAGGAAGAAGAAGAAGAAACCACTTTAGCGGGTTCTTACCGGAAGCATCTCCTCTACACTTTAAGGTAACGGGGGTTATCCATTGCGACTAGACGAGGGTGTATGTTAGAATTAGGTTTTGTGTTTATTATAAATTGGGGGTTTTTGCCTTTTATATTAATTATATTCTTAAATTGTTAATTGGAGTCTATTTGTTGTACTTTTAATTCCATTATTTGAATTGTAGAAGTTGAGACTTGAGACATATTAATTTCGAATTAATGAGATTATGGATGGGTTTGCATGTTTTATGAGTTGATTATGTGATTATATAGTTGTCGATGAAATTGGGTAAATTTATGTTGAATAAAGAAGAATTGTAGTTTATGCATACAAGGTGTTCGTTAATATGCCTGAATAAGTTTTTAAGTTGATTGGACTTGTTTGGCTAGTTGTGAATCTAGCACCTATGTTTATGAGTTATGTTGAATTACGTTAAGTGACGTATGAGAATGTGATAATTGAATGGTTTTATATTATTGGCCGAGGCCTTGTGATTTAGATTAGTGGCAATGGTCTCTGTCTCTTCCTAATTCCGGGGACAATAGACGGCCGAGGGGATAGGGAATGACTCGTCTTACGGACTGGGACGAGTGGAATGAGAAGTCCTAGTGTGCACTTTATTTATTTTTATGTTAGCAATGGTCTATGTATCTTCCTAATTCCGGGGACATAAGACGGACGAGGGGATATGGAATGACTCGTCTTACGGACTGGGACGAGTGGCATGAGAGGTCCAAGTGCGCACTTTAAATCTACTTTTATGTTAGCAATGGTCTATGTCTTTTCCTAATTCCGGGGACATAAGACGGCCGAGTGGATAGGGAATGACCTACCTTACGAACTGCGGTAGGTGGCATGAGAGGTCCATGTTTGCTATAGATGTTTATTTAATTCCTTTCGTTGTACAATGTTATTATTAGTTCTTTTTATACGTTGATTATCGTAGTTGTTGTTTGTGAGTTCTTACATTTATGGGATGGAGTGACGGTATTTTGTGGTGCCGTCCCGTCTATGTATGTGCGTGGAACTCACCGTTACAGTTTTGTTTTTCAGGTATAACTTAGGTTGAGGCGTTTGAATAGGAGTATTAGCGAGGTAGCGCATGGGTTGGACTTCTTGAATCGTTTTATTTCTTTAGACTATTTTTCGAGGATGTAGCCTACGGACAAATTACAATTGTTTATTTTCTTTTAATAAAATTGTCAAAACTATCTCGTTTTGTAGCCGCGTTTGGCAAACACTTTTGTTTATTGATTAATTGTTCCTTTAGCTCTCAAGTTATTTCTTTTAAAATTTTAATTTTGTACCAACAGTTTCTTTGTCCTTTTGTTTTAAAAGATCACGCCTTGATGTCCGTGTTTTCTGGATTTTGGGACGTGACAAACGCCATAAACATAATGTCTATTAACTCACTTCTAGAACCACGTTCCTGAATATTAACATACACACATATATGCACATAAGAGACAATTTATAAATTATAACACCAACGTGTTAAATTCAAAATCCATGATTAACCATTTAATCATTAGAACATCACTAAACAGATTTTAGATTTTCTCAAAATCCAAAAGATGATAAAATATATTCTCAAATCACAACCAAATATGATCTTTAGTACTACTAAACTAATATACATATACTGAACATACATATGATACAATACACAAATGCATGCTAATAAATTCATGTTGTTCTGAGCTTATCAAAACAAACCATAACTCTTGCAACCATAAACAAATAAGTCATGTACGTGTATTTACATGCAACTTCATACATGACACAAAAATATATCTAAGCATGCTTATACACAAGTATACACAAAATGCATCAAAACATATAATATACGATTTTAATTCTACACATAGAACCAATAAATCCACGAGGGTTTATTACCAACTGCCGTTTCATATGTTACAAATAATTATTCACATGACAATAATTAATGCTGCCCATTACTTACTCGTTTCATATATTTAACATATAAACATATTAATGGGCAAAACTCATACTTAATCATGCATGCACAGTGTACACAAGCAAAAAAATAGTCTAAACCAAATCACAAATTATACATGCTAATAAAGTGCGACTATACATATGTGATGGTATAAAACCGAACATAAGGATTTTCGCAAAACCCTCAAAAAGGGTAAAACAAACAAAAACCATTTTCGACAATTCAGTCGTAAACACCAAATTCTTAAAATCAATATTTATTAGAAAATTATTTTCCAAACAACTGTCTTAGCCACGAAAATAATTTTCTGTAAATCCATACACCGAAATTATTGTATTAACGTATCAAACATAAAAATATCGTTTAAGTCTTTTGGATATGTTGTAAATAAACACAATAATTTATATGGAAAAGAAATTGACAAATAAACAGAAAATAAAATCCTCAAATATAATATAAATATCAAATAAAAGTTTTAACATAAAAGAAAGTAAATGATACCGAAATGGACTAAAATCCGAGACGAGATAACTGCAAGCAGTTTCGCTTAAACGATATTTCGATAATTCGCTTAAATGGATTAAATTTAGTCATCTCTGCTTCTGCCTAAGTGGGACACTTCATTTCCAAGGTACAACGTTTATCACATGTGACTCGGCGGAAACGACACCGAGCCATGATCCGGCCGTTGGTGGTGAGATACTCTCTCTATATGTATGCATATGTGCATGTGTGCATGTGTATATGATATTTATTTTTCTTGTCATCAAAAGCTTAGAAAAATGATGAAATACCATCATATTTATGCAAACTTTGTAACTCATCAAAGCCATCAATATGGGGATATAAAAGTTTTGAAACTCCTACAACTTAATTGCATTCAAAACAAAACAAAATAAAACCAAAGGTTTTTCCAACATGTACTATTAGTGTGATAAATAATACCTTCATATATGTGTTATTAGTTACCCTTTATTAACATAATTTGTATTATATTTTATATAACACCGAATGCAATTTGTGTAAACAATTTGTGTAAATAAACAATTCATATATATATAAGATGTGTCTCACGATACTATTAATCCTATACCACCTTTTATACCGCAAACATGACAATTATGAAATATGTATACATTTGGTCCGAGGAAGATAATTAAGATACAAATTATTAGCCATCATAACTCTTCCAAGGTGAGATGACATCATTATCACAAGAATGTTTCTAAAATATGTTAGAAAAGGTGGGAGATGTTTTTAAATCCACAGTCATCTTAACTTCATTCTCCTTGCATTTTTTTGAAGAAAAAATCTTCGATCACGTAATCATATGCGTGCTTCGACATGCTAAAATATTTTGAGGCAAAAGCAAATAAGAATTATTATTTCTAAGATAGACTTCATCCCATAACAAATAGTATCACAGAGCCCAGAAAACAAAGTGAAGATGTGTAGAGGCAAAATACAATAAATTTGAATTCGGGACGATATTTACACGTATATTTTTGTTATATATATATATATATATATATATATATATAAATGAAATTAATTATTTTTGTGACCTTCAGTCATTACGCCAAGAAAGTATTTGAAGTCGTGAGGCGAGAGGCGATTGCCCCTCCTACCGAAGAGGCCACCCTTGATTTGCTTGTATAAAATGATGCATTATGCTCAATTTAATGGTTTGCAGTATAATGGTCTCGATACAACTTCGTAGCTCCACCAATGATTCAAAATGGGTGTAAGATTTTAGTATCTTAATGTTTATTTTTTTATCTAGTAATTTTAGTTTTAGTAAAGACCCCGACCGCTTAATAAGGTAAACATTCGAAAAAAGAAGTAATTTAATCGAGTCGTTTAAGTGTTTTGTATTATTTTCTACTACACAAAATCATCTTCACATTAATACCTACATATAAATAATATGTACAACGTTATTCATAACCATTTTGAAATTAATCAATAATTAAAAAATAAAAGTAACATTAAATTATTTATTTTAGACTAGAAACATTGTATCAATACGTAGTGAGTATTTAATGGAAAGAAAGGTATTCTCATTATACGTGGATATTATTTTGACAAATCTACAGCTCACCACAACCAATCCATTTGTGACAGTTGTTGGGGCTCGAATATAATAAGTCGATTAACAAGAATTGTATAACACTCGACATAACTCTAATTCTGATGCGTCTACAAGAATGAAAAATGATGAGTCCGGATCCTCTGTCTCCTACTTTCGTTATCTTTCGTGTTTCCTTGCTTATTTTTGCCCAAATTTTATATTTTTACAACTTGTTACACACTTTTATAGACTTTTATAATATATTTTATGCAAATTTCATAATATTTGGCTATAATTTTGCCCTAAATGATTTTTTTAATTTAACTAATTATTTTATACTACTTTTTACATTGTTGGAGTGTATCGATACATGTATAATAGTAATTGCATAAAAATTTTCAATCCTTTTTAACAAATATATTGGGTTAAAAAAGAAAGCGGGTACGAAAGTGGACATATACTAGGAGACAGAGGATCCAGATTAGAAAATGATGTAGACATTGATGCAAATGTATGGCGATCATTATCTCTAAAAAACGGTAATCTTTTCCATTTACTGATATACAAAAAATGCATTATGTTATGAATTTTTATTTGTACCTTCTTTATAAACCAGTTAAATTCTTCATTCACTAGTATTTCTAAAGATATAAAGACGAACAAAGAGTTATTTTAGATGGTCTGTACTTTCTAGTTTCAACAATAAATTAGTTTTGAGAAATAACCATGAATCTTTGGGTTGTCATTATTCCTCAAGCTCTAATATATTGTTATTGTGTAAATGGTTAGGATTTAAACACGTTAAGTGAAATCGTTTTCCAAAACCATTAGTGAACAATTTGGAAAAATTTGATCCAAACCTATTTGTCCTATTTTTCCATCGAAACCCAACCGAATCAACCGATGCATAAAATTTAGTTCGGTACAAAATTGTATATTTTGGCCACGTACACCATGTTTGATTCGGGTGAAACCATGCCTATTTTGTCCGTTCGTACTCCTAAACTACTAAAAATAACATTAATTCCAATTAACATTAAAAAGGAACGATCACACTTTCTCACATTTTAAGTTTTAACAAAATCAAAAGAAAACCATGCACAAGGGGGTACGAGAACAAAAAAAGCCAAACCAAGCGATCATAAACCAAACAAACCGGATTGTCTTTTGGGTTGGTTTGGTTTATAAATCCATAAATCGATCTAATCGGTTCGGTTAGTGATTTTAGTGATTCGAAACCGAACCAAGTCAAAGCAAACCGATATAGTCAGTTTATAATGTACAAACTTTATAAGTTGTATCAAAAATGCAATTTAGTTTTATTTTGTGATAAAATAGTTATAAACTCATATCTTAGTGAAACTTTTACACACGGTATTTTTCTTCAAAATTAGTTAGGTTTTAATTATTATTTTGGTCAAAACAGAACCAAAACCAAACTGTTGACGATTAATTGGTTAGAAGGGTCAGGATAATGCTTGGACATAACATGAAAACAAATAGACTAAAATCTTATTAAGTTTGTTTTAGGATATTTTAGAAAGGCCAGGATAATGTCTGGACCAAATAGACGACTTACAAAAATCTTATAGTACGCTTTAAAAAGGCGCACAATTATTTCCATAAAAAATACAATTTTTTTGTAGAATGTTCTAGAAGACTCTAGAAAGTTCTAGGGGAGTCTCTCTCGTTACTATTAGGGATCTTGCTTGGGTCCTAAATAAGGTTTGTAACCCTAACTTCTACCATATAAGAAGGGTTATGCGGTCGTATATCTCTAATTCATTCATTGATAATAATATTATATTGTCTCCTCTCTCTCCCTTTACTTCTCCCTCTCTAAGCTATAGCTAATAAGTATTACAACTACGTTATCAACACTGTTATTGAAGATTAGAGTACGCTTTAAATAGGCGCACAATTATTTCAATAAAAATACAAATTTTTGTAGAAGGTTTTGAAAGATTCTACAAAGTTCCAGGGGAGTGTTTCTCCTTACTATTGGGGATCTTGCTTTTGTAACCTCAACTTCTACTATATAAGAAGTGTTATGCTATCTTATATCTCTAATTCATTCATTGATAATAATATTATATTGTCCCCTCTCTCTCTCCACTTTTCTCTCTCTAACCTATAGCTAATAAGTATTACAAACATGTTATGAGCACTGTTATTGAAGATTATGGTACAACTAGTATTCTGGTTCTACAATATAAATTTTAAGTTTTATCCGGATTTATTGGTTTATTGCTATATCCACCTTTATTAACATATCAGAATTTTTTTATATTGTACACGTTACATGTCACATGTTATACGCATATTAATTGTATAAGCTAAATCACATGTTACAGTCGTATGCATGCTATTTTGTTTGGTTATAGAATTTGCATGTGTAAGAATAAATCCACCTTCCATGTATAATAACTATTTCTTGCTTGAAGGCCATACGTTAATGTTAATAGCAAACAGAATATGTAATATATATGCTACTGGTTTTGTGTTTGTAACATGAATCTCTAAATATACCATGCATAGCAATTTGTTATCTTGCACCACGTCGTGTGCAAATGAGCAGAAGCATGCTGTTGTGTGTTTGTATATTTTTTTGTGTGTTTAGTACAAGGTTTTTCCTAACTGGTTTTCTTTGGTAAAGTTTTTAATGAGACACTTTCCCTGTTATAACTTGCCGAAATCAGGTGGAGTATCATGTTGTATACTTCTTACCACTATTTTGTTGGTTTCCGTGTACGAAATAACAATTAATAATAATAAAAGGACTAAACAAGAATTAATTAAAACCAGTGTAATCTTTATTAATTTCCAAATGAAATACAATAAACTGATTACAACATGTAGGTACTGAAAATAATTAAAGCAAACGTTATCAGATTATTATTAATTAATAATCTGATGTACTGAATTGCAATAAATAGAAACTGCCGGACTGGAAAGTACAAACTTAACAGCCGGACTGTTCTGTTTGAAATTGAAATTACAGGACTGAATTGAAAACTATTCTAATTACAGAATTAAATTACAGAATAGTAATTACAGCAAAAAACAGAACTTTAAACTAATTACAGATAAGTACAAACAGAATATAAAGCTACAGCTAAGGACAGCAATTGAAATACTAAAATAAAAAGGACATAATTGAATGCGTAAATGAAATGGACAGAATTAAAAGACGTAAATGAAATGGACAGAATAGAATAAAATAAGACGAGGCTACTGTTAACAGTATGCCCTTAACCGATATTCGCCCAACCACCTTAAGGTTTCTGGTTGCGTTGGCGCTTCGATCCCAAGGTACAACGTCTCGGATGACTCGTCGGAAACTGGCGACGAGTCAAGGTCGAGCTGTTGGTGGGTGGTTCTCTCTAGTTCTAAAATGTAATGCTGTTTTTGAGAGATGATATATGCTTCTGTATTTTATTTCAGAATGTTGTCTATTTGACATGTGGGGGGTCTGCCTATTTATAGGCTTGCTGAGTATCTCAGCCATTAAGGTCACTTTACTACTGTCAGTTTTCGAAATTCGAAACTGCAGTATTAACTTTGCAATCAAATCATATTTATTGCAACAGTTACATGTTTGCTGGAAGCTTTTCCCGAACAGGCGCACTTTTTCCGAACAGGCACGCTTTTCCCGAACAGACGCACGCTTTTCCCGAACAGGCGCGCTTTTCCCGAACAGGCGCACTTTTCCCGTTGAGTTAAAAACCCGTCGAGCAAGCCCGCCCGTCGAGCAAGCCCGCCCGTCGAGCAAGCCCATGTGTGGTACACAATACACACATGTGTATATGGACACACTACTTGATATCCACATGGGATACCCTAGTATATATATTGTAAAAATCACTCATGATTTTCCAATGTGGGATAACCATCATGGGTTAAATCCCATTTCTTTTCTCATTTTCCAGCATTGGCTTTATTGCCTCTTTCGAGTACCAACCTTCGAGTCCAATTATCATTCACACCCTTCCTCCGAATAGGTCATACGATATACCGTTGCGAAGCTAGTCGCACGAGCTACTCAACCGCATTGAGTATGGCCTCAGAAAAACTGAGGAGTCGCATTGAAAATTGACTCAAAGATGGTCCCTGACCACTTGGAACAACCATGTATAAAATACATGTTTTCCTACATTTTTCCAACAATCCCCCACATGAATGCAATTGGCTCGAAAGCCCATGTCCTAAATGCAAATCAAGAGAACCGCAAAAGTTCACTGCCTAAGGTCAGGTAGCGCGCGCCTTGAACCTGCCGTAGCGGAATACCACCCAGAATACTGCTATTAGGTAGCTGTAAAGCTTTGAACCATCAAGCTTTGTGTATCCCAGAATGGCACCCGCACAGTGCCCTCTCTACCCACGTACTAGGCCCTTTAGTTGTTGTTCATATTTGGCCTGGACTGCCTTGGCAACTTCAACTGAGTGCTCTAGTGAATTAGCCCAAGCTCATCACATGGTACCGGCCTTACACACTAGTTATAGGTGTTCCAAGTCGAAAGTGTCCTGACTCACTTTACTCGACCGTCGAGTAACTTGGATCATTAAGAGCCTCAAGCTCATCCTTACAATGGTACAGGTCTATTACTCTGTCATCGCGGAGATGGGCTGGGAACTCCAGGTTCCCGAGTGCTTTGTTCGGTTGCCCCCACAGTTCAGTTTCCCTTTGAACCTATCAGGAAAGATTCCGTTTAGGTTGGGTTGCCTATGGGAGGGCCACCAATTTAATGGGCTTTAACCCCATTCCATTCGATGACGTCTCGACTCCCACTTGAGTCAAGCCTTTAGTTAATGGATCCGCTATGTTTTCCTTTGATCTTACAAAATCTAAGGATACCACACCATTGGATAACAATTCCCTTACGGATTTATGTCTTCGACGTATATGTCGAGACTTTCCATTATACATATGATCCTGAGCCCGCGCAATAGCTGATTGACTATCACAATGCATGCTTATTGCGGGAACAGGTTTCGGCCACATTGGAATTCCTTCCAATAGACTTCTCAGCCAGTCTGCCTCTTTGGTTGCTAAGTCCAACGCTATGAATTTTGATTCCATAGTTGACCTTGCAATACATGTCTGTTTGGAGGATCTCCAAGACACAGCAGCTCCTCCCATTATAAACACATATCCACTCGTGGACCTTGTGCTATTGGAGTCTGATATCCAGTTGGCATCTGAATACCCTTCCAGTACCACTGGATATCTGGTATAGTGCAGCCCGTAATCGGCTGAAAACCTCATATACCTGAGAAGTTTCATTATAGCCTTCCAGTGTTCCTCATTTGGATTACTGGTGTACCTGCTCAGTCTACTCACTGAGTTTGCTATGTCTGGTCTAGTGCAATTCATTATATACATGAGACTGCCTATGACTCGAGAGAACTCCAATTGATTCACACTTTTACCGAAATTCTTTTTCAGGTTATAGTTGAACTCAATTGGGGTTCTTGACAAAGCTTTACTGTCCTTGTCAAACTTGTCTAAGACTTGTTTAACATAGTGACTTTGGGACAAGGCATACCCTTCTGATGTTTTGGTAATCTTCATGCCAAGTATTACATCAGCTAAACCCAGGTCCTTCATATCGAAGTGTTGTGATAGCATTTTCTTTGTGGAGATGATTCTATCATTACTCCCAATTATGATCATGTCATCCACATAGAGACAGACTACGACACAGTCTCTTCCACTTCCTTTAGAGTAAACACATTTATCACACTCATTAATGTGAAAACCGTTTGATAGCATAATTCTATCAAACTTCTCATGCCATTGCTTTGGCGCTTGTTTGAGTCCATATAGAGACTTTACAAGTTTGCACACTTGGTGCTCTTTACCAGGAACTACAAACCCTTCCGGTTGTTCCATGTAAATCTCTTCTTCCAGTTCTCCATTCAGAAATGCCGGTTTTACATCCATTTGATGTATTTCCATATCAAACAAAGCTGCGAGAGCAATGACGATTCGGATAGACGTTTTCCTGGAGACAGGAGCATAAGTGTCAAAATAATCGACACCTTCCGTTTGCCTGAAGCCTTTCACTACAAGTCTCGCCTTGTATTTCTCAATCGTGCCGTCAACCTTTAACTTCCTCTTGAAGATCCACTTGTGACCTACGGGCTTGCATCCTTTCGGAAGATCCACTAGTTCCCAAGTGTGGTTTTGCATGATTGATTCAATTTCATTTTGAATAGCTTATTCCCAATATTGGGAATCCGGTGTTGACATAGCTTGTTTATATGTCACCGGTTCGCCTTCAATCATGAAGGTTAGGAAATCAGGTCCAAAGGAAGTTTCCTTCCTTGCCCTTTTGCTGCGCCGAGGCTCTTTCTCTTCCTCTTCCTCTTCCTCTGTCGGTTCACTTGCCCCCACATTTCCTTCACTGTTCAACTCTTCAGTTGGTACAGATGTAGGTAATTTCCGGGGAAAGATATCTTCAAAGAAAGAGGCCTCTCGGCTTTCCATATACGTATCTACGTGTACATCGGGATTGTCCGACTTGTGCACGAGAAACCGATATGCACTACTATTCTGTGCATATCCGATGAACACACAGTCCACCGTCTTAGGACCAATTCTCATCCTCTTAGGAGTGGGAACTAGGACCTTTGCGAGACAACCCCAAACCCGCAGGTTCTTATAACTGGGTTGATGACCTTTCCATAATTCATATGGAGTCTTTTCTCGCTTCTTATGTGCTAACTTGTTTAAAACATAGTTAGCGGAAAGTATCGCTTCCCCCCACATGTTCTGGGGTAAACCAGAACTGATTAGCATAGCATTCATCATTTCCTTTAGCGTTCTATTTTTACGCTCAGCAACTCCATTTTGCTCGGGAGTGTATGGGGCTGTGGTTTGATGTATAATGCCGCTTTCAGCGCATATCTGTTCAAACGGTGATTCATATTCACCGCCTCTATCACTTCTCAATGTTTTAATTTTCTTATTGAGTTGATTTTCAACTTCGGTCTTATAAAGAGCGAATTTCTCTACTGCTTCGTCTTTACTTCTCATTAAGTAAACGTAACAATATCTAGTACAATCATCTATAAAGGTGATAAAGTACTTTTTCCCTCCTCGCGTTTGTATAAACTTTAAGTCGCATACATCCATGTGTATTAGACCGAGAGGTTCACTTTCTCGTTCAACATGTTGAAACGATGATTTCGTTAATTTTGCCTCTACACAAATCTCACATTTGTGCTGCTTAAAAACGAAATTTGGTATTAGTTTTAGTGATATTAATTTCTTTAAAGAATTATAATTCACGTGACCTAATCTACCATGCCACAAATGAAATGACTCAAATAAATAATTAAACTCAGAATTTTTATTGGCCTCTTGGGCAACAGTCATTACATTGCTAGTGCTAGTCTCAGTTTTAGCACCTTTATTGGGAGCAGGTGTCCCTACGTTTAACTTAAACATGCCGTTGGTCATATAGCCACGGCCTACATAGACACCATTTTTGGTGATTACAATTTTATCGGATTCCAAAACTAGTTTGAACCCGTTCTTCACCATCACCGATCCTGATACCAGATTCTTGCGGATATCCGGAACATGAAGCACATTTGTCAACCTCAGCTCTTTTCGAGAGGTCATCTTCATCACCACCATTCCTTTTCCTTCCACCTTGGAAGTAGCAGAATTTCCCATGAAGCAGCTTTCTCCCTCTACTGCTTCGTAGGTCTTAAACATCCACCTTGTTGAGCAGATGTGGCTTGTGGCGCCGGTATCCATCCACCACTCTTTGGGGTTGCTCCCCACGAGATTGACCTCAGAGACCACAGCAGTAAAGTGGTCATCATCTCATCCTCCCTCAGCCAGATGAGCCTAAGCTGGAGCTTTCCTCTTCACTTTGCCCTTGAAGTTCCTCGGAGGGGGATTAGGCTTAGCAGCGCCTTTATTGTCATAACAGTCCGCGGCATGATGGCCGGTCCTGTTACACACAAAGCAGGTTCCCGCAAATTTCTTTGCGACAACAGCACTGCCTCCGGTGTCAAAATGTTTCCGTTTGACGTTGGAGCTTTCGACCACATTGGCCTTTTCCATCGGGATGACAGCACCACCGACTCTCCTCACGGAGCGACGGTTGCTCACCTCGATATTGAGCTTCTCAATGAGCCCCTCCAACCTCATTTCCTTCCGCTTGTGCTTCAGGTAGTTTTGAAAGTCTTTCCATGACGGCGGCAATTTCTCAATCATGAGTGCCACCTGGAAAGGCTCGTTTATCACTAGCCCCTCAGCCTCAAGGCGATGGTAAATGAGTTGGAGCTCCTCAACTTGCTCCATGACACCCCTGCTGTCAGTCATACGGTACTCATGAAAGTCCGTGACAACAAATCTCTTTGTGCCAGCGTTATTCACTTTGTACTTATTTTCGAGAGTCTCCCATAGCTCCTTTGCAGTAGCTTTGGGCTCGAAAACACTGAACAGCGTGTCATCTAGAGCACACAGGATATAGTTCTTACATAGGTAGTCGGCATGTCTCCATGCCTCAACCGCAGAGAACGACTGCTCGTCCAGATCGTCCTTGCTTAGGACGGGAGCAGTCTCCTTGAGAAACCTGGTCAGATTCAGGGTCGTGAGATAAAACAGCATCTTTTGCTGCCAACGTTTAAAGTTGTCTCCCCTGAACTTTTCCGGTTTCTCCAGATGAGAAGTCGGCAAAGTAGGCACAGCCGAATACATCGGTGCCTTGCCTTTGGCCGCAGCCTTAGCTGCGGCCTTGGCTGTGGCCGCTGCTTCGGCCGCAGCCTCAGCTTTGGCCGTAGCATCCGCCATGGCCGCAGCCGCGGTGGCCTCAGCCGCTGCAGCCACGTCATCGGCGGTAGCTCCCACAATCGCATCGCCCCCAATGTTATGGACATCTCCACCAACCATTGGGTCATGCTCACTTCCGATAGGCAACTGAATAGGCGACGTGTTTGTCATCTGAAACGACAACACAAAACGTATGAGATACGTGTACAATAAATTCTATAAACAAACACCAAAACTGATATTTGAGTTTGTAAAAGAATTACCAAACAAAATAAAATTAAACTTTTATCCTTTTAAATATCAATACGGTTGATATTAAAAGGATTGAACGATTCTTATTGAATACCAATACGGTTGGTATCAACAAGATTCAAAAATAAAATTAAAACTGTTTGGAATTTTTTCGTTGTAATTCAATTTCTAATATAATTTAGAATTGAAAACAAGAAAGCATTATTCCTTATAAAAAATAAATAATTGTATTAATCAATACACGAAAGAAACAACAGGATATCGGTTAAGATTGTTGGTTTCCGTGTACGAAATAACAATTAATAATAATAAAAGGACTAAACAAGAATTAATTAAAACCAGTGTAATCTTTATTAATTTCCAAATGAAATACAATAAACTGATTACAACATGTAGGTACTAAATAATTAAAGCAAACGTTATCAGATTATTATTAATTAATAATCTGATGTACTGAATTGCAATAAATAGAAACTGCCGGACTGGAAAGTACAAACTTAACAGCCGGACTGTTCTGTTTGAAATTGAAATTACAGGACTGAATTGAAAACTATTCTAATTACAGAATTAAATTACAGAATAGTAATTACAGCAAAAAACAGAACTTTAAACTAATTACAGATAAGTACAAACAGAATATAAAGCTACAGCTAAGGACAGCAATTGAAATACTAAAATAAAAAGGACAGAATTGAATGCGTAAATAAAATGGACAGAATTAAAAGACGTAAATGAAATGGACAGAATAGAATAAAATAAGACGAGGCTACTGTTAACAGTATGCCCTTAATCGATATTCGCCCAACCACCTTAAGGTTTCTGGTTGCGTTGGCGCTTCGATCCCAAGGTACAACGTCTCGGATAACTCGCCGGAAACTGGCGACGAGTCAAGGTCGAGCTGTTGGTGGGTGGTTCTCTCTGGTTCTAAAATGTAATGCTGTTTTTGAGAGATGATATATGCTTCTGTATTTTATTTCAGAATGTTGTCTATTTGACATGTGGGGGGTCTGCCTATTTATAGGCTTGCTGAGTATCTCAGCCATTAAGGTCACTTTACTACTGTCAGTTTTCGAAATTCGAAACTGCAGTATTAACTTTGCAATCAAATCATATTTATTGGAACAGTTACAGCTTTGCTGGAAGCTTTTCCCGAACAGGCGTACTTTTTCCGAACAGGCACGCTTTTCCCGAACAGACGCACGCTTTTCCCGAACAGGCGTGCTTTTCCCGTTGAGTTAAAAACCCGTCGAGCAAGCCCGCCCGTCGAGCAAGCCCATGTGTGGTACACAATACACACATGTGTATATGGACACACTACTTGATATCCACATGGGATACCCTAGTATATATATTGTAAAAATCACTCATGATTTTCCAATGTGGGATAACCCTCATGGGTTAAATCCCATTTCTTTTCTCATTTTCCAGCATTGGCTTTATTTCCTCTTTCGAGTACCAACCTTCGAGTCCAATTATCATTCACACCCTTCCTCCGAATAGGTCATACGATATACCGTTGCGAAGCTAGTCGCACGAGCTACTCAACCGTATTGAGTATGGCCTCAGAAAAACTGAGGAGTCGTATTGAAAATTGACTCAAAGATGGTCCCTGACCACTTGGAACAACCATGTATAAAATACATGTTTTCCTACATTTTTCCAACATATTTACTCTTTTGTCATTCGATAAGAGTTTTTTCCCATTGAGTTTATTCTGGCAATATTTTGATGAGACATGCTTTTTAGTTGAACCCCTACTCCTCTGTTACACTCTTTTTCATTCGATCATATATTTTTTTATTGGGTTTGCTCTAGTTTTGATGAGTAACACTATTTTGTGGTTAGTTACTTACATGTAATTTCGGCCTATATCATTCGGTTACACAGTTTCTCCTATGTACTGGTTTTTTCACACACTAGATTTTTCGGCCTTAAGGTTTTTATGTGTTTAGCACTGCGAATGAACTCGAATCAAATCAACTGCATGAATACGAATAACTCAAGAGGTATAAGAAAGAGTGTTGTAGAAGATTTTAGAAAATTGTAAAAGGTTATAGTAGAGTCTTGCTCCTTACTATTAGGTATCTTGCTTGGGTAACCCTAGGATAATAATAATATATTGGTCCCTCTCACTCTTTCCGTCTCTCTTCCTAACCTATAACTAATAAGTATTATTATACAAATCTAGATAAAATTTTTCACAAAATTATAAACAAATTAGCAATACTTACTTTTTTGTTTTCATATTCTAATTAATAAATGTAGTTTTTTTCTTTCCTTTTCGTTGATATTTATACGATATTCATACTAAAGAACCCCTTCATTAGAATTTGTATTTTTTCTTCTGGGTTAGTTATATTTTTTGCTGCTACAACTTTATATCAAGAACAATATATGTAGGTTTTTAGAGATATTTGAGATTATTTCTTAGTTCTTAGTTATAATTACCATAGGAGTATGTAACAAGAGTATTGTTAAGAAAACAGATTGGATCATAGAAACTCTCAATTAATTTAGGAGTGGGTGTAAAACCCGTCAACCCAAGGGAACTCGAGTGGTAGGAAAAATAATTTTTGGTTTCGAGTTGGGGGACCCAACCCACACGAGATATTTTGTTATTGTTTGTTTAAGTACACATGGACGAAAACAAAAAATTTAAAGGGTTACAGACTTGAAATTTTGGTAAATGGGGGTTGAAAAGCTAATATTTGAAGACTTTAATCAATATATATTGTAAAATTGTATATTTTCTTAATTTTTTTTTATCAAAATGAGGGCGGAGGAGGCTGCAGCTCCGACTATCTCCACTGTTGGCCCGAGATGGCAAAACCTTAAATTGGGGGTGAATAAGTTTTTAAGCGTTTTTCGCGGAATTGAATTCTAAGCGTAATTAACAAGGCAAATAGCTCGATATCTACTTTCAATAATAAATATACGATGATAAACAATAAATAAGTTGAAGCAAAAGACACAATCACAAATAAATAAGTTGAGGAAAGTAAAGAGTAAATGAAGAGAGATTGACACCTCGATATATAGAGGTCCGGCAAACCCGCTTACGTCCTCTTCTTGAAAATAAATTTATCGAGTATTTCACTATAATTTTCTTCCCAACATTACAAATACTACCGAGCTAATCAATTGATTTAAGTCACAAATTAACTTTTAAACCTATATCCAATCACTCTTTCAATTTTGAGCTTATAATTTGTGTTTTACCAATATTGTCAAATACTAGAACAACCCTCACTATTTGATTACTTCTAACTAAGCTAATTTGTGATAGTTGATGGAGTTTGAGCCAAAGTTATGTTTCAATGGAAGTTAGGATTGATTCTTGGTGATATGGGGGAGAGATGAAGGTGTATATGTAGCCCAAAATAACCATTGGACACCATACGAGCATTTGTATTGGTTATATGTTATATCCAATAGATAAAACCCATTGTTCGAAAAATCTAAAAAGCTGTTTTATGAGTCTGTGTACTGGAGCACTAGTGCTTCAACTTGAAGCACCAGTGCGGCAGTGCTTGCTGGTGGGTTGGAGTTCCTGAAATCTAAAGCACCAGTGCTTTAACCATGAAGTACTAGTGCTTGGGCCTCTGGAACATTCTGTCAGTTTTCACCGTGTGAAGCACCAGTGCTTGCCTTGATAGCACCAGTGCCTGCCTTATATTTTACGAAAATTCGTAACTTACTTGTTCAAACTTCAAATCGACTTTCTCTTGAACCAGTGGCTTCGTTATCGAATGATCCATCATTTTAAGTTCTGAAATATAAATTTTCTCTTTTTGTAAAAGACCGAACATTATATCATCGAAAAGATAAATTGTAAAATCATTAAAATAGTATGGGTCAACCAAAACCCAACCCATTCACCACCTTTCAAATGATCAATCCAGATCTCTCTAGCTCCGGATTCTAGAAACTCAAAGCATAAAAGACTAGGAGCATTGATCACCAGTATGAAACATTTACATCTACGAATCAAAATATTCCTGTTAGTAGGGTTCTAAGTCACAATTAACAAGCTCTAAATCATCAAGTACGTGGAACATCGGAAATGACAAAACATGTCTAGACAAAACACCGAAAGACACACGTTGAAGGTTTAAAGTCTTTAAACATGGAAGACATGAAGAATCCGGAATTTTAAGAAAAAGATTTCCATTAAGTTTCAAAACAGATAGCATTTCGAAAGAGAAAATCTCCCAAGTTAGAGTGTCAAGTAGTCAAAAAAAATAAAAAATCAATTTCCTCACCACGTAATATCATGGAATTAATCCACGAAACAAGCCTATGATCTACAAAGATTCACGATGTAGTCTAAATGTATCCATTGGATTAACATTATAAAGTGAGAAGACACAGGTGAGTGAGTGACACACTGAGATAATTTATGAAGTTGGTTTTATTAGCTCCAACATAACTTTGATGAGTAAAAAAGAAACAACAGAATAATTATGAAAGTGGTGAAAATCTACCAAGCTGTATTTAATAGTAGCAACGTTACTTTTATCAGGTGGAAAAATATCAAAATCGAGAAATGGAACGTAAATAAAGAGATACTTCCACCTGGTATAGAAAATGCTTGTATGGACCGAGTATTTAGTTGGGAGAAATGAGAGTGTAATGAATATTAGATCATCTGGTAAAGAAATTAGTTTGTCCATTTTCATAAACCCTAGATAATAGGCTGGATTTTTCGACGTTATAGAATATGCATATATATTGGGGGAGAGAGAGAATGAGAGAGTGTATCTCATTCAAGTGTCTTTATATTGTCTCAACGGAATGAAGACATGTGTATTGTCATGTGTTTCACTCTGTTGAGGCAGTATAAACACACTTTAATCAGATACATTGTCTCATTCTTTTTCCCTCTAACTATGTATACATATTATATATCGGCGGAAATCTCGCCTATTATCTAGGCTTAACGAAAATGGACGGACTAAGTTCTCTACCAGATTATCTAAGATTCGTTATACTCTCGTTTCTCCTAACTGAATACTCGGTACGTACAAGTATTCTCTCTACCAGGTGTAAATATGTCTTTATTTACGTTCCCTTTTTCCAATTTGATATTTTCCCACCTTATAAAATGCTATTACTACTAAATCCACCTTGGTAGATTTTCCCCACTTTCATAATTCTCCTGCTGTTTCTTCTACCGATAAAACGTTGAAACTACTAAAACTAACTTCATAAGTTATGTCAGTTTGTTACGTGTGTCTTGGCACTTTATAATGTTAATCCAATTGATAAGTTTAGACTACATTGTGGCTCTGCTGTAGATCATAGGTTTAGTTCATGGATTAATTCAAGGATATTCCATGGTGTTAAGGAAATTGATGTTTTAGTTTTTTTAGACTATTTGAAACTATAACTCGAGAGAATTTCTCTTACGAAATGCTATCTGTTTAGATACTTCATAGAAATATTTTTCTTGAAATTCCTGATTCTACATGTCTTCCGTGTTCAAAGACTTTGCACCTTCGACGTGCGTCTTTTGGTATTTTGTCTGGATTTTTTTTGTCATTTTCGATGTTCCCCGTACATGAGGATTTAGTGCTTTATAATTGTAAACTATAAAATGTTGATCGACGTCTCGCACCCTACTATTAGGGAGACTTGGATTAGAGGATGTAAGTGTTTCATACTGGTGATCAAAGCTCCTAGTCTTTTATGCTTTGGGTTTCTGGAATCCGAAGCTATAGGAAGATTTCCGGAAAAACTAAGTTGACATCATTGGTTAAGGCTTGTATTTCTTTGGGCTACAATTTCATTAATTAATCAGAATGATCCATTAAACAACACCTCGGGTATATATGGCGCAAGGTGGCGCTTTGACATTCAGAGCTTCACCCGAGGTGACATTTAGAAATTGCCAATTTCGGGAGAAGTTTACCGGGAAGTTGTTGACTTTCTCAAAATACTCGTGGACTCTCAGATCTTGATCGACTCCAACTATGCGACAAAAGAACGAAAGTCATTTTTGTCGTGTGAATTTGTATTTTTTTTTTGTTTCTAAAAAAAAAAAGACAACAAATGGTAAGCTTGATACTACTTTGTTATTTTTTTTGTTTTTTTTTTTTATCTTAATCACTCCTTTGTTTTCATAACATTTGATACTCCTTTGTTCTTGCATTCTTGTTGCCTTAGGGGGTTAAATTTTATCAGCAATATAAATTATTTCAATTCTTGTAACTTGCAACCGAGGAAACAACTAACTATGCTGGACAGAATATGGAAAGATTCGGTCAAAGAGATTTTATGATGCAAAAAACGTGATGACCAAGTAAAAAGAAATCTGCAGCAATTCTGGAAGGAATAAACAAAGAAAGAGATCTTTTACTAATTGGATTGAATAATAGAAGATATTCAAAGAAAAGACTTGTCAATCAAGTAAATATCAAGAAAGTAAATACTTCTTAGTTAGTCATGAATTAGGGGTTCTTTGTAAGGGCATAAATAAAGCCATTTAGACTCATTATTTCGTGACTTTCTACCCCATAGAGTATACACCAAAGAGAGCGAAAGAAACCCACGAAATTATTGAGAAAAAAATTATTTTTAAGAGAAAAAAAACATGACGGGATGTCATGGTGAGATTGATAGTTGATTAGGTAGGAGCGAGAGTTTGATATGATTATACTAGTGAGGGATTCAGTAGATATTGTAAGACTAAAGTCGACGATAGTAGGTTTTTCAATATCAATAAATACTTGGTGAGGCCTCGAATACGTAGACTTTGTGAAGTTGAACTTCGTTAAAAAATGCAACTGCGTTATTTACTTTTCTGTCAGTTACATACTCAGTTGCAACCGATACTGCAACCGACTCCAACTAAAACGCGTAATTGCATTCGGAACTTAGGCAAACGAAATTTCATTTCGTAAACAAGATGTCTTATTGTCATCATCGAAAGTGTAGTTTCTTCATCTCGGTCAAAATATTATCAATAGGGGGTCTTCCTCAACTAGCTGATTTTTTCGGAAAACTTGTCTTCCTCCACTAGTTGGTTTTTCTATTTATTCTGGTGTGGATGGCAGGTAGGCCTATATTTCTTGGTTTTAGTAGGATTCCTTACGAGCTTTGTTTCTATCTATTATTATCTAAATTAATAAAGTTATTAATGACTGGACGAAACAAAGAAATAACCCCTTACGTGCGAAATTATAGAAGATAAGATCAAACAATTCCATCGAATTTAGTATGATTGTATATGTAATAGTATCAATGAACCCGATTATTACAATTGCTCAGGATACCCTATTTTAGGTTCTAGGGTCTATTTCTTAGTTTAAGATCCTTTCACTAATTACTGGAATCAAATAATTCGTAAATCTGTTCCGTCCAAAACGGGAATGGGCTAGGGTTATGAACTTATAATCTAAAATCTGATGATCGAGTCGATTCCATGATTATAAGTTCATTCCATACCAGACCAGACCGAAATAGGGATATACATTCTCATTATGAGAAGGGGTTATTCGAGGGTATCTAATAGATACTATGTTTACATATGAATCCTTACATTCCATTTAGGATTAGGAAGAGATGTAACCGGACTTGCTTTTTACATATGATCTCTCCTTATTTGGGACCCTATTCACCTCTTTGGGCTTATAGTGAATCGAGAAATAGGTTTGATTGTCCATCTTTTTTATATATTTGATATCTAATATATATGCTTATATTAAAGCATATAACATTTCTTAGATTCGACTGTTTTTGCTGTTAGTTGAGAACTCCACATTCCAAAACAAAAGTACTATACTACAGAAATTTCAATAAGAAAACAGTCCCCAGTTATCCACTTCCATATTTCTTTTCTCACCATGATTAACAAGAACTTAGAAATAAGTACGTATTATAATCGAAATGAGTCGATTAAATTCTAATGACTATGATAATATACTGATATCTATGTTTTTTCTTGTTTAGAAGTGGCAAGGATTCATCATGGCTACAAGCTTCGCAGAATTGCCTCTCCAAGCCTCTTGATATATTGGAGATACTGAAGTTGGACAGTATTAATTTGGAAGTTGATGAGTATGAAGTTTAAGCTCTTCAATAAGGATTAAAATCCTTACTTTCCCCTTTTCTATGTGATGAAGTTCTATTTACCAAGTGAGTATACAAGTTTGTTTTTAACCTTTTATTTTTGTTCTTGGTTAATTTTCATACTGCCTTTCCATTGTAAATTTGAATCTATCTTTAATAAAACGTGATAGGGTTGCTTAGTTAAAAAGAAAAATATTTAGACTGTGATTTGACTAACAATCAATCAAATGGATTGACAAAATAAATGAATGAAATTAATAATTTTTTTTGATTCAGTGTTGAATCGGTAAAGTGAAAATTACTTTTGTAAATGTCCTAAAACTGGTAGATTTTATTATGCCCATTATTTGAGTTAGCATCCTCTACAACATTTGATCCTAGAATCTAACTGATATTCGCCAATAATTCTCATTGAAAAACGGAGCTATGAGGCTGCCAGAACAAGAAATCTAATTTCCGATACTGATGGCCACACTTACTGGAAATTAAAAGGATATGCTGACGACTCCGACATTTTCCTTCGAGGTTATTTTTCTTTTTCTTTTTTTTGCTTTCTTACCGTGACTTCAATGCTTGTTACTTTTAAACGTATCGGAATATGTTTCTTCCAATTACAGATGTTGATAGCTGGGATTGGATCAATTTATAGCGAAATATGGTACGCCACTGATGTTGAACAGGCCAAAGAAGTTGAAGAACGCGTTCATTCTTTAAGGTATTTATAATTTTTTTTGACATGTTATCTTTGCATTGTGGTAGTACTAATTGCTGCTAATCGTATATGACAATCCGTACTGGTATCTAGTTCTGATGTTTCTAATAAGGTGAGCCTCAAATATCTTTTCAATGTGACAAATCTTAATTACTAGTGACATCTAAGAATTCAGATATCTTTGAGTGACAAAACATGAAAGCCTGGTAGAAATAGACATTTGAATAACTATTGTCAAGTGTTATAGCTACTTCAACAGCACTTTTGCGGAATGTGTTTCAGTTTTCTTTGCTTATTCTAATTCTTGAGTCAAGTGTCGGTGGACTCTGAGGAATGACCCATGACTAAGGTTGAAATCTCGGGAAGAAGCAAAATCGACCTTTGACAAATAGCTCTATGGTTGATATGATTAGAATAAGCAGCATATAACTAAATCTACCATAGATATTTGCCAAAGCAGGCTTGGCCAAAATTGAGACAGGAACTTCCTCAAACACAGTGTTCAAAGGTTTTAGCTTTAAGCTTAGCAGCCAACCTCAGTCACTGTCTGCGAAAGATTAGCTGCTAGGCTTAAAGCTAAAACCTTTGGGCACAGTGACTGAGGAAATTCCTGTCTCAATTTTGGACGAAGTTGCTTTGGCAAATATATTTCGTAGACTTCGTTATCTGCAGCCTAGTTTTGGAAAAATAAAAGGGAAGCATAGTGCTTTTATCGTCATGAAAAGATAGCAATACAAGTATTAGAGAAACTGGATAAAAACATGGTACGTTTAGGTATTAGGAAAAAAGGTATGAATGGGTGTAACTGTTTAGATGTCTTTTTGGCATGATTAATGCTATATATGATTTAAAGGTCTCATTTATCTCAGTCTTTTTCTGATTGTTATGTAAAGAGTGCTCTTTAAGTCAAGATTTGATTGCCATGTCCAATTTATTCAACCTAAACCACAATTACAATCGATTGCCATGCTTGTCGATTATATGTGGTGTATTAGTGTAACTTGTAGTCTGTTGCTTGTTCAACAAAATACGACTTCATCAAAACTTAAATTCCTGTAGCTGTCTTCTGTATTACACTACACAGATGATTTTATTGTTTGATTACTGTAGTTTGTGTTTTTCATTGCAAGATTCTTGACATGTAATTATCATTTTACAGTCAATCATAACTATTGAATCTATACTTTTTTATTAACCCAATTTCTTTTTCTATATCTGTCCGAGGCTTTGGTTGTCCGTAGTCTTGAGACAGGGCTAGTGTTTTTGTTCCCTGGGGCAAAAATATCAGGTCCCGTTTCTCGTTGTGCTCAATCTTTATATATTTAATATATCATTTGATACTTTTTTCTATTCATATTGTGTAATCATACTTTTTAATTGACATAAAATAATTATGTCATTTTACTTGTATGGAGTTTTTTTATTAGCAGATATTCATTACATATTTTTAACATATATATAAATTGAATTTTTTGTGACCTTCGGAGCCGTGAGGCCCGGTACGGTCTCCCGTCAACCCTGCCACCACTGTCTTGACTTGTTGGAGCATTTTCAGTTTCCTTTCCTTTGCTAGAATCTAGTTTACTTAGTACAATGCACTGTTTTAAAAAGCTCGCAACATTGTGCGATATAGTGGTTTTTGAAAGAAAAACGCGACGCTAAAACGCTATTTGGATGAAAAAACGCTAAATTCGCGCTATAGGAACGCTATTTACACTATTTACGCTATAGCGGACGCTATTTACGCTATAGCAGGTGCACTACAAAAAAAAATTTAATTAAATTATTGGAGCTTAAAGAGAATCAAACCCCAAAACTCTTGCAAACAAAGTAAATACTCTGGTATCTCAAGTATAATCATTTTGTGATTATTAGTTACAATTTTTTATATATATTTAGTTAATTTTTATTAGATGTTTTGAATTTAATGCTATATTTATATGTATTTAGGCAAAAAAAAAAAATACACCGCAAAGCGCTATGTAGCAACGCTATTTGCGCTTTTAGCGTTTCTCTCGAAAAAACGCTACTGTAGCGATAATGTTATTTAAAACATTGGTACAATGTGATGTTTTCTTGTTCTGAAAATTACAAGGGTACTCCTTTTCTTTTAGGTTATGCAAGTATATCACTAATGCTAACAACAGCTGGCACTTAGGAACTATTCTTTTGCTGACAAAGCAGTAAATTTCCTATTCTTTTCCCAAAGTAAAGTTGTATATAACTATCAGAAAGATATTTAGGCATCGAGTTTTAGTTAAGGTTGAGACAGGAACTTCCTTAAACATCACGCCCAAATCTTTCAGCTTTGATCTTAGCAACCAACCTCTCGAGCCTGCTAATTCGATTTCCGAGTTTCATATCTCGCTTGCACGGCTCATACCAGCTTGGAATTCTTTTGCATCATAACTTACTTCAGATGACAAAATAGTTTTCTGTTCATTTCCATTTTCATCAACAAATGAATTTGCTTCCATAGGATCCGCCACCATCTCCACATCTTCACGAGTTCCATTAATCTCCTTGTCTTCACCAGCTCCATTAATCTCATTGTCTTAACCAGCTCCATTAATCTCCTACTCTTCACCAGCTCCGTTAATCTCCTTATATTCACCAGCTCTATTAATCTCCAAACCCAAAGGCCGAGCTACATTTATGTTCAAACCCAAAGGCCTATTTTCAGAATTCTATGTGTTCGAACATTTGTGCTCCCTTACAACTCCCTTTTCAACTACATTCTTCTTGTGAACAAGTCTCAATAACTCTCCAATTAATAGGTCATTGAGTGGATCACAGTCTTCTTTATATTTAGTACGTTTCTTAGAGATTTAATTTTCAATTTTCGAGTGAGATTTCTCCACATTGCTCTCAATCTTTTCTTCCTTAGCTGTCACAGTGAGGCCCTACCAAGAAAAGTATCGAAAAGTAACATCCGACTCAAACAGACGAGGAGGTAGATATATATTGTTGTCCCTAATTGGTCTCTTGAAATATTCCCAAGCAGAATCAGGCCTTCCGTTGATTCTAGGGACAATAGTAGGAATATCTTGATCGTACCCAAACTGCATAGCCACAAAATGTGGCAGATATTTCTGGGTATGACCTCCAAATCCAACTAGCTTGTTAGGTCTAATTCACAGAGCAAAAGACTCTATATCCTCGTCCATACCAGTCTCAACATTGACTAAATCTCCATCTGTCCTATAGAACTCGTTGAATCTCCAATTATTTACGACCATACAGTATGGTTGCCATTGGAAATCTTCACCAGCCAAATTGAAGGCCTTGCTTAGATCGTCTGTTTTCAATGTTATTTGCTCTTACCACCTGGAAAATCTTGGCTCTCCAACTTGAATCAGATTAGGGTTGGCCTTAAAAGTTAAAAACCTGATCTCCCAAACCCAAATCTGCACCAATTGAAACGGTGCGCAAATGTTTGTTTTAGAACTAACCCCTTTTCTGTCTGATCCCTTCGAAGGAGATACTAACATATTATTTATCGAACTCAAATCTTAGTAAACCACAGAAAGAACTGCTGGAGCAATAGCCAAACGAGTTACATATAGAACATATCTAGATAAATGTTTTAAATAGTGTTATCGCTAAGATAACGTTTTTTCAGGTGAATTTCGAACTTGGGTCTGTAGGAACATAATGCGCTGTCACAACCATCTGGACTACACACACTTTTATGAAAATTACACAACATATATTAATTATTTAGATCCGCTGTTTTTTTTTCCTAACTCGCTATTTACGTTTTTGGTCCAAAATTTCACGCCTTTTACGCTTTTGGTCTCAATAGCGCAAATTTAGCGCTTTTCCACCCAAATAGCGTTTTAGCGTAGGGAGTTTTTTTCCCAAAAGGACTATGTCGTGAAATGTTGCGCAATATAGCGTACTTTTTAAAACAGTAATCCAAATAGAGACAAGTTTTTTCATTAAAATATAATAAAAGTGAATTAAATACGGTCTTTAGGCTAAAGTACAAGGGTCAGACTGATACCAGGTTTATCTAACAAGACTCTTCCTCTTCTCATCATATAGATTAGATACATACATATATACTGTAATTAACAACAGAGGAATCGTTCTCAAAACAAAAATGGAGGAAACAACGAAAATGATCATGGAGCATAAAGAAGAGATGATGATGATGGATTCCGGGTCAAACTCGACCCGACGACCCGCTCATTTCCTCAAACCAATTCTCTCCTCCTCCAACCTTTCATTTACCACCTTCAACTCTCACCACAAAAACCTTCCTAGCCATGCGGCATTCACTGGATGGAAAAGTCCGCTTTGGAAATGGAACGAATGGGTCGACAAAATTCAACTTTTCCACAAGTCCACCTGGCACGAAACCCGTATCTATCATGCCATCATGGCTTCTAAAAACCAAATTAAACAAGATGTGAATATTGTTCTAGTGCTAGCCGAGAGGTGGTGCGACGGGACAAACACTTTTAATTTTTTGTGGGGAGAGACGAGTATTACGCTCGAAGATGTCATTGTTCTAGGTGGGTATTTGGTTCTTGGTGAATCCATTATATCTCTGTTTGAAGACCGTCATGAAGTGGAGTTTATCCGGATAAACGACAAATTAAACAAGGTAAGAGAAGAAATTAACAAGTCGAAATCTAAAAAAGTTGGTCAAGTGATGTAGATGGATCATTTTATGGGGAGTGGGGGTGAAGTTGAGCACGACACTTTTCTCATTTTCTACCTATCGTGATATGTGTTCCCGACTTCGTGTTCTCGAGAGATGTGGTTGGGAGACATCTTCACAAGATTGCATTTGGGCTTGTCAAAGGGACGAGAGTGACACTTGCTCTGTTGTGCTAGCATATCTTTACCAGGACTTGAGTTCCTTGAAGGAACAAATAGTTGTTTGTAGTGAAGAAAAGGCGATCAATGATAGACTTAATTTATGGTCACAAATGCAGTTAGTTCAGATTTAAACTTGGGAAAGATTTTCTAATATTAGCCCACGGCATAATAATATCGGGGGGAGTGAGTTGAGAATAAGTTGTTGGAAGGATATTGGTATATTATCAGAGAGAGAGAGTGAGATTGGCAATCGACAATGGTGCTAAAGAGTTTGTCAGTAGGCTTTACATTACGTCGGGTAAGTACAATTTCTATCCGGAAAATGAAAATTTGATCTTCACTTTTTCAGGTATGCAAGATGATTATATGTCATTTGCTAAATTTATTAGGGTATCTGAATTGATAGGGCTAGATTGTATACTATCATATTCTCCACATCGTGTCTCAATGCAATTTGGGATGGATCAGGATATCTTTGGGAAAGTGGCTTGCTTCGGCTGTACTTCTGAAATCGTTTGGAAAATTTTCAATAAGATAGTTGGAAATGAGAAATTGTATATACCGCCAAAAACATATGAATCTCCTATTACAAAATGGTACTTGAATTGTTGGAAAGACTCAAAGTTTGTCCAGAAAAATGTTGTTGAATGCATTGATGTGGAGAATATGATTGTATAAAATCGAGCCCTACTAATTCAGATACCCTAATAAATTCAGCAAATGACTTATAATCATCTTGCATACCTGAAAAAGTGGAGATCCATTTTCCATTTTCCGGATAGATACTTCCCGGCGTAGTGTAAGGCCTCCAAACGAACTCCTTAACACTATTGTCGATTGCCAATCTCACCCTCTCGACATCTAATCATGTACCAATATCTTTCCAACGACTCATTCTCAGCTCACCCTCCCCGATAATATTATGTTGTGAGCTAATATTATGAAATCTTTCCCAAACTCAAATCGGAACTAACTGCATTTGTGACCATAGATTAAGTCTATCATTGATCGCCTTTTCGTCACTACAAACAACTATTTGTTCCTTCAAGGAACTCAAGTCCCCGTAAAGATAAACAAGCACAATAGGAGCAAGCACCACTCTCATCCATCTGACAAGCCCAAACACAATCTTATGAAGATGTCTCCCAACCACATTTCTCGAGAACGGGATCATATATTGCAATAGCCAGAGAACAAGAAAGGCCTCATGCTCAACTTAACCCCCACTCCCCATAAATTGATCCATCCACATAACTTGACCAACTTTTTTAGATTTCGACTTGTTCATTTCTTCTCTCACATTATTTAATTTCTCATCTATCCGGATAAACTCCACTTTATGACGGCCTTAATCGGAGATATAACTGGATTCACCAAGAACCGAATACCCACCTAGAACAAAAACATCTTCCAGCTTAACACTCGCCTCTCCCCAAGGAAATATAAAAGTATTCGTCGCGTTACACCACGTCTCGGCTAGCTCTAGAACAATATTCACATCTGATTTAATTTGATTTTTAGAGGCCATGATGGCATGATAGATACGGCTTCGTGCCAGGTGAACCAGTGGAGAGGTTGCATTTTGTCAACCCATTCGTTCCATTTCCGAAGCGGGCTTTTCCATCCAGTAAATGCCATGCGGCGAGGAAGGTTTTGGTGGTGAGAGTTTAAGGTGGTAAAAGGAAGGTTGGAGGAGGAGAGAATTGGGTTGAAGAAATGAGCGGGTAGTCGGGTCAGATTTGACCCGGAATTCATCATCATCATCTCTTCTTTATGCTTCATGATCATTTCTGTTGTTTCTTCCATTTTTTTTTTTAGAACTATTCCTCTATTTTTAATTACACTATATATGTATGTATCTAAATTCTAATGTATATGATGAGAAGAGGAAGAGTCTTGCTAGATACACCCGGTGTCAGTCTGACACTTGCACTTGAGTCTAGGACCGTCTTTAATTCACTTTCATAATATTTTAATGAAAAAACTGTCTCTAGTTGGATATGTTCTTTACTGACATTTTTGAATAGCTGTAGTAATATTGAGTTTATTATGTACAAGATTTATATTTTTCAATACATTAGATTGCAGATTATAAACATCTTCCGTACGGGTCATAATTACTTAAAAAATCATACAGAAAGGAAATTTAAGAAGTTTCTTTCAACTAATGATTTATTTTCACTCTAAATATTTGAATACGTTAACTTCCTGCTAACTACAAAGTATGTTTGTTGCTGAACTTGTTGAAATTTTTCGGTCAAAACATGCAAGTCCGCAACAATAAGGCGTTATCCAAAGTAATTTAAATTTTAAATTTTAAAGATGTATCCGTTATATAAAAAAAAAATATTTCGTATGAGTTGCTTTCGCACCGCATTTGAGGTTAATGAAAGCGTTATACCGTTATTCATTTTTTTTCCTTAGGCTGTGACATAAAGTTTTTATCGAGTCAAGATCTTCCGTCCCTTATAAACATGTCGATTATTTTATAACATATTGAAATAACATTTGCCTTAGTTTCAAGTGCAGTTACGCTTATCAGTTAAACTATAGGTATAATCGGAGTTGTTACTGAATATGGAATCAATAACAAACTATAATTAAATGACACCACAGTTTAATTAAAGAGTTCGACCTAATTCTAATCTACGTTTTCGGGACACTCACCCTGTTTTATATTGATATTTTAAGGAACAATGAATAGAGATGAGTCTTACAATACTAAGCTTCACTCACGTATATGCCTATCTACTCACTTCTAGGTTATGGACTATCAATCTCTCTATTATCTCACACTATGAAGTGTTCTCTCAAAGTGTATAATTCATGAATCTTTCTTACAAAGATTCACGAATTATACCCTTTGAGAGAAAAGTGGTTCAACTTACAAAGATCATAAAAAGTACACTAAACGTATTTTTTTCCATAAATATATCACAGTAAATTATTACAGAGATGAAACTCACGGCAAAGGCAAAAGACTAGGTTTAAAAGCAAACAACTTTGGAGAAATCCATAGCTTATACGTGCAAAGATTCAAACGCTTAGTTGGTCTTGTAAAATATTGAGACAAGCTCTACCCTCAGATCTTGTACCGACTCATCCGAAAATCCAAGGTGGACCAAGTAGGGAAAAAATACGTTTAGTGTACTCTACTACCAGCGGTTAACAATTTAGGTATTCGAGTACTATTTTTAACAACTGAGTTACTAATCTATAGATTTTGTCACAATTGAGGACCCGATGTTAAACAAAATGACGAAATTGCACTAACATTCTCTCACCTATTAGATAATGATCATAATTTTGTCAACGTACTTCGTAAATAGATCCCGAAATTTGAGATATAATGACATTAATTAATTTCCCCATTTTATTCTGTTAGGTTCTTAATTAGACAAAAATTTGTAGCTTAATACAAAAATTGTTAAAAATGGTACTCTAGTACCTAAATTGTAACGATCCGTTCCTCCGACCAGACTGCCACCATCTGCTTCTTACCACCAATATTATCCACTTTGGCCCGATTTTGTCCTCGGGCCGCCCGGCTTTAAAAGGTCTTAGTGATAAGAAGGAAGATACTCCTACCATATAGGCACTACATATCTAGGCGTTGTGGGATATCCCACTTCTCTTTATCACGGTATTTTCCTACAAAAATCCGGGTTCTTACACTCTGACCCCTTCAGACACGACGTCCTCGTCAGGCACGCCATCCTTCTGAGGTTGTCAGTGTCCACATCGGATAGATAGCGGTTCTGATACCAATTGTAATGACCCGGTCCTCTGACCAGACAGCCACCATCTGCTTCTTACCACCAATATTGTCCGTTTTGGCCCGATTTCATACTCGCTTCTCGGGCCGCATGGCTTTAAAAGGACTTGGTGATAAGAAGGAGGATACTCCTACCTTATATACCATATAGATACTATATATCTAGGCGATGTGGGATAGCTCATTTCTCTTTATCACGGTATTTTCCTACAAAAATTTGGATTCTTACATAAATTGTTAAACACTGTCCGTACACTACACTAAACGTATTTTTTCCCACCCAAGTACTTTACATTTTCTCCTTGTGTAAGAACGTTGAACTTCACCCACTCTGTCAAGTCACTTTGTTCTTAGTTATAATTACCATAGGAGTATGTAACAAGAGTATTGTTAAGAAAACAGATTGGATCATAGAAACTCTCAATTAATTTAGGAGTGGGCATAAAACACGTCAACCCAAGGGATCTCGAGTGGTAGGAAAAATATTTGTTGGGTTCGAGTTGGGGGACCCAACCCACCCGAGATATTTTGTTATTGTTTGTTTAAGCACACATGGACGAAACCAAAAAATTTAAAGGGTTACAGACTTTAATTTTTGGTAAATGGGGGTTGAAAAGCTAATATTTGAAGACTTTAATCAATATATATTGTAAAATTGTATTTTTTTTTTTTTTTTTTTTTATCAAAATGAGGGCGGAGGAGGGTGTAACTCCGACTATCTCCACTGTTGGCCCGAGATGGCAAAACCTTAAATTGGGGGTGAATAAGTTTTTAAGCATTTTACACGGAATTGAATTCTAAGCATAATTAACAAGGCAACTAGCTCGATATCTACTTTCAATAATAAATATACGATGATAAACAATAAATAAGTTGAAGCAAACGACACAATCACAAATAAATAAGTTGAGGAAAGTAAAGAGTAAAAGAAGAGAGATTGACACCTCGATATATAGAGGTTTGGCAAACCCGCTAACGTCCTCTTCTTGAAAATAAATTTACCGAGTATTTCACTATAATCTTCTTCCCAACATTACAAATCCTACCGAGCTAATCAATTGATTTGCTAACCCTCTACCCGAGAATACAATCTTGATATAAGTGCAAGAGTATACAAAACCCCAACTTAAAAGCTCCCTCTGAAACCTTGAGTAAACTCGAATGTTTAATCCAGAGCTTTAAGTCACAAATTGACTTTTAAGCGTATATCCAATCCTCTTTCAATTTTGAGCTTATAATTTGTGTTTTACCAATATTGTCAAATACTAGAACCCTCACTGTTTGATTACTTCTAACTAAGCTAATTTGTGATATTTGATGGAGTTTGAGCCAAAGTTATGTTTCAATGGAAGTTAGGATTGATTCTTGATGATTTGGGAGAGAGATGAAGGTGTATATGTAGCCCAAAATAACCATTGGACACCATACGAGCATTTGGATTGGTTATATGTTATATCCAATAGATAAAACCCAATGTTCGAAAAATCTAAAAAGCTGTTTTATGAGTCTGTGTACTGAAGCACTAGTGCTTCAACTTGAAGCACCAGTGCGGCAGTGCTTGCTGGTGGGTTGGAGTTCCTGAAATCTAAAACACCAGTGCTTTAACCATAAAGTACCAGTGCTTGGGCCTCTGGAACTTTCTGTCAGTTTTCAACGTGTGAAGCACCGGTGCTTGCCTTGATAGCACCAGTGCCTGCCTTATATTTTACGAAAATTCGTAACTTACTTGTTCGAACTTCAAATCGACTTTCTCTTGAACCAGTGGCTTCGTTATCGAATGATCCATCATTTTAAGTTCTGAAATATACATTTTCTCTTTTTGTAAAATACCGAACATTATATCATCGAAAAGATAAATTGTAAAATCATTAAAATAGTATGGGTCAACCGAAACCCAACCCATTCACCACCTTTCAAATAATCAATCCAGATCTCTCTAGCTCCGGATTCTAGAAACTCAAAGCATAAAAGACTAGGAGCATTGATCACCAGTATGAAACATTTACATCTTCAAATCAAAATATTCCTGTTAGTAGGGTTCTAAGTCACAATTAACAAGCCCTAAATCATCAAGTACGTGGAACATCGGAAATGACAAAACATGTCTGGACAAAACACCGAAAGACACACGTCGAAGGTTTAAAGTCTTTAAACACGGAAGACATGAAGATTCCGAAATTTTAAGAAAAAGATTTCCATGAAGTTTCAAAACAGATAGCATTTCGCAAGAGAAAATCTCCCACGTTAGAGTGTCAAGAAGTCTAAAACAATAAAAAATCAATTTCATCACCACGTAATATCATGGAATTAATCCACGAAACAAGCCTATGATCTACAAAGATTCACGATGTAGTCTAAATGTATCCATTGGATTAACATTATAAAGTGAGAAGACACAGGTGAGTGAGTGACACACTGAGATAATTTATGAAGTTGGTTTTATTAGCTCCAACATAACTTTGATGAGTAAAAAAGAAACAACAGAATAATTATGAAAGTGGTGAAAATCTACCAAGCCGGATTTAATAGTAACAACGTTACTTTTATTAGGTGGAAAAATATCAAAATCGAGAAATGGAACGTAAATAAAGAGATACTTCCACCTGGTATAGAAAATGCTTGTATGGACCGAGTATTTAGTTGGGAGAAATGAGAGTGTAATGAATATTAGATCATCTGGTAAAGAAATTAGTTTGTCCATTTTCATAAACCCTAGATAATAGGCTAGATTTTTCGACGTTATAGAATATGCATATATATTGGGGGAGAGAGAGAATGAGAGAGTGTATCTCATTCAAGTGTCTTTATATTGTCTCAACGGAATGAAGACATGTGTATTGTCATGTGTTTCACTCTGTTGAGGCAGTATAAACACACTTTAATCAGATACACTGTCTCATTCTTTTTCCCTCTAACTATGTATGCATATTATATATCGGCGGAAATCTCGCCTATTATCTAGGCTTAACGAAAATGGACGGACTAAGTTCTCTACCAGATTATCTAAGATTCGTTATACTCTCGTTTCTCCCAACTGAATACTCGGTCCGTACAAGTATTCTCTCTACCAGGTGTAAATATCTCTTTATTTACGTTCCCTTTCTCAAATTTGATATTTTCCCACCTTATAAAATGCTATTACTACTAAATCCACCTTGGTAGATTTCCCCACTTTCATAATTTTCCTGTTGTTTCTTCTACTGATAAAACGTTGAAACTACTAAAACTAACTTCACAAATTATGTCACTTTGTTACGTGTGTCTTGGCACTTTATAATGTTAATCCAATTGATAAGTTTAGACTACATTGTGGCTCTGCTGTAGATCATAGGTTTAGTTCATGGATTAATTCATATTCCATGGTGTTAAGGAAATTGATGTTTTAGTTTTTTTAGACTATTTGAAACTCTAATTCGGGAGAATTTCTCTTACGAAATGCTATCTGTTTTGAAACTTCATGAAAATATGTTTCTTGAAATTCCTGATTCTGCATGTCTTCCATGTTCAAAGACTTTGCATCTTCGACGTGCGTCTTTCGGTATTTTGTCTGGATTTTTTTTGTCATTTTCGATGTTCCCCGTACATGAGGATTTAGCTTGATAATTGTAAACTATAAAATGTTGATCGACGTCTCGTACCCTACTATTAGGGAGACTTGGATTAGAGGATGTAAGTGTTTCATACTAGTGATCAAAGCTCCTACTCTTTTATGCTTTTGGTTTCTGGAATCTGAAGCTATAGGGAGATTTCCGGAAAAACTAAGTTGACATCATTGGTTAAGGCTTGTATTTCTTTGGGCTACAATTTCATTAATTAATCAGAATGATCCATTAAACAACGCCTAGGGTATATATGGCGCAAGGTGGCGCTTTGAGAGATCCTTCAAGAAGGTATGCATCTCCGTCTCGATATCCTAGGCCGCCACCACAGGATAATACAGCTAGACCACCCGCGGTGGATCCTAATTTCAGACCTTCACCCGAGATGACATTTAGAAGTTCGAATATTGAGTCTAGTTTTCCGAAACGGAGAGAGGGTGATTAGTAATCAGTCAAGTTGTGATGATAGTACTTGATATGTCACATGTTATAGATACCCAAAAAAAAAACTTGTTCGTATTGGGCTCGACACTACCATCTATGTACGAAGACAGTTGATGCAAGTCTCTCTTGCCCTCGTAATTTTATTATTTATTTACACAATAATTGTCACGTCCCGGATTTGGGTAAACCCGAGTAGTGAATATTATTTAAAAGAAAAAGGTTTAAATAACAAAATATGCGGAAGCATTCGACTACACATTAAATAAAAACCAAACGGATCCTTCAGGACATGCCGATAGTCATATTTGAGTCATTATTGGCCTAAGGGTAGCCAACAACGCTCAAATGTGACAATACGAAAAGAAAGCAATTTTAATAAAATGATTTATAGAAATTTCGGCATGACCTTTACGTATCTATTTGTTTCCACAAAAATCAACCTGTTCAACAACATGATATAGATAATTAAAACTCGCCAATCGCGATATTTCTAAAAAATCAATCCAAAGATAAAATGTCACATCCAACCCAGCTAACCATCAAGCTCCATAACATATAGTCAAAATAAATGAGGTACGAATAAAGTATTTGTATGCAAATAACGAACAACTCGCGATAACACTTATTAGGCCAACATGGCTCAACTAAATGAATAATCCAACATGAATAAAAAGTCTAACGTGCACACGATCAAGTGTAATCCGATAACTGAGCCACTAGCAATCACTCTAAGCTTCGTCACGGCTTACGTCGGCACCTGTACGTCGATTGAAAACAAAACGTACAGAAAACAAAGAAAGGAGGTAAGAAAACAATCTCGCTTAAAAAGCGGCGCATGCTACTAAGCACGCACACACAATCCTAACATGGCAACTATATTATCATGATAAATAATGACAAGGCAATTTTTATGGGAAATGTAACCACCTCAGTAACTTACACATTCACAATAAATGAACAAATAAACAAGGTTTAAATAAATAGATTATGATAATAAAAATAAAACTCAACGAAAACCAAGTCGGGATTGCTCACATACGTACCCACCTTTAGAGCCACTGCTCAAGGACCCATAATACAATGGTACCCCCACCCACACGCTGACACTACCGTATGTGACTAGAGATATGGGGCCGGCTTTAAGGGCACTACCCCTATGGTACCGATACACCTAATACTTGCGCAAGTTTCCGGGCTCTCACCGTAAGCCTCCGGGGCTCATCCTTAAATCCACAATGGTACAATGTACCCACCTTTAGAGCCACTGCTCAGGGACCCATCATACAATGGTACCCCACACATTGGTACTACAATCCCAGAAAAAATATATATATATATATATATAAAAGCTCCAAAAGGACAAAAAAAAACAGCAAAGTCCACACACCGAAAATAATACACAACACTGTAATGTTATAGTTAATTAATTATCGAATGTCATTTGAAACACATTATTTTAATCACAATACCACCACATATGCATACACATTGCCACCACCTTCAACACTTCTCAAAGGTTTAATTTATATCTTATTTTCACGAATTATATGTTAAGCATAGTAAATACAAAATCATTAGTTATTATACTACAACTGCACCACCATAATTGCCATAACAACATATATCAATATCCGAACCTAAATTAACATGCAACAAGCAACACATAAATCCCGCTTTTAAAGCGAAATCATATTCTTCCCCCTTACCGAAACAAACGAGAGCTCGTTTGTAAAAACTCCCAAACTCGAACCGTACCACCTAATAAAATCTGGACAGCCTAGCGACAGTCCTTAACAGCCCCTATTATGTAATTAAAATAAGGCACGAATCAATATAAAAGGCTAATTTCGGATTATTAATAAAATCGTAAAAACTGGGTTTTTATAAAAGTGAAAATCGGAGAAGCAGGCTTACACAGGTAGATAGATATCGACGAGTAGATTAAGAAAATGTATTTGATTGCGAAAAACGGACACCCGAAGACCTCGATATCAGCCTCCGAAGCGACCACGAAGAAACCCAAAGAAAAAACACCCAACTACAGTCGCTGGTTTGTCACCGGCAACTCTTCTCTGTCGGCTCTTGCTCTCTCTCTCTCCCTCTCACTCAATATATATGTATATGTGTATTATGTGTATATGTGTATTATGCGTATATGTATATGTACGGCTGTGTATGTAAAGTATGTATATATATATCTATATACTGTATATGTGTATTACCAATTAGGTTTAGTTTTTTATTTTATTAATTCAATTACCACTCAAGTCCATGTAACTATTATTTATTCAATTAACACCCAAACACAATTACGTTATAATAAATTATTTCAAGTTATATTACACACTTACACAAATATTTTTTTGCAACCAAAATAATCACTACACAACGCCCAATAAATATTAATACCACTAATAAAATGGTTAATAGACCATAATAACTACACAAATTTCTGAGTCGTTACATTCTTCCCAACTTAAAAAAAATTTCGTCCCGAAATTTAACACGCACCTGAATCGAAAAACAGGTCTGGATACTTAGCACGAATTTCCGGTTCTCGCTCCCACGTTGCCTCTTCATTTCCAAGGTGGCTCCACAACACTTTCACCAAAGGAATAACACGCCTCCGTAATACCTGTTCACGCCTATCAAGTATACGGACCGGGCGAACCACATAAGAAATATCCTCCTGTACTTGAAGATCAGAAAAATCCAGAATATGTGACGGGTCCGGTTCGTACTTCCGGAGCATCGAAACATGGAACACAGGATGTACATTCGCCAATTTCGGTGGCAACGCTAATTGATAGGCCAGATCACCAATTCTTTCCAAGATAAGGAAAGGTCCAATAAAACGCGGGGACAACTTTCCACGCTTCCCAAAACGCATAATGCCCTTACGAGGCGAAATCTTAAGGAACACATGATCACCCACCTCAAACTCCAAAGGTCGCCTTCTTTTATCCGCATAGCTCTTTTGACGGCTTCTTGCTGTCTCAAGCTTTTGCTTTATCAACAAAATCTTCTCTGTAGTCTCTCGAACCACATCTGGTCCTAACAACGCTGATTCACCGACCTCCGTCCAACACACCAGAGACCTACAAGGTCGCCCATATAAAGCCTCATAAGGAGCCATCTCAATGCTCGAATGATAACTATTATTATAAGCGAACTCAATCAATGACACATGTTTCTCCCAACCCCCACCAAAATCAACTACACACGCCCGAAGCATATCTTCCAGAGTCTGGATAGTCCTCTCCGACTGCCCATCGGTCTAAGGGTGATAAGCCGTACTCAAATCTAGTTTCGTCCCCAACGCCTTCTGAAGACTTTGCCAGAATCGAGACACAAAACGGGGATCACGATCAGAAACAATAGAAACCGGGACACCATGTAAACGAACAATCTCCCGGATATATTGCTCGCATAACTGTTCAACTGTGTCGCTAACACGCATTGGTAGAAAGTGGGCTGATTTGGTCAATCGATCGACAACGACCCACACTGCATCTTTCCCTCTATTAGATCTCGGCAACCCCACTACAAAGTCCATAGTGATACGTTCCCACTTCCACTCCGGTATAGGCAAGGGTTTAAGCAAGCCTCCCGGCTTTTGATGTTCTATCTTCACCTGCTGACAAGTAAGGCATTTACTAACAAAGTCTGCCACGTCCCTTTTCATTCCACTCCAATAAAACTGTCGAGCTAGGTCGTGGTACATCTTTGTGCCACCTGGATGAACTGCCAATCGAGAATGGTGGAATTCTTTCATGACCTCCATGCGCATACTCACAGGTACCAGTAGACGATCCATAAATCTCACTCCCCCATCTGAGCCAATCTTCCATTTGTCGAGTCCCAACTCACTCGAGACTTTAACTCGCAAGTCCCTAGATTCCTCATCCCCTTGTTGGGAATTAATTACCCTCGAGACTAACGACGGTTGCACCTTCACCGAGAACAGCACGGCTGAATTTTCTTCTTCACCCATCTCCAAGTCGAATTCGTTAAGAACATTCAACATACCCCATTCACGAACAGCTATGCATGCCAAAGAACACCTAGTCTTGCGACTCAAGGCGTCCGCCACCATATTTGCTTTACCAGGATAATATTGTAAGTCAAAGTCGTACTGCTCAAGATACTCCATCCACCTCCTTTGTCGTAAGTTTAGGTCACGCTGTGTGAAAATATACTTAAGACTCTTGTGATCCGAAAATACGTTAAATCTCTCCCCAAACAAGTAGTGTCGCCAACACTTCAAAGAAAACACTACTGCAGCCAATTCAAGATCATGAGTGGGATAGTTTTTCTCATGAACTTTTAACTGCCGAGAACCATAAGCCACCACCTTGCCCTCTTGCATTAACACTGCACCAAGGCCTTCCTTCGAGGCATCACAATAGACACTATACTCCACACCTCTCTCTGGAATAATGAGGATAGGAGTAGATGTCAAGCGACGCTTCAATTCCTGAAAAGAAAGATCACATTTCTCGTCCCATTCGAATTTAACACCTTTCTTTGTAAGCCGAGTTAGGGGAGCCGCCAAACGAGAAAAATCTAATACGAACCTTCGATAATAACCCGCTAGTCCCAAGAAGCTTCGGATCTCAAACACACTTTTTGGTTGCCCCCAATCGGTCACTGCCTCAATCTTGGAAGGATCAACCGACACTCCACCCGCAGACACCACGTGGCCAAGAAACTTCACCTCCGTCATCCAGAACTCACACTTGGAAAACTTAGCATAAAGCTTATGCTCTCGCAAAAGATTAAGAACAATACGGAGATGCTCGTTGTGTTCTTCCTCAGATAAAGAGTACACCAGAATGTCGTCAACAAACACCACGACAAACTTATCCAGAAAGGCTCTAAAGACTCGGTTCATCAAGTCCATAAATGCAGCTGGTGCATTCGTTAACCCGAATGGCATCACTAGAAACTCATAATGACCATACCGAGTACGAAATGCTGTCTTAGGAATATCAACTTCACGAACACGAAGTTGATGATATCCAGAACGGAGATCAATCTTAGAAAAACACTTTGATCCTTTCAGCTGATCAAAGAGGTCATCGATTCTCGGTAGTGGGTACTTATTCTTTATAGTCACCCGATTCAGCTTACGATAATCGATGCACATACGCATACTACCATCCTTCTTTTGCACAAATAACGTTGGCGCACCCCACGGAGATACACTAGGACGTATAAAGCCCTTACCTAACAGATCATCCAACTGTTCTTTTAACTCTTTTAGCTCAGCTGGTGCTAAACGATAAGGAGCCATAGCAATCGGAGCCGTACCAGGTGCTAAATCGATGGAAAACTCCACCTCACGTTGAGGAGGAAGCTCGGTAAGATCATTAGGGAAAACCTCGGGATACTCACAGACTACAGATGGTAGCTCGACATCTGTAGTCACTTCCTCACTAACAGACAAACTAGCCAGTAAACAACTCAAGTCATCAACAACGTTCCACGATGGTGAAAAACGGATACACCGGTCCCCAGAAAATATAATACGATAACCAGAAGAATTAATAAAAGATAAACGTCTACGCTCACAATCAATAATGGCCTGGAAGAAGGATAACCAGTCCATACCAAGAATAACATCGAAGCCAGTCATATCTAGAGCAAGAAAATCGAACACAAAAGGATGTTCGGAAATATAAAGTACACAATCTCGACATATGCGATTAAGCGGCACACTACCATGAATAGGAGTTTCAACTAAAATAGCAGGATCCTGAATGCTGAATACTAAACCGATAGATAATGCAAAATGAGAAGAAATAAAAGAACGAGAAGCACCAGTATCAAATAAGACGTTAGCCCAAGAAGAGCTAACAAGTAAAGTACCTCGAATAACAGATGGTTCACCCCTATCAGTCTTAACCTGAGGGAGGGCAAACACGCGAGCATGGGAAGCATGTGAAGGCTGAGCAGACCGAGACTGCTGATAATTACCACGACCAGAACCTTGAAAGCTACCGCGAGTAGGTTTCGAGCCTTGAGACACAGGAGCCCTAGAACCAGAAGAATAAGAAGGTGTAGTACGAGTAGGAGCCTGATAAGAATTAGCACCAGTCTTTCCCGACCTGCACTGGTCCTGAAGATGTCCCAAACCCCCACACTTGTGACACCTAGCCATAGTACAATCTCGAACCCTATGATCCGGAGATCCACAAGAATAGCAACCGAAATTTGTTTGGGGCGCAGAAGCAGCATAACCTGTACCCGAATAATTCCTAGGTTGAGTGTATCCCTGAGAACTAGAATAAAAATCTCTTGGCCTCTTACGGTCACCACTGGAATTACCACTATTCCTATTATTACCCATGGGCTGTCTATGATTACCCAGAGAATGACCTGTAGAAAAATTTGATGTCGACTGCTTAGAACTAATAATACGCTTGTCCACTTCGTCGTTTTTCTCAGCCGCCATCGCACGTAAGACCAATTTGTCGAACTTCTTACACATAAATGTCGCCACCCTACTCTTTATCCTCAGTCGTAAACCCTGCTCAAAACGTCGACAGCGGAGTTCCTCTGTTATAACCAACTCTGGATAATACTTTGATAACCTCAAAAAGTCAAGTTGATACTGACGCACCGAATTGTTGCCCTGAATCAGGTTCAGAAATTCCATTTGCTTGTCATCACGCAACGGCTGAGGAAAATACTCTTTCAGAAATATATCTCTGAAATCCTTCCAACTCATAACCCCAACGTCCCCCAACTCCTTCGCACTCTTCCACCACTGACTAGCCTCACCCCGCAAATAACGAGTCGCACAAGCAATTCTCAAGTCATTATCGGTCATAAGAAGAGCCTCAAATATATTCTCTACCTCTTCCAGCCAAGTTTCCGCAACTTCAGGGTCTGCACCTCCCTTAAAGATCGGGGGTTCCATACGTTGGAAGTGTGTTTGGGCCGCTGACGCCCTCGTCTCCCCGCCCCTAAGTCCATTCTGAGCACCTTGCCCCATGCGATTCATCGTCTCTGCCATAACTCTCATGAACTGTGTAACTGTCGGATCATTTGTATCCGCATTTCTGTTGCCGTCCTCATCCACATTATGAACAATCGGAGGAGTCTCCTCCGGTGGAGCTTCCCCTGGAACATCTTCGGGAGGAATCTCACCATTGGTCCCACCTTGATTACTACCCGGCACACGATTACTGATTCGTTCAGGCCCCTCTTTCTGAGCAGGATTTCGACCACGTCTGGGGGTACGAGTACGAGTAGGCGTTGGACCTCGACTCTTACCGCCCGTATCGCTATTTGGCTTTCGCTTAGGAGCCATTGATACCTACAACCAACCAATCCAAATAGGGACTTAATATTAAGAAATTGTCACACTAAAACATAAAAACACTATCTACCACAGGGTTATCAAACATGTTAAACATCACAGGTCACTCAAATAAACTTAGAACGAAAATATCACAAAGAGGGCATGCATATCCAAAATTAACACTTTTCATGAAGGAATGCATCACTATCTTATTCTTCTACCACCCGTGTGTGCCTATCCTACCCAACAAGCCACCAGGTACTCGGAACCCGGTTAGCTCTGATACCAAGCTGTCACGCCCCGGATTTGGGTAAACCCGAGTAGTGAATATTATTTAAAAGAAAAAGGTTTAAATAACAAAATATGCGGAAGCATTCGACCACACACTAAATAAAAACCAAACGGATCCTTCAGGACATGCCGATAGTCATATTTGAGTCATTATTGGCCTAAGGGTAGCCAACAACGCTCAAATGTGACAATACGAAAAGAAAGCAATTTTAATAAAATGATTTATAGAAATTTCGGCATGACCTTTACGTATCTATTTGTTTCCACAAAAATCAACCTGTTCAACAACATGATATAGATAATTAAAACTCGCCAATCGCGATATTTCTAAAAAATCAATCCAAAGATAAAATGTCACATCCAACCCAGCTAACCATCAAGCTCCATAACATATAGTCAAAATAAATGAGGTACGAATAAAGTATTTGTATGCAAATAACGAACAACTCGCGATAACACTTATTAGGCCAACATGGCTCAACTAAATGAATAATCCAACATGAATAAAAAGTCTAACGTGCACACGATCAAGTGTAATCCGATAACTGAGCCACTAGCAATCACTCTAAGCTTCGTCACGGCTTACGTCGGCACCTGTACGTCGATTGAAAACAAAACGTACAGAAAACAAAGAAAGGAGGTAAGAAAACAATCTCGCTTAAAAAGCGGCGCATGCTACTAAGCACGCACACACAATCCTAACATGGCAACTATATTATCATGATAAATAATGACAAGGCAATTTTTATGGGAAATGTAACCACCTCAGTAACTTACACATTCACAATAAATGAACAAATAAACAAGGTTTAAATAAATAGATTATGATAATAAAAATAAAACTCAACGAAAACCAAGTCGGGATTGCTCACATACGTACCCACCTTTAGAGCCACTGCTCAAGGACCCATAATACAATGGTACCCCCACCCACACGCTGACACTACCGTATGTGACTAGAGATATGGGGCCGGCTTTAAGGGCACTACCCCTATGGTACCGATACACCTAATACTTGCGCAAGTTTCCGGGCTCTCACCGTAAGCCTCCGGGGCTCATCCTTAAATCCACAATGGTACAATGTACCCACCTTTAGAGCCACTGCTCAGGGACCCATCATACAATGGTACCCCACACATTGGTACTACAATCCCAGAAAAAATATATATATATATATATAAAAGCTCCAAAAGGACAAAAAAAAACAGCAAAGTCCACACACCGAAAATAATACACAACACTGTAATGTTATAGTTAATTAATTATCGAATGTCATTTGAAACACATTATTTTAATCACAATACCACCACATATGTATACACATTGCCACCACCTTCAACACTTCTCAAAGGTTTAATTTATATCTTATTTTCACGAATTATATGTTAAGCATAGTAAATACAAAATCATTAGTTATTATACTACAACTGCACCACCATAATTGCCATAACAACATATATCAATATCCGAACCTAAATTAACATGCAACAAGCAACACATAAATCCCGCTTTTAAAGCGAAATCATATTCTTCCCCCTTACCGAAACAAACGAGAGCTCGTTTGTAAAAACTCCCAAACTCGAACCGTACCACCTAATAAAATCTGGACAGCCTAGCGACAGTCCTTAACAGCCCCTATTATGTAATTAAAATAAGGCACGAATCAATATAAAAGGCTAATTTCGGATTATTAATAAAATCGTAAAAACTGGGTTTTTATAAAAGTGAAAATCGGAGAAGCAGGCTTACACAGGTAGATAGATATCGACGAGTAGATTAAGAAAATGTATTTGATTGCGAAAAACGGACACCCGAAGACCTCGATATCAGCCTCCGAAGCGACCACGAAGAAACCCAAAGAAAAAACACCCAACTACAGTCGCTGGTTTGTCACCGGCAACTCTTCTCTGTCGGCTCTTGCTCTCTCTCTCTCCCTCTCACTCAATATATATGTATATGTGTATTATGTGTATATGTGTATTATGCGTATATGTATATGTACGGCTGTGTATGTAAAGTATGTATATATATATATCTATATACTGTATATGTGTATTACCAATTAGGTTTAGTTTTTTTTTTTATTAATTCAATTACCACTCAAGTCCATGTAACTATTATTTATTCAATTAACACCCAAACACAATTACGTTATAATAAATTATTTCAAGTTATATTACACACTTACACAAATATTTTTTTGCAACCAAAATAATCACTACACAACGCCCAATAAATATTAATACCACTAATAAAATGGTTAATAGACCATAATAACTACACAAATTTCTGAGTCGTTACAATAATTCATCCATTTCATATTCCTGTTTTATCGTTGTCGGAATCAATTTTTTCTTACCTGTCTTTTAACGTTTCAAATTAGCTAATAATGAGCAGTTTTATAGGAATTAATTGGTTGTCATACACTTATACGGAAACTGAAAACATACTCCTTTTCTAGATCAACAACAGCATTGAACAGAAATGTTAAACGTTCCTTTTCACTATCAACGTGGAAAAGGGATTTAGGAATTTAGGTCTAATTGCTTTCTTTCTTTCTTTTTTGTGTACTTTGGTGTCTAGAATACTTTTCGAAATCCTTACAGTGAATTACCCACATTTTCGAATCTTGCCAGCTGCTTGAAGATTGGTTATGTCTCGAGGCCTCTTTTGCATCATTACCAGATCTTCTGAATGTGCCAACTCACCTGGAAGTTATGATTTTTACGGAGGTAAGTTAATGAAAGTATAATTTTTTATGAGCATTTTTTCGCCTGAATGATATTTATTCGCTTTATTAAATATCGGTTCGTTAATTGCCAGGGCTTTATCGCGTCGGAATGGGAGAACACTAGTCTTGTAAGGTTCACAAGTGTACGTTCTTGTTTGCCATTGTATCTTAAAGAAGTCGAATTCATAGAATTCACAATGCATGCAAGAGTCTCGATTCAGGTTAGAAGGCAAGTATGTTTGAGTATTTTTTAAGAAATTGCCAATTTCTGGAGAAGTTGAAAATTCAATTCTATAAGTGTCGGATAGAAGAGGATGAGTTTACCGGGAAGTTGTTGACTTTCTCAAAATACTCGAGGACTCTCAGATCTTGATCGACTCCAACTATGCGACAAAAGAACGAAAGTCATTTTTGTCGTGTGAATTTGTATTTTTTTTTTTGTTTCTCAAAAAAAAAAGAACAACAAATGGTAAGCTTGATACTCCTTTGTTTTTTTTGTTTTTTTATCTTAATCACTCCTTTGTTTTCATAACATTTCATACTCCGTTGTTCTTGCATTCTTGTTGCCTTAGGGGGTTAAATTTTATCAGCAATATAAATTATTTCAATTCTTGTAACTTGCAACCGAGGCAACAACTGACTATGCTGGACATAATATGGAAAGATTCGGTCAAAGAGATTTTATGATGCAAAAAATGTGATGACCAAGTAAAAAGAAATCTGCAGCAATTTTGGAAAGAATAAACAAAGAAAGAGATCTTTTACTAATTGGATTGAATACTAGAAGATATTCAAAGAAAAGACTTGTCAATCAAGTAAATATCAAGAAAGTAAATACTTCTTAGTTAGTCATGAATTAGGGGGTCTTTGTAAGGGCATAAATAAAGCCATTTAGACTCATTATTTCGTGGCTTTCTACCCCATAGAGTATACACCAAAGAGAGCGAAAGAAACCCACGAAATTATTGAGAAAAAAAATATTTTTAAGAGAAAAAAACATGACCGGATGTCATGGTGAGATTGATAGTTAATTAGGTAGGAGCGAGAGTTTGATATGATTATACTAGTGAGGGATTCCGTAGGTATTGTAAGACTAAAGTCGACGATCGTAGGTTTTTCAATATCAATAAATACTAGGTGAGTGCCTCGAATACGTAGACTTTGTGAAGTTGAACTTCGATAAAAAATGCAACTACGTTATTTACTTTTCTGTCAGTTACATACTCAGTTGCAACCGATACTGCAACCGACTGCAACTAAAACGCGTAATTGCATTCGGAACTTAGGCAAACGAAATTTCATTTCGTAAACAAGACGTCTTATGGTCATCATCGAAAGTGTAGTTTCTTCATCTCGGTCAAAAAATTATCAATAGGGGGTCTTACTCCGCTAGCTGATTTTTTCGGAAAACTCGTCTTCGTCCACTAGCTGGTTTTTCTATTTATTCTGGTGTGGATGGCAGGCAGGCCTATATTTCTTGGTTTTAGTAAGATTCCTTACAAGCTTTGTTTCTATCTATTATTATCTAAATTAATAAAGTTATTAATGACTGGACGAAACCAAGAAATAACCCCTTACGTGCGAAATTATAGAAGATAAGATCAAACAATTCCATCGAATTTAGTATGACTGTATATGTAATAGTATCAATGAACCCGATTATTACAATTGCTCAGGATACCCTATTTTAGGTTCTAGGGTATATTTCTTAGTTTAAGATCCTTTCACTAATTACTGGAATCAAATAATTCGTAAATCTGTTCCGTCCAAAACGGGAATGGGCTAGGGTTATGAACTTATAATCTAAAATCTGATGATCGAGTCGATTCCATGATTATAAGTTCATTCCATACCAGACCAGACCGAAATAGGGGATATACATTCTCATTATGAGAAGGGGTTATTCGAGCGTATCTAAATAGATACTATGTTTACATATGAATCCTTACATTCCATTTAGGATTAGGAAGAGACGTAATCGGACTTTCTTTTTACATATGATCTCTCCTTATTTGGGACCCTATTCACCTCTTTGCGCTTATAGTGAATCGAGAAATAGGTTTGATTGTCCATCTTTTTTATATATTTGATATTTGATATATAAGCTTATATTAAAGCATATAACATTTCTTAGATTCGACTGTTTTTTCTGTTACTTGAGAACTCCACATTCCAAAACAAAAGTACTATACTACAAAAATTTCACTAAGAAAACAGTCCCCAGTTATCCACTTCCATATTTCTTTTCTCACCATGATTAACAAGAACTTAGAAATAAGTACGTATTATAATTCGAAATCAGTCGATTAAATTCTAATGACTATGATAATATACTGATATCTATGTTTTTTCTTATTTAGAAGTGGCAAGGATTCATCATGGCTACAAGCTTTGCAGAATTGCCTCTCCAAGCCTCTCGATATATTGGAGATACTGAAGTTGGACAGTATTAATTTGGAAGTTGATGAGTATGAAGTTTAAGCTCTTCAACAAGGATTAAAATACTTACTTTCCCCTTTCCTAAATTTTCAAGTACGGACAACATAAAATGGACAAAACATTTCCAGACAAAACACCAAAATACACATGTCGAAGGTGTAAAGTCTTTAGACACGTAAGACATGCAGAATCCGTAATTTCAAGAAAAAGATTTCCATGAAGTTTCAAAACAAATAGCACCACGGAATATCAATCTCCCGAGTTATAGTTTCAAGTAGTCTAAAAAACCAAAAACATCAATTTCCTTAACACCACGGAATATCGTGGAATTAATCGACGAACCAAACCTATGATCTACAGTAGAGCCACAATGTAGTATAATTATGGGGTTCACAGTCTTCCGTGTTTAAAGACTTTACACCTTCGACGTGTGCCTTTTAGTGTTTTGTCTGGAAATGAGCCTACTATTCAGGTTTCGGTTTCTTTCAATTGTCGATATTTTACCAACAAATTGGGATTGAATATTTTACCAACAAGGTCTTTTGAGCTTTCTCTATGCAGTACACTACTCGGTTTGTGAAGAAGTACGAGGTGCTCACACTCGGAGAAAGAGACACCGCCATGTGGTATAGGCTCTGCTCTCCCAAGTGCATTAGACACTTCGATGATTACGAGTTGAGTTATTGTCAGGGATCCATTTACTTCATTTTTGATCTAGGCTTTGTCTTAAAAATTGTCCAATTCAGTTTGAGCAGCGAGACATCCCATTAAGTTGTTTGCCAAAACATAAGCCCTAATTTGAAGAATAAATTTGTCAGTCTCTTCGATGGCGATGATGAGAGATCCGTACTTTTGGCAGTTGGAAAGGAAACTATAGTTGGTTTCTAAGAATTGAGTGCTGATGATGTTGCACTACCCCGTCCCGTTTTCAAGCTTCAAAGTTGGAACAAAGTGACTAGCACAGAGTGGGTGAACTTCAACGTTCTCACCCAAGTAGATAATGGAAACTACATGGTCCACCTTGGATTTTCGGATGAGTGGGTACCAGATCTTAGGTTAGAGCTTATAGCTCAATATTGTACAAGACCAGCTATGCGTTTAAATTTTTGCATGTATAAGCTATAGATCGCTCCAAAGTCATTTGCTTTTAAACCTAGACTTTTGCATTTGGCGTGAATTTCATCTCTGCCTTCTCTATAATAATATAATGTGATATATTTATGATCTTTGTAGGTTGAATTTCATTTTTCAGATAAATACATTTTCAAAATAATAATAATAATAATAATAATAATAATAATAATAATAATAATAATACTGGTGGTTAATTCTCTTAGTCTTTTATGCTTTGAGTTTCTGGAATTCGGAGCTAGGGAGATTTCTAGAAAAAGTAAGTTGACATCATTGGTTAAGGCTCGTATAATTCTTTGGGCTACAATTTCATTTATTCCAGTGTAATAAAGAAGCTTGTTCGTGTTGTGTCTCATGCTCAACATGTCCATTTATGCACGAAGACAGTTGAGGCAAGTGTCTTTCTTGCCCTAGTAATTTTCTTATTCATTTACATGATTATTCATCTGTTTCATTTTCTTGTTTTATCGTTGTCGGAGTCAACATTTATTTACTTTTCTGCCTTTTAACGTTTCAAATTAGCTACTGATGAGCAGTTTTATAGTAATTAATTGATTGTCCACATATTTGGAAAACTGGAAAAATAGTCATTTTTTGGATCAATAAAAACATTGAACAAAAATGCTAAACGTTCCTTTTCACTGTCAACGTGGAAACAAGGATTTAAGAATTTAGGTCTAATTGCTTTCTTTCTTTCTTTTTTGTGTACTTTGGTGTGTAGAATACTTTTTGAAATCATTATAGTGAATTACCCACATTCTCCAATCTTACCTGCTTAAAGATTGGTTACGTCTCGAGGGCCGCTTTTTCATCATTACCAAATCTTGTGAATAGGTCAACTCACCTGGAAGCTATCATTTTTACGAAGGTGAGTTAATGAAAGTCTATTTTTTTAAGAGCAGTTTGTCGCCTGAATGATATTTATTCGCTTTATTTAATATCGGTTTGTTCATTTCCAGGGTTTTATCCGTCGGAATGGGAGAACACTCATGTGATTAGCTTTGCAAGTGTACCTTCTTCATTTGTGTCATTGTATCTTAAGGAAGTTGAATTCAGAGAATTCGCAATGCAAGACTCCGGATTCAAGTTAGAAGGCAAGTATGTTGAGCATTTTTTAAGAAATTGCCAATTTCTGGAGAAGTTGAAAATTTTGTTCTATAAGAGTCGGATAGAAGAGAATGAGTTTACCAATTACCAAGAAGTTGCTATTTAGCTGAATGATCCCAACTGAAACAAATTGTAAGTCAAATTGCTTGGTTGTTATCCATTCACATAAAAATGATGCTTCTGGAACAATGGGTTAGCTAGCATTTAATTCTACTTTTAAATATCTTTGTTTTCTTTTAATTTTTTTTAATTTAATGGTGGGAAAAAACCCACATTTTTATTTTATTAATTTATGAAAAAATTAAAATGCGGGAAAAAACCCCCACAAAGTGATTGGGCCAAAAGTGCTCCAATCAGGGAAAAAGGTATCAAAATTAGATCAGATAAAACTTTGCAAACCAAAATAAAGGAACTCGAAATTAAAAGGACTTGAAACGTAATTAAGCTAAACTTTCTCCATTAAATCCACGCGTCACCTCTCCCCCTTCTCATTTCAGAAAATAGACCGACAGCCTTTCTCTCTCTTCCAACCTTCCCAACAATGGCGATTACAACAAATTCATCGAAGATTTGGAGTACGATCTCTATCAAACTTCAGAATACTTACCAACCTCCTAGGATATTGTTAGGACCAGATTTCTGGTCTAAATATTGTTTATTGTCTATTGGTTTTCACTAAATAAATCCTAACTGTTGTTAAGAACTAAGACAGAATTGACAGGTTTCAAGTACCAGTTGCAACCTCAGTTGCAACCTACTAAGTCAGTAGTGACAGGTTTCAAGTACCAGTTGCAACCTCAGTTGCAACCTACTAAGTCATTAGTGACAGGTTTCAAGTACTAGTTGCAACCTCAGTTGCAACCACTAGTTCCAACCTGCTGGTAAGCAGAATTCTGTCTCGTTCTACAAATCTGCATTGCTGTCATTTATTGATTATTAATTGTTCTATAGCATGCAGGATATGTTCTCATATGATTCTAAAAGGTTAATATGCGTTTATTGAGAATATCAAAGTGGTAAGGAAAGATTTCTTAAAAGATATAAAGAGATTGGTTATGTTTTCTTTACATTTATAATTCTATATCTCTATTCTTATAATAATCTTTATCACATGTTTCAATATTTGTTCCTTATCAATTCAGAATGATATGTTTAAATATTGAATAAAATTAGGAGTTAATGTTTTACATGAATACTTAAAAGATATCTTTCCAAGATATGATCTTTTTATATGTTTCCTAGTTATAGGAAAATACTAACTCCTTCAATCAAGCTGGTTATTAAACAGGTATCAACCAATGATGATTGGAGTCAATCAATGCTGAAGTATCACGCAATGCATGGGAAGATTGAAGCCAATCAATAAAGTCAAAAACAATCAAAAGATATTGAAGAATAGAAGATTGTTTTTACTTGCTTATATACTTGATAACTTAGCTTGTAAATGTGTGTGTTCTAAATTATAAAGAACTTATTTTCTAGAGAGAATACACGTGAGCTTTAAAAAGAAAAACAATGGTGGGATGCCATTGATTTATAAGTGATAGTTATAGAGTAGGAGCAATATAGAGATAGGCAGAAAAACCTAGAGGGAGTCTAAGTGTTTTTCGTTAAGACTTGAGTCCTATATTGTAATCTTTTTATAATATCATAATCTGGGTAAGTGCCCCGGAGACGTAGCCTAGTTAGGTGAACTCCGTTGTTAAATGTGCGTGTGATTTCATTTACGTACATTTAACTTTTTACAGTTCTGTCCATTTATACACTGGGTTCTAACTGTGGTTGCAACCTCACTTAGAACCTAACTGCAAAACTGCAACTAGAACAGCGGATAGGAATTTCAATTGGTATCAGAGCTTCACACTAGATCTTACTTAGTGTGGATCCTGTGTTCTAGTAACAATGGACTTAATGAGGGAAGGAAACCCTTTCAACAAACCTCCATTGCTTGAAGGAGGAGTAAACTATGGAGTATGGAAAATCAGAATGAGGTCTTTCATCAAACAGCAGAATGAACATGCATGGAAAACTGTTATGTATGGATGGGAGGCTCCAACTACCATTGATAGTGAAGGAGAACTGGTTCTTATACCTGAAGACAGATGGTCTGCTGAAGAAGACAGAAAATCAAGTGCCAACTCAACAGCCATAAACTTGATTTTTGCTGGTGTAACCCTCAGTGTATTCAGGTATATCTCTCATTGTGAAACAGCTAAAGAAGCATGGGATATTTTGCAAGTTACTTTTGAAGGAACCATTAAAGTAAAAGCTTTCAAACTTCAACAGTTAACTACCCAATTTGAAAACTTAAGAATGGAGGAAGATGAAAACATTGAACAATTTAATGGTAGAATCTGCCACATTGCTCATCAAGCTGGAACCTTAGGTGAAAAATACAGTGATGCTAAACTTGTTAAGAAAACTCTTAGGTCACTCCCAGAAAGGTTTGAAATTAAGGTTACACCTATTGAAGAATCAACAGACTTAGATAATCTTAAACTTGAAGAACTCATAGGAAATCTAAGTACTCATGAGCTAAAATTCTTCAAACATAAAAGACCAGAAAAGGGAATAGCATTTCAAGCTAAGAAATCTGAATCTAATGTCTGTGATAAAATGAGTGATGAAGAACAACTAGCTTTCTTTGCAAAAAAGGTTTACAAGAAGTTTTATAAGAAAAAGGAGGATGATACTGGTTCATCTAAAAACTTTCAGAAAAGGGATAACCAGTTTAAGACAGAGTCTAGGTTCAACAATAACTCTACAGGAAAGTGGAATTCCAAAGAGAAGGATAACAAAGAATACAAGCCTAAAGAGATTCAGTGTAGAGAATGTAGAGGTTTTGGTCATATTCAGGCTGAGTGTGCAAACACTTTAAAAAGAAACAAAAATGCTTATATAACCACTCATAGTGATAGTGATTCTGAGAGCAACAGTGATGAAGAAGTTGATTCTAATTTTGTTAATTTTATGGGAATAATCACTGAAAAAGAACCTACTTATGAAAGTGACTGTGAGCAGGTTTCAACCATAGTTACAACTGCTCTTGAAACCTATAGCAGTGATGAGGAAGAACCTTCTAATGAAAACATTACTAAGCAATACCTTGTTCTTTATGAAAAGTATAAATGTCTGAGTAAGCAAACCTTGATCATAAGCAAACTTAATGTTAATCTAAAGGATGAGGTTAAAAGTCTTACTGAGAAGCTTAAACTACAACTGGCTGAACTGACTGAAACTAAAAAGATAATAAAACTGCTGAATGTTTCTGCTTCAGATAAATTAGATGACATGCTGTCATATTCTAGAGGTTCCAAAGATATCAGTGGTCTAGGTTACTATGGAGGTAAATGTACAGGAAAATCCACTTTTATTGAAGCTGTTGCTAAAGCTAAAGCTAATGATTTTGACAATAAGGTTAGAAGCTCAGTTGCAACCAGATTTGCAACCAGGAATAAAACTCAGGTTTTTCTAAAGAAGGTTGGAAGCTCAGTTACAACCAAAGTTGCAACCATAAATAAACTGAATAGCTTTAGGGATAAAAATAACTTTAGGGTGAAGCTGTGTAATATCTGTAAAAAACCTGGTCATTCTAAAATCCAGTGTTATTTAAAAAGAAACAGAAAGTATATTTCCCAGAAAACCTGGTTGGCTTCTGTCAATAAAAATTTGAAATGGGTTTGGAAAGTAAAAGAAAAAGCCTCCTTAATTGCTAACAACAAAGCTGTTATTAATTCTTTGAATGCTGTTACTTCTAATGATTGGTATTTTGACAGTGGTTGCTCCAAGCACATGACATGTACTGCAAGTCTCCTAAAAAATGTCACCATTCTTATAGGTAACACTGTTGTGTTTGGAGGTGGAGATACAGGAAAAATTGTTGGTAAAGGTACCTTAAACAAACCTGGAATGCCCAGTATTGAGGATGTTTTTCTTGTAGATGGTCTAAAAGCTAATCTTATTAGTATCAGTCAACTCTGTGATAATAAAATGACTGTTAAATTTGACAAAGAAAGGTGTCTAGTTACTAATCTTAACAATGATTTAATCATGACTGGAGTTAGATCAACCAGCAGCTGCTATGTGTTTGAAAAAGCTGAAGAAGAATTGCCTCAAAGTAGGTGTAATCAAGCCATTACTAATAATGTAGATATTTGGCACAAAAGGCTTGGGCATGTGAATTACAAAACTTTAGATAAGTTTGTTAAAAAGGAATTGATAAGAGGAATTCCTAAACTTAGTGCTAAAACTCAAAGTGTCTGTGGTGATTGTGCTATAGGCAAACAAACCAAAAGTATTCACAAAAGTACTAGTCAAATCTACACTAAGAGAGTCTTAGAACTTCTACATATTGACTTGATGGGTCCTATGCAAACTGCTAGTATAGGTGGTAAGAAGTATATTTTGGTAGTTGTAGATGATTTCTCTAGATACTCTTGGGTAGTGTTCTTAAAGGATAAGTCTGAAACTTTTGAACTGTTCAAAACTTTGTGCTTAAAACTACAACTTGAAAAGGGTTCCACTAGTGGTAATATTACTAGGATTAGAAGTGATCATGGAACTGAATTTGAAAACATCAAGTTTAGAGAATTCTGCAACTCCTTAGGTATAAGTCATGAGTTCTCTGCTCTTAAGACTCCACAGCAAAATGGCATAGTTGAAAGGAAAAATAGAACCATTCAGGAAATGGCTAGAGTAATGCTTAACTCTAAGAAACTTGCCAACAGATTTTGGGCTGAAGCTGTTAATACTGCCTATCATATAGTTAATAGAGTTTATATTACTAAAGGTACTTCCATGACAGCTTATGAAATATGGAAAGGTAGAAAACCAAATGTTAAGTATTTTCAAGTCTTTGGATGTGTTTGCTACATTCTCAGAGATAGAGAGCATCTTGGTAAATTTGACTCTAAAAGTGATAAAGGGATTTTTCTTGGTTATGCTCAGAATAGTAGAGCATTTAGAGTCTTCAATCAAAGAACAAACTGTGTTATGGAATCTTATAATGTGTTATTTGATGACCTAAAAACTGTTGATGAGATTACAGGTGATGATGAACAGCCTGAGATTGCGGAAAAAGAGAAAGAAGAAACTCAACAAACAGGAAGTCCCAGAGTGGTTGGAAGTCCAGTTGCAACTGAGGTTACAACTGAGGTTGGAACTGAGGTTGGAACCACAGTTGAAACCCAGAATGCTGCTGAGTCTGAAGAAGAAGAAGAAAGTTCTCATGTTCAGTCAACTAGCAGGCCTCGCTATGTAAGGACTCAGAAAAATCATTCTCTTGACAATGTCATAGGAGAAGTAGCTTCAGGTATGAAAACCAGAGGTAAAAGAAATAATGTTGTTCACTTTGCTTGTTATATTTCTCAGTTAGAACCTAAGAATATAAAAGAAGCTCTAGAAGATAGTGAATGGATTTTAGCTATGCAGGATGAATTGTCTCAATTTGAGAGAAATGATGTATGGACTTTAGTAACCAGACCTTCTAATAAAAATGTTATAGGGACTAAATGGATTTTTAGAAATAAAAGTGATGAGGATGGAGTGATTATCAGGAATAAAGCTAGGTTGGTAGCTCAGGGTTATACACAAATTGAGGGAATTGACTTTGATGAAACTTTTGCCCCTGTAGCTAGAATTGAATCCATTAGAATGCTATTATCTCTTGCATGTCTGTATGATTTTAAACTGTTTCAACTTGACATAAAGAGTGCTTTTCTTAATGGTGTGATTAATGAAGAGGTTTATGTCTGTCAACCTAAGGGATTTGAAGATCCTAACTTTCCTGAACATGTTTATTTGCTGAAAAAGGCCTTGTATGGTCTTAAGCAAGCTCCTAGAGCCTGGTATGACAGATTAACCAAGTTTTTGCTTGAAAAAGGTTTTAACAGAGGGGGAGTTGATAAAACTCTATTTACAAAGAAAACTACAAAAGATATAATAGTTGCTCAAATATATGTTGATGACATTGTTTTTGGCTCAACTTCTAATAAAAGGATAGAAGAATTCATTTCTGATATGAAGAATGAATTTGAAATGAGTGGTGGAGGTGAATTGACTTACTTTCTAGGATTGCAAGTTAAACATAATGAGAAAGGGATTTTTCTATGTCAGAGTAAGTATGCAGACAATCTTGTTAAGAAGTTTGGTCTAAGTGAGAGTAAAGAAAAGAGAACTCCTATGAGTACTACCCTTAAACTGTCTAAAAATGATAAAGGAAAAAGTGTCTGTCCCAGTCTTTATAGATCCATGATTGGAAGTTTGCTGTATTTAACTGCTAGTAGACCAGACCTTTGCTTAAGTGTAGGAGTTTGTGCCAGATATCAAGCAAATCCTTTAGAACCTCATCTTCTAGCTGTCAAAAGAATTCTAAGGTATGTAAAAGGAACACCTCATCTAGGCCTATGGTATTCTAAAGATACAAACCATTTTCTTAGTGGCTACTGTGATGCAGATTGGGCAGGAAACATAGATGATAGAAAGAGTACTTCTGGTGGTTGTTTTTATTTTGGATACAACCTTGTTTCTTGGTTCAGTAAAAAGCAAAATTGCATATCTTTGTCTACTGCTGAAGCAGAATATGTTGCAGCTGGAAGTGGATGCACTCAACTAATTTGGATGAAACAGATGTTAACTGATTACAATGTTAAACAAGAAATATTAACTCTGTTTTGTGATAACAAAAGTGCTATAGATTTAGCTAAAAATCCAGTTCAACATTCCAGAACCAAACATATTGATCTAAGGCATCATTTTATAAGAGAACTAGTTGAAGAAAAGAGCTTAATTTTAGAACATGTTTCAACTGAAAGACAATTAGCAGATATTTTCACAAAACCCCTTGATACAAACAAGTTTGAATCATTAAGAAGTGACATAGGGGTATGTCATTATCAATCTAATTGAATATTCTTGCTAAATATGTCTGTATTGAGTACCTTCAATAATTTTTATTTCTAAGGTTAAGTATTAATTGAGCTATGGTGTTTTTGTTTTGAAAAAGCCGCTTTTTGGTGTCTCAAAAACAGATGTGAGGTAACTTGTCCTTGAAAACATCTCTGGTAATAGAGTTGCAAGCACAAAGTGCATTTTTTTTTTGTGGTTTCAAGCGTAGTTGCAACCTCAGTTGAAACCTCATTCTCTCAATAACTGGTTAGAAGTTCAGTTACAACTTCAGTTGAAACCTCGTGTTAAAAATATTGGTTGCAAGCTCAGTTGCAACACCAGTTGAAACCTCAGTCTATATTATAACTGCCAAGACAAAGTCTTGTTATTTTTGACATCACTTATACTCTTTCCTTGCTGAGGTTATCAAACTAGTTTTTGTGTAGAGATAAAAACGGATTTGCTCAATTTAAGCTCCTAAAATCTAATCTTTGTTAGAGTTATTCTATGATAAACATATTTTCTTGGGTAAATTGCTAGATTGTCGTTTTTCAAAAGTTTAAATATCTGTCAAATTACTATCTTTATCTTGAATCATGTCAAATTTCCTTCAAAGCTTCAACTCTTGAATTTTCAAATTTTGGATAAATCTGTTTAAAAAGGAATGTTTATCTGTATTAATTGCTGGATTTATCTTAATACCAACTGTTTCCTTCGTGATTTAAGCTGTTTAATTTTTCAAATTTTTGTTGATAAGAGCTTTCCTATTTTTTGGCAAAATCTGTTTCAAAATTGATTTGCATGTATCTCTTTCCAATTACAAAAGGATATGGACTTTATTGCTATTTATACAAAATTCTTTTAATATCCAAACTCAATTACACTTTACAGAATTACTCTCTCTCTCTCTCTAAACTGTACAACCCTAGGTCTCTGTAAAAACCCACTGCGTAGTTCCAAGCTCACTTCTAACCCTAGTTGCAACCATGTCTTCACACTCTTCTAAAAACCCCAACCTGGACAGTGACGATGATTGCACTCTAAGAGATTTCATGAATAAATCTCCAACCAGTCCAGGATCAAAAGCTAAGGTAAGTGAGTCTTCCTCATCTCAGAAAAAGCGCACTAAGAAAAGAGCTAGGAAATCTGTAGAGGATCATCCAACTCCAACTGTTTTCTCTTATAAGTCTAAGTTTCTTGAGACTGATCCTAGGTTCTGGAGTAGGACCATGTATAGGAGGTATAGGTCTTTTGCTGGTAGGGAGATTCACAGTGAAAGAAGACTTAATCTGGTTAGCTATACTCATATTCAAGTACATGTTGAGAAACTGCTATCAGCTGTTGGCTTAGATAAAACTATTTCTTATCCTGATTCTTATTACCCTGCTGTAATTAAGGAATTCTATGCCAATCTAAGTAGTAATGTGTTTGTTGAGGGTGATCCTGCCTATGGCAGAGTGTTTTTGAGGGGTGTGACTCTAGATTTCACCCCTAAGTTAATCAATGACTTTCTGTGTTGCCCTAGTCCTACTGAAGATGACAATGCTGAACCAGACATAGAAATTCTTGCTTTAATTCTAACTGGAAAGAACAATAGGTTTGATGGTCACTCCATTAAAACATCCTCCCTCACCCTGTGTGCATCTGTGCTGCACAAAATAGCTAGATTCAATTGGAATCCCACTAAGCAGCCATCCAAAGTCAGTAAGGACATGGCCATATTTCTCTATAGGATCATGTCATCTTTGCCAATTAATTTTGGTAATCATGTTTTAAATCTGATTAGAGACTTCAGTGACTCTACTTCCCAATCCATTCTGCTGCCTTTCCCTTGCCTAATCACTGCTGTAATTCTAGGCCAAGTCTCATCTTTGGGTAGAAATTCTCCAATAAGTATCTTAAATAAACCAATCACTGATTGTCCCTCTGCTATATATATCTCTGCAAAACTGCTCAAAGAAGGGCATGTCAATGACATCTCTGGCGAAAAGGGCAAAGAAAAAGAAGAAAAAACATCTAATGCTCCTTCAGAAAAGAAGAAGGGTGTGAGGTGGTATTTGAAGCAAAAGTTGTCTTACAATGCAGAAAGGAGAGCTGAGCTGGATACTAATGATTATCAAATCAAAAAGTTGCTGGAGAATCTTATAGAAAGTGAAGATGATAGTGACAGTGATGGTGGTGACAGTGATGGGGATGCAACTCACAGTGATGATGGTCTCTCAATAAGCAGTGAAGATGAGCATGAAGAGGTTATAAGGGACAGACCCCTAAGAGAAAGACCACCCCAGTCAAATATTCCTAGGAACTAGTTTGTCAAGGTTGTGACAAATAGGGGGAGTAAGAGAAATTTTATTTGCTTCTGTTATGTTTTTCAGTTTGATGTTTAATGTTTAAGTTTCAAGATTTATTCTGTTTCCAGTTATGCTGTATTAAGACAATTCTGTGCCTGTTTGGCTTTAACAATTCTGCAACCTCTTTCTGAAAAATATCTTATTGAAGTATGATTGTCTTTGAACTTGGAACAGGTCTGAAAACCTACTGTGTGCATATAAATTGTGCTTATATGATATGCCTGCAATTCTAACTTGCAGGGGGAGCTAAAACAGATACATCAAAAGTATTGATACAATACAAATGTTGTATTGAAATTACAGGTGGATTTATGTGGTTTATAAACTTAATTGATTTGTCAAAACCAATGACAAAGGGGGAGATTGTTATGACCAGATTTCTGGTCTAAATATTATTTATTGTCTATTGGTTTTCACTAAATAAATCCTAACTGTTGTTAAGAACTAAGACAGAATTGACAGGTTTCAAGTACCAGTTGCAACCTCAGTTGCAACCTACTAAGTCAGTAGTGACAGGTTTCAAGTACCAGTTGCAACCTCAGTTGCAACCTACTAAGTCAGTAGTGACAGGTTTCAAGTACTAGTTGCAACCTCAGTTGCAACCACTAGTTCCAACCTGCTGGTAAGCAGAATTCTGTCTCGTTCTACAAATCTGCATTGCTGTCATTTATTGATTATTAATTGTTCTATAGCATGCAGGATATGTTCTCATATGATTCTAAAAGGTTAATATGCGTTTATTGAGAATATCAAAGTGGTAAGGAAAGATTTCTTAAAAGATATAAAGAGATTGGTTATGTTTCCTTTACATTTATAATTCTATATCTCTATTCTTATAATAATCTTTATCACATGTTTCAATATTTGTTCCTTATCAATTCAGAATGATATGTTTAAAGATTGAATAAAATTAGGAGTTAATGTTTTACATGAATACTTAAAAGATATCTTTCCAAGATATGATCTTTTTATATGTTTCCTAGTTATAGGAAAATACTAACTCCTTCAATCAAGCTGGTTATTAAACAGGTATCAACCAATGATGATTGGAGTCAATCAATGCTGAAGTATCACGCAATGCATGGGAAGATTGAAGCCAATCAATAAAGTCAAAAACAATCAAAAGATATTGAAGAATAGAAGATTGTTTTTACTTGCTTATATACTTGATAACTTAGCTTGTAAATGTGTGTGTTCTAAATTATAAAGAACTTATTTTCTAGAGAGAATACACATGAGCTTTAAAAAGAAAAACAATGGTGGGATGCCATTGATTTATAAGTGATAGTTATAGAGTAGGAGCAATATAGAGATAGGCAGAAAAACCTAAAGGGAGTCTAAGTGTTTTTCGTTAAGACTTGAGTCCTATATTGTAAGCTTTTTATAATATCATAATCTGGGTAAGTGCCCCAGAGACGTAGCCTAGTTAGGTGAACTCCGTTGTTAAATGTGCGTGTGATTTCATTTACGTACATTTAACTTTTTACAGTTCTGTCCATTTATACACTTGGTTCTAACCGTGGTTGCAACCTCACTTAGAACCTAACTGCAAAACTGCAACTAGAACAGCGGATAGGAATTTCAGATATTCTTCTAGATCCTCCGATATGAGATCGAGCCCACTATTTGCCAGATTGTCCACAGTTTCATTCGCTTCTCTAAAGGTATGACAGATCTCGATGATTTTCTTGTACATAATGTTTTTAATTTGCTTTATTTGAGAATAAATAATCCATGGATATTTTTCTTTATTTGAAATAATGTTTACCAATTATTTTGAGTCACTTTCAATAATGAATCCATCTTCTTCTGTACAAGAGATTCCTTGCAAAGTAGTTAGAGTTTCAGTTTCCATAATAGAATCCACATGACAAATAATAGAGAAACCATTTATAAAATTAGCTCTGTGATCTCTCACCACACCTCCTATAGCTGAAAAGTGTTGATCTGTTTTGAAGCTACCAACAACATCAATTTCAAGTTTAGATCTAGGGGGACTTGACCAATAAACCAATTTAGTCATCTTCTTTATTGTAGGAGTAATAAACTCACTAGCTTCAGAGAAAATATCTTAACTGTCACCAAAAGATTTATCTCTTTTAATGCATTGATATAGTTGTGTAATGATAGTTTGAATAATCATCTCATTTGTCATTTTAACACATTCATATCTGCTTGAGCATCTTGCTTTCCAAATACACCAAATTATAACAGAATGAATTATTTTAATGCATTTAACCTTTAAAGAAGAGTTTGATTGCAACCAACAGCTCATGGATCTTCCCATGATACATTGATTACTATAGATAATACCAAATTTGTTGCCAGAGTGTGCCCAAATTGCATGAGCAATTATACCATAACCAAACAAATACTCCGGTTCTTCTTCATTTTGATTACAACAATCACATTTAGATACAAGCTCAATACCTTAGCTCTGAAACTTTTTTATCAATAGGCACTATCTTCAAAATAACTCTCTACATGAAACAAGAAACTCTAGGATATAAAATTTTATCCCAGATTAGAGAATGAACCCAACTAATATTACTTTTACTCCTCACCAAATTCTATGCTGTTTGGATAGAGAAATCACTTGTAGCAGTCTCCTTCCAAACCATAATATCATTGTCACGGGTATTTTCTCTCAACTTTGCACCAAAGTAATGATGTATGTTAGTAGGGTAGATAATGTTTGAAATTCATATCCGCTCTTGTAGTTGCTGTTATGCAGTTAGGTTTCAAATACAGTTGGAACCACAGTTGGAACCTAAGTATAATGATGGACAGAACTTGTAAAGTTAAATGTACTTGAACTAATTCACACGCACATTTAACAACGGATTTCACCCAACTAGCCTACGTCTCCGGGGCACTCACCCAGATTAATGATATTATAAAATCCTACAATATAGGATTCAATTCTTAATGAAAAACTCTCAGACTCTCTCTAGATTTTTCTGCCTATCTCTATATTGCTCATACCTTATAACTATCACTCAAAAGATCAATGGCATCCGACCATTATTTTTCGTTTTAAAAGCTCACTATGTATTCTCTCAAAGCTGAGTTCTATATAATTTATAACACACTTTTTACAAGAAAAGTTATTTACTATTTAAAGAGTAAAACCATATTCTTTCTTCAAGATTATGTTGATTCATTTGGCATCTTCTAATTGATCTCAATCTTCCCATCTTTGCACGAGATACTGCTGCATTTGATTGATCTATCTTCATGTTAATAACTTGCTTGACAATAGGAGTTATTATTTTCTTAAAAAGTAACATATAAAATAATATCTTTTAGAGATAAAATCTTAATATATTTTGAAACCATAACTCTATATAACATTCAATCTAATTGGATCATAACAGATTTTGTAAACACATAGATTAAATTTTGTGATAAATACTTTGCATAAAAATGGAGATTTAGTTTGCACAATAAAATGAACAATATCTCCTAAACTCACAATAAAATGAACAATATCTCCTAAACTAATCTCCATATATTTTTTAAGAAAGTTCCATTCTTCATCAACTTAATAATCTCAATATATATAAAGTAAATCTTTTTAAACAAATGAGAATATATTCTGCATATTTTAATTCAAATAAAAGACTTTAAAGATTAATTAATGCAGTTAGATAGAATTGGACAGAATCCTACGTATTATCAGGTTGAAATTGTGGTTGCAACTGAGGTTGCAACCTCACCTGTAAACATAAAACTATCTTAATTATTAACATTCAACTTGGATTATTTTGTTCAAACCAATTGACAACAAAGAGTTACTAGGGCAAAAATATAATCCTAACAATATTAATAATATCTCTTTTCCATTCACCATTGTCTCTAATATCGTTTAGTAAAATATTATCTTGCACATTCAAGCATTTGATTGGACCATTCACACTCTAGTTATCCATTTACATTAATATTTCTTTTTCCCTCAAGCCACATAATATTATTTTCAGCCACCTCTCTATTTTCAAGAATATTATTCCAAGTGTATTATAAATAGCCTTCTTTGCTTGATTAGGATGAGTTTTCTTGCAATATTTGCTTTTCATAAATAAAGACCACAAAGATTTTTCTTTTCTGAACTTCCACCAGAGCTTAATAGATAGAGCATTTGAAATGTCATGCATTGCGGTTCTTGGTTTAGTCCACATTGCGGTTCCTTAGTTGAGTTTTTGTTAATTGTATTGTACTGCCAAATCTAAACTAACAATAATGAAGGAAAAATTGCGATTATGTTGAATAAGTTTTAAATGATCTAACACCGATAGATTTTGTACTTTTCCAGGGTGGTGCTTATGCCTGAAACTGTTAATATTGCGGGATATAAAGATTACTTTAAAGATCTTAGTAGAGTAGAGACTTAATGAGGATGGTAAGGATAACTTTAACTCCCTAGAAGTTCCGTTATGAAAACCTATATTGATTTATGTGCTTGTTTAGCTGCAACTCTTAAAGATTTTTTTTATAGCTTATAAGTTGATGTATATATATGCCTATTTGGTTGATCATATGAAATTCGAAGTATCTAATTTTCTGGCTTGGAAAATAAATTTTAGCTGGAGGAACCCAAATTCATTCTTATACGATGAGAAGTTAGGTATCATGGTTTAAAGTTATGAGCCAAGGAATCCATATGTATTAATTTGAGCTAAGAAAAATCCTTTTTTGTTTTATTTTGTTTTGTTTTGCTTTTAGGTATGTTTTGTTGCTGGAGCATTAGATGAGGTGCGCAAAGCTTTTGTTGCCTTTAGGAAGATGAGTTGCACGAAGCTGTTGTTGCTAATGATGGTGATAGTCTTTCAAACTCTGAGCGTGAAGTTATTATTTCAAAATTAAAAGTTGAAATAACTAAAGCTCATGCTAAGGTGACAGAAGTCCAAAACAAAGCAACTCATGGCATGTTCAAGTTTTGATTTATTTAATTTATACTTTGTTTGCAGTAATAATAATTCGTTATCTTATTTGAAGAAATGGAAATACAGCTTGCCTTGATCAATTTTCAGACTTCCTTTCCATTGTATATTTGAATCTATATTTAGTAAAGCGTGATGAGGTTGCTCTATGAAAAAGAAAAAGAAAAAGATTTAAATTGTCATTTGACAAACAATCGATCAACTGGACTGAAGAAGTGAAGGAAATTAATAACCTTTTTTTGTTTATTGTGAGTCCAGATTACCCTTATTTCATGTCCCCTCCGTGCTCCCTTTCTTATTTTCGTCCAAATTTTAAAAAAAAAATCAACTTTTTTCGCAATTTTATAGACTTTTATAATATATCAAATATAGGTTATAGCTAGCTACCATATAGTCTTTTATAAACAATAAAAAATGATGCTTCTGGAACAATGGGTTAGCTAGAATTTAATTTTAATTTTAATTATCTTTGTTTTCTTTTAGTTTATTGTGCTTGATTTAGTCCACATTGATTTTTTTTATTTTTTTTTAAGATGCACATTTAGGTTCCTTAGTTGAGTTTTTGTTAGTTGTATTGTACTGCCAAACCTAAACTAACAACACTCAAGGAAAAACTGTGATTATGTTAAATAAGTTTTAAATGATCTAACACCGATATATTTTGTACTTTTCGAGGGTGGTGCTTATGCATGCAACTGCTGATATTGCGAGATTTAAAGACTACTTTAAAGATCTTAGTAGAGGGGAAAGAGTACAGACTTAACCAGGATGGTGAGGATTTTCTTTATGAAAACCTATATTGACATATCTTCTTGTTTAACTGCAACTCTTAATGCCCTTTTATAGACTTTTATAAATTTCAACTCTGAAAGCCGGGTAGAAATAGACTGTTGAAAAACTATAGTCAGGTGTTATAGCTATTTCAACTGTAGTTTTGCGGAATGTGTTTCAGTTTTCAACAAATTGCACCATCATGGCCTATCATGCGTCATATTTTTGTTCATCTTACACTCCTCTATACACTTGTTGTGAATGAAGGGGGAACAAAATTACAGTTTTGTCATGTAACATATTCGTTATCACTGCTCTCACAAGTAGTATATGGAGTAGCTTAAAAGGAGTGAAAATAACACTACTTCTCATGTAGATGCGAAATAGTCGAAAATGAGTGTAAGTATAACATGTCTCCCACTCTTGCTGTTTTTTGTTTTGTTTTATTATAGTTTACTTATTTCTCGATTGCTTGATAGGGTAAGAGACGTAAAAAGAGGAAATACTTAAAGTCAATTATATGTTTTTTTATTACTTTCTCTAGTTATCCATAATAGTAATCCATCTTAGGTGATAAGAAAACGAAAAAGGGCCATATCTATTATTGCACATTTTATGATAGTAAATGTGTATTCTCATCATGCATGAGCGTTACACTAACCAATCTACAAGCCAGTCATGCCAATCCCTTGTTAACAGTTGTTAAGGCCCACGACTCGCAAACCAATTTATAACTCAGTATATAAACAACGAGAACGACCCTAGGCTTGAGCACAATCAGGTTATTTCCAAATGAATCGCAATCAATGTATCAGTGACGATCGAAAGAATGAAAGTGGTGAAAATAGTGATGAAGATGAATGTAAAAGGTTGCCAATGACTGCATATGTATAACGAATAAGTGATTTATCAGATAAAATAGGTAATCTTATTGTGTACTCCTATAATCATTTTTTGCATTATGTAATGAAACTATATTTGCAGTTTGTTGCTAGATTAAGTTTTAACTTAATAGGTAGGCACAATAAGAAACAAAGAATAACATAAAATGGTCTGTAGTCAATAGTTTTGACAATAAAATCAATTCATTTTTTAGTCAATTTTAGTCAATTCATTTTTTTAGGTGTAATATATTCGGTTACAAACAAAAGGGATTATTGACACTGTGATTTCTCTGTTTGAAGTAATATTCTTTTAGTGACATATCAAGTTTCTGATGAAAACATAGGGTGTTTTAGGTAAGTTCGACACTTTGAAACCCTGGCATCTAGCTAGTCGTTGTAAAGAACCAGCGGAATCCAACTTGTACATACTTTTCATATATGTGATTTCTTCTTTGTTAAAAAAAAAGGTGTAATATATTGTCATTAAATACACGACTTAAAAAACTCACATATAATATTCTCTTATATATTTTAAAATAGTACTATGGGAAAAATTACATTTAATACACTCAGCCACTAGATGTAAATAAAAAAATATAGGAAACTATCAACATTAACAATTTAAGTACTCAAACTTCGTTATGTTTTCAGAAAGAGGTCTTTCAGCCAATTTGATCTCAAAATCGTATCACATGTCATAACGCAGTCAAATTAAATGTTATTTTTGTTTAACCACTCATTTTGTTTCCTCCAAAAAGCTAAAAGATATAAACATACAACTAAATTACACCATTTAATCCAAATGTGAAAAGTAAGGCAAAACAGTATAATAACTTTTAATTTGATCGCGTGATAACACGTGACACGATTTTGAAAACGATTTGGTCGGAAAGGCCTCCTTATGAAAAAAGAATGAAGTTTATTACTGAAATTGTTAATGGTGATAGTTTGAAACATTTTTGTTAACGTACGGTAGCTAAGTGTAGTAAATGTATTCGTTAACTAATTTCACAAAAAATATAAACAAATTACTAAATTATAAAAAAAAAATTGACTTTTCTCTATATATTCTCAACAATGGCCGCCAAAGTCGGCTCCACAGCTGGAGACAGCTCTGAGCATAAATATATTGTGATTAAAAAATGTAGCTTTTTTCTTCCTTTTCGTTGATAGTTGTACAATATTCTTTTCAAGTAAAGACCCTTTATTGAAATTTGTATTCTTTTTCCTGGGGTAGTCCTATTTCAAAACTGTTCCCTTCTTCAGCGAAATGTCTCAACCAAAGGTTGTATGTACATTTCTTGGTTGGGGTTTGGTTAATGAGCTTTCTTGCGGCCTTTATCCTTTCATCAACCTCATTTATACCAGGAGAGATGCGTGTGCATAGGGAGTCTCCAGTGACCAAGAAGCCTCCAAGGACACGTCCTCCAAGGTGACGGAAGCTTCCCCCCACTGGAAAATAAATGTTTTTGAATCACCATGCCATTTCTGGGTGATATCCAATATGATGTCCTTATCTTGACAGATTGTAAAAGCCATCGGTTTTATAGCCTCCAAGATTCATGCTTTTTTCCAGGTGCTTTCGTGGATTGGCCGTAAGCACTCAGCCCAATCGCACCATTCACGGTGAGGCTTTTGCCACCCATTAAACTTGGCCTTCACTGAATCTTTATTTGAACTGTTTGGGTTATTTAATGCCTGGGTTGGGAGTTTTGGGACCGGCATTTGGTTAGTAGGGAAAGAAGGCTTCAGAAAATGGCTATCTCGTATACGTTCGCCTGACTGCCAAATTGTAAGGCCATGACATTAGGTCTCACTTCCACAACCACTTCTTGAGTGTTGTTGTTTTGATTGCTGGTGGTGGCCATTTTGTATAAGTTGTTTCTTGTTATGTATTGGGTTGCGAAGGAAGCCGCTCATGTACCTGTTAGGGATTTTGTATAAGTTGTTTCTTGTTATGTTAGGAAATTGTGTTAAGTGCAATTTTTCGCCCTGGTTTGTGGCAGCTCACGCGCTTAATGGCAACTACCAGCTTTGTTTTATTAACTAATGAGTTGAGTTAATTTTCTCGTTACACGGGATCTTGTACCAACAAAACGACAAGTCTCTTATATGAAACGCAACAAATCCTCTTACAGTAATTCTCTTTAACTCGAGAATGTAATCATCAAGTTCTCTGATGAAGTAAAAATTCATTAGTGGTCTAAAATACATACTGCCATCTATGCATCTTTGTTCTTGTACTCTATTATTCTGATACTGAAAGTATATAAAAAGGGGTAAATTGCTATGATAGTTTATTATAGGTTTAAACTTACGTTTCTGAAACTTGGGAAGTTAATCTAGTTTCAAATTATAGAGCAAAGGCTGAAAAAAATCAATGACATACAATTAGTTTGGTCGCATGGACAAGGAAACAAATATACGAATTTTAATACTCCGTATGAGTTAATTAACATTTCTAAGTGGGAGATTTCCAGTAACTCCATACAGAAAGCAACGACGAATTTGCAATTATTATTTGATACTTTGATTCTTGTTGGAAAAAAAAATATCAATTGATTCATTCTAAAAACGAAGATTTCTCAAATGGGAGAAATATCAATACTATATTTTCTATGAATTAATTAACATTTCTAAGCGGGGAATTTTCAGTAATTCTATACATAAAGCAACGATATTGCAATTATTATTTGATATTTTGATTCTAGTTGGCAAAAAATATTTTTTGATTCATCTTAAAAATTAGATTTCTAAAATGGCAGAAATATCGATGACCCCCCTCCTTTTGGAGTGTTTGGATGAAAAAAAATGGCAGAAATATCAATGCTTATAAGTAGATGAACTTGGTCGGTTGAGTCTTATATTGGAGTAGAATTCAATGCTCATGGATTATTCCAATACTAGACTTAATTATGCAATTTTCAAATGCATTTTATCAAAAATAATTAATGGATCACCGAAATGTCATTTGAGTTATATAACATTCTACACGCTACAGCCAATTGAATGTTCTATTGGTTCTACTCTAGATTTTTGCCACATGACCATCAATACTAATTTACAAATAATTACAGTTTTCAGTCGTTGGTTTCAAATTAAGGATCTATTGAGAAAAAAAAGGAATTTGGAATAGAGCTATGTAAATGCTGCCATTTAGTTGACAAATTATGTAACATCCCGTATTTTTATAAATATTTTTAATTAGGAATTAATTTATCCAAAAACGTTTTATTCAAATTTTACCAAAAACCGGTCACTCGACTAATTTTTAGCCAAAAACCGAAACTCTTCCAAAAAGCTTTATTTTAAAAACCTGTTACTAATTTTACTAATAAAAAGGACCCAATAGATTTGTTTCTAAATATTTGTTATTTTTGAGTAGTAAAACAATATTTTTGGATTTAGAGTTAACTTTTAGAACTTTGGGGACCAAATAGTTCGCTTTCACAAACTTTCTCAAAACAGTTTTTCTAAACCTCAAATCAGCCCACTTTTAATTCATTAAACCAAAAACAAACCTAAAACAAGAGAAAAGAGAGAAAAAGAGAGAAAATAAGAAGAAGAAGAAGAAAAAAAAAAGAGGAAACCACCATTAGCGGGTTCTTATCGGAAACATATCCTCTACGCTCTAAGGTAACGGGGGTTATTCATTGCGACTAGACGAGGGTGTATGTTAGGTTTTGGTTTTGTGTTTATTATAAATTGGGGGTTTTTGTCTTTATTATTAATTATGTTCTTAAATTGTTAATTGGGGTTTATTTGTGGTAATTTTAATTCCATTGTTTGAATTGTAAAAGTTGAGACTTGAGACATATTAATTTCGAATTAATGAGATTATGAATGGGTTTGCATGTTTTACGAATCGAGTTATTATGGTTGTTGATAGAATTGAATAAAATATTGTTGAATAAAGATGAGTTTTATATTGCGCATACAAGGTGTTTGTTAAAATGCCTGAATGGAATTTTATGTTGTTAGAGTTGGTTGGCTAGTTGTGAATCTAGTATCTATGCTTATGTGCTTAGTTGAATTGCGTCAAAGTGACGTATGAGAATGTGATATTTGTGTGGATTTATATTATTGGCCGAGCCCGTATGAGAATGTGATATTTACGTGCATTTATATTATTAGCCGAGGCCATATGAGAATGTGATATTTGCGTGGATTTATATTATTGGCCGAGGCCTTGTGATTTAGCTATAGTGGCAATGGTCTCTGTCTCTCCCTAATTTCGGGGACAGAAGACGGCCGAGGGGATAGGGAATGACTCGTCTTACGGACTGTGGCGAGTGGCGTGAGAGGTCTCAGTGTGCACTATATTTATTTTATTGTTAGCTATGGTCTATGTCTCTCACTAATTCCGGGGACATAAGACGGTCGAAGGGATAGTGAATGACTCGTCTTACGGACTGAGACGAGTGGCATAAGAGGTCCAAGTGCGCACTATAAATCTATTTTTATGTTAGCAATGGTCTATGTCTCTCTCTAATTCCGGGGACATAAGACGGCCGAAGAGATAGGGAATGACCTACCTTACGGACTGGGGTAGCTGGCGTGAGAGGTCCATGTATGCTTTAGTTGTGTGTGGAAGTTATTTAATTTATCTTGTTTTACGACGTTATTTTATTTCTTTTTTTATTTGTTGCTACCATAGTTGTTGTTGGTAGTCTTGCATTTATGGAATGGAGTGACGGTAATTTGTGGTGCCGTCCCATCTATGTATGTGTGTGGGACTCACCGTTACAGTTTTGTCTTTCAGGTACAACTTAGGTTGAGACTTTTGGATAGGAGCCATTGCAATGCATCACATGGGTTCGGGGCTTTCGCTTTCTTTTTATTTTAGATCAGTTTTGATGTTGTAGCCTACGGGCAAATTGCAATTGTTTAGTTCTTCTTTTATAATTTTGTTAAAACCATTTTGTCGTGTAGCCGCGTTTGGCAAGCATTTTATTTATTGATTAATTGTTCCTTTAGCTCGCTAGGGTTTTCTTTTAAAAATTTTAATTTTCTACCAACAGGTCTTTCTTTTCCTTTGTTTAAAAAGGTCACGCTTCGATGTCCGTGTTCTATTGATTTTGAGAAGGGATCATGTGGAGTCTCAAGCAAAAATTATCAAAAATACTACACAAAGGAATCACATTTTTTTTTACTTTAGCCCAACCTCATAATGAGTAGAAGAATACATTCCTTAGTTGAATATTTTCTCGTGGGCGTTATTAATCATAACAGCCGTTTGGAAGAGTCAAGAATTAAAAATGACAATGAATGGCAAAAGAGACCAAGACCCAAATCCAACTATAACTTGACCAGAAAATAGATTCCCGATAACGGAGTTATAATCGAAGTCATAGGTGCACCGAATCGAAACCGCATTTACTTTTACAAATTAAGGGTGTTGATCCGCATTCCAATTTTGATTTTCATGGATGCAATTAAAATAGGACACAAAGTAAAAAGTGAAAAGTTTAAGGCTTACAAACAAGAAAAAAATTATATCATTTTAAAGGTGGACATCACGTCTATTAATAGAAGCTAGATAGGTTACGCCGGTGTCCAAAAAGACATAAGGTGGGTAATAGGCGGAAATTGGTCACATAACGCCTCATTGCGCCCAATTGCTCTTAATCAACGCCTAATCCGCTTAATTCTGCCTAATCTGCTAGGTTTCTAGACTCTGCCTAATTTAGTATAGGCTCGACTTTTAGAACATTCGTTTACGCGGGTAAATACTAATTTACTAGTTTATTATATGGCTTCAAAGATCAATATGTATGTACCTGCGTGTTATTAAAATGATTTAACGGCAGAATTTTGATATTATAATTGTACATTTATGGAATTTTGTTGTAGTTATATAGTTTATATTGAGTAGATTGAAGATTGTTTAATCACTGGATTTCTTAATTCTTACTGAGTACTCACTGGACTTGCTGCGCCTTGGCTAGAATTGTAACTTAATGATTGAGTGAGAGGTTCTCTATTAAAATTCTCACTTTGGAAATATAATTGCTCTATTGATAGTTCATGGTTAGAAAACAAATTCAACTAATGTTAACATCAAATTGATTAGGAGATAGTTATATACAGTATAATGTGACATGACTAACTGCTAGTTTGATTTTTTGTGACGCTATCGATGTAATAATGTACAGTACCGTACATTAATCATACCAGTTACCACACTTTTGGGATACCACACTTTTGGGATAGCATAGGTGTGCTACGGTAGTGGTATAAAATTTGTATTAGCGTATTTGTATGGTAGGCAAAGCTTGAGGGGTGAAATTTGAGGGCCAAAACATAGTTGCAACTTGTGAAACGGGAACAAGAAGCGGTATGGGAAACGGAAACATGAAACGCAGTTCAAAAATTTATATGAAACGCGAAGCGCCGTTATAGAGGAAAATAAAAAAAAATATATATATATGACTTTCTTACATATTCCACAATTATAATACGAATGAATATTCAATATTGTTAAAATTTAAGTAACAATGCCAATAATTTATTTAAATGTTACATATTCTATATTAGAAACTTCTTTCATCATGTTGTGATGAATTTTTTTCTAATTTATTACAAAAATATTATTGTAAAAGCTTTCTTGAAGTTTCAGTAAAGATCAGTTTTAGTATTATTAAAATTACGAAAAAATATTATTGAAGTATTTTACAATATTTCACTTATGGTTCAGAAACGTTTTCCGAAGAGTATGATTTAAAAACGAAACAGATTTTCATAGAAACGCATTTTCTAACTATATAGAGTTTTGCGGTAAAACTACGGCCAAAGTATTAGTAAAAACTAAAAAATTAGGGCCAAAGTATTAATAAAAATAAGTTTGCTAGTATTTAAACTTGTAAAAAACAAAATATAGAAAAAAAGGGCAACCAGTCAGTGGGGAGCGAGTGAGTGAATGGCTTTGAGTCTGGCATTGGCACCGCCGCAACACAACCTCAAAAGTCGCCGAAAATTCTGTTGTTCTGCCGCCCTCAAATGCCGACCTGGCGTTATTCTTCCAGTTAATATTTTTTTCTTTTCTCTAAGCTGTGTTTTTGGGGGAAAAAACATAACCAATACTCGGTATTTAATTTATTACCCAGCTGACTTTTAAAAAAAAATATACATTGGTTTCCTCATCTTAGCGTTTATTCAAAAGGGTATTATTTATTTTTCATTTTCGGTTGACAGTTTATGATGTTTGTCTCTTTTTAGGTAAGGGACACTATTATGGGCAAAATGTTTACACTGGTTGCTTGTTTATCACCTTAAAATTTGAGGTTTTTTGGGGTTTATCAGCTTAAAGTATGCAGTAAAGTTCTTTGTTATTAAGAATACTCGCCTTTTATAAGTTTATTTTACTAGAAAAGGAAGTTAGTTAAACTAAGAAATAGATTTGGTCTAAGCACTATTTTTGCTGTAGTGCCACTTTAATAAATATGAATTGGCGTAGAATTGTTATTGTTTGCCGATTATAAGTTCTTCTTTCGTCTTGCTTCTAGCTTAGTACAATGTAATATCCATTTCATTCTCAATTTGAAGCAAAGATTTCTTCTGAGACCCCTATGTTAGGTAGAACCGAGGATATATAATAAGACAAGGTATAATCGTACCAAGGACCTCCTAGAATCTAATCACTAACACCATGTTGGTCATCCTTTGTTGTCATGATAAGGTTATTAGTATACTTGGATTCCTAAATGACTTGCCTAGGAATGAAAATTTGATCAAGATTTATGTCACCTCTCAACTACGTAATCCATACGTTTGCATTCTCGTATAAGTTTTTAATTACCTTACTTTATATTTGTAGGGCTTAGGGAATAATACAAGTGAGAAGTTTCAGCAGACCTTAAAAGGTTACGGTGTACGAACAGTGGTTGCTGAGGTGTTCAGAATTGATTGGCTGAAGAATGCTGCCGGTTTAGTGGACCCAAACTACTGGCGTGGCACCCTTCAGCCTCGCCTTATCCTAGACTGGTCATGCATTTGATCTTGTTATGGGTTTGTTTGGTTGCAGATTTTAAGATTGATTTTTGCTTTAAACTTATTAAGTTATACTAAATTTTGGTCTTTAGCCTAACAGCGTGCTTTTTTGTGTTTTTTTGTATAATTAAGTGAAAAGCCTCAAGCAGGCCAAGCTAGATAGGTTCGTTATTTGTAAAAAAAAATTCATATTTAGTTATTTTGAATCTTTAATCATAAATTGAGAAGTTATTTTCGGATAGCATTGTCATTTAATAAGAAGGACGAACTTGTGTGTTGTCAAATCAAACAAAATTTTCCAGAATTGTGTAAGTGTTGTTGGCGGATTTTTATGGATAGGGTATGCAAGGGTATTTACACTGCAAACCGTAGATCTGACATACCTAAGTCGCCATTAATAAGTCGGTTGTGGCGGTCATTCCACACGGTTATAAACTCGTTGAAAAGTTCAGGCCAATCGTGCTTTTGGTCAGATTTATTCCCATATCTTCTATCCTTCCCATGACTCTGATTGGTTTTCCAAATATTCGTAGGGACAATCTGAACAAAACCAAACTGGCTCATGAACCTGTCCCGGATGGAACTCAATCTTGTCATTACAAATGAGCAGAACGCAAGAATGCCACATATCACGATCCCGTATGCAATATTCCGGATAGTGATCGATGTTCCCGTAAGGCTGCCAGACTATCTATAATCGTAAAATTATTGTAAAAATATGTAAACACAAGTTAAAAAGCTATGTACAAAACAGCTTAAAAGCTGTGTAAAAAACAGCTTAATAGCTGTTTAAAAAAACAGCTTTTAAGCTGTTTAAAAACAACTTAATACCTGTGTAAAAAACAACAGCTTAAAAGTCTTGTAAAAACAGCTTACAAGCTGTTTAAAAAACAACTTAAAAGATGTGTAAAAAACTGCTTCAAAAATTAAATAACATCCAAGTATGTAATATCCAAATAAGACCAAGATGCAATCATATACAACATATAATATGTAACAATTATAGGTAGAAAATAAGAAAGTGAAAATTTACTTGTTCATGCGACATCTGGTCAAACTGGTCCGTAAATGGACCACATTATGACCGTAGACATATGGTATAGGATTAGCAGGCCTCCACATTTTCCATCTGTAATATACAAGTAAAGTAGATAAACAACAAATATAAATAAAATAATTAAATGATAAATACACAAAAAAAATAATGGAAATCGAATACAAAAATTAAATAATATTATACCTATAGCCGAGGGGATACCTAGGCAATCCCTGAGGTGGGTGTATATCAGCAGGCAATCATTCACACGGTCTAACAAGCAGTAGCCTAGTCATCGCCCACATATCAAGAAACAACACTACACCGCTTATTTCATTAGATTTACTCCGAAACAATTTGCATAAATTAGCCTCCAACCAAGCCAGGAGAGCTGATCACCAACTATATTCTCCACACATATCGAAATCCTTAAAAACGAGCAGAGGCAATAGTGGAATCTGATCACTGCTTTTATCTGAAAAAACATGTGCAGCAAACAATAGTAACATGGCAGTCGTGGACTGATATAACAATCGCTCCTCACTAGGCTCGGGGGTAGTTCCCTAAAAGTACGTAATATCCAATCAAGTCTAACCGTTACACAGTTTGTATCAACTTGATTGTCAGGAGATCGAGCACCCAACAAACTCTCTACCAAATCCAACATGGTTGTCTTATTATCATTCCTCTCCGATCGGGTAACAGCACGACCATCCACCCTCAATCCAAACATGATTTCTAAATCTTGTAGAGATATCCCCAACTCTCCACCGTAAAAATGGAATGTGTGGGTCTCATCACGTCACCTATCCACTAATGATTTAAACAAGCCTCGATCTACGGTATAATTACATATTATGTGAATAGCATAAAAGCCCGCTATAATCATATTATGTACCACCGTTGGAGACGTCGGTATCTCCCAACTATAATTGTATAGTCGTATCTTGTCCGCCTCCCCACTCTCCTCTTCTCTCCCAGCCTCTCAAGTCTTATTTGATATATGACCGGACTGGCGTAAGTTGTCCATCTTAGCTTTAATCTATGGACTTGGCTGAAACATGGAGAACCTCTATGAAAAATGGATACAAAATTAAACAATTTTTCAGAAAATGTTAGCATATATATTAGCCTAGCAAATATAGTTGGTAAAATATATCCATCTAGAAAGTAATTAGGCCAACAAACCATGCCCGCTTTTCAAAAGTGTTAGATTAGCTAGGATTCCACATAAAAGTTACAACTAATATTTATGCAAACAAAATAATTAACATATAAATCAATAAATTTTATAAAAAACCCTAATTTTCAAAACGGGTAAATATTAATAAACCCTAACAATTTTTATTTTTCCCAATTCAAACAAGATAAGGAACATATACAATTAATGACAACAAAACAATTAGTAATAAATATCTAAATAAACAAATTTGAATAAAAACCCTAGTTTTTATAAAACGAGAAAAATATTAACAACTCTAAGTTTTTTTAGTTAATATAAACAAATAACAAGCAATTATAATCACCAAGTGCATAATCAATTAATCAATTGGCATATTTAATAACTTTTTCCCTATTTTACAAATTGAAACTTTTAAAATATATAATAAAATAGGGAATTAAGAAATAGCTTGAATTAGCATATCTAATTCGGTGAATTAAAGCTTAACGTGGTTTAATCGGATGAAATTTTGTGGTTATAGTTTTTATTTTGGTTGATTTGGGGTTTTATTTTTATATAAAATATGTAACCGTGAAAGAGAGAAAGTCTGTTTTTAAATTTAATTCGATGCAGGGGTATTTTGGTAATTTTTTAGTGCAAATCGTAGATAATATGTATGGTCTGTACATTTAATCTATTGTTTTGACTTAAAGCCAAACTGTAGATCTACGGTCTGCATTTAAAATCTACGGTTCGTAAAAAAAAATTGTACGATTTGACCGTTTTTTCAGAAAAAATGTAGTAGAAAAATTCAGGCTCTTCTATCATATGACATTATCACTTGGGCCCACATTATCTCATTGATTGTTTCTTATTTTATTGATTAAAACTATTATAATATAATTAAAAGAAATGTGATAGCGAGATTGATAAAATGTGTTTTGGGTTAAATTTGTTGTTAAGTTAGAAAAAATAGGTGTTTCACCCAAAATTATGGAAAAATTTAAAGAAATTGATACGTAGGCTCTTATAGTTAATGATTTGGGTACTGACTCTAATAGTTAATTGAAATTCCTATCCGTTGTTCTAGATGCAGTTTTGCAGTAAGGTTCCAAGTGGGGTTGGAACTGCAGTTTGAACCAAGTGTATAAGGTTTCAAGTGAGGTTGGAACTGCAGTTGGAACCAAGTGTATTAATGGACAGAAACTGTTTTAAAATTAAATGTACTTGGAAATAATTCACACGCACATTTAACAACGGAGTTCACCTAACTAGGCTACGTCTCCGGGGCACTTACCCAGATTATGATATTATAAAAAGCTTACAATATATGACTCAAGTCTTAATGAAAAACTTAGACTCCCTCTATGTTTTTCTGTCTATCACTATATTGCTCCTACTCTATAACTATCACTTATAAATCAATGGCATCCCACCATTGTTTTTCTTTTTAAAGCTCACGTGTATTCTCTCTAGAAAATAAGTTCTTTATAATTTAGAACACACACCTTTACAAGCTTACGTTACTAAGTATATAAACAAGTAAAAACAATCTTCTATCTTCAATATCTTTTGATTGCTTTTGACTTGGTTGATTAGCTTCAATCTCTCCAAGTATCACGAGATTCTTCAGCATGGATTGACTCTAATCATCTTTGATTAACACCTGTTTAGTAACACACTTGAAAGTAGGAGTTAATCTTTTCCTTTGAAAGGAAACATATAAAGATATGATCTCTTAAAGATAATATCTTTTCATAAACATATGAAACATTTAACTCCACATATCAATCAATCTTTATACATATCTTTACTGAATATTATAAGAATCAAAAGATTGAATCAAGTGATAAGGACAAGCATAAGAATAGAGATATATAAATTAAAAGGAAACATAACCTTATAAACTAATCTCTTTATATCTTTTATAAACATCTTTCCTTAACACATTAGTATTCTCAATAAACACATATACACGTTTAAGACCTTATGAGAATATATCCTACATACTTTAAAACAAATGATTAGCATTAAACAATTAGTAATGTAGAATAATGAAACAAGACAGAATTCTGTTTTAACAGCAGGTTGAACTGTGGTTGCAACTGAGGTTGCAACTGGTACTTGAAACCTGTCACCACAGGTTGTAACTAAGGTTGCAACCAGTACTTGAAACCTAATACTACTAACTTAGTAGGTTGTAACTGAGGTTGCAACTGGTACTTGGAACCTGTCAATCCTGTCTTAGTTCTTAATAACAGTTAGGATTTATTTAGTAAAAACCAATAGACAATTAACAATATTTAGACCAGAAATCTGGTCCTAACAATCTCCCCCTTTGTCATTGGTTTTGACAAATCAATAAAGTTTATAAATCATCCCAACCACCTGCAAATTCCATATCAGTAAGCTCCCCCTGTATGTTAGAATTGCAGGCAAAATATATAAGCACAATGTATGTGCACACAATTAGTTTTCAGACCTGTTGACCTGTTTCAAGTTTAAAGGCATTCATACTTCAACAAGATATCAAGATATTTGCAGAAGGAAATTGCAGAATGATTAAAGCCAAACAGGCATAAACTTGTCTTAATACAGCAGAATTGAAAAACAGATTAAAGTCTTGAAAACATCAAAATGAAACAAAACATAAAACAAAAGCATAAACTTCACTCCCCCTATTTGTCAGCAACCATTGGAATTAGTCACTTGGAATATCACACTGTGGGGGTCTTTCTCTTAGAGGATTCTGCCTTACCACTTCTTCATCTTCTGCATTGGCATCCTCACTGCTGATTGAAACACCATCACTATCATCATCATCCTCACTCTCAATAATATCCACCAGCAGCTTATTGATTTGATAATCATCAGCATCTAATTCAGCTCTCCTTTCTTGATTATAAGCCAGCTTCTGGAGTAAGTACCACTTTACTCCTTTCTTCTTTGCTGAAGGAGCAGATGAAGGTTCTTCTTCCTTTTCTTTCCCTTTGTCCCCAGAAATATCATTGACATGTCCTTCCTTCAGTAGTTTGGCAGAAATATAAAGAGCAGAGGGACAATCTGTGATTGGTTCATGAGTGATACTAATGGGAGAATCTCTATGCATAGAAGAGACTTGGCCCAGAAGAAGACTAGATATGAGGCAAGGGAAAGAAAGCAGAATGGATGGTGAATTATCATCACTAAATTCCTTTATAAGATTAAAGATATGATGGCCAAAGTTGATGGGTAGTGAAGACATAATCCTGTATAGAAAAATAGCCATATCTTTGTTGACTTTGGAAGATTGTTTGGTGGGTGTCCAGTTAAACCTAGCAATTTTGTGCAACACAGCAGCACTTAATGTGAGAGATGATGTTTTGATGGAATGACCATCAAACCTATTGTTCTTCCCAGTTAGAATTAAAGCTAGAATTTCTAAATCTGGTTCAGCATTGTTGTCTACAGTAGGACTGGGACAACACAGATAGTCATTAATCAACTTAGGGGTGAAATCCAAAGTTACACCTCTCAAAAACACTCTTCCATACTTAGGATTACCCTCTTCAAAGACACCACTGCTTAAATTAGAATAGAATTCTTTTACAACAGCAGGGTAATAGGAGTCTGCATAACAAACAGTTTTGGCTAAGCCAACAGCAGAGAGTAATTTCTCAACATACACTTGTATGTGAGGATAGCTAACTAAATTAAGCCTTCTTTCACACAGAATTTCTTTACTAGCCATTCCCCTAAACCTCCTATATGTTGTCCTACTCCAGAAACGAGGATCAACATTATTGTTTGTTGGAACATACTCAAACTTAGCAGTAACAGGGTCATTATCAAAATTCCTTCTAGCACGCTTCTTAGTGCGCTTAATTTTGGGTGAGGAAGACTCACTTACCTTTGATTTGGAACCTTGACGTGATGGAGATTTATTCATAAAATCTCTGAGGGTGCAATCATCATCAGAATTGGGGTTTTTAGAAGGGTTTGATGACATGGTTGCAACTGGGGTTAGAACCTTACTTAGAACCTTGCAGTGGGTTTCTACAGCACGCCTAGGGTTTTACAGAGATGAGAGAGAGAGAGTTATTCTGTAAAAAGTAATTGATTTTGGATAGTAAAAAGATGTTTGTATAAATAGCAATAAAGACCATATCTTTTTGAAATTGGAAATAGATACATGCAAATCAATTAAGCAGCATATTTAGGCTTAAAAATAGAAAGTAGTTTATCAACAGATTTTAAAAGAAAATCATACTAAGATTACGCAAGAGACAGTTGGCAATAAGATAACTTCAGCCAATTAAACAGATAAACATTCCTTTTTCAAAACAGATTCATCCAAAATTTGAAAAATCAAACATTGAAGCTTTAAGGAAATTTGACTTGATTCAAGATAAAGAACACTTAAACAGATATCTAACTTTTAGGAAAACACAAGAAACCTAGCAATTTACTCACGAAAATATGTTTATCAAAGAATAACTCTAATAAAGATTAAATTTTAGGAGCTTAAATTGAGCAAATCCGTTTTTATTTCTACACAAAAACTAGTTTGATGACCTCAGCAAGGAAAGAGTATAAGTGATGTCAAAATTTTACAAGACTTTGTCTTGACAGCTATAACATAGACTGAGGTTTCAACTGATGTTTCAACTGAGCTTGCAACCAGTATTTTTAACACGAGGTTTCAACTGATGTTGCAACTGAGCTTGCAACCAGTATTTTTAACACGAGGTTTCAACTGATGTTGCAACTGAACTTCCAACCAACTATTGAGAGTGTGAGGTTTCAACTGATGTTGCAACTGAACTTGCCACCATCATCAAAAAAAATTGCACTTTGTGCTTGCAACTCTATTACCAGAGAGGTTTTTTTAAGGACAAGTTACCTCACATCTGTTTTTGAGGCACCAAAAAAAGCGGCTTTTTCAAGACAAAAACATCATAGCTCAAAATAAGACTTTAACCTTAGAAATAAAACTTATTAAAGGTACTCAATACAGACATATTTAGCAAAAGTATTCAATTAGATTGATAATGACATACCCCTATGTCACTTCTTAATGATTCAAACTTGTTTGTATCAAGGGGCTTTGTGAAAATATCTGCTAATTGTCTTTCAGTTGAAACATGTTCTAAAATTAAGCTCTTTTCTTCAACTAGTTCTCTAATAAAATGATGCCTTAGATCAATATGTTTGGTTCTGGAATGTTGAACTGGATTTTTAGCTAAATCTATAGCACTTTTGTTATCACAAAACAGAGTTAATATCTCTTGTTTAACATTATAATCAGTTAACATTTGTTTCATCCAAATTAGTTGAGTGCATCCACTTCCAGCTGCAACATATTCTGCCTCAGCAGTAGATAAAGATATGCAATTTTGCTTTTTACTGAACCAAGAAACAAGATTGTTTCCAAAATAAAAACAACCACCAGAAGTACTCTTTCTATCATCTATGTTTCCTGCCCAATCTGCATCACAGTAGCCACTAAGAAAATGGTTTGTATCTTTAGAATACCATAGGCCTAGATGAGGTGTTCCTTTTACATACCTTAGAATTCTTTTGACAGCTAGAAGATGAGGTTCTAAAGGATTTGCTTGATATCTGGCACAAACTCCTACACTTAAGCAAAGATCTGGTCTACTAGCAGTTAAATACAGCAAACTTCCAATCATGGATCTATAAAGACTGGGACTGACATTTTTACCTTTATCATTTTTGGACAGTTTAAGGGTAGTACTCATAGGGGTTCTCTTCTCTTTACTCTCACTCAGACCAAACTTTTTAACAAGATTGTCTGCATACTTACTTTGGCACAGAAAAATGCCTTTCTCATTCTGTTTAACTTGCAATCCTAGAAAGTAAGTTAGTTCACCTCCTCCACTCATTTCAAATTCATTCTTCATGTCAGAAATGAATTCTTTTATTCTGTTATTAGAAGTAGAACCAAAAACAATGTCATCAACATAGATTTGAGCAATTATTATGTCCTTTGTGGTTTTCTTAGTAAACAGAGTTTTATCAACTCCCCCTCTGTTAAAACCTTTTTCAATCAAGTACTTGGTTAATCTATCATACCAAGCTCTAGGAGCTTGTTTTAGACCATACAAGGCCTTTTTCAAAAAATAGACATGTTCAGGAAAGTTAGGATCCTCAAATCCCTTAGGTTGACAAACATAAACTTCTTCATTAATCACACCATTCAGAAAAGCACTCTTTATGTCAAGTTGAAACAGTTTAAAATCATACAGACATGCAAGAGACAGCAGCATTCTAATGGATTCAATTCTAGCTACTGGAGCAAAGGTTTCATCAAAGTCAATTCCCTCAATTTGTGTATAACCCTGAGCTACCAACCTAGCTTTATTCCTGATAATCACTCCATCCTCATCACTTTTATTTCTAAAAATCCATTTAGTTCCTATAACATTTTTATTAGAAGGTCTGGGTACTAAAGTCCATACATCATTTCTCTCAAATTGGGCCAATTCATCCTGCATAGCTAAAATCCATTCACTATCTTCTAGAGCTTCTTTTATATTCTTAGGTTCTAACTGAGAGATATAACAAGCAAAGTGAACAACATTATTTCTTTTACCTCTGGTTTTCATACCTGAAGTAACTTCTCCTATGACATTGTCAAGAGAATGATTTTTCTGAGTCCTTACATAGCGAGGCCTGCTAGTTGACTGAGCATGAGAACTTTCTTCTTCTTCTTCTTCAGATTCAGCAGCATTTTGGGTTTCAACTGTGGTTCCAACCTCAGTTCCAACCTCAGTTGTAACCTCAGTTGCAACTGGACTTCCAACCACTCTGGGACTTCCAGTTTGTTGTGTTTCTTCTTTCTCTTTTTCTGTAGTCTCAGCCTGTTCATTATCACCTGTAATCTCATCAACAGTTTTTAGGTCATCAAATAACACATTATAAGATTCCATAACACAGTTTGTTCTTTGATTGAAGACTCTAAATGCTCTACTGTTCTGAGCATAACCAAGAAAAATCCTTTTATCACTTTTAGAGTCAAATTTACCAAGATGCTCTCTATCTCTGAGAATATAGCAAACACATCCAAAAACTTGAAAATACTTTACATTGGGTTTTCTACCTTTCCATATTTCATAAGCTGTCATGGAAGTACCTTTAGTAATATAAACTCTATTAACTATATGACTGGCAGTATTAACAGCTTCAGCCCAAAATCTATTGGCAAGTTTCTTAGAGTTAAGCATTACTCTAGCCATTTCCTGAATGGTTCTATTTTTCCTTTCAACTATGCCATTTTGCTGTGGAGTCTTAGGAGCAGAGAACTCATGGCATATTCCTAAGGAGTTGCAGAATTCTTTAAACCTGATATTTTCAAATTCAGTTCCATGATCACTTCTAATCCTAGCAATATTACCACTAGTGGAACCTTTTTCAACTTGCAGTTTTAAGCACAGAGTTTTGAATAGTTCAAAAGTTTCAGACTTATCCTTTAAGAACACTACCCAAGAGTATCTAGAGAAATCATCTACAACTACTAGAATGTACTTCTTACCACCTATACTGGCAGTTTGCATAGGACCCATCAAGTCAATGTGAAGAAGTTCTAAGACTCTTTTAGTGTAGATTAGACTAGTACTTTTGTGTATACTTTTGGTTTGTTTTCCTATAGCACAATCACCACAGACACTTTGAGTTTTAGCACTGAGTTTAGGAATTCCTCTTATCAACTCCTTTTTAACAAGCTTATCTAAAGTTTTGTAATTCACATGCCCAAGCCTTTTATGCCAAATATCTGCATTATTAGTAATAGCTTGATTACACCTACTTTGAGGCAATTCTTTTTCAGCTTTTTCAAACACATAGCAACTGTTGGTTGATCTAACTCCAGTCATGATTAAATCATTGTTAAGATTAGTAATTAGACACCTTTCTTTGTCAAATTTAACAGTCATTTCATTATCACAGAGTTGACTGATACTAATTAGATTAGCTTTTAGACCATCTACAAGAAAAACATCCTCAATATCAGGCATTCCAGGTTTGTTTAAGGTACCTTTACCAATAATTTTACCTGTATCTCCTCCTCCAAACACAACAGTGTTACCTGTAAGAATGGTGACATTTTTTAGGAGGCTTGCAGTACCTGTCATATGCTTAGAGCATCCACTGTCAAAATACCAATCATTAGAAGTAACAGCATTCAAAGAGTTGATAACAGCTTTGTTGTTAGCAACTAAGATTGCTTTTTCTTTAACTTTCCAAACCCATTTCAAATTTTTATTGACAGAAGCCAACCAGGTTTTCTGGGAAATGTACTTTCTGTTCCTTTTTAAATAACACTGGACTTCAGAATGACCAGGTTTTTTTACAAAAATTGCACAATTTCAACCTAAAGTTATTCAGTTTGTTCATGGTTGCAACTTTGGTTGTAACTGAGCTTCCAACCTTCTTTACATAAACCTGCGTTTTATTCCTGGTTGCAACTCTGGTTGCAACTGAGCTTCTAACCTTGTGATCAAAATCATGAGTTTTAGCTTTAGCAACAGCTTCAATAAAAGTAGTTTTTCCTGTACTCTTACCACCATAGTACCCTAGACCACTGATATCTTTGGATCCTCTAGAATATGACAGCATGTCATCTAATTTATCTGAAGCAGAGACATTCAGCAATTTTATTATCTTTTTAGTTTCAGTAAGTTCAGCCAGTTGTAATTTAAGCTTCTCAGTAAGATTTTTGACCTCATCCTTTAGATCAACATTCAGCTTGCTTATGATCAAACATTGTTTACTCAGACTTTTATACTTTTCATACAGAACAAGGTATTGCTTAGTAATGTTTTCATCAGAAGGCTCTTCCTCATCACTGCTATATGTTTCACAGGCAGTTGTAACTGGGGTTGAAATATGCTCACAGTCACTTTCATAAGTAGGTTCTTTTTCAGTGATTATTCCCATGAAATTAACAAAATTTGAACCATCCTCTTCATCACTGTTACTCTCAGAATCACTATCACTATGAGTGGTTATATAAGCATTTTTGTTTCTTTTTAAAGTGTTTGCACACTCAGCCTGAATATGACCAAAACCTCTACATTCTCTACACTGAATCTCTTTAGATTTGTATTCTTTGTTATCCTTTTCTTTGGAATTCCACTTTCCTGTAGAGTTATTATTGAATCTAGACTCTGTCTTAAACTGGTTATCCTTTTTCTGAAAGTTTTTAGATGAACCAGTATCATCCTCCTTTTTCTTATAAAACTTCTTGTACACCTTTTTTGCAAAGAAAGCTAGTTGTTCTTCATCACTCATTTTATCACAGGTATTAGATTCAGATTTCTTAGCCTGAAATGCTATTCCCTTTTCTGGTCTTTTATGTTTGAAGAATTTCAGTTCATGTGTACTAAGATTTCCTATGAGTTCTTCAAGTTTAAGATTATCTAAGTCAGTTGATTCTTCAATAGCTGTGACCTTAATTTCAAACCTTTCTGGGAGTGACCTAAGAGTTTTCTTAACAAGCTTAGCATCACTGTATTTTTCACCTAATGTTCCAGCTTGATGAGCAATGTGGCAGATTCTACCATTAAATTGTTCAATGTTTTCATCTTCCTCCATTCTTAAGTTCTCAAATTGGGTAGTTAACTGTTGAAGTTTGAAAGCTTTTACTTTAGTTGTTCCTTCAAAAGTAACTTGCAAAATATCCCATGCTTCTTTAGCTGTTTCACAATGAGAGATATACCTGAATACGCTGAGAGTTACACCAGCAAAAATCAAGTTTATGGCTGTTGAGTTGGCACTTGATTTTCTGTCTTCTTCAGCAGACCATCTGTCTTCAGGTAAGAGAATCAGTTCTCCTTCATTATCCATGGTAGTTGGAGCCTCCCATCCATACATAACAGTCTTCCATGCATGTTCATTCTGCTGTTTGATGAAGGACCTCATTCTAATTTTCCATACTCCATAGTTTACTCCTCCTTCAAGCAATGGAGGTTTGTTGAAGGCGTTTCCTTCCCTCATTAAGTCCATTGTTACTAGAACACAGGATCCACACTAAGTAAGATCTAGTGTAAAGCTCTGATACCAATTGAAATTCCTATCCGTTGTTCTAGATGCAGTTTTGCAGTAAGGTTCCAAGTGGGGTTGGAACTGCAGTTTGAACCAAGTGTATAAGGTTTCAAGTGAGGTTGTAACTGCAGTTGGAACCAAGTGTATTAATGGACAGAAACTGTTTTAAAATTAAATGTACTTGGAAATAATTCACACGCACATTTAACAACGGAGTTCACCTAACTAGGCTACGTCTCCGGGGCACTTACCCAGATTATGATATTATAAAAAGCTTACAATATATGACTCAAGTCTTAATGAAAAACTTAGACTCCCTCTATGTTTTTCTGCCTATCACTATATTGCTCCTACTCTATAACTATCACTTATAAATCAATGGCATCCCACCATTGTTTTTCTTTTTAAAGCTCACGTGTATTCTCTCTAGAAAATAAGTTCTTTATAATTTAGAACACACACCTTTACAAGCTTACGTTACTAAGTATATAAACAAGTAAAAACAATCTTCTATCTTCAATATCTTTTGATTGCTTTTGACTTGGTTGATTAGCTTCAATCTCTCCAAGTATCACGAGATTCTTCAGCATGGATTGACTCTAATCATCTTTGATTAACACCTGTTTAGTAACACACTTGAAAGTAGGAGTTAATCTTTTCCTTTGAAAGGAAACATATAAAGATATGATCTCTTAAAGATAATATCTTTTCATAAACATATGAAACATTTAACTCCACATATCAATCAATCTTTATACATATCTTTACTGAATATTATAAGAATCAAAAGATTGAATCAAGTGATAAGGACAAGCATAAGAATAGAGATATATAAATTAAAAGGAAACATAACCTTATAAACTAATCTCTTTATATCTTTTATAAACATCTTTCCTTAACACATTAGTATTCTCAATAAACACATATACACGTTTAAGACCTTATGAGAATATATCCTACATACTTTAAAACAAATGATTAGCATTAAACAATTAGTAATGTAGAATAATGAAACAAGACAGAATTCTGTTTTAACAGCAGGTTGAACTGTGGTTGCAACTGAGGTTGCAACTGGTACTTGAAACCTGTCACCACAGGTTGTAACTAAGGTTGCAACCAGTACTTGAAACCTAATACTACTAACTTAGTAGGTTGTAACTGAGGTTGCAACTGGTACTTGGAACCTGTCAATCCTGTCTTAGTTCTTAATAACAGTTAGGATTTATTTAGTAAAAACCAATAGACAATTAACAATATTTAGACCAGAAATCTGGTCCTAACATTAATGATTTGGTAGGCTCTTATAGTTTAATGATTTGGGTACAGACTCTAATAGTTAATGATCTGGGTACTACAGTACTATTTTGAATGATTGAGTTAGCAAATTACAAAATTTTCTTTAATTAAGAGACTAAAAATATAAATCGATGAAATTATCTCACATTTGGAGTTTTTTTTTACGGATGTTGATAGATTGCACTCATCATTCGATAGCCAAGAGAATATGAGTGTAATTTCATCATTTTGTTTAACATTAGATTTTCAATTATGACAAATTTCGTATTTTGGTATCTCAATTGTTAAAATTGGTACTGCGGTATCTAAATCGTTAAACATTAGGAGTACAATACACTAAACGTATTTTTTTCCATTTATTATCTTAGACCGACCATAATGGTTTTTTGGTTTTTTGGTTTTTTTTCGGTCTTGTTAATTTTAATATCTTAAATATTAACACAACTCCACTAAAATGTATATTAAGTGTCACATATGCAGGTTAAAATCAAGTCTTACATTGGTTTGCCATTTTAATTCAGTTATATATATATATTTTTATGTTAATTCATGGTTAGTATTGTGGAATAAATAGTTAATTATATAAGTGTGTTAATTGTTTTTGGCACGTCATCATCAACTAAGGTCTATTGTTAAATTAAACAAGTTTTTTTAATATCGTTAAAGTTACTGAATGATATAACATAACCAGTGTTAAATAAATTTGTTGTTAACTAACAATTTCTACTTAAAAAGAAATATTACATAGATATTGCGGATTTTCTTAGTTTGTAAAGTTGGTAAAGTCTTAGTATTTTTTTTTAATTATATTTAGACAATGAACTGCCTAATTTCATCTACTTAAAGGGAATGATGCTGGACAGAATGACAAAAGTGCCTGTTGGTCACCTTTGACAACGTATCATACAGTGAGTACGATTCTGTCGACGTTCGTTACAAGATCATAAATGTGAGACATACGGATTGAAATTTCGTCGATTTATGGTTGTGCAACCCTTAATTGTACGAAAATTAGTTTGTTGCTAAGTTCATAAAACGTAAATGTTGGTTACTAAAATTGTAAGCCAATAATACTCTTATAGGCAGGTATAACATTTTTGTAATTTGAGTGTCATGTTTGTTTACATGATAATATAATAGGCTATAATTTATAACTAGCTACTATTAGTGCGATAAATAATACCTTCTTCATATATGTGTTATTAGTTATACCCTTTATTAAAATAAATTGTATTATAATTAGTATTATATTTTATACAACACCGAATACAATTTGTGTAAACAATTTGTGTAAATAAACAATTCATATATATATAACGTGTGTCTCACGAGACTATTAATCCTGTAGCACCTTTTATACCGCAAGCAAACATGGCAAATATGAAATATGTATACATTTGGTCCAAGGAAGATAATTAAGATACAAATTATTAGTCATCATAACTCTTCTAAGGTGAGATGGTATCTGTAACTTCATTCTTAACTTCATTCTTAACGTGTGTTTCTAAAATATGTTAGAAAAGGTGGGAGATGTTTTTTAAATCCAGTCATCTTAACTTCATTCTCCTTGCATTTTTTTGAAGAAAAAATCTTTGATGACGTGATCATATGCGTGCTTCGACACGCTCAAATATTTTGAGGCAAAGGCAAATAAGAATTATTATTTCCAAGATAGACTCCATCCCATAACAAAAAAAAAAGTATCAGAGATTTGACCTTTTCGAACTATGCATGTAACTCACTAGAGCCCAGAAAACAAAGTGAAGATGTGTAGAGGCGAAATACAATAAATTTGAATTCCGGAGAATCTAAGACGGGAAGACTTAACTGATCTGACACACCCTTTCCAAGTGTGATTTCTATGTTATGGTCATACTTACTCCTTCCTTTTGATTATTTCATGACGCTTTGGTTACCGGCAAATGTTTCTAATGGCGTCAATGGTTGATCAAGTTTGATAGATTCACTTTCAAAACACAAGAAGTTCGGGCTTGGCGGTCTTAAATTGGTTTAGGTGGGGGTGAAGTTTTTTTACTAGCATATATTTACATGTATATTTTTGTTATATATATATATATATAAAAAAATTAAATTAATTACTTTCGTGACCTTCAGCATCGTGATGCCTAGAAAGTATTTGAAGTCGTGAGGCAAGAGGCGATTGCCCCTCCTACCGAAGAGGCCACCCTTGATTTGCTTGTATAAAATGATGCATTATGCTCAATTTAAGGGTTTGCAGTATATTGGTCAGTATGTACTCGATACAACTTCGTAGCTCCGCCAATGATTCAAAATGGGTGTAAGATTTTAGTATCTTAATGTTTACTTTTTTATCTAGTAATTTTAGTTTTAGTGAAGACCCCGACCGCTTACTAAGGTAAACATTTGAAAAACGAAGTAATTTAATCAAGTCGTTCAAGTGTTTTGTATTATTTTATACTACGGAAAATCATCTTCACATTAATATGTACATATAAATAATATGTACAACGTTATTCATAACCATTATGAAATTAATCAATAATTAATAAATAAAAAAATAAAAGTAACATTAAATTATGTAGTTTAGACTAGAAACATTGTATCAATACGTATTGAGTGTTTAATGGAAAGAAAGGTATTCTCATTATACGTGGATATTATGTTGACAAATCTACAGCTCACCACAACCAATCCCTTTGTGACACTTGTTGGGGCTCGAATATAATAAGCCGATTAACAAGAATTGTATAATTAACCCTCGACATAACTCTAATTCTGATGCGCATACAAGAATGGAAAATGATGAGTCCGGATCCTCTGTCCCCTACTTTCGTTGCCTTTCGTTCCTTGCTTATTTTTGCCCAAATTATATATTTTTACAACTTGTTACACATTTTTATAGACTTTTATAATATATTATATGCAAATTTCATAATATTTGGCTATAATTTTGCCCTAAACAATTTTTTTAATTTAACTAATTATTTTATACTAGTTTTTACATTGTTGGAGTGTATCGATACATGTATAATAGTAATTGCATAAAGTTTTTCAATTTTTTTAACAAATATATCGGGTTAAAAAAGAAAGCGGGCATGAAAGGGGACATAGACTAGGAGTTAGATGATCCGGACTCGAAGATGATGTAGTCATTTATGCAAATGTATGGCGATCATTATCTCTAAAAAACGGTAATCTTTCCCATTTACTTATATAAAAAAAATTGCATTATGTTATGAATTTTTATTTGTACCTTCTTTATAAACCAGTTAAATTCTTCATTCACTAGTATTTCTAAAGATATAAAGACGAACACAGAGTTATTTCAGATGGTTTGTACTTTCTAGTTCCAACAATAAATTAGTTTTGAGAAATATACATGAATCTTTGGGTTGTCATTATTCCTCAAGCTCTAATATATTGTTATTAAGGGTGTAAATGGTTAGGATTTAAACACGTTAGGTGAAATCGTTTTCCAAAACCATTAGTGAACAATTTGGAAAACTTTGATCCAAACCTAATTGTCCTATTTTTCCATCCAAACCCAACCGCATCAACGGATGCATAAAATTTGGTTTGGTACAAAATTGTATATTTTGGCCACATACACCATGTTTGATTCGGGTCAAACCATGCCTATTTTGTCCGCTCGTACTCCAAAACTACTAAACAGAACATTAATTCCAATTAACGTTAAAAAGGAACGATCCCACTTTCTCACATTTTAAGTTTTAACAAAATCAAAAGAAAACCATGCACAAGGGGGTACGAGAACCAAAAAAGCCGAACCAAACGATCATAAACCAAACAAATCGGATTGTCTTTTGGGTTGGTTTGGTTTATAAATCCATAAATCGCTCTAATCGGTTCGGTTAGTGGTTTTTATACTGTACACATTACACGTCACATGTTATACGTATATTAATTGTATAAGCTAAATCACATGTTACAGCCGTATGCATCCTATTTTGTTTGGTTATAGAACTTGCATGTGTAAGAATAAATCCACCTTCCATGTATAACCACTATTGCTTGCTTGAAGGCCGCATGTCAGCGTTAATAGCAAACAGAATGTGTAATATATATGCTATTAGTTTCGTGTTTGTAACATGAATCTCTAAATATACCATGCATATCAATTTGTTATCTCATACTCTATCGTGTGCAAGTGAGCAGGAGCATCTTATTTTATACTTGTATATTTTTTTTGTTCTTAATCCAAGATTTTTTCTAACTGGGTTTTTCTTGGCAAAGTTTTTAACGAGACACGTTCCCTGTTATACGTTCCTGAAATCAGAGAGAATATTATGTCGTATACTTTTTACCATTGTTTACTTTTTTGTTCTTCGACTAGATGTTTTTCCCATTAGGTTTATTCTGTCAAGATTTTGATGAGACACCTGCTTTGTAGTTGAACACCTACTACTACCACGGTTAAACTCTTTTTTATTCGATCATAGATTTTTCCATTGGGTTTGCTCTATTAAGGTTTTGATGAGTAACACTATTTTTTGTTTAGTTACTTACATGAAGTTTAGACCTATTTCATTCAACTACACAGTTTCTCTTAGATACCGATTTTGTACCACACAAGGTTTCCTGACCCTAAGGTTTTATAATGTTAATCCAATTGATAAGTTTAGACTACATTGTGGCTCTGCTGTAGATCATAGGTTTAGTTCATGGATTAATTCAAGGATATTCCATGGTGTTAAGGAAATTGATGTTTTAGTTTTTTTAGACTATTTGAAACTCTAACTCGAGAGAATTTCTCTTACGAAATGCTATCTGTTTTGAAACTTCATAGAAATATTTTTCTTGAAATTCCTGATTCTACATGTCTTCCGTGTTCAAAGACTTTGCACCTTCGACGTGCGTCTTTTGGTATTTTGTCTGGATTTTTTTTGTCATTTTCGATGTTCCCCGTACATGAGGATTTAGTGCTTTATAATTGTAAACTATAAAATGTTGATCGACGTCTCGCACCCTACTATTAGGGAGACTTGGATTAGAGGATGTAAGTGTTTCATACTGGTGATCAAAGCTCCTAGTCTTTTATGCTTTGGGTTTCTGGAATCCGAAGCTATAGGAAGATTTCCGGAAAAACTAAGTTGACATCATTGGTTAAGGCTTGTATTTCTTTGGGCTACAATTTCATTAATTAATCAGAATGATCCATTAAACAACACCTCGGGTATATATGGCGCAAGGTGGCGCTTTGACATTCAGAGCTTCACCCGAGGTGACATTTAGAAATTGCCAATTTCGGGAGAAGTTTACCGGGAAGTTGTTGACTTTCTCAAAATACTCGTGGACTCTCAGATCTTGATCGACTCCAACTATGCGACAAAAGAACGAAAGTCATTTTTGTCATGTGAATTTGTATTTTTTTTTTGTTTCTAAAAAAAAAAAGACAACAAATGGTAAGCTTGATACTACTTTGTTATTTTTTTTGTTTTTTTTTATCTTAATCACTCCTTTGTTTTCATAACATTTGATACTCCTTTGTTCTTGCATTCTTGTTTCCTTAGGGGGTTAAATTTTATCAGCAATATAAATTATTTCAATTCTTGTAACTTGCAACCGAGGAAACAACTAACTATGCTGGACAGAATATGGAAAGATTCGGTCAAAGAGATTTTATGATGCAAAAAACGTGATGACCAAGTAAAAAGAAATCTGCAGCAATTCTGGAAGGAATAAACAAAGAAAGAGATCTTTTACTAATTGGATTGAATACTAGAAGATATTCAAAGAAAAGACTTGTCAATCAAGTAAATATCAAGAAAGTAAATACTTCTTAGTTAGTCATGAATTAGGGGTTCTTTGTAAGGGCATAAATAAAGCCATTTAGACTCATTATTTCGTGACTTTCTACCCCATAGAGTATACACCAAAGAGAGCGAAAGAAACCCACGAAATTATTGAGAAAAAAATTATTTTTAAGAGAAAAAAAACATGACGGGATGTCATGGTGAGATTGATAGTTGATTAGGTAGGAGCAAGAGTTTGATATGATTATACTAGTGAGGGATTCAGTAGATATTGTAAGACTAAAGTCGACGATAGTAGGTTTTTCAATATCAATAAATACTTGGTGAGGCCTCGAATACGTAGACTTTGTGAAGTTGAACTTCGTTAAAAAATGCAACTGCGTTATTTACTTTTCTGTCAGTTACATACTCAGTTGCAACCGATACTGCAACCGACTCCAACTAAAACGCGTAATTGCATTCGGAACTTAGGCAAACGAAATTTCATTTCGTAAACAAGATGTCTTATTGTCATCATCGAAAGTGTAGTTTCTTCATCTCGGTCAAAATATTATCAATAGGGGGTCTTCCTCCACTAGCTGATTTTTTCGGAAAACTTGTCTTCCTCCACTAGTTGGTTTTTCTATTTATTCTGGTGTGGATGGCAGGTAGGCCTATATTTCTTGGTTTTAGTAGGATTCCTTACGAGCTTTGTTTCTATCTATTATTATCTAAATTAATAAAGTTATTAATGACTGGACGAAACAAAGAAATAACCCCTTACGTGCGAAATTATAGAAGATAAGATCAAACAATTCCATCGAATTTAGTATGATTGTATATGTAATAGTATCAATGAACCCGATTATTACAATTGCTCAGGATACCCTATTTTAGGTTCTAGGGTCTATTTCTTAGTTTAAGATCCTTTCACTAATTACTGGAATCAAATAATTCGTAAATCTGTTCCGTCCAAAACGGGAATGGGCTAGGGTTATGAACTTATAATCTAAAATCTGATGATCGAGTCGATTCCATGATTATAAGTTCATTCCATACCAGACCAGACCGAAATAGGGATATACATTCTCATTATGAGAAGGGGTTATTCGAGTGTATCTAAATAGATACTATGTTTACATATGAATCCTTACATTCCATTTAGGATTAGGAAGAGATGTAACCGGACTTGCTTTTTACATATGATCTCTCCTTATTTGGGACCCTATTCACCTCTTTGGGCTTATAGTGAATCGAGAAATAGGTTTGATTGTCCATCTTTTTTATATATTTGATATTTTATATATATGCTTATATTAAAGCATATAACATTTCTTAGATTCGACTGTTTTTGCTGTTAGTTGAGAACTCCACATTCCAAAACAAAAGTACTATACTACAGAAATTTCAATAAGAAAACAGTCCCCAGTTATCCACTTCCATATTTCTTTTCTCACCATGATTAACAAGAACTTAGAAATAAGTACGTATTATAATCGAAATGAGTCGATTAAATTCTAATGACTATGATAATATACTGATATCTATGTTTTTTCTTGTTTAGAAGTGGCAAGGATTCATCATGGCTACAAGCTTTGCAGAATTGCCTCTCCAAGCCTCTCGATATATTGGAGATACTGAATTGGACAGTATTAATTTGGAAGTTGATGAGTATGAAGTTTAAGCTCTTCAATAAGGATTAAAATCCTTACTTTCCCCTTTTCTATGTGATGAAGTTCTATTTACCAAGTGAGTATACAAGTTTGTTTTTAACCTTTTATTTTTGTTCTTGGTTAATTTTCATACTGCCTTTCCATTGTAAATTTGAATCTATCTTTAATAAAACGTGATAGGGTTGCTTAGTTAAAAAGAAAAATATTTAGACTGTGATTTGACTAACAATCAATCAAATGGATTGACAAAATAAATGAATGAAATTAATAATTTTTTTTGATTCAGTGTTGAATCGGTAAAGTGAAAATTACTTTTGTAAATGTCCTAAAACTGGTAGATTTTATTATGCCCATTATTTGAGTTAGCATCCTCTACAACATTTGATCCTAGAATCTAACTGATATTCGCCAATAATTCTCATTGAAAAACGGAGCTATGAGGCTGCCAGAACAAGAAATCTAATTTCCGATACTGATGGCCACACTTACTGGAAATTAAAAGGATATGCTGACGACTCCGACATTTTCCTTCGAGGTTATTTTTCTTTTTCTTTTTTTTGCTTTCTTACCGTGACTTCAATGCTTGTTACTTTTAAACGTATCGGAATATGTTTCTTCCAATTACAGATGTTGATAGCTGGGATTGGATCAATTTATAGCGAAATATGGTACGCCACTGATGTTGAACAGGCCAAAGAAGTTGAAGAACGCGTTCATTCTTTAAGGTATTTATAATTTTTTTTGACATGTTATCTTTGCATTGTGGTAGTACTAATTGCTGCTAATCGTATATGACAATCCGTACTGGTATCTAGTTCTGATGTTTCTAATAAGGTGAGCCTCAAATATCTTTTCAATGTGACAAATCTTAATTACTAGTGACATCTAAGAATTCAGATATCTTTGAGTGACAAAACATGAAAGCCTGGTAGAAATAGACATTTGAATAACTATTGTCAAGTGTTATAGCTACTTCAACAGCACTTTTGCGGAATGTGTTTCAGTTTTCTTTGCTTATTCTAATTCTTGAGTCAAGTGTCGGTGGACTCTGAGGAATGACTCATGACTAAGGTTGAAATCTCGGGAAGAAGCAAAATCGACCTTTGACAAATAGCTCTATGGTTGATATGATTAGAATAAGCAGCATATAACTAAATCTACCATAGATATTTGCCAAAGCAGGTTTGGCCAAAATTGAGACAGGAACTTCCTCAAACACAGTGTTCAAAGGTTTTAGCTTTAAGCTTAGCAGCCAACCTCAGTCACTGTCTGCGAAAGATTAGCTGCTAGGCTTAAAGCTAAAACCTTTGGGCACAGTGACTGAGGAAATTCCTGTCTCAATTTTGGACGAAGTTGCTTTGGCAAATATATTTCGTAGACTTCGTTATCTGCAGCCTAGTTTTGGAAAAATAAAAGGGAAGCATAGTGCTTTTATCGTCATGAAAAGATAGCAATACAAGTATTAGAGAAACTGGATAAAAACATGGTACGTTTAGGTATTAGGAAAAAAGGTATGAATGGGTGTAACTGTTTAGATGTCTTTTTGGCATGATTAATGCTATATATGATTTAAAGGTCTCATTTATCTCAGTCTTTTTCTGATTGTTATGTAAAGAGTGCTCTTTAAGTCAAGATTTGATTGCCATGTCCAATTTATTCAACCTAAACCACAATTACAATCGATTGCCATGTTTGTCGATTATATGTGGTGTATTAGTGTAACTTGTAGTCTGTTGCTTGTTCAACAAAATACGACTTCATCAAAACTTAAATTCCTGTAGCTGTCTTCTGTATTACACTACACAGATGATTTTATTGTTTGATTACTGTAGTTTGTGTTTTTCATTGCAAGATTCTTGACATGTAATTATCATTTTACAGTCAATCATAACTATTGAATCTATACTTTTTTATTAACCCAATTTCTTTTTCTATATCTGTCCGAGGCTTTGGTTGTCCGTAGTCTTGAGACAGGGCTAGTGTTTTTGTTCCCTGGGGCAAAAATATCAGGTCCCGTTTCTCGTTGTGCTCAATCTTTATATATTTAATATATCATTTGATACTTTTTTCTATTCATATTGTGTAATCATACTTTTTAATTGACATAAAATAATTATGTCATTTTACTTGTATGGAGTTTTTTTATTAGCAGATATTCATTACATATTTTTAACATATATATAAATTGAATTTTTTGTGACCTTCGGAGCCGTGAGGCCCGGTACGGTCTCCCGTCAACCCTGCCACCATTGTCTTGACTTGTTGGAGCATTTTCAGTTTCCTTTCCTTTCCTAGAATCTAGTTTACTTAGTACAATGCACTGTTTTAAAAAGCTCGCAACATTGTGCGATATAGTGGTTTTTGAAAGAAAAACGCGACGCTAAAACGCTATTTGGATGAAAAAACGCTAAATTCGCGCTATAGGAACGCTATTTACACTATTTACGCTATATCGGACGCTATTTACGCTATAGCGGGTGCACTACAAAAAAAAATTTAATGAAATTATTGGAGCTTAAAGAGAATCAAACCCCAAAACTCTTGCAAACAAAGTAAATACTCTGGTATCTCAAGTATAATCATTTTGTGATTATTAGTTACAATTTTTTATATATATTTAGTTAATTTTTATTAGATGTTTTGAATTTAATGCTATATTTATATGTATTTAGGCAAAAAAAAAAAATACACCGCAAAGCGCTATGTAGCAACGCTATTTGCGCTTTTAGCGTTTCTCTCGAAAAAACGCTACTGTAGCGATAATGTTATTTAAAACATTGGTACAATGTGATGTTTTCTTGTTCTGAAAATTATAAGGGTACTCCTTTTCTTTTAGGTTATGCAAGTATATCACTAATGCTAACTACAGCTGGCACTTAGGAACTATTCTTTTGCTGACAAAGCAGTAAATTTCCTATTCTTTTCCCAAAGTAAAGTTGTATATAACTATCAGAAAGATATTTAGGCATCGAGTTTTAGTTAAGGTTGAGACAGGAACTTCCTTAAACATCACGCCCAAATCTTTCAGCTTTGATCTTAGCAACCAACCTCTCGAGCCTGCTAATTCGATTTCCGAGTTTCATATCTCGCTTGCACGGCTCATACCAGCTTGGAATTCTTTTGCATCATAACTTACTTCAGATGACAAAATAGTTTTCTGTTCATTTCCATTTTCATCAACAAATGAATTTGCTTCCATAGGATCCGCCACCATCTCCACATCTTCACGAGTTCCATTAATCTCCTTGTCTTCACCAGCTCCATTAATCTCATTGTCTTAACCAGCTCCATTAATCTCCTACTCTTCACCAGCTCCGTTAATCTCCTTATATTCACCAGCTCTATTAATCTCCAAACCCAAAGGCCGAGCTACATTTATGTTCAAACCCAAAGGCCTATTTTCAGAATTCTATGTGTTCGAACATTTGTGCTCCCTTACAACTCCCTTTTCAACTACATTCTTCTTGTGAACAAGTCTCAATAACTCTCCAATTAATAGGTCATTGAGTGGATCACAGTCTTCTTTATATTTAGTACGTTTCTTAGAGATTTAATTTTCAATTTTCGAGTGAGATTTCTCCACATTGCTCTCAATCTTTTCTTCCTTAGCTGTCACAGTGAGGCCCTACCAAGAAAAGTATCGAAAAGTAACATCCGACTCAAACAGACGAGGAGGTAGATATATATTGTTGTCCCTAATTGGTCTCTTGAAATATTCCCAAGCAGAATCAGGCCTTCCGTTGATTCTAGGGACAATAGTAGGAATATCTTGATCGTACCCAAACTGCATAGCCACAAAATGTGGCAGATATTTCTGGGTATGACCTCCAAATCCAACTAGCTTGTTAGGTCTAATTCACAGAGCAAAAGACTCTATATCCTCGTCCATACCAGTCTCAACATTGACTAAATCTCCATCTGTCCTATAGAACTCGTTGAATCTCCAATTATTTACGACCATACAGTATGGTTGCCATTGGAAATCTTCACCAGCCAAATTGAAGGCCTTGCTTAGATCGTCTGTTTTCAATGTTATTTGCTCTTACCACCTGGAAAATCTTGGCTCTCCAACTTGAATCAGATTAGGGTTGGCCTTAAAAGTTAAAAACCTGATCTCCCAAACCCAAATCTGCACCAATTGAAACGGTGCGCAAATGTTTGTTTTAGAACTAACCCCTTTTCTGTCTGATCCCTTCGAAGGAGATACTAACATATTATTTATCGAACTCAAATCTTAGTAAACCACAGAAAGAACTGCTGGAGCAATAGCCAAACGAGTTACATATAGAACATATCTAGATAAATGTTTTAAATAGTGTTATCGCTACGATAACGTTTTTTCAGGTGAATTTCGAACTTGGGTCTGTAGGAACATAATGCGCTGTCACAACCATCTGGACTACACACACTTTTATGAAAATTACACAACATATATTAATTATTTAGATCCGCTGTTTTTTTTTCCTAACTCGCTATTTACGTTTTTGGTCCAAAATTTCACGCCTTTTACGCTTTTGGTCCCAATAGCGCAAATTTAGCGCTTTTCCACCCAAATAGCGTTTTAGCGTAGGGAGTTTTTTTCCCAAAAGGACTATGTCGTGAAATGTTGCGCAATATAGCGTACTTTTTAAAACAGTAATCGAAATAGAGACAAGTTTTTTCATTAAAATATAATAAAAGTGAATTAAATACGGTCTTTAGGCTAAAGTACAAGGGTCAGACTGATACCAGGTTTATCTAACAAGACTCTTCCTCTTCTCATCATATAGATTAGATACATACATATATACTGTAATTAACAACAGAGGAATCGTTCTCAAAACAAAAATGGAGGAAACAACGAAAATGATCATGGAGCATAAAGAAGAGATGATGATGATGGATTCCGGGTCAAACTCGACCCGACGACCCGCTCATTTCCTCAAACCAATTCTCTCCTCCTCCAACCTTTCATTTACCACCTTCAACTCTCACCACAAAAACCTTCCTAGCCATGCGGCATTCACTGGATGGAAAAGTCCGCTTTGGAAATGGAACGAATGGGTCGACAAAATTCAACTTTTCCACAAGTCCACCTGGCACGAAACCCGTATCTATCATGCCATCATGGCTTCTAAAAACCAAATTAAACAAGATGTGAATATTGTTCTAGTGCTAGCCGAGAGGTGGTGCGACGGGACAAACACTTTTAATTTTTTGTGGGGAGAGACGAGTATTACGCTCGAAGATGTCATTGTTCTAGGTGGGTATTTGGTTCTTGGTGAATCCATTATATCTCTGTTTGAAGACCGTCATGAAGTGGAGTTTATCCGGATAAACGACAAATTAAACAAGGTAAGAGAAGAAATTAACAAGTCGAAATCTAAAAAAGTTGGTCAAGTGATGTAGATGGATCATTTTATGGGGAGTGGGGGTGAAGTTGAGCACGACACTTTTCTCATTTTCTACCTATCGTGATATGTGTTCCCGACTTCGTGTTCTCGAGAGATGTGGTTGGGAGACATCTTCACAAGATTGCATTTGGGCTTGTCAAAGGGACGAGAGTGACACTTGCTCTGTTGTGCTAGCATATCTTTACCAGGACTTGAGTTCCTTAAAGGAACAAATAGTTGTTTGTAGTGAAGAAAAGGCGATCAATGATAGACTTAATTTATGGTCACAAATGCAGTTAGTTCAGATTTAAACTTGGGAAAGATTTTCTAATATTAGCCCACGGCATAATAATATCGGGGGGAGTGAGTTGAGAATAAGTTGTTGGAAGGATATTGGTATATTATCAGAGAGAGAGAGTGAGATTGGCAATCGACAATGGTGCTAAAGAGTTTGTCAGTAGGCTTTACATTACGTCGGGTAAGTACAATTTCTATCCGGAAAATGAAAATTGGATCTTCACTTTTTCAGGTATGCAAGATGATTATATGTCATTTGCTAAATTTATTAGGGTATCTGAATTGATAGGGCTAGATTGTATACTATCATATTCTCCACATCGTGTCTCAATGCAATTTGGGATGGATCAGGATATCTTTGGGAAAGTGGCTTGCTTCGGCTGTACTTCTGAAATCGTTTGGAAAATTTTCAATAAGATAGTTGGAAATGAGAAATTGTATATACCGCCAAAAACATATGAATCTCCTATTACAAAATGGTACTTGAATTGTTGGAAAGACTCAAAGTTTGTCCAGAAAAATGTTGTTGAATGCATTGATGTGGAGAATATGATTGTATAAAATCGAGCCCTACTAATTCAGATACCCTAATAAATTCAGCAAATGACTTATAATCATCTTGCATACCTGAAAAAGTGGAGATCCATTTTCCATTTTCCGGATAGATACTTCCCGGCGTAGTGTAAGGCCTCCAAACGAACTCCTTAACACTATTGTCGATTGCCAATCTCACCCTCTCGACATCTAATCATGTACCAATATCTTTCCAACGACTCATTCTCAGCTCACCCTCCCCGATAATATTATGTTGTGAGCTAATATTATGAAATCTTTCCCAAACTCAAATCGGAACTAACTGCATTTGTGACCATAGATTAAGTCTATCATTGATCGCCTTTTCATCACTACAAACAACTATTTGTTCCTTCAAGGAACTCAAGTCCCCGTAAAGATAAACAAGCACAATAGGAGCAAGCACCACTCTCATCCATCTGACAAGCCCAAACACAATCTTATGAAGATGTCTCCCAACCACATTTCTCGAGAACGGGATCATATATTGCAATAGCCAGAGAACAAGAAAGGCCTCATGCTCAACTTAACCCCCACTCCCCATAAATTGATCCATCCACATAACTTGACCAACTTTTTTAGATTTCGACTTGTTCATTTCTTATCTCACATTATTTAATTTCTCATCTATCCGGATAAACTCCACTTTATGACGGCCTTAATCGGAGATATAACTGGATTCACCAAGAACCGAATACCCACCTAGAACAAAAACATCTTCCAGCTTAACACTCGCCTCTCCCCAAGGAAATATAAAAGTATTCGTCGCGTTACATCACGTCTCGGCTAGCTCTAGAACAATATTCACATCTGATTTAATTTGATTTTTAGAGGCCATGATGGCATGATAGATACGGCTTCGTGCCAGGTGAACCAGTGGAGAGGTTGCATTTTGTCAACCCATTCGTTCCATTTCCGAAGCGGGCCTTTCCATCCAGTAAATGCCATGCGGCGAGGAAGGTTTTGGTGGTGAGAGTTTAAGGTGGTAAAAGGAAGGTTGGAGGAGGAGAGAATTGGGTTGAAGAAATGAGCGGGTAGTCGGGTCAGATTTGACCCGGAATTCATCATCATCATCTCTTCTTTATGCTTCATGATCATTTCTGTTGTTTCTTCCATTTTTTTTTTAGAACTATTCCTCTATTTTTAATTACACTATATATGTATGTATCTAAATTCTAATGTATATGATGAGAAGAGGAAGAGTCTTGCTAGATACACCCGGTGTCAGTCTGACACTTGCACTTGAGTCTAGGACCGTCTTTAATTCACTTTCATAATATTTTAATGAAAAAACTGTCTCTAGTTGGATATGTTCTTTACTGACATTTTTGAATAGCTGTAGTAATATTGAGTTTATTATGTACAAGATTTATATTTTTCAATACATTAGATTGCAGATTATAAACATCTTCCGTACGGGTCATAATTACTTAAAAAATCATACAGAAAGGAAATTTAAAAAGTTTCTTTCAACTAATGATTTATTTTCACTCTAAATATTTGAATACGTTAACTTCCTGCTAACTACAAAGTATGTTTGTTGCTGAACTTGTTGAAATTTTTCGGTCAAAACATGCAAGTCCGCAACAATAAGGCGTTATCCAAAGTAATTTAAATTTTAAATTTTAAAGATGTATCCGTTATATAAAAAAAAAATATTTCGTATGAGTTGCTTTCGCACCGCATTTGAGGTTAATGAAAGCGTTATACCGTTATTCATTTTTTTTCCTTAGGCTGTGACATAAAGTTTTTATCGAGTCAAGATCTTCCGTCCCTTATAAACATGTCGATTATTTTATAACATATTGAAATAACATTTGCCTTAGTTTCAAGTGCAGTTACGCTTATCAGTTAAACTATAGGTATAATCGGAGTTGTTACTGAATATGGAATCAATAACAAACTATAATTAAATGACACCACAGTTTAATTAAAGAGTTCGACCTAATTCTAATCTACGTTTTCGGGACACTCACCCTGTTTTATATTGATATTTTAAGGAACAATGAATAGAGATGAGTCTTACAATACTAAGCTTCACTCACGTATATGCCTATCTACTCACTTCTAGGTTATGGACTATCAATCTCTCTATTATCTCATCCTATGAAGTGTTCTCTCAAAGTGTATAATTCATGAATCTTTCTTACAAAGATTCACGAATTATACCCTTTGAGAGAAAAGTGGTTCAAGTTACAAAGATCATAAAAAGTACACTAAACGTATTTTTTTCCATAAATATATCACAGTAAATTATTACAGAGATGAAACTCACGGCAAAGGCAAAAGACTAGGTTTAAAAGCAAACAACTTTGGAGAAATCCATAGCTTATACGTGCAAAGATTCAAATGCTTAGTTGGTCTTGTAAAATATTGAGCTACAAGCTCTACCCTCAGATCTTGTACCGACTCATCCGAAAATCCAAGGTGGACCAAGTAGGGAAAAAATACGTTTAGTGTACTCTACTACCAGCGGTTAACAATTTAGGTATTCGAGTACTATTTTTAACAACTGAGTTACTAATCTATAGATTTTGTCACAATTGAGGACCCGATGTTAAACAAAATGACGAAATTGCACTAACATTCTCTCACCTATTAGATAATGATCATAATTTTGTCAACGTACTTCGTAAATAGATCCCGAAATTTGAGATATAATGACATTAATTAATTTCCCCATTTTATTCTGTTAGGTTCTTAATTAGACAAAAATTTGTAGCTTAATACAAAAATTGTTAAAAATGGTACTCTAGTACCTAAATTGTAACGATCCGTTCCTCCGACCAGACTGCCACCATCTGCTTCTTACCACCAATATTATCCACTTTGGCCCGATTTTGTCCTCGGGCCGCCCGGCTTTAAAAGGTCTTAGTGATAAGAAGGAAGATACTCCTACCATATAGGCACTACATATCTAGGCGTTGTGGGATATCCCACTTCTCTTTATCACGGTATTTTCCTACAAAAATCCGGGTTCTTACACTCTGACCCCTTCAGACACGACGTCCTCGTCAGGCACGCCATCCTTCTGAGGTTGTCAGTGTCCACATCGGATAGATAGCGGTTCTGATACCAATTGTAATGACCCGGTCCTCTGACCAGACAGCCACCATCTGCTTCTTACCACCAATATTGTCCGTTTTGGCCCGATTTCATACTCGCTTCTCGGGCCGCATGGCTTTAAAAGGACTTGGTGATAAGAAGGAGGATACTCCTACCTTATATACCATATAGGTACTATATATCTAGGCGATGTGGGATAGCTCATTTCTCTTTACCACGGTATTTTCCTACGAAAATTTGGATTCTTACATAAATTGTTAAACACTGTCCGTACACTACACTAAACGTATTTTTTCCCACCCAAGTACTTTACATTTTCTCCTTGTGTAAGAACGTTGAACTTCACCCACTCTGTCAAGTCACTTTGTTCTTAGTTATAATTACCATAGGAGTATGTAACAAGAGTATTGTTAAGAAAACAGATTGGATCATAGAAACTCTCAATTAATTTAGGAGTGGGCATAAAACACGTCAACCCAAGGGATCTCGAGTGGTAGGAAAAATATTTGTTGGGTTCGAGTTGGGGGACCCAACCCACCCGAGATATTTTGTTATTGTTTGTTTAAGCACACATGGACGAAACCAAAAAATTTAAAGGGTTACAGACTTTAATTTTTGGTAAATGGGGGTTGAAAAGCTAATATTTGAAGACTTTAATCAATATATATTGTAAAATTGTATTTTTTTTTTTATTTTTTTTTTTATCAAAATGAGGGCGGAGGAGGGTGTAACTCCGACTATCTCCACTGTTGGCCCGAGATGGCAAAACCTTAAATTGGGGGTGAATAAGTTTTTAAGAATTTTACACGGAATTGAATTCTAAGCATAATTAACAAGGCAACTATCTCGATATCTACTTTCAATAATAAATATACGATGATAAACAATAAATAAGTTGAAGCAAACGACACAATCACAAATAAATAAGTTGAGGAAAGTAAAGAGTAAAAGAAGAGAGATTGACACCTCGATATATAGAGGTTTGGCAAACCCGCTAACGTCCTCTTCTTGAAAATAAATTTACCGAGTATTTCACTATAATCTTCTTCCCAACATTACAAATCCTACCGAGCTAATCAATTGATTTGCTAACCCTCTACCCGAGAATACAATCTTGATATAAGTGCAAGAGTATACAAAACCCCAACTTAAAAGCTCCCTCTGAAACCTTGAGTAAACTCGAATGTTTAATCCAGAGCTTTAAGTCACAAATTGACTTTTAAGCGTATATCCAATCCTCTTTCAATTTTGAGCTTATAATTTGTGTTTTACCAATATTGTCAAATACTAGAACCCTCACTGTTTGATTACTTCTAACTAAGCTAATTTGTGATATTTGATGGAGTTTGAGCCAAAGTTATGTTTCAATGGAAGTTAGGATTGATTCTTGATGATTTGGGAGAGAGATGAAGGTGTATATGTAGCCCAAAATAACCATTGGACACCATACGAGCATTTGGATTGGTTATATGTTATATCCAATAGATAAAACCCAATGTTCGAAAAATCTAAAAAGCTGTTTTATGAGTCTGTGTACTGAAGCACTAGTGCTTCAACTTGAAGCACCAGTGCGGCAGTGCTTGCTGGTGGGTTGGAGTTCCTGAAATCTAAAACACCAGTGCTTTAACCATAAAGTACCAGTGCTTGGGCCTCTGGAACTTTCTGTCAGTTTTCAACGTGTGAAGCACCGGTGCTTGCCTTGATAGCACCAGTGCCTGCCTTATATTTTACGAAAATTCGTAACTTACTTGTTCGAACTTCAAATCGACTTTCTCTTGAACCAGTGGCTTCGTTATCGAATGATCCATCATTTTAAGTTCTGAAATATACATTTTCTCTTTTTGTAAAATACCGAACATTATATCATCGAAAAGATAAATTGTAAAATCATTAAAATAGTATGGGTCAACCGAAACCCAACCCATTCACCACCTTTCAAATAATCAATCCAGATCTCTGTAGCTCCGGATTCTAGAAACTCAAAGCATAAAAGACTAGGAGCATTGATCACCAGTATGAAACATTTACATCTTCAAATCAAAATATTCCTGTTAGTAGGGTTCTAAGTCACAATTAACAAGCCCTAAATCATCAAGTACGTGGAACATCGGAAATGACAAAACATGTCTGGACAAAACACCGAAAGACACACGTCGAAGGTTTAAAGTCTTTAAACACGGAAGACATGAAGAATCCGAAATTTTAAGAAAAAGATTTCCATGAAGTTTCAAAACAGATAGCATTTCGCAAGAGAAAATCTCCCACGTTAGAGTGTCAAGTAGTCTAAAACAATAAAAAATCAATTTCATCACCACGTAATATCATGGAATTAATCCACGAAACAAGCCTATGATCTACAAAGATTCACGATGTAGTCTAAATGTATCCATTGGATTAACATTATAAAGTGAGAAGACACAGGTGAGTGAGTGACACACTGAGATAATTTATGAAGTTGGTTTTATTAGCTCCAACATAACTTTGATGAGTAAAAAAGAAACAACAGAATAATTATGAAAGTGGTGAAAATCTACCAAGCCGGATTTAATAGTAACAACGTTACTTTTATTAGGTGGAAAAATATCAAAATCGAGAAATGGAACGTAAATAAAGAGATACTTCCACCTGGTATAGAAAATGCTTGTATGGACCGAGTATTTAGTTGGGAGAAATGAGAGTGTAATGAATATTAGATCATCTGGTAAAGAAATTAGTTTGTCCATTTTCATAAACCCTAGATAATAGGCTAGATTTTTCGACGTTATAGAATATGCATATATATTGGGGGAGAGAGAGAATGAGAGAGTGTATCTCATTCAAGTGTCTTTATATTGTCTCAACGGAATGAAGACATGTGTATTGTCATGTGTTTCACTCTGTTGAGGCAGTATAAACACACTTTAATCAGATACACTGTCTCATTCTTTTTCCCTCTAACTATGTATACATATTATATATCGGCGGAAATCTCGCCTATTATCTAGGCTTAACGAAAATGGACGGACTAAGTTCTCTACCAGATTATCTAAGATTCGTTATACTCTCGTTTCTCCCAACTGAATACTCGGTCCGTACAAGTATTCTCTCTACCAGGTGTAAATATCTCTTTATTTACGTTCCCTTTCTCAAATTTGATATTTTCCCACCTTATAAAATGCTATTACTACTAAATCCACCTTGGTAGATTTCCCCACTTTCATAATTCTCCTGTTGTTTCTTCTACTGATAAAACGTTGAAACTACTAAAACTAACTTCACAAATTATGTCACTTTGTTACGTGTGTCTTGGCACTTTATAATGTTAATCCAATTGATAAGTTTAGACTACATTGTGGCTCTGCTGTAGATCATAGGTTTAGTTCATGGATTAATTCATATTCCATGGTGTTAAGGAAATTGATGTTTTAGTTTTTTTAGACTATTTGAAACTCTAATTCGGGAGAATTTCTCTTACGAAATGCTATCTGTTTTGAAACTTCATGAAAATATGTTTCTTGAAATTCCTGATTCTGCATGTCTTCCATGTTCAAAGACTTTGCATCTTCGACGTGCATCTTTCGGTATTTTGTCTGGATTTTTTTTGTCATTTTCGATGTTCCCCGTACATGAGGATTTAGTGCTTGATAATTGTAAACTATAAAATGTTGATCGACGTCTCGTACCCTACTATTAGGGAGACTTGGATTAGAGGATGTAAGTGTTTCATACTAGTGATCAAAGCTCCTACTCTTTTATGCTTTTGGTTTCTGGAATCTGAAGCTATAGGGAGATTTCCGGAAAAACTAAGTTGACATCATTGGTTAAGGCTTGTATTTCTTTGGGCTACAATTTCATTAATTAATCAGAATGATCCATTAAACAACGCCTAGGGTATATATGGCGCAAGGTGGCGCTTTGAGAGATCCTTCAAGAAGGTATGCATCTCCGTCTCGATATCCTAGGCCGCCACCACAGGATAATACAGCTAGACCACCCGCGGTGGATCCTAATTTCAGACCTTCACCCGAGATGACATTTAGAAGTTCGAATATTGAGTCTAGTTTTCCGAAACGAAGAGAGGGTGATTAGTAATCAGTCAAGTTGTGATGATAGTACTTGATATGTCACATGTTATAGATACCCAAAAAAAAAACTTGTTCGTATTGGGCTCGACACTACCATCTATGTACGAAGACAGTTGATGCAAGTCTCTCTTGCCCTCGTAATTTTATTATTTATTTACACAATAATTCATCCATTTCATATTCCTGTTTTATCGTTGTCGGAATCAATTTTTTCTTACCTGTCTTTTAACGTTTCAAATTAGCTAATAATGAGCAGTTTTATAGGAATTAATTGGTTGTCATACACTTATACGGAAACTGAAAACATACTCCTTTTCTAGATCAACAACAGCATTGAACAGAAATGTTAAACGTTCCTTTTCACTATCAACGTGGAAAAGGGATTTAGGAATTTAGGTCTAATTGCTTTCTTTCTTTCTTTTTTGTGTACTTTGGTGTCTAGAATACTTTTCGAAATCCTTACAGTGAATTACCCACATTTTCGAATCTTGCCAGCTGCTTGAAGATTGGTTATGTCTCGAGGCCTCTTTTGCATCATTACCAGATCTTCTGAATGTGCCAACTCACCTGGAAGTTATGATTTTTACGGAGGTAAGTTAATGAAAGTATAATTTTTTATGAGCATTTTTTCGCCTGAATGATAGTTATTCGCTTTATTAAATATCGGTTCGTTAATTGCCAGGGCTTTATCGCGTCGGAATGGGAGAACACTAGTCTTGTAAGGTTCACAAGTGTACGTTCTTGTTTGCCATTGTATCTTAAAGAAGTCGAATTCATAGAATTCACAATGCATGCAAGAGTCTCGATTCAGGTTAGAAGGCAAGTATGTTTGAGTATTTTTTAAGAAATTGCCAATTTCTGGAGAAGTTGAAAATTCAATTCTATAAGTGTCGGATAGAAGAGGATGAGTTTACCGGGAAGTTGTTGACTTTCTCAAAATACTCGAGGACTCTCAGATCTTGATCGACTCCAACTATGCGACAAAAGAACGAAAGTCATTTTTGTCGTGTGAATTTGTATTTTTTTTTTGTTTCTCAAAAAAAAAAGAACAACAAATGGTAAGCTTGATACTCCTTTGTTTTTTTTGTTTTTTTATCTTAATCACTCCTTTGTTTTCATAACATTTCATACTCCGTTGTTCTTGCATTCTTGTTGCCTTAGGGGGTTAAATTTTATCAGCAATATAAATTATTTCAATTCTTGTAACTTGCAACCGAGGCAACAACTGACTATGCTGGACATAATATGGAAAGATTCGGTCAAAGAGATTTTATGATGCAAAAAATGTGATGACCAAGTAAAAAGAAATCTGCAGCAATTTTGGAAAGAATAAACAAAGAAAGAGATCTTTTACTAATTGGATTGAATACTAGAAGATATTCAAAGAAAAGACTTGTCAATCAAGTAAATATCAAGAAAGTAAATACTTCTTAGTTAGTCATGAATTAGGGGGTCTTTGTAAGGGCATAAATAAAGCCATTTAGACTCATTATTTCGTGGCTTTCTACCCCATAGAGTATACACCAAAGAGAGCGAAAGAAACCCACGAAATTATTGAGAAAAAAATTATTTTTAAGAGAAAAAAACATGACCGGATGTCATGGTGAGATTGATAGTTAATTAGGTAGGAGCGAGAGTTTGATATGATTATACTAGTGAGGGATTCCGTAGGTATTGTAAGACTAAAGTCGACGATCGTAGGTTTTTCAATATCAATAAATACTAGGTGAGTGCCTCGAATACGTAGACTTTGTGAAGTTGAACTTCGATAAAAAATGCAACTACGTTATTTACTTTTCTGTCAGTTACATACTCAGTTGCAACCGATACTGCAACCGACTGCAACTAAAACGCGTAATTGCATTCGGAACTTAGGCAAACGAAATTTCATTTCGTAAACAAGACGTCTTATGGTCATCATCGAAAGTGTAGTTTCTTCATCTCGGTCAAAAAATTATCAATAGGGGGTCTTCCTCCGCTAGCTGATTTTTTCGGAAAACTCGTCTTCGTCCACTAGCTGGTTTTTCTATTTATTCTGGTGTGGATGGCAGGCAGGCCTATATTTCTTGGTTTTAGTAAGATTCCTTACAAGCTTTGTTTCTATCTATTATTATCTAAATTAATAAAGTTATTAATGACTGGACGAAACCAAGAAATAACCCCTTACGTGCGAAATTATAGAAGATAAGATCAAACAATTCCATCGAATTTAGTATGACTGTATATGTAATAGTATCAATGAACCCGATTATTACAATTGCTCAGGATACCCTATTTTAGGTTCTAGGGTATATTTCTTAGTTTAAGATCCTTTCACTAATTACTGGAATCAAATAATTCGTAAATCTGTTCCGTCCAAAACGGGAATGGGCTAGGGTTATGAACTTATAATCTAAAATCTGATGATCGAGTCGATTCCATGATTATAAGTTCATTCCATACCAGACCAGACCGAAATAGGGATATACATTCTCATTATGAGAAGGGGTTATTCGAGTGTATCTAAATAGATACTATGTTTACATATGAATCCTTACATTCCATTTAGGATTAGGAAGAGATGTAACCGGACTTGCTTTTTACATATGATCTCTCCTTATTTGGGACCCTATTCACCTCTTTGCGCTTATAGTGAATCGAGAAATAGGTTTGATTGTCCATCTTTTTTATATATTTGATATTTGATATATAAGCTTATATTAAAGCATATAACATTTCTTAGATTCGACTGTTTTTTCTGTTACTTGAGAACTCCACATTCCAAAACAAAAGTACTATACTACAAAAATTTCACTAAGAAAACAGTCCCCAGTTATCCACTTCCATATTTCTTTTCTCACCATGATTAACAAGAACTTAGAAATAAGTACGTATTATAATTCGAAATCAGTCGATTAAATTCTAATGACTATGATAATATACTGATATCTATGTTTTTTCTTATTTAGAAGTGGCAAGGATTCATCATGGCTACAAGCTTTGCAGAATTGCCTCTCCAAGCCTCTCGATATATTGGAGATACTGAAGTTGGACAGTATTAATTTGGAAGTTGATGAGTATGAAGTTTAAGCTCTTCAACAAGGATTAAAATACTTACTTTCCCCTTTCCTATGTGATGAAGTTCTGTGTACCAAGTGAGTATACAAGTTTGTTGTTAACCTTTTATTTTTGTTCTTGGTTAATTTTCATACTGCCTTTCCATTGTAAATTTGAATCTATCTTTAGTAAAACGTGATAGGGTTGCTTAGTTAAAAAGAAAAATATTTAGACTGTGATTTGACTAACAATCAATCAAATGGATTGACAAAATAAATGAATGAAATTAATAATTTTTTTTGATTCAGTGTTGAATCGGTAAAGAGAAAATTACTTTTGTAAATGTCCTAAAACTGGTAGATTTTATTATGCCCATTATTTGAGTTAGCATCCTCTACAACATTTGATCCTAGAATAATTCTCATAGAAAAACGGAGCTATGAGGCTACCAGAACAAGAAATCTAATTTCCGATACTGATGGCCACACTTACTGGAAATTAAAAGGATATGCTGACGACTCCGACATTTTCCTTCGAGGTTATTTTTCTTTTTCTTTTTTTTTCCTTCTTACCGTGACTTCAATGCTTGTTACTTTTAAACGTATCGGAATATGTTTCTTCCAATTACAGATGTTGATAGCTGGGATTGGATCCATTTATAGCGAAATATGGTACGCCACAGATGTTGAACAGGCCAAAGAAGTTGAAGAACGCGTTCATTCTTTAAGGTATTTATAATTTTTTTTGACATGTTATCTTTGCAATGTGGTAGTACTAATTGCTGCTAATCGTATATGACAATCCGTACTGGTATCTAGTTCTGATGTTTCTAATAAGGTGAGCCTCAAATATCTTTTTAATGTGACAAATCTTAATTACTAGTGACATCTAAGAATTCAGATATCTTTGAGTGACAAGACATGAAAGCCTGGTAGAAATAGACATTTGAATAACTATTGTCAAGTGTTATAGCTACTTCAACTGCACTTTTGCGGAATGTGTTTCAGTTTTCTTTGCTTATTCTAATTCTTGAGTCAAGTGTCGGTGGACTCTGAGGAATGACCCATGACTAAGGTTGAAATCTCGGGAAGAAGCAAAATCGACCTTTGACAAATAGCTCTATGGTTGATATGATTAGAATAAGCAGCATATAACTAAATCTACCATAGATATTTGCCAAAGCAGGCTTGGCCAAAATTGAGACAGGAACTTCCTCAAACACAGTGTTCAAAGGTTTTAGCTTTAAGCTTAGCAGCCAACCTCAGTCACTGTCTGCGAAAGATTAGCTGCTAGGCTTAAAGCTAAAACCTTTGGGCACAGTGACTGAGGAAATTCCTGTCTCAATTTTGGACGAAGTTGCTTTGGCAAATATATTTCGTAGACTTCGTTATCTGCAGCCTAGTTTTGGAAAAATAAAAGGGAAGCATAGTGCTTTTATCGTCATGAAAAGATAGCAATACAAGTATTAGAGAAACTGGATAAAAACATGGTACGTTTAGGTATTAGGAAAAAAGGTATGAATGGGTGTAACTGTTTAGATGTCTTTTTGGCATGATTAATGCTATATATGATTTAAAGGTCTCATTTATCTCAGTCTTTTTCTGATTGTTATGTAAAGAGTGCTCTTTAAGTCAAGATTTGATTGCCATGTCCAATTTATTCAACCTAAACCACAATTACAATCGATTGCCATGTTTGTCGATTATATGTGGTGTATTAGTGTAACTTGTAGTCTGTTGCTTGTTCAACAAAATACGACTTCATCAAAACTTAAATTCCTGTAGCTGTCTTCTGTATTACACTACACAGATGATTTTATTGTTTGATTACTGTAGTTTGTGTTTTTCATTGCAAGATTCTTGACATGTAATTATCATTTTACAGTCAATCATAACTATTGAATCTATACTTTTTTATTAACCCAATTTCTTTTTCTATATCTGTCCGAGGCTTTGGTTGTCCGTAGTCTTGAGACAGGGCTAGTGTTTTTGTTCCCTGGGGCAAAAATACAGGTCCCGTTTCTCGTTGTGCTCAATCTTTATATATTTAATATATCATTTGATACTTTTTTCTATTCATATCGTGTAATCATACTTTTTAATTGACATAAAATAATTGTGTCATTTTACTTGTATGGAGTTTTTTTATTAGCAGATATTCATTACATATTTTTAACATGTATATAAATTGAATTTTTTGTGACCTTCGGAGCCGTGAGGCCCGGGACGGTCTCCCGTCAACCCTGCCACCACTGTCTTGACTTGTTGGAGCATTTTCAGTATCCTTCCTTTGCTAGAATCTAGTTTACTTAGTACAATGTGATGTTTTCTTGTTCTGAAAATTACAAGGGTACTCCTTTTCTTTTAGGTTATGCAAGTATATCACTAATGCTAACAACAGCTGGCACTTAGAAACTATTCTTTTTTGCTGACAAAGCAGTAAATTTCCTATTCTTTTCCCAAAGTAAAGTTGTATATAGTTATCAGAAAGATATTTAGGCATCGAGTTTTAGTTAAGGTTGAGACAGGAACTTCCTTAAACATCACGCCCAAATCTTTCAGCTTTGATCTTAGCAACCAACCTCTCGAGCCTGCTAATTCGATTTCCGAGTTTCATATCTCGCTTGCACGGCTCATACCAGCTTGGGAATTCTTTTGCATCATAACTTACTTCAGATGACAAAATAGTTTTCTGTTCATTTCCATTTTCATCAACAAATGAATTTGCTTCCACAGGATCCGCCACCATCTCCACATCTTCACGAGTTCCATTAATCTCCTTGTCTTCACCAGCTCCATTAATCTCATTGTCTTAACCAGGTCCATTAATCTCCTACTCTTCACCAGCTCCATTAATCTCCTTATATTTACCAGCTCTATTAATCTCCAAACCCAAAGGCCGAGCTACATTTATCTTCAAACCCAAAGGCCTATTTTCAGAATTCTATGTGTTCGAACATTTGTGCTCTCTTACAACTCCCTTTTCAACTACATTCTTCTTGTGAACAAGTCTCAACAACTCTCCAATTAATAGGTCATTGAGAGGATCACAGTCTTCTTTATATTTAGTACGTTTCTTAGAGATTTAAATTTCAATTTTCGAGTGAGATTTCTCCACATTGCTCTCAATCTTTTCTTCCTTAGCTGTCACAGTGAGGCCCTACCAAGAAAAGTATCGAAAAGTAACATCCGACTCAAACAGACGAGGAGGTAGATATATATTGTTGTCCCTAATTGGTCTCTTGAAATATTCCCAAGCAGAATCAGGACTTCCGTTGATTCTCGGGACAATAGCAGGAATATCTTGATCGTACCCAAACTGTATAGCCACACAATGTGGCAGATATTTCTGGGTATGACCTCCAAATCCAACTAGCTTGTTAGGTCTAATTCACAGAGCAAAAGACTCTATATCCTCGTCCATACCAGTCTCAACATTGACTAAATCTCCATCTGTCCTATAGAACTCGTTGAATCTCCAATTATCTACGACCATACAGTATGGTTGCCATTGGAAATCTTCACCAGCCAAATTGAAGGCCTTGCTTAGATCGTCTGTTTTCAATGTTATTTGCTCTTACCACCTGGAAAATCTTGGCTCTCCAACTTGAATCAGATTAGGGTTGGCCTTAAAAGTTAAAAACCTGATCTCCCAAACCCAAATCTGCACCAATTGCAACGGTGCCCAAATGTTTGTTTTAGAACTAACCCCTTTTCTGTCTGATCCCTTCGAAGGAGATACTAACATATTCTTTATCGAACTCAAATCTTGGTAAACCACAGAAAGAACTGCTGGAGCAATAGCCAAACGAATTCCATATAGAACATATCCAGATAAATGTTTCAAATAGCGTTATCGCTAACACAACGTTTTTTCAGGTGAATTTCGAACTTGAGTCTGTTGGAACATAATGCACTGTCACAACCATCTGGACTACCCACACTTTTATGAAAATTACACAACATATATTAATTATTTAGATCCGATGTTTTTTTTTTCCTAACTCGCTATTTACGTTTTTGGTCCAAAATTTTGCGCCTTTTGCGCTTTTGGTCCCAATAGCGCGAATTTAGCGCTTTTCCACCCAAATAGCGTTTTAGCGTAAAGAGTTTTTTTTCGAAAAGCACTATGTCGTGAAATGTTGTGCAATATAGCGTGCTTTTTCAAACAGTGATCCAGATAGAGACAAGTTTTTTCATTAAAATAAAATAAAAGTGAATTAAATACGGTCTTTAGACTGAAGTACAAGGGTCAGATACCATGTGTATCTAACAAGACTCTTCCTCTTCTCATCTTATAGATTAGATACATACATATATACTGTAATTAACAACAGAGGAATGGTTCTCAAAACAAAAATGGAGGAAACAACGAAAATGATCATGGAGCATAAAGAAGAGATGATGATGATGGATTCCAGGTCAAACTCGACCTGACGACCCGCTCATTTCCTCAAACCAATTCTCTCCTCCTCCAACCTTCCATTTACCACCTTCAACTCTCACCAGAAAAACCTTCCTAGCCATGCAGCATTCACTAGATGGAAAAGCCCGCTTCGGAAATGGAACGAATGGGTCGACAAAATTCAACTTTTCCACAAGTCCACCTGGCACGAAACCCGTATCTATCATGCCATCATGGCTTCTAAAAACCAAATTAAACAAGATGTGAATATTTTTCTAGCGCTAACCGAGAGGTGGTGCGACGCGACAAACACTTTTAATTTTTTGTGGGGAGAGACGAGTATTACGCTGGAAGATGTTTTTGTTCTAGGTGGGTATTTGGTTCTTGGTGAATTCGTTATATCTCTGATTGAAGACCGTCATGAAGTGGAGTTTATCCGGATAAACGGCAAATTAAACAAGGTAAGAGAAGAAATTAACAAGTCGAAATCTAAAAAAGTTGGTCAAGTGATGTGGATGGATCATTTTATGGGGAGTGGGCGTGAAGTTGAGCACGACACTTTTCTCATTTTCTACCTATCATGATATGTGTTCCCGACTTCGTGTTCTCGAGAGATGTGGTTGGGAGACATCTTCACAAGATTGCATTTGGGCTTGTCAGAGGGACGAGAGTGACACTTGCTCTGTTGTGCTAGCGTATCTTTACGAGGACTTGAGTTCCTTGAAGGAACAAATAGTTGTTTGTAGTGAAGAAAAGGTGATCAATGATAGACTTAATTTATGGTCACAAATGCAGTTAGTTCAGATTTGAACTTGGGAAAGATTTTCTAATATTAGCCCACGGCGTAATAATATCGGGGGGAGTGAGTTGAGAATAAGTTGTTGGAAGGATATTGGTACATTATCAGAGAGAGAGTGAGATTGGCAATCGACAATGGTGCTAAAGAGTTTGTTTGGAGGCCTTACATTACGTTGGGGAAGTACAATTTCTATCCGGAAAATGAAAATTGGATCTTCACTTTTTCAGATATGCAAGATGATTATATGTCATTTGCTAAATTTATTAGGGTATCTGAATTGATAGGGCTAGATTGTATACTATCATATTCTCCACATCGTGTCTCGATGCAATTTGGGATGGATCAGGATATATTTGGGAAAGTGGCTTGCTTCGGCTGTACTTCTGAAATCGTTTGGAAAATTTTCAATAAGACAGTTGGAGATGAGAAATTGTATATACCGCAAAAACATATGAATCTCCTATCACAAAATGGTACTTGAATTGGTGGAAAGACTCAAAGTTTGTCTAGAAAAATGTTGTTGAATGCATTGATGTGGAGAATATGATTGTATAAAATCGAGCCCTACTAATTCAGATACCCTAATAAATTTAGCAAATGACATATAATCATCTTGCATACCTGAAAAAGTGGAGATCCATTTTTCATTTTCCGGATAGATACTTCCCGGCGTAGTGTAAGGCCTCCAAACGAACTCCTTAACACTATTGTCGATTGCCAATCTAACCCTCTCGACATCTAATCGTGTACCAGTATCTTTCCAACGACTCATTCTCAGCTCACCCTCCCCGATAATATTATGTTGTGAGCTAATATTATGAAATCTTTCCCAAACTCAAATCGGAACTAATTGCATTTGTGACCATAGATTAAGTCTATCATTGATCACCTTTTCTTCACTACAAACAACTATTTGTTCCTTCAAGGAACTCAAGTCCCCGTAAAGATAAACAAGCACAATAGGAGCAAGCACCACTCTCATCCATCTGACAAGCCCAAACACAATCTTATGAAGATGTCTCCCAACCACATTTCTCGAGAACGGGATCATATATTGCAATAGCCAGAGAACAAGAAAGGCCTCATGCTCAACTTAACCCCCACTCCCCATAAATTGATCCATCCACATAACTTGGCAAACTTTTTTAGATTTCGACTTGTTCATTTCTTCTCTCACATTGTTTAATTTCTCATCTATCCGGATAAACTCCACTTTATGACGGTCTTAATCGGAGATATAACTGGATTCACCAAGAACCGAATACCCACCTAGAACAAAAACATCTTCCAGCTTAACACTCGCATCTCCCCAAGGAAATATAAAAGTATTCGTCGCGTTGCACCACGTCTCGGCTAGCTCTAGAACAATATTCACATCTGATTTAATTTGATTTTTAGAGGCCATGATGGCATGATAGATACGGCTTCGTGCCAGGTGAACCAGTGGAGAGGTTGCATTTTGTCAACCCATTCGTTCCATTTCCGAAGCGGGCTTTTCCATCCAGTAAATGCCACGCGGCGTGGAAGGTTTTGGTGGTGAGAGTTTAAGGTGGTAAAACGAAGGTTAGAGGAGGAGAGAATTGGGTTGAAGAAATGAGCGGGTCGTCGGGTCAGATTTGACCCGGAATTCATCATCATCATCTCTTCTTTATGCTTCATGATCATTTATGTTGTTTCTTCCATTTTTTTTAAGAACTATTCCTCTATTTTTAATTACACTATATATGTATGTATCTAAATTCTAATGTATATGATGAGAAGAGGAAGAGTCTTGCTAGATACATCCGGTGTCAGTCTGACACTTGCACTTGAGTCTAGGACCGTCTTTAATTCACTTTCATAATATTTTAATGAAAAAACTGTCTCTAGTTGAATATGTTCTTTACTGACATTTTTGAATAGCTGTAGTAATATTGAGTTTATTATGTACAAGATTTATATTTTTCAATACATTAGATTGCAGATTATAAACATCTTCCGTACGGGTCATAATTACTTAAAAAATCATACAGAAAGGAAATTTAAGAAGTTTCTTTCAACTAATTATTTATTTTCACTCTAAATATTTGAATACGTTAGCTTCATGCTAACTACAAAGTATGTTTGTTGCTGAACTTGTCGAAACTTTTTCGGTCGAAACATGCAAGTCCGCAACAATAAGGCCTTATCCAAAGTAATTAAAAATTTTAATTTTAAAGATGTATCCGTTTTATAAAAAAGAATATTTCGTATGAGTTGTTTTCGCGCCACGTTTGAAGTTAATGAAAGCGTTATACCGTTATTCATTTTTTTTCTTAGGCTGTGACATAAAGTTTTTATCGAGTCAAGATCTTCTGTCCCTTATAAACATGTCGATTATTTTATAACATCTTGAAATAACATTTGCCTTAGTTTCAAGTGCAGTTACGCTTATCAGTTAAACTATAGGTATAATCGGAGTTGTTACTGAATATGGAATCAATAACAAACTGTAATTAAATGACACCACAGCTTAATTACAGAGTTCGACCTAATTCAAATCTACGTTTTCGGGACACTCACCCTGTTTTATATTGATATTTTAAGGAACAATGAATAGAGATGAGTCTTACAATACTAAGATTCACTCACGTATATGCCTATCTACTCACTTCTAGGTTATCAACTATCAATCTCTCTATTATTTCATCCTATGAAGTGTTCTCTCAAAGTGTATAATTCATGAATCTTTCTTACAAAGATTCACGAATTATACCCTTTGAGAGAAAAGTGGTTCAACTTACAAAGATCATAAAAAGTACACTAAACGTATTTTTCCCCATAAATATATCACAGTAAATTATTACAGAGAAGACAGAGATGAAACTCACGGCAAAGGCAAAAGACTAGGTTTAAAAGCAAACAACTTTGGAGAAATCCATAGCTTATACGTGCAAAGATTCAAACGCTTAGTTGGTCTTGTAAAATATTGAGCTACAAGCTCTTCCCTCAGATCTTGTACCGACTCATCCGAAAATCCAAGGTGGACCAAATAGGGAAAAAAATACTTTTAGTGTACTCTACCACCAGCGGTTAACAATTTAGGTATTCGAGTACTATTTTTAACAACTGAGTTACTAATCTATAAATTTTGTCACAATTGAGGACCCGATGTTAAACAAAATGACGAAATTGCACTAACATTCTCTCACCTATTAGATAATGATCATAATTTTGTCAACGTATTTCATAAATTGATCCCGAAATTTGAGATACAATGACATTAATTAATGTCCCCATTTTATTCCGTTAGGTTCTTAATTAGGCAAAAATTTGTAGCTTAATACAAAAATTGTTAAAAATGGTACACTTTGGCCCGATTTCGTCCTCCGACCATACCACCACCATCTGCTTCTTACCACCAATATTGTCCATTTTGGCCCGATTTCGTCCTCGCTTCTCGGGCCGCATAGCTTTAATAGGACTTGGTGATAAGAAGGAGGATACTCCTACCTTATATACCATATAGGTACTATATATCTAGGCGATGTGGGATAGCTCACTTCTCTTTACCACGGTATTTTCCTACGAAAATTCGGATTCTTACATAAATTGTTAAACACTGTCCGTACACTACACTAAACGTATTTTTTTCCACCCAAGTACTTTACATTTTCTACTTGTGTGAGAACGTTGAACTTCACCCACTCTCTCTAGTCACTTTGTTCCAACTTTGAAGTTTGAAAACAGGATCGGGCAGCGCAACATCATCCTCACTCAATTCTTAGAAACAAACCATAGTTTCTTTTCCGACTGCCAAAAGTACGGACCAGTCATCATCATCACTAACAAATTTAAGCTTCAAATTAGGGGTTATGTTTTGGCAAACGACTTGACGCCTTGACGGAATGTCTCATTGTTAAAACCGAATTGGACAATTTTTAAGACAAAGCCTCGTTTCGAATGAAGTAAATGGACCCCTGGCAATAACTCAACACGTATTCGTCCAAGTGTCCGATGCACTTGGGGGAGCTGATCCTTAGCCACATGGTGGTGACTCTTTTTCCGAGTGTGAGCACCTTGTACTTCTTCACAAATAGAGTACTGTTACATAGACAAAGCTCGAAAGACCTTGAATTTCTCTGTAGAATAATCATTACCCAATCTAATTTTTTGGTAAAATATCGACAATTAAAAGAAACTGAAAACCGAATAATAAGGTCCTAATTAAACTCTGGAATCTAGGACCTAACAACAATGACGGGGTCATATTTTTTGGTGGCAAAACAAGTGTCTCTCTAGTTATCAGGTTATATATAAATGTCGGGTCAAGCTTCTTCATGGAAGCCATGCTTACCATTTCCTTGCACAAGCTCATGACCTTTAGGTCCTGCAACATTGTCGTAAGGGGGAGATTCCAAAGTTTTTGTCGTTGGACGTTGATTAGGTGATGTTTGGTGACATTTTCAAGTGTAGGATGAAGATGTATGTGTGTTTTTTTGTTTAGTAACCGAGACACTTGCTTGATAAAAAGTGGATCTTTTAGGGCTCTTTGGTGCCCGATCACATTTTAAGAAGATTTTTGTTCATGTCACTACTCTTACAAGATTTTTAAATCTAGGTCACCTTACAAGCGACAAAAAAATAATTTATTTTCGTAACTTTTTGGTATCTTTTTTTTTTACTAGATAATTCAAACAAACACTACAAAAAAGTTTAAAAAAAAAAAAAGCTTTATACACTTTAATATATCTTTTTTTTTACTTAATAATTTACACTAAAAAAAAACTAAAAAAAAGTTAAGAAAATAGCTTTTAATCTATTTTTTTACACATATCTTTCTCGTGTAGATTATAATCTCTTTTTTTAAGATCTTTTTATATTTTAATATATTTTCTATATAGTTTATAAGTTATTTTTTAACAATAAAAGTTTAAGCTCTTTTTTATTAGGTCGGGTGACTGAAAATTAAATTAGTTTCGGCCCAGCACCTGGACTAAAAAAATCTTATAAAAGATGACCTCTAGCTAATATTTTCGACATACCAGCTCTTATAGTCACACATGTGAAAGTTGTTTCGATTGAGAGTAAAGTCATTACCATGTAAACTATATCCAATTACAAGACTGGAGCTTCTTAATTCTCAAGTCTAGTTTTTCTTCTATCATTCAGTTTTAATCTTCGAAAAATATTTGATTGTTGCCTAAATAAGCAGCAACCTACAACAAAATTGTAGTCGTTAGCGGATGTCCTCCCTAATAGTAGGGTGGTAGACGTTGAGTATATCAACATTTTCTAGTTTACAGTTATCAAGCACTAAATTTTCAAGTACGGACAACATAAAATGGACAAAACATTTCCAGACAAAACACCAAAATACACATGTCGAAGGTGTAAAGTCTTTAGACACGTAAGACATGCAGAATCCGTAATTTCAAGAAAAAGATTTCCATGAAGTTTCAAAACAAATAGCACCACGGAATATCAATCTCCCGAGTTATAGTTTCAAGTAGTCTAAAAAACCAAAAACATCAATTTCCTTAACACCACGGAATATCGTGGAATTAATCGACGAACCAAACCTATGATCTACAGTAGAGCCACAATGTAGTATAATTATGGGGTTCACAGTCTTCCGTGTTTAAAGACTTTACACCTTCGACGTGTGCCTTTTAGTGTTTTGTCTGGAAATGAGCCTACTATTCAGGTTTCGGTTTCTTTCAATTGTCGATATTTTACCAACAAATTGGGATTGAATATTTTACCAACAAGGTCTTTTGAGCTTTCTCTATGCAGTACACTACTCGGTTTGTGAAGAAGTACGAGGTGCTCACACTCGGAGAAAGAGACACCGCCATGTGGTATAGGCTCTGCTCTCCCAAGTGCATTAGACACTTCGATGATTACGAGTTGAGTTATTGTCAGGGATCCATTTACTTCATTTTTGATCTAGGCTTTGTCTTAAAAATTGTCCAATTCAGTTTGAGCAGCGAGACATCCCATTAAGTTGTTTGCCAAAACATAAGCCCTAATTTGAAGAATAAATTTGTCAGTCTCTTCGATGGCGATGATGAGAGATCCGTACTTTTGGCAGTTGGAAAGGAAACTATAGTTGGTTTCTAAGAATTGAGTGCTGATGATGTTGCACTACCCCGTCCCGTTTTCAAGCTTCAAAGTTGGAACAAAGTGACTAGCACAGAGTGGGTGAACTTCAACGTTCTCACCCAAGTAGATAATGGAAACTACATGGTCCACCTTGGATTTTCGGATGAGTGGGTACCAGATCTTAGGTTAGAGCTTATAGCTCAATATTGTACAAGACCAGCTATGCGTTTAAATTTTTGCATGTATAAGCTATAGATCGCTCCAAAGTCATTTGCTTTTAAACCTAGACTTTTGCATTTGGCGTGAATTTCATCTCTGCCTTCTCTATAATAATATAATGTGATATATTTATGATCTTTGTAGGTTGAATTTCATTTTTCAGATAAATACATTTTCAAAATAATAATAATAATAATAATAATAATAATAATAATAATAATAATAATAATAATACTGGTGGTTAATTCTCTTAGTCTTTTATGCTTTGAGTTTATGGAATTCGGAGCTAGGGAGATTTCTAGAAAAAGTAAGTTGACATCATTGGTTAAGGCTCGTATAATTCTTTGGGCTACAATTTCATTTATTCCAGTGTAATAAAGAAGCTTGTTCGTGTTGTGTCTCATGCTCAACATGTCCATTTATGCACGAAGACAGTTGAGGCAAGTGTCTTTCTTGCCCTAGTAATTTTCTTATTCATTTACATGATTATTCATCTGTTTCATATTCTTGTTTTATCGTTGTCGGAGTCAACATTTATTTACTTTTCTGCCTTTTAACGTTTCAAATTAGCTACTGATGAGCAGTTTTATAGTAATTAATTGATTGTCCACATATTTGGAAAACTGGAAAAATAGTCATTTTTTGGATCAATAAAAACATTGAACAAAAATGCTAAACGTTCCTTTTCACTGTCAACGTGGAAACAAGGATTTAAGAATTTAGGTCTAATTGCTTTCTTTCTTTCTTTTTTGTGTACTTTGGTGTGTAGAATACTTTTTGAAATCATTATAGTGAATTACCCACATTCTCCAATCTTACCTGCTTAAAGATTGGTTACGTCTCGAGGGCCGCTTTTTCATCATTACCAAATCTTGTGAATAGGTCAACTCACCTGGAAGCTATCATTTTTACGAAGGTGAGTTAATGAAAGTCTATTTTTTTAAGAGCAGTTTGTCGCCCGAATGATATTTATTCGCTTTATTTAATATCGGTTTGTTCATTTCCAGGGTTTTATCCGTCGGAATGGGAGAACACTCATGTGATTAGCTTTGCAAGTGTACCTTCTTCATTTGTGTCGTTGTATCTTAAGGAAGTTGAATTCAGAGAATTCGCAATGCAAGACTCCGGATTCAAGTTAGAAGGCAAGTATGTTGAGCATTTTTTAAGAAATTGCCAATTTCTGGAGAAGTTGAAAATTTTGTTCTATAAGAGTCGGATAGAAGAGAATGAGTTTACCAATTACCAAGAAGTTGCTATTTAGCTGAATGATCCCAACTGAAACAAATTGTAAGTCAAATTGCTTGGTTGTTATCCATTCACATAAAAATGATGCTTCTGGAACAATGGGTTAGCTAGCATTTAATTCTACTTTTAAATATCTTTGTTTTCTTTTAATTTTTTTTAATTTAATGGTGGGAAAAAACCCACATTTTTATTTTATTAATTTATGAAAAAATTAAAATGCGGGAAAAAACCCCCACAAAGTGATTGGGCCAAAAGTGCTCCAATCAGGGAAAAAGGTATCAAAATTAGATCAGATAAAACTTTGCAAACCAAAATAAAGGAACTCGAAATTAAAAGGACATGAAACGTAATTAAGCTAAACTTTCTCCATTAAATCCACGCGTCACCTCTCCCCCTTCTCATTTCAGAAAATAGACCGACAGCCTTTCTCTCTCTTCCAACCTTCCCAACAATGGCGATTACAACAAATTCATCGAAGATTTGGAGTACGATCTCTATCAAACTTCAGAATACTTACCAACCTCCTAGGATATTGTTAGGACCAGATTTCTGGTCTAAATATTGTTTATTGTCTATTGGTTTTCACTAAATAAATCCTAACTGTTGTTAAGAACAAAGACAGAATTGACATGTTTCAAGTACCAGTTGCAACCTCAGTTGCAACCACAGTTGCAACCTACTAAGTCAGTAGTGACAGGTTTCAAGTACTAGTTGCAACCTCAGTTGCAACCACTAGCTCCAACCTGCTGGTAAGCAGAATTCTGGCTCGTTCTATAAATCTGCATTGCTGTCATTTATTGATTATTAATTGTTCTACAGCATGCAGGATATGTTCTCATATGATTCTAAAAGGTTAATATACGTTTATTGAGAATATCAAAGTGGTAAGGAAAGATTTCTTAAAAGATATAAAGAGATTGGTTATGTTTCCTTTACATTTATAATTCTATATCTCTATTCTTATAATAATCTTTATCACATGTTCCTTAGCAATTCAGAATGATATGTTTAAAGATTGAATAAAATTAGGAGTTAATGTTTTACATGAATACTTAAAAGATATCTTTCCAAGATATGATCTTTTTATATGTTTCCTAGTTATAGGAAAATACTAACTCCTTCAATCAAGCTGGTTATTAAACAGGTATCAACCAATGATGATTGGAGTCAATCAATGCTGAAGTATCACGCAATGCATGGGAAGATTGAAGCCAATCAATAAAGTCAAAAACAATCAAAAGATATTGAAGAATAGAAGATTGTTTTTACTTGCTTATATACTTGATAACTTAGCTTGTAAATGTGTGTGTTCTAAATTATAAAGAACTTATTTTCTAGAGAGAATACACGTGAGCTTTAAAAAGAAAAACAATGGTGGGATGCCATTGATTTATAAGTGATAGTTATAGAGTAAGAGCAATATAGAGATAGGCAGAAAAACCTAGAGGGAGTCTAAGTGTTTTTCGTTAAGACTTGAGTCCTATATTGTAAGCTTTTTATAATATCATAATCTGGGTAAGTGCCCCGGAGACGTAGCCTAGTTAGGTGAACTCCGTTGTTAAATGTGCGTGTGATTTCATTTACGTACATTTAACTTTTTACAGTTCTGTCCATTTATACACTGGGTTCTAACTTTGGTTGCAACCTCACTTAGAACCTAACTGCAAAACTGCAACTAGATCAACGGATAGGAATTTCAATTGGTATCAGAGCTTCACACTAGATCTTACTTAGTGTGGATCCTGTGTTCTAGTAACAATGGACTTAATGAGGGACGGAAACCCTTTCAACAAACCTCCATTGCTTGAAGGAGGAGTAAACTATGGAGTATGGAAAATCAGAATGAGGTCTTTCATCAAACAGCAGAATGAACATGCATGGAAAACTGTTATGTATGGATGGGAGGCTCCAACTACCATTGATAGTAAAGGAGAACTGGTTCTTATACCTGAAGACAGATGGTCTGCTGAAGAAGACAGAAAATCAAGTGCCAACTCAACAGCCATAAACTTGATTTTTGCTGGTGTAACCCTCAGTGTATTCAGGTATATCTCTCATTGTGAAACAGCTAAAGAAGCATGGGATATTTTGCAAGTTACTTTTGAAGGAACCATTAAAGTAAAAGCTTTCAAATTTCAACAGTTAACTACCCAATTTGAAAACTTAAGAATGGAGGAAGATGAAAACATTGAACAATTTAATGGTAGAATCTGCCACATTGCTCATCAAGCTGGAACCTTAGGTGAAAAATACAGTGATGCTAAACTTGTTAAGAAAACTCTTAGGTCACTCCCAGAAAGGTTTGAAATTAAGGTTACACCTATTGAAGAATCAACAGACTTAGATAATCTTAAACCTGAAGAACTCATAGGAAATCTAAGTACTCATGAGCTAAAATTCTTCAAACATAAAAGACCAGAAAAGGGAATAGCATTTCAAGCTAAGAAATCTGAATCTAATGTCTGTGATAAAATGAGTGATGAAGAACAACTAGCTTTCTTTGCAAAAAAGGTTTACAAGAAGTTTTATAAGAAAAAGGAGGATGATACTGGTTCATCTAAAAACTTTCAGAAAAGGGATAACCAGTTTAAGACAGAGTCTAGGTTCAACAATAACTCTACAGGAAAGTGGAATTCCAAAGAGAAGGATAACAAAGAATACAAGCCTAAAGAGATTCAGTGTAGAGAATGTAGAGGTTTTGGTCATATTCAGGCTGAGTGTGCAAACACTTTAAAAAGAAACAAAAATGTTTATATAACCACTCATAGTGATAGTGATTCTGAGAGCAACAGTGATGAAGAAGATGATTCTAATTTTGTTAATTTTATGGGAATAATCACTGAAAAAGAACCTACTTATGAAAGTGACTGTGAGCAGGTTTCAACCATAGTTACAACTGCTCTTGAAACCTATAGCAGTGATGAGGAAGAACCTTCTGATGAAAACATTACTAAGCAATACTTTGTTGTTTATGAAAAGTATAAATGTCTGAGTAAGCAAACCTTGATCATAAGAAAACTTAATGTTAATCTAAAGGATGAGGTTAAAAGTCTTACTGAGAAGATTAAACTACAACTGGCTGAACTGACTGAAACTAAAAAGATAATAAAACTGCTGAATGTTTCTGCTTCAGATAAATTAGATGACATGCTGTCATATTCTAGAGGTTCCAAAGATATCAGTGGTCTAGGTTACTATGGAGGTAAATGTACAGGAAAAACCACTTTTATTGAAGCTGTTGCTAAAGCTAAAGCTAATGATTTTGACAATAAGGTTAGAAGCTCAGTTGCAACCAGATTTGCAACCAGGAATAAAACTCAGGTTTTTCTAAAGAAGGTTGGAAGCTCAGTTACAACCAAAGTTACAACCATAAATAAACTGAATAGCTTTAGGGATAAAAATAACTTTAGGGTGAAGCTGTGTAATATCTGTAAAAAACCTGGTCATTCTGAAATCCAGTGTTATTTAAAAAGAAACAGAAAGTATATTTCCCAGAAAACCTGGTTGGCTTCTGTCAATAAAAATTTGAAATGGGTTTGGAAAGTAAAAGAAAAAGCCTCCTTAATTGCTAACAACAAAGCTGTTATTAATTCTTTGAATGCTGTTACTTCTAATGATTGGTATTTTGACAGTGGTTGCTCCAAGCACATGACATGTACTGCAAGTCTCCGAAAAAATGTCACCATTCTTATAGGTAACACTGTTGTGTTTGGAGGTGGAGATACAGGAAAAATTGTTGGTAAAGGTACCTTAAACAAACCTGGAATGCCCAGTATTGAGGATGTTTTTCTTGTAGATGGTCTAAAAGCTAATCTTATTAGTATCAGTCAACTCTGTGATAATAAAATGACTGTTAAATTTGACAAAGAAAGGTGTCTAGTTACTAATCTTAACAATGATTTAATCATGACTGGAGTTAGATCAACCAACAGCTGCTATGTGTTTGAAAAAGCTGAAGAAGAATTGCCTCAAAGTAGGTGTAATCAAGCTATTACTAATAATGTAGATATTTGGCACAAAAGGCTTGGGAATGTGAATTACAAAACTTTAGATAAGCTTGTTAAAAAGGAATTGATAAGAGGAATTCCTAAACTTAGTGCTAAAACTCAAAGTGTCTGTGGTGATTGTGCTATAGGCAAACAAACCAAAAGTATTCACAAAAGTACTAGTCAAATCTACACTAAGAGAGTCTTAGAACTTCTACATATTGACTTGATGGGTCCTATGCAAACTGCTAGTATAGGTGGTAAGAAGTATATTTTGGTAGTTGTAGATGATTTCTCTAGATACTCTTGGGTAGTGTTCTTAAAGGATAAGTCTGAAACTTTTGAACTGTTCAAAACTTTGTGCTTAAAACTACAACTTGAAAAGGGTTCCACTAGTGGTAATATTACTAGGATTAGAAGTGATCATGGAACTGAATTTGAAAACATCAAGTTTAGAGAATTCTGCAACTCCTTAGGTATAAGTCATGCGTTCTCTGCTCCTAAGACTCCACAGCAAAATGGCATAGTTGAAAGGAAAAATAGAACCATTCAGGAAATGGCTAGAGTAATGCTTAACTCTAAGAAACTTGCCAACAGATTTTGGGCTGAAGCTGTTAATACTGCCTATCATATAGTTAATAGAGTTTATATTACTAAAGGTACTTCCATGACAGCTTATGAAATATGGAAAGGTAGAAAACCAAATGTTAAGTATTTTCAAGTCTTTGGATGTGTTTGCTACATTCTCAGAGATAGAGAGCATCTTGGTAAATTTGACTCTAAAAGTGATAAAGGGATTTTTCTTGGTTATGCTCAGAATAGTAGAGCATTTAGAGTCTTCAATCAAAGAACAAACTGTGTTATGGAATCTTATAATGTGTTATTTGATGACCTAAAAACTGTTGATGAGATTACAGGTGATGATGAACAGCCTGAGATTGCAGAAAAAGAGAAAGAAGAAACTCAACAAACAGGAAGTCCCAGAGTGGTTGGAAGTCTAGTTGCAACTGAGGTTACAACTGAGGTTGGAACTGAGGTTGGAACCACAGTTGAAACCCAGAATGCTGCTGAGTCTGAAGAAGAAGAAGAAAGTTCTCATGTTCAGTCAACTAGCAGGCCTCGCTATGTAAGGACTCAGAAAAATCATTCTCTTGACAATGTCATAGGAGAAGTAGCTTCAGGTATGAAAACCAGAGGTAAAAGAAATAATGTTGTTCACTTTGCTTGTTATATTTCTCAGTTAGAACCTAAGAATATAAAAGAAGCTCTAGAAGATAGTGAATGGATTTTAGCTATGCAGGATGAATTGTCTCAATTTGAGAGAAATGATGTATGGACTTTAGTAACCAGACCTTCTAATAAAAATGTTATAGGGACTAAATGGATTTTTAGAAATAAAAGTGATGAGGATGGAGTTATTATCAGGAATAAAGCTAGGTTGGTAGCTCAGGGTTATACACAAATTGAGGGAATTGACTTTGATGAAACTTTTGCCCCTGTAGCTAGAATTGAATCCATTAGAATGCTATTATCTCTTGCATGTCTGTATGATTTTAAACTGTTTCAACTTGACATAAAGAGTGCTTTTCTTAATGGTGTGATTAATGAAGAGGTTTATGTCTGCCAACCTAAGGGATTTGAAGATCCTAACTTTCCTGAACATGTTTATTTGCTGAAAAAGGCCTTGTATGGTCTTAAGCAAGCTCCTAGAGCCTGGTATGACAGATTAACCAAGTTTTTGCTTGAAAAAGGTTTTAACAGAGGGGGAGTTGATAAAACTCTATTTACAAAGAAAACTACAAAAGATATAATAGTTGCTCAAATATATGTTGATGACATTGTTTTTGGCTCAACTTCTAATAAAAGGATAGAAGAATTCATTTCTGATATGAAGAATGAATTTGAAATGAGTGGTGGAGGTGAATTGACTTACTTTCTAGGATTGCAAGTTAAACAGAATGAGAAAGGGATTTTTCTATGTCAGAGTAAGTATGCAGACAATCTTGTTAAGAAGTTTGGTCTAAGTGAGAGTAAAGAAAAGAGAACTCCTATGAGTACTACCCTTAAACTGTCTAAAAATGATAAAGGAAAAAGTGTCTGTCCCAGTCTTTATAGATCCATGATTGGAAGTTTGCTGTATTTAACTGCTAGTAGACCAGACCTTTGCTTAAGTGTAGGAGTTTGTGCCAGATATCAAGCAAATCCTTTAGAACCTCATCTTCTAGCTGTCAAAAGAATTCTAAGGTATGTAAAAGGAACACCTCATCTAGGCCTATGGTATTCTAAAGATACAAACCATTTTCTTAGTGGCTACTGTGATGCAGATTGGGCAGGAAACATAGATGATAGAAAGAGTACTTCTGGTGGTTGTTTTTATTTTGGATACAACCTTGTTTCTTGGTTCAGTAAAAAGCAAAATTGCATATCTTTGTCTACTGCTGAAGCAGAATATGTTGCAGCTGGAAGTGGATGCACTCAACTAATTTGGATGAAACAGATGTTAACTGATTACAATGTTAAACAAGAAATATTAACTCTGTTTTGTGATAACAAAAGTGCTATAGATTTAGCTAAAAATCCAGTTCAACATTCCAGAACCAAACATATTGATCTAAGGCATCATTTTATAAGAGAACTAGTTGAAGAAAAGAGCTTAATTTTAGAACATGTTTCAACTGAAAGACAATTAGCAGATATTTTCACAAAACCCCTTGATACAAACAAGTTTGAATCATTAAGAAGTGACATAGGGGTATGTCATTATCAATCTAATTGAATATTCTTGCTAAATATGTCTGTATTGAGTACCTTCAATAATTTTTATTTCTAAGGTTAAGTCTTAATTGAGCTATGGTGTTTTTGTTTTGAAAAAGCCGCTTTTTGGTGTCTCAAAAATAGATGTGAGGTAACTTGTCCTTGAAAACATCTCTGGTAATAGAGTTGCAAGCACAAAGTGCATTTTTTTTTGTGGTTGCAAGCTTAGTTGCAACCTCAGTTGAAACCTCATTCTCTCAATAACTGGTTAGAAGTTCAGTTACAACTTCAGTTGAAACCTCGTGTTAAAAATATTGGTTGCAAGCTCAGTTGCAACACCAGTTGAAACCTCAGTCTATATTATAACTGCCAAGACAAAGTCTTGTTATTTTTGACATCACTTATACTCTTTCCTTGCTGAGGTTATCAAACTAGTTTTTGTGTAGAGATAAAAACGGATTTGCTCAATTTAAGCTCCTAAAATCTAATCTTTGTTAGAGTTATTCTATGATAAACATATTTTCTTGGGTAAATTGCTAGATTGTCGTTTTTCAAAAGCTTAAATATCTGTCAAATTACTATCTTTATCTTGAATCATGTCAAATTTCCTTCAAAGCTTCAACTCTTGAATTTTCAAATTTTGGATAAATCTGTTTAAAAAGGAATGTTTATCTGTATTAATTGCTGGATTTATCTTAATACCAACTGTTTCCTTCGTGATTTAAGCTGTTTAATTTTTCAAATTTTTGTTGATAAGAGCTTTCCTATTTTTTGGCAAAATCTGTTTCAAAATTGATTTGCATGTATCTCTTTCCAATTACAAAAGGATATGGACTTTATTGCTATTTATACAAAATTCTTTTAATATCCAAACTCAATTACACTTTACAGAATTACTCTCTCTCTCTCTAAACTGTACAACCCTAGGTCTCTGTAAAAACCCACTGCGTAGTTCCAAGCTCACTTCTAACCCTAGTTGCAACCATGTCTTCACACTCTTCTAAAAACCCCAACCTGGACAGTGACGATGATTGCACTCTAAGAGATTTCATGAATAAATCTCCAACCAGTCCAGGATCAAAAGCTAAGGTAAGTGAGTCTTCCTCATCTCAGAAAAAGCGCACTAAGAAAAGAGCTAGGAAATCTGTAGAGGATCATCCAACTCCAACTGTTTTCTCTTATAAGTCTAAGTTTCATGAGACTGATCCTAGGTTCTGGAGTAGGACCATGTATAGGAGGTATAGGTCTTTTGCTGGTAGGGAGATTCACAGTGAAAGAAGACTTAATCTGGTTAGCTATCCTCATATTCAAGTACATGTTGAGAAACTGCTATCAGCTGTTGGCTTAGATAAAACTATTTCTTATCCTGATTCTTATTACCCTGCTGTAATTAAGGAATTCTATGCCAATCTAAGTAGTAATGTGTTTGTTGAGGGTGATCCTGCCTATGGCAGAGTGTTTTTGAGGGGTGTGACTCTAGATTTCACCCCTAAGTTAATCAATGACTTTCTGTGTTGCCCTAGTCCTACTGAAGATGACAATGCTGAACAAGACATAGAAATTCTTGCTTTAATTCTAACTGGAAAGAACAATAAGTTTGATGGTCACTCCATTAAAACATCCTCCCTCACCTTGTGTGCATCTGTGCTGCACAAAATAGCTAGATTCAATTGGAATCCCACTAAGCAGCCATCCAAAGTCAGTAAGGACATGGCCATATTTCTCTATAGGATCATGTCATCTTTGCCAATTAATTTTGGTAATCATGTTTTAAATCTGATTAGAGACTTCAGTGACTCTACTTCCCAATCCATTCTGCTGCCTTTCCCTTGCCTAATCACTGCTGTAATTCTAGGCCAAGTCTCATCTTTGGGTAGAAATTCTCCAATAAGTATCTTAAATAAACCAATCACTGATTGTCCCTCTGCTATATATATCTCTGCAAAACTGCTAAAAGAAGGGCATGCCAATGACATCTCTGGCGAAAAGGGCAAAGAAAAAGAAGAAGAAACATCTAATGCTCCTTCAGAAAAGAAGAAGGGTGTGAGGTGGTATTTGAAGCAAAAGTTGTCTTACAATGCAGAAAGGAGAGCTGAGCTGGATACTAATGATTATCAAATCAAAAAGTTGCTGGAGAATCTTATAGAAAGTGAAGATGATAGTGACAGTGATGGTGGTGACAGTGATGGGGATGCAACTCACAGTGATGATGGTCTCTCTATAAGCAGTGAAGATGAGCATGAAGAGGTTATAAGGGACAGACCCCTAAGAGAAAGACCACCCCAGTCAAATATTCCTAGGAACTAGTTTGTCAAGGTTGTGACAAATAGGGGGAGTAAGAGAAAGTTTATTTGCTTCTGTTCTGTTTTTCAGTTTGATGTTTAATGTTTAAGTTTCAAGACTTTATTCTGTTTCCAGTTATGCTGTATTAAGACAATTCTGTGCCTGTTTGGCTTTAACAATTCTGCAACCTCTTTCTGAAAAATATCTTATTGAAGTATGATTGTCTTTGAACTTGGAACAGGTCTGAAAACCTACTGTGTGCATATAAATTGTGCTTATATGATATGCCTGCAATTCTAACTTGAAGGGGGAGCTAAAACAGATACATCAAAAGTATTGATACAATACAAATGTTGTATTGAAATTACAGGTGGATTTATGTGGTTTATAAACTTAATTGATTTGTCAAAACCAATGACAAAGGGGGAGATTGTTATGACCAGATTTCTGGTCTAAATATTGTTTATTGTCTATTGGTTTTCACTAAATAAATCCTAACTGTTGTTAAGAACTAAGACAGAATTGACAGGTTTCAAGTACCAGTTGCAACCTCAGTTGCAACCTACTAAGTCAGTAGTGACAGGTTTCAAGTACCAGTTGCAACCTCAGTTGCAACCTACTAAGTCAGTAGTGTCAGGTTTCAAGTACTAGTTGCAACCTCAGTTGCAACCACTAGTTCCAACCTGCTGGTAAGCAGAATTCTGTCTCGTTCTACAAATCTGCATTGCTGTCATTTATTGATTAATAATTGTTCTATAGCATGCAGGATATGTTCTCATATGATTCTAAAAGGTTAATATGCGTTTATTGAGAATATCAAAGTGGTAAGGAAAGATTTCTTAAAAGATATAAAGAGATTGGTTATGTTTCCTTTACATTTATAATTCTATATCTCTATTCTTATAATAATCTTTATCACATGTTTCAATATTTGTTCCTTATCAATTCAGAATGATATGTTTAAAGATTGAATAAAATTAGGAGTTAATGTTTTACATGAATACTTAAAAGATATCTTTCCAAGATATGATCTTTTTATATGTTTCCTAGTTATAGGAAAATACTAACTCCTTCAATCAAGCTGGTTATTAAACAGGTATCAACCAATGATGATTGGAGTCAATCAATGCTGAAGTATCACGCAATGCATGGGAAGATTGAAGCCAATCAATAAAGTCAAAAACAATCAAAAGATATTGAAGAATAGAAGATTGTTTTTACTTGCTTATATACTTGTTAACTTAGCTTGTAAATGTGTGTGTTCTAAATTATAAAGAACTTATTTTCTAGAGAGAATACACGTGAGCTTTAAAAAGAAAAACAATGGTGGGATGCCATTGATTTATAAGTGATAGTTATAGAGTAGGAGCAATATAGAGATAGGCAGAAAAACCTAGAGGGAGTCTAAGTGTTTTTCGTTAAGACTTGAGTCCTATATTGTAAGCTTTTTATAATATCATAATCTGGGTAAGTGCCCCGGAGACGTAGCCTAGTTAGGTGAACTCCGTTGTTAAATGTGCGTGTGATTTCATTTACGTACATTTAACTTTTTACAGTTCTGTCCATTTATACACTGGGTTCTAACTGTGGTTGCAACCTCACTTAGAACCTAACTGCAAAACTGCAACTAGAACAGCGGATAGGAATTTCAGATATTCTTCTAGATCCTCCGATATGAGATCGAGCCCACTATTTGCCAGATTGTCCACAGTTTCATTCCCTTCTCTAAAGGTATGACAGATCTCGATGATTTTCTTGTACATAATGTTTTTAATTTGCTTTATTTGAGAATAAATAATCCATGGATATTTTTCTTTATTTGAAATAATGTTTACCAATTATTTTGAGTCACTTTCAATAATGAATCCATCTTCTTCTGTACAAGAGATTCCTTGCAAAGTAGTTAGAGTTTCAGTTTCCAAAATAGAATCCACATGACAAATAATAGAGAAACCATTTATAAAATTAGCTCTGTGATCTCTCACCACACCTCCTATAGCTGAAAAGTGTTGATCTGTTTTGAAGCTACCAACAACATCAATTTCAAGTTTAGATCTAGGGGGACTTGACCAATAAACCAATTTAGTCATCTTCTTTATTGTAGGAGTAATAAACTCACTAGCTTCAGAGAAAATATCTTAACTGTCACCAAAAGATTTATCTCTTTTAATGCATTGATAAAGTTGTGTAATGATAGTTTGAATAATCATCTCATTTGTCATTTTAACACATTCATATCTGCTTGAGCATCTTGCTTTCCAAATACACCAAATTATAACAGAATGAATTATTTTAATGCATTTACCCTTTAAAGAAGAGTTTGATTGAAACCAACAGCTCATGGATCTTCCCATGATACATTGATTACTATAGATAATACCAAATTTGTTGCCAGAGTGTGCCCAAATTGCATGAGCAATTATACCATAACCAAACAAATACTCCGGTTCTTCTTCATTTTGATTACAACAATCACATTTAGATACAAGCTCAATACCTTAGCTCTGAAACTTTTTTATCAATAGGCACTATCTTCAAAATAACTCTCTACATGAAACAAGAAACTCTAAGATATAAAATTTTATCCCAGATTAGAGAATGAACCCAACTAATATTACTTTTACTCCTCACCAAATTCTATGCTGTTTGGATAGAGAAATCACTTGTAGCAGTCTCCTTCCAAACCATAATATCATTGTCACGGGTATTTTCTCTCAACTTTGCACCAAAGTAATGATGTATGTTAGTAGGGTAGATAATGTTTGAAATTCATATCCGCTCTTGTAGTTGCTGTTATGCAGTTAGGTTTCAAATACAGTTGGAACCACAGTTGGAACCTAAGTATAATGATGGACAGAACTTGTAAAGTTAAATGTACTTGAACTAATTCACACGCACATTTAACAACGGATTTCACCCAACTAGCCTACGTCTCCGGGACACTCACCCAGATTAATGATATTATAAAATCCTACAATATAGGATTCAATTCTTAATGAAAAACTCTCAGATTCTCTCTAGATTTTTCTGCCTATCTCTATATTGCTCATACCTTATAACTATCACTCAAAAGATCAATGGCATCCGACCATTATTTTTCGTTTTAAAAGCTCACTATGTATTCTCTCAAAGCTGAGTTCTATATAATTTATAACACACTTTTTACAAGAAAAGTTATTTACTATTTAAAGAGTAAAACCATATTCTTTCTTCAAGATTATGTTGATTCATTTGGCATCTTCTAATTGATCTCAATCTTCCCATCTTTGCACGAGATACTGCTGCATTTGATTGATCTATCTTCATGTTAATAACTTGCTTGACAATAGGAGTTATTATTTTCTTAAAAAGTAACATATAAAATAATATCTTTTAGAGATAAAATCTTAATATATTTTGAAACCATAACTCTATATAACATTCAATCTAATTGGATCATAACAGATTTTGTAAACACATAGATTAAATTTTGTGATAAATACTTTGCATAAAAATGGAGATTTAGTTTGCACAATAAAATGAACAATATCTCCTAAACTCACAATAAAATGAACAATATCTCCTAAACTAATCTCCATATATTTTTTAAGAAAGTTCCATTCTTCATCAACTTTATAATCTCAATATATATAAAGTAAATCTTTTTAAACAAATGAGAATATATTCTGCATATTTTAATTCAAATAAAAGACTTTAAAGATTAATTAATGCAGTTAGATAGAATTGGACAGAATCCTACGTATTATCAGGTTGAAATTGTGGTTGCAACTGAGGTTGCAACCTCACCTGTAAACATAAAACTATCTTAATTATTAACATTCAACTTGGATTATTTTGTTCAAACCAATTGACAACAAAGAGTTACTAGGGCAAAAATATAATCCTAACAATATTAATAATATCTCTTTTCCATTCACCATTGTCTCTAATATCGTTTAGTAAAATATTGTCTTGCACATTCAAGCATTTGATTGGACCATTCACACTCTAGTTATCCATTTACATTAATATTTCTTTTTCCCACAAGCCACATAATATTATTTTCAGCCACCTCTCTATTTTCAAGAATATTGTTCCAAGTGTATTATAAATAGCCTTCTTTGCTTGATTAGGATGAGTTTTCTTGCAATATTTGCTTTTCATAAATAAAGACCACAAAGATTTTTCTTTTCTGAACTTCCACCAGAGCTTAATAGATAGAGCATTTGAAATGTCATGCATTGCGGTTCTTGGTTTAGTCCACATTGCGGTTCCTTAGTTGAGTTTTTGTTAATTGTATTGTACTGCAAAATCTAAACTAACAATAATGAAGGAAAAATTGCGATTATGTTGAATAAGTTTTAAATGATCTAACACCGATAGATTTTGTACTTTTCCAGGGTGGTGCTTATGCCTGAAACTGTTAATATTGCGGGATATAAAGATTACTTTAAAGATCTTAGTAGAGTAGAGACTTAATGAGGATGGTAAGGATAACTTTAACTCCCTAGAAGTTCCGTTATGAAAACCTATATTGATTTATGTGCTTGTTTAGCTGCAACTCTTAAAGATTTTTTTTATAGCTTATAAGTTGATGTATATATATGCCTATTTGGTTGATCATATGAAATTCGAAGTATCTAATTTTCTGGCTTGGAAAATAAATTTTAGCTGGAGGAACCCAAATTCATTCTTATACGATGAGAAGTTAGGTATCATGGTTTAAAGTTATGAGCCAAGGAATCCATATGTATTAATTTGAGCTAAGAAAAATCCTTTTTTGTTTTATTTTGTTTTGTTTTGCTTTTAGGTATGTTTTGTTGCTGGAGCATTAGATGAGGTGCGCAAAGCTTTTGTTGCCTTTAGGAAGATGAGTTGCACGAAGCTGTTGTTGCTAATGATGGTGATAGTCTTTCAAACTCTGAGCGTGAAGTTATTATTTCAAAATTAAAAGTTGAAATAACTAAAGCTCATGCTAAGGTGACAGAAGTCCAAAACAAAGCAACTCATGGCATGTTCAAGTTTTGATTTATTTAATTTATACTTTGTTTGCAGTAATAATAATTCGTTATCTTATTTGAAGAAATGGAAATACAGCTTGCCTTGATCAATTTTCAGACTTCCTTTCCATTGTATATTTGAATCTATATTTAGTAAAGCGTGATGAGGTTGCTCTATGAAAAAGAAAAAGAAAAAGATTTAAATTGTCATTTGACAAACAATCGATCAACTGGACTGAAGAAGTGAAGGAAATTAATAACCTTTTTTTGTTTATTGTGAGTCCAGATTACCCTTATTTCATGTCCCCTCCGTGCTCCCTTTCTTATTTTCGTCCAAATTTTAAAAAAAAAATCAACTTTTTTCGCAATTTTATAGACTTTTATAATATATCAAATATAGGTTATAGCTAGCTACCATATAGTCTTTTATAAACAATAAAAAATGATGCTTCTGGAACAATGGGTTAGCTAGAATTTAATTTTAATTTTAATTATCTTTGTTTTCTTTTAGTTTATTGTGCTTGATTTAGTCCACATTGATTTTTTTTATTTTTTTTTAAGATGCACATTTAGGTTCCTTAGTTGAGTTTTTGTTAGTTGTATTGTACTGCCAAACCTAAACTAACAACACTCAAGGAAAAACTGTGATTATGTTAAATAAGTTTTAAATGATCTAACACCGATATATTTTGTACTTTTTGAGGGTGGTGCTTATGCATGCAACTGCTGATATTGCGAGATTTAAAGACTACTTTAAAGATCTTAGTAGAGGGGAAAGAGTACAGACTTAACCAGGATGGTGAGGATTTTCTTTATGAAAACCTATATTGACATATCTTCTTGTTTAACTGCAACTCTTAATGCCCTTTTATAGACTTTTATAAATTTCAACTCTGAAAGCCGGGTAGAAATAGACTGTTGAAAAACTATAGTCAGGTGTTATAGCTATTTCAACTGTAGTTTTGCGGAATGTGTTTTAGTTTTCAACAAATTGCGCCATCATGGCCTATCATGCGTCATATTTTTGTTCATCTTACACTCCTCTATACACTTGTTGTTAATGAAGGGGGAACAAAATTACAGTTTTGTCATGTAACATATTCGTTATCACTGCTCTCACAAGTAGTATATGGAGTAGCTTAAAAGGAGTGAAAATAACACTACTTCTCATGTAGATGCGAAATAGTCGAAAATGAGTGTAAGTATAACATGTCTCCCACTCTTGCTGTTTTTTGTTTTGTTTTATTATAGTTTACTTATTTCTCGATTGCTTGATAGGGTAAGAGACGTAAAAAGAGGAAATACTTAAAGTCAATTATATGTTTTTTTATTACTTTCTCTAGTTATCCATAATAGTAATCCATCTTAGGTGATAAGAAAACGAAAAAGGGCCATATCTATTATTGCACATTTTATGATAGTAAATGTGTATTCTCATCATGCATGAGCGTTACACTAACCAATCTACAAGCCAGTCATGCCAATCCCTTGTTAACAGTTGTTAAGGCCCACGACTCGCAAACCAATTTATAACTCAGTATATAAACAACGAGAACGACCCTAGGCTTGAGCACAATCAGGTTATTTCCAAATGAATCGCAATCAATGTATCAGTGACGATCGAAAGAATGAAAGTGGTGAAAATAGTGATGAAGATGAATGTAAAAGGTTGCCAATGACTGCATATGTATAACGAATAAGTGATTTATCAGATAAAATAGGTAATCTTATTGTGTACTCCTATAATCATTTTTTGCATTATGTAATGAAACTATATTTGCAGTTTGTTGCTAGATTAAGTTTTAACTTAATAGGTAGGCACAATAAGAAACAAAGAATAACATAAAATGGTCTGTAGTCAATAGTTTTGACAATAAAATCAATTCATTTTTTAGTCAATTTTAGTCAATTCATTTTTTTAGGTGTAATATATTCGGTTACAAACAAAAGGGATTATTGACACTGTGATTTCTCTGTTTGAAGTAATATTCTTTTAGTGACATATCAAGTTTCTGATGAAAACATAGGGTGTTTTAGGTAAGTTCGACACTTTGAAACCCTGGCATCTAGCTAGTCGTTGTAAAGAACCAGCGGAATCCAACTTGTACATACTTTTCATATATGTGATTTCTTCTTTGTTAAAAAAAAAGGTGTAATATATTGTCATTAAATACACGACTTAAAAAACTCACATATAATATTCTCTTATATATTTTAAAATAGTACTATGGGAAAAATTACATTTAATACACTCAGCCACTAGATGTAAATAAAAAAATATAGGAAACTATCAACATTAACAATTTAAGTACTCAAACTTCGTTATGTTTTCAGAAAGAGGTCTTTCAGCCAATTTGATCTCAAAATCGTATCACATGTCATAACGCAGTCAAATTAAATGTTATTTTTGTTTAACCACTCATTTTGTTTCCTCCAAAAAGCTAAAAGATATAAACATACAACTAAATTACACCATTTAATCCAAATGTGAAAAGTAAGGCAAAACAGTATAATAACTTTTAATTTGATCGCGTGATAACACGTGACACGATTTTGAAAACGATTTGGTCGGAAAGGCCTCCTTATGAAAAAAGAATGAAGTTTATTACTGAAATTGTTAATGGTGATAGTTTGAAACATTTTTGTTAACGTACGGTAGCTAAGTGTAGTAAATGTATTCGTTAACTAATTTCACAAAAAATATAAACAAATTACTAAATTATAAAAAAAAAATTGACTTTTCTCTATATATTCTCAACAATGGCCGCCAAAGTCGGCTCCACAGCTGGAGACAGCTCTGAGCATAAATATATTGTGATTAAAAAATGTAGCTTTTTTCTTCCTTTTCGTTGATAGTTGTACAATATTCTTTTCAAGTAAAGACCCTTTATTGAAATTTGTATTCTTTTTCCTGGGGTAGTCCTATTTCAAAACTGTTCCCTTCTTCAGCGAAATGTCTCAACCAAAGGTTGTATGTACATTTCTTGGTTGGGGTTTGGTTAATGAGCTTTCTTGCGGCCTTTATCCTTTCATCAACCTCATTTATACCAGGAGAGATGCGTGTGCATAGGGAGTCTCCAGTGACCAAGAAGCCTCCAAGGACACGTCCTCCAAGGTGACGGAAGCTTCCCCCCACTGGAAAATAAATGTTTTTGAATCACCATGCCATTTCTGGGTGATATCCAATATGATGTCCTTATCTTGACAGATTGTAAAAGCCATCGGTTTTATAGCCTCCAAGATTCATGCTTTTTTCCAGGTGCTTTCGTGGATTGGCCGTAAGCACTCAGCCCAATCGCACCATTCACGGTGAGGCTTTTGCCACCCATTAAACTTGGCCTTCACTGAATCTTTATTTGAACTGTTTGGGTTATTTAATGCCTGGGTTGGGAGTTTTGGGACCGGCATTTGGTTAGTAGGGAAAGAAGGCTTCAGAAAATGGCTATCTCGTATACGTTCGCCTGACTGCCAAATTGTAAGGCCATGACATTAGGTCTCACTTCCACAACCACTTCTTGAGTGTTGTTGTTTTGATTGCTGGTGGTGGCCATTTTGTATAAGTTGTTTCTTGTTATGTATTGGGTTGCGAAGGAAGCCGCTCATGTATAAGTTGTTTCTTGTTATGTTAGGAAATTGTGTTAAGTGCAATTTTTCGCCCTGGTTTGTGGCAGCTCACGCGCTTAATGGCAACTACCAGCTTTGTTTTATTAACTAATGAGTTGAGTTAATTTTCTCGTTACACGGGATCTTGTACCAACAAAACGACAAGTCTCTTATATGAAACGCAACAAATCCTCTTACAGTAATTCTCTTTAACTCGAGAATGTAATCATCAAGTTCTCTGATGAAGTAAAAATTCATTAGTGGTCTAAAATACATACTGCCATCTATGCATCTTTGTTCTTGTACTCTATTATTCTGATACTGAAAGTATATAAAAAGGGGTAAATTGCTATGATAGTTTATTATAGGTTTAAACTTACGTTTCTGAAACTTGGGAAGTTAATCTAGTTTCAAATTATAGAGCAAAGGCTGAAAAAAATCAATGACATACAATTAGTTTGGTCGCATGGACAAGGAAACAAATATACGAATTTTAATACTCCGTATGAGTTAATTAACATTTCTAAGTGGGAGATTTCCAGTAACTCCATACAGAAAGCAACGACGAATTTGCAATTATTATTTGATACTTTGATTCTTGTTGGAAAAAAAAATATCAATTGATTCATTCTAAAAACGAAGATTTCTCAAATGGGAGAAATATCAATACTATATTTTCTATGAATTAATTAACATTTCTAAGCGGGGAATTTTCAGTAATTCTATACATAAAGCAACGATATTGCAATTATTATTTGATATTTTGATTCTAGTTGGCAAAAAATATTTTTTGATTCATCTTAAAAATTAGATTTCTAAAATGGCAGAAATATCGATGACCCCCCTCCTTTTGGAGTGTTTGGATGAAAAAAAATGGCAGAAATATCAATGCTTATAAGTAGATGAACTTGGTCGGTTGAGTCTTATATTGGAGTAGAATTCAATGCTCATGGATTATTCCAATACTAGACTTAATTATGCAATTTTCAAATGCATTTTATCAAAAATAATTAATGGATCACCGAAATGTCATTTGAGTTATATAACATTCTACACGCTACAGCCAATTGAATGTTCTATTGGTTCTACTCTAGATTTTTGCCACATGACCATCAATACTAATTTACAAATAATTACAGTTTTCAGTCGTTGGTTTCAAATTAAGGATCTATTGAGAAAAAAAAGGAATTTGGAATAGAGCTATGTAAATGCTGCCATTTAGTTGACAAATTATGTAACATCCCGTATTTTTATAAATATTTTTAATTAGGAATTAATTTATCCAAAAACGTTTTATTCAAATTTTACCAAAAACCGGTCACTCGACTAATTTTTAGCCAAAAACCGAAACTCTTCCAAAAAGCTTTATTTTAAAAACCTGTTACTAATTTTACTAATAAAAAGGACCCAATAGATTTGTTTCTAAATATTTGTTATTTTTGAGTAGTAAAACAATATTTTTGGATTTAGAGTTAACTTTTAGAACTTTGGGGACCAAATAGTTCGCTTTCACAAACTTTCTCAAAACAGTTTTTCTAAACCTCAAATCAGCCCACTTTTAATTCATTAAACCAAAAACAAACCTAAAACAAGAGAAAAGAGAGAAAAAGAGAGAAAATAAGAAGAAGAAGAAGAAAAAAAAAAGAGGAAACCACCATTAGCGGGTTCTTATCGGAAACATATCCTCTACGCTCTAAGGTAACGGGGGTTATTCATTGCGACTAGACGAGGGTGTATGTTAGGTTTTGGTTTTGTGTTTATTATAAATTGGGGGTTTTTGTCTTTATTATTAATTATGTTCTTAAATTGTTAATTGGGGTTTATTTGTGGTAATTTTAATTCCATTGTTTGAATTGTAAAAGTTGAGACTTGAGACATATTAATTTCGAATTAATGAGATTATGAATGGGTTTGCATGTTTTACGAATCGAGTTATTATGGTTGTTGATAGAATTGAATAAAATATTGTTGAATAAAGATGAGTTTTATATTGCGCATACAAGGTGTTTGTTAAAATGCCTGAATGGAATTTTATGTTGTTAGAGTTGGTTGGCTAGTTGTGAATCTAGTATCTATGCTTATGTGCTTAGTTGAATTGCGTCAAAGTGACGTATGAGAATGTGATATTTGTGTGGATTTATATTATTGGCCGAGCCCGTATGAGAATGTGATATTTACGTGCATTTATATTATTAGCCGAGGCCATATGAGAATGTGATATTTGCGTGGATTTATATTATTGGCCGAGGCCTTGTGATTTAGCTATAGTGGCAATGGTCTCTGTCTCTCCCTAATTTCGGGGACAGAAGACGGCCGAGGGGATAGGGAATGACTCGTCTTACGGACTGTGGCGAGTGGCGTGAGAGGTCTCAGTGTGCACTATATTTATTTTATTGTTAGCTATGGTCTATGTCTCTCACTAATTCCGGGGACATAAGACGGTCGAAGGGATAGTGAATGACTCGTCTTACGGACTGAGACGAGTGGCATAAGAGGTCCAAGTGCGCACTATAAATCTATTTTTATGTTAGCAATGGTCTATGTCTCTCTCTAATTCCGGGGACATAAGACGGCCGAAGAGATAGGGAATGACCTACCTTACGGACTGGGGTAGCTGGCGTGAGAGGTCCATGTATGCTTTAGTTGTGTGTGGAAGTTATTTAATTTATCTTGTTTTACGACGTTATTTTATTTCTTTTTTTATTTGTTGCTACCATAGTTGTTGTTGGTAGTCTTGCATTTATGGAATGGAGTGACGGTAATTTGTGGTGCCGTCCCATCTATGTATGTGTGTGGGACTCACCGTTACAGTTTTGTCTTTCAGGTACAACTTAGGTTGAGACTTTTGGATAGGAGCCATTGCAATGCATCACATGGGTTCGGGGCTTTCGCTTTCTTTTTATTTTAGATCAGTTTTGATGTTGTAGCCTACGGGCAAATTGCAATTGTTTAGTTCTTCTTTTATAATTTTGTTAAAACCATTTTGTCGTGTAGCCGCGTTTGGCAAGCATTTTATTTATTGATTAATTGTTCCTTTAGCTCGCTAGGGTTTTCTTTTAAAAATTTTAATTTTCTACCAACAGGTCTTTCTTTTCCTTTGTTTAAAAAGGTCACGCTTCGATGTCCGTGTTCTATTGATTTTGAGAAGGGATCATGTGGAGTCTCAAGCAAAAATTATCAAAAATACTACACAAAGGAATCACATTTTTTTTTACTTTAGCCCAACCTCATAATGAGTAGAAGAATACATTCCTTAGTTGAATATTTTCTCGTGGGCGTTATTAATCATAACAGCCGTTTGGAAGAGTCAAGAATTAAAAATGACAATGAATGGCAAAAGAGACCAAGACCCAAATCCAACTATAACTTGACCAGAAAATAGATTCCCGATAACGGAGTTATAATCGAAGTCATAGGTGCACCGAATCGAAACCGCATTTACTTTTACAAATTAAGGGTGTTGATCCGCATTCCAATTTTGATTTTCATGGATGCAATTAAAATAGGACACAAAGTAAAAAGTGAAAAGTTTAAGGCTTACAAACAAGAAAAAAATTATATCATTTTAAAGGTGGACATCACGTCTATTAATAGAAGCTAGATAGGTTACGCCGGTGTCCAAAAAGACATAAGGTGGGTAATAGGCGGAAATTGGTCACATAACGCCTCATTGCGCCCAATTGCTCTTAATCAACGCCTAATCCGCTTAATTCTGCCTAATCTGCTAGGTTTCTAGACTCTGCCTAATTTAGTATAGGCTCGACTTTTAGAACATTCGTTTACGCGGGTAAATACTAATTTACTAGTTTATTATATGGCTTCAAAGATCAATATGTATGTACCTGCGTGTTATTAAAATGATTTAACGGCAGAATTTTGATATTATAATTGTACATTTATGGAATTTTGTTGTAGTTATATAGTTTATATTGAGTAGATTGAAGATTGTTTAATCACTGGATTTCTTAATTCTTACTGAGTACTCACTGGACTTGCTGCGCCTTGGCTAGAATTGTAACTTAATGATTGAGTGAGAGGTTCTCTATTAAAATTCTCACTTTGGAAATATAATTGCTCTATTGATAGTTCATGGTTAGAAAACAAATTCAACTAATGTTAACATCAAATTGATTAGGAGATAGTTATATACAGTATAATGTGACATGACTAACTGCTAGTTTGATTTTTTGTGACGCTATCGATGTAATAATGTACAGTACCGTACATTAATCATACCAGTTACCACACTTTTGGGATACCACACTTTTGGGATAGCATAGGTGTGCTACGGTAGTGGTATAAAATTTGTATTAGCGTATTTGTATGGTAGGCAAAGCTTGAGGGGTGAAATTTGAGGGCCAAAACATAGTTGCAACTTGTGAAACGGGAACAAGAAGCGGTATGGGAAACGGAAACATGAAACGCAGTTCAAAAATTTATATGAAACGCGAAGCGCCGTTATAGAGGAAAATAAAAAAAAATATATATATATGACTTTCTTACATATTCCACAATTATAATACGAATGAATATTCAATATTGTTAAAATTTAAGTAACAATGCCAATAATTTATTTAAATGTTACATATTCTATATTAGAAACTTCTTTCATCATGTTGTGATGAATTTTTTTCTAATTTATTACAAAAATATTATTGTAAAAGCTTTCTTGAAGTTTCAGTAAAGATCAGTTTTAGTATTATTAAAATTACGAAAAAATATTATTGAAGTATTTTACAATATTTCACTTATGGTTCAGAAACGTTTTCCGAAGAGTATGATTTAAAAACGAAACAGATTTTCATAGAAACGCATTTTCTAACTATATAGAGTTTTGCGGTAAAACTACGGCCAAAGTATTAGTAAAAACTAAAAAATTAGGGCCAAAGTATTAATAAAAATAAGTTTGCTAGTATTTAAACTTGTAAAAAACAAAATATAGAAAAAAAGGGCAACCAGTCAGTGGGGAGTGAGTGAGTGAATGGCTTTGAGTCTGGCATTGGCACCGCCGCAACACAACCTCAAAAGTCGCCGAAAATTCTGTTGTTCTGCCGCCCTCAAATGCCGACCTGGCGTTATTCTTCCAGTTAATATTTTTTTCTTTTCTCTAAGCTGTGTTTTTGGGGGAAAAAACATAACCAATACTCGGTATTTAATTTATTACCCAGCTGACTTTTAAAAAAAAATATACATTGGTTTCCTCATCTTAGCGTTTATTCAAAAGGGTATTATTTATTTTTCATTTTCGGTTGACAGTTTATGATGTTTGTCTCTTTTTAGGTAAGGGACACTATTATGGGCAAAATGTTTACACTGGTTGCTTGTTTATCACCTTAAAATTTGAGGTTTTTTGGGGTTTATCAGCTTAAAGTATGCAGTAAAGTTCTTTGTTATTAAGAATACTCGCCTTTTATAAGTTTATTTTACTAGAAAAGGAAGTTAGTTAAACTAAGAAATAGATTTGGTCTAAGCACTATTTTTGCTGTAGTGCCACTTTAATAAATATGAATTGGCGTAGAATTGTTATTGTTTGCCGATTATAAGTTCTTCTTTCGTCTTGCTTCTAGCTTAGTACAATGTAATATCCATTTCATTCTCAATTTGAAGCAAAGATTTCTTCTGAGACCCCTATGTTAGGTAGAACCGAGGATATATAATAAGACAAGGTATAATCGTACCAAGGACCTCCTAGAATCTAATCACTAACACCATGTTGGTCATCCTTTGTTGTCATGATAAGGTTATTAGTATACTTGGATTCCTAAATGACTTGCCTAGGAATGAAAATTTGATCAAGATTTATGTCACCTCTCAACTACGTAATCCATACGTTTGCATTCTCGTATAAGTTTTTAATTACCTTACTTTATATTTGTAGGGCTTAGGGAATAATACAAGTGAGAAGTTTCAGCAGACCTTAAAAGGTTACGGTGTACGAACAGTGGTTGCTGAGGTGTTCAGAATTGATTGGCTGAAGAATGCTGCCGGTTTAGTGGACCCAAACTACTGGCGTGGCACCCTTCAGCCTCGCCTTATCCTAGACTGGTCATGCATTTGATCTTGTTATGGGTTTGTTTGGTTGCAGATTTTAAGATTGATTTTTGCTTTAAACTTATTAAGTTATACTAAATTTTGGTCTTTAGCCTAACAGCGTGCTTTTTTGTGTTTTTTTGTATAATTAAGTGAAAAGCCTCAAGCAGGCCAAGCTAGATAGGTTCGTTATTTGTAAAAAAAAAATTCATATTTAGTTATTTTGAATCTTTAATCATAAATTGAGAAGTTATTTTCGGATAGCATTTTAATAAGAAGGACGAACTTGTGTGTTGTCAAATCAAACAAAATTTTCCAGAATTGTGTAAGTGTTGTTGGCGGATTTTTATGGATAGGGTATGCAAGGGTATTTACACTGCAAACCGTAGATCTGACATACCTAAGTCGCCATTAATAAGTCGGTTGTGGCGGTCATTCCACACGGTTATAAACTCGTTGAAAAGTTTAGGCCAATCGTGCTTTTGGTCAGATTTATTCTCATATCTTCTATCCTTCCCATGACTCTGATTGGTTTTCCAAATATTCGTAGGGACAATCTGAACAAAACCAAACTGGCTCATGAACCTGTCCCGGATGGAACTCAATCTTGTCATTACAAATGAGCGGAACGCAAGAATGCCACATATCACGATCCCGTATGCAATATTCCGGATAGTGATCGATGTTCCCGTAAGGCTGCCAGACTATCTATAATCGTAAAATTATTGTAAAAATATGTAAACACAAGTTAAAAAGCTATGTACAAAACAGCTTAAAAGCTGTGTAAAAAACAGCTTAATAGCTGTTTAAAAAAACAGCTTTTAAGCTGTTTAAAAACAACTTAATACCTGTGTAAAAAACAACAGCTTAAAAGTCTTGTAAAAACAGCTTACAAGCTGTTTAAAAAACAACTTAAAAGATGTGTAAAAAACTGCTTCAAAAATTAAATAACATCCAAGTATGTAATATCCAAATAAGACCAAGATGCAATCATATACAACATATAATATGTAACAATTATAGGTAGAAAATAAGAAAGTGAAAATTTACTTGTTCATGCGACATCTGGTCAAACTGGTCCGTAAATGGATCACATTATGACCGTAGACATATGGTATAGGATTAGCAGGCCTCCACATTTTCCATCTGTAATATACAAGTAAAGTAGATAAACAACAAATATAAATAAAATAATTAAATGATAAATACACAAAAAAAATAATGGAAATCGAATACAAAAATTAAATAATATTATACCTATAGCCGAGGGGATACCTAGGCAATCCCTGAGGTGGGTGTATATCAGCAGGCAATCATTCACACGGTCTAACAAGCAGTAGCCTAGTCATCGCCCACATATCAAGAAACAACACTACACCGCTTATTTCATTAGATTTACTCCGAAACAATTTGCATAAATTAGCCTCCAACCAAGCCAGGAGAGCTGATCACCAACTATATTCTCCACACATATCGAAATCCTTAAAAAAGAGCAGAGGCAATAGTGGAATCTGATCACTGCTTTTATCTGAAAAAACATGTGCAGCAAACAATAGTAACATGGCAGTCGTGGACTGATATAACAATCGCTCATCACTAGGCTCGGGGGTAGTTCCCTAAAAGTACGTAATATCCAATCAAGTCTAACCGTTACACAGTTTGTATCAACTTGATTGTCAGGAGATCGAGCACCCAACAAACTCTCTACCAAATCCAACATGGTTGTCTTATTATCATTCCTCTCCGATCGGGTAACAGCACGACCATCCACCCTCAATCCAAACATGATTTCTAAATTTTGTAGAGATATCCCCAACTCTCCACCGTAAAAATGGAATGTGTGGGTCTCATCACGTCACCTATCCACTAATGATTTAAACAAGCCTCGATCTACGGTATAATTACATATTATGTGAATAGCATAAAAGCCCGCTATAATCATATTATGTACCACCGTTGGAGACGTCGGTATCTCCCAACTATAATTGTATAGTCGTATCTTGTCCGCCTCCCCACTCTCCTCTTCTCTCCCAGCCTCTCAAGTCTTATTTGATATATGACCGGACTGGCGTAAGTTGTCCATCTTAGCTTTAATCTATGGACTTGGCTGAAACATGGAGAACCTCTATGAAAAATGGATACAAAATTAAACAATTTTTCAGAAAATGTTAGCATATATATTAGCCTAGCAAATATAGTTGGTAAAATATATCCATCTAGAAAGTAATTAGGCCAACAAACCATGCCCGCTTTTCAAAAGTGTTAGATTAGCTAGGATTCCACATAAAAGTTACAACTAATATTTATGCAAACAAAATAATTAACATATAAATCAATAAATTTTATAAAAAACCCTAATTTTCAAAACGGGTAAATATTAATAAACCCTAACAATTTTTATTTTTCCCAATTCAAGCAGGATAAGGAACATATACAATTAATGACAACAAAACAATTAGTAATAAATATCTAAATAAACAAATTTGAATAAAAACCCTAGTTTTTATAAAACGAGAAAAATATTAACAACTCTAAGTTTTTTTAGTTAATATAAACAAATAACAAGCAATTATAATCACCAAGTGCATAATCAATTAATCAATTGGCATATTTAATAACTTTTTCCCTATTTTACAAATTGAAACTTTTAAAATATATAATAAAATAGGGAATTAAGAAATAGCTTGAATTAGCATATCTAATTCGGTGAATTAAAGCTTAACGTGGTTTAATCGGATGAAGTTTTGTGGTTATAGTTTTTATTTTGGTTGATTTGGGGTTTTATTTTTATATAAAATATGTAACCGTGAAAGAGAGAAAGTCTGTTTTTAAATTTAATTCGATGCAGGGGTATTTTGGTCATTTTTTAGTGCAAATCGTAGATAATATGTATGGTCTGTACATTTAATCTATTGTTTTGACTTAAAGCCAAACTGTAGATCTACGGTCTGCATTTAAAATCTACGGTTCGTAAAAAAAAATGTACGATTTGACCGTTTTTTCAGAAAAAGTGTAGTAGAAAAATTCAGGCTCTTCTATCATATGACATTATCACTTGGGCCCACATTATCTCATTGATTGTTTCTTATTTTATTGATTAAAACTATTATAATATAATTAAAAGAAATGTGATAGCGAGATTGATAAAATGTGTTTTGGGTTAAATTTGTTGTTAAGTTAGAAAAAATAGGTGTTTCACCCAAAATTATGGAAAAATTTAAAGAAATTGATACGTAGGCTCTTATAGTTAATGATTTGGGTACTGACTCTAATAGTTAATGATTTGGTAGGCTCTTATAGTTTAATGATTTGGGTACTGACTCTAATAGTTAATGATCTGGGTACGACAGTACTATTTTGAATGATTAAGTTAGCAAATTACAAAATTTTCTTTAATTAAGAGACTAAAAATATAAATCGATGAAATTATCTCACATTTGGAGTTTTTTTTTACGGATGTTGATAGATTGCACTCATCATTCGATAGCCAAGAGAATATGAGTGTAATTTCATCATTTTGTTTAACATTAGATTTTCAATTATGACAAATTTCGTATTTTGGTATCTCAATTGTTAAAATTGGTACTGCGGTATCTAAATCGTTAAACATTAGGAGTACAATACACTAAACGTATTTTTTTCCATTTATTATCTTAGACCGACCATAATGGTTTTTTGGTTTTTTGGTTTTTTTTCGGTCTTGTTAATTTTAATATCTTAAATATTAACACAACTCCACTAAAATGTATATTAAGTGTCACATATGCAGGTTAAAATCAAGTCTTACATTGGTTTGCCATTTTAATTCAGTTATATATATATATTTTTATGTTAATTCATGGTTAGTATTGTGGAATAAATAGTTAATTATATAAGTGTGTTAATTGTTTTTGGCACGTCATCATCAACTAAGGTCTATTGTTAAATTAAACAAGTTTTTTTAATATCGTTAAAGTTACTGAATGATATAACATAACCAGTGTTAAATATATTTGTTGTTAACTAACAATTTCTACTTAAAAAGAAATATTACATAGATATTGCGGATTTTCTTAGTTTGTAAAGTTGGTAAAGTCTTAGTATTTTTTTTTAATTATATTTAGACAATGAACTGCCTAATTTCATCTACTTAAAGGGAATGATGCTGGACAGAATGACAAAAGTGCCTGTTGGTCACCTTTGACAACGTATCATACAGTGAGTACGATTCTGTCGACGTTCGTTACAAGATCATAAATGTGAGACATACGGATTGAAATTTCGTCGATTTATGGTTGTGCAACCCTTAATTGTACGAAAATTAGTTTGTTGCTAAGTTCATAAAACGTAAATGTTGGTTACTAAAATTGTAAGCCAATAATACTCTTATAGGCAGGTATAACATTTTTGTAATTTGAGTGTCATGTTTGTTTACATGATAATATAATAGGCTATAATTTATAACTAGCTACTATTAGTGCGATAAATAATACCTTCTTCATATATGTTTTATTAGTTATACCCTTTATTAAAATAAATTGTATTATAATTAGTATTATATTTTATACAACACCGAATACAATTTGTGTAAATAAACAATTCATATATATATAACGTGTGTCTCACGAGACTATTAATCCTGTAGCACCTTTTATACCGCAAGCAAACATGGCAAATATGAAATATGTATACATTTGGTCCAAGGAAGATAATTAAGATACAAATTATTAGTCATCATAACTCTTCTAAGGTGAGATGGTATCTGTAACTTCATTCTTAACTTCATTCTTAACGTGTGTTTCTAAAATATGTTAGAAAAGGTGGGAGATGTTTTTTAAATCCAGTCATCTTAACTTCATTCTCCTTGCATTTTTTTGAAGAAAAAATCTTTGATGACGTGATCATATGCGTGCTTCGACACGCTCAAATATTTTGAGGCAAAGGCAAATAAGAATTATTATTTCCAAGATAGACTCCATCCCATAACAAAAAAAAAAGTATCAGAGATTTGACCTTTTCGAACTATGCATGTAACTCACTAGAGCCCAGAAAACAAAGTGAAGATGTGTAGAGGCGAAATACAATAAATTTGAATTCCGGAGAATCTAAGACGGGAAGACTTAACTGATCTGACACACCCTTTCCAAGTGTGATTTCTATGTTATGGTCATACTTACTCCTTCCTTTTGATTATTTCATGACGCTTTGGTTACCGGCAAATGTTTCTAATGGCGTCAATGGTTGATCAAGTTTGATAGATTCACTTTCAAAACACAAGAAGTTCGGGCTTGGCGGTCTTAAATTGGTTTAGGTGGGGGTGAAGTTTTTTTACTAGCATATATTTACATGTATATTTTTGTTATATATATATATATAAAAAAAAATTAAATTAATTACTTTCGTGACCTTCAGCATCGTGATGCCTAGAAAGTATTTGAAGTCGTGAGGCAAGAGGCGATTGCCCCTCCTACCGAAGAGGCCACCCTTGATTTGCTTGTATAAAATGATGCATTATGCTCAATTTAAGGGTTTGCAGTATATTGGTCAGTATGTACTCGATACAACTTCGTAGCTCCGCCAATGATTCAAAATGGGTGTAAGATTTTAGTATCTTAATGTTTACTTTTTTATCTAGTAATTTTAGTTTTAGTGAAGACCCCGACCGCTTACTAAGGTAAACATTTGAAAAACGAAGTAATTTAATCAAGTCGTTCAAGTGTTTTGTATTATTTTATACTACAGAAAATCATCTTCACATTAATATGTACATATAAATAATATGTACAACGTTATTCATAACCATTATGAAATTAATCAATAATTAATAAATAAAAAAATAAAAGTAACATTAAATTAGGTAGTTTAGACTAGAAACATTGTATCAATACGTATTGAGTGTTTAATGGAAAGAAATGTATTCTCATTATACGTGGATATTATGTTGACAAATCTACAGCTCACCACAACCAATCCCTTTGTGACACTTGTTGGGGCTCGAATATAATAAGCCGATTAACAAGAATTGTATAATTAACCCTCGACATAACTCTAATTCTGATGCGCATACAAGAATGGAAAATGATGAGTCCGGATCCTCTGTCCCCTACTTTCGTTGCCTTTCGTTCCTTGCTTATTTTTGCCCAAATTATATATTTTTACAACTTGTTACACATTTTTATAGACTTTTATAATATATTATATGCAAATTTCATAATATTTGGCTATAATTTTGCCCTAAACAATTTTTTTAATTTAACTAATTATTTTATACTAGTTTTTACATTGTTGGAGTGTATCGATACATGTATAATAGTAATTGCATAAAGTTTTTCAATTTTTTTAACAAATATATCGGGTTAAAAAAGAAAGCGGGCACGAAAGGGGACATAGACTAGGAGTTAGATGATCCGGACTCGAAGATGATGTAGTCATTTATGCAAATGTATGGCGATCATTATCTCTAAAAAACGGTAATCTTTCCCATTTACTTATATAAAAAAAATTGCATTATGTTATGAATTTTTATTTGTACCTTCTTTATAAACCAGTTAAATTCTTCATTCACTAGTATTTCTAAAGATATAAAGACGAACACAGAGTTATTTCAGATGGTTTGTACTTTCTAGTTTCAACAATAAATTAGTTTTGAGAAATATACATGAATCTTTGGGTTGTCATTATTCCTCAAGCTCTAATATATTGTTATTAAGGGTGTAAATGGTTAGGATTTAAACACGTTAGGTGAAATCGTTTTCCAAAACCATTAGTGAACAATTTGGAAAACTTTGATCCAAACCTAATTGTCCTATTTTTCCATCCAAACCCAACCGCATCAACGGATGCATAAAATTTGGTTTGGTACAAAATTGTATATTTTGGCCACATACACCATGTTTGATTCGGGTCAAACCATGCCTATTTTGTCCGCTCGTACTCCAAAACTACTAAACAGAACATTAATTCCAATTAACGTTAAAAAGGAACGATCGCACTTTCTCACATTTTAAGTTTTAACAAAATCAAAAGAAAACCATGCACAAGGGGGTACGAGAACCAAAAAAGCCGAACCAAACGATCATAAACCAAACAAATCAGATTGTCTTTTGGGTTGGTTTGGTTTATAAATCCATAAATCGCTCTAATCGGTTCGGTTAGTGGTTTTTATACTGTACACATTACACGTCACATGTTATACGTATATTAATTGTATAAGCTAAATCACATGTTACAGCCGTATGCATCCTATTTTGTTTGGTTATAGAACTTGCATGTGTAAGAATAAATCCACCTTCCATGTATAACCACTATTGCTTGCTTGAAGGCCGCATGTCAGCGTTAATAGCAAACAGAATGTGTAATATATATGCTATTAGTTTCGTGTTTGTAACATGAATCTCTAAATATACCATGCATATCAATTTGTTATCTCATACTCTATCGTGTGCAAGTGAGCAGGAGCATCTTATTTTATACTTGTATATTTTTTTTGTTCTTAATCCAAGATTTTTTCTAACTGGGTTTTTCTTGGCAAAGTTTTTAACGAGACACGTTCCCTGTTATACGTTCCTGAAATCAGAGAGAATATTATGTCGTATACTTTTTACCATTGTTTACTTTTTTGTTCTTCGACTAGATGTTTTTCCCATTAGGTTTATTCTGTCAAGATTTTGATGAGACACCTGCTTTGTAGTTGAACACCTACTACTACCACGGTTAAACTCTTTTTTATTCGATCATAGATTTTTCCATTGGGTTTGCTCTATCAAGGTTTTGATGAGTAACACTATTTTTTGTTTAGTTACTTACATGAAGTTTAGACCTATATCATTCAACTACACAGTTTCTCTTAGATACCGATTTTGTACCACACAAGGTTTCCTGACCCTAAGGTTTTATAATGTTAATCCAATTGATAAGTTTAGACTACATTGTGGCTCTGCTGTAGATCATAGGTTTAGTTCATGGATTAATTCAAGGATATTCCATGGTGTTAAGGAAATTGATGTTTTAGTTTTTTTAGACTATTTGAAACTCTAACTCGAGAGAATTTCTCTTACGAAATGCTATCTGTTTTGAAACTTCATAGAAATATTTTTCTTGAAATTCCTGATTCTACATGTCTTCCGTGTTCAAAGACTTTGCACCTTCGACGTGCGTCTTTTGGTATTTTGTCTGGATTTTTTTTGTCATTTTCGATGTTCCCCGTACATGAGGATTTAGTGCTTTATAATTGTAAACTATAAAATGTTGATCGACGTCTCGCACCCTACTATTAGGGAGACTTGGATTAGAGGATGTAAGTGTTTCATACTGGTGATCAAAGCTCCTAGTCTTTTATGCTTTGGGTTTCTGGAATCCGAAGCTATAGGAAGATTTCCGGAAAAACTAAGTTGACATCATTGGTTAAGGCTTGTATTTCTTTGGGCTACAATTTCATTAATTAATCAGAATGATCCATTAAACAACACCTCGGGTATATATGGCGCAAGGTGGCGCTTTGACATTCAGAGCTTCACCCGAGGTGACATTTAGAAATTGCCAATTTCGGGAGAAGTTTACCAGGAAGTTGTTGACTTTCTCAAAATACTCGTGGACTCTCAGATCTTGATCGACTCCAACTATGCGACAAAAGAACGAAAGTCATTTTTGTCATGTGAATTTGTATTTTTTTTTGGTTTCTAAAAAAAAAAAGACAACAAATGGTAAGCTTGATACTACTTTGTTATTTTTTTTGTTTTTTTTTATCTTAATCACTCTTTTGTTTTCATAACATTTGATACTCCTTTGTTCTTGCATTCTTGTTGCCTTAGGGGGTTAAATTTTATCAGCAATATAAATTATTTCAATTCTTGTAACTTGCAACCGAGGAAACAACTAACTATGCTGGACAGAATATGGAAAGATTCGGTCAAAGAAATTTTATGATGCAAAAAACGTGATGACCAAGTAAAAAGAAATCTTCAGCAATTCTGGAAGGAATAAACAAAGAAAGAGATCTTTTACTAATTGGATTGAATACTAGAAGATATTCAAAGAAAAGACTTGTCAATCAAGTAAATATCAAGAAAGTAAATACTTCTTAGTTAGTCATGAATTAGGGGTTATTTGTAAGGGCATAAATAAAGCCATTTAGACTCATTATTTCGTGACTTTCTACCCCATAGAGTATACACCAAAGAGAGCGAAAGAAACCCACGAAATTATTGAGAAAAAAATTATTTTTAAGAGAAAAAAAACATGACGGGATGTCATGGTGAGATTGATAGTTGATTAGGTAGGAGCGAGAGTTTGATATGATTATACTAGTGAGGGATTCAGTAGATATTGTAAGACTAAAGTCGACGATAGTAGGTTTTTCAATATCAATAAATACTTGGTGAGGCCTCGAATACGTAGACTTTGTGAAGTTGAACTTCGTTAAAAAATGCAACTGCGTTATTTACTTTTCTGTCAGTTACATACTCAGTTGCAACCGATACTGCAACCGACTCCAACTAAAACGCGTAATTGCATTCGGAACTTAGGCAAACGAAATTTCATTTCGTAAACTAGATGTCTTATTGTCATCATCGAAAGTGTAGTTTCTTCATCTCGGTCAAAATATTATCAATAGGGGGTCTTCCTCCACTAGCTGATTTTTTCGGAAAACTTGTCTTCCTCTACTAGTTGGTTTTTCTATTTATTCTGGTGTGGATGGCAGGTAGGCCTATATTTCTTAGTTTTAGTAGGATTCCTTACGAGCTTTGTTTCTATCTATTATTATCTAAATTAATAAAGTTATTAATGACTGGACGAAACAAAGAAATAACCCCTTACGTGCGAAATTATAGAAGATAAGATCAAACAATTCCATCGAATTTAGTATGATTGTATATGTAATAGTATCAATGAACCCGATTATTACAATTGCTCAGGATACCCTATTTTAGGTTCTAGGGTCTATTTCTTAGTTTAAGATCCTTTCACTAATTACTGGAATCAAATAATTCGTAAATCTGTTCCGTCCAAAACGGGAATGGGCTAGGGTTATGAACTTATAATCTAAAATCTGATGATCGAGTCGATTCCATGATTATAAGTTCATTCCATACCAGACCAGACCGAAATAGGGATATACATTCTCATTATGAGAAGGGGTTATTCGAGTGTATCTAAATAGATACTATGTTTACATATGAATCCTTACATTCCATTTAGGATTAGGAAGAGATGTAACCGGACTTGCTTTTTACATATGATCTCTCCTTATTTGGGACCCTATTCACCTCTTTGGGCTTATAGTGAATCGAGAAATAGGTTTGATTGTCCATCTTTTTTATATATTTGATATTTTATATATATGCTTATATTAAAGCATATAACATTTCTTAGATTCGACTGTTTTTGCTGTTAGTTGAGAACTCCACATTCCAAAACAAAAGTACTATACTACAGAAATTTCAATAAGAAAACAGTCCCCAGTTATCCACTTCCATATTTCTTTTCTCACCATGATTAACAAGAACTTAGAAATAAGTACGTATTATAATCGAAATGAGTCGATTAAATTCTAATGACTATGATAATATACTGATATCTATGTTTTTTCTTGTTTAGAAGTGGCAAGGATTCATCATGGCTACAAGCTTTGCAGAATTGCCTCTCCAAGCCTCTCGATATATTGGAGATACTGAAGTTGGACAGTATTAATTTGGAAGTTGATGAGTATGAAGTTTAAGCTCTTCAATAAGGATTAAAATCCTTACTTTCCCCTTTTCTATGTGATGAAGTTCTATTTACCAAGTGAGTATACAAGTTTGTTTTTAACCTTTTATTTTTGTTCTTGGTTAATTTTCATACTGCCTTTCCATTGTAAATTTGAATCTATCTTTAATAAAACGTGATAGGGTTGCTTAGTTAAAAAGAAAAATATTTAGACTGTGATTTGACTAACAATCAATCAAATGGATTGACAAAATAAATGAATGAAATTAATAATTTTTTTTGATTCAGTGTTGAATCGGTAAAGTGAAAATTACTTTTGTAAATGTCCTAAAACTGGTAGATTTTATTATGCCCATTATTTGAGTTAGCATCCTCTACAACATTTGATCCTAGAATCTAACTGATATTCGCCAATAATTCTCATTGAAAAACGGAGCTATGAGGCTGCCAGAACAAGAAATCTAATTTCCGATACTGATGGCCACACTTACTGGAAATTAAAAGGATATGCTGACGACTCCGACATTTTCCTTCGAGGTTATTTTTCTTTTTCTTTTTTTTGCTTTCTTACCGTGACTTCAATGCTTGTTACTTTTAAACGTATCGGAATATGTTTCTTCCAATTACAGATGTTGATAGCTGGGATTGGATCAATTTATAGCGAAATATGGTACGCCACTGATGTTGAACAGGCCAAAGAAGTTGAAGAACGCGTTCATTCTTTAAGGTATTTATAATTTTTTTTGACATGTTATCTTTGCATTGTGGTAGTACTAATTGCTGCTAATCGTATATGACAATCCGTACTGGTATCTAGTTCTGATGTTTCTAATAAGGTGAGCCTCAAATATCTTTTCAATGTGACAAATCTTAATTACTAGTGACATCTAAGAATTCAGATATCTTTGAGTGACAAAACATGAAAGCCTGGTAGAAATAGACATTTGAATAACTATTGTCAAGTGTTATGGCTACTTCAACAGCACTTTTGCGGAATGTGTTTCAGTTTTCTTTGCTTATTCTAATTCTTGAGTCAAGTGTCGGTGGACTCTGAGGAATGACCCATGACTAAGGTTGAAATCTCGGGAAGAAGCAAAATCGACCTTTGACAAATAGCTCTATGGTTGATATGATTAGAATAAGCAGCATATAACTAAATCTACCATAGATATTTGCCAAAGCAGGCTTGGCCAAAATTGAGACAGGAACTTCCTCAAACACAGTGTTCAAAGGTTTTAGCTTTAAGCTTAGCAGCCAACCTCAGTCACTGTCTGCGAAAGATTAGCTGCTAGGCTTAAAGCTAAAACCTTTGGGCACAGTGACTGAGGAAATTCCTGTCTCAATTTTGGACGAAGTTGCTTTGGCAAATATATTTCGTAGACTTCGTTATCTGCAGCCTAGTTTTGGAAAAATAAAAGGGAAGCATAGTGCTTTTATCGTCATGAAAAGATAGCAATACAAGTATTAGAGAAACTGGATAAAAACATGGTACGTTTAGGTATTAGGAAAAAACGTATGAATGGGTGTAACTGTTTAGATGTCTTTTTGGCATGATTAATGCTATATATGATTTAAAGGTCTCATTTATCTCAGTCTTTTTCTGATTGTTATGTAAAGAGTGCTCTTTAAGTCAAGATTTGATTGCCATGTCCAATTTATTCAACCTAAACCACAATTACAATCGATTGCCATGTTTGTCGATTATATGTGGTGTATTAGTGTAACTTGTAGTCTGTTGCTTGTTCAACAAAATACGACTTCATCAAAACTTAAATTCCTGTAGCTGTCTTCTGTATTACACTACACAGATGATTTTATTGTTTGATTACTGTAGTTTGTGTTTTTCATTGCAAGATTCTTGACATGTAATTATCATTTTACAGTCAATCATAACTATTGAATCTATACTTTTTTATTAACCCAATTTCTTTTTCTATATCTGTCCGAGGCTTTGGTTGTCCGTAGTCTTGAGACAGGGCTAGTGTTTTTGTTCCCTGGGGCAAAAATATCAGGTCCCGTTTCTCGTTGTGCTCAATCTTTATATATTTAATATATCATTTGATACTTTTTTCTATTCATATTGTGTAATCATACTTTTTAATTGACATAAAATAATTATGTCATTTTACTTGTATGGAGTTTTTTTATTAGCAGATATTCATTACATATTTTTAACATATATATAAATTGAATTTTTTGTGACCTTCGGAGCCGTGAGGCCCGGTACGGTCTCCCGTCAACCCTGCCACCACTGTCTTGACTTGTTGGAGCATTTTCAGTTTCCTTTCCTTTGCTAGAATCTAGTTTACTTAGTACAATGCACTATTTTAAAAAGCTCGCAACATTGTGCGATATAGTGGTTTTTGAAAGAAAAACGCGACGCTAAAACGCTATTTGGATGAAAAAACGCTAAATTCGCGCTATAGGAACGCTATTTACACTATTTACGCTATAGCGGACGCTATTTACGCTATAGCGGGTGCACTACAAAAAAAAATTTAATTAAATTATTGGAGCTTAAAGAGAATCAAACCCCAAAACTCTTGCAAACAAAGTAAATACTCTGGTATCTCAAGTATAATCATTTTGTGATTATTAGTTACAATTTTTTATATATATTTAGTTAATTTTTATTAGATGTTTTGAATTTAATGCTATATTTATATGTATTTAGGCAAAAAAAAAAAAAATACACCGCTTTAAAAACGCTACTGTAGCGATAATGTTATTTAAAACATTGGTACAATGTGATGTTTTCTTGTTCTGAAAATTACAAGGGTACTCCTTTTCTTTTAGGTTATGCAAGTATATCACTAATGCTAACAACAGCTGGCACTTAGGAACTATTCTTTTGCTGACAAAGCAGTAAATTTCCTATTCTTTTCCCAAAGTAAAGTTGTATATAACTATCAGAAAGATATTTAGGCATCGAGTTTTAGTTAAGGTTGAGACAGGAACTTCCTTAAACATCACGCCCAAATCTTTCAGCTTTGATCTTAGCAACCAACCTCTCGAGCCTGCTAATTCGATTTCCGAGTTTCATATCTCGCTTGCACGGCTCATACCAGCTTGGAATTCTTTTGCATCATAACTTACTTCAGATGACAAAATAGTTTTCTGTTCATTTCCATTTTCATCAACAAATGAATTTGCTTCCATAGGATCCGCCACCATCTCCACATCTTCACGAGTTCCATTAATCTCCTTGTCTTCACCAGCTCCATTAATCTCATTGTCTTAACCAGCTCCATTAATCTCCTACTCTTCACCAGCTCCGTTAATCTCCTTATATTCACCAGCTCTATTAATCTCCAAACCCAAAGGCCGAGCTACATTTATGTTCAAACCCAAAGGCCTATTTTCAGAATTCTATGTGTTCGAACATTTGTGCTCCCTTACAACTCCCTTTTCAACTACATTCTTCTTGTGAACAAGTCTCAATAACTCTCCAATTAATAGGTCATTGAGTGGATCACAGTCTTCTTTATATTTAGTACGTTTCTTAGAGATTTAATTTTCAATTTTCGAGTGAGATTTCTCCACATTGCTCTCAATCTTTTCTTCCTTAGCTGTCACAGTGAGGCCCTACCAAGAAAAGTATCGAAAAGTAACATCCGACTCAAACAGACGAGGAGGTAGATATATATTGTTGTCCCTAATTGGTCTCTTGAAATATTCCCAAGCAGAATCAGGCCTTCCGTTGATTCTAGGGACAATAGTAGGAATATCTTGATCGTACCCAAACTGCATAGCCACAAAATGTGGCAGATATTTCTGGGTATGACCTCCAAATCCAACTAGCTTGTTAGGTCTAATTCACAGAGCAAAAGACTCTATATCCTCGTCCATACCAGTCTCAACATTGACTAAATCTCCAATTATTTACGACCATACAGTATGGTTGCCATTGGAAATCTTCACCAGCCAAATTGAAGGCCTTGCTTAGATCGTCTGTTTTCAATGTTATTTGCTCTTACCACCTGGAAAATCTTGGCTCTCCAACTTGAATCAGATTAGGGTTGGCCTTAAAAGTTAAAAACCTGATCTCCCAAACCCAAATCTGCACCAATTGAAACGGTGCGCAAATGTTTGTTTTAGAACTAACCCCTTTTCTGTCTGATCCCTTCGAAGGAGATACTAACATATTATTTATCGAACTCAAATCTTAGTAAACCACAGAAAGAACTGCTGGAGCAATAGCCAAACGAGTTACATATAGAACATATCTAGATAAATGTTTTAAATAGTGTTATCGCTAAGATAACGTTTTTTCAGGTGAATTTCGAACTTGGGTCTGTAGGAACATAATGCACTGTCACAACCATCTGGACTACACACACTTTTATGAAAATTACACAACATATATTAATTATTTAGATCCGCTGTTTTTTTTTCCTAACTCGCTATTTACGTTTTTGGTCCAAAATTTCACGCCTTTTACGCTTTTGGTCTCAATAGCACAAATTTAGCGCTTTTCCACCCAAATAGCGTTTTAGCGTAGGGAGTTTTTTTCCCAAAAGGACTATGTCGTGAAATGTTGCGCAATATAGCGTACTTTTTAAAACAGTAATCCAAATAGAGACAAGTTTTTTCATTAAAATATAATAAAAGTGAATTAAATACGGTCTTTAGGCTAAAGTACAAGGGTCAGACTGATACCAGGTTTATCTAACAAGACTCTTCCTCTTCTCATCATATAGATTAGATACATACATATATACTGTAATTAACAACAGAGGAATCGTTCTCAAAACAAAAATGGAGGAAACAACGAAAATGATCATGGAGCATAAAGAAGAGATGATGATGATGGATTCCGGGTCAAACTCGACCCGACGACCCGCTCATTTCCTCAAACCAATTCTCTCCTCCTCCAACCTTTCATTTACCACCTTCAACTCTCACCACAAAAACCTTCCTAGCCATGCGGCATTCACTGGATGGAAAAGTCCGCTTTGGAAATGGAACGAATGGGTCGACAAAATTCAACTTTTCCACAAGTCCACCTGGCACGAAACCCGTATCTATCATGCCATCATGGCTTCTAAAAACCAAATTAAACAAGATGTGAATATTGTTCTAGTGCTAGCCGAGAGGTGGTGCGACGGGACAAACACTTTTAATTTTTTGTGGGGAGAGACGAGTATTACGCTCGAAGATGTCATTGTTCTAGGTGGGTATTTGGTTCTTGGTGAATCCATTATATCTCTGTTTGAAGACCGTCATGAAGTGGAGTTTATCCGGATAAACGACAAATTAAACAAGGTAAGAGAAGAAATTAACAAGTCGAAATCTAAAAAAGTTGGTCAAGTGATGTAGATGGATCATTTTATGGGGAGTGGGGGTGAAGTTGAGCACGACATTTTTCTCATTTTCTACCTATCGTGATATGTGTTCCCGACTTCGTGTTCTCGAGAGATGTGGTTGGGAGACATCTTCACAAGATTGCATTTGGGCTTGTCAAAGGGACGAGAGTGACACTTGCTCTGTTGTGCTAGCATATCTTTACCAGGACTTGAGTTCCTTGAAGGAACAAATAGTTGTTTGTAGTGAAGAAAAGGCGATCAATGATAGACTTAATTTATGGTCACAAATGCAGTTAGTTCAGATTTAAACTTGGGAAAGATTTTCTAATATTAGCCCACGGCATAATAATATCGGGGGGAGTGAGTTGAGAATAAGTTGTTGGAAGGATATTGGTATATTATCAGAGAGAGAGAGTGAGATTGGCAATCGACAATGGTGCTAAAGAGTTTGTCAGTAGGCTTTACATTACGTCGAGTAAGTACAATTTCTATCCGGAAAATGAAAATTGGATCTTCACTTTTTCAGGTATGCAAGATGATTATATGTCATTTGCTAAATTTATTAGGGTATCTGAATTGATAGGGCTAGATTGTATACTATCATATTCTCCACATCGTGTCTCAATGCAATTTGGGATGGATCAGGATATCTTTGGGAAAGTGGCTTGCTTCGGCTGTACTTCTGAAATCGTTTGGAAAATTTTCAATAAGATAGTTGGAAATGAGAAATTGTATATACCGCCAAAAACATATGAATCTCCTATTACAAAATGGTACTTGAATTGTTGGAAAGACTCAAAGTTTGTCCAGAAAAATGTTGTTGAATGCATTGATGTGGAGAATATGATTGAATAAAATCGAGCCCTACTAATTCAGATACCCTAATAAATTCAGCAAATGACTTATAATCATCTTGCATACCTGAAAAAGTGGAGATCCATTTTCCATTTTCCGGATAGATACTTCCCGGCGTAGTGTAAGGCCTCCAAACGAACTCCTTAACACTATTGTCGATTGCCAATCTCACCCTCTCGACATCTAATCATGTACCAATATCTTTCCAACGACTCATTCTCAGCTCACCCTCCCCGATAATATTATGTTGTGAGCTAATATTATGAAATCTTTCCCAAACTCAAATCGGAACTAACTGCATTTGTGACCATAGATTAAGTCTATCATTGATCGCCTTTTCGTCACTACAAACAACTATTTGTTCCTTCAAGGAACTCAAGTCCCCGTAAAGATAAACAAGCACAATAGGAGCAAGCACCACTCTCATCCATCTGACAAGCCCAAACACAATCTTATGAAGATGTCTCCCAACCACATTTCTCGAGAACGGGATCATATATTGCAATAGCCAGAGAACAAGAAAGGCCTCATGCTCAACTTAACCCCCACTCCCCATAAATTGATCCATCCACATAACTTGACCAACTTTTTTAGATTTCGACTTGTTCATTTCTTCTCTCACATTATTTAATTTCTCATCTATCCGGATAAACTCCACTTTATGACGGCCTTAATCGGAGATATAACTGGATTCACCAAGAACCGAATACCCACCTAGAACAAAAACATCTTCCAGCTTAACACTCGCCTCTCCCCAAGGAAATATAAAAGTATTCGTCGCGTTACACCACGTCTCGGCTAGCTCTAGAACAATATTCACATCTGATTTAATTTGATTTTTAGAGGCCATGATGGCATGATAGATACGGCTTCGTGCCAGGTGAACCAGTGGAGAGGTTGCATTTTGTCAACCCATTCGTTCCATTTCCGAAGCGGGCTTTTCCATCCAGTAAATGCCATGCGGCGAGGAAGGTTTTGGTGGTGAGAGTTTAAGGTGGTAAAAGGAAGGTTGGAGGAGGAGAGAATTGGGTTGAAGAAATGAGCGGGTAGTCGGGTCAGATTTGACCCGGAATTCATCATCATCATCTCTTCTTTATGCTTCATGATCATTTCTGTTGTTTCTTCCATTTTTTTTTTAGAACTATTCCTCTATTTTTAATTACACTATATATGTATGTATCTAAATTCTAATGTATATGATGAGAAGAGGAAGAGTCTTGCTAGATACACCCGGTGTCAGTCTGACACTTGCACTTGAGTCTAGGACCGTCTTTAATTCACTTTCATAATATTTTAATGAAAAAACTGTCTCTAGTTGGATATGTTCTTTACTGACATTTTTGAATAGCTGTAGTAATATTGAGTTTATTATGTACAAGATTTATATTTTTCAATACATTAGATTGCAGATTATAAACATCTTCCGTACGGGTCATAATTACTTAAAAAATCATACAGAAAGGAAATTTAAGAAGTTTCTTTCAACTAATGATTTATTTTCACTCTAAATATTTGAATACGTTAACTTCCTGCTAACTACAAAGTATGTTTGTTTCTGAACTTGTTGAAATTTTTCGGTCAAAACATGCAAGTCCGCAACAATAAGGCGTTATCCAAAGTAATTTAAATTTTAAATTTTAAAGATGTATCCGTTATATAAAAAAAAAATATTTCGTATGAGTTGCTTTCGCACCGCATTTGAGGTTAATGAAAGCGTTATACCGTTATTCATTTTTTTTCCTTAGGCTGTGACATAAAGTTTTTATCGAGTCAAGATCTTCCGTCCCTTATAAACATGTCGATTATTTTATAACATATTGAAATAACATTTGCCTTAGTTTCAAGTGCAGTTACGCTTATCAGTTAAACTATAGGTATAATCGGAGTTGTTACTGAATATGGAATCAATAACAAACTATAATTAAATGACCCCACAGTTTAATTAAAGAGTTCGACCTAATTCTAATCTACGTTTTCGGGACACTCACCCTGTTTTATATTGATATTTTAAGGAACAATGAATAGAGATGAGTCTTACAATACTAAGCTTCACTCACGTATATGCCTATCTACTCACTTCTAGGTTATGGACTATCAATCTCTCTATTATCTCATCCTATGAAGTGTTCTCTCAAAGTGTATAATTCATGAATCTTTCTTACAAAGATTCACGAATTATACCCTTTGAGAGAAAAGTGGTTCAACTTACAAAGATCATAAAAAGTACACTAAACGTATTTTTTTCCATAAATATATCACAGTAAATTATTACAGAGATGAAACTCACGGCAGAGGCAAAAGACTAGGTTTAAAAGCAAACAACTTTGGAGAAATCCATAGCTTATACGTGCAAAGATTCAAACGCTTAGTTGGTCTTGTAAAATATTGAGCTACAAGCTCTACCCTCAGATCTTGTACCGACTCATCCGAAAATCCAAGGTGGACCAAGTAGGGAAAAAATACGTTTAGTGTACTCTACTACCAGCGGTTAACAATTTAGGTATTCGAGTACTATTTTTAACAACTGAGTTACTAATCTATAGATTTTGTCACAATTGAGGACCCGATGTTAAACAAAATGACGAAATTGCACTAACATTCTCTCACCTATTAGATAATGATCATAATTTTGTCAACGTACTTCGTAAATAGATCCCGAAATTTGAGATATAATGACATTAATTAATTTCCCCATTTTATTCTGTTAGGTTCTTAATTAGACAAAAATTTGTAGCTTAATACAAAAATTGTTAAAAATGGTACTCTAGTACCTAAATTGTAACGATCCGTTCCTCCGACCAGACTGCCACCATCTGCTTCTTACCACCAATATTATCCACTTTGGCCCGATTTTGTCCTCGGGCCGCCCGGCTTTAAAAGGTCTTAGTGATAAGAAGGAAGATACTCCTACCATATAGACACTACATATCTAGGCGTTGTGGGATATCCCACTTCTCTTTATCACGGTATTTTCCTATAAAAATCCGGGTTCTTACACTCTGACCCCTTCAGACACGACGTCCTCGTCAGGCACGCCATCCTTCTGAGGTTGTCAGTGTCCACATCGGATAGATAGCGGTTCTGATACCAATTGTAATGACCCGGTCCTCTGACCAGACAGCCACCATCTGCTTCTTACCACCAATATTGTCCGTTTTGGCCCGATTTCATACTCGCTTCTCGGGCCGCATGGCTTTAAAAGGACTTGGTGATAAGAAGGAGGATACTCCTACCTTATATACCATATAGGTACTATATATCTAGGCGATGTGGGATAGCTCATTTCTCTTTACCACGGTATTTTCCTACGAAAATTTGGATTCTTACATAAATTGTTAGACACTGTCCGTACACTACACTAAACGTATTTTTTCCCACCCAAGTACTTTACATTTTCTCCTTGTGTAAGAACGTTGAACTTCACCCACTCTGTCAAGTCACTTTGTTCTTAGTTATAATTACCATAGGAGTATGTAACAAGAGTATTGTTAAGAAAACAGATTGGATCATAGAAACTCTCAATTAATTTAGGAGTGGGCATAAAACACGTCAACCCAAGGGATCTCGAGTGGTAGGAAAAATATTTCTTGGGTTCGAGTTGGGGGACCCAACCCACCCGAGATATTTTGTTATTGTTTGTTTAAGCACACATGGACGAAACCAAAAAATTTAAAGGGTTACAGACTTTAATTTTTGGTAAATGGGGGTTGAAAAGCTAATATTTGAAGACTTTAATCAATATATATTGTAAAATTGTATTTTTTTTTTTATTTTTTTTTTATCAAAATGAGGGCGGAGGAGGGTGTAACTCCGACTATCTCCACTGTTGGCCCGAGATGGCAAAACCTTAAATTGGGGGTGAATAAGTTTTTAAGCATTTTACACGGAATTGAATTCTAAGCATAATTAACAAGGCAACTAGCTCGATATCTACTTTCAATAATAAATATACGATGATAAACAATAAATAAGTTGAAGCAAACGACACAATCACAAATAAATAAGTTGAGGAAAGTAAAGAGTAAAAGAAGAGAGATTGACACCTCGATATATAGAGGTTTGGCAAACCCGCTAACGTCCTCTTCTTGAAAATAAATTTACCGAGTATTTCACTATAATCTTCTTCCCAACATTACAAATCCTACCGAGCTAATCAATTGATTTGCTAACCCTCTACCCGAGAATACAATCTTGATATAAGTGCAAGAGTATACAAAACCCCAACTTAAAAGCTCCCTCTGAAACCTTGAGTAAACTCGAATGTTTAATCCAGAGCTTTAAGTCACAAATTGACTTTTAAGCGTATATCCAATCCTCTTTCAATTTTGAGCTTATAATTTGTGTTTTACCAATATTGTCAAATACTAGAACCCTCACTGTTTGATTACTTCTAACTAAGCTAATTTGTGATATTTGATGGAGTTTGAGCCAAAGTTATGTTTCAATGGAAGTTAGGATTGATTCTTGATGATTTGGGAGAGAGATGAAGGTGTATATGTAGCCCAAAATAACCATTGGACACCATACGAGCATTTGGATTGGTTATATGTTATATCCAATAGATAAAACCCAATGTTCGAAAAATCTAAAAAGCTGTTTTATGAGTCTGTGTACTGAAGCACTAGTGCTTCAACTTGAAGCACCAGTGCGGCAGTGCTTGCTGGTGGGTTGGAGTTCCTGAAATCTAAAACACCAGTGCTTTAACCATAAAGTACCAGTGCTTGGGCCTCTGGAACTTTCTGTCAGTTTTCAACGTGTGAAGCACCGGTGCTTGCCTTGATAGCACCAGTGCCTGCCTTATATTTTACGAAAATTCGTAACTTACTTGTTCGAACTTCAAATCGACTTTCTCTTGAACCAGTGGCTTCGTTATCGAATGATCCATCATTTTAAGTTCTGAAATATACATTTTCTCTTTTTGTAAAATACCGAACATTATATCATCGAAAAGATAAATTGTAAAATCATTAAAATAGTATGGGTCAACCGAAACCCAACCCATTCACCACCTTTCAAATAATCAATCCAGATCTCTGTAGCTCCGGATTCTAGAAACTCAAAGCATAAAAGACTAGGAGCATTGATCACCAGTATGAAACATTTACATCTTCAAATCAAAATATTCCTGTTAGTAGGGTTCTAAGTCACAATTAACAAGCCCTAAATCATCAAGTACGTGGAACATCGGAAATGACAAAACATGTCTGGACAAAACACCGAAAGACACACGTCGAAGGTTTAAAGTCTTTAAACACGGAAGACATGAAGAATCCGAAATTTTAAGAAAAAGATTTCCATGAAGTTTCAAAACAGATAGCATTTCGCAAGAGAAAATCTCCCACGTTAGAGTGTCAAGTAGTCTAAAACAATAAAAAATCAATTTCATCACCACGTAATATCATGGAATTAATCCACGAAACAAGCCTATGATCTACAAAGATTCACGATGTAGTCTAAATGTATCCATTGGATTAACATTATAAAGTGAGAAGACACAGGTGAGTGAGTGACACACTGAGATAATTTATGAAGTTGGTTTTATTAGCTCCAACATAACTTTGATGAGTAAAAAAGAAACAACAGAATAATTATGAAAGTGGTGAAAATCTACCAAGCCGGATTTAATAGTAACAACGTTACTTTTATTAGGTGGAAAAATATCAAAATCGAGAAATGGAACGTAAATAAAGAGATACTTCCACCTGGTATAGAAAATGCTTGTATGGACCGAGTATTTAGTTGGGAGAAATGAGAGTGTAATGAATATTAGATCATCTGGTAAAGAAATTAGTTTGTCCATTTTCATAAACCCTAGATAATAGGCTAGATTTTTCGACGTTATAGAATATGCATATATATTGGGGGAGAGAGAGAATGAGAGAGTGTATCTCATTCAAGTGTCTTTATATTGTCTCAACGGAATGAAGACATGTGTATTGTCATGTGTTTCACTCTGTTGAGGCAGTATAAACACACTTTAATCAGATACACTGTCTCATTCTTTTTCCCTCTAACTATGTATACATATTATATATCGGCGGAAATCTCGCCTATTATCTAGGCTTAACGAAAATGGACGGACTAAGTTCTCTACCAGATTATCTAAGATTCGTTATACTCTCGTTTCTCCCAACTGAATACTCGGTCCGTACAAGTATTCTCTCTACCAGGTGTAAATATCTCTTTATTTACGTTCCCTTTCTCAAATTTGATATTTTCCCACCTTATAAAATGCTATTACTACTAAATCCACCTTGGTAGATTTCCCCACTTTCATAATTCTCCTGTTGTTTCTTCTACTGATAAAACGTTGAAACTACTAAAACTAACTTCACAAATTATGTCACTTTGTTACGTGTGTCTTGGCACTTTATAATGTTAATCCAATTGATAAGTTTAGACTACATTGTGGCTCTGCTGTAGATCATAGGTTTAGTTCATGGATTAATTCATATTCCATGGTGTTAAGGAAATTGATGTTTTAGTTTTTTTAGACTATTTGAAACTCTAATTCGGGAGAATTTCTCTTACGAAATGCTATCTGTTTTGAAACTTCATGAAAATATGTTTCTTGAAATTCCTGATTCTGCATGTCTTCCATGTTCAAAGACTTTGCATCTTCGACGTGCATCTTTCGGTATTTTGTCTGGATTTTTTTTGTCATTTTCGATGTTCCCCGTACATGAGGATTTAGTGCTTGATAATTGTAAACTATAAAATGTTGATCGACGTCTCGTACCCTACTATTAGGGAGACTTGGATTAGAGGATGTAAGTGTTTCATACTAGTGATCAAAGCTCCTACTCTTTTATGCTTTTGGTTTCTGGAATCTGAAGCTATAGGGAGATTTCCGTAAAAACTAAGTTGACATCATTGGTTAAGGCTTGTATTTCTTTGGGATACAATTTCATTAATTAATCAGAATGATCCATTAAACAACGCCTAGGGTATATATGGCGCAAGGTGGCGCTTTGAGAGATCCTTCAAGAAGGTATGCATCTCCGTCTCGATATCCTAGGCCGCCACCACAGGATAATACAGCTAGACCACCCGCGGTGGATCCTAATTTCAGACCTTCACCCGAGATGACATTTAGAAGTTTGAATATTGAGTCTAGTTTTCCGAAACGAAGAGAGGGTGATTAGTAATCAGTCAAGTTGTGATGATAGTACTTGATATGTCACATGTTATAGATACCCAAAAAAAAAACTTGTTCGTATTGGGCTCGACACTACCATCTATGTACGAAGACAGTTGATGCAAGTCTCTCTTGCCCTCGTAATTTTATTATTTATTTACACAATAATTCATCCATTTCATATTCCTGTTTTATCGTTGTCGGAATCAATTTTTTCTTACCTGTCTTTTAACGTTTCAAATTAGCTAATAATGAGCAGTTTTATAGGAATTAATTGGTTGTCATACACTTATACGGAAACTGAAAACATACTCCTTTTCTAGATCAACAACAGCATTGAACAGAAATGTTAAACGTTCCTTTTCACTATCAACGTGGAAAAGGGATTTAGGAATTTAGGTCTAATTGCTTTCTTTCTTTCTTTTTTGTGTACTTTGGTGTCTAGAATACTTTTCGAAATCCTTACAGTGAATTACCCACATTTTCGAATCTTGCCAGCTGCTTGAAGATTGGTTATGTCTCGAGGCCTCTTTTGCATCATTACCAGATCTTCTGAATGTGCCAACTCACCTGGAAGTTATGATTTTTACGGAGGTAAGTTAATGAAAGTATAATTTTTTATGAGCATTTTTTCGCCTGAATGATATTTATTCGCTTTATTAAATATCGGTTCGTTAATTGCCAGGGCTTTATCGCGTCGGAATGGGAGAACACTAGTCTTGTAAGGTTCACAAGTGTACGTTCTTGTTTGCGATTGTATCTTAAAGAAGTCGAATTCATAGAATTCACAATGCATGCAAGAGTCTCGATTCAGGTTAGAAGGCAAGTATGTTTGAGTATTTTTTAAGAAATTGCCAATTTCTGGAGAAGTTGAAAATTCAATTCTATAAGTGTCGGATAGAAGAGGATGAGTTTACCGGGAAGTTGTTGACTTTCTCAAAATACTCGAGGACTCTCAGATCTTGATCGACTCCAACTATGCGACAAAAGAACGAAAGTCATTTTTGTCGTGTGAATTTGTATTTTTTTTTTTTGTTTCTCAAAAAAAAAAGAACAACAAATGGTAAGCTTGATACTCCTTTGTTTTTTTTGTTTTTTTATCTTAATCAATCCTTTGTTTTCATAACATTTCATACTCCGTTGTTCTTGCATTCTTGTTGCCTTAGGGGGTTAAATTTTATCAGCAATATAAATTATTTCAATTCTTGTAACTTGCAACCGAGGCAACAACTGACTATGCTGGACATAATATGGAAAGATTCGGTCAAAGAGATTTTATGATGCAAAAAATGTGATGACCAAGTAAAAAGAAATCTGCAGCAATTTTGGAAAGAATAAACAAAGAAAGAGATCTTTTACTAATTGGATTGAATACTAGAAGATATTCAAAGAAAAGACTTGTCAATCAAGTAAATATCAAGAAAGTAAATACTTCTTAGTTAGTCATGAATTAGGGGGTCTTTGTAAGGGCATAAATAAAGCCATTTAGACTCATTATTTCGTGGCTTTCTACCCCATAGAGTATAAACCAAAGAGAGCGAAAGAAACCCACGAAATTATTGAGAAAAAATTTATTTTTAAGAGAAAAAAACATGACCGGATGTCATGGTGAGATTGATAGTTAATTAGGTAGGAGCGAGAGTTTGATATGATTATACTAGTGAGGGATTCCGTAGGTATTGTAAGACTAAAGTCGACGATCGTAGGTTTTTCAATATCAATAAATACTAGGTGAGTGCCTCGAATACGTAGACTTTGTGAAGTTGAACTTCGATAAAAAATGCAACTACGTTATTTACTTTTCTGTCAGTTACATACTCAGTTGCAACCGATACTGCAACCGACTGCAACTAAAACGCGTAATTGCATTCGGAACTTAGGCAAACGAAATTTCATTTCGTAAACAAGACGTCTTATGGTCATCATCGAAAGTGTAGTTTCTTCATCTCGGTCAAAAAATTATCAATAGGGGGTCTTCCTCCGCTAGCTGATTTTTTCGGAAAACTCGTCTTCGTCCACTAGCTGGTTTTTCTATTTATTCTGGTGTGGATGGCAGGCAGGCCTATATTTCTTGGTTTTAGTAAGATTCCTTACAAGCTTTGTTTCTATCTATTATTATCTAAATTAATAAAGTTATTAATGACTGGACGAAACCAAGAAATAACCCCTTACGTGCGAAATTATAGAAGATAAGATCAAACAATTCCATCGAATTTAGTATGACTGTATATGTAATAGTATCAATGAACCCGATTATTACAATTGCTCAGGATACCCTATTTTAGGTTCTAGGGTATATTTCTTAGTTTAAGATCCTTTCACTAATTACTGGAATCAAATAATTCGTAAATCTGTTCCGTCCAAAACGGGAATGGGCTAGGGTTATGAACTTATAATCTAAAATCTGATGATCGAGTCGATTCCATGATTATAAGTTCATTCCATACCAGACCAGACCGAAATAGGGGATATACATTCTCATTATGAGAAGGGGTTATTCGAGCGTATCTAAATAGATACTATGTTTACATATGAATCCTTACATTCCATTTAGGATTAGGAAGAGACGTAATCGGACTTTCTTTTTACATATGATCTCTCCTTATTTGGGACCCTATTCACCTCTTTGCGCTTATAGTGAATCGAGAAATAGGTTTGATTGTCCATCTTTTTTATATATTTGATATTTGATATATAAGCTTATATTAAAGCATATAACATTTCTTAGATTCGACTGTTTTTTCTGTTACTTGAGAACTCCACATTCCAAAACAAAAGTACTATACTACAAAAATTTCACTAAGAAAACAGTCCCCAGTTATCCACTTCCATATTTCTTTTCTCACCATGATTAACAAGAACTTAGAAATAAGTACGTATTATAATTCGAAATCAGTCGATTAAATTCTAATGACTATGATAATATACTGATATCTATGTTTTTTCTTATTTAGAAGTGGCAAGGATTCATCATGGCTACAAGCTTTGCAGAATTGCCTCTCCAAGCCTCTCGATATATTGGAGATACTGAAGTTGGACAGTATTAATTTGGAAGTTGATGAGTATGAAGTTTAAGCTCTTCAACAAGGATTAAAATACTTACTTTCCCCTTTCCTATGTGATGAAGTTCTGTGTACCAAGTGAGTATACAAGTTTGTTGTTAACCTTTTATTTTTGTTCTTGGTTAATTTTCATACTGCCTTTCCATTGTAAATTTGAATCTATCTTTAGTAAAACGTGATAGGGTTGCTTAGTTAAAAAGAAAAATATTTAGACTGTGATTTGACTAACAATCAATCAAATGGATTGACAAAATAAATGAATGAAATTAATAATTTTTTTTGATTCAGTGTTGAATCGGTAAAGAGAAAATTACTTTTGTAAATGTCCTAAAACTGGTACATTTTATTATGCCCATTATTTGAGTTAGCATCCTCTACAACATTTGATCCTAGAATAATTCTCATAGAAAAACGGAGCTATGAGGCTACCAGAACAAGAAATCTAATTTCCGATACTGATGGCCACACTTACTGGAAATTAAAAGGATATGCTGACGACTCCGACATTTTCCTTCGAGGTTATTTTTCTTTTTCTTTTTTTTTCCTTCTTACCGTGACTTCAATGCTTGTTACTTTTAAACGTATCGGAATATGTTTCTTCCAATTACAGATGTTGATAGCTGGGATTGGATCCATTTATAGCGAAATATGGTACGCCACTGATGTTGAACAGGCCAAAGAAGTTGAAGAACGCGTTCATTCTTTAAGGTATTTATAATTTTTTTTGACATGTTATCTTTGCAATGTGGTAGTACTAATTGCTGCTAATCGTATATGACAATCCGTACTGGTATCTAGTTCTGATGTTTCTAATAAGGTGAGCCTCAAATATCTTTTTAATGTGACAAATCTTAATTACTAGTGACATCTAAGAATTCAGATATCTTTGAGTGACAAGACATGAAAGCCTGGTAGAAATAGACATTTGAATAACTATTGTCAAGTGTTATAGCTACTTCAACTGCACTTTTGCGGAATGTGTTTCAGTTTTCTTTGCTTATTCTAATTCTTGAGTCAAGTGTCGGTGGACTCTGAGGAATGACCCATGACTAAGGTTGAAATCTCGGGAAGAAGCAAAATCGACCTTTGACAAATAGCTCTATGGTTGATATGATTAGAATAAGTAGCATATAACTAAATCTACCATAGATATTTGCCAAAGCAGGCTTGGCCAAAATTGAGACAGGAACTTCCTCAAACACAGTGTTCAAAGGTTTTAGCTTTAAGCTTAGCAGCCAACCTCAGTCACTGTCTGCGAAAGATTAGCTGCTAGGCTTAAAGCTAAAACCTTTGGGCACAGTGACTGAGGAAATTCCTGTCTCAATTTTGGACGAAGTTGCTTTGGCAAATATATTTCGTAGACTTCGTTATCTGCAGCCTAGTTTTGGAAAAATAAAAGGGAAGCATAGTGCTTTTATCGTCATGAAAAGATAGCAATACAAGTATTAGAGAAACTGGATAAAAACATGGTACGTTTAGGTATTAGGAAAAAAGGTATGAATGGGTGTAACTGTTTAGATGTCTTTTTGGCATGATTAATGCTATATATGATTTAAAGGTCTCATTTATCTCAGTCTTTTTCTGATTGTTATGTAAAGAGTGCTCTTTAAGTCAAGATTTGATTGCCATGTCCAATTTATTCAACCTAAACCACAATTACAATCGATTGCCATGTTTGTCGATTATATGTGGTGTATTAGTGTAACTTGTAGTCTGTTGCTTGTTCAACAAAATACGACTTCATGAAAACTTAAATTCCTGTAGCTGTCTTCTGTATTACACTACACAGATGATTTTATTGTTTGATTACTGTAGTTTGTGTTTTTCATTGCAAGATTCTTGACATGTAATTATCATTTTACAGTCAATCATAACTATTGAATCTATACTTTTTTATTAACCCAATTTCTTTTTCTATATCTGTCCGAGGCTTTGGTTGTCCGTAGTCTTGAGACAGGGCTAGTGTTTTTGTTCCCTGGGGCAAAAATACAGGTCCCGTTTCTCGTTGTGCTCAATCTTTATATATTTAATATATCATTTGATACTTTTTTCTATTCATATCGTGTAATCATACTTTTTAATTGACATAAAATAATTGTGTCATTTTACTTGTATGGAGTTTTTTTATTAGCAGATATTCATTACATATTTTTAACATGTATATAAATTGAATTTTTTGTGACCTTCGGAGCCGTGAGGCCCGGGACGGTCTCCCGTCAACCCTGCCACCACTGTCTTGACTTGTTGGAGCATTTTCAGTATCCTTCCTTTGCTAGAATCTAGTTTACTTAGTACAATGTGATGTTTTCTTGTTCTGAAAATTACAAGGGTACTCCTTTTCTTTTAGGTTATGCAAGTATATCACTAATGCTAACAACAGCTGGCACTTAGAAACTATTCTTTTTTGCTGACAAAGCAGTAAATTTCCTATTCTTTTCCCAAAGTAAAGTTGTATATAGTTATAAGAAAGATATTTAGGCATCGAGTTTTAGTTAAGGTTGAGACAGGAACTTCCTTAAACATCACGCCCAAATCTTTCAGCTTTGATCTTAGCAACCAACCTCTCGAGCCTGCTAATTCGATTTCCGAGTTTCATATCTCGCTTGCACGGCTCATACCAGCTTGGGAATTCTTTTGCATCATAACCTACTTCAGATGACAAAATAGTTTTCTGTTCATTTCCATTTTCATCAACAAATGAATTTGCTTCCACAGGATCCGCCACCATCTCCACATCTTCACGAGTTCCATTAATCTCCTTGTCTTCACCAGCTCCATTAATCTCATTGTCTTAACCAGGTCCATTAATCTCCTACTCTTCACCAGCTCCATTAATCTCCTTATATTTACCAGCTCTATTAATCTCCAAACCCAAAGGCCGAGCTACATTTATCTTCAAACCCAAAGGCCTATTTTCAGAATTCTATGTGTTCGAACATTTGTGCTCTCTTACAACTCCCTTTTCAACTACATTCTTCTTGTGAACAAGTCTCAACAACTCTCCAATTAATAGGTCATTGAGAGGATCACAGTCTTCTTTATATTTAGTACGTTTCTTAGAGATTTAAATTTCAATTTTCGAGTGAGATTTCTCCACATTGCTCTCAATCTTTTCTTCCTTAGCTGTCACAGTGAGGCCCTACCAAGAAAAGTATCGAAAAGTAACATCCGACTCAAACAGACGAGGAGGTAGATATATATTGTTGTCCCTAATTGGTCTCTTGAAATATTCCCAAGCAGAATCAGGACTTCCGTTGATTCTCGGGACAATAGCAGGAATATCTTGATCGTACCCACACTGTATAGCCACACAATGTGGCAGATATTTCTGGGTATGACCTCCAAATCCAACTAGCTTGTTAGGTCTAATTCACAGAGCAAAAGACTCTATATCCTCGTCCATACCAGTCTCAAAATTGACTAAATCTCCATCTGTCCTATAGAACTCGTTGAATCTCCAATTATCTACGACCATACAGTATGGTTGCCATTGGAAATCTTCACCAGCCAAATTGAAGGCCTTGCTTAGATCGTCTGTTTTCAATGTTATTTGCTCTTACCACCTGGAAAATCTTGGCTCTCCAACTTGAATCAGATTAGGGTTGGCCTTAAAAGTTAAAAACCTGATCTCCCAAACCCAAATCTGCACCAATTGCAACGGTGCCCAAATGTTTGTTTTAGAACTAACCCCTTTTCTGTCTGATCCCTTCGAAGGAGATACTAACATATTCTTTATCGAACTCAAATCTTGGTAAACCACAGAAAGAACTGCTGGAGCAATAGCCAAACGAATTCCATATAGAACATATCCAGATAAATGTTTCAAATAGCGTTATCGCTAACACAACGTTTTTTCAGGTGAATTTCGAACTTGAGTCTGTTGGAACATAATGCACTGTCACAACCATCTGGACTACCCACACTTTTATGAAAATTACACAACATATATTAATTATTTAGATCCGATGTTTTTTTTTCCTAACTCGCTATTTACGTTTTTGGTCCAAAATTTTGCGCCTTTTGCGCTTTTGGTCCCAATAGCGCGAATTTAGCGCTTTTCCACCCAAATAGCGTTTTAGCGTAAAGAGTTTTTTTTCGAAAAGCACTATGTCGTGAAATGTTGCGCAATATAGCGTGCTTTTTCAAACAGTGATCCAGATAGAGACAAGTTTTTTCATTAAAATAAAATAAAAGTGAATTAAATACGGTCTTTAGACTCAAGTACAAGGGTCAGATACCATGTGTATCTAACAAGACTCTTCCTCTTCTCATCTTATAGATTAGATACATACATATATACTGTAATTAACAACAGAGGAATGGTTCTCAAAACAAAAATGGAGGAAACAACGAAAATGATCATGGAGCATAAAGAAGAGATGATGATGATGGATTCCAAGTCAAACTCGACCTGACGACCCGCTCATTTCCTCAAACCAATTCTCTCCTCCTCCAACCTTCCATTTACCACCTTCAACTCTCACCAGAAAAACCTTCCTAGCCATGCAGCATTCACTAGATGGAAAAGCCCGCTTCGGAAATGGAACGAATGGGTCGACAAAATTCAACTTTTCCACAAGTCCACCTGGCACGAAACCCGTATCTATCATGCCATCATGGCTTCTAAAAACCAAATTAAACAAGATGTGAATATTGTTCTAGCGCTAACCGAGAGGTGGTGCGACGCGACAAACACTTTTAATTTTTTGTGGGGAGAGACGAGTATTACGCTGGAAGATGTTTTTGTTCTAGGTGGGTATTTGGTTCTTGGTGAATTCGTTATATCTCTGATTGAAGACCGTCATGAAGTGGAGTTTATCCGGATAAACGGCAAATTAAACAAGGTAAGAGAAGAAATTAACAAGTCGAAATCTAAAAAAGTTGGTCAAGTGATGTGGATGGATCATTTTATGGGGAGTGGGGGTGAAGTTGAGCACGACACTTTTCTCATTTTCTACCTATCATGATATGTGTTCCCGACTTCGTGTTCTCGAGAGATGTGGTTGGGAGACATCTTCACAAGATTGCATTTGGGCTTGTCAGAGGGACGAGAGTGACACTTGCTCTGTTGTGCTAGTGTATCTTTACGAGGACTTGAGTTCCTTGAAGGAACAAATAGTTGTTTGTAGTGAAGAAAAGGTGATCAATGATAGACTTAATTTATGGTCACAAATGCAGTTAGTTCAGATTTGAACTTGGGAAAGATTTTCTAATATTAGCCCACGGCGTAATAATATCGGGGGGAGTGAGTTGAGAATAAGTTGTTGGAAGGATATTGGTACATTATCAGAGAGAGAGTGAGATTGGCAATCGACAATGGTGCTAAAGAGTTTGTTTGGAGGCCTTACATTACGTTGGGGAAGTACAATTTCTATCCGGAAAATGAAAATTGGATCTTCACTTTTTCAGATATACAAGATGATTATATGTCATTTGCTAAATTTATTAGGGTATCTGAATTGATAGGGCTAGATTGTATACTATCATATTCTCCACATCGTGTCTCGATGCAATTTGGGATGGATCAGGATATATTTGGGAAAGTGGCTTGCTTCGGCTGTACTTCTGAAATCGTTTGGAAAATTTTCAATAAGACAGTTGGAGATGAGAAATTGTATATACCGCAAAAACATATGAATCTCCTATCACAAAATGGTACTTGAATTGGTGGAAAGACTCAAAGTTTGTCTAGAAAAATGTTGTTGAATGCATTGATGTGGAGAATATGATTGTATAAAATCGAGCCCTACTAATTCAGATACCCTAATAAATTTAGCAAATGACATATAATCATCTTGCATACCTGAAAAAGTGGAGATCCATTTTTCATTTTCCGGATAGATACTTCCCGGCGTAGTGTAAGGCCTCCAAACGAACTCCTTAACACTATTGTCGATTGCCAATCTAACCCTCTCGACATCTAATCGTGTACCAGTATCTTTCCAATGACTCATTCTCAGCTCACCCTCCCCGATAATATTATGTTGTGAGCTAATATTATGAAATCTTTCCCAAACTCAAATCGGAACTAATTGCATTTGTGACCATAGATTAAGTCTATCATTGATCACCTTTTCTTCACTACAAACAACTATTTGTTCCTTCAAGGAACTCAAGTCCCCGTAAAGATAAACAAGCACAATAGGAGCAAGCACCACTCTCATCCATCTGACAAGCCCAAACACAATCTTATGAAGATGTCTCCCAACCACATTTCTCGAGAACGGGATCATATATTGCAATAGCCAGAGAACAAGAAAGGCCTCATGCTCAACTTAACCCCCACTCCCCATAAATTGATCCATCCACATAACTTGGCAAACTTTTTTAGATTTCGACTTGTTCATTTCTTCTCTCACATTGTTTAATTTCTCATCTATCCGGATAAACTCCACTTTATGACGGTCTTAATCGGAGATATAACTGGATTCACCAAGAACCGAATACCCACCTAGAACAAAAACATCTTCCAGCTTAACACTCGCATCTCCCCAAGGAAATATAAAAGTATTCGTCGCGTTGCACCACGTCTCGGCTAGCTCTAGAACAATATTCACATCTGATTTAATTTGATTTTTAGAGGCCATGATGGCATGATAGATACGGCTTCGTGCCAGGTGAACCAGTGGAGAGGTTGCATTTTGTCAACCCATTCGTTCCATTTCCGAAGCGGGCTTTTCCATCCAGTAAATGCCACGCGGCGAGGAAGGTTTTGGTGGTGAGAGTTTAAGGTGGTAAAACGAAGGTTAGAGGAGGAGAGAATTGGGTTGAAGAAATGAGCGGGTCGTCGGGTCAGATTTGACCCGGAATTCATCATCATCATCTCTTCTTTATGCTTCATGATCATTTATGTTGTTTCTTCCATTTTTTTTTAAGAACTATTCCTCTATTTTTAATTACACTATATATGTATGTATCTAAATTCTAATGTATATGATGAGAAGAGGAAGAGTCTTGCTAGATACATCCGGTGTCAGTCTGACACTTGCACTTGAGTCTAGGACCGTCTTTAATTCACTTTCATAATATTTTAATGAAAAAACTGTCTCTAGTTGAATATGTTCTTTACTGACATTTTTGAATAGCTGTAGTAATATTGAGTTTATTATGTACAAGATTTATATTTTTCAATACATTAGATTGCAGATTATAAACATCTTCCGTACGGGTCATAATTACTTAAAAAATCATACAGAAAGGAAATTTAAGAAGTTTCTTTCAGCTAATTATTTATTTTCACTCTAAATATTTGAATACGTTAGCTTCATGCTAACTACAAAGTATGTTTGTTGCTGAACTTGTCGAAACTTTTTCGGTCGAAACATGCAAGTCCGCAACAATAAGGCCTTATCCAAAGTAATTAAAAATTTTAATTTTAAAGATGTATCCGTTTTATAAAAAAGAATATTTCGTATGAGTTGTTTTCGCGCCACGTTTGAAGTTAATGAAAGCGTTATACCGTTATTCATTTTTTTTCTTAGGCTGTGACATAAAGTTTTTATCGAGTCAAGATCTTCTGTCCCTTATAAACATGTCGATTATTTTATAACATCTTGAAATAACATTTGCCTTAGTTTCAAGTGCAGTTATGCTTATCAGTTAAACTATAGGTATAATCGGAGTTGTTACTGAATATGGAATCAATAACAAACTGTAATTAAATGACACCACAGCTTAATTACAGAGTTCGACCTAATTCAAATCTACGTTTTCGGGATACTCACCTTGTTTTATATTGATATTTTAAGGAACAATGAATAGAGATGAGTCTTACAATACTAAGATTCACTCACGTATATGCCTATCTACTCACTTCTAGGTTATCAACTATCAATCTCTCTATTATTTCATCCTATGAAGTGTTCTCTCAAAATGTATAATTCATGAATCTTTCTTACAAAGATTCACGAATTATACCCTTTGAGAGAAAAGTGGTTCAACTTACAAAGATCATAAAAAGTACACTAAACGTATTTTTCCCCATAAATATATCACAGTAAATTATTACAGAGAAGACAGAGATGAAACTCAAGGCAAAGGCAAAAGACTAGGTTTAAAAGCAAACAACTTTGGAGAAATCCATAGCTTATACGTGCAAAGATTCAAACGCTTAGTTGGTCTTGTAAAATATTGAGCTACAAGCTCTACCCTCAGATCTTGTACCGACTCATCCGAAAATCCAAGGTGGACCAAATAGGGAAAAAATACTTTTAGTGTACTCTACCACCAGCGGTTAACAATTTAGGTATTCGAGTACTATTTTTAACAACTGAGTTACTAATCTATAAATTTTGTCACAATTGAGGACCCGATGTTAAACAAAATGACGAAATTGCACTAACATTCTCTCACCTATTAGATAATGATCATAATTTTGTCAACGTATTTCATAAATTGATCCCGAAATTTGAGATACAATGACATTAATTAATGTCCCCATTTTATTCCGTTAGGTTCTTAATTAGGCAAAAATTTGTAGCTTAATACAAAAATTGTTAAAAATGGTACACTTTGGCCCGATTTCGTCCTCCGACCATACCACCACCATCTGCTTCTTACCACCAATATTGTCCATTTTGGCCCGATTTCGTCCTCGCTTCTCGGGCCGCATAGCTTTAATAGGACTTGGTGATAAGAAGGAGGATACTCCTACCTTATATACCATATAGGTACTATATATCTAGGCGATGTGGGATAGCTCACTTCTCTTTACCACGGTATTTTCCTACGAAAATTCGGATTCTTACATAAATTGTTAAACACTGTCCGTACACTACACTAAACGTATTTTTTTCCACCCAAGTACTTTACATTTTCTACTTGTGTGAGAACGTTGAACTTCACCCACTCTCTCTAGTCACTTTGTTCCAACTTTGAAGTTTGAAAACAGGATCGGGCAGTGCAACATCATCCTCACTCAATTCTTAGAAACAAACCATAGTTTCTTTTCCGACTGCCAAAAGTACGGACCAGTCATCATCATCACTAACAAATTTAAGCTTCAAATTAGGGGTTATGTTTTGGCAAACGACTTGACGCCTTGACGGAATGTCTCATTGTTAAAACCGAATTGGACAATTTTTAAGACAAAGCCTCGTTTCGAATGAAGTAAATGGACCCCTGGCAATAACTCAACACGTATTCGTCCAAGTGTCCGATGCACTTGGGGGAGCTGATCCTTAGCCACATGGTGGTGACTCTTTTTCCGAGTGTGAGCACCTTGTACTTCTTCACAAATCGAGTACTGTTACATAGACAAAGCTCGAAAGACCTTGAATTTCTATGTAGAATAATCATTACCCAATCTAATTTTTTGGTAAAATATCGACAATTAAAAGAAACTGAAAACCGAATAATAAGGTCCTAATTAAACTCTGGAATCTAGGACCTAACAACAATGACGGGGTCATATTTTTTGGTGGCAAAACAAGTGTCTCTCTAGTTATCAGGTTATATATAAATGTCGGGTCAAGCTTCTTCATGGAAGCCATGCTTACCATTTCCTTGCACAAGCTCATGACCTTTAGGTCCTGCAACATTGTCGTAAGGGGGAGATTCCAAAGTTTTTGTCGTTGGACGTTGATTAGGTGATGTTTGGTGACATTTTCAAGTGTAGGATGAAGATGTATGTGTGTTTTTTTGTTTAGTAACCGAGACACTTGCTTGATAAAAAGTGGATCTTTTAGGGCTCTTTGGTGCCCGATCACATTTTAAGAAGATTTTTGTTCATGTCACTACTCTTACAAGATTTTTAAATCTAGGTCACCTTACAAGCGACAAAAAAATAATTTATTTTCGTAACTTTTTGGTATCTTTTTTTTTTTACTAAATAATTCAAACAAACACTACAAAAAAGTTTAAAAAAAAAAAAGCTTTATACACTTTAATATATCTTTTTTTTACTTAATAATTTACACTAAAAAAAAACTAAAAAAAAGTTAAGAAAATAGCTTTTAATCTATTTTTTTACACATATCTTTCTCGTGCAGATTATAATCTCTTTTTTTAAGATCTTTTTATATTTTAATATATTTTCTATATAGTTTATAAGTTATTTTTTAAGAATAAAAGTTTAAGCTCTTTTTTATTAGGTCGGGTGACTGAAAATTAAATTAGTTTCGGCCCAGCACCTGGACTAAAAAAATCTTATAAAAGATGACCTCTAGCTAATATTTTCGACATACCAGCTCTTATAGTCACACATGTGAAAGTTGTTTCGATTGAGAGTAAAGTCATTACCATGTAAACTATATCCAATTACAAGACTGGAGCTTCTTAATTCTCAAGTCTAGTTTTTCTTCTATCATTCAGTTTTAATCTTCGAAAAATATTTGATTGTTGCCTAAATAAGCAGCAACCTACAACAAAATTGTAGTCGTTAGCGGATGTCCTCCCTAATAGTAGGGTGGTAGACGTTGAGTATATCAACATTTTCTAGTTTACAGTTATCAAGCACTAAATTTTCAAGTACGGACAACATAAAATGGACAAAACATTTCCAGACAAAACACCAAAATACACATGTCGAAGGTGTAAAGTCTTTAGACACGTAAGACATGCAGAATCCGTAATTTCAAGAAAAAGATTTCCATGAAGTTTCAAAACAAATAGCACCACGGAATATCAATCTCCCGAGTTATAGTTTCAAGTAGTCTAAAAAACCAAAAACATCAATTTCCTTAACACCACGGAATATCGTGGAATTAATCGACGAACCAAACCTATGATCTACAGTAGAGCCACAATGTAGTATAATTATGGGGTTCACAGTCTTCCGTGTTTAAAGACTTTACACCTTCGACGTGTGCCTTTTAGTGTTTTGTCTGGAAATGAGCCTACTATTCAGGTTTCGGTTTCTTTCAATTGTCGATATTTTACCAACAAATTGGGATTGAATATTTTACCAACAAGGTCTTTTGAGCTTTCTCTATGCAGTACACTACTCGGTTTGTGAAGAAGTACGAGGTGCTCACACTCGGAGAAAGAGACACCGCCATGTGGTATAGGCTCTGCTCTCCCAAGTGCATTAGACACTTCGATGATTACGAGTTGAGTTATTGTCAGGGATCCATTTACTTCATTTTTGATCTAGGCTTTGTCTTAAAAATTGTCCAATTCAGTTTGAGCAGCGAGACATCCCATTAAGTTGTTTGCCAAAACATAAGCCCTAATTTGAAGAATAAATTTGTCAGTCTCTTCGATGGCGATGATGAGAGATCCGTACTTTTGGCAGTTGGAAAGGAAACTATAGTTGGTTTCTAAGAATTGAGTGCTGATGATGTTGCACTACCCCGTCCCGTTTTCAAGCTTCAAAGTTGGAACAAAGTGACTAGCACAGAGTGGGTGAACTTCAACGTTCTCACCCAAGTAGATAATGGAAACTACATGGTCCACCTTGGATTTTCGGATGAGTGGGTACCAGATCTTAGGTTAGAGCTTATAGCTCAATATTGTACAAGACCAGCTATGCGTTTAAATTTTTGCATGTATAAGCTATAGATCGCTCCAAAGTCATTTGCTTTTAAACCTAGACTTTTGCATTTGGCGTGAATTTCATCTCTGCCTTCTCTATAATAATATAATGTGATATATTTATGATCTTTGTAGGTTGAATTTCATTTTTCAGATAAATACATTTTCAAAATAATAATAATAATAATAATAATAATAATAATAATAATAATAATAATAATAATACTGGTGGTTAATTCTCTTAGTCTTTTATGCTTTGAGTTTCTGGAATTCGGAGCTAGGGAGATTTCTAGAAAAAGTAAGTTGACATCATTGGTTAAGGCTCGTATAATTCTTTGGGCTACAATTTCATTTATTCCAGTGTAATAAAGAAGCTTGTTCGTGTTGTGTCTCATGCTCAACATGTCCATTTATGCACGAAGACAGTTGAGGCAAGTGTCTTTCTTGCCCTAGTAATTTTCTTATTCATTTACATGATTATTCATCTGTTTCATTTTCTTGTTTTATCGTTGTCGGAGTCAACATTTATTTACTTTTCTGCCTTTTAACGTTTCAAATTAGCTACTGATGAGCAGTTTTATAGTAATTAATTGATTGTCCACATATTTGGAAAACTGGAAAAATAGTCATTTTTTGGATCAATAAAAACATTGAACAAAAATGCTAAACGTTCCTTTTCACTGTCAACGTGGAAACAAGGATTTAAGAATTTAGGTCTAATTGCTTTCTTTCTTTCTTTTTTGTGTACTTTGGTGTGTAGAATACTTTTTGAAATCATTATAGTGAATTACCCACATTCTCCAATCTTACCTGCTTAAAGATTGGTTACGTCTCGAGGGCCGCTTTTTCATCATTACCAAATCTTGTGAATAGGTCAACTCACCTGGAAGCTATCATTTTTACGAAGGTGAGTTAATGAAAGTCTATTTTTTTAAGAGCAGTTTGTCGCCTGAATGATATTTATTCGCTTTATTTAATATCGGTTTGTTCATTTCCAGGGTTTTATCCGTCGGAATGGGAGAACACTCATGTGATTAGCTTTGCAAGTGTACCTTCTTCATTTGTGTCGTTGTATCTTAAGGAAGTTGAATTCAGAGAATTCGCAATGCAAGACTCCGGATTCAAGTTAGAAGGCAAGTATGTTGAGCATTTTTTAAGAAATTGCCAATTTCTGGAGAAGTTGAAAATTTTGTTCTATAAGAGTCGGATAGAAGAGAATGAGTTTACCAATTACCAAGAAGTTGCTATTTAGCTGAATGATCCCAACTGAAACAAATTGTAAGTCAAATTGCTTGGTTGTTATCCATTCACATAAAAATGATGCTTCTGGAACAATGGGTTAGCTAGCATTTAATTCTACTTTTAAATATCTTTGTTTTCTTTTAATTTTTTTTAATTTAATGGTGGGAAAAAACCCACATTTTTATTTTATTAATTTATGAAAAAATTAAAATGCGGGAAAAAACCCCCACAAAGTGATTGGGCCAAAAGTGCTCCAATCAGGGAAAAAGGTATCAAAATTAGATCAGATAAAACTTTGCAAACCAAAATAAAGGAACTCGAAATTAAAAGGACTTGAAACGTAATTAAGCTAAACTTTCTCCATTAAATCCACGCGTCACCTCTCCCCCTTCTCATTTCAGAAAATAGACCGACAGCCTTTCTCTCTCTTCCAACCTTCCCAACAATGGCGATTACAACAAATTCATCGAAGATTTGGAGTACGATCTCTATCAAACTTCAGAATACTTACCAACCTCCTAGGATATTATTAGGACCAGATTTCTGGTCTAAATATTGTTTATTGTCTATTGGTTTTCACTAAATAAATCCTAACTGTTGTTAAGAACTAAGACAGAATTGACAGGTTTCAAGTACCAGTTGCAACCTCAGTTGCAACCACAGTTGCAACCTACTAAGTCAGTAGTGACAGGTTTCAAGTACTAGTTGCAACCTCAGTTGCAACCACTAGTTCCAACCTGCTGGTAAGCAGAATTCTGTCTCGTTCTACAAATCTGCATTGCTGTCATTTATTGATTATTAATTGTTCTATAGCATGCAGGATATGTTCTCATATGATTCTAAAAGGTTAATATGCGTTTATTGAGAATATCAAAGTGGTAAGGAAAGATTTCTTAAAAGATATATAGAGATTGGTTATGTTTCCTTTACATTTATAATTCTATATCTCTATTCTTATAATAATCTTTATCACATGTTTCAATATTTGTTCCTTATCAATTCAGAATGATATGTTTAAAGATTGAATAAAATTAGGAGTTAATGTTTTACATGAATACTTAAAAGATATCTTTCCAAGATATGATCTTTTTATATGTTTTCTAGTTATAGGAAAATACTAACTCCTTCAATCAAGCTGGTTATTAAACAGGTATCAACCAATGATGATTGGAGTCAATCAATGCTGAAGTATCACGCAATGCATGGGAAGATTGAAGCCAATCAATAAAGTCAAAAACAATCAAAAGATATTGAAGAATAGAAGATTGTTTTTACTTGCTTATATACTTGATAACTTAGCTTGTAAATGTGTGTGTTCTAAATTATAAAGAACTTATTTTCTAGAGAGAATACACGTGAGCTTTAAAAAGAAAAACAATGGTGGGATGCCATTGATTTATAAGTGATAGTTATAGAGTAGGAGCAATATAGAGATAGGCAGAAAAACCTAGAGGGAGTCTAAGTGTTTTTCGTTAAGACTTGAGTCCTATATTGTAAGCTTTTTATAATATCATAATCTGGGTAAGTGCCCCGGAGACGTAGCCTAGTTAGGTGAACTCCGTTGTTAAATGTGCGTGTGATTTCATTTACGTACATTTAACTTTTTACAGTTATGTCCATTTATACACTGGGTTCTAACTGTGGTTGCAACCTCACTTAGAACCTAACTGCAAAACTGCAACTAGAACAACGGATAGGAATTTCAATTGGTATCAGAGCTTCACACTAGATCTTACTTAGTGTGGATCCTGTGTTCTAGTAACAATGGACTTAATGAGGGAAGGAAACCCTTTCAACAAACCTCCATTGCTTGAAGGAGGAGTAAACTATGGAGTATGGAAAATCAGAATGAGGTCTTTCATCAAACAGCAGAATGAACATGCATGGAAAACTGTTATGTATGGATGGGAGGCTCCAACTACCATTGATAGTGAAGGAGAACTGGTTCTTATACCTGAAGACAGATGGTCTGCTGAAGAAGACAGAAAATCAAGTGCCAACTCAACAGCCATAAACTTGATTTTTGCTGGTGTAACCCTCAGTGTATTCAGGTATATCTCTCATTGTGAAACAGCTAAAGAAGCATGGGATATTTTGCAAGTTACTTTTGAAGGAACCATTAAAATAAAAGCTTTCAAACTTCAACAGTTAACTACCCAATTTGAAAACTTAAGAATGGAGGAAGATGAAAACATTGAACAATTTAATGGTAGAATCTGCCACATTGCTCATCAAGCTGGAACCTTAGGTGAAAAATACAGTGATGCTAAACTTGTTAAGAAAACTCTTAGGTCACTCCCAGAAAGGTTTGAAATTAAGGTTACACCTATTGAAGAATCAACAGACTTAGATAATCTTAAACCTGAAGAACTCATAGGAAATCTAAATACTCATGAGCTAAAATTCTTCAAACATAAAAGACCAGAAAAGGGAATAGCATTTCAAGCTAAGAAATCTAAATCTAATGTCTGTGATAAAATGAGTGATGAAGAACAACTAGCTTTCTTTGCAAAAAAGGTTTACAAGAAGTTTTATAAGAAAAAGGAGGATGATACTGGTTCATCTAAAAACTTTCAGAAAAGGGATAACCAGTTTAAGACAGAGTCTAGGTTCAACAATAACTCTACAGGAAAGTGGAATTCCAAAGAGAAGGATAACAAAGAATACAAGCCTAAAGAGATTCAGTGTAGAGAATGTAGAGGTTTTGGTCATATTCAGGCTGAGTGTGCAAACACTTTAAAAAGAAACAAAAATGCTTATATAACCACTCATAGTGATAGTGATTCTGAGAGCAACAGTGATGAAGAAGTTGATTCTAATTTTGTTAATTTTATGGGAATAATCACTGAAAAAGAACTTACTTATGAAAGTGACTGTGAGCAGGTTTCAACCATAGTTACAACTGCTCTTGAAACCTATAGCAGTGATGAGGAAGAACCTTCTGATGAAAACATTACTAAGCAATACCTTGTTCTTTATGAAAAGTATAAATGTCTGAGTAAGCAAACCTTGATCATAAGCAAACTTAATGTTAATCTAAAGGATGAGGTTAAAAGTCTTACTGAGAAGCTTAAACTACAACTGGCTGAACTGACTGAAACTAAAAAGATAATAAAACTGCTGAATGTTTCTGCTTCAGATAAATTAAATGACATGCTGTCATATTATAGAGGTTCCAAAGATATCAGTGGTCTAGGTTACTATGGAGGTAAATGTACAGGAAAAACCACTTTTATTGAAGCTGTTGCTAAAGCTAAAGCTAATGATTTTGACAATAAGGTTAGAAGCTCAGTTGCAACCAGATTTGCAACCAGGAATAAAACTCAGGTTTTTCTAAAGAAGGTTGGAAGCTCAGTTACAACCAAAGTTGCAACCATAAATAAACTGAATAGCTTTAGGGATAAAAATAACTTTAGGGTGAAGCTGTGTAATATCTGTAAAAAACCTGGTCATTCTGAAATCCAGTGTTATTTAAAAAGAAACAGAAAGTATATTTCCCAGAAAACCTGGTTGGCTTCTGTCAATAAAAATTTGAAATGGGTTTGGAAAGTAAAAGAAAAAGCCTCCTTAATTGCTAACAACAAAGCTGTTATTAATTCTTTGAATGCTGTTACTTCTAATGATTGGTATTTTGACAGTGGTTGCTCCAAGCACATGACATGTACTGCAAGTCTCCTAAAAAATGTCACCATTCTTATAGGTAACACTGTTGTGTTTGGAGGTGGAGATACAGGAAAAATTGTTGGTAAAGGTACCTTAAACAAACCTGGAATGCCCAGTATTGAGGATGTTTTTCTTGTAGATTGTCTAAAAGCTAATCTTATTAGTATCAGTCAACTCTGTGATAATAAAATGACTGTTAAATTTGACAAAGAAAGGTGTCTAGTTACTAATCTTAACAATGATTTAATCATGACTGGAGTTAGATCAACCAACAGCTGCTATGTGTTTGAAAAAGCTGAAGAAGAATTGCCTCAAAGTAGGTGTAATCAAGCCATTACTAATAATGTAGATATTTGGCACAAAAGGCTTGGGCATGTGAATTACAAAACTTTAGATAAGCTTGTTAAAAAGGAATTGATAAGAGGAATTCCTAAACTTAGTGCTAAAACTCAAAGTGTCTGTGGTGATTGTGCTATAGGCAAACAAACCAAAAGTATTCACAAAAGTACTAGTCAAATCTACACTAAGAGAGTCTTAGAACTTCTACATATTGACTTGATGGGTCCTATGCAAACTGCTAGTATAGGTGGTAAGAAGTATATTTTGGTAGTTGTAGATGATTTCTCTAGATACTCTTGGGTAGTGTTCTTAAAGGATAAGTCTGAAACTTTTGAACTGTTCAAAACTTTGTGCTTAAAACTACAACTTGAAAAGGGTTCCACTAGTGGTAATATTACTAGGATTAGAAGTGATCATGGAACTGAATTTGAAAACATCAAGTTTAGAGAATTCTGCAACTCCTTAGGTATAAGTCATGAGTTCTCTGCTCCTAAGACTCCACAGCAAAATGGCATAGTTGAAAGGAAAAATAGAACCATTCAGGAAATGGCTAGAGTAATGCTTAACTCTAAGAAACTTGCCAACAGATTTTGGGCTGAAGCTGTTAATACTGCCTATCATATAGTTAATAGAGTTTATATTACTAAAGGTACTTCCATGACAGCTTATGAAATATGGAAAGGTAGAAAACCAAATGTTAAGTATTTTCAAGTCTTTGGATGTGTTTGCTACATTCTCAGAGATAGAGAGCATCTTGGTAAATTTGACTCTAAAAGTGATAAAGGGATTTTTCTTGGTTATGCTCAGAATAGTAGAGCATTTAGAGTCTTCAATCAAAGAACAAACTGTGTTATGGAATCTTATAATGTGTTATTTGATGACCTAAAAACTGTTGATGAGATTACAGGTGATGATGAACAGCCTGAGATTGCGGAAAAAGAGAAAGAAGAAACTCAACAAACAGAAAGAAGAAACTCAACAAACAGGAAGTCCCAGAGTGGTTGGAAGTCCAGTTGCAACTGAGGTTACAACTGAGGTTGGAACTGAGGTTGGAACCATAGTTGAAACCCAGAATGCTGCTGAGTCTGAAGAAGAAGAAGAAAGTTCTCATGTTCAGTCAACTAGCAGGCCTCGCTATGTAAGGACTCAGAAAAATCATTCTCTTGACAATGTCATAGGAGAAGTAGCTTCAGGTATGAAAACCAGAGGTAAAAGAAATAATGTTGTTCACTTTGCTTGTTATATTTCTCAGTTAGAACCTAAGAATATAAAAGAAGCTCTAGAAGATAGTGAATGGATTTTAGCTATGCAGGATGAATTGTCTCAATTTGAGAGAAATGATGTATGGACTTTAGTAACCAGACCTTCTAATAAAAATGTTATAGGGACTATATGGATTTTTAGAAATAAAAGTGATGAGGATGGAGTTATTATCAGGAATAAAGCTAGGTTGGTAGCTCAGGGTTATACACAAATTGAGGGAATTGACTTTGATGAAACTTTTGCCCCTGTAGCTAGAATTGAATCCATTAGAATGCTATTATCTCTTGCATGTCTGTATGATTTTAAACTGTTTCAACTTGACATAAAGAGTGCTTTTCTTAATGGTGTGATTAATGAAGAGGTTTATGTCTGCCAACCTAAGGGATTTGAAGATCCTAACTTTCCTGAACATGTTTATTTGCTGAAAAAGGCCTTGTATGGTCTTAAGCAAGCTCCTAGAGCCTGGTATGACAGATTAACCAAGTTTTTGCTTGAAAAAGGTTTTAACAGAGGGGGAGTTGATAAAACTCTATTTACAAAGAAAACTACAAAAGATATAATAATTGCTCAAATATATGTTGATGACATTGTTTTTGGCTCAACTTCTAATAAAAGGATAGAAGAATTCATTTCTGATATGAAGAATGAATTTGAAATGAGTGGTGGAGGTGAATTGACTTACTTTCTAGGATTGCAAGTTAAACAGAATGAGAAAGGGATTTTTCTATGTCAGAGTAAGTATGCAGACAATCTTGTTAAGAAGTTTGGTCTAAGTGAGAGTAAAGAAAAGAGAACTCCTATGAGTACTACCCTTAAACTGTCTAAAAATGATAAAGGAAAAAGTGTCTGTCCCAGTCTTTATAGATCCATGATTGGAAGTTTGCTGTATTTAACTGCTAGTAGACCAGACCTTTGCTTAAGTGTAGGAGTTTGTGCCAGATATCAAGCAAATCCTTTAGAACCTCATCTTCTAGCTGTCAAAAGAATTCTAAGGTATGTAAAAGGAACACCTCATCTAGGCCTATGGTATTCTAAAGATACAAACCATTTTCTTAGTGGCTACTGTGATGCAGATTGGGCAGGAAACATAGATGATAGAAAGAGTACTTCTGGTGGTTGTTTTTATTTTGGATACAACCTTGTTTCTTGGTTCAGTAAAAAGCAAAATTGCATATCTTTGTCTACTGCTGAAGCAGAATATGTTGCAGCTGGAAGTGGATGCACTCAACTAATTTGGATGAAACAGATGTTAACTGATTACAATGTTAAACAAGAAATATTAACTCTGTTTTGTGATAACAAAAGTGCTATAGATTTAGCTAAAAATCCAGTTCAACATTCCAGAACCAAACATATTGATCTAAGGCATCATTTTATAAGAGAACTAGTTGAAGAAAAGAGCTTAATTTTAGAACATGTTTCAACTGAAAGACAATTAGCAGATATTTTCACAAAACCCCTTGATACAAACAAGTTTGAATCATTAAGAAGTGACATAGGGGTATGTCATTATCAATCTAATTGAATATTCTTGCTAAATATGTCTGTATTGAGTACCTTCAATAATTTTTATTTCTAAGGTTAAGTCTTAATTGAGCTATGGTGTTTTTGTTTTGAAAAAGCCGCTTTTTGGTGTCTCAAAAACAGATGTGAGGTAACTTGTCCTTGAAAACATCTCTGGTAATAGAGTTGCAAGCACAAAGTGCATTTTTTTTTGTGGTTGCAAGCTTAGTTGCAACCTCAGTTGAAACCTCATTCTCTCAATAACTGGTTAGAAGTTCAGTTACAACTTCAGTTGAAACCTCGTGTTAAAAATATTGGTTGCAAGCTCAGTTGCAACACCAGTTGAAACCTCAGTCTATATTATAACTGCCAAGACAAAGTCTTGTTATTTTTGACATCACTTATACTCTTTCCTTGCTGAGGTTATCAAACTAGTTTTTGTGTAGAGATAAAAACGGATTTGCTCAATTTAAGCTCCTAAAATCTAATCTTTGTTAGAGTTATTCTATGATAAACATATTTTCTTGGGTAAATTGCTAGATTGTTGTTTTTCAAAAGCTTAAATATCTGTCAAATTACTATCTTTATCTTGAATCATGTCAAATTTCCTTCAAAGCTTCAACTCTTGAATTTTCAAATTTTCGATAAATCTGTTTAAAAAGGAATGTTTATCTGTATTAATTGCTGGATTTATCTTAATACCAACTGTTTCCTTCGTGATTTAAGCTATTTAATTTTTCAAATTTTTGTTGATAAGAACTTTCCTATTTTTTGGCAAAATCTGTTTCAAAATTGATTTGCATGTATCTCTTTCCAATTACAAAAGGATATGGACTTTATTGCTATTTATACAAAATTCTTTTAATATCCAAACTCAATTACACTTTACAGAATTACTCTCTCTCTCTCTAAACTGTACAACACTAGGTCTCTGTAAAAACCCACTGCGTAGTTCCAAGCTCACTTCTAACCCTAGTTGCAACCATGTCTTCACACTCTTCTAAAAACCCCAACCTGGACAGTGACGATGATTGCACTCTAAGAGATTTCATGAATAAATCTCCAACCAGTCCAGGATCAAAAGCTAAGGTAAGTGAGACTTCCTCATCTCAGAAAAAGCGCACTAAGAAAAGAGCTAGGAAATCTGTAGAGGATCATCCAACTCCAACTGTTTTCTCTTATAAGTCTAAGTTTCATGAGACTGATCCTAGGTTCTGGAGTAGGACCATGTATAGGAGGTATAGGTCTTTTGCTGGTAGGGAGATTCACAGTGAAAGAAGACTTAATCTGGTTAGCTATCCTCATATTCAAGTACATGTTGAGAAACTGCTATCAGCTGTTGGCTTAGATAAAACTATTTCTTATCCTGATTCTTATTACCCTACTGTAATTAAGGAATTCTATGCCAATCTAAGTAGTAATGTGTTTGTTGAGGGTGATCCTGCCTATGGCAGAGTGTTTTTGAGGGGTGTGACTCTAGATTTCACCCCTAAGTTAATCAATGACTTTCTGTGTTGCCCTAGTCCTACTGAAGATGACAATGCTGAACCAGACATAGAAATTCTTGCTTTAATTCTAACTGGAAAGAACAATAGGTTTGATGGTCATTCCATTAAAACATCCTCCCTCACCTTGTGTGCATCTGTGCTGCACAAAATAGCTAGATTCAATTGGAATCCCACTAAGCAGCCATCCAAAGTCAGTAAGGACATGGCCATATTTCTCTATAGGATCATGTCATCTTTGCCAATTAATTTTCGTAATCATGTTTTAAATCTGATTAGAGACTTCAGTGACTCTACTTCCCAATCCATTCTGCTGCCTTTCCCTTGCCTAATCACTGCTGTAATTCTAGGCCAAGTCTCATCTTTGGGTAGAAGTTCTCCAATAAGTATCTTAAATAAACCAATCACTGATTGTCCCTCTGCTATATATATCTCTGCAAAACTGCTCAAAGAAGGGCATGTCAATGACATCTCTAGCGAAAAGGGCAAAGAAAAAGAAGAAGAAACATCTAATGCTCCTTCAGAAAAGAAGAAGGGTGTGAGGTGGTATTTGAAGCAAAAGTTGTCTTACAATGCAGAAATGAGAGCTGAGCTGGATACTAATGATTATCAAATCAAAAAGTTGCTGGAGAATCTTATAGAAAGTGAAGATGATAGTGACAGTGATGGTGGTGACAGTGATGGGGATGCAACTCACAGTGATGATGGTCTCTCTATAAGCAGTGAAGATGAGCATGAAGAGGTTATAAGGGACAGACCCCTAAGAGAAAGACCACCCCAGTCAAATATTCCTAGGAACTAGTTTGTCAAGGTTGTGACAAATAGGGGGAGTAAGAGAAAGTTTATTTGCTTCTGTTCTGTTTTTCAGTTTGATGTTTAATGTTTAAGTTTCAAGACTTTATTCTGTTTCCAGTTATGCTGTATTAAGACAATTCTGTGCCTGTTTGGCTTTAACAATTCTGCAACCTCTTTCTGAAAAATATCTTATTGAAGTATGATTGTCTTTGAACTTGGAACAGGTCTGAAAACCTACTGTGTGCATATAAATTGTGCTTATATGATATGCCTGCAATTCTAACTTGCAGGGGGAGCTAAAACAGATACATCAAAAGTATTGATACAATACAAATGTTGTATTGAAATTGCAGGTGGATTTATGTGGTTTATAAACTTAATTGATTTGTCAAAACCAATGACAAAGGGGGAGATTGTTATGACCAGATTTCTGGTCTAAATATTGTTTATTGTCTATTGGTTTTCACTAAATAAATCCTAACTGTTGTTAAGAACTAAGACAGAATTGACAGGTTTCAAGTACCAGTTGCAACCTCAGTTGCAACCTACTAAGTCAGTAGTGACAGGTTTCAAGTACCAGTTGCAACCTCAGTTGCAACCTACTAAGTCAGTAGTGACAGGTTTCAAGTACTAGTTGCAACCTCAGTTGCAACCACTAGTTCCAACCTGCTGGTAAGCAGAATTCTGTCTCGTTCTACAAGTCTGCATTGCTGTCATTTATTGATTATTAATTGTTCTATAGCATGCAGGATATGTTCTCATATGATTCTAAAAGGTTAATATGCGTTTATTGAGAATATCAAAGTGGTAAGGAAAGATTTCTTAAAAGATATAAAGAGATTGGTTATGTTTCCTTTACATTTATAATTCTATATCTCTATTCTTATAATAATCTTTATCACATGTTTCAATATTTGTTCCTTATCAATTCAGAATGATATGTTTAAAGATTGAATAAAATTAGGAGTTAATGTTTTACATGAATACTTAAAAGATATCTTTCCAAGATATGATCTTTTTATATGTTTCCTAGTTATAGGAAAATACTAACTCCTTCAATCAAGCTGGTTATTAAACAGGTATCAACCAATGATGATTGGAGTCAATCAATGCTGAAGTATCACGCAATGCATGGGAAGATTGAAGCCAATCAATAAAGTCAAAAACAATCAAAAGATATTGAAGAATAGAAGATTGTTTTTACTTGCTTATATACTTGATAACTTAGCTTGTAAATGTGTGTGTTCTAAATTATAAAGAACTTATTTTCTAGAGAGAATACACGTGAGCTTTAAAAAGAAAAACAATGGTGGGATGCCATTGATTTATAAGTGATAGTTATAGAGTAGGAGCAATATAGAGATAGGCAGAAAAACCTAGAGAGAGTCTAAGTGTTTTTCGTTAAGACTTGAGTCCTATATTGTAAGCTTTTTATAATATCATAATCTGGGTAAGTGCCCCGGAGACGTAGCCTAGTTAGGTGAACTCCGTTGTTAAATGTGCGTGTGATTTCATTTACGTACATTTAACTTTTTACAGTTCTGTCCATTTATACACTGGGTTCTAACTGTGGTTGCAACCTCACTTAGAACCTAACTGCAAAACTGCAACTAGAACAGCGGATAGGAATTTCAGATATTCTTCTAGATCCTCCGATATGAGATCGAGCCCACTATTTGCCAGATTGTCCACAGTTTCATTCCCTTCTCTAAAGGTATGACAGATCTCGATGATTTTCTTGTACATAATGTTTTTAATTTGCTTTATTTGAGAATAAATAATCCATGGATATTTTTCTTTATTTGAAATAATGTTTACCAATTATTTTGAGTCACTTTCAATAATGAATCCATCTTCTTCTGTACAAGAGATTCCTTGCAAAGTAGTTAGAGTTTCAGTTTCCAAAATAGAATCCACATGACAAATAATAGAGAAACCATTTATAAAATTAGCTCTGTGATCTCTCACCACACCTCCTATAGCTGAAAAGTGTTGATCTGTTTTGAAGCTACCAACAACATCAATTTCAAGTTTAGATCTAGGGGGACTTGACCAATAAACCAATTTAGTCATCTTCTTTATTGTAGGAGTAATAAACTCACTAGCTTCAGAGAAAATATCTTAACTGTCACCAAAAGATTTATCTCTTTTAATGCATTGATAAAGTTGTGTAATGATAGTTTGAATAATCATCTCATTTGTCATTTTAACACATTCATATCTGCTTGAGCATCTTGCTTTCCAAATACACCAAATTATAACAGAATGAATTATTTTAATGCATTTACCCTTTAAAGAAGAGTTTGATTGAAACCAACAGCTCATGGATCTTCCCATGATACATTGATTACTATAGATAATACCAAATTTGTTGCCAGAGTGTGCCCAAATTGCATGAGCAATTATACCATAACCAAACAAATACTCCGGTTCTTCTTCATTTTGATTACAACAATCACATTTAGATACAAGCTCAATACCTTAGCTCTGAAACTTTTTTATCAATAGGCACTATCTTCAAAATAACTCTCTACATGAAACAAGAAACTCTAAGATATAAAATTTTATCCCAGATTAGAGAATGAACCCAACTAATATTACTTTTACTCCTCACCAAATTCTATGCTGTTTGGATAGAGAAATCACTTGTAGCAGTCTCCTTCCAAACCATAATATCATTGTCACGGGTATTTTCTCTCAACTTTGCACCAAAGTAATGATGTATGTTAGTAGGGTAGATAATGTTTGAAATTCATATCCGCTCTTGTAGTTGCTGTTATGCAGTTAGGTTTCAAATACAGTTGGAACCACAGTTGGAACCTAAGTATAATGATTGACAGAACTTGTAAAGTTAAATGTACTTGAACTAATTCACACGCACATTTAACAACGGATTTCACCCAACTAGCCTACGTCTCCGGGGCACTCACCCAGATTAATGATATTATAAAATCCTACAATATAGGATTCAATTCTTAATGAAAAACTCTCAGACTCTCTCTAGATTTTTCTGCCTATCTCTATATTGCTCATACCTTATAACTATCACTCAAAAGATCAATGGCATCCGACCATTATTTTTCGTTTTAAAAGCTCACTATGTATTCTCTCAAAGCTGAGTTCTATATATTTATAACACACTTTTTACAAGAAAAGTTATTTACTATTTAAAGAGTAAAACCATATTCTTTCTTCAAGATTATGTTGATTCATTTGGCATCTTCTAATTGATCTCAATCTTCCCATCTTTGCACGAGATACTGCTGCATTTGATTGATCTATCTTCATGTTAATAACTTGCTTGACAATAGGAGTTATTATTTTCTTAAAAAGTAACATATAAAATAATATCTTTTAGAGATAAAATCTTAATATATTTTGAAACCATAACTCTATATAACATTCAATCTAATTGGATCATAACAGATTTTGTAAACACATAGATTAAATTTTGTGATAAATACTTTGCATAAAAATGGAGATTTAGTTTGCACAATAAAATGAACAATCTCTCCTAAACTCACAATAAAATGAACAATATCTCCTAAACTAATCTCCATATATTTTTTAAGAAAGTTCCATTCTTCATCAACTTAATAATCTCAATATATATAAAGTAAATCTTTTTAAACAAATGAGAATATATTCTGCATATTTTAATTCAAATAAAAGACTTTAAAGATTAATTAATGCAGTTAGATAGAATTGGACAGAATCCTACGTATTATCAGGTTGAAATTGTGGTTGCAACTGAGGTTGCAACCTCACCTGTAAACATAAAACTATCTTAATTATTAACATTCAACTTGGATTATTTTGTTCAAACCAATTGACAACAAAGAGTTACTAGGGCAAAAATATAATCCTAACAATATTAATAATATCTCTTTTCCATTCACCATTGTCTCTAATATCGTTTAGTAAAATATTGTCTTGCACATTCAAGCATTTGATTGGACCATTCACACTCTAGTTATCCATTTACATTAATATTTCTTTTTCCCACAAGCCACATAATATTATTTTCAGCCACCTCTCTATTTTCAAGAATATTGTTCCAAGTGTATTATAAATAGCCTTTTTTGCTTGATTAGGATGAGTTTTCTTGCAATATTTGCTTTTCATAAATAAAGACCACAAAGATTTTTCTTTTCTGAACTTCCACCAGAGCTTAATAGATAGAGCATTTGAAATGTCATGCATTGCGGTTCTTGGTTTAGTCCACATTGCGGTTCCTTAGTTGAGTTTTTGTTAATTGTATTGTACTGCCAAATCTAAACTAACAATAATGAAGGAAAAATTGCGATTATGTTGAATAAGTTTTAAATGATCTAACACCGATAGATTTTGTACTTTTCCAGGGTGGTGCTTATGCCTGAAACTGTTAATATTGCGGGATATAAAGATTACTTTAAAGATCTTAGTAGAGTAGAGACTTAATGAGGATGGTAAGGATAACTTTAACTCCCTAGAAGTTCCGTTATGAAAACCTATATTGATTTATGTGCTTGTTTAGCTGCAACTCTTAAAGATTTTTTTTATAGCTTATAAGTTGATGTATATATATGCCTATTTGGTTGATCATATGAAATTCGAAGTATCTAATTTTCTGGCTTGGAAAATAAATTTTAGCTGGAGGAACCCAAATTCATTCTTATACGATGAGAAGTTAGGTATCATGGTTTAAAGTTATGAGCCAAGGAATCCATATGTATTAATTTGAGCTAAGAAAAATCCTTTTTTGTTTTATTTTGTTTTGTTTTGCTTTTAGGTATGTTTTGTTGCTGGAGCATTAGATAAGGTGCGCAAAGCTTTTGTTGCCTTTAGGAAGATGAGTTGCACGAAGCTGTTGTTGCTAATGATGGTGATAGTCTTTCAAACTCTGAGCGTGAAGTTATTATTTCAAAATTAAAAGTTGAAATAACTAAAGCTCATGCTAAGGTGACAGAAGCCCAAAACAAAGCAACTCATGGCATGTTCAAGTTTTGATTTATTTAATTTATACTTTGTTTGCAGTAATAATAATTCGTTATCTTATTTGAAGAAATGGAAATACAGCTTGCCTTGATCAATTTTCAGACTTCCTTTCCATTGTATATTTGAATCTATATTTAGTAAAGCGTGATGAGGTTGCTCTATGAAAAAGAAAAAGAAAAAGATTTAAATTGTCATTTGACAAACAATCGATCAACTGGACTGAAGAAGTGAAGGAAATTAATAACCTTTTTTTGTTTATTGTGAGTCCAGATTACCCTTATTTCATGTCCCCTCCGTGCTCCCTTTCTTATTTTCGTCCAAATTTTAAAAAAAAAATCAACTTTTTTCGCAATTTTATAGACTTTTATAATATATCAAATATAGGTTATAGCTAGCTACCATATAGTCTTTTATAAACAATAAAAAATGATGCTTCTGGAACAATGGGTTAGCTAGAATTTAATTTTAATTTTAATTATCTTTGTTTTCTTTTAGTTTATTGTGCTTGATTTAGTCCACATTGATTTTTTTTATTTTTTTTTAAGATGCACATTTAGGTTCCTTAGTTGAGTTTTTGTTAGTTGTATTGTACTGCCAAACCTAAACTAACAACACTCAAGGAAAAACTGTGATTATGTTAAATAAGTTTTAAATGATCTAACACCGATATATTTTGTACTTTTCGAGGGTGGTGCTTATGCATGCAACTGCTGATATTGCGAGATTTAAAGACTACTTTAAAGATCTTAGTAGAGGGGAAAGAGTACAGACTTAACCAGGATGGTGAGGATTTTCTTTATGAAAACCTATATTGACATATCTTCTTGTTTAACTGCAACTCTTAATGCCCTTTTATAGACTTTTATAAATTTCAACTCTGAAAGCCGGGTAGAAATAGACTGTTGAAAAACTATAGTCAGGTGTTATAGCTATTTCAACTGTAGTTTTGCGGAATGTGTTTCAGTTTTCAACAAATTGCACCATCATGGCCTATCATGCGTCATATTTTTGTTCATCTTACACTCCTCTATACACTTGTTGTGAATGAAGGGGGAACAAAATTACAGTTTTGTCATGTAACATATTCGTTATCACTGCTCTCACAAGTAGTATATGGAGTAGCTTAAAAGGAGTGAAAATAACACTACTTCTCATGTAGATGCGAAATAGTCGAAAATGAGTGTAAGTATAACATGTCTCCCACTCTTGCTGTTTTTTGTTTTGTTTTATTATAGTTTACTTATTTCTCGATTGCTTGATAGGGTAAGAGACGTAAAAAGAGGAAATACTTAAAGTCAATTATATGTTTTTTTATTACTTTCTCTAGTTATCCATAATAGTAATCCATCTTAGGTGATAAGAAAACGAAAAAGGGCCATATCTATTATTGCACATTTTATGATAGTAAATGTGTATTCTCATCATGCATGAGTGTTACACTAACCAATCTACAAGCCAGTCATGCCAATCCCTTGTTAACAGTTGTTAAGGCCCACGACTCGCAAACCAATTTATAACTCAGTATATAAACAACGAGAACGACCCTAGGCTTGAGCACAATCAGGTTATTTCCAAATGAATCGCAATCAATGTATCAGTGACGATCGAAAGAATGAAAGTGGTGAAAATAGTGATGAAGATGAACGTAAAAGGTTGCCAATGACTGCATATGTATAACGAATAAGTGATTTATCAGATAAAATAGGTAATCTTATTGTGTACTCCTATAATCATTTTTTGCATTATGTAATGAAACTATATTTGCAGTTTGTTGCTAGATTAAGTTTTAACTTAATAGGTAGGCACAATAAGAAACAAAGAATAACATAAAATGGTCTGTAGTCAATAGTTTTGACAATAAAATCAATTCATTTTTTAGTCAATTTTAGTCAATTCATTTTTTTAAGGTGTAATATATTCGGTTACAAACAAAAGGGATTATTGACACTGTGATTTCTCTGTTTGAAGTAATATTCTTTTAGTGACATATCAAGTTTCTGATGAAAACATAGGGTGTTTTAGGTAAGTTCGACACTTTGAAACCCTGGCATCTAGCTAGTCGTTGTAAAGAACCAGCGGAATCCAACTTGTACATACTTTTCATATATGTAATTTCTTCTTTGTTAAAAAAAAAAAGGTGTAATATATTGTCATTAAATACACGACTTAAAAAACTCACATATAATATTCTCTTATATATTTTAAAATAGTACTATGGGAAAAATTACATTTAATACACTCAGCCACTAGATGTAAATAAAAAAATATAGGAAACTATCAACATTAACAATTTAAGTACTCAAACTTCGTTATGTTTTCAGAAAGAGGTCTTTCAGCCAATTTGATCTCAAAATCGTATCACATGTCATAATGCGGTCAAATTAAATGTTATTTTTGTTTAACCACTCATTTTGTTTCCTCCAAAAAGCTAAAAGATATAAACATACAACTAAATTACACCATTTAATCCAAATGTGAAAAGTAAGGCAAAACAGTATAATAACTTTTAATTTGATCGCGTGATAACACGTGACACGATTTTGAAAACGATTTGGTCGGAAAGGCCTCCTTATGAAAAAAGAATGAAGTTTATTACTGAAATTGTTAATGGTAATAGTTTGAAACATTTTTGTTAACGTACGGTAGCTAAGTGTAGTAAATGTATTCGTTAACTAATTTCACAAAAAATATAAACAAATTACTAAATTATAAAAAAAAATTTGACTTTTCTCTATATATTCTCAACAATGGCCGCCAAAGTCGGCTCCACAGCTGGAGACAGCTCTGAGCATAAATATATTGTGATTAAAAAATGTAGCTTTTTTCTTCCTTTTCGTTGATAGTTGTACAATATTCTTTTCAAGTAAAGACCCTTTATTGAAATTTGTATTCTTTTTCCTGGGGTAGTCCTATTTCAAAACTGTTCCCTTCTTCAGCGAAATGTCTCAACCAAAGGTTGTATGTACATTTCTTGGTTGGGGTTTGGTTAATGAGCTTTCTTGCGGCCTTTATCCTTTCATCAACCTCATTTATACCAGGAGAGATGCGTGTGCATAGGGAGTCTCCAGTGACCAAGAAGCCTCCAAGGACACGTCCTCCAAGGTGACGGAAGCTTCCCCCCACTGGAAAATAAATGTTTTTGAATCACCATGCCATTTCTGGGTGATATCCAATATGATGTCCTTATCTTGACAGATTGTAAAAGCCATCGATTTTATAGCCTCCAAGATTCATGCTTTTTTCCAGGTGCTTTCGTGGATTGGCCGTAAGCACTCAGCCCAATCGCACCATTCACGGTGAGGCTTTTGCCACCCATTAAACTTGGCCTTCACTGAATCTTTATTTGAACTGTTTGGGTTATTTAATGCCTGGGTTGGGAGTTTTGGGACCGGCATTTGGTTAGTAGGGAAAGAAGGCTTCAGAAAATGGCTATCTCGTATACGTTCGCCTGACTGCCAAATTGTAAGGCCATGACATTAGGTCTCACTTCCACAACCACTTCTTGAGTGTTGTTGTTTTGATTGCTGGTGGTGGCCATTTTGTATAAGTTGTTTCTTGTTATGTATTGGGTTGCGAAGGAAGCCGCTCATGTACCTTTTAGGGATTTTGTATAAGTTGTTTCTTGTTATGTTAGGAAATTGTGTTAAGTGCAATTTTTCGCCCTGGTTTGTGGCAGCTCACGCGCTTAATGGCAACTACCAGCTTTGTTTTATTAACTAATGAGTTGAGTTAATTTTCTCGTTACACGGGATCTTGTACCAACAAAACGACAAGTCTCTTATATGAAACGCAACAAATCCTCTTACAGTAATTCTCTTTAACTCGAGAATGTAATCATCAAGTTCTCTGATTAAGTAAAAATTCATTAGTGGTCTAAAATACATACTGCCATCTATGCATCTTTGTTCTTGTACTCTATTATTCTGATACTGAAAGTATATAAAAAGGGGTAAATTGCTATGATAGTTTATTATAGGTTTAAACTTACGTTTCTGAAACTTGGGAAGTTAATCTAGTTTCAAATTATAGAGCAAAGGCTGAAAAAAATCAATGACATACAATTAGTTTGGTCGCATGGACAAGGAAACAAATATACGAATTTTAATACTCCGTATGAGTTAATTAACATTTCTAAGTGGGAGATTTCCAGTAACTCCATACAGAAAGCAACGACGAATTTGCAATTATTATTTGATACTTTGATTCTTGTTAGAAAAAAAAATATCAATTGATTCATTCTAAAAACGAAGATTTCTCAAATGGGAGAAATATCAATACTATATTTTCTATGAATTAATTAACATTTCTAAGCGGGGAATTTTCAGTAATTCTATACATAGAGCAACGATATTGCAATTATTATTTGATATTTTGATTCTAGTTGGCAAAAAATATTTTTTGATTCATCTTAAAAATTAGATTTCTAAAATGGCAGAAATATCGATGACCCCCCTCCTTTTGGAGTGTTTGGATGAAAAAAAATGGCAGAAATATCAATGCTTATAAGTAGATGAACTTGGTCGGTTGAGTCTTATATTGGAGTAGAATTCAATGCTCATGGATTATTCCAATACTAGACTTAATTATGCAATTTTCAAATGCATTTTATCAAAAATAATTAATGGATCACCGAAATGTCATTTGAGTTATATAACATTCTACACGCTACAGCCAATTGAATGTTCTATTGGTTCTACTCTAGATTTTTGCCACATGACCATCAATACTAATTTACAAATAATTACAGTTTTCAGTCGTTGGTTTCAAATTAAGGATCTATTGAGAAAAAAAAGGAATTTGGAATAGAGCTATGTAAATGCTGCCATTTAGTTGACAAATTATGTAACATCCCGTATTTTTATAAATGTTTTTAATTAGGAATTAATTTATCCAAAAACGTTTTATTCAAATTTTACCAAAAACCGGTCACTCGACTAATTTTTAGCCAAAAACTGAAACTCTTCCAAAAAGCTTTATTTTAAAAACCTGTTACTAATTTTACTAATAAAAAGGACCCAATAGATTTGTTTCTAAATATTTGTTATTTTTGAGTAGTAAAACAATATTTTTGGATTTAGAGTTAACTTTTAGAACTTTGGGGACCAAATAGTTCGCTTTCACAAACTTTCTCAAAACAGTTTTTCTAAACCTCAAATCAGCCCACTTTTAATTCATTAAACCAAAAACAAACCTAAAACAAGAGAAAAGAGAGAAAAAGAGAGAAAATAAGAAGAAGAAGAAGAAGAAGAAAAAAAAGAAGAGGAAACCACCATTAGCGGGTTCTTATCGGAAGCATATCCTCTACGCTCTAAGGTAACCGGGGTTATTCATTGCGACTAGACGAGGGTGTATGTTAGGTTTTGGTTTTGTGTTTATTATAAATTGGGGGTTTTTGTCTTTATTATTAATTATGTTCTTAAATTGTTAATTGGGGTTTATTTGTGGTAATTTTAATTCCATTGTTTGAATTGTAAAAGTTGAGACTTGAGACATATTAATTTCGAATTAATGAGATTATGAATGGGTTTGCATGTTTTACGAATCGAGTTATTATGGTTGTTGATAGAATTGAATAAAATATTGTTGAATAAAGATGAGTTTTATATTGCGCATACAAGGTGTTTGTTAAAATGCCTGAATGGAATTTTATATTGTTAGAGTTGGTTGGCTAGTTGTGAATCTAGTATCTATGCTTATGTGCTTAGTTGAATTGCGTCAAAGTGACGTATGAGAATGTGATATTTGTGTGGATTTATATTATTGGCCGAGCCCGTATGAGAATGTGATATTTACGTGCATTTATATTATTAGCCGAGGCCATATGAGAATGTGATATTTGCGTGGATTTATATTATTGGCCGAGGTCTTGTGATTTAGCTATAGTGGCAATGGTCTCTGTCTCTCCCTAATTTCGGGGACAGAAGACGGCCGAGGGGATAGGGAATGACTCGTCTTACGGACTGTGGTGAGTGGCGTGAGAGGTCTCAGTGTGCACTATATTTATTTTATTGTTAGCTATGGTCTATGTCTCTCCCTAATTCCGGGGACATAAGACGGTCGAAGGGATAGTGAATGACTCGTCTTACGGACTGAGACGAGTGGCATAAGAGGTCCAAGTGCGCACTATAAATCTACTTTTATGTTAGCAATGGTCTATGTCTCTCTCTAATTCCGGGGACATAAGACGGCCGAAGAGATAGGGAATGACCTACCTTACGGACTGGGGTAGCTGGCGTGAGAGGTCCATGTATGCTTTAGTTGTGTGTGGAAGTTATTTAATTTATCTTGTTGTACGACGTTATTTTATTTCTTTTTTTATTTGTTGCTGCCATAGTTGTTGTTGGTAGTCTTGCATTTATGGAATGGAGTGACGGTAATTTGTGGTGCCGTCCCGTCTATGTATGTGTGTGGGACTTACCGTTACAGTTTTGTCTTTCAGGTACAACTTAGGTTGAGACTTTTGGATAGGAGCCATTGCAATGCATCACATGGGTTCGGGGCTTTCGCTTTCTTTTTATTTTAGATCAGTTTTGATGTTGTAGCCTACGGGCAAATTGCAATTGTTTAGTTCTTCTTTTATAATTTTGTTAAAACCATTTTGTCGTGTAGCCGCGTTTGGCAAGTATTTTATTTATTGATTAATTGTTCATTTAGCTCGCTAGGGTTTTCTTTTAAAAATTTTAATTTTGTACCAACAGGTCTTTCTTTTCCTTTGTTTAAAAAGGTCACGCTTCGATGTCCGTGTTCTATTGATTTTGGGAAGGGATCATGTGGAGTCTCAAGCAAAAATTATCAAAAATACTACACAAAGGAATCACATTTTTTTTTACTTTAGCCCAACCTCATAATGAGTAGAAGAATACATTCCTTAGTTGAATATTTTCTCGTGGGCGTTATTAATCATAACAGCCGTTTGGAAGAGTCAAGAATTAAAAATGACAATGAATGGCAAAAGAGACCAAGACCCAAATCCAACTATAACTTGACCAGAAAATAGATTCCCGATAACGGAGTTATAATCGAAGTCATAGGTGCACCGAATCGAAACCGCATTTACTTTTACAAATTAAGGGTGTTGATCCGCATTCCAATTTTGATTTTCATGGATGCAATTAAAATAGGACACAAAGTAAAAAGTGAAAAGTTTAAGGCTTACAAACAAGAAAAAAATTATATCATTTTAAAGGTGGACATCACGTCTATTAATAGAAGCTAGATAGGTTACGCCGGTGTCCAAAAAGACATAAGGTGGGTAATAGGCGGAAATTGGTCACATAACGCCTCATTGCGCCCAATTGCTCTTAATCAACGCCTAATCCGCTTAATTCTGCCTAATCTGCTAGGTTTCTAGACTCTGCCTAATTTAGTATAGGCTCGACTTTTAGAACATTCGTTTACGCGGGTAAATAATAATTTACTAGTTTATTATATGGCTTCAAAGATCAATATGTATGTACCTGCGTGTTATTAAAATGATTTAACGGCAGAATTTTGATATTATAATTGTACATTTATGGAATTTTGTTGTAGTTATATAGTTTATATTGAGTAGATTGAAGATTGTTTAATCACTGGATTTCTTAATTCTTACTGAGTACTCACTGGACTTGCTGCGCCTTGGCTAGAATTGTAACTTAATGATTGAGTGAGAGGTTCTCTATTAAAATTCTCACTTTGGAAATATAATTGCTCTATTGATAGTTCATGGTTAGAAAACAAATTCAACTAATGTTAACATCAAATTGATTAGGAGATAGTTATATACAGTATAATGTGACATGACTAACTGCTAGTTTGATTTTTTGTGACGCTATCGATGTAATAATGTACAGTACCGTACATTAATCATACCAGTTACCACACTTTTGGGATACCACATTTTGGTATAGCATAGGTGTGCTACGGTAGTGGTATAAAATTTGTATTAGCGTATTTGTATGGTAGGCAAAGCTTGAGGGGTGAAATTTGAGGGCCAAAACATAGTTGCAACTTGTGAAACGGGAACAAGAAGCGGTATGGGAAACGGAAACATGAAACGCAGTTCAAAAATTTATATGAAACGCGAAGCGCCGTTATAGAGGAAAATAAAAAAAATATATATATATATGACTTTCTTACATATTCCACAATTATAATACGAATGAATATTCAATATTGTTAAAATTTAAGTAACAATGCCAATAATTTATTTAAATGTTACATATTCTATATTAGAAACTTCTTTCATCATGTTGTGATGAATTTTTTTCTAATTTATTACAAAAATATTATTGTAAAAGCTTTCTTGAAGTTTCAGTAAAGATCAGTTTTAGTATTATTAAAATTACGAAAAAATATTATTGAAGTATTTTACAATATTTCACTTATGGTTCAGAAACGTTTTCCGAAGAGTATGATTTAAAAACGAAACAGATTTTCATAGAAACGCATTTTCTAACTATATAGAGTTTTGCGGTAAAACTACGGCCAAAGTATTAGTAAAAACTAAAAAATTAGGGCCAAAGTATTAATAAAAATAAGTTTGCTAGTATTTAAACTTGTAAAAAACAAAATATAGAAAAAAAGGGCAACCAGTCAGTGGGGAGTGAGTGAGTGAGTGGTGGGAAAATGGCTTTGAGTCTGGCATTGGCACCGCCGCAACACAACCTCAAAAGTCGCCGAAAATTCTGTTGTTCTGCCGCCCTCAAATGCCGACCTGGCGTTATTCTTCCAGTTAATATTTTTTTCTTTTCTCTAAGCTGTGTTTTTGGGGGAAAAAACATAACCAATACTCGGTATTTAATTTATTACCCAGCTGACTTTTAAAAAAAAATATACATTGGTTTCCTCATCTTAGCGTTTATTCAAAAGGGTATTATTTATTTTTCATTTTCGGTTGACAGTTTATGATGTTTGTCTCTTTTTAGGTAAGGGACACTATTATGGGCAAAATGTTTACACTGGTTGCTTGTTTATCACCTTAAAATTTGAGGTTTTTTGGGGTTTATCAGCTTAAAGTATGCAGTAAAGTTCTTTGTTATTAAGAATACTCGCCTTTTATAAGTTTATTTTACTAGAAAAGGAAGTTAGTTAAACTAAGAAATAGATTTGGTCTAAGCACTATTTTTGCTGTAGTGCCACTTTAATAAATATGAATTGGCGTAGAATTGTTATTGTTTGCCGATTATAAGTTCTTCTTTCGTCTTGCTTCTAGCTTAGTACAATGTAATATCCATTTCATTCTCAATTTGAAGCAAAGATTTCTTCTGAGACCCCTATGTTAGGTAGAACCGAGGATATATAATAAGACAAGGTATAATCGTACCAAGGACCTCCTAGAATCTAATCACTAACACCATGTTGGTCATCCTTTGTTGTCATGATAAGGTTATTAGTATACTTGGATTCCTAAATGACTTGCCTAGGAATGAAAATTTGATCAAGATTTATGTCACCTCTCAACTACGTAATCCATACGTTTGCATTCTCGTATAAGTTTTTAATTACCTTACTTTATATTTGTAGGGCTTAGGGAATAATACAAGTGAGAAGTTTCAGCAGACCTTAAAAGGTTACGGTGTACGAACAGTGGTTGCTGAGGTGTTCAGAATTGATTGGCTGAAGAATGCTGCCGGTTTAGTGGACCCAAACTACTGGCGTGGCACCCTTCAGCCTCGCCTTATCCTAGACTGGTCATGCATTTGATCTTGTTATGGGTTTGTTTGGTTGCAGATTTTAAGATTGATTTTTGCTTTAAACTTATTAAGTTATACTAAATTTTGGTCTTTAGCCTAACAGCGTGCTTTTTTGTGTTTTTTTGTATAATTAAGTGAAAAGCCTCAAGCAGGCCAAGCTAGATAGGTTCGTTATTTGTAAAAAAAAAATTCATATTTAGTTATTTTGAATCTTTAATCATAAATTGAGAAGTTATTTTCGGATAGCATTGTCATTTAATAAGAAGGACGAACTTGTGTGTTGTCAAATCAAACAAAATTTTCCAGAATTGTGTAAGTGTTGTTGGCGGATTTTTATGGATAGGGTATGCAAGGGTATTTACACTGCAAACCGTAGATCTGACATACCTAAGTCGCCATTAATAAGTCGGTTGTGGCGGCCATTCCACACGGTTATAAACTCGTTGAAAAGTTCAGGCCAATCGTGCTTTTGGTCAGATTTATTCCCATATCTTCTATCCTTCCCATGACTCTGATTGGTTTTCCAAATATTCGTAGGGACAATCTGAACAAAACCAAACTGGCTCATGAACCTGTCCCGGATGGAACTCAATCTTGTCATTACAAATAAGCGGAACGCAAGAATGCCACATATCACGATCCCGTATGCAATATTCCGGATAGTGATCGATGTTCCCGTAAGGCTGCCAGACTATCTATAATCGTAAAATTATTGTAAAAATATGTAAACACAAGTTAAAAAGCTATGTACAAAACAGCTTAATAGCTGTTTAAAAAAACAGCTTTTAAGCTGTTTAAAAACAACTTAATACCTGTGTAAAAAACAACAGCTTAAAAGTCTTGTAAAAACAGCTTACAAGCTGTTTAAAAAACAACTTAAAAGATGTGTAAAAAACTGCTTCAAAAATTAAATAACATCCAAGTATGTAATATCCAAATAAGACCAAGATGCAATCATATACAACATATAATATGTAACAATTATAGGTAGAAAATAAGAAAGTGAAAATTTACTTGTTCATGCGACATCTGGTCAAACTGGTCCGTAAATGGACCACATTATGACCGTAGACATATGGTATAGGATTAGCAGGCCTCCACATTTTCCATCTGTAATATACAAGTAAAGTAGATAAACAACAAATATAAATAAAATAATTAAATGATAAATACACAAAAAAATAATGGAAATCGAATACAAAAATTAAATAATATTATATCTATAGCCGAGGGGATACCTAGGCAATCCCTGAGGTGGGTGTATATCAGCAGGCAATCATTCACACGGTCTAACAAGCAGTAGCCTAGTCATCGCCCACATATCAAGAAACAACACTACACCGCTTATTTCATTAGATTTACTCCGAAACAATTTGCATAAATTAGCCTCCAACCAAGCCAGGAGAGCTGATCACCAACTATATTCTCCACACATATCGAAATCCTTAAAAAAGAGCAGAGGCAATAGTGGAATCTGATCACTGCTTTTATCTGAAAAAACATGTGCAGCAAACAATGGTAACATGGCAGTCGTGGACTGATATAACAATCGCTCCTCACTAGGCTCGGGGGTAGTTCCCTAAAAGTACGTAATATCCAATCAAGTCTAACCGTTAAACAGTTTGTATCAACTTGATTGTCAGGAGATCGAGCACCCAACAAACTCTCTACCAAATCCAACATGGTTGTCTTATTATCATTCCTCTCCGATCGGGTAACAGCACGACCATCCACCCTCAATCCAAACATGATTTCTAAATCTTGTAGAGATATCCCCAACTCTCCACCGTAAAAATGGAATGTGTGGGTCTCATCACGTCACCTATCCACTAATGATTTAAACAAGCCTCGATCTATGGTATAATTACATATTATGTGAATAGCATAAAAGCCCGCTATAATCATATTATGTACCACCGTTGGAGACGTCGGTATCTCCCAACTATAATTGTATAGTCGTATCTTGTCCGCCTCCCCACTCTCCTCTTCTCTCCCAGCCTCTCAAGTCTTATTTGATATATGACCGGACTGGCGTAAGTTGTCCATCTTAGCTTTAATCTATGGACTTGGCTGAAACATGGAGAACCTCTATGAAAAATGGATACAAAATTAAACAATTTTTCAGAAAATGTTAGCATATATATTAGCCTAGCAAATATAGTTGGTAAAATATATCCATCTAGAAAGTAATTAGGCCAACAAACCATGCCCGCTTTTCAAAAGTGTTAGATTAGCTAGGATTCCACATAAAAGTTACAACTAATATTTATGCAAACAAAATAATTAACATATAAATCAATAAATTTTATAAAAAACCCTAATTTTTAAAACGGGTAAATATTAATAAACCCTAACAATTTTTATTTTTCCCAATTCAAACAAGATAAGGAACATATACAATTAATGACAACAAAACAATTAGTAATAAATATCTAAATAAACAAATTTGAATAAAAACCCTAGTTTTTATAAAACGAGAAAAATATTAAGAACTCTAAGTTTTTTTAGTTAATATAAACAAATAACAAGCAATTATAATCACCAAGTGCATAATCAATTAATCAATTGGCATATTTAATAACTTTTTCCCTATTTTACAAATTGAAACTTTTAAAATATATAATAAAATAGGGAATTAAGAAATAGCTTGAATTAGCATATCTAATTCGGTGAATTAAAGCTTAACGTGGTTTAATCGGATGAAATTTTGTGGTTATAGTTTTTATTTTGGTTGATTTGGGGTTTTATTTTTATATAAAATATGTAACCGTGAAAGAGAGAAAGTCTGTTTTTAAATTTAATTCGATGCAGGGGTATTTTGGTAATTTTTTAGTGCAAATCGTAGATAATATGTATGGTCTGTACATTTAATCTATTGTTTTGACTTAAAGCCAAACTGTAGATCTACGGTCTGCATTTAAAATCTACGGTTCGTAAAAAAAAATGTACGATTTGACCGTTTTTTCAGAAAAAGTGTAGTAGAAAAATTCAGGCTCTTCTATCATATGACATTATCACTTGGGCCCACATTATCTCATTGATTGTTTCTTATTTTATTGATTAAAACTATTATAATATAATTAAAAGAAATGTGATAGCGAGATTGATAAAATGTGTTTTGGGTTAAATTTGTTGTTAAGTTAGAAAAAATAGGTGTTTCACCCAAAATTATGGAAAAATTTAAAGAAATTGATACGTAGGCTCTTATAGTTAATGATTTGGGTACTGACTCTAATAGTTAATGATTTGGTAGGCTCTTATAGTTTAATGATTTGGGTACTGACTCTAATAGTTAATGATCTGGGTACTACAGTACTATTTTGAATGATTGAGTTAGCAAATTACAAAATTTTCTTTAATTAAGAGACTAAAAATATAAATCGATGAAATTATCTCACATTTGGAGTTTTTTTTTACGGATGTTGATAGATTGCACTCATCATTCGATAGCCAAGAGAATATGAGTGTAATTTCATCATTTTGTTTAACATTAGATTTTCAATTATGACAAATTTCGTATTTTGGTATCTCAATTGTTAAAATTGGTACTGCGGTATCTAAATCGTTAAACATTAGGAGTACAATACACTAAACGTATTTTTTTCCATTTATTATCTTAGACCGACCATAATGGTTTTTTGGTTTTTTGGTTTTTTTTCGGTCTTGTTAATTTTAATATCTTAAATATTAACACAACTCCACTAAAATGTATATTAAGTGTCACATATGCAGGTTAAAATCAAGTCTTACATTGGTTTGCCATTTTAATTCAGTTATATATATATATTTTTATGTTAATTCATGGTTAGTATTGTGGAATAAATAGTTAATTATATAAGTGTGTTAATTGTTTTTGGCACGTCATCATCAACTAAGGTCTATTGTTAAATTAAACAAGTTTTTTTAATATCGTTAAAGTTACTGAATGATATAACATAACCAGTGTTAAATAAATTTGTTGTTAACTAACAATTTCTACTTAAAAAGAAATATTACATAGATATTGCGGATTTTCTTAGTTTGTAAAGTTGGTAAAGTCTTAGTATTTTTTTTTAATTATATTTAGACAATGAACTGCCTAATTTCATCTACTTAAAGGGAATGATGCTGGACAGAATGACAAAAGTGCCTGTTGGTCACCTTTGACAACGTATCATACAGTGAGTACGATTCTGTCGACGTTCGTTACAAGATCATAAATGTGAGACATACGGATTGAAATTTCGTCGATTTATGGTTGTGCAACCCTTAATTGTACGAAAATTAGTTTGTTGCTAAGTTCATAAAACGTAAATGTTGGTTACTAAAATTGTAAGCCAATAATACTCTTATAGGCAGGTATAACATTTTTGTAATTTGAGTGTCATGTTTGTTTACATGATAATATAATAGGCTATAATTTATAACTAGCTACTATTAGTGCGATAAATAATACCTTCTTCATATATGTGTTATTAGTTATACCCTTTATTAAAATAAATTGTATTATAATTAGTATTATATTTTATACAACACCGAATACAATTTGTGTAAACAATTTGTGTAAATAAACAATTCATATATATATAACGTGTGTCTCACGAGACTATTAATCCTGTAGCACCTTTTATACCGCAAGCAAACATGGCAAATATGAAATATGTATACATTTGGTCCAAGGAAGATAATTAAGATACAAATTATTAGTCATCATAACTCTTCTAAGGTGAGATGGTATCTGTAACTTCATTCTTAACTTCATTCTTAACGTGTGTTTCTAAAATATGTTAGAAAAGGTGGGAGATGTTTTTTAAATCCAGTCATCTTAACTTCATTCTCCTTGCATTTTTTTGAAGAAAAAATCTTTGATGACGTGATCATATGCGTGCTTCGACACGCTCAAATATTTTGAGGCAAAGGCAAATAAGAATTATTATTTCCAAGATAGACTCCATCCCATAACAAAAAAAATAGTATCAGAGATTTGACCTTTTCGAACTATGCATGTAACTCACTAGAGCCCAGAAAACAAAGTGAAGATGTGTAGAGGCGAAATACAATAAATTTGAATTCCGGAGAATCTAAGACGGGAAGACTTAACTGATCTGACACACCCTTTCCAAGTGTGATTTCTATGTTATGGTCATACTTACTCCTTCCTTTTGATTATTTCATGACGCTTTGGTTACCGGCAAATGTTTCTAATGGCGTCAATGGTTGATCAAGTTTGATAGATTCACTTTCAAAACACAAGAAGTTCGGGCTTGGCGGTCTTAAATTGGTTTAGGTGGGGGTGAAGTTTTTTTACTAGCATATATTTACATGTATATTTTTGTTATAAATATATATATATAAAAAAAAAAAAAAAAATTAATTACTTTCGTGACCTTCAGCATGGTGATGCCTAGAAAGTATTTGAAGTCGTGAGGCAAGAGGCGATTGCCCCTCCTACCGAAGAGGCCACCCTTGATTTGCTTGTATAAAATGATGCATTATGCTCAATTTAAGGGTTTGCAGTATATTGGTCAGTATGTACTCGATACAACTTCGTAGCTCCGCCAATGATTCAAAATGGGTGTAAGATTTTAGTATCTTAATGTTTACTTTTTTATCTAGTAATTTTAGTTTTAGTGAAGACCCCGACCGCTTACTAAGGTAAACATTTGAAAAACTAAGTAATTTAATCAAGTCGTTCAAGTGTTTTGTATTATTTTATACTACGGAAAATCATCTTCACATTAATATGTACATATAAATAATATGTACAACGTTATTCATAACCATTATGAAATTAATCAATAATTAATAAATAAAAAAATAAAAGTAACATTAAATTATGTAGTTTAGACTAGAAACATTGTATCAATACGTATTGAGTGTTTAATGGAAAGAAAGGTATTCTCATTATACGTGGATATTATGTTGACAAATCTACAGCTCACCACAACCAATCCCTTTGTGACACTTGTTGGGGCTCGAATATAATAAGCCGATTAACAAGAATTGTATAATTAACCCTCGACATAACTCTAATTCTGATACGCATACAAGAATGGAAAATGATGAGTCCGGATCCTCTGTCCCCTACTTTCGTTGCCTTTCGTTCCTTGCTTATTTTTGCCCAAATTATATATTTTTACAACTTGTTACACATTTTTATAGACTTTTATAATATATTATATGCAAATTTCATAATATTTGGCTATAATTTTGCCCTAAACAATTTTTTTAATTTAACTAATTATTTTATACTAGTTTTTACATTGTTGGAGTGTATCGATACATGTATAATAGTAATTGCATAAAGTTTTTCAATTTTTTTAACAAATATATCGGGTTAAAAAAGAAAGCGGGCACGAAAGGGGACATAGACTAGGAGTTAGATGATCCGGACTCGAAGATGATGTAGTCATTTATGCAAATGTATGGCGATCATTATCTCTAAAAAACTGTAATCTTTCCCATTTACTTATATAAAAAAAATTGCATTATGTTATGAATTTTTATTTGTACCTTCTTTATAAACCAGTTAAATTCTTCATTCACTAGTATTTCTAAAGATATAAAGACGAACACAGAGTTATTTCAGATGGTTTGTACTTTCTAGTTTCAACAATAAATTAGTTTTGAGAAATATACATGAATCTTTGGGTTGTCATTATTCCTCAAGCTCTAATATATTGTTATTAAGGGTGTAAATGGTTAGGATTTAAACACGTTAGGTGAAATCGTTTTCCAAAACCATTAGTGAACAATTTGGAAAACTTTGATCCAAACCTAATTGTCCTATTTTTCCATCCAAACCCAACCGCATCAACGGATGCATAAAATTTGGTTTGGTACAAAATTGTATATTTTGGCCACATACACCATGTTTGATTCGGGTCAAACCATGCCTATTTTGTCCGCTCGTACTCCAAAACTACTAAACAGAACATTAATTCCAATTAACGTTAAAAAGGAACGATCGCACTTTCTCACATTTTAAGTTTTAACAAAATCAAAAGAAAACCATGCACAAGGGGGTACGAGAACCAAAAAAGCCGAACCAAACGATCATAAACCAAACAAATCGGATTGTCTTTTGGGTTGGTTTGGTTTATAAATCCATAAATCGCTCTAATCGGTTCGGTTAGTGGTTTTTATACTGTACACATTACACGTCACATGTTATACGTATATTAATTGTATAAGCTAAATCACATGTTACAGCCGTATGCATCCTATTTTGTTTGGTTATAGAACTTGCATGTGTAAGAATAAATCCACCTTCCATGTATAACCACTATTGCTTGCTTGACGGCCGCATGTCAGCGTTAATAGCAAACAGAATGTGTAATATATATGCTATTAGTTTCGTGTTTGTAACATGAATCTCTAAATATACCATGCATATCAATTTGTTATCTCATACTCTATCGTGTGCAAGTGAGCAGGAGCATCTTATTTTATACTTATATATTTTTTTTGTTCTTAATCCAAGATTTTTTCTAACTGGGTTTTTCTTGGCAAAGTTTTTAACGAGACACGTTCCCTGTTATACGTTCCTGAAATCAGAGAAAATATTATGTCGTATACTTTTTACCATTGTTTACTTTTTTGTTCTTCGACTAGATGTTTTTCCCATTAGGTTTATTCTGTCAAGATTTTGATGAGACACCTGCTTTGTAATTGAACACCTACTACTACCACGGTTAAACTCTTTTTTATTCGATCATAGATTTTTCCATTGGGTTTGCTCTATCAAGGTTTTGATGAGTAACACTATTTTTTGTTTAGTTACTTACATGAAGTTTAGACCTATATCATTCAACTACACAGTTTCTCTTAGATACCGATTTTGTACCACACAAGGTTTTCTGACCCTAAGGTTTTATGTATTTAGCACTGCGAATGAACTCGAATCAAATCGACTGCATGAAAACGAATAACTCAAGACGTATGAGAAGGAGTCTTGTAGAAGGTTCTAGAATATTATAAAAGGTTATAGTGGAGTCTTGCTCCTTACTATTAGATATCTTGCTTGGGCACTAAGTAGATTTTGTAACCATACTTTCTACCCTACAATTAGGGTTAGGTGATCTTATATCTCTCATTCATTCACCGATAATAATGTATAGTGTTCCCACTCACTCTCTACTTCTCTCTCTCTAACCTATAACTAATAAGTATTAAAACACAAATCTAGATAAATATTTTTCACAAAATTAGAAACAAATTAGCAATACTTACTTGTTTGTTTTACATATTCTGATTAATAAATGTAGTTTTTTTCTTTCCTTTTCGTTGATATTTATACTATATTCTTACTAAAGAAACCCCTTCATTAGAATTTGTATTCTTTCTTCTGGGTTAGTTCTGTTTTTTGCTGCTACAACTTTATATCAAGGACAATATATATAGGTTTTTAGAGATATTTGAGATTATTTCTTAGTTCTTAGTTATAATTACCATAGGAGTATGTAACAAGAGTATTGTTAAGAAAACAGATTGGATCATAGAAACTCTCAATTAATTTAGGAATGGGCATAAAACTCGTCAACCCAAGGGATCCCGTTTGTTTAAGTAAACATGGACGAAATGAAAAAATTGAAAGGGTTACAGACTTTAAATTTTGATAAATGGGGGTTGAAACACTAATATTTGAAGACTTTAATCAATATATATTGTAAAATTGTATATATATATATATATATTTTTATCCAAATGAGGGCGGAGAAGGCTGCAGCTCCAACTATCTCCACTGTTGGCCCGAGATGGCGAAACCTTAAATTGTGGGTGAATAAGTTTTTAAGCGTTTTTTGCGGAATTCAATTTTAAGCGCAACTAACAAGCGAACTAGCTCGATATCTACTTTCAATAATAAATATATGATGATAAACAATAAATAAGTTGAAGCAAGCGGCACAATCACAAATAAATAAGTTGCGGAAAGTGAAGAGTAAAGGAACAGAGATTGACACCTCGATATATAGAGGTTTGACAAACACGCCTACGTTCTCTCCTTGAAAATTATTTTACCGAGTATTTTACTATAATCTTCTTTCCAACATTACAAATCCTACCGAGTTAATCAATCGATTTGCCAACCCTCTACCTGAGAATACAATCTTAATAAGTGCAAGAGGATACAAAACCCCAGCTTAAAAGCTCCCTCTGAAATCTGGAGTTTTAAGTCACAAATTGACTTTTAAGCCTATATCCAATCACTCTCTCAAGTTTGAGCTTATAATTTGTTATTTACCAATATTGTCAAATACTAGAAAACCCCTCACTATTTGATTACTTCTAACTAAGCTAATTTGTGAGATTTGGTAGAGTTTGAGCCTGAGTTATGTTTCAATGGAAGTTATGATTCATTCTTGGTGATTTGGGAGAGATATGAAGGTGTATATGTAGCCCAAAATGACCATTGGACACCATACGACTGTTTGGATTGGTTATAGGTTATATCCAATAGATAAAGCCACTGTTCAAAAAATCGAAAAGCTATTTTTATGAATCTGTGTACTGGCGCACTAGTGCTTCAACTTGAAGCACCAGTGCGGAAGTGCTTGCTGGTGGATTCGAGTTCCTGAAATCTGAACCACCGGTGCTTTAACCATGAAGTACCAATGTTTGGGCCTCTGGAACATTCTGTCAGTTTTCAACGTGTGAAGCACCAGTGCTTGCCTTGATAGCACCAGTGCTTGGCTTATATTTTACGAAAATTCGTAACTTACTTGTTCGAACTTCGAATCGACTTCCTCTTGAACCAGTGGCTTCGTTATCGAATGCTCCATCATTTTAAGTCCTAAAATATACATTTCCTTTTTTTGCAAAACACCAAGCATTATATCATCGAATAGATAAATTGGAAAATCATTAAAATAGTATGGGTCAACCGAAACCCAACCCATTCACCACCTTTCAAATGATCAATCCGGATCTCTCTAGCTCCGGATTCCAGAAACTCAAAGCATAAAGACTAGGAGCATTGATCACCAGTATGAAACACTTACATTCTCAAATCAAAATCTCCCTAATAGTAGGGTGCGAGATGTCAAGTATATCAACATTTTCTAAGTCACATTTACCAAGCTCTAAATCCTCAAGTACGTGGAAAATCGGAAATGACAAAACATGTCGAGACAAAACATCGAAAGACACACGTCGAATGTGTAAAGTCTTTAAACACAGAAGACATGAAAATTCCGGAATTTCAAGAAAAATATTTCCATGAAGTTTCAGAAATTATAGCATTTCGCAAGAGAAAATCTCCCAAGTTAGAGTGTCAAGTAGCCTAAAAAAACAAAAAATCAATTTCCTCACCAGGGAATATCACGGAATTAATCCACGAACCAAGCCTATGATCTACAACAGATTCACGATGTAGTCTAAACGTACCCATTGGACTAACATTATAAAGTGATAAAACACAAGTGAGTGAGTGACACACTGACATAATTTATGAAGTTGGTTTTATTAGTTTCAACATAACTTTGATGAGTAAAAGAAACAACAGAAGAATTATGAAAGTGGTGAAAATCTACCAAGGTGGATTTAATAGTAACAGCGTTACTTTTATCAGGTTGAAAAATATCAAAATCGAGAAATGGAACGTAATTAAAGAGATACTTCCACCTGGTATAGAGAATACTTGTATGGACCGAGTATTTAGTTGGGAGAAATGAGAGTATAATGAATATTAGATCATCTGGTAAAGAACTTAGTGTGTCCATTTTCATAAACCCTAGATAATAGGCTAGATTATCCGCCGTTATATAATATGTATATATATTGGGGGAGAGAGAGAATGAGAGAGTGTATCTGATTCAAGTGTCTTCATATTCTCTCAACGGAATGAAAACATGTGTATCGTCATGTGTTTCACTCTGTTGAGGCAGTATAAATACACTTTAATCAGATACATTGTCTCATTCTCTCTCCCTCTAAATGTATATACATATTATATATCGGCGGAAATCTCGCCTATTATCTAGGCTTAACGAAAATGAACAGACTAAGTTCTCTACCAGATTATCTAAGATTCGTTATACTCTCCTTTCTCCTAACTAAATACTCAGTCCGTACAAGTATTCTCTCTACCAGGTGTAAGTATCTCTTTACTTAGGTTCCATTGCTCAATTTTGATATTTTCCCACCTGATAAAACGCTATTACTACTAAATCCACCTTGGTAGATTTTACCCACTTTCATAATTCTTCTGCTGTTTCTTCTACTACTGATCAAACGTTGAAACTACTAAAACTAACTTCATAAATTATGTCAGTGTGTTACTTGTGTCTTCTCGTGCTGTTTCTTCTACTACTGATCAAACGTTGAAACTACTAAAACTAACTTCATAAATTATGTCAGTGTGTTACTTGTGTCTTGACACTTTATAATGTTAATCCAATTGAGAAGTTTAGACTACATTATGGCTCTGCTGTAGATCATAGGTTTAGTTCGTGGATTAATTCCAGGATATTCCATGGTGTTAAGGAAATTGATGTTTTAGTTTTTTAGACTATTTGAAACTCTAACTCGGGATAATTTCTCTTGCGAAATGCTATCTGTTTTGAAAATTCATGGAAATCTTTTTCTTGAAATTCCTGATTCTGCTTGTCTTCCATGTTCAAAGACTTTGCTCCTTCGATATGCGTCTTTCGGTATTTTGTCTGAATTTTTTTTGTCATTTTCGATATTCCCCGTACATAAGGATTTAGTGCTTGATAATTGTAAACTATATAATGTTGATCGACATCTCACACCCTACTATTAGGGAGACTTGGATTAGAGGATGTAATTAAGTGTTTCATACTAGTGATCAAAACTCCTTGTCTTTTATGCTTTGGGTTTCTGGAATCCGAAGCTATAAAGAGATTTCTCACTACAAGAAAAAATACATTTAGCATCGTAAAAATTTTTCGTTTATGTTTCTAAAATGGGTGTGGCTAAATTTAAGCAGCAGTAGCAACAAATTGTGTTGCTAAACAATTGCTAAAATTTAGCCACAACCACTTTACCAACATAACTCAAAAAGTTTTATGATGCTAAATAAATTTTTTCTTGTAGTGTCTGGAAAAACTAAGTTGATATCATTGGTTAAGGCTTGTATTTCTTTCGGCTACAATTTCATTCATTCCAGATGATCCGTTAAACAACACCTTGGGTATATATGGAGCAAGGTGGCGCTTTGAGAGGTCCTTCAAGAAGGTATGCATCTCTGTCTCGATATCCTAGGCCGCCACCACAGGATAATACAGCTAGACCACCCGCGGAGGATCCTAATTTTAGGGCTTCACCCGAGATTAAATTTAGAAGTTCGAACATCGAGTCTAGTTTTCCGAAACGAAGAGAGGGTGATTAGTAAACAGTCAAGTTGTGAAGATTGTACTTGTCAAGCCCCAAAATCCATAAACACGGATACCGAGGCATGACCTTTTTAAATAAAAGAAAACTGAAACCTGTTGGTACAAAATTAAAATTTTTAAAAGAAAAGACTTGCGAGCTAAAGGAACAATTAAACAATAAATAAATGCTTGCCAAACGCGGCTACACGACCAAAAGGTTTTAACGAAATTAAATAAGAAGAACTAAACAAATGTAATTTGCCCGTAGGCTACAACCTCAAAACTGTTCTAAATAAAAAGAAAGCGAAAGCCCCAAACCCATGATGTTGCAAAGCAACCGCTCTTATCCAAATATGCCAACCTATGTGGTACCTGAAATACAAAATTGTAACGGTGAGTCCCACGCACATAACTAGACGGGACGGCACCACAAACACCGTCACTCCATCCCATAAATGCAAGAGCCCACAAATTCTACAACTACGATAATCGACGTATAAAAAGAAATATAATTACATTCTACAACTACGATAAATTAAATAAATTAAATAACATCTACACACATCTATAGCATACATGGACCTCTCACGCCACCTACCCCAGTCCGTAAGGTAGGTCATTCCCTATCCCTTCGGCCGTCTTATGTCCCCGGAATTAGGGAGAGACATAGACCATTGCAACATAAAAGTAGATTTATAGTGCGCACTTGGACCTCTCACGCCACTCGTCCCAGTCCGTAAGACGAGTCATTCCCTATCCCTTCGGCCGTCTTATGCCCCCGGAATTAGGGAGAGACATAGACCATTGCTAACATAAAAGTAAATATAGTGCACACTGGGACCTCTAACGCCACTCGCCCCGGTCCGTAAGACGAGTCATTCCCTATCCCCTCGGCCGTCTTCTGTCCCCGGAATTAGGGAGAGACAGAGACCATTGCCACTACAGCTAAATCACAAGGCCTCGGCCAATAATATAAAATCATCCAATTAACACAATCTCATACGTTTAAATATTAAGGCCTCGGCCAATAATATTATACTATTCAAATAACACAAGCTCATACGTCACTCTAACGTAATTCAACATAACCCATAAGCTTAGGTGCTAGATTCACGACTAGCCAAACAAGTCTAACAACATAAACCTCTTTCAGGCATTTTAACAAACACCTTGTATGCATAAACTACAATTCATCTTTAATCAACAATAAATTACCCAATTTCACTAACAACTATGATAACACATAATCAACGCATAACAACACATAGGACTGAAGAAAATAAATTCACACCATACCATGAGTTCAATCAACAAACAATCGAAAACAAACTGTGTATTGGATACTAACTCTAGTTTGGATTTCAATATCAATACAATGAGATATCCTCTGTATCAAGCCAGTCCGAACCCATCTACAAACTAACAGCCCACTAGCTTTTAAAATAATAAAACCTTGAATTTCCTTAGCATGGCAAAAAAAACTAGCTGTTACGAATACTACTTACACGTTATAGTAGGACACAACAGTAACTAGCAATATTAGCTGGAAAATATTACAAAATCTTTTACATTTAAATATGAAACTGCTAAATTTGCTAAAATTATATATGCTGCCAAGAATTTTAATTCAAGTTAAACTAAAAGTCACAACGATGCAAAAATCACAACTCTTTAGCATTACTGTTAGCTAGCTAAACATAATACTATTTATGATAATACAACACAACTAGTATCTAGCAATATTAGCTACAACAAATAACCCCAATTAGCAATTTAAGAACATGATTAATATAAAGGATAAAAAACCCCAATTTCTAATAAACGCAAAATAAAATCCTAACATACACCCTCGTCTAGTCGCAATGGATAACCCCCGTTACCTTAGCGCGTAGAGGAGATGCTTCTGATAAGAACCCGTTAGCGTGGTTTCTTCTTCTTCTTCCTAGGCTTTGGAATCACCCTTTTTCTCTCTTTTCTCTCTTCTATTTTGCTGGATTTTTGGTTTTTAGAATGAAAAGTGGGCTGATTTTAGGTTTAGAAAAAACTGTTTTTAGCAAGTTTGTGGAAGCGAACTATTTGGTCCCCAAAGTTCTAAAAGCTAACTTTTAATCAAAATTATTAATATACTACTCAATAATAACAAATCTTTAGAAACAAAACTATTGGGTCCTTTTTATTTATAAAATTAGTAACAAGTTTTAAAAATAAAGCTTTTCGGAAGAGTTTCGGTTTTTGGCTAAAAATTAGTCGAGTGACCGGTTTTTAGTAAAATTTTGAATAAAACGTTTTTGGATAAATTAAATCATAATTAAAAACACTTATAAAAATACGGGATGTTACAACTAACCCTCCTTAAAAGAATTTCGTCCCGAAATTTCCTTTCTAAACAACTATACCCAGGAATTATAAACTTTTATAAACAAGGCCATAAATATTTTAAACGTACAACTCGTGACATAATTCAAGAAATAACATACACGGGGTTCACAACCCGTAACAACTCCATATCTCAAATAAAATAAACTCCAGATAATGCACAACATGTAAGTATAACCGCCTGTATACAATATCTAACAGAATAAAAGACAACAACGTAAAACAAGCGGCTGTAAAATAAAAGTCAATAAGGTAAACTAAGCTGGCATGCTTCTACCTCAACAACTCCATATATCTACAAAGCCCAAATAAGGTAAACACCTATATGCAATATCAAACATAATAAAAGGCAACAACTCAACAACTCCGTAAACTCTAGGCGTTATAACAAAAATAAATTCCAAACTCTAGGCGTTACAACCCTTCCCCGATAATGAAATTTCGTCCCGAAATTAGAATGCATCTAAAGAAAAATACCTAAAGAAAAGTCGAGATTAGGATATTTCCTCTTCATCTCATCCTCGCGTTCCCAAGTTGCCTCCTCGGCCCCGTGGTGTTTCCAAACCACCTTTACCAATCTAATCGTATTTCCTCGAAGTTCCTTCTCTTGCACATCAATAATCCTCATAGGTCCCACTTCGTAGGTCACACCCGCACTAACCTCAATGTCCTCAAAGTCCACCACGTGTGAAGGGTCGTGATGATACTTTTTCAACATTGACACATGGAACACCGGGTGGACCCCCGCCAACTTTGATGGCAAGTCCAACCGGTATGCAACTTCTCCAACTCGGTCCACGATCTCAAATGGTCCGATAAATCTCGGGCTCAACTTCCCTTTAGAGCCAAATCTCATAATCCCCTTCCTGGGCGAAACTCGCAAAAATACTTGATCCCCCTTTTTGAACTCCAAAGGTCTCCTCCTCTTATCCGCATAACTCTTTTGTCTACTTCGGGCTGTCTCAAGCCTTTGCCGAATTATCTTGATCTTTTCTGTCATTTCTTGAACCAATTGCGGTCCTAACATTTCCGCTTCTCCCACCTCGGTCCAACACACCGGAGACCTACACGGCCGCCCGTATAAAGCCTCAAAAGGTGCCATGCCAATACTAGCCTGAAAGCTATTATTATACGCAAACTCCACTAAGGGTAGATGGCTCTCCCAACCTCCCTTAAAGTCGTTCACACACGCACGCAACATATCCTCTAGCACTTGGATAGTCCGCTCCGATTGTCCATCCGTTTGGGGATGGAACGCCGTACTCATTGTCAACTTGGTCCCTAAGGCATTTTGTAATGCGCCCCAGAACCTCGACACAAACCTCGCGTCTCGATCCGATACTATCGAAATAGGCACCCCATGAAGTCTAACAATTTCCTTAATATACTTTCGTCCCAAGATTTCCACCGAATTCGTCATCTTAATCGCAATGAAGTGTGCGGATTTGGTCAAACGGTCGACCACAACCCACACAGCGTCATTCCCACTTACCGATCTAGGTAAGTTGGTCACAAAATCCATTGCTATCCTTTCCCACTTCCATTCCGCTACCGGTAAGGGTTGGAGCATACCCGCCGGCCTTTGGTGTTCCGCTTTCACTTGCTGGCAAGTTAGACACCTGCTAACATATGAAGCTACATCTCGTTTCATTCCGGGCCACCAAAACTGTCTTTTCGCATCATGATACATTTTCGTCCCACCGGGATGAACGGCTAATCGGGAGTGGTGAAACTCCTTTAATACTTCGTTCCTCATATTTTCCGTCACATAAGTCCTTCCTTTAAAGCGTAGTCCTCCATCGGTTCCTTTCGTCCAACCATCTAATCCTTCGCTAGAACTCATCTGTTTCTCATAACTCTCCACTTTCTCGTCCCCATCTTGTGCTTCCAGAACCCTACTCACAAGTTCCGGTCGTACCACTATTGTGTACAAAGTCCCCCCATTAACAGGTCCCAACTCCAAGTCGAACTCGTTCACTTTTCCCATCATCCTCCATTCCTCGATCGCCATATGCGCTAAGGTCGCATGAGACTTTCGACTCAAAGCATCCGCCACTACATTGGCCTTTCCCGGGTGATAGTGCAAGTCGTAGTCGTACTGTTCCAGATATTCCATCCATCGTCGTTGTCGCATATTTAGATCACGTTGGGTAAAGATATGCCCTAAGCTCTTGTGATCCGAAAACACTTCGAACTTTTCCCCGAACAGATAATGTCTCCATATCTTCAACGCATGAACTATTGCCGCTAGCTCTAGGTCATGAGTCGGATAGTTCTTTTCGTGAACCTTTAGTTGTCGCGAAGCATATGCGATAACCTTTCCGTCTTGCATCAAGACGCAACCCAAGCCTTCCTTCGAAGCATCGCAATACACTTGATAACCCTTCCCTTGCTCGGGAATAACTAGTATGGGAGAACTAGTCAACCGCTTCTTGAGCTCTAAGAAAGCTTTTTCGCAAGCCTCACTCCACACGAACTTCACCCCCTTCTTAGTAAGGTAAGTCATTGGAGTCGCTAACTTCGAGAAATCCTTGACGAACCGTCGATAGTATCCAGCTAAACCCAAGAAACTTCGAATCTCGAACACGTTTTTCGGTTGTGCCCATTTCGAAACTGCCTCAATTTTCGTTGTGTCCACCTTTACCCCTGCTTCCGAGATCACATGTCCAAGAAATTTCACCTCATTTAGCCAAAACTCACATTTGCTAAATTTCCCGTAAAGTTGGTGCTCCCTCAACGTGAGCAACGCTAAACGGAGATGTTCCTCGTGTTCCTCTCTTGAACTCGAGTAGATCAAGATATCGTCGACGAAGACTACCACAAACTTGTCGAGATACTCCTTAAAGATTCGATTCATTAACTCCATAAATGCCGCCGGCGCATTAGTTAACCCGAATGGCATGACCACAAACTCATAGTGACCATACCGGGTCCTAAAGGCCGTTTTCGAAATATCATCATCCTTCACCCTTAATTGGTGATAGCCTGATCGCAAGTCGATTTTTGAAAAGAACGTTGCTCCCTTCAGTTGGTCAAACAAATCGTCAATCCGAGGTAGTGGATATTTATTCTTAATAGTCACCCTATTTAGCTTTCGATAGTCGATGCACATCCTCATCGATCCATCCTTCTTTTGCACGAACAAGGCCGGTGCCGCCCACGGTGACGTACTCCGCCTAATAAACCCCTTTTCTAGCAGTTCTTCTAACTGCTTACTTAACTCCTTCAACTCTGCCGGTGCCAAACGGTACGGGGAAATGGCTATGGGTGCCGTTCCCGGTACCAAGTCGATAGAAAAATCTAACCCTCTTGTCGGTGGTAACCCCGGTAGATCCTTCGGAAACACATCTCTAAAATCGTCCACTACATGTGGCCATATTTCCACTTCCTCGTCGTTATCCACTATCGAGAGACTAGCCAAAAGACAAGACAGGTTGCCCGCAACCCGCTTGGAATAATAAGGAATAGAAGAAAGGGTAGCATCCCTTTCCCCATGAAAGAACACCTCATCTCCGGATGAAGTCGTAAGGAAAACCTTTCGTCGAACACAATCGATGAAAGAATTGAAATGAACCAACCAGTCCATTCCAAGTATCACGTCGAATCCCGACATCTCTATAACGACTAAGTCAAATATAAATACGTGGTCCGCGACCACCATCTCACAAGACCGACACACTCGGTCCAACACAACTCGACCCCCAACAGGAGTCTCTACAACTATCGGGTTCTCAAGAACCCCAATTTCTAACGACAAAGACTCAACTAGACTTCTAGATATAAAAGAACGTGAAGCCCCCGTATCGAAAAGAACATGTGCCCAAGATGAGCACACAAGAACCATACCTTGTACATTTGCCGGATCTCCTTGGTTTGGCAATTGTGGCAAGGCAAATAGACGTGCTTGAATTGGTGGGTTTCCTTGCGGTCCTCGATTTCCCCCATGATTCCCTCGGTTTCCCGGGCCCTGATAGCCTCCTCGGTAGTTCCCACGGTTTCCCCCTCCTTGGTGGTTACCTCGAAACCCTCCCCCTTGGTTCCCAGGTAATTGGTGTGGTGGTACGAATACTGGTCCTCTTGGTGGTGGTGGTGGCAACCTAGGTTGGTTAAACGGTCGGTTGGTGTCGATTCTTCCTTGTCCCCTGGGACAAACCCTTGCCGTATGTCCCATTCGGTTGCATGTCCTACATTGGACCCTAGGGCACTCGAATTGTCGATGACTCACGTCTCCACAGTGGAAACACGCTCCCCTTATCATGACGTTTGTCGGTGGTAGATTAAAACTCCTCTCTCCTCTTCCCGGTTGTTGAAATCGCGAATTATTCGCCATATCCCAAGTCCGCTTTTTATCTTCCCTCGGAGCATTTCCGGTTTTCGACTTCTCCGATATTCGCTTGTTATGGAGGAGAGCTCCTTCCACAGCTTGGGCTGATTTTACCAATTCGTTATAGTTGACATGTCGAGCCGATGCCAATTGTAACGAGATGGTCGGATTCAACCCCTTCATGAATCTCCTACATCTTTCTGCGCCCCCTATAACCGATTCTGGAGCATACCTCGAGAGTGAGGTAAACTTCAGTTGGTATGCTTGAACAGTCATACCCCCTTGATACAGCTCCTCGAAACGTCTTCTCATTTCGTCCTTATAAGAATCTGGAAGAAACTGTCGATTAAACAATTCGATGAACTCGTTCCATTCGAAGTTGCTTACGTCGTACGTATCCACAATTCCCAACCACCATTTCCGTGCTTCACCCTTTAGGTGAAACTGAGCCATATTCATTCGTTGCTCCCCGTTAACTATTCCCGCTGCCGATAAATATTTCTCCATTTCGTCCACCCATCCCTCAGCTATGGATGGTTCACCTAACCCATCGAAGGTCGGAGCCCCCAATCGAGTGAAGTTAAGCAATCCATTGTTGCTTGAACTCCCAGCTTGTGCATTCTGCACCATCATTTGTACCACCTTCTGAAGATCGGTCATCACTTGGTTAGCATTGACCGTTTCCGGTTCCGGTGCAAATGTCTCTTCTTCTTCCACATTCACTTCCTCATACACATTCTCAGCCTCGGGTTGCTCAAGTGGCGGGGCATTAGTGTTACCTCTCCCCCCACGATTTCTTGCTGTCCTTCTTCCTCTAGTTGCTCCACGCCCCCTTGGAGCTCTTCTTCCTCTTCCATCTGCCCTACCTCGGGTAGCCGCACCGCTTGATGGTGGTGCGCCCCCGCGTGTAGCTGGTCCCCTTCCACTAGTCCTTGTGGTAATAGCCATTACTATAACAGGTTAAACAGACACTTTAGTCCACGACTACATCATTAACAATACAAAAACAAAAAATTCCTCTACATTTGTAAATTCCTTACATGAAACATATCACCCAACTACATCATTTTAGTTCACAACCTATCAACATCCATTCGCATAAAATGTTCATTACCACACAAGTTAATAATATGAAAACGCACTACGTAAAATCATCAACTTCACAATTCTCGCACTCTAATAGTTCGCTACTACCAGACATGCAAACTTATACCTCATACACACTATATCAATCTACGCACGCAATACAAACAACACAAAAGTGCGAGGGATAACCCATCACGATACGCTATCCTAAAGCACCCGAGCGTCCTCGCATACTCTAGAATTCCACATCGCTAAGGTATTCCTTCACACATACCGGCGAAAGGTCTATTCACTAGTTTGGCGAGCTGGGATCAACAAGCGTCCTCATTGTCCCCAACTTGCCTCACATGTGAACTTTACTTTCATCCACTACTACTAAGTTCTATCTACATGTCTTAAGCTAAATGCAACCCCCCGTTTTTAGAAAAAGTTTGAATTTTTTTTTTTTTTTTTTTTTTTTTGAAAAAGTTTTGTGAAAATGATACGATGGATCTTGGTCCAATGGTTACCCATCTTCCCGTCGTCCCAAAGTATATAAGAACCTAGTTAGCTCTGATACCAACTTGTCAAGCCCCAAAATCCATAAACACGGATACCGAGGCATGACCTTTTTAAATAAAAGAAAACTGAAACCTGTTGGTACAAAATTAAAATTTTTAAAAGAAAAGACTTGCGAGCTAAAGGAACAATTAAACAATAAATAAATGCTTGCCAAACGCGGCTACACGACCAAAAGGTTTTAACGAAATTAAATAAGAAGAACTAAACAAATGTAATTTGCCCGTAGGCTACAACCTCAAAACTGTTCTAAATAAAAAGAAAGCGAAAGCCCCAAACCCATGATGTTGCAAAGCAACCGCTCTTATCCAAATATGCCAACCTATGTGGTACCTGAAATACAAAATTGTAACGGTGAGTCCCACGCACATAACTAGACGGGACGGCACCACAAACACCGTCACTCCATCCCATAAATGCAAGAGCCCACAAATTCTACAACTACGATAATCGACGTATAAAAAGAAATATAATTACATTCTACAACTACGATAAATTAAATAAATTAAATAACATCTACACACATCTATAGCATACATGGACCTCTCACGCCACCTACCCCAGTCCGTAAGGTAGGTCATTCCCTATCCCTTCGGCCGTCTTATGTCCCCGGAATTAGGGAGAGACATAGACCATTGCAACATAAAAGTAGATTTATAGTGCGCACTTGGACCTCTCACGCCACTCGTCCCAGTCCGTAAGACGAGTCATTCCCTATCCCTTCGGCCGTCTTATGCCCCCGGAATTAGGGAGAGACATAGACCATTGCTAACATAAAAGTAAATATAGTGCACACTGGGACCTCTAACGCCACTCGCCCCGGTCCGTAAGACGAGTCATTCCCTATCCCCTCGGCCGTCTTCTGTCCCCGGAATTAGGGAGAGACAGAGACCATTGCCACTACAGCTAAATCACAAGGCCTCGGCCAATAATATAAAATCATCCAATTAACACAATCTCATACGTTTAAATATTAAGGCCTCGGCCAATAATATTATACTATTCAAATAACACAAGCTCATACGTCACTCTAACGTAATTCAACATAACCCATAAGCTTAGGTGCTAGATTCACGACTAGCCAAACAAGTCTAACAACATAAACCTCTTTCAGGCATTTTAACAAACACCTTGTATGCATAAACTACAATTCATCTTTAATCAACAATAAATTACCCAATTTCACTAACAACTATGATAACACATAATCAACGCATAACAACACATAGGACTGAAGAAAATAAATTCACACCATACCATGAGTTCAATCAACAAACAATCGAAAACAAACTGTGTATTGGATACTAACTCTAGTTTGGATTTCAATATCAATACAATGAGATATCCTCTGTATCAAGCCAGTCCGAACCCATCTACAAACTAACAGCCCACTAGCTTTTAAAATAATAAAACCTTGAATTTCCTTAGCATGGCAAAAAAAACTAGCTGTTACGAATACTACTTACACGTTATAGTAGGACACAACAGTAACTAGCAATATTAGCTGGAAAATATTACAAAATCTTTTACATTTAAATATGAAACTGCTAAATTTGCTAAAATTATATATGCTGCCAAGAATTTTAATTCAAGTTAAACTAAAAGTCACAACGATGCAAAAATCACAACTCTTTAGCATTACTGTTAGCTAGCTAAACATAATACTATTTATGATAATACAACACAACTAGTATCTAGCAATATTAGCTACAACAAATAACCCCAATTAGCAATTTAAGAACATGATTAATATAAAGGATAAAAAACCCCAATTTCTAATAAACGCAAAATAAAATCCTAACATACACCCTCGTCTAGTCGCAATGGATAACCCCCGTTACCTTAGCGCGTAGAGGAGATGCTTCTGATAAGAACCCGTTAGCGTGGTTTCTTCTTCTTCTTCCTAGGCTTTGGAATCACCCTTTTTCTCTCTTTTCTCTCTTCTATTTTGCTGGATTTTTGGTTTTTAGAATGAAAAGTGGGCTGATTTTAGGTTTAGAAAAAACTGTTTTTAGCAAGTTTGTGGAAGCGAACTATTTGGTCCCCAAAGTTCTAAAAGCTAACTTTTAATCAAAATTATTAATATACTACTCAATAATAACAAATCTTTAGAAACAAAACTATTGGGTCCTTTTTATTTATAAAATTAGTAACAAGTTTTAAAAATAAAGCTTTTCGGAAGAGTTTCGGTTTTTGGCTAAAAATTAGTCGAGTGACCGGTTTTTAGTAAAATTTTGAATAAAACGTTTTTGGATAAATTAAATCATAATTAAAAACACTTATAAAAATACGGGATGTTACAGTACTTGATATGTCACATGTTATGGATATTTCACATGTTGAGGTAAGTCTCTCTTGCCCTCTTAATTTTATTATTTATTTACACAATAATTCATCCATTTTAGATTCCTGTTTTATCGTTGTCGGAATGAACTTTTTCTTCCCTGTCTTTAACGTTTCAAATTAGCTAATAATGCGCAGTTTTATAGTAATTAATTGGTTGTCATAAACGTATGCGGAAAACTGAAAACATACTCCTTTTCTGGATCAATAACAGCATTGAACAAAAATGTTAAACGTTCCTTTTCACTATCAACGTGGAAAAGGGATTTAGGAATTTAGGTCTAATTGCTTTCTTTCTTTCTTTTTTGTGTACGTTGGTGTCTAGAATACTTTTCGAAATCCTTACAGTGAATTACCCACATTCTCGAATCTTGCCAGCTGCTTGGAGATTGGTTATGTCTCGAAGCCTCTTTTGCATCATTACTAGATCGTCTGAATGCGCCAACTCACCTGGAAGCTATCATTTTAACGGAGGTAAGTTAATGAAAGTCTACTTTTTTTATGAGCATTTTTTCACCTGAATGATATTTATTCGCTTTATTAAATATCGGTTCGTTAATTGCCAGGGTTTTATCGCGTCGGAATGGGAGGACACTAATCTTGTAAGCTTCACAAGTATACGTTCTTGTTTGCCATTGTATCTTAAAGAAGTCAATTCATAGAATTCACAATGCATGCAAGAGTCTCGATTCAAGTTAGAAGGCAAGTATGTTAAGTATTTTTTAAGAAATTGCCAATTTATGGAGAAGTTGAAATTTCAATTCTATAAGAGTCGGATAGAATTGAAATTTCAACTTCTATCCGACTCTTAATCACTCCTTTTTTTTCATAACATTTGATACTCCTTTGTTCTTGCATTTTTGTTGCCTTAGGGGGTTAAATTTGATCATTCAGTATCAAGAATTGCATGATCGTTCAGTATCAGTGAGGGATTCATTGGGTATTGTAAGACTCAAGTCGACAATCGTAGGATTTTTCAATATCAATAAATATTGGATGAGTGGCTGGAAGACGTAGACTTTGTGAAGTCGAACTTCGTTAAACAATGCAACTGTGTTATTTACTTTTTTGTCAGTTACATACTCAGTTGCAGCCGACGCTGCAACCGACTCCCACTAAAACACGTAATTGCATTCGGAACATAGGCAAACGAAATTTCATTTCGTAAACAAGACGTCTTATTGTCATCATCGAAAGTGTAGTTTCTTCACCTCGGTCAAAGTATTATCAATAGTGGGTCTTCCTCCACTAGCTGATGTTTTCGGAAAACTCGTCTTCCTCCACTAGTTGGTTTTTTCGAAAAACTCTATTTATTCTGGTGTGGATGGCAGGCAGGCCTATATTTCTTGGTTTTATTAGGACTCCTTACAAGCGTTGTTTCTATCTACTATTATCTAAAAATAATAAAGTTATAAATGACCGGACGATACCAAGAAATAACCCCTTACATGGGAAATTATAGAAGATAAGATCAAACAATTCCTTAGAATTTAGTATGATTGTATGTGTAATAGCATCTACTATACCAGGAATATCAATGAACCCGATCATTACAATTGCTCAGGATACCCTTTTTTAGGTTCTAGGGTCTATTACATAGTTTAAGATCCCTCTCACTAGCTGGAACCAAAGAATTGGTAAATCTGTTCCGTCCAAAACGGGAATGGGATAGGGTTATGAACTTATAATCTAAAATCAGATGATTGAGTCGATTCCATGATCATAAGTTCATTCAATACCGGACCAGACCGAAATAGGGATATGTTGGAAAAAAAACCATGTTTCATGGTATTTTCCGAATTGGTCACGAGTCCTAAAGTTTAGTCAAATTCCATGCGAAGAATCTAAAGTTTAGACTCCGTACTCAAGTGGTTTGAGTAGCTTGTGTGACAAGTTTCGAAACGGTATATCGCATTACCTATTCGGTGAATGGGTGTGAATGAAAATTGGCTCCGAAATTGGACCATGGAGAGACAAAATCTGGAATTTGGGAGAGGAAGTGGGAAAACAAATGGATGGGGAAGCCACCCAAATGTTTATCCCACATCTAAGAGGAAAACTATTTTGAATAGCTTATATACATATTCACCACTAGAGAGTGGTAATAATGTGTAGCCTCATAGGTGTGTGTAGGCAAGTGCACCACACGCATGCGCTCGCTCGGTCTCGGTCTCGGGATACGAGCCCGGTTCTAAGAAAGTCTGAGAGTTTTGGATAATAACAAAACAGTCCCAAAAATTCCAGCAAGTTTGTAACTGATGCAATTAAATGAGAATAATTGCATCATTAATTCAGCAGTTTCGAATACTGAATTAAGTGACCATTATGGCTGAGATTTCAGCTTAGTCTATAAGTAAACAGCTCTCTCACACTCTTTAAACACACTTTTACATTCTGAAAATATTGTATATTTTTCCTCAGAGCATATTAGAAAGAGAGAGAACCACCCACCAACAGCTCGACCTTGACTCGTCGCCAGTTTCCGACGAGTCATCCGAGATGTTGTACCTTGGGATCGAAGCGCCAACGCAACCAGAAACATTAAGGTGGTTGGGAGAATATCGGTTAAGGGCAGACTGTCTAACAGTCGCCTCGTCTTTTATTTTTCTGTCTTTTCAATTCAGTATTTTAATAACGCAATTTAAATTCTGCAATTTACATTTCTGTCTTTTCTATTCAGTATTTTAATTTGCTTTACTTAGCTGTAATTTTCAATTCTGTTTTTTACCTTTCTGTAATTTCTTTAAAGTATTGTTTCTATTCTGTAATTTCAATTCTGTAATTTAATTCTATAATTAGAATAGTTTTCTTTTCAGTGCTGTAATTTCAATTTAAATCAGAACAGTCCGGCTGTTAAGTTTATACTTTCCAGTCCGGCTGTTTCTATTTATTGCAATTCAGTATATCAGATTATTAATTATTAATAATCTGAATAACGTTTGCTTTAATTTCTATTCAGTTCATACATGTTGTAATCTGTAATCTCAGTTTCAATTCTGAATTAATAAAGATTACACTGGTTTTTGATTATTTATTTTTAGTCCTTTATTATTGTTTAATTGTTATTTCGTACACGTAAACCAACATGATATACATTCTCATTATGAGAAGGGGTTTTTCGAGCGTATTTAAATAGATACTATATTTAGATATGAATCCTTACATTCCATTTAGGATTAGGAAGAGACGTAATCGGACTTGCTTTTTACATCTCTCTCCTTATTTGGGACCCTATTCACCTCTTTGGGCTTCTAGTGAATCGAGAAATAGGTTTGATTGTCCATCTTTTTTTATATATTTGATATTTGATATATAAGCTTATATTAAAGCATATAACATTTCTTAGATTCGACTGTTTTTTTCTGTTACTTGAGAACTCCACATTCCAAAACAAAAGTACTATACTACAGAAATTTCACTAAGAAAACAATCCCCAGTTATCCACTTCCATATTTGTTTTCTCACCATGATTAACAAGAACTTAGAAATAAGTACGTATTATAATTCGAAATCAGTCGATTAAATTCTAATGACTATGATAATATACTGATATCTATGTTTTTTCTTGTTTAGAAGTGGCAAGGATTCATCATGGCTACAAGCTTTGCAGAATTGCCTCTCCAAGCCTCTCGATATATTGGAGATACTGAAGTTGGACAGTATTAATTTGGAAGTTGATGAGTATGAAGTTTAAGCTCTTCAACAAGGATTAAAATACTTACTTTCCCCTTTTCTATGTGATGAAGTTCTGTGTACCAAGTGAGTATACAAGTTTGTTTTTAACCTTTTATTTTTGTTCTTGGTTAATTTTCATACTGCATTTCCATTGTAAATTTGAATCTACATTTAGTAAAACGTGATAGGGTTGCTTAGTTAAAAAGAAAAATATTTAGACTGTGATTTGACTAACAATCGATCAAATGGATTGACAAAATAAATGAATGAAATTAATAATCTTTTTTGATTCAGTGTGGAATCGGTAAAGAGAAATTTACTTTTGTAAATGTCCTGAAATTGGTAGATTTTATTGTGCCCATTATTTGAGTTAGCATCCTCTACAATATTTGATCCTAGAATCTAACTGATATTCGCCAATAATTCTCATAGAAAAACAGAGCTATGAGACTACCAGAACAAGAAATCTAATTTCCGATACTGATGGCCACACTTACTGGAAATTAAAAGGATATGCTGACGACTCCGACATTTTCCTTCGAGGTTATTTTTTTTTTTATTTTTTTTTTTTGCCTTCTTACCGTGACTTCTATGCTTGTTACTTTTAAACGTATCGGAATATGTTTCTTCCAATTACAGATGTTGATAGCTGGGATTGATCAATTTATAGTGAAATATGGTATGCCACTGATGTTGAAAATGCCAAAGAAGTTGAAGAACGCGTTCATTCTTTAGGGTATTCATAATTTTTTTTGACATGTTATCTTTCCATTGTGGTAGTACTAATTGCTGCTAATCGTATATGACAATCCGTACTGGTATCTAGTTCTGATGTTTCTAATAAGGTGACCCTCAATATATTTTCAATGTGACAAATCTTAATTACTAGTAACATCTAAGAATTCAGATATCTTTGAGTGACAAAACATGAAAGCCTGGTAGAAATAGACATTTGAATAACTATAGTCAAGTGTTATAGCTACTTCAACTGCACTTGTGAACAACTCCCTTTTCAACTACATTTGTGCTCTCTTACAACTCCCTTTTCAACTACATTGTTCTTGTGAACAAGTCTCAATAACTCTCCAATTGATAGGTCATTAAGAGGATCACAATCTTCTTTATATTTAATACGTTTCTTAGAGATTTGAATTTCAGTTTTCGAGTGAGATTTCTCTACATTGCTTTCAATCTTTTCTTCCTTAGTTGTCACAGTGAGGCCCGACCAAGAAAAGTATCGAAAAGTAACATCCGACTCAAACAGACGAGGAGGTAGATATATATTGGTATCCCTAACTGGTCTCTTGAAATATTCCCAGGCAGAATCAGGACTTCCGTTGAATCTAGGGACAATAGCAGGAATATCTAGATCGTACCCAAACTGCATAGCCACAAGATGTGGCAGATATTTCTGGGTAAGACCTCCCAATCCAACTAGCTTGTTAGGTCTAATTCACAGAGCAAAAGACTATATCCTCGTCCATACCAGTCTCAACATTGACTAAATCTCCATTTGTCCTATAAAACTCGTTGAATCTCCAATTATTTACGACCATACAGTATGGTTGTCATTAGAAATCTTCACCAGCCGAATTGAAGGCCTTCCTTAGATCGTCTGTTTTCAATGTTATTTGTTCTTACCACCTGGAAAATCTTGGCTCTCCGACTTTAATCGGATTAGGGTTCGCCTTAAAAGTTAAAAACCTGATCTCCTAAACCCAAATCTGCACCAATTGAAACGGTGCCCAAATGTTTGTTTTAGAACTAACCCTTTTTCTGTCTGATCCCTACGAAGGAGATACTAACATATTATTTATCGAACTCAAATTTGGTAAACCACAGCAACAACTGCTGGAGCAATAGCCAAACGAGTTCCATATAGAGACAAGTTTTTTCATTAAAATATAATAAAAGTAAATTAAAGACAGTTTTTAGACTCAAGTACAACTGTCAGACTGATACCAGGTGTATCTAACAAGACTCTTCCTCTTCTCGTCATATAGATTAGATACATACATATATACTGTAATTAACAACAGAGGAATGGTTCTAAAAAAAATGGAGGAAACAACGGAAATGATCACGGAGAATAAAGAAGAGATGACGATGATGGATTCCGGGTCAAACCCAACCCGACGACCCGCTCATTTCCTCAACCCAATTCTCTCCTCCTCCAACCTTCCATTTACCACCTTCAACTCTCACCACAAAAACCTTCCTAGCCATGCGGCATTCACCGGATGGAAAAGCTCGCTTCGAAAATGGAACTAATGGGTCGACAAAATTCAACTTTTCCACCAGTCCACCTAGCACGAATCCCGAATCTATCGTGCCATCTTGGCTTCTAAAAGCCAAATTAAACAAGATGTGAATATTGTTCTAGCGCTAGCGGAGAGGTGGTGCGACGCAAAGAACACTTTTATTTTATTTTTGTGGGGAGAGGCGAGTATTACGCTCGAAGATGTCTTTGTTCTAGGTGGGTATTTGGTTCTTGGTGAATCCGTTATATCTCTGATTGAAGACCGTCATGAAGTGGAGTTTATCCGGATAAACGAGAAATTAAACAAGGTAAGAGGAGAAATGAACAGGTCAAAATCTAAAAAAGTTGGTCAAGTGATGTGGATGGATCATTTTATGGGGAGTGGGGGTGAAGTTGAGCAAGAGGCTTTTCTCATTTTCTAGATATCGCGATATGTGTTCCCGACTTCCCGTTCTCGAGAGATGCGGTTGGGAGACATATTCAAAAGATTGCATTTGGGCTTGTCAAAGGGACGAGAGTGGTGCTTGCTCCTGTTGTGCTAACGTATCTTTACGAGGACTTGAGTTCCTTGAAGGAACAAATAGTTGTTTGTAGTGAAGAAAATGCGATCAATGATAGACTTAATCTGTGGTCACAAATGCAGTTACTTCAGATTTGAGCTTGGGAAAGATTTCCAAATATTAGCCCACGACATAATATTATCGGGGAGGGTGAGTTGAGAATAAGTTGTTGGAAGGATAAGTGTACATCATCAGAGAAAGGGTGAGATTGGCAATCAACAATGGTGCTAAGGAGTTCGTTTGGAGGCCTTACCCAACGTCGGGGAAGTACAATTTCTATCCGGAAAATGAAAAATGGATCTTCACTTTTTCAAGTATGCAAGATGAATTAGAAGGGCTAAATTGTATACAATCATATCATCCACATCGTGTCTCGATGAAATTTAGGATGGATCAGGATATCCCTGGGAAAGTGGCTTGCTTCGACAGTACTTCTGAAATCATTTGGAAAATTTTCAATAAGACAGTTGGAGATGAGAAATTGTATATACCGCCAAAAACAAGTGAATCTGCTATCACAAAATGGTACTTGAATTGGCGGAATGACTCAAAGTTTGTCCAGAAAATTGTTGTTGAAGGCAATGATGTGGAGAATATGATTGTATACAATCTAGACTTACTAATTCAGATACCCAAATAAATTTAGCAAATGACATATAATCATCTTGCATACCTGAAAAGGTGGAGATCCATTTTACATTTCTGGATAGATACTTCCTGGCATAGTGTAAGGCCTCCAAACGAACTCTTTAGCACCATTGACATCTAATCCTGTACCAATATATTTCCAACGACTCATTCTAACGACTCATTCTCAGCTCACCCTCCCCGATAATATTATGTCATGGACTAATATTAGGAAATCTTTCCCAAACTCAAATCTGAACTAACTGTATTTGTGAACACAGATTAAGTCTATCATTGATCGCCTTTTCTTCGCTACAAACAACTATTTGTTCCTTCAAGGAACTCAAGTCTCTCTAAACATAAACAAGCACAACAGGAGCAAGCGCCACTCTCATCCATCTGACAAGCCCAAACGCAATCTTGTGAAGATGTCTCCCAACCACACTCAAGAACGGGAACACATATCGCAATAGCCAGAGAACCAGAAAAGCTTACTGCTTAACTTAACCCCCACTCCCCATAAAAAGATCCATCAACATAACTTGACAAACTTTTTTAGATTTCGACTTGTTTATTTCTTCTCTCACATTGTTTAATTTCTCATCTATCCGGATAAACTCCACTTTATGACGGTCTTAATCGGAGATATAACGGGATTCACCAAGAACCGAACACCCACCTTGAACAAAAACATCTTCCAGCGTAACACTCGCCTCTCCCCAAGGAAATATAAAAGTGTTCCTCGCGTTGCACCACCTCTTGGCTAGCTCTAGAACAATATTCACATCTTGTCTAATTTGATTTTTAGAGGTCATGATGGCATGATAGATACGGCTTCGTGACATGTGGACAAGTGGAGAGGTTGCATTTTGTCAACTCGTTCGTTCCATTTCCGAAGCAGGCTTTTCAATCCAGTAAATGCCACGCGGCTAGGAAGGTTTTGGTGGTGAGAGTTCAAGGTGGTAAAAGGAAGGTTGGAGGAGGAGAGAATTGGGTTGAGGAAATGGGCGGGTCGTCGGGTCGGATTTGACCAGGAATCCATCATCGTCATTTCTTCTTTATGCTTCATGATCATTCTGTTGTTTCCTCCATTTTATTGTTTTAGAACTATTCCTCTATTTTTATTTACACTGTCTAATGTATATGATGAGAAAAGGAAGAGTCTTGCTAGATACGCCCGGTGTCAGTCTGACACTTGTACTTGACTCTAGAGACAGTCTTTAATTCACTTTCACAATATTTTAATGAAACAACTGTCTCTATCTGGATATGTTCTTTACTGACATTTTTGAATAGCTGTAGTAATATTGAGTTTATTATGTACAACAGTACAAGATTTATATTTTTCAATACATTGGATTGCAGATTATAAACATCGTCCGTACGGGTCACAGTTACTTAAAAAATCATACAGAAAGGAAATTTAAGAAGTTTCTTTCAACTAATGATTTATTTTCACTCTAAATATTTGAATACGTTAACTTCCTGCTAACTACAAAGTATGTTTGTTGCTGAACTTGTCAAAACTTTTTTGGTCGAAACAGGCAAGTCCACAACAATATGGCCTTATCCAATGTAATTTAATATTTAAATTTTAAAGATGTATCCATTTTATAAAAAAAAATATTCGTATGAGTTGCTTTCGTGCCACATTTGAGGTTAATGATAGCGTTACACCACTATTCATTTTTTTCCCTTAGGCTGCGACATAAAGTTTTTATCGAGTCAAGATCTTCCGTCCCTTATAAACATGTCGATTATATTATAACATCTTGAAATAACATTTTTCTTAGTTTGAAGTGTAGTTATGCTTATCAGTTAAACTATAGGTATAATCGGAGTTGTTACTGAATATGGAATCAATAACAAACTGTAATTAAATGACACCACAGTTTAATTACAGAGTTCGACCTAATCCTAGTCTACGTTTCCGGGACACTCATCTGTTTTATATTGATACTGTAATGAATAATGAATAGACATTGGTCTTACATTACTAAACTTCACTCACGTATATGCCTATCTACTCACTTCTAGGTTATCAACTATCAATCTCTCTAGTATCTCATCCTATGAAGTGTTTCTCTCAAAGTGTATAATTCATGAATCTCTCTTTTACAAAGATTCATGAATTATACACTTTGAGAGAAAATGGTTCAACTTACAAAGATCATAAAAAGTAAACTAAACGTATTTTTTCCCATCAATATATCACAATAAATTATAACAGAGAAGACATAAATGAAACTCACGGCAAAGGCAAAAGACTAGGTTTAAAATCAAACGACTTTGGAGAAATCCATAACTTATACGTGCAAAGATTCAAACGTTTAGGTGGTCTTGTAATATATTGAGCTACAAGCTCTACCCTCAAATCTTGTGCCGACTCATCCGAAAATCTAAGGTGGACCAAGTAGGAAAAAAAATACGTTTAGTGTACTCTACTACCAGTAGTTAACAATTTAGGTACTCGAGTACCATTTTTAACAATTTAGTTACTAATCTATAGATTTTATCATAATTGAGGACCCGATGTTAAACAAAATGACGAAATTGCACTAACGTTCTCTCACTTATTAGATAATGAGTGTAATTTTGTGAACGTACTTCATAAATAGATTCCGAAATTTGAGATATAATAACATAAATTTCTTCATTTTATTCTTTTAGGTCCTTAATTGGGAAAAAATTTGTATTTTAATACAAAAATTGTTAAAAGTGATACTCTATTACCTAAATTGTTAAACACTGTTAATACACTAGACTAAACGTATTTTTTCCCACCCAAGTACTTTCAATTTTCTACTTGTGTGAGAACGTTGAACTTCACCCACTCTGTGCCAGTCACTTTGTTCCAACTTTGAAGTTTGAAAACAGGATCGGGCGGTGCAACATCATCATCACTCAATTCTAAGAAACCAACCATAATTTCCTTTCCAACTGCCAAAAGTACGGACCAGTCATCATCATCACTAACAAATTTATGCTTCAAATTAGGGGTTATGTTTTGGCAAATGACTAAACGCCTTGACGGAATGTCTCATTGCTAAAACTGAATTGGATAATTTTTAAGACAGCCTCGTTTCGAATGAAGTAAATGGATCCCTGGCAATAACTCCACAAGTATTCGTCCAAGTGTCTGATGAACTTGGGGGAGCTGAGCCTAATTAGCCACACGGTGGTGACTCTTTTTCCGAGTGTGAGCACCTTGTACTTCTTCACAAATCGAGTAATGTACCGCATAGCGAAAGCTCGAAAGACCTTGAATTTCTCTGTAGAATAATCATTACCCAATCTATTTTTTTTGTAAAATATCGACAATTGAAAGAAACTGAAACCCGGATAGTAAGGTCCTAAAACTCTGGAATCTAGGACCTAACAACAATGACGGGGTCATATTCAGGTTATATATAAATGTCGGGTCAAACTTCTTCGTGGAAGCCATGCTTAACATTCCCTTGCACGAGCTCATGACCTTTAGGTCCTACAACAATGTCGTAAGGGGAGATTCCAAAGTTTTTTGTCGGTGGACGTTGATTAGGTGAAGTTTGGTGACATTTTCAAGTGTAGGATGAAGATGTATGTGTGTTTTTTTTGTTTTGTATCCGAGACACTTGCTGGATGAAAAGTGGATCTTTTTGGGCTCTTTGGTGCCCGTTTACGTTTTAAGAAGATTTTTGTTCATGTCACTACTTTTACAAGATTTTTAAATCTATGTCATCTTACAAGTGACAAAAAAATATTATTTTCGTAACTTTTTGATATCTTTTTTTTTTACTTAATAATTCAAGCAAACACTAAAAAAAAGTTTAAAAAAAAAATTTTTAAACAGCTTTTAAGTTTTGTACAATTTATTTATTTTTTACTTAATTCAAACAAACACTAAAAAAAACTAAAAAAGTAAAAAAAAAAAAAAAAAAACTTTTAAACTGTTTTCTTACACTTATATATTTCTCGTGTAGATTATAATCTTTTTTTGTAAGCTCTTTTTTACATTTTAATATATTTTCCGTATAGATTATAAGTTATATTTTAAGCTTCAAAACAGCTTTTAAGCTCTTTTTTATTGGGCCGGGTGACTGGAACTTGTATTCAAAAAATCTTATAAAATGTGACATCTATATAATATTCTCGACATACCAGCTCTTGCATACGACTACACATCTGAAAGTTGTTTCGATTGGGAGTAAAGCAAGTACCATGTAAACTATATCCATGTACAAGACTGGAGCTTCATAATTCTCAAGTCTAGTTTTTCTTCTGTCATTCTGCTTTCATCTTCGAAAAATATTTGATTGTTGCCTAAATAAACAACGATCTAAAACAAAATTGTAGTCTTTAGTGGATGTCCCGACAAATTACCAAAAGACACTAAATCCTAATAGTAGGGTGGTAGACGTCGAGTATATCAACATTTTCTAGTTTACAATTATCAAGCACTAAATCCTCAAGTACGGGGAAAATAAAATGGACAAAACATTTCCAGACAAAACACCAAAATACACACGTTGAAGGTGTAAAATCTTTAAACACGGAAGACATGCAGAATCCAGAATTTCAAGAAAAATATTTCCATGAAGTTTCAAAACAAATAACATTTCGCTAAAGAAAATCTCCCGAGTTATAGTTTCAAATAGTCTAAAAAAACAAAAACATCAATTTCCTTAACACCACGGAATTAATCCACGAACCAAACCTATGATCTACAGTAGAGCCACAATGTAGTATAACTCTGGGGTTCGCCGTCTTCCCTGTTTAAAAATTTTACACCTTTGACGTGTGTCTTTTGGTGTTTTGTCTAGAAATGTTTTGTCATTTTTAATGTTCCCCGTATTTGAAGATTTAGTACTTGATAATTGTAAACTAGAAAATGCTAATATACTCAACTTCTCGCATCCTACTATTAGGAAGGACATCCGCTAACGCCTAGAATTTTGTTGTTGGTTGCTGCTTATTTTGGAAACAATCACATTTTTTTCAAAGATGAAAGTAGAACGACAGAAGAAAAAGTAGACTTGTGAAGAAGCTCCAGTTTTGTACTTGGATATAGTTTACATGGTAATGACTTTGCTCCCAATCGAAACGACTTTTAGATGTGCAACTATATGCAAGAGCTCGTACGCAGTAACAAAAGATCCACTTTCATCAAGCAAGTGTCTCGGTTATAGAATAAAAAAACACAAACTTGAAAATGTCACCAAACTTTACTTAATCAACATGCAACAACAAAAACTTTGGAATCTGCCCCTTACGACAATGTTTCAGGACCTAAAGGTCATGAGCTCGTGCAAGGGAATGTTAAGCATTGCCTCCACTATGAAGCTTGACCCGGCAGTTATATATAACCCGATGACTAGGGAGACACTTGTTTTGCCACCAAAAATTTCTCATATGATCCCTTCATTGTTGTTCGGTCCTAGATTCCATACTTTAATGAGCTTACTATTCAGGTTTCGGTTTCTTTCAATTGTCGATATTTTACCGACAAATTGGGATTGGATATTTTACCAACAAGGTCTTTCGAGTTTTCTCTATGCAGTACACTACTCGGTTTGTGAAGAAGTACAAGGTGCTCACACTCGGAGAAAGAGACACCGCCATGTGATATAGGCTCTGCTCCCTCAAGTGCATCACACACTTGGATGATTACGAGTTGAGTTATTGTCAGGGGTCCATTTACTTCATTTTTTATCCAGGCTTTGTCTTAAAAATTGTCCAATTCAGTTTGAGTAGCGAGACATCCCATTAAGTTGTTTGCCAAAACATAAGCCCTAATTTAAAGAATACATTTGCCAGCCTCTTCGATGGCGATGATAAGAGATCCGTACTTTTTGCAGTTGGAAAGGAAACTATAATTGGGTTCTTAGAATTGAGCGCTGATGATGTTGCACTACCCCATCCCGTTTTCAAGCTTCAAAGTTGGAACAAAGTGACTAGCACAGAGTGGGTGAACTTCAACGTTCTCACCCAAGTAGATAATGGAAACTACATGGTCCACCTTGGATTTTCGGATGAGTCGGTACCAGATCTTAGGTTTGAGCTTGTAGCTCAATATTGTACAAGACCAGCTGTGCGTTTAAATTTTTGCACGCATGAGCTATGGATCCCTCCAAAGTCATTTGCTTTTAAACCTAGTCTTTTGCTTTTGGCGTGAATTTCATCTCTGCCTTCCCTATAATAATTTAATATGATATATTTATGATCTTTGTAGGTTGAATTTCATTTTTCAGATAAATACATTTTCAAAATAATAATAGTGGTGGTCAATTCTCTTAGTTTTTTATGCTGTTAGTTTCTGGAATTCGGAGCTAGGGAGATTTCTGGAAAAGGTAAGTTGAGTTTCTGGTTAAGGCTCGTATTTCTTTGGGCTACAATTTCATTCATTCCAGTGTAATAAAGAAGCCTGTTCGTTTTGTGTCTCATGCTCAACACGTCCATTTATGTACGAAGACAGTTGAGGCAAGTGTCTTTCTTGCCCTAGTAATTTTCTTATTCATTTACATGATAATTCATCCGTTTCGTATTCTTGTTTTATTGTTGTCGGAGTCAACATTTATTTACTTTTCTGCCTTTTAACGTTTCAAATTAGCTACTGATGAGCAGTTTTATAGTAATTAATTGATTGTCCAGCTATCATCATCAGGTGTCCTAGGATCTGATTCCGGAGTATCCGACCACGGGGGCTTCGGCATTACGAACAAAGTGGTCGGGGGTGAAGGCTTGCTCTTGGAGTATAAGACGTAGTAATCAAACTTTCCTGGGGGCTCCCCAAGTAGATCAACCTCTGGGTCACCTGCCTCATACCTCTCTTGCAATTCTTAACTGAGCTCCATTTTTAAGTGCCGCCGCCGAGCTGCTGCAGGAGAAGTTGATTAACCTCATCCCGATTCCGGAGAATCCCCCGCCGTATTTGGAAAACTGGAAAATTAATCATTGAATAAAAACATTGAACAAAAATGTGAAACGTTCCTTTTCACTGTCAACATGGAAAAGAGGATTTAAGAATTTAGGTCTAATTGCTTTCTTTCTTTCTTTTTTGTGTACTTTGGTGTGTAGAATACTTTTCGAAATCATTATAGTGAATTACCCACATTCTCCAATCTTACCTGCTTAAAGATTGGTTATGTCTCGAGGGCCGTTTTTTCATCATTACCAAATCTTCTGAATAGGTCAACTCACCTGGAAGCTATCATTTTTACGAAGGTAAGTTAATGGAAGCCTATTTTTTTATGAGCAGTTTGTCGCCTGAATGATATTTATTCGCTTTATTTAATATCAGTTTGTTCATTTCTAGGGTTTTATCGCCTCGGAATGGGAAAACACTGATGTGATAAGCTTTGCAAGTGTACCTTCATGTGTGTCGTGTATCTTAAGGAAGTTGAATTCGGAGAATTCGCAATGCAAGACTACGGATTCAAGTTAGAAGGAAAGTATGTCGAGCATTTTTTAAGAAATTGCCAATTTCTGGAGAAGTTGAAAATTTGATTCTATAAGAGTCGGGTAGAAGAGAATGAGTTTACCAATTACCAAGAAGTTGCTATTTAGCTGGATGATCCCAACTGAAACAAATTGTAAGTCAAAGTGCTTGGTTGTTATCCATTCACATAAAAATGATGTTTCTGGAACAATAGGTTAGCTAGCATTAAATTCTACTTTTAAATATCTTTGTTTTTTTTTAATTTAATGGTGGGAAAAAACCCACATTTTTATTTTATAAATTTATGGAAAAATTAAAATGCGGGGGAAAATCCACAAAGTGATTGTGCCAAAAGTGCTCCAATCAGAAAAAAAAAATGTATGAAAATTACATCAGATAAAACTTTCCAAACCAAAATAAAGGAACTTGAAATTACAAGGACTTGAAACATAATTAAGTTAAAACTTTATCCAGTAAATCCACGCGTCACCTCTCCCCCTTCTCATTCCAGAAAACAGATCGACGGCCTTTCTCTCTCTTCCAACCTTCTCAACAATGGCGATTACAGATAAATTCCATGAAGATTTGGAGTACGATCTCTGCCCAACTTCAGAATACTTATCAACCTCCTATGATATTCTTCTAGATCCTTCAATATGAGCTCAAGCCCACTGTTTGCTAGAAAGTCCGCAGCTTCATTCCCTTCTCTAAAACTATGACAGATCTTGATGTTTTTCTTGTACATAATATCTTTAATTTGTTTTATTGACATTTTTCTTTATTTTAAAGAATGTTTACCAATTTTTGAGAGTCACTTTAAATAATGAATACATCTTCCTCTATACAAGAGATTTCTTGCAAAATAGCTAGAGTTTCAGTTTCCAAAATAGAATCCACATGAAAGTGTGGTATTATTGCTCGACCATTGACCCAGTTGTTGAAGAAGGGGAATTTTGTGTGGACACCTGAGGCCGAAGTGGCATTTTAGGCACTTAAACGGGCGGTATCGACTACGCCTGTTTTAATTTTACCTGATTTTTCTGGCCAGTTTATTATAGACACAGATGCTTCAGGTACTGGGATTGGCGCGGTATTGTCTCAAAAGGGGCAGCCTATAGCATTTTTTAGCAAGGCAATTGGACCTGGTAAGCTCACTTGGTCGACATTTGCGAAAGAAATGTTGGCAATCTTGGAGGCGGTAAAGTTGTGGCGACCTTATTTGGTGGGTAGGCAATTTTTGATTCGTACTGATCAGCAGAGCCTACGTCATCTACTGGAGCAACGTATTACGACACCGGAACAACAAAAGTGGATCGCGAAGCTGGTTGGATTTGACTATGGGATTGTATACAAGCCGGGGCGAGATAATTTAGTGGCAGATGCATTGTCAAGGAAGGACCAGAGTGGTGAAGCGGACGAAACCGGAAACCTTAAGGCCAAGGTTCGTCTCGAAGAAGAGGGGAATGATAAGCACGGGACCTAGCCGAGCTTATCTATTAGACAAGGGCCTGTTTTATTATTTATTTAATTGTTTTGGACCATGTTGAGTTATTTTCTTTTGGACTACTATTGTTGTTTCTTTAAAGTTAGTACTATTAGTTTTCATAGGGTTTTTCCCAGAGAAGTTATTATGGAGCAGTAAAAGGTTTTGGCCTCTCTTTTCTCATCAAGTTTCTCTATTTTCTCTCCTTTGTTTCTCTATATCTCGTCTATTTTTCTGTGTGATTTACTCTGTTTCTCATCTCTTTGTGGGAGATTTATCAAAACGCCAATTATAAACCGGCCGAAACTAAAACCCCATCATTGAGCTATAATCGAATCTATTGGTACACGGAACTGAATTGGCATTTAATTTTACAGATATATGGTGTTAATCCACATTCCGATTTTGATTTGCATCGATGAAAAATAGTGCATAGAGTAAAAATTAGGTCGTACAATCAAGCAAAAAGTTATACCATTTTAAAGGCGGACGTGAGGCTTATTTAATGTAGATAGTTTAGAAAGATCACATCCAATTTAATAAGGTTGTTTTTACTTCATGGGGGTAATTTACTGTGAAAAGATATTTTTACTACCATGTAATATTGAACTTTACTATTTTGGTACTCAGTCTTTAATTCTACCTGATATCTACGTCTCTATCAACCAATATTCATTCAATTAGTAGACTAATGTTAAACAAAATGTTTTAATTGCACTCACGTGTCTCACCTATCACATAGTTTGATCAACAAAATATATCTCAAATGTGAGATACGTGAATGCAAATTTATCGATCTATTGCTAACCCCCATAGTTGAACGGAAATTTATAATTTAATACCTAACAAATATTACAGCACCGGCTGTAAATGAAGCAAAGAGAGCCGAGCATGCCTATGTTCATGTTCATGTTCATTAACTGAAACATTTGTTCATGTTTGGTTCATGTTAATGTAAATAACGAACGAACGTTTGACGAAAATGAACCGAACGTTTAACGAGCCGAACACGAACTATTCGTGAACGTGTCATTTCATTCAAAACATTCAATATGTTAAAAAAAAATTGTGTTTTTTCTTAGAATTTATTATAATTTTTTCATTTATTATCATAATGATTACTAGGACAAAGTTGTCTACAACATATATATAACAATATACTTGATAGTATAACACAAATTTGTCTTAGGTTTAAGTTTATATATTCTATTAATGTATAAATTATTTTTTGTAGTGATACTAGTTTTTGTTACATCATTAATAGACTTAAATTTTTGATTTTATCAAACTTTAAATATAATTACACGAACACGAGTTTAGACGAACTCTATATTTTTGTTTGTATATAATCAAATTGGTTTATACTCATCTCATTTACAGATCAAGCGTAAACAACCTTTTTCACCTTATTTGTCTTTTTACCCTTTTTTTCTCCACACGGTATAACAAAGTGATACTTGAAAAGGAAACCATGATCCAAAGAGAAAATAAAACACACAAAATGAAAATAAGAAGATGAAAGCTCAGTACTTCCCCTCCGGAGACGGCTCCACCAACAGCTCAAAGTAGTACCATTGTTTTGAGCTTAGATTTTACACACACACATATATATGAATGAATGTTCTTATCCAAAAATCTTGTTTCCCTTTCTTCTTTTCAATTAATAATTATATCCCTTTCTTCTTTAAATTGATAATTATATATACTTTCTTTAAATAACCCTTTAGTTAGTTTTCTATTCTTTCTTCTAAATAAAATTGACCAAGATACAGCGTGCCATTCATGTATAGTATCATATTGCTTTTTTTTCACCTTGTTATTATTCTCAACGCACATTGATACAAGAATGTGCAAGCTTGCATGGCTGTAGTTATTTTCTAATTTTATTTTATTTTGCTGATACTGTCCATTTTGAAGCTATATATGCTTTTTGTTTATCTGCCTAAAGTCTTTTCAAGACATGAAGAAACGGAAAAATTGCTAAAATGATAACCAACCTATTAATTTTTAGCGATCTGCTAACCAATCTAACACTTTTTTTCTAATTCGGTACCCAACCTATACGTTTCGCTCTAATTTGGTACTCAACCTAACATTTTTTCTAATTTGGTACCCAACCTATGCGTTAAAAACTGATGATCGAACACAAATTGAGTTTCTTAATTGGACTGTATACATATACACTACAAAATAATGTTTGATTTAGTGAGAGTCAAAAGCTGTCACAAGCCTGTCGCTAATTTAAAAAGCTGTCACAAATCTGTCGCAAATTGACAAAACCGTCACAAAACCGTCACAAAAACCGTCGCTAATAAGCTCGTAACAAAAAATACCGTCACTAATTCCGTCGGTATTTTGGTATTTTTTTGTAGTGTATATGTTGGGTAGCAAATTAGAAAAAATGTTAGGTTGGGTACCAAATTAGAGCGAAACGTATAGGTTAGGTACTGAATTAGAAAAAGTGTTAGGTTGGTTATCAGATCGTTAAAAGTTAATAGCTTGGTTAATATTTTAACATTTATGTCTAAAGAACCAAAGCTTATAGATTGCATACTGTTTCACACAACATGTAGCTGAATGAAAAGTTTGCTACAGGCACCAGATAATTCACAAACATAATCTTAATGTGAAAGAAACTTTTTTAAGTGAACCAATACATCAACTTAGAACTTTTGAATTGTTATGGCCACATAAAATCCGATACATATTTTGTAGCATGTGTTTCTACACTTTTAGGTATTGTGATCTGGTTTTTCCCTTGATAACTAGTACCACACTTTGGTACAACTCCATAAGTCCACAAACTCAATTAGGCTAACAACTGCTTTTGACAAAAGATTAAAATATCAAACGGGGCAGACAAGCCAGAGCAATATGTACTCGTGCCCTTAAATCAGCCAGGCAAAAGCCTAATAGGCTACTAACAATTACAACATTAAACCTTAGTGTGTATACATCAAAAAAATAAAGGCGTGACTAAAAATCTTGACAAATTCTGATTTACTCTTCGGTTTTACCAGCAACGTACAATGAGAAGGAGAGAATCAAGGAAAATCTGAAATAAAGTTGATAATTGAAAACTACTCAGTTGGAAGATTGTGCGCTCTACAATTCTTTTGTTTTCTACATAAGCACAGAGCCTAGACCTTTATCAGGAGATTTGCTATAAACTACAGTATAAAGTTTTTAAACTCCTGTAGAACCAGGATTGGTACTTTAGTGGATCTCTTCGAAAATTGGAAATAGACCACATGATTTGCAGCAAATGAGCTTGGCACGATTTCTAATCAACCCTTAGTCATTCTGGTTTGCAAGTTTTGAAAGGTTATCGAAGAAACTCGGATAAATTGATAAAAGCATAGAACTTTTTATCAATAGGCACTATCTTCAAAATAACTCTCTACATGAAACAAGAAACTCTAGGATATAAAATTTTATCCCAGATTAGAGAATGAACCCAACTAATATTACTTTTACTCCTCACCAAATTCTATGCTGTTTGGATAGAGAAATCACTTGTAGCAGTCTCCTTCCAAAACATAATATCATTGTCACGGGTATTTTCTCTCAACTTTGCACCAAAGTAATGATGTATGTTAGTAGGGTAGATAATGTTTGAAATTCATATCCGCTCTTGTAATTGCTGTTATGCAGTTAGGTTTCAAGTACAGTTGAAACCACAGTTGGAACCTAAGTATAATGATGGACAGAACTTGTAAAGTTAAATGTACTTGAACTAATTCACACGCACATTTAATAACGGATTTCACCCAACTAGCCTACGTCTCCGGGGCACTCACCCAGATTAATGATATTATAAAATCTTACAATATAGGATTCAATTGTTAATGAAAAACTCTCAGACTCTCTCTAGATTTTTCTGCCTATCTCTATATTGCTCATACCTTATAACTATCACTCAAAATATCAATGACATCCGACCATTGTTTTTCATTTTAAAAGCTCATTATGTATTCTCTCAAAGCTGAGTTCTATATAATTTATAACACACTTTTTACAAGAAAAGTTATTTACTATTTAAAGAGTAAAACCATATTCTTTCTTCAAGATTATGTTGATTCATTTGGCATCTTCTAATTGATCTCAATCTTCCCATCTTTGCACGAGATACTGCTGCATTTGATTGATCTATCTTCATGTTAATAACTTGCTTGACAATAAGAGTTATTATTTTCTTAAAAAATAACATATAAAATAATATCTTTTAGAGATAAAATCTTAATATATTTTGAAACCATAACTCTATATAACATTCAATCTAATTGGATCATAACAGATTTTGTAAACACATAGATTAAATTTTGTGATAAATACTTTGCATAAAAATGGAGATTTAGTTTACACAATAAAATGAACAATATCTCCTAAACTCACAATAAAATGAACAATATCTCCTAAACTAATCTCCATATATTTTTTAAGAAAGTTCCATTCTTCATCACCTTAATAATCTCAATATATATAAAGTAAATCTTTTTAAACAAATGAGAATATATTCTGCATATTTTAATTCAAATAAAAGACTTTAAAGATTAATTAATGCAGTTAGATAGAATTGGACAGAATCCTACGTATTATCAGGTTGAAATTGTGGTTGCAACTGAGGTTGCAACCTCACCTGTAAACATAAAACTATCTTAATTATTAACATTCAACTTGGATTATTTTGTTCAAACCAATTGACAACAAAGAGTTACTAGGGCAAAAATATAATCCTAACAATATTAATAATATCTCTTTTCCATTCACCATTGTCTCTAATATCGTTTAGTAAAATATTGTCTTGCACATTCAAGCATTTGATTGGACCATTCACACTCCAGTTATCCATTTACATTAATATTTCTTTTTCCCACAAGCCACATAATATTATTTTCAGCCAACTCTCTATTTTCAAGAATATTGTTCCAAGTGTATTATAAATAGCCTTCTTTGCTTGATTAGGATGAGTTTTCTTGCAATATTTGCTTTTCATAAATAAAGACCACAAAGATTTTTGTTTTCTGAACTTCCACCAGAGCTTAATAGATAGAACATTTGAAATGTCATGCATTGCGGTTCTTGGTTTAGTCCACATTGCGGTTCCTTAGTTGAGTTTTTGTTAATTGTATTGTACTGCCAAATATAAACTAACAATAATGAAGGAAAAATTGCGATTATGTTGAATAAGTTTTAAATGATCTAACACCGATAGATTTTGTACTTTTCCAGGGTGGTGCTTATGCCTGAAACTGTTAATATTGCGGGATATAAAGATTACTTTAAAGATCTTAGTAGAGTAGAGACTTAATGAGGATGGTAAGGATAACTTTAACTCCCTAGAAGTTCCGTTATGAAAACCTATATTGATTTATGTGCTTGTTTAGCTGCAACTCTTAAAGATTTTTTTTATAGCTTATAAGTTGATGTATATATATGCCTATTTGGTTGATCATATGAAATTCGAAGTATCTAATTTTCTGGCTTGGAAAATAAATTTTAGCTGGAGGAACCCAAATTCATTCTTATACGATGAGAAGTTAGGTATCATGGTTTAAAGTTATGAGCCAAGGAATCCATATGTATTAATTTGAGCTAAGAAAAATCCTTTTTTGTTTTATTTTGTTTTGTTTTGCTTTTAGGTATGTTTTGTTGCTGGAGCATTAGATGAGGTGCGCAAAGCTTTTGTTGCCTTTAGGAAGATGAGTTGCACGAAGCTGTTGTTGCTAATAATGGTGATAGTCTTTCAAACTCTGAGCGTGAAGTTATTATTTCAAAATTAAAAGTTGAAATAACTAAAGCTCATGCTAAGGTGACAGAAGCCCAAAACAAAGCAACTCATGGCATGTTCAAGTTTTGATTTATTTAATTTATACTTTGTTTGCAGTAATAATAATTCGTTATCTTATTTGAAGAAATGGAAATACAGCTTGCCTTGATCAATTTTCAGACTTCCTTTCCATTGTATATTTGAATCTATATTTAGTAAAGCGTGATGAGGTTGCTCTATGAAAAAGAAAAAGAAAAAGATTTAAATTGTCATTTGACAAACAATCGATCAACTGGACTGAAGAAGTGAAGGAAATTAATAACCTTTTTTTGTTTATTGTGAGTCCAGATTACCCTTATTTCATGTCCCCTTCCGTGCTCCCTTTCTTATTTTCGTCCAAATTTTTTAAAAAAAAAAATTCAACTTTTTTCGCAATTTTATAGACTTTTATAATATATCAAATATAGGTTATAGCTAGCTACCATATAGTCTTTTATAAACAATAAAAAATGATGCTTCTGGAACAATGGGTTAGCTAGAATTTAATTTTAATTTTAATTATCTTTGTTTTCTTTTCGTTTATTGTGCTTGATTTAGTCCACATTGATTTTTTTTCTTTTTTTTTAAGATGCACATTTAGGTTCCTTAGTTGAGTTTTTGTTAGTTGTATTGTACTGCCAAACCTAAACTAACAACACTCAAGGAAAAACTGTGATTATGTTAAATAAGTTTTAAATGATCTAACACCGATATATTTTGTACTTTTTGAGGGTGGTGCTTATGCATGCAACTGCTGATATTGCGAGATTTAAAGACTACTTTAAAGATCTTAGTAGAGGGGAAAGAGTACAGACTTAACCAGGATGGTGAGGATTTTCTTTATGAAAACCTATATTGACATATCTTCTTGTTTAACTGCAACTCTTAATGCCCTTTTATAGACTTTTATAAATTTCAACTCTGAAAGCCGGGTAGAAATAGACTGTTGAAAAACTATAGTCAGGTGTTATAGCTATTTCAACTGTAGTTTTGCGGAATGTGTTTTAGTTTTCAACAAATTGCGCCATCATGGCCTATCATGCGTCATATTTTTGTTCATCTTACACTCCTCTATACACTTGTTGTTAATGAAGGGGGAACAAAATTACAGTTTTGTCATGTAACATATTCGTTATCACTGCTCTCACAAGTAGTATATGGAGTAGCTTAAAAGGAGTGAAAATAACACTACTTCTCATGTAGATGCGAAATAGTCGAAAATGAGTGTAAGTATAACATGTCTCCCACTCTTGCTGTTTTTTGTTTTGTTTTATTATAGTTTACTTATTTCTCGATTGCTTGATAGGGTAAGAGACGTAAAAAGAGGAAATACTTAAAGTCAATTATATGTTTTTTTATTACTTTCTCTAGTTATCCATAATAGTAATCCATCTTAGGTGATAAGAAAACGAAAAAGGGCCATATCTATTATTGCACATTTTATGATAGTAAATGTGTATTCTCATCATGCATGAGCGTTACACTAACCAATCTACAAGCCAGTCATGCCAATCCCTTGTTAACAGTTGTTAAGGCCCACGACTCGCAAACCAATTTATAACTCAGTATATAAACAACGAGAACGACCCTAGGCTTGAGCACAATCAGGTTATTTCCAAATGAATCGCAATCAATGTATCAGTGACGATCGAAAGAATGAAAGTGGTGAAAATAGTGATGAAGATGAATGTAAAAGGTTGCCATTGACTGCATATGTATAACGAATAAGTGATTTATCAGATAAAATAGGTAATCTTATTGTGTACTCCTATAATCATTTTTTGCATTATGTAATGAAACTATATTTGCAGTTTGTTGCTAGATTAAGTTTTAACTTAATAGGTAGGCACAATAAGAAACAAAGAATAACATAAAATGGTCTGTAGTCAATAGTTTTGACAATAAAATCAATTCATTTTTTAGTCAATTTTAGTCAATTCATTTTTTTAAGGTGTAATATATTCGGTTACAAACAAAAGGGATTATTGACACTGTGATTTCTCTGTTTGAAGTAATATTCTTTTAGTGGCATATCAAGTTTCTGATGAAAACATAGGGTGTTTTAGGTAAGTTCGACACTTTGAAACCCTGGCATCTAGCTAGTCGTTGTAAAGAACCAGCGGAATCCAACTTGTACATACTTTTCATATATGTAATTTCTTCTTTGTTAAAAAAAAAAGGTGTAATATATTGTCATTAAATACACGACTTAAAAAACTCACATATAATATTCTCTTATATATTTTAAAATAGTACTATGGGAAAAATTACATTTAATACACTCAGCCACTAGATGTAAATAAAAAAATATAGGAAACTATCAACATTAACAATTTAAGTACTCAAACTTCGTTATGTTTTCAGAAAGAGGTCTTTCAGCCAATTTGATCTCAAAATCGTATCACATGTCATAACGCGGTCAAATTAAATGTTATTTTAGTTTAACCACTCATTTTGTTTCCTCCAAAAACTTAAAAGATATAAACATACAACTAAATTACACCATTTAATCCAAATGTGAAAAGTAAGGCAAAACAGTATAATAACTTTTCATTTGATCGCGTGATAACACGTGACACGATTTTGAAAACGATTTGATCGGAAAGGCCTTCTTATGAAAAAAGAATGAAGTTTACTACTAAATTATCAAAAAAAAATTGACTTTTCTCTATATATTCTCAACAATGGCCGCCAAAGTCGGCTCCACGGTTGGAGACAGCTCTGAACATAAATATATTGTGATTAAAAAATGTAGCGTTTTTCTTCCTTTTCGTTGATAGTTGTACAATATTCTTTTCAAGTAAAGACCCTTTATTGAAATTTGTATTCTTTTTCCTGGGGTAGTCCTATTTCCAAACTGTTCCCTTCATTAGCGAAATGTCTCAACCAAAGGTTGTATGTACATTTCTTGGTTGGGGTTTGGTTAATGAGCTTTCTTGCGGCCTTTATCCTTTCATCAACCTCATTCATACAAGGAGAGATGCGTGTGCATAGGGAGTCTCCGGTGACCAAGAAGCCTCCAAGGACACACGTCCTCCAAGGTGACGGAAGCTTCCCCCACTGGAAAATAAATGTTTTTGAATCACCATGCCATTTCTGGGTGATATCCAATATGATGTCCTTATCTTGACAGATTGTAAAAGCCATCGATTTTATAGCCTCCAAGATTCATGCTTTTTTCCAGGTGCCTTCTTGGATTGGCTGTAAGCGCTCAGCCCAATCGCACCATTCACGGTGAGGTTTTTGCCACCCATTAAACTTGGCCTTCACTGAATCTTTATTTGAACTGTTTGGGTTATTCAATGCCTGGGTTGGGAGTTTTAGAACCGGCGTTTGGTCAGTAGGGAAAGAAGGCTTCAGAAAATGGCTATCTCATATACGTTCGCCTGACTGCCAAATTGTAAGGCCATGACATTAGGTCTCACTTCCACAACCACTTCTTGAGTGTTGTTGTTTTGATTGCTGGTGGTGGCCATTTTTTTTGGGTTTGGAAATAAAGTTCAAGAAAGTGTTTGTCTTTGGCAAGGTAAGATTGATGAATACAAAATGTATGATAACTCATTTATATACAAGGAGTCTGTAGCCCTCGCTGCTACATTTGGTAAATCAGTAAATTTCAAGGTTGTAAAATCCGTTTCATCCTTTTTATTTGGGTTACTATACTTTTCATCTTGCATTTTTTGAAAGTTTTGCATAGACCTCATTCTATTTTATTTTACACATGAAACTATGAAAGTCTGATATATGTTATGGTACTGTAGATTGTATGTACAATGATGATAAGATATATTGGGTTGCGAAGGAAGCCGCTCATGTACCTGTTAAGGATTTTGTATAAGTTGTTCCTTGTTATGTTCGGAAATCGTGTTAAGTGCAATTTTTCACGCTGGTTTGTGGCAGCTCATGCGCTTAATGGCAACTACCAGCTTTGTTTTATTAACTAATGAGTTGAGTTAATTTTCTCGTTACACGGGATCTTGTACCGACAAAACGACAAGTCTCTTATATGAAACGCAACAAATCCTCTTACAGTAATTCTCTTTAACTCGAGAATGTAATCATCAAGTTCTCTGATTAAGTAAAAATTCATTAGTGGTCTAAAATACAAACTGCCATCTATGCGTCTTTGTTCTTGTACTCTATTATTCTTATACTGAAAGTATATAAAAAGGGGTAAATTGCTATGATAGTTTATTATAGGTTTAAACTTACGTTTCTGAAACTTGGGAGGCTAATCTAGTCTCAAATTATAGAGCAAAGGCTGAAAAAATTTAATGACATACAATTAGTTTAGTCGCATGGACAAGGAAACAAATATACGAATTTTAATACTTCGTATGAGTTAATTAACATTTCTAAGTGGGAGATTTCCAGTAACTCCATACATAAAGCAACGATGAATTTGCAATTATTATTTGATACTTTGATTCTAGTTGGCAAAAAAAATATCAATTGATTCATTCTAAAAAAAAGATTTCTCAAATGGCAGAAATATCAATGCTATATTTTCTATGAATTAATTAACATTTCTAAGCGGGGGATTTTCAGTAATTCTATACATAAAGCAACGATATTGCAATTATTATTTGATATTTTGATTCTAGTTGGCAAAAAATATTTTTTGATTCATCTTAAAACTAAGATTTCTCAAATGGCAGAAATATCAATGACCCCCTCTTTTTGGAGTGTTTGGATGAAAAAAAATGGCAGAAATATCAATGCTTACAAATAGATAAACTTGGTCGGTTGAATCTTATGAATTCAATGCTCATGGATTATTCCAATACTAGACTTAATTATGCAATTTTCAAATGCATTTTATCAAAAATAATTAATGGATCACCGAAATGTCATTTGAGTTACATAACATTCTACACGCTACAGCCAATTGAATGTTCTATTGGTTCTACTCTAGATTTTTGCCACATGACCATCAATACTATTTTACAAATAATTACAGTTTTCAGTCGTTGGTTTCAAATTAAGGATCTATTGAGAGAAAAAAAAGGAATTTGGAATAGAGCTATGTAAATGCTGCCATTTAGTTGGCAAATTAAGGGATCATGTCGAATCTCAAGCAAAAATTATCAACAATTCTACACAAAGGAATTACATTTTTTTACTTTAGCCCAACCTCATAATGAGTAGAGGAATACATTCCTTCTTAGTTGAATATTTTCTCGTGGGTGTTATTAATCATAACAGCCGTTTGGAAGAGCCAAGAATTAAAAATGACAATGAATGGCAAAAGAGACCAAGACCCAAATCCAATTATAACTTGACCAGAAAATAGATTTCTGATAACGGAGTTATAATCGAAGTCATAGGTGCACCGAATCGAAACCGCATTTACTTTTACAAATTAAGGGTGTTGATCCGCATTCCAATTTTGATTTTCATTGATGCAATTAAAATAGGACACAGTAAAAAGTGAAAAGTCTGAGGCTTACAACCAAGAAAAAAATTATATCATTTTAAAGGTCGTCATCACGTCTATTAATAGAAGCTAGATAGGTTACGCCAGTGCCCAAAAAGACATAAGGTGGGTAATGTATGGAAATTGGTCACGTAACGCCTCATTGCACCCAATTCCTCTTAATCAACGTCTAATCCGCTTAATTCTGCATAATCTGGTAGGTTTCTATACTCTGCTTAATTTAGTATAAGCTCGACTTTTAGAACATTCGTTTACGCGGATAAAATGCAAAATGTGAAAGTTAATATTATAAGGTTATTTTCAAATCACTCATACTTCATAGGGGTTATAGGTTTATTTGTCTTTTACCTTTTTCTTTGGACAAAATATAAGGGTTGAATTTTTTTACCACATTGTACCTACCAATCGCTCGTACCGTACCATTCATATCGCATTACTGTTACTACTTCATTGTGAAACGGTATTACCATATGGTTCATAATAACGGTACGGTAGTGGTATCAAATTTTAGTATACCACGGTACATACTGTTTAGTACCGTTTTTCGTCCAAATCTAATACTATGTACATTCATTCACAAACTAAATAAGAGCAGTAAGTTATCAATTTTCTTACTAAATACTACTTTACTAGTAGTTTATTATATGCCTTCAAAGATCAATATGTATGTACATACATGTTATTAAAATGATTTAAAGGCAGAATCTTGATATTATAATAGTAGATTTGTGAAATTTTGTTGTAGTTATGTAGTTTACATTGAGTAGATTCAAGACTGTTTAATCACTAGATTTCTTAATTCTTACTAAGTCCTCACCGTACTTGTTACGCGTTGGCTAGAATTATACCATAATGATTGAGTGAGAGGTTCGCTATTAAAATTCTCACTTTGGAAATATAATTGCTCTAATGATAGTTCATGGTTAAAAAACAAATTCAACTAATCTTAACATCAAATTGATTAGATGATAGTTATATACACTATAAGGTGACATGACTACCTCCTAGTTTGAATTTTTGTGAGGTCGATGTAATAATGTACAATACCATACAATTACCATACCAGTTACCACACTTGTGTGATATAATATTTTGATATATTGTAAGTGTGCTACGATAGTGGTATAAAAAATTTATTATCATATCTGTATGGTAGGCAAAGTTTGAGGGGCGAAATTTGAGGGCCAAAACATAGTTGTCAACTTGTCAAACAGGAACAAGAAGCGGTATGGAAAACGGAAATATGAAACGCAGTTTAAAAATTTATGTGAAACGCAAAGCGCCGTTATAGAGGAAAATAACAAAATAAAATATATATGACCTTTTTACATAACTTATATTAATTTTTGGATTCGACAATTATAATACGAATGAATATTCAATATTGTTAAAATTGAAGTAACAATACCAATAATTTATTTAAATGTTACATATTCTATATTAGAAATTTGTTTCATCATGTTGTGATGAATTGTTTTCTAATTTATTACAAAAATATTATTGTAAAAGCTTACTTGAAGTTTCAGTAAAGATTAGTTTTCGTATTATTAGAATTACGAAAAAAAATTATTGAAGCACTTTACAATATTTCACTTATGTTTCGGAAACGTTTTCCGAATAGTATGATTTAAAAACGAAACAGATTTTCATATAAACGCATTTTCTAACTGAATAGAGTTTCGCGAGCCAAAGTATTAGTAAAAACTAAAAACTTAGAGAGCCAAAGTATTAATAAAAATAAGTTTGCTAGTATTTAAACTTGTAAAAAACAAAATATAGAAAAAAAGAGCAACCAGTCAGTGGTGAGTGAGTGAGTGAGTGGTGGGAAAATGGCTTTAAGTCTGGCATTGCCACCGCCGCAACACAGCCTCAAAACATGCCGGAAATTCTGTTGCTCCGCCGCCCTCAACTGCCGACCTGCCGTTATTCTTCCAGTTAATTTTTTTTTTCTTTTCTCTAAGCTTTGTTTTTGGGGAAAAAAAACATAACCAAGACTCGGTATTTAATTTATTACCCAGCTGAGCTGGCTTTTAAAAAAAAATTACATTGGTTTCCTCATCTTAGCGTTTATTCAAAGGTATTATTTATTTTTTTCATTTTTAGTTGACAGTTTATGAAGTCTGTCTCTTTTTAGGTAAGGGACACTATTATGGGCAAAATGTTTACACTGGTTGCTTGTTTATCACCTTAAAATTTTAGGTTTTTTGGGGTTTATCAGCTTAAAGCATGCAGTAAAGTTCTTTGTTATTAAGAATACTCGCCTTTTATAAGTTTATTTTACTAGAAAAGGAAGTTAGTTAAACTAAGAAATAGATTAGGTCTAAGAACTACTTTTGATGTAGTGCCACTTTAATAAATTTGAATTGGGGTAGAATTGTTATTGTTTGCCGATTATAAGTTCTTCTTTCGTCTTGCTTCTAGCTTAGTATAATGTAATATCCATTTCATTCTCAATTTGAAGCAAAGATTTCTTTTGAGACCCTTATGTTAGGTAGAACCGAGGATATATAATAAGACAAGGTATAATCGTGCCAAGGACCACCTAGAACCTAATCACTAACACCATGTTGGTCATCCTTTGTTGTCATGATAAGGTTAATAATATACTACTTGTATTCCTAAATGACTTTCCTAGGAATGAAAATTTGATCAAGATTTATGTCACCTCTCAACTACGTAATCCATGCGTTTGCATTCTCGTATAAGTTTTTAATTACCTTACATACTTTATATTTGTAGGGCTTAGGGAATAATACAAGTGATTACGAGATGTTTCAGCAGACCTTAAAAGGTTACGGTGTCCCAACAGTGGTTGCTGAGGTGTCCAAAATTGATTGGCTGAGGAATGCTGCCGGTTTACTGGACCCAAACTACTGGCGTGACACCCTTCAGCCTCGCCCTATCCTAGACTGGTAATGCATTTGATCTTGGTATGGGTTTGTTTGGTTGCAGATTTTAAGATTGATTTTTGCTTTAAACTTATCAAGTTATACTAAATTTTGGTCTTTAGCTTAACAGCGTGCTTTTTTGTATAATTAAGTGAAACAACCTCAAGCAGGCCAAGCTAGATAGGTTCGTTATTTGTAAAAAAAAAAGTTCATATTTAGTTATTTTGAAGCTTTAATCATGCATTGAGAAGTTATTTTCGGATAGGGTTGTCAAATCAAACAAAATTTTCCAAAATTATGTAAGTGTTGTTGGCAGATTTTTATGGATAGGGTATGCAAGGGTATTTACACTGCAAACCGTAGATCTGACGTACCTAAGTCGCCATTAATAAGTCGGTTGTGGCGGTCATTCCACTCGGTTATAAACTCGTTGAAAAGTTCAGGCCAATCGTGCTTTTTGGTCAGATTTATTCCCATATCTTCTATACTTCCCGTGACTCTGATTGGTTTTCCAAATATTCATAGGGACAATCTGAATAAAACCAAACTGGCTCATGAACCTGTCCGCCGGATGGAACTCAATCTTGTCATTACAAATGAGCGGAACGCAAGAATGCCACATATCACGATCCCGCATGCAATATTCCGGAAAGTCATCGATATTCCCATAAGGCTGCCAGACTATCTGTAATCCGCAAAATTATTGTAAAAATATGTAAACACAAGTTAAAAAGCTATGTACAAAACAACTTAAAAGCTGTGTAAAAAACAGCTTAATAGCTGTTTAAAAAAACAGCTTTTAAGCTGTTTAAAAACAGCTTAATATCTGTGTAAAAAACAGCAACTTAAAAGTCTTGTAATAACAGCTTACAAGCTGTTTAAAAAACAACTTAAAAGATGTGTAAAAAACTGCTTCAAAAATTAAATAATATCCAAGTATGTAATATCCAAATAAGACCAAGATGCAATTATATACAACATATAATATGTAACAATTACAGGTAGAAAATAAGAAATTGAAAATTTACTTGTTCAGGCGACATCTGGTCAAACTAGTCCCGTAAATGGACCACATTATGGCCGTAGACATATGGTTTAGGATTAGCAAGCCTCCACATTTTCCATCTGCAATATACAAGTAAAGTAGATAAACAACAAATATAAACAAAATAACTAAATGATAAATACACAAAAAAATAATGGAAATCGAATACAAAAATTAAATAATATCATACATGTAGCCGAGTGGATACCTAGGCAATCCCTGAGGTGGGTGTATATCAGCAGGCAAATCATTCACACAGTCTAACAAGCAGCCCACATATAAAGAAACATCACTACACCGCTTACTTCATTAGATTTACCCCGAAACAATTTGCATAAATTAGCCTCCAACCAAACCAGGAGAGTTGATGCCCAACTATATTCTGCACACGTATCGAAATCCTCAAGAAAGAGCAGAGGCAATAGTGGAATCTGATCACTGTTTTTATCTGAAAAAACATCTGCAGCAAACAATAGTAACATGGCAGCCATAGACTAATATAACAACTGCTCCTCATTAGGCTCGGGGGTAAATCCCTAAAAGTACGTAATATCCAATCAAGTATAACCGTTAAACAGTTTGTATCAACTTGATTTTCAGAAGGTTGAGCACCCAACAAACCCTCTACCAAATCCAACCTGGTTGCCTTATTATCACTCCTCTCCGACCGGGTAACAGCACGACCATCCACCCTCAATCCAAACATGATTTCTAAATCTTGTAGAGATATCCCCAACTCTCCACCGTAAAAATGAAATGTGTGGGTCTCATCACGCCACCTATCCACTAATGATTTAAACAAGCCTCGATCTAAATCGTTTTGTTTAACAGTATATTCTCAATTATGACAAATTTCGTATTTTGATATCTCAATTGTTAAAATTGATACTCCGGTATCTAAATCGTTAAACACTAGATATACAATACACTAAACGTATTTTTTTCCATTTATTATCTTAGACCGACCATAATGGTTTTTTGGTTTTTTTTCAGTCTTGTTAATTTTTATATGTTAAATATTAACACAACTCCACTAAAATGTATATTAAATGTCACATATGCATGTTTTTTTATGTGTGTATAGATCCTCCCCCTATATGTATATATATATTTTTATGTTAATTCATGGTTAGTATTGTGGAATAAATAGTTAATTATATAAGCGTGTTAATTGTTTTTGGCACGTCATCATCAACAAAAGGTCTATTGTTAAATTCAAGTTACTGAATGATATAACATAACCAGTGTTAAATAAATTTGTTGTTAACTAACAATTTCTACTTAAAAAGAAATATTACATAGATATTGCGGATTTTCTTAGTTTGTAAAGTTGGTAAAGTCTTAGTTTTTTTTTTTAATTATATTTAGACAGTGAACTGCCTAATTTCATCTACTTAAAAGGGAATGATACTGGACAGAATGACGAAAGTGCCGGTTGGTCACGGTTGACCACGTATCATACAGTGAGTACGATTCTGTCGACGTTCGTTACAAGATCATAAATGTGAGACATACGGATTGAAATTTCGTCGATTTATGGTTGTGCAACCCTTAATTGTACGAAAATTAGTTTGTTGCTAAGTTCATAAAACGTAAATGTTGGTTACTAAAATTGTAAAAGCCAATAATACTCTTATAGGTAGGTATAACAATTTTGTAATTTGAGTGTCATGTTTGTTTACATGATAATATAATAGGCTATAATTTATAACTAGCTACTATTAGTGCGATAAATAATACCTTCTTCATATATGTGTTATTAGTTATACCCTTTATTAAAATAAATTGTATTATAATTAGTATTATATTTTATACAACACCGAATACAATTTGTGTAAACAATTTGTGTAAATAAACAATTCATATATATATAACGTGTGTCTCACGAGACTATTAATCCTGTAGCACCTTTTATACCGCAAGCAAACATGGCAAATATGAAATATGTATACATTTGGTCCAAGGAAGATAATTAAGATACAAATTATTAGTCATCATAACTCTTCTAAGGTGAGATGGTATCATTAACTTCATTCTTAACGTGTGTTTCTAAAATATGTTAGAAAAGGTGGGAGATGTTTTTTAAATCCACAGTCATCTTAACTTCATTTTCCTTGCATTTTTTTGAAGAAAAAATCTTCGATGACGTGATTATATGCGTGCTTCGACACGCTCAAATATTTTGAGGCAAAAGAAAATAAGAATTATTATTTCCATGAGAAACTCCATCCCATTACAAAAAAAAAAGTATCAGAGATTTGACCTTTTCGAACTATGCGTGTAACTCACTAGAGCCCAGAAAACAAAGTGAAGATGTGTAGAGGCGAAATACAATAAATTTGAATTCCGGAGAATCTAAGACCGGAAGACTTAACTGATCTAACACACCCTTTCCAAGTGTGATTTCTATGTTATGGTCATGCTTACTCCTTCCTTTTGATTATTTCGTGACGCTTTGGTTACCGGCAAATGTTTCTAATGGCGTCAATGGTTGATCAAATTTGATAGATTCACTTTCGAAACACAAGAAATTTCGGGCTTGGCGGTCTTAAATTAGTTTAGGTGGGGGTGAAGTTTTTTTACTAGCATATATTTACACGTATATTTTTGTTATATATATATATATATATATTTATATTTATATATATAAATTAAATTAATTATTTTTGTGACCTTCAACATCGTGACGCCTAGAAAGTATTTGAAGTCGTGAGGCGAGAGGCGATTGCCCCTCCTACCAAAGAGGCCACCCTTGATTTGCTTGTATAAAATGATGCATTATGCTCAATTTAAGGGTTTGCAGTATACTGTAGCTCTGCCAATGATTCAAAATGGGTGTAAGATTTTAGTATCTTAATGTTTACTTTTTTACCTAGTAATTTTAGTTTTAGTGAAGACCCCGACCGCTTACTAAGGTAAACATTTGAAAAACGAAGTAATTTAATCAAGTCGTTTAAGTGTTTTGTATTGTTTTATACTACGGAAAATCATCTCCACATTAATATGTACATATAAATAATATGTACAACGTTATTCATAACCATTATGAAATTAATCAATAAATAATAAATAAATAAATAAAAGTAACATTAAATTATGTATTTTAGACTAGAAACATTGTATCAATACGTATTGAGTATTTAATGGAAAGAAAGGTATTCTCATTATACGTGGATATTATGCTGACAAATCTACAGCTCACCACAACCAATCCCTTTTTGACACTTGTTGGGGCTCGAATATAATAAGCCGATTAACTAGAATTGTATAACCCTCGACATAACTCTAATTCTGATGCGCCTACAAGAATGGAAAATGATGAGTCCGGATCCTCGTCCCCTACTTTCTTTACCTTTCGTTCCTTGCTTATTTTTGCCCAAATTATATATTTTTACAACTTGTTACACATTTTTATAGACTTTTATAATATATTATATACAAATTTCATAATATTGCATAAAGTTTTTCAATTTTTTTAACAAATATATTGGGTTAAAAAAGAAAGCGGATACGAAAGGGGACATAGACTAGGAGTTAGATGATCCGGACTCGAAGATGATGTAGGCATTGATGCAAATGTATGGCGATCATTATCTCTAAAAAAACGGTAATCTTTCCCATTTACTTATATATAAAAAATTGCATTATGTTATGAATTTTTATTTGTACCTTTTCTTTATAAACCAGTTAAATTCTTCATTCACTAGTATTTCTAAAGATATAAAGACGAACAAAGAGTTATTTTAGATGGTTTGTACTTTCTAGTTTCAACAATAAATTTGTTTTGAGAAATATACATGAATCTTTGGGTTGTCATTATTCCTCAAGCTCTAATATATTGTTATTAAGGGTGTAAATGGTTAGGATTTCAACACGTTAGGTGAAATCGTTTTCCAAAACCATTAGTGAACAATTTGGAAAACTTTGATCCAAACCTAATTGTCATATTTCTCCATCCAAACCCAACCAAATCAACGGATGCATAAAATTTGGTTTGGTATAAAATTGTATATTTTGGCCACATACACCATGTTTGATTCGGGTCAAACCATGCCTATTTTGTCCGTTCGTACTCCTAAACTACTAAAAATAACATTAATTCCAATTAAGATTAAAAAGGAACGATCGCACTTTCTCACATTTTAAGTTTTAACAAAATCAAAAGAAAACCATGCACAAGGGGGTACGAGAACAAAAAAGCCGAACCAAGCGATCATAAACCAAACAAACCGGATTGTCTTTTGGGTTGGTTTGGTTTATAAATCCATAAATCGATCTAATCGGTTCGGTTAGTGGTTTTAGTGATTCGAAACCGAACCAAGTCAAAGCAAACCGATATTGTCAGTTTATAATGTACAAACTTTATAAGTTGTATCAAAAATGCAATTGAGTTTTATTTTGTGATAAAATAGTTATAAACTCATATCTTAGTGAAACTTTTACACAGTATTTTTCTTCAAAATTAGTTTGGTTTGGTTCGGTTTTAATTATTATTTTGGTCAAAACAGAACCAAAGCCAAACAGTTGACGATTAATTGGTTAGAAGGGTCATGATAATACTTGGACATAACATGAAAACAAATAGACTAAAATCTTATTAAGTTTGTTTTAGGATATTTTAGAAAAGCCAGGATAATGTCTGGACCAAATAGACGACTTACAAAAATCTTATAGTATGCTTTAAAAAGGCACACAAGTATTTCCATAAAAAAAACAATTTTTTTGTAGAATGTTCTAGAAGATTCTGGAAAGTTCTAGGGGAGTCTTTCTGGTTACTATTAGGGATCTTGCTTGGGTCCTAAATAAGGTTTTTAACCCTAACTTCTACTATATAAGAAGGATTCTGCGGTCTTATATCTCTAATTCATTCATTGATAATAATATTATATTGTCCCCTCTCTCTCTCTTTACTTCTCCTTCCCTAAGCTATAGTTAATAAGTATTACAAATACGTTATCAGCACTGTTATTGAAGATTAGAGTACAACTAGTATTCTGGTTCTATAATATAAATCTTGAGATTTATCCGGGTTTATTGGTTTATTGTTATATCGACATTTATCAACGTATCAAGAGTAAGGTACCCGTATGCAAATTTTTTTATACTGTACACGTCACATGTTATACGCATATTAATTGTTTAAGCTAAATCACATGTTACACCCGTATGCATCCTATTTTGTTTGGTTATAGAATTTGCATGTGTAAGAATAAATCCACCTTCCATGTATAACCACTTTTGCTTGCTTGAAGGCCGCATGTTAATGTTAATAGCAAACATAATATGTATTACATATGCTATTGGTTTCGTGTTTGTAACATGAATCTCTAAATATACCATGCATATCAATTTGTTATCTCGCACCCTATCGTGTGCAAGTGAGCAGGAGCATCTTATTTTATACTTGTATGTTTTTTTTGTTCTTAATCCAATGTTTTTTCTAACTAGGTTTTTCTTGGCAAAGTTTTTAACGAGACACGTTCCCTGTTATACGTTCCTGAAATCAGAGAGAGTATTTTGTCTTATACTTTTTACCACTGTTTACTTTTTTGTCCTTCGACTAGAGGTTTTTTCCATTGGGTTTATTCTGTCAAGATTTTGATGAGACAGCTGCTTTGTAGTTGAACCTCTACTACTACCACGGTTACACTCTTTTTCCTTCGATCATAGATTTTTCCATTGGATTTGCTCTATCAAGGTTTTAATGAGTAACACTATTTTATGTTTAGTTACTTAAATGAAATTTTGGCCTATATCATTCAACTACACAGTTTCTCCTATGTACCGATTTTGTCCCACACTAGATTTTCTGACCCTAAGGTTTTATGTATTTAGCACTGCGAATGAACTCGAATCAAATCGACTGCATGAAAACGAATAACTCAAGACGTATGAGAAGGAGTCTTGTAGAAGGTTCTAGAATATTATAAAAGGTTATAGTGGAGTCTTGCTCCTTACTATTAGATATCTTGCTTGGGCACTAAGTAGATTTTGTAACCATACTTTCTACCCTACTATTAGGGTTAGGTGATCGTATATCTCTCATTCATTCACCAATAATATTATATATTGTTCCCTCTCACTCTCTACTTCTCTCTCCCTAACCTATAGCTAATAAGTATTAAAACACAAATCTAGATAAATATTTTTCACAAAATTAGAAACAAATTAGCAATACTTACTTGTTTGTTTTACATATTCTGATTAATAAATATAGTTTTTTTCTTTCCTTTTCGTTGATATTTATACTATATTCTTACTAAAGAAACCCCTTCATTAGAATTTGTATTCTTTCTTCTGAGTTAGTTCTATTTTTGCTGCTACAACTTTATATCAAGGACAATATATATAGGTTTTTAGAGATATTTGAGATTATTTCTTAGTTCTTAGTTATAATTACCATAGGAGTATGTAACAAGAGTATTGTTAAGGAAGCAGATTGGATCATAGAAACTCTCAATTAATTTAGGAATGGGCATAAAACTCGTCAACCCAAGGGATCCCGTTTGTTTAAGTACACATGGACGAAACTTAAAAATTGAAAGGGTTACAGACTTTAAATTTTGGTAATGGGGGTTGAAACGCTAATATTTGAAGACTTTAATCAATATATATTGTAAAATTGTATATATTTTTTTTTTATCCAAATGAGGGCGGAGAAGGTTGCAGCTCCAACTATCTCCATTGTTGGCCCGAGATGGCGAAACCTTAAATTGGGGGTGAATAAGTTTTTAAGCGTTTTTCACGGAATTCAATTCTAAGCGCAACTAAAAAGCCAACTAGCTCGATATCTACTTTCAATAATAGATATATGATGATAAACAATAAATAAGTTGAAGCAAACAGCACAATCACAAATAAATAAGTTGCGGAAAGTGAAGAGTAAAGGAACATAGATTGACACCTGAATTTTGACAAACCCGCCTACGTCCTCTCCTTGAAAATTACTTTACCGAGTATTTCATTATAATTTTCTTTCCAACATTACAAATCCTACTGAGTTAATCAATCGATTTGCCAACCCTCTACCCGAGAATACAATCTTAATAAGTACAAGAGGATACAAAACCCCAGCTTAAAAGCTCCCTCTAAAACCTTGAGTAAACCCGAATGTTTAATCTAGAGCTTTAAGTCATAAATTGACTTTTAAGCCTATATCCAATCACTCTCTCAAGTTTGAGCTTATAATTTGTTATTTACCAATATTGTCAAATACTAGAAAACCCCTCACTATTTGATTACTTCTAACTAAGTTAATTTGTGAGATTTGGTGGAGTTTGAGACTGAGTTATGTTTCAATGGAAGTTATGATTCATTCTTGGTGATTTGGGAGAGATATGAAGGTGTATATGTAGCCCAAAATGACCATTGGACACCATACGACTGTTTGGATTGGTTATAGGTTATATCCAATAGATAAAGCCACTGTTCAAAAAATTGAAAAGCTATTTTTATGAATCTGTGTACTGGCGCACTAGTGCTTCAACTTGGAGCACCAGTGCGGAAGTGTTTGCTGGTGGATTCGAGTTCCTGAAATCTGAAGCACCGGTGCTTTAACCATGAAGCACCAATGTTTGGGCCTCTGGAACATTCTGTCAGTTTTCAACGTGTGAAGCACCAGTGCTTCCCTTGATAGCACCAGTGCTTGGCTTATATTTTATGAAAATTCGTAACTTACTTGTTTGAACTTCGAATCGACTTCCTCTTGAACCAATGGCTTCGTTATCGAATGCTCCCTTATTTTAAGTCCTGAAATATACATTTTCTTTTTTTGCAAAAGACCAAGCATTATAACATCGAATAGATAAATTGGAAAATCATTAAAATAGTATGGGTCAACCGAAACCCAACCCATTCACCCCCTTTCAAATGATCAATCCGGATCTCTCTAGCTCCGGATTCCAGAAACTCAAAGCATAAAAGACTAGGGGCATTGATCACCAGTATGAAACACTTACATTCTAAAATCAAAATCTCCCTAATAGTAGGGTGCGAGATGTCAAGTATATCAACATTTTCTAAGTGACATTTACCAAGCTCTAAATCCTCAAGTACGTGGAACATCGGAAATGACAACATCGAAAGACACACGTCGAAGGTGTAAAGTCTTTAAACATGGAAGACATGAAAATTCCGGAATTGGAGATACTGAAGTTGGACAGTATTAATTTGGAAGTTGATGAGTATGAAGTTTAAGCTCTTCAACAAGGATTAAAATCCTTACTTTTCTATGTGATGAAGTTCTGTGTACCAAGTGAGTATACAAGTTTGTTTTTAAACTTTTATTTTTGATCTTGGTTAATTTTCATACTGCCTTTCCATTGTAAATTTGAATCTATATTTAGTAAAACGTGATAGGGTTGCTTAGTTAAAAAGAAAAATATTTAGACTGTGATTTGATTAACAATCAATCAAATGGATTGAAAAAATAAATGAATGAAATTAATAATCTTTTTTGATTCAGTGTGGAATCGGTAAAGAGAAATTTACTTTTGTAAATGTCCTGATATTGGCAGATTTTATTGTGCCCGTTATTTGAGTTAGCATCCTCTACAATATTTGATCCTAGAATCTAACTGATATTCGCCAATAATTCTCATAGAAAAACGGAGCTATGGGACTACCAGAACAAGAAATCTAATTTCCGATACTGATGGCCACACTTACTGGAAATTAAAAGGATATGCTGACGACTCCGACATTTTCCTTCGAGGTTATTTTTCTTTTTCTTTTTTTTGCCTTTTTACCATGACTTCAATGCTTGTTACTTTTAAACGTATCGGACTATGTTTCTTCCAATTACAGATGTTGATAGCTGGGATGGATCAATTTATAGCGAAATATGGTATGCCACTGATGTTGAACAGGCCAAAGAAGTTGAAGAACGCGTTCATTCTTTAGGGTATTCATAATTTTTTTTGACATGTTATCTTTGCATTGTGGTAGTACTAATTGCAGCTAATCGTATATGACAATCCGTAGTGGTATCTAGTTCTGATGTTTCTAATAAGGTGACCCTCAAATATATTTTCAATGTGACAAATCTTAATTACTAGTAACATCTAAGAATTCAGATATCTTTGAGTGACAAAACATGAAAGCCTGGTAGAAATAGACATTTGAATAACTATAGTCAAGTGTTATAGCTACTTCAACTGCACTTGTGAACAACTCCCTTTTCAACTACATTTGTGCTCTCTTACAACTCCCTTTTCAACTACATTGTTCTTGTGAACAAGGCCCAATAACTCTCCAATTGATAGGTCATTGAGAAGATCACAATCTTCTTTATATTTAGTACGTTTCTTAGAGATTTGAATTTCAGTTTTCGAGTGAGATTTCTCCACATTGCTCTCAATCTTTTCTTCCTTAGCTGTCACAGTGAGGACCTACCAAGAAAAGTATCGAAAAGTAACATCCGACTCAAACAGACGAGGAGGTAGATATATATTGGTATCCCTGACTGGTCTCTTGAAATATTCCCAAGCAGAATCAGGACTTCCGTTGAATCTAGGGACAATAGCAGGAATATCTTGATCGTACCCAAACTGCATAGCCACAAGATGTGGCAGATATTTCTGGGTAAGACCTCCCAATCCAACTAGCTTGTTAGGTCTAATTCACAGAGCAAAAGACTATATCCTCGTCCATACCAGTCTCAACATTGATTAAATCTCCATTTGTCCTATAAAACTCGTTGAATCTCCAATTATTTACGACCATACAGTATGGTTGCCATTGGAAATCTTCACCGGCCGAATTGAAGGCCTTCCTTAGATTGTCTGTTTTCAATGTTATTTGTTCTTACCACCTGGAAAATCTTGGCTCTCCGACTTGAATCGGATTAGGGTTGGCCTTAAAAGTTAAAAACCTGATCTCCCAAACCCAAATCTGCACCAATTGAAACGGTGCCCAAATGTTTGTTTTAGAACTAACCCTTTTTCTGTCTGATCCCTACGAAGGAGATACTAACATATTTTTTATCGAACTCAAATCTTGGTAAACCACAGCAACAACTGCTGGAGCAATAGCCAAACGAGTTCCATATAGAACATCTCCAGATAGAGACAAGTTTTTTCATTAAAATATAATAAAAGTAAATTGAAGACAGTTTCTAGACTCAAGTACAACTGTCAGACTGATACCAGGTGTATCTAACAAGACTCTTCCTCTTCTCATCATATAGATTAGATACATACATATATACTGTAATTAAAAACAGAAGAATGGTTCTCAAAAAAAATGGAGGAAACAACGGAAATGATCATGGAGCATAAAGAAGAGATGACGATGATGGATTCCGGGTCAAACCCAACCCGACGACCCGCTCATTTCCTCAACCCAATTCTCTCCTCCTCCAACCTTCCATTTACCACCTTCAACTCTCACCACAAAAACCTTCCTAGCCATGCGGCATTCATCGGATGGAAAAGCCCGCTTCGAAAATGAAACTAATGGGTCAACAAAATTCAACTTTTCCACCAGTCCACCTGGCACAAATCCCGTATCTATCATGCCATCATGGCTTCTAAAAACCAAATTAAACAAGATGTGAATATTGTTCTAGCGCTAGCCGAGAGGTGGTGCGACGCGAAGAACACTTATTTTTTTTGTGGGGAGAGGCGAGTATTACGCTCGAAGATGTCTTTGTTCTAGGTGGGTATTTGGTTCTTGGTGAATCCGTTATATCTCTGATTGAAGACTGTCATGAAGTGGAGTTTATCCGGATAAACGAGAAATTAAAAAAGGTAAGAGGAGAAATGAACAAGTCAAAATCTAAAAAAGTTGGTCAAGTGATGTGGATGGATCATTTTATGGGGAGTGGGGGTGAAGTTGAGCAAGAGGCTTTTCTCATTTTCTAGATATCGCGATATGTGTTCCCGACTTCCCGTTCTCGAGAGATGTGGTTGGGAGACATCTTCAAATGATTGCATTTGGGCTTGTCAGAGGGACGAGAGTGGCGCTTGCTCATGTTGTGCTAACGTATCTTTACGAGGACTTAAGTTCCTTGAAGGAACAAATAGTTGTTTGTAATGAAGAAAATGCGATCAATGATAGACTTAATATGTGGTCACAAATGCAGTTAGTTCAGATTTGAGCTTGGGAAAGATTTCCAAATATTATCACATGACATAATATTATCGGGGAGGGTGAGTTGAGAATAAGTTGTTGGAAGGATATTGGTACATGATGAGAGAGAGGGTGAGATTGGCAATCAACAATGGTGCTAAGGAGTTCGTTTGGAGGCCTTACACTACGTCGGGGAAGCACAATTTCTATACGGAAAATGAAAAATGGATCTTCACTTTTTCAAGTATGCAAGATGATTATATGTCATTTGCTACATTTATTAGGGTATCTGAATTAGTAGGGCTAGATTGTATACAATCATATTATCCACATCGTGTCTCGATGAAATTTAGGATGGATCAGGATATCCCTGGGAAAGTGGCTTGCTTCGACAGTACTTCTGAATCGTTTGGAAAATTTTCAATAAGAAAGTTGGAGATGAGAAATTGTATATACCGCCAAAAACAGATGAATATGCTTTCACAAAATGGTACTTGAATTGGTGGAAGGACTCAAAGTTTGTCCAGAAAATTGTTGTTGAAGGCAATGATGTGGAGAATATGATTGTATACAATCTAGACTTACTAATTCAGATACCCTAATAAATTTAGCAAATGACATATAATCATCTTGCATACCTGAAAAGGTGGAGATCCATTTTACATTTCTGGATAGATACTTCCCGGCATAGTGTAAGGCCTCCAAACGAACTCTTTAGCACCATTGACATCTAATCTTGTACCAATATCTTTCCAACGACTCATTCTAACGACTCATTCTCAGCTCACCCTCCCCGATAATATTATGTCGTGGACTAATATTAGGAAATCTTTCCCAAACTCAAATCTGAACTAACTGTATTTGTGAACACAGATTAAGTCTATCATTGATCGCCTTTTCTTCACTACAAACAACTATTTGTTCCTTCAAGGAACTCAAGTCTCTCTAAAGATAAACAAGCACAACAGGAGCAAGCGCCACTCTCATCCATCTGACAAGCCCAAACGCAATCTTGTGAAGATGTCTCCCAACCACATTTCTCAAGAACAGGAACACATATCGCAATAGCCAGAGAACCAGAAAAGCTTACTGCTCAACTTAACCCCCACTCTCCATAAAATGATCCATCCACATAACTTGACCAACTTTTTTAGATTTCGACTTGTTTATTTCTTCTCTCACATTGTTTAATTTCTCATCTATCCGGATAAACTCCATTTTATGACGGTCTTAATCGGAGATATAATGGGATTCACCAAGAACCGAATACCCACCTAGAACAAAAACATCTTCCAGCGTAACTCTCGCCTCTCCTCAAGGAAATATAAAAGTGTTCGTCGCATTGCACCACCTCTTGACTAGCTCTAGAAAAATATTCACATCTTGTCTAATTTGATTTTTAGAGGTCATGATGGCATGATAGATACGGCTTAGTGCCATGTGGACTAGTGGAGAGGTTGCATTTTGTCAACCCGTTCGTTCCATTTCCGAAGCGGGCTTTTCCATCCATTAAATGCCTTGCGGCTAGGAAGGTTTTGGTGGTGAGAGTTCAAGGTGGTAAAAGGAAGGTTGGAGGAGGAGAGAATTGGGTTGAGGAAATGGGCGGGTCGTTGGGTCGGATTTGACCAGGATTAATCCATCATCATCATCTCTTCTCTATGCTTCATGATCATTTCTGTTGTTTCCTCCATTTTATTGTTTTAGAACTATTCCTCTATTTTTAATTACACTATCAAATGTATATGATGAGAAAAGGAAGAGTCTTGCTAGATACACCCGGTGTCAGTCTGACACTTATACTTGAGTCTAGAGACCGTCATTAATTCACTTTCATAACATTTTAATGAAAAAACTGTCGCTATCTGGATATGTTCTTTACTGACATTTTTGAATAGCTGTAGTAATATTGAGTTTATTATGAACAACAGTACAAGATTTATATTTTTCAATACATTGGATTGCAGATTATAAACATCTTTCGTACGGGCACAGTTACTTAAAAAATCATACAGATAGGAAATTTAAGAAGTTTCTTTCAACTAATGATTTATTTTTCACTCTAAATATTTGAATACGTTAACTTCCTGCTAACTACAAAGTATGTTTGTTGCTGAACTTGCCGAAACTTTTTTGGTCGAAACAGGCAAGTCCACAACAATATGGCCTTATCCAATGTAATTTAATATTTAAATTTTAAAGATGTATCCATTTTATAAAAAAAATAAAAATATTCGTATGAGTTGCTTTCGTGCCACATTTGAGGTTAATGATAGTGTTATACCGTTATTCATTTTTTTCCCTTAGGCTGCGACATAAAGTTTTTATCGAGTGAAGATCTTCCGTCCCTTATAAACATGTCGATTATTTTATAACATCTTGTAATAACATTTTTCTTAGTTTGAAGTGCGGTTATGCTTATCAGTTAAACTATAGGTATAATCGGAGTTGTTACTAAATATGGAATCAATAACAAACTGTAATTAAATGACACCACAGTTTAATTACAGAGTTCGACCTAATCCTGGTCTACGTTTTCGGGACACTCACCCTGTTTTATATTGATATTGTAAGGAATAATGAATAGACATTGGTCTTACAATACTAAACTTCACTCACGTATATGCCTATCTACTCACTTCTAGGTTATCGACTATCAATCTCTCTAGTATCTCATCCTATGAAGTGTTTCTCTCAAAGTGTGTAATTCATGAATCTCTCTTTTACAAAGATTCATGAATTATACACTTTGAGAGAAAATGGTTCAACTTACAATGATCATAAAAAGTACACTAAACGTATTTTTTTCCCATGGCTACATATCACAGTAAATTATTACAGAGAAGACATATATGAAACTCACGGCAGAGGCAAAAGACTAGGTTTAAAAGCAAACGACTTTGGAGAAATCCATAGCTTATACGTGTAAAGATTCAAATGCTTAGGTGGTCTTGTAATATATTGAGCTACAAGCTCTACCCTCAGATCTTGTACCGACTCATCCGAAAATCCAAGGTGGACCAAGTAGGAAAAAAATACGTTTCGTGTACTCTACTACCAGTGGTTAACAAATTAGGTACTCGAGTACCATTTTTAACAATTTAGTTACTAATGTATAGATTTTGTCATAATTGAGGACCCGATGTTAAACAAAATGACGAAATTGCACTAACGTTCTCTCACTTATTATATAATGAGTGTAATTTTGTCAACGTACTTCATAAATAGATCCCAAAATTTGAGATATAATAACATTAATTTCTTCATTTTATTCTTTTAGGTCCTTAATTGGGCAAAAATTTGTAGCTTAATACAAAAATTGTTAAAAGTGATACTCTATTACCTAAATTGTTAAACACTGTTAATACACTAGACTAAACATATTTTTTCCCGCCCAAGTACTTTCCATTTTCTACTTGTGTGAGAACGTTGAACTTCACCCACTATGTGCCAGTCACTTTGTTCCAACTTTGAAGTTTGAAAACAGGATCGGGCGGTGCAACATCATCATCACTCAATTCTAAGAAACCAACCATAGTTTCCTTTCCAACTGCCAAAAGTACGGACCAGTCATCATCATCACTAACAAATTTATGCTTCAAATTAGGGGTTATGTTTTGGCAAATGACTAGACGCCTTGACGGAATGTCTCATTGCTAAAACTGAATTGGATAATTTTTAAGACAGCCTCGTTTCGAATGAAGTAAATGGACCCCTGGCAATAACTCAACACATATTCGTCCAAGTGTCTGATGCACTTGGGGGAGCTGAGCCTAATTAACCACATGGTGGTGACTCTTTTTCCGAGTGTGAGCACCTTGTACTTCTTCACAAATCGAGTAATGTACCGCATAGAGAAAGCTCAAAAGACCTTGAATTTCTCTGTAGAATAATCATTACCCAATCTATTTTTTTTGTAAAATATCGGCAATTGAAAGAAACTGAAACCCGAATAGTAAGGTCCTAAAACTCTGGAATCTAGGACATAACAACAATGATGGGGTCATATTTTTTTGTGGCAAAACAAGTGTCTCTCTAGTCATCAGGTTATAAATGCCGGGTCAAACTTCTTCGTGGAAGCCATGCTTAACATTCCCTTGCAAGAGCTCATGACCTTTATGTCCTGCAACAATTTCGTAAGCCATGCTTAACATTCCCTTGCAAGAGCTCATGACCTTTATGTCCTGCAACAATTTCGTAAGGGGAGATTCCAAAGTTTTTGTCGGTGGACGTTGATTAGGTGAAGTTTGGTGACATTTTCAAGTGTAGGATGAAGATGTATGTGTGTTTTTTTGTTTTGTAACCGAGACACTTTCTTGATGAAAAGTGGATCTTTTTGGGCTCCTTGGTGCCCGGTTACGTTTTAAGAAGATTTTTGTTCATGTCACTACTTTTACAAGATTTTTAAATCTATGTCATCTTACAAGTGACAAAAAAAATATTATTTTTGTAACTTTTTGATATCTTTTTTTTTTACTTAATAATTCAAAGAAACACTAAAAAAAAGTTTAAAAACAGCTTTTAAGTTTTGTACAATTTAATTTATCTTTTACTTAATAATTCAAACAAACACTAAAAAAACTAAAAAAGTAAAAAAAAAAAAAAAAAACTTTTAAACTGTTTTCTTACACATATATTTCTCGTGTAGATTATAATCTTTTTTTTGTAAGATCTTTTTTACATTTAAATATCTTTTCCGTATAGATTATAAGTTATTTTTTAAGCTTCAAAACAGCTTTTAAGCTCTTTTTTATTGGGTCGGGTGACTGAAACTTAAATTAGTTTTGGCCCATCACTTGGATTCAAAAAATCTTATAAAATGTGACATCTAGATAATATTCTCGACATACCAGCTCTTGCATACGACTACACATCTGAAAGTTGTTTCGATTGGGAGTAAAGCCAGTACCATGTAAACTATATCCATGTACAAGACTGGAGCTTCTTAATTCTCAAGTCTAGTTTTTCTTCTGTCATTCTGCTTTCATCTTCGAAAAATATTTGATCGTTGCCTAAATAAGCAACGACCTACAACAAAATTGTAGTCTTTAATGGATGTCCCGACAAAACACCAAAAGACACTAAATCCTAATAGTAGGGTTGTAGACGTCGAGTATGTCAACATTTTCTAGTTTACAATTATCAAGCACTAAATCCTCAAGTACGGGGAAGATAAAATGGACAAAACATTTCCAGACAAAACACCAAAATACACACGTCGAAGTTGTAAAGTCTTTAAACACGGAAGACATGCAGATTCCGGAATTTCAAGAAAAATATTTCCATGAAGTTTCAAAACAAATGACATTTCGCTAAAGAAAATCTCCCGAGTTATAGTTTCAAGTAGTCTAAAAAAACAAAAACATCAATTTCCTTAACACCACGGAATTAATCCACGAACCAAACCTATGATCTACAGTAGAGCCACAATGTAGTATAACTCTAGGGTTCGCCGTCTTCCGTGTTTAAAAATTTTACACCTTTGACGTGTGTCTTTTGGTGTTTTGTCATTTTTAATGTTCCCCGTACTTGAAGATTTAGTACTTGATAATTGTAAATTAGAAAATGTTGATATACTCAACTTCTCGCATCCTACTATTAGGAAGGACATCCGCTAATGCCTAGAATTTTGTTGTTGGTTGCTGCTTATTTTCGAAACAATCACATTTTTTTCAAAGATGAAAGTAGAACGACAGAAGAAAACGTAGACTTGTGAAGAAGCTCCAGTTTTGCACTTGGATATAGTTAACATGGTAATGGCTTTGCTCCCAATCGAAACGACTTTTAGATGTGCAACACTATGCAAGAGCTCGTACGCAGTAACAAAAGATCCACTTTCATCAAGCAAGTGTCACGGTTATAGAACAAAAGAACACAAACTTGAAAATTTCACCAAACTTCACTTAATCAACATGCAACAACAAAAACTTCGGAATCTCCCCCTTACGACAATGTTTTAGGACCTAAAGGTCATGAGCTTGTGCAAGGGAATGTTAAGCATTGCCTCCACTATGAAGCTTGACCCGACAGTTATATATAACCCGATGACTAGAGAGACACTTGTTTTGCCACCAAAAATTTCTCATATGATCCCTTCATTGTTGTTAGGTCTTAGATTCCATACTTTAATGAGCTTACTATTCAGGTTTCGGTTTCTTTCAATTGTCGATATTTTACCAACAAGGTCTTTCCAGCTTTCTCTATGCAGTACACTACTCGGTTTGTGAAGAAGTACGAGGTGCTCACACTCGGAGAAAGAGACACCGCCATGTGATATAGGCTCTGTTCCCCCAAGTGCATCAGACACTTGGATGATTACGAGTTGAGTTATTGTCAGTGGTCCATTTACTTCGTTTTTTATCCAGGTTTTGTCTTAAAAATTGTCCAATTCAGTTTGAGTAGCGAGACATCCCATTAAGTTGTTTGCCAAAACATAAGCCCTAATTTAAAGAATAAATTTGCCAGCCTCTTCGATGGCGATGATAAGAGATCCGTACTTTTGGCAGTTGGAAAGGAAACTATAGTTGGTTTCTTAGAATTGAGTGCTGATGATGTTGCACTACCCCATCCCGTTTTCAAGCTTCAAAGTTGGAACAAAGTGACTAGCACAGAGTGGGTGAACTTCAACGTTCTCCCCCAAGTAGATAATGGAAACTACATGGTCCACCTTGGATTTTCGGATGAGTCGGTACCAGATCTTAGGTTTGAGCTTGTAGCTCAATATTGTACAAGACCAGCTGTGCGTTTAAATTTTTGCATGTATGAGCTATGGATCGCTCCAAAGTCATTTGCTTTTAAACCTAGTCTTTTGCTTTTGGCGTGAATTTCATCTCTGCCTTCTCTATAATAATTTAATGTGATATATTTATGATCTTTGTAAGTTGAATTTCATTATTCAGATAAATACATTTTCAAAATAATAATAATAATAATAATAATAATAGTGGTGGTCAATTCTCTTAGTCTTTTATGCTTTTAGTTTCTGGAATTCGGAGCTAGGGAGATTTCTGGAAAAAGTAAGTTGAGTTTCTGGTTAAGGCTCGTATTTCTTTGGGCTACAATTTCATTCATTCCAGTGTAATAAAGAAGCCTGTTCGTGTTGTGTCTCATGCTCAACACGTCCATTTATGTACGAAGACAGTTGAGGCAAGTGTCTTTCTTGCCCTAGTAATTTTCTTATTCATTTACATGATAATTCATCCATTTCGTATTCTTGTTTTATCGTTGTCGGAGTCAACATTTATTTACTTTTCTTCCTTTTAACGTTTCAAATTAGCTACTGATGAGCAGTTTTATAGTAATTAATTGATTGTCCAGCTATCATCATCGGGTGTCCTAGGATCTGATTCCGGAGTATCCGACCACGGGGGCTTCGGCATTACGAACAAAGTGGTCGGGGGTGAAGGCTTGCTCTTGGAGTATAAGACGTAGTAATCAAACTTTCCTGGGGGTTCCCGAAGTAGATCAACCTCTGGGTCACCTGCCTCATACCTCTCTTGCAATTCTTGCTGGGCTCCATTTTTAGGTGTCGCCGCCGAGCTGCTGCAGGAGAAGTTGATTAGCCCCATCCCGATTCCGGAGAATCTCCCGCCGTATTTGGAAAACTGGAAAATTAATCATTGAATAAAAACATTGAACAAAAATGTGAAACGTTCCTTTTCACTGTCAACATGGAAAAGAGGATTTAAGAATTTAGGTCTAATTGCTTTCTTTCTTTCTTTTTTGTGTACTTTGGTGTGTAGAATACTTTTCGAAATCATTATAGTGAATTACCCACATTCTCCAATCTTACCTGCTTAAAGATTGGTTATGTCTCGAGGGCCGTTTTTTCATCATTACCAAATCTTCTGAATATGTCAACTCACCTGGAAGCTATCATTTTTACGAAGGTGAGTTAATGAAAGCCTATTTTTTTATGAGCAGTTTGTCGCCTGAATGATATTTATTCGCTTTATTTAATATCAGTTTGTTCATTTCCGGGGTTTTATCGCCTCGGAATGGGAGAACACTGATGTGATAAGCTTTGCAAGTGTACCTTCATGTGTGTCGTTGTATCTTAAGGAAATTGAATTCGGAGAATTCGCAATGCAATACTCCGGATTCAAGTTAGAAGGAAAGTATGTCGAGCATTTTTTAAGAAATTGCCAATTTCTGGAGAAGTTGAAATTTTGATTCTATAAGAGTCGGGTAGAAAAGAATGAGTTTACCAATTACCAAGAAGTTGCTATTTAGCTGGATGATCCCAACTGAAACAAATTGTAAGTCAAAGTGCTTGGTTGTTATCCATTCACATAAAAATGATTTCTGGAACAATGGGTTAGCTAGCATTAAATTCTACTTTTAAATATCTTTGTTTTCTTTTAATTTAATGGTGGGAAAAACCCACATTTTTATTTTTTAAATTTATGGAAAATTTAAAATGGGGGGGAAAACCCCACAAAGTGATTTTGCCAAAAGTGCTCCAATGAGGGAAAGATGTATCAAAATTACATCAGATAAAACTTTCCAAACCAAAATAAAGGAACTTAAAATTACAAGGACTTGAAACATAATTAAGTTAAAACTTTCTCCAGTAAATCCACACGTCACCTCTCCCCCTTCTCATACCAGAAAACAGATCGACAGCCTTTGTCTCCCTTCCAACCTTCCCAACAATGGCGATTACAGACAAATTCCACAAAGATTTGGAGTACGATCTCTGCCCAAGTTCAGAATACTTATCAACCTCCTATGATATTCTTCTAGATCCTTCGATATGAGCTCGAGCCCACTGTTTGCTAGAAAGTCCGCAGCTTCATTCCCTTCTCTAAAACTATGACAGATCTTGATGTTTTTCTTGTACATAACATCTTTAATTTGCTTTATTAGAGAATAAATAATTCAGTGACATTTTTCTTTATTTGAAAGAATGTTTACCAATTTTTGAGAGTCACTTTCAATAATGAATACATGTTCCTCTATTCAAGAGATTTCTTGCAAAATAGCTAGAGTTTCAGTTTTCAAAATAGAATCCACATGAACAATAATAGAGAAACCTTTTATAAACTTACCTCTATGATCTCTGAGCATACCTCATATAGCTGAAAAGTGTTGATCTGTTTTGAAGCTACCAACAACATTAATTTTAAGTTTAGATCTAGGGGTCTTGACCAATAAACCAATTTAGTCATCTTCTTTATTGTAGGAGTAATAAACTCACTAGGTGAAGAGAAAATATCATAACTGTCATCAAAAGATTTATCTCTTTTAATAAATTGATAAAACTGTGTAATGATAGTTTGAATAATCCCCTCATTTGTCCTTTTAACACCTTCATATCTGCTCGAGCATCTTGATTTTCAAATACACCAAATAATAACAGAATAAATTATTTCAATGCATTTACCCTTTAAAGAAGAGATTGATTGGAACCAGCAGCCCATGCATCTTCCCCTGATACATTGATCACTATAGATAATACCAAATTTGTTGTCATAGTGTGCACAAATTGCATGAGCAATTATACCATAACCAAACAGATACTCCAGTTCTTGTTCATTTTGATTACAACAATCACATTTAGATACAAGCTAAATACCTTAACTCTGAATTTTTTTTATTAATAGACACTATCTTCAAAATAACTCTCCACATAAAACAAGAAACTCTAGGAGATAAAATTTTATCCCAGATCAGAGAATGAACTCAACTAATATTACTTTTACTCCTCAGCAGGTTCCATACGGTTTGGACAAAGAAATCCCATGTAGCAGTCTCCTTCCAAAGAATAATATCATTGTCACATGTAATTTTTTCTCAATTTGCACCAAAAAAATGATGTATGTTAGCAGGGTAGATAGTGTTAATAATATCTCTTTTCCATTCACCATTGTCTCTAATATCATTTAGTAAAATATTATCTTGCACATTCAAGCATTTGATTGCACCATTCACACTTCACTTATCCCAATTTACATTAATTTTTTTCCCACAAGCCACACAATATTATTTTCAGCCACCTCTCTATTTTCAAGAATACTGTTCCAAGTGTCATTATAAATAGCCTTGTTTGCTTGATTAGGATGAGTTTTCTTGCAATATTTGCTGTTCATAAATAAAGACCATCAAGATTTTTGTTTTCTTAACTTCCATCAGAGCTTAATAGATAGAGCATTTGAAATGTCGTGCATTGTTGTGCTTGATTTAGTCCACATTGCAGTTCCTTAGTTGAGTTTTTGTTAGTTGTATTGTACTGCCAAATCAAAACTAACAATAATGAAGGAAAAAATACGATTATGTTGAATAAGTTTTAAATGATCCAACACCGATAGATTTTGTACTTTTCCAGGAGGGTGCTTATGCCTGAAACTGCTAATATTGCGAGATATAAAGATTACTTTAAAGATCTTAGTATAGTAGAGACTTAATGAGGATGGTGAGGACTACTTTAACTCCTTAGAAGTTCCTTTATGAAAACATATATTGATTTATGTGCTTGTTTAGCTGCAACTCTTAAAGCCTTTTTTTATTGCTTATAAGTTGATGTATATATATGCCTATTTGGTTGATCATATGAAATTCGAAGTATCAAATTTTCTCGCTTGGAAAATAAAATTTAGCTGGAGGAACCCAAATTCTTTCTTATACGAGGAGAAGTTAGTTATCATGGTTTAAAGTTATGAGCCAAGGAATCCCTATGTATACATTTGAGCTAAGAAAAATCTTTTTTTGTTTTATTTTGTTTTGTTTTGCTTTTAGGTATGTTTTGTTGCTCGAGCATTAGATGAGGTGCGGAAAGCTTTTGTTGCCTTTAGGAAGATGAGGTGCGCAAAGTTGTTGTTGCTAATAATGGTGATTGTCTTTCAAACTCTGAACGTGAAGCTATTGTTTCAAAATTAAAAGTTGAAATAACTAAAGCTCATGCTAAGGTGACGGAAGCCCAAAACAAGGCAACTTGTGGCATGTTCAAGTTTTGATTTATTTAATTTATACTTTGTTTGCAGTAATAGTAATTCGTCATCTTAGATGAAGAAATGGAAATACAGCTTGCCTTGATCAATTTTCAGACTGCCTTTCCATTATAAATTTGAATCTATCTTTAGTAAATCGTGATGAGGTTGCTCTATGAAAAAGAAAAAGAAAAAGATTTAAATTGTCATTTGACAAACAATCGATCAAATGGACTGAAGAAGTGAAGGAAATTAATAATCTTTTTTTGGTTTATTGTGAGTCCGGATCCCATGTCCTTTATTCCATGTCCCCTACCATGCTCCCTTTCTTATTTTAGTCCAAATTTTTTTCGCAATTTTATAGACTTTTATAATATATTAAATATAGGTTATAGCTACTATATAGTCTTTTATAAACAATAAAAAATGATGCTTCTGGAACAATGGGTTAGCTAGAATTTAATTTTAGTTTTAATTATCTTTGTTTTCTTTTAGTTCATTGTGCTTGGTTTAGTCCACATTGATTTTTTTTTATTTTTTTTAAGTTGCACATTGAGGTTCCTTAGTTGAGTTTTTGTTAGTTGTATTGTACTGCCAAACCTAAACTAACACCACTCAAGGAAAAACTGTGATTATGTTAAATAAGTTTTAAATGATCTAACACCGATATATTTTGTACTTTTCCAGGGTGGTGCTTATGCATGCAACTGCTGATATTGCGAGATTTAAAGATTACTTTAAAGATCTTAGTAGAAGAGAAAGAGTAGAGACTTAATGAGGATGGTGAGGATTTTCTTTATGAAAACCTATATTGACATATGTTCTTGTTTAACTGCAACTCTTAATGCCTTTTTATAGACTTCTATAATTTCAACTCTGAAAGCCGGGTAGAAATAGACTGTTGAAAAACTATAGTCAAGTGTTATAGCTACTTCAACTGTAGTTTTGCGGAATGTGTTTCAGTTTTCTTTGCTTATTCAAATTCTTAATTCCTGTGAAAAGCTATTTATAGACCTCCAAGTTGCTAGTGCAACCAACCAGATATCAGATATCTCTGGCAAGTATACCTCGTCCCGAAAAGAATCTCTAGTTTTATATACATGGTTGTGTTAAAATTAATAAGAAGAATAACTCGGTTAAATGTGTAATAAAGTAGAGGAACATATTGCTTCTCATTTGAGTATTTTTACGTGGGCTTTATTAATCATAACACTCGTTTAGAAGAGCCAAGAATTAAAGGTGACAATTGATGGTAAAAGAGACCGCGACCCATAGTTACTGGATGGTTGGTTGACAGGTGTCTGGTTAGCAAAGAACCTGACAAAAACGTGATAAGCACGGGACCTAGCCGAGCTTATCTATTAGACGAGGGCCTGTTTTATTCTCTTATATATTTTAAGAGAGTACTATGGGAAAAATTACATTTAATACATTCAACCATTAGATGTTAATAAAAAAATATAGCAAACTATCAACATTAACAATTTATGTACTCAAACTTCGCTATGTTTTCAAAAAGAGGTCTTTCAGCCAATTTGATCTCAAAATCGTGTCACATGTCATAACGCGGTCAAATTAAATATTATTTTAGTTTAACCACTCATTTTGTTTCCTCCAAAAAACTAAAAGATATAAACATACAACTAAATTACACCATTTAATCGAAATGTGAAAAGTAAGGTAAAACAGTATAATAACTTTTAATTTGATCGAGTGATAACACGTGACACGATTTTGAAAACGATTTGGTCGGAAAGTCCTCCTTATGAAAAAATAATAAAGTTTACTACTGAAATTGTTAATGGTGATAGTTTGAAACATTTTTGTTAACGTGCGGTAGCTAAGTGTAGTAAATGTATTCGTTAACTAATTTCACAAAAAATATAAACAAATTACTAAATTATCAAAAAAAAATTGACTTTTCTCTATATATTCTCAACAATGGCCGCCAAAGTCGGCTCCACGGCTGGAGACAGCTCCGAGCATAAATATATTGTGATTAAAAAATGTAGCTTTTTTCTTCCTTTTCGTTGATGGTTGTACAATATTCTTTTCAAGTAAAGACCCTTTATTGAAATTTGTATTCTTTTTCCTGGGGTAGTCCTATTTCAAAACTGTTCCCTTCATCAGCGAAATGTCTCAACCAAAGGTTGTATGTACATTTCTTGGTTGAGGATTGGTTAATGAGCTTTCTTGCGGCCTTTATCCTTTCATCAACCTCATTCATACCAGGAGAGATGCGTGTGCATAGGGAGTCTCCAGTGACCAAGAAGCCTCCAAGGACACACGTCCTCCAAGGTGACGGAAGCTTCCCCTCACTGGAAAATAAATGTTTTTGAATCACCATGCCATTTCTGGGTGATATCCAATATGATGTCCTTATCTTGACAGATTGTAAAAGCCATCGATTTTATAGCTTCCAAGATTCCTGCTTTTTTCCAGGTGCCTTCGTAGATTGCCCGTAAGCGCTCAGCCCAATCGCACCATTCACAGTGAGGCTTTTGCCACCCATTAAACTTGGCCTTCACTGAATTTTTATTTGAACTGTTTGGGTTATTTAATGCCTGGGTTGGGAGTTTTGGGACCGGCGTTTGGTCAGTAGGGAAAGAAGGCTTCAGAAAATGGCTATCTCGTATATGTTAGCCTGACTACCAAATTGTAAGCCCATGACATTAGGTCTCACTTCCACAACCACTTCTTGAGTGTTGTTGTTTTGATTGCTGGTGGTGGCCATTTTTTTTGGGTTTGGAAATAAAGTTCAAGAAAGTGTTTGTGTCTTTGGCAAGGTAAGATTGATGAATACAAAATGTATGATAACTCATTTATATACAAGGAGTCTGTAGCCCTCGCTGCTACATTTGGTAAATCAGTAAATGTCAAGGTTGTAAAATCCGTTTCATCCTTTTTATTTGGCTTACTATACTTTTCATCTTGCATTTTTTGGAAGTTTTGCATAGACCTCGTTCTATTTTATTTTACACATGAAACTATGAAAGTCTGATATATGTTATGGTACTGTAGATTGTATGTACAATGATGATAAGATATATTTGGTTGCGAAGGAAGCCGCTAATGTACCTGTTAGGGATTTTGTATAAATTGTTTCTTGTTATGTTCGGAAATCGTGTTAAGTTACTAAATAAGAGTAGTAAATTATCAATTTTCTTACTAAATACTACTTTACTAGTTTATTATATGCCTTCAAAGATCAATATGTATGTACATGCATGTTATTAAAATGATTTAAAGGCAGAATCTTGATATTATAATAGTAGATTTGTGGAAATTTGTTGTAGTTATGTAGTTTACATTGAGTAGATTCAAGATTGTTTAATCACTAGATTTCTTAATTCTTACTAAGTCCTAACTGTAGTTGTTACGCCTTGGCTAGAATTATATCTTAATGGTTGAGTGAGAGGTTCGCTATTAAAATTCTGACTTTGAAAACATAATTGCTCTAATGATAGTTCATGGTTAGAAAACAAATTCAACTAATCTTAACATCAAATTGATTAGAAGATAGTTATATATAGCGGTGGGTAAAAAATCCGTAAATCCGTCCCGTAACCCAACCCGCATAGATTGGGGCGGGTTGAAGTGAGTTGAATGTCCAAAAAAAATCAATCCGCCACGCCCCAATCCGCTATATATTTTGCGGGTTGGGTTAGGGTTGAGGTTTACAAACCGCGGGTTAATCCATCCCAATCCGTTTCAACCCGCAATATATATATATATATATATATATATATATATATATATTTTTATTTATTTATATATACATTGTGTGTATTTTAAGATACCAACCTTTAATTATTGTTATATTTTACTTTTGTTACTTGTTCGTGAATGTTATAAACGTACTTTGATTGGGTTTAATTTATATTTCTGTTTTAAATATTCAATTTATTTTAAAATTTGGGTTGATTATGCAAACTATAAAAAATAAAGGACCAAAATAAAAATCTAAGAATCAATCTAAACCCTACCCGCCCCAACCCGTAATTTATTTTGCGGGTTGTATTGGGTTGGGTTGAGGTTTTAATTATAACGGGTTGGATTGGGTTGGGTTGAGATTTAAATTTCATCAATCTGTCTCAATCCGCCCCGCCATTTATTTTACGGGTTGGGTTAAGATTGAAATAAATCCGTCTCAATCCGCTTCGTGTCCACCCCTAGTTATATACACTATAATGTGACATGACTACCTGCTACTTTGATTTTTTGTGACATCGATGTAATAATATACAATATCATACAATTACCGTACCGGTTACCACACTTGTGTGAAACACTTTTTTGGTATACCGTAAGTGTGATACGGTAGTGGTATAAAAATTTTATTAGCATATTTGTATGGTAGGCAAAGTTTGAGGGGCGAAATTTGAGGACCAAAACATAGTTGTCAACTTGTGAAACGGGAACAAGAATCGGTATGGGAAACGAAAACATGAAACGCAGTTTAAAATTTTATATGAAACGCAAAGCGCCGTTATAGAGGAAAATAAAATATATATGACCTTTTTACATAACTTATATTAATATTTGGATTCCACAATTATAATACGAATGAATATTCAATATTGTTAAAATTGAAGTAACAATACCAATAATTTATTTAAATGTTACATATTCTATATTAGAAACATGTTTCATCATGTTGTGATGAATTTTTTTCTAATTTATTACAAAACATTCTTGAAGTTTCAGTAAAGATTAGTTTTCGTATTATTAGAATTACAAAAATATATTATTGAAGTATTTTACAATATTTCACTTATGTTTCGAAAACGTTTTCCGAAGAGTATGATTTAAAAACGAAACAGATTTTCATAGAAACGCATTTTCTAAATAAATAGAGTTTCGCGATAAATTAGGGCCAAAGTATTAGTAAAAACTAAAAAGTTTGAGAGCCAAAGTATTAATAAAAATAAGTTTGCTAGTATTTAAACTTGTAAAAAACAAAATATAGAAAAAAAGAGCAACCAGTCAGTGGGAGTGAGTGAGTGAGTGAGTGGTGGGAAAATGGTTTTGAGTCTGGCATTACCACCGCCGTCGCCACCGCAACACAGCCTCAAAACTCGCCGGAAATTCTGTTTCTCCGCCGCCCTCAACTTCCGACCTGCCGTTATTCTTCCAGTTAATTTTTTTTTTCTTTTCTCTAAGCTTTGTTTTTGGGGAAAAAAAACCATAACCAAGACTCGGTATTTAATTTATTACCCAGCTGAGCTGGCTTTTAAAAAAAATTACATTGGTTTCCTCATCTTAGCGTTTATTCAAAAGGGTATTATTTATTTTTTTCATTTTTAGTTGACAGTTTATAAAGTTTGTCTCTTTTTAGGTAAGGGACACTATTATGGGCAAAATGTTTACACTGGTTGCTTGTTTATCACCTTAAAATTTGAGGATTTTTGGGGTTCATCAGCTTAAAGCATGCAGTAAAGTTCTTTGTTATTAAGAATACTCGCCTTTTATAAGTTTATTTTACTAGAAAAGGAAGTTAGTTAAACTAAGAAATAGATTCGGTCTAAGAACTACTTTTGATGTAGTGCCACTTTAATAAATTTGAATTGGGGTAGAATTGTTATTGTTTGCCGATTATAAGTTCTTTCTTTCGTCTTGCTTCTAGCTTAGTATAATGTAATATCCATTTCATTCTGAAGACCAACCTTCTAAAAGTACGTAATATCCAATCAAGTCTAACCGTTAAACAGTTTGTATCAACTTGATTTTCAGAAGGTTGAGCACCCAACAAACCTTCTACCAAATCCAACCTGGTTGCCTTATTATCACTCCTCTCCGATCGGGTAACAGCACGACCATCCACCCTCAATCCAAACATGATCTATAAATCTTGTAGAGATATCCCCAACTCTCCACCGTAAAAATAGAACGTGTAGGTCTCATCACGTCACATATTCACTAATGATTTAAACAAACCTCGATCTACGGTATAATTACATATTATGTGAATAGCATAAAAGCCCGCTCTAATCATATTATGTACCACCGTTGGAGACGTCGGTATCTCCCAACTATAATTGTATAGTCGTATTTTGTTCGCCTCTCCTCTCCCCTCTTCTCTCTCAGCCTCCCAAGTCTTACTTGATATATGACCGGACTGGCGTAAGTTGCCCATCTTATCTTTAATCTATGGACTTGGCTGAAACATGGAGAACTTGTATGAAAAATGGATATAAAATTAAATAATTTGTCGGAAAATGTTAGCCATATATTAGCCTAGCAAATATAGTTGGTAAAATATATCCATCTAGAAAGTAATGCTTGCTTTTCAAAAGTGTTAGATTAGCTAGGATTCCACATAAAAGTTACAACTAATATTTATGCAGACAAAATAATTAACATATAAATCAATAAATTTAATAAAAAACCCTAATTTTCAAAACGGGTAAATATTAATAAACCTAACAATTTTTATTTTTCCCAATTCAAACAAGATAAGGAACATACACAATTAATGACAACCAAACAATTAGTAATAAATATTTAAATAAAAAAATTTGAATAAAAACCCTATTTTTTTATAAAACGAGAAAAATATCAACAACTCTAAGTTTTTTTAATTAATATAAACAAATAACAAGCAATTATAATCACCAAGTGAATAATCAATTAATCAATTGGCATATTTTATAACTTTTTTCCTATTTTACAAATTGAAACTTTTAAAATAAATAATAAAATAGGGAATTAAGAAATATCTTGAATTAGCATATCTAATTCGGTGAATTAAAGCTTAACGTGATTTAATCGGACGAAATTTTGTGGTTAGAGTTCTTATTTTGGTTGATTTGGGGTTTTATTTTTATATAAAATATGTAACTATGAAAGAAAGAAAGTCTGTTTTTCAATTTAATTCGACGTAGGGGTATTTTGGTAATTTTTTAGTGCAAACTGTAGATAATATGTATGGTCTGTACATTTAATCTATTGTTTTGACTGAAATCCAAACCGTAGATATGATCTACGGTCTGCACTTAAAATCTACGGTTCGTAAAAAAAATGTACGATTTGATCGTTTTTTCAAAAAAAATATAGTAGAAAAATTCAGTCTCTTCTATCATATGACATTATCACTTGGGCCCACATTATATCATTGATTGTTTCTTATTTTATTAATTAAAACTATTAAAATATAATTAAAAGAAATGTGATAGCAAGATTGATAAAATGTGTTTCGGTCAAATTTGTTGTTAAGTTAGAAAAAATAGGTGTTTCACCCAAAATTATGAAAAAATTTGAAGAAATTGATGTGTAGGCTCTTATAGTTAATGATTTGGGTACTACAGTACTATTTTGAATGATTGAGTTAGCAAATTACAAAATTTTGTTCAATTAAGAGAATAAAAATATAAATCGACGAAATTGCAGTCACTATATCTCACATTTGGAGTTTTTTTTTACGGATGTTGATAGATTGCACTCATCATTCAATAGCCAAGCGAATATGAGTGCAATTTCATCATTTTGTTTAACAGTAGATTCTCAATTATGACAAATTTCATATTTGGATATCTCAATTGTTAAAATTGGTACTCCGGTATCTAAATCGTTAAACACTAGGTATACAATACACTAAACGTATTTTTTTCCATTTATTATCTTAGACCGACCATAATGGTTTTTTGGTTTTTTTCGGTCTTGTTAATTTTTATATGTTAAATATTAACACAACTCCACTAAAATGTATATTAAGTGTCACATATGCATGTTAAAATCAAGTCTTACATTGGTTTGCCATTTTAATTCAGTTATATATATATATTATGTTAATTCATGGTTAGTATTGTGGAATAAATAGTTAATTATATAAGCGTGTTAATTGTTTTTGGCACGTCATCATCAACTAAAGGTCTATTGTTAAATTCAGGTTACTGAATGATATAACATAACCAGTGTTAAATAAATTTGTTGTTAACTAACAATTTCTACTTAAAAAGAAATATTACATAGATATTGCGGATTTTCTTAGTTTGTAAAGTTGGTAAAGTCTTAGTATTTTTTTTTAATTATATTTAGACAATGAACTGCCTAATTTCATCTACTTAAAGGGAATGATGCTGGACAGAATGACGAAAGTGCCGGTTGGTCACGGTTGACCACGGATCATACAGTGAGTACGATTCTGTCGACGTTCGTTACAAGATCATAAATGTGAGACATACGGATTGAAATTTCGTCGATTTATGGTTATACAACCCTTAATTGTACAAAAATTAGTTTGTTGCTAAGTTCATAAAACGTAAATGTTGGTTACTAAAATTGTAAAAGCCAATAATACTCTTATAGGCAGGTATAACATTTTTGTAATTTGAGTGTCATGTTTGTTTACATGATAATATAATAGGCTATAATTTATAACTAGCTGCTATTAGTGTGATAAATAATACCTTCTTCATACATGTGTTATTAGTTATACCCTTTATTAAAATAAATTGTATTATAATTAGTATTATATTTTATACAACACCGAATACAATTTGTGTAAACAATTTGTGTAAATAAACAATTCATATATATATATATATATAACGTGTGTCTCACGATACTATTAATCCTGTAGCACTTTTTATACCGCAAACAAACATGGCAAATATGAAATATGTATGCATTTGGTCCAAGGAAGATAATTAAGATACAAATTATTAGTCATCATAACTCTTCTAAGGTGAGATGGTATCATTAACTTCATTCTTAACGTGTGTTTCTAAAATATGTTAGAAAAGGTGGGAGATGTTTTTTAAATCCACAGTCATCTTAACTTCATTTTCCTTGCATTTTTTTGAAGAAAAAATCTTCGATGACGTGATTATATGCGTGCTTCAACACGCTCAAATATTTTGAGGCAAAAGCAAATAAGAATTATTATTTCCATGAGAGACTCCATCCCATTAAAAAAAAAAAAGTATCAGAGATTTGACCTTTTGGAACTATGCGTGTAACTCACTAGAGCCCAGAAAACAAAGTGAAGATGTGTAGAGGCGAAATACAATAAATTTGAATTCCGGAGAATCTAAGACCGGAAGACTTAACTGATCTAACACACCCTTTCCAAGTGTGATTTCTATGTTATGGTCATGCTTACTCCTTCCTTTTGATTATTTCGTGACGCTTTGGTTACCGGCAAATGTTTCTAATGGCGTTAATGGTTGATCAAATTTGATAGATTCACTTTCGAAACACAAGAAATTTCGGGCTTGGCGGTCTTAAATTGGTTTAGGTGGGGGTGAAGTTTTTTTACTAGCGTATATTTACACGTATATTTTTGTTATATATATATATAAGGGTTTGATTGGAGGGTTGTGATTGATGTGTAAACATAATGTGTTTTTTTATGTGTGTATAGATCCTCCCTATATATATTTATATATATAAATTAAATTAATTATTTTTGTGACCTTCGGCATCGTCACGCCTAGAAAGTATTTGAAGTCGTGAGGTGAGAGGCGATTGCCCCTCCTACCAAAGAGGCCACCCTTGATTTGCTTGTATAAAATGATGCATTATGCTCAATTTAAGGGTTTGCAGTATATTGTAGCTCCGCCAATGATTCAAAATGGGTGTAAGATTTTAGTATCTTAATGTTTACTTTTTTATCTAGTAATTTTAGTTTTAGTGAAGACCCCGACCGCTTACTAAGGTAAACATTTGAAAAATGAAGTAATTTAATCAAGTCGTTTAAGTGTTTTGTATTGTTTTATACTACGGAAAATCATCTCCATATTTATATGTACAACGTTATTCATAACCATTATGAAATTAATCAATAAATAATAAATAAAAAAATAAAAGTAACATTAAATTATGTATTTTAGACTAGAAACATTGTATCAATACGTATTGAGTATTTAATGGAAAGAAAGGTATTCTCATTATACATGGATATTATGCTGACAAATCTACAGCTCACCACAACCAATCCCTTTTTGACACTTGTTGGGGCTCGAATATAATAAGCCGATTAACTAGAATTGTATAACCCTCGACATAACTCTAATTCTGATGCGCCTACAAGAATGGAAAATGATGAGTCCGGATCCTCTGTCCCCTACTTTCTTTACCTTTCGTTCCTTGCTTATTTTTGCCCAAATTATATATTTTTACAACTTGTTACACATTTTTATAGACTTTTATAATATATTATATGCAAATTTCATAATATTGCATAAAGTTTTTCAATTTTTTTAACAAATATATTGGGTTAAAAAAGAAAGCGGACACGAAAGGGGACATAGACTAGGAGTTAGATGATCCGGACTCGAAGATGATGTAGTCATTGATGCAAATGTATGGCGATCATTATCTCTAAAAAAAACGGTAATCTTTCCCATTTACTTATATATAAAAAATTGCATTATGTTATGAATTTTTATTTGTACCTTCTTTATAAACCAGTTAAATTCTTCATTCACTAGTATTTCTAAAGATATAAAGACGAACAAAGAGTTATTTTAGATGGTTTGTACTTTCTAGTTTCAACAATAAATTAGTTTTGAGAAATATACATGAATCTTTGGGTTGTCATTATTCCTCAAGCTCTAATATATTGTTATTAAGGGTGTAAATGGTTAGGATTTCAACACGTTAGGTGAAATCGTTTTCCAAAACCATTAGTGAACAATTTGGAAAACTTTGATCCAAACCTAATTGTCATATTTCTCCATCCAAACCCAACCAAATCAACGGATGCATAAAATTTGGTTTGGTATAAAATTGTATATTTTGGCCACATACACCATGTTTGATTCGGGTCAAACCATGCCTATTTTGTCCGTTCGTACTCCTAAACTACTAAAAATAACATTAATTCCAATTAAGATTAAAAAGGAACGATCGCACTTTCTCACATTTTAAGTTTTAACAAAATCAAAAGAAAACCATGCACAAGGGGGTACGAGAACAAAAAAGCCGAACCAAGCGATCATAAACCAAACAAACCGGATTGTCTTTTGGGTTGGTTTGGTTTATAAATCCATAAATCGATCTAATCGGTTCGGTTAGTGGTTTTAGTGATTCGAAACCGAACCAAGTCAAAGCAAACCGATATTGTCAGTTTATAATGTACAAACTTTATAAGTTGTATCAAAAATGCAATTGAGTTTTATTTTGTGATAAAATAGTTATAAACTCATATCTTAGTGAAACTTTTACACAGTATTTTTCTTCAAAATTAGTTTGGTTTGGATCGGTTTTAATTATTATTTTGGTCAAAACAGAACCAAAGCCAAACAGTTGACGATTAATTGGTTAGAAGGGTCATGATAATACTTGGACATAACATGAAAACAAATAGACTAAAATCTTATTAAGTTTGTTTTAGGATATTTTAGAAAAGCCAGGATAATGTCTGGACCAAATAGACGACTTACAAAAATCTTATAGTATGCTTTAAAAAGGCACACAAGTATTTCCATAAAAAAAACAATTTTTTTGTAGAATGTTCTAGAAGATTCTGGAAAGTTCTAGGGGAGTCTTTCTGGTTACTATTAGGGATCTTGCTTGGGTCCTAAATAAGGTTTTTAACCCTAACTTCTACTATATAAGAAGGATTATGCGGTCTTATATCTCTAATTCATTCATTGATAATAATATTATATTGTCCCCTCTCTCTCTCTTTACTTCTCCTTCCCTAAGCTATAGTTAATAAGTATTACAAATACGTTATCAGCACTGTTATTGAAGATTAGAGTACAACTAGTATTCTGGTTCTATAATATAAATCTTGAGATTTATCCGGGTTTATTGGTTTATTGTTATATCGACATTTATCAACGTATCAAGAGTAAGGTACCCGTATGCAAATTTTTTTATACTGTACACGTCACATGTTATACGCATATTAATTGTTTAAGCTAAATCACATGTTACACCCGTATGCATCCTATTTTGTTTGGTTATAGAATTTGCATGTGTAAGAATAAATCCACCTTCCATGTATAACCACTTTTGCTTGCTTGAAGGCCGCATGTTAATGTTAATAGCAAACATAATATGTATTACATATGCTATTGGTTTCGTGTTTGTAACATGAATCTCTAAATATACCATGCATATCAATTTGTTATCTCGCACCCTATCGTGTGCAAGTGAGCAGGAGCATCTTATTTTATACTTGTATGTTTTTTTTGTTCTTAATCCAATGTTTTTTCTAACTAGGTTTTTCTTGGCAAAGTTTTTAACGAGACACGTTCCCTGTTATACGTTCCTGAAATCAGAGAGAGTATTTTGTCTTATACTTTTTACCACTGTTTACTTTTTTGTCCTTCGACTAGAGGTTTTTTCCATTGGGTTTATTCTGTCAAGATTTTGATGAGACAGCTGCTTTGTAGTTGAACCTCTACTACTACCACGGTTACACTCTTTTTCCTTCGATCATAGATTTTTCCATTGGATTTGCTCTATCAAGGTTTTAATGAGTAACACTATTTTATGTTTAGTTACTTAAATGAAATTTTGGCCTATATCATTCAACTACACAGTTTCTCCTATGTACCGATTTTGTCCCACACTAGATTTTCTGACCCTAAGGTTTTATGTATTTAGCACTGCGAATGAACTCGAATCAAATCGACTGCATGAAAACGAATAACTCAAGACGTATGAGAAGGAGTCTTGTAGAAGGTTCTAGAATATTATAAAAGGTTATAGTGGAGTCTTGCTCCTTACTATTAGATATCTTGCTTGGGCACTAAGTAGATTTTGTAACCATACTTTCTACCCTACTATTAGGGTTAGGTGATCGTATATCTCTCATTCATTCACCAATAATATTATATATTGTTCCCTCTCACTCTCTACTTCTCTCTCCCTAACCTATAGCTAATAAGTATTAAAACACAAATCTAGATAAATATTTTTCACAAAATTAGAAACAAATTAGCAATACTTACTTGTTTGTTTTACATATTCTGATTAATAAATATAGTTTTTTTCTTTCCTTTTCGTTGATATTTATACTATATTCTTACTAAAGAAACCCCTTCATTAGAATTTGTATTCTTTCTTCTGAGTTAGTTCTATTTTTGCTGCTACAACTTTATATCAAGGACAATATATATAGGTTTTTAGAGATATTTGAGATTATTTCTTAGTTCTTAGTTATAATTACCATAGGAGTATGTAACAAGAGTATTGTTAAGGAAGCAGATTGGATCATAGAAACTCTCAATTAATTTAGGAATGGGCATAAAACTCGTCAACCCAAGGGATCCCGTTTGTTTAAGTACACATGGACGAAACTTAAAAATTGAAAGGGTTACAGACTTTAAATTTTGGTAATGGGGGTTGAAACGCTAATATTTGAAGACTTTAATCAATATATATTGTAAAATTGTATATATTTTTTTTTTATCCAAATGAGGGCGGAGAAGGTTGCAGCTCCAACTATCTCCATTGTTGGCCCGAGATGGCGAAACCTTAAATTGGGGGTGAATAAGTTTTTAAGCGTTTTTCACGGAATTCAATTCTAAGCGCAACTAAAAAGCCAACTAGCTCGATATCTACTTTCAATAATAGATATATGATGATAAACAATAAATAAGTTGAAGCAAACAGCACAATCACAAATAAATAAGTTGCGGAAAGTGAAGAGTAAAGGAACATAGATTGACACCTGAATTTTGACAAACCCGCCTACGTCCTCTCCTTGAAAATTACTTTACCGAGTATTTCATTATAATTTTCTTTCCAACATTACAAATCCTACTGAGTTAATCAATCGATTTGCCAACCCTCTACCCGAGAATACAATCTTAATAAGTACAAGAGGATACAAAACCCCAGCTTAAAAGCTCCCTCTAAAACCTTGAGTAAACCCGAATGTTTAATCTAGAGCTTTAAGTCATAAATTGACTTTTAAGCCTATATCCAATCACTCTCTCAAGTTTGAGCTTATAATTTGTTATTTACCAATATTGTCAAATACTAGAAAACCCCTCACTATTTGATTACTTCTAACTAAGTTAATTTGTGAGATTTGGTGGAGTTTGAGACTGAGTTATGTTTCAATGGAAGTTATGATTCATTCTTGGTGATTTGGGAGAGATATGAAGGTGTATATGTAGCCCAAAATGACCATTGGACACCATACGACTGTTTGGATTGGTTATAGGTTATATCCAATAGATAAAGTCACTGTTCAAAAAATTGAAAAGCTATTTTTATGAATCTGTGTACTGGCGCACTAGTGCTTCAACTTGAAGCACCAGTGCGGAAGTGTTTGCTGGTGGATTCGAGTTCCTGAAATCTGAAGCACCGGTGCTTTAACCATGAAGCACCAATGTTTGGGCCTCTGGAACATTCTGTCAGTTTTCAACGTGTGAAGCACCAGTGCTTCCCTTGATAGCACCAGTGCTTGGCTTATATTTTATGAAAATTCGTAACTTACTTGTTTGAACTTCGAATCGACTTCCTCTTGAACCAATGGCTTCGTTATCGAATGCTCCCTTATTTTAAGTCCTGAAATATACATTTTCTTTTTTTGCAAAAGACCAAGCATTATAACATCGAATAGATAAATTGGAAAATCATTAAAATAGTATGGGTCAACCGAAACCCAACCCATTCACCCCCTTTCAAATGATCAATCCGGATCTCTCTAGCTCCGGATTCCAGAAACTCAAAGCATAAAAGACTAGGGGCATTGATCACCAGTATGAAACACTTACATTCTAAAATCAAAATCTCCCTAATAGTAGGGTGCGAGATGTCAAGTATATCAACATTTTCTAAGTGACATTTACCAAGCTCTAAATCCTCAAGTACGTGGAACATCGGAAATGACAACATCGAAAGACACACGTCGAAGGTGTAAAGTCTTTAAACATGGAAGACATGAAAATTCCGGAATTGGAGATACTGAAGTTGGACAGTATTAATTTGGAAGTTGATGAGTATGAAGTTTAAGCTCTTCAACAAGGATTAAAATCCTTACTTTTCTATGTGATGAAGTTCTGTGTACCAAGTGAGTATACAAGTTTGTTTTTAAACTTTTATTTTTGATCTTGGTTAATTTTCATACTGCCTTTCCATTGTAAATTTGAATCTATATTTAGTAAAACGTGATAGGGTTGCTTAGTTAAAAAGAAAAATATTTAGACTGTGATTTGATTAACAATCAATCAAATGGATTGAAAAAATAAATGAATGAAATTAATAATCTTTTTTGATTCAGTGTGGAATCGGTAAAGAGAAATTTACTTTTGTAAATGTCCTGATATTGGCAGATTTTATTGTGCCCGTTATTTGAGTTAGCATCCTCTACAATATTTGATCCTAGAATCTAACTGATATTCGCCAATAATTCTCATAGAAAAACGGAGCTATGGGACTACCAGAACAAGAAATCTAATTTCCGATACTGATGGCCACACTTACTGGAAATTAAAAGGATATGCTGACGACTCCGACATTTTCCTTCGAGGTTATTTTTCTTTTTCTTTTTTTTGCCTTTTTACCATGACTTCAATGCTTGTTACTTTTAAACGTATCGGACTATGTTTCTTCCAATTACAGATGTTGATAGCTGGGATGGATCAATTTATAGCGAAATATGGTATGCCACTGATGTTGAACAGGCCAAAGAAGTTGAAGAACGCGTTCATTCTTTAGGGTATTCATAATTTTTTTTGACATGTTATCTTTGCATTGTGGTAGTACTAATTGCAGCTAATCGTATATGACAATCCGTAGTGGTATCTAGTTCTGATGTTTCTAATAAGGTGACCCTCAAATATATTTTCAATGTGACAAATCTTAATTACTAGTAACATCTAAGAATTCAGATATCTTTGAGTGACAAAACATGAAAGCCTGGTAGAAATAGACATTTGAATAACTATAGTCAAGTGTTATAGCTACTTCAACTGCACTTGTGAACAACTCCCTTTTCAACTACATTTGTGCTCTCTTACAACTCCCTTTTCAACTACATTGTTCTTGTGAACAAGGCCCAATAACTCTCCAATTGATAGGTCATTGAGAAGATCACAATCTTCTTTATATTTAGTACGTTTCTTAGAGATTTGAATTTCAGTTTTCGAGTGAGATTTCTCCACATTGCTCTCAATCTTTTCTTCCTTAGCTGTCACAGTGAGGACCTACCAAGAAAAGTATCGAAAAGTAACATCCGACTCAAACAGACGAGGAGGTAGATATATATTGGTATCCCTGACTGGTCTCTTGAAATATTCCCAAGCAGAATCAGGACTTCCGTTGAATCTAGGGACAATAGCAGGAATATCTTGATCGTACCCAAACTGCATAGCCACAAGATGTGGCAGATATTTCTGGGTAAGACCTCCCAATCCAACTAGCTTGTTAGGTCTAATTCACAGAGCAAAAGACTATATCCTCGTCCATACCAGTCTCAACATTGATTAAATCTCCATTTGTCCTATAAAACTCGTTGAATCTCCAATTATTTACGACCATACAGTATGGTTGCCATTGGAAATCTTCACCGGCCGAATTGAAGGCCTTCCTTAGATTGTCTGTTTTCAATGTTATTTGTTCTTACCACCTGGAAAATCTTGGCTCTCCGACTTGAATCGGATTAGGGTTGGCCTTAAAAGTTAAAAACCTGATCTCCCAAACCCAAATCTGCACCAATTGAAACGGTGCCCAAATGTTTGTTTTAGAACTAACCCTTTTTCTGTCTGATCCCTACGAAGGAGATACTAACATATTTTTTATCGAACTCAAATCTTGGTAAACCACAGCAACAACTGCTGGAGCAATAGCCAAACGAGTTCCATATAGAACATCTCCAGATAGAGACAAGTTTTTTCATTAAAATATAATAAAAGTAAATTGAAGACAGTTTCTAGACTCAAGTACAACTGTCAGACTGATACCAGGTGTATCTAACAAGACTCTTCCTCTTCTCATCATATAGATTAGATACATACATATATACTGTAATTAAAAACAGAAGAATGGTTCTCAAAAAAAATGGAGGAAACAACGGAAATGATCATGGAGCATAAAGAAGAGATGACGATGATGGATTCCGGGTCAAACCCAACCCGACGACCCGCTCATTTCCTCAACCCAATTCTCTCCTCCTCCAACCTTCCATTTACCACCTTCAACTCTCACCACAAAAACCTTCCTAGCCATGCGGCATTCATCGGATGGAAAAGCCCGCTTCGAAAATGAAACTAATGGGTCAACAAAATTCAACTTTTCCACCAGTCCACCTGGCACAAATCCCGTATCTATCATGCCATCATGGCTTCTAAAAACCAAATTAAACAAGATGTGAATATTGTTCTAGCGCTAGCCGAGAGGTGGTGCGACGCGAAGAACACTTATTTTTTTTGTGGGGAGAGGCGAGTATTACGCTCGAAGATGTCTTTGTTCTAGGTGGGTATTTGGTTCTTGGTGAATCCGTTATATCTCTGATTGAAGACTGTCATGAAGTGGAGTTTATCCGGATAAACGAGAAATTAAAAAAGGTAAGAGGAGAAATGAACAAGTCAAAATCTAAAAAAGTTGGTCAAGTGATGTGGATGGATCATTTTATGGGGAGTGGGGGTGAAGTTGAGCAAGAGGCTTTTCTCATTTTCTAGATATCGCGATATGTGTTCCCGACTTCCCGTTCTCGAGAGATGTGGTTGGGAGACATCTTCAAATGATTGCATTTGGGCTTGTCAGAGGGACGAGAGTGGCGCTTGCTCATGTTGTGCTAACGTATCTTTACGAGGACTTAAGTTCCTTGAAGGAACAAATAGTTGTTTGTAATGAAGAAAATGCGATCAATGATAGACTTAATATGTGGTCACAAATGCAGTTAGTTCAGATTTGAGCTTGGGAAAGATTTCCAAATATTATCCCATGACATAATATTATCGGGGAGGGTGAGTTGAGAATAAGTTGTTGGAAGGATATTGGTACATGATGAGAGAGAGGGTGAGATTGGCAATCAACAATGGTGCTAAGGAGTTCGTTTGGAGGCCTTACACTACGTCGGGGAAGCACAATTTCTATACGGAAAATGAAAAATGGATCTTCACTTTTTCAAGTATGCAAGATGATTATATGTCATTTGCTACATTTATTAGGGTATCTGAATTAGTAGGGCTAGATTGTATACAATCATATTATCCACATCGTGTCTCGATGAAATTTAGGATGGATCAGGATATCCCTGGGAAAGTGGCTTGCTTCGACAGTACTTCTGAATCGTTTGGAAAATTTTCAATAAGAAAGTTGGAGATGAGAAATTGTATATACCGCCAAAAACAGATGAATATGCTTTCACAAAATGGTACTTGAATTGGTGGAAGGACTCAAAGTTTGTCCAGAAAATTGTTGTTGAAGGCAATGATGTGGAGAATATGATTGTATACAATCTAGACTTACTAATTCAGATACCCTAATAAATTTAGCAAATGACATATAATCATCTTGCATACCTGAAAAGGTGGAGATCCATTTTACATTTCTGGATAGATACTTCCCGGCATAGTGTAAGGCCTCCAAACGAACTCTTTAGCACCATTGACATCTAATCTTGTACCAATATCTTTCCAACGACTCATTCTAACGACTCATTCTCAGCTCACCCTCCCCGATAATATTATGTCGTGGACTAATATTAGGAAATCTTTCCCAAACTCAAATCTGAACTAACTGTATTTGTGAACACAGATTAAGTCTATCATTGATCGCCTTTTCTTCACTACAAACAACTATTTGTTCCTTCAAGGAACTCAAGTCTCTCTAAAGATAAACAAGCACAACAGGAGCAAGCGCCACTCTCATCCATCTGACAAGCCCAAACGCAATCTTGTGAAGATGTCTCCCAACCACATTTCTCAAGAACAGGAACACATATCGCAATAGCCAGAGAACCAGAAAAGCTTACTGCTCAACTTAACCCCCACTCTCCATAAAATGATCCATCCACATAACTTGACCAACTTTTTTAGATTTCGACTTGTTTATTTCTTCTCTCACATTGTTTAATTTCTCATCTATCCGGATAAACTCCATTTTATGACGGTCTTAATCGGAGATATAACGGGATTCACCAAGAACCGAATACCCACCTAGAACAAAAACATCTTCCAACGTAACTCTCGCCTCTCCTCAAGGAAATATAAAAGTGTTCGTCGCATTGCACCACCTCTTGACTAGCTCTAGAAAAATATTCACATCTTGTCTAATTTGATTTTTAGAGGTCATGATGGCATGATAGATACGGCTTAGTGCCATGTGGACTAGTGGAGAGGTTGCATTTTGTCAACCCGTTCGTTCCATTTCCGAAGCGGGCTTTTCCATCCATTAAATGCCATGCGGCTAGGAAGGTTTTGGTGGTGAGAGTTCAAGGTGGTAAAAGGAAGGTTGGAGGAGGAGAGAATTGGGTTGAGGAAATGGGCGGGTCGTTGGGTCGGATTTGACCAGGATTAATCCATCATCATCATCTCTTCTTTATGCTTCATGATCATTTCTGTTGTTTCCTCCATTTTATTGTTTTAGAACTATTCCTCTATTTTTAATTACACTATCAAATGTATATGATGAGAAAAGGAAGAGTCTTGCTAGATACACCCGGTGTCAGTCTGACACTTATACTTGAGTCTAGAGACCGTCATTAATTCACTTTCATAACATTTTAATGAAAAAACTGTCGCTATCTGGATATGTTCTTTACTGACATTTTTGAATAGCTGTAGTAATATTGAGTTTATTATGAACAACAGTACAAGATTTATATTTTTCAATACATTGGATTGCAGATTATAAACATCTTTCGTATGGGCACAGTTACTTAAAAAATCATACAGATAGGAAATTTAAGAAGTTTCTTTCAACTAATGATTTATTTTTCACTCTAAATATTTGAATACGTTAACTTCCTGCTAACTACAAAGTATGTTTGTTGCTGAACTTGTCGAAACTTTTTTGGTCGAAACAGGCAAGTCCACAACAATATGGCCTTATCCAATGTAATTTAATATTTAAATTTTAAAGATGTATCCATTTTATAAAAAAAATAAAAATATTCGTATGAGTTGTTTTCGTGCCACATTTGACGTTAATGATAGCATTATACCGTTATTCATTTTTTTCCCTTAGGCTGCGACATAAAGTTTTTATCGAGTGAAGATCTTCCGTCCCTTATAAACATGTCGATTATTTTATAACATCTTGTAATAACATTTTTCTTAGTTTGAAGTGCGGTTATGCTTATCAGTTAAACTATAGGTATAATCGGAGTTGTTACTAAATATGGAATCAATAACAAACTGTAATTAAATGACACCACAGTTTAATTACAGAGTTCGACCTAATCCTGGTCTACATTTCCGGGACACTCACCCTGTTTTATATTGATATTGTAAGGAATAATGAATAGACATTGGTCTTACAATACTAAACTTCACTCACGTATATGCCTATCTACTCACTTCTAGGTTATCGACTATCAATCTCTCTAGTATCTCATCCTATGAAGTGTTTCTCTCAAAGTGTGTAATTCATGAATCTCTCTTTTACAATGATTCATGAATTATACACTTTGAGAGAAAATGGTTCAACTTACAAAGATCATAAAAAGTACACTAAACGTATTTTTTTCCCATGGCTACATATCACAGTAAATTATTACAGAGAAGACATATATGAAACTCACGGCAGAGGCAAAAGACTAGGTTTAAAAGCAAACGACTTTGGAGAAATCCATAGCTTATACGTGTAAAGATTCAAATGCTTAGGTGGTCTTGTAATATATTGAGCTACAAGCTCTACCCTCAGATCTTGTACCGACTCATCCGAAAATCCAAGGTGGACCAAGTAGGAAAAAAATACGTTTCGTGTACTCTACTACCAGTGGTTAACAAATTAGTTACTCGAGTACCATTTTTAACAATTTAGTTACTAATGTATAGATTTTGTCATAATTGAGGACCCGATGTTAAACAAAATGACGAAATTGCACTAACGTTCTCTCACTTATTATATAATGAGTGTAATTTTGTCAACGTACTTCATAAATAGATCCCAAAATTTGAGATATAATAACATTAATTTCTTCATTTTATTCTTTTAGGTCCTTAATTGGGCAAAAATTTGTAGCTTAATACAAAAATTGTTAAAAGTGATACTCTATTACCTAAATTGTTAAACACTGTTAATACACTAGACTAAACATATTTTTTCCCGCCCAAGTACTTTCCATTTTCTACTTGTGTGAGAACGTTGAACTTCACCCACTATGTGCCAGTCACTTTGTTCCAACTTTGAAGTTTGAAAACAGGATCGGGCGGTGCAACATCATCATCACTCAATTCTAAGAAACCAACCATAGTTTCCTTTCCAACTGCCAAAAGTACAGACCAGTCATCATCATCACTAACAAATTTATGCTTCAAATTAGGGGTTATGTTTTGGCAAATGACTAGACGCCTTGACGGAATGTCTCATTGCTAAAACTGAATTGGATAATTTTTAAGACAGGCTCGTTTCGAATGAAGTAAATGGACCCCTGGCAATAACTCAACACATATTCGTCCAAGTTTCTGATGCACTTGGGGGAGCTGAGCCTAATTAGCCACATGGTGGTGACTCTTTTTCCGAGTGTGAGCACCTTGTACTTCTTCACAAATCGAGTAATGTACCGCATAGAGAAAGCTCAAAAGACCTTGAATTTCTCTGTAGAATAATCATTACCCAATCTAATTTTTTTGTAAAATATCGGCAATTGAAAGAAACTGAAACCCGAATAGTAAGGTCCTAAAACTCTGGAATCTAGGACCTAACAACAATGACGGGGTCATATTTTTTTGTGGCAAAACAAGTGTCTCTCTAGTCATCAGGTTATAAATGCCGGGTCAAACTTCTTCGTGGAAGCCATGCTTAACATTCCCTGGCACGAGCTCATGACCTTTATGTCCTGCAACAATTTCGTAAGGGGAGATTCCAAAGTTTTTGTCGGTGGACGTTGATTAGGTGAAGTTTGGTGACATTTTCAAGTGTAGGATGAAGATGTATGTGTGTTTTTTTGTTTTGTAACCGAGACACTTTCTTGATGAAAAGTGGATCTTTTTGGGCTCCTTGGTGCCCGGTTACGTTTTAAGAAGATTTTTGTTCATGTCACTACTTTTACAAGATTTTTAAATCTATGTCATCTTACAAGTGACAAAAAAAATATTATTTTTGTAACTTTTTGATATCTTTTTTTTTTACTTAATAATTCAAACAAACACTAAAAAAAAGTTTAAAAACATCTTTTAAGTTTTGTACAATTTATTTATCTTTTACTTAATAATTCAAACAAACACTAAAAAAAACTAAAAAAGTATAAAAAAAAAAAAAACTTTTAAACTGTTTTCTTACACTTATATATTTCTCGTGTAGACTATAATCTTTTTTTTTAAGATCTTTTTTACATTTAAATATCTTTTCCGTATAGATTATAAGTTATTTTTTAAGCTTCAAAACAGCTTTTAAGCTCTTTTTTATTGGGTCGGGTGACTGAAACTTAAATTAGTTTTGGCCCATCACTTGGATTCAAAAAATCTTATAAAATGTGACATCTAGATAATATTCTCGACATACCAGCTCTTGCATACGACTACACATCTGAAAGTTGTTTCGATTGGGAGTAAAGCCAGTACCATGTAAACTATATCCATGTACAAGACTGGAGCTTCTTAATTCTCAAGTCTAGTTTTTCTTCTGTCATTCTGCTTTCATCTTCGAAAAATATTTGATTGTTGCCTAAATAAGCAACGACCTACAACAAAATTGTAGTCTTTAATGGATGTCCCGACAAAACACCAAAAGACACTAAATCCTAATAGTAGGGTTGTAGACGTCGAGTATATCAACATTTTCTAGTTTACAATTATCAAGCACTAAATCCTCAAGTACGGGGAAAATAAAATGGACAAAACATTTCCAGACAAAACACCAAAATACACACGTCGAAGTTGTAAAGTCTTTAAACACGGAAGACATGCAGATTCCGGAATTTCAAGAAAAATATTTCCATGAAGTTTCAAAACAAATGACATTTCGCTAAAGAAAATCTCCCGAGTTATAGTTTCAAGTAGTCTAAAAAAAACAAAAACATCAATTTCCTTAACACCACGGAATTAATCCACGAACCAAACCTATGATCTACAGTAGAGCCACAATGTAGTATAACTCTGGGGTTCGCCGTCTTCCGTGTTTAAAAATTTTACACCTTTGACGTGTGTCTTTTGGTGTTTTGTCATTTTTAATGTTCCCCGTACTTGAAGATTTAGTACTTGATAATAGTAAACTAGAAAATGTTGATATACTCAACTTCTCGCATCCTACTATTAGGAAGGACATCCGCTAATGCCTAGAATTTTGTTGTTGGTTGCTGCTTATTTTGGAAACAATCACATTTTTTTCAAAGATGAAAGTAGAACGACAGAAGAAAACGTAGACTTGTGAAGAAGCTCCAGTTTTGCACTTGGATATAGTTAACATGGTAATGGCTTTGCTCCCAATTGAAACGACTTTTAGATGTGCAACACTATGCAAGAGCTCGTACACAGTAACAAAAGATCCACTTTCATCAAGCAAGTGTCTCGGTTATAGAACAAAAGAACACAAACTTGAAAATGTCACCAAACTTCACTTAATCAACATGCAACAACAAAAACTTCGGAATCTCCCCTTTACGACAATGTTTCAGGACCTAAAGGTCATGAGCTCGTACAAGGGAATGTTAAGCATTGCCTCCACTATGAAGCTTGACCCGACAGTTATATATAACCCGATGACTAGAGAGACACTTGTTTTGCCACCAAAAATTTCTCATATGATCCCTTCATTGTTGTTAGGTCTTAGATTCCATACTTTAATGAGCTTACTATTCAGGTTTCGGTTTCTTTCAATTGTCGATATTTTACCAAAAAATTGGGATTGGATATTTTACCAACAAGGTCTTTCGAGCTTTCTCTATGCAGTACACTACTCGGTTTGTGAAGAAGTACGAGGTGCTCACACTCGGAGAAAGAAACACCGCCATGTGATATAGGCTCTGTTCCCCCAAGTGCATCAGACACTTCGATGATTACGAGTTGAGTTATTGTCAGTGGTCCATTTACTTCATTTTTTATCCAGTTTTTGTCTTAAAAATTGTCCAATTCAGTTTGAGTAGCGAGACATCCCATTAAGTTGTTTGCCAAAACATAAGCCCTAATTTAAAGAATAAATTTGTCAGCCTCTTCGATGGCGATGATAAGAGATCTGTACTTTTGGCAGTTGGAAAGGAAACTATAGTTGGTTTCTTAGAATTGAGTGCTGATGATATTGCACTACCCCATCCCGTTTTCAAGCTTCAAAGTTGGAACAAAGTGACTAGCACAGAGTGGGTGAACTTCAACGTTCTCACCCAAGTAGATAATGGAAACTACATGGTCCACCTTGGATTTTCGGATGAGTCGGTACCAGATCTTAGGTTTGAGCTTGTAGCTCAATATTATACAAGACCAGCTGTGCGTTTAAATTTTTGCACGTATGAGCTATGGATCGCTCCAAAGTCATTTGCTTTTAAACCTAGTCTTTTGCTTTTGGCGTGAATTTCATCTCTGCCTTCCCTATAATAATTTAATGTGATATATTTATGATCTTTGTAGGTTGAATTTCATTTTTCAGATAAATACATTTTCAAAATAATAATAATAATAGTGATGGTCAATTCTCTTAGTCTTTTTTGCTTTTAGTTTCTGGAATTCGGAGCTAGGGAGATTTCTGGAAAAATTAAGTTGAGTTTCTGGTTAAGGCTCGTATTTCTTTGGGCTACAATTTCATTCATTCCAGTGTAATAAAGAAGCCTGTTTGTGTTGTGTCTCATGCTCAACACGTCCATTTATGTAAGAAGACAGTTGAGGCAAGTGTCTTTCTTGCCTTAGTAATTTTCTTATTCATTTACATGATAATTCATCCGTTTCGTATTCTTGTTTTATCGTTGTCAGAGTCAACATTTATTTACTTTTCTGCCTTTTAACGTTTCAAATTAGCTACTGATGAGCAGTTTTATAGTAATTAATTGATTGTCCAGCTATCTGTTGGTTTCCGTGTATGAAATAACAATTATACTATAATAAAAGACTAAACAGAAATGATCAAAAAACCAGTGTAATCTTTATTAATTTCGAATTGGAATTGAAATTACAGATTACAACATGTAGGTACTGAATTGAAATTAAAGCAAACGTTATTCAGATTATTATTAATTAATAATCTGATCTACTGAATTGCAATAAATAGAAACTGCCAGACTGGAAAGTATAGACTTAACAGCCGGACTGTTCTGATTGAAATTGAAATTAAAAGACTGAATTGAAACTATTCTAATTACAAAATTAAATTACAGAATTGAAATTACATAATAAAATAGTACTTTAAAGAAATTACAGAAAGGTAAAACAGAATTGAAAAAACTACAGCTAAGTACATCAAATTAAAATACTGAAATAAAAATACATAACTGAAAAGACAGAAATATAAATTACATAATTTAAATGCAGAAATTAAAAGGACAGAATTAAAAGACGAGGCGACTGTAAATAGTGTGCCCTTAACCTATATTCGCCCAACCACCTTAATGTTTCTGGTTGCATTGGCGCTTCGATCCCAATGTACAACGTCTCGGATGACTCGTCGGAAACTGGCGACGAGTCAAGGTCGAGCTGTTGGTGGGTGGTTCTCTCTGTTTCTAATATGCCATGAGAAAAAAATTATGTATGCTGTTTAGAGAGAGTGAATTTTCATGTTTTGAATGAGAGGAAGAGGCTGCCTCATATAGAGGATTCTGAAACTGCAGCCTTTAATGTGGTCATTCAATTCTGGGAGTTACATCCCCAGAATCCGCCTCCATTACTGCAGGAGTTTCAAACTTGCTGTAACTTTAGGGACTGCTCTTGTAAATATACAAAAGTCCCTTTTTCAGTTTATTACAAGACCCAAGACCCAAGATCCAAGATCCAAGACCCGAGACATTCCCCAAATCCCAAATCTCAAATCCCAAGGCCCGTGACCCGAGACCCGAACGAGCGCGCGCGTGTGTGGTACACACTAACACAGTCATGGGTATGTGGACATGATAGTTTAACAATTACATGGGATGGACTTGTATTTATATTGTAAAAAGCACTCCTGATTTTTTAATGTGGGATAACCCTCATGGTTTAAATCCCATCACTTTTTCCATATCATTCACACCCATTCTCCGAATAGGTTATGCAATATACCGTTGCGAAGCTCGTCGCACGAGCTACTCAAATGCTTTGAGTACGGCTTCAAAAATTCTGAGTTGTCACATTGAATATTGACTCAAAGATGGTCACTGACCACTCGGAACACCCATGTTTAAAACATGTTTTCCAACAATCACCCACATGAATGCAATTGGCTCAAAAGCCCATGCCCTAAATGCAAATCAAGAGAACCGTAAAAGTTCACTGCCTAAGGTCAGGTAGCGCGCGCCTTGAACCTGCCATAGCGTAGTTTCATCCGGAATACTACTATTAGGTAGCATAAATGCTTTGAACCCTTTAGCTTTGTGTATCCCAGCATGATACCCGCACAGTGCCTTTTCTACCCATGTACTAGGCCCTTTATTTGTTGTCCATATTTGGTATGGACTACCTTGGCAACTTCAGCTGAGTGCTCTAGTGATTTAGCCCAAGTTCATCATATGGTACCGGCCTTACACACTCATTATAGGTGGTTCCAAGTCGAAGGTGTCCTCACTCACCTTACTCGACCGTCAAGTTACATGGATCATTAAGAACCTCAAGCTCACCCTTATAATGGTACAGGTCTGTCACTCTGTCATCGCAGAAATGGGCTGGGAACTCCAGGTTCCTCAGTGCTTTGTTCGGTTGCCCTCACAATTCAGTTTTCCTTTGAACCTAGCAGGAAATATTCCTTTTAGGTTGGGTTGCCTATGGGGGGGCCACCAATTTAATGGGCTTTAATCCCATTTCGTTCGATGACGCCTCAACTCCTACTCGAGTCAAGCCTTTTGTTAATGGATCCGCTATGTTTTCCTTTGATGTCACAAAATCTAAGGATACCACACCATTGGATAACAATTCCCTTACGGATTTATGTCTCCGACGTATTTGTCGAGACTTTCCATTATACATACGATCCTGAGCCCGCGCAATAGCTGATTGACTATCACAATGCATGCTTATTGTGGGAGCAGGTTTAGGCCACATTGGAATTCCTTCCAAAATACTTCTCAGCCAGTCTGCCTCTTCGGTTGCTAAGTCTAATGCTATTAATTCAGATTCCATAGTTGACCTTGCAATATACGTCTGTTTGGAGGATCTCCAAGACACAGCAGCTCCTCCCATTATAAACACATATCCACTCGTGGACCTTGTGCTATTGGAGTCTGATATCCAGTTGGCATCTGAGTACCCTACCAGTACAGCTGGATATCTGGTATAGTGCAGCCCGTAATCGGTTGAAAACCTCATATATCTGAGAAGTTTCATTATGGCCTTCCACTGCTCCTCATTCGGATTGCTGGTGTACCTGCTCAGTTTACTCACTGAGTTTTCTATGTCTGGTCTAGTGCAAATCATTATATACATGAGACTGCATATGACTCGAGAGAACTCCAATTGATTCACACTCCTACCAAAATTCTTTTTCAGGTTACAGTTGAACTCAATTGGGGTTTTAGACATCGCCTTACTGCCCTTGTCAAACTTGTCTAGTACTTGTTTAACATAGTGACCTTGTGACAAGGCATACCCCTCTGATTTTTTGGTAATCTTCATTCCAAAAATTACATCAGCTATACCCAAATCCTTCATATCGAAGTGTTGTGACAACATTTTCTTTGTGGAGCTGATTCTATCAGTACTTCCAATTATAATCATGTCATCCACATAGAGACAGACTATGACACAGTCTCTTCCACTTCCTTTAGTGTAGACACATTTATCGCACTCATTAATGCGAAAACCGTTTGATAGCATCATTCTATCAAACTTCTCGTGCCATTGCTTTGGTGCTTGTTTGAGTCCATATAGAGACTTTACAAGTTTGCACACTTGATGCTCTTTACCAGGAACTACAAACCCTTCTAGTTGTTCCATGTAAATTTCTTCTTCCAGTTCTCCATTTAGAAACGCCGTCTTTACATCCAATTGATGTATTTCCATATCAAACAAAGCTGCGAGAGCAATGACGATTCAGATAGACGTTTTCCTGGAGACAGGAGCATACGTGTCAAAATAATCGACACCTTCAGTTTTCCTAAAGCCTTTTACTACAAGTCTCGCCTTGTATTTCTCAATCGTGCCATCAACCCTTAACTTCCTCTTGAAGATCCACTTGTGACGTAGGGGCTTACATCCTGTCGGAAGATCCACTAGTTCCCAAGTGTGGTTTTGCATGATTGATTCAATCTCATTTTGGATAGCTTCTTCCCAATATTGGGAATCCGGTGTTGACATAGCTTATATGTCACGGGTTCGCCTTCAACCATGAAGGTTAAGAAATCAGGTCCAAAGGAAGTTTTCTTCCTTGCCCTTTTGTTGCGTCGAGGCTCTTCCTCTTCCTCTGTCGGTTCACTTGCCCCCATATTTCCTTCACTGTTCAACTCTTGAGTTGGTACAGATGTAGGAGATTTACGGGGAAAGATATCTTCAAAGAAAGAGGCCTCTCGGCTTTCCATATACGTATCTACGTGCACATCGGGATTGTCCGACTTGTGTACGAGAAACCGATATGCACTACTATTATGTGCAAATCCGATGAACACACAATCCACCGTTTTAGGACCAATTCTCATCCTCTTAGGAGTGGGAACTAGGACCTTTGCGAGACAACCCCAAACCTGTAGGTTCTTATAACTGGGTTGATGACCTTTCCATAATTCATATGGAGTCTTTCTCGCTTCTTATGTGGTAACTTGTTTAAAACATAGTTTGCGGAAAGTATCGCTTCCCCCCACATGTTCAGGGGTAACCCAAAACTGATTAGCATAGCATTCATCATTTCCTTTAGCGTTCTATTTTTACGCTCAGCAACCCCATTTTGCTCGGGATTGTATGGGGCTGTGGTTTAATGTATAATACCGCTTTCAGCGCATATTTGCTCAAACGGTGATTCAAATTCACCGCCTCTATCACTTCTTAGTGTTTTAATTTTTCTATTGAGTTGATTTTCAACTTCGGTCTTATAAAGAGCGAATTTCTCTACTTCTTTGTTTTTACTTCTCATTAAGTAAACATAGCAGTATTTAGTACAATCATCTATAAATGTGATAAAGTACTTTTTTCCTCCTCGTGTTTGTATAAACTTTAAGTCACATACATCTGTGTGTATTAGACTGAGAGGTTCACTTTCTCATTCAACATGTTGAAACGATGATTTCGTTAATTTTGCCTCTACACAAATCTCACATTTGTGTTGCTTATTAAAGACGAAATTTGGTATTAGTTTTAGTGATATTAATTTCTTTAACGAATTATAATTCACGTGACATAATCTACCATGCCACAAATGAAATGACTCAAATAAATAAGCAAAAGTAGAATTCTTATTATTGGCCTCTTGGGAAACAGTCATTACATTGCTAGTGCTAGCATCAGCTTTAGCACCTTTATTGGGAGCAGGTGTCCCTACGTTTAACTTAAACATGCCATTGGTCATATAGCCACGGCCTACATAGACACCATTTTTTGTGATTACAATTTTATCAGATTCAAAAACCAACTTGAACCCCTTCTTCGCCATCACAGATCCGGATACCAGATTCTTACGGATATCCGGAACATGGAGCACCCCTGTCAACCTCAGCTCTTTTCCCGAGGTCATGTTCATCACCACCGTTCCTTTTCCTTCCACCTTGGAAGTAGCAAAATTCCCCATGAAGCAGCTATCTCCCTCTACCGCCTCGTAGGTCTTAAACATCCACCGGTTAGAGCAGGTGTGGCTTGTGGCACCGGTATCCAGCCACCACTCTTTGGGGTTGCTCCCCACGAGATTCACCTCAGAGACCACAGCAGTAAAGTGGTCATCATTTCGTCCTCCTTCGGCCAGATGTGCATGAGCTGGAGCTTTCCTCTTCCCCTTGCCTTTGAAGTTCTTCAGGGGGGGGGGGGGGGGGGGGGGGGGGGACTTGGTCTTAACAGTGCTTTTATTGTCATAACAGTCTGCGGCACAATGGTCGGTCCTATTACACACAAAGCAGGTTCCCGCAAATTTCTTTGCGACAACAGCACTGCCTCCGTTGTCAAAACGTTTCCGCTTGACGTTGGAGCTTTCGACCACATTGGCCTTTGCCATCGAGATGTTAGCACCACCGACTCTCCTTACGGAGCGACGGTTGCTCACCTCGATATTGAGCTTCCTCAATGAGCCCCTCCAGCCTCATTTCCTTCCGCTTGTGCTTCAGGTAGTTTTGAAAGTCTTTCCAAGACGGTGGCAATTTCTCAATCATGAGTGCCACCAGGAAAGGCTCATTAATCACTAGCCCCTCACCCTCAAGGCGATGGTAAATGAGTTGGAGTTGCTCAACTTGCTCCATGACACCCCTACTGTCAGTCATACGGTACTCATGAAAGTCCGTGACAACAAATCTCTTTGTGCCAGCGTTATTCACTTTGTACTTGTTTTCGAGAGTTTTCCACAGCTCCTTTGCAGTAGCTTTAGGCTCGAAAACACTAAACAGCGCGTCATCTAGAGCACACAGGATATAGTTCTTGCATAGATAGTTGGCATGTCTCCATGCCTCAACCACAGAGAACGACTGCTCGTCCAGTTCGTCCTCGCTTAGGACGGAAGTAGTCTCCTTAAGAAACCTGGTCAGATTCAGGGTGGTGAGATAAAACAGCATCTTTTGCTGCCAACGTTTGAAGTTGTCTCCCCTGAATTTTTCCGGTTTCTCCAGATGAGAAGTCGGCAAAGTAGGCATAGCCGAATACATCGGTGTCTTCCCCTTGGCCACAGCCTTGGCTCTAGCCGCACCCTTGGCCATAGCTTTGGTTGTAGCCGCTGCTTCGGCCGCAGCCGCAGCCTCAGCTTTGGGCGTAGCATCCGCCATAGCCGCAGTCGCGGCGGCCTCAGCCGCTGCAGCTACGTCATCGGCGTTAGCCCCCACATTCGCATCGCACCCAGTGTTATGGACATTTTCACCAACCACTGGGTCATGCTCACTTCCGATAGGCAACTCAATAGGCGACGTGTTTTTCATCTGAAACGACAACAAAATAAACGTATGAGATACGTGTACAATAAATTCTTATTAACAAAACACCAAAACTGAAATTTGGGTTTGTAAAAGAATTTTTATGTAAACAATAAAATTAAACGGTTTTCCTTTTGAATATCAATACGGCTGATATCAAAAAGGATTAAAACGATTCTTATTGAATACCAATTTGGTTGGTATCAACAAGATTCTTAAAAATAAAAAATTAAACTATTTGGAATTTTTCTTTGGAAATCAAATTCTAATATGATTTAGAATTGAAAACAAAAAAGCATTATTCCTTAAAAATAAATTATTGTATTAATTAATACACGAAAGAAACAACAGAATATCGGTTAAGATTGTTGGTTTTCGTGTACGAAATAACAATTATACTATAATAAAGGACTAAACAGAAATTATCAAAAAACCAGTGTAATCTTTATTAATTTCGAATTGGAATTGAAATTACATATTACAACATGTAGGTACTGAATTGAAATTAAAGCAAACGTTATTCAGATTATTATTAATTAATAATCTGATATACTGAATTGCAATAAATAGAAACTGCCGGACTGGAAAGTATAGACTTAACAGCCGGACTGTTCTGATTGAAATTGAAATTACAAGGCTGAATTGAAACTATTCTAATTACAGAATAAAATAGTACTTTAAAGAAATTACAGAAAAGTAAAACATAATTGAAAAAACTACAGCTAAATACAGCAAATTAAAATACTGAAATTAAAATACAGAATTGAAAAGACAGAAATATAAATTACAGAATTTAAATGCGGAAATTAAAAGGACAGAATTAAAAGACGAGGCGACTGTAAACAGTCTGTCCTTAACCGATATTCGCCCAACCACCTTAATGTTTCTGGTTGTGTTGGCGCTTCGATCCCAAGGTACAACGTCTCGGATGACTCGCCGGAAACTGGCGACGAGTCAAGGTTGAGCTATTGGTGGGTGGTTCTCTCTGTTTCTAATATGCCATGAGAAAAAAATTATGTATGTTGTTTAGAGAGAGTGAATTTTCGTGTTTTGAATGAGAAGGGGAGGCTGCCTCATATAGAGGATTCTGAAACCGCAGCCTTTAATGTGGTCATTCAATTCTGGGAGTTACATCCCCAGAATCCGCCTCCATTACTGCAGGAGTTTCAAACTTACTGGAACTTTAGGGACTGCTCTTGTAAATATACAAAATTCACTTTTTCAGTTTAGTACAAGACCCCAGACCCCAGACAAGTCCCAAGTCCCAAGTCCCAAGTCCCAAGACCCGCGGCCCGAGACCCGAGCGAGCGCGCGCGTGTGGTACACACTAACACACTCATGGGTATGTGGACATGATAGTTTAACAACTATATGGGATGGACTTGTATTTATTTTATAAAAATCACTCCTGATTTCACAATGTGGGATAACCCTCGTGGTTTAAATCCCATCTCCTTTTTCATTTTTCAGCTTGGTTTTTATACCTCTTTCGAGTACCAACCTTCAAGGCCAATTATCATTCACACCCATTCTCCGAAGTGGTCATGCAATATACTGAAAAGTGTTGATCTCTGAGCATACCTCATATAGCTGAAAAGTGTTGATCTGTTTTGAAGCTACCAACAACATTAATTTTAAGTTTAGATCTAGGGGTCTTGACCAATAAACCAATTTAGTCATCTTCTTTATTGTAGGAGTAATAAACTCACTAGGTTAAGAGAAAATATCATAACTTTCATCAAAAGATTTATCTCTTTTAATAAATTGATAAAACTGTGTAATGATAGTTTGAATAATCCCCTCATTTGTCCTTTTAACACCTTCATATCTGCTCAAGCATCTTGCTTTTCAAATACACCAAATAATAACAGAATAAATTATTTCAATGCATTTACCCTTTAAAGAAGAGTTTGATTGGAACCAGCAGCCCATGCATCTTCCCCTGATACATTGATCACTATAGATAATACCAAATTTGTTTTCATAGTGTGCACAAATTGCATGAGCAATTATACCATAACCAAACAGATACTCCAGTTCTTCTTCATTTTGATTACAACAATCACATTTAGATACAAGCTAAATATCTTAACTCTGAATTTTTTTTATTAATAGACACTATCTTCAAAATAACTCTCCACATAAAACAAGAAACTCTAGGAGATAAAATTTTATCCCAGATCAGAGAATGAACTCAACTAATATTACTTTTACTCCTCAGCAGGTTCCATACGGTTTGGACAAAGAAATCCCATGTAGCAGTCTCCTTCCAAAGCATAATATCATTGTCACATGTAATTTTTTCTCAATTTGCACCAAAAAAATGATGTATGTTAGCAGGGTAGATAGTGTTAATAATATCTCTTTTCCATTCACCATTGTCTCTAATATCATTTAGTAAAATATTATCTTGCACATTCAAGCATTTGATTGCACCATTCACACTTCACTTATCCCAATTTACATTAATTTTTTTCCCACAAGCCACACAATATTATTTTCAGCCACCTCTCTATTTTCAAGAATACTGTTCCAAGTGTCATTATAAATAGCCTTCTTTGCTTGATTAGGATGAGTTTTCTTGCAATATTTGCTTTCATAAATAAAGACCATAAAGATTTTTGTTTTCTTAACTTCCATCAGAGCTTAATAGATAGAGCATTTGAAATGTCGTGCATTGTTGTGCTTGATTTAGTCCACATTGCAGTTCCTTAGTTGAGTTTTTGTTAGTTGTATTGTACTGCCAAATCAAAACTAACAATAATGAAGGAAAAAATACAATTATGTTGAATAAGTTTTAAATGATCTAACACCGATAGATTTTGTACTTTTCCAGGAGGGTGCTTACGCCTGAAACTGCTAATATTGCGAGATATAAAGATTACTTTAAAGATCTTAGTAGAGTAGAGACTTAATGAGGATGGTGAGGACTACTTTAACTCCTTAGAAGTTCCTTTATGAAAACATATATTGATTTATGTGCTTGTTTAGCTGCAACTCTTAAAGCCTTTTTTTATTGCTTATAAGTTGATGTATATATATGCCTATTTGGTTGATCATATGAAATTCGAAGTATCAAATTTTCTCGCTTGGAAAATAAAATTTAGCTGGAGGAACCCAAATTCTTTCTTATACGAGGAGAAGTTAGTTATCATGGTTTAAAGTTATGAGCCAAGGAATCCCTATGTATACATTTGAGCTAAGAAAAATCTTTTTTTGTTTTATTTTGTTTTGTTTTGCTTTTAAGTATGTTTTGTTGCTCGAGCATTAGATGAGGTGCGGAAAGCTTTTGTTGCCTTTAGGAAGATGAGGTGCGCAAAGTTGTTGTTGCTAATAATGGTGATTGTCTTTCAAACTCTGAACGTGAAGCTATTGTTTCAAAATTAAAAGTTGAAATAACTAAAGCTCATGCTAAGGTGACGGAAGCCCAAAACAAGGCAACTTGTGGCATGTTCAAGTTCTGATTTATTTAATTTATACTTTGTTTGCAGTAATAGTAATTCGTTATCTTAGATGAAGAAATGGAAATACAGCTTGCCTTGATCAATTTTCAGACTGCCTTTCCATTATAAATTTGAATCTATCTTTAGTAAATCGTGATGAGGTTGCTCTATGAAAAAGAAAAAGAAAAAGATTTAAATTGTCATTTGACAAACAATCGATCAAATGGACTGAAGAAGTGAAGGAAATTAATAATCTTTTTTTGGTTTATTGTGAGTCCGGATCCCATGTCCTTTATTCCATGTCCCTTACCATGCTCCCTTTCTTATTTTAGTCCAAATTTTTAAAAAAAATCAACTTTTTTCGCAATTTTATAGACTTTTATAATATATTAAATATAGGTTATAGCTACTATATAGTCTTTTATAAACAATAAAAAATGATGCTTCTGGAACAATGGGTTAGCTAGAATTTAATTTTAGTTTTAATTATCTTTGTTTTCTTTTAGTTCATTGTGCTTGGTTTAGTCCACATTGATTTTTTTTATTTTTTTTAAGTTGCACATTGAGGTTCCTTAGTTGAGTTTTTGTTAGTTGTATTGTACTGCCAAACCTAAACTAACACCACTCAAGGAAAAACTGTGATTATGTTAAATAAGTTTTAAATGATCTAACACCGATATATTTTGTACTTTTCCAAGGTGGTGCTTGTTAGGACCAGATTTCTGTTCTAAATATTGTTTATTGTCTATTGGTTTTCACTAAATAAATCCTAACTGTTGTTAAGAACTAAGACAGAATTGACAGGTTTCAAGTACCAGTTGCAAGCTCAGTTGCAACCTACTAAGTCAGTAGTGACAGGTTTCAAGTACCAGTTGCAACCTACTAAGTCAGTAGTGACAGGTTTCAATTACTAGTTGTAACCTCAGTTGCAACCACAGTTGCAACCTACTAAGTCAGTAATGACAGGTTTCAAGTACTAGTTGCAACCTCAGTTGCAACCACTAGTTCCAACCTGCTGGTAAGCAGAATTCTGTCTCGTTCTACAAATCTGCATTGCTGCCATTTATTGATTATTAATTGTTCTACAGCATGCAGGATATGTTCTCATATGATTCTAAAAGGTTAATATGCGTTTATTGAGAATATCAAAGTGGTAAGGAAAGATTTCTTAAAAGATATAAAGAGATTGGTTATGTTTTCTTTACATTTATAATTCTATATCTCTATTCTTATAATAATCTTTATCACATGTTTCAATCTTTGTTCCTTATCAATTCAGAATGATATGTTTAAAGATTGAATAAAATTAGGAGTTAATGTTTTACATGAATACTTAAAAGATATCTTTCCAAGATATGATCTTTTTATATGTTTCCTAGTTATAGAAAAATACTAACTCTTTCAATCAAACTGGTTATTAAACAGGTATCAACCAATGATGATTGGAGTCAATCAATGCTGAAGTATCACGCAATGCATGGGAAGATTGAAGCCAATCAATAAAGTCAAAAACAATCAAAAGATATTGAAGAATAGAAGATTGTTTTTACTTGCTTATATACTTGATAACTTAGCTTGTAAATGTGTGTGTTCTAAATTATAAATAACTTATTTTCTAGAGAGAATACATGTGAGCTTTAAAAAGAAAAACAATGATGGGATGCCATTGATTTATAAGTGATAGTTATAGAGTAGGAGCAATATAGAGATAGGCAGAAAAACCTAGAGGGAGTCTAAGTGTTTTTCGTTAAGACTTGAGTCCTATATTGTAAGCTTTTTATAATATCATAATATGGGTAAGTGCCCCGGAGACGTAGCCTAGTTAGGTGAACTCCGTTGTTAAATGTGCGTGTGATTTCATTTACGTACATTTAACTTTTTTACAGTTCTGTCCATTTATACACTGGGTTCTAACTGTGGTTGCAACCTCACTTAGAACCTAACTGCAAAACTGCAACTAGAACAGCGGATAGGAATTTCAATTGGTATCAGAGCTTCACACTAGATCTTACTTAGTGTGGATCCTGTGTTCTAGTAACAATGGACTTAATGAGGGAAGGAAACGCTTTCAACAAACCTCCATTGCTTGAAGGAGGAGTAAACTATGGAGTATGGAAAATCAGAATGAGGTCTTTCATCAAACAGCAGAATGAACATGTATGGAAAACTGTTATGTATGGATGGGAGGCTCCAACTACCATTGATAGTGAAGGAGAACTGGTTCTTATACCTGAAGACAGATGGTCTGCTGAAGAAGACAGAAAATCAAGTGCCAACTCAACAGCCATAAACTTGATTTTTGCTGGTGTAACCCTCAGTGTATTCAGGTATATCTCTCATTGTGAAACAGCTAAAGAAGCATGGGATATTTTGCAAGTTACTTTTGAAGGAACCATTAAAGTAAAAGCTTTCAAACTTCAACAGTTAACTACCCAATTTGAAAACTTAAGAATGGAGGAAGATGAAAACATTGAACAATTTAATGGTAGAATCTGCCACATTGCTCATCAAGCTGGAACCTTAGGTGAAAAATACAGTGATGCTAAACTTGTTAAGAAAACTCTTAGGTCACTCCCAGAAAGGTTTGAAATTAAGGTTACAGCTATTAAAGAATCAACAGACTTAGATAATCTTAAACTTGAAGAACTCATAGGAAATCTAAGTACTCATGAGCTAAAATTCTTCAAACATAAAAGACCAGAAAAGGGAATAGCATTTCAAGCTAAGAAATCTGAATCTAATGTCTGTGATAAAATGAGTGATGAAGAACAACTATCTTTCTTTGCAAAAAAGGTTTACAAGAAGTTTTATAAGAAAAGGGAGGATGATACTGGTTCATCTAAAAACTTTCAGAAAAGGGATAACCAGTTTAAGACAGAGTCTAGGTTCAACAATAACTCTACAGGAAAGTGGAATTCCAAAGAGAAGGATAACAAAGAATACAAGCCTAAAGAGATTCAGTGTAGAGAATGTAGAGGTTTTGGTCATATTCAGGCTGAGTGTGAAAACACTTTAAAAAGAAACAAAAATGCTTATATAACCACTCATAGTGATAGTGATTCTGAGAGCAACAGTGATGAAGAAGATGATTCTAATTTTGTTAATTTTATGGGAATAATCACTGAAAAAGAACCTACTTATGAAAGTGACTGTGAGCAGGTTTCAACCATAGTTACAACTGCTCTTGAAACCTATAGCAGTGATGAGGAAGAACCTTCTGATGAAAACATTACTAAGCAATACCTTGTTCTTTATGAAAAGTATAAATGTCTGAGTAAGCAAACCTTGATCATAAGCAAACTTAATGTTAATCTAAAGGATGAGGTTAAAAGACTTACTGAGAAGCTTAAACTACAACTGGCTGAACTGACTGAAACTAAAAAGATAATAAAACTGCTGAATGTTTCTGCTTCAGATAAATTAGATGACATGCTGTCATATTCTAGAGGTTCCAAAGATATCAGTGGTCTAGGTTACTATGGAGGTAAATGTACAGGAAAAACCACTTTTATTGAAGCTGTTGCTAAAGCTAAAGCTAATGATTTTGACAATAAGGTTAGAAGCTCAGTTGCAACCAGATTTGCAACCAGGAATAAAACTCAGGTTTTTGTAAAGAAGGTTGGAAGTTCAGTTACAACCAAAGTTGCAACCATGAATAAACTGAATGGCTTTAGGGATAAAAATAACTTTAGGGTGAAGCTGTGTAATTTCTGTAAAAAACCTGGTCATTCTGAAATCCAGTGTTATTTAAAAAGAAACAGAAAGTATATTTCCCAGAAAACCTGGTTGGCTTCTGTCAATAAAAATTTGAAATGGGTTTGGAAAGTAAAAGAAAAAGCCTCCTTAATTGCTAACAACAAAGCTGTTATTAATTCTTTGAATGCTGTTACTTCTAATGATTGGTATTTTGATAGTGGTTGCTCCAAGCACATGACAGGTACTGCAAGTCTCCTAAAAAATGTCACCATTCTTACAGGTAACACTGTTGTGTTTGGAGGTGGAGATACAGGAAAAATTGTTGGTAAAGGTACCTTAAACAAACCTGGAATGCCCAGTATTGAGGATGTTTTTCTTGTAGATGGTCTAAAAGCTAATCTTATTAGTATCAGTCAACTCTGTGATAATAAAATGACTGTTAAATTTGACAAAGAAAGGTGTCTAGTTACTAATCTTAACAATGATTTAATCATGACTGGAGTTAGATCAACCAACAGCTGCTATGTGTTTGAAAAAGCTGAAAAAGAATTGCCTCAAAGTAGGTGTAATCAAGCCATTACTAATAATGTAGATATTTGGCACAAAAAGCTTGGGCATGTGAATTACAAAACTTTAGATAAGCTTGTTAAAAAGGAATTGACAAGAGGAATTCCTAAACTTAGTGCTAAAACTCAAAGTGTCTGTAATGATTGTGCTATAGGCAAACAAACCAAAAGTATTCACAAAAGTACTAGTCAAATCTACACTAAGAGAGTCTTAGAACTTCTACATATTGACTTGATGGGTCCTATGCAAACTGCTAGTATAGGTGGTAAGAAGTACATTTTGGTAGTTGTAGATGATTTCTCTAGATAATCTTGGGTAGTGTTCTTAAAGGATAAGTCTGAAACTTTTGAACTGTTCAAAACTTTGTACTTAAAACTACAACTTGAAAAGGGTTTCACTAGTGGTAATATTGCTAGGATTAGAAGTGATCATGGAACTGAATTTGAAAACATCAAGTTTAGAGAATTCTGCAACTCCTTAGGTATAAGTCATGAGTTCTCTGCTCCTAAGACTCCACAGCAAAATGGCATAGTTGAAAGGAAAAATAGAACCATTCAGGAAATGGCTACAGTAATGCTTAACTCTAAGAAACTTGCCAACAGATTTGGGCTGAAGCTGTTAATACTGCCTGTCATATAGTTAATAGAGTTTATATTACTAAAGGTACTTCCATGACAGCTTATGAAATATGGAAAGGTAGAAAACCAAATGTTAAGTATTTTCAAGTCTTTGGATGTGTTTGCTACATTCTCAGAGATAGAGAGCATCTTGGTAAATTTGACTCTAAAAGTGATAAAGGGATTTTTCTTGGTTATGCTCAGAATAGTAGAGCATTTAGAGTCTTCAATCAAAGAACAAACTGTGTTATGGAATCTTATAATGTGTTATTTGATGACCTAAAAACTGTTGATGAGATTACAGGTGATGATGAACAGCCTGAGATTGCAGAAAAAGAGAAAGAAGAAACTCAACAAACAGGAAGTTCCAGAGTGGTTGGAAGTCCAGTTGCAACTAAGGTTACAACTGAGGTTGGAACTGAGGTTGGAACCACAGTTGAAACCCAGAATGCTGCTGAGTCTGAAGAAGAAGAAGAAAGTTCTCATGTTCAGTCAACTAGCAGGCCTCGCTATGTAAGGACTCAGAAAAATCATTCTCTTGACAATGTCATAGGAGAAGTAGCTTCAGGTATGAAAACCAGAGATAAAAGAAATAATGTTGTTCACTTTGCTTGTTATATTTCTTAGTTAGAACCTAAGAATATAAAAGAAGCTCTAGAAGATAGTGAATGGATTTTAGCTATGCAGGATGAATTGTCTCAATTTGAGAGAAATGATGTATGGACTTTAGTACCCAGACCTTCTAATAAAAATGTTATAGGGACTAAATGGATTTTTAGAAATAAAAGTGATGAGGATTGAGTGATTATCAGGAATAAACCTAGGTTGGTAGCTCAGGGTTATACACAAATTGAGGGAATTGACTTTGATGAAACTTTTGCCCCTGTAGCTAGAATTGAATCCATTAGAATGCTATTATCTCTTGCATGTCTGTATGATTTTAAACTGTTTCAACTTGACATAAAGAGTGCTTTTCTTAATGGTGTGATTAATGAAGAGGTTTATGTCTGTCAACCTAAGGGATTTGAAGATCCTAACTTTCCTGAACATGTTTATTTGCTGAAAAAGGCCTTGTATGGTCTTAAGCAAGCTCCTAGAGCCTGGTATGACAGATTAACCAAGTTTTTGCTTGAAAAAGGTTTTAACAGAGGGGGAGTTGATAAAACTCTGTTTACAAAGAAAACTACAAAGGATATAATAGTTGCTCAAATATATGTTGATGACATTGTTTTTGGCTCAACTTCTAATAAAAGGATAGAAGAATTCATTTCTGATATGAAGAATGAATTTGAAATGAGTGGTGGAGGTGAATTGACTTACTTTCTAGGATTGCAAGTTAAACAGAATGAGAAAGGGATTTTTCTATGTCAGAGTAAGTATGCAGACAATCTTGTTAAGAAGTTTGGTCTAAGTGAGAGTAAAGAAAAGAAAACTCCTATGAGTACTACCCTTAAACTGTCTAAAAATGATAAAGGAAAAAGTGTCTGTCCCAGTCTTTATAGATCCATGATTGGAAGTTTGCTGTATTTAACTGCTAGTAGACCAGACCTTTGCTTAAGTGTAGGAGTTTGTGCCATATATCAAGCAAATCCTTTAGAACCTCATCTTCTCGCTGTCAAAAGAATTCTAAGGTATGTAAAAGGAACACCTCATCTAGGCCTATGGTATTCTAAAGATACAAACCATTTTCTTAGTGGCTACTATGATGCAGATTGGGCAGGAAACATAGATGATAGAAAGAGTACTTCTGGTGGTTGTTTTTATTTTGGAAACAACCTTGTTTCTTGGTTCAGTAAAAAGCAAAATTGCATATCTTTGTCTACTGCTGAAGCAGAATATGTTGCAGCTGGAAGTGGATGCACTCAACTAATTTGGATGAAACAGATGTTAACTGATTACAATGTTAAACAAGAAATATTAACTCTGTTTTGTGATAACAAAAGTGCTATAGATTTAGCTAAAAATCCAGTTCAACATTCCAGAACCAAACATATTGATCTAAGGCATCATTTTATAAGAGAACTAGTTGAAGAAAAGAGCTTAATTTTAGAACATGTTTCAACTGAAAGACAATTAGCAGATATTTTCACAAAACCCCTTGATACAAACAAGTTTGAATCATTAAGAAGTGACATAGGGGTATGTCATTATCAATCTAATTGAATATTCTTACTAAATATGTCTGTATTGAGTACCTTCAATAATTTTTATTTCTAAGGTTAAGTCTTAATTGAGCTATGGTGTTTTTGTTTTGAAAAAGCCGCTTTTTGGTGTCTCAAAAACAGATGTGAGGTAACTTGTTCTTGAAAACCTCTCTGGTAATAGAGTGGCAAGCACAAAGTGCATTTTTTTTTGTGGTTGCAAGCTTAGTTGCAACCTCAGTTGAAACCTCATTCTCTCAATAACTGGTTAGAAGTTCAGTTACAACTTCAGTTGAAACCTCGTGTTAAAAATACTGGTTGCAAGCTCAGTTGCAACACCAGTTGAAACCTCAGTCTATATTATAACTGCCAAGACAAAGTCTTGTTATTTTTGACATCACTTATACTCTTTCCTTGCTGAGGTCATCAAACTAGTTTTTGTGTAGAGATAAAAAAGGATTTGCTCAATTTAAGCTCCTAAAATCTAATCTTTGTTAGAGTTATTCTATGATAAACATATTTTTTTTGGGTAAATTGCTAGATTTTCGTTTTTCAAAAGCTTAAATATCTGTCAAATTACTATCTTTATCTTGAATCATGTCAAATTTCCTTCAAAGCTTCAACTCTTGAATTTTCAAATTTTGGATAAATCTGTTTAAAAAGGAATGTTTATCTGTATTAATTGCTGGATTTATCTTAATACCAACTGTTTCCTTCGTGATTTAAGCTGTTTAATTTTTCAAATTTTTGTTGATAAGAACTTTCCTATTTTTTGGCTAAATCTGTTTCAAAATTGATTTGCATGTATCTCTTTCCAATTACAAAAGGATATGGACTTTATTGCTATTTATACAAAATTCTTTTAATATCCAAACTCAATTACATTTTACAGAATTACTCTCTCTCTCTCTCTCTCTCTCTCTAAACTGTACAACCCTAGGTCTCTGTAAAAACCCACTGCGTAGTTCCAAGCTCACTTCTAACCCTAGTTGCAACCATGTCTTCACACTCTTCTAAAAACCCCAACCTGGACAGTGACGATGACTGCACTCTAAGAGATTTCATGAATAAATCTCCAACCAGTCCAGGATCAAAAGCTAAGGTAAGTGAGACTTCCTCATCTCAGAAAAAGCGCACTAAGAAAAGAGCTAGGAAATCTGTAGAGTATCATCCAACTCCAACTGTTTTCTCTTATAAGTCTAAGTTTCATGAGACTGATCCTAGGTTCTGGAGTAGGACCATGTATAGGAGGTATAGGTCTTTTGCTGGTAGGGAGATTCACAGTGAAAGAAGACTTAATCTGGTTAGCTATCCTCATATTCAAGTACATGTTGAGAAACTGCTATCAGCTGTTGGCTTAGATTAAACTATTTCTTATCCTGATTCTTATTACCCTGCTGTAATTAAGGAATTCTATGCCAATCTAAGTAGTAATGTGTTTGTTGAGGGTGATCATGCCTATGGCAGAGTGTTTTTGAGGGGTGTGACTCTAGATTTCACCCCTAAGTTAATCAATGACTTTCTGTGTTTCCCTAGTCCTACTGAAGATGACAATGCTGAACCAGACTTAGAAATTCTTGCTTTAATTCTAACTGGAAAGAACAATAGGTTTGATTGTCACTCCATTAAAACATCCTCCCTCACCTTGTGTGCATCTGTGCTGCACAAAATAGCTAGATTCAATTGGAATCCCACTAAGCAGCCATCCAAAGTCAGTAAGGACATGGCCATATTTCTCTATAGGATCATGTCATCTTTGCCAATTAATTTTGGTAATCATGTTTTTAATCTGATTAGAGACTTCAGTGACTCTACTTCCCAATCCATTCTGCTGCCTTTCCCTTGCCTAATCACTACTGTAATTCTAGGCCAAGTCTCATCTTTGGGTAGAAATTCTCCAATAAGTATCTTAAATGAACCAATCACTGATTGTCCCTCTGCTATATATATCTCTGCAAAACTGCTCAAAGAAGGGCATGTCAATGACATCTCTGGCGAAAAGGGCAAAGAAAAAGAAGAAGAAACATCTAATGCTCCTTCAGAAAAGAAGAAGGGTGTGAGATGGTATTTGAAGCAAAAGTTGTCTTACAATGCAGAAAGGAGAGCTGAGCTGGATACTGATGATTATCAAATCAAAAAGTTGCTGGAGAATCTTATAGAAAGTGAAGATGATAGTGACAGTGATGGTGGTGACAGTGATGCAACTCACAGTGATGATGGTCTCTCTATAAGCAGTGAAGATGAGCATGAAGAGGTTGTAAGGGACAGACCCCTAAGAGAAAGACCACCCCAGTCAAACATTCCTAGGAACTAGTTTGTCAAGGTTGTGACAAATAGGGGGAGTAAGAGAAAGTTTATTTGCTTCTGTTCTGTTTTTCAGTTTGATGTTTAATGTTTAAGTTTCAAGACTTTATTCTGTTTCCAGTTATGCTGTATTAAGACAATTCTGTGCCTGTTTGGCTTTAATAATTCTGCAACCTCTTTCTGAAAAATATCTTATTGAAGTATGATTGTCTTTGAACTTGGAACAGGTCTGAAAACCTACTGTGTGCATATAAATTGTGCTTAGATGATATGCCTGCAATTCTAACTTGCAGGGGGAGCTAAAACAGATACATCAAAAGTATTGATACAATACAAATGTTGTATTGAAATTACAGGTGGATTTATGTGGTTTATAAACTTAATTGATTTGTCAAAACCAATGACAAAGGGGGAGATTGTTAGGACCAGATTTCTGGTCTAAATATTATTTATTGTCTATTGGTTTTCACTAAATAAATCCTAACTGTTGTTAAGAACTAAGACAGAATTGACAGGTTTCAAGTAACAGTTGCAACCTCAGTTGCAACCTACTAAGTCAGTAGTGGCAGGTTTCAAGTACTAGTTGCAACCTCAGTTGAAACCACTAGTTCCAACCTGCTGGTAAGCAGAATTCTATCTCGTTCTACAAATCTGCATTGCTGTCATTTATTGATTATTAATTGTTCTACAGCATGCAGGATATGTTCTCATATGATTCTAAAAGGTTAATATGTGTTTATTGAGAATATCAAAGTGGTAAGGAAAGATTTCTTAAAAGATATAAAGAGATTGGTTATGTTTCCTTTACATTTATAATTCTATATCTCTATTCTTATAATAATCTTTATCACATGTTTCAATCTTTGTTCCTTATCAATTCAGAATGATATGTTTAAAGATTGAATAAAATTAGGAGTTAATGTTTTATATGAATACTTAAAAGATATCTTTCCAAGATATGATCTTTTTATATGTTTCCTAGTTATAGGAAAATACTAACTTCTTCAATCAAACTGGTTATTAAACAGGTATCAACCAATGATGATTGGAGTCAATCAATGCTGAAGTATCACGCAATGCATGGGAAGATTGAAGCCAATCAATAAAGTCAAAAACAATCAAAAAATATTGAAGAATAGAATATTGTTTTTACTTGCTTATATACTTGATAACTTAACTTGTAAATGTGTGTGTTCTAAATTATAAAGAACTTATTTTCTAGAGAGAATACACGTGAGCTTTAAAAAGAAAAACAATGGTGGGATGCCATTGATTTATAAGTGATAGTTATATAGTATGAGCAATATAGAGATAGGCAGAAAAACCTAGAGGGAGTCTAAGTGTTTTTCGTTAAGACTTGAGTCCTATATTGTAAGCTTTTTATAATATCATAATCTGGGTAACTGCCCCGGAGACGTAGCCTAGTTAGGTGAACTCCGTTGTTAAATGTGCGTGTGATTTCATTTACGTACATTTAACTTTTTTACAGTTCTGTCCATTTATACACTGGGTTCTAACTGTGGTTGCAACCTCACTTAGAACCTAACTGCAAAACTGCAACTAGAACAGCGGATAGGAATTTCAGTGCTTATGCATGCAACTGCTGATATTGCGAGATTTAAAGATTACTTTAAAGATCTTAGTAGAAGATTCAAGAAAAAGAGTAGAGACTTAATGAGGATGGTGAGGATTTTCTTTATGAAAACCTATATTGACATATGTTCTTGTTTAACTGCAACTCTTAATGCCTTTTTATAGACTTCTATAATTTCAACTCTGAAAGCCGGGTAGAAATAGACTGTTGAAAAACTATAGTCAAGTGTTATAGCTACTTCAACTGTAGTTTTGCGGGATGTGTTTCAGTTTTCTTTGCTTATTCAAATTCTTAATTCCTGTGAAAAGCTATTTATAGACCTCCAAGTTGCTAGTGCAATCAACCAGATATCAGATATCTCTGGCAAGTGTACCTCGTCCCAAAAAGAATCTCTAGTTTTATATGCATGGTTGTGTTAAAATTAATAAGAAGAATAACTCGGTTAAATGTGTAATAAAGCAGAGGAACATATTGCTTCTCATTTGAGTATTTTTACGTGGGCTTTATTAATCATAACACTCGTTTAGAAGAGCCAAGAATTAAAGGTGACAATTGATGGTAAAAGAGACCGCGACCCATAGTTACTGGATGGTTGGTTGACAGGTGTCTGGTTAGCAAAGAACCTGACAAAAACGTGATAAGCACGGGACCTAGCCGAGCTTATCTATTAGACGAGGGCCTGTTTTATTCTCTTATATATTTTAAGAGAGTACTATGGGAAAAATTACATTTAATACATTTAACCATTAGATGTTAATAAAAAAATATAGCAAACTATCAACATTAACAATTTATGTACTCAAACTTCGCTATGTTTTCAAAAAGAGGTCTTTCAGCCAATTTGATCTCAAAATCGTGTCACATGCCATAACGCGGTCAAATTAAATGTTATTTTAGTTTAACCACTCATTTTGTTTCCTCCAAAAAGCTAAAAGATATAAACATACAACTAAATTACACCATTTAATCCAAATGTGAAAAGTAAGGTAAAACAGTATAATAACTTTTAATTTGATCGCGTGATAACACGTGACACGATTTTGAAAACGATTTGGTCGGAAAGGCCTCCTTATGAAAAAAGAATGAAGTTTACTACTGAAATTGTTAATGGTGATAGTTTGAAACATTTTTGTTAACGTGTGGTAGCTAAGTGTAGTAAATGTATTCGTTAACTAATTTCACAAAAAATATAAACAAATTACTAAATTATCAAAAAAAAATTGACTTTTCTCTATATATTCTCAACAATGGCCACCAAAGTCGGCTCCACGGCTGGAGACAGCTCCGAGCATATATATATTGTGATTAAAAAAATGTAGCTTTTTTCTTCCTTTTCGTTGATAGTTGTACAATATTCTTTTCAAGTAAAGACCCTTTATTGAAATTTGTATTCTTTTTCCTGGGGTAGTCCTATTTCAAAACTGTTCTCTTCATCAGCGAAATGTCTCAACCAAAGGTAGTATGTACATTTCATGGTTGGGGATTGGTTAATGAGCTTTCATGCGGCCTTTATCCTTTCATCAACCTTATTCATACCAGGAGAGATGCGTGTGCATAGGGAGTCTCCAGTGACCCAGAAGCCTCCAAGGACACACATCCTCCAAGGTGACGGAAGCTTCCCCCACTGGAAAATAAATGTTTTTGAATCACCATGCCATTTCTGGGTGATATCCAATATGATGTCCTTATCTTGACAGATTGTAAAAGCCATCGATTTTATAGCCTCCAAGATTCCTGCTTTTTTCCAGGTGCCTTCGTAGATTGCCCGTAAGCGCTCAGCCCAATCGCACCATTAACAGTGAGGCTTTTGCCACCCATTAAACTTGGCCTTCACTGAATCTTTATTTGAACTGTTTGGGTTATTTAATGCCTGGGTTGGGAGTTTTGGGACCGGCGTTTGGTCAGTAGGGAAAGAAGGCTTCAGAAAATGGCTATCTCGTATATGTTAGCCTGACTACCAAATTGTAAGCCCATGACATTAGGTCTCACTTCCACAACCACTTCTTGAGTGTTGTTGTTTTGATTGCTGGTGGTGGCCATTTTTTTTGGGTTTGGAAATAAAGTTCAAGAAAGTGTTTGTGTCTTTGGCAAGGTAAGATTGATGAATACAAAATGTATGATAACTCATTTATATACAAGGAGTCTGTAGCCCTCGCTGCTACATTTGGTAAATCAGTAAATGTCAAGGTTGTAAAATCCGTTTCATCCTTTTTATTTGGGTTACTATACTTTTCATCTTGCATTTTTTGGAAGTTTTGCATAGACCTCATTCTATTTTATTTTACACATGAAACTATGAAAGTCTGATATATGTTATGGTACTGTAGATTGTATGTACAATGATGATAAGATATATTGGGTTGCGGAGGAAGCCGCTCATGTACCTGTTAGGGATTTTGTATAAGTTGTTTCTTGTTATGTTCGGAAATCGTGTTAAGTGCAATTTTTCGCGCTGGTTTGTGGCAGCTCACGCGCTTAATGGCAACTACCAGCTTTGTTTTATTAACTAATGAGTTGAGTTAATTTTCTCGTTACACGGGATCTTGTACCGACAAAGCGACAAGTTTCTTATATGAAACGCAACAAATCCTCTTACAGTAATTCTCTTTAACTCGAGAATGTAATCATCAAGTTCTCTGATTAAGTAAAAATTCATTAGTGGTCTAAAATACAAACTGCCATCTATGCATCTTTGTTCTTGTACTCTATTATTCTTATACTGAAAGTATATAAAAAGGGGTAAATTGCTATGATAGTTTATTATAGGTTTAAACTTACGTTTCTGAAACTTGGGAGGTTAATCTAGTTTCAAATTATAGAGCAAAGGCTGAAAAAAATTACTGACATACAATTAATTTGGTCGCATGGACAAGCAAACAAATATATGAATTTTAATACTCCGTATTTGTTAATTAACATTTCTAAGTGGGAGATTTCCAGTAACGCCATTGTTAGGATCAGATTTATGTCTCATAAACTATTTGTCGTCTATTGGTTTGAACTAAATAATCCTACTTGAATGTTAAGAATTGAGACAGCTTTATGTTTTCAAGTGAGGTTGCAACCTCAGTTGCAACCACAGTTCCAACCTGCTATTCTGCCGGATTCTGTCCAGTTCTGTAAATCTGCATTGCTATTCTTTAATGATGACTATTTGTTTTAAAATATGCAGGATATATTCTCATATGTTCTTAAAGAATTAGTTTGTGTATATTGAGAATATTAAAGTGATAAGTAAAGTTGTTTTTTAAAAAATATAAGGAGATTAGTTCATAAAGATTGATTTCCTTTATTTAGGTAATCTAGATCTCTATTTTTATGCAAGTCTTTATCACTTAATTTAATCTATATTTTCTATCAAAATCAGTATGATCTATTTTAGATTGACTAATATATGTAGTTAATGTTTCAAAATATATTCAGAAAGATTTTATCTCTAAAAGATACTATCTTATATGTTCCTTGATTAAGGAAAAGACTAACTCCTATTTCCAAGCCAGTTATTAACAGGTATTAACTTATGAAGATTGAGGTCAATCCTACGCTGAAGTATCTCGTGCAATATGGAAAGATTGAAGTCAATCAAAAGAGTAAAAAGCAATCATCAAGATTTTGAAAAAAAAATATTGTTTTTACTCTTTTAAATAGTTGATAACTATGCTTTTAAAACGTGTGTGTTCTAAATTATAAAGAATTCATTCTTGAGAGAATACACGGTGAGCTTTTAAATGGAAAACAATGGTGGGATGCCATTGATATTTTGAGTGATAGTTATAAGGTATGAGCAATATAGAGATAGGCAGAAAAATCTAGAGTGAGTCTGAGAGTTTTTCATTAAGACTTAAATTCTATATTGTAAGATTTTATAATATCATAATTTGGGTGAGTGCCCCGGAGACGTAGACCAATTGGGTGAACTCCGTTGTTAAATGTGCATGTGATTTAATTCAAGTACATTTAACTTTACTGTTCTGTCCATCATTATACTTAAGTTCCAACTGTGATTGCAACTACACTTGGAACCTAACTGAATAACAGCAAATAGAACAACGGATAGTAATTTCATCCATACATAAATCAACGATGAATTTGCAATTATTATTTGATACTTTAATTCTAGTTGGCAAAAAAAAATATCAATTGATTCATTCTAAAAACAAGATTTCTCAAATGGCAGAAATATCAATGCTATATTTTCTATGAATTAATTAACATTTCTAAGCGGGGGATTTTCAGTAATTCTATACATAAAGCAACGATATTGCAATTATTATTTGATATTTTGATTCTAGTTGGCAAAAAATATTTTTTGATTCATCTTAAAAATAAGATTTCTCAAATGGCAGAAATATCAATGACCCCCCTCCTTTTGGAGTGTTTGGATGAAAAAAAAAATGGCAGAAATATCAATACTTACAAGTAGATAAACTTGGTCCGTTGAATCTTATATTGGAGTAGAATTCAATGCTCATGGATTATTCCAATACTAGACGTAATTATGCAATTTTCAAATGCATTTTATCAAAAATAATTAATGGATCACCGAAATGTCATTTGAGTTACATAACATTCTACACGCTACAGCCAATTGAATGTTCTATTGGTTCTACTCTAGGTTTTTGCCACATGACCATCAATACTATTTTACAATTAATTACAGTTTTCAGTCGTTGGTTTCAAATTAAGGATCTATTGAGAAAAAAAAAAAAGGAATTTGGAATAGAGCTATGTAAATGCTGCCATTTAGTTAACAAATTAAGGGATCATGTCGAATCTCAAGCAAAAATTATCAAAAACTCTACACAAAAGAATCACATTTTTTTACTTTAACCCAACCTCATAATGAGTAGAGGAATACATTCCTTCTTAGTTGAATATTTTCTCGTGGGCTTTATTAATCATAACAGCCGTTTGGAAGAGCCAAGAATTAAAAATGACAATGAATGGCAAAAGAGACCAAGACCCAAATCCAACTATAACTTGACCAGAAAATAGATTCCCGATAACGGAGTTATAATCGAAGTCATAGGTGCACCGAATCGAAACCGCATTTACTTTTACAAATTAAGGGTGTTGATCCGCATTCCAATTTTGATTTTCATGGATGCAATTAAAATAGGACACAAATTAAAAAGTGAAAAGTTTAAGGCTTACAAACAAGAAAAAAATTATATCATTTTAAAGTTGGACATCACGTCTATTAATAGAAGCTAGATAGGTTACGCCGGTGCCCAAAAAGATATAAGGTGGGTAATAGGCGGAAATTGGTCACATAACGCCCATTGCGCCCAATTGCTCTTAATCAACGTCTAATCCGCTTAATTCTGCATAATCTGCTAGGTTTCTATACTCTGCCTAATTTAGTATAGGCTCGACTTTTAGAACATTCGTTTACGCGGATAAAATGCAAAATGTGAAAGTTAATATTATAAGGTTATTTTCAAATCACTCATACTTCATAGGTGTTATAGGTTTATTTGCCTTTTACCTTTTAGACAAAATATGAGGGTTGAATTTTTTTACCACATCGTACCTACCAATCGCTCGTACCGTACCATTCATATCGTATTACTGTTACTACTTCATTATGGAACGGTATTACCATATTGTTCATAATAACGGTACGGTAGTGGTATCAAATTTTAGTATATCACGGTACATACTGTTTTGTACCGTTTTTCGTTCAAATCTAAGACTATGTACATTCATTCACAAACTAAATAAGAGTAGTAAATTATCAATTTTCTTACTAAATACTACTTTACTAGTTTATTATATGCCTTCAAAGATCAATATGTATGTACATGATGTTGGTTACGTTGTAAATAAACACAATAATTTCTACGGAAAAGAAATGGACAAATAAACAGAAAAATGGTTTCCTCAAATATATAAATATCAATTACAAGATTTAACATAAAATAATATAAATGATACCGAAATGGACTAAAGTCCGAGACGAGGTAACTTCAAGCAGTTTCCCTTAAACGATATTTGCCCCGCTACCTCTACTTCTGGCTAAATGGGCACTTCGTTCCCAAGGTACAACGTCTATCACATGTGACTCGGCGGAAACGGCACCGAGCCACGGTCGGGCCGTTGGTGGTGCGGTACTCTCTCTCTATATGTATGCATGTGTGTTTGTGTGTGAATGTGTGTATGATGACATGTCTTTTATTTCTCATAAAAAGCTTATTGAAAAGCTCTTCTAAAAAAATGGTTGGAAACCATCATATTATGCAATTTTTTATTGTAACTCTTTTTTCCAATAAAGAGCCACACTTAATGGGGTAATAAAGTTTTGAAACTCACAATTTTTAATTGCATTCAAAACCATAAAACAAAGTTTTATCCAACAATCCCCCACATGAATGCAATTATAAAACATGCAAAGTGCAACTAAATGCAATCGAGAGAACCACGAGAATTCACTGCATAAGGACAGGTAGCGCGCGCCTTGAACCTGCCATAGGGATGTAAAATCTGATATGCTACTATTGGGTAGCCTTAAAGCCTTGAACCCTTTAGCGTTTGTGCATACCAGGCTAATACTCACACAGTGTCCTCTCTACACCACTTACTAAGCCCTTTGGTTGTTGTCCATATTTGGCCCTGGACTGCCTTGGAAAATTCAACCGAGTGCTCTAGTGATTTAGCCTAGATCATCACATAGTATCGGCCATACACACTCGTTATAGGTGATTTTCAAGTCAAGGGTGTCCTAGCTCACCCCACTCGACCTTCGAGATACTTGATTCATTAAGAGCCTCATGCTCACCCTTAAAATGGTACAGGTCTATCACTCTTTCATCATAGAAATGGGCTGAGAACTTATGTTCTCGAGTGCTTTGTTCGGTTACTCGCACAATTCAGTTTCTCATTGAACCCGAGACTGAAGTTTCCAGTTCAGGTTGGGTTACCTATGCGAAGGTTTCCAATTTATTGGGCTTCAAACCCCATTTCCCTCGATGATGCTCCAACTCCTCCACGAGTCAAGCATTTTATATATGGATCCGCATTATTATCCTTAGACCTTGTAAAGTCTAGGGATACCACAATTTTTGCTAGCAATTCCTCTTACGGATTTGTGTCTCCGACGAATATGTCATGACTTTGTCGGGACTTTTCATTATACAAATTATTCTGATCCCGTTTAATAACTGACTGACTGCAGCAGTACACGTTTATTGTGGGAACAGATTTTGGCCACTTGGAATACCTCCCAAGACTTCTCAGCCAATCTTCCTCTTCTGTAACTTGATTCAACGTTATTAATTCTAACTCTACAGTTTCTCCAACTATGCAGGTCTATTTTACAGACCTCCATAAGACTGCAACCTCTTTAAGTACAAACATATCCACTAATGAACCTTGTACTGTTAAAGTTCGAGATACACTTGGTATCTAAATACCCTCCAAACATTTTGGACATCTCGTATAACACAGTCCATGATTGGCAGTATACCTCATGTATCTGAGAAGCCTCATTGGCAAACCTACTGAGTCTGCTCACTGAGTTGGCTATAACTGGTCTAGTGGAGTTCTTGACGCACAAGAGACTACCTATGATAAGTTAGGTGTTTGTTTTAGTCCATATAACGACTTAACAAGTTTTCGCACCTTGGCTTACTTTACACGGAACCACGACCCAATGGGTTGTTCCTAATTCTCTAGATCTCCATTTATAAAACACATGTTCTCTTAATTAATGATGCGACCCTTTTATAGAGATTAGAGTATAGACATTAAAATTATCAAAACCGTCAGTTTTACTTAAAGTAATTGACTTTATTTCTCACGTGCCTATCAACCTCATTGTTGATGGCATCTTCCCATATACACATTATATGGAAAAACATTGATTATTTCAATGTCGTCGATTCACCTTCACTCATGAAGGTCAGGGGACAAAGGAAGTTTCATTGCTTGCCCTTTTACCATGCCGCTGCACTTCATCTTTCTTAAAAGATTCACTTTCCATATTTTCCCAGCACTGTTTGAGTGTTCACCTGTCTTGGGTAGCATAATACTTTGAACCCTCAACGTATAGGTCATACTCGCCAGGCGTTAGAGTTTTGCGGAAAACTTCTCTTTTAGAAAATATGCTTCTCGGGCATAGAACAGTGTTCTATATGCACTTTAAAGCCATATGCCTTATGCACTAGAAACCGATCAGCGCTATATTTTGTGCTTATCCGATGAACACACAATCTAACATTTTCGATCCTATCCAAATCCTTCAAGGAACAAGATTGAGACCTTTCTTAGGTAGCACCAAACTTTCACGAACTTATAGTCAGGCACCATGCCTTCTATAATTCTGACTGTTTGGTCCAACTTCCTAAGCGATAGTTTGTTCAACACATAGCTTGCGGAAAGCTCACTTTCCGTACAAATTCAGAGTTTAATCCTGAACTTATCAACATGATAATCATCGTTTAAGAACTACATTTTGCTCGAGAGCATAATAAGTCGTTCTTTAATGATTGGTGTCATTCCATCAACACAATTATGTGAATGGTGTCTCATATTCACCGTTTCAATCACACTGATCATGTATTCATATCCATGTGAATATACCATTTCGGAACTAGTTAGACAATATCTAACACTTCCAAAAATAGTCTATCATTCAATGATTAACACTTAATCATTGGATTAAAGTTGGTAGATTAACACAACAGAACACCCATGATTCAACATGTTTTCTGACAAGCCTTAATCCTCAACAATAGAATTCACGTATTCTTCTTACTTGAATGAATATCTCGACTGATTTATCTTTACTTCTCATCAAGTAGACATATCAGTGTTTAATACATCCATCAATAAATTGAGGAAATATCTTTTAAACCCTTCCTGGTTTTGCACTCATATCAAATGCATCGAACCATTTGGTTATGTACTCCGTTCGAAACTTCGAACTGAACACTTAGCAATACATTGCTTCAAACACAAACTCATATTTGTGTTTCAATTTAAATAATAGATTTAGAAAATAAAACATTTAATCTTTTATATTTTCATCACCTACTACATTATGTCAAATCAGTGACTTGGTTGAATAATTCAACATGTCATTATTGACCACAAGAGTATCAACTAAAATGCTCATTTTGAACAAATAGTCACTCATGTATTACCACAAACAAGCAAACTTATCACAATTTGATCCTAGTGTTTTGGCTACCGAAAGGCTACTGCCCTTTAGGTTTCAAAAACCGCTAGTCATTATTCAGATTTGTATGTTAGTGGATTTCCAAACGTTTTCACACATTAACGCCCCCACAGTTCGTGCATTCCATTTGTCCTCACTCAGAACATGCACATTGTTATAGAGAAACTTAATCGGTTTCCAGATGGTAAATGAATAATATCATTTATTTTAAACGTTTTAAATCCATACCAATAAACCGTTAGATATTCTCCCACTCGCCCGCAGACGTTATGGGGTACGTTTAGATTCTCGATCTACAGGATCAACGGGTTACCCCACATTTGTGGGACCCTTAGGGTTCTCTCCCAATAATAGTAATATAATATTACTAAATTCCTATTCTCAATAATAGCAAGCTCAACATATTCACAATATGTTTTACTAACAAATTAATAATATGTTATTTCAACAAATTATTAAATGTTTTTCCAACAAATAAATAAGATGTTAATTTTAACAAATTATTAAATGTTCTTTCAGCAAATTAATAAGATAATATTTCAATAAATAATAAATTAGCCGATATTTGTTTATTCTTAAAATAAACTCAACGACCATTTATAATTTGTTAATCATCAAATTATTTGCTCTTGGATGAATCAAGTCGGTTATTAAATAACCTTTCATCCAAATATGTAACCGATTCGTCATTGCAATTCGTAGATAGCTAATAAAGCTTTCCATAAATGCTAACAACGATTGTCGTTACAATAATTTATAACTCTCCAAATTAAATTGCGATTAATCACAGTTAATAAGAAGTTATAAATACTCGTCATTAATCTTATTAATGATTACCGTTATAAATTTTGTAACCCTTCGAATTAAATTGCAATAAATCACAATTAATAAGGATATCACCCATTATATCACCACATTAGTGGTTTTAATAATGGTGGTTTCAAACTTGTAACCTCCGTCATTAATATGCACTCATGCAAAATTAATAGGAGTTACACCGGCACCCACAATGTTCTGGTCAGTTCCAGCACCCACTGTGTTCCGGACATTTTCCGTAGGAAACTGTTTGTTATCTCAAATAACAAACACGCACAATCTAATTTCGAAAAATGAAACTAAAACTCCTCCTTCACAAACACCAAATTTCTATAACCACGCATGGTTTCAAGAAACTGATTTTGCAAGAGTATTATAGTTTATTTCCGAAAAAAAATTATCAAATTCTGAAAGATTTATTCAGCCGTAAACATCAGAAAAATCTGATTTTACACAGAACAATCTCAGAATTCAACCAGTTCTGTCGTAAGCCCCAAATTCTGAAAATCAGAAAATGGTTTTACAAGAACTATTTCGAAACTAGTTCTGTCGTAATCCCCAATTTAATGGCTTTTACTAGAACTGTTTCGAATTATCACCAATCCTCCAATTCCATGTAGAGATCCATGTCTACACAAATACTCATTGGAAATTGTTAGTATTTTATTAACATGAAAACAAAACATGTATAAAATTCACTAACAATATAATGTAACGAAATTACTTATAATATGAAATAGTTAAAAAAGAAACGGTTTCGTAATGTGTTTCAATACCCATTACTACAAAAAATTAATCACCATTTAAGTCCAAAATTAAACTCTATTATTTTCTGACTTTAAAACGGTTACACATTCAACAAAACCACAAAAGTTTACTACCAACTGCCGTTTCATATGTTACAAAGAATTATTCACATGACAATAATTAATGGTGCCCATCACTTACTCGTTCCATATATTTAACAGATAAACATATCGCCTTTAAAACAGGCATAAACACATGTAATCAAAAATTGGAAACAATGGCCCGGTTTAAACATGCTTGGCAACTGCTTACACTTCTTTCATGCGAGAAAAAGTTTTCAATATTTCCAAATCTATTCAGGAATGACTGAACGTATTGCAGCCTTTGTCACGTGGCTGCAAAAAATCCTATTTGTTTAAGTAGTTTTGGTTAAATTACTTTTATAATCAACCACCAACACTGAGCCACAGAAGAAATAAAAACAATCTATAACAAGCATCAGAATGTGAGTTTCAGGAAAAGTCTAATCACATCTCCTCAAAATCTGATTAACAAGATATTTGTTGTGTGACATATTAGCTCACATATATATGTATATAGATATAGGGAGAGAATATAGAGAGAGTGAACAGTAGGTTTTTTATTAATCAGAATGTATGAATGAATGTGAAATACAAGACCCCTAACCCTCTTTATATAGATAGAGGGGTAGGGTTATAAGCCCACTTGGGCCCATAAAGTACAAGTCCAATAGTCCAATAATATCCTACAACACTCCCCCTTTGGACGTCTTGAATTCTTCGTCTTCATGCAGTCGATCTGAGTCGAGTTCATTCGCAATGCTAAACACATAAAAACCTTAGGGACGGAAAACCCAGTGTGGGACAAAACCGGTACCTAGGAGAAACTGTGTAGCCGAATGATATAGGCCGAAATATCATGTAAGTAACTAACCACAAAACAGTGTGCCTCATCAAAACCTTGCCAGAGCAAACTCAATGGGAAAATCTCTGATCGAAGGAAAAAGAGTGCAACAGTGGTAGTAGTAGGGGATCAACCACAAAACAGGTGCCTCATCAAAACCTTGCTAGAGCAAACCCAGTGGGAAAAACCTCTAGTCGAAGGACAAAAGAGTATACAGTGGTAAGAAGTATACAACCGGATACTCCCCCTAATTTCGGCAATTTTAAGTGAGATATGATGGGAACGTGTCTCGCTAAAAACCTTGCCAAGGAAAACCCAGTGGGAAAAAACCTTGGTCTAAGGACAAAAAGAGTACACGAGCATGCGACTGGATGCTCCCCCTCACTTGCACACGACAGGGTGCGAAGATTTCGACTAAGTAGTAATTAGTGCAATAAGCATTCACCTGGATGCTCCCCCTCACTTGCACATGACAGGGTGCGAGAATTTCGACTAAAAAGTACGAGCATTCGACTGGATGCCTCATTTACTTGCACACGACTGTATGCAAGAAAATATAACGTGGAATAAACTGAGCATTCGACAGGATGCTCTTAAACTTCATAAATGAAGATTTATTTCGACAAGAAATGCTAAATAGCATAATCTAGTCATGTCTCTCTTGATCGATAACAACAAGTTGTCCTTAAATAAGACAAGTGTTTTATCTGGATCGTGAGACAGAGCATATGTAATTCAAATATGGCTAATATGAGCTCGAAGCCATATACACTCTCTAGTCGTCTCATAGAGCACGAGTAGATCAGAGTGATTCGTTTGGAGTCATTCCAAGACCTCCAAGATATTGTCTTATTCCTAATGGTAAAGACAAACCATGTTAGGAATATCCCTTATGCGGGTCTGATAAGTAACCGGCATCGGTATAACCGAAAAAGGATTGCGTTAATTCGAGTACCGAATGGGGTAGGTACACTCGATGACGCAAATGGGATAAACTAGCCCACTTCCAAAATTACCATAAGGTAAGGGAATGTGTCTTTAGTGCCATTTCGATGGCAGCGTGTTAGCGCAATGTTGTGTCGAGCTATACCATTCACAACATACGAGATGTTCATCCTAGCACATTAGACCAAGTACAATGATACACTTATTGTACTTAGATATGAACATGATGGTTCAATATTTCTTCATCGTCTTATCAGGGACGGACTGGGTCTATATCAATGTCTAGTGATCGAACGATCATGGGAGAATCTGACGACTTAGCGTCATAACACCTTTTGGGTGTAGTCTGAATCATGGACTTATATTCAATCTTTACGGGACTCGATCATCGGGCCGAGTCACTACCGTGTCTTCCCAAGATCCTTCATCTTGAAGGCAAATCCAAAAGTGGATCGCATAATAAAACACGCAAGGGCATAATACTTGTTCAAGTATCCCAAGCTAATCAAGTACTCACTTAGGCGGTATACCACATCCGCTCGGATTATATTAATCCATATAGTGAACGTCTCAGTCAATTGAGATCGTGTTCCGTGGTCAGAAACTACTTGATTTAAGCACATGAAGTCACACAGGGACCTTCATCTATATCTCTTTGTCTAAATCCCCATAGAGATAAAACCGTGACCACATTCATGGCTGCATACTCAGTTTTTCGGAAACTACTAAACTGGTAAAGTAGGGGACTGTTATAATGTCCATTACGAGGAAATCAACCATCTCGTAATCAATTCCAAGGTGTGAGAGAAGCCTTGCGCTACTAGGCGAGCATTCTACAATCTCATTATTCTCATCACTTTTCCTTACGAATAACCAAATAAACGAACTCGTTTAACATTGGTGGTGTTGGAACTACAGGTCCGAACACACTTTCGCTAAGGAGTCTACTTGGATTGCAAGTTTCCATTAGTACAGTCTATTCTACGTTGACTTCAGGCAACGGTACATGGTTCTCTGTCATAATTTGTTCATATTATCAGTCGTCACCGAATATATGAACAAGTAATCAATGACAGTCTCGTTTCGCTTCAATATCGTCTAAGATATCATGATCGATAGATATTTCGATATTCTTAGGATGAGGAGGAAATCACACATCTCCTTGATCCTTTATAATCTCGTGTGACAAACGAGTTTCAGTTCGCCACCTTTGGGGCTGAACGAATTTGGAACCGGTCAACTTCCTCATATCTTAGGAATGACGACAGACTGACGGCCGACGGCAGCGTCCTTTGCTTGGCGGGTTCGGCCAAAGCAACGTGTTACGACAGGAACACGGCGTCCGACAGGGACGTCTATCCTTGCAAGCATTTTGCAGCAGGTATAAATGATCTCGTGACATTTCATAAAGTCATTAAATGCGTCTGGCATTTAGTTAGACTTGAGGGAGTCTGTGCACTTACTTATCACTAAGTGCAGTTTTGGGGATCAAGCTAAGACTGAGTGGGTTATGCCATGTTACTTCACGTCGTTCCTTATCAACGGTAAAAATCTCCCCCTAACGACGGGGAGAACAGTCTTAGCGATGTCACTTTCGCATATCATGCGGTAAAGAGATCGCTTGCCAAGGTTACTCTATCAAATGATAGGCAGGAGATTCATAATCGACTTATGTCCCCTTCAGAGGTCCATATTTTGAACGCTAGAGCGGCTCAATCAAAATATTAATTAATCACTCTAAACACGCGTTAATATGAGACTTCTGGCTCATAACCAGTAACCAGCTGGTACGCATATGGTGTTTGAGTGTCTATGGGCCTCATGACGGACCAATGCAGCAAAATAGCATAACCCCACACGGAAATATAAATCTTGGTGCGCAAGACCAAGAAATGCGTGCAATCATTTGCAGTCGCATCATCAAACTTTCCGTGAGTCCATTTGGGTCTGAACATAATCGACAGGATGTTCAATTTCAATTTCCAAACTCAAGTAATTCAAATCGGAATTTCGATTCTTACTCTTCGGAATTATCAAGTCGACTAGACTTTTCAGGATAATCCGGATCATGAGCCATCAACTTAATGATAGGGCTAAAAGTTTGGGAAATGCTGCATTTCTGTGGACAACAATAATCATGTGACCATATTGTCGATGCATCAACCATAACCATTTATATTTATGGTCTGTCTTATGGTTGGATAAGTCCACAGTAACTCCTTCAATTCTTTACAAGAATTCTACGAGTTCATTTCGTGATCTTTACACATACTAGTCTTTCAAAGTGAGCATTAGTGGCATGAATTTCGGATTAATCACGAAATATATTCTCAGAAAGAATCCAAATACGATGCGATTATAAATCAAGCATCGTCTTTTGACCCGGGAATATCTCATCCGGTCAATGCCACAATATCAAAATGCTCTAATCAATCGACGACAGGCGAATGATATTATAGACAATCATGTCTTAACATCTAAATCATTTATCATTCGACGACAGGCGAAATGATAAGGTAACTTTAAATGCTTTAAAGAATGTGGTAGCAACCACTTGAAAGACATTTCAACTCCTCTAAAATACGCTTTTGGTCGTATTGAATGGAGGCTATGTAAAGAAATTTTAATTCTTTCATGAGCTATTACCAGATAACACTGGTTTTCTCGAATATTTTATAACTCAACAAGGTACGACAGGACCTATAGGAGTATAATGCCTCATATTTGACAAATCAATTTGGCTTTACCAAAGATTTTGATTTGGAACGACAGGTCCAGAATCGTTGTCACCGAGTACTCTTTTAGGCAAGTAGTTGGTGAAATTATGTGGTACACTATTACCCACTATTTTCAAAAAAAAAATCAACTACCCCACAAGTATTGCCTAAAATTTCATAATTTAAAGTTTGGTCACATTTGTCAAAGGAATTTGCTCAAAACACTTTAAATTATTTCGAGAAATTTTGTAAGAAGGCAAACCATAATCCAAAAGTATGGTCCAAATGGAAAATTAATAATCCAAATGGAAAACATAATCCAGGTGAGCGAAAAAATGGCTCAATGATTTATCAAAATCAATAAAGAAAGGTATCAAACTCATTTGAGCCACAAAATCGGGGGTCTCAATAGTTTCCTTTCAATTAACTTTAACCACATTAGCATCGGTTTTTCCACCTTTATAATAGTTGTGAACTATTTTAAGGAGTAACCGTGCATGACCTTTGTCTTTATAGCATAGAGTTGGCTCCTTGAGCATTATCTCTTGCTTTGTGACAACGTGCCATATTGTTCCTTTCAGTTACTATCTTGGAGCCACAGGTTTTCGATTTTGACGATTGTCTAAAATCTCGCTTGGCTAGGCGATTCATCGGGATCGCGACAGTTCGAGGCAAGTAACACTTGTCTCGGTTCTCGATTCGTGGAAAAAAAAATGTACACGAAGAGCATTAATATCAGGCAAACAATTCGTCATTGACCCAATAGGATTAAAACAACTCACCGGGGTAATTTTCTTATCCAATAACAGATGGGCGATAAAGGAACATGGTGAATATAAATTCACGATACTGCTTATGGAATACAATTTCCAAGCTAGTATTTTGGTGAAGGATTGCTCCCATATGTCAATTTCAGACATTTGTTCACCATAGACGTCATCACGTCTCAAATGTGGCGGCGGAATAAAATCAACACCTTAGCATTCATCTCGAAGGTAACAACAAACTCGTGTTTTACTCATCAAAGATGGCATCCAAAAAAAATTTGGGCATCACATTTTCACACATCAGGGTGACTAACATGTGGTGACGGAATAACATCAACGTCTAAACAGTCATTTCGCAAGTATGTTTTGCGATTTTTCTCATCATAGATGGCATCCAACATGTGTTGGGAGTTCTGGATTATTTTTCATATAAAAGGGCTGGTTTATATGTTTATGGTTTGCACAAGCACAAACTTTTTTTCCGAAACGACAGGTTCGAAAACATTAGTTTTGCTTCTTATGTGAATCGGTTCTCATTGATTGAACGACGGGTCGATACTGAAATACCAATTCGGCGAAACATATATCACTATATAAACACACTCGGGGAAATTATTATTTATTCAACCCCTTTCGGTAGCTCTATTTGAACACGACCAGGAAAGACGGTGAGGGGGGTGGGCACGAATGCCTCTTAAAAACCGACCTCATTAGGAGAACGACTTCCGCCTTTATCTTTCCTAGACATCGTATCCAAATAGGTGAGCCTATTTGGGGAAGATTCATAATTTTTCCAACTTAAATGTGAATATATATGATTTTCGCATTTTATATATGGCAATAATATTAACAGCATAGAGAATATCTATCTAGATTAACCATATATATATATAAACAGACAGTAAATATATTTTAGGATCTATCTAATCATGCAGGAGATTTGGTGTTATAAACAAATCAATTTAAGATTATCAATCAATCCATAAAGATTCTAACATATCAAATCAAATCAAATCAATTAGATACAATCCAATAATTTACTGGCATATATGATATTTATATATGATAATATCAAAAGATATGATTACGCTAACAAGATATCAATCAATTATCTATGTTTATCGCCATATGAATAATTCTATACATGCTAGTTTTAACATGCAAGCAAAACAATATATTTTTAATTACCAATTAATTCTATATATGGTAATTTTTAACATGCAAAGTGGTTAAATATACATGGAAACATATCAATTTATTCAATTAACATGCAATTTTTATTAACTTGCCTTTTTAATAAATATATATATGCATGTGGGTGAATATTTAGATCGAATATTGACTTTTATAACACATATATACTGTTTTTATACATGTAATATACTACAGGGACTATCTGTGTAATTTCAGCAAACTATATATCTATTTACAGCATTATTACTGCTTCAGTCCATAATTTCAGACAAGTTTCAGTTTAGTCCTTGAGTAATTTCCAGAATAGTTTACAGCTTTCAGAGAATTACAAATCAGTACATACGTTTCAGTTTGTTGCAGATTTAATCCGACAGATTAATACATGTTTTACAATTACATACCAAAACATATATGTTCACATAAAAAACAGCAAACACGTCGTTTGTTAATATACATGCGACATACTAATTTGAGATACTATCTACAAATATATATAACATGCAAGAAGTCAAGCAGACCAAAGCAAAAAAACTAATCATTTGTGTGGGCTAGTATATGTATTATGTACTATTTCATATATATAGTTTGTTACCAAAGCAAACTATTTAATATATATAACATGCAAACAGTCAACCAGAGCAAAGCAAACAATCAAGCAGCCGTATGTACTATGCATGTACAATTTTCTACAGAGCACTATTCATGGTGTGTATAAAAGAATTATTAGTTTACAATCAACGTGTTACCAAACAATTTATAATTCCAGTAATCTATTCAATGGTTATCCTGCGGCTGACTTTTCACATAGTATTACAAATTTAGTTGTCAAACCGGGATTAAGAATTATTTACCGTGCATTGAAGGTCGATATAGCAAAATCCTAATAAAATCCGGATAAACCTCAAGGTTTATTGAATCTATAATCCGTACTTCGATCTCCGAGAGCAGTGCTGATAACGTGTTGTGTGACATATTAGCTCACATATATATGTATATAGATATAGGGAGAGAATATAGAGAGAGTGAACAGTAGGTCTTTTATTAATCAGAATGTATGAATGAATGTGAAATACAAGACCCCTAACCCTCTTTATATAGATAGAGGGGTAGGGTTATAAGCCCACTTGGGCCCATAAAGTACAAGTCCAATAGTCCAATAATATCCTACAACAATATTGAAATAGTATGATACTAGCAAAAGTCCATAATTTATTCCTTGACATATTCTTGTCTCTGACCACAACTTTAATGAAATACAAATTTTACCTACATAGTTTTCCACTAATTAAGTACTACTACTACATTTTATTGACCAGCTTTAGAAGTTAGTCCTCTTTAGAAGTTTTAAGCCAAATATATAAATTTTCTCAAAATCCAAACGATGATAATTAAAACTATGGGTACCATAGATGTAGCTAGCACAAAACGTCTAAGATGGAATGTCATTACACTGTAGAAAAATATTACTCCACAAACAAATAAGTATTATCAATTTTGTAACCTAGATGAATGAAGTAACATAACTAATTTCACGGTTCGATAAAAATCAACCAACATAAACATGCAAAGCTCAATACATATATATAACATAAAATATATCTAAGCATGCTTGTACACAAAACGTGGACGGTTTAAAACCACAAAAAAGGATTTTCACAAAAACTCCAAACAGGTCAAACAAACACAAAACGCTTTCGACAATTCAACCGGAAACACCAATTTCTTAAAACCAATGTTTATTAGAAAAAGATTTTTCCAAAAAAACTGTCTTAGCCACGGAAATAATTTTCTGTTTATCCAAACACCAAAATTATTGGATTAACGTACGAAACATAAAAGAATATCGTTTAAGATTGTTGGGTACGTTGTAAATAAACACAATAATTTCTACGGAAAAGAAATGGACAAATAAACAAAAAAATGGTTTTCTCAAATATATAAATATCAATTACAAGATTTAACATAAAATAGTGTAAATGATACCGAAATGAACTAAAGTCCGAGACGAGGTAACTGCAAGCAGTTTCCCTTAAATGATATTTGCCCCGCCACCTCTGCTTCTGGCTAAATGGGCACTTCGTTCCCAAGGTACAACGTTTATCACATGTGACTCGACGGAAACGGCATCGAGCCACGGTCGGGCCGTTGGTGTTGCGGTACTCTCTCTATATGTATGCATGTGTGTTTGTGTGTGAATGTGTGTATGATGACATGTCTTTTATTTCTCATAAAAAGCTTATTGAAAAGTTCTTCTAAAAAAATGGTTGGAAACCATCGTATTATGCAATTTTTTATTGTAACTCTTTTTTCTAATAAAGAGCCACACTTAATGGGGTAATAAAGTTTTGAAACTCATGATTTTTTAATTACATTCAAAACCATAAAACAAAGTTTTATCCAACACATGCACGTTATTAAAATGATTTAAAGGCAGAATCTTGATATTATAATAGTAGATTTGTGGAAATTTGTTGCAGTTATGTAGTTTACATTGACTAGATTCAAGATTGTTTAATCACTAGATTTCTTAATTCTTACTAAGTCCTACTAACTGTAGTTGTTACGCCTTGTCTAGAATTACATCTTAATGATTGAGTGAGAGGTTTGCTATTAAAATTCTCACTTTGGAAATATAATTGCTCTAATGATAGTTCATGGTTAGAAAACAAATTCAACTAATCTTTAACATCAAATTGATTGGAAGATAGTTATATACACTATAATGTGACATGACTACCTGCTACTTTGATTTTTTGTACTGTTTTAAAAATCTCGTAACGTTGCGCAACGTTGTACGATATAGTGGTTTTTGAAAGAAAAACGCAACGCTAAAACGCTATTTGGGTGGTAAAGCGAAAAAAATCACGTTATTGGGTCTAAAAACGCAAAAAAGACGATATTTTGGACCGAAATCTTAACCACTGAGTATTTAAAAAACAAACAAAAAACCAATATAGCACTACGCCATTTTGGTTTGAGATATATTTTTCTTTTGTAAACACTAAAATCAATGCCCTAACAGTATTAGACAAACAAACGGATATTTTCACTTCATTTCTTTCCAATCCACTGCCACCCAACCCCAACGTACACCCAATCCCGATGTTCACCGTCTCCGAATGGAGGTCAATCATGAATGAGTCAATCTTTTCCCTTATTAATTAAGATCAACTAATTGAGACATAGATTCAAGTCTGAATATTTGCTAATTATTGTTTATTTTTATCTAGAAACATACTATATTATATATTTCGATTTTGGATTATGTGCTTTTATCTTGTTTAGGAAAAGAATTAATAAATTTGTACGCACGTGTTTGTTTACAACTAAATTATACTTAAATTTAATATATATCATGAGCTTTTATCTTGTTTTATAGAGAGCAAAATAGATAAAATGAGTGATTTTTCTTGTAAGTGAGTTGTTAAGATAGCAGAAGTGAAGGATTACAAATATTTTGTTTGCAAATTTTATGATTAAATAATAACTTGTGATCAAATTAGTTGTATTGTATTATGTATTTGATGAATTATAACGGCCTACATATTTTATTATATTTAACTATTTAAATGTTAATATAGTTAACATAAATTATATGGTTTCCTAGTATTGTATTGTCATGTTAATAGAAAAAAAAATATATCGCAAAGCGCTTCGTTGCTACGCTATTTGCGCTTTTAGCATAGCTCTCGGAAAAACGTTATGCTAACGATAACGCTATTTAAAACAGTGATTTTTTGTGACATCGATGTAATAATATACAATATCATACAATTATCGTACCAGTTACCACACGTATGAAACAATTTTTTGGTATACCGTAAGTGTGATACGGTAGTGGTATAAAAATTTTATTAGCATATTTGTATGGTAGGCAAAGTTTGAGGGGCGAAATTTGAGGGCCAAAACATATTTGTCAACTTGTGAAACCGGAACAAGAATCGGTATGGGAAACAGAAACATGAAACACAGTTTAAAATTTTAAATGAAACGCAAAGCGCCGTTACAGAGGAAAATAAAAAAATAAAATATATATGACCTTTTTACATAACTTATATTAATTTTTGGATTGGGCAATTATAATACGAATGAATATTCAATATTGTTAAAATTGAAGTAACAATACCAATAATTTATTTAAATGTTACATATTCTATATTAGAAACTTGTTTCATCATGTTGTGATGAATTTTTTTCTAATTTATTACAAAAATATTATTGTAAAAGCTTTGTTGAAGTTTCAGTAAAGATTAGTTTTTGTATTATTAGAATTACGAAAAAATATTATTGAAGCATTTTACAATATTTCACTTATGTTTCGGAAACGTTTTCCGAATAGTATGATTTAAAAACGAAACAAATTTTCATATAAACGCAATTCCTAACTAAATAAAATTTCGCCCAAAGTATTAATAAAAAGTAAAAACTTAGAGAGCCAAAGTATTAATAAAAATAAGTTTGCTAGTATTTAAACTTGTAAAAAACAAAATATAGAAAAAAAGAGCAACCAGTGAGTGAGTGAGTGAGTGGTGGGAAAATGGCTTTAAGTCTGGCATTACCACCGCCGTCGCCGCCGCATCACAGCCTCAAAACTCGCCGGCAATTCTGTGGCTCCGCCACCCTCAACTTCCGACCTGCCGTTATTCTTCCAGTTAATTTTTTTTTTCTTTTCTCTAAGCTTTGTTTTTGGGGAAAAAAAAACATAACCAAGACTCGGTATTTAATTTATTACCCAGCTGAGCTGGCTTTTAAAAAAAAAATTACATTGGTTTCCTCATCTTAGCGTTTATTCAAAAGGGTATTATTTATTTTTTTCATTTTTAGTTGACAGTTTATAAAGTTTGTCTCTTTTTAGGTAAGGGACACTATTATGGGCAAAATGTTTACACTGGTTGCTTGTTTATCACCTTAAAATTTGAGGATTTTTGGGGTTCATCAGCTTAAAGCATGCAGTAAAGTTCTTTGTTATTAAGAATACTCGCCTTTTATAAGTTTATTTTACTAGAAAAGGAAATTAGTTAAACTAAGAAATAGATTCAGTCTAAGAACTACTTTTGATGTAGTGCCACTTTAATAAATTTGAATTGGCGTAGAATTGTTATTGTTTGCCGATTATAAGTTCTTCTTTCGTCTTGCTTCTAGCTTAGTACAATGTAATATCCATTTCATTCTCAATTTGAAGCAAAGATTTCTTTTGAGACCCTTATGTTAGGTAGAACCGAGGATATATAATAAGACAAGGTATAATCGTACCAAGGACCTCCTAGAACCTAATCACTAACACCATGTTGGTCATCCTTTGTTGTCACGATAAGGTTAATAATATACTTGGATTCCTAAATGACTTTCCTAGGAATGAAAATTTGATCAAGATTTATGTCACCTCTCAACTACGTAATCCATACGTTTGCATTCTCGTATAAGTTTTTAATTACCTTACATACTTTATATTTGTAGGGCTTAGGGAATAATACAAGTGATTACGAGATGTTTCAGCAGACCTTAAAAGGTTACGGTGTCCCAACAGTGGTTGCTGAGGTGTCCAGAATTGATTGGCTGAGGAATGCTGCCGGTTTAGTGGACCCAAACTACTGGCGTGGCACCCTTCAGCCTCGCCCTATCCTAGACTGGTAATGCATTTGATCTTGTTATGGGTTTGTTTGGTTGCGGATTTTAAGATTGATTTTTGCTTTAAACTTATCAAGTTATACTAAATTTTGGTCTTTAGCTTAACAGCGTGCTTTTTTGTATAATTAAGTGAAACAGCCTCAAGCAGGCCAGTTTATTTGATTAAAAACTGCAACCAAACAAGCCTCTTTTGGTTTTCATATTGATTGTGGATGTGTTTAAATTCGATAAGCTAACACTAGGGGCCAGGTACTTGAAGAGGGTTGATAAAGCTGTCAGTGAAGCAAAAGAACTTGCTAATGGTATGCCAACATTTCCTTTTCGAAGTCTTTCTTACTGATTGAGCAGATTAGCTGTTTATAGAACCAAGCACCTCGGATGTATGGTTCTGTAAACTTGTGGGACTGCTATAAGTCTTCCATCAAAATATTGGATGATATTGAGCTTTATGCATTCACCTTAGATGCTACTATGTCCCTTTGTTTTCTCAGTTTCGTTTATGCTTGATTGTCATAGATCGCATGTTCTTTCATCTTTGTAAGTGAAAATTATTTTAACAATTTAGCTATTATGTTTCCGATTTAGCTGCTTGTTGAACCAAGAACCTTCACTGATTCTTGGGTTTTTGAGCAACTGTTATTAAAATTCTTTAAGCTTGTTTTTTTGTTATACGGTACTGCTGGTATCATTTTGAGTTGCATGCATTGGTAGATAAATCCAGTATGTCACTTTGTTCTCTGTTTCCTTTTCGTCTTGTTCATTTGTATTTAGACTCCATTTCATTGAACAGCGTAGTTTTCTTGTTTGAGTTTTTGGTATTATTTTAATTTTCTATTAGTGATGGTATTATTTTGATTTGTATGTTGGTCTATAACTGCCTCCATGTCCCTCTTTTTTCTCCGTTTATTTTCCTCTCAAATACAAGGAATTGCTTGCTCTTTTGTATGGCAATACACGGAAGAAATTGGTTTTTAAATGTGCTTCTATAATACTTAGAGTTTGCTGTCATTTCTCAGGCCAGCCCTCTCTTGTACATTTCCCACATTTGCAACGTGTGGTACTGAATAGAAAAGAAGAAAACTGCATAGAAGATAACACAAAGTATGTAAAATAATTAAAACCAATAATGATATTCTTTTTTGATCAAGACACTTTGATTGTATAGGTGAGCGCTTATCTTTAATTGGACACTCAGCAGGAGGATGGCTAGCACGTCTCTACATGGAAGATTTTGGAGTTTCAAATATCTCCTTGCTATTAACTCTAGGAACGCCTCACTTGTACGTTGTCAACTTTATCTTACAAATGAAATGTTGTTAACTACTGCATCTGATTTACTCAGGATATGATCTTCCCATCATTGAGAGCTTCAATGAAACAATGAGCAGTTACAAACCAATTATTTCTTACTACAGGCCACCTCCAAAAGGATCACCAGGTGTTATTGATCAAACTAGAGGCCTCCTATATTACGTAGAAGATCATTGCGCAAAAGCTGTTTATACTCCGGAACTGCGATACATATGCATAGCTGGGAGGTTGTCACATTTACAACTTTGTTTTTCTTCTTTTGTTTCCTTTCCAGGCAAAACTTTTACTCCTCAAGTGTTTAATGTAATTATGTAATGTCCCTTTTAACATTTAGCACTTGTTTGGTTGCATATTTTAAGCTACTAAGCTGGATCTTGTGAGTTTCAGAAAACAGTTAGGTTTAACCAGCTTAAAGCTTCCACCTTTTTCAGGCGAAATTTTTGTAAAAGCTCAGTATTTAAGCTGGTCAACCAAAAGCAGTCCTGATTTTAAGCACAACGAGAGCTGAGATCAAAGGTTGCTACCAAACAAGGCCTTAAACTATGAATCAAGAAAGTAATTTGTCACATTACGATGCAGGTACATAGAAGGAGTTCGGTTCTTTGGTGATTCAAGTACACTTTCCAGCTCTTCAATTGATATAGAAATTGCTTCTTCAAATTCTGATGTTGCTATTGCAAATGCTACTAATAAGTCGACCTCAGCTTCTCCGACATTCCGCGCTCGCGTAGTTGGACAGGGATACAAACAGGTAACAGTTTTTTTTTCATACATAATATATATGTATATATAGATATGTATATGTATGTATGTATGTATATATATATATATATATATATATATATATATATATATATATATATTTTTTGTTTTGAGCAGTAAAAACACAAACTAATTTACCAAATTGTGTAATGAGCTTATTTCCAAAAGAAATAGAGAAAAGGGAGAGGGATGAGTGATATTTACGTAGAGAATGGGGCTCAAGTTGAGTACTTTCGAAAATGTCATGAGTTTCATGTGCAGGTTATGCATATTCAAGGGTTCGTTTTGTAATTCACAAAAAATGACTTGTCCGAACCTTCTTAGGAGATGATACGGTATGGGATATGAAGAATCATTTTAACTTGTCTATCCCATCAGTAGTGGAGAGTTTAACTTATTATTAATGTCCGTACTCTCCATCTCACTGTATCTTTACGTTTAGTTCTAAATTTTTGGGAAGTCATTGCCCTGTAGTTTGCTTTCAATTAAATCGAAAACTAAAATGGCCCCAATATCTTCTGTGCCTGTTCAATTTACTCATCCAGATCTTTTGAACTCTGAATGAGTTCCTTACAAAATGATACTGCGTGATTTTGTTCCAGGTGTGTGGTAATGCGAATGTATGGGGAGATGGAGTTGTACCGGAAATTGCAGCTCATCTTGAAGGTGCACTAAATATTAGTTTTGATGGCGTATACCACTCTCCTGTTGGCTCGGATGATTTGTCACGACCATGGTATGGTTCCCCAACCATTGTGGACCAATGGATCCACCACCTTCTCAGCTAATGGGTATCAAATATATATAGGCTGATTATGAGAACAATTATTATTCACGGTGTACAATGTACATACCCTATCTCTTTTTAATGAGTACCCACTTGACACCGTCGATGTAAAATAAAGTAAATACGAAGATGAAGTTCATCTGTAATTGATTGCCCAATGGGAGTTACTCAAATGTACAGGAACATGGGGACGAGAAGACAGTTAATATATAATCCTGAAAAAAATATTGGAATGTTGACACATTGAATAATAAATAATCTTCCAAATACAATATTCATCAGAAGATTTTATTCCGCCTAGCTAATGGTCATTTTCAGATGGTAATCAAAATAAGACACTAATGGAGTACTAAACTTCCAGCACAATTGATTGACCACCATAGTTATAACCACCAAAAGATTGTCGCGGCAAAAGAATGATAATTACATCTCCAATCTGGAATGTTATTTTGCATAGCTACCAGTATTTTCCAAACTGTAGTCACATAGCCAGTTTTATGCATCTATAGTATTCACAGGGCATATACATTTGAACAGCAGAAAGAATTGGATAGTAGACTATCCATCCTCAACTCCGGATGAATTAATCTCATATTTAAAGGTCTGCAATTGCAATTGGTCCTTAGGAACTGAACTAAGTATGCAAAGAGTGACAGAGACCTTAGGAATGCATTTTCACATAAACAGAAATTGGAAACAAAACATTAAAACATAACTTCAAGCACGTTTTCCAAACTAAACAGTCATTACCGACAAGATTGTCGCCACAACAAAATACCATGATTCAAGGCACAATATTTAAACACCATCAAGCTAAGCCTTCACCTACTACTTCACTAGCTAGTCTTTACAACACAGTTTTTGCAATGCCAAAAGAAATTAGAGTGGCTAAGGTAGGTCAAGTCATGCTCCGGTTTTGATGAAATGGCGAGAGAGCAATTTTCCTATCTCCAGAAAACCCACTTGTTCTTTTCCATCAAAGATTGTCTTCAGCTTAGCATCACAGGTAATCACCCTCTTATCTGCAGGGGTCTGCAATCATACACAAATAGTAATAAAACATAATCAGAGCATAAACAATTAGATATACATATTACATACTATATCAATCCATAAAATCATACCAAAAGAATATCAAATATGTCAACAAAAATATACAGGACAAAGAAAGAAAAGTACACTTTCTTCACAAATGGAAATTGCAGAACCATTAAATCTGCATTGTCACAGTTCTGAAAGCATAGTGCAGTATCTAATCAGAGTATCAGACAAGGATAGATCCATCTTATCAGTTACAATCATTTGTGTACGGAAGTGGGGGGGCAGCAATCTATAGAAGGCCATAGTTGCAGCCTTTGTTAATATTGACCCCACGTTTAAATCAAACGGTTCAAAATAAAAGACAGGAATTCATCCTTATATTCTCACCTCTCTCTTTATCAACTTCTTTTAGAAAACAGACCTCTTTCTTCTCTTTTCCATATCAAACCCCACAACATATTAAGAACCCCGTATCAAACACACAATTGATATTGAAAATTGAGGGATTCTGTTTTAATATTTTCAAAATCGAAATCAAGTCAACAAAATCCTCACCCCCTATTTATAAATTATCCCCATCTCTACCTGCAAATGTTATCCAAACAAATTGGGGTAGAAATTAAAGAAATAAAGAACTGGTATTAGGGAACAAATCTAGATATCGTATAAGATTGGTACCGTTTATTTTCCCAAAAAAAAAAAGCAGTACTCGCTATGGGGAAAAGAGCAACTACAAATTCCTGGAGTAAGATGGAGAATTTAAAAAAAAATCAAAGAAGTTGTAAAGGAGGAAATATTTATGAATTTGATTGGATTAAAAAAAAGGCATTTTTTTCATATAAACTTGTGAAATCTGTGAAATGGTAGATCGGAATAATTTCATTATGATTACTCTGAGTTAATTCTTTTTTTATTTGAATTCTGATGAGATGATGCGTGAGTCTTGTTTGACAATATTGAAGCATCTAAACTGGTTTGAGAGTGAGAAGGCTAAGAAAAATAAGAGCAGAGCCTTAAATTAGATAATTAATTTGTTTTTTACTTTGGACTGTTAGATGAAAAGCTAGGGTCAGGATTTACTATGGCCGCAAAATTGCTGCTAATAAATCCCCCCCCCCCCCCCCCCCCCCCCCCTTTGTGTACACATAGAAACTGAGTTACTATGTAAAGCTCTATATGCATGTCAGTTGCCAATAATTTCACGATATTGATCAATTCAATCTTCCATTATCCTCATTTTAGATCAAACTTGTGTTTCATTAGGGGGCACAAAAGGGTAAAACACAGAAAAAGAAGGGTAACAAATTTCCAATATAAATCACACATAATAGAGTGCTGCCCTGCTCTAATAGACAGACAAACAGCAGAAGCAGCTAAAAACTTGAGATTTAAAGTGAAACTGTCTCCATAAGATCAGCGTTCCTTTCCTGAAATTGGTATATACTATTAATGACAATGGTAAAAGTATAGAAATCATACACACCTACAGACCTACTCAATTCTCAACATCCAGAACACATACACAAGAAGATATCTAAAAGCGATAAGCACAAGACTAGTATAGGAGTACGGAAATAAACTCTACTCTCCAATTTCTCTCTCTTTCTAGGGTTTAACAGAATACCAGACCTAAACGTAGGTTCTCTTCAAAAAACCAAAGGTTCTAAAGGTCGTAATGAAATAAATAAAGAAATAAGATATAAATACCACTTACCAAGTACACACACAACAAACATAAAAAGAGAAGTGAAAGCAATACGTCCTCTCAGTAGACAAGCTTGTCTCTTAGAAACAGAAAATTTATAAAACATCTTCAAAGTAGCTTTATATTCGGTGATATATATTTTATACCACTGCTAAGCTATTATAAAGGTACACTAAAAAATATCATGAAAATCGATATATATGGTGCTTTATCACATCGACAACAATGATAAAAGGTCATCAACGTGTCCTAACTTCTCCCCCATTTCTCAATGCTCAAAATAATATACACGGGAAGATAGAAAAAGGGTTACAAAAAAAAGAAGCACTAGAGCTTCAACAAATTTCATAGTCAGCTCATCCAAATGGTTTGTACCATCGATGGCAATGGTAAAAAATCATTTACCAACAATACACTTATTAGCACATAAACCATAGTAGCGATAAGTTGCAAGCAGAAACGAAGCAGAATTTTAGTTGTACGGACTTTATTGAGTAAGTAGAAGTAGTTTAACACAACCGGAAACACTAAGCACAAGCAATGTAATCTTAATCCCCAAAGAAAAACAAAAGTGGGATGTCGACCAATAAGAATTGCAATTGAATCTCTGGAAAAAATAGAGAGAAAATAATTGAAATAAAGAGGAGAGAGAAAGAGACTTAACTATCTTTTGCAAAAAAATAATTAAAAAATGTATTACAGAATATATGAACTGAAAACAATACATATCTTTTTTTTCATCAAATTTTCTCACAATAATTCCTTGCACTAAATGCCCCTAACTGGTGATTTAACTCTTCCATTATACTCTTGAGATCATTTTTTTCAGATACGCATAAGAGAAAATGCTGGTAAAAAAATTGTAAGCTTTCCAAATCATTGCTCCTTCACATTACCATTGCTAATAGATCAAAAGACCGCCCTGCCATTAAGAAAGGAGTTGGCAGACGCACAAACAAAATAATAAACTTGAAGAGCTAGTAGTCCAAAGCAAAACTATGTTTCCATAAGATCATTGTTTCTATTTTGGTAAGCACAAAAATGACAATGGTAAACTTTTCTCAATTAATCTACTCCTAAGCAATCCCCAATATCAATAATAACATATTCACATGAAGATAGCTATAGGGAATATGCTCCAGCTGACCAGATGGGTAAGCGAAAAAACTCTAATGTTAAAGAGTTTTTGAAAAAACAAAATAAAATCATATAAACCAGTATAAAAAAGGAAAGATATAAATACCAATTACCGCGTACGTGCACGCAAACTGAGAAAGAAAAGTGAAATCTATAAGTTCACTGTAAATAAACCTTGATTTCAAAAGGATGGTAAATTACAAAACAACAACAAAATAAACATATATTTGGTTCTTCATACCACTGATGACAATGATTAAAGCTCATCAATAGGTCTAACTTCTAACCAGGTTCTCATTGCTCATACACAAGAAAGTAAAAATACAAAAATTTAATAAGAAGACACAGCGATAACACAGTTAGATGCCAGGTCATCTCCGGGTGTAAAATACCATTGATAATAATAGTTATCTATGGATAGAGAACATTTATCAAGTATGCCCATATTAACATATGCCACAAAACAATTAAGGTCATAACAATCCGACTAAGTAACAAAAAGTAGGAAACAGAAACAGGAAAATGAAGTAGAATTACAGAAAACTAAGAACTTGTACTGTTTGATTCATCCTGAACACAACACAAATACACACGCAATCACAAACACTAGATAAAAGCAAACATAGACTATAACACGTATAATTATGATTCAAATGATGAAAAATATAAAGAAACATGGAATAAAAAAAGAGAGAAAGAAATAGGTGTGTAACTATTGTATCAGGGAACTCTTTAGACAGGGAAACTAGTTTACCACAAAACCCATTTCAAGCACAGAAATTCTTGGCTTCCAAAAACACACAACAGTATACACAATTTTGAGGAGATTTTAATAGTAGTAAAATCATATACATAATAAATAGAATATGCTTTTATCATTCCTCTCATAAATAAAACCCTGTTATTACTTATTTATCATATCACTAGAAACATTTGCCTAATACATTAACATATTTGCAATACGGTTTTACAAATTGTGAAATATTCACTTGAAAATTTTGTTTAATACATTAACATCTTTGCAATACTGCTTTACAAATAGTGAAATATTCACTTGAAACACGTTTGAACTAGTAACACTATTGTAGACCGGGTCTACTAAAAATGTGGGTGTGGCAACCACTAAAAACCCAACACATATGTGAGAACCCAAAAATAACTACCCTAAATTTAATTTAAAATTCAAACTAAATTATTCTATTGGTTGTCACACCCTTAAAAAGTGTAGTAGACCAGGTTCATACAAGTGTTTCTCCGTTTGAACATAGATAATATGATTGTAGTAGTTTCAACCTTATTCCTACGACCATAAATTGTGATATTCACTTGAAACCTGTTTCTGTTTCCAAGTCATAACCTTCTCTATTTTGTTTCTAAACTGACAGCTATACGCTTAAAACTGCTAGTGATAGTTTACTTTTAATAAATAAATCCTAGAAAATGATACATACGGGGGTTTAAAACAGATTAAAGATGTAACATAAACCCTAGATACATATACAAATATATCATGAACAGGGCAGCAATAGAAGACACAATAACTAAAAAGGACATAACCTTCTAAAACAAAAGAAACACAAAAATGGAGAGACAGGATAGTTTCATAACTAAAATTGCAAACAAATCACTCCCTTCTTTCCTAAACAGGTGTCCATTACGTGTGTGGCCTTTTGGGATGCAAAATTTTATACCTAAATAGCAAAATTTGGCCAGTTTCAAGGGTTAACCACATAGTTACAGTAGTATAAATATGTGATTAAATATTGCAATCGTTCATATTGCCAATTTAGGTACAACAAAATCTAGCATTCTATAATGGCTCTAAATAATAACGACAGCAATGTATAATTTACTAATAGTCAACCATCGATGAATTCTGGCTATTGAAACAAGAGGATTTGACAGTTCAAAGTAATTGTATAATCCTAACTACATATATACATATGTATGTTTACATACCTACAGCTAAGTAGTTAACCCAAGGAAGCAAGAAAAAGAGGGGCATAACACAGTTCAAAGTAAAACCATAATCCCTAAACACATACACATACATAACTTAACATAGAATAGGCAACAATTAAAAGACAACCCAATCATAACCCAAACTACATTCAAATATACATAGATATATTTAGCTAAACAATAAATCCCACGTAGCAAAAAAAAACAGGGATTCAACACAATCCAAATTAAAACCCTAATTGCAAATGCATACATAATTAGTAACCGTAAAAACAGACATGAGAAACTAATTAGTAAATAATAACTGACTCATCTTCTCTTCTAATTACCAATCATCCACAAACCCTAGGTAGCCAAAAAAGCAGAGGTTTAACTTTTAACTCAGTTCAAAGTTAATCACTAAGTACAAATACATACAAACGCATATATATACCACCAACTGATTCGCGGATTATGACTGGCATTACAAACGGGGGTTTAACACATGCATAAAGGGGCATAACCTTTTAAAGAGAAATACGCAAAACTAGGAAAAAAACACTCAATAAATAAAATCAAACGAAAACGAGTAAGTATTTGGTCGATAACGACTGCACCATCTGATTTACCAAATTTCAATCATCAATAAACCCTAGCTAACAAAAACAAGAGGTTTTTGACACAGTTCAAAAGTAAATCCATAAACCCTAACTACAAACATACAGTTCTATACTGGGGTATAGATAGGAGGGGAAACATTACACGAACACACCAATTAAAGGGACATTACCTCCCAAATCGAGAAGACACGGATAATATACTTAGAAAACAATTTTAGAAACTGCATCGTCAAATTTACTAACAATCATTCGTCAAAACTCTAGCTGTATATATACACACACATACAGCTTAACAGTAAACCCTAGCTAAGCAATTAGCCCTAGAAAGACAAAATCGTAGGTTGTGTCATAAAATCGAAAAACAAACTAGAAACTACTTAATTAATGACATCTTTTACTTATAAAAGTTCATAAACAAACCGTAGTTATACAGATTTATACATATATACAAACATCTCTGTTTCAGAAGTCCCCGCACCTTTAGTCTATCTGGCGACTTTTGAAACCTTGACATACAAAACAGTTATATATCTATCTATATATATATGTGTGTGTGTGTGTGTGTGTGTGTATCAAATGAAAATGAGTAACTATTTGGTTGATAACAACTGCACCATCTGACTTACCAAATTTCAATCATCAATAAACCCTTGGCTAGCAAAATAAGCGGTTTTGGACATAGTTTAAAAGTAAATCTATAAACCATAATCAGGGGCGGCCCAGGCCTAAGTCGAATAAGGCTTGGGCCTTGGGCAATTGATCCGGGGGAAAAAATTACGGGCAACACCCGACTATACTTTTAGGGTGTGTTTGGCGGACAGATTGGAAGCACTTCCTAGGTCCAGAAGCCCATCTAGCAAAATTTTGAGTGTTTGGTAAGTAAAAGCAACCCACTTCCCAAAAAGTTTGGAGCATTAGAAGCCCATTTGGGAGAAGTTGTTTTTTGACACTTCTGAAAATAGACTTCCTCACAAAGTCAAAATAAAAAATAAATAATACACAATAGGTACCACTTTTGAAATTATATTACTGCTATCTACCTCCATAATTTCATATTCCCTATAGGTACCACTTTTTATTATTTACTTTATTTACCAAAACGCCATACACATATTTCATAAAAAATGGAAAAAAACACATAAAATTATATAAAATGCAAAAAATCTCAAAATAAATGAAAAAAAATCACAAAAAATTGTAAAAATTAAAAAAAAATGTATTTTTATTAAAAAAATCAATAAAAATCACAAAAAATTTTAAAAAAATCACAAAATTTTAAAAAAATCACAAAATATTATAAAAAACAAAAAAAAATCACATAAAATTATAAAAAATAAAAAAAATCACAAAATATTATAAAAATATAAAAAAAATCACAAAAAAATTATAAAAAATCACAAAATCATAAAAAATCACAAAAAAATAAAAAAAATTATAAAAGATGAAAAAAATGAAAAAAATCACAAAATATTATAAAAATATAAAAATTATAAAAATTATAATTTTTTTGATTTTTTGTTATTTTTTGTTATTTTTTGTTATTTTTATAATTTTTTGTGATTTTTGTGATTTTTATAATTTTTATAATTTTTTTTATTTTGTTGTAATTTAAAACTATTTTTTTGGGTTTATAGAAAGATAAAATATGTATATTATCGATGTTTTTTTATTTTTGTAATTGTTTATAAATATTTGGTTTTTAAAGTGATACAGAATTTATTAGTATATTTTTATGTGTTTTTCGTAGTATATGAATTATTGTGTTATTAAGTCATTTCGAACTTATACATAACAAACGCAGACAAAAATTATAAAAATTAAAAGCAATTTTCCACCAGACGCTAATTTTTTCTAAAATACTTTTTATATGTCACTTTTCAACAGCACTTTTCCAGACAGCACTTTTTAGGTCAGCACTTGATTACCAAACAGCACCTTAATATACTTGGTAGTTAAAATAAAAATATTAAACATCAATTTGTTTACAATGTGTTGCAATAGCTCAAATGGTAGAGTAGTTTTTTATTTAACCTAAGAGATTATGGGTTCGAAACTCTTAAATTACAATTTAATTTTGTTTTTATTTTGACTTGTATTTATCAAGCAAAAAAAAAATCGAGCCTTAGACATTCGAACATACCGGACTGGCACTGACCATAATTAAAAACATACATTTATATACCGGTGCTTAACACATACATACATACGTGCATATACATACATACATACATACATATATAATAAATACATAGATTGGAGGGGAAACATTACACGAACGCACCAATTAAAGGGCCATTTATCTCCCTAATCGAGAAGACACAAATAAAACAGAAAACGAATTTAAAAAACTAATAAAATTTTATCAACTACCTCATCTAATTTACTAACAACCATTCATCAACAAACCCTAGCTATATACATACACGTACATATATACATATATATACAGTTAAACAGTAAACCCTAGAAAGAGAAAATGTTAGGTCGTATCATAAAATTGAAACAAACTAGATTATACTCAATTAATGACATCTAATTTACAAATAAATGTTCATCAACAAACCCTAGCTATACAGATTTATACATACATACATAAAGCTAAACAATTAATCCTAGAAAGGGAAAATCGTAGGTTGTATAGTAAAATCGAAAACAAACTACAAAGTACTCAATTAATAACGCCTCGGCCATCTAATTTACTAATAATCATTCATCAAAACCCTAGCTATATATTTAAACACATACATACAGCTAAACACTAAACCCTAGCTAGACAATTAACCCTAGAAAGAGATAATCGAAAACAAACTAGAAAATACTTAATTAGTGACATCTAAATTACTAATAATCGGTCATCAACAAACCCTATCTATACAGATTTATACATATATACATGCATATCAATAAACCCTAGCTAACAAAACAAGAGGTTGTTGACACGGTTCAAAAATAAATCTATACAAACATACATTTAAATACAGGGGCTAACACATACCTATATATACATACATATAGGGTCCATTTGGCAACAGATTTTTTTAGTGGATTTTTGGATTTTAGATTTTAAAAATCTGTGGGTGTTTGGCAAGTCAGATTATTCAGCTTCTGAAAATCTGATTTTTAGGCTGAAAAGACTAAAAAATCCAGATTTTTAAAATCTAGTTTTTCAGTGGATTCTCAAAACAGATTTTTAAAATCTGATTTTGGACCAAAAAATCTGTTACCAAACATAGCAATAGAGAGATTGGAGGGGAAACATTACATGAACGGACCAATTAAAGGGAAGTTACCTCCCAAATCGAGAAGACACAAATAAAATAGAAAAAAAAAACTGCCTCATTTAATTTACTAACAATCATTCATCAACAAACCCTAGCTATATATATACACATACAGCTAAACAGTAAACCCTAGAAAGAGAAAACCGTACATTGTATCAAAAAATCGAAAACAAACCAGAAATTACTTAATAATTGACGCCTCGACCACCTAATTTACTAATAATCATTTGTCAACAAACCCTAGCTATATATATATACACAAACACACACATACAGCTAAACAGTAAACCCTAGAAAGAGAAAACCGTACATTGTATCATAAAATGGAAAACAAACCAGAAATTACTTAATAATTGACGCCTCGGCCACTTAATTTACTAATAATCATTTGTCAACAAACCCTAGCTATACACACACACACACATACAGGTAAACAATTAGCCCTAGAAAGGGAAAATGGTAGGTTGTGTCATAAAATCGAAAACGAACTAGAAACTACTTAATTAATGACATTTAATTTACTAATAACCACTCATCAACAAACCCTGGCTATACAAATCTATACATACATATATATATATCTCTGAACCTTTTGACATAAAAACAGCTCTATCTATATATATATATATATACACACATATACACAGACACACATTAAATACATATATGTATTACCTGTAGGTTGTTGAGCTTGATATATTCCCAGATACGCTTAACGGCCTGTGTACGAGACGCCTCGGGAACACCGAGAAACTGGTTAAGAGAGGGAGAGATAGGGCAAACCTTCAGTATCCCCGTCCCGGGAGGTGGAGAACTCCTCTTCTTAGTTTTCGTCGCCGCCTTAGGAACAGGTGTCTCTTTCAGCACTCCTTTCGCCGCCGCAACGGTTTTCGTCGCCGCCGCTAGTACCTCCGTTTTCTTCGCCGCCGCTAGTAGGGTTCTGCTTGCCCTATACATCTCTACTTTCTTTCTCTCTCTATACGTATCTCTCTGTGTGTTTGTATCGCTGTGTGGGGGGTTGGGAATATGGCGGCCAGTGAGGGTTTTTATGTAGTTTCTACGCCAATTTTAATTTTGACATGGAAGAAAAAATAAGTCATGATTTTTTCATACGTATTTATAAAAAAAAAACTATTTTTTTTATTAAATTAATATTTTATTTTATTTGTAAAGTGTTTATTAAAAAATAGGTAAAATTTGACTTTTTGTATTATTTTGGGCATATATCATTATTACTATTTTATAATTTATCAAAACAAACAATAAATACCAAAAATATATTTAAAAAATCAAATTTTACCCATTTTTTTGAACAAACATTTTACAAATAAATTAAATGTTGATTTAAGAAAAAAAATTACAAATAAATATGAAAAAAAATGATAATATTACCAAACATAATCTTACAAAAAATGACATAATGTCCCCCGTTACATATACACTTGATTTATTTAGTAGCTCATCAAATTTTCAATCCAAAATTTAATTTCATATCGCAGAATAGATGGAACAATTAGTTTTGCTGTGATTTTTAAAACCAATTTTCATTAATGTATAATTGACATGATAAGAAAAATGGTGGACTTCAATTGACTCACACGTGGACACATACATGTGTTTTATTTATCTAGTCATTTTACGAGTATAATTAGAGAAAATATCGTTTAGTATCATTGATTGTTGACTTTTACCAATTTGATATGTTACTTTTAAATTTTATTAATTTGGGTCGTAATCTACTAATTTCCGTCCATAAATTGACGAAATTGCATCCTCTCATATTTAAATACATGTTTTGATGGATGTTAACGTGATTGCACTCAGTATGTGATAGCTAGAAAAACATGATTACAATTTAATCATTTTGGTAAACATTAGGTACTAAATTGGTAGGTTGGGGCCCAAACAGGTTAAAGCTAGTAAAGTTTACTAGATTTTAATATGAAATATATTGAGGCATTATTGAAATACATTGAAAAACTTAATGAACAAGGCGAGTAAATAAAATTTCCTAAAAAAACCCGATCAAATAAACGATGGTACAGATTCAACATAACTTAAATGAAATGTAATAAAACGTTTACAACTCTAACCAAACTAAAGTTATTTTCTTGAACGTCACAAGACAGCCATGGGGAATTTATTTCACATATATGACCACTTCTTCAATGACTTTGAACTGGTCGACTCGTCAAACTCGCTTAGATCTTGGCGTTGAGCTCTAAACTGATATTCAAGTTGTGAAGAAACGTTGATGTGATGTGATAGCCAATCCTTCATCCCACCGTTGGTTGGTACCTAAACCGCGAGTAATATGTTGAGGCATGGACCGATAGTCAGAGGACCCTATAAAATGTCGGTGATACGAAAGCATATCAATTATGTTGGTCCTAGTGAAGATAAACCTAGAGATAAGGGGGGTGAATATGTTTATAAAACTTTTGCGTAAAACCCCCGATCTAGATTGTTTTGAAAAACTTCTACTCCAAACTAAGTACGATTACTTAAATAAATTTACTCGAACGATAAGTAGATCGATACAAGCTATTGACGTAAAAATCAAATCAATAATGAATCGATGTAGACGTTTGCTTCGTTTTTCGATCTATTTTGCACAAGACAATAACTAACTATTGTAATATGAACAATACAATATAAGTGCAAGTAAAGATACTAGAAGTAAATGAAACAAGTAGTTATCCTAGTTCGCATCAACGAGAGACTACATCTATTCCCCAAAATCCAAACGGATTTTGAGCTTTTCACTGATATTTCCTTCAAGGGCAGCGTACGCATTACAACTTCTTCATAGGATAGAGATAGTATTTACAAACTTTTTCTTTTAAGTGCAAAACAACCATTTACAATATTCACTAAACACTAAACTTTTAGCCGGACGTTGATACTAATGTATCTTTCTCTCGACTCGTTGATAGAACCACAATGCATTAGAATCAATCAAGCGTTTACAAACACACTCACTCTCTGAAATATATATAATTCTAGACTCGGAGAGCTTGATCAAGTGTCGAAGACTCGTCGAATGGAAATCTCTTCTTCGGGTTGATCTTCTAAGCAAATGTATGAATATAAAGTGTAAGGTTAGTTGATCTCGTGTGTGGCGTTGAAGCGCATTGGAGGACACCTCTATATATCGTGTTGGAGGTGAGATAGACGTTATAACTTTAAATTCAATATATTAATTGGTTAATTTCATTCCAACCGATTAAATCTTTGATTATGGGATATTCGAGTTGGCATCTTCTACACTGAATATCTTTTCGAATAATAACCTTTTGAACGTTGGTGATCTTGAGAGATTAAGTATTGATGTCGTATAATATATTCAAACGGTCACTTATATATTTGGAAGTGTTTTGAATCAATCCAAAGCTTCAAAAAGTGAGTCCGTGTTATTCGGTACTTTTCAAATTTAAGAGTATTTAACCGGTTAATTCCAATATGACCGGTTAATTTTCTTGACTAAAATTAACATATTAATTTTCCTTTAACATGTGAAATAGTGTTGTTGCTTATTCTCGATTGTAGTCTTGTTCTTTTCTCGTTCTTTCTTTTTAGTACTTTGTACTTAAGTAAATCTGAAAATACTCAACTGAAATATTTGTACGACTAACGAGTTTTCATTAAATTAAATTAATTTCTATTTGTTATTCATCAAAAATATTTGCTAATTATATATTGGTTCATCAATCATTGTTAATTACGAATTGGTACAACAATCTCTCCCTTTTTCAGAATAACATATTTAGACTAATTTAGTTTAACTAACATTTTCCCTTAACAATATGCATATAATTTAGTTAAACTTTAATTGAAGACAAGAATTAAAGGCAACAAGAAAATTTTATTCATCAAACGAGAAATTGAAATAAGAAGAATCACAAGCTTAATGATTATGGGAATTATAGAACCTCAATTAACATGAAATTGAAATAAAATAAAAAACAATTACGATAAGAAACGTAGTCTAAGCGCTAAATTCATCTTTTCTTTCTCCCCCTTTGTTATTGTCTAAAAGGCGGGATTTCCTAATTTTCAGTTTCGGTAGGGTCTTCAAAAGATTCTTTCTCATATTCGTAAAATGTTGGATAATAATACTTGTCCTCCTTTTTCTCTTCAAGATATTCAAGCTTTCGTTTGAGCGTCCTTATTTCGTTGCGATAATCCGCAATGACGTTGACTAGTTTGTCGCATTTGCATGTGGTATAGTAAGCTTTCTTGGACTCCACGGACGAATCTTTTTCTTCATCACTCAACTCACCCCAATACCATTCCCCATGGTATTTGTTCATGTCTAACATTTTAAGAAATAGTTCGTTAAATTTGGCGCTAGAGAAAAGATAGGTTGGCTTTCTGAAGAAGGGTATAACCCGAAATTGTACGATTTGAGAAATTATTTCACCAAATGCAAGAGGTGCACTCAAGTCAAATATGCTTTTTTTTAATTTGAGCGAGAATTAACTTAGGCAAGCAAATTCGATAGTTATAATTAAATACATAAATATAAAATGCCATCTCATGAGTAACTTCCAAATAGGCTGGAATAAGAAGACATCTAATCTTTATCTCATAAGTTATTCGAGTTTTGAAATATAGCTTATGAGCTTTCAGAAGAGTTTCATTATATTCAAAAACTTCCTCGGCATATATAGCGTTAATGCAATTAAGTCTCTCATCGGAAAATTCATTAAAAGATAAAATGTTTTGATAATAAACTTCATTTTTTGTTGTTCGCAACCACTTTGCAAGAAAATGTTCATCAATTATTTATAGTTGAAACAATATTTCTTGATGAAATTGGAAAAAAATACATTTAGTGTATTGTGCTATCTGTTTTGAACGATTTAGGTATCAAACTAACAAAGTTAACAATTGACGTACTGAACTATCATAATATTCACAATTCAGGTACTGCCGTTAATTTAGTTTGATGAAAATTAGTTTCACTTTTTTATTTTGGTCATATTGTTTGTAATTTGTATAAATTTAATCATGTCTTTTCGAAATATTACAATTTATAATGTTTCTACTAAAACACATACATATACATACATAACAAGTATCTCAGTTTAAAAAACATATTATTAGACTAGATTTTCTTTGATTTTTTTTCTAAAATAAAAAAATTAGTATTTTTTTTACACTTTCTCTAAAACGAAAATAAAGTAAGTTTTAGATTTATGACATTCGAGCAAAAATTAATTGAGGTCACATCATTATTTGAATACTTTCATGAAAAAAACGGCAAGAAAATTGTTATTTTTTTCAAAAAAGTATTCAATTTTTGTAAATAGAATATATTTTTTAAGTATTTATAATTTCTTTTTATACACAAACATCATCTAGAATTTACATTATTTGCAATAATATGTATACATGCATTATATTATATATTTTTTTATACATACATTAATGTAACATATATATATATGTGTGTGTGTATTATATATATATATATATATATATATATATATATATATATATATATATATATATATATGATATGATATGATATGATATGATATAATTATATATTTTTGAATTTATACTAAAATGATATATTTCAGAAAATTAAGGGTTATATTTATACAAGTTACAAAGAATAGAACCAAAATGAAAAATAAAACTAACTTCCATCAAACTAATTTAACGACGGTACCTGAATTGTGAATGATAATTTAGTAGGTCAATTGTTAACTTTAGTAATCTGATATCTAAATCGTTAACAATATGTAATACAATACAATACTAAATGTATTTTTTCCCATAAAATTGGTACTTACTTTTTGGTAAAAAGAGCTTACTACTTGAGTAAATAAATCTAGCTTTTGGTACATGAATACTTCCCACCCTAAAGTGAAGATCATCTCATGCACTACATGGAGCTTTTGATCATTATAAAAGAAATCATGATGTAAGGTAGTGTTTGGAGTAATTGGAATTTCATTATAAAAATGTTTTTTATTCCATTGATTAAGTTGTGTGGTAATTCTACGCTCATACATGAAACGTAGCTCTTTTGGAGCATTCATGATGTTGGTGTTGATGGAGCCCTTCATTTGTCTAGCCATTGGTTTTTGAAAAACACAATAAAAAGAATAAGAAAATAATGAATGTGTGAGTTTTTCTTCTTGAGTATAGATGTTTATATAGGTTTTAGGAGGTGAAAAAGACATGGAAATGTCAACAAAAATAAAATTGGTAAGCATGTGCCTTAATCGCGAGTAAATAAATTCGAGTGACTCAATAATGACAGACAATCTTATTTTTGTATTTACGGTAATACTAATATGTGCCCTGATCACAAGTTAAGTTAAGATACATAATAATACTCATTTAATACAACAATGTGAAACAATTATGGTAATAATTATTGAAGATTATGAAATTAAGGATACAATGTATTTTGGAATTGAAGTTTTATGAATAATCAAAAGCAATTAATTTTATTTAATTGGGGGCCTTAAATTAGAAAAATGTTTTTTATTCATTACAAATATAGTATCCGTGAATGACATGATGAGTAGCCTTTGCACATTTTTAATGTTTGGAATAATGATTTGCAATAAATTATAAAGATGAAAATTGTAAACATAAATGTAAACTTAGCATTTTATTTTAAAATTTGGAAAATAAATATGGAAAAAGAGTAATTGAATGGATAAAATATCAATATTGTAGCAAAGATAATTGATGCAAATATATAGAAATGATTATATTCAATGCACTAATGTAATTCAGGCTACAGCAACTTATCTCCATAGTATTAGTATAATCAAAATATAGAGATTACTAAACTGTATCACATTAAATGATACTAATGTAGAGACATTTGCAGAAAAATGTGACAGTAAAAGAGGAATAATTTCCCAGGAGATTTAATACAAATGCATTGCATATTCACGAAATATTAAATAATGTTGTCATAAGTGTAATACTTTTGATGAATGTATACAGCGCGTACTTTCTAGTTTCTTAATATGAGGCTAGGCTAAAAATATCCTAAAATAGTATTTAATTAACTAACTAATTAATTATTCCTACATGTACATCTGTACATATCCATCTGACGGTTAATTACACCTAAGATCCCCACAGTTCAAGCATACGTTTCATTTACTTCTCATAATTTAAACACTATACCATGCATTGTTTATAAAAAAATCCTTCTTGTGGTCGGTGCAATTTGTAATTTTTGTATGGATGCCAAATCATAAACAAACTTTATCTTAAATTTTAGAATATGGAGTATCCACCTTCTATTAATACTGATTCACAAGCGGTCAATATTTTATAATCAAGGCATAGTGTAGTATTAAAAACCGAAATTTGGTCCAACGGAAAAAAAGAAGAAGTTGTGAGTGATACCTTGTATAACTTAGAATTCCACATGCCATAAAAATAATTGATTTGAACAACCAAACAAGTCTCTTACAATTAATAGATTGGTTCTTTCTCTCATGTGTCTTTGACAATTTCACGAAACTCATTTTATAAAAGTCACAAAACTTTTAGGCAAACAACCGCCAACCCTCCATTTTCGCTCAACCACTGCTATTTTGCGTAATCTCGTCTAATCACTCCAGACGTCTATGCTCCGTCTACCATCTAATTTCAGTCTAGACTTTGTTATTTTAAAACAGTGGTCAAAACACTATATTTTTAATTATATAACTTTCCGAAAAATAGACATGTGATAACAAATCCACTGTTTCATTAATTTTTTTAAAAGCGATCCTTAATTTAAAACCAACAAAACAATTCATGAATTATTTGTATCATTGACACTTTAACGAATTTTTTTGTCTAATACTAGAAATACGAAACACTTGTTTATCCAACTCAGAGACCATAAGTACACAAGTTATTTAATAGATGTACCAATATAGTTAAAATAAAACTTAAGAAAGTATAAAGGTAATAATATCTCAATAGAAAGGGTAGTATAAGTGTAATTGACCTTGGTAAAAAGCCCTGAGATTGATTTGCCCCAATAATTCGGAACATATCTAGCTTTCGTATATTACATATATACATGTATACTGAGTAGTATATATATATCTATTATCACTCCTAGCAAACACTGTGTGTGTGTGAGAGAGAGAGAGAGAGAGAGAGAGAAGGATGAAGGTAAGGAAGAACGTTAACTCTGGCGATGATGTGGCACCTGCTGATGTGCCACCTGCTGACGTGGTGGCGGAGGTTGGGGATCGGCCGAAGCTACCGAAGGGGTTTTACGAGGTCGAGACTGTGAGGAATAAAAGGTTCCAAAAGGTATATTTACAATATATATATATGTGTGTGTGTGTGTGTGTGTGTTTATATATACTATATAAATATAAATAAGTGTGATATTTAAGGTTTTGAAACAATTTCACTTAAAATTCAACAAAGAAAATCGAAAATTTCAAACGAAAACTATTTCTTAGTTAATATACGAGGCTATAAGTGTAAATTTGATATGATTTAACCACCAAATGGATATTTTTGGGACGTCCCAAAAAGGAGTGCTTTACACTAAATATTTAGGTACGGAATGAGTATACCCTCGGGTTCCAATTTACTTGTCCACTGTAAAAATACACGTAGATTCTGAGATGCTAATAATTTATAACTAAATTGCTTAAGTGACAAATTTGAAAGATATTTTCAAATTAAGTTTTGTCAAGATTCGACTATATGAAAGTAAAATTAAATTTAAGTTTTGTCAAGTTTTGTCATACCAAACTTGCTATATAAAACAACGATGAAAGTTAAATTAAATGTAGTCAAAGTTCATCGACAAAAGTTAAATTAATTGTAGTAAAAAATAGACCATACCAAAGTTCATTAATTATCATTTCGGCAACTTAGTCACAAAATTATGCATCAAAATATGTACATATATTCGTAGTGGACAATAATATGGAAATGTTGAGTATATCCTGTGATTGATTCTTCTGTGAATTGGGGTTTATTTAATTATTGAATTTATTGACATGGGTTTTGTGGAAAGTTGATTTTTTGATGTGGGTTTTCACTTACTGTTGTTTATACCTTTGCGCATTGATTATGTGAATTGGGGTTTATTTAATTATTGAATTTATTGAAATGGGTTTTGTGGAAAGTTAATTATTATACCTTTGTGTAATATTTGTTTTGCCTTGTTTGTTCGAAAGGTATATCTGTATCTAGTATCTATCTATTTCTATCCGTTGATTGATTCTATGGTTTTGATTTTGTATAATTTGAATATATGGAAATGGGTTTTGTTGAAAGATATTTTCAAATTTAAACTTTCTCAAAATTCGACTGTATGAAAGTTAAATTGAATTTGACCATATCAAAGTTAATTAATTGTCATTTTAGCAATTTAGTCACAAAATAATGCATCCCAAAAGATGCACTTATATTCGTAGTGGACAAGTAATATGGAACGGATGGAGTATATCCTATAATTGATTATGTGAATTAGGTGTTTTACTTTAATAGTTTAATTATTGAATTTATTGAAATGAGTTTTGTGGAACATTGATTTTTTGATCTGGGATTTTCACTTACTGTTGTTTATACCTTTGTGTAACATTTATTTTGCCTTTTTTGGTTTCGAAAGGCATCTCTGTTGAGAATCTATCTACTTCTCTGTTAATTGATTCTATTTTCGGATTTTGTATAATTTGAATTTAGTGAAATGGGTTTTGTTGAAAGTTAATTTCTTTCTATGTGGGTTTCTTGCTTACTGTTTTGCTACCTTTGTGTGACGTTTTTTTTGGCTCTTATAGGTTTGAGCATTTTTTTTCCCCTTCCGATTTAGAGTTTTCCTCCTTGTTTGGTTGGGGGATATGTAATATGGGATAGGACCTATGTAGCACGGATACTTAGATTTTTTATTTTTTTGGAGTATCGGATACGATACGGATACGGTATCCGATACGTGATTTGGAGATTCGTTGACTATTTGGAGGTTTGACCAATCTGGATATGTCTGGATACGTTTTGGATTAAAAAAATAAAATAATATTTTTCTCAAAAAAACTTGTAATAATGGGACAATAGTACTTTACCAAATTCTAATCTACTTTACCTTTACTAATACACGCAAATGTATAGATACCCATTAACAAACATAAACATACACATTAATATAAAGAGAGAATGGGGTATTGACGGGAAACTTTCTTTTGTAATACTAACTCTATCCTTCTGTTCCGCCTCTCCTGCTATCTATGTTAGCTGCTTTTGGTTTGAATATATGTTGCTACTTCTAATTATATATCAAATATATATTAATATTTTAATGATTGACGTACCTAGCCATATCGTATCCTAGATTTTCCAAAAAAAACGTATCTGTGCAACATAGGATAGGACTTTAAATCCTATGGACCCAATGAACACATTTTTGGTCCGGACTATCTGTCCACTTCGGATATCAAGTGATCCCAAAATGGTGTTTTTCCAAGGCCATAGGGTGTTCTATTAATTATACCAGGACTAAAAGGGAAAGGTTATTTGAAATCCCGAGGTTCATCCTACTTAAGTGGACTCATTTTCCCAGGACCACAAATCCGGCAATCAAACGAGTCGATGTATCTAGTAGCAGACAGCACGCCAGATATCAAAAAAAAAAACCAATTTTCTTTTATCATGCATGCTAACAAAATATTGCTATTTCAAGCCTTTCAGCTGCATGCTTTAAAAAAACTGTATGTGATATTCAACCCGTCCCGTATAGAATCAGTACTTGTACCTTTCAACAACATTCTCCTGTTCTTGTTAAATTATGTCACGGGTCTTGTATGGATTTTGATATTTTGTTGTGTTTTTGTTTGGACATAGTTTTTTTTTTTTTTCTTTCTGTAAGACTATACTGCTCTCTCGATTTATTTATTACAATATGTGGCATGTGTTGTGTGAAGACATTGGGATTTGAACCAGTTTTGTTTGGAAATGAATATCTCGATGTGTATTTTTGACAGTCTTTTTATCTTTTTGGTAAATTATATGTGTTTTTTTGGGGGGAGATTGGTATATCAGTGTGGGATCTTCACCTTGTATCTTTTTACAACATAAGCTTGCTTCATAAACATATGCCAATTGCCAAGGATGTCTTTTTCTGTGTTTTGTGGGAGACTGATATTTATTGTTTGAGCCTTTTATTTTCTTCACCTGTACCCCCTCTATTATTATATGTTCTTGGTTTTGGGATTTTTTTTTTGGTATGGTGCAAATGATTATTTCGGTGTGGAAACTTTTAACTTTCTTTTGCTGTCCTTTGATTTTGTGAAATGGGTTTTTAAATATCTGAAGTTTTGATGTGAATTTTGTGGGATATTAGAATATCGTTGTGGGTTTTTCACCTGTACTACCTTTTTACAACGTTGGATGGCTCTCTTTGTCGATACAAGTCATGGATATTGTGAAACCGAGAAATTTTGATGTGTTGATATTTTGATTTGGGGTTTTCACTTGTACCTTTCTGTAACATTCTCTCGTTCCATCTCTTGAATATTATGGGAACAATCTCAATTTCTATACGGGGTTGCTGGAAAATAAATAATTTGATGTTGTGTTTCGCTTGCTTCTTATACCTTTCCGCAGCATTTTCTAGCTCTAGTTATTATCTGTCATGAGTTTTGTGAAAATTTTGGTGTGGATTTTGCGGGAAATGGATTCTTTGATGCAGTCTTCACTTTTATCTTTCTGCAACATTTTCTGGCCGTTTTTCTTATGTGCGTGTTTGATTGCAGTTTGAGCAAAAAAAAAGTTTTTCCTGACTTGAGAAAAGACTTACTTGATTTCTCTTTAAGTGTCTAGTAAATATAGGACAAAAAAAACCGTTAGTTAAACAGCTAAATGCATATCAACTTAAAATGAAGGAACCCGAGCTTAAAGGATACATACATATATGTAAAAAAAATTGCGTTGATATAGTAAGTTTTGTTGCGGGTTCTGCGGGTAAAGTATTTTTTGATGTGGGTTTTTCATATTCTTATGAAAAAAGGTTCAATAAAGCGACATGTTTTAGACAGTAGGGATGATCAGAGATTGGATTTCGCTGATATGTACACATATATACCTGTCATTGTTGTCGAGCTTGTTTTCTCATAATCGCTAGCCCTAAACTTAGTTTTTAAGCAAGATTTTCTTTTCACTTTCTTCTCCATTTCTGGGTAAATATATGCGCATTGTTCGTTAATAGTATAATAGTAATGCGTCGTGTAAAAATAAATATTATATCTCGCAGTTTGTTACTTTAAGACATTGGTCTTGTGGTATACGAGATTTTAACGATGGAATTTCTCTTTTCGCTTATAGATGGGAATAAAATTTTCTGTTGTGATGCTCCATTTAGTTTAAAGGAATCAAAGTCACTTAATTTGCTGTGTTTGGTGAGCAGAAAAGTCATTTGATAGGCATAAAAGTATATACGACAGTGTTAAGAACTCATGTTGCAACACATTCGATAGTAATTGCTCAATTATAGAAAGAAAAAATACTCCGTACTTCTTAAGTGAATGAGGGAACCTGTTAGATGCAAAATCGACCAATGCTAGGGTGCTGGTAGTCTTGAAACGCGTGTGCAAATTTGGGTTGCTAGCTCTCCCTATATATAGCTCTCTTCAATTGTAATTGTTCTTTAATTTCTCATGTCTGTTTTGAAGAGACTTTTAGAAAGTTTAAGATCACTTGCTCCTTCCATTAATTTGGGTCGTACTCGGCAACATTGGCTAATTTCTCCTTTTTCTTTTGGCATGTTCATTTGGTTCATCGAATGTTGCAAATGAAGGGGAAAATCCGTTATCTTGTCAAATGGTAAGTGCCCTACACTTAAATACATCACAAGTTCAGAGTTGTTTTGGATAAAGAGTCACAAAAATAGTGTCTTAAGAAAGTGGCCACAATAAAGCTCCTATCCATATCTGCCGGATGCTAATTTTAAGGGTGTACTTTTAGGGAATCCGAGCTTGTTTATGGTACTAATTAGTAATTGGTGGATACATTCATATAGAATCTAACATTTAGAAATATTTGTAGGCGTGGCTGGCCAGAGTCGGCCAACACCTGGGAGCCGAAGGAGAATCTAAGGGCAGTTTCAGATATAATCGATGCTTATGAACAGAGGTTTTTCTTTCTTTTTTTGAAGTAAAAATGTTAATGCTTGCAAAAGAAAAATAATTGTGACTTGTATTCTTTTATTTAATTAGAATTTTTCTCTGTCTGCAGCCTCAGATCTGCTAAACAAAACATTGCTAAAAAAGGTAGGCGTAAATCTACAGCTACCCAAAGTCAACCTAAGAAGAAGCAAAAGAAAGAAGAGGCGTCTCCTTCTGCGGCTACATATGATATACCAACTGTCAAAATCAAGATCAGAAAAAACCCGATACCCATGGCTCCACTCGACAATTTCAACAGCCCTGCTGCTGAGGAGGTAGAGAGCGAAGAGAGGGAGATTATTGGTGTTGCAGTACCGACACAACCCATCGGAAATGAGGTTGGGACAGTTCCAGCTCAGAACGATGTCAGTGTTCTTGGAATAACTGAAAATATTGCTACCCAAGAGGGAAAGGAAAGTGTTGGTTTGCAAGAGCTGCCAAAAGCTGATGACGTGGCACAAGGTCCCTCTTCTCTCCGCATTGGATCTAGAAGGCGCAAATCGAGTTCTGTAAAGAAGTTCACTCTTAGTTCTGACTCTGGTGAGCCCTTTGTTGTTGCCCATACTAACGGATTGGCAAATGCCGTTAATGGTGGGGGATTTGACTCGAAACATAAGAATAAGTCTCAGTTCCCGAGCAATAGACCTACGATTAAGGAGATAGTGAAGCCCGTTAGCTTATCGACATCAGTGGTAAACAATAATACCCATGACGTTTCTGTAACCTTCACGGCCTTGAGGTTTGTTCTTAACTTCAACTTTAGACTTAACAATTTTTTCTTTAAGATTAACTTTGGACTTCACAACTTTGAACTAAATTATTTTGAATTAAAAAGTGACAGAATACGGATACCTAATAAGATCTTTTGAGCAATCATGATATGTAACCATTATTGGAATTTAGATTTTGTAAAACTTGTGTTTCAAAGTCTTTCGGGAGTCCAATTTTGTTATATTGGTCTTTAACTGTCGTTATGAGGATATTTCCTAACTTTTATTTATGTTATTCTGTTTGGTGCTAATTTTTCTTAATCCTAATCCCGTATTATGTATATTGAGGGCATGTAGTATAAGAGTGAGTCAGGGAGGTGATTGGTTATATAAGATTTTGGTGAATGATGTACAGTATGAGCAATTAAATTTTTATGGCTATTTGCATTGAAATTTTTTTACTTCTGGATTTTCTGCGTGTTTAGACTTTGGTTGTCTGGTTTGGAATAAGCTTTTGTTTTGTTTGTTATGGTGTCGATTCTCGTTTTTCTTCAACTTAACGTGTAAGGTTTATTCTTAGAGAAGGTTAGGATTCGGTTAAGGTTTATTCTTAGAGAAGGTTAGGATTCGGTTGTAACGTGTGGATGATTTTAATTTGTGGTTAATTGGTTGTGTATTATGTGAACTTGTGACCAACTGCGATGTTAGGTTTACATAGTTAAAACCTTAAACTTACCGTAAAATGGCAATAAAAAAGTCAAAACCTTAATCCTATCTAAGTGGGATTGGTTACATGTATTATTGGTTGCAAGTCGCTCTATCAAGAGCCATCTGTTTATTAGTTTACCTAGTTAGCCTTCACAGTGTTAGTAGGTGTTTTATACTGCCTGCATAGCCTTGTTTAATAACTTGGCTGGTTTGGTTTGATGGGTATCTCATTATGAAAGTGTTATTTACGTTTTTTAAGGGAAAAAAGTATTGCGCTATGGGTTTATAGATGTGACGCCTTGAGAAATTTCTTTACGAGATTTGCTTTTATTATGGAAGTCTGAGAATCATAGATGATAATCAGTCAAGTGCGTTAAATGCATGTTGGGTCAAGAAGAATGACGAGGTAAAGTAAATGATGTTTATGTAATTTTTGAGAAGAAGTGGTTAGTGGCACTTGAGGTAAGTTTCAAGGATTTTCTTTTTTCAAACCATAACCTTGAAATCATGCATTTAACAGAGATTATATGGGAACATTAGGTATGGTCTTTTAATTAAATGTGTATTAGAAATCAAGATTCAAATTCTCTAGAGTTCATAATGCACTCACATCCTCTACAGTTTCATCTAACAGATGAAATTAAAACAATCCAATGGTCTAGATTTATGCATGGGTTTTGTAATTTTCTTTTTATATAATTTTAATATATAAAATACAAATTATGATTTTGTAAATTAAAAACTAACTTTACAACACAATAGAAACCCAAACAAAATTATAGAACCCTAATTGAGACCAACCTAAATTTAAGTATTATTTAAAAATAGTAAAAAAGATCAATGGTTTTAATATATACTAATTTATATATTAAAATTATATAAAAAGAAAATTACAAAACCCATGCATAAATCTAGACCATTGGATTGTTTTAATTTCATCCGTTAGATGAAACTCTAGAGGATGTGAGTGCACTATAAACTCTAGAGAATTTGAATCCTAGAAATCATTAATTAGATGTCTAAATTTAAAAGTACAACTGATGTTATGTGGTAAGCCTTAACAGTTGAGTTATAAAATATTTACTTTCCTTAAGTATTTGTCTGGTAGATGCAGATTCTAGATAATATTTAGCGACTTTTGAGTAAATCGCTTTGTCTGGTTCGCTACATGAAAGGGAAAGTAAACCAGATGACAGAAGTGTCTTCATTCTAGCTGAAGTGGTAAGTTGCATTTGGGACGAGTGTTAAGAACAAAACTGTATAAATGGAAATTAGAAGTGAAAGCCTGAATTGTTATGTTTTATATTTATAATTTACTAAAAACTTTGGGTGTTATATTCAGGACCTTCAGGTAAAGTTAATACTGTTAAAATTTTAAATTGAATTCACACTACTATTGATTTTCGAATTTCGATGCAGGAGTTGGAACCCTAGTTTTGGAACCTGGTAATTTATATATTGAACTCCCTGAACATTGATAGTTTTTTTAGGTAAGTTAAAAAAAACGGGACACTACAGCAATGAACTTTATGGTCACATTTTTTTTATCTGTAAGTTGGAATCAAACTTTTGGTTTCGTTAGAATTTCTAAATGTATATCGTTACGAAACCAAATCCTAGTCGATATAATGCTGAATTTGATTTCTGAAAGAATTTGTATTAAGAGCATGCCATTAGGTGATTATGTTTTTCTTTTAGTAAAGCTCAGAGGATCCAGTATCGGTAGAATTATTATATGTTATATACCTGTGTGTTTTCATAAGTAGATTAGAATAAATACACCAGTCACGTTTCAAAAGTCAGTTTAGAATGTTATATTTTATTTTTCTTCGATTCTGACTGAGGGAGCGTTTAGAAGGTTCTTAATTCTAGTAACGTGAGTACACATCGTAGTTATTCTATAGTAACGTTCTGGTCCCATCGTCCTTGTGCAATTGCTTGTGTGAGCTAGTTTATGATTTAAAGCGATAAGTAAGTAAGTAAATAATGTGGCGGATAAGCAAACATGTCACTTGGCTGATTTGGTCCAGTTGAATCCTCTATCCCGACATTTATGGTTGTCTAATATTGAATAGTTCTGTTTTGTTGTTAATTCGGACCTTTAGTTTCTTTTTTACAATTGGATGAGGTGGTTAACAGTTAGAATAGCTAGTGACAAAATTGTCCGGGACCTGGATAACGTATTTGAAGTAGAATTTATTGGAGTTTGAAGTGAATTCTTTCAAAACACCACCACGATAGTTAAATTATACCTTGTTCAACTTCAACACATCTAATTTGAAACTATTTGTGGAAGTTTGACTATGACTAAATTGGTGGAGGATCATTATAATCTGTGAAAAATGTTACTTCCGAAAATTTAACTACTAAAATTCTTGTTAAATTTAGAATATGTGTTTTTTTATTTGTTTTAGTGACGGTCTTAATTTATCTCCCAACTTAAAACGAGTAAAATGTATTCTTAGGCCATAGAGGATTAGGCTAAATTTCTGTGCTGACTTTATGGGATTTTGCTGTAAAATCTGGACAAGTTTAATTTGATTTACCTAGTTATAGCTAATGGTACCTGGGATGCATTTCCTTATGTGCGTTACGCTAGTTGTACCAAAATGTTTAGCTGCACTGTTATTTTCGGGTAGTAGTATGCTGGTGATATGATAAACAGAATAATGAAAAGAGTTTCCTGAAGTATTTTATTTTGATTATAGTCCAAAAGTATAACAAAATTAACTTTCATGATTTTTTGCTCCCATAAACCATACAACATACTCCCTCTATCCCATGTTAAGTGTGCACAATTCCATTTTGGGATGCTTGAAATTAAGTGTTCACTTTCTTAAAATGGCTAAAGTGTTAAAGCTGTCAGTTTCTCCTTTTTTCTTTTTCTTTTGGTACATCACTAGACGGAGACATGAAGTGTGCGCAAACGTTTGGAGATTAGCAACAAAATCTGTTGAGAGGGGCAGCCTTCGATTTTGAGGGGTATATTTGACTTTTAGGGAGAAATTTGTTAGAAATCGGTTTATCAATTACGTCTACTAAACTGAAATGCACAAAGAACTGTGCATCGTAGGAGCAATAGAATATTTTGGGGACTTTGCACTGAGTTTCTTGACTTTTGGATTTTCCCCATTTGTTAAGAGCCTTCTGGTTGTCTGTCTTAGAATAACCCTCCTTTTTTTTTGCTTTATTTAGCCACTATTTCTGTATAGATCAAACAAAGTGATTTCATTGTGGAATTTCTGATACAAAAAACTTGCAAGAGAAATATATTTTGGTGGGATTTTATTATTTGGAATTTTGGAGGGTTTAGAATTATATCTAAAATTGTAAACTAAAATGGCATGGATGTGTTTGAGAAATCATAAATTTTGTTGAGATTGTCCTAGTTAATCACTAATATTTTTGAGATAGTCCTAGTTAATCACTAATATTTTTGTTGAGATAGTCCTAGTTAGTCACTAATATGATTCATAAATGTTGAGATACTCCTAGTTAATCACTAATATTTTTGTTATTGGCAGTATAGATCGAGCAAAAAATAGATCAGAAATTTGTGAGTGTTTTTATTTTGAAATGTTGATCCCCATATTAGTATATTGTTCTTATATTGAGGAACATGTCGAGCTTTTTTTCTCGTTAGTTTGTTTGGTCTAATCTCATGGTGAGTTTTTTATTCTTGCTATTGTTTTTTATTGATAGTTTGTTCTGGTACTACTTTAACCTGTCACCGCATGCAACACTGTTGTTTTTCAGATGTTTCTAGTATATCTTAATAGTGTTTCTAGGTATATATTATTGGGTACTATATTTATTTAAATTTCATTGGGTAAGTTTGATAAATAATTCTTTATGATCTATTGTTTGATAAAATGTAAGGGCTACGAAACAGAAGACTAAGTGTGGACATTCGAGATGTAGTGTTGATTGCTTTAAGGAAGACTTGTGTTGATGTGATAAGCTGAACTGTTATGTTTATTATTTCTGAGTATTTAATTAGAAATTTGCCTAGGTAATGTAATGATTACTAAACATATCACATTCTAGATTACCATTGCTTTTAGTTGTATGAGTTGGAGAGGTAGTTATGGATATCCTTGGATACTTTTAGATTAGAATCGCATGAATAGGTGATAGTTGACATCATGCGATTGGATTTGGTTTCTGGAAGAATAAAAAAAATCTTATTAAAGGGGATCAAGGGTTCTGGAAGAATTAGTATTAGATAACCTAACAGTTTTTCTTGTAATATTCTATATAGATTCGTATGTTGGTCATGTCTTTAAAAGACAGTTTAGGATGTTTTTTTCTCCTCTTAGATTCTGATTAGAGCCATGTAACACCGCCTTAATTTTTCCTTTCCTGAGCTAGTTGTGATTTTCGGTGATAGATTATGATTCCTACAGATGACCTTGCTTTAATGTGGTTTCTAAATTCATATGTTGACTAAATAGAGATACATAAAATGAAGATATGGAAGGTTAATATATTGATTTTACTTGTAGAGCCGTTCCTAAGACACAATTGTTTGCTTCTCAAACCACAGTTTTCTATTTTCCCCTTTGCGTGGGTTGTTCTAATTAATGTTCTAATTTGAGAAACCAGAGAATGTAACCAATCTTTAAAAAAAAAAAAACAATATTTGTGCTAATTCATTTTTTCTTGTTGATAGGTCTGATGGGAAAGAAGTGACGGTGGATAACAAGTATCTGAAGGTCAACAATCCACTGTTGGTAATTACTTACCTCTAGAATAATTTAATGAATAAAAAGCAAAAAAACTTTTCTTTCTACTTATAAGCAGGTTTACTCATCTTAAACATATTATGAAATGTACTTTGGCTTGTTTGGTTGGAGTTATTAGTCTGAGTGTATTTGCCTGTTTGCTCGTGATCTCGCATTTAACAAGCTTAAAGCTTTGTTTTCTTGGTCCTTTAGCTTGAAAAATATACAAGTTTAACGAAGCAGTTTTTTCTCTCTAACTTCAAATAAACAAGAAATACCCCGTTCTACGTGTGTGCAAGCTTGTCATCTTGTACGTTTGTTGATTAGTATTTGGGCTTGTTTAATTGCAGCTAGGAGCCAAGTTCAATGCTTATTTTTTCCAGTTCATTTGGTTTTTCCAGTTTCAGCCTCTTTAGTTTTCTTGGGTTTTCTACCTAAATAAGCTAGAATTTTCAAAACATTTTGTTTCTTAGCCTCTTACTAACTAGCTTTTTTTCTTTGAAGTCGTAACCAAACAAGCTAAATTTTAAATAGAATCTCCACTCCACATTTGTTAGCCCTTTTTGGTTCTTATATGGTTTTTATTTATGATGCCAGTTGATCAACTTCTATGAGGAGCACCTGCGATATAATGAGGTTAAGCAGTAAGCAGAGCTGTCTTTAAATGAGACTTTGGTCATATCGCCATTGTCTTATAATCTAGTGTTGTTATTTTGTAGCTAAAAGAAATCGGTAAGGATTTAGCTTATGCGGTCTCCCGTGTTGGATAATACACAGTTTGAGTTGCATATCAGTGATTGATTGCTCATTATTGTTCTTATATTTCATCAGAAAACTTATTTCAGTGTTTATTGTCTTTCAACATTCCGGAAGGACTCACTGTAGACGATGGTTTTAAATATGATAAAACATATTTATTAGCTTCTCACAATTTCATAGCTTTTTTTTAAATTTTTTAATTTAATTTAATTTTATAGCTTAATTGTTTGTTATCCTTGTAGGCTTGATTAGTTTAGTGTGGAAGGACTCCAAAATTTTCAACTGTTATGTAGTTATCACTTGTCTTTGTACAAAATTATTACACAAGGAATCGTTATGGTGGTGGGGCAACTGAGCACAAATTAATTTTATCAAAAATGACAAAAATAAAAGAAATTCCTGTTCATATACGCAAATAAGGTTGATTTTCTTTGAGAAATGATTTTTGTACTATATTTAAAATGTGTATTTTTTGGCTAGTTTATGGGATGCGTATGACAAAATGACGTGATAACGAATTTTTTGCAGATTTAAGTGGGAGTTTGCAAGTTTTTACGACTTTAGTGATATGCATTATGGCTTATCCTTTTTTTTTTTTTTGGGTGATAATTAATAGGCTTGTCCTTACCTAAACATTAGCAATCCCCTCTCTTTCTCTTAGCTATACTTTGAGGTCAAAGTAAATAGATTATGAACGTTAGCTGATTAGAGATAGAGCTATATATGCAAGAGGCGATTTCTCTCTTGGATTGTGAAATAAGTGGGTTGCGAATTGCGATACAGTAAGCGATAGTCCTTTCCTATTCGGTAGTGAATCTAGTGATAAAAAGCCATAAATTTTTACATAAAACAGTTTTACAAAAACTCATTGACCGTCGTTTGATCACTATTGAGGTATATCACTACTCACTCTTGCATGAAAATGTTTTAAAAAGTCTCTACCTAGTTTCACCTTTTTACTATTTATAACATCCAACTCTAAACTAAAAAAAACATCAAGTAAATTTATATAATTTGAACATACAAATATATATATTTGTAAATAATACCAACTAGTAAACATCATGTGACAATTTATATATATTTTTAAAATATTATATATAAATAATGATAATCAATTTCGTTCAGTTTCGAAACTGTAAGCCGAGCTGATTAAATTTGGTTTGTCGATTGACAAACTAAACGGAACAAATTATTAATCAGTTTACTTCAGTTTTTTAATCGGGTTGGTTGGGTTTTGCTAGGTTTTTATGTGTGTATATGATTGATTTAGAGTCTTAGACAACACAAATATTTTAAACCTCTTCGCCTAGTGCTATACAAATTAAGTCTCCCAAAATTGAGACATGATACGTCTCTCCCTATTCAATCGACAATTGAGGCCTTAACTTGCGCTTAGAGTTGAAAATAGAGAGTTGTTCATAAGCAAATCTAGGGTCAACTACTCGAAAAGACTCTGGCTCGATCGGACTCGTCCGTTTGTCTTTTTTTTTTTTTTTTAAAGAAATCCAAACAGACTCTTTCTTTCTTGTACATGAGAGTTTGAACAAAAATACAATACTTGTTAAACTCAGCGCAGATTGATAAAATTTATTAAGGTATCCCTTTAAACATAAGAATAGCAAATAGAGAGCGAGCTTTGACGCAACAGTGAAGTTGTTGTCATGTGACCTGGAGGTCACGGGTCCGAGCCGTGTAAGCAATTTCTAGCAGAAATTCAAGGAAAGACTGTCTACGGACTACATTAGGCATAAAGTGGCCCGACCCCTCCCCGAACCCTACGCATAACGGAAGTTTTAGTACCGGATTTGCCCTTTAGAGGTGCACATGTTTCTATACATCTACATATAGGATATTTAGACTTGCACATGTTTCTATACATTTACATATAGGTATGTGAACGCTACACATATACATATATATATATATATATAAGTCATCCATAGTGATGGCTATATTATCTACGATGTCCTGATCAAACAGTCGATATTCTCCTTTGAAATTCGGCGTGTCATGGTTGGCCCTCCGAAGTTAGTAATTGTAACGATCCGATCCTCTGATCAGACTGCCACCATTTGCTTACTATCATAAATACTGTCCGCTTTTGTCCGATTTCGTGTTCGCTTCTCGGGTCGCACGGTTTTAAAAGATCTTGGTAATAGTAAGGAGAATTTTATTAGTTTATATACCTACCATATAGATACTCACATATCTAGGCGATGTAGGATAATACTTTCTCTTTTACACCAGCATTTTCCTCCGAAAATACTGTGGTAAAGAAAAATGAGCTATCTCACATCGCCTAGATATGTAGTACTTATATGGTATATAAATTAGCAGTATCCTCCTTCTTATCATCAATGCATTTTAAAACTGTGCGGCCCAAGAAGCGAGAACGAAATTGGGCCAAAGCGGACAATATTTGTGGTAAGAAGCAGATAGTGGCGGTCTGGTCTTACCACCAATACTGTCCGTTTTGACCCGATTTCATACTCGATTTCATACTCGATTTTCATACTCGATTTTCGTGTCACACAATATTATAAAAGGTCTTGATAATAGTAAGGAGGATTTATTTAGCTTATATACTATATATGTACTTACATATCTGATATGAGACAATACTTTATCTTTTACACCGATATTTTCTTACGAAAATCCGGGTTTTTACATTAATCGTCACTTACCTAGTAAAAAAAAAAAATTACAGATTTCACTTTTTACGATATAAGACTTGCCCGTTTCAAAAACACTGCGTCTCCTTCCTTGGTCGTCCATCTTTAAATAAAATCATCATTTTCCCCTCTCATTTGAAGAGGATGAAGTAATCTTGATCTAATTTTTAGTGATATCTTTTATACCTTAATGTGTAATAATTTTGTTTGTCATGTATGTGTCATGATATTATTTTTCCTTGATGTGTAATATATTAGGTTACTTGATATTAGTGTTAAGACTTCCCGGAAGTGATCCTTATTTTGGAGCTGAGTGGAAATAATATTAAACATAAGTCATATAGAAGTCAAGTATATATATAGTTTCATTTAACTAAAAAGACTTTGGCAATTATTGAAAGAAAACTACTACAACGTTAGTGAGAAAAACATGCCCTTGTTAAGCTCCACTGATAATAATGTCATTTTGGCTGATCTAATGAATAAATATATAAAAAGACACCCATAATTGACTGGCTCTTATCTTATGTGCTAATTCAGCCCTAGCCAACCACCAAGTCAAGTCAATACATTTATTTTGCCATTAAATATTGATGTTAACTTATTATCAGACTTTTTGTTTTTTTTAATTGGCATTTGTATGTTTTTGGACCAAGTCAAGTACACACGGACATGCATATAAATACCCACACTCAAAAAATCCATATTCTACGCACACCATCACTTCACTAGCTACCAATTTCCTCCATATATATTCTTTTTATCAAATTTAACTAAAAAAATGTCTAGTAAAGGTCCTTCCCCATTAGGCCCCCTACTTATTGTGGGGGTTCTTAGTGTTGTTGTTTTTGGGCCAATCATACAATCGTTGTTCGAAATAGCGCAACCTGTGGTTAGTGTCTGGGGAGACGCTAAACGATGTCTCACTTTCTTGATGTTGTTTTTTTTAATCGCGTTTTTAATGTTTATGTACTTGGTCAATATATTTTCCACTTCAAAAAATGTTTACTCGGGTTCGTATTATCAGCAAAGTGATAGTTTGGGTCTCGAAGGTGAAGGGTTTGGAGTTGGATCTTTGCTTCTAGGAGCGGTCTTTTTCGTTTTGTATTACGCTATGTGAACGCTTTTCTGTTGTGAGAATGTGGCTACTATTAGCCTTGAGTGTTATGTACATAGAAGTGTGTGATATGTTTCTAGCCTTGTAGAGAAAGGAAATATAATTTGTTGCAACTTCTAATATTAGCTATAAGTTGTAATTTATCTTATTGTCCAACTTAAAAATAAAGTTTTTTTTGCATTTTTAAATAGCTAAGATCTTTAACATAAAGCAATGTTTGTCAAACACGAAAGCGTAACGAGATCTTCTCGAAGACTTTCACTAAATTGTAAGCTTTCTATTCGCAGAATAAGTAAACTTGTTGAGAATTTTGGCAAACGTTCTTTTAACTAAACGAGAAAATTCGAACAAGTCAACCTACTTAATAATAACCTAAATAAATCTTGGCCTTCTTTTGTAACATCGGGACTTTCGATATACGAACGCAGGCGGTGAGTAACGTTTCATATAATGTCATGTCATCCGAGTCCGGAGTGGATCGCAAACCCATTAGACCTATCTTTATTTGGAAGTCTTTGGGGTGTGACTTTGAGTCATCAAACCTTAGAATAACATAATAAATAAATATAGAAAAAGTAATCACTAATCACTGTACCAATGAGTAATTAGTTGGACTGTGAGTTCAACACCTTTCAATCCTAGTTCAATCTACCTTCGACTTTTTAAGTCAATATGAGAGGGGCAGCAAACAAACCAGGTCTAAAAAGGTATTTGCTTTGTGGTGCTTCTGGTATAATTTATTAATATATACCACTGTGAGTTCGTTTGACAACAGATATTTTTTTTTAGTGTATTTTTGAATTTTAGATTTTAAAAACTTATGGGTATATTTAACAAGTCATATTATTCAGCTTATGAAAATTTGAATTTTAGGCTGAAAAATCTAAATAATCCATATTTTTAAAATATATCTTTTCAGTTGATTTTCAAAACAGATTTTAAGATTTTGGAACAAAAAAATATGTAATCAAACATATTATGTAATGGTGCAATCAACTTATATGTACATACATGTTCGTTTCAAATTTAAAAGACCGGGAAATTTCCAGGAAAACCATGATTATCCTGCCTTTCTACCTATTTTACAAATTTGTACATTGATTTTTCACACATAATGGAGAAAACAAATATGTAAATCTTCCTAAATTATTATTATTTCATGAAAAAGTCCAACATTTCAAAATGAAAACATGAACTTATGAATTGGAACGGAGTATGAATTAAGCCCCCCTCCAGCAATATTGCCAACTCCGGTAAAGGATATGTGAGATGCAAACTATAATATATTTTTTGATATACCAAATTCGAGATTATCTGCCTTTCTTACAACATACGATAAATGATATTCAATTCTTGAGGTTTTGAGATACAAGAAGTATGTAATAAAATAAGAGATGTTTCACTAGTTAATACTCACTCTATAGAAAATATATTCACTTGGTATAGGTTGGACTAACCGGAAATGATAAATCAATAACATGAAAGGAAGTATATATTTCATTTTCATTTTCAATTTCAATTTCAATTTCAATTTCAATTTAATAGCATGTGAAAATGATTAGAGAACCTGGTGACTTCTTCAAAGTGATTAGACAATCTTGGAGTTAGATCGCAAGTACTCATCTTTAACCAGTCCTACAAATAAAGATATTTTATACAATCTGTAACTTATGTCTGATTGCACTAATTCCTTCTTTTTCTTTCCTCACGTCTTCTATAATTTAATTGTAAATATTACTATTTCCTTGATGTTGGTCCAAGTCTTCTATACCAGACAAAAACACATTATCCACAACCATTAATTAAGTTGCAAGTACTTATCTTCGGTCAGTCGTATATTTTATATAAACATATCTGATCACGCTAATAAAATTTTCGTCACATTTTCTAGGGTCATTAGTAAACTATTATTTGCCTCATGTTGGTCCAAGTCTTCTAACATAAAATCAAACCATTATATCTTTGCTTATAACTAAAGCAAGTTTTTATAAGAATTTATTTGTAGAGAAACTGTAACACATGCAATTAGTATAACATAGTTGGTTTTGGTTGGCGTCTAACTTCTCAGAATAGATCAGCTAATCACATAGAAAGGCATAGTAAATTCCTAATCAGGATCGTCACCTCCTTATTAGTCATTGTCATGTCTAACCAACAACTAACACCCTAGGTTCTATATCTACTCACCCCCCTTTCTCAAAATGTAAATCAAAAACAAAAGAAATGTCGACTCAAGGGCCTTCTCCGTTTATACCCTCCCTAATGCTCGGCTTTTTAAGTCTCTTTGTTTTGGGGCCTATTTTTACGTCTTGGGTTGAACTTTTTCAACCCGTGATAGACTTTTGGGGAGAAGCAGAACGAGGTTTCCTTTTCCTTTTGCTGGTTTTTCTCATCGCCTTGTTAATGTTTACACCTTTGGTCACTACATATATATCAAATTGGAATTTCGTTTCTCGTAACTATTATCAACCAACGTATAGTAACCCAGGATACGATAATGAAGGGTATGGACTGGGAGCTTGGCTTTTTGTTCTGCTGTCTCTCATTTTGTGGTATGTCATGTGTTGAGTTTTTGTCTGAAAATAAACATGAATTGAAATCATCAATTGTACACTAAATGATTTGTTATCATCCATGTAAATGAACTTAAGGCTTAATTGACAATTTGATTGCTCAGTTTAAACTAACTTTACTAAACTTAGAAGTTGTTCTACATTTGAGTGGCCAACTTGAAAAATAGCTAGAAGATTTAAAGATAATGAAGTGAAAAAATAGCCATAAGATGTAAAGCTAAATGAAGCATTTATCCTAAACATCAGACAAGCAAACTTATTGTGGGTTAAAATTCGGAAGTCAAAACAAGCCTCAAATTGTTCTGTGCCTCCGCTTAATCTGGCCATGTACATTTCAAAATAACAGAGTAAGAGAGTACGAAAAATTTGGTTCTCTCAAATCTCTATTCCATATAACTAAACACGTAACAGACAAAAGGTTGGTTTTGCTGGGACTTGGCTTGAAAGCGAGCTTCGAAATTAAAGAAATGACAAGGTCTAACATCATCACTGACCTTGATCTCACGAGATGCTAACAAATTAGAAAATGAAATGTTGATCGAGTTGTGCAGAAGCTCTTAAATTCTTCGATGCATCGAGCAAAAAACAAAACAGAACAAATTGCTGCATTGTATGTCTACATTTAAGTGCACTAATGATACATCATTATACATCCGCTCTTTACGTTTTCATATTCATGGTTTTACAAAAAACAGCACATTTTTTAATTTTTGGGGATGTTTTTCCCAACAATTTTTGCCGGTGTTATTCGAAGAAGATTCCCAGGCTTTCCAGGAAGAGCTCCTTTAATCATCACAATCTTGAGTTCATTGTCGATTTTGATTATCTTCAATTTACGGATTTTTGTCTTTGTTCCCCCCATTCTCCCAGGCATTTTCTTACCCGGATAAACACGGCCCGGGGTTGTCCCTGCTCCGATTGATCCAAGAGCTCTGTGGCTCTTCGATCCATGGGACATTGGCCCTCTATGAAAATGGTGCCTTTTAATACCACCTGAAAAAAGAATTATCATGAAAAACGATTTCAAATTAAAATCTAAAAGTACATGTACTTGTATGGAAACAAAAAAGGAGAACAGCTTCTATGCCTCCAATACTAAGAGCAGGCTCAAATATATGCCGATACATTCTGCTCATAGGCAAATTTTGGGAAAGGGAGACTGTTGAGAAAGTCAAAAATAGGATTAAGGCACTAAACTTTTAACAAATTCCACGAAGTAGTATGTCAAAGAGACAATATTGCCATTTCAGTGAAGTTTTTAAGTAATTGAGACTGCAACAGATGATTCAGTACACAATTTCTTTCTAGTCGATCTCAGATTAAAAATGCAGGGATGTCCATGACTCCATATATGAAAACACGAGCAAAATGTCAGATGCATGGAACTCCTATAAACCCCCCCTTAAGGAGAACTAACTGCAAAACTCTTAACTGTTCATGATGTGTTTAAAGATTACAAAATAAACAAGTAGGGAAATTTTCTCTGTTAGATATGGTTTAGGCGCTAAAATCAAACACAGCCCAGCTTAAGAATAGAAATTATACATGAATAGAACGGTGAACACATAAATCTTTGTTAGCAGCTCATTACTAATGTAACAACAATCTATTTCACACTAGTGTAAATCTTAATGAATCCAAGGTTCCTATGGTTAACCACTATGTAAATCTAAAATGGCACAGACATGTTATATTTAAGGCCTAATCACCGATTAATGCTTGTAAGGCTGCACTCCTAAGAAATTAAGGTGCTATTTCAAAACTGGAAAAGAAGCCAAGTTCATTAAGCTTAACATTTTAGTTGGGACAACATCTAAATGCATCGAAGCTTAAAAGCAATTAACTTGTCTAAGAATGTAATCAATGCAATATAAGCAGATATATACAACACAAAATCACAACTTCAACGCAGAAAAGTTTTAAGTATTAGTTTTTTATTTTTTTGCATAAATACAGAGAGAGAACCAATAAAGGAACAAAAAGAAACTCATCATACAACATCCAAACTGCAACCAAAAAGATCACTCCTCATGTTACTACTAACTAGAAAGATGTAAAAAGAAGTCATGTAACCTGTTTGAGTTGGTGAAAATAAGTGCAAGCGGTGCAAGCCAGTTACATTAGCAGTGGAATTAGACTCAACAAAGAATTAACAAGGGTATACTAAATTGACAAAATCTGAGAAATCTTCCCCAATCTTCATCACTAAGTTTCTTGTTAACCATCTAAATTGCATACAAAGACACATCTATTTCCATAACCAACTTAGACTGATAATTATAAACTCAATACAGCATAAATTTTTCAAAATCCAAAGCATAGAAAGGGAGAATAGAAAAAAAAACATGGAAAAGTATCGAGCCTAAGCAGCTGAACCTTCTCTTTAACAAATGAAAACGAGCAAAAATAAACAGACCAAACCTCAAAAATAGAAATTGGAAGAGTATATCACTGTTGTCTCTTCCTTTCTTTCAACTGTTGCAACTTGTAAATAAAAACTAATACTTGGAAGGGGAAATGCAACATGCCTGGGGGATGATAAACATGTATGCAACTGAAACAGATAGATAACACACAAAATCTGAACCTTGAACAAAAAAAGACTTGTGAATCTTGAAAGAAATTCACATTTGATAAACAACAAGCGCATCAAAATAAGCTCTCTACAGCAAATTTTCCAAATCGCAACCCAATTTTTTTATCGCCATGTTACTTGTATAAAATAAAGTGATCACACCGCAGATTTGAACTATTCGTGCTAATAGAGATAAGTACAAGTGGTGTTTTCCAGTTACATGCATGATGCATCAGAGGAACCAAACTCGACAAACAACTGATAAAGACTATACTAAATAATCTCATCGGTCTTTATTACTGAGTTCATCACTAACCATCTAAATTACATACACAGTGACATCTCCCTTATCATACTCGAACACCAAATTCTGATCTCAATGCGGTACATCATTCTCAACACACAAACATAGAAGTGAGAGAAGTAAATCAAACTTTGAAAACTATCAAGCCTAAGCAGCTGATACGCCTCAAGGTACCGAATGAGTATTATAGAAGCCCGTCCATTCCCCACTAAAAGGCCTATTAGTAAGGAAGGAGAGGGGCATATATTAATCCTTGGCTTTATCAATGCCCAAACGACGTGGGACAATTCCAACACTCCCGTGGGTTGGTCAATTTCCGATAAGCCCAACAAGTACAATCAACAAATCGGGGGAGGTAGCCCATCATACAAACTGGCTAGCCTTTGGCTCTGATACCATGTAAAAGCCCGTCCATTCCCCATTAAAAGGCTTATTAGTAAAGAAGGTCTTTATTACTGAGTTCATCACTAACCATCTAAATTACATACACAGTGACATCTCCCTTATCATACTCGAACACCAAATTCTGATCTCAATGCGGTACATCATTCTCAACACAAAAACATAGAAGTGAGAGAAGTAAATCAAACTTTGAAAACTATCAAAACTATCAAGCCTAAGCAGCTGATACGCCTCAAGGTACCGAATGAGTATTGTAGAAACCCGTCCATTCCCCACTAAAAGGCCTATTAGTAAGGAAGGAGAGGGGCATATATTAATCCTTGACTTTATCAATGCCCAAACGACGTGGGACAATTTCAACACTCCCCCTCACTCGTGGGTTGGTCAATTTCCGATAAGCCCAACGAGTGCAATCAACAAATCGGGTGGAGGTGGCCCATCATACAAACTGGCTAGCCTTTGGCTCTGATACCATGTAGAAGTTCGTCCATTCCCCACTAAAAGGTCTATTAGCAAGGAAGGAGAGGGGCATGCATTAATCCTTGGCTTTATCAATGACTAAACGATGTGGGACAATTCCAACAAGTATTTGGATCCCACTTTTTAAGCAAATAAAACTGTCCTTTTCTATATTTCTATCTTTCTTTCTTTTTTTCAGTGGAAAAAAAGCTAGTTTCATCTATCACCTAAAGCCAGTTCAACTTGTAACAAAAATTGCATGCTTAAAAAGGAGCTAGCAAACAAGCCGAGTAGATGATATAGATCACACAAGAAATGCCAAAGTGTGGAAAACACAAAACAGATGGAAAGGGAGTAGAAAATCAAACCACACCAAACCAACATTATTCATGGAAGAGATAACACACAGATATATAACACACCAAACCAACTTGTAACACTAAACAGATAGAGAACACACAAGATCCGACCTTGAACACAAAAAGACTTTGAGAGTTTCAAGAACACAAGACATGAAATTCTTTTAAGTAACATATTCTAGTAATAGCTCAAGTCACAGCAGTGGTAAATTTTGTCATTTACTTATACTATTGTCCCACACTATAGTCCATGCATGTCAGACTCAATCTAAGTCCACCCGGTTTTATTGAGATAATGTACTTGCGAGTTATTCCTTTATTATTTTTATATTAACTAACTATTGTGGTCCTGCAATACATTTGGAGATTTATCAACTTTATTGAAAGCTCAAGTTGACAGTAGGAGCATCTTTATTCAGTTTAGTAGGACTATTTCTAATTAAAAGGATGAGATAGAAATCACACCTTGGAACCCCTTTCCAATGGTGGTACCAGCCACGTCGACAAAATCTCCCTCCTTAAACAAGTCTTCAACGACAAGTTTCTGATTGGGCTCAAACCCCGCCACGTCCACCAGCCGAAACTCTTGTAAGTGCCTCATCGGAATGATACCTGACTTCTCAAGATGCCCCATTTCAGGCTTTGTGAGTTTCCTGTCCCGGACCCTCCGGTACCCGACTTGTACAGAATTATATCCGTCAGTGGTGTCAGTCTTAACCTGTCAATTTAGAAAAGAGAAAAATGAGATTGAGTCGATTTATTACACTAAAAAGAGAGGTCAGAGCTCTCTTAGTAAGCCCAGGATGTAAAAAATTCCCTCCTTTTCTTGTTTGGCTGGTTCAAACAGTAGCATTTTGATAGTTATTTTCAGAAAAAAGTAAACTTTACTTTTAACCTAATTACACTTCTACGGAGTATTAATTACTCCTAATGATACCACAAAGAATACTTTTTTCATGTTGTACTTCTCACACTTTAAAGTTGCAACTTGCAAGTAGTAACAAAATACTCCTTTTACCCATCAACCAAAGTTTTATTTTACACTGATACGACGCGACCGAGCACGCCCTATATATAAGCCAATGCCTCATTGAGCAAAAAGAAATGAGTCAGAAATTAAACGTAGTAGTTGTCATATGCTATAACACTAACACGTCTTTATGTCGTCATAACAAAATTTATCAAATCTTATAGTCCCTCTAAGATGAGAACAAAACTCCCGCTTTTGAACATCATTGACCTAAATAGCAGCTAAATCTTGATAATCTCTAACAGTACTCCCCAATCACATGGAATGTAAGTCCAATCTGAGAATCACTCTGACAAAACCGATGTTCATCACTTCTCTATTGTTGCTACTGCTACCCTGTTAGCTACATTATGTTATTCTCACATAGTAACTACAGTTGGAATGATGAAGTTTACTCAAGTGCTTCATAATGTACCGAAACATTAGTAATTGTAGTTTATATAAGTAAATAAAAATGCACAATAAATACGATAATGATATATATCATTATTCTTGTTTAGTCGCAGCGTGTAAGCAAATAAAATGGACTTTTCGAGGTTGGGTGTATCCAACTTAAAAATTCTTTTAAGCCCATCTACAGATTTAGCCCAGCTTTAAAGAATGAAAAACTGAGCTTAAAAGCTGTAAACAAAAAATCCTTATTATTTCCAAAAAATCCATTTTATTAAACCCACTTCATTAAAGCTTCGGGAATGTGAGTTAAGGGCGCGTTTGGCATCGGCTTTTATAGTAAAAAAAAGCTGCTTTAATAAAATCTTGCTTCAAAAAAGACAAACAGTTCATTTCTATTACCTATTTTTTTCAATTTAGGCAACACTCCTTGTTCTGTTATACATATCCCCACATTCCTAGCTTCTCTGCTTTCGAGTCTTTTTTTAGCTTTTTTGACTTAAAAGCTAAAAAAGGCAACACACCAAACACCCATAGCTTTTTTTAATCAAAAAGCTGAGAAACAAGGTTGTTGTCAATGTAAATATACAAAATCATAAGTCATCTTTTACTTATTTTAACTTAGAAGTGGCTTGTAAATGTCATAGCTTTTGAAAAGCTAAAACTTCAAACACCCATAGCTTATTTTATATAAAAAAAAAAGCTAAGAAAAGCTGAGAAAAAAAGTCGTTGCCAAACAGGCACCATACCATTAACACAAATAAATGAATAAAATAAATTACCCGCGTGATAATGTTTCCCTCTTTGAACCCCACAACCGTTACCGGTACAACAGTTCCGCTCTCCTAAAAAAAACTCATCATGCCAAGTTTAGTTTTTTACTTACTTTAACTTATAAGTGACTTTTAAATATACAAAATGACTTCATTGGGCCACATTTACTCTTGGTAAATTTTACATGAAAAAGCTATAAAAAAAAGGCCCAAATTCCTAGCTTCTCTGTTTTCGAGCTTTTTCATCTTTTTCCACCCAAAAGCTAAACAAGCCAACACACCATACACTCATAGTTTTTTCTAATAAAAAAGCTAAGAAAAAAAGTTGTTGCCAAACAGGAACTATACCATTTACATTTCTACTTTTGGTCATTTTATGTTAAAAAAAGCTTTAAAAAAAGCCCCAGATTCCTAGCTTCTCAGCTTTCGAGAAATTTAAGCCTTTTCGACCCAAAAGCTAGCTTTTCAAAAGCTAAAAAAGCTAATACACCAAACACCCACAACTTTTTCTAATAAAAAAACCCAGAAAAAAGTTGCCAAACAAACACTAATACAAATAATAAATAATAGGAATAACCTGCGTAACGATGTTTCCCTATTTGAACCCCACAACCGTAACCGGAACGACAATTCCGCTTTCTTCAAAAAAACTCATCATGCCAAGTTTAGTCCCCATAACTCCCACACCAGCCTCCATTGACATACAAATGTGTGTTGTTTTTGTGGGTCTGTTTTGGAATCTGGTTTGGGGAGGAGAGAGAGGAGAGTAAGAGGGGAAAACTGTTAAGCGGAGAGGTGGAGAGAGAGAGGTTAGTGAGAGAGACGCCATTATTGATGACAGAATCGCCATTGTTTCGTGAAAAAGCTAAAAAAAAGCCCCAAATTCCTAGCTTCTCTTTTTCGAGCCTTTTTAGCTTTTTCGACCCAAAAGCTAGCTTTTGAAAAGCTAAAAAGGCTAACACACCAAACACCCACAAATTTTTTTAATAAAAAAGGTGAGAAAAAAGTTGTTGCCAACACACCACCAAACAACCATAGCTTAATTTAACTTATAAGTCACTTGTAAATGTAAATAACTTTTAGAAAGCTAAAAAAGCTAACACACCACCAAACACCCATAATGATAAAGCATGGACTTTCGTCGGTCAAGTCGTGCTTTTCAACAATAATTATTTAAATGGTCGAAAATAATGGTTTGGACGAGGAGATATCTTTATTGATTATTTGATTGATTTACAATGTACTTTAACTACAATAGTGAGACAAGCTCTGAAAAGTCTCTGTACTGATACGTCTTTTTCTGCTTGGAAGTCAGATCCCCCTATTGTACTGCTATTTGACTCTATTTATAGGGGTACGTGCATCGCAGGATGTTGACATGTGGCGCTTTCATCTGTCAGATCATGGGCTTCTAGTTATTGGGGTTAGTCAAGTGAGTAATTACCTTTCCTATTTTATAAAGGAAAAGACCATCATGTCCTTATACCAATTAAGCTTCCCATGTCTGATGCGATGGATATCCATTAAAAATATATGGATCGGGTCATTACTGAATACCGCTTATCGGGCATTATTTTCATGTCGTATCACATAACTTTCTTTAATCTAAAAGAGCTAAGAAAAAAAGTTGTTGCGAAACAGGAAACTATACCATTTCCACAAATAATTAGAAAAAACCCTGCGTGACGATGTTTCCCTCTTTAAACCCCACAACCGTAACCCGACAACAACTCCGCTCTCCTCAAAAAAACTCATCATGCCAAGTTTAGTCCCCAAAACTCCCACCCAGCCTCCATTGACATGCAAATTTGTGTTGTTTTCATGGGTCTGTTTGGGAATCTGGTTTGGAAGGTAGAGAGAAGAGAGAGAGGGGGGAAAAGGGTCGAGCGGAGTTGAAGAGGAGAAAGAGAGTTTAGTGAGAGAGACGCCATATAAAAGCCCCAAATTCCTAGCTTCTCCGTTTTTGAGCTTTATTAGCTTTTTTCGACCCAAAAGCTAAAAAAGCTAACACACCAAACATCCATAGGCCATAGCTTTTTCTAATAAAAAAGCTGAGAAAAAAAGTATTTGCCAAACAGGCATTATACCTTTTACATTCCTACTTTTGGTCATTTTTTATGTTAAAAAAGCCCAAAATTCCAAGTTTCTTGGTTTTCGAGCTTTTTAAGCCTTTTCGACCCGAAAGCTAGCTTTCTGAAAGCTAAAAAACCAACACACCAAACACCCATAGCTTATTCTAATCAAGAACTTGAGAAATAAAGTAGTTACCAAACAAACACTAAATCATTTAAAATTACACAAATGAATAATAAAAATAACCTGTGTGACGATGTTTCCCTCTTTAAACCCCACAACCGTAACCGGAACAACTCCGCTCTCCTAAAAAAAACTCATCATGCCAAGTTTAGTCCCGATAACTCCCACACCAGCCTCCATTGACATGCAAATTTGTGTATTTTGTGTGGGTCTGTTTGAGAATCTGGTTTGGAGGGTGGAGAGAGAGGGGTGAAGAGGGTTGAGCGGAGTTGAGGAGGAGAGAGAGAGGTTAATGAGAGAAACGCTATTGTTCCTGACAGAATCGCCATTGTTGCGTGAAAAAGCTAAAAAAAAAAGCTTTAAAAAAGCCCCAAATTCCTAGCTTCTGTGTTTTCAAGTTTTTTTCCACCAAAAAGCTAAAAAAACCAACACACCAAACACCCACGGCGTTTTCTAATAAAAAGCTGAGAAAAAAAATTGTTGCAGAACAGGCACTATACCATTTACATTTCTACTTTTGGTCATTTTTTATATTAAAAAAGCCCCAAATTCCTAGCTTTTCGGCTTTCCAGCTTTTTAGCCTTTTCGAGCCGAAAGCTAGCTTTTGAGAAGCTAAAAAGCCAAACATCCCAAGCACCCATATCTTTTTATATCAAAAATCTCAAAAATGCTGAGAAAAAAAAAGCTGCAGTCAAACAAACACTGAATCATTTACACAAATAATAAATAATAACCTGTGTGACGATGTTTCCCTCCTTGAACCCCACAACGGTAACCGGTACAACAACTCCGCTCTCTTCCAAGAAACTCATCATTCCAAGCTTAGTCCCCATAACTCCCACACCAGCCTCCATTGATATGCAAATGGGTGTTGTTTTTGTGGGTCTGTTTGGGAATCTGGTTTGGAGAGTAGAGAGAGGAGAAAGAGAGGGAAAAAGGGCTGAGCGGAGAGGAGAGATAGAGGTTAGTGAGAAAGACGCCATTGTTGCAGACAGAGTCGCCATTGTTGACCCAAAAGCTAAAAAAGCTATAAAAAAAAGTCCCAAATTCCTAGCTTGCGTTTTCGTGCTTTTTTTCGCTTTTTCGACTCAAAAGCTAGCTAATCAAAAAGCTAAAACACCAAACACCCATAGCTTTTTTTAATAAAACACTAAACAAACACTAAATCATTTCCACAAACAATAAAAAATAACCTGCGTGACGATATTTCCCCTTTAACCCCACAACCGTAACCGGCACAACAACTCCACTCTCTTAAAAGAAACTCATCATTCCAAGTTTAGTCCCCATAACTCCCACACCAGCCTCCATTGACATGCAAATTGTGTATTTTTTGTGGGTCTGTTTGGGAATCTGGTTTGGAGGGTAGAGAGAGGAGAGAGAGAGGGGAAAAGGGTTGAGCGGAGAGGAGAGAGAGAGGTTAGTGAGAGAGACGCCATTGTTGCTGACAGACTCGCCATTGTTGGTCCAAAAGCTAAAAACTAAAAAAAAAAACTAAAAAAGGCCTCAAATTCCTAGCTTCTGAGTTTTCGAGCCTTTTCATCTTTTTCCACCCAAAAGCTAAAAAAGCCAACACACTTAACACCCATAGCTTTTTCTAATAAAAAAAGCTGAGAAAAAAGTTGTTGCCAAACAGACACTATGTCATTTACATTTTTACTTTTAGTCCTTGTTATGTAAAAAAAAGCTCCAAATTCCTAGATTGTCGGCTTTTGAGAAATTGAAGTCTTTTGACCCAAAAGTTAGCTTTTGAGAAGCTACAAAAACTAAAACACCAAACACCCATATCTTTTCTTATATCTAAAAGCTAAAAAGCTGAAAAAAATCTGTTGCCAAACAGGCACTATATCATTTACACCATTTACACAAATAAATGAATAAAAACAAATTAAAAAAAAACCTGGGTGACGATATTTCCCTCCTTGAACCCGACAACGGTAACCGGAACAACAACTCCGCTCTCTTCAAAAAAACTCATCATACCAAGTTTAGTCCCCATAACTCCCACACCAGCCTCCATTGACATACAAATTTGTGTAGTTTTTGTGGGTTTTTTAGAGAGTTTAATTTGGAGGGTAGAGAGAGGAGAGAGAGAGGGAAAAAGGGTAGAGCGGAGTTGAGGAGGAGAGAGAGAGGTTAGTGAGAGAGACGCCATTGTTGATGAAAGACTCGCCATTGTTTGCTTAGAGAGAGGGTTTAATGAGAGAGAGAGAGAGAATGGACGAGGAAGAAGAAGATTGGTCTCTTATCCACACTTTGGCGAACAATTTATAATTTTCCCTGGATTTTTCCACTCCAATTGATTGTTTCCGTCCTTAAAACATAATTTTTTTTTTTAATCATATTTTTTTTTTAAAATTATGGTTGGACAAACGGTTTGTAAATCTGTGTTACGGTTTTACTGTGAAATTACTAAATTGTCATTGCGTTTGAAATTTGAAAATTTTACAGAGACCGATCAATCGGACAGCACAGCCGATCGATCGCATGAGCTCTCTGAAAAATTTTCCACAGGCCGATCGATGTTGTCCGATCGATCGGCTGAGTAGTGTAAATTTGACTTCTTAACCCACCAAAACATTCACTTTCCAAAATTCTCGTTCTCTCCTCAAACATTCTCTCAAATTCTCTCAAATTACAACTTATTAATAGGTTTTTAACTCCGATTAATTCCAAATCACATAGATCGACTAAATGTATTTCTTTATTCACTTCTTAATTCTCGATTCTCTATATTATATTGTTTAAATCTCTAATTTATGAAAAAATCGTAGAAAATACACCAATTTTACACACATTATTCCCTTTTCATTAAAATTATAGGGTTTATGCAAATTTATTTGTTTAGATAATTATCACTAATTGTTTAGTTGTATTTGATTATGTATATTGTTTTGATTGTGATAAATTTGACTAAGTTATGGTTTTTCATATATTTTGTTGATTTATAATAATTGTTTAGTTCTCATTAATTGAGTTTCATTTGTTTTGTATGGTAATTAGTAACTGTTTTTTTAAGTAGTCCCTCATTTCATTTTTTTGGTTGGATGAGCCTAGACATATGCGTGTGTGTACACATACATATTATAATATGTGATCATTGTATAAATAAAAAAATATACAGTATATTTTATCTATATATATTTGAATTAGTGGACAAATTATTTAATTTGATATCCATTTTTCATATAGGTTCTCTATGGGTGATCCAGCTTGTCCAAGTCCACTTCTTAGAGGAAATCGGGGTATTTTACGACAGTCTGATCATATATGAGAAAAAAATATGGACACGTGGTAGAGAAGTAGAGAGAGCGGATGAGAATAAGATGTGGTTGTACAATTATAGCTGGGAGATAGCTTCGCATCCAACAACAACGCACAATATGATTAGAGCAAGCTTCTATGGTGTCTATGTCATAAAGAGTTAGAAGGTAGATCGAGGCTTACTTATAGCATTACTGAACATGTAGCGTGATGAGACCCACACGTTTCATTTTTTCGGTGGTGAGTTGGGGATATCTTTACAAGATGTAGAGATTACGTTGGGATTGAGGGTGGATGGTCTTCCTGTAACCCGGTCGGAAAGAAATGATAATAGAATTAGCAGGTTGGAGTTGGTGAAGAGCATGTTGGGAAGTAGACCCCCCGACGATATGATTGATAAAAACTGTTTAACAGTTAAACTTAGATGGTTACAACAAACGTTTGCGGAATTACCTGCCAACCCTAGCCAGGAAAGATTGTTATATCAGTCGAGAGTTGCGATGTTGTTGTTGGTAGCTGCTCACGTTTTTTCTGATAAGAGGAGTGATCAGGTTGCACTTTGGCCTCTCCCCTTTCTTGAAGATTTTGATACGTATGGAGAGTATAGTTGGGGATCAGCTCTACTCGCTTGGTTAAAGTCCAACCTGTGCAAATTTGTTAGGGGGTAAGCTTAGGGAATAAGCGGTGCGGTGATGTTCCTTGAGATGTGGGCGATGACAAGGCTACGACCTGTTAGACATTGTCCAGGATTGCCTCCTGATGTTCCCCCTCCTCCGGGATTTCTTAGATTTTCCCTCGGCTACAGGTATGCTATTATTTAATTTTTGTATTCGATTAATATTAAATTCTGAATATTTAGCAGCTACTTCTTTTGTTTATATTTATTGTTTATCTACTATACTTGTATTATTATAGGTAAAAAAAATTGACGCACTCTGATCAACATGTGGTACGGCATAATGTGGTTTTTATACGGGACCTGTTTGACGAGTTAACGTCTGAACATGTAAAAGTCTAATTTTTTTTTACCACGTATTATTGTTACTTATATGTTGTATATGGTTGCATACATAATGATTTTTTTTTGAATTTCAAATAGACTGACAGCCATACAGGGACATCAATGCTCATCCTGAATACTATACACGGGCTAAATATATGTGGCATTCGTCTATTCCGCTCATATGCAACAAGAATATTGAGTGGCATCATGCGTGGAGAATTATGAGGCAGTTTGGGTTTATTCAGGTTGTGCCTACGGAGATTTGGAATCCCGCACAAAGCCACGACAAGGATAGGAGAGCTGGCAAACAACAAAAATATGACTGGCCTCAAATATTTCACGGGTTTATAACCCAGTGGAATGATTGCCACCACCGACTTATTAACGACGAATTCGGTACAGAAACATCACCGGATTACATACACTGATACAGACCTCGGACACGCCTTCTCATAAACCCACATCTTCTCGAAGTGCCGGAACACGGTCTTCGTGCGACTACGGGTTTGATTACTAAAATGGTAAACAACTAATCTAGTAAACTAACACTATTGTTTATTTCAAAAAATCTTATTACTATATTTTATTAAGTTATTTTTTTTTTTTTAGAAACATCTGATACGTCATAGTTACAAAACTTTTAAACGGCTCAAAGTTAAACACAATATTTAGCTACTGGTATGGCTGAATTGGGCATTGATCCAAAAGGGTCGAGTGATGAACCGTTGGAGGACGATAACCAGGATGACGATGACTCTGATTATGACGATTACGATGATCGTGGGGATCGCGGTTATGAGGATATGCCAAGAAGTTACACACGTATTGCGAGTACTGGGGGTAGGCGTTGGACAGAGGTAGAGGTGAAAGTGAAGGTGAAGGTGAGTCTAGCAGCAGTGGTCGTACTGGGAATAGAAGTACAAGTGGAGGAGGACGTACGAATAGATACGAGGATAGTGGTACAGATACCAGTGGTCATCGTCATGCTGCTTTCGGGGGATTTGAGAATATTCAAATGGATATGGAGATCTCTTACCATACCCCTTACGGTCATAGACAGTCGGTTGGGTCTTATGAGCATCTGTTCAGTCAGACTTCCGTAAACAACCCTTGGTTACGAGGAGTGCCACCCCTTTCATACGAGCGTGCTCTGCCACCAGAATCACAAGTTAGAGATAGACGTCGGTGGGAGCTTAATGATATAGATGAGTAGACTGAGCCGTCATCCGACAGATTGACATCGACGGGAAAGCAGCTTCCTATGTCGTACTTTAAGGACTTTAGTTGTTCGAAAAGAAGAAAATGAGTTGCTGTAAAATTATGTGATTCATTTTTTAAACGCTATACTTGTATTATCATTTTCAAGTATTATTTAGACGCTATACTTGTAAATGAAAAATTCACCATAGTTTTGCTTAAAATTGGAGCATCGCGACAAATAAAATTAACAAAATGATCAACCACTAATTTACATCTAATACCACAATAATAACATTTGACGAACACTACAATAATAACACGTAATAAAAACAACATAACCATTCGAACAAACCATTCAAGATAAGATAAAAAAAATAAAAAAAAAAATTAAACATTAACGATAATGATGCAACGAATCCCCAATTACAATAAAAAATAAATAAAATAAAATTACATATTGTTCGAAGAAAAACAAATAGAAATGACATCGAAACATAAAAAAATTTACAAATGCTAGTCATTTTGTTTCGAATTAGCATCATCCTCGGTATCATCATAGATTGGGCGACGATAATTCGGAAAGTATGCACGATAATACTTATATTCTTCTTCACTATACGCATCGATTTCTCCATAATCCTCATACTTGTCAATTCTATATTCACGGTATTATTGACGTTGCATACGATAAAATTGATAATCCATCATCATTTTGTCGGCATGAAAATTTCCGGTTGGGGCGCCTAAGGAGGGTTACGAGGAAAGGAAAAGCCAACATCTTCAGTAATAGGCAGAATAGAGGAGGATGCCGCTATTCATTTGCCCTTCTCCCGATGCGAGGACGATGGAATGGGGTTGTAAGGAGGAATAGGATCGGAAGAAGTATGATGAATAGGATCGGAAGAAGGAATAGGATCGGAAAGACACTCGGGTTCCGAACCCAGAACAAAAACCTCGGCTTTAACGCCTACATATGGCTCTAAATGAAGAGGGAACGGTTTATACCATTTTTCCGTAACTTGGCATCCATACCATTATCTTTATCATAAATTTTCATTTGAGAAAGATTACTAGAGGAAATCTCAATCGTAGACTCGAGAATTTTGCGTTTTGTGGGAATTTTAAAACAGTGTAGAATACCGCTGATAAGAGAGTCATACGAAAGAGAGTGTTTTTTTTTTTTCCATACATCATTTTCTTAAAAATTAGTGTGGCAGTATCTAATTTTATTTGTCTTTGCATACAAGCAAGAACGACAATGTTTTCTTCTGAAACATCACTAAAATTTGAGCTATGGGAAAAATTTATTTTCGTGAGAATAAATAAAGCAATTTTGTTTTGAAAATGGAGACCATTTGCTTTTGGTTCTCCGACATGTTGGGGGTGAAAAACGGATTGACTAAGCTCAATAAGGTTACCTACATTATAGATATTCGTAAACTCTTCCGTTTTTGAAACGCCACCTTCATCTAATCCTAAAAGTTCGCAAAGTTGAGCGACGGTTAACACAATAGGTTTTTTGTTAACCTTTGATTTAAGTTCAAGGACACCATCGTTATTTGTGTCAACTACGAGATTTTCATAAAATTGATACGTTTCCTCAACATATATATCATTATCTAAAGAAATCAAATAATCCCAATTTTGAAATGTTATATTCTCTTGAAGGAGAGGAAATTTATCAAGAAATGACATGTTAATAGAAACACGCTTTACAATATTCCTATTAGCGATAGAATTTTCGGTTCTAGTTTTAGAAATATTACCCGAACGAGGAGCGGATGAGCCGATTTCTTGAAAAAAGTTTGGCTTACGAACCATTTGGATTGAATTTGAGAAATTAGGGTTTTTTAAAAAAAATCCGAATTGATTGGGGAAAATCAATAGATTTGGGGTTGAATTGATGTGAAAGGTATGTATTAGAGTGCTGAAAATGGAGAATTTTAACAAAAAAATAGTGATTTTGTTAAAGATTTGAGTGTTTTTTTGATGAAATGGGAGAATTTAGAGTAATATAGAGAGATATATGTATATGCGTGTATATGAGTGTATGTATGTATTGGAAAATTTTCCACAGGCCGATCGATCGGACAGCACAGCCGATTGATCGGCCTGTGGAAAATTTTTCAGAGAGCTCAGGCGATCGATCGGCTGTGCTGTCCGATCGATCGGTCTCTGTAAAATTTTCAGATTTCAAACGCAGAGACAATTTGGTAATTTCACAGTAAAATCGTAAGTCAGATTTACGAACCGTAAGTCAAAATTACGGTTTGACCAAAAGTCAAACCGTAAATTTGACTTACGGTTTGTAAAAAAAAATTACTGTCCGAAAAAAAAAATTACGGTTTGAGCCTGGAAACAGATAAATTGCAGTGGAAAAATCCAGCCTCTTTATAATTAAGTATGTATTTTTAGACCCTAAAAAACAAACAATGTTTTCATGTCAAAACCGTAAATACTAATTACAAAATGTAATTCCAATTTACGGTTTACCTTTTTATTTTATTTTTTATAAAAAAAGAAAAAAAAATTCTAAAAAAAAGGTTAACCGTAATTCTGAATTACGGTTTATATTTTGAAATTACGATTTTGACGTAAAAAAATATTTTTTGTAATCGAAAAATACAGCCTTTTTATAATTATCTTTATTTACTTTCTTGTTTTATTGAAATATAACAAAATGTTTCTTATTTACTTACATGACAAAGAGTTAGTAATTTATAATGTATTATTCAATTTTTTACCATTATGCTATCTAACCTTTAATTTTTAGTCATTTATATGCTCAACTATATATTTTTATACAATTGGTAGACCGGTGTTCATCAAAATGGTGAAATTGCAGCCACGTTCTTTCACCTGTCACATAGTAACTGCAATTACGTGAACATTAGTCAAATATAGATTTCCACATGTGTGATATAGTTACTTGGAATTTTGTCGATTTATGGTGTTGTATATTTAATTCGGGGAAGATAGATATGTTGAGACCCAAATTACTAAAATTAAAGGTTTAGTATTAAAATGGTAAAAGTAAAAAGTACAATATATTAAACATAGTTACAATGCAAAGTTATGTTGTTTCTAGGGTTGATTGTCAATTTCACATAGTTAATTACTCTCTCTATCCCCAACTATTGACTTTCATCGAAATATAGTACTAGGACTTATGCATGTTCACCATATATGAGAATACTTGAAAGGAAGGTATGATTATTGGCGGTTTATCGCTTGCAACCAAAGTACACCAGGGTTGTTTGCAAAACAACCAGAATTCATTGGGTTGATCTGTAATTTACACAAAAAAGTGTCGCACAATGTATATTTACTACTGCAGTACTAACTTACATAACAAAAGAAAACGATTTGGTGACATATCCAGTAGGCAGTAAGATAGGCGGTTTTCGGAATATGTTGAAATTAATAGGCATAAAGTTGATAACGAGATTGTAAATTACGATATTTATCAACATAAGACTTAATAAACGAATATAAGCACGATATACAAAATTACAGTGTAGGAAAAGTAGAAGCCATGATTTTAACCTTGCTTGATTACACACGCTTATTGATTAGTTAAAAATTTGGGAGTACAAGTTCAATGGGAAGACTATCATCGCACACTTGATTGATCATTTGTTGAGAAGACTCATGAAGAATAGGAAGTAACATCAAATCATTCTTCCTTTTAACGATTAGACCGAATTCCTCTTCCATATCTAAATTTTCAAATTCACTTCCATTAGCCAGTTTCCAATCGAAATGGAAAAGCAGTTGTGCCAGAGCAAGCTTTAACCCTGGAAGAGCAAACGAAATCCCAGGACAAACCCTTCGTCCAGCTCCAAACGGAATATACTCAAAATTATTTCCCCGAAAATCTATATCATTGTCAAGAAACCTCTCAGGCTTAAATTTCTCCGGTTCGATCCAGTAGTTGGGATTTCTCCCTATGGCCCAAGCATTGACAATAACCTTGCTCTTGGCTGGTATTCGAAATCCATTAATTTCACAATCCTCACTATTTTCTTTTGGAGATAGGAGAGGTCCAGGAGGATGGAGCCTAAAGATTTCTTTTATTATGCAGTCTAAGTATTCGAGTTCATCAATATGTGTTTCATCGACATTTCCATTTTTATCAAATACCTGTCTTACCTCGGCTTGAGCTCTTCGCATTATTGGTGGATTTTTCAGCATCTCCGACATTGCCCACTCGAGGGTGGTTGATGATGTGTCACTACCACCACCAAAAATATCCTGAGGTTCATAAACTTCAAATTAGATGACCAGCCTAGCTAGCTAGTGTTTTCTGTGATAAGGATGTATACAAACCTCTGTTTTAAAATTCGCGCTACGTAGCGCAAAATAGCGTTTTTTTGGTAAAAAACGCAACGAAAAATCACGATTTTGGGTGGAATTGCGCTAAAATCGCGCTATAGGGGACCAAAAGCGCAAAAAGCGCGAAATTCTGGACCAAAAGCGTAAATAGCGAGTAAAAAAAAAACCAGCGGATCTAAATAATTAATATATATTGTATAATTTTCAAAAAAGTGTCTGCAGTCCAGATGGTTGAGACAGTGCTGTGTTTTCCAGCAGACCCACGTTCAAAACTCACCAACAACAAATATTTTTTTTTTTATTACTATCTAATATAACTATACATTTTTATTTTTTTTTGTTAAATATTCTAAAGTATAGTGCATATTTAGGCAAAAAAAAATACACCGCAAAGCGCTACATAGCAACGCTATTAGCGCTTTTAGCGTTTCTCTCGAAAAAACGCTACGATAGCGATAACGCTATTTAAAACACTGATACAAACTCTAATTTTATGTTTGGTAAAATTTTCATAGAGTTCATATACACTTTAGTTTGGTTTGAGCTATTTGTTCGTCACCAATACTAGTTGTCTAATTGTAACTCTTTCAATAAAGAGATATGCAAGAAGAACAAGAAAAACAAAAGATGCCCTTAAAGATATCGGAAAAATGAGAACCAACGATACAATCAAATTAAACTACTCCAAATGTTAGGGTAAGAAAGTTAACAAAATATGGTTCTATAAAGAACTATACGTACAGAAGAATAAACGGTCCCAACAGAATGTTCAAGTATCCGTAGATATTTCAATTATCCAATTTATCATTGTAAAAGAACTGTAATATATAGACCCGCTTACAACCAAACAATATTTAGAAAATGGAACAGCCTAGGCCCTAGACGGGGACTAAGTGTGGCTAGGCGTTAGGTGAATCTGGAAGGGCGAAACCGACTTAGGAGCCAGAACCCATTTCTACCTAGAACTTGGATGAAACTTTAAATTACAACCATGTTCATGTTAAGCCAGAAGTAGAAAACTGCATTTACTCAAAAATAAAAAAAGAAGGAAAAAGGAAAATTTCTGACCAAGATAACTGCTTTGATGTTATCACTCAAGGAGACCTCAAGATTACTTTCCTTTTGAATTCTTGAAAGGACATCGACTAGATTCCGCTCTTCGTCTTTGTGAATTCTATCTCTGTGCTCATTGATAATATTTTGTAGCAACCAATCTATTCTCTTATGCAACTTTTCTAGCTTTCTTCTCATACCACTAATCCATTGAATCATTTTCATGGATGGGTACAAGTCAGCAATGGTAAATCTTGCAGCCAAGGCCAGAGCAACTCTTACAAGCTCGACAAATTCTTCTTGGTTTTTACTCTTCCGCCCAAACGCTGTCCTAGCTGTTATCCCAAAAGTTAACGAGTAAATAAGTTTAGAAAGATTTACCGGAATCCCCTCGTTCTTAGAAATAGATTTTATAAGATTGAAAACAACTTCTTCTCGTACTTCCCTGAATCCTAGCACTCGTCTCTGGCTCAAAAGTTGAGTAGCACAAATTTTTCTCATCTGTCGCCAATATGCACCGTAAGGGGAGAAGAGAATTCCTCTAGAATTATATGACATTATACTAGCGGCAAGGAGGAATGGCCTTTCGGAAAAGATTATGTCATTGTCTTTGAGGGCCTGTGTGGCTACTTCGGGAGAGGAGATTACAACCATTGAGATTCTCCGAGCTTAAAGTGCATCAAGGGTCCGTATTTTTGGGCCAAGTTTGTTAGGGTACGGTGTGGTAAAGGGCTAATAAGTTGGTGAATGTTTCCTATAAGAGGTAATTTCCATGGCCCTGGGGGAATCCTCTTCGAATATTTTCTTCCTTTTTTCACATGTATTGTTACCATGAAAATAAAGAGGAATGATAATAATAGGGGAAAGGAAGGGAAATTGAGCTCCATTGTGTCCTTAAGTTCACGAACAACTGGTAGTGTTTTTATACAACACTTCAAATCCGAGCTTATGCAATCGTTGAATTACAGGTGTCGTTAAATATTGTAATTATGTACTGATATATATAAAGAAAACATTGAAAAAGGCCATAGGTCATCATGAGTCATGACTAAATATATTTGATTCAGAATCTCGTGGAAAATAATAAATTGGTTTTAGGTCAATTCTTCCCCTCACTCGATCATTAAACAAAAACTATTTGCTCACCCTATTGTAGCCATCACTTTCTCTGGTTTATAAGTTTACCAGCACATTACAGACAACTAGTTAAGCGATGTCTTTAAAACACTGGTTGCTTTCCAAAAAAAAAAGAAACTCTTTAAGAGACTGGTAATTTAACTAGTTCTTAACTGATTTACATAAATAAAAACATTGAAAGATGCCTTAGGTCATCACTCATCACTGATATTACTTTCTGTTTAAATGTCCTTACTTTTAATTTTTAATTGGTTTTTGTCGACTCTTTCCCTCAATCATAAAAAACAAAGAATTACTTGAAATCAACTATATGCTTACCGGATGTCAGCCTATGCGTTTTCTCGGCTTATAAGTACTGTATATAAGAGATAACTAGTGGTTATCTAATGTCTTAAAAGACACTGGTAACGTCAAGGATTTCAAGTAGAAGTTTCCAGGCGTAACGGATGGTTAAAATTGAATGGTAGAATCACAACCAAGAGAATAGCTATGCCGAGAAGGTATGACCTCTTATATGAATCTATGATTATCCATATTTGAGAAGGTCAAGGATTTCAAGTAGAAGGTATTACCAAATACCAAACGTTGGTTACATCGTACTAAATTATCTGTTGAATTACCAAATGATTATCCACATTTGAGAAAGTATGACCTCTTATATGCCTACGTGATACGTGTTCACACAGAAAAAAATTCATACGTCCATCGATATAAGCGGAGTACTAGTATATTAAGGACCGGATGAATTTCAGATTATCGGTAGGTGGTGTGTAAAACTGCATCATATGAATGCCCAAAAGAATAACAAAGATATAGAAGCCTTGGTCAATGCTAATATTCCCTGTCGGTTATAACTTATAAGTTACACTAGTGTTCTTTTAATCCACATGATTTACACGCATCATCTCTATTAATAAATGTTAGAACAAGTCTTCTCCACTTGATATAAAAACAAAGAGACTAAAGATGCTTAGCAATTATTCGCTCACCCTCCTTTTTGTTTGCATGAAAGAAAATATTTGCTTAAACAGTTCTTTCCAGAATTTATCCAGTCGTCAATGAAAAAAATTAAGATATTATTAGTCTAGTTGTGACACCGAAGCTATATAATTTCAATTAAGCGCCTAATGAGCATGTTTGTGATCTGATGTTAAAATAAATGTGAGAGTGTTTCCTTTAGGATCTGGATCTGTTTAGTACTTTTAATACTACTAACTCATAGGATTGTTTAAGGCTCTCAGACCAAGTTTGCTAAGGTTTGGCATGGTAAAGGTCCAAGAACTTGCCAAACATTTCCTATAAGAAGCAACTTCCCCTGGTGGAAGATTTAGATATTTTTTCCCATTTTTCTATCGTTTTCCACTTGGTTTGGTTACCATGTAAATGAAGAATCTAACTTGATCACAAAAAACAAAGAACAGGAAAAAGTATTAGAGTTTTCTCTCCGTATTGTCAGCCATTGTGTTTGCTCGGCTAGAAGCTTTGTAAGAATATACGAGCTAACTGTTGCCAATGTCTCAAAGATTTCGGTAACATGAAGATTAAATTATAAAGTTTCACGTCGTGAAGGACATTCTGCCGTGGTTCTAGAAAATACTGGAAATGCCACCGTCAGGCGTCATGTAACACCACTTCTTAATTGCTTTATTAAGAGGAAAAAGCTGCAAAGAGCAGTTCAGAACATTGGTTAATATCATAGTTAGCTGTTAAAGTACCACTTGAAGCCATATTAAGATGATACAACTAATATCAATACCAGAACTGACATTATACATTTTCATTACTAGGGTGGGCTAAAGCGTCTAATTATTTAGAAATCTCAACTAAAATACTTGGCCTAAAAAATACGTCTGTTTCTCATTTCTATCCTTGTGTGTATGTGTTGGCTAGTCTTTCACTAGGTACAATCTCTCACGTTTTAAGATCATAATAATCATGCCTTCATTTTGCTCATTTTCCAGGACAAAAGAACATATTATACACCATAAAACAAAATCATTGTCTTTCGTACTCATAGACATAGCAAAATACATGGACGCCGTGCCGTCACTGATAAGGCAATACTGATATAATTACTTCTATTTTGGTAAATCACTTAATCCCTACATTTTCTGTGAATTATTAAAATTATAGTTACAACAAGATTCAACCGATTTCATCAGCAAACACATCATAAATATAAATGACTAGCATTCCTCATCTGTTTTTCTGGAATCAGAATGTCATCCGGATCGCTGAAATCAAGATATGATAGTGAAAAGTATGACATTGCAGTTAAGTTCTATACGAGCATGTTTTGTGTTTTAATCTACACCAATGGAAGAGGGTATGTGATATAGGATTTACTCAGAAACAACAACTACTTTAAAAAGTAAGAACTGTTTTTAAACAAAAACTCTAATTTATTCATAAATTTTCATTCATTACCAAAAACAAACGCATCTCTCTAGAGAACTCCTAGACTGCCCCCACACATGAATCTACTAGCAATGTGTTTTATCAGAGATTGAGCTTGATAACAACTTGATTACAAGGTCAAATTTAAGGTCGGTGTATTGATGAGATCTGACTATTTTCTACACAGTTATTCAATGCTAATTGTGTCTTTTGATTCTTTTCTGTTATTTTCCCTTTCGTCAGACAAGTATCCTTATTTGTTTATTACTCATTGTAATTGGTCTGAGGATTCAATACATGAGCACTATCAATATAGTCTCTCTAGCCTTTTCACTAATTTACCAATGCAGAAAAATACAGTTTTATGTCCCTTTACTCATACTCGTATCTTATTTGTTTTATGTAAACTTGTTCTGGACTACTGGTCGAGGAACATTGTTATACCTCACTTGGTCAATATATTCATCTCTTTTTGAGGTATTGAGGAGCCCTCTAAAATTGTAACCTGGGTATTTTCAAGTATCAGTATTGCAATAAGTATTCATTATGATGTTGCATATATATACCTCATCCTTTTCATTTTCAAAATATTAAGTACTATTATTTGCATTTTACCCCTTATTTTTTTTATAAGGTTTTCTAATCGATGATGATCACCAGATTTTTTGATCCAGGTATGCTTTGTTTGACTGTTCTAGAATCAGAATTTTTGATTCAATATAAAGAAAATAGCTACTATTCCAGTTGTTTTAATCGAATATAGATCGAGCCAAAGATAGAAAGCTAGAACAGGCTACAATCTATTGTGGATGATAGCTCTCCTCAATGTAATCTTGTTGCCTTCTGAATAAGAATATCTTTTACCGTAATGAATATTAGCATAAAAGTACAACCCCTGAAAACATATTATCTCATGATAAACTGAAAAACATTTCTCAGCCGCTCTCCTCACTATCTTCTTCATCTTGTAACTTAGGGCTCCTTGACACCATTAAAGCTGAGCTCAAACATAGCCTTCGTGAGATGGTCTCACTACAAATTCCCCCATTCTTATCAACGATCTTGCCCGTGAGATCACTAAATTGATTTAACAATCTCTTAAAATTCTCCCACGTAGCTTCCTCCTAAAACTCGGTGAGATAAAATTAGACCTAGAGAGAGAAAGAGAGAGACGAGTAGGCTGAATAACCCTAACCGCCGCACTTATGTCTGATCCCACTTCTGCCTCGCCGGAAAGAGATAAAAACATATCTATAAAATGAAATCCCCAATACATGTCTCTGGATCCACCGCCAACGAAGTCCTTCGCATACATAGTAAGTTCTCAACCAAAGAAATTTAAAATAGCGTTGAAAGAAGTAGTTAGCTATAAATGTGAACTTGTAATCCATTTCTCTATAGACGACGTTAAGCAGTTATCGGAACCTTTTAAGTACACACTAGTAGGTAAATTTACGCAGGGTAGACCAGACGTGGAAGTTATAAGAAAATTGTTCGGTAAGCTCGATTTACAATCAAACTATAATATTGGTCTGTTAGATCACAAACATATATTGATCCGATGTTTTCACGAGGAAGATTTTACGAGAATTTGGCTTAAACAAATATGGTATATAGAGCACTACCCTATGCGTGTCTTTAAGTGGACATATGACTTTGATCCCGACTTTGAGACCCCTGCCACACCTGTATGGATTAATCTGCCTAAGGTGCCTATACACTTATATAATAATTCTAGTATCTTTTCCATAGCAAGAGCTTTTGGAAATCATTTAAGGGTAGATGAACCTCCTTCTAAACTAACAAGACTAAGCCTAGCAAGGATCTGTGTAGAGGTTGACCTTAGTGAGTAGCTAGTTGAAAGAGTTCGGATCGGTTACGGTGATGACAATGTCGTGGGTTTCTGGAAATATTGCGAGTACGAAGACTTACCGGATTACTGCAGTCATTGTTATAAGCAAGGCCATAAAGTAAATTTATGCAAATTCAAGAATGCTAAAAAAGAAAGCACTCAAGAAGAAGCTAAGGAAAATAATACCAAGGAGCAAAAAAGCAAAAAAAAATATGTGCCAAATTATACAACACCAACTTCAGAAAAAAAGAAAGTAATAAAGACTGGGTAGCTAGAACTTTTCACAAAGTTAAAGAAGACCCAATAGAAGCTAATGGTGGTCCAAGAAAAGTCCTTCCTACTAAACCTGCAGTTTCTACAAAAGATGTAGTGATTATTAATGAAGAAGAAATCGGAGAAGGAATTATAGATGAAGAAATAATCTGTGATATTTCTCAAAATATTGATAATGAAGATATAATAGAGGAAAAAGAAGAAGGATAACTCTGCAAAATTAATAAAATAGGTCATAGCCAATATAATCAAGAGCAAACTCTGGTCATTTTTAATAATGAAAAGAGAACTCAATTGCTAAGTAAAATTATGGTTATTACTGAAATTGAGGAGAATGAAGAAGAAAGAGAAGAAGGCATTATTGCACCTACTACTGAAACTGAAGAAAAAGAAGAAATTTGGGAAGAAACTTTATCCAAAAGTCAGAAAAAGAAGCTTACAAATAAAGAAAATGCTAAGCTTAAACAGCAACAACATATGAGCTTAAGATCGTCCTCTAATGTGGGGGAAAGAAAAAGGTATAATAAATGATTAAGTCTCTAATTTGGAATGTTAGAGGGCTCGGCAATGGGGCCACTTCTAGAAGAATTAAAAAATTATGTTTGGTGAATAATATTATTCTTCTTATTTGCATAGAACCTATGGTGGGTTGTGAAAATTTAGAAAAGTACAAAATCCGGTTTGGCTTTGATAATGCTTTGGGTCATGGTGATAATAAAATTTGGATGTTTTATAATAAAGGCATAGAGATGAAGATGGTGAGACAAATGACCAATGTATGCATATGGAAATAAAATGGAATATTAGTATTATTTATCTAGCTTTGGTGTATGCTAAGTGTACTATGGGGGAAAGAGTGGCTTTGTGGGATTTTCTGAGGCAAATTTTCACTTTAAATCCTTGGTTCATCACAGGGGATTTTAATACAGTAACCAAAGAGGAAGACAAAGTATGAGGTCTCCCGATAAATATTAAAGCTGCTAATGATTATCTACATTGTATGGATGGTATTGGGGTGTCCGAGCTAAATTTAGTGGATCTAAGTTTACATGGTGGAACAAAAGAAGTGGTGATGGTACAATATTCGAGAGAATTGATAAAGTCTGCCTTAATAATACGGTGCCAATTTATTTACTAATGTTACTCTGGAGCATTTAAGTAAAACAAACTCTGATCATAGTCCACTTCTTCTTACTCTAAAATCAGAGTTTGATAATAATCCTAGAAGGTACAATTTTCAAAAATTTTGGACTAAACATCATGAATTTCTCAAAGTTGTCAGTATGAACCGGAAATTTTTTACAAAAGGAAATGCTCTATACTATTTGGTTAATAATCTAAAGATCCTTAGAAAGGCTCTTATTATTTGGAATAAAAATACCTTTGGCAATATTTTTCAACAAGTGATTGATGCTAAAGACGAGACTTTAAGAGTGGAGAAACTCTTTGAAGATGACCCAAGTCCTGCAAATAGAGTTGTGTTAATGGAAGTCAACGCTAATTTAAATTACAGGTTGAAAATACAAGAAGATTTTTTAGCCCAAAAAGATAATATTAGATGGGCTAAAGAAGGGGATGCCAATACAAATTTTTTTCATGGAGTTGTTAGAAAGAGAAGAAACAAAAGTATTATTACCACCATTTCCAACTCCCAAGGAGTTACTTTGACAGAAAAAAAAAAAAGTAGATCCAAGATGAAGCTGTTACTTTTTTGAGAAGTCTACTTGCTACTAACAATACTCCCAACAGTTATACTTACAAAAACTTAGAGTGTGTGACTAGGGTTATTAATGATGCAGACAATGATTACCTCACAAAAGTCCCTAATTTTGAAGAAGTTAAAAATGCAATTTGGGAGTTAAATAAAAATAGTGCCCCGGGTATTGATGGTTTTAATGGACATTTCTTCACTTTTTGCTGGGATATTATAAGTAAAGATATCTTTCAAGCTATTTTACAGTTCTTCTCTGGAGCTACTTTGCCGAAAGCTATGACTACTACTGTAATAGCCCTTATTCCCAAAAAAAATGATCCTACTTCTTTTGCTGATTTTAGACCTATAAGTCTTTGCACCTTTTTCAACAAAGTCATTTCCAAAATTATTTATACTCGTCTCTCGGATATTCTGCCTCTTATCATTTCAGAAAATCAAAATGGAATTGTTAAAAAAAGAGATATAGTAGACAACATTCTTCTTTCACAATAATTCATCTCTACCTTGGATAATAAAAGCAGTGGTAGTAGTTTAGCTTTAAAGTTAGATATGAAAAAAGCTTATGATAAAATTTATTGGCATTTTCTAATTTCCCCTCTTAGAAAAATGGGTTTTTCAGAAATTTGGATAGACAAGATTTGGAGACTTATCTCTGATAATGGTGAAACTGTTATTGTGAATGGAGTTACAACGGGATTTTTCTCTTCGACAAATGATTTGAGGCAAGGTAACCCTCTCTCTTCTAGCCTCTTTATTATCTGCTCTGAAGTTCTGTCCAGAAATTTAAATAAGTTAGCTCAAAATAAAAGGTGAAAAGGGTTTAAAGCACCGGTGGGAATTCCTCTTATTACACACTTAGCATTTGCGGATGATATCATAATTTTTTCAGCTGCAAATACTAATTCCGTCAAATGTGTGAAAGGTGTGTTGGATATGTATAATAATGACTCTGGTCAAAAAATCAGTTTTGATAAGAGATTTGCTTATATATCTAAAAGAGTGAGTCAAAATCAGAAAGATATTGTGAGTAAGTTATTAAATATTCGGTGTAAAAAACCCCCTTTTACTTATTTGGGTTACAAAATTTATTCTGGAAGAAAAAAATGCATCATTTATCATGAACTGATCTTGAAAGTTAGAAAGAAGTTATCTGGGTGGAAAGCACACTATTTAAATATGGGGGGAAAGCTGATTCTTATTAAGCATGTGCTTAGTTCCATCCCTATATATATAATAGTAGCAATGAATCCTCCTCTACATGTTATAAAGGAAATAGAAAAAATTTTGGCTAATTTTCTATGGGGAGAAAAATATGGTAAAAACAAGCATCATTGGGTAAATTGGAAAAAAATTTGCAGAACTGTGGAAGAAGACGGCTTGGGTATTAGAAGTTTTAAAGATATTGCTGCTATTTACGCTACGAAACTATGGTGGAAATTTAGAACCTCCAATTCTCTGTGGGCTAATTTTATGAAAGCTAAATATTGTAAAAATGTTCACCCTTTCGAGGCTAAAGTTAGAAAAGAGGATAACACCTGGAGTAGAATGCAACTAGTAAGAGAAAAAACAGAATAATGTATGCAATGGCTAGTTGGTGAGGAGAATATTTCATTAAATTTAGACAATTGGTTGGGTACCGGTAATATAAATGATAAAAATATTCACAATGGTCTAAGTGTTAAAGCATTGTTGCATAATGGTACTTGGGATAGTCAAATTATTAATGAGCTAATTCCTTCTCATCTTAGATTTTTTCAAAGAAGACTTCAAAACTAAGAAATATGGAAAAGATTAAATTATATGGAACAAGGAGAATTTGGGAAACTTTTCTTTTAAGACTGTCTGGGAATATACAAGAGTAAAGTATGAGGGTAGCTGGTTTCACAAGTATAAATGGGATAAATATTTACCTCTGAAAATCACTTGCTTTGTATGGAAACTTTTCAACAAATCTTTGCCTCTAGACTCTGCAGTAAGAAAATTTGGAATTCAGTTAGCTTCGAAGTGTGAGTGTTGTGGTGTAAAAGAAGAAGAAAGAGAGCATTTGTTTAGTTCCGGAAAGATAGCAGAAGAAGTGTGGACCTATTTTGATGGTTTGATGGGTATTATTAACACTAATCTCAGTATTAAAGGGAGATTTTTAACGTGGTGGTCAACATCAAGAAAAGAAAAAAATAGCTTTAATTCTTTTATGCTAAAGATTTTACCATCTATTATTGTTTGGAAGATTTGAAAAGCTAGGTGTAACTACAAATTCAACAACAGGGAGATGAACACAACTGCTATTTGCTCCAGGTTACTGATATATGATATTTAAGTTCCAAAAATAATAAAAATTTTCCAATGTCTTGGAACATAAATAATATATCAATTACAGAAAAGGTTGCAAAAATCAAGAAAGTTTCTATAGTGAAATGGCTAAATCCTCCAACTGGGTATGTGAAAATTAACATTGATGGATGCTATAAATTTTTTTCAAAATCTAGTGGTGTAGGTGGATTAATTAGAGGTTTTAAAGAAAATTTTATCCATGGTTTCCAAGCTATGGTGACAAGTCAATCAGCTATAGAATCAGAAGCTAAAACAATTCTATTTATGCTACAATTATCGAATATGGAGAACTTTATTCTGGAAAGTGATTCAATACAATTGGTTAATATTATTACAAAAAATATAGCAGCTCCTTGGCATATTAGATCTATTACGGACGAGATCAAGAACAAACTAGAGGGCAAAGATTACCTGATGAATCACGTAGTACGAGAAGCCAATAGCGCAGCAGATACTTTAGCAAATCTCGACTGCAAAGAATGATTCAAAGAATTATATAAAAAATAATATTTAACTCAAAAATTGAAGAACATAAAAGATTTGGAAGTCAATGGGCTTCCAAACCTACGGTTTTGATGTTAGAATATTGTGAAGAAAGAGGGTACATTTGTCGTTGCAGATAGGAGCTTTCTCTCTCTTCAGCACAACGTTTACCATTCTCAGATAATGAATTGGGGGTTTAGCTACACGTGTATGTCTGGTCTGTGTTGGGTATTTAGAGCATTCTCAACAGCTCTCTAAATTCACTCTTTATGTATAAGTGTATACAGTATTATAAAAAATCGTTACTCGTCAATAAAAAAAATATACATATTCTAAGTGGGCCCATCCTCCACTAACAAAACCCTTTTCATTATTTAATTTTTCTCATTTTTCATTTTTAATTCTCTCTCTACTCTCCGGTATGTAGAACTCATCGTCTCTTACCCATTATTGGTTTGCCTCGTCCCTTACTCTAAATCACTACACCTCCGTCAATCATCTTTCTCATCCGTTTTTCATCTGGTTCAATCCGATATGCCAAAACAGTAAGTCAAAGATTTTAATTTTAAATGACAATAAAGTTTTGTTGGAACCCTTGATCGATCTTATGGCCTTAGAGTTCGATTGTTTATTATTACAAGCCGACGTCCTCCGTTAAGATCCACCACTTTGTGGTCGTCGGGGTGAGGGGGAACATACTGCGGGCTTGATTTGCAGGAAATGGATGTGGTCATTGACATAAGAAGAAGGAAATCAATTAAACAAAAAATAAAAGTAATATTATTTTATTGGGTTAAATTGTGTGTTTGTATTGTACTATTGTGCAACATTTTAACATTTATAAATATAGGCCCAATAAAACTAGATAAGTGTATAGATAAAGAGAAAAGTTACATAGAGCTGTTGAGAATACTCTTACTCAGGCGTCCTCAAACTTTTAAATTATTACATAAAAGTTTCTCAAGTTGATGCTATTTATTTTCATCTTCATTAATAAATAAAAATGTGGGTTTTTCCCACCATTTATATAAAAAAAGAAATATTATCTCATGATAATCTCATGGCTTCAATACGGATATGTTGTCACCTTTCAAGAATTTTCTGCGTATACCAGTTTCTATCAAGTGTTTATAAAGAAATATAAGCATTGTTGATGGCTTGTAAGTGCCGTACAAGTTGCTACTTTGCTTATTTGAATTTCCGCTTGCACGGCCGTTCTTATTAAATTTCAGATATCGAACTTCTCATTTCCCATTATCTTTACACAAACCCGAATCAGAAAATAACATAAGCAAGGATTTGGCAAACAAGTTTGAACAAATTGATCAGAATAGTATACATTATGTTCAAACATATCACGAAGATACTGATCACTGACTAACTTTTAACTGAGTTGCTGCAATCTGCAAATTGCCTGGGTTGTATTATTGCATTAATTTGTTAAGTTCAAGATCAAAAGTAGGAAGCATAGCAACTAACAAGAAACAATATTTGTGTAGGAATTTATAATCGTAAGAAGTTGCGAACAATATTTCACCTCCAGGATTTGGTCGGCAAAAAGTCAGTAAGCTTCGGTTCTTTTCTGCAGACAGCTCAATATTAAAATATTTAGACATGCATTAATAAGAGTCGAAAGACTAAAAATAAAAATGTACAAACATAACAAACCAACACGTTAGCTAGGGGAACCGGAGAGTAAATTATTAAATGTTGATTTGAGCACGCTTTCGTATCAAACGTTCATAAACACGTACATAAAAGATATACTATAACTCACACATCATGAATTCCTTAGTTGGGAATACTTGTGTAGAGTGGGTATCAAGGTCAAATCATTCTTCCTTTTAACAGTCAAGCCAGAATCCTCTTCCATGTCCAATTCTTCAACCTTTATTCCGTTAGCGAGTTTCCAGTCAAAATGGAAAATCAGTTGAGCTAGCGCAAGCTTAACTTCTTGAACAGCAAATGAAATCCCAGGACAAACTCTCCGTCCAGCTCCAAATGGAATATACTCGAAATTATTTCCCCTAAAGTCTATATCACTCTCGAGAAACCTCTCGGGTTCAAATCTCTCCGGTTCAGTCCACTTTTTGGGATCTCTTCCTATTGCCCACGCATTGAAAATAACTTTACTCTTGGCTGGAATTAGAAACCCGTTTATTTCACATTCTTCACTAGTTTCCCTTGGGGATAAGAGAGGGCCAGGTGTGTGAAACCTTAGGGTTTCTTTGATTATAGAGTCTAAGTACTCAAGTTCGCCAATGCGTGCTTCATCAACATTTCCAAATTTCTCAAATACTCGTCTAACCTCGGCTTGAGCCTTTTGCATTATTGGTTGGTTTTTCACCATTTCAGACATTGCCCACTCTATGGTAGTTGCTGATGAGTCACTGCCACCAGCAAAAATGTCCTGGGGTTCATAAAAGAGATCAGCCTAGCTAGCAATTAAGAAATTTCTTTAATAAGAGCTTGTTACGTCCCTTTATGTTTGGGAAATGGGAACCATTCCAAAGATCCACTTTTTAATTTTTATTTGCATTTGACTTTCTGATTGCATATCTGCAGTTGCGCTTCAGAAAATAGAGACTTGGTGCAATAAGGAAAAGAAGCAGGAAATTGACCTTAATTCATTATATTTATAGACGAAAACTTAGTAAACAATCTAATAAGGCTTTTATAAATTATATTATGACCAAATATTGTTATACTATGTAATATCTTGAATCAAAATTTTCTTAATGAGAGTAAGAAAAGTATACATAAGATTTAATTGAAGTGAGTTTTCCAAGTAAAGAAAATTCTTGGAATTCAGTCACCAAAGAGTTTCCCTAAAATAAACAAATATCCAGACAAAAAACAAGTTTGGTAGGCATAACTCTAGATTCTGAGTAAATACAATTACATTTTTTTTTCCGAAGAAAAAAATATTAGAAATCGGATTGCAATTGTCGAGTTGGAGATACTTTAGGCTGGTACAGTTGAAACGAATCTTTTCTTGATCAAATTGGAATCATATTCTACATGAACAGGCTCGGCAAGAGCCAGGGGTATATGCCAGAAACAGCATGTAGAGGGATAGTCAGACAAAGGTTTATTATGTATACTTCAAGTTTTTTAATCTGGATACCCTCTGAGACTATCCTTATTGTAATTGAATGAAGAAGAAGAAATCGTCAAAGGGAAAGAGCATTTCCACTCAGTCACAAAGAAAGGAGAAAAAAAAATGCACACACACACTTATGTAGATAAATATACTATTATAAAGTATAAACTAACCAGGAGAATGGCTTTGATATTGTTATCGCTTAATGGATACTCAAGATTACCCCCCTCCTGAATTCTTAGAAGAACATCGACAAGATCGCCTGCTTCGCCTTTTATATTTCTCTCTTTGTGCTCATCGATAATTTTTTGTAACGAATAATCCAACGGTATTTGCATCTTCTCGAGCTTTCTTCTCATTCCAGTCATCATTACAATAATTTTCTTTGATGGGTACATGTCAGAAACTGTAAAACCACTAGCCAAGGCTACACAAGCTTTTATTGTCTTGATGAGTTCTTCTTGGTCGTTACTCTTCCCACCAAACGCTGCCGTGGCTGTAATCCCAAACATTAGGGAGTAAATCTTCTTGGAAAGATTTACCACAGAACCCTCATCCTTGGAAATCAATTCTATAAGATTGAAAACTTCTTGTTCTCTAAGTTCACGAAAGGACTGCACTCGTCTTTGGCTCAAAAGCTCAGTAGTGCAAATTTTCCTGATCTGCCTCCAGTATGCATTATATGGAGAAGAGAGAATTCCCATAGATCCGTAAGATAAAACATCACTTGCAATGTGGTAAGGCCTTTGAGCAAAGATTAAGTCATGGTCTTTGAGGGCCTGTTTGGCTCCTTCGGACGAGGAGATTACAAACATTGAGACTTCTCCGAGCTTTAAGTACATCAAAGGACCGTATTTTTGGGCGAAGTTTGTAAGGGTGTGGTGTGGTAAAGGGCCAAGAAGTTGGTGAACGTTTCCGATGAGAGGCAATTTCCATGGCCCGGGTGGAAGGTTTTTTGAATCTTTCTTATACTTTATCACTTGTTTCGTTACCATGAAAAGGAAGAGGAGGAAAGATAATAAGAGCGGAACGGAATCGAAATTGAGATCCATTTTGACCTTATGTTCATCAACAACTAGTTACTTCTATTTATACAAAGCTTCCAGCCTAAGTATGTATATTGTATTTACAGAAATTCAGTGGTTGAATCAGAGCCGGTGTGTCATATTGTATTCATGTACTTGGGTCATCACTGCATTATTTTAATCTTCATAATTTTTTATAATATTTTGTAAATTAGTTTTGGGTCAGCTCTTTCCCCCACTTGATCATAAGACACAATAGGAGCATTGATTATTCATTTATTTGCTCACCCTATTGTAACCCGTTGTGTTTGCTCAGGTTAATAATAAGTTTTATATGTGTATATGAGATAACCAGTATAGTTGTTAACACTGAAACCGAACTCGCCAAAAGGATGGACACAAGGATGCGAGAACCAATCCAAGTAATCTATCATTTTTTTCTTAATATATAAAATATGTTTTAAGCAAGATAGGGCGACGCGAAAAGCAGTATAGGGCATGAGCCCTCACATTATTTTTGTTTTCCTATTTCACTTTCATATTAAACCAAAGACTAGTATTTTTAACGTCACGGGTAACTTCACGGTTCTTAAGTAAAAAGGATATTAGCGGTCGTTAGGCCATGAATATCGGAAATACCGCTACTAATTAATAGGTTGAACAAGAGAAAAGGGTCATAACCACCAACTTTCGGAACATTGGTTAACACCATGCTTTTATCATAGGCATAACTCATAAGGTGATAAGGGAACTAATATGGTTAGGACTTGAGACCACTTCAGATGACTAGTTGGTGAAATATACACGAGAAATACATCATATGCATATCGTTTTCTTATACATTAGTCAATACTTTTTATTTATTAAATAAGTTATATTGTTACTTTCTTTCTCATAATTTCCACTACTCGGTCATTTGCGACTGCTAAAACAAGGAGGGCGGATTTGGGGTGGGGGAGAGGAAACAGCCGCCATTCCGAAAATTTTAAAAACGATTTTTTTTATAGGAAAAATTTTAAAAAATTAGGTTATATGTATTAATAGCCTCATACAGTCAACTTATTTGACTGTTTATGGAACAGTCACCTTAACCACCGTTAGATTAAAAAATGGATAGTTAGATAATGTTTTTCAATAACTAATTTATTTTTTCTATTTTCAACAAATTAGAATTCGATAAATTAAAAACAAATTGTACAACACACTAAAAACTCAAATAAAAATATAGAACCATAGGGAGTCCTATCATAAACTTAAATATTAATCAAATTTTAATTTTTTTTTATTCATTTGACACATTTTTATGCTAACGGGTTGTGAAACAGTCATATAGCCCGACTGTTCTCTATTAATTCCCATAATATGTTTAGCTCATATGATAATGCTACCTAAAATTGAATAAGAGATCATTGGTTCCATTATTTACCATCACAACTTATTCTTTTTTATTCTTTTTTCATTTAGGTAATGAGTAACACTTCATTTGTCATTATTTTTAATAACATAACTATATTTCTATCTTTCTTCTTAAAATCTATAAATACTCTTCGAATACTTCATTTTGATGTTAGCAAAAAAAAATATTTATAATTTTAAATTTAATGTGTTTTTTACAATTAGCAACTCGGTTTTTTTAACCTTCAGAATAAACTTTTAAACTCAATTTTCGATTATTTTAAACGTTGTTTTTCTTAAAATTTTAGTAGCAATTTTTTTTCAAATCATCCTGCCTGAAAACAAGTCTTCTCTGACTTGATCAAAAAAAAAAAAGAGAAAGCAATTATTTGCTCACCCTCTATTCTTTATTCAGGTAAAGGACAAAGAAAATGCTCAACCCCCAGTGCTCACCCGCTTTCTTAGGGAAGTTAAATATTATTCTGTCGTTAATGATCAAGAAATGAATATATTTATATTCGTGGTGTGACGGGGATGGGTATAGAATTGCAATTAAGAATTGTAAGACCATGTACTTAGCTAACTAATAATAGAGATTGATATTAATAAATTATTTCAAGAGTGAGTCATCTACCTTTTTTTAGTTGCAAATGTTAAGTAGTGGTTAATGTTTAATACCTATAAATACAACTTGGATATGCAATAACTGATAGCACTAGGAGTAGGATTTAACCTGGATATTCCTCTGTATGTGTTTGTGTACATTTCATTTATCTTTTAGTATGACATTGGTTATGAACATAATTCCCTTTTGGTAGTTGTTCAGTTCAAAAATTGTTTAGAAAAAATAAATATAAAAAAAAATCACCCTTTTGTATTGTTTTCACTTTTACACCTTTACAGGGAAAAAAAAAAAAAAAAAAGGCCTTTTGTATTGTTTTTTCAAATGGGATTTAGACAATTTTGTTATATTTGGCCAATTTTGATGCCAGAAACGGCACTTAATACGAATGAACTTTCTGATGTAACACCAAACGGTAATTAGTTTCTTAAAGGGACACCAGGCGGTAATTTCCCCAAAAAAAAATGCAATAAGCTGAACTTTTAAGTTTGCTATCCCAGGCCTGAGGCCCTTTGTGAAACCTTAGTTTTAAGGAGCGTGCTGGTGTTATGAGGGTTTTGTGCTAGGAGTTCACTGAGTTTTTTTCCAAAATGGTATAGTTGCTGCTGAAAAATTTCAGAATGGGCTATCTTTCTTTAAAATTCTCAATATGGTCTACCTCTTTATCTTCGTTAATTGAATTGACGAAATTTTAAAAAATTAAATATTACTTCGTTAATTCAATTGACGAACTTGGTAAAAATGTTTCAGACGACCGATCGTTCTGAAAAACGACCGATCGTTTTTTTACTGTGGTCTCTGGAAGAATTTCTTCCAAAAATGACCGGTCGAAATTTTAAAACGACCGATCGTTTTTTCCGTTTTCTAGCTTTTCCCACATATCTAGTAAAATTGGGGAAAACGATTACCCCGCAAATAAAGTTGTAAACGATTTACGGAGACTCTCTCCATATTCTTTTTAATACTAGCATTATAACTAATATTAATTATAAGTCTACTCTTTTAAAATTATTTAATAATTAGTCTAATTCCATCTAATTAACCAATAAAAAAAGCAGAAAATTGGAAATCTTCTAAAAAATAACAAAAACTGAAAAATAAAATAAAATAAAAAAAATCTGAAAAATCTAAAAAGTTCCAAGAAAATTTGAAAAAACTAAATTTTTTACAAGTTATTATAAGTGACGTATACGAAAGAAAATATGTGTTTAGCTAATGTTTCATATACATGTTGAGATTTTTACCAATTATTTGTTAAAAAATTTTTTTTTTAAAAAAACTTCATTTTATATAAAATTTCGGTGAAAATTTTTTTATGCACCAACCACATGTAAATGAAACACAAAGAAAAATTTTCAGTGTAAAACTTTTCCATGTAAATATTTTCCTTATGTAAAACTTTTACTATGAAACAAACGGAGTCTAAGCCTTAAAAAGCTGGAAAAGAGAAAAAACGATCGGTCGTTTTGAAATTTCGACCAGTCGTTTTTGGAAGAAATTCTTTCAGAGACCATAATGAAAAAACGATCGGTCGTTTTTCAGAACGATCGGTCGTCTGAAACATTTTTACCAACTTCGTCAATTGAATTGACGAAGTAGTATTTAATTTTTTAAAACTTCGTCAATTCAATTAACGAAGATAAAGAGGTAGACCATATTGGGAATTTTAAAGAAAGGTAGTCCATTCTGGGATTTTTCAGCAGCAACCAGACCATTTTGGCAAAAAACTCGGAGTTCTCTCATCTAGCTTAAAAGCTCAAAACTAATGAGCTGCAGCCAAACAAAAATAGAAAATTTAGCCTTTAATCAGAAACTATATGTGCCAGTCTAACTTTAGCCTTTAATCAGCCTACTTAAACTAGAAAAGTGTTGGAAAAACATGTGAAAAACATGGGTGTTTCCGAATGGTCACTGGACCAACTTCGAGTCATTATTTCGTGTGACAGCGCTGAGTTGTTTATACCGTACTCAACGTGTTTGAGTAGGCCGTGTGACGAGCTTCGTAACGGTATATCACATGACCTATTCGGAGAATGGGCGTGAATACAAAGTGGCTTCAAAGTTGGTGTCTCGAAAGCTCAAATCTGGAAAAAACCGAAATGGTAAAGGAAAACCATTTAGTATAATCCCATATTGGAAGATTAAGAGTTAATTTTACAATATATATACCATACCAACCCATGTAGTTATTAAACTAACATGTCCACATACACCTAAGAGTATCAGTGTGTACCACACGCGCTCGCTCGTGTCTCGGGTCTCGGGCTTTGGGATTTGGAATTTGGAGAATGTCTTGAGTTTTGGGTCTAAACCCGAATAGGGAGTTTTGTATAAAATACAAAGCAGTCCCTAGAGTTTCCAGCAACAGAAACGTCAGCAATGAATGAGATTAAATGCTGCGGTTTCAGAATTGATTGAGCGGATTCTGAGGGTGTAACTCTCAGAATTGATGACCAACATTTATGGCTGCGGTTTCATTAGAGGCTATAAAAGGCAGCCCTTCCCCTCTCATTCCAACAATATTATTTTTTGGTTTTACTATTTTCGAAAAAGAAAATGACTTTTTCTTTTATTTTGTTTTTGTTGACGTCTCGGTTTTTATTATCGCAAAATCATTGCTAGTTTACTAGAAATTGAAATTTGCACATATAATAAATCCGAATTGGTTTTAATCTTTTATTCTAGAATACTATAAAGAATTCTTAGTGAAATCAAAATTGATTTGATTTTCACGCTAGAATATCTTTTATTGGTTTTATTCTTTTGAAGCAAACTAATTAAGTTATAATTAGTATTTGCGATTAAGAATTTAGTTTTCTTGCGAGAAACTAAACAGGATAATTTTGTCATTTCAGATGACTAATGAGGATCAAACACCCATCGTTCCTTCGGGAGGCGTGCAGGGCGCACTTGTGATTGGCAGTAGCCATAACAATGCGAGCGCTGCGAGTGGGGGGGCTCAGGCTCAGGCTCAGGCTCAGGCCGAAGCTGCTGCGGCAAAGGCTACGGCCGACGCCGCTGCGGCAGAGGCCGATGCTATGGCTGCGGCTGCGGCCGCAGCACAGGCTGCTACTAAGGCTGCGGCCAAGGCAGCACTTGTGGCTGGGGCCAGGGCAAATGGCAAGGCTCCGGCAACGCCGTCTATGCCAATGTTGCCAACCTCTCATTTAGAGAAGCCGGAAAAGTTTAGGGGCAACAACTTCAAACGTTGGCAGCAAAAGATGCTGTTTTATTTAACTGCCCTTAACCTGACTCGCTTTCTCAAGGAGACTGCACCCGTCCTAAGCGAGGACGATGAGGACGTGCAGACGGTTTCGGCGGTGGAAGCGTGGAAACACGGCGACTACCTATGCCGGAACTACATCCTGTGTGCTCTGGATGACACTCTCTTCAGTGTATTCGAGCCCAAGACTTCTGCAAAGGAGCTTTGGGAGTCTCTCGAAAGAAAGTACAAAGTGAATAACGCTGGCGTAAAGAAATTTGTCGTCACTGACTTTCATGAGTACATGATGACTGATTGGAAGAGTGTTATCGAGCAGGTTGAGGAACTCCAACTCATATACCATAGGCTTGAGGTTGAGGGGCTAGTTATCAACGAACCTTTCCAAGTGGCATTAATGATTGAGAAACTGCCACCTTCTTGGAAAGAGTTTCAAAACTACCTGAAATACAAGCGAAAGGCTATGACCTTGGAGGGACTCATTGAGAGGCTCAACGTTGAGCAAAGCAACCGCCGATCCGGAAGGAAAGGCGGTGGCGGAGCAGACAACGCGGTTGCCAAGGCCCATGTGGTTGAGGACGCTGTGTCTAAGCGGAAACGCTTTGACAACGGTGTCGGTGCTTCTCTCAAGAAGAAATTCATGGGAGATTGCTTTGTGTGCAACAAACCGGGCCATCGTGCCGCGGATTGTAAGATGCGCATCGACAAGCCCAAACCACCCCCCCCCCCCCCCCAAAAAAAAAATGGAAGTTCCAAGGGAAAGGGAGGAAGAGGGCACCTGCTCAGGCTAATGTGGTTGAGGGAGGAGATGATGCTGGACAAGACTACATGCACCTGAGTGCTGTGGTTTCTGAAGTGAACCTGGTGGGGAGCAACCCAAAGGAATGGTGGCTGGACACAGGCGCCACCAGTCACATATGTGCCAGCAAATGGATGTTCAAGACCTATACGGCCGTGGACAATGAGAGCTGCTTCATGGGGAACTCGGCTACTTCCAGGGTGGAAGGAAAAGGAACCGTGCTGCTGAAGATGACATCGGGAAAGGAGCTCACACTGAATGGCATGCTCCATGTGCCGGAAATTCGCAAGAATCTGGTTTCCGGGTCTGTTATGGTGAACAAAGGATTTAAACTTGTATTTGAATCTGCTAAAATTGTAATCACCTTAAATGGAATGTATGTAGGCCGTGGCTATATGACCAACGACATGTTTAAATTAAATGTTGGTACTCCGGCTCCTAAAGCCGAGTCTGCTATTGTGGGTACTAAGGCTGAGGCCAGTACCAAGAATAATGTAACCGTTAATGTTGTCCAAGTGGCCAATAAAACTTCATTTGCTTATTCTTGCGATTCATTTAATTTATGGCATGGTAGATTATGTCATGTGAATTCTAATTCTATGAAGAAATTAATATCACTGAATCTACTACCTAATTTTGTATTTGATAAACAACATAAATGTGAGGTTTGTGTTGAGGCAAAATTAACCAAGTCTTCGTATCAACATATTGAATGAAGTACTGAACCTCTCGGTCTAATACACACGGATGTATGCGACTTAAAGTTTATACAAACGCGAGGAGGGAAAAAGTATTTCATCAATGACTGTACTAGATACTGCTATGTCTACTTAATGAGAAGTAAAGACGAAGCGGTAGAGAAATTCGCTCTTTATAAGACCGAAGTAGAAAATCAACTCAATAAAAAGATTAAAATGTTGAGGAGTGATAGAGGCGGTGAATACGAGGCACCGTTTGTGCAGATATGCGCAAAAAGTGGCATTGTACATCAAACCACAGCCCCATACTCTCCGGAGCAGAATGGGGTTGCCGAGCGTAAGAATAGAACGCTCAAGGAAATGATGAATGCCATGTTAATAAGTTCTGGGTTACCCCAGAACATGTGGGGGGAAGCGCTGCTTTCCACCAACTATGTATTGAACAAGCTACCGCATAAGAAGCGTGATAAACCACCTTATGAACTATGGAAAGGCCATCGGCCGAGCTATAAATTCTTAAGGGTTTGGGGTTGTCTAGCGAAGGTCCTTGTCTCGCTTCCGAAAAGAACGAGAATAGGGCCAAAGACGGTAGACTGTGTGTTCATAGGATATGCACAAAACAGTAGTGCTTATCGTTTTCTCGTGCACAAGTCGGATAATCCCGATGTGCATATAGATACTATCATCGAAGCTCGAGAAGCTTCTTTCTTCGAGGAGATCTTTCCCTGCAAGTCTTCCATAACTGTAGAGACTGAGGAGTCAAACAGTGAGGAAAAATATGGGGGCAAGTGAACCGTTGGAGGAAGAAGAAGAAGAGCCTCGACGAAGTAAAAGGGCTAGAAAGGAAACGTCTTTCGGTCCAGATTTTGTAACCTTCATGATAGAAGGCGAACCGGCGACATTCAAAGAAGCAATGTCATCCCCGGAAGCCCAATATTGGGAGGAAGCGCTCAACAATGAGGTTGAATCGATATTACAAAATCACACTTAGGAACTAGTGGATTTACCACCCGGGTGTAAGCCACTAGGACACAAGTGGATCTTCAAGAGGAAGAGAAAGCTCGATGGAACAATCGAGAAATACAAGGCGAGGCTTGTAGTAAAAGGTTTTAGAGAAACCGAAGGTGTCGACTATTTCGGCACCTTTGCTCTGTCTCCAGGAAGACGTCAATCCGGATAGTCATTGCTCTCGCAGCACTGTTCGATCTGGAAATACATCAAATGGATGTGAAAACGGCGTTCTTAAATGGTGAACTGGAAGAGAAAATTTACATGGAACAACCGGAAGGTTTTGTGGTTTCAGGTAAAGCTCACAAGGTGTGTAAACTTGTGAAGTCCTTGTATGGACTCAAACGAACACACCAAAACACACAACACAGCATAAGCATCATATAGAGAGAGAGAACCGCACCACCAACAGCTCGACCTGTGGTTCGGTGCCGGTTTCCATACGAGCCACTCTGAGATAGAAGTTGTACCTTGGGAAAAAAGTTCCGAAACCAGAAACCTTTAAAGGTGGTTCGGGAAATATTGTTTAAGGGAAACTGCTCAGGAGTTGCATCTTCTTTTATATTTATGTTATTTATTTTTTAGTCATTTACATTCTGTTCATTTCATTTCAGTACCGTTTCTTTTCTGTAATTTACTTTTCTGTACTGTTTCTTTTCTGTATTTACATTTCAGTACTGTTTACTTTCAGTCTTTCCATTCTGTAATTTATTTTCAGTTCTGTAATTTCCAGCATTTACAAAAACCAGTCCGGCAGTTTTTTTATTTGTCAAAAACCAGTCCGGCAGTTTTTTATTTGTTAAAACCAGTCCGGCAGTTTATTTTATTACAAAACCAGTCCGGCAGTTTGTTTTTTGTTAAAACCAGTCCGGCAGTTTGTTTTATTACAAAACCAGTCCGGCAGTTTGTTTTTTATTAAAACCAGTCCGGCAGTTTGTTTTATTACAAAACAGTCCAGCAGTTTAATAATTTATATTAATCTGTCTGGATTTTTAATTAGCGTTATTTAATTTCTGTACGAGTCAGGAATTGTAATTTATATTCCAATTGTGAGAAATAAATTGTTATTTCCATTGCGTTCCTGTCTTTGTTATTTATTGTTCTTTACTTTATTGTTTGTTCGAAATAATACCAAAACCAACAAAAAGTTATTCAACCTTAAACATTAAGCAAGTAAACTACTATTCAATTTGATTCTGAAAAAAAAAATTACGCTTAAGCAGTTTAAACTTCTGGTTTGACTCTGAAAACCAAGAAATGGTTCATATTTCAATTCAGTAACCAAATATTGTTGAACTTACAAAAGAAAAGCAGAAAAGCTTCACTTAAAATCTACAAGCAAACAAGCAGACCATAAAACATAAACAAAATCGAAAGTTTCAAGTATGAAAGATAAACATCCCCATGGCCCATAATGCTCCAAAATTAACAGCTTTCATCAATTCATCACTCTTGAGAAGGCTTATAAGGAACGGGAACCAAAATCAAACTGTTCTTCCTTTTCACGGTCACGCCAAATGCCTCTTCCATGTCCAATTCCTCATGTTTCATTCCATTTGGGAGTTTCCAGTCAAAATTATATAATAATTGTGCTAAAGGTAGCTCAATGTTTGGCAGCGCAAATAAAATCCCTGGACACATCCTCCGTCCAGCTCCAAACGGAATATATTCAAAGTCTCCTCCTCGAAAATCAATTCCATTATCACGAAACCTCTCTGGGTCAAACTTTTCAGGTTCGGTCCAGTGTTTTGGGTCTCTACCTATGGCCCATGCATTGACAAATACTTTGCTCTTGGCTGGGATATAGTATCCGTTAATCATACATTCTTGGCTATTTTCCCTTGGGACTAGTAGAGGACCCGGAGGGTGAAGCCTCAAGGTTTCTTTGATTATTAAACTTAAGAATTTGAGTTCATCAATATCTGTTCCGTCAACTTTTCCTTTTTTATCGTATACTTGTCTCACCTCAGCTTGCGCCTTTTCCATAAGTGAAGGGTTTTTCAACAATTCTGACATTGTCCATTCTATGACGGTTGATGATGTCTCACTTCCAGCACTGAAAATGTCCTGAAATTGGATATATGTAGTTAGTTTAACTCGGACTTTATAGTGAGATGAACAGAAAAAATTCCTTTATGGAAATATATATACCCATGTTTTAATTACTACATATTGGTACGATGTCAAACTAATCCAATTACGGAAATTTAGGACACAAGCGGTTATATCTTATTGTTATAGAATAGTCTTGCCACATAAAATAGACAGGAAATGAAAATTCACCCGGACTGCTATAAGCTACACTCAAAGTTAAACAGGTTTACTTTTAAGTTAAGGGTAAACAAACAATTGGAGACAAAATAACAAAAGAGGATCAACTTGTGCCTGTCATGACTGTACTAGGGTTGTATTAGTTCATCCACTATCTTGTTTAAGGATTGTTCTATGCTACATAAGATAAATAGACTGAGAACAATACAAATATTGTAGACAAGATTTTGTTATATTATTCAAATAAAGATTAGTACCAACCATGATAACTGCTTTGATGTTGTCATCACTTAGGGGAAACTCAAGGTCACCTTGCTTCTGAATTCTCAAAAGCACATCAACCAAATCCTCGGCCTCTCTTTTATCAAAATCGCCACTCCTATATCTTTCTCTATGCTCACTTAAAATATTTTCCAAAATTGAATCAAGTCTCTTATGAATCTTTTCAAGTTCTCTTCTCATCCCACTAACTACTTGAAGCAGTTTTACCGATGGGTACATATCAGCAATAGTAAAGCCAGCTCCTATAGTCAAAGCAGCATCCATGAACTCAATAAACTCATCTTGGCCTTTAAATTTATTTCCAAAGGCAGCCCTAGAAGTTATTCCATACGTAAGCGAGTATATCTTTTTCGAGAGATCCACCAGTGACCCCTTCCTACTAGAAACCGACTCGACAAGGTTACAAACTTCTTCTTCCCTGATCTTTTGAAAAGACTGGACACGTTTCGCGCTTAGAAGCTCCATCACGCATATTTTTCGCATTTGTCGCCAATAGACACCGTAAGGCGCAAAGGCAATATTCGTAGAGTCATAAGAAATTACTCTAGAGGCTAGAAGGTAAGGCCTTTGAGCAAAGGTTACGTCATGGTCTTTAAGGGCTTGTTTGGCTACATCGGAAGAGGATATAACGATTGTTGAAACTTCTCCGAGCTTTAAGTGCATTAAGGGTCCATGTTTTCGGGATAAATTTGCTAAAGTATGGTGTGGTAAAGGGCCAATAAGTTGATGTATGTTCCCTATGAAAGGGAGTTTCCATGGTCCTGGTGGGAGTGAAGTGGCAGTTTTCTTTGAGTTTTTCTTGAGAAGTTTTGTTACAAAAAAGATGAAAATGAAAAATGGGAAGAAGTAGGAAAGGATTGAAAAGTTGATATCCATTTTTATTTTTAAGAAAAGTGTAGTATATCTGATGGACCCTTTTCTTAAGTTTATATATACAGCCAGGGCATGACTGTCAGTGTTAGATAACTTTGATAGTTTTACTATGTGGTCACGAAAATGTCAGCATAGCAAGAGACTGTATTGTTATTCGAAGGTAAAATGAGTGCCTACTAAATTAAACATAGAATATGTTGGTATCTTATTGCTGCGGCTAAATTTATCGACATTCACTCTAGCAACAGATGTTTGTACTACATGATCTAAGTAGATTATTTGTTTAATCTCATTAGCAACTTTTTCTTTGACCAAGTTTTGTAGCTATTTTTTTTTTTTTTATAATCAGAAACCTTCATTTGGAGATAAACCTGTTTCGCGGGCGTCAGGTTTTGAACCCTGATAGTAAACGTGGCATACTCGGATATCAACCACTTCCACCAACCATTTTTACTAGAGTCTTGTAACTTGTTAATTTGTTTTTTTGTAAGCAAATTAAGTGGATTTTTTAAGTTTGAGAAAAAGGCTTCTATTTTCTCGAAACGCTGGAAACAACATATAAAAAGGGTGTCCTAAAACAATACTTCTAGAGAACAGTTCCTTAAATGGTATTAGTATCAATGTCACGAATCCAGTTTTTGTTGCGGCAATAAAAATGTATATATATATATATATATATATATATATATATATATATATATATATATATATATATATATTTTAAATAATGTAATTTTGTAAGTTACTTTTTTTTTTTAATGTTTTGGAATCAACATGAACAATTAACACTGTCGTGAATCTAGTCTATTATTTTTTAGGGTTTGTCACATACTAAAACCTAACACATATTAATGAACCCAAAAATATATATACTAAAATTAATTCAAAATTAAAACTAAAAAATACTAAAAACCTAACACATGTTAATGAACTCAAAAATATCTACCCTAAAATTAATTTAAAATTAAAACTAAAAAATACTATTGGTTGACACACCCTAAATAATAGTATATTTTTTAGTTTTAATTTTAAATTAATTTTAGGATATATATTTTTTGGTTTATTAATATGTGTTAGGTTTTAGTATGTGACACACCCTAAAAAATAATCGATTAGATTCACGGTAGTGTTAATCGTTCGATTTTGATTTCAAAATATTGAAACAAAAATGTAACGTACAAAATTACATTATTTCAAAGAAAAAAAAATTACATTTTTTATGCCTCAAAAATTCAAGGCAAAAATGGATCCCGGTCTACTTTGAGAAGTGAACAGTACTGAATTTTCTGTATCTGAATATTGGAAAGTACTCTCCTTGATAACAGCTTAAAATAAATGGAAAATGTAATTTTTTTAAAAAAAATTGAATGATCAAGACATTAGATACTTTGTAAATACAACACAAATGATTAGAATTAATTGTCTTTTTTTTTTTTTTTACAAAACAAGCCAATTACTAACTCTCAACGCCGAAACATGGAATCAAATCTAGCCTGGGCTCGCTTTTAATATAGATCTATGCCTTGTGTGAGTTTTTATCTTCATTTGATGTGGCACGGTGTCATAAAAAAATGAATTTGATGGTGACCAAAATGGTTAAACAGACATATCCATAAAAATCGTTATTAATATTTAACTTTTTGTTATTTTTTTCAAACCCTGTTTGTCTCATTTTTTAACCACACTTGTCTCATTTTTAACTACTATATATAACCATGCATATGAAAAAAAATCCAGGTCTTTCTCGGCCCGTCGTGACACACTGGCGGCAGTTTTGGATCGACTTCTATGAAATGAACAAATATTATTTATAAAGAACCGTTGGTAGTTATTGAATGAAAGTTCGGACTACAAATTTGGTCATGTCATGCATGCTATTTTATGATATAATGAATAGTTCACACAAACTATATGTATAGTACATATTTAGAAAGAGAGCCTGTACTATATTTAGCCTTTTTATGGTAAAGATTCTCTAATTAAATTTATCTCAATAAATGACAAAGCACTGCAAAGTTGGTTGATGCTTTCAGAATATTGAGTAAATAAACAAACGGCAGAATAACAAATTTGCCGATTTCCAGAAATAAGGTGACAGTTGCTACCGGTTAAGAAATAATAAGAACTCTGTATACAAATTTAGCCGTTGCATCTTGTTGTCTGAGATTAAGTCACTTTTATAACTTGTGTTTGTTACAAAAATACAATTACTACTATTTCATATTTTCAAAAACCTAATTTATTATCCCAACTTAGTACAATTGACTTAATTTATTGGCATGGTCGCAATTCAGATCAAAATAAACGCCGGAGACAGTCACGTGCTGTATCACGTGACTGTATTTCAGGGGTAAAACTGTTTTTTAACACTCAACGTAGATAATACAAATTTATTACTCAATTAACTAACAATTAACAACATAATTTTCCAACAACTAAAACTAAGGTTAGAAAAATAAAAAGATACATACATGTATATATATACCCGCCGTCCCTCCACCACCCATAACCGCCGCCGCCACCCTTCCACCCACATGTCACCTCCACCAAACCCCTTACAACATATAGATATACATATGTGTTGTATCACCTGTCACGTTCACCGTCCGTTCACCCAGCCCCGCCGCCATATATATATATATATATATATAGATGCATATTTACATAGATAACATACATATATATACACATATTTTATACATACTTACACCCATAAATATAGATAAATACACATATCTATACATTCATACACATCTGCCATGTCCCACGCCGCCTATTCCCACCGTCGCCGATGCTGCTCGCTCAGCCGCGACCCACTCCAAACCCTAATAAGATTAATACATACATACATATATATATTATATACATATAAATAAAATGTTTTTGTTTTGTGTTAAAGGTTACAAATTTCCCTTCAAAAATAAGGATAAAAATGTCTTTTACCATTTAAATGACTGATCCGATGTGTTTTTGGTTAAAATTCACGACCAGATCACTAAATTAAGTTAATTGTACAAACTTAAGGTATTAAATCAAGTTTTTGAAAAGATCGGATAGTAATAACATTTTTGTTAAAAGCAAAGGGTAGTAATTGTATTAATCTCCTTGTTGTCTAGTACTAGTAATGAATTCATAGCTTTGTTCACGGACATAGCAGATTCAATATTTTTTTAGTTTTATATTACTTTTTGAAAATCACTTCTATCTTTTAATAAAACTCTAGTTAGTTCTTAGTACGTTATCTCGTAGAGCCTAGAGTCTTAAGAGGCAAAACAGAAAATGTAACAAAGTTTGGAAGGATTTCTACCACTAAGAGCATCCACATTGCAATGTACAAGTCATACTTTTGTCTCATAAGTTTGCTAAAAGCTTGTTAAAGATTTTTTTTTGGTTGCATTGGACTCACTGAAGTGCTAGCTATAAAACCAAGGAGTGGGTATACCCTTTAGAATTGTTGTTAAGTGAGTTGACAACAATTTTTTTTTATACTTTCCTTTTTGCTTTGTTAATTGAATAAAGTGACTTACATTTCACCGCACATGCCTTTGTGCCAATTTTGAGTCCATTTTAATAGTTTATTTCATGTCAACTTGCTAGCTAAAATAAAATAAAACAAGTTTGATAGCTAAAACTAACGAGGCTATTGTGGAATAAAAACACTTGCTAAATCTAACTTAAGTATATGTGTCACTTGAAGACCAATTTTTTTTATCCATGTGTCAAATTTTAGTTAACAAAACCTACATTACCAATTGGATGCCCTAATTCAAGAAGATCATGGTAGTTACAGGTTATAGGAAAAGGAGTACCAGAAACTAGAAAGTACTACTAACATCCATGCAATTGGAAATTTACATTTAGCCTCAATTGAGTACATGCCAGAAAATCAGATTGCTTAGTATTCTAATTTAAAAATTAGTAGAATACCTGGAATATGAATTATGATCAATATGGATCATATCTTCAAGATTACCATCAATTGCAGGATCATAGCTTCCGAATTTATGTATTAGCAATTAACTTTGGTTTTTCGAAGAAAACTTCTTAAATATTTTGGTTATAAGATGATTTTTTTCTTTTTTTACACAATAATAAAGGATAGTGATCATGCCAGTTGTCACCATCTACTTGGGGCGTCAATCAACCAAGATGTTGATATTTTTCATGTAAATGCCTCGTAAAATTGGAGCAGTCTACTGCAAAACTAAGTTCTACATTTTCAGGGTTTTGGTGGCAATTCAATATTATACATGCGTTTTAAAATCACAAACAGATCACGCAAAAAAATCGAAATAGCATATAGCAGCCACTATGATCCAAGCCTTTCGGTTTCTTCCTCACAGACTGGTTTATAGTCTACCGCCATGACTACGGCTGCAATGTGCGAAGAAACCGTTTTGCCACCAAACTTACTAAAAGATTGGACTCCTGACTGGGAAGTAAAATGAACTTAATATATATATTTAGTAAAACCAACACTGCTGTTATTGGATACAGACAAAGAATAAGCTTGCTACAAAACCTAAGTAATCAGGGATCAGAACTATACCTTTGTAAATTGAAAAATGTTCTTGAATAGAAAAAAACCTCTCCATTTTTCAATCGAGGCTAATCCAAAATTGTTCGAATTTGTATAATTGTCTCTAAACGCCCATAAAGCAATTTGATTCTAATTCATTTCGTGACGACTAAGATGAGCTAAGCATCAAATGATAACACAACAAATTTTGCAACTCAATTGGCCTATGAAATCATCTCAAATATCCCTTAGGTCCGTGATAACCTGCGAAAATGAGACCGAAAATTCAAATGAGGTGATAATCATATGCTGTCTGAACATACCGAAAATTTAATTTAAAAGAGCTCTGCTCCCTAAAAAAAAGGAAGAGATTTGTTAAGTACTTTATTTTCCAGTCTTGCTCCATCTGGTATTTCTAGTTTTACCCCAGGTCTTGCAGTAATTGTAACTTTTCCCTACAAAGCAAAAGTAACAATTAGTGAGCAAAACTTATTGAACTCATACAAAAAATGATTAGAAACTTGGAAATTGGACAGTTTGGACTATATACAGGGTATAATATTAGTAACTTGTCTATGTTACACAGTTATACTAGTGTGACTGAACTATTGCCACCTCACAAGTTTTATATTCGCGAGTGACTCAGTGCAATGACAATGAGACGTCAATTATCTGTCCCTGCTTTTATTCCACGTAAATATATTTTCTCACGCTTTTATTCCCACACCAATTGCAATGACAACAAGTAATGGTACTATTTCGTGACACGTCATTACATCATAATTTATATTTATGCATATACGTATATAGATAGATGCAGATAGTCCTGTGTGGCATAAGGTACCTTTAAGTTTATGCCAGCTCCGAACCAAACATCACCCTTCACCGTCAAGCTATCAAGATCGATAATGCTAGGAACAGACTTGAAACGTTCCTTCAGATCACTAAGCTGTAAGGAAATACAAAAACATTAATTCAGAAATCATCATATTTGGAAACCAAATGGCTGCTAGAAGGATATTTACCATTTCAAACTCCGATCCGAGCTCAATAGTAGGGTTAGCAGGACTAGTTCTAGCACTGTTTCGTGTTAGAACACCTTCTTTATGGGAATACAAATCCGACTGCACAAGCAAACATTTGTAAAGTAAATCTTACTGTATTAAAATTCCTTAAAACAGGAAGCATAAAAATTAAGTTAAATGTACAAAAGGCAGGGTCGGGACAAACCTGGAGAAGAAGAAAATCTGAACTTTCCAAAAGGGGTTGGAAACGAGATTGGGGTACATTAAGACCAACTGGTTGTTCAAAGAACTAGAGTAAACAGAAATTAGCAACAGCTATTACGGCATCGATTAAGATGAAGCAATCATTTTATTCATAGAGACAGAGATAAAGCCCCATTTAATTTATGAAAGCATATAGTAGTATGATTTAAATAAGATGGTCAAGCCATATTAAAGAGATGTGCACCTTTGAGATAGGATAATTTTCGATATCTGCCAAACCAGATTCAAGAAATCTTTTGACAGCCTTCAGATTCACCCACCTGTAAAATAAAAAAATGGTTCATGATCCTAGCCTCATTTCAAATATATTACTTAATTGGCAGCGAAGTGGAGGACACTTACAAACTACCCATCGCAGAACTTTTCAACTCCTCTGCGGACTTTATTAAGTTGATCAGGACCATGCAGAAAAAAAGAGTTCAGTCAGATGATATATCCAGTTGATAAGGTTTTATTTTGGCCTTAAAAGAGTCTCATATCTCAAGTTAGCACACTATTTGTAGAACTCTTGACAAGAACTAAGCCATATAAACAATATGGGTTTTAAGATCCGAGTTAAATCATCAGAATACGAGAAAAAACAAGACTAAAAATGACAACATACCTGAAATTTCGCTTGCAGAGATCCGATGGAATCTTTTTTGTTAAGCACAACCTAAACATTTGAATGTTAAGAACCAATTTTAAACCTTAAAAAGGAAATAGTAAAAACAACTTACAATACCTCCATGCAGTATTCGATCCCGTTCTGAGTAAGATGATTTAGAATTTCTGATCTATAGTTCAGGACTGTTACCAGGAATTGATTAGAGCTTGCAATAAGTATTTCTATGTAGTTTATGGAAAGACTAAAGGTCATCTACTCAATACAAAAGGATACTTGAGTCGATTGTTGCTCCCAGGTTATCCGCTTTGGCAACGAAGATAAACTCTTTACCCTGGAAAATAAAAAATTCTTTGGCATTAACCACGAAAAACCTACAAAAAATGAGAAAAATTCTTTGATATCGTTTACATCTATTGCCATCATGAAAACAAACTAATATATACCTTCAATAATAATGCATCAAGTGTGCCACTGCTTTTCAATGAAAGGAATAGCTCCCGCTGATCAAAGTGGTACCTTCAACATTGCAAAAATACAGATAAGCTGAACAATATACACAGATAGAAAAAAATATATAAAAGATTTAACAACTCCGCTGTTGGGTTATCACTTCCAAAGTTGAACCAGAAACTTAGAAAAGATAGGCATATGTCTTAGTGGTTCTTACGTTTATACAACAACACATGCATACCTTTGAGTTATGCAAATACATCAACTAGTATAATAAGAATGAAAGGTTAAGCAAAAGAAAACAGACGCGTACACTTCATCCTCACTGCTTTCCCCTCTCGTCACTGGATGACTTGGACTCTGTGTATAACAAATATTGAATGACAAGTAAGTTCACTTGTCATTTCAACTAAAATAAGTATGATAAGTATATGCTGGTAACGAACCTGGCAAAGAGTGACAATATCAAAGTTTTTCTCGAAATACTTCTCCACCACCTTCAGTAACATGTAGAGACATTATAAAATTATGAAAAAAAAAATCAAATCAAGAACTCATATTATACAGCAAGATTCCTCTACCTTCACGGCATCATCATGTGTTTTCAAAGTGTTCATCAAAATTAAGGGAACTGTGCAACCATGCTTGCTGTTGAGAGACTGCAAAAAAAATTCAATAATATCTATTTAAGTAATCCAAATTAACAGGAAAACTTGAAAGACTCATGATTTTGCCAAGTAGACTATATATGCTAGAAGCCAAGAATACCTTACTCTTTCCAAATATCAAAGATTCAACCGTAAAAAAGGAAACATCAATATCAACTTTTAACAATTAGTACACATGCTATTAAGTTTTACAACTTGGACAGCAATCTTGTATGCTAACAAATATTAGACCAGCACTTAAAATTCAACTTAAAAGCCACAATTATGCACTAACTGTTGGAATACGTTACTGTACTGATATCCAGTTTGCATTAAATCGAACGAATAGTACACCAACCATAAAAGGTACAAATTTTAAACACTTGCGAATTTTGTTGGACTAGTTAATTTTCAAATTTTTTGTAGATTGGTATCTAAATTATGAATGCAGATTGGTTGGTCTACAAAAATGATATTTTGCCCCATAAGAAGGTTACATACTATTACTGGTTACTATGAGCATAGCATATATTCTTACAGTGCTTATGCACAATTCAGAACTTTGAAGAACTTAAAAGACCAAACACACCTCAATTTGGTCAACAATCAAATCAAGATAGGTCCTTCCTTCATAAACATCGATCGAAATCCTACAAAGACAAAACAAAATCAAAATATAAACCTCGGTAAAACGAACCTGACTGTTAAACCTACGATACAAATTACAAAATTATGTGAGAGGGTAAAAAATATGAATAGGCTGCATACTTGGGACCACTGAACCCCATTTTCTTCCCCACACTGTCATTGAGCTTTAGCACAACAACCTTGTCCAACAGGTTCTTAGTCTCTGAGGGATCTGTATTGATAATGTATTACTAAAAATAACCTCTGAGAATGCAGTAAGATTGAAGATCTCTTAAAAAATTGACTAACGTAATACCATCAAAAGGGAGATCTAGACTTTCATAGGGAATTAAACGGAGTTTTCCATCAGAGCTACCATTCTCAATCTGCACTGCACTTTGGGACACCTCCCTGAATAGACATTTCATCCAAATGAAATGAAAGAAATATTAATTTACCATCACGTTCTGTCGAAGAAATAACAAAAAGAGAATCTTGAGAGCGATGCCATTATAGTAAGAGCGTATTCAATGACAATAGAACCAGGTAAAATACAACTGCAACATATGCATGGGCAATGATATACATGTCAGTGGACAAGTACAAACCTAAATCATGCTACCGAAAAGGAGGAATGACAATAAGACCAGAAAGTAAACGTACGATAGCAATTACAGCAATTTCTGCTACCTTATACATCAAAAGGAGTCAAATTGACCATGTGACACGCTAACACGAGACAATTAATTCTACATTATCTGACAAGGACTTGTCTTAGCTATGCTCTGAATTGTTAATCAAGCAAGACCATTATAACTGCATATGATAACTCGTATACCGGAGAAGTTCCAACTACATCAGACTACCCAACACGTAAGCACTGAAAGCATTCATCTTTAGCTTAACAAGTAATTTCCTTCCTTGAGATAAACCGACAAATATAATTTGAGCGTAACTGCCACTAATAGATACAAAGTTCACCATATACTAAGACTATATTTTAGAGTTTCGGTTTTAAAGTGGCTCATGTGAGGTAGGAAAAAAAACAGTATGAGATAGCTTGTATATTTACAATTTAAGAAATGACAAACACTGTAAAAAAAAATGCCTTCTCTTACGGTGCGTTTTAGTACATAAGTAAGCAGTTGATTTGCTTCATGGAACTTTAATCCAAGACAGCCAGTTTAGGCTACAGTATCAATCAGAACAATTCTAACGGTCTGCTTACATTCTAGTGAGAGAGCCTCCCACCTCCCTCTAGGTACCCAGGAATGGTTTCACCATGGTACATGCTAGTACTCAGTTAATGCCAAATTAGTTCCCTCCACTCACATTAGTTGTCTGTTAAATACTCACAACTTGCAATAAAATCAAGGTGTCTGTAGTATTGCCAAAGGAGGACTGCTGAAAACTAAGGTTATTGTAAAACATGGTAAAGTAAGTGGTAGCGTTCCCAAGTCTATTTCCTCTAATAGAGCAGATAGAAAATAGAGACGGCACCTAAATTCTACGTTACCACCTAGATCATGTATGAAATTGGAAAATGCCCCATCGCATAAACATGGGGTACGTCTAGGCCCCACCTAGGCACTAAGCCCTGATCTGCCGCCGCTATAAATATCAGGCGTTCTGATATGGGTTGAGCCCGGTCAACCCGGATCAAATGGGTCAGCCCGTTTAGAACAGGTGGTTCTTTAATAAAAAGAACTCACAAATGCTCAGCCTAGAAAACATGATGATCATCAATCAAGGTTTGCAATCCAAAGTTGCCTTCCAATATATCGTATATGTTTTTTTGGCTTCTGTTCTGACTATTCATTTATAGTTACCATAGTATTTTGTTGAATTCTTGATAGTATAACGATAATTTAATAGTATATAAATTCTGAATTTAGCTTGTTAACTAAATTTACAACGTATATATTAAATCAGATAAAAAAAACTTCAAAAAATGGTAAAAAATAGTTTTCCCGCTTAGGCCCCAACGCCCCCACTTCCCGAGTTTCGTCCATCTAGCGAATTTTGAAACCCTTGCCTATGGGCGAACTGTCAGGAGTGATGTGGAAATAAGCAAATGGCGAGATGTTTACTTGGTTATTTTCTAAGTGATACATTACTATATTTTATCGTAAGGAAAGAGGTGTTCAGACTATGGCACCTAATGTTGTCTTTGACTGATGAAGATATGAGGGGAATTTCTATGTGTGTTAGCTTTTATATTCTCCCCTATGCTAGAGCTCGTATCAAATTTTATGCTTCAGAGGACATACTAAAGTCGGTTAAAGTTTTAATACAAAATTCAGTGTCTTGAGATAACAATTGGTTACTCAGGGATTCCTGTGAGGTGTAATCGCTGCATATTGTTTGGTCACTGCTCAAACATTTGTCCTGCTCGGAGACTTCAAAAATACTAACAATGCGGTCGATGACATACGCCAGGGAACCAAAGCAAAGTGCTAATAACTAGCAAAAGGAGGAAATATGAGGGGTTTAAGCAAAAGAAGCCTAACATTATATAAGTAAAACTGGGTCTGGCAGTGACCATGAATGATCATATATATTAGGTTCTGAATTTCAGATGCCTGTTGATGGAATACTAGAGTATGACCCGGTTACGTATTTTGTAGATCTTGGGTATGGCCCCAATATATTTTCTTTATATAGAACTTACCAAAAAAAATAGATACAGTCGCAATATGCAAAATAACAGCCAATTTTGCAAACTGAGAGATAACCCAGCATTACTACTACAGGTTCTAGTGTCAAAACAACCAAACAGCTAATTTGTTAACTGAAAGATGATCCAGCATTACTTATTTACTTTTACAGAATCCAGTGTCAAAAGAATCAATATGTATATACCACATCACCTAGTTTTGGCCGCGAATGGGCATAGCAACATATACTGCAAAATACATCGCACTTCTCTTAAAATACACTAATATGTAATTCAAGTGCATGAAATTTGAAGACACATTAAAAAAGAGTGCATCGTCAACTGCAAGTTTTAATCTCTAAGTTAAAAGCTAATTTAGATTGAGCAACAGATGGCCATAGGTACGTAGTTTTTAAAATCTACATATAAAATCCACCCAGTTTCAGTAAATTCTGAATATAGGCTTGCTTAGTTGGACATTTGTGCTCAAAATTTTAATCTTCGAGTTGACAGTTAATAGTTCGTTCACTACTTTAAGTTTAAATAATAAAAACAAGTATTAACGGCAAATAATCAGTCCTCCATCAACTCGATCGAATGTCCTGGCACTTTCAAGAGCTATTATGATACTCAAACAAGATGCTCAATATCAAAATACACCTAATTTAATTGTACTCTCATAAATAATGAAAATTCCACAATTCGAGACCTTCTACACCGCAAGTCCTAATTTGAGTCAATCGAGACATGCATAAATCATAGATTTAAGGCATATTACCAGTTCCAACCATTGCTCTATTCCTATCTCCGATATACCCAATTCCAACATAAACAACAAAAAACAAGATCTCACAAAATCACCATCGAATTCACGTAATTTGAACTTACGGCCAGCTTGGGTACCTTATGTATTGCAACCTCTAACCTTTTAGTTACTATCTATCTAATTTACACATGTAGCGCATGTTCTCCTCTTCTTTGTAGCCACGAGATCCATGACAAGTCATTGTGTAGTAACACCAATGAGAAGAAAAAAGAAGGCATATTACCTAACACTAATATTTTGGCCCCTTGTAATTTTCCAAATGCATATCGCAATAATCACAAGAATCTCTCTGTAAACTGACTGTGTTATACACAACAAGCTCTAAACTCCGAAGCAATAGCTAGACTGAAATTATTGTATGCATCTATAAATACATATACATACACATAACCAGTTATAAGGCACATAACCAGTTCTAATCTTTTAATCAATAGCAAATCTAAAAAAATATATATATGCATTTGTAAGGGGGATGTATCCGATTCTAATGGTGTGGTCAATAATCCTACTATATTGCTATATGTATATGTAAGGCCCATAATTGTTCCTAATTTCTTAGTCCATAGCAAGCTTGCAAGTTGCATACATAATGCAAGATACACCAGTTCCTTTTTTATTTCCGTAATTTGATCACCTTACATAAAGGCAAATTAAAATCTTCAGTAATTATACATGTATATGACCCTACAAGGCAAACATATGTATTACCCTACATATCTTCGGTAACTACCAGTTTCGAACAACGGACAGATGAAATGACTTGTGATATTTTTCAGACATTGAGACATTCAAATAAGATGCTTATAGAGTTATATACACCCACTTAAACAAAATATTGGCAAACATATGATATGTAAGATACATCACCTAGCAGCCACATTCTCTTCCACTGTAGCCCTTCAACACATCTCACAAGAAATTGTCTGTGAAATGAGTACTTTAAAGGGTGGAACTTCTAACCTTTACAATAGTAATTTAAATGACAAGTACGTATATATACACAAATATATACGCATAAGGCTCATTGAGAGTGTATTAGCAAGACTTACAATTCTAATTTCTTAAGTGTATTGAGTAGTATAAAAGGCACATTACCGGTTCTAATATTTTAGGCAAATTTCGTTTCGAAATATACATACATGCATACATACATTATACATATGTGCAAATAAAATTTAAGCAAAAAGTTATAATCTTCTAATCAATAGCACATTTTTATATACCTAGTATAAATGCAAAACGTTTGTATCTATAAGGCACATTAACAGCATATTAGCAAGACACAGTACAAGATTCTAATTTTTGGGCAACACCTAATTTACATAATACATACCAGTATGTAAGCCACATTACCAACCCTAATCTTGGAAAAAAAATTATTCAAAGAAATGCATACATATATGTAAGTAAGACGCATTACCCAGTTCCAGCCAACTGTGGAGCCGCCACATCATCATCCTCCTTCACCCTAGCCCGCTTCTGCTCGAGCATAAACGTCTTGGTAATCAAATTACAAAACAAATAAACAAACTTAATCGAATCGTTCGCAGGTATAGGATACGTAATCTTCTTATAAACCTCCCACGGCATACTTGAATGCACCAAACCCACAATCGGTATCCCCAACTTATCCGCCTCCAAAATAACCGATGATTTTCCTTCTTTATCCATAATCACCACACAATCCGGGGGCCTATATGGAGACAAAGCAATTTCTTATTCCTCTAATTAACTTTTTACATTTGAAAGTAAGTAACAGAGAAAGAAATAACCAAAATTATTTATAAGGAACAATAATACCAGCGTCTTAGAGTGAAAATATAGCTCCTTTTTTAACTTACAAGAAAATTAGAAATTTTCATTAAACTGGTCTAAAGTTTCTTAAAATTTTAAACTTATAGTGATGATAAGATAAATACAGGAAAATTCTTACTCGGAACCTAAAATGTGAAATACACTAGTCCTTTGATAAGTTAGTAAAAGATTTGGATTCTCTATATAAAGCGCGTTTGGGAATGACTTTTTTTATGAGAAAGCTAGTTAAAAGAAGCAACGAGAAAAAAGAATGCTTCAGAAAAATTGCAATGTTTATTAACTTATAAGTTACTTATAAGTGACAGAAATTAATTCTACAAATAAGTCATTTCTTACTTATTTTAACTCGTGACTTATAAGTATAAAAACCAATTTCATTAGAGAAGCTAGGAATAACATAAGTTTATTGGAAAAGCTAGGAATAACAAATTTTATTCAAAAAGCTCGGAATCGGATGCTTTTTTTAGCTTATTGACGAAAAAACTAAACAATTACAGAAGTTAACTAACAAAAGTAATTTGTACAGTTAAAGATCACTAATAAGATGAAATAAATAAATAAACCACAATACAATACTCCATCCATCCCTGTTAAAGGGTCCTGATTTCCATATTTTCACTTTTGGACGTCCCAAAATAAATGAGTGTTCTGAGTATAAACATGTTACAAGTCACTTGAATGATGAAATAAGTAAAAAGAGACAATTTAATACTCCGTCCGTCCCTATTTAAATGTCTTCGTTTCATTTCTGGACGTCCAAAAATAAAATAAGTGACCTGAGTAAAAAAAAGTTAAAAGTCACTAATAAGATGAAATAAGTAAAAAACAACAATATAATACTCCATCCGTCCCTGGTTAAGTGTCCTAATATCCATGAAATAAGTAAAAAAAATGACAATATTTAAGTGTCCTGATTTCCAGATCCATTTCTGGACGTCCCAAAATAAAACAAGCGTCCTGATTAAAAACATGTTATAAGTCATGTGTAAGTAAAAACGACACTAAAATGCTACACTTACTTGGCTGGGGACAAAAGAAGCTTCTTATAAGATGAAATAAGTACAAAATAACAATTTAATACTCCATCCGTCCCTATTTAAGTGTCCTGATTTACGTCCCAAAATAAGCGCCCAACTTAAAAACAAGTTACAAGTCACATATAAGTAAAACAAACGACACGAAACAATACACCTACTTAGCAGGTGACAAGAGAAGCTTCTTATTCCTGGACCGAAACTTCTTAGGGCTAAACGAGTTCGTCAGAAACCCAGACAGCTTCAACGACACATCGTTCTTAATCCCCGTAACCCTAATCATCTGTTCAATGATCTTGTTGGCCAAAGGGTCCGTGTTCACAAACAGGAACCGCGCGTCGAGTTTTGCCAAAGAGGAGATGAATGCGGAGGCGTTACAGAGAGAGATTAGGGTCTTATCGAAGTCGATGATGGATAGTTTATTAATAAGTCATTTCTTTTATTTAAAATGGTAGATTACTTATTTTAGTGTTTGGTTTGTTAGCTCTTTTAGCTTTCAAAAAGCTAACTTCTGGGTCAAAAAAGCTAAAATAGCTCAAATAAGTAAAAATTGACCTATCAATAAAAATAGATTAAAAGTCACTCATAAGAAAAAAAAGCTAAGATGGTGCCAAACACCACAACATAGATTTCGTGAACCAAGCTTTTTCCAATTTCTTTTTTAAGTAGCTTTTAGACCCAAAAAAATTAATACCAAACGCACCCTTAATAAAAACAAGTTATATAAGTCACGTATAAGTAAAAACGACACTAAAACCCTAACACTCACTTAGCGGGGGGACAAAAGAAGCTTCATATTCCTAGACCGAAACTTATAAGTCACTAATAAGATGAAATAACTAAAAAAAATAACAATAGAAATACACCTACTTAGCAGGGGACAGAATAACAATTTAATAATCCATCGCTCCCTAAGAGTCCTACTATACTGTCCAATAAAAACAACTTATAAGTCACTAATTTAGATGAAAAAAGTAAAAAAAAAAAATGACAATTGAATACTTCATCCGTCCCAAAATAAGTCAGATATATGTAAAAATGACACGAAACTAACTTAGCAGGGGACAGAAGAAGCTTCTTATTCCTGGACCGAAACTTCTTCGGACTAAACGAGTTAGTCAAAAACCCAGAAAGCTTCCAGGAAACATCGTTCTTAATCCCGGTAACCCTAGTCATTTCGCTAATAATCTCGTCCGCCAAAGGGTCCGTGTTGACAAACAGGAAGCGTGCGTCGAGCTTTGCCAAAGAAGAGATAAATGCGGAGGCGTTACGGAGAGAGATTAAAGTTTTATCGGAGTCGATGATGGACATTTGGTTGCGGGATCCGTAGGTGTAGACCTTGAAGTGGTTTGCGGTTACGCGTTTGCCGATATGAGCGTTTGTTGATAAGAGCTTCTGGATTAAAACCGAGTGGATCGTCATATTTGAAAGGGTTTTTATTAATAAATTTAATTAGGTGATTTTATTCTGGGTTTAGGGAGACGATGGTGATAATAACTGATACGGATGAGAGAGAGAGTGAGTGAAATGGGGGGGGTGATATATATTTCTAGTCAGTCCCTATAGTTTATAAGAATTTCTTTTTAAGTTTTGAAAATGAGTCATTGTGCTTGTTTGGCTATAGCTTTTTTCCACTATTGTTTCTTTAATTAGTTTTTCACTTTTTTTGATTAAAAAATGTGATGACAAACAGGCCTATTGTAACTAGGAGTCATTGTATTTTACTTTTTGGCTTTTACTCCTTTTTTTTATAGTTAAAGTTATGAAAGAATCTACAACTTTCGGTTATAAATATTTCGTATCTTAATTGACGAAACAGATGATTTAAAAACATCATTATAGTTTTTACTTCAAACAATGTAGCTAACTTTTAAAAAATTTCATTTTGACATTCTAAAATACAAAAAACTTTATGAGTGAAAAGTTTAATGTATTTTGTATTGTTCTTATAATTGTAATCTTATTAATAAACTGATATATTGGGAAATTAATACCATAAATAAGAAACATTTAGTAAAGATGGTGGATCACTAGGGTAATTTTTTCGAAACCCAAACAATTTCCACGAAATATCAGTTCTTATTTTCTTAATCCCAGTAATTTTGGTCATTTCGCTAATAATCTCGTCAGCCAACGGTCCGTATTGACAAACAGGAATCTGGCATCGAGCCTGGCGAGGGATGCGATGAAGGCGGAGGCGTTACGAAGAGAGATTAAAGTTTTATCAGAGTCGCTTAATTATGGACATTTGGTTACGGGATCCGTAGGTGTAGACCTTGAAGTGGTTTGCGGTTAAGCGTTTGCCTAAATGGGCGTTTGTTGATAAAGAGCTTCTCAATCAGCACCGAGTGGACCGTCATTTTTTAAGGGTTTTTTTTATCAGGGGTTTAATATATTTGGGTATCGTTTGGTTGTCGGATTACAAATCCCGAGACTATGAATTCATCCGGATAAGAAAAGATGATCGGATATGATTAATAATATCACTTGCCCATAAGTCATAATCATTACAAATAGTTATATTTTCCATCATTTGAAGTGTAGGGTCATTAATAGTCATGTGCACACTTTACTTACCAAACACGGGACTTATGGGTCCGGTAGTATTACAAATCTCATCACAACTCAATTCCATCTCAAACAAACAAGGTTTTGATGATTTGGAGGGTCTAGGTGAGGGGGACAACAACGATATGAAAGAGTGGTGTAGGTAATAAGTGAGACTGTGAGAGTGAAATGGGGTGAAATGTACTCTCACTTAGTACACATATGGCTCGTTTGGTTGCAGTAGTAGTAGTATGTGGACTATTAGTACATTCGGATTATGACGGGATAACAAATAAATATGAAATTAACGGTACATAAATGAAATATTAATGAAGTGTTTGTTTAATTTTTATTGGGGTTGTACTATTTTATAAATTTACATTTATATCTATAATAAATAAACTTACAAAATACATATATATATATATATATATATATGATTTTAATATATATATATACCACACACCTTTTTACTCCAAATACCCCATTTTCCAATATCACACCCTCATATTACTCCAAATAGGGGTGGGCAAAAAATCCGCAAACCCGCCCCGTAACCCAATCCGGGCGGATTGGGGCGGGTTGGGTGTCAAAAAAAGTTAAATCCGCCCCGCCCCAATCCGTAAAAAAATTCGTCGGTTGGGTTAGGGTTGGGGTTTCCAAACCGCGGGTTAATCCACCTCAACCCGTTTCAATCCGCATATATATATATATATAAATATAAATTTTCTCAAGATCTTTTTTAATAAGAGTTTCTATATTATAATAGTATTGATTTAAGAAAAATTATATATATAGACAAAAAATCTTTGGATTGTCCAAACTTAAGCTTAATGATTCGATTGATATATTGTCTTATAAATTCAATGTATTATCTCGTACTTACAAAAAGAAGGAATTTTTAATCTGGGTCTAGGTAGTATTGGTGGTTAATTTATTTTTAAAAACTTTATTTGTAATTGAAATATAGCCAAATATGAAGTTATATAAAGTTATTACGAAATATGTAGCTATTGAACTTGTGGATTCAATTAGCTATTGAACTTTTTTTGATTATGTTGATGAATAACAATTTGTTTTGTTTTGTTTTGTTTTGTTTTAGCTTTGTTACTTGTTCCGAACATTCTAAACGTATTTTGGTTGGCTTTTAGTTTATACTTCTATTTGATTTTTTTTTTTTAAATATTTAGGTAAATTATGCGAAATAATGAAAAATTAATGACTAAAATGAAAATTCAAGAAACAATCCGCACCCAATCCGTCCCGCTTGATAATGGGTTGGGTTGGGTTGGGTTGGGGTTTTAATTATAATGGGTTGAGTTGGGTTGGGTTGTGGTTTGAATTTTACTAATCCGCCCCAATCCGTCCCGCCATTTATTTTACGGGGTGGGTTAGGATTGAGACCAATCCGCCCCAATCCGCCCCGTGCCCACCCTAACTCCAAATACCTTCATTTAACATCATTTCTAATATCATATTACTAATAGTCTCGCCTCCACTTTTCGTACCAAACGCGATACTTGACAGACCGACCATATTTCTAATCTCATATACCATAATCTCACCTAAATACAAACTCAAACAAACACGCCCATAGTTTATAAGAATTCTACAATTTTTGACTATTTGTTTTTTATTTTTTTCGAAACACAAAAAAAAAAATCCCGTATAATTTTCACTTTATTTTTATGGGTATCCCCGACAAATAAATATCCATTATAAAAATACTGTTATAGCACTCACATTTGTCTTTTTATTTATTCATATAAGATTTGAAGAATAATTATCAAGATGCACTAGTTAAACATATAAACTAGTAATTACTATTATATATGTATATTTCTCTCTTCTCCCACTAAAATTATTTTATGTCTTTGAATTGAAATATATATTAGTTAATTGAAATAAATAGCAGTATACAGATACTAATATTTTGATAAAATGTAAATTGAATAGGTAAAAGTAATAAAATAATATTTTTTTTCTTGACAAATATATCTAGTATGATGCAAAGTCTGATATGATTGTTCTTACCTTAGACATATAATCTACATCGATGAGATATGATAATATATGACATATATACATCAATGACTCACCGTACTATTGAGTTGACATTGTAATATGAATATGAGTTCAAATGTGTATATTAAACTCGTGTGAGCATAGTAATGTGTACGCGTATAAACTGCCTCCACCTGATAAATCTCCCTACAAATACAATGTCTAAAACTTCATCAACTTCCTGGAATGTAATTTTGTATGATATGAACACATGGAATATGATTTTATAAGTGATTTATTGAAAAATTAAGAAATACAATTAAAGTTTACTCTATGATTCATTTAGAGTAAAAATATGGGACCACTGAAAGATGACATGGATCACTAGTATAGAAATAACATTAGACTAAATTTTGATGACTCATTTATCCGATAACTCCTTTCGTATTTCTAAAAGCACATTTCCCGTTTCACCGCTTATTATTTCACATTTCCCATTGTATAGATTTTAGATATATTTTTTTTAATAAATTTCCAGTTAATTTTGCTTTTCTCGTTTCACTTCTAATATTTAAACTGTGAGATGGTGGGTGAAAATGGTGATAATAGGCACACAAATTGCACACAACTCTCCCAGTGTATAGTTAATGAAATACATATTTATCTCTCCAAATATATATAAATTACGATCTATAATTTAATAAACCAAAAATATAAATATTCAACATAATAAAAACTCAAACTACTAAAAACTCAACTAAAAATATAGTAGAACCATAGTTTATCGTATCCTAAATTTAAATATTAACTAAAAATAAAAAAAAAATTATTAAATCTAGTATTACTAATATATATATATATATAACTCACACGCTTTGTTATATGTATATTTGGAGGGATAAAAATATATTTTTTAACAAAAATATATTATTATACATGTAAGAGATTGTGCAATACATATAATAGAGTGTGCAAGGGAGTGACAAAGTTGTGTGATTTTTATTTTTTTTTTGCAAGATGTGATAGTATCTAATGGGGTTGTTCACGGTTCAGTTCGGTTCGGTTTTGACACAAAAAATTATCGGAACCGAAGCGAACCAAACCAATTATAACCGGTTTGGTTCGGTCGGTTTAAACTTTAATAAATAAAAACCACAATATTCAAAATTATACTAGTTTTGTAAAATTTTCGCTTATATTTCATTTCAAACTTTAAACCAAAAGTTGAATAACAGGTAAATTTACAAATGATTTAACAAAATATATTATTGATAACTACAAATAAAAAACAAAACATCATATATCAACTTATTAAAGTCTATATATATATAAATAATTATATATATTTTATATATGAATAAAAATAATTGGTTCGGTTCGGTTTGAAAACCACTAAAACCGCAAACCGAACTGATTAAATCGGTTTATCAAATTTCAAACCAACCAAACCAAACCAATTACTAATCGGTTTGGTTCGGTTTTTAATCGGTTCGATTTGGTTCGGTACATTCCTGGGCCTCGTTTGGTTACAATATTAATAGTAATGAGACTATCAATATTTTCAAACTATGACGGGTCAACAAATGTATTGAACATGTATGTAGTAGTAATACTACCCCGATGGATATTCCTTTTATATATAAATTTGAGTATTTCTAATAGAGTTGTATGTCAAAAAAATACTAGTATCAAACAGGCCAATAATATTATTACTCCAAATCCGAGTGTTAACAAACAAACAAACCCCTGGTATATAATAATATAGTACCGGGTTACAAGTGTAATTAAATCTGACTCCAATTGTCTGTCCATTTATTCCAATTGTAGAGTGTGTGTTTTTCTTCACATATTAATTCAGTCACAAAACCCAGATCAAAAACATTGACTAATAAATTAAATAACTTTTTCAAATAGGTGTGAGAGAGAAGTAATAAAATAAAATAAAAGAATGGGGGGTGGAAGGAGGAAGGAGGGTTTGTTGACAAGATGGGTGAAATCGGTATTCGGGTTGATCCGATTCGCAGAATTTGAGATCCTCTTTGTTCTCTTCTTCCTCATTGCTTTCATCATCTTCAAAGATCTGGTCTTTTTTCTTACTTTTCTTTTGCTTTTTTTTTTTACTTTCAACATATTTTTTAGTTCATTTTTGGATTTTTAAATATCTGTGACTGTTTGGACTGTCAGATTTTTCAGCTTCTAAAAATCTGGTTTTTAGAAGCTGAAAAGGCTAAAAAAATCCAGATTTCCAGTGGATTCTTAAATCAGATTTTTAAAAATCTGATTTTGGACCAAATAATCTGTTACCAAACATAGCCTATAGTCTCATTCACGTTTACGAGATGGTAGTTATGCTTTAAAATTCATATGTTTGCGTATGGAATGAGTATTAATGACAACTAGAATTTCTTAATACTGGTGAAAACCCAAATGATAGAATCGTTTTGGGACGGAGAGAGTATTTATTTATCCTTTCATTTATATATTTATCATTGTTAGTATGCCCTGACAGGCTGACACCCATATCATTAGGTGTCGACGGACTGACAGATGACCTGATGAGTGATTTTTGTAAAAAGGGTTTTATTATTTACCTATCCATCCATATATTTATAATTGTTGGCATATACCCAGGGCCGACACCCATATCAGCTTTTTATCTTAGGTGTCGACGGACTGACTGGTGACCCGATACGAGATTTTGTAGGGTTTTTAAGGTAATGAAATAGGTGAAAAAAAATTAACGGGGCTGAGGTGCTAAAATCCTAAGGCGCCGTTGGGTATGACTTGTGAAATTGAAAGACAAGTAGAAAATTGGTCGAAACTGAAACGATTGAAATGATAGTTTCTAATTCCTAACATATGCCTTGCTTTCTAGGGAAACATAACGTTTAGTACATACTATCTGACTTAATTGTCAAAAACCTGACTTTAAGTTTTTTGTTTAGGAATTGATACATTTTAATATAGCATCATTGAGTATCGATGATAAAGACAAAGATAAAAATGATGCAACATCATCTTTGAGAATCTGTACTAAATCTTTAAATATGTTTTAATCGTGTTTTTTGATAATTAAGTCTCAAACGATGTAGTAAATGATCTTTTTTCCTATCTAACAATAGCCAGGCGCGTTTGTAATTAAGTCGACTTATAATCATGGTGAATACTTATAATTGACTTTTTAAGGGAATTTTTTTTCATCTACTGCCAAATAAACAGAGTATCAGTTAATTAGTTGATCACATATTCTTTTGAAGAACTATGATAGATTTTTCGTTGGTGAACTCATTTGACTCGTCGTAAGTTACACTTGAAATATTTTTGCAATTAAAATTTTCTTGAGTTTTATTAAAAAAATAATTATCTTTGTTTTTTTCTGTTAAAAGTATCTCCTTTTATGTTTTTTCGGTATAAAATGGATTGTGATTGGTCGTCAACTTAAAAGCTGAGGTTTTCTCTTCTTTGGCTCGAAAAGCTAGAAGCTTTAAGCTGGATGAACCCAAACCTTTTTCTCAACTTCAAAGAACCCAGCTTTTTTGCTTAAGCTACATTGAAACAAACCCTATTAGTTGTGCGCATTTGAGATAAATCAACACTCTTGACTTTACAGAAATAGTAAGTCTTTTCAAGAAAGAGACATTCAGAGTTATATTAAGTTCTTGAAGAACTTTTTGCCAGGTCAAGCTTATTATGTTCAAGCTACTTTTTTGAATTAAAATTAACATTTTGGACTATGTTCCACCGTTAATTCTTTACATGTTAATATGATGAAAACAAAGCTGAGATGCATCTAGAGTTTATTATGGCTTTTGTTTCCCCCTCAGATTCATCCACAAAGAACGTGTTTATAATAACATGGAAGTAAACAGATTAAAGAAAATTATAATCATCATTCATCACTAGGAGAATTTCAACTGTTTCAAATTTCTTATTTTTGGTTCATATGCTTCGGTTATATTTTAGTTTAAGTATATGGTATGTATATTATCATGCAGCAGCGAATTTGGAATTCGTAAATCCTGTTTTTCTTTTTATAGGGACTAGTCATTTTTGCTCATGCTTGAAAATTGAGGAGAACAGTGTACGGCTTATGATTTTTAATGTAGTATCTCCATATCACGAAAAGGGGACGTGAATGGGGATCGTATAGATATATTTCTCTTTCACTCGATGCTAGAGACCATTTTTTCCCTCTGTATCTTTAATGAAATTTGATTCGAAATGGGCTGTAGTTTGTTTTAAGTGTTTTGCTACACACATTTCTGTAGCGTTTTGCTATACACCTGTATTTATACATCTACAAAAAGGAGAGAAATAATTCATTGGTTTGCAAAACCAGAGTAAATATTTCTCTCAAAATTTTAATACATAAATATAACTTTATTCAACTATATATTTTCCATAGCTACATTCTTCATGGTCGTCCAGTTACATGATTCTATTCACAACTCTAAAATACTCTTATATGCTCAATCATGCTTGTTGTCTGGAAATACGTGAATGAACTCTTCCATCCTGAGTTGTGTCCTTCTGTGTTTTTGTTATGCTTCATTTTTCCTATGATACAGTCTTGTGCTATTATTCTTGACATTAATGTTTCCAATATGGCTAAATATTATAAATGTATATGTATATGTTTATGTATTGCAGACATCGAGGCCCGAGTATAATCAGATCCTTGTGAAGAAGCCTGGGGGTGCTGATTGGTGGTCTAACTAAACGGCAGAGAGGCATTACAAAGTAAAAATTTGGGTTGAAAGCTATTTACTTTTTGAGATTCCTGGAGGTTGACTAGGTTTCCCTTTAGTCGAAGTTGAGAAACACCCATTTTCGTTGTATAAAATGAAAAGTGTATTGAGTGGTATGTGAACTCAGTTTAGTGTGCTTGTGCAGATGTTATACAGTTTGTAATCTTGTTTCGGTGTAGCTTTTATAAATATCCGCAGATTACTTCGGCATTGAATGAGTAATTTCACTTTCAAAGGTCAAAATTTGTATACATATTCGCAAATTACTTGGGCATTGTTGCCATTGCATGAGTAGTTGCTGTTTCATAACTTTGTAATTTGTGAACCAGATCATGATAATGTGTTGTTTCTAGCTTTGTTTTTTTTATAAACTTTGGTAATCGTATTTCTCTCACTGTTTCACATATGGGTTATGCTACTATGTACCTATTTACTGGATGCCTGTTTGCTTGTGTTTCCAAATATGAATTTCAGCTTTTGTACTCTGTGATGTGATTGCTGGTTTGGGTCGTTACAAATCATAAGCTTTTTAAATAATTAGACCATCTCCAACCACAACACTAATGTAATGCAAGTAAATTAGTGTAATTTTCACACCATTCTATTATTCACTCTTCACCCCGCTTACACCACTCATCACACCGTAATGTATACTTTGGAGAATATTCTATTATTTCACTTTTTATATCAATTTTATAAATGATTTGGAATACGTTTTTAAATAGATACTTTAATTTTTATTTTATAAATTAGTTTGAAATATATTTTTCAAATCCTAATACTTACAATACTTATCAATTATAAGAATTATTTAAATTGGATAATTTTTTAAAATAATACAATTAAATAAAAAATTACATCTTATCGCAGTACAATAAAAGTGGTACATTACATATTTTAAGTGAATAACGCTAATATATATAAGTGAATAGTTTAGTGTGTGAATAGTGTTGCACTAAATATAGTGTCAAAACTGCACCAAGATATTTGGTGCGAAATTTGCACCCAGATATTTGGTGTGAATTTTGCACCAAAAATAGTATATTAATTTGACATGTGTTGTTTATATTTCATGTTGTTTATTTGATCCAAAAATATTCGTATCAAACCAATAAATACAAAATAACGAATTGCGGATTTAAAATATAATATTCAACAAACCTACGTTACTTTAGTGTCAAGAATTTTATAATCACTTCAATATATACTAAAAAAACATCATTAACGGGCGCTACTTCATCACTGGGGTCACATGCAGAGGTAGCGTCCAAGAATAACAGACGGTATAGTTAGGGAGAAGGCTATCCGCATGAGGAGAATGAGATAGAGAGAATAGATTCTCTTCCCCATTTGGAAAGAGAGGCACAATAGAAGTTCTGCAACTTTCTGTTTACAATTTGGTCCCTAATTTTTTAAAATAATCTCTACCTTTTTAAAGTCCAACCGTTACAAACAACAAAATGGTCCATTTTCATTTAAAAATTGATGTTTTTCAATCGATTTATATATTTTAATTGATGTAATATTTTATCAATAAAATGTGGTTTGAATCAATAATTTTTTTCTATACTTCTAATTAAGTGTTTAGTCTGAACTTGTGTTATTCTACGTTTTTGAATAAAAATAGTTTAATTGCTCAAAATCAAACTTTTTATTGGGCCTAACTTTTAATAAGTAGCTTATTTTTGACATATTCCTAAGGGAAAGTTAGTGCTTAATACATACTCTTTCGAACTTAATTATCAATGCCAATATCAGTAAACATCAAAGTTAAACACAAGAAGTAAAAAGAGTCAGCATAATTGAAGATGCGTACTTAATCGTAAATAGATTTAGTCACGGGTTTTCAATAATTAAATTTCAGACTTTCTATAAATGATCATTTTTTTCTTATTCATTCATGTACAATTAATTATAAGCAATGAACGTAAGATCTCTTGCATTTCCGAATAATTCTAATTTAGTAAGATATTCATTTTATTCTCTTCTTTAATTGCCAATATTAGACTAAATAAGATGGAAAAACTATTTATGCTCTTCAAATGCTTGTAGAAATATGTGAGGTTTTTTGGGGGTGAGAATTTAGCCAATGCCTCATGCTTAAACTTAAGTGTATGATTTGAGTTATAAACTAATTTCTTGAAATAAATCGGTCAAAAACATTAACAAAAAAACTTTTATACATAGAAAATCTCTTAAAAAAAATCTCTAAAACTTTTATACATAGAAAATCTTCATACCTTATTGGTCTTTGTATCGTTCTTATTGTGTTACGGTACTTTATCTGCATGCTATTTGGAACCCGACGACATATAGTACAAAATTCAACCGTTCCACCTATCTGATTACGTATCGACATAGTAGGTGGGCAAACAAAAGTAAGCACCTATCTGATTTTTTGTAGAAAACATTGTTGAAGAAATACAAAGATAACAATAAGAACTTGGGCAAGGTCCCGATCTTGTACCTTTTCACCTTTTTGTTGTTGCTGGTATTATTACGTATCTAGTAGGGATGATTCACAATTTTTTTCGGATCATGACTAAAACATACACGTAGCCATCGAATAATGAGCCGGTTACAAAAATATTGATACTTAAAATATAACTACACACCGAAAACACAAACAAAAATAATCCTTGTATAATATTCATCATCATCGTTACAAAAATACTCTCACACCCATAATTACAACCCAAATACCGCAAAATAATAAATCAATAAATAAAATCCACTATTTATCCCCCAAATTTGTAGGGGGGAAAACAATATAGAACAAAATAAATATACACTCAAATCACTCACCAAAACCAAAACCAAAACCAAAACCAAAACCAAAAACAAAAACAAAAACAATTAATTACATTAACTTTCTTTTTAAACCTCTCTATTTTCTTTAAAAACAATAAAAAAGGAAAAAAAGAATAATACTTAAAAAAAAAAATCAATCTGACGGCTGCTGTAGCAAAAAGTGAAAATCAGATTTCTGACGTAAGAGTGAGGGTGGGTCCACGTCGGATATGCTGACGTCATGGAAGGTTCTAGACATCTCTTCCATTGAAAAAGGTATACTGCCAAAAATTCAACATTATATTTTATTTAAAATTAGTATATCATAATTTCACTATACGCTCTCTCCTGAATAGAAGAGATTCTGTATGTGTTTTTACATCGTCAGAAAAACTGTTTTATTTTGGACCGTCTGATCAATTCAATTCACTGGATCAAACGGTAAAGACCGAAAACAGTTTTCCTGACCGTGTAAAAACATAGTGCAGAGGCCTCTCGAATCTACTCACTATGCATGTGTCCTTAAATTCTTGTCTCGGCTTAAAAAACTAAACAAATTTTAATAAACTGTAATTATTGTACTTAGTTACTTATTACGTACTATAATGTACTTACTTTTGGTCTTATCACATTTGATGTCATCTTTTATCACATTTTTTTTTGTTATTAATTAAAAAGAATTGTAAATGAGTGCTTTCATCGTTTATTTGTTACTACTATTTAAGTAAAATGGAAACTTATCTAGGTCATTCAAAATACTAGCCGTAGTGATTTTCTTAGGGCTGAAAGTAGTATAGAATTTCATGAATGTATTTGATTGAACAATTTATCACCTAACCATTTTCTTCTTTTGATTGTCTGCCAAAATTAAAACTTCGCTTATTTTTAGGGCATGTTTGGAACTGGAAATCGTAAAGTATTATCGGTAAAATAAACATGGAGTTAAACTAGTCCTATTAATTAAGCAAGAAAATGAGAAGTTGGCCGAAGATTCAATAGATAAAATGCACCATTTACACTCATTTACAGATAAAGTAATTTTCTTAAATAAAAATGTATGCTTAACTTAAATATTTTTTTGGGTAGTAACAAATGATCACATTAATAGGAGACCTAAGATCAAGTGATTTTCTTAAACAAAAATGTTTACTTAACTTAAATATTATCCAGATATTTAAGAAAAAGTTTGGAAAAATCATTTCGAGTCATTTTTACTCTATCCTCTGTCCTTTTGCTTTTAGCAAGATCCAGGTTTCAAACCGAGCGTAAGATTTATAGTAACCACACGAAAAATAAAAAATATCTCAAATGCATTATGATGAAAATAAATTGCTTATATTACGCAATTTTTAAGTGGAAGATTAAGTAGTAGCAATTCTTATGTGAGTTACCTTGAATCCACATCAAGCAAGAAAGAGTTGTTTGGTATGCTAACTGAATCTTCAGCCATTAGAGCCCTCATTTTGCCAATCACCTGAATATACATAATGCACCAGAAATGCCTCAAACATTATTAATCTTTTTCTTTATGAAATTAAATGCATGAAAAGATTGACAAAGTCATTATATGGTATAGTACACAGAGGTGGCATTTGCTATTTGTGTTTACAAACATTTGAAACCAAACTTGAACATATGCTTTGGAGAGTACTTGGTGAAAAAGATGAAATAATGTCTTTACCTCAGAAGATAATCCTTGAGTTCCGTATTTGTCATCCCAAAACATTGTTCCAATGCGGTAGATTTGTGGAATGCTTAGAATCTGGAAAAGAGAAAAAAAAGGCATTATTCACAGTTTCTCTATAGTGGACGTTGAATTTGGTGGTATATACGTGTAATTTGGCTATTATTACTATTTCTGGAAAATGTGAAAATTACCGGGCAGAGTTCACTGGTGATCTCGTCTAAAGTTTTATGAGACTTTTGGTGTAAAACCTGCAAATAAGTCACGTCTTGTTAAATCGCAATTCCTAGCTAATTTGATTGGCTCATTGATTTGGGTTCAGAACATCTTACCAGAAATCCAATGGCTTGCCTAATGTGTTGAAGTTCATCCCATGACGATCCAGAAAACTGTATATTTGATTTTCTTAGTTCCTTGCGTCATTGAATACCTAAATGAGAATTAAAATCACCACAACAATCTCTAACCTGATCTGTTGTTTTAGTGCACCATTGTTCCAACTCTTGTAACCCTGCCTTCACATATTCCCCGTTGCTGAATGAGCAACACTCACGCCGAAGCAATAAACTGCAAAAGTATAGGGGTACTAAATTGCTTGCTTATGTTTTTACATGAAGTATGCATTATTGATATAATCTTGTGGAATACGAGTACTAAGGATCAAGTTAATATTAATGTTTCACCTGTTAAAGAGCTGTACATTGATGAATGAGAAGACCTGACTGAAGATTTTCTTGATGATTATGTGGGGAACCTGAGGATGTATCAAGTAACTATTGAGTACATGGCAAAATTTTCTAGGGAAAGGAAGATTTATATACGAGGTGGTTATTCTTACATGGTTTTCGATCAAAATGCTCAAGGTATTATTCAAGTTTTTGACAATACTCTGCCAGTGAATACTAGACGCTTGTTGTTTTCCAGGTGTACTTGCATGGATCTTTTTAGACAACCCTCTGATAGCTCTCACCCTTGTCGTTCTTGGTGCCTGTAAATACAATTTCCTTTAAAGTTAAAACATACTGAGGGTACATTTTATTTTCGGGATAATTACAGTTTCATTTTTAACGTATTATATGAATTCGATTTGGTACACCAACCTACAAAAATAAGCAATTAATACACTCACGTACATTTTTTTTTCATGATTTGGTAAAGTTAGCTACCAAATAGAGAATACTAATAGGCTGGGGGTACTAATTTTAAGAAAATTAAACTTCATTGACCACTGAATGTCTGAGAGAATACGTTTGCACTAATCTTAATCACATTTATCCTATTTTAGTACCCCCAAAGCCAAACCTATGATTTCTTGATCGCTGTGGTGCACGAAAGCATTAAGGAAAAATGTAAGGCTTCTAAAGTTGCTATCTACAATGGGTTCTTGTACAAAATTGATTTTGATGGTAGTTCAGTGTATAAAATTGTAATTAACCTTCTTATTTACTTTAAGATCTTCTTATTACCTGAATGCATAAGCTCAAGGATGGGCTAATCTCTTTCTTCAAGCTATCTCTTATCATACCATATATTTTTTCGATACAAGCTGTGAGATGTTGCTTAAACAACAAAGCCGGATATCTAGCTTCAATTCTTGACCGTGTTGTTGGCTTACCCTCCATTCCACTATATCCACTTGAAAGCCCCATTCCCATTGACGATGAACGGAGACCCTGTTATATTATAATTTAGCATTTTAATTTATTGACATACTACTCAATGGTAAAATCGTAAAAATGTTAGTTCTGGGGAGCACTTACTTGTGCCATTCGGCCAAATAATGTTGTCGGCGAATTTCGCTGACGATTAGAGGCAGCGGTAGGCCCATTGCTCGCCTTAATTGTATTTTGCACAAGAAACAAAAGTGTAGATGTTGTTGTTAACCAATACGCTTGTTCATTGACATTATCCTGCCCCTGCATATATAGCATGTTAAAACTAATTAATGTCATTAATATTTGGAGTTTTTATAATTCTAGTTACTACAATGTTGTCTCTAGAGGCATATTCCAGAAAAAAATGGGAACATAATTTAGGATGGTTGAGAATGAGACCTCTATACATGATCGAATTGTATGAATAATCCTATCAAATATAGTTGTTTTCTCTGCCTCAAAGCACCTCCATTGGAGAAGAGCTCTATAGACGATACAAGCAGCGGCAGGTCTGCTTTTATCGAACCGTTTGTCTTCCATAAGGCATTTGATCAGTACATCCTGGTTTTCCTATTTAAAATAGTGTTATACAAAATGGTTCGTTAGTAGAGATTAGAACAGCTTGTCAGGGGAAAAGATATTTTTCCCCTTTTTAATGACTCCTCGAAAAGTTTTTTATTTTATACCTGCTGCCTGTCCGTGAGGGACTTTTGCTTATTTAGGACAGAAGGGACAAGCGACTCCGATTCCTTCGGCTCCGGTTCCTGCATACGTGTTTAAACATTTAATACAGAAGTTGCCATTCAGAAATTAGGCATTACACGAATTTACTAATAATTAGCAACTAACACAATATATTATCAAAATTTAAATTTTTACTTCAATCTCACTAAATCGAACAGTTAATATCACCATTAAAATTTCAACTCAAAAGCACTAGTTGTGTATCAATTGTTTGATCGTGCTGGTATGCGTAATATTAATCACACAAAATCGAACATTTAGTAAGCAAGGGTTAAAATAAACTGACTAGTCTTATACTAATTGTTCAATTGCGATAGAGATGACTTGTTCAATTTATGTAGATTGGTGTTTAAATTTTGAATTTTGATGGCATGGTCAATGGTGTGATGATCGTTAAAGGTTGATAAATTTGTGTACAAAATTTCTGTATTCCCTAAATAATTTTACGATTTTATGAGGTGGATTTAGTACCCTTGGTGTTTGTTTCTCTAATACTTTGATTGGTTCATGATGCTCCTTCTGGTTGACGTGCCCATTTTCTAAAACCTGCAGTTTCATTCAGGTCAGGAAATAGAAGTAATTTCAAATTTACTGTAAAAAAAGGGTTTATCCTAAAACACACCTTGGGTTGCACTGGTTCTTGTGCAATTGGTGTAATTATTTGTTCCACAACAACAACCTTTTCTTGGCGTAGCTTTTCGTTTTCTATTTCCAAATCTGTAATCTTGCTCTTGAGGCTGAGGAAGAAAAAAAAGCAGATCCACATGGCAACTCTTTGAATATATGGCTCAGAAAAAAGATAATTTAGTAGATTGAGGAAATAAGATTTCAATGGTCTTACATTTGCATTTCCTCAGAGAGGTCTTCGTTTGTTGAAGCAATCAAGGCCTGTTGGCGAAGAACCTGGTTCTCAGACTCAAGGTTGGACATGTTCAGTTCCAATCTGGAATTGAGGGAGATAAATTAAAAGTGACTAGAGGAAGAATACCGATACAATTGATCAACTAAAGGTTCCTTTAGTTACCTATCAATAGTCTCTTGTAGCTCTGCAACTTTCGACTTTGAATCATCTGCATCTTTAAGGCTTGCTTTGCATTGGTCTTCAATTTCAGAACATTTCTGTTCAAATTCCTCTACCTTTGTTTTCAACTCACTTATTTCATCCTATGTATGGAAAATGTATGTAGTAAGTATAAGTACTCTGGGTCCCAAATTTCAATGTCCTTTGATCTGCAATATATACACATACACAAACTTACCTCCAGTGACTCATTCTGAAGTGTCAGCTCCTCAACTTTGCTGGTATCAATAACTGGAACCTCTTTGATAACAGGTGGAGCTTGTTCAATTGCTATTTTTGCAGCTTCTTTCTCTTGCACTATTGCATTATGAGCCTCATCGAGTTTCACCTGCATTTCTTCTAAGCTACTTTGTAGTTTTGCAATTTCTTGTCCTTTTGCTTCTTCAATTTCAGTCTGTAAATATATAACACTCTGTAAATTGGAGCTTTACGAGATTTAATTTGTTTAAGGTAGAGCTGAAGGAGGTTCTTTAGATAAATAACAGTGTTTTAAAAAGTGTTATCTTAGCTAAAGCGTTTTTGTAAGAGATATGCAAAAAGCGTAAAAAGCATAAGCTTTTAGCGGCCTAAAAAGCGGGAAAGCGAGCTTTTTAAGATTTTTTTAATCTTTGAATTGAGCTTTTATCGAGATTTGAATCGAGCTCTTTCACTATGAAGCGCGCTTTTTACAACAGTGATAAATAAAAGGGCATTAGGGTTTGTTCTTTTTCACATTTAACATGGCTAAAATTTGTGACAGAGTTGATTGGAACAAACCCTTGATTTCTTTTCGAAGTCTAATCGCCATGTCAGCTCCTCAACACGCTTTTCCAGCTTGTCTTTAGCTTCTTTGAGTGCCCCTGTATTTCTTGCTTCCTGCGTCCGACAATTTTCGACTTTAGTTAATATGTTCCCTTTTAAAAAAAATAATATCGGATGCTTTGTTCTTCATGCTTGTGATGTTTTTCTATTGTACAGAAAATAATCTGCTTACCATTCGTAGAGCTCTGAGCTCCTTCCTCGCAACTCTTGATCTCCATAGACATTGAAGTGTAAGGTTTGCTTTCTTTTTTTGTTTGTAAGTAGAAACAGCGTAGTGTCTTCGCCACTCAGTCTGCAAAAAAATATAAAAGATTTATAAGTGAGTCTTTAGTACCAAAAAAGTAATATGGGGTTTCAACTTTTAATATATTTGTGTTTTGAAATGTAAGCTCATCATCATGCCCTTTGGCTTTTATAAATCTTTTTGTTACTTATATTACCATGAACACTGAAGGACTTGTTTGGTCTTTGTTTTTTACACTTTGAAGTAAAAAAGTTAAATATAGTCTTTGGTTAACTAAAAAATTCTTAAATCTATATTTATAAAAGTATGGGTTTGGGTACTTCTTTTATCAAATGAATACTTATTACTCCCAACACAAACAAAAGTATTTTTAATATGTTTTACCAAATGCTTCTAAATTTACTTTTTTCTACATCAACCCCAAAGTACACTTTTTTTATAAAAAGCAAACGAGCCAAGTATAAGATGTTAAGCTTTATTGCTGTCAGTATTTTTTTTTCTGTGTTGAGCTTCCAATGATTAAAGTTATACATTTGAAAACTGGCCAGGCAAATACCTGAACAATTGTTGCTGCCTTATTTCTTCTTCTATATCTAAATTCGTTTCGAGCTGCCATTGCTCTTAAACCAGTTTGTATAGTTATTGCTGATGCTTGTAATTTCATGTAAGATTTTCTATCTACATGACCACGGAAGTGTTTCTGTATACGTATCGAACCCGCGTGCCTTCTCATGTACTCATACAACTTCCGTGCAAGACGTGCTGCATACGTTAGAGAGAGAGCTAGTCAGTTACTAAATTTCCGTAAAAAATGATTATGCATTTCATTTTTTTATCTTCAAGAACCGTAAAATATTTTGCTCTTGGATGTTGTTTTATCAATGTAGGGACTTCAATTTTTTTCCAGAGTACCGGAAAGTATACTTTTGTCCTTAAATAAGTAAAATCATTGGGAAACTTTTCTATTTTAAGAATAACAATAAATCCAATGTGGAGATTACAAAAGTATCCTCAAATAGTCAAACTAGCTTTAATGACATATTTATTTAGTTAAATGATGGGGATAATTAGTATGATTACATATTTTAGCAATAAATATATGCAATCAAGCAATTATTTCTGGATAACCTTTCTAGTGAATGACAGAGAATTTACCAAAAAAGCACTTGAAGTTTTATTGATTATCTGAAATAATGTCCAAAGTTTCAAATTATTTTAATATAAAATTACCTCGCCAATTTTTCTGCATAGTTATTGTTGACTTTCTTAGAATTATGAAGTCTTTTCGTGCCAAATAGGTACGTATTTGCCTTTGGATTCTCCTTGCAGCATTAGCCAGAACTTCAGTTCTTCTAGCATCCAATTCTGCCATTTGTCCGGCTCTCAAAAATACCTTAGTTTTCCCAATCTGCAAATTTTTGAGGTTAGGCATAAGCCAAAAATGAACTCTATTTTCCTTTGGACAAACCAATTGGAAAAATCGTAGTATATATGTAATGTTGCATAGCCTATTGATTTGGTACCTGATAACCCTTTAGGCCCATGCTGTCACATATGGCTATACATGCTGATTTTTCATCAGATCTGAAAAATAGAAAGGTACAGCATCGATGTAAATAAGAGGATTTTCTATTAGTTTGAACTCGAAGTAAATCTATCTAATCCATTACAATTTCCAGAATTAAATGTGTTAAATCAGCCTTTATCTTCACTTGTTTAAATATAAAGAATTGATTGTTTATGTATACCCATCCAAAACGTCTGGAGCCAACGTTCCAAAGCGGTTCAAGAACTCATCAAATGTTCTTTTTGTTGGATATCCAGCACAGCTTATCCTAATCGCCTCCAACACACCCTGCCATATTTTTATTATTAGCAATTATAATGTGAAAAATTAAATTCTGAAGTACCTTATATAGTAAAATCTACTGTGTGCACTTACCCCGCATCTTAACTGATTTAAGACATTGTAGTTCTCGAAAATTCCCGGTTTCAGAACTGTATTAGGTTTCACACACCTGATATAATGTGGTTCTGTTGTGTTCAAAGTTTCCATTAAAGATTGCAGCTGTTGCTGTAGTTCAAAATCAACACGTAAGCCAATAGCATCTTGTATAAAGAAAACTCATATTTTCTTATTCTGGTGAATAAATTACCTTGAAGCGAGTTCCGATGGACGAGAATTTTGACTGTTTAGACGAGTCTTGAGCTAAAGGTGGAAATAAATTAGCGACGAAGTTGCACGTGGAATTATTTAGGAGAGCTTGATGTTCGGCTACAACATAATCTTTATTTTTATCAAGGAAATAATCCGCTTGGTAGGTAACCTGTGGACCAAAAGCCTTAAAGTCATACGTAAATGTTTTATAACCTTGATAGACAAATTAGCGGAGGAAATTAGAGTGTCTTACGTCACCAGCGTAATGATTTATTGTGAAGCCTGTTCGAGAAAGTTTTGGCTTGATAAAGCGTTTGTTCGCTTTATAGGTCTGATACATCTTTTGAGCAAATGTCTCATGTGTTGATCTGGGAAACATACTGCAAATACAATTCAGTTAGAAAGTCGTATATTGTAAATATAGTCAATGAGACAACTTTCACTATTATGCCAGGTATAGATATTATTTTGCATTTGCAGTTTGCACTAACTATAAGGTGATGAAGTTCAAGGTTTGTTATTACGATTGATTTACACAGTTTTTATTTTGTCATTCTATCCTTTCATCTTCTTTTTTTTGGTTAAAGATATGAAGCTAGCTTGACTTTGTTAAAAAGATGGCATACCAGGCTTCATCAAGGAGCGCGATGATGCCTCCAGGTTTCTGCAGGCACAGAAGTACTCAACATTAATCCTTATTTTTTAGGTATATAGTAAATACCATTCATAACAAAAATTACATTCTGTCCGTATGGTACATTACCTTTTCTATGAGATCCAGAACATCTTGGTTATCTACAAATTCAACATAACTCCAGTCAATTTCCTCTTTAGTGTAGTCCTCTTGCTCCATCTTGAAAACATGCTGTAAATATTCTTTCCCATTAAGTTTTGACTACACAGTGTTGCAGTTATAGATATGTATCTAACTGTATCACAGTTATAATATATTTCGTTCTAGAGAGTTTTTTTTTTTATTAATAATCTAATGCATTTCACAAAACTCGTTGTAGAGAGTTTACAGACGCTAAAAGACACTAATGGCCGCACCTGATTGAAGTGCTGCTGCAACTTCTCATTCGTGAAATTGATGCATAGCTGCTCAAAACTGCCGAATGAATTATGTGATAAGCTTGTAACAGAGAGGTATACAAAAGTCATTTTTAGGAAATATGTTTTATTTCATACTTATTTTACCTGTTTATTTTGAAGCTCTCAAAACCATAGATATCTAGGACACCGATAATACTTCTCGCCGTTGGATCCTGACCAATTGAATTGTTGATTTTGTCTACAAGCCTGCAAAAGACCATAATTGTGCATTTTGTAATATTTTAATTTATTACTAGTGGTCCTTAGATGAATTAAAAATCCGAGAAATATATGCAAATTAATATAAATACCAGTCGAATAGGCGGGAATACAGCGTCTTAGCCAATCCGTCTCGGCTTGTAATTGCTGAAGCTGGATCAAGCGGTTTTGTAATATTACCATCTGGTGTTACAATTACACGCTCACATAATGAGTCTAGAAGTGCCTTCTCATTACACCTGCATAATATTACATTAGCACAGTAATGTGAAATATGGTTGGAAATATACGGAAAAAGTATGTATTTAGGATTAAGTTTTCTTATGGCCCGCACATGAGAAGTTCTGCAGCTGTTTGAAGATGATAACGTGATTTTTCATCCTTCAATTTTGAAGAATCTATTTCAGTTCCCTTGACAAATTCTACGTTCCCAAGGTGAAGTATAGAAGCTACCACTCGGAATATGGCATCCTACAAATGGAAAATGTACTAGTATTAATGTAAACTCACAACTTTTTTAATTGAAATATTTGTTTTTTTTTATTGTGGGAAATACCTGCTCTTCTTGGTTGATTCCTACGATATCCATGGCATTTCTTGTCTCTAGATATTCCCTTGCATCATCCACATTTGCAACTTCGTAACAATTGGTTTGATTTAGATAATGGAATGTCCTTGGATCTGCTAATTTGAATCTTTTAACATCCTGAAAATGGTGAAATTCCTCAGCTTATCCCTCATTTTGTATCATCATATTTTCCTCAAATATATTTGATTAAACTATTTTACCTCAGGTGGTGCTGCACATAGCATATAAAAGCAATGGTAATTCCTTTCTGGGTCAGAAACTTGGCAAACACGTGACCTTTCGAGAAGATACGTTCGAACTGCAGCTCCAGAAATTTTCCAATGTTTGTCGAACTGGATTTCTACAAATTTACCAAAACGACTGGTACAACCACTCAGTCATTGAAATCCCCGTAAGTCAAAAACTAAAATAAAATTTAATCAACTATAGCCTAAGAAAAAATTATCCAGTCATTCACCTGGAATTGTTGTTTTTCACCGTTTTGGCATTTCCAAATGCTTCCAAAACTGGATTTGACTAAGGATAACAAAATTTGAGTTACAACAACATTTTTTAAGCTTTTACGAGGAATAGATGAGACTATAACGGATTCTACTTACTTCTAGAACTTGCTGTTCAACTGTTCTTCCTTCACCACCAGATCTTCCTCCCATGAATGCCAAGTATCTCATAAGCATTTTTGTCGTCTCTGTCTTACCAGCCCCACTCTCTCCACTCACCAAAATTGATTGATTTCCATGTTCATTTATCATCGCCCTGATGTATTTATCCGAACTTTTAGTCAGATTGAGCAACTTTAAGTTTCATCAGTTTTCAAATTTGCCATCTAGCCACATTTGTCACGAGCGAAGGCTCCGCAAAATTTTGAGAATTACTATTATGTAGTCCATCCAGGACTTATTTTGCATTTAGTGTTGCAATAATTCATCTGTTCCCATTTAGTGCCAATTTTGGTGTCATGTTGTGTACGCGCTTGCATTTTAATGAACAGATGTATAATTGCGCTATTCGATAAGTTGATTTTCACGTTTGATGTGCATTCACTTCAATGAACTGATTTTGGACATGAGTAGTAAACAGCTAATGGGAATGGAGAGTCCAGTGTACCACTAATTTTGAATTGAGTCGAAAGTAAACTATTTTAAAGGAATCGACCAAAAGAAGCAGCTTTATTTAAGAACTTTTATGTTATACCTGTAACAGGCATCTGCAACAGCAAAGAGATGTGGGCTTAGCTCACCAAATGCTGCTCCTTTGTATTGTTCCATCATGTGGGTGTCATATAAGTGTGGCAATCTCCGAAATGGATTAACGGCTATCAGAATATTTCCGGTGTAAGTCTGCTTGTTCAGGGATAGTTCTCAGTTTCCAATTAATTCTAAAGCATTTAATACATTACTTCTTTTTTTTATATATAGATATTACTTACGTATATCTCATTGAGGGAAAACCGTGAAGCAAGATTTGACAGAACTCCTGGTTCGTGGAGATAAGCCAGCTTGGTCATGTCATCAACTCCTGCTGGTGGTGCTTCTGTGTCTTTTGGATATATATGCGATATATCTGCTACTATCTGTGTATGCAAAGGTAATTGATGCTTAGATGACCACTTTCAAATTACTTCTAGATATTACATGAATGTGGTGTTTCCAAAAACCTTTCATTTTGAATACATTGCTAGAAGTGACATTGTCGAATGCGTTTTAAAGGAAATACAATTCTTGAAAGACTAACTGCCAGAATTCTGCAGTAGAAAGTACTGATGGCAGTTTCAAAGTTGTTAGGCAATTTCAAATGATATCAGCAAACACAACAAATAAAAAAATTAAATATCTATGTAACCCCTGCTCTCAACATTAGCTTATTGCAATTGTACCACAACTTTAAAAAATGGCATAGGCTCCTATTATTGCCAACTTATTACCATGAAAGTTTCTGTTATGTGATTGTATAGACTTGTTTTAACACTAAAGAATCATATAAGCCACCAATTCCGGTTTAATAGGCTCTACTATTCCTATTTCCTAATACTTGAATAGTACATGTTTACAAAAATCATCTGTTTCCAACAGGCAGCAGTCAAAACTTTTTTGTTCGTAAAATTCATAAAATCAATTTCAATTCCGCTCGTGTTTCATTTCCACTTCATTCCAGAATCCAAATCATTCTAGCAACTTCGGTGTCCATAAAATTAACTGCTTTCGAAATATTTAATAAAATGAACTTACTGTTTTCCCTGTAGTGGTAATTACGGTGGCTTTTTGGCCTTTGATATCTGTAACTTCTCCATCGATCCATGCTTCTTCTGGTTCCTCAACCCAAACTTGTGATCCTACTATGATGTTTACAGGAGTCCCCTATATCATCAAAATAATCACAAACAAAAAACAAGTCATTTCGATGAAACTTTTTCGATACCAACAACGGTAAATACATATCTTTAGATGTTACTCACCATGGCTTTGTGTTATATGATCATCTACTGCTCCTGCAGAACTGTGTATCACAGAAAAAGAGGCTGAGAATTAAGAAAATTGTTTTGCTTATGATTTGTGTTGTGTGTTTCTGAGTATTGCAGGTTATTAAAAAGGTAAAGAAGAATGTTGAAAAGGAATGTTTCAAAGCAAATGGAAAGCAGAAATAGTGGTGGTAAAATTTAAAAAGCAAAATCAAGAACAGCCACCCCTTAACCTTGCTGTCAACTTTTATAGTTGTTTCCACATAGGCTGCTGATGTGGCACCTCATGGAATTCCAAACTACCAGTATATATAAACAAATGTATTATTTCTTTGGTTTGCCAGAAGAAAAGTCTATATAGGATGGATTTTATGCCTAACTAGTGAAGAGTATCAAAAATATTTTATTCAAGTAGTATTTGAGAGGGACCCCCATAGGTAAGGCAAGTGTGTTCCTAATAATGGTGCGCATTACTGAATTAGATGGGGATTAGCAACTATGATAACCTTATTTTTATGTCAGACAAAAGTATTCTATAGAATAGTTGTTGCTTTTCTTTTTAAATTTTACAATAATTTGTAAGGAGGACAGTTGTGATTTTTTGTCCAAGTTAAATGGTTTGATTGTTTGTGTCCCATAGACTCCCACTGTTGCACTTCTTTAGTATTTTCAACTTGTGTTCATGATTTCATTATTTTTTTTTGGTTTACCTCCAAATAAAATAAAATGGAATAATGTTATTTAATTATTTTCTACTGAAACAAAGTTTTCAATGATAAGTAAAACTTCATATACCATATTGTCTCTAATTCTTAAACAAAGATTTGCTTTAGAGAAAAAACTTCATTTTTACTCTAATAGGTTCCTAATTAAGACCAAATCAGTGGAAGACCAGAAGAAAAAGAATCTATGATAATTAGAAAATCCATTTAATCACAACTTTGTTGACCTGACCAAGCAAGGAGAATAGGAGATATATTTATTTAGTTAATCGTAATTCGTAACTGTATTAATCTTATACTTATGATTACATATGGAGGGTTGCTTCAATAAAATTAGTTCTTATTGAGATGATTGATTTGACTCTCAACTTTCATCAACACAAAGTAAATTGGGATGTCAAATAGTGTCAATATCATAGCTTTAAATTTAATTTGGTGAATTAAAACCGATTAAAAACGTCAAGACAGACTGACACTACAAAATGGGTAGTTTGATTTTGTTGGAAAACGGCAACTGTTTTATTTGTGAATGCAATTTAATTTTGCGTGTTACAATTTTAATTGATACCTCTATTAATGACTTTAATGACATGTAACTATTGACTTTATTTTAGCATTAAAACATAGGTACATTACCTTTTTTAGGACGATAATAGCATGCATACATGACCTTTTTACACATGTTCACACACACGTATCTATACATATAGACAAAGAGAATCACACCACTAATAGTTTGACCATTGCTCGATATCGCTTCCGTCGAGTCACGTATGAAAGACATTATACCTTGGTAACAAAGTGCCCTATTCAGACAGAAGCAGAGCTGGTATGACAAATATCGTTTAAGGAAAAATTGATTCGCAATTGACTCGTCAATATATGAACTTTAGTCCTTTTGATATCATTTACATTCTCCTCCTATATCAAGTTTGTATTTGATATTTATTTATATATGAGGAAATCATTTTCTGTATGTTTGTCCATTTATTTTTTTGTAAAAATTATTGTGTTTTTTTACGACGTACCTAACAGATTTAACCATAACAAAAATCATTTGCTTCTGATGTGAATGCGTAAAAATATTCTTATATGCGGCGACAGACGGAATCGCACTCGTTTAAGACTTATGTTGATTACGTATTTTTATGGAGATCTTACAATTACAACGTGCTAGTTACCCTAAATCCAATTCAGGATTGTAGAATTTATAATCTTAGACCAGAAATTGAATAGATGACCAAAAGATCAGTTGGTGACTCTACTCCAGAAATAAAAGAAAAACATCAATAATAAACTATAAAAGGGCGGGTTTTTTGTATAGTATATTATTTATTTAATTTTGGGTCCCATTAGCTGCCAGCCCTTTGATAGGCCCCATCTTCAAATTCTTCAGCCTACCAACTTAATGGTGTGTCACCTCGTTATATTGAATTATAACTATATTTATTTTACTTGGTCAAATTACATCATTTTATTTATTTCTATCACTTAGCCACTAAAAAAAACATGTCTAAATAGTGAAAGTGTTTCTGACGGATTTTTTTTTATTAGGAGTTTATTAAAAACGATTTTGTGACGAGTTTACGACAGTAGAGTAAATTTATGATATTTTGTGATAGTTTTCGAATTAGTGGAAACTATGTAGCCGTTTTTTACTTTCAATAAATCAATATTATTTTATAATGAACATTTTTTGGGTGATGATATGCAGATGTACACATGTTCTATAGGTTTTGCAAAAATGAGTGAAAGACAAAAAGGCTAGATGATAAATAGTGTTTTTATGCTCACTAGTTTAACAAAGAATAATACTGAAGGTGTATGTAAATAATTAATGGTATTTTTTAGGTTTCTTTGAAATGAAATGACGTTAATATAGTTTAATTTTGATGGTGTCACTAAAATCTCCTTAATTTTGCTTTTTCATTTTAGGGTCGGTGCAGTGCCTAATATTTGAATTGAAATTTCTTTTTCACATGATAAAAGGTCTCTATAGGCTGGCCCAGAAGAAAGGATTTCTTGCTTTCCAACAAAGCCTCCTCCATTATTTTAATTTTCTGAAAATTAGATACTAGTACTATTTCTCTAGTAGTAGTAATATGTGGGCTCATCATGAGTGGTCTTAATTGTTAGGCTGTTTAATTAAATTTAAATAATAGATACATGTGGTCATTCGATTCATTCTAATATATTAATAGTCTACCTAATTGTTTTTCAATCTACAGTAGGTCTTATTAAAGTAGTTTTATTTCTGTGATCAAATACTAAACATCCTTAATACTTCATCCGCCTCGAAATAAATATGCTGTTTAACTTTTTGAATCTTTCAAAATAAGTGTCCACTTTCATTTTTTAGTTAATTTTTTTATATTTTAAATATCACTTTTTGGTTGTTAAATCTTATCAAACTTATACTTATAATCTCATATTTTAACTAAGAAATAGTTTTTAACTAAATTACTTATAATCTTATTTACATTTCACATATATATATATATATATATATATATATATATATATATATATATATATATATTAGAATGTTACTCGTCTTTAATACCTACAATATAGTTACCTATTCTTTTTAACTAAATTTTTGTTGTCATGGAGTAGAATTTATCCGGCCATCTTCAATAACACGACTTTTCCGGGATTTTCTCGATATTTTTAAGTTCATATTCTCTTCTTCATTCCCAAACTTATGACTGCGATCATTAACGATTTTCCAAAATTAAAACAGTACTGAATTTACGTCTTTTAGAAGCATATACATCTAAGGAGGAAGACTGTTCTAACTCGACACGTTTTACTGATTGAACAAAAGACAGTCTGCTTTTTTTTTCCTGAATAAATATGTCAAAATAGGTGGGGATTGTACAACTTACAAGTTCCTTCTTTATCAAAACTTAAACAAATGAAATAGTATGATATTTTGGACTGAATAGTCTTAATTTATTTCCTTTTCCTTTGTCTGAAAATCACCTTCTATACTGAAGATGGATTTGCTCACTTTGCTGTGACTATAATACCATAGTTAATCTGGTCATAATGATGTTCGACTATTCGTAATCATTATTATATCCTTAAAAAGTATATGATTAATTTGAAGTACATAAAAAAATTATTTTTTTATACTAACTATAGTAGAAAAGAGACTCAACTAGGCTAACGTCTTGAAACAATTTAAGCATGTAGTTAGTATCTTGATTGCACACTTCAAGACCATTTAATTGGGTCAGGACTCTCATGGCCACTTAGCTGCTTTAGCTTTGCAGTTCAAGTTAGGGAAAACCTGCCTATATAGATTGTACTAGCCTACTAGGCAAAATAATTTTGTCTACTTACTCAGAAAAAAGAATTTTGTCTGATCTTTCCGGACTCGGTTCTGATGATCATATGCTCATATTCTGGAAACCGCAGATTGCGAAACTAACAGAAGAGGGTGTAACAATTTCTTAGCCCTATGAAATGTTATTTAGATCATACAAACTTTCTAAGTAACATTAATAAAATGTTACGACTGTGGGAACAAGAACCCATGATGTGGATATTATAATACCTTGGTTAAATGAAATATTTCATTACAGATATGCTAGTTATACAAACTGTAGGTAAGAGACATCAACAAAAACAAAAAAAACAAAACAGATTGGAATTACACGAATCCACAAAGGACACAAAATATGGTTCAGCATCTCTCGAAAATCTTGTAAAGCTTCTCCAAGGAAGCAACCTGGACAAATGTTCCATTAGAAGCCATTGAATTTGTTGGCTTGAGGAAAATCCTCATGGCAGGAAACAAGACATGTTGAATAGACCATTCCCACTGTGCCCATGAAGTTTCAGCCTCAGAGAGAAGTTCATGTTCCGCTTTATCTTCCGACTTGTGATCAGCAATATTCTCGAGAAAATGTTCTTCTGCTTGGGAAGCAGAACATGATTTTCTCCTCTTATTATATGAATGCAGGGCTTCATCTGTGGGATTGGGTAGTAAAGGTGGATGCATGGCGTAAAAGTTTCCAAGAGCAGCAGCTATTGACTGGAGGCAACTTTTCTCATCATCCCAGTCAACATCGTTAGCCAAACACAAAACAAATTCTGGCAACCGATCCATATCAGGTGTGTACTGGTCAAGAACTACAGGAAGCCTAGATAAATTACCCTGCGAATCTACATGAATGGAGAAATACTCCTCCAGCATTTCAGTTTTTTGTTTCAGCAACTCTGTGTTCATTTCTGCAATCTTTTCATTCAACTCATTCTTATTATTGCGTTCAGATTCCCAATCCTCCTCTTTAAGTACCAGCAAAATCATCTCAAGCAGAGGGGCTGGTTCACTTAGTTGTATTGCATTAAAGTGAGCGAAACGACGGAGGACCTGCTGATACATAAGCTCTTTGCTCAAATTCACCACATTTGCAAGATATAAATGAGTTTCGTACTGCAGCACTGCAAACGTATCATCCGCCATCCCAACATATGTGCAGTGGCTAACGATATCCAACAACCCGGAATGACAGTTATTATCAATTTCCTTAACAAGCTGTTGTATACTTGTAAGGTCGGCAGTTTCCTTTGGGTTTCTCCTCAGTCGGATTAAAGACCTCGCAGATGTCAGTGAAGAATTTATCTCACGTTGACCTGAAGATTTAACATGTAAATAGGCATGTAGCCGTCCTGCAGGATCCTGTGAATCTGTTCGCACAATCTTGTGGACTGGGACCTTTTGAGATGAGGATCTCATCCCTCCAGAAGGAGAGGGATTCACAAATGTTTCTTTACTAGTAGTAATTGCAGGGCTAGATGGCGATGGATCTACCACGTGTTCCTGAAAAGCCCTTGCGTCATTCGAGTTTCTTAATTTTAATTCCACTTCAGACTGTATCTTCTCAACTATGACTTCCTGATTCAAAAGGCTGACTTCCCTTTTCGTTGGGTGAACATTTACGTCAACATGCTCAGACGGCAAAACAACCGACATATATACAAAAGGTTTTGCTGCTTTGGGTAAGGTTGCGGAATACACAATTTCAATTGCTCTCTTTAAGGCACTGCACTCTACTAATCTATCATTTACAAAGAGCACCATTGTTGTCTTCTTGGCAACATAACCAGAATTTGAGATGAAACCATTCATCTCAAAAACAGAACTAGATGGGTCATCATCAGAAGCTACCACTTTCATCAAACTCCGAGCAACTGCTAACCCATAAACGGATCTTATTGCATCAATCCTTGACTCTGACACAACTGAATGAACATCTGGCCTAGCAGCCCCATGTTTCCTGGATGAGAAGCTCACATTTGTATGGTGAACAGCAAAACGACTAAGTAGGTCCACTATTTTTGGATAATCATCGGCGGAGTTTTGAAGTGTTTTTCTGCGTGCGGACATGTTATAAAATAAATTCTCGATCATTATCTGTGTTCCTTTTACAGCAGCACAAGGTTTTGGCTCATGTTCCATTACACCGTCTTTGTATGATGCTCTGTAGCCATGCAATTGGCCATTTGTGATAGTGGTAACAGTGACGTGCCCAACATAGGTCATGCTGGCCAATGCCTCTCCTCTGAACCCCATTGACTTTATCGACTGCAAATCTTCATACTTTGACAACTTTGACGTTGTGTGCCTTTCGCATAATATTGGTAGATCCTCAAAACGAATGCCGTGACCGTCATCAGTGACTTGAATGAGTTTGAGGCCACCGTCCTTGACAGCGACGGTTATGGAAGTTGACCCCGCGTCAAGACTGTTCTCGATGAGCTCTTTCACGGCGGAGACCGGACGCTGGATCACTTCCCCAGCGGCGATCCTGTTCACCACCGACTCCTCCAGACGCCGAATCTTAGGTGGCTCATTTACCACTGACTCGTCTTTTTCTTCTTTATCTATGTCCATCGGAAACTGCTTACTCATCTTGTTGCTTTCCCTCCTGATGGCGATGAAAGAAAAGTGACCATCTCTTATACAGATCACAAGGAGAGGGGAGCCCCTCAAGCCATATTAAACAAAAACAGATATGTAATTTGACTAGATCATATTTTATGTCTAAAGAAAATAACTAAAAACCATTTTTTTAATAGGAAGCAATGATACCTTAAAGCAATATACATTCATTATGAAACAACATACTATTCCTTAAAAAAGTCGCTGACATGCTACCAGTTTCGGCAAATAAAACTTCGCATGTGTAGGCATGACCATCCCTAGCCTTTCCGGCGCTCTACACGAGCCTCAAAATATCGGCTGCCTTTAACATTATAAAAGTATGACAGTCTATAATATATGGTACAAATAGCCTTCTGTAATTGCATTTTAAACCTCAAATAGCCCTTCATTTTGTCTATACAACCTTTCTAGTTTATTCAATAGATAAAAGGCAGCACCATTAATCATTTATTTTTTCATTTATATGGAAAGAGGAACAATTCTCAGTAGACAGATAAAGAAAATTAAAGTGCTTAAAAAGATACCAAAAATACTACAAAAGAGCTGTTCATCAAGAGCATACAATTTTGTCACAGAAGAAAATGTTTCATCACTCCTCAATATTAGGGACAGATATTACTGCCGCTGGACTCTATTGCAAATGAGCTCATCACAAAAGTTTTGAGATGAAATGTGACTTCTGTATCAAACTTTGAGCAGAGTTGTGGTTATATTGCGTGACTAAGTTCGTAACAGTAAACAGGGGGGAAGTTTCTCCGTTAAATTCTGTCACAGAAAACTGTCGTTGTGTCGTCTTAACACAGTACTATATTTAAAACAATATCCATAGCTCATACTTGTAGCTACTTCTCTGAAATTAACTGTTTGGTTGCAACTTTTAAGCAAATATCTGCAACCATACTAATAGCTTAAAGCTTTTACCCTTAATTAAAGCAATATCCAGAGCCCCCACATGAAAGTTAAAACTAATACCTAAATTGATTACATTACTAAGGGATTGTTTGGCTTCAGCTTTTAGGCACATCAGAAATTGATTAAACCCGAATAAGGGATTGCTTGGATGCGAGATAATCAATTGATTAAAACAACGAGATGATAAATTAACAAATTTCTAATTTTCAATTAAAGCTATTTTGAACTTAAAATAAAACTTTTGGATCGACCTTATTAACAGAGCAAATCACAAATAACGCGCTATAAAAACAATAAATTTGAGCCAATTTAAAAACACTAAGCCAAACACTGACTACTACTAGTTCAGGGTTTAGGGGCAGTTTGGCTGCAGCTTTTAAGCTTATCAAGAAATTAAATAAAGTAATAAACCCTACCGAGTGACTGTCTAGCTGCAACTAATTAATTGATTAAAATCATTAAATGAGCATCTAAAAAAATGTCTAATTCCAATTAATTGAATTATACGAAACAAACCCAAGTAAGGGGGCTGTTTGGGTACAGCTTTTAAGCATTTCAATAAAACTAAATAGAGCCCTAATAAGTGACTTATTAAATAATTAATTAAATGATCTTAAAACAGTCTAATTCCAATTAATTGAATTATACGAAACAAACCCAAGTAGGGGGCTGTTTGGGTACAGCTTTTAAGCATTTCAATAAAACTAAATAGAGCCCTAATGGAACACTAATAGTTGTCTTGTTCAATTAAACTAAGATAAAGACATATGACTGATTATATTTACGAACAACAAATAATGAATAATCAAACTTAAATTCGAAATTAAAAGAAGAAACAAAATAAAGAGGCTAACCTTTAATTTTACGGTGGATTAGAGAGAGAGAGAGGGAGGGGAAAGGCGCGTATTTCAAAAATGAGAATAGCTGCACCAAATATTAATTCTAATTTCCAAATATACAAATTATACAACTTAATTACAAAAAAAACACTCACATATATATATATATATTATAATTACATACATATAATTATATACATATGTAATAAAAAATGAAAAATTGAAAAAAAATATTTAAAAAAATCAATAAAAATTAGACATATTATCAAACAGGATTAGACATTATTGGACATGATTAAATATGAGTAAACATGATTAGACATACAAGATTGGACATGATTAGACATACAGGATTGAAAAAGATTAGACAGGATCAGATAGGATCACACATATTTTTTGTATAAAAAAAGTATTTTTTAAAATTTTGGTTTTTAATTTTTAAATATTATTTTGGATTTTTTTGGATTTTTTAATGACATATGTACCTATATGTAATTAAGTTCACAAAATGTGTAATTTTTTTGTAAAAGAGTCATCAAATTCAAAACAACCGGGTTTTTTGTAAAGAAGTTTCTAAATATGTATTAAATTATCATTTTTCCTTAATTATTATTTGGTGATTTTCTCATATTAAATACTACTAAAATTTCTTTAAAAAAAGTAATGACCAAATTTTGAAATGAATAAAAAGCATCTTAAATTGAAATTTAACATGACTTAAAATATTTACTCCCTTTTTTTACCTACTTTCGAGCCCCTTTGACTATTTACGTTCTAAATTTTATTTTAATTTACAATTTTTTCGTATATTTATAAAAAAATTTAACATATTTTACACAAATATCATAATGTTTGGACATTATATTGATTCATATTATTATTTTATTTTAATGTTTATTATACACTAGTTTTTGTTTTGTTCCAAGTTAAATACGGCATAACTTTCTTGTTAAGAAAAAAGTTATCAGATTAATACATATCTAATAGTAATCACAGTATTTTTTCAATTTTTGAAAAAAAATATTATTTGTTAAAAAGACACGGAAGGGGGAATAAGAGAGGGGTAGAGGATTTGGACTCAATTATCATTTCTACTTTAAGATCGTCGAACCCGTTTCAACAAATTACTCCAATTGAAAAAACTATATAATAATTTTTACCCATTATTATAAAACATATTTGACCGAAACTATTGATCGGTCTTTAGCGTTGATTGCGGACTATCGAGGCTGACTTGACGTTTACCGGACATATATTGGTATTCGAACGTGAAATTTGAAATCGGTTGGAAAGATAGAGTTGGAGGTAGATATTGGGTTTGAGATGAGAGGGAGAAAATTGCATTTTTTAAAAGAAAAAATTTGGATGGTAATTTTTGGAAATATGGTCTAAATATTTACACCTTTTGGAAATTTGAATTTTCTTTATGTTACGAGTATTGCTATACCCACCTAAAAACCTTGCCCGTTGACGTGACGGACTAGCTCGACAAATTATCGATTAAATAAAAATATGATTTCAATATCGAAATAAAAATGATTGGTACACTTAACCCGTCATATCAGCGGATAAACTTTTTGGATAAATTTTTGGGTAGATATATCATTTCTCTTATGTTAAATCTGAAAGAAGCTTAGCTATATACTATTTACAAGGAAAATATACGTTTAGTGTACTGTACTATCAATGTTTAACGATTTACGTATTGAACTATCAATTTTAACAATTTATCTACCAAATTACGAAATTTGTCACTATTTTCACCCCTATTTACATGATATAACCGAAAAAATTATTATTTCGGTTCTTGTCATGAATCAAGGGGACACTTGATCCTCCCCTATGCACAATGCATGCACGCAAATCACGATGCATCCCCCCACCCCTCCGGTCTACCACACCGGTTGAGCAGTACCCGACACACATGCGTGTATGTTACATAAACTCATCAAATTAAGCATAAGTTATGAGGGCCAGATGAACAAAAATGAGGAGTTTTTTTTATCATCTTGAACAAATGTTATAGATTGAGCAAGTTGGAGGCCGGGGCTAAAAATAAAATGCAAATGCAAATGCAAATGCAAATGCAAATGAATTGCTTTAAAACATATATACTACTAAACAATATATATTGAGCCGACCCAGTAGTTTCAAGTGATGCTTTATAATCTAACCAAAAGGTTTTTATTGGAAATTGGAGACATTTTTCTCGTATCTTTAGTTATTTTCAACACTCTTATTAGATCAAGTATCTTGAAGCTTACAATTTTCGCTTATATATATATATATATGTATATGTATATATGCGCGCGCATGTTTTATCTATTTTCGACCTATGAAAATGAAAATTGTCATCACAAGCGTTTTTCTCTCCCATTTTCCTAAACATAACGGGTTCAAACAAGACCATTTTGATAGCACAAACTTGCAACAAAATTCAACATGTTGATCTTTGTGAGGGTATGGTAAGATCGGATCTCGCAGTGTCAATGCAGATATGAAAGATCACGCTCGTTTAAATCTTGAAGCGAGTGATGGGTTTGTGGCGAGACTATTTTTATTCATAGACTCGGCTTAAACTTTTATCAGACAGGTTCTGCGCTAGCCTTAGAGGTGTTGGACGAACAACAAGGTCGGTCACGGTCTAGGTCGTCTGGTCCGACTAGGTCGGATGAACTGAGGTCAGTCTTTTCTGTGTTCACTTCTCCTTGGTCCTGCACACGCAAACAAACAGAGAGCCTGTGTTTGTTTCAAACGTTAACTCTCCGACGATCAAGTCAGTACATGACAGAGACAAATGGTAGCTTAATAAAATATAAGGCAAGTATGATGATATAGATATGTTGTTGGATAGTATCGGGTTATTATTCGGGTTTCTCAGGTGGTCCGACTTGAATCAGTTCAGGAGCAATAAAACTTTTCTAGTGAGAGAATGCAAGCTCTTCTAATAGGATATTAGAGGGGTATTTATACTGTCATTAAATACATGACAACCCTAGGATCACTGTTCGGCTCATTTTTTATCTAACGGTGTAAAGGGAGTTAATGCTCTGACAACAGTATGGACAATCAATATAGATAATACGTGACGGTCTCGGATTTGACTGCAATAAGTTCTATAGAAATGATGCCAAAAATTTAGCCATTTTGGTAACTAGGATTAGGCCATCCCGCACGTGTGAGGCATGCGCTCGCTACGTGCGTACGGCAAGCCTCGCGGCCGACCGATGTGCCTTAATCCAGGGTACCAAACCCGACCTAGTTGTTCGCATGTTAGGAAAAATAGGTTTTAGTGATAATAAAGGTGCGACGCCAGTTTGCGAATAACACCTTAATAAAATAAATGATTTACCAAAGAGAAACATTAACAAAAGAATGAAACATGTTCTTAGCGATTGCTCTACAGTAACGAAATATTACCCAATTGCATGCAGGCTGTTCTAGAACTGAAATCAAAATATTACCTCGCTTTCAAGAAGAAACATTGAGGCTTCTGATATTGATGCATATACATGTGAAGATACATTCGTAGGTGATAAGCTCAGATCGCCACTGGGCATTGACCTTAGGAATGATATCTTGAGTAATTTGACTGATATTGCTCAACGCACGATTTGCTCATCTTAGTTATTGGCATTGTTTATCCTCTTTTGACATGAAAAAACTTAACAATTTAGTATTTGTAATTACATTAACTCTTATCATTTACAATATGGTACAAATTAGTTGATGCTCTATCTGAACCTTTAACAACAGGTGTTATAATTACTTCAATAGGTACCTTTCCGATTTCTATAAAGCTTAAGTTTTGCTATAAACTTTCTTCATCATTGTCGTTAATAACAAGTAAAACTATATGATTAAAAAGGGGACATGCTGTTCATCCTTGAAAATTAAGCAACGTGATAAAACCCGTAAGAGTTGAGAAAATATATGTGAGAAACAGAGAAAAGTCAGACGAGAAACAGACATTTAAGAGAGAAAACAGACTAGGGTTGCCGCTTTTCATAAACTAACAATTAAAGAAAACTCTTAACAAAATAGTCTCAAAAATTACTAAGAACGTGAATAATAAAATAGTAAATAAGTCCAATTAAATAATATAAATAACCAAAAGAACCGTTCTTATCATTCCATCATCTTTAAGAACAAACTTGTCCTCAAGTTTGTGGTTAAGCGCACGGCTGCACCCTCTTACTCGATTTGACGACAACCCGACAACAGTCCTCCATCATTTTAACCGGAGTCTATTACGATCAAATAGGAACCCATTCAAGCTCTTCCAACCCACCAAACAACCGTCCCTCCGAATTTTTGGCATTCGACCAAACCAACAATTCCAAAATAATATATCGAAACCACATTGTCAAGTAAATCGGACAAACCGAGCGCCATAGTCGTACGTGAAAGTATCACACATACCATTATTGTCGCACTCGAGCACTCGAATACGCTTGAATATTCGGGCTTTCACAAATTGCATAAAAAGTATCATCCCAATACGGATCAAAATAATTACTCGATAGCTTACGGAGAGTATGACATACCCTATCAATATTATTGTCTATTAATAGTAAAAGAACATACCCAATTATCTTCCAACTAATTTTGCCCTCTAAAGATGTTTTAAAACCGATTTTGGGACTGCCCACAAAACTCGCAAAACCATTCAAACCACGATAATAAATTTCAAGAAAACTCGAACAAGTCATAATTCCATTAACTATATTAATCAAAACACTCAACTAATCCAGCAAACAACCGATATAAAACGGTTTCACGTCCACATCATTAATCAGGTCAACCATTAAATTAGGAGCATAAAAATCATCCGAATACAAAAAATGAGCAATTCTCCGAAAATCATACATCACCAATCGTTCATCAGAAAGTAGTAAATTTTATGTCAAAATCTCCGTAACTGTCTCGTGATATTCTCACTAAGTTACTTAAAATTTGAACACTTTTTACTTGAAAAAAAAATTATTTTAGTCGGACTGGTCTATTCTGTCCAGTTTGGACAGTACTGTTCATTGAACTTTGAAAATTCATAGCTAATTCCTTTTTTATCCAAACTTTGCAAATTTCGAGTGCAAACGTCTGTACACAAATAGCTATCTTCTCACCAAATTTTGTCTGAATCCAATATAATTTGTTAGGCCAAACAATTAATTTTCTAAACGACGTCGTAACTGTCATAATAGAAAAAACTGCATACAATCCAAACTTTAAAAATTCATAACTCGGTCGATATTGATCCAGATGCATCTATTTTTGTGTTCACGTAACCATATACCAGTATTCTACCGACCCACAAAATTTCAACCAATTTGAAATCGGTTTGCTATAATAATTAATTATTTTTTCAAACAGCTATCTAGGTGTCTAAGCAGAAAAAAATCTGAACCGCAGTGTTGACTTAAAAATTCATATCTCATTAACCATATAGCCAAACAAGGCGAATCTTGTCTCCTAACCTCTATGTGTGTCTCATCTATCTTTTCACCAATTATCAGAATTTTTAGACACTTTCGACTCGACCAATAATTAAAATATTTCATAGTAGTCCAATTTATCGAGTTTAGACCATAAAATAATTTTATACCAATTAATCCAAGATTCATCTAGTTCTCAAATAACAAATACACAAATAATATTAAATGACCATTGCTAATTAAATATAGGTGACTATGATAGTGAAAAACGGTAAGTTCGCACCTGAAAGATTTAGCATCTAGCTTATGGTTTTTGTTGAACATCTTAAATGCACCTATAATCACAAAACTTTCTATCTCGTTCGGACTTTCCGGTGATGGATGTGGCTTTGTTGGCCGCAGATGTGCTAGTATCAGAGGCGCCGCACATGGTGGTGGTGACTTTGGACGAAAAGCATCCTATAAACAATTATCGACCAAGTTCTCATATTCATATGGATTTAGACCATCAGATTCTGATGCGATGTCTTTCTCGTCATCACTGTCTTCGATATTTGTCCACTCACTAATGATAGCTTTTACTTCCTCGTTTTTATTCATTAAATCCATCCCAAAGTGGTCGCTTAGCCGCTTAAGAACATATATTATGTTGGTAGTCTCGCAAATAATTTTCTCACGATATATATAACCACAATCCGATTCAGTTCTTGTGTGACATCAATTTTTTTCATAATTTTTGATATTTTTCATAGATATTAAATAGAATTGGATGAGAAAAAAACAAACCAGTGTTCACACAAGATGTAGAAAAGGCCTGCTCTAGATAACAATGATACAACCCCTAAGGGTTGGGGAAATATAGGTAAGAAACAGAGAAAACTCAGACAAGAAACAGAGACATTTAGGAGAAAAAACAGACTAGGGTTGCCCATTTTCATAAACTAATCAATTCATAACCTAGCAAGGAAAGAAAACTCTACAAATAATTTCAAAAAAGACTAACAACGTGAATAATAAAATAGTAAATAAGTACAATTAAATAATATAAATAACCAAAAGAACCGTTTTTATTACAAGGTTACGATGTATACAAATATTCGAAAGAAAAGGTATTATTAGATGTAAAATAGACTTCTTATTTTATTATTATTATGATTATAGTCCCGAAACTTAAAACTAATAAGATACAAAATATAACCAGTGAGAAAAAGGCAAAAACAATTTTAATATTCAACAAGAGGAAGAAGAGAGATAAAGAAAACATCACAACTGAATAATCCATTGCAATAGAACTTTAATTTGAAGAGAAGTAGTAATGACTAGTTAGTTTCTGATTGGACTGTGGATTTATATTGGATGTGAGGGGTGATGCTAAGAAGCACAAGAAAATGGTGTGAAATGTTTAAAAAGTAGTTGTTGTTGAGATATGACTTAAGGAGATGGGAAAACTGTTTTATTTTTTTTAATATCTAGTGTAGTTTCTTGGTAGTGACAACTAACAAAATTGACAACTAACAAAATCTATGTGAAATTATGCGTAACGTGCTGGAACAAGCATAACAAGTGACCATAGATGCAATGTTTCGATGAAAGGAAGTCAAAGTTGTTGACGGGAGCCCTTCATCAACTTCTGTAGAAATAAAATAAAACGATTTTTTGATAAATCTCCCACAAACAGATGATAAACTGAGTAAATCATACAGAAAAATAGATGAGATATTGAGAAAATAAGGAGAGAAAATAGAGAACCTTGATGAGAAAAGAGAGTCCAAAACCTTTTACTGCTTAATAATACCTTCTCTGGGAAAAACCCTATGAAAACTAATAGTACTAACTTTAAAGAAATAACAATAGTAGTCCAAAGAAAATAACTTAAGATAGTCCAAAACAATTAAATAAAAAAATAAAACAGCCCCTCGTCTAATAGATAAGCTCGGCTAATAGATAAGCTCGGCTAGGTCCCGTGCTTATCATTTTCATGAAAAACATGCAACAATTTTGCTTGTTACGTTCAGCAAGTGAGTGTTATCCAGACAATCTTTTAGCCTCTCGATTTACATCTGGTAGTAGGACAGACGCGTCATTGCCAAATTTCCAGTCCCAGATTCTATTGTTTGGTGCCCATTTGTTATACTCTTTTTTGTTATTTCCCATTTCACATTGCATCAATTTTGTAGTTATACATATAGGAACATTTTTTTCGCCGGATTAGGTTTTTCTAAATTGAAGAATGTACTTGTAGCAGCTGCCTAAGTAATTTATTTTCTGTTGGATATGATTTCACATGCATGTTTGAAACAAATTTCGAGCAATTCAAGTGTTATGAACGAATTGGCCCGTCAGATGGGGTCATGTAAAATTGCTGTGTAATGTTCAAATCATGAAATTTGGAAAAACCGTGCTTGTTCAAATCCAAGCTTTTCTTTCTTTCTCTCTCAAGTCGCATGTGACTTTTAAGCTAGTACGAGTAACCAAACTTAGTTGTAACTGTGCAAGTTCATGCTTAATTAGTCGTATATTTCTAGGTAACCAATTCTTATATTTAGCAGCTGCTATCGGAACTAATCTTAAATATTCAACATTTGGTATGCTCAATGCTCATCTATTCTTAGATCAGATTTAACAAAAGAAAGCGTCCAAAAGCAAAAATCGTGTGTGGTTAAGACCATGTTTTTAAAATAGAAGAGTGTATCGGAGAGATAATTATCATTTGTAAAAAAATGGCAAGTGACCAAGAACTAAAATCTTGCTGAGATGGTTTTCACACTTAGTTAAGGCCTAGTGAAAGGGACGTCTCAACTAAGAAAATTAGTAGGATTGTTATTGATTTGGCCTAAAACAGTTGTTTAGTCACTTAGGAAATTTCTTCATGAGCTTGTCAGCATATTTTATTACACTGATTTTTTTCAAAAACTGCTATCACGATTCACAAGCAAAATACTTCAATCCAGCTTTTAAGTTTCACTTTTTTTTTTTGCTTAATATTTTATCTCGTATCAACTGAAAATCGTGCTAAGTTGTAAGTTTGTGATGAAAAGTCCACTTTCTCTCGGTTTTAGTAACAAACTTAATTGCTTGAAAATCGCAGACAAACAAACCAAGTACAAGCAATTGGATTAAGATTGACCATCTTTTGGTAGCCAATTAATTTCAGCTCAGTATACTAAAACAAAACTTTAAACAGTGTCAATTATTACATCTCAAATATTACAAGGAACTCTGGAACTGTTACAAACAAAACAAATAAGTAACCCGAGATAGGTTAGCTCAGTGGTACAACACCCAATAACTGAGGTCGAGGTTTCAAATTCGAGTCACATATGAGGTAGCTGTCGAAGCTAGAGAAATTTTTCTGGTGAAAAAAATACGAATATAAATAATCAAGCAGCATGAACATTGTTACACATTCCCGGGTTCCTAACACACCAAAGTGGCTGAATAGGTTCGGCTCCAATTCCCTTTGTAACCATACGATATCTCCACTCATTTAACCTATCTGTAGCTTCCGCGAATCTCTTAATACCCATATCGTCCTTATTCCCCGACCACATGGTCTCTGCAAACGCCGAACCTCTTGGCCAGATCCGAGCATCCAAGACCGTTGAATCGGCCTGCTCGGTCCATAACGCCAACTCACCGCCCAACACCAGTTTCGCTTCCTCATCTGTTAATCCGTACGTAATATCGTAATTATATATAAGCTGCCAAGTCTTGAATGGACCGCACCATGACCCCCCTGTGCCCTGGTCAGTGCCAGGTGGCTGATTGTACACGCTGTTGTTCCCTACGAAACCACCGTGACCACAATCTAAATAATAGAACTCTGCAGACGATACGATGGCCCGATACCTGTTGGTGAATACAAAATGATTAAAAACTGGAAAGGAATTAGATGGAGATGGGTGGTAGCCGTTTCCGCTTTGATAAAAAATGATTAAAAAGTAAAAAAGAAACTTTGTATTGTGATAAAAAGTTTACGTTTCAGCCCTTTCCGTACTAAGAAAATGAAACCATATTGAATATTAACCCATTCCATCCATTTTAGCTATATGGTTACATCCCTGATTAAAAACATATACTCCTACTATAAGTTCAAGCCTTTTACTAGAATTTGTAATTTCACATATATCATCAGAACCTTGGTCATGGGTTAATGACTTGGTGAATACAATTAATATTGAAAAACCAAAGGTAATGTTGAAAGACTTGAAACTACATATTCGAGGCCTTGCAAATATTGGACAAAGTTACAGTAAATTCTACCTTTGCGTGACTGATTAGAGTTGAAGAAAAAATATAATGATTCAAAAGTTACTTAGAAAAACATATATAGTGAATAATTAAAAAGTTACTCCTACTACCAGCTCAAAGCTTTTTGTTATATCGTTATACATATATTATCAGAACATTGGTCATGGATTTGTCTGGGCTACTGTATCGAAACACTTCACAGTAGACGAGTCTTATTACCTGCACGTGACTTAATAGAGTTGATGAAAAATATAGATTCAAAAGTACTCAGAAAAATATATCATAAATGATAAAAAAGTTACTCCTATTACTAGCTCGAGCTTTTACTATAAATTAGTATTAACTATTACCCAGCCTGAACTATTTCTTTTGTGTTGTTGGGTCCATTATTCCAAGTCTGAAGAATCGTATACTCTTTCGGGAGAGTAGAAGGGCCCACATGTATCTGTGAATCTAGAAAAACGTCCTCCCAATATACAACGGTCTTGTTACGAGAGATTATGTATGGCAATGTGGTGTTAATAAACAACTCCAGAATATCGCTAAGAGTCTCGTTGTTTGCAAGGTGATTTTGGATCGTTGGATCGGATTTCCAACAATTAGGAGTGATCTCATCTGCTCCTCCGTGGAAGAAGGGTTCTGGGAACATGGAGGTGATGTCGTCGATGACGTTTTCTACAACTTGGTAGGTTTTGGGGTTCAATGGGTTCAGTTGACCTGTTCCAGGCTCAGCCGCGAGTCGATCGGCCCATTCAGACTCTGCAAGCCACCAAAACATGTTTGCGCAGGTTACAATTTCGGGGTAGGCTTCAGCCCATGATCCCGTATGCCCTGGAGAGATAAAAAACTTGAATTTACTGCAGTATTGCTTAAGAAACAAGAAATGCTTTTTAACTTTTTCCATAAACTCTCAAGTCTCAAACATAATTATGATTCATTTTAAATTAGCTACAAGATAACAATGTCTTTTTCCAATACCTGCTAGTATGCTGAAAAATGTTATAAGCATCATTAGCTTGTTTAGTTCATCTATTGTGTCTAGGAATTGTTTAGTTGTGTCTCAGACATAACTATGAGTCTATGAATCATTTTTCCGAACGCTACAAGACAACACTGTTTCAGTTCAATACCTGCTAAAATGCAAAAAGTCTTAGTGGGAACTGGGCACCAATGTTTTTAACAATTTTATCGAGTATTACTTTTTAGAAATCATTTTTATCTAGTAAGTTCATAACTTGTTTGCTTGCAGCTGTTAAGCCTGGATCTTTTTGCCCAAAAGTTTTCGGTGATCAACTAAAAAACCGAGACAGATTGGTTTTTGGTCTGAAAAAGCCAGATACTTTGGGCTAAATGAACTGAGGTTTTTCCTTATCCTCAAAAACTAGCTTAGTTTTTTAATAGTTGCAACCAAACAACCCAAAGTAGCGTCTGATTAATAGAATACAAGTTCGCACGTCAATAACTTGTTTTGTGAAGGTTCCAGATAAGAAATCATCTGTACATGATCAAACTTTAGTGGGGATCGAGATAACAACTTATGACATCTGCAGTCAAAATTGCACAAATGCAGTTGTTCAAACTGCAATTTGAGTTCCTTCGGGGACATCCGATGAAAAAAAACTGCAATTTGAGATGGAACAATTGAAATAAACGCGTCTACTTTTATATCTTTTCGTAATGTTATACTGTTGGAATGTTTATACTTCATACTTAACACGATTGAAGAAAGTTACTTTTGAAATTTTTGTCGGCAGTTCCATTACTTTCGGACAATTCCCACGTCTGTTATATTAAAACAAAAGTAATGCTGAGTATCTAGCTTACACAATATTACTAAACTCGGATATACTTGCAAATTCAAAGACTAACTCTTATAGTAGTCCTAATGACTAATTATAATCTAATAGGACTACCACTGATTGGGATTGAAGTGTAACAATCAAGTCTCATATGCATCAAGTTAATCAGAGGACCCATAATTCAAAGCTTATTTGGTTCCTGTAGTTTCAATTTTAACAAAACAGACTCTAGATTTCAAGACGTGAGACAATCAGTCCTTTAACAGTCATATCAAATGATCAGTTTGCTATTCATTCAAGAAAAAAGCCAACTTAAGCTAGCTAATAGTTACATAAATCTGATAAAAAAAATAAGCTAACCTGGCATGTCGATCTCAGGCATGACTCGAACCCCATGCTCCAACCCAAACTCCACGACCCTTTTCACATCCTCAGCCGAATACCTCATATCTGACCCATACGACCCTTTTTCCGCCAGCTCGGGCTCAGACTCCAGCTCTACAGGAAAAGACTGAGAATCAGTTATATGCCAATGAAACACATTCAGCTTGTTTGCACTCATAGCCCCTATAGTTCTCAAGATATCATCCACCCCGAAGTAATTCCTAGAAGTGTCCAACAACACCCCCCTGTGAGGAAAAATGGGATGGTCCGAGACATAGACTCCTGACGCTACTAGCGTTGGGAATCCCCATGCGAGCTGGGAGAGGCTCTCCAGGGCTCGCATGGCTCCCCATGGCGTTGCTGCTGTGATCACGGCAGCGACACCAGAGGATGGGATGTAAAGAGTGTAGGACTCGTTCACCTCATGATGAAGGGGTGAGTCGAGGTCGGTTATGTGGATGGAAAGGGATTCTAGAGGGGGTGCATTGACGGGTTTGATGGTAGGGTTGACTAGGGGGTGGTGGCACTCGTTCATGAGTTTCCACCTGTACCGCCTTACAGCGGCGGAAAGGTACTTGTGTTGGTCAGGAAAGGTTATAGTGAGGTTTGGGGAGAGATATATTGCTTGTGGCTCAGGCCATAAGAAGGTTCGTGGCTTCGGCCAGATGGCGATTGGTGATTGGAGGGAGGGGGAAATGAGGAGAGTGAGTAAGAGGAGGGGGAGAGGGAAATGGACCATTTTGTGACTTTTTGTGATTTTGGGTAGTGGTGGTGAGATGATTGGTTTAATGATGAGGGGTATTTATATGTTCTGGTTATATATTGTTTTAAAATTATTGTAATGTTGTGGAATATTAAAGTTTTTTTTTTTATAGTCATGCGATGAGCGTAGTATACTCGGATAACAACCACTTGAACTAACCACTTTTACTTATATTAAAGTTTGGTTGTGTTCCGGATATGTCTGAATCTGATTTTGTCGCATTTGTAACATCGTATAATTCGTTTTGGCTAAATACTCTGGTTGAAATAATGTAACTTCCAAAGTATAAATTTGCATAAGTTGTTAGTTAGTACAAGCCTACAAAAGCATGGATTTTATAGCCATATTTATTAGAGTTGCATTTAAAAATCAGAATTACAGGTCTATCTATTATAACCATTCTAATGGATATATCATATATGTAGCTTATTCTAGATGTTACATGTATCCATTTTCTCAATCCACTGCAAAAATTCCTAACTTCAATAACAATTGCAAGGTTTAACATGTATCTTAGTAAAATTTTACACTTAATTATTAACTTATGACAGAAGTAAGGAGTACAGTTTCAATCTTTGTACATATTATATTAGGAATGTATATATTCTTAAGATCACATTGTCAAGTGCAATTTGATTAAATGAAGTCGGAATTCAGTTAGTCCAAATTGTTTTCTGCAAGATCATTATTCATTACATTAAGATCATAAATAAAAGTCCCCAGTGTTTCTTGGACGTACACTAAGAGACCGTTTGGCACATAAAGAAGAAAGTGGGACCATTGAAATGAAATATTGCGACTGCTTGGCAATTGTTTTTTCTTAGATTTTTTGAACTTTTTTCTTAAAGAACCTATTGGTGTCTTGTTAGTTAATTTTTTAACTTTTGTGAAAGAGGCTCTCAAAAATAGAGGTGGTGGAAATTTTTGGATTTTTTTAGCCTTTTCATCTGAAAAATGATAAAAATATAAATTTTTAACATTTTTGTATAACTATAAGTCACTTATAAGCATATATTATCCCACATCGCCTAGATAATGATCAAGTATGTGATTTATAAAGAGTTACGCATACTTACCATTACGATGTATTTTAATAATAAAATATATGAGATTTAATATGCTATCAGAGCGGATCTAGTGATAATATTATCCCATATCGACAAGATAATAATCAAGCTGTGATTTGTTCATAAAAATAAGATATTGGTAACTTATAAGTAAATAAAGTTAAGGTTGCGTAAAAAAAAAAGGACACTGCAGCCAGCTTCACAGAAGTAAACTTTTCTTGAACACCCACTATTATTAGCTTCACAATTATTTGAAAGACCTAAGTTCTATTCAGCAGCCACTATGATGATAAACGAGTGGTTATTTAGAAAATAAAATTGACCTATTAGCATTTTTTTTTTGGGTACATAATTGAACTATTAGCAGAGAGTTTGGTTTGGGATATATAATTCATAATTGGATCTTTTTGACAAGAGTAAAAGTGGCCGGCATAATTTTGTATTCATCCACGATCTAATAAATCGCCTTGTCCTCTTCTTTATGGATTCATTGGCTTAATTAGTTAATCTTGCAGTCCTTTGTGCATATTTGTTGTAAAGCTTAGAGTATGTAATTTGATTTGGACTTTCATTTAATTATATGATTTAATTGGTGAAATATTGTGTATTTTGACGAAGGGAAAATTACGGCCCTGAACAAAGAAACAAAAATAGATAAATATTTAGGGCCAGCTTCAAAACTTATTCAAGTTTGAAATCATTTAAAACAATTTTATTTAGCTTTTATATTATTTACGATAATTAATATTTAAAGAGTTTCAAATCTAATTTATTTCATTTCTGCCACTTACTCTCTCTTGTATTTATAGCTAGTTTGTCTCAATAATATATCATGGCGGCACCAAACTTGGAGGTTCAAAACGTTTGGATTTGAATTTAGGTTCATAAACCCCTCCATCGTTCACTCATGAAAAGAAAACAAGGGGTGCCTCACTATTATCCTAGTCGAGGTTGACATAAGTTGTGACCATATTGGAAATATGGATAAATGATAAAAGGGAAATAGAAGAAATCTCTTAATAATGATAACATTTTTCACCCATAACTCATGCAATCTCATGAGGTTATTATCGCTTACAATGTTTTACACTCTATCTATGTGAGAGAAAGCAAAAGATAATTTAACCAACATGTTTACGTATTTGTTGTAAAAAAAAAATTAATTTCATTTCGGTGTCTTCTCCGTATAATTAGAATGTGAGAATAATAGTGTCTTCTCCATATAATTAGAATGCAAGAAGAGTATAGTGAGAGTGAATCTATGATGAATACATACAAGATAAAAGCTCGGGTTTCCGAATTCTAAATACATACTTCATCCGTCCCAAAATAAGTATTATGTTTCGAGAAGCGTGTTATTTAATTATTTGAACCAATTTCATTTAAAATTCGACCAAAAAGAATCAAAAATAAAAATTTTTAAATAAAAACTATTTGTTACTTATAATATGATATTATAGTTGTAAATTCGATAAGAGATTTCACTACTAAATATTGATATTTCAAAAAATAAAAATGAAAAAATTTATGAAAAACGAAAAATGAACACTTATTTTAATACGTAACAAAATAAAAAATATGACACTAATTTCGAGAGGGGAAGTACAGGATGAAAGCTCAATTTTTAAGTAACATTTGTTTACCCCTTTTTCTCTCAGGATGGTGTGTTTTTTTTGCACTCATGAGAGCCCATTACTTCAAAATTTCCGTTTTGTCCCTCGGCAGGCTTTACAAGTGGAATGGGAAGCCACCGAAAGACAATTTAATTTAGGTCCAAATTTTTTATTTTTACTGATCTTTTCTGTTTTATATGGGCTATATGACGACTAAAGATAGTTTATTGTATATAAGTTGCCCAGTAAAAAAATTTAATTTAGGTCCAAATTTTTTATTTTTACTACTCTTTTCTGTTTTATATGGGCTATATGTCGACTAAAGATAGTTTATTGTATATAAGTTGCCCAGTAAAAAAAAACTTCTTGTTGGGGTGCTCGCTCTATCCCGTTACCATCCGTATCAGGCTATATATCATGCTCTCTATTTTATCTCTAAAATCACATGTTATCAATTTTAGCTACTCACATACATTTACACAAAATTCGCAAGCTATCTATAACTTTCTCTGTATAAATACACACTTTCTTTCTTTTTTTAAAATTATTTATTGCTCTCACCCATAACTTCCACCAACATGCCTAAACTTTTTACCATCATATCAGAATTTTTCTTTTAAATACCTGTAAGAAATTACATGAAAAATATTTGTTACGAGCATTAAAACTTCATATAATATGCAGCAAGAACTTATCATTAATTTGCAGGTTACTCGTATTATTATTCCTTACATCATTATTCATTTACAACAGGCCAATTTGTTTCTTTTGGTCTTAAGAATAGAGAGTTATAAGTCTGCACATACATGCATTTGCAATTAGAGCTATGTGAATGAAAACTTTTATTTTTTATTTGGCTAGGAAGAACTCTATCTTTAAATTAATAAACCAAAATGTAATTCTGGATGTTATATGGGATGCACTAGTTGCCGTTTTTTCAAGAGTTTGAATACATGTGGGGAATGAGTACTGGGGTGTCCGACACGGCTTATTCAAGTGTCATAGTATATTTTGTTTACTATTAGGACATGCGAGTCGGGTACGCAAGGTTAAACAGTTATACGACACAACTAATTCATGATATGCGTTTTATTGAGACAGTGTTTTTTTGTTTCGGACCATCTGAAGTTTCCATAAGATATGGGCTATATAAACTGGAAAAAGTCAATTAAAATGTTTCGAAATTTTGAATAAACCCAGACATTTTATGCTTTGCTTTGGACAGAATGGGAAAGTGGGCACCAGCGTATGTTTTGTTTTGGTGATATGCATATTTCGTTTAGTAGCCGATTTCGAATGTTACTAACACAAGTGAAACTTGTTATATATGTATCACTACAAAATAATGTTTGATTTATTGAGAGACAAAAACTGTCATAAGTCTGTCACTAATTTAAAAAGCTGTCACAAATCTCTCACAAATTGACTAAACTGTCACAAATCCGTCACCAAAACCGTCGCTAATAAGTTTGTAAAAAAAATTATCATCACTAATTCCGTCGCTATTTGAATATTTTTTTGTAATGGATGTTCTGAATGTTATAATAGGAAAGTTAATTACTTTTGTTTGGTTAATTGGATAAATTTGTCATAATAAGAAAATTAATTTTCTTTATACCTTATTAGTTGTCGTGTACACATAAATTTGTCATAATTAATAAGAAAATTAATTATCTTTATAACTTATTAGTTTTCGTGTCACAACACATAAAATGTCATTAATTTTCTTTATAACTCATTAGTTGTCATGTCACAATACATAAAATTTCAACTTATTATTTATCTTATTTTGCTATTTTAGAATATGATATACTCTATTCGGTTATGCTATGAAAAATGGTTAGAATTTCATTACAAGATATATCCTCGAATTAGCATCAACAACTTCAATAAGTAGTATCGGTAACATATCAAAGACGCAACTCTTTTAAAAATAAGAATTTTGAGGTGACCATTTTATAATAAGATTATTTTTTTGAAAGATTTTACAATAAGATTCTTGAACCTACATAAAAGATGAAACTTTCTTAAAATAATCAAATACTGACCATTGCCTATTTTGGATTTTTTTTTTTTTTAAATGTATGTTTAGCTAAGTTGTTTCATAAAACAGTATCAATTTATCAGTCACACGAAATAGAATATTGAGACTTGAGTATAAAATTCATAAAACAGTACGTATATATAAAAGTATTATTCACTAAAGATATTTAAGACTTGAGAACACACTTTGTAAATAGAATATTGAAAATGTAAAAATCAATAGTAACATATAATAAAACGTATTAAAAGGAAGGGTTTCCTATGTGGTCGGGATGGGCTTGACCGACATTTCTGACTTGTGTTACTTTCCAAAATTCCAAAATGACAAAAGCAGAATTACCTGCGTCTTTTCTGATATAATTACATTCACCCCTTGTACTATGGTGCTGATTAGCAAATCATCCAGAATATTTGGTTGTTAATTATAAATTAATCCTCATATACTACTTCATTTTTCAAAATACTGTCAATTATAAAAAAAAATAGAAAGCTTTTAATTTTTTCCTTGCATCACATATCTTATTAATTTATTTGCATTTAATAATGCTTTTATTCGTAGATGTGGCGAGAACCCATTTGCTCCGTACATTACACATAACAACGTTACTCAGTATGCCTCCAAAGTTAGGTTGACGAGTATCAATTATTATAGAATACGAAAAAATAAAATTGCTTAAATTGTTTATCTTTAAACATAAAAAGCCAAAATTGGGTTCTTAGTCTAAGATTTTTTATTTTTTTTTCTTATGTTCATTCTGTTTTTTTCAACGAAATCTTGTTTTGTTATCTAAGTAAATGACAGTTTAAAACTCAATAGATCGAGGTTCACAGAGAGCTTATAATCTTGAGCTAATTACAAATAAAGATAATAAATTGTATGTTTATTGCTCACACGACACACACTGGCCACACCTTTCACGTTATAATCATATGGCAGGGACAAAAATAAATTTTCATCAAATATATTGAAGTACTATTGAGTTTACTTTTATTTCATTCCAATCTCTTAGAGTAAGTTAGTAAATGTCACAATTGTGAACGTATCATTTACCCGATATAAATATATATGGATACGGGTGATAGGGTTATTTGCAAAAAAGATCGTATTATAAGGGCTTCTATGTATTCCGCCCTTTTTCTTTTAAAAAGAAAGCGTAATCATGTGACAGAATGTGACACCCAAGGACGGTATATTCTCTTTCTATATAAATTATTTATAGCTTTTAAATGGCTAGCTAGACCACTAAATTTAGTTGGTTTAGCTTTGCACTTTCTAGAAAAAATTATCTTAATAAATTATAGTGAAACCCCTACTTTGTGAAAGTTTGTTAATAAACAACCATTGGATGTAAAATTCAGTGGTTGTTCATCTCACACCATGTTATCTCTCTTCCACTATTTTCTCTTACTAATTCTTTTCTTCTCATCAAATACCAATTCTGTTCGTTTACCTTCTCCATTTAACATTTTCAAGAAAAGAAACTCAAATAATAATCCTTTGCCAATTGATACAACTTTTAAGCTTCCTTCTCCAATTCCCACATGGCCTAAAGGTACATTTCTCTCTTTTTCTGGTTTTCATTTGATGTTTAAATGTAAATGAAATTTGTATACAAATTTAGGTGAAAGAATTTCCATTTTTAGTACCATTTCTAGTTTTCATAGTTTTAGTTTGATGTTAGCTATAAATTATAACGTCTACAGTGGTTATATATTGTCTGGATCAAATAAATAGTAATCTGTCATTTTAATATAATATTGCTCAGACTGAAACAGACATGCCATTTTTGTACATATAAGTTGAGTGTTATGTACTATGCAACTAAGATTAGATTTTCTTTCCAGTTAGGCATGTAGATCTATACTTACAAGGAATTTAATCTGCCTTATAGATCGTCTTGTACATAATATATACATCTAACAATGAGCCCCGATGAAGTCCATACGAGACCGACGAGGCTATGAGCAATGCAGTTTAAGACACTGATGTTAATAGCTGCAATGTACATTAAATATAGAATGCACCTTTTTTAAAACCGGATTACAAGGGAAATGCTAATGAACTTAATTACGTTAGCTATATTATGATCGTAATTTTCGTAACGTACATATTTTGAACATATATGGTTCCCTAAAGATTGGTATGAGAGTATTACCATTTGTGCATTCAAGGTGTAAATTTAATGTGTTGTCCGTTTGTAATTCAAAGATATATGCAACTGTCTTATACAGTTTTGTATTAATTTAAGTGCAGTGACATTTAAGATTGCTAATGAGAAAAGTCTGTCACATCTAATGTTTCAAAAGTAAAATATAATAATTCTGTTTACCGTCTTCTTGCTTTCATTAGGTGAAGGTTTTGCAACTGGGGTTATTGATTTAGGTGGCCTACAATTGTACCAAATTTCATCATTCAACAAAATTTGGGAAACACATGAGAGAGGTCCACAAAATCTTGGTACTGCTTTTTTTGAACCATCATCAATACCTGATGGGTTCTCTATGCTTGGGTCATATGCTCAACCAAACAATCAAGCTATGCTTGGAGGTGTATTAGTAGGAAAAGATATCTCAAATGGTGCACTTAACCAACCCATTGACTATACTCTTGTTTGGAGTAGCGAGTCATCAAAAGCTAAGAGAGATGGCAATGGATATATTTGGCTACCTACCCCGCCAAACGGATACAAATCCGTTGGTTATATCGTTACAAATTCACCCGATAAGCCTCCGCTAAATAAAACACGATGTGTTAAGGCGGATTTTACGGATACTTGTGAGAATGATGCTTGGATTTGGGGAGATAATGGTATAAATTTCTATGGGTTGAGACCAAGTAATAGAGGTGTTCAATCTCAAGCGCTATCGCTTGGTACATTTATAGCTCAAAATGGTGCGGACAATAATGTCGTATCTTGTTTGAAGAATTTGAAGAATGGTTTTTCTTCTATGCCAAGTTTAGAACAAGTTGACGCTTTGATTCAAGCTTACTCTCCTTGGGTATACTTTCATCCCGACGAGTCTTTTTTCCCATCATCAGTTAGCTGGTTTTTTAAAAACGGTGCACTGTTATACAAAAAAGGAGACGAAAACAACCCTGTTTCGATTGAACCTACAGGGTCGAACCTTCCTCTAAACGGGTCAAACGACGGATCGTATTGGTTGGATCTTCCAAAAGATAAGGGACAAAAAGGTCAAGTGAAGAAAGGTGATTTACAAGATGCCGGAGGGTATTTTCATGTTAAGCCTATGTGTGGTGGCGCATACACTGATATCGCGATGTGGCTATTTTACCCTTTTAATGGAAACGCCAAGGCTAAGTTTGGGTTGATTAATGCTTCGCTAGGGAAAATTGGGGAGCATATTGGTGATTGGGAACATGTTACGCTCCGGGTTAGTAACTTTGATGGGGAATTAAAAAGCGTATATTTTTCACAGCATAGTAATGGTATTTGGGTACCTGTACACGAGCTCGAGTTCCAAAGTGGAAATAAGCCCGTGACGTATTCGTCCCTGCATAGTCATGCATTTCAACCTAAAACGGGGAACGTTTTAGTAGGGGGTGGTGGAGGAGTAGGGATTCGTATGGAAACAGCCAAGGGAAATTCGGTAATTGACACTGGTACGCGTTTTTTGGTCATTTCGGCCGAGTATTTGGGATCAACAGTTGTCGAACCGCCATGGTTAAGCTATAGTAACGAATGGGGTCCGAAAATCGACTACGATATTAATGATGAGCTAAAAAAGGTTGAGAAATTTTTGCCGGGCTTGTTGAAAAATAAATTTGAGAAAGGAATAAGAGGGTTACCTGATGAGTTGTTGGGTCAAGAAGGGCCTACTGGTCCAAAGTTTAAAAATAATTGGGGTGGTGATGAAAATATTTCATAATTGTAAGGTCCGGATTTTCGGCCTAAATTACTAAATCTGTGTTGTTGACTTAACAACCTATAAGCAGTTTCACCTATAGCCTATTATTTAACATCCAATACTACATGTAATTCAACAATTATTAGGTTTTAATCTGACGAAAAGGTTGGATATTTGATAATATATATCTAGGCTATATTTTGGTACCTATTCCATTTCCAGCTGCAATTTTTTTAAACCTTTTCTTTCATTATGACTAGAGACTATGCTAATGGGAAAATATACTATTACATGCCGCATGTGTACAGTGGAATCATTATATGTTGTTTCGACTAACATAACCATGCGACCTTTACTCATGTACTAGACATAAAGTACTCAATTATACCTAAACTTGATAACCAGGTCCAACAAACTCATCCCCATTTAGAACATCATAAGTACCGTTTTTTAATTATTTATTTTATTTACCAAAACGTCATACACATATTTCATAAAAAAACAAAAAAAAAACACATAAAATTATATAAAATGCAAAAAATACAAAAAATGAAAAAAAATAAAAAAAATCACAAAAAAAATTATAAAAAATGAAAAAAATCACAAAATATTATAAAAAATGAAAAAAATCACATAAAATTATAAAAAATCACAAAAATCATAAAAAATACAAAAAATGAAAAAAAAATAAAAAATCACAAAATCACAAAATTTTAAAAAAATTACAAAAAAAATAAAAAACTATTTTTTTGGGTTTTTAGAAAGATAAAAAATATATATATATATATATTATATTTTGGTTTGTATGACAATTTAGTAAATAAACACAACCCAACACACACATGACACATCCTCTCTCTCTAACATATACATAGATACATACATCGATACACTGTATAAAACATATGTGTCTAGTGATGAAAAGATGATAGAACGATAAAATATTAAAAGAGACTCATTCACCAAATTAATTAGTCTTGTGTACTAGCTTTATCTCTCTATATATATCCTTATTTTAGCTTATTATTTTCTTTTTTTTGTCAGTTTTTTTCCTTTTATTTTTTTGGGTATTATTGTAAAGAATAATTTAGATTATTATAAATTTTTACCAGGTAAATATGAAAAATTTAGAAAAAATAAGATTTTTAGGCTTTTCTAATTTAATTAAATGGTTATTGGTAGATGCTTAATAATGGTTTGCACTTATTTGACTTATCAAAAAATTCCGGGTCAAACGGGTCGGGTCGGGTATAAACGGGTCGGGTCGGGTTATGTGCGGATTGATGTGCGAGTCGGGTCGGATCGGGTTTCGAGAAACCCGACCCAATTGCCATCCCTACTCATGTACTAGACATAAAGTACTCAATTATACCTAAACTTGATAACCAGATCCAACAAACTCATCCCCATGTAGAACATTATTGTAACCTTCGATACAAAAAAATGTCAATTTACCATCAGATGCGTTATTGCTAAACTGATGATAAACTGAGTGTATTTAAATTTAGTACGAGTTTAGTAACAATTTTTGTTGCTATTCTGTTGTTAAAATTTAGCGACACTCACTATAGCAACATTTTTTAAAAAGTAAACCGTTGATATACCGGCATTTTCTTATAGCGATTGTCCTCTTAAACGAACTCCTCAATCAAACCACTCCCAAAGTTGTTGCTTGTGCATATTAGTTCAACTAACGTTTTTACCCTCTTCAACAATTGTTTCGCACTTGTGATCAAACTGCAAGAAACCAAGCCATCTCGATCAGTATCATCCCCATTCAGGATAGACGTCATGTTAAATTAATGGTAAGCTCAGAGCTGCTAAATTTAGTAACATTTTTTGTTGTTACATTTCAGTTTAGCAACCGAGCGTCTAATGGTATCATGACGATTTCTTGTAGTGAAGGCGAAAGAAGCTCGAGAGAATTAAATATATCACGATTAGGTGGAAGGCCAATCACACTTGTGGGATCTTATGACCTCATCCAAAGCATGATTTAACGACATAAACAAAGGTTCGACTAAGAGTTTAACCAAATGACTTCTACAGACAGTGTACCAATAAAGATATCGACAAGAACTCCCAAATGTAACAACCAAAGCTTCACTGTTTATGCATCTCTCTGTTGCTATAGTTGTAAGAACCCTAATTTTTATAGAAAAATGCCGGTATAAAGAGAAAATATTGTCTAATATCGTCTAGATATGTGAGTATCTATATGTTATATAATATAAAAAAACTCTCCTTACTATCACCAAGGCATTTTAAAGCCGTGCGAACCGAGAAGCGACAACGAAATCGGAACAAAACGGACAGTATTGGTGGTAGTAAGCAGATGATGGCGGTCTGGTCGGAGGAACGTGTCGTTCAATAATTGTTTGTCTCTCGAAATATATCGCGTAAATCATGCAATTACTAGGCGTCTTATCAACTTGCTCATAAAATGAAACTTCTCATAGGCAGTGTAAAGATCAACATTTGCGCTCAATCTCCAGAAACCCTCAGCCAAATCCCGAAAAATCTCAATGGCCTTCGTTTTCAAAAATAAATGTATTATCATTTTTATTAATATGTAAATATATGAGGGATCATTTGATAAATGTAATGTTGTGCGCAAGATGGTAGTATCACAAATTGTTATTTTCGCTGAAAGAAATTGGTTCGATTCTCGTTAATGACAGTTATATATATACATTTTATTTTTTTATTACTAAATGAAATTAAATACAAGAGGCCTGTTTGGTTAAAGTCTCGTGACCTCTGAAAATTCGACATTGGCCCTGGTTAATTATATCCTTATCTAGACACATGTTCCGTCCTTGTGCTCGCTCTCGGCTCCACTTTTATAAGTATCTCAATACAAATGAGTGATGCCTCTGTACTTTCTCTAACGATGTTGCTTCTAAGGCCCCTCGTTGAAAACAAGTCATGCATGTCGTCTAGATTTAGCTAAGGGGAAATTTCCACTACAAAAAAATAGTAATTTTAGAGACAATTTTTTAACTGGTTAACCGGAATTTGTCTCCAAATTTAAGTTTACGGACCAAGTAAAACAAAAATAAGCTTTAAAGACAATTTCGCACCAGTTTAATTAAGGAGACAGTCTGAACTTGTTTACGAATGGTTAACCGGAATTTGTCTCCAAAATTAAGTTTAGGAACCAAGTAAAACAAAATTAAGCTTTAAAGACAATTTCGCACCAGTTTAATTAAGGAGACAGTCTAAACTTGTTTACGAATCTGTTGTGACGTGCGCAACATTGGGAATGTCCATTCATGTCGTATAAGATTGTATTTAGCCATTTTTTTTTGTCACCGACGTTAGATTTGAATACGCATTTTAGACAGAAATTCCGGGTTGTATTGAACAATCTGTCTCTAGTTTTGTTGTAGTGTGTAGGATGTACAAAATAAACTTCTCGGCAAGTCTTGGGAAATAAGAACTAGGAGACAAGAAAAATGCATGCAAGAATACGGAAAACTTGTCACTTTGGGAAATATAGTCACTTCGCGATGCTAAAGGCCAATGAACTTTTATTTGACAAGTGTACAAGCGATTCGATAGAATAAAAGGAGCGCTATTTTTGCCATACTAGACTGAACTTATCAATTGTTTTTTTTTATCAAACCGCGTTAAGTTGGGAAAGAAGAACTTGAAAATGATTTTGCGTAATATATACTTAATTAGTAGCGTATTCAAAGCAGTTGTTATAGTCAATTTAAAATCCAAACTAGTATTGTTAGTTTTTTTTTTTTTTTTTTTCATATAGACAATTAGTAAAAACTGTAAAACTATAAAACATTTTATACTAAAGAAATGATTTTTTTTATAAAGTATATTTTGTATTCATGAGAAAATTTGTTAGAAAATTAGAATGTAATGGCGCACCCTGATAGCATTACAAAATTAGTTATAGTAGAATTTTTCATCAAAACATCGATACAGGGAGGAAAATTATGAATGAATTTAGAAATTATATAACATGGGATTTCTGAAATATCAATTAACTAGTACGTATTACTACATGTCGTTGCATTTACTAAGTCAATTTACAAAGCGTTGGTTGAAATAACAAAAAGAAGAAAAAGAAACAAAACTTGATAGTGGCAAGGCTTGAATCCATGACCTATTAAAAGGCTGTATCGCTGGGACAAGGAATACTAACTAAACAAATGTAGTATTCATATATTTTATATTTATTTAAATGGGTGCATACTAAAACATGAAGAATTTTTTTCCCGATTCACGGCCAGAACCAAGTGGTGTCACTTGACCACCATGCCTGTAAGGATCCGACCCTATTTATGTCGGAGACTAATAACAGACATGATGCCGCAGCGCACGAGAAGACTAGATAACCACATTTGGAGAATTATATACGGCCTTTGTTTAGAGATTTCTTTTTGTACATTGTTCAAATTCCGACTTATTTGTTACTTTTATTGCTTTGGACTTGTTTTAATTGCGTTAGATCGATGTTTTAATAGGTCAATAATATGGCCCTCTATATAAATATACCTCATTTTTATTTAAACTATTTCCAGGTATATCACTACAAGAAAATTGACATATAGCAACACCCGAAAATAATGAGTCAATTTATGTTACTGATTAGCAACAGAACACAAACAAAACGGCAGCATAAATTGTGGAAACATTTAGTAACAGAATCACCAACTTTATAACAACTTAAATTTAGCAACACTGTAATTTGTTACTAAAATAGTTGCCAAATTTTCTGAGCGAAATCTGTAACAAAATTACCATCAATTTAGTAGCATGACTTCCCGATCAAATTAGCAACATAAAAATGTGTTGCTATAGTTAAATATTGATATTTGGATTTAAAATGTTCTCATATGTTACTAATAGATTTTTTCAGTCAATAAATTTTAAATGAGCGAAAATTTATATTACCACTTAAAAGATATTTTTTTACCTATTTATATTTGATCTCAGTAAGTGCTTTATTTTTTTACATTATTAAATCTTGGATCTCTAATCATGGAACATGTATATTAAAATTTTGAATTTTACAAAAAAAATTGCGTGACAATCTATAGAATTAAATGAAAAATGTGAATTCACTGAGAAAGAAACGTTAAATGGTTCATTAATTCCAGTGTACTTTTTCCAATTGTAATGACTTAATTGGGTGCCTTAATAAATGTTGGGTAGGTTGTCCATTTACGTACTCTCATCAATATTGTTACGTACTGCACCCCTGCGAAATATTGTCTTACATTCATTTACTCCTATTACTTCTCAATATCACAACTTAATTATTTATCTAGATCTTGGTTACATTTGCTGCTTTGCACTATATATATATATCTTTCTTTTTCAATCTCAATTTTTGTAAATTACAAAATTTGTTATAAGGGTTCTCAATATTCCTCACTCCGCGGTTTATAAAAGTAAGTTTGCTTACCATACAATAGATCTTTTGTATATATTGTTTGTAATTTGACTATAATCGATTATTACGAAGTAATTTAATTAATTTGTTGAAAAAAAAAAGATTACTGCTAATTTGTTAGTTTAAATCGGAAGATTATTATTGATTTGTTATATTTTTTTGTTAATATTAAGTGTCACAAATTTTAATTAATTGTCTTAGATTGAATTTAATCAAAAAATTGGGAATGTGCTAGCTAGCCTACATATATAGTGGTAAAATTTGCGGAAATGTATATTTTTCTGTTGTATTTTTAAAAGTGTAGTAACGTTTGCGAAGTGGTAAAAACGGTGTGTCCATCTTTACTGGTCCTAGGGTCGAGACTCAGCTGTTACAATTTTTATTTTTTTAAGAACAATGGCCACCCCTGCGTAATATTGTAATGGTAATAATAGCAAATGAAGTAATTAATTAAGAACATGAACTATTGCTGTGAATTTGAATAAGAAATTGACTACATTGCAATTTTCAGTAAATATAAATATTTTAAGCAAGGTCCTTGATATTTGAATAGTTAGAGTGTGGCCCCTAGAGTTTTATAGAACGACACACAAAGTCTTTGTATTTATAAGGAATTAGCTCTAACAAATAATAATTTCAAAAAGTACTTCAGAGTATTAACTATATTAAATTAACTTTAACACGTAACTTTTTTTGGCATATTATTCAATTTAATGTGCATTCATTTTTATGAAATTATGCTAAATGAATAACAATGTTTAATACAGAATAAAAATGAACACATACAAAAGTTGGATGTATCGACGATTAAATCCAGATGGGGTATACTTGACCGATGAGTTTGTGAATGGGCTAGCTGGTTTTATTGGTTTCGCGACAAGTCAACCAACGTGCATGAACGGAACTAAAATCAGGTGTCCGTGTAGGGATTGTAAGAATCTTAAGTTTTTTGAACCAAATGAAATGGAATATCATTTGAAGCGAAAAGGATTTTTGAAGAATTATTTTTGTTGGACTAGTCATGGAGAGACGTTTACGACAAAAATATATGGGAATCAAGAGTATGCCGATGAAATAGTTTTTGGGCCAGGTGCACAGTAGAAGAAGACGAAGCTGGGCCGAGTACACGGGACCCTTATCAGACAATGGTGATGGATGCATATGGACATAATTTTGAGTATCCTACTTATAATGAGCCAAAAAACCCAAACCCAGAAGCTCAGGCATTTTATAATACTATGAAAACAACTAAGGTTCCCTTGTTTGATGGATGTGATGTCTCTTTGTTTGGTGGTGTCTCCAGGTTGATGAATCTGAAGTCGCAGTATAACTTGCCTGAATCATGCTTTGATGAGTTTTGTAGTCTTATAAATGACAAAATCCAGACAGTTGCTTGCCTAACACTTTCTACGAAACGAAGAAATTTGTTTATAATTTGGGACTCCCAGTAGAAAATATTGATGCGTGTATAATGGGGTGTATGATATTTTGGGGTGATGACATTGATTGCACAAAATGTAAATTTTGCGATCATGAAAGATTTGATTCTAGAGGTAAAGGTGAACCACACTCGGTCATGTGGTACTTTCCCTTAAAGGACCGACTGCAGAGACTTTACGCTTCGGAGGCCACGGCCAAACATATGAGATGGCATGCCGAACATTCAAAAGACCATGAGACCATGACTCATCCTTCAGATGCCGAGACATGGAGACATTTTGATGATACATATCCTAATTTTGCACACGAGTCACGAAATATTAGACTCCGGTTATGTACAGATGGATTTATGCCATTTGGTCAATACGGCAAACAGTACTCGTCATGGCCAGTGATAGTAACACCATACAACTTACTACCAGGGATGTGTATGAAAGAAGTGTTCATGTTCTTAACAACTATAGTTCCCGGACCAAGTGACCCAAAACAGAAGATAGACGTATTCGTACAGCCGTTGATTGTAGAATTGATTCAGTTGTGGGAGCTTGGGGTGCATACCTATGACTCGTCTCAAAAACAAAACTTCACATTGTGTGCAGCTCTTATGTGGACTATCGGTGATTTTCCTGCATATTCCATGTTATCCGGATGGCCCACTTCAGGGAGACTAGCATGTCCTTATTGTAGGCAATACACTGATGCCTTTACTCTCCGCAATGGTGGTAAACAGTCATGGTTTGATAACCATCGTAAATTTATACCCATGAGGCATCCTTTTCAACAAGACGTATATCACTTCACGAAAGGCAAAATTGTTACTGAAAAGGCTCCGCCGCTAGAAACCGGAGCTGAAATATTACAGTGGATAGATGAATTGGGATTGTTGAGAGTGACCGAACTTGATAGTGATGATCATAATGAGCGGTTACATAATTTAAGTGATTGTGGATGGAAGAAACATAGCATATTTTGGGATTTTCCATATTGGAGTACTAACTTCATTCGTCACAACTCGGATGTTATGCACATTGAGAAAAATTGTTTTGAGAATGTATTCAATACGGTGATGGATATTAAGGGAAAGACGAAGGATAACGATAAGTCTAGAAAAGATTTACCAAATATCTGTAATCGTACAGAACTTGACTTGGATGAGAATGGGGTATATCCAGAGGCCAAATATATCATTAGGAAAAATGGAGTTAGAGCGCTGTCTGAGTGGTTAAGAAAATTAAAATTTCCGGACGGGTATGTTTCGAATATGAGTCGTTGCGTTGAAAAGAACATATACCGAGCTTCTGGAATGAAAAGTCATGATTGTCATGTTTTCATGCAAAGGCTAATACCGATTGCGTTTCGAGAACTACTGCCTGAACCTGTTTGGGAAGCACTTACTGAGTTTAGTTTGTTTTTGAAAGAGCTCACGTGCAATACCCTTCGTGTTGAAGATATTATAAGGCTAGAAAAAGAAATTCCAATAATCTTGTGCAAGTTAGAACAAATATTTCCTCCTAGTTTCTTTGACTCAATGGAGCACCTTCATGTGCATCTTGCATATGAAACTCGAATTGCGGGTCCGGTGTAATATCGTTGGATGTACCCGCTTGAGAGGTATCTTAAACACTTGAAAAAGACGGTTCGAAATAAAACTAGGGTGGAGGGGTCAATTGGTAATTCTTACATAGCTGATGAGTTTTCTAACTTTAGTTCACTTTATTTTGAATCACATGTTCCCACAAAGCGTAGAAAAGTGAGACGTAATGATGACGGAGGCGAAAGAGTAGTTATTCCCGGAAACCTTTCTATATTCATTTATCCCGGTCGAGCAACGAGCAAAGGTATTGAAAGGACACTTAGCCATGAGGATTACAAAGCGGCAAGGTCATACATTCTACAAAATTGCAAAGAGGTTAAGCCATACGTGCCGTAAGTTTCATATATTAAATTTTTAATTACATTTTATTTCTTTAGTATCTAATTAATTAGTTTTTCTTTATTCATGTTACAGCATTTTCATCAAGTACTTGCTAGATAATAGCTTAGCTTACACGGATGAAGAAATTTCGGCCAAAGTCGATGACGAATTTCCTGCATGGTTTGAAAATTATGTGAGTAGTAAGTTTTTTTCTATTACTTAGTAACATGTGATCTTATTTTGTCAATGTTGATACTAACTATTTTTTTTTTTAATAGGCAAAGACTCCGTCGAATATACAAGACAATGAGTTCATTTATTCTCTTGCGCTAGGCCCGTTACGGAGGGTTAAATCATACGCTGTTTATTTTGTCAATGGGTACAAATTTCAAAATTTAAAGTACGGATGTGACAAACTAACATCGAATAGCGGTGTTTGCATTAAGGGTTTCGCCGAATTTCCTGATAAGTCATCATCAAATGACTACTACGGTGTTCTAACTGACATCCTTGAATTGGACTATCCCAGGAAACCCATAAAAAAGACGGTTTTGTTTAAGTGTAAATGGTTTGATCCTAGTCGAAAAGGAAAGAAAGTTCATAAACGGTACAATCTTGTCGATGTGAACATAAAATCGAAATACCCCAAGTATGACCCATTTATATTGGCTATTCAAGCGATGCAACTTTGTTACATTCCTTATCCTAGATTGTCAGTAAGAGAAAATAACGAAATGGGAATGAGAAAAAAGAAAATAAACAAGGAGGATAAAGATTGGTGGGCAGTTTGCAAGGTTAAAGCTAGGCCAATCATTGTTCAACAACCGAATGCCGAATCGGAAAATACTGAGGCATTTCAAGAGGACGAAAGTATTGGACATCGGATTACAAATGCGGAATTTATTGGACCTGGGCCTTGAATGCTACTGATCCCGAACCGGGCTATCAAATCAATCTAGCCGAAGATGAAGAAGAATTAGTTTTATTGGCGAGCTCATCAGATTCGTCCGATGATAATGAATAAATAATATTAACCGAAAGACTATATTATAGTGTATGACAATTTTATAAAGACTATATTCTAGTGTATGACAATTTTATACCTTATTTAAGAATGATTATTTCTGTAATAGAAATTTGTATGACTTATCCAAAAATTGAAACCTTTTGACAAATTGGTTCCCTTACTTTGTTTCCGCCTTTTTTTTTTTTCATTTCCCCCCTTATTTTTGTTCTTTGTTTCCGCGTTTTTTTTTCATTTCCCCCCATTAATTTTGTTCTGCTCCCATTTTTCATCAGTATAATACAGCTGGGCACTCCCTCTCTCTCTCACACCACACAAAAACAATAACAAAAACCCTATACCTAATTACCCGCTTCTCACATATTCAACTCACAGGTCTCTCTCTGTAATTTTATCTCAATAACTATAATGATGTTATATCGGCTTAATCAATGATTATTGTGTATTTGTTGGTGTATACTTGTGATAATATGTGTCTTTGTTTTTATTTTTGTGTTTTTTATGGTATGTGCTGTTTATACTAATCTAAATCTTTTATAGTTTTTAATTTTGATACTCATAATGTGAATATACATCAAACAAATCTGTAAGAATAAAAACATGATTTTTTACAGCCCCCAAAATCAATTCTTTTTAAAACCCCCAATTTTACCTTACCTTACCTTACCTTACCCCCAATCTGTAAGAAATATTAAACTAATAAAGATATATCTATATTAATCAATGTTAATTTGATATTTAATATTTAAACTTATATTAAACTAATATTGGGTGGGTCTGTTATATGAACATCATATGAGGGAGAAAATAAATCTTACCTTACCTTCGGATTCATCAAATCATATGTATGTCTCTTTTATTAGTGTAACTTTTTTTATTAAATGCAACTATTTTTTTATTAACTGCAACTATTTTGTTTGGTGGAAACTGGTTTCGGTTCTGGATAAACGCTCAATATGGAAACAAAATGATTGAATTTATTTATGAATTTGTTTGTAATATTACTTATATACAGCGAAGAACCGGCTTAGGTTATTGATAAGCAATTGAATACTAAATATTTTGCTTTGTGTGTAAACAGATGACTAGTTATCGTTCCCCTGGTTCAAGTTCTAACAGTCGTTGTTCAAGTGGTTCGGGTGGTCGTTCTGGTGGTCGTGGTCGTGGATATGGCAACCGCAACGTTAATACTACAGGGGCTTATCACCTTCATGATACGCTAGACACTCCCGAGAGTAGAGATAGCATGGGGACTTCAATCCCCAATAGTGCATCTCTAAGTGTGACACTAGCTATGGAGTCTGAAGCCGCTGAGGCTCAAGCCGCTGCTGATGCGGCACAAGCCGCTGCTGCTGTGGCACAAGAAGATGAAAACAATGCAATTCATGATGAGTACCCCAATGCCTATAAGATACTAATCCATGTGGTTCATGGGAGAATTCATCGGTAATCAAAATTAGTTTTTGTATTCTTTTATTTCTATAATTTTAAATGTTTAAACATTTAGTAACTAATTATTTTTGTTGAAACCTTGATATGCAAGTGTATATGTATCTATACGAAATAATCCATGTTTGTTGACTAGTTAATTTTTTAATTGAAAAGGTTCCAACCATCTACCGCTTCTAGGATGAACAAGATCCTTAAACAAAAAGTGGACTTAGAGTGTTCGAACTGGACAAAAGTAACCCCAGCAATGAAAGAGTTTTACTGGGAATAATTCAAGGTATCTATGTTTTTGAGATTTATGTCCTGTGGGGTGAAACTTTGGTTCATTACATCATTTGATTCTTTTTTAGCAATATTATACATGCTTGGAGGAATTATTAGCACTAAAACTTAAAATATGGTCTTAATAAGTATGCGATTTGGTACTTTAAAAGGGTATTTTGTTAATTTCTTATTTTTTTTATACCAAACAGGTTTTGTAATTGCTTTATGTGTGCATAGCTTTCTTTACTGGTATCCATTAACCAAACATCAATTAGTTTTTGTAACTGGTATAGCTTTCTTTACAATGAGGACTGTATATATATGCATTTGTGAAGAATTTAACCTATGACATTTGTAAGTTTACAAGTCTAATGTATATCACTTTGTTTTGTTGAGATTTTAAGCTTAGTCCCCAAGTTTCAGAGATGTGACTGATTCAGTCGATTCTGGGGTTGATTTGATCCATTCATCAGTATAGGTTTGAGTTCTTCGTGTATAATTCTCCTTTCTGGTTAAGTTCTGTTCGGTCCTTTTTGTTTTTGTTTTTACGTTTTAATCCTCAAGTTTCACGGAAGTTACAGATTTGGTCCGTATCGGAAAATAGGTGATGGACATGATCTTTATTACAGTAGGATTTTGAACATATACACAAACAAGAATAAAATGATCCATCATATTCGATTAAAGTCTTGGTAGTCTGTTTTTAGTTGTTATTCGTTCTCGTACTCGAAGTCCACGCTCCTCATCTCGTAACATATCGAATGTTACGTATCAAACTCACTCATCCCTCCGTTCGCTGGTAACATATCGAATGTTACGTATCTATTCTCCCATATTGTTCCGTTCTATTCGAGGGCGAAGATCGCTGCGCTCTAGCTCGGGTCTAATCCTCTCTCCGCCACGTCGGATCTTTCAGGTTTTCTTAATTTCTGGATTAGTTCTGTTTTAAGTCCTTGTAGTTTGCGTTTTTATGATTTTCTCCTCAAGTTTCATAGAGACGACTAATTCGATTCTGGGTTTAATGTAGTCCTTTCTATACATGTATATGCAAAATATATTTTGTATATCTATACCAAGTTTATGCTTATTTGGCATATTGTTGTTATGTAGAAATACTTCATTTGGCAAAGAGGAGCTGAACTGGTAGTTAGAGAGTGCTGGAGAAAAACAGTAGGAAGACGCTATCGTGACTTTATAAATGACCGAAAGAACGATTCACCAGTTAGAGACTACATCCCGCCCGCTGTATGGAACAAGTGGAAGGCGGATTGGAACACTCCCGAAGCTTTAGAGCTCTCGCGCAAGAAAAGGTTGGCACGTATGGGCGCTAATGGACAATGCTCCAAGCATACCGGTGGTTCAATCACATCCTCTGAGCATGCGATTCGCTTTGAAGCTAAGAACAAAAGAAAGCCTACTTGCAACGAGTTATTCGAACTAATGCATATGAAGAAAAAAGACAATTCGTTTGTCGATGAAAAGTCTGTTGCCATCAATGTAAGAAAAAATTATTTCTTATCTTATTTGGTTATGAAAAGAGGCAATTTCTTCTTAACGGAGTAAGGGCCCTTGTTTGTGATGCATTTCACGAGTCTTTTTATGCTTTTGTTCTCCCCATTCTTTGTCTTCTTTTTGTGTAGATAATGTCATTGATGAATCTTAGCCCTTAGGCAGTATAAACTTTTGGATTTTAAATAAATTACCGTCGTAATAGTTTGTTAGGCACTTTGTTGAAAATTTAATTTTTAGGAGCAATCATGCTGTGTAGTTATTCTATCCCAACTTGGAGAATATAATTGCCGGGTCTTTTAGTTCTTATTTTGTAGTTCCTAACAGTCCACTGATGTTTCCTAGCTTACTTCCTAATTTGTAAACTTTGCCGCTTCCGAGTCGTGCATTTTCATGACAGCTTGAAATGTTGTCCTTTGTCTTTTATATTTTTTGTCTGTCACTTCCAAGCTGAGAGATAGATTGAACGTGAGAATCTTGATAATAGAGCATCAAATTTACTTGTTGTTTAGTTTTGGTGGAAGGAGATTGATAGTTTTGGTTCCCTTCATCTCTATACATGTTTTATTGTTCTACCTTTAAGAATTCTTCTCTGGTGAAGAGCTTCTGCCTTGCTTTAACTTTTGTTGTAAGTTGTAGCAGGTTATATGGCTTTCAGGTTTGCTCCCAGCCACATTGAAGAGGTCCAATTAATTGGATGGTTATTGGGTAGTCCAAAAATATAGGCTGCGTTTGTGGCGAAAAAACTAGTTTGCTTTGTTTGGATGGAACATACTTTTTATGTTTAACATATATTTATATTTTCAATCGTAGGCTGCGTTTGTGGCGAAAAAGCTAGAGCTCTCCCAGATTTCAGACGAATCCGATGTACCTAATGATGATGCGATATTTATGGGGGTAGTTGGTGGTATGAAGAAGGAAGGCACCGTCTACGGTTTAGGATCACAGAGCTCATCTATCCTCGCCAACAACTCGAATTCAGGTGCATCAAGTTCGACACTACCGCAACAAATTTCTATTAGCATGCTTCAAGACTTTATTGAAGGATCATTAACTGAATTTGGGTTGCAAAGTGAGGAGAATGTCCGGAGACGTATTGGGAAAGCAGTCGAATCAAGAATGGGTCCTTATGAAAGGACACTTCTCGAGATGCAGAACTTATTGGTGAGTCTGACCGTCACTTTGCAAAGTCAGGTATGTAATCTTGAGAACAAAGTTAGTTCGGATGATGAGGCCGGGAATGAAAACATGGCCGAGGATGACCTCAACGATCTTGAGGATTAAGATAACATTGGTGGCGGTCAAAGTGCAGTGGCGATAACTTTTTTTTGTATGTTTTAGGTTTATGTTAAATTGGAGGTTGTAGGGCCTAACAATATGTGTATGAAAACAATGACTTTTGGGTAGGCGTGTGATAACAATGACTTTTGGGTAGGCGTACGTGAACAATGATTTTTGGATAGGCGTATCAGAACACTGACTTTTGGTTTTGGGATGGCGGAGATTATGCTACGATGTAATTTGATTTGTAATATTTTGCATCATGTGTAATGAAAATGATGTTCTGTACTGATTGGTTTTTGTTTGACTATTAGATATATAAATGTAATATTTAATTATATATATATTATACTATTATATTTTTAATGAGTGTATTAGATTTCTAACAATTAACAACATATTTTTTTTACACTAAAAGAATGTAGCAACATATTAGTAACAATTTAGCATCACATTATAAACTTTTTAGAAAATAAAATAAAGAAATGGCAACACAATACCGATATGAGTAGCTACAAGTAGTTATATAATAAAATAATCTAGCTCAAAATTGTAACTGATTTGCAACTATGTGTTACAAATGTGCTGCAAAATGTGTTGCATTATACATACAAGTGGCAATAGAATAAACTTGTTACAATTATGTTGCTGACTGGAATTAGTAACAACATAAATGTTACTAAAAATCAGCCACAAGCCAAACAGTATCATAGTAGTTTATGTTGCTAAGCTGTTGCTGATCACCGATCAGCAACAGAATTGCTCAAATACAAACATAATATTATGTTAACAACTGTCAATTTTCTTGTAGTGTATATAGTTAGGGGGGCTGCCCATCAGTTTTTTCAATATAGGTACTATTTATAGAAATAGTTTTGGGAAGAAATGCGATTCTTAGTTTATGTTTATCACTATAAAAAAATACTCAAATAGCGACGTTATTAGTGATGGTATTTTTTGGTACGAGCTTATTAGCGACGGTTTTCATGACGGCTTTGTGACAATTTAGTCAATTTATGACAGATTTGTGACAGTTTAGTAAATTAGTGACAGGCTTATACACTACAAAAAAAAATTAATATAACAACAGTTTAGTTTACAATTTATCTGATACTATACGGCTTGTTGCTAAAATTTAACAACAGTATACCAATAATTTATGTTGCTAAGTGCTGATAACTGTTACTATATTACTGAATTTTCTGTAACAAGTCGTATAGTAACAGACCAATTGTTGTTATACGGTTATTTTCTTATAGTGATAACAACTTTTGACTCTCATTCAATCAAGCATTATTTTGTAGTGTATGTTTTTACAAATATAAGGCCTTGAGAATTATAAAGTATTACGTAGAAGTTTTCGGTAAACGTTATGGATTTGTGTAGCAGTGGTCAATTCTAAATGTTAAGGTATACCGGGAGACAGTCTTAATCAGGATTCCATATTTAAAAAAAAAAAAAAAAAAAGCTCATTTGTAAAAAGCCTCATTTATTCACAACTTTACATTTCACCATGGCCCATGCACATATGAGAGCACCACAAAATGGACAATATTCTAAAAGAGTTTTAACACTGAAAGTACACACCATAGAATGGCGAGGGTAAAAAGTGCATATGAAACCATATCTTATGATGGTTAATTATAAACTTAAATGTTAATGGGCACATCATTTTGGCGTTTAATCTGGTACATTCGTTTTTTTAATACTAAGGTTAATTGTTGGTATATTTTTTGTCTAAATCCAGCACGGCACGCATCCTAGTTTTAAATTATCAATCTCTCATGGTCTCTTTCAAGCACACGGTGTTATATACACATACATGTGTGTATAATAAGCATGAAAATTGAAGGGTTCACTATGCCTCATACAAATTATTTCAGCCTAAACCTATCAAACCTTTGAGAAGTTCATTGTAAGATATCTAATTTGTTTTATTTTGCTATTTTTAATTATCAAGTAAGTTTTTATTTATCACAGCATCTTAATAGTATTAATATCATGCATCACTTTTCTGGATTACAAAATTTAGATTTTTTTTTTCCTGTTTAGGTTACCTATGTTGTTGTAAAATGTATTCTTTCATTTTCGATGAGTCATAGTTCGATTATGATAAATACAAGTCACTTAATTATAAACAAACTAAAATACTGGAGAATATTCTAGTTGGATTAATATACTCCGCAATGTTTTGGTTTTGAGCAGAAGTTGCGGCGCTTAATTATTGACTGGTTTTTAGCATGGAATTAGCTGATGGGTTGAGGCTTGTAGAGACGAGGATGAATAAAAGGTCAGGCTTTTAAACTTCATTAAATTTCTCATGAGAAATATAACACTTAGATATATAGAAGTTTGCTTCGAGAATTGTAATGATCCCCAAAACCATTTTAAGATATAATTACAATAGTCTGAATGATACCACATTGTGTATAGGTCCACAATTTTTTTTAGATTTTGTAATTAATAGTTATAAGACCTTTATTCTTTTTTCTGGGGTTTTCACCTTGAGATTGTATATAATTTCAATGATCTGCAATCTTATGGGCTACAAATTGTAGAACACTTGGTTCATTTGAGAGATGAAATTTGCAAAAATAACTAGAATATTGAACTTTATGTAATGATAAATTAAAGGAATGTTATAGAAGGCATGCAAACACAGACAACATCATTTAATTTGATAAAATCTTTACCAATAATCTATCTAGTAATTTCATCCTTGATTTGAATTCTATCATTCTTAGAAACAAAGGAACAAGTATATCCTTGGAAGCCTTGATCGGAATGCACTTTGAATAAAACAAGAAATCAAATAAATGCTAGATGTAGTATTATATAACTAAAGCACGCAATAGATTACTTATAATTTTAAGAAACTATATATATTAATTACATAGGTTGCTCTTTTTCTACTGCATAACCAAAAGGAAAAAGAAGTAACGAAATTGGTTTGATAGTCCGATACATTCCCTCCAAAAAAAGCAAAACCATAAATTTGAAGTAGACTTGAGAGCGAGTGGTCATTTATTAAATGTGAGTATGCTTGCATGCTAGATATACTAATAATTTAGCAATTTTTGACTAAACTTGAAGTCTACTATATAGATCAAGTTCAGTGATGTTCTTGCATGCCAAACAAATTAATTAATCAATTAATACAATTATCAATATTTATAGGGGTGTGTCATGAACCCGTCTCCAACCATAAAATATGAAAATTGTGCAACTGTCGCACTAAAATAATGTAAAATTCACATTATACATTATTTCATTACCAACCTATTTACACAAAACATGACACAAAGAATTATAGTATTGTTTAAAATTATATTCTATTTCAATAGTAATTCTATAAATTATTTTTGAATATTTTTCAAACATAAATTAACATTTCAAGAAAAAATATTAATAATTTTATTTTTACTGGCTAATATTTTTTTTTAAAAGCTACTAATAATATTCAATAAAAAGAGAAAAATCTAGTAAATAATTATTGGAATCACCATGTAGGAATAATTATGGAGTAAAACCTAAATCAAAACTACAAGAGGTAAACTTTAAATTAAGCTTTTGATCAGGTGAAAAACTCTGGAATTTTTCTCTAGTAAATAAGGTCTCTAATCCATATTATTAACCAAATACTGTTGAATTTCGGTACATTTAACAAAAAAGATTACTAAAATTTGTTTTATCTAACTTTGTGGACCATTTTAAACAACGGGTTAAATTTCTGGATACGTTTCCTGCTGGGTACTGAATTAAAAGACTACAAAGGGCTTCGAGACGGTATAAAGTTTTTTCAGACCCGATAAGTTGTATGAAAGATATTGACCTCAAAAAATGGAAGTCAATGGCAAATGGTTAATTTAAAGGCTTTCTATACCATCTTCAAGCACAAGGTGTTTGCGCTATGAGGTTTCGAGTTTTTGCACGTATTGGAGTGAGACCTTGACAATTCTTGTATCGGTCTCGTCCCTTCGTCCCACGTGGTGCCCGAGCGCAAGCCCTAGCTAGTGGCTGCGTCTACGATCACTACAAAATAATGTTTGATTTATTGAGAGTCAAAAACTGTCATAAGTTTGTCGCTAATTTAAAAAACTGTCACAAATCTGTCGCAAATTGACTAAACTGTCACAAAACCATCACAAAAACCGTCGCTAATAAGCTCGTAACAAAAAATACGGTCACTAATCCCGTCGCTATTTAAGTATTTTTTTGTAGTGGATGTTCGGTGGTGTATGTACGTGTGTGTGCGAGCGCCACATGATGCCATCTTCTTCCCCTTTATAACCTTTTCCTGCAAAACTAACTACTTTCACCAACAATTGCAATTTTTTGGTGATAGGTCACGTCAAGTTTGAAGAGTTGACACCCCTTACTCTGAACAGTCGCAACTATCGGCCTAAACCTCGAATTGTTACCCCTACTATATCCTTCTTCTCAAAGTATTCTACCTTGTAGAATTTAATTAGGATTCTGCTTATAGTTCTAGGGTGAGTAACTCGTACCATTGAAGAGTTCTACGTGTGAGTAATTGCAATTTCGTTTCTTCTGTTAATTATAGCTTAGTAATTTTATTTCGTGAGATCAACGTTCGAAGGCCTAAAACCAAGCGGTAGAAAGCTAATAAGATATTAAGGACAGGTTGTCAAGCAATCGGCTCGACCTTCAACTTTGTTATTCTTCATTGACTAATCAAATGACCGTTAATTAAGTATATATTATTCAACTTTGTAAATGTCATATATTTATTTTCGAGTAATGCAATATTATTAATATTGACTTATTATGATTTAAGCATAGTTTATATTTTCATAGATATTGCAGAATTGAAATTATGTAGCTAACATTATATTATATTAATCTCCGGATATATTTTTTGTACCGCTATAATTTCGGTCTCTTTCGTACAAAATCGTTGTTACCGGTTTAATTACACGAACCCAACAGTTGTATTTTGCAGATTTGCATATCCCCACCAAGTCTTCCATTAGCTTCTCGTGTACCATTTTCCTCTCGTACAGGGAATTATATACTGTAATTTATAGATTTAACTCACCAAAATGGAGAATATCCTTCTTAAATTTTACGACAACACAACAATGTTTCATCAAAATTAAGGGTCTAAGCTATAGGTTGACGTCTCAAATATTGAGACAGATGATGTTTCTGATTATCCTGTTAAAATTGCTCTATCCAAGTATGTGGATAAAAAAAATTAGTACTAATCAAAATGAGGAACTTATTCTACCTTTTAGTCCCTAAGATATTAAAGATTGTATGTTTCTTTACATCTTAATAAGACACCTGGGCCAGATGGTTTTAATGGTCAATTTTTCAGAGTTACTTGAGAAATTATAGATATAGATGTTATCTTAGTTGTTCAATAAATTTTTACTAATGGTAAACTACTATCAGCTGCTAACTCTACTATTTTAGCTCTAATTCCTAAAGGAGCTGTGCAAAATACTGTGAAGGATTATAGACCAATCTCTTGCTGTAATCCTATTTACAAATGCATCTCTAAATTGATAGCAAATAGACTGAAGCCTATACTGAATGATATTGTAGCTGAAAATCAGTCAGTTTTTGTGCATGGAAGACTTATTAGTGAAAATATTTTTTTAGCACAAGAACTTCTCAAAAATTATGATTTCGAAGGTGGTTCTCCTAGGCTGGCTCTTAAAGTGGATATCATGGAGGCATTTGATTCCGTAAAATGGGAATTTGTATGTGATATTCTGGATCTATATGAGTTTCCCTCTGTTTTTATTCAGTGAATTAAATCTTGTGTATCATCCCCTCACTTTTTTATTTCCTTTAATGGAGTTCTTAATGGTTACTTTAAAGGCAAAAAGGGACTGAGACAACGTGATCCACTATATCCCTACTTATTTGTCTTAGCTATGAATATATTCTCTAATATTCTGAACAAGGAGAGTTCTTCTCCTAATTTTAAATTTCACTGGAGATTTAAAGAGTTTGGGATTACACATTTATCATTTGCAGAGGACCTTCTTATACTTAGCCATGCTGATGTTGGATCTGCTAGGATCATTAATGATGCTATTAGTCTTTTTTCTAAATTCTCTGGTCTGTTACCAAATAGAGAAAAAAGTCATATGTTCTGTAGTGGTGTAAATGATCAAGTTCAAGCTCAAATTCAAACTATATTTGAGTTTCCAATTGGCTCATTACCTATGAGATACTTACAGGTACCTTTTATTACCTCTTTTTTAAAAATGAGTGATTGTCCTCCACTTATTGAAAGGGTAACTTCTAAAATTACAGCTTGGACAACTAACTTTCTATCTTATGCTGGAAGACTTCAGCTTATTATATCTGTATTATACAGTTTTCAGACTTATTGGTGCCAATATTTTCTTCTCCCTGTTGCCGTTATTAAGAAAATTGAAAAGGTTTTAAGGAGATTTCTTTGAAAGAGTAACATCAATAGCTCTACTGGTTCTAAAGTGGCAGGGCATGAAGTGACAAAGCCCTTGATATGGGGGGACTAGGGATCAAAAGATTAAAAGACTAGAACATTGCTTTGATGTGTAAGTGGGTTTGGAATCTAACTAATCCAGTCTATACCTCTCTTTGGAAGAAATGGGTAAATATTTACCTACTCAAATGACATTGTATTTGGGAAGTTAAAGTTCCTTCTTTTTCATCATGGATCTGGAAAAACCTACTAAAGGTGAGACATATTTGTAGATCACTAATTCATCACAAGGTGGGAGTTGGTACAAAAATCTTCTTATGGTATGATAATTAGACTCAACTAGGTCCTCTAAGTAAATTGGTTGATCATGCAGTCATTTATAATATTTGATTAGATAAAACAACAAAGGTGCACACTATAATGTCTAATGATCAATGGGACATCGCTTTTGCTAATTTGGTGGATATGTAAGTTTTAACTAATCTTTTAAACTTAGTAAATTATCCTGTTACTGATAATCAAGATGCTGCTCTTTGCCTACCTAAAGATAGGGGATTTACTGTGAGTTCAGCTTGGAATGAAATTAGGTTAAAATCAAATACCGTTCCTTGGTTTAAACTAGTATGGGGTAGACCTAGAATTTCAAAATGCAGTTTTATTATGTGGATGGAAATTAAGGAATGATTAAGAATAAAAAATAACTTGAAGCATATGTGTTGCTCAAGATGAGGTTTGCCTGTTATGCAATCAAGGGGTGGAAACATTAGACCATTTTTTTTTAATACCCTTTTTCCTATGTGGTGATTACTCATACTCTATTCAATTTTCAATATCTAGCATTAAACAGTTCATGGCAACAATGGGTGAACTGGGGAATTAAAACGTTTACATGAAAATCTAGATCAATAAAACTGGAAAAACTAACTTTCTCACTTATTATTTACAAGATCTGGAATGAAAGAAATCGAAGACATCATGAGAATATTGAAACATTAACTGAGATTATTGCCTCCGATGCGTTGTTTATGACCAACTCTATAAATGGATTGGAAACATGAGGGGTTCATCTGGTTGATCTGACTGCTATTAACGATGATTTTGGGAGACTCAGTCAGATAGGGGTTGGTAATGGGTGGCGAATTGGGAGAGTCTCTCTCTTTCCTTTAGGATGCGGTGAAGGGACAAACCCAAATTTGTTGTATCTATGTTAATGGATTGATTAGTCATTTCTATTTCCTTCAGGGACTAACGATGTAGATAACTTTTTGGTAATACAATTTAACTTTTGGACCAAAAAAAAAGTCATTACCAACCTTTCCATTACTAGTATCAAGATACTAGTATCCGGGGTCGGTTTTTGGGCTATGCCCAATAGGCCCGAGCCCATATTCTCAATTCAAAGTATCCCCGTTTTTATATATATATATATTAGATATATTAATTTATGTCGAATGTACATGTATTTTGGTGGTTTCAAACAGAAGTTATAAGGTTGGGGAATCAAACTATGATCACATAAGTATCATGGAACCAGGGGTGGATCCAGTATTTTTGTTTGCGGGGCATAATCTTAAAATAAAATATGTAACGACGTTATAAGCGTTGATTAAGCTTGCAAATTCTTTCAAAATTAGAATAACCATATTCGCATAATTTGCAGAAAAATGAATTTGACTTTATGTTTTATGTACAAGGCAATTTAGTTACATATGAATGATAAAGCAGGCTGCCATCGTTAATTTATAATTTAGTAAAGAATCCTACACTTCAAGACACGGAGAAAATGTGTAGCTAGTGAATAAGTAAAAATAAATAAATAAAATAGAGGCGGAATGCTCTAATCTTTAATTAAAATTAATATGAAAGAGTTGATTCAGGACAAATATACATAAAGTAAGAATTTTTTTTTTAAAAATGTGAAAACATGAATCAAGTGAAATACCAGTAAGAAATAATACTTAATTCGTGTAAAAAACCAATATTAAATATACTTGTTGGACCACTTAAGCAAAAAAATATACTTAAGCAAAAAAATATACTTAAGCAAAAGAAAATTAAAAATCATGCATACAAGTCACGTGCTCAATTTTCTACTGACATGTGGACTTTTCTCTTAAGAGAGTTTTTTTTTATACGGCAGAAGATAAGCAGAAACACTAATGTTTAATAATAAAAAATATTTATAATAGTAACTAAATATCCTAGGGGTATAATAGTAATTTGTCAGGCAAAAATTGTTGGAGGCATGTGTCACCCCCACACCTTAGGATGACTCCGCCCCCATATGCAACTCTCTGCTATTCTATTTATAGTCCATCCGTTTTCAATTAATTATTTATTATAAAATTACGTATAATTTTGATTGATTAATAATTTTTATTAAAATTATCATAATGAAATTTTTTAAAAGTTAATTATATAGTTTAAATATTAAATTATATGATTTAGATTTGAAAATTTTCATTTTAACAATTTTGATACATATTATAAACCGATCAAAATTACAGGTAATTTCATAAAAGACAATTAATTGGGAATGAATGTAATATCAATTTATATTGTAATAATTTATTACATAATTTAAAAACATCCCGTTTGTCTAAATTTAAATTTAATATAGAATAATACTACCTTTATTTGTAATCTTCTTATTTATAAAAGTTTTATTTAAATTTAATTTATCAACTTATTTTTGTTATATATGTTTTACTAGTATAATTTGATACATAATAAAATTTACAACTATGGCATAAATAGTGGAAATATTATCCGTTTCTTACTGTCTAAAGGCTCCATTTTCCAAGAAAGGCCTAGAGCCCCCAAATCTCTACAACATCCGTTCGACACTTGTATGTTCTAAAGTTAAAGAAATTACAAAACTATTTCCAAGTGTTTTTTTTTGGTAAGAATATAAACGAGTGAAGTCAAGGCGGTAGTACGTATATATACTTGTCTTATGTTTTGGCTCAACTCATTCGACATCGATCATTAAGGTGACAGTGATAAAATGCACTTCCGTAATCCGTTTACTGGTCAAGTGTGGTAGTACGTATATATACTTGTCTTATGTTTTGGCTCAACTCATTCGACATCGATCGTTAAGGTGACAGTGATAAAATGCACTTCCGTAATCCGTTTACTGGTCAAGTGTGATAGTACGTATATATACTTGTCTTATGTTTTGGCTCAACTCATTCGACATCGATCATTAAGGTGACAGTGATAAAATGCATTTCCGTAATCCGTTAACCGGCCAAGATGCCGAAAATCAGAATTTACATTTTCCTGTTCAATGAATTAATAACTTTTTAGAAGATTATCATACATGTGATTAATGAATCCGTTGGGATTGTATTTTCACTTTCTTTCGGTACCTTGGAGCCTGTTCCGTGATACTTACTGAATATTGTACTTGTGCATTATATCAATAAGTATATGTTTCTCGGGAAAAAAATGTTTTCTTGTACGTCAATATAACTTTAAATTATTTTACTTGTGAATAAAGAAAAATTTGGTCAAATAGCTGCAATCGAGCATTCAATACATTAACAAACATTACGTTTACAATTTCACAGTTGATTGGATAGAACTTCCAAGTTTCCTCTATATATAGCATTGCTAAAAATATGCTAATTAAGCACACTAGACCAAGTCGTTCTCCCACCCCTCTCTCACTCACTTTCTCTCTCAATTTTATTTTTTAAAATGTGAGTATATTAAACTATATTTCATGGTGGTTGTATGCATGCAGTTATACTTATATACATATGTCATCCTCCATAGTTGCATGTCCTAGGCCTGCAAAATAAAAAAATACTTTTTTATGTTGTTTGTGTTTTTATTAATTTGTTATGCATGGACACGGTAATCGTTAGACTTTTTCTAGGAAAAGCCGGCTACTATAAAAATAGACGGGAAGTATGCGCTTTCTTAAATTCAAGTGGCTCTGCTAATCATTGTTTTAAGAGGGATTAAATTGTTTGTAGTTGCCAAGGAAATAAGCTGAAGAAAAGTGTTTTTTTTTATGCAGAAAAATGGAAGGAGAAGTGAGAAGGATCCATATCATCTATTTTCTTAGTCGCAAAGGTCGAATCGAGCACCCACATCTTGTTCGTGTGCACCATTTCTCCCAAAACGGAGTCCACTTGTGTGGTATTTTACTGATTCATTTATTATATTTTCGAGTTCTATGCTTCTACTGATATTATCTTTATTACATGAGCATATCCCTTTTAAAAAAAAAAGGAGATGTGTACGTATTTTAATACTAAATTGACTTTTTTTTGTGTATTACTGTATTATTTATGTGCTGATTGTTACATTTCTTGAACGATTGAATGAAGATGTGAAGAGATGGCTTGCAGAATTGAGGGGCAAAGATATGCCGGAATCATTTGCTTGGTCTTACAAAAGGTTCGTGTTCTTCTTGAGATTTTTCATTCAATACACACCTGTATGTAATTTTTGATTGGGAAGTTACATAATTATTTTGTTTACTTGCATGACTTCTAAATCAATTCCTTCAAAATTTGCGACCTACGTACACACATTTACATACATATATTAGTGTAATCACATAAACTTGAGTTTTCAGTCTTTTCGTTAATACTAAAATTAACATACCTATTATATGCATTGTACGAATGAGTTAGACTATTATTCCAATCACAAAGTTATCTTATGTATGATTTCAAATAACTATTAATCATCGATTGTCATATTATATTGAATAAACTTGGTTTAAATGTCATTTCAAAAAGAAAAAACTTAGTTTAAATGCGATAATTAAAACGAGCTAGTGTAAGGATGATTTTTTATCCACTTTAACATTATTGACAAAACGAGCTAACATAAGGATGTATAAGCTTGTATTGTTCTTGGCTAATAGTACGAATTGGATTAATCGTCTTCTTATATTTAGAGAATAAAAATTGTAAATTATGTTGATAAAGAGAACACATTCTATATATGTATTCTAGTTTTAGCAAATACTACCACTTTCTGTATAAAAGAGTTAAAAATGACAAATTTATAGTAATTGGTTGGAAAATGCAGGAGGTATAGGACAGGGTATGTATGGCAAGACTTGGTGGATGAAGATTTAATCACTCCAATTTCTGATAATGAATATGTCCTTAAAGGATCCGAAATTCCCTCTAACAATATTGCCAATACCATAGGTATAATTACCCCTATCTCTTCCCCTCTTTAATTTGTTGCCTATTTTACTTGGTCATGAGTCATGACTAATGACTAATCAGCTAAATTAGTGGCTTCAAACAATGAATCATTCCATAAACTTGCAAGCTCTACAATGCATTAAATCATACCTCTGTCGTCTTGAATTAAGTAACTATAGCAAGTACTTAAATTTACTATAATATATGAGGAGTATAAATTTTTTATCTCTATTCTTTATCTCTTTTCGTGTCTCTTGCTTATTTTCATTCAAATTTTAAATTTTCACAACTTATACCGCAATTTTATAAAATTTTATATTATATTGTATTCAAATTTTAAAACATTTGGACATAATATTGTTTTAGACAATTTTTTTTAATTTTCAATGTTTAATTTACACTAATTTATACATTTATTCCAAAATAATTTTTGTGTGGATTTTCTTTTAAAAATAATTATTGGAATGTATTGATACATATATTATAGTAATTGTACAATTTTTTTCAAATTTTTTAGAATTTTTTTTTGATAAAATAAGCAAGGGGCACGAAAGTGAGTAGAGAAATGGGATAGAATATTTGCACTCATATATGAGATGAAAAAAAAAAAAACATAACTTAATATTCAAAACTGAGAAAATGATTTTGAAGGGGACATTATTATTTAATCAGTAACACTATAGATTCAGACTGTCTCAACCAGACTAATTGTCAGACAGTCCTTCATGTAATTTTTAGAATTCTTTTTACAGCTTCATCAAAACAAAAATAAAAGGTCAAATATAATACTTATAAAACCATAGTTGATACTATCATAAACTTAAATATTAATTTTAAATTTTTTTTTTTAATGATTTTAATATATTTTATTTGACGATTCAATAAAATAAAAATTCAAATATAATATTATATAATCCTATTTGAGACTACACTAAATTTAAATATTAATTAAAAATATTAAATATATAGCCGAATAGTAAAACTCGTAAATTTCGAGGTGAAAATAAAAATCTAAACTTACATTGAGAATCGTTGTGTTGAGAAGTCTACCTGATCTTATCTGGCTCATTAGTATTATTGTTATTAAACAGACATGGTACGTAGGAGTAATGTTACGTTTATTATTATAACATTCCTCCTTATACTTCTTGTGGGAGGAGTGAACACAAAAACGATATAAGACAAAACTGCAAATTTTATTTTTACTGCTCTCACAAGAAGCGGTGTTAGAGCAGTCAAAATATATTTTAACCCACTAATATACAGGAGTGCACAACATTCGGAATAAACTTTGAAAAAAAGCTTGCTAGCAAAGTCAATAAAACGGTTCATCTACGGATTTATATTTTACATCTTAATCCATCAAACTTTTTTAGATTTTTTATCACTATTTTAATATTTTTCTATGTTTTTTGAATGAGAAATAAGATGTTGTCAAAAGACACTCGTTCCTTTCCATTAACTGCCTTGTAAGTCACAACCTCACTAGTCACTACCCCTATTATTTTGACAATGTACCTTAGGTCTTCATAAAAATTAAAATCCGTAGTTTGATACCGATATACAATAAAATAATTCCGTAGTAAAACATCAGAGAATAAAAATAAATAATAAATCTGCCGACACATACTAAATAGTAAATATATTGTACATAATTTTAATACATGGGAATTAAAAGTACATGAAACATATTTGTATAATCTAATACTAAAATTCTGACCTTCACTGTAGTTTTGGTGCCGTCCTTGTCCAGGTTTGGTGATCCATGTGAATATTAATTTGAGGATAAAATAGATGTTGATCCACCCATAGGATTCATTGGTGTTAAGAAGCACCCTATTTCTACACACAATATCACTCTGGCAAATGATTATTATATAAATATAATGCTTGCAAAACTTATTAATACAAGTACCTACACTTTCCATACCATAAAATCATACTTAATTTAGTAACTTAATTAGCTAGAAAGGTCATGAATAGAGGTATTACAACCACTTCATAGGAAAGTAATACTAATTAAGGAGTAAGGGGGAGGATTAAAAAACAGCTGTGAGAAAAATTTGTAATCGTAAACCATAAGAATCAAATTTGTAAAAGATGAAGCAGAAACCATGATAACCATATATTACCAGAAATGGAAGAAACTAGCTATACAGAAGAAGAAAAACCACAGAAAGTGAGTTATAGTTTGCAATTTTCACAGGTCTACGAAAATAAAATGCCCTTTCACTCCACCAAAAGAGTGAAAACTTTAAGCTCTTTCGTTATGATTTTTTTAAAGGGACAATGCCTTGCTATTTTTAATTTTTATTTCGGATGTTTCGCCCCTCTTGAACTATAGATGCTAATGCTGAAAAAGGAAACTATCTGCAAAATGAGAGCCCGGAACATGAAGAAACTGCATTGAACAAAAATCTGTCAATCTTGGAAGATAGGCAACAACACGAACAAACAACTATTTATATCTCACCAAAAACATCTCCTAACTTCAGCCCGGAGGCCTCAACATTAACCGAAAACTCCATCAATCTCGAGGAAGAGAAGCTTCTAGAAAGTGACAAACAAGTTACCAAGAAAGAGAACCAAGTGGACGAATCAATCAATTCGTCATCTCTCAGTTTGCCTCGGTCCAATAAAAAGGATGGAAAGAGGAACAAGAAGGGTAATTTAGTAAATTCCAAGGGGACTGCCACACCGAAGCCAAAAACATCCTTTAAAATGATGAGGAAAATATTCAATTGTAGGGCTGTTGAGACCAAGGACTCGGCTATGATGAAAATAAATAAACGAAAGTGTGTCAAGGATCCCGTTCGTGTTGGCAATGATATTGTACAAGATGAGAATAGTAGTGAGAGCATTAATACAGCTGAAATATGCAAGGAGGATGATCTTGGAAGATCGGAGAAGGTTTTGATGTGGAAAGAACAAAGATGTCCAAGTGCTAGGTAATTTATTTCCCAAAAACATTATCCCAGTTTTTCGTAAAAATCTACTGTTTTTGTGAGTAATCATAAAATCTTCCATAATATTAACCATTAGATGAGTCAAGATAATCTAGTTGGAATATAAGCAGTGTTTGACAAAAGAAAACATTGTAAGCAGATAATCTAGTTGACGATTACTAGCTCACGTATTTCTGTTCAAAGAATGCCGACAAAATCTCTTTATTCTGCCATTCAAAGTTATGGAAGTACTACTAATATATCATTACAAATACACTTAAATTTCCATCAGCACCATTTTTCTAAAACTATAATTCTTTAACAATGATAGCTAATGACTTTTAATACAGACATGGGGTTTTGTAGCGTTTGAAATTGTTAATCTTGGCTATCGGATCAAATATAGTATTGTTTTTTCAGCTGCTGCGTTTACTCGAAAAACCAAACACCTTCCCGTCATTTTATAATACCATTAACTTGTCAGTGTTACCCGCAATGTGTAGGACACTGTTCACCAAAACTTAAACTTCTACCATGTATCTTAGTTTAAATTAATCTTCATATGTAAACAAAATTTCAGAACTGCCCATTTAACATTTTTGTTTCCACCAAGTGTAGCGGTTAGGCTAAATTTTTCTTCATTGTAATAACTACCATTAATATACTTGATTGCAGAAGAAGCTGTGATGGAGTGAAACGGTCGAATAGTGCCAGGAGCCAAAGCAAAAGCCCAAAACCTCACAGGCCTATTAACGGTCCAAATTGCTCGTAAGTTCGAACACAGCCTTTATATCTAATAGTAAATGACACCTCCACCAGAGCTTTTAAGTAAATAATACATAGACTTGATAAAATACTTTTGAGCGTATTTAAGTATTGCCCAAGTAAGTTGGTTTATATGCTTTTCATTTTGCCACATTGACGCTATTGTTGATGTGTAAAATGAGGAGCATATAAATGTTCCGACTTACCCAAAATAATGGAGCATATGTCAGGAGCTCCGCATTGTCAATTATAATAACTCTATAAAGAACGGCCCAGTACGCAACTTTAGAAAGCACAGACTATAAATTTTAATAATTATATGTAATAGTGTGGATGAATGGATGCAGGCAATGTGGTAAGATGTTCAAGCCCGAGAAATTGCACAAACATTTGAGATCCTGTAGCGGAAGAAGATCATTTGGAAAGGGTTCGGGTGTATATGCTTCTGCAAATACACCTAATGCTGATCAGGACCTTTCAAGCAGATCGATGGATTATACAACTTCTCAAGAATTGCTCTCTGGATATTACTTAAAGTACCGCAACAAAGAGTAGTGATCGAGAAGGATAAATAAATAGTTAAAGTTTTATGAATTAGTTTTCTGTTTTCTAAAAAAGATTGTTTTCAGCACTCTACTTGGTTTTCTGAGCAATGTGAATTCATGTGATCATATGAGATTACTTTAATCTCTTTCCATACAGCTCTTTATACGTTGTTTAATGTAATGTGTTCATTCAACTTATAGTTATAGGAGAAGAAAAATATGCACAGATAAGTGCATGTTTTTTTATGAAGCTTTTAATTAGACTCATAATTTTTTATTTTATTTTTACTTATAAAAGACATTACAATTGGGTGGCCTGCTTAAATGCTGTGTTTTTTTTTGCTTTATCGCTTTAATAAACTTGAAGTTTAAGTTAGATAAACTCCGTTCTTTTCCAAGCTCATATAAACCAAATTATTTGCTTAAAATATGAAGCAAATAATTCTTTTACAATTAAAAATAAACTCAGTTACATTTATAAACAAGCCAAACATTTATTTTACATTGTTTGATGTGATTCCTTAATTTGATTTAGGAGTAAGGGCTTAGCTTTACTGTAGTGATTTGTGAAGCTCCGCTTATTTATTTTATACTTAATTATAAACTATAGTAGTATGTTTTTCCTTTTTTGGCAAATGTAAAAGATATCAGTACCAAAGAAGAATATGCAAAATTACACCTCAAAAATACAAGGGAGACCCTTTACAATTAAAGTAAATCTCTGCTAGAAAATACAACCGTACTAGCTACCATACAAACATAAAAATTATCATAAACATAATAGCATCATCACATAGATGTCTGACCATAATTGAACCACGACCATATTTTTGGCCATTAGTTTCTCTCCATATTTTATAAAAAGCAATAGAAAACAACAATTTTCCTCTCTTAGATCCATCAGAATTTCCTCTAAATTCAATTATAGCCCAAGATATCCAGTCCAAAAGTTTGACAAATAGGATCAGAAAGAAACCAGTGGTCATAGTACCTAAACCCGCTTTAATAAACTTGTAATTTATGAGACTTCTAAAAAAGCCTCTAAGTTTCAGTATTTTCCTCCAAGTCCATAGCATATAATAGTGGGGATTTTTACTTCCCAGAAACAAGAGCCCTTTAAATAATTAGGATCGATCCATTTAGTCCAAATTAAAGTATAATTAGGATCAATTAAATGCCAAATCCATTTCGATAACAATGCTCTATTCCAGTCTTTTAAGCTTTTAATTCCAATTTCATATAAACCGATTCATTTGCTTAAATGAACCAGCAAAACAAGCATAACCTACTTATCTAAACAAACATGATATGCCTCCCCTTATTTATGATTTATTAGTTGGAGACATAACTGTGTTTAGTGATAGGTTTACCATCAGAAAAATAGACATTTCACCTTTACAAAGACACTTTCCTTTAATTAATCATAAAGCAAACCCCTTCATAAACCCACAACCATTCATTCCAAAGTAGAGATCTATGGTTTCCCCTATTGTCACCGTTCTTGTAAACTCTATTTATATTCAATCTTTTGTTACGATGTTCCTATGAGCATGGGAAGTGATACTTTCGACCCTAGATCTAAAAAGCCTCATTTTGATATCAATCTATCCAAGAGAACTAGAAAGCCCCTCATTTTTCTAAAAGAAGCTGAAAACCAAAATCCACTTCAAGATTTTGATAATGAAGGAAAAGGAGAAGAAATCGATGATCACAAAAGCTTGAAAGAGCTTATCACAGAGAGGGGCCCTTTAGGCCAACATTTCACAGAGGAGAAGCAGCTTCAGCTTGTGGTTAAACACCATGAAGGAGTTAATGGAGTGAAATTGAAGACACTGGTGAGTCGTTATGCAAAAGTTTTGGGTCGTATGATGAAAAATAAAAAGGACTCGCATCAGAAGTCTCATAAGAAACCGGCTTTAAAACTGCTTATGTAAGTATTTGGCTTTGCCTTAATATTGAATAAGGACTAAGGAGTGAGTTTTATATTGCCTTTAAGCCTTCAAGGACAGAAGAAGATTATCTGATCGTCTAGAAGAGGGCTGTTTCAAGTTTTTAGTTTTAACATGTTCCCTTTTTCATTTCAGTTTGTATGCATACATTATGTTTTGGATAGAAACAGTATACACATAATTTCTATGCAATAGTCACTTTAATTTTCCATATTGTTCACCTTGTTTCAGATATTATGATATGAATTAAAAATAAATCCCACCAACCTTAAACCCGACCAGACAAACCAGTTTGCATGCATACATTACGATACATTATGGTTGTGTTTCAACCAAGAACCACGCTTGAATTCCATGCAACTCAAAGGGAATACCTTTAAATATAAATAAATCATTTCGAATTATGATTCTCTTTACAACCAGCTCAATTCAAGGCATATCACTTGTATTTAACAATAATACTAGTTCATTGTCACCTCAACACAAACCCCTTCCAGACAAAAACTTAAATTTCACTCAAACCCAAAAAAAAGTTTGGACCCAGGTCATACACTTCTCAAGTTACTTGTTCAGTTCATATAATATTAATTAACATGCATCTCTTGCCTAAGACCAAGTTATAAATTAATCAAAGAACACAAAAGGAAACTCTCGACCCTTAATCTTATAGAGAAGAAATCATAGGAACAAAAATTATAGGATTCTTAATCATTAACACGAGAAGAACATATAAGAGTAACAAACAACGTGCCAATTTGAATCTTAGCTCTACACAAACCTCATCCCCTCAATCCCTATAACAACAAGAAAAACAAAAACTAAATGAACAAGACAGATTTCAATAGATGACGATGCATTAAAGGAATGCCACATCAAAATCATCTCAGACAAGGTCATAGCCACACCAGCTGCAAAACTACCTTAACAGCTCGACTTCATACCAATGCTTTGTCCCAATCATGGCCCAGCACCTGTTGCTATCTCTGATCGTTAATTGCCTTATAAGAAATAATCTGGTGTTCTTCGGGTTACATCTGGTTCGCCTCTCCTCGGAGCTGGCTCAAACTGTAACAAAACCAAAACATGGAAAAAGACCATTTAGAAAAAAGTTTATTCTGGTTCGCACAATTTAAAGTATTCTGATATTATTTGTGTTCATATAAACTAAAAACAAGAAAGGTCTAGACTTTCTCAAATCCATACCGCTAGGGTGCTTACAGGATCATTTTCAAAATACGAATTAAAATATTACCTATAGGGGTGAAATAGTTTTAAAGTAAAAGGACGTTACGAGGTATACCAATTATACAAGAGACATGAAGTATTGTTAAAAAGCTCCCAGAGTACATAAAATAAGTTTCACAAAAAAATATGTAATATTTTAATTCGTATTTTGAAAGTGATCCTGGGAGCCACTTTTGTTGGATACGCATGGTGAGTGAGGTATACTTTTGTTGGACCAAAGTCACCAAACCCCTTGCTCAGGATTAAGCCTTTTTTATTCCCATCAAACAGAGTAAAGATAAATTTAATGGCACACTTTGATAGTAAGTATGAAAGTTAAATAGCGAAAGCAAGTTCAACCAACAGTGAGATGGATAATTGTTAAGCTGTGTAGGTGTCACGAAAGAGAGAATGAGATTTACCTGGATGAAAGTGTGTCCCTTGCAGTCATCAACTTCCAAGATAGACGCCATATTGCCACATCGGTAACAATAATTAGGTGCACTAAAGATGGTGACGACTTTTTGGTCCTGTTTTAGCCATAAGAAAAAAACAGTCAAACATTTTCACTCAGCAGGAATACATAAATACAATCGGTACTAATAAAAGGAAGTAGCCTAGGAGATACTGAAAAGTATAATTATTACATGGCCCCAATTGAAGCCCTCCATAACCAGCTGATGGGCCCTAGCAATAAGCTTTAAGCTATTTGTATGGTTGAATTGCTCAGATATGTCCTGCCAAATATATGAAAAGCAAAGAAAAATTATTTATTAGACATTAATAAGCACAAAATCTGATGGTGAATAGTAAAATAAATAAAAACCTGGCCAAAGGTATATCCAGCACCACGAGGGGAGATCCCCCACCCACAGCGGTCATCAGGATCAGACCATAACAGGTCACACATAGGGCCTTCGTGTGGAACTTCTTGTACACGATCAAAACTTCGTATATTATCCAGTGTTTCAATTGAAGGTGATAACCCACCATGTAGACAAAATATTTCGGATTCCACCTACAAATTATAAACCAAAAGCGCTTTAATAGAAACTAGAGGAAAACATGTTTGATGTAAGCGTTAAAAAAACATAATTGATGTTAGAATACAAGCAAAGCACTATGGTACACAGAAACATACAAAAAATGAGATGCTATTAAGTAGATAAATTTACTAACCAAAGCAGTAAGTGGGAAGTAATCGAACAGATCTGTGAAGATCTTCCACACATTTGCATTTCCATACCTGTGATAATTTAAAGTAAAAGTAAATCCAAGCAATACTTCCAAAACAAATTTACTGGATAATACGCTTGCTTCAGGTCTTTTACTTTTTTTTTTTAGAAAATCCGCTAGTTTATATTCTCCAGAACAGTTCTACTAAGAAAAGAAAAAACTTAACATTTGAAACTAGAAAGGTTTACTCTTACGCCTCCCATGAATTAAGTTAAAGAGTACCAACTACTATATTTAACACCTGCAGCAAGATAAATCACTCAATAGTTCAATTAGCTCAAACTTAAGGGGCATTGATGTAACCATGTTAGTACTGGGGTTAACAAATTTTCAAGCACATGGAACCTAATTGAACTAAAAGTCTGAGCCCAAAATTTCCAATCTTGTTTAGCGTAATCATACACAGAACAGTTTTGGCTTTTGCGTACAAAGGGAATAGTGAAGAAATATTTACTTGCTACAAAGATTCTCAAAAGTATGAAGAAATATTAACTTGCTACAAAGATTCTGAAAAGCATGGTAAGCGTGTATGAATAAAAGTAACAATATGGGGACGTAATATGAACACTGAAATTGGAAGGTTTAGAAGTCGAAAATTCTGTCAACATGTTCAAAATTCTACAACTTTGTAGAGGACTCTAATAAACATGCCAGTCTTACGATCCTAGTCTTAAAATAAATGAATTGGTGGCAAAGCTCTAAAAAAGAAAGCCGTCAAGCTAGCAAGGCTACCGAGTTTAGAAAATTAGTGTAGACACCCTCAATTTGTGTATTAAACTACATATCACACAGATACAGACACGGACACATGGCCAGTTGGCCACAAACATAAACAGAGTAGCATAATTGGAAAGCAAGCTGACAGTAATATCCATTTAACTTGCCATCAAAAGTAACAAAAAGGTGAGAAGGGACTCACTTCCTCAAACATTCATCATAGAACCCATAAACTTGAGTGATCTGCACAAAGAAACAAGTAAAAGAAATTTTTAGCCTCACTATCAACACAAATGCTAGCCTGATAAGGAAGCTACTAAACCAAAAAAGTAACTGAATAGTAGTATAATAAAAAATCTTTGTATCCTAAGCAAAAACTACCGACATCGAGCATATCTTTTCAAAAAACAGAATGCAAGTCACTAAATCTAAATTGAACATAAACAATGAAACATGTGATTACCTGACGACTTTCGTGGTTTCCTCTAAGAATAGTTATTCGTTGATGATAACGAACTTTCAAAGCAACCAAAAGCTGAAAAATAAGATAAGATAACAGAGAGAGGGTTGAACAGCTGAATCAGGCAAATTCTTTTCATATAATAATAAATAAATAAAAGTTAGAGAAGACTAACCGTGACAGTTTCAACAGAGTAATAACCACGGTCGACATAATCTCCCATGAAAAGGTAATTTGTATCAGGGCACTGCCGGTAGGAGGGAAAAAACAATCAATATAAGGATTGATATAAAAAAGATAAGCATGAAGACATAGCACAAGAAAACAACTCTATGGGAGCAAAGAGTTCCTATTCTACCTATAACTGATAGTTCTTTGTATAAGTTTTGATCAAACAGTGACTTAAGAGTTGTAGAAGAACACCATGTCTACGACACTTAACAGTTTTACGTATGTCAGATGGTCCCGTGATATTTTTTGAACCGCTAAACTCTTCATTTAATAAACTCTCATCTGGGCTAAGTAAATGTGCACCTGACATTATATTCAAAGACGGAATATTGTTTTTACCTTCCCTCCAATACGAAAAAGTTCAGCAAGATCATGAAACTGCCCATGAATATCTCCACAGATGGTCACAGGGCTTTTTACAGGCTGTGGAAAGAGAAAGAACAGAAATCAGAAAGAGAAAGAACAGAAACCAGACTCCAATCTCACAGACAAGCTAATGATTAAAGCGAAAGAGAAACTTGTAATACTTTTATATTCGGGAAGATTAAAAGACGGGCAAATAAATTGATACACAAGCAAAAATGCAAGCTAGCAAGCCTTTTATTCTTATTTAAAAGAGGAACAATTGAAGAAGATAGTTCAAATCAACAAAACGATAAATGCAGATACCTGAACATTACTCTCTTCCATTAGTATCTCTTTAGCTTTCTCGCATAATCCCTTAACCTACATCCAGCCAAAAAAAAATATAGCATGAGAGAGCTCGTTTATAAGAAGTAGCACAAAAAGTAAACTTTCTGAATAGTATTATGCAATGCTAAACAGCTTGTCACTTGCATGGAGACTACTCATTTTGCTAGCTATAGCTACAGATTGAATAACAAAGAAGTGTAAACAAAATAACAGGAACTTCACTAGGTTAATTAATTGAGTTGCAGCGAAAACATTGATTTCGAAAACACAAAGATGGAGAATTGGAATATCCACCAATAATCTTATAACACTCAATTCAGCTAAAGAGAAGCAGAATATCATAACGCCCACCATCTAACTAGCAAAGTTCACATATAAACCTACGTCATGTCCCGGTTAAAATATCTAAATTAAAGTGATTTTCAGAGAAGCTGCTGCCTATTGCACTATATTTCTTTACGAGTATCTAGATGGCTTTTTTCGGTAAGGCATTTCCACAAAGCTTATTGCTTTGTCCATTTTAGTGTATTACTTTTCAGGCTTCTGGCCAGGAAAAAGCTAAATTTACAAGCTTGAAACAGATGAACTCTGCAAAAAGGCCGTCTAGCACAACCCACAGAGTTACTCATTATACCCATTTTTAACAAAAACTAATAGAATATTTCCATTTAAATCTTAAAAGCGCAGCATAGATGGAGATTATCTTAAATTTTTCACCCACACAATAATAAACCATCCTATTCCAGCTTAACAAAGTACCCAACCCATCGAATTAATAAATACCCATTTCCCAAAAATTGAAAAGCAATAAACTTTCAACCCTTTTTGCAACATGCACGCAAAGCTACTACACACTATTTAAATTATTGTATCCGTACAATTAAAAAATCTTTTTTTTCCCAGCTATTCAAGTAAACAAATCATCAAATGACAGATAGCCATTTCCCAAATATTAGAAAAGCAATAAACTTTCAACCCAAAACCATTAATTACACCGTTAATAAATCATCTTATTCAAACTTAACCAAGTACCCAAATCACCAAATAACAAATACCCATTTCCCAAATATTAGAAAAGCAGTAATCTTTCAATCTCAATCTTTAAATTGCTTCACAAATGTAGAGTTATTGTACATTTTTCACCTATAAAATAACAAATCACATTATTCCATCTTAACCAACAACCCAAACCGTAAAATAACAAATACCCATTTCCCAAACATTAAAAAAGCAGTAATCTTTCAATCCCAATCTCTAAATTACAGATCTAAACACAAACAAACACATAAATCATTTAACACAGCAAAAAGAGGACAAATATCAGATCTCCCCAATACAAACCAACATACAAATACACATATACAAATACAATATACATATACAAATACATGAAAACAGCTCGGTTTCGGCTTGGAATTTATTTATTTCACCTATACAATAATAAACCATTTTATTCCAGCTTAACCAAGTACCCAAATCATCAAATGACAAATACCCATTTCCCAAATATTACAAAAGAAAGAACCTTTCAACGCTAATCGCTAATTGCTGCACAAATTGCAGATTTATTGCATTTCTTTCACCTGTTTAATTAACAAATCTTCTTTTTTCCAGCTACCCAAATACCCAAATCACCAAATAACTAATACCGATTTCCCAAATATTAAAAAAGCAATAACCTTTTAATCTCAATCTCTAAATTGCAGATCTAAACCCAAAAAAAAAAACACAAATATCATCTAACACAGCAAAAAAAGGACAAATATAACCAAGTACACAAATAATAAAATGGCAAATACCCATTTCCCAAATATTATGAAAGACAATAAAAGGAGAATATTAGATCTCCTCAATAAAAACAAACACACAAACAGACACAAATAAATAAAGAAAGAATAAATATAAAATACCTCAGGTTCAGAAAGGGGCTTGCATTGCATGAGCTGAGAGATCTGTTCATCGAGATTACCATGAGCATTAGATTGCACCAGATCCGTACTCATCTTCTTTATTTTATTTTATTTTTTATTCTCCTTTTATCAACATATACAGATATAGAGATAGATATTTTTTTTTTAAATTCGGAATTTGTAAACCCTAATTTAGCCCACACACTTTTTCGATTTGAGGGTCTGTGCGTATGGTGGAGAGAGAGAGAGAGAGAGAGAAACAGTTGTCGCTCTCCGATCTACGTACTTTTCTCAAATCTAATTTAGCTTTTTAAACTGCCAACTAAGCAAATTAACTAAATGTTACTTATTATTATTATTATTATTATTATTTGATAATCCTAACTAAATATTATTATTATTTGGGTTACATTCACTTTTGTTATATCTTCAATTTGTCTCCCCATTTCATGGACTAGTGTTACGATTTAGGCTCGGCACAGTGATTCGGTTCCGTTTTTCTAATCTATTCGGTTTCGGTTTGTTTTTCATGTTTTTAGAGATGAAAACCGAAGCGATTAAAATTGATTGGTTCCGATCGAATCCGTTTTGGGTTTATTTTAGAGGAGAAAATAAATTTTAGTTTTTCTATAATAGAAGTACATTTAAATTCAAAAAAATGTTAAAAAAATAAATCTGGAAAATCAAGAACAGTATAATACTAAATCATGTTTGAGACGCAACATGTTACAAAATATTAACAATAAATGAATGATGAATATGACAAAACAAAAAGACAAGTGTAATGACATGTTATAAATGGTATAAAAAAAACATATATTCCGTTTTCGGTTTCGGTTTACAAAGATGTGATGCGAAACCAAATTGGATCATGTTACTTCCTTTCGTTTCAGTTTTGACATTTTCAAATTTAAAAAGCGAACGATTAAGTCAAGTTCGGTTCGTTTTTACAGGGTGTTTTGCATATCCCTATTAAGAACAGCTGCATCTGCAGCATTAAAACATTCATGTTCTCTTTTCCTACAGATTTTTAAAAGAAAATTGACTTGTAACAGGTTCCCATAGTGGTTCTTAAAATCTGAGGCTTACAAAATGTTCCTTGTTTTAAAGGAACGTTGATCATTATTTCTTTACCCAATAAAGATGACGTGTCACTGCTTTTTAATTTAGTTAATAATGACTAAACCCACATGTAAGTTGATTCTTTTTCAAAATAGTAACCAAATTAATATTAGATGATAATAATACAGTATTATTATAGGAAAATTAATAGAAAATGTGATAAATTACACAAATTTAAACAACTTAAAATCTTATAAAATCTACATTTTACTTTATTTCAAGGGAATGTGTTAGAGTAAGTTCACTTCTTTTACTTTTCTTTATATACTCACTGTGGGTACGGAGTAAAAAAACGATACTGGACAAAACTGCAAATTTGTTCTCACTTCTCTTGTTGTGAAGAGAGAAAATATTTTTGCAAAAGATTTTTTTAGTTGATTTTGAACTTCGGAATTTAAAAATATATGGTTATTTGGACAGCCAGATTATTTAAATGATGATAAAAAAATATATCGTTATTTGGACAATCATAATCAAATGGCTCAACTTTCAATGATATTTTGGACATGTTATCCGTTTGGTAAAAAAAAAATTAGTTGAATTTGAATTTCGAAATTGTTGCAAGTTAAAATCAATTAAGATAATTGTTGCAAGTCATTAAATGATGATAATTAATGGATCAATAATGGTTATGTTTCAAAATATCATTGAAAGTTTGAGCCGTTAAATTTTACTTACTATAAATGCCTCCTAATAAGATAATATTAATCGTGTAATAGTAATAATGACATCAATGAATCACTTATAAAAGATTTCTTTGTATACACTAGATTAACCAAAATTTTCTTTTTGCCCATATCTTTAAAAAGAACATAAATTCTTCACAGTTTAATTTGCTTAATACCATTTTCTCTAATCTATTCCTAGGTTTGAAGAATTACAAGGAGGTAAAAATACTTCTAAACAAAGTGATCATTTCCATTAAGAACTTATATATTTCTTAAATATATATATTTTCTTTCTAAGATGTTTAGACTAAATATTTATTTGTTATATAATAAATTAAATGACTACTTCCTCTTATTATTTATAATATTTTATTCAAATTTTCCTATATGCAAAAAAAATATATATGTAACAAATAAATATTAATTTCACATTAAATACATGATTGCACGTTAATGGCTTAACATATGCCTCAGGACATATGTTAGCAAAACCCTTGCAAATATGTGAATCGAAACCAAACTGAATCATATTGTTACTGTTCAATTAAGTTCCAGTTCGATTAACGATTTTACGGGTTTTTGCCCACCTCTACTAGGTTCACCCCCTCAATGGGAACATGTGCCCGGCTGGATTTATTGCATTTAGTATATATTGTATATTTTGATTCAAAAATGCATCTAGCTTAATTGTTTAACACACCCGCCTTTCAACCGTTAGGCATGAGCTCGAAACTCCACTAGTACTTTCGGGAATAATTTTGCCGTTACTCTTTATACACTAACAATCAGGGACGGATCTAGAATTTCGGTTGAGCGGGTACAAGAAATAATGAAATATATATCTTATTTTTTTTAGATATGGTAAGTGGTTTGCAAATGATTTTTCTTGTGACCTAAATTGATTAATTATGATGTAAAATATATTTAGTACAACTAATGAACTAGAATAGACTAATGATTTTAAATTCAATGTTTCTGATGTTTTTTAAGAAACTATACAATATTTTCCGAACATTCATTTTATTGTTAAAATGTAAAACCATTTTTTTTATTACAAACATTAAATAGAGTACCAAGGTAAAAAAAAAAAATACAATGTTATATAAGCAGAACCTTACTCCGAAATGTAAGGATGAATGATTTTTGAAGTGCGTAATTTAAAATCTTTTGAAAGATCAAAAATACAAATTTAACAAAAAATGAAAGAATTTGTTTTTGTGGAGAATCGAACCCTCATCGACCTAAAGAAACAAAAAGTTTTAAGTTTCAATACCCAACCACTAAACTACACAATTTTTTTGATTATTATTATGAATATTTAAAAATCTAGCGGGGGCAATTGCCCCCACTCGCCAAATATTGCATCCGTCACTAACAATTATTATATGTATAAAAAATCTAAATTATTTGGTTTAGTTTTTTGATAGTATAAATCATGAAATTTATCCCAAAATATTGTTTGTTTTGTTTGTATATTGCTTAATATTCTACAAGTTTCCTTTTGTATTCAATTAGGATATTACTCATTTTATTTATTACTATTTGGTTTTAGTTTTAATTAATAAAATTGTTAATAATCAATATAAGGGGAGTTGTGATAAATTTCTATTTTTAACCTCTAATTTAATACATCACAATTCATCCAAATTACTATTTGTTTTATATTTGTTACTCGAAATACTAAATTCGTTTTCTTTTATTCTAATCAAAGTTAGTAAGTTGTTCATAAAATTCAGTTTATTTGGAATTCTATTAACATATTTACCGTTAGAGCATTTACCATTTGTTTTATTCTGACTCGGTGCTGACTTATATTATAATTGTGGCCCCGCTAAACCAAATTATTGGCTTCGTCCTGTTCACCACTCTAACACTTCTCCATATATACATTACTTGTGATAGCACTGAGGACGAAAAGGCTAATAGGACAAAATTTCAAATTTCTACTCACTTCTCTTACAAGAAATGTATGAAGAACCATAAAAGTACTGAAAATATATTTACTCTTGATCTATACTTACATGCCAAAAATCATACTTTTTTATCGGCTTTTACGCTATGTTCTACTCTATATGGACCGGTCAAAAATGTTAATAGCAATCGGCACTCTATTATCATACCATTGTTAAAGTGATTATCGCTTATCTCAACACAAAAATATAAACTACTTGTATTTCTAATCTATAAGTAAATTTAACAACATTCACGTTATCAATTTGGCTTCCCGTACGATTGGTTACGATTGGTTTAATGTTGTAATTCTATTCTATTAGTAAGCTCAACAAGATATATGTTGTCATCATGACAAGTAATTCTAGTGGTTATAATGTCAATTTGGCTACAAGATTGGTTTGGTAAAAGCGATGATGAGATATAAGGCGATGACTGGTAAGATAAATAATATGGACCTATATAGGGTGATTGGTGAAACAGAGGCAACATGTATGTGAATATAATATAATGTTCTATATTCAGGAAATGAAAATCAGAGAGGTTGATATAGTAATCATAGGCATGGATGAAATTTTGTACCGTAATACACCAGCCAACCGCAATTATCACCCATGTCGTACCTCTTATACCGTATTCTCAATACTTCCATAACAATGGTACGATGTGATCGTACCGCTCAAATTTAGTTGTATATACGGTAAGAATACTACATTTTGTATAGCATGATATTCTACCATTCGTATCAGATTACCATTCATACATAATATTACCCATATATAAAATAAAACTAATAAAATACTAAACATTAAATCTATTTTACCTAAAACAAAAATATATCCTTTTATGTTATTATTCGATAATGGTAATGTATCGTACAATTACCATACCGAACTTATTGCACACCGAAGCGTGGTATGCCGAAGGTGTAGTACGGCAATCGCAATGGAATTTCACCTACCATATATATAAATGTGATATGGTAATTATGATACCTTGAAATACACTAGTATTATACCATTTCGACCGCTAACACATTACTACGTAAAGAGACAAATTATTGAGGAGAAAATCATATATTTATTGAATCATTGTCCATTCATAGACTACATAAAATAATCCTACATAGACAACTAAATATCAAATTAAGCTATAAATGATCCAATCAAGAATCGAGAAATGATAAATAAAATTCTGATTATAAGTTTGTCTCTCCCGAGTTCATATAGTCAAAATGCACGTCAATTGCTCAGGGAATCAGGATTCGGTGGTTATCAAAATCAGAATTCATTTATGAAGTGGTGTTAGTAAGTATAGTAATTATTAAGTTAAAAACAATCATTAAATTTATTAAGTAGATAAGTTTATTAAGTAGTTGTACACTTGTACCAACTAGCATAGAACTATATAGAAGCCCTTCTTGTATTATGCAAATCTAGTGTGATATAATATAATATTATCAAACCGTGACACAAAATCTTATATGTACTGTACGTAGAGCATGCAACTCCGTCATTATTTAGCTCCTCATGTATGACTATTGTTATTGTTATTGTTAGATAGTAGATTATGTATCATATTATTTGTTATTGTTATGGCAAAATCATGTTTGAAATTATATTGTATAAACTTCTTAGCATAGTTTATTTGATTAATAATTTATTATAAGTTGTTGTTAAGAAAAATAGTTGAGTTACAACTTCAGTTATAACTCAAGATATAACTGAATATGGCGGACAGATTCATTGAAGATTTTGTTAAAGTATACTTTTGATATATTACATATTAAAACGTGGTCATCAAGTTGGAAAAAATATGAGATGAAATCTGAAAGATTGAAAAATTTAAATATATGGAAAGACTCAAAATTTTCAAAACAAATAAAGAACATTTAGGAATATATTTCCTATTAGGCTTTATTATTTTGTGTGTTTTACGATTTATACATCAGATTATAGAGATCAAACACCCGTCGTATACGAGAGATTAAAAAGTGAGAAAAATCATAGACTTAGTTTCTAGAAAAATTGATAGTGTTTAAGTTGTGAGATATAGAGTTAGGCATATACGCTTGAGTATTGTAAGTCTCAAAACTCGTTACTGTTTTTTACATATCAATAAATCACTGAGTGAGTGGCTCGGAGATGTAGACCTGGTTTGGGTCGAAGTTCGCAATGTTTTTTTATTAACTTCGCAGAATAGTTCAATTAAAACTTGAGTTATAACCGTTATAACTGGAACTTCGGTTATAACCGAGGTTGTAACTGAAAACGCATAACAGCACTCCGAACTCCGGCTTGAGTTTCTTTCAACTATCATATCCAATTAGTATCATATCCATTACTATAATTTTACTGTTTTATATATGGTATTGAAGATCTACATGTCCATACTTTCAAAGACAAAACCAAATCAGTGCCCACCACCAACGAATGGCGATCCTCATCCATGTTCGAGCAATCTTGCCTTCATCATTTTTGCCAGGACTGGAGCTTGCTTAAATTTGACATGAAATACATAAAATTAGTAAGGTTGTAATACTGCTATAATTAAAAGTTGAAGATGTTAAAAAGAAATGAAATTTTACTATACTACGACCTTCATTGGTATGATTAAGGGAAATCTAATATAGGAAAATACACATATCAAACATATACTCATTTTGTCTTTAACTTATTGTCCTTAGTATGGAGAAAATTATTTAGAGACAGATGAAATATAAAATATTAAGCAATGTGGGTCGCCTAAGCAGTTAGACATTCGTATATATACCCCGTTCCTGATCAATATTCAATCTATGTTGCCTCCAAATCGAGGGTAATTAATTATTTATATATAATAGAACATGTTCTGCTAAAAAAAAAAAAGCAGTTGTTGGAGGTTCGGTTTTGGGTAAAATGACACATGAAACAAATAAAAAATTGCGGCTTGGTTTAGACAAAATTTAATCAAAACCAAATAAAACCAATCATAATCGGCTTATTTCAGTTCAACTAGATTAATTTAGAAATTTAAATTAGAAAAAATATTTTTAGTATCTAAATTTTACAAGCTCTTATCGCTCCAACGTAACTATTAAAAACATAACATCGCATCAACTTTGACATTCAAGAAAATTCACCACTTCACGATGTTAATAACATTCAACGTTACTTACAAAGGGTTGTGTGAGTGTGAATATGTCTCTGAACTCGTGATTACTAGCATGGACTAAGCCAATATATTCAAATTTACTTTGCTGATGACCTAATTAATTAATAACATAACTACACGGACGTTTACTGTCTACTATATTCAATTTAAAATTAAATTATATCTTAATATCTATGTTTAAATCTATTTTTACACGCGGCACACTCACACACTAGTCATCATGATTGGTGACTGCATTCATCGATTTTTTCACAATAGTACTAACAAGTAACAACACAATGATGATAAATCAGTTTAATTGTTTAAAACACATCTACTTATCGTCTTAAACTTACAAGTACAACCCCCAACCCCCTCCCCCCCCCCCCCCCCCCTCCCCCCCCCCCCCCCCCCCCCCCCCCCCCAACACACACACACACACACTCCCACACCCACCTAAGAAACAGATACTTATATCGATATAGTGCAATAGTACAATATTCAGTAAGAACAGGCTCCAAGAGACCGAAAGAAAGTGAAAATATCGTCTTAAACTTACAACTAGTTGTTGAGCTACTAATTGGGCTCTTGACAGTACTGTTTGACCCCGGGCTTGGTTGTGTGAAAATTTGAGCTTCTGGAGAATTAGGATCCAAGTTGAGAAGAGCTGCAACAAATTTTGGCCCATCAAAATAAGGAATTAATTCATATGTTTAGAAACATTTAGTATAAAATAAGATTCATCATTGTAGCGGCGTCTTAAAACGACACAATCTAGCGGATTTATGCTTATGATTCCTCCAAGTACTCATGGCTCACCATATTCACTAGGTTGGGAATAGAAACCATATTCATACAATCTAGCAACTATTAATTAAGTTCATTTTTGCTGTTTTCTTGCGTATTGAGCATCATTCGTTTTTTTTCTTTTGATTTGAACGCTAGGGTTTTTTTTCTGTCTCAAATAAGCCAACATATATGTGTTAAAAGATTGCAGCAAACAAATCCTTATCAGGTCGGTTTGAACTATGTAAAACAAATTCACATAAGTATCTTGAAAGTTAGATTTTTTTCATTTTTTTTTGTAAATTTGGATTTTTATTGGTTTTTTTATTTTTTAACATTTTTTTGGATTTTTTCGGGTTCCCGACTTTTTTAAAGGTTTTTCCAGCATTTTTTGGGTTTTTTCGGGTTTTCGACTTTTTTGAACTTTTTTATTTTTTGTTGTAATTTTATTTTTTTCGATTTAGAAATCATTTTAACATTAAATGAGGTATTATTTT